>OY728140.1:1773160876-1778160876 GCA_963277665.1 Viscum album | reverse complement strand
ATATTTATTCTTTGACTGATAATACAAATTGAATTAAACAAAATTAATATTATATAATATATAATATATAAATTTCAATTAAAAATTTTCCCATCAAAGATATTTTGATTAACTAAAATGTTAAAACATCATACTTTTTTTAAAATGTTTTTTCAAAAAGAATTATTTTATCCCAAAACAAAATTTAAAAAAAACAATATGAGGTTTATTAAAAATTAAGTATGTGGATAAAATAGAACTAAATAAAATATAAATTACATTAAATAGTTTCTAAAACAAAAATATTCATCAAAACTAATTTATTTAATTAAAATAAATGATTTTAAAAAAATTCAATATTTCAACAATTCTCGATAAATCAATATTTTCTAAAAAATAAAAAATATAACACAAATTAAATTATAAAATTATGGTTTTAAATCTGAATTTATTTTTATAAAATTAAATTTTAAATTTTCCCAAAAAATAATTATAATATTTTCTTACAAAAACGAATAATAAATTTTTTTGATGAAAACATTATTTTTATGAATAAACATACACTACTAAAAATGGATTGTTTATTTAAAATTATTTTATCAATAATTTACATTAATTATTATATATATTTCATAATTTAGTTAATATTATTCATACCCACCTATTTAATGGGCGGTCTATAATGATTAAATATATCATGGGAAACTAAAGATATGTGTTTAATCTTAAATTCTTTATAAAACATATATATCATTGGGTTTCATGGACCAAAATTAATCAATGATATTAAATAGTTTTTAGAATGAATCTATAAATAAGTCTTAAGGTCTTATATTGTTTTTTATTCTTAATGTTTCCTATCATTTATTCTATTAGACATCAATTGTATTCTTTTAAAATAATTTGGTGTTACATCCCCCCACCACCAACCTCCCATTAACAAATTAAATCCTCTAAATTGGAACTTTATCTTATTAATGGAATGTTGTGAATTTGAAAATAATTTGTATTCTAAACCCACATCATTAAAATGGTAAATAAATAATCCTTCTGATAATAAACAAAGGGATGTATGAAGGTCTTCAAGAATAACACATTAAAGGTTTCCTAATAGGAGAATATAGGTGGAAGGTGATGATTTAAATATGGAAGAAAATAATAAGACACTAATAATGATATTTTATGACATAGATCAATAATAATTTCAAAATGAATGAATAAGAGAATGTTATCAACCGAAAATATCATAAACCAATGTTGTATAAAAAACTTCATTGATATTAATAGAAATGATTGTAATGGGAATTTTTTTTTTTCATGACCATTTTCATAAATATGAGTAATTTGGTTTATATATATATACATATAGAATAAGGAAATATACTAACATGAGGAGTATAATTTAATCCCTTTCCAAATTCCACCATAATATCATCTTTTTCTCCCAATAATGAGTATTTAAGTTTAATTTTTCATGCCCAAATCACTAAATAAATTATTGGACCATATAACCATAAAAAAAGAAAAATAATTTTCCTATAAGTATTTAGAAATTAAAAAAAATAAAAATGCTTATAACATTATATGATAATTCGCAAAATGTGTAAACCATTATATGATACATTAATCAAAAAAATGTAACATTAATACACAACATTCAAAATAAATTTTTCCACCATTTCATATCCCTATATCCAAAATAACCTCTAAAACCTCAAAATAAAAGAGTTTCTTAAACTAGATGGTTATCACATACCTTTCATATTTTAAGAACATAAAATTGTATATCTTCTTTTAAAAAAATATTAATCATAGTGTCACCAAATCACATTTCCATCTAGTGATTATTTGTATGAAAAAACATGTTTTCCCATAATTTTCTTATTATCCATGTTCATATAACCCTAAATATTACCAATACCTAAAAAAATATGTCTAAAAGTTATAAAGAAATATTTATCATTAAACTAAATCTTTACTTGTTCTTAAATCTATTAAAATGAAACCTAAACATCATTAATCATATTAAGATCACATTTCAAATAATCTTTAAGGGGTGTGTAATAATTTAACTTGTGATATTCCTTAATGTTATATATATATTGTTGTATAGTTGACTGAAATTATAACTTTGCATGAAAACATTATAATCTCTATTGTTATCTAAACTGACATGTGATACCAACTATATCTCACTAGATACTAAACTCTTAGATGCAGTGGTGAAATCATAAATATTACAATTTTATATTTCATATGGATGAATGTGACCCAAATTTTTTCATATAAGAACATAAAAAATTAAAATAATAAAGTGCATGACTTATATTTTCATGGTCCTTTTAGGTATAGAGTTGCATAAAATTTGGATAAATTATTACATAAACAATACCGATGTTTTAAATGATCATTCCTCCCATGTAAACTATAGTTTATTATTTCACATTAGGTCATCATCATCATCATTATGAAACCCATTCCAATATAATTAATTAATCTTCATTTCATGATAATTTTTTAAAATGGAAACATAAGAATGGTGAGATTAAATTATTTATAAGGTTAATCATAAGAATAATCAATTGAATGTCGTCAATGAGTATAATATGTGATAAATTGAATTAATACATATTCATAATATATGATAAAATAATAGATGAACTAATACATAACAATGACTAAATCAGAAAGCATGAAATAAGTTATTAATGCAAACTAAAGGAAAGAGTAATCATTATCAATTATCATTATCCAATTGATATCAATATTGTTAAAAGAAAACATTTATAACCCCTATAAGGAATAAAAATAATAGGTATTGTGGGATATAATATTTATAAAACCTAAAGAACCCATGGATAAAACATACAAATAGAATAACTAAATGGTTGACATTTGAAATAATTCCATAGAGAACACAATAATTTCCCAATACATTGGAGCTCTATCGAGGTGCACCTATAAAATAACATATAATGAGCTCTGCCAATTCTAACTGGTTAAACTAGGAATATATAATATAATGGGATCACCAGATGATTTTAGGTCACACCCAATATATCTGATATAACCTGATCATGAAACACTATCGATTCAGACTAATCATATAAGTATAATGGACTCAACTAGACTTATATTGATACACCCACCATATATTCTATAACAGGCTCACCCAATGATATTCAAGTTCACCCCTCATAAAATTTATAAAATTATCACCCATAAAAATCTGGGCACACCAATTTTATTATAATTAATGTGCTCACTCATCTCTATCTGGGTGGAGTGGTCATGTATGTTACGATGGGATCAATTGACGATATCTACGTGCTCCCATTAAATATGATGTAATGGTCTCAACTGTTTTGATCTAAGTTAACCAATCAGATAGATATGATGGGCTCACCTACCGCTATATGGGAACACCCACCATAAAACATTACCCAATAACCACAAACATAATACATATACTTTATAGATCATCATAAAACTAAAACTAATAATCATTATTCATTTCATAATAAGACTAACATGTGTAAAAGAAAAATTATTCCTAAACACATTTTTATTATAAATTATTCTTTCAAATAAAAATAATGTTATCGTTGTTTCATATACCAAAATCCATAAGTTACATGAAATAATTTCTCCTTTTATTGAGAATGATATTGAAGACTCACAAGGAACATTTGTTGAGAAAAATAAGAATCTTGTGAAAATAACTTTTTAAAACTAAATATTAATTAATTTTTTTTAAAAAAATAATTATCATTGAATATAATATTGAAATATTTTAATGTAATTTCAAATGTAAATAATTTTAAAGGATTTGGATAGTTTTTCTCATTTCAGGGATGTTAAAACAAATATTCCTTCCATATTTTCTATAAAATCCAATGAATCCTTGGTTTGAAAACAATATGATGGTTAATTTTAAATAATTTTTCAAAAAATATAAATTTTGTAAAATTTTATTAAATAAGTAATTTATTTAATTTTAAAAAAATTATAAAACATAGTTTTTGAAAAAATAGGGTTTTTATCCAAAGAATGAATTATTGACGATTTGTTAAGAACGTTTCTTCTATTATAATATGTTCCAAATATTATAAAATGGAAATATTACATTAAAATATCCCAAATAAAAATATTATAATAAAACTATGGATATGTAATGATATATGACCCTAATATTTCTTATTTGGAAATATATTTATAAAAAATCATTATAAACAGTGAGATTGTAACTTAAATTCTTTTCTACTTTGGTAACTCTTCAATTAGAATCCTCATGAATGAATAATGTTAAATGAAACAAAAAATATCATGAAACTAAATACATTTATCATATAATGTATAAATGGGGATATATATGAACATAATAAAGGATGATATGTGAATAACATTACATAAATATCAATGAATGAAAATTGAGACAAAAATCCATTTTTTCATTCATAATGTTTTCGGATCACAATCCCTAAAAATAATAAATTGAAATGAAAATATTAATATCATGAAAATAATGGGATTCACGGTTTTTATATAAATATGGATGCATATACACCACATAAATGAAACGAGTTGTGAATTTTTTTATGTATTCTAGAAATAAATGAGAGACTATAAATCCATTTCCTCATGTCCAAAATCTCCAGGTTTTTCCTTTGATTTGTGTATAATAATATTATGTTAATTATTTTATTTACTAAGAAAATTTTAAACTTTTAATACCATTCAATTAGATATTTTTTATAATATATAAAAATACATAGTCTATTAATTCCATGTCGTCTATTTTGGGGACGTTCGGTTCATTGTTTCAAAATAATTTCTGTGTTTTGACTTTTGTCTAAGATTTCATTATTTCTACATATATTGGATAATAATAATGAACTAATTTTCATATTTATTTATAAATTTTACATTTAAAACCAATAATATAGGATGGTTTATATAAATGATGTATGTTACTATCATATAGAGGGTAGGCCATACGTACTCATGGGTAGTATTTCCATTTTCATTTATCATTATGGAATGATGTTATGTATTATTTAATGTTTATATAATGATAAAAATTTAAAAAATTCCATATTATTTCTTTTAAAAATAATTATATATATCATCCATTTGGTGCGGTTATGAAAATATAGTCACATCGGTTCATGAAGGTGGAAATCCCCACGTAAACAATGATGTTATCATCTTTCAGTGAGTGAAAATGTATGAAATAATCAAATATATTATTTTTAAAAAAGGAAAAATAGGTCTTAATATCACAATTATTCCATTTATATCGCATATATTCTTTATAAGTTTTTCTTATTTTTTTCAATTAAATGATATAGCAACAAATGAATAATATCACATCGATAGAATGTGGTCCACCGTACACAGGAGTGATGTTATCAAATCTCGTGTAAAATGGAGGATAAATAAGGTAAATATCATATAATGAAAAATAGATAAATAATTATGTGATATATATCACATATATATATATAATTAATATTTTTTATCATACCCAAATTTGATATGTGAAAACTGAAACATAATATACATCAGTTTGAGAAGTAGTAGTCCTCCATAACTCCAATAACGATTTCGTAACCCTTGTGGTGGAAAATCGGAAGGATTTAGGGTTTTAATTAACATCATAAATTGTTATTAAATAAAATATATTTATTTTTTATAGAAAAATGTTTTTTGAGATTTTAATGTTGTGGTGGAAGGAATAAAATAAAAATAGTCAATGAAGAATATTCCTTATTCTTGAGGAAACTTCTTTTAGTTTGAAAAAAGGCCTTCCTTGTTTGTAATCAACCTATAATAAGGATTCAATGAAGAAAGAAAGGAATTAGAGTAGCGGTTAAGTTATATATTGCTTGAAAAAAATTTGCTTTTAAGGTGTGAAGATAGGATGAAAAGGCGTTACATTTTATAAGTGAGGCATGTGGAACTCCATTATGTTTTTAAAATATTAAATTTATTACATGTTTTATTCATAGAATATGACCCATGAAATATAAAATTCTAAATAATATATGGTATATGGTATAAATATGGCTAGAAAATATATTTCATATATTTCTTAGTCTATTTTATCCTTTAACTTTTTAATCCTGGGTTAAAACCTTATTTAACTGAATGGCGTTACATATTTTTTAATGCTTCCACTAGTAATTTAAGAAATATATTTCCAATTATTTGGCAGTATAAATAATTATAATTAACAATATGGAATTGATTTTATACAATTAAATTATAATAAATTGAAAATGAAACCTTTAGACTTGATGCCAAAACATGTTTTCACGAATTGTGTTTTCAAGAAAAATATCATTTTTTTAATCAATGTCATGAAATAAATCTTTAGTGAAAGTCAATTATTATTTTATGTTATATAATCTATAAATATAATTTATAACATTTCTCAGTATAAATTATTTTAATTAATAAAAATTGTGGACCATTATTCATTTTAGAAATGTTTTGATGAAAAATAGGTTTTTAATCCCAAAAAATACTTATAAAATATAAAATATAAAATTGATTGAAAAAATTAAATAGGTTAAATATAACCACATAAAACATTTTCTTAAAATAAATTCCAATATAATAATCTACATTTATATTAACTATTTCATTGAAAATAAGTCATTTATTACAAAAATATTTATTTTCATAATGTGATAAAAATTAATATTTTGTGTAAAATAAATAATTTTCCAAAAATGATATTTTCATTTTTTTTAATTCCAAAAATGATGGTAATTTTATGAAATTAATTTTATTAATATTTTGAAAAAATATTTATAATATTTTAATAAAATATATAAATATATCAATTTTTTAGAAAAGGTGATTTTTAAACAATAAAATTACATAACTCAAAAAATATTCATTATTTTATAATAGTTTATCTATAATTTTTCATTAATACGAAATTTCCAAATATATTAATATATATATATATACATAAAACATTATCTAATATCAGTAATACCTTCCAATTTAATGGAAATTTATTAATGGCCATATATATTATGGGTCCTTTAAACTCGGTTTTCCATGTTGAATACTCAATTGAACATATGAATCTTAGGGATTCCTATACCACATTATATTGATGAGATTAAATTAATTTAAAATGAAATTTATAATAATCTGTAAGGGTTTCACTTTCTCATCTATGTTCTGAGTTTCCTATCATTTATTCTATCGAACATTATCTTCTGTATTTAAAATCATTTCGTGCTACATTTTGTATGTTTAAAATATGGGTATATTTTTTTCAAAAAATAATATATTTTTTATCAATCGCTTAGAAAAGGGTTCCTCCTCCAATCATTTCTTCACAATTAGAAAAAAAAAATTATTTAATCCATACCCAAATATCATCGATACATTAATTATGATGTACGCTATCCCATATTATGATTGGGATACCCTCCTACGAAGGCTTTTGATTCCAATCTATAGAGGGTGTCCCCAAAATAGGGGTCTCCCATAACCATGCATTTTTTTATTTTTTATCCATCATCATTCATATCTTTGTAACCTATGATGAAAAAATAACAGTATCATATTAAATATAATGAGGTGTTTTTATGTTATTGTAATAACCTATATCTTTCTCTACTCCTATTAAATGGGAAACAAAATCTTTGATCTTCTGTATGGAAAACTAACACATTGTGATCCGATGTAATTTTTTTTCCACTTCAAAATATCATGAGTGGATATAATTATGTATTGATTATATATATATAATATTAACTAAATTAATATTTTTATAGGATTAAAATACGAAATATTCATTATTAACATCTAATCTGTTGAAAAAATAAAACATCACTTGTCCATACGTGTGGACTACCACCCTCAAGACGTGGTGTGATAAATTATTTATTTTCTATGGACATAGATTTTTATAACTAGATATTTAATGATTATATATTAAATATATTATATAAAAATTATTCATTAATGATAAATTATTATTTTCAATTAATTCTTTCCTTCTTTCTAAAAGTGGAAAGAACTTTAATTCAAACGTATGAATTGTCATCCCCACGAAATCTGTAATTCATTTTAGACCAATAATTTTATATATGAGTCTAAAAAATTTTAAATTATATTTTTATGATATTTATGTTATTATTAACGTTATTTATATATTTATCCATAATTTATGTGCAATGACAAAGATAACCTGACCAAAACATATAAGATAAATGAAGATGAGGTCATTCGAAATAGTTATTTTAATAATTAATTGTTAATAAATATGAGGTAAAAGTTTGAGGGTAAATAATATATGGTATGTAATATATTATTATAGTTATTTAATATATTTATAATATACTTAAATTTAAAATATATGACGTAATAATGTGTGTGATTAAATCAGAGACTTGAGGTGTGGTACTATCATATCACATAATTTTTATGGGAGACATTCCATATTAACTAATTAACCCTTTTGATTCATGTGTATGCTGCCAATGACTGTATATTGTTTTTGAAAAATTGTATTTAAGGGATATAAAAACCAAATATGGTTATTTCTATCATGGGTTTTATAATTCAAAAGTTATCAAAGTGGAATGTTTTTTCTGAAATAATCTCATTATATTACTGGATTGAATATGATTATTATTATGATAATGAATTATTATTATCTCTCTTTTAATAAACTCATCATTATTATTATTATATGGATATTTATTTTAAATAATTTTATTCCTATAATTTTACCTATTTATGTATTCTAGATTCCAACACAATGTTATTTTTTACCAATGTTGACTTTATACCTCTATTTGATATAAAATAATTTTGTATCCATATAGATGTTTTCAAAAAATTATTTCTAGAATTTATATAATATTCTAACAAGATTTTTTAATATTATTTTTACCAATGTTATAATTTTAACAAAATGGTCTAATATAAATATTACAGATATTTTATGAATGGGGAAATTTGAACTTCTTATTGAAAACTAGAAATGAATCACCATTTTAACGTACACTACAAGAATAGAATTTTCCACCATCATAAATACTAAATTATTTTAAGATTTTTATTTTCAAATTTTTAATGTTATATTAAAGTAAAATGTTTTATTTAATGTTTTTGAACTATTATTTTCAATGAATTTATTTCATAATGGAACATTTATTTTCACCAATAGATTTTTAAGTGTATTTTTAGGGTATATCTATTTATTAATGAAAAAAACATCGGATGTTGATTATTGTATATTAGTGATATTATCCAATGACATAATATATACCCTTTTCCTATATGATTTATGGTTATGAAGAAAAGATATTTAGGAAATCCATTTTCTTTTTTATCATTATGATATGATGAATGTTTTATGATCTTTTAGAGAACATGTGTAAGATTATCATTATTTGATGGGTGTGCCATGAATTATATATACATCTACTGAATTGAGTAATTATGGATATGTCATTTGATAAATTGTACTATTTTGGGAGGTAAACCAAGTTTTGTAAAGGACTCTTCCCACTATGATAATCATCAGAATGAACCATGATGGTGATTATGTTTTAGGGAGTTAACCCTTTCCACTAAAATAGTATTAGATTTATTCCTTAACATGGAATGATGTGATTCTATATGAATATGTGTATAAAAAAATCTATGTCTTTTTCCAATTTTATTATCTCATGTATTTTTTATTCCTTTATAATTTATGTCTTAACTTTATTAGATTTATTTCATGATTCAAGTTTATGATATATGATGTTAACGGTCTGTTTTTCAAATTTATTCTCGTATTTAAATTAAATTCTGTTTATATTATAATGATATATCCATTATATACCGATATTGTGTAACTTACCTAAGTCATTCTTATGATTCCATTATCTATGTTATGAATAAACGTATTATATGTGACATGTCAAATAATGGGTTTAGATATAAATAACTTAGTGGTAGATAGTGTAGATTACTTATGAACCAGTATATTATGTTTCTATGTTTCCAAAGGAATTATATCTATTTGAAAATGGTGTGGATTTTAATGTTATGTAATCAATAGTAATCTTATAAGATGTTATATCTATATATAAAAATTATGCATTTTCATATTATGAAGTTGAAACCACTATATAACATATATAGTGGGTTTTCTAGGGACCCCATAACAACTTTAAATAGTGAATAACAATTAAAATTTTTAGGACACACTTTACATAAGAGTGGAGAATGCGAAAACCAAGTATTGTACTATATACCTTTACAATAAATAAATAAAATGAATTCGATTACATAGTCCACATGAAAAATGTAACTAAAAAGAGGAATGATATGTCAGATTGACATTGTTAGGAAAATAATAATAATAAGAAAAAATATTCTAATTATAAATATAAAATCCATTTATAATATCGTGCATTTAGGGGATCATGAATTGATATGATTTACTATTAAAAACGATTATTATTTCTCAAATATTGATTTTTTAAAACAAATTTTTGTAATATATGAATAAATTAATTTTAAATGAAATTAATCTATTAACATATATGAACCAAGAACACTATAATCCTTCATTAAAAATGGGGTTTCAAAACCCATTGGGTGCATGTTACAATAGCAGACTGTAGCGGTATTGTAATAGTGGAGGTACTATTGATCAGTGAGTATTGTAGTAGTGGTAGGGAACTGTAGCAGCGGCGGTACTGTACGGTACTCTAGCAGGTAGGTTACAAATCACAGAATTGGAATTGGGACAAAAATTTGGGACTACGGGTTATGTAATTGGCTATAAGCCCACTGGGCCGTCGGGCTATGTAATGGGTCTCCCTCTACCTAGTAAAAAGAGGTCTTTTCTTATTTTTAATACTAAAATGAGGCTTTGGCCGCAACCTTTTCAAAAAATATATGAACTTACACATTAAAAATTATTTAATTATTTAATTTATTTTATATAATATTATGAACACTTTCAAATTATATTTTTTCTAAATAAACATTTTTTATTTATATTTCATAATTTCATATAAAAATAAAATATTATAATTTAAATATTATGTTTTTTATAAATAAATCATCATTATTGAATTTTTAATTTCTTAATTATCTTGGGATTATTTGTTTTTATTTTTCTTAAATTATTTAATTTTTTATAGAATAGTGAAAATTTGTGATTTTGTAAATTTTGTATCCTTTAGGAAATATTTATAATATAGGAATGATTTAAATTTTGTAATACTATTTTATAATGGAAAATATATTTTTGTGTCTCCTTTAAAATAATTAATCTAAAATTAGATTATGGAATTTTTAAAACCCATATTATTCATTTTACATAATGAAGTAATGTTTTACTATAGTAGTTTTTTTTGGTTTATTCCATTTATCAATTTTCCATATGGTTTAATTCTATTTTTGATTTATTCTAAAGACAAAGAACATTTATTTAATTATGTATAAACCCATTAATTTCTTATTAATATAAAAAAAGTATTATATTTCCCTAATGATATCATTTAATCACTTAAGAAAAATTTTAATAAATTATGTTTTCACACGCCATGTATTATAATATTAAAAATTATTTTATTCATCAATAGAAATATTATTTTAAAAAATGGATTTTATATTTCGAATCATTCCAATAAAATTATTTAATATGTTAATAACTGTAATGGATTAAAATTAAATGACTTACTTAAAATTTATTTTTAAGGTTAAAAATTAAATTATAAAAAATGGATTATATAAGTGAAATAGAAAAATAAACATGTTATAAACATGAGTTAAAATATATTTTTGATGATTTATTGATCATAATCCATCTCATAATGAATTATTTTACATTATTTGTTTCATGTGATCTTTTAAGAATGGATATATCTTATATATTATTTCATAAATTCTACTCATATCCCTTATTAAAATGCTCCATAACCCGCATATATCTTCACACATTAATGAAAAATTAATCAATTAAACTATTCCCATGTATATCTTGATAAAAAATATACACTTACTAATGTTTCACTTATACAAAAAAACTCACCATTCATAGATTTGATCATTTTGGAAAAGGAGATCTTTTATAGTGTATGGTAAAATTCCCAATTTCTAGTTTATCATTGCATTTTCATTATTAATTCTTATAACACACCCAAATATAATATACCCATAAAAAATAATTATACTAATATACTAATTTATATAAAATAATATATTTATTTAAAAATATCCATATCCACCATCCCCCAAAATCGTTAAAAAATTAAAATGTCACTTATATTACATGCAGACTACATCATCCCTAATTAACATGAACAATTTTTCAAAACAACCATACAAGGAAATTTTATAGGGAAGATTAAATGAACCCATATCATGTTGAAAAAATAATTAAATTTAACAAAATAATTACCACTTCCTACCTCCGTTAAATTCTATGTAAATGAATGAGTCGCCTGTGTATACACATAGAATATCACAAATATGGAATTCATGTTTTTTTCATGTAGTTCATTATTCATTATTAAATTATTATAAGAAGAGATTCAACACCTCATAAAAAATATGTTTAATAATTATATCATTATAAAGGAAACACATTATTTTTATTAAATTAGAAATTAAATTGATTAGTTTTCCTTATGAATATATATGAATTATATGTATGGTAATATTGATAATAAGTACTAATATCACCATACCATTTGTTGAGAACATAATACGATTATATTTATATTTTGGTCATTAAAATTAACTTTATATAAAAATCCATTAGGTTATAATGGATTATATTTGGAGCTAATATGTATCATGTCATTAATATTAATTTGTTAATGTTGGTTCAATTTTTGATTTCATCATGTGAAAAATATCATGATATTATTAAACCCATTATTTCAAGTATAATACCTATTTTGCGGTAAAATAATTTTTTCCCCAAAATGGTGACTTTTATATCTTTTTCAGTACATAACGAAGGAATTTAATTTTATCATAAATTTTAATTTTTCAAATATTTTTTTAATTTATACTACTAATCATGTTATATATATTTTCCTAAATTTAATATACACTATTTATATCCTCAAAAAATTAATTTATCATTTAAAAAAAACAACATTTGTTTTTTTATTTTTTTAAACATTATTTTAGTAAAATTATGAATTCATTCATTATTAAATCCATGTTCCATTAAATGTTTTCATAATTAACTTGTATATTTATTGAAATAAAATAATTTTATAACATTATCCCACAAATAAATATTTATCATAAAATTATCTTTTTCTATCAATGGTTTTTACGCATTATATATAGTAAAAGAAAAAATAATTTCTCTATAATTGATGCATTTTAATATTATGACATTATTTCTATATTTGAAATAAATATGTTAATATTGTTTTCTAATATCAATTTTAAATATGGTCATTAAAATTTGGTACTGAGGGTGACTGTGGAGTTACTGTGATAAGGGAATATTTTGTCAAAAGATATTTAACATAATGAAAAGGAATCTAAAATGTGAAAAATCTATATTATATTTTGGGGGGGATTATAAACCCTATATCATTCAAAAAATCAATTGTTGATTTGTTTGGAATATATTTGAATTTAATAATGGAGTGAAGTTGTTGAAAAGTAGAGGGATACTACAAAAATAACACTATTTTAACATATAATAGTATCTCAAATCATCCTTATTTATACATCAATTTAAATGAATTTTATCCTAAAACATTATCCTATTCCATCATGAACCCAATCCACATTCCCTTGATTTATTAGTCTGATCAAAAGACCGATATTAATAACCATAAGGAGTTACCTAATAGTGATCATCAAAGGGAAATATTAAACTCTGAACAAACATTTTCTATGATATCATATTATTATACAAACCACATGTTTTGTATATTAAATAAAGTATGATTAAACTAATATTTTTACTATATTTATGTTCTATAATATTAAATTAATAACTAATTAATTTTTTTATAAAAAATCATTGTAAAAAATTGAAATTTCATCATGAGTATGTCCCGAATACCACATTTAAGAATGACATATTCTATTTTTGGACCACATTACATAGATAGATTTAGAAATGTATTTAGTATTCAAAAACATTATATGTTTGATTCGTACTATGTTATAAGTATAATATCATTCATTATATATGTTTGGTCACTAAATAATGTGTTTGGTAACTTTAATAACATTAAATAGACTTATCAAGACACTATTAATAATTTGGATCTATTTTGAACACCATAAAAAATGACATTGTTATAATGATATTAACTGAACAACTCTATGTAACTGGAATACATAAATACTATATTAAAAAAATAATAAATAAAAAATGAACATTTTAAAAGTATATATATTTTAATAAATATCATAAGTGTATTAAATTTATTTATTTATAATTTCTCATGATGATAACAAAAATAATAAATGTGTTTAAGTATATGATGTAAGGGATCTGCTATATAACCAAAATTAGATTTCAATTGTAGTTTATCTTTATCTTTCTACCTTTTACTCAATCATATCTTATGGATATTATCCAATCATTATTTATACATCCCACACACATTATCCTTGTAAAATGAATTATTCATTTTCTAAAAAATACATGTTTTCCCCTTGAAACTCACATATCAAAATAAACCTTATTTACGGAACCACACTTTTTTTAATCATATCACGAATCACACCACAAAATGTAATTAAACCATTAATATATTTTATACACCATAATTATTTTATTTATAACACTCATGGAACAATTACAGATTCACGAGGAAAAGTAATAAATTTACACATATAAAAATATCCTTTAAATATTTCATAAAAAACCCACCTATGTGGTTCATATATAATATTCTTCTCCATATCATTCTCATGAATATTACACTTGTAAAACCATTTTTAATACCTATTATCATTTCCTAATTATGAATATTTAATAATATTTAATTTTTTTATCTTGGAATTCTTGGTGATATGGCCTTTAGTTACAGCCTAAATATGAATTGTTAAAATATCATTCTTATTATCAGTTTCATTAGGATTATGGTTTATTTATATTTGAATTTACTCATTTTCATTTATATGAAAATAAATATTATGAATTTAATTATGTGAATTTTTTTACAGTAATTATTTACCCTCACAAATTAATTGGGAAATGACTTATATCTCATGATTATATATATATGGTCTTAGTGAGTAAACCTAATCAACAATGTGCACTTTTCTACTATATATAATGTAATGAGGATGATCTAAACCCACCATGGGACTTTATCCACTATAGATTATGGGACAGTGGAGTGAAACTAATCCACCATGGGACATTCCCATATTATTTACTGTAATTGGGATGGCCCTTAGTCCACCAACAATATTTTTCTACCATGTTTATGATAATTGAGAGTGTAACCGATCCTACATGGAGCATTCACCACTTTATGTTGATCGTATTTTAAGGGAAACATGACATATTATTATGATGTCATGTATTAAATTGTTATTACAAATTCTATGACTCAATGATCTTATGATTTCACATCCTTATTCCATGTTTTAATGCATATTATCATTCTATTTGTGATATCCTTATATGCTACTTAACTCTCCAATTATGTATTTTTTCAGGTTTAGTAAATAAATAGGATATCCATATCACTCTTTACTAAATTTATTATCCCCATGATATCCTATGTAGTTCAAGAAAACTCTTCAAAGTAATAAAAAATATATAGATTTTGAAATAAATATGTTGGTTCTTTTCCATTTAAGATGGAATATTTTTTCTCTTCTCTCTCAAGTGAACTTGAACTCCAGATACATTAATTGTACAAAATGTAAAACTACATGAAAAAATATGAAATTAATTTTGTTTAAGAATAGGGTAACTATAGATACTATAAGAGCATGTTGTTGATATTTTTGTCCGATATAGTAAAATAAAATTAATGAAAACCATGGGGATAAGTCAAAATATATGATAAAATACATTAATATTTTAATGGTTTTGAGTTTGTGATTTCCCTATAAATTACATCTTTATTTTGAAACTAGAATAAATAATAGGATAAGGAACCGATTCACCTTGGGGTAATCACGTAAATGATTTTGGTAGAACAATTACTATATCATCAATCTGATGCACAATTAATGATCCAATGAGTGTACATATGGATTAAAACTATTGTGGGATATTCTTTGGACAATTCATATTCTCTTAATAATCAATTATAAAATATTTGAATTTTTTTTGTAAAACAGTTTGGTTATAGAACCTAAATATAAAATTACCATAAATAATATAGATTTATATATAGGGATGCATACATCTGGTTCGACATATCTTGTATGAGTTGCATCTTATGTGTTTATGGTTTACCATACACACACATTTACATGACTCTTCCCTAAACAAACAACATTTTATAAAATTGTTTTTATAAGAGGAATCATGTAAGGTATTTGGGATTATTACCCCATAATTATTCAATCCAAAATTAAACTTTCAAAAACTAAGTTATTTTCATTATATCAAAAAAATAAATTCATTATTAGAATTTTGGTGAATTAGGTCGAAAATATTACAAAAACCCAAACAATAAATATTGGAAACATAATTTTTATACATTTTCCCAACAATAAAAGAAATTTTATAATAAATACATTTTATTTTCTTAAAAAATTATTGTTATTAAATTGATTTCGTTCTCATTGATAATAATCAATAAATACTATTAAAAACATTTGAAAACATTGGTTGATAAAAAATCTTAGTAAGGGATATAATAATAAAAAACCATTTTATTCTGTTTTAAAAACTCGTGGTAAAAAATTGGGTTTTCCACTAAAATTATAATCTTTTTGCTGAAATATTCATTTCTATACACAAAAAATCATCATTGGTTCCAATATATTTTCATGAAACAAGCGATAAGAAAATAGGAACTCTAAAAAAGAGTCATTTGTGATTCATAGATGACATAAAAACTCATTAAAAACATTTTTAACAATAAATATACCATTAATCTAAAAAATTAAAATCATTCCTTTAAATTACATGATCATTACCTTAACTATTGAAATAAAATTATTTCCATTAAGATGAAAAATATTGTATATATAAGTTATTTATGTAACTTTTTCATCCATCATTTTATATCTTTAATTAGAACCCGTTCAAGAACATATATGTTTTATATTTAATAAACTATCAACATCCAAAAAAATTTCTAGAGAACATAATCATTACCAAATGCATCGAAGAGATATATCAGACTCCCCCATCAACAATTTTATATCGGGATCACCCATCATTCATAAAATAATTCCATAGACACTATCATTTATAAAATGATTAATAAAATAAATTTTTATCATCAAAATCAAATAAATTTAATATATAACCAGTAATAAAAAACCTTTTCTGATTTTGATATATCACATTCATTCAAACCCAAATATTGGAAACTAAGATACCCAGAAAGATAGGATATAGGTTTTCCTTTTAATGATAAAATGTAATATTATAAAAGAATCCTTACATAAAATAGTGGATATGACAGTGGTAAACTAGTTTTTTCTCATATATCCTAAAATATTAGATTCTTATTTCCTTTTATAACAAACCTTCAAAACATTCATTTTTATAATTATAAAATGATTCCTTTTAAAAACAATTGAAATAATGAAAAATGAAAAATAAAAAAATATTTTATGATTTAATTATGTCAGTAAAAATACATTAGTAATTGAATTTTAAGAATATATATATTTAATAATATGATTTGGAATATATACCATCTAAATATTGAAAGATGATAATTTGTAAAGTGTATCTTACCTCATGTATGACTCTTCTTGAACATTCATCATATTATAAAATAAGAAACATCTATTATGTATTAATTTTCATATAAACCATTTTCAGGTTTATTATTCCATTTATATTATTTATTTCCTTTTTATAATAAATTTCTTTATCAATTCTATTCAATGTGGATGTGATCATGATGGTTGTGTAATAATTTGAAAATTAATTCTGGGGGGTGATAATAGGACAATATTTATTTTTTCATCATCCAAATCAAAATAACGAGGAAACTTTTTTTAATTATTTATTTTAATTATACTTTTAAAAAATAATTAATTATGGTTATGGAAAATGTTAAATGTAACATTCTTGGAGAAGGTTGGGTGTATATGTGTTTGAGTAAAATATCTATTTTTAATTAAAATAATTGAAAAATAAACAATTATTTTATATTTATATAATAGTTAATATATAATAAACATAATTTAATATATTTTAATAAACTTATATATTATCATCTTGTTATTTGATTAGGAAATAATCACATTGCTTTTTAGAGGTGGTAATCAAAACAAACACATGAATGAAATTATCATTTTACAGTGGATGGATAGTTAAGAAATAAGATAATAACTTATCATTAATGAAAGGAAAACGTTTCATGAAAATCATATATATATATATATAATAAATCCTTAAAATCAACTATGACATATGGTAATAGAAAATGAATTGCATTTGTTTTTGAGGTGGTAGTCCACCACAAACATGAACAATGTTTTAATTTTTTATTTAATTGAAGAGTGAGATTTATAATGGATATTTCATTTACATAAAAACATATAATTATATGTAATATACTATTTTTTATTTAGTAAATTTTTACGAATATAATATGGAGTTGTAAAGAGAAATAAATCAAGAACTATCATTTAAGAACCAAACCACTTCTTTAACAAACCTCTTTTGGTTTTTATCTAAATACGTTCTATTACGGTTTTCTAATAACGGAATTTCCTCTTCAACATGGTGATGGATTTTTGAAATGAAATTATTAAGGTATTGGGAATAAATTTCTTTTTATATTAATATAAAATAGGAGAGGTTGTTTCCACCTACAATTGGGGAGAGGATACAATTGTAATATTTTTTAAAAGATTAAAATGTATTAATTCTTACTCGATAAAAATGATCAAAAATAGGACATTTTGGATTATGTGAAAATATATGGGTAATATAAGGCAAAAAAATATAATTTATACATGTCTATCATCCATTTTGACTATTATCACCTATGATTAATGACCATCCCCTGGTAAACCCGTTTTATCATTATCTATGGTAAAAGAAATTTATTTTTCATACTATGTATTATAACTAACAACTATATAAATATTATTAAATAATATTATTGGTGATAATTAAAAATAGGGAACAAATTTTATAAAATTTAATTAATATACATTGAAGAATTTAATTTAAAATTAATCCTTTAAAAACACGATGAAACGTGTTTTCCTAGGAAAATGATTTATTATATGTATAAAAAAATATGATACAAAAATCAAGAAAATAATTAATGAAATGATAAAAATTGAATTATAAATAATAAATTTAAAATAAATATACATTCATAAAAATTAAATTTATTTTCGAGCATTTTAAATTATTGAAATGAAAAGACATTTTTAAAAAAAATATATTTTTTTTTCAAATCATGAAAATGGAAATATTCAAGAAAATACAATAAAAATAACCCATATATATTTTTAAAAATATTAATTTAAAAAATATGTCATCTTTTAAAATAAAAAATATAATATTTTTAAATGATGTTATTAAATAAAAAGTTATAACAAATTAATAAATTTTTTAAGGATTAAATTAATTTTATCTTGATTAAAATATTACTTAATATTATTCTAGTGAATATAACTGTGTAAAATATAATCATTTAATATATATAATATATTAAATTTAAATACTATTAAAATTTCTTATATTGTAACATTATTTCCCATTATATGAATTCCACACTCACAACATTATCCCTTACTTAATCAATTAGTGATATTTTTCCTTCCTAGAAACTTTTTATTCCAAGGATTATTCTTTAATTATATAATTTTTTCCATGTATCCAAAACATAAAAATCATCATATTCCATAAATACCTACTCCATATAGTTAATAATTTTAATGGTATTTCCACATTAGAATAGTTCTCTTATAATAGTAACATTTTTGTTTTCAAAACATGAGCCTCATCTGGCACACAATTTCTTAACAATGAATCATTAAAAAAATCATGCAACCAGGATAAACAAGTAGGTAAGAAAAATAAATATAAATGAAATTAATATATTTCTTGGAATTTTTATAGTCTAATTAACTAGATACATAACATTCCATTTTTGGAAAATTCATAACACTTTTTCGAAGAAATAGTTTTAAGGCAGCAGGATTTTATACCCCGATTGAAATACCTTTTCTGAAATTATCTTTATAAATTTCCTCCCATATCTGAGCTATCCTCATTTTTTGTTGAATCAAATTTTCTTCATCAATTATTTATTCTACCATTTTCTTTCTTAACTACTTTATTTTACAAAATTAATCCAAATATGTTACATACTAACACTAATTTCGATATTAAGACTCAAAAATATTCCATTTTTATATAGTAATGGTTATTATAATTATTAAACAAGTATACTAATTTAATATGTTCATCCCAACATTCATTATAATTCATTAAACATGATCAAGTCATTTATTACACTGTCTGAATTTTTCTATCTTAACAACCATCAAATATAGGATGAAAAGTTGTTCTATAAATTAATTCAGTACGTAATGTGTTTTTAGGCAATTTAAAAAAATTGTAAATAAGGGATCACTTGAATGTAAAATGGAAAGAGTAAATCCAAATTACCTAACTATATCCATGAGATATAGATTATAAATATAATCTAATGACATAGTATCTCAAATAATATGAATAATCCTAGATTTGGTTAGATGATAAACAATAAACCATATCACATTATTACATCGATATGTCTTCGATAATCATATAATGATATATATATATATATATATTCTCATTTACACTCTCGAACTAGAAACTCTTGAAGCATCCAATCCATGAATTTTCATTCTACATTAACATATTGATAAGATAATAATTCCCATGTATAGTCAGTATTATGTCATTTCCTTCCCTTACAATTGAAATGTTTCTTGGGTACTCTATAAGTATTAGTGCTTCTAGGATGAATGAAAAATAAATAATTATACTTTTAACTCAATAATTCATTTAATAACTAGAAATAACATTTCTCAATCCAATTCATTATAAATTTGATAAAACCATCTCCTAAAGTATTAAACTACATAAACATATGCTTCCTGATATATTAAACCTGTTATTAAAAAAATATGATCATCATTATGAGCTTAGTTAATTCTATAAAACAACAATGAATGGTTTGACAGATGAAAAAATTGAGGAAAATCATAAATGAACATCATATAATACAATATTAATCAAATAATTTATGGATGGATCATGATTCAAATATATCATATTTAAAGACTCATTATGCATTTGACATAAATCATCCACTTCTCTTCGTTTATTTACATTGTGGTAATGAATCATGTAGTCTTAATTAATAAAAATTTCTAGAAGTCTCTTCTACCACATGTTCAACTCTTTATGAGTGAATATATACTTAAAAAATCATTGTCTGTATATATTTTACACATTAATCCATATAAATAATGTATCTACACTTTCAAATAAAACATTACATCTGAATGTTAAGTGTTATGTGTATGATAATTTAGCTCATGGGGATTCAATTGTCATAAAGAATATATGATTAACTTATCATTAATTATTGAAACATAATAGTTTCCTTTAATTATGAATCATTGTGGATAATGATTTTTACTTTTCTAGATATTAGTTTAAAAACTATAACATTCCAAAATCAATTTTCCATTCCAAATAACATTCATCAAATTTATTTTTAATGATCCAAACTCATTTTGTTGTTAAATTATTTACTAGGATAGATAAATGTGATATTTTTTCAAGAAACTGTAAATATTAATCAAATAAACAATAATAACAAAGAATCTTTATGATATTTTTATATACATATGATTATTAAACCACATCAATTTTAGTTGGATCGATAATAATTTATTCAATATTTTTAATATTTATATGGATGAAAATATTTTTTAACGAGAATTAACATTTAATGAATTTTCTATATTAGATATAGTCATAATGTCTTTTAAAAAATCCTAGAATTAATTCTCTTGATGCTAATAACATTGAAAATATAATATGACTTCATCAATAAAAAAAACATTAAAATTTATCCATGAACTATTTGAAAACTCTATTAATGCGGACAATAAATATTATTAAATCATTTGTTAAACCAAATAATGTCCTGGTCTAAGATTAAAACATCAGTTACCCATGTTATACTGATTCATGACCTCAAGAATTCCTCCCCATATTTCATATGAAAATTGACTTACTATGAGAGTCTAATATTGATTATAGGGAGGAAAAACGTCATTATCGCAGTAAAAAAAGTGGAAATAAATAATAAATCACCAAAGAATAATAATATATCGATGATATAATAACGAAAACAATAGCATTATCAAGAGATGTCCAAAAAATGAAATTCAATATTAAAAAATAAAACAAATATATAAGTCCCAAATATGTTTCATCTGTCAAAATGAAAACCGAAAAATAAATACATTGACTACTCCCATGTGGGAAAAAATATGAATTCTTATTCCCTTATACATTGTCCATTATGACACATCAATCTATTACATATCTTTTTTCTTAACTTATCTTGCAAACATATAGTCTATTTGGGTACCAATCAGGCTGCTTGACTAATGCATGAGTACAACTTAGAATGACACCTCCAAATGTGCCTAAAAAAATTCAGTCATTAATTGAGTATTCATTTTTATAATGAATAAAATAAAAATAATAATGTAAATAGTTTACATTTATTAAGTTATACTTTATTTGACAGCATAAACGGTCATGTTCCGAAGCACAATAGATCTGAATACCTACTTCATTCCATGAGGGAGATTGAATAATTTCACATTTTCAATTCAAAATTATTTTTATAAATCGTCTTTCATTATATATTTTTTTTCAATTTAAAAAATGATAATTGGAATCATAGTCTTTTACCAATATTTATTGTATAGATCGTCCTGTCTAGGATCCCTTGTGAATTTGGAGCAGTATTCCCTTCTGAAACCTCATTGGTATTTAGAGCATTAGTCCTTATACTGTACATTTTTCATTTATGCCTCAAGTCCTAGACCATCATTCCTAGGACTCCATAGATATTTGGAGCTTCAATCGATGTCCCGCATTGGTATATCAACCAATCAAATTTTTGTATTTGGAGCATCATTTTTTGTCCCAAACTCATATATAAATCATTCACATATATAAAATGTATCATAATATCAAAGTCATTAATTCTATAATTAATTAATACAATTTAACAATTGAAAATTCGTATCATTCCATTAATAAATTAATTAATTAATTAATTATATCAATCGCTTAAATTAATTAAACAATTTATTTTTCTCATCAATTCCATTAATTATTTCTAAAATTAATCATTAACACTATCCAATTTCACAATCACAACAACCTCCCTTAATTAAGTAAACAATTAATTAATGAAATTCAATAATCCTAATATCCCCATAATTAATTCAACAATTAATTATTCCAACTCAATAAATTCCAATGATCTATTAATTAATCCACAAATTAATTAGTCCAATCTCACAATCATAGCACTAAGATAATTATATAATGAGTTAATTATTATAATTAAAAAAAATCCCAATATCCCATAATTAATTAAATATTTAATTATTCATTTCACAATCCAAATATTTCGAATTCCATAATCCATTAATTAATTAAATTAGAAAATTAATTAAATTAATTCTATAAATATAAATTTATAATCATATAATATAAATTATATAGTTAGATCCATGTAATTGAAATAAATACATTGTAATTTTAATAATTGACCACCTTTCTCAATTTTTTGACCAATAGTTGCCCAACAGAAATCTCCAAATGAAGAATATTGATCAATAATTCGATGATGAATGTAATATTAATCTGAAACAGAAATTTAAAATCAAATGAATCAGGACCTCTAGATCATAGAGATCTACAACAACCTATTGATAAACATCCCTTGTTTATACTCAAAGAGGATAGGGAGAGAGATGCATATCAAAATGGGAACAATACACACACCCTTTGAGGATAAGATCATCCATCCTCCATTTGATTCACTAACAACATAGGTTAGGAGGTCATTCAATACATCTGGGACCCTTAAAAAAGGAGATAAAAATCATGGTCTATGATAGGGTCGATATTCTATTAATATGGAATTTGAATAATTTTAAACCAATTTTTGTGTTAACATAAATCATCTACATGGTTTTTTGGGTAGGCCCCATAGTTTTCCAAACAATGAACCTAAATATTGGGCCTCCTTTAGGGGGAATCCGTTTCTCCTTTTATGGCACACGGTTTATTAAACTATGTTCTTTCTCTATGAATCCACATTACCTCAGTTCAAAGGGGTTTGGAAACCATGCACTAACATTTCACTTTCTAAAATCGTTCCCAAATTTCTAATTTTTTCTATAACACGGCATAAAATAATACCCAAAAATATGCTTAGACAAAGAAAAAAACAATTCCTAAAATCAACTCGAGACATCTCTACAAAATGTTAGGATTTCAAAATATCCCCCACCATATAATAGGAAATACTTGAGATTTACTCCTAAACATCCCTAAGATTTCGAGGTGATAGGATTAGAAAACAAAGCCCACATATCTGCTTCTACCTTCCAGGTTTCCATTTGAACATGCTTATGTGGGCACAAGACTCAAACTATCGCTATGGACTTTCTTTGAACACATTCTCACTTCAATCCGATTGTCGTATCATGTTCTCCTCAAAGGAATCATCTATATAAAGCCCAAAATCATCCTTATAAATCGCTTAATATGGGTCGGGTGATACCATCAATGTGGTGACACATGGAAGAAATCATGAATAACACTATACCTCTGTGGAAGATCTAATAAGTATGCCCCCAAGAAAATTTTATTCATAACATCAAGTAGTCCAAGTAATATGGGTTCCATCATTCCCTATATTTGTATCATTTGGTGAACCAATATTAGCGACACCCTTAATAAAAAACAATCACCCTATGTAAACTCAATTTTTTTCAATGTTTATTAGTATACGAATTATACCTAATCTGATCTGTAACCATACACATCCAAATAAACTAAAAAACATCTCTTATCACTCCTCTAAAATAATCAATCAAAAAAACCGATGAATCATCTACCTCCATCAAGCATAGAGGTAATCAATATGGCCTATAATATGTTTCTACATATGTTTCTATTTTAATAGTTCATTAATAACTGTTTTTATATGCACACTCTACCCAATATAGGTTCTTCTCCTAATACCCAACAAAGTCTAATGACATATCATCTATCTATGGGAGGAATTTCGTACTACATAAGACATATATACCCAGAGAGTTTTATAATACATCCAGAATCAGGATGTAAATTGTGGGTCATAGTCTGAAACAATATTATGTCGAACCTATGCAGACTAAATCTCTACCAAATATATATGTCTCCCAACTGATCCAATAAAATGTTCTCCCACACTAGTAATAAATGTGCAACCTATTTCAAATGGTCTATAATAACTAAAATAACATCATTCAATAGAGGAGTCCTTTGGAGACCCAAGAAAATATATATAGTCACATCTTTCCACTTTATTCTGGATTGAGTTACAGATGTGATAAACCACATGGTTTTTTATACATAACCCTCACCTATATACCTGTTTATCATCATGTCGTGAACCCTAATTTCTCCACATTATTTCTCAGACCCTAAAAATATCATCATTATTCATAGTATATTTGAGTCAGACCTTGATGTACCCCCCCACATCAAGTCATGAAATAAACACATTAAATATAACAACATTCCCTTATCTAAAATAACTTAATTAATAAGATAAATGATCTAATCCTCATAAATTGTCTAATTTTATGGTCACTCTCCACATTCAATTATTTCCATCATTTTTAAGCATTCCTGATCATCATCCTTCTTGTACCTCATTCATATCAAAAGTGTAGACTCCATGGGAACTACTACTATAGTAATCTTCCCATGCTTCTCATAAACCACAATGTGTATCTCTTCCTATAAATCCATCATCATCCACTCATCACTAGATTCCAGAATAGCCCTTGTCTGATTTATCCTCCTTAAGGTGTAAAAAGAAAAATTTCCATTTTGAGACATATATGTTAGGTAAAAATCATATGAGTTCATATACTTGAACCACCTCTGCTTTTAGATATTTAAATATCACGGTGAAAATTTATATTTTTATTTCCTTTTGATCATTATCCATAGTAAACATTTCACCCTATAAATAATTTCACCATCAATACAAATAATAAACCGCTAAATCCAAATCAATATCAGGAGTAGTGTAATTCTGTTAATGTTTCATCAACATCTGGGAATCATGTTCTAAAATTTGGCCTTTGTGCATCATCACCTCTACAACACCAATCCCAAAAATATAAATAAATATAGTGTACTCATAACCTTGCTTGGGTAGGATCAAGATTTTCACTGATTTCAATCTATTATTCAATACATAGAATGAATTCTTATCTTTTTTCATCAATTAAAACATCACATCCTTCTTATTAATGCCTGAAAGGGGCACTACCAGTTGATAAATGTCCAGTATGAACCACTTGTAGTATCCATCTTACCCTAGAAAGCTATGAATAGCAAAAAAAATCTTAGGAAGCTCCTATGTCAAAGTTCCATACACCTTCAATAGTTCAACCTATACACCATCATCTGAGATGATCTCACCTAAGAAGTATACCTGATCATTTCAAAATATAACTTTGACAGGATAGCATATAGACAATTCTATCACATTAAACTTGGGGTGATGTCTAGATTTTGGGGATGATCATCATGAGTCTTTCAGTAGAGAAACATTCCATCCATAATGGCAATAACAAACTGATTCAAGTATGTATGAATGATTAACATAATTATGTCCATAAACACTACGAGTTCATTAGACAGCCAAAAAAACATTAATAAAAAATCGTATATATCAAACCTACATCTAAATGTAGTCCTCGATATACCATAATTCCAAAATTTCAAATAAAGGTAATCCGGTATAAATAAAATCAATTAAACAACATAATATCACAACATATGGTCAAAAGTTTTGTTGATATGTGGAAGAGGATATGGGTTCTTTCAAATTATTCAGATCAACCTCTAGTAATACACTTAAAAGCATAGAGTTCATTCAACCTTCATTGAAAAAATAGAGAACATAAAGGAAACATACATGAATAGATATCAAACATACCCATCAGCTCTTTCAACTAAACATTTAATTGTTGAAGCTCTGTCAGTTTCATTATGAATGGTGGAATAGAAACTAGCTTAGCACCAGGATTGATATCAATAGTATATTCCATGTCTCTCAAAGGTGGAAACGCTAATAGTTATTCATGAAACACATCCTGAAACCTATCCATTACTGGTCGGAAGAAATATTGTTTCACACCCCTGTCATCCAAAAATATACTTGAATCTTATGCGGTATGTTCCCATAGTTTCTGATGAACTAGACCTGCATGGACATCCTGATTATCTTATTCCCTACAATGAATCTAAATATCACCCTTAGGAGGTGTAAAATTCAATATCTTGAATTAAAAATCAATGTGGGATCAATGTGCTCCAAACTAGTCCAAACACAAATTACATCAACTTATGTCATGTCAATGATGTAAGGATTCCAATAGAAATGATACTCCACATCCTCTAAAAAAACATCCTTTTTAATAAACAGATGTATCTTGACCATAATCACATTGATGTATCAATTGCCATAGACTTTCTCATGAACTCCCTTCCCAATATCAGTACATCAACAAGTTCAAAATAAATAAAACAATGAGAGGCACCAGTATGAAATATGACACTACAAAGAGTATAATATATATAAATAGTACATGTTACTGTTGATGCTACATCATCATTTTCAATAAGTGTTGGTTGAATAGAATGTAAATTTCATACCCATCTTCACTATGATGCAGTGTCAGCTCCCTTCACTGGACCACTCTACTAATATGGTCACTCTTCCCAAAAATTACCATGTTCACTGCATCTACCACCATATCCAGTATAAATCCAACTTCCATATCGACGTGGTGTAGAATATCCACCTTATATACTCTGGTTCCACTTGGATTCTCTATCACCACATATTATTGGGGGTTCTGGTAGAACCTTTATAGATGATCTATCCGAACAGAGGCATAAAAATCTATCAGTGGTCAGAAAAAAAATTATGAAATTGACCTGTCATATGACATAGGTGAAAGATAACTATTGTAAGATTATGAAAAACTAATACCTCTCTTCATGTAGTGTTCATTCTACTATGTTGGATAATGTTTTCAGAGCAATTATCCCCACTATCATAAGTCATACATCCTAACCATCTAAATGGAACCACCCATCCTCCACATAAATCCTCATTTTGTTTCTCCTTAGGTATGTTTTTCTGATTCATGACTACTAAAATATTCTTCAGACTAAATATATTCACATGGTACTTTATTTCACATTTAAACCCATCTTAAACCCATTTTGTTGAATTATCATCATCCCCTACCAATATTGGATAAAAACATTAAAGATATATAAATTGTTTACTATAGTCCTTCATAGAAAATCACCCCTATGTCAGCCTCATGAATTCAGATATTGTCACTAGCCTAAGCATCTCTGGATAAAAGTTCTCTAAGAACATATCATGAAATTCATTCCACTCCATATTCATGAGTTGTCCTTCATGCATATTTTTGTCCTACTAATTATTTTCGAGAAAACATAACTTTTAATAAGATAGTTTTAATCTTTTCTCTGCATGATTATCAAAGTGATCATGTATAGAATTGGAGGAATCATTCCAAAACATAGCTAACTCAAGTCCACCCTATTTTGTGATTTTTGAAGGGGGAACACCTTGAACTCCCATTCCAGATTTGATATTCTTTTCACAACAACAACTAGGGTACTTTCTTTGAATTTCATATATTGATAAATGTTCTTTGGAACTACTCTTCGGCTTCCTCACTTAGAAAATTCATTGCCTCTGCTTCCAACATTGGAGGATCATCCACCGCCATACCCTCTTTTCATACTCTCAATAAGAGTTATCATGAAGGCATAAATAAATTATCCCAAACACACATATTAGGACACATATCAGGGAATTAAAATATTTACATAAGAGTAAAATGAAAATAATCCTCACCAAGTTTTTTCTGTGTACCAATCTACATTACCCAAATTGAGGCACTATCAAAACCATTAGAAATAATACATCTTTTCCATGGTTAATAGAGGTTAATATCATATAATTTCAAATTTCTATTTAGACACCGATTTTTTCTCACCATGTATCAGTTTAAAAATTTAAAATTTTATATTAGGAACCTTTTTCAATTCATTTAAAAAAAGAATAATTATTTCAATATAAACCACATACCTCGAACCCATTTTCCCCACATTACTAAAATGATGCATGTTATAAAATAATCCTAAATTCCTAGACTGATTTATTCATACTCAACCATCTTCTCATTCCATTATAGGAGTCAAATATCATAAAAACTTAGTTATATTAATCACATCGTATAATAAGTGTGTAACCTGAGGAGAAATTCTATTCAACTATGATGTAAAACAATTATTACTACAATACCTCGTTGGGAACATGGTTCTCTCCCATACATTGGTTATGTACTATAATGAATGAGAACACAACCAAGAATGACTCTTTCTTATCTCTGGTATACATTTCACAAATAGTAATACAAATCAAAAAAAATTAAAAATCATATGATACCACATTGTAATATACTTGAACATGTTCCACACAATGATACCTAATCTGGACCATCATGTGGACTCATGCTCTCCTCCCCATACACCAGTGGATTCCGACAAGTAATGAGGGTCTAATATTTTTCAAAGGGAGAGTTTACCTTATTTATCATATTAAAACCATTGTGGAAATAAATAATCAATAACACTAAAATTACACAAAATGATACAATATTATAAAATATCAGTATCACAATATGATCATAATCAAAAATACTATAACAAAAAACAACTGTCTATATTCCATTCCAATATACGTGTTATGTGACAAAATAAAATCTCAAATGTAATGACACTATGTACTCCAAATAGGGCCCTTAAAAATTGTTGGGTCCATTTATCCGTAATCCATCCAAACTCATCCATTTAACACATTGTATTTTCCCTTATCCTCTCCTTCCAACATGATGTCTATTTAGTTACCAATCATGTAGCCCATGTAGGGTGTGATTTCAACACAATAGGCCACCCCCAATGGTGTCTAAAAAAACCAGTCATTAAAACTCTATTTCATTGTATAATGAATGTATGAGAAGTAATAATGATAACAGTTTACATTTATTCAACTATTCATTATTTAACCACATAAACATACATGTTCCAATGAAAACTTGAATCATAAAACCTCCTTCATCTTATGCTGGAGTCTAAACAGTTTTAAATTTTAAATTGAATTTTTTTTATCATATGGTATTTCATTATTCGTTTCATTTTAATGTATAAAATAGATAAATAAAACCATATATCAGTGCCAAAATGTTTTGTGTAAATCATCATATATATAACCTTATGAGTATTTTGAGCATTAATACCCATCACACACCTCATGGGTATTTGGAGCGCCAGTCCCTATCCCATATAATTTTTCATTCATGTCTTCGGTCCTAGAACATCATGTCTATGACAACATGGGTATTTGGAATGTCAGTATGTATCCAAAAATATTATATCACTTAATCACATATACCATATGTTTATCAGTATCAAATTAATTAATTTAAAAAATAATTTATCAAATTTAGAAATTTTATATTGAAATCATTCCATTAACTAATTAAATAGTTAATTAAACACGAAAAACCATTAAATTAATAGTCTATTTAATTGTTTCCATCAATTCAATTAACAATTTCAAAAACTTATTTATCACAACAATCAACTTATAAATCCCAAAAATATCCTTAAATTATTTGTATAATTAATTAATCAAATTTTACATTCCCAATATCACCCTAATTAATTCAATAATTGATTATTCTATTTCAATAAATTCCAATGTTCCATTAATTTATCTATCGATTATTTAATCTAATTTCACTAACATAAAAATAATATAATTAATTCATCAATTAATTATTCTAATTAAACAATCCCAATATCCTATATTTAATTCAATAATAAAATATTCAATTCCAAATCCGGATATCCTCAATTTTATAATCCTTTTATTAATTACTTTACAAAATTAATTAATTCAATTTTATGAAAATCTAATTCTAATCTTGAATAAGAAATTACTAAATTAGGTAAAAATAAATTTAATTAATACATTGGGATTTGAATAATATACTATAAAACCCAGTTATTTGACAAATATATTCCCAATCAAATTTCCAAATTGATGTGGAGTAATAATGAACCCCTTGATGAACGAGATCTAAATCTAAAACCATGATTAAAAATAATTTGAATCACGATCTCTCAAACCTAGATCTATTTAAACAACCAACAATGGATAAAAATCCCTTTTTATGAGGTAATTGATGTGGTAGAGAGAGGGGGGATCTAAACGGGAAGAAAACACATACCTAGGGAGGTACTGATCATTATTCCACACTTTTGTTCCAATAATAGAGATTATAAGGGCTTGAAAACTATTTAGTAGCTTTCAAATAAGTAACTTCCCAGATCTGGATGCCAAAAATAGGTGCCTCATACTTGGTTGGTCACATGCACTACTACAAAAATGGGCAAGAGAAGCACTACCGTTTAATTAGAGTTAAAAAGAACTGATAAAGGAGGGCTTTATTAGTGCTAGAAACGATGATAAAATGGACCATTTATGAGAGCTAAAAAGCGTTGATAAAGGCCCCCTTTATCAGTGCTTCTTTTTGTAGCGTGGATAAAGGGGGGATTTATCAGATCTTTTTCCTACATGTGATGAAATTTATGTTTCAAAAAAGACATGAAAAATAAATTATTGTTATATACGTATATTTATATTGATATAAATATAATATATATATTTTAAATATGTTTTAGATAAGTATAAATAGACTATTTCATTTAATATATAAGAAATTTAGTGAAATTGATTTTAAAATAATTTAAAAATATTATTAATTAATAATTTTGTAATTATTATTGATTAAAAATCATTTAATAAAAATTTGAAGACACAAAAAATCAAAAAAATATATTAATAAATGATATAAAATAATTTGAACATGTATCTCAAACTTCAAACAACCATAAATTTTGATCAGTGTGTTCTTTTGATCTCTACAGAATATCAAATCGAATCATGTGATGAGCTCTACGCGCTAGTGACTCAAGAAAATCTTATGTCGCATTTTTCGAGGCAAAAAAATTTCTAGAAGGCCTCCAAAACAGATTTTTTAGTCAGGATACCCCGATTTGTTAACATTCAAATAGATATAACTTCTGATCTGTAGGTCCGTTAGTCCTGTAACACATATCATTTCTAATATTGTTTCATTTACATCAATTTGACCGGTTGTGAAGTTGAAACGGACTTCAAGATTATAAGTTATGGTCGTTTTAACATTATATGGGTTTTCAAATACACATATATATGTATTTATTCATAAATATATAAGTGTCTGTTTGTGTGTGTTGTATATATGTATGTATGTATGTATTTATTTATTTATTTGTAAACAGACATAAAAAACATATTTCATAAATTTATTTAAAACTAATCATATAAGTATATATTAATAGAAAAATAAATATATGGACAAAAAATTATAACAAAAAATATATATATAAATAAATATAAATGAATATTAATATACGAATGAATATACTAATATATGAGTAAATATATTTATATTAATATGAATCAATATCAATATATGAATAAATATAACTATATATATTGATATATCATTAAATTGAAAAAATGAAATGGATTATGGGTAATGGTGTAGCCGTGAAAGGGGGTAGGTTGCTCGTATGATTTCTGGTGGAAGTAAAGGGTTGCGTGTGAGAGAGGATGCACCAGAAGGGAAGTGTGTGGGATATTGTTAGGGGGGTCCGCCTAGCACAGATAATGGGGGGGTCATGCACTGTAAAAACCTCCTCCCACATTATATAATTATATTTTTTATTTTTTTAACTTTTATCATCACCTTTTAAAAGCGGTGATAAAATCCCCTTTTATTAGTGCTAAAAAAGCACTGATAAAGGGGTCTTTTATCAGGGATTTTTTTAGCGCTAATAAAAGGGTCCTTTATCAGGGAATTTTGGTGTCCTGATAAAATGGACCCCTTATATCTTCTCCTCGATTAACATCGCTTTTCGTAGCATTGTTAATCGACTTTTCTAGTACTAATAAAGGCCATATTTTTAGTAGTTATGTCCTCAAGCGCATTTCCCTAAATTTCAGACGCTACCAATGAGTAGTGAGAGCCTAGGATGTGATTGTGAGGAAACAATACCCTCGTTGGTAGAGTGTAACAAAGAAGAATAAATAATGACATCCTATGAAGCAGTAAACAACATGTAAATGAAGTAAAAAACAAATAATTTATAGGTAATGATAACCCAAAGGCCCTTCATATCAGAATGAAGCAGTATGTCACTTGTTCTATGAATAAAACATAAACAAGATACATTGTAATTAAGTACAATACAATACGAATATACAAAAATAATAAATGAAACACATCATATTCTCAATCCTTAGCTTGGTCACATTTTCTCCTACCCCTAAGCAGTAATTAAGTACTTATATAAGGATCCTTGCACATATGGACGCCTGTAGCTATATAGTCATTTTGGGGCCAAAACATGACCCAAAAGGGTGTAAGAAATAAATCCATGTTGGTAACGACCAAGGGTACGTTTCAATCCGTCAGTGAGTATAGGAAGTAATAGTGTATAATAATGAAAGTATTAAACTAGGAAGTACTCGAAAGTAAAAAAATCCTAAATGTCATGTTCAAATTATACCGTTCATGTTAACTATGAAACTCAATTACATCGAATCATAAGTTCTTGGGATCTTTCCATGGCCAGTCAATCCCATAATCAAACCAACACAACAGATACCTAAGTATAGAATCCATCATGTAAGATAAAAATTGTACCCAACCTTGTTCTTTAGCTTGGAAGACGCGTCATAAGTCATTATAGTAGTCAAAACCCAGTTCAATACCTCTACCTTAGGTAGTCCACAGACATAACAAATTCTTTCCCATAGTCAATTTCCCATAGGCATAAATATACATATCCCACATGAACAGAAAACATTTCCCATATGCATGAAAAGTCTCTTCCCATAGAAGAATAATTCAACAGAGCTATGCCCGGTATATAAGCAAAACAACATAAGGCTACACATGTAATATTTATATTATTACATGGTTGAAAAGGAAACAATCCAAATTGGTAAGACATTAATTAACCAATTCAAATCAATCATTCCATAATAGTGATGACAAGGGTCTAATGAGATTTATTATGATCCAAAAGGCCCAACAACATCTATCCAAGGGAAATGCACCCACAGGGTAGCCCTTAATCAAAATGGGACGTCTTAATATGCTTCAATTCAAATAATTAATCACATAAACATCCTTAGGAATTAAAATGGGTCCAAGTATCAACAAAGAGACATTGAAAACATGGTTGTGCCATAAAACGGTCCATATAAACCACTAGACATTTAACAATAAGCACGATACCACCTACCTTATTGTAGTATGACTCTCCTCACCTAGCCTCTATATTCGATTGAAGCGTGAAATTTGTAGATCTATGAAAAAAAGGAAATTCTATAAACTTTATATTACATAGTTGAGGACAAAAATCAACAAGAACGGCTATAGAGTAATCGATAGCTTACCTATTGGGTTCAAATGAGACCGAAATTGGCTGATTCGGAGTTCAAATGATCAACCAGGAAGGGGATGAAGTTCTGGTGCTCCTCTTAAGTACCCCCATTGAGTCTACTGTCCAATCTGCCAAATAGAGAGGCTAATGCCCGTTTCATGTGAAAAAATACACAACGTTTATTTCCATATATATTGTGTGTATATCATTTAATAGTTCATTTGGTGTCTGAATTTTACTAGTTTACCTTCTAGGAAATGTGGACATGACTACACGGCGTGCACTAGGAAGTACACAACAAGAAGTTTGTTTTTCCACTTTCCTTTACTGACATACCCACACACTATGTATTCCCTTTATACACTAACATTCTATATGGTGTGTTCTTATGAGTACCCGACATGTAACCCCTGATTTAAGAACATTGCCCAAATTTCCATTTTTTCTTAAAAAAACTCAATGGAAGAAAGGAAAGAAGAGACAATAATTCAAAGGAAGAACTGGGTTCATACAAACTTTTCCCATTAAATAAATTAATCTATGAATTTACCTGCCAAGGATACTGAAGAAATATATAAGAATAAATCCCGCCACTGAGCAGGTACGTCACCCTACCTCTCCCAAGACTCATCCTGCACTCAACCATACTTCTATATCACTAATACGAGAGGAACTAATCGGCCTTAGAGAATTTTCGTGCTCCTCTCTCTTATATGAATTGGATGACCCTCAAATCATGCATCATCCTAAATCTCAACCACCATGGGCTGAAAACATAAGATGGATCTGAGTTATAGACGTATAAATGGGATACATGGAAGACACCACGTAGGGCACAGTACCTCTGAGGTGACTGTAACCAATAGGTAACTAACAAAACTCTCTCTAGAATTTCAAACATTCCGACATATCTCGGTGAAATCATACCCTATCACCAGATTCTCTTATTTCCCAACCGCAATGGGAAAGTAGGAAAACTTGATCCCCAACCTTGAATTATAAAGGTCATATAGAGTGATCGGCATATGATTGTTTATGAGACTACGCAGTAGAAATCCATCTCTAAATGGAGTGGATCTTCATAGAAGTCTCCTGCATGAGATGTGGTCCAAGTAAGGCTACCTCACCACCCTCTAACCAATACAGGGGAGAACGATATAGCCAACCATATAAAACCTCCTACGGTTCAATTTGGATAGTCACATGAAAACTGATAATGTATGAGAACTCGACTCGGGGAATATGTTTCTCCCAAGAGACTCTATGGTCCATGAAACATGCAATAAACATGTACTCTAGCACCAGTATCGTACACTCTAACTTCCAATCAGTCTAAGGGTGGAATGTTATGTTTAGAAGCACATTTGTACCTAGAATCCTTTGAAAACTCTTCCAGAAATGAGACGTAATGTTGGAGTCCATATCTGAAATGATAGAATGAGGGACTGTAGGGATTTTTTCCACCTCTCGGGTATACAGATTTCCAAGATGATCAACAACAAAGGTCTCCATGATCTGTTAGAAGTGATCGACCTTCTTAATCCTATCAAATATGACCCACTAAGCATCATTGCCTCTAGGATTCATTGGTAACCCTGTCCTGAAATCCATCAAGACATCATACCATTTCCACTCTGGTATAGGTAACTATTGTAATCTCTCAGTCAGTCTCTAATGTTCTTCCTCCACCAAGTAAAAGGTGGGACATCTTGTAACAAAACTAGCTACTTCTTTCTTCATACCTAGGAACCAGTACTGACAGAGCATGTCACGATACATATTGTTGACTTTGGGATGCACTTCCCCATAAGAAGCATGAAACTCTCACATCAGTTCCTCAAATATATCCTTTGGAACCCACACATGTCCATGGATATGCAGTACTTCATCCTAACCTATCGTCCACCCATAATGAGGTTTCTCACCTGCAACACTGTTCCATAGAACTAGGCCTTCAGAATCTGATAGCTGCCTCATCCTCATAATATCCATTATGGTAGAGGTAACAGCTAAATATAAAAGAGAAGTCCATCCATGATTGTCATAGAAATATAATTGCATATCTGGGAACAAAAAAATAAGGTGCCACTCACCACTGGCCCCTTGCACTGCATGTATCTTATTCATTCTACTCATTGTTTTAGTAACTATATTTCCTTTTTCATGCATATAGTTTAGCTGAATGTATAATGAATTAAGGTACTCCACTAAACTTCATTGTCTAAAATTAAAATCACATTGATTAAAAATGTATTTGAGAATTTTTTTGTCTGTATACCTCACAAAATACTCTCTCAATAAATAATGTCTCTAATAGTGAAAATAATGAACAACTACACCTAGCTCGAGATCATGTGTTGTGTAATTCCTCTCATGTTTCCTCAACCATCATGAGTCGTATGAAAAAATTGATCCCCCTGCATATGAACTGCTCTCAGACCAATACGTGATGCATCATATTACACATTTTAACTCTTTCCTAGATCTGTAAATATTAATATTTGTACTAATTTTAATCTACATTTCATCATTTGATAGAAATCCTCATATGAATTTTACCACTCAAATTTCACACCTTTCTTATTCATGCCCTTCATTGTTGTTTCTAACTATGATAATTTCTATATAAAACTATTGTAGTGTCCATATATCACCAATAAACTTTGTACCTAAAAAATGTTCTTCTGATTCTCCAAGGTAACTTCTACTCTCAGCTTCTATGTTTCCACTAATACTCTAGTCTCTGAGAGGCCATGACCTAGGAAATTAATATAATCCAAAAAGAAGTGGAATTTTGATAGATTAACATATAATTGATTCTATCTCGGTGTATTGAAAATGATCTCAAGGTTCTTGGCATGATTGTTTCCATTGTGAGAATACACCAAGGTATCATCTAAGGAAACCAAGAAAAAAGAATATAGGTATGGATGGAACACTCAGTCCATCAGCACCTGGAAAACTACTAGAGTGTTCAAGAGACTAAAGGGAAAACCAGGTACTAATATAAAACATACCATCTTCAAAATGCAGTATGAAGTATGTATATAGGTCGAACACATACCTGATGATATATTTATCTTAAGTAAATCTTTGAGATCACTTCGGCTCCACAAAACTGATCAAATATTACATCTTTCTAAGTCAAGGGATATCATTTTTTAACCATCAACTAGTTTAGTATATGATAGTCTACGCATATCCTAATGGTATCAACATCATTTTTTTGCAAAAATGGACCAGCAAACCCCAAGGAGAAGTATCGATTCAAATGAAACCCTCAGCTTACATATCATTTAACTACCTCTTGAGTAGTTGAAACTCCATCTTAACCATCCTATAATTAGGAATGGACACTGGTGCTGCTCTTAGCACTAGATCGATAGTGAACAACACATATCTGACTGAAGGTAAGTCTGAGTAGTCATTTCGGAAAACATTATTGAAATGATCAACCACTAGAGGGAAATGTACCAGACATGTTCTCTGGTCATCCAGATATTAAATCGTAATTTGAACTATCATCCCTCCCAACCAATGATGCATAGGTCCAGCTTTGTTTACCTGGAAACCTCGTCACCCTTATATAGAAACTCACCACCATCTGGGGATGTGAATCTCACCCTGCGATGATAGCAATCAATAAAGGTTTGAAAAGGAACGAAGCAGTCCATTCTGAGAATGAAATTGAATCTTATCATCTCTAAGACACTGAGGTTCCCTGGAAAGTGGAACACACCAATCTCAAGAGGGAACACATTGCATAGATGCACACCTGCCATTCTATTCCCTAATAGAGTTTCTTGAATCATAACCTTAGAATAAGTATAAACACAAAGCTCAAGGCTCTCCACAACATCCATATATAAAAAAAATATTTTTTGCTTCATTGTCAAAATGTTTAGAAGATATAACATAGGTGACTAGGATAGTTCCTACGATAGTAGATGTTCTGAGATCCTGCTCTTATTGGGGTATATAGCACTGTATAAGTCTGACCTATACCACAGCCCTAAGACACTTCTTGGATACCCTGAGATGAACCGCCATACTATCATTGAGATCCTGGGGTCTAACTACCATATCCATGACCACCACCTTGGCCTGGACACCCCAAATTATACCAATTTCCAAACTACTAAGAAACTACTGACCCTGCTCCTGCACGTGGAGTATGTACAAAACCTATCTCAATAAAAACTTATGGAAATGTCCTATAGTGGAGTTTTAGATGAACAATCCTTCCACAAACTCGTCACTCAACTGGTCTGTTTGGAACTTAGGTCTCTTTTTACTAACCTTTCTGCACTGGTACCACGTCACCTAGCCACTGGTGGAAACATTTTGGCTTCTACGGTCACCGTGAGAAAGCTCCACATGACGCTTCCTCTTACCGGTTAAGACAATATTAGAAAACCATACTCAACCACCCTGGATCAAAACACTAGTTTACTAGATATTTCACTTGGAGATCTGTGCATGATCTATAATAATAAGGACTGAATGAAGCATCAATACATTCACCTGCAATCAAAATCTGAGCTTGAAACCATCCTCGAATTGTCAATATTTTGATACATCACCCCCCTATCAGAATAGGTGTGAAATGATAAATCTCAGTAATCCAAGAAGAATGGTCCATAAGTGATATTTTATCAAACTCTAGGTGCATGATCTCCTATGCTCGGTCATCCCTCAATGTCTCTAGAAAATAGTAATCATAGAAATTTATCTGAATGTCTTCCCATTTCATATCCTAGAGACTCCCTACATGAGTGATAACATCCCACCATCTCTTGTAAGAATCACAGAGCATATATTTCTCTCGATTCACCCTCCTCTCGAGAGGTGTCTCCTGATTCGTGAAGATATTCATTACTGATTCCATCCATTATTCAGTAACCTTTGGTCTTCCATCCATAGAAAAAGTAGCCTAATGCGGCTACTGGAAAATAAATTTCATCTAATCTATTGATGTGGTAGCCTATAGTGCTCCGTAAAAGTTCTTCATGAACCTCAAAAAACCCATCATGGAACTGTGAATCTGAACCTGCGTCCGTTAAAACAGCTCGTGGCACTAATTACCAAACTGGAGGATCAATTAGTAGCCTATGGCCTATCATTTCTAGAGTATGATCATCACCACTCTCCTGGTCTACATCTCATGGTTTTCATAGAGCCATAACTCTATAAGGTCAAGAACATGTTTTAGTTCAATCTAATTTCCCTGGTTTCCATTCAAGGGTGGTAAAAAAATAGGAAAAACCCCTCTATGTTAGGAAAAAAGGGACTACATGGCTTGTAGAAAGAATACACAGTGTGTACCCTTATGATGTTTCATGGTAATGTTCATCCACTAGCCTAGGCATGTATCAGCCACAGTTTTAGAGCGTGTTCCAAGGACACGTGGAGTGCACATAGGACTTTATGCCTATCCATATACCCAAACATGGCCAGGTCCACATTGGTCCTACCTAGCTAGGCTACACAATATGTACCGAAGGCAAAATATGTGTTCAGATCAAGACTCAATTGCCAATGTTTCCTCTCACACAGCTTGTTACACTATTAGATACTAAATGACATGTATATTTGTTACAAGGTGTGTACATATGGTAAATGGATTTTACATCTTAAAATGGGGAACACCATCCTCTTTGAATAGGAAGAACACACGGTGTGTTAGGATAAACAAAAGGTTGTGTAAACTGAGATTTTCAGGATAGGAAATCCATATTCCCCAAAAACCGCATTCTTAATCAAAAAACAACAACCAATGGTATGCCAATTTCAAATCTATGAGGTCACATACATCTCGAGTATCATGCTCTTCCACCCAAGAATAACTTAGAATAGTACAATTTTATACAAAAGTCAGAATCATGATCCGCCAAATTTTGGTCCAAGAGAGTGCATATACCTCAGGAATCAAAGATTGGCATCCGTTCAATCAAACTATTGAACATACAAATACACATATCACATGAGTAGGAATAACTATCATGGTACTACCAAGATGACAGTAATATCTACCACGACTTCTATCAAACCATCATGCAATTAGTAATGATTTCTAAATTTCATATAAAGTATGCATGGAACGTGATTTCTAACAAGTTACAATATGATTCATGAGATGTAATACCCTCATATCATGGGGTTTCAACAAATAGAACACCAATAACATCAATAATAACACCACGAAACAAGTGTGTCACCCAATGGTAAAATCGAATCAACTTTTATAGTTCAAAATCTAAAAGCCCAATTTATATTGAATGAATTTTGATTTTCCATAAACCCAGGGTAGCTTCTCCCAAGAAGAGCTAATTACCAATTTCCATATCGTTTATATTATTTCCAAATAGTAAAGTGAGCAAGAAAATAAATTCATCGAATACCACTTTCTAACATCCTAGATCCAAATGCCCATATAAAGTACCCCGTACCCAGTTGGCCACATTGCCTCAAGCACATTTCCCAAGACACCAGAGGCTGCTAACTAGACGATAGTTCCTAGGATGTGATAGTCGAGGACCAATGACCTCATTGGCCGAGTGTCCCACAACAGAATAAATAACAACAATAGTGGAAGTAATAAATAAAATGCATCTGATGTAAAAAATGGATGACTGAAAGGTAAAGATAACTAGAAGGCATATCGTATCATAATGATGATGCATGCTATGTGTACTTAGAGAAAAATGAAAACAAGAAACCCTATTTTCATGTACAATACAATACTAAAGTAAAAAAAATACGAAATGAAACATAGTAGCATCGCAAGCCTTGGGTTGGTCCCATACTCTTCTGCTCCTTATTAGTAATCAAGTACAAGTATATAGACCCTTTCCCATATCGACACCTATAGTAATATAATCAGTTTGGGCCCAAAACATGACCCAAAAAAGGGTGTGAGAAATAAATCCTTATATGAAACCACCAAAGTTCTATTCCAATATGTTAGTGAATAAATGCAGTAGTTGTGTATAAGAATGAAAGTATTAAACTAGGAAGTACTAAAATGTTTACAATCCTAAAGTCTTGTTACATTTAAACAATTTATGTTTGTTAAGTACCTAAATTACATAGAATTATAAGTTTTTGGGATCCATACATGGCCACTCAATCCACTATTCAATCCAACAATGTAGATACATCAGCAAAAAATCCAATATGTAAGATAATAATTGAATTCAAGATTGTTCTTCAGCATGGTAAATATGTCATGTGTCGTTACAAAAGTCAAACATCAGTTCAAAACCTTTTACTCAGGCCATACACACACATAAAAAAATCATTTCTCATAGCTAATTGTCCAGATGCATATCAAAATTTGGACCACATGCACACAAAACCTTTCCCACATGCATGAGAAGTCTCTTCCTACAGGCATAATAATTCAGTAAGGCCGAGCCAGACATATAAGTAATTCCGCATAAGGAAACTCATACATTCATTGCACTATTACATGGTTGACAAGAAATCTATCCAAATTGGTAATAATTTAATTAACAAATTCATTTAAAACATCCCATAATAGTTAAAATAGAGGCATAACCACATTTATCTTAAGAAAAAATTCCCAAAAACAGTCATCCCAGGGAAACACACTCAAGGAGTGGCCCTTAATCAAAACGTTTAGTCTCAACATTCTTTAATTCATATAATTAATCACCTTAAAATCCTTAAAAATTATCATGGTTCAAAGTCTCAACAAAGAGAAACCCCAAAAATGGTTGTGTGCAACTATGACACAAATAAACAACCGTACATTAAATAATAAGCACGAGACCACGTACCTCATTATAGTATGAATATCATTATCCAACCTCTACATTGAATTCAAGAAAGAATAGTTTATTTATATGAAATATGTATATTCACTCAACCATAAATAACTTAATTGAGAACAAAAATCACCTTGAATGTCTCAAGAGTAATCGAGAGATTATCGGTTAGTTCAAATGAGACAGATGGTGACTAATTTGTAGATCGGATGATCAACTGGGAAGGGGTAGAAGTTCCATCACTCCTCTTGAGTTCCCCTAGGGAGCCCACTTTCCAATCTACCGAATGGAGAGGCTACTAACCGCTTTAAGCTAAAACAAAAAATACACAGTGTGTAAGTCAATGTACATAGAGTGTATATCATTTAACTATTAATTTGGCTACTCAATTTTACTGACTTTCCTTCCAGGGATGAATGAGAGGACTACACAACATGTACTTGGATATACATGAGTGTAGTTGGTTTTTCAACATTCCCTTGCTGACATTCCCCTGATCTATAGATTCACTTCATACATGGACATACTACACAGTGTGTTCTCGGGAGTACATAGTGTGTAACCCCTGATTCTGGTATTTTTAATAAATTTCCCTTTTTTTATCAAAAACAAATCAAAGGAATAAAAGAAGAAACCATACCTCAAAGGAAGAACTAGTTTCTTACATGAATTGTGAGAAAATTTCTTGGCCCATGTTGGGGTAAATGTTTATATAAAATAGTGGGTTTGGGAATTTTAAACACAATTTTTGGGTTATCTTAAATCCCAAACCCCATTTGTTGTGTTGGGGAACACAATTTTCCAAATAGGGCACTAAATCCCAGCACATTTTCTAAGGGGTCTCGATTTCTCTATTTTGGTAGAATAGTTTGAAAAACCATACACCATTCGTGAAAACCCCTCTGACTAGGATTGCATGTTTTACTAGTCTACAGACCACAATTTTGGAAAACAATTCACCAATCATGCACATTACCACTTCATTAAAAAAAAATTAATATTCACCCAAACTCACAGACAAATGAAACCCAAAAAATATATGCTGAAATAAAAAATTAATAATACCTAAAATTAGTTTGAGAAATCGCTAAAAGTTGGGTTCTTACAAACCATAAACTGATCATTCCCATATATAATCTGAAATGTAGTCTTCTAAATTTAATCATTCGTCACCTCCAGATAATGGTTTGTGGACATTTTATCAACCATAATATAATAATTGATCGCTTTGGGGATGATAAAATAATTCATCAATGTAACACCCCATGATTATTTACAGTAATTGTTTTTCAAAAAATATATATAATTTCTTGATTAAATTTTGTTATGAGAAACACAAATTTTTAGATGACATAAATATACTATTAGTATTATTTTTTAAACATGACATTTTAAACATTTAAATTAAACATAAAAATGTAAATGGGAACAACCAAATTTAAAAAATTAATTTTAAAGGAATTTGAAAATGAAAATAATTTAATCAATATGTACTTAATATTTGTTAATGTCATTATATTCTTTAAGAATACATTTTTCACAAAAAAAAATTCTTTTGATTTTTGGGGAAATTAATAAAATTTACTTTGCCAATTACAAAAAATTCCATTTAAAGAAGTAAAATAAATTTTTAAATCTACACGTTAACATTATCCTAGGTTATATTTTTATTATTTTTCAAAAAAGATTATTTTATAAATGAATAGTGAAAAATAAAAGATTTAATTCGAAAGTTATATTTTCATTTAAATCATTTAAAAATAATATTTTTTATTGAAATTATTAAAAAGTCTCATTATTTAAATTTTATTTTAATTGAAAAATTTTATATTATTATAATAAACATAATATTTAATCTCTATATTATAACTTTTTATACTTATGAAATGTTTCTTTTTGGAAAACCACTTTTTCATTACATATTTAGTTTTTTATTTTAAATTATAATAATCATCATCTGTGAAATGAATTTGAAAAAAGGGATTCCATATTTTGATATATAATAACTAATATTATATAATTACTTAAACATATTTTGGGTCATAATGAATAGTTAAAGCAGTCAAAATTAATTATCGTAGTTAAGGATACAATGAGTTTACTGGGGATGGAATGAAAAATATAAGGGTAAGAATTTCCTAAAAAGTATTCCAAATCCTATTTTCTATCCATATATTGACTTTATATTATTTAACTTTTTGTTAATTTTCCATTTTTCTTCTTTTTTCACTTGTAAAATATGATTATTACTTTTTTTCAAAAATTTAAGTGTGTTCCCTCCCCCACCCTCAAAAGGGAACTCGTCTACACTTATATTCACAATTCTAGATTAATTTGGTTTAGCCAATACATACCCAAATATATTCTTTAATTCCATATACAATTTCTGTAGAGTATATATTTTTTAGGAAACCATCCTGTGGTGGTTTTTTTAGTAAACATATGGAGGTTCTTCAAAGAACAGTTATTGTCCCTAATAATTAATTATGTTTTTATTTCATCTTATAACATAATAAAATATAACTCAAACATTTTGATATAATAACATCAGTATATATCATATAATATGATATTTTCTGTTAATCTAATATTCAATATCCATCTCTTCTACAATCAAATTGGAAATGAAACCATCGACTATGTGTATGAAAGTATACGGTGTCACAAACCATTGAAATTTTTTTTCAATCACCACCTCTCATGGCTGATGATAATGAAAATTTAAATTTAAATTTATTATTTATTTTAATTATTTATTTTCCTTTAATTATAATATCACATCTACATTCTCATCTTCTAATATTCAAATATTTTGTTAATTTATAACATTATTCATGTTTACATGTGGATTACCACACCCATAAAGTGATGGGATTCATTTGCCAATTTTTTTACATGGAGATTAAAATAGACTTATTTGATTAATATATATGATATATATATAATTAAAATGATTTTCTAGAGGTGATATATTAATTATATTTCTTCTATTCCATTCTTTAAGAAAATGTAAAATGTGTTCATGCATACGCATGACCTATCATATCTCGGAACAATGTAGTTCATTTTCTATATCAAACATCTATGGATTAATATAAAGAAATATATAGTGAATATAAATTATTTTTATAACTTGGTAACAATTTTAGTTATTATTGAATCATGATCGCTGTCAAATGACTAAAAATACCAAACCAAAACATTCTTGAAAAATAACGTAGTCGTTACCAGAACCATGATTATAATAATTATTTGTTATTAAACATGTAATAAATGGTGATAAGTAAGTAATATATGGTATGATATATATGATTATGATACTCAAATATTTTTTTAATAAACATATATTTATTATAATATATTTCTAAATATGTAAAAATAAATTTGATATTTGAGGTATGGTATTTTTCTCAGATTTATTTCATTGAGACACATAACATATTCATAAATAGTTATATTTTTGAAGCATATACTACCCCTAAATAAATATCAAAAGATTATTAGGATGAATATTAATAACTATACACATCTAACTAATATTATTAATTTCATGGGGATTATGATTCAAAAGTCTCCAATGCTGTATGAGTTTATTTTATAAGCTTATTGTTTATCTTGATTATTCTTGTTTATGATTATGATTATTAAATATTATAATCTGTCTCTCATAGAACTCATTTATTTTCATATATTATTGGTATTTATAGATGTTAAATTACTCCGTTTCATTATTCCATCTTTATATAATAAAGATATCGTAAAAATGTATTTAAGAAAAATTGACAATCTTTCTCTCTTAAGATAATTTTTTCTTATATGACCTTGTTTTATAATACAATTAAAAAGACATTTTTAAAAATATATTAGGATTGTAAAAAATAATTTTTACCTATGATTTAATTTTTTTTTGGAAATTTATAGTGGTATATTGATTTTATTGTGTATTTAAGGAATGAGATTTCCCGTTTTCATAACCAGTCAATAATTTAAACAGTTCCTTAAAAGTTACCACTGTTATTTTCAAAGAAAATAATTTATTTAATATGTTGGAAACATTTATAAATTAATTATGTAATTTCATAATGGAAATTATTATTTGATCATTAAATTTCATAAATTTTCATTCAAAAAAAATTCATAGAATAAAAAATCCTTTGATGTTACTTAATCTTTACGAAAGACATTATCAAATTATTCAATCCAAATTATTTCATAGGATGATTTATATTTATAATGAATAATATTTCTATTAAATTCAATTCTTTTCAATAGTTTCTTTTATGATTAAATTTTATTTAAAACAATTTAATTTATATAAAATATGATATAATGAATGATTTATGATATTTTGGAAGACAAATATATGATTTTTTATTACTTATGGTACCTATATATCCCTATAATTAATTGCGTAATGGTTACTAATATATAACCTCAATGAGTACATGACATGTTTTATGAAGTATAAAAAATAGAGTAAATGGGTGTTATGCCATTCCAGAAATAGGCCACATTAGAGGTTATCAAAATTTTAATTTAGTTACGCAAGTGTTTATAGAAATCCTAACATGATATGATTGTATTGGAGGGTATCCTTGACATAATAATATTTTTCTATGTTTTTAAGGTCAAAATTATATGTCATATTAAAATCATATGATATCACCGATTATGTTTTTTAACTTCTTCATTACACATGTTTTATGGACTGCCAAAAAAATTTCAATGACTTGTGTTTCTCATATATGATACATAGGTAATCATTTTCCCATATTTTTCACATGTTCTAAAACCCATATACTGACGTTTTATTGATATATATTTTTTACCCACACTGACTATCTAAGATCAGCCATAATTATGTTTCTTTTTCGTATGTCATTATAAAAGTTATTATATATGATATTCCTATAAATGGATATATATTTTATGACCTTTTATAAATATGATATATTTTAGTTATGAACATTTTACTTATGTATCCATGTTTCTTATGGTATTAGACCTAAAATATTCCCATGTGTTTTATTATGTTATGTTATTAATATTCATCTATTAAGTTGTTATTTCTATGAATGAGAAGATTAGGAGATTATAGTTTATATCATATGAGGGATTAGTTAACCATTGGAAACAAAGATGTTAAAACATTATTGACATCCCAAGGGATAATTCTATGGATATATCTTAATATTGGAAAATATTCATAATTTTTTTTGAATAATATAGTTAGTAGATTCAAAATAAATTTTAATTTTTTTTGGAAAATATATACTGATTTAGCCCTATTATAGTATTACAAAGGCGTAAAAAATTAAAATATTACATTTTTATTTGACTGGTCACCACCTGCTGCACATAAATGATCCTCTCTATACACCATGTTTGACACTCTCAAGGGATATGTTTTGAAAAATTAAAAAATCCTTATGAACCATAATAATTTTTTTGAAAATGACCATTAATGAACAATGAAACACATAATTATTCATAAATTTATCAGATTTTATCATGATGTATACACCCTTTATGTAATTTTTTATCAGTATGTGGTTCCCTATAATGATTATAATTGTTATCATAATGAATTTATGTTTTAGTCAATGGATTTAACTATAAGGAACTATGTTAATGATGAATGTGAATAATGATGCAATTATTTTACTCATGGGAAAACATGCATTATGGGATAATGAATTCAAAATCTCATTAATATTATCACACAAAATTCTCAAGAAATTAATAATGACCAACATACAAAAAATAAAATGAGGGACAAATTATGTTTATTTCTTGATGATTTATTTTCCACCTTATATTAGTGTTTATGTCAATCCACTATGTTCTATGTAATCAATCAGAACCATTGAAAAGATATTTTTTATTCTTCAGTGCATATAAAATGTAAAATGAATTTCGGGAATCTATATTTTGGATGGAAAAGAACATAAATTATGGAACTTAATCAAGAATATAAGGCAAAACGATGAAATTAAATCCATTGTGTGGGATGAGATAAAGTTATTCTTTTTAAATAACTACTTTAATAGTATTATATCTTGGAAATTGGATAAGGAATTCCATGAGAAAAAGAAGAAGCATGATTAATCTGTTGGTGTATATGATGAGATTTTAAAAGACATGGGAGGTATTCTTCTAGTATTACCATAAAGAATGAATTTAAGGTTTATCAATTAATTAATGGCTTAAAACTAAGTAACTAATTTGAATTATCTATAAGGGAAATAAGTATCAATGAAGAAGAAAATTTATTTTCAATCCACTAATAATTAGAGGTTGAGGATAACCATTAACGTAATGGATTATCTAAAAAAATAAATTTTGTATTCAAACAAATCTATAAAAAAACTAGGGAGAAAAATATATCCTTACTTTCATGATATAAATGAAGAAGGAAAATTTGAGGAACTTTTCATAGGGGGGTTACTAAATTTTTAACTATTTAATGGATGGAAATCAAGTGGGTGGGTGAAATTATAATGGGATGAAGTTAAGTGATGAGGAAAATATTGATAATGTTTTAAATAATGAATCACCCACACTATAGTTTCAAATGCATGGATTATGTGAATTAAGATAACCAATGTAAAAATAAAATTGTTTATGATGATTCACAACATCAGTAAACTCTGAAGCTGGGAGAAAAAGGAAAATATCATGTAATCACTATTTATAATTAGGTGTATTATAAGGACATTGTGAAATTCACATTGATATGAAATCTATAACTACTAATATATTATTTTAAAAAGGATCTACCATCCTTTTTATAGATATTTTATTTGATAAGGTAATCATCATGAAACCTCAAAGATTATATATTGAATTAGTGGTGAAACCCACAATTATTTGATGATCACATTTCTTGTTTATGATTCATCCCCAGTAAATGTATGTTGGAATTGTATTCATGAAAATCATGATATCAAGCCTCCATAATAATTTTCTGGTATCACATGCTTGTATATAGTTTCTATTTATAAATTTAACCTGATATTTCATGGAGGGTAAGTCATATGTGATATTCCTAATAAAAATATTATTGTATGTCTAAGAGATGATAACTATGAACATCCAAAAGAAAATTTCACCCATTATATGGGCAAAAATCTCTATTCAAAAATGGGTGTTTGTCCATGATGGTAATAGGGAAACATAACATCAATTACATGCATAATATGAGAGATATTTTTGAATTTTCAAGGATAATTTACCCATCTTACACCATATTTAGATTTTGAGTTATCAATAGAAATCATACATGTTGTTATGAAAATTTAAAGGACTCTCTATATAATTTCACCGATTGATTTGGAATAATTAATGTAGATAAACAAGGAGAATCGTGGAAGTTCATTTATTTGGAAATAGTTTTCAGCTTGGGGATAACCTATTCTTTTTGTTAAGTAGAAAGATTATTCATTATGACTCAAAATTGATTATTGGGAGCTTAACCAGATCACCATCAAGAAAAATTAGCCACCACCTAGTATTGATGACTTTGTTGATTAATTTTATATAGGCTAATACTTTTCCAAGGTTATATATTTTTTATGATATCATAAATTTGTGTTTAATAATGATAATGTACCAAATATATTATTCCATTCAATTTCTGAACTCTATGATTAAATAGTGATTATATTTTTTATTACTCATGAACCTGATATTTTCATGGATTTAATGAATAGATACATTAGGGATTAACATGATATTTGTTGTTAGTATTTATAGGTAATATTAATATAAATTCAGATAAAAAGGAAGAAAGTGATGATCGATTTGGGATTATGTTGAAGACTCAATGGAAAGAGAATTTGATTGGAAATTTTACTAATATTTAATTACATAAACTAAAAGTTGCATTTTTTGTCAAATAACCTCAAAATAGGGTATATTAGTGGATCTATATAATAGAGAGGATATTTTTAATTGGTATGGACCAATCAATTTAATGATGTTTTGATGTTGTTTTAGATTGTATGGATATTATTAATTTTTTTCATCTTTTTATCAATGATGTCCAATATAATCACCAAGTAAACTTGAAAGGGTTCCACATTCATCGAAATTGGTGAATGATAAGAAATTTTTAAATAACAAAATAGGATATTAGTCAGTAAAAATTTTCTTACATTAATCTATATTAGATAAGGGTTTTTAACCTAGAGTGATTCATCCATGAAGGGACTAAAATGAATTTTTAAACAGAATTATATAGTGATAGATAATGCCTCATTAAAATTTAATGACTTTTAGAAAAAGTACCCAACTCATGATTTGGAGTTATATATAATTATATTTTAATTAAATATATGGAGTTATTATCTATAAAGATAATAGTTTAATATATACACCGATCAAAAAAATTAAATTATAAATTCATATAGAAATATTTGAGTGACCACTATAGAAGAGGGTTGGATTTGAATAATGATCATGAAATCTCAATATATTACCACCCACGGAATGATAATAAGAGAGCCAATGCATTTATTTAAAGTATCATACTAGCTTACAAATTATAAGGATTATAAATGATCAATTATTTCAGGATTCTCATTTTATTGATCTACAAATTGTGATGTAAGGATGAAAATCATTTATTTTTTCAAATAATTGTTTAAACATTTATCTAAGTGAAGGTTAAAGTAGGGTACATGGATGTAATAGATATATATTAGAACGTAAAAATTTATTCATATTTTAACATTGAATTTGATTGAATGATAAGTTTCTGAAACTATTTATTTGTTTACTCCATACGAGATTTGAAAAAATATTTGTTAGAGGTATCTCAAAGTTGACCATTCCCTATTTTTATCCTCTAAGTACAAAGATGTATAGATATCTGAAAGAGTAATTTTGGTGGGATGATATGAAGTGATATATTGAATTTTTTTATCTTAGTGCTTAGTATTTTAAATATTAAAGGTTGAGATAGAAAAGATTATGGGGTTGTTACATCAATTAAATATACTATAATAAAAATGATAAAAATCCCCCAATATTGTTTCAACAGACTCCAAAAAATATCTAAAGGTATAGTGATATTTTGATTTTAGTGGATCACCATAAAAATTCAGCACACTTCATCACTATTGAGGAATATTTCTCTTTGGATCTATTGATTGGATATATATTATATATGTTCTAAGGGTCCATGTACGACCACATTCTATTTTTACTAATTGGAATTTGAGGTTTACTTAGATGTTATGGAGAAGCCTTAATGAATCTCTTGAAACTAAATGGATTTCCAGTATTTTGTAGAGTTTTCAGAAAGATATTCAATATAAGAGAACTATACAAACCCTATATGTTGTGAAGTGTTCTTTTTATATGGATTTAAAATGTGTTTGGTATTATCACCTTCCACTAGTTGATTTTCTATATAGTAATATCATTCATTCATGAATTCGGATGGTTCCTTTGGAATATGTCCATTGAAAAAACATATATTTCCAACATGAAGACATGATGTTTTTTATAAAGAAATATACTAGTACCTAAGTTATACAAGTATCATTGAAGAAATTTAGAATCATTATACAACCCATAAAGATAGATTATATTCGATAGAAATGTTATGAAGACAATTGTTGGTGTCATCTTGAGTTTAAATTTTGTGATAATAGTTTCCTAAGAAAATTATCATTGGAAATGATATTGATATTTTGGAAGAATATATATTTTATCCGGAGGTTTGTTATATAATTGTAGATTCATGGTCGAGTAGGGACAATTTATTATCCAATGGATCATCTATTGAACCTCTCACAAGTCACGAAATGTGTTCCATATATCTCTCTTATGGATTTACATATCTGAATGTTCACATGTACTGACTATATAATTGAAAAGAGTATATCATGATCTTTCTTATGATGAAAAACCTATAATGAGTTTGGATTATAGAGAGAATGTTTTATGAAACTAGACAAATAACATCGTTAATGTTTTTTGGTGAAACTGCAAATTTTAGGAATATACAAGGGAACCTGAGGATATGATTAGGCAAAAGTGTAAAAATTTATTTTTATCTAAGTGATGAAATATTGATGGTGAAATTAATTTTAAGGGGGTATAATATAACAATAAAATATTTTATTAAATGAATTTTTGAATAAATTTAATTTTTTTTTGATAGCATTCATTACACCCAATACTAAATTTTGAGGAACCATGACATAGATATATTATAATTATTTGAACATGATTGTTATAACCTAGAGGGTTCAAATGGATATTTTAATAGGAATAGACACATTTATAAAATTTTGTTTAAGGGTTTTAGGTAATGTAATGTATTTGTTAAATATTTAATTAATTTTGGGTAAAGTCATTATATGACTTGAAAAATTATTTATCTCAAAATAATGATTTTTTAATACTTATTGGGAAAAAAATAAATATTAAATTTTTACAATTATATAAAAATTATTTGAAAAAAATCAAAAATTTGAAAATTTATCTTACAATGAATTTTTATGATTTTTCTGAGAAGTATAATCTTTTAGTAAATAGTCGAAATCTGAGGTTTTATTATAAACTGCCTCTTTATTTAAATGATTTAAAAATTCACATTTTATTCAATAGGAAATTGAGAATAAAATTAGTTAAGTAATGTTATAATTTATTTATTTTTTTCATTATAAAAAATTAAATATTTATATTTTATATTAAATTTTTTAATCATTAGAAACTTTTCTCTTTAGAAAACCACTTTTTAATCAATTCTATGGGTTTAATTATAAATTCAATTATTCCACATATGTGAATTGAATTTATAAAACTGGATTATATATTTTTAATAATAAAAACTAATAATATATAATGAGGATAACATAATTTTTTCATAGTGAAAATGATATACAGTATAAATAAAAATCATGGTTATTGTTAAAATAGGATTACCGAGGGTTAAAATAAAAGTATATGTGCTCAAATAACAACCAAAATTAAGAAATCATATTTCCTAAAAATATTTATACCTTAAAATAAACATATGTTCTATAATTGTTTAATTTTAAACCTTTATTTATGTCTAAAACAGGAATATAAATTATCATTTTAAAAATTATCAAGTGTTGATTATCATCACCTATAAAAGGGTTTCCCCTATCCTATTCAATTCACATATCAAAATCCCTCTAGGTAAACCAATTCCAAATGAAATGTTTTATTTACATCCCTCCCCATGTCCAAGATAACATATTTTAATTACTAAACTTTCTAATAAAATAATTATGGGTAAACTAAAATAGGTACTATGAAGAAGAGGTATAGTCCTTAACCATTATTTTTCATTTTATTTATTCCTATAACTTCTCCATCTACTAATATTATAAAATCATGATAAATAAAAAAATAATTTTTTAAAATATACTATGAAATTTTCAGATTAATGGATTTCCAATATCTATCTCGTTTTCTATAAAATCGTAAATGAAAACATCGATCGTGTGTATAACGTACAACTACCTCAAAAACTGATGTAATTATATTTCCAACACCATATATCACAACCACAAATAATGAATGATTTAGTGTTTTATAAGTTAAATTATAAATTTTTATTCAGCTACATTAATAATATTATATATAAATTTTTACCTTCCAATCATTTGGAAAACATTAAAGTCACTTTGATGTATGTGTAGGATGCCGCCTCTATGAAGAGATGTGATTTTTTTCATATTATTTTACCTTGTATAGTAATAACTGTAGATTTAATGAATATATAGTATTTCTATGACATATAAATGATTCATAAATTGAGAAATATTATTTACCATTATTTCATTTCATTCACCAAGAAAATTGAAACAACCTTCATTCGTATATACAACCTACCTTCTCTATTAACAATTTAATTCATTTTCTTTATATAAATTTTATAGATTAATATAAATCAATATATAATAAAATATATATGATATATATATTGGATATAATAATTGATATTATGGAACGATGATAGATTAAAAAATATACCCAAATAAAACATTATAAGAAAATCGGTGCAGTTATTACTCAAAACATGATTTTAACAAGGATTTATTAATAAATGGGTAATAAAAATAGCATAAGAAAATAATATATTTAATTACAGATGTGATTATTTTAATTTAATAATTTTAAAATAAAAATATACTTATTAACATAAAGGTTTTAATGTGTACAAATAAAGGTGAGACTTTTGGTATGCAATTTTTGTCTCACTTTTATATATATGAGACACATTCCATATCACTACTTGTTTATTTTTTGTGGTGTATAAACTACAGATGACTGTATTTTATTATTATTCTAATGATTATTATTTTGATATTCACATCCATAATTTTCCTTATTTCATGGATCTTATGGATCAGAATTCAGCAAAGTGGTAAAAGTTTTATGTTAGGGTGTAATTGTTTTTAGGGATTGTTTGTGATTACAATTAAAATGATGAAATATTGTAATATATGTCTAATGAAACACATATTTATTATCTAATATAGTTATTTCAATATAATTATTTTTTCTTCTTTATTTATATCTCTTTATTTTTTCAAGAGGATGATATAATATGTTTATGAGAAATCATATTTATTTTACTCTTGTGTGGAATATCATTTTTCTTCAATGTATATGTTCTCTAATATTGTCTTTAAAAATGTTCATTCAATAATTAAATGATTTTTAACAGTATTTTTGACCCATGTATTCATTTTTACCCTCAATGGTTAACAGAATATTTGTTTTGATATTTATGGAAAAAAAATTTACATCTCACCATCATGGAAAAACAAGGATTTAAAGCTTTCATTATATGTTTCAAAGGTTATTTTCAAAGAAATTTTCATAATTATGGAAGTGGAAATTTTTTTATAGTAATGATTTTATTTTAAAATGAAAATTATATTTTCCTCAATAAATGATCCACGTGATCTTTCACAATCATTTACCCTATATGATGAAATATATTGATCTTAATTAATATTTTATATTGATATGATTTAATGATACTCTCTTAATTACATTCCTGGATGATTTATATTTATGGTGAAAATATGTTTATGAAAAATGATTCTTTTCCAGGTTATTTGAGATATTGAAATGTTAATAAAACCCATTTATATTCTATGGGATTGGTATAATGGATATTTTATGATCTTATGAGAAAAAATAATGTATTATAGGATGGGTGGGTTATATAAATTACTACAATGATTTAGGTATTGATTAATGTTCTATGGTATCAATGGGTACATGGGTGGTTATCCCAACCCTGTGAAAGTAGGGTACATGGTATTTTATCTCGTGCCAAATAAAATAGGATACACGAAAGTTAATAATATGACTGAAATAATTGGGAAAATATTAACTTATCCCAAGACTATAAGAGAGTACATATGAGGATATCCCAATCCTAATGGAAGTACACAGGTTTTTGGACCTATCACAACATGTTATAAATGTATTTTTGGGAGTCATTGAAATAATATTTTCCATGATAATTTGTATGTCAAAGAAATATATTCTTTATATCAATTCAATTATCTTATGGATTATATTCTTTGATTCCATAATTATTTATTTATTATTAACTTCCACGTTTTATTCCATGACTCTTTCTTATGATTTACGATATTTCACAAATAGGTTTAAAATCTATTTATTGTTTTCTCATACCTTTACTCAAATAATATGTTGATATCTCCCTTATTTACCCCTACTTGGAATCTATCTCAACCTCTATTGTTTTCCCCATGTTATGAACAAAGGTGTTATGTATGATATTTATAAGAAGGGTAATAGTTTGTAATAACATATTAGTTGATGATTATGTTTATATATGATCCCTTTCATTATGTATCAATGTCTTCATGTCCGTAACTCCTAATCAATTTTACTGTGGGGTTTTATGTTACATAAATAATATTTATCTCGTAATATGTGCCATCTATAGATGAAAACATTGGATATTTATAATCTATTTGAGGAAACATATATTTATTAATAATATATATATTATCCAAATCTCTATAATAATTTAAAATCCTCAGGGAAAAATCTTTTTTTAATAAAAAAACCACCACATAGTGAAGTTCATGGATAACTGTATCACTTGTCAACAAACTCTTGTAACATCAAATTATGTTAAAAAAACATCCACATTTTCAATTAAATATAATGGTTTTTATACTATACTGGCATCATGAACTAATTAAATATTAAATGAAATCTCTTGTTTGTTTATTATACAAGAAAATTGATCATGAAATAAATCATGATATTCATTTATTACACAAACATAATCAATTTTAACAGTATCCTTCATCTCAATAATGTGTAAAATATAAATTTCCAATACACCTTTTAATATTTTTTGAGAATCATTATATGATACTACACATATAGATATATTCTTATTTATAAACTAATATTCATTCCTAAAAAACATCCATATCTCTAAAATCAATCTTATCATGATAAATAGAAATATAATACATTCATAGAAGAATATAAATCATCAAAATGGGAATGATAATAAAGATTTGAGGGAAATATTTTTCATCAATAAAAACATGATGATTTATTTAACATCATTTTTCATAAATACGACTCTATGTGTTTTTCCAAATGTCATTGTTTCATTTTATTGATGTGGAATTTTCAATTTACCTATAAATTTAATGGAAATGAATGAATTTATAGACCCCAAATAAAACATGAAATTATTTTGATCTTAGTAAACTTGTAATATACATGAAACCACATCTTTGTATATTCCTTGATATACCTATGTTGTTACAAATAATTTATCTAGAAAATTTTTCATGTGATCTCACTGACCTCCATCCTTTATTCACATATTATGACGATTACAAGAATCATGACCCACATTTTTATAATAAAAACATCTTACTCATAATCTTTTATTAATTTTATAATAATTAATATGACCCAATTAATTATTTTCATGAAACAATGACTTATACTTACAACTTGAGAAATAATACCCATAATTTATAATACATTCACTATTGTATTTCTTACTAAAATTATCATGATATGGAAACATATTTTCCATGACATTATTTTTCCTTGATTGAGAATTTCAATTTTTCATCCACCTAGAAAACTTTTTTAAATAATTTTATTGGATATAAAATAATAATATGTCTACATATCTATCTATATGTCACATCAAACAAGTACCTCATAAATGATATGTTCAAGAGAATCTATTTCCCATTAATATATTGACTTCATTCCAATAAAAATCCAATTAATTTAACTATAAATAACATAGATTGACTTTGTTGGATACCTTTCCAAAAGAAGAGAATTTTTCATAATTTTTTCCCATTAAATCAACATATCTATTTATCATTTTAATGAATTAATTCCCAATCCTATGATGACAATAGACATATGAAATTATTTCTCAAGGAATTAATCACTTATCTGTCTATATTATGTCTTAAGTGAAATATAATTAATGTTATTAATAACCCACATCTTTAATAATATTTTGTACGTATTTAACCCATCCATATTCTATCGCATGTTCAGATGATCTAATAAATGTTGGATGGTGTTGTTTCATAAAATACTTCTCTATATATTGTCTTATCTAAGTTGAACGTGTTTATTATATCACATAGATACCACCACCCTTTATAGAATGTAATAGTTGATCCATCAAAATAATGTACTACTTTTTTAAATTAAAATCATTATAGGACACTAATTTAGAAGTATATATTCCTACTAGGGACATCCAACTTCTTATTCCATATTTCCTCTGTGGAAATACATTTTTGACATGTCATGTTGTAGTTAATAAAAAATATTATTCATAAAATTATATATCGTGATAGAAAAAAAATATATTTTCTGAATGGTAATTACTTATATATCCAAAACTCTATAATTATATAAAGCATCATTTTTTTAAAATGTAAGGATTAAATCCAATTTCTATCAATAATTTCATTTTAAAAAAATTAATTTATCTTCCAAAATTACTAAAAACATTTTGGTTTTTATTTTTAGATAATTAGGTCACAACACATGCATAATAAAACCACACATTACTTGTTGGAAAATTTTCCATCCACTTTTTCATTGATACAAGACTTTAAAATTGAAAAATGTTTTATTCTCGTGAAATATCAACACGATTTTAATTGTGACATCTTACTTGTTATTAAAGATCATTAAAACCACATAAAATTTTTTATAAAAATGGGATGAGAAGAAAAACAATTTATGGTACAAAAAAACTAGTTCACTCAATACTACCTTTTTAAAACATTATATAGAAAAGATTATTCATTTAACATAATAAACATTAAGACAAAATAAATGTTTACTTACACATGGAATTTATATTACATAAAATTATTTTTTAAAGTGTTTATTTGAAATAATAAAAGAAAATTCATAATAATGATGGTTTATTAGAAAATATGTGATCTCTTATAGACATTTTCTTGTAAAACTAAACTATTCTACCCTAAAAAATATTTAATCCATTAAAAATGATCATTATCATTTCTTATGAAATATAAATATATCCTTGACATGAAATTAATAAGCATATTGAGTTAATGAGAATAATTTAGGAATTGATACCCATATAACCATTACATGAACCTATAATACAGATGTAACCTATACTATAAACTACTATCATAATTTTTTAGAGAACATAATCATTACCTAATGCATTGGAGGGAAATTGTGGGCTCTCCACTAATCAAAGATAAATAGATTAGACTTTTCATTCAGAAAATAAATTCCAAGGACTGTTACATGAATGAAACAAAAAAATTTATATTTCAACTCTAACAATATAAAGGATATACTTTGGAATCTATAAGAATTTTTTAAAAAAATTAAAATATATATTTATAATAAGACATGATTTTTGAAATTAAAATATCTAGAAAATATTTAAATATTGGTTTAATTGAAGAAATATGGAGGATTATAAAGGAATAAAATCCTAAAATATTATTTTTTAGGGCAATAAATCAATTGATTCAATATATGTTAAAATGGAAAATTATTTTTCCTTTTTTGTAATGAAAGTCGAAAAATTCCATAAAATATATGGAATTTGATTATATTTGAATAGAATGGATTGAATAAAAAAATTACTTAAAATTCCCTTTATCATTAAATTTCTTCATAAAAACACATTCATTACTAAAATTTTATATTATAGACAATGAGGTAAGATATTTATAAAGTAAATTTTTCAAACATTTAAAACGAGTTAATAAAAGTAAAGGGTCTCTTTCCTTGGATGTTACACATCATGTAAATTAAATACCATCCTCAGTGATGAATTTGTTTTAATTGTTTAATTTCTTAATAATATTTTTGAATATTATGAAATAATTTTTTTGAAAAAATACTATCTTATATTTAATTACATTATCAATTAAGTTCACTATATATGTTTTGATGATATTGGGATCAAAAGTATAACAATTACATCGTTATGTAGATGGTGATCCAATAGATCAATATTTAATCATCTAATTAATAATAATAATGAAATAATTATCATTTTATGCCTTATTTATACCTTTTGAACCAAACATTAAATATGTTTATTAAAAATGTAATATGTTATAATCATCAATACTATAGGTCATATATACACACTAACAACTTTTACCTTTTTCAACTGATATTATAGAAAAATGGAAATTATTATTTTAGTTTTCTACAACTATTATTATATCATAAATATAATATTATTAATTAATATACACATATTTATAGTATCTATGCGAGTTAGTTAGGAAAAATGGATCACATCTCTAAACGGAGGTGGTAATCCAAATGTACACATTAATTCCATTATCATTATTAAATTGGTGGAATTATAAGAAATCATATGACATAATATTATTTAAAAATGATAATTATTTATTGAATATCATAAATATAAATTAAACTCATCATTATATCAATCCATTGAAAGAGAATATGGAGTAAAATTATATTGGTTTGTGAGACAATAGTCATCAGTACACACAAACAATGGTTTCGTTTCCTATATGAAAAAATAATAATTTGAATATATTTTTTTCCATTAAAATAAAACCATATCAATATATTAAATATATTCATGTTAATATTTTATCAAAAATTTAGAATTTTTTATTGATTCCATGTTGAAATAAAATGAAAATTAATGGTTGATAATTATACTTCGTCTTCGAACAACATCTTTAGGTACATACCTAAATAATTCCTAGGATAGTTATATAATAAAACCATGAACTCTATGAAATGGGTAATAAATTAATTAATGGATTTAGGAATGTATTTAAGAATATAAATGTCTTTTTGAAATGTTGAAAAAATAGTAGATTGGGTGTCCTTTTATAAGTGGGGAAGGGGCCACACTTTGAATGTTTTTTAACAATTATAATATATTGATGTATTACTCAAGGAATATGTCACCGAAATGAACCATATATTATTATTAAATTATATAGAGTGTAAATGCTTCCATAAAAATTAATTTTGAAACATTTTTGTCATTTTAACCATTATCACTTAATTTAAAAACCTTGATTAACATGTTTTAACACTAACAATTATAAAGGTATGACCTTATTACATTACATAATCCTGAATTTAGTTAAAAACATTATTCCTTTCAAATTAATTATCCTTAAAAGTTTAATCATCAGATAATTGGGACATAATACATTCATAACATCCCACATTCATTTAGAGTGGATTCCATAAAAACAGTATTCATTTCCTCAAAAATAAACAACATTTTGAATAAAACCTGATTTCATGAAAAATACATCATAACATTTAACTTGTCATCCTTATTTGTATTATACATCCTTATAACCTGAGAAAATAATTTAAAAACATGGGATGAGAAAACAATGTCAATAAGGGATATAAAATGAAGGAAAGATCACATTAGTTTATGAATACTTGTAACGTATAAAATCATTTACAAAAAGACACACTTGTCACCCAAATAAATGTACTTTGTGAATCATGGGATTTCAATGATATTTAAAAATTATATATTGAACATAAATAGAACCATAAAGATATAGTGGGGAGTTACTTACATAATTTTTTTAACCCTCATAGAATCCTTATAATTCGAAACTCTCACTGCTACCTTACAATTTGTGTAACCAACACAGTTACACTAGGAGTAACCATACAGCTGACCTCTAACATATTCATAACCAATGAATTATAGGGAGATATATTTCCTTCCCTTCATCATAATGAATTATCAAGAACTAGAACATATCCATACAATATGAATAATTTCCGAAAAATATTTCTTTTGAATTTATTAAAACACAATTCTATAAGAGGTTTTTAAAAGAAAAGTCCCTTAAAAATATCATATAATTTAAGTGATACATAATATATTTTGTGTAATATGTATTTAAAATACAAATAAACATAATCAAACATACTATATACTAAATTAAACACACACAAAAATTTAATACCACATAAATAATGAGTTATAATGTTAACCTAAAGAATGGAAATCACGTTAAGAATTCCCTTACATCAGGAATGTCTTCCTTAAAACTCAATTAAACATCCTGTATAATGGTTAAATGGTGTTATTAATATCTTATATAAACATATTAATATTTATTACACCTTATATAAACATTTCATAACATAAATTCACCCTTTAATTATTAGTATTTTGTTCCTTCTATTGTTTTGGTGAGTTCTTTACATGATTTCCATGATCCGTTTGTGATGAATATTATTTTCGGTTGGAAGTTATACTCTAGAATGGTAAAGGAAAAGAATTTATATATTTCCAAAACCATAATTTATACTATTTATCATTTTTAATTATTACATGAGGAAGAATCATAAGTGAAAAATTATTGATATTTTTTAGGTCATTTTGGGGATTTCTCCGAACGTATTTAACTCATTTTTTTTATTAATTAATTACATGTGTAATAAATGATTATAGAACCATATATAAGGTATTAAAAATAAATTATAAAATGTGTCAACCATAAAAACTTTTTAATGACTATTCACGATGGAAGAAAAAGAAATTGAAATCGCATCATCCACGATGTCGGTAAATGGACACATCCCAGACAGTGTATTAATTTTTGAATAAGATGGATAGGGGAAGAAGTTTAATGAATAATCTTATATAAACATGATTAAAAAATATATTTAAGATACTATATAATTCATTCCACTTGGATGAGGGTAGGTGAGGAAAGAAGAATAATAGAAAATAAAATGAAAAGAGAATAATGAAAACAAAAGAGGATATTTACCTCTTGATCTCTTCTCCTTGAGATCCTTCTTAAGGCCCTCGTTTTTTCCTTTTTGGTTAGACTTGAAGGTTTATCACTTTGGTAAGGGTCTTGGTATGAAAAATGAGAATAACATAGTCATGTATCATGTCTTGAGATGTGTGAGAAGAATATGGGAGTGAGTGTGGTATTTATAGTGGGCGGGAAAACGGATTTTACGTTATTGTAATCATTATTTTAATATCTTTTCTTAAGACTATGAATATTACAAGTTCGTGTTACCCCAAATAGTAATAATTGAATATTATTTAGAACCAAGTGGGACTACATATCTTATGAGTCATAAATAGTGTATTTTACTGATAATTTGAATATATAGTACTTTACAATACTTCACTATTCATAAAAAATTCAAGAATTTAACAAAAATAACAAAACATTACCCAACCCATTTTTGGAAATGCAGAATTAAAAAATGAACTCCAATTTTGTTAAATAATTTTATAATATTATTAATTAAATTTTTAAATAAAATCATAATTTATTCTAAAATAACATTTTTAAATTTATTACTCATTTTTAAACACGTTGAAAATTAACCAAGTTATCATTATCTTAAATCCATAAGAAAATATAATAATAATAAAATTTATTATTTATTAGGGTCGTATTAATATTTATTTTACTATTCATAATGGTATTTTATTATTTACAAAAATTATGTTTGTTCCATTCGACTCCAAATAACTTACGGATCACAATTATAGATGATTGTTTTATGAAATTCAAAACATATAAGTGGATAATTTATGTTTAATGGTGAGTTATAAATATCGTTTTAAAACAACATTCTATTAATTGAATTTTTTTTAATACATTGGGGTGTTAAATTTTCCCCACCATCTTGAAATTTCACCTTCTCAATTTAATCTACTCATTAAACTGGTGAGGGTTCCTTTCCCTCATAGAAATTCAAGATTCCCATGTTGCTTCATCAGCCATGTGGTTTCTCCAAAAACCATTACCCGGTGTATTACCTTAATCTTCAATACATGTTCCCTTCGATCAAAAATCAGAACTAGTTTCTCTTCATAAGAAAGGTTCTTTTCCAACTGAACATCATCTAGGCTAAAAACATGAGATTAATCTGGCACATAATTTCTCGAAATCGAAACATGAAAAAATGTGTGTACCTGAGATAAAATCAGAGGAAAATCTACACAGTGGGCGACTGATCCAACAATATATAGAATTTTACAAGGACTAATAAACCGTGGACATAGCTTTCCATTCTCACCAAAATTCATAAAACATTTCCATGGTGATATTTTAAGAAAAAATATGATCACTACCTCAAAAGAAAAGTTTTCCTTTTATTTTTTGTGTATATTTTTGGCCTCCTCTAAGATATCCTGATGTGTTACCAGATAATCTTCACTTTCACATCCACATCCTCTACTAATTCCTGTCCCATAAATTTCATTTCCACAAATTCATCCCCAAAATATGTAGTTTAAATCCCCTTCTCATTCAATGCCTCGAAAGGTCCCACCTATATACTAGAGTGAAAGATGTTATTATAAGAAAACTCAATTAAAGATAGATGGTGATCCCAACATCTCTGGTAGTCTATTGAACAAGATTATGGTCTATCCTCTATAGTCTAAATCATTCGTTCTAGCTACCCATTTGATTGACAATGAAAAGATGTAATGAAATTTAATTTTGTGCCCAATGACTTATGAAGACCCTTCCTATAATTTGAAGTGAACCATGGATCTCAGTCAGATACAATAAAAAGATGATCTCCATGTAACCTGATAATCTCATTAAGGTAAAATTTAGAATGCTAATCCAAAGACATCATATCTCGAATAGAATGAAAATGGAAATATTTTGTATTCCGATCAACAATAACCAAAATCACATTATTACCACAATAAGTCTTTGCTAGTCCCACCACAAAGTACAGGGATACATTATCACATTAACACTTTGGCACTGGAAAATATAATTTATTCCCTTTAGTATTATCCACTCTTCTTTAGCCTATTGACAGGTCAAAAATTTCATAGTAAAATTTATAATATATCTATTCATTCCATCCCACTAGTAATACTTTTAGAGGTGTCTATACATTTTAGTACTACCATGATGAACTAAAAATAAAGATCTATGAGCTTCACACAATAATTAATTGTTCAACTAGGTATCACTAGAAACACCCAAAATTTTACAAAATCATAAAACACAATCATTATTAATGTTAAATTCTATAAATTTACCCATTTTAACAAATTTTACATTTTTCTATAGCTCACTTTCTTCCTTCTGTGTTTGATTAATTCAGTCCGATTAAGATTACTACACTAAAACCTAAAACAAAATATAGTTATTTATTGCACCAATAAATTCTAAGCTAAAATGCATCATATCATTAATCAAGAGATCATGTTCCAAATGTAACAAGGTAAATAATACATGATTTTCTAGAATTAATGCATCGAACACATTTTTTTCTTTTCTCATATCGTAATTGATAGTACAATCATAATACTTTATCAATTCAATCCATCTTCTTTTCCTCATGTTTCATTCCTTCTGAGTGAATATATACTCCAAAAATGTATGGTCAGAATATATTTGACATTTGTCTTTGTATAAATAAGGCCTCCAAATTTTCAAATAAAAAACAACAACATTCAATTCCACATATTGTGTGGGAAAATTTAACTCATGAGGGTTTAGTAGTCTTATTGAATAAGAAAATACCTATTCATTCTATATCAAAACTAGACAATTTCCTTTCAATGAATCATCACTTTTGATGTTAGACTCACAATTTCTGGAAGTCAAGGACAAAACTAGATCATTCGTCAACCAATTCTATAGTTCCTGAAAACAAAAATTAAATTCTTCTGTCTATATAAATTTAACTCTTTTTCACGTTTATTTGTTTAGAGGGCCAGATAACCGTGAAAAGATATTAATAAATTGTTAGTACTAACATTCTAATCCAATAAAACTACAAATCATTATAACATTTGTAGGTCTCTTCAATTATCAAGCACATTTGTTATGGCAGGGTCAACTCTTATTCCATCATAATTTACAATGTTTCCAAGAAATGAAATATGTTGAAACCAAAAATCACAATTTTTGAATATTTTATATAGTTTCTTTTCCTTTATGATTTGAAAAACTACCATTAGATGTTCTTCAAGCTCCTCTATACTATTAAAAAATATCAGAATGTTGTCAATAAACACAACCAGAAACTTATACAAGAACTAATGAAAAATTCCATTCATAAGATTTATGAATTTTTCAGGTGAATTACATAACCCAAAATGCATAACAACAACTTCATAATGTCCATATCTTGTATAGAAACCTTTTGTTGGATTCCATCATCCTTCACTATCATCTGATGGTATCTGGGTCTCAATTCAATCTTGGAAAAGTACTCAGCTCCATAGATCTGATAAAAAAAATCATTGATATGAAGAAAAGGATACTTGTTATGAATAGTGATGTTATTAAATTCTCTATAATCAATGAAATGTCTTATAGAACCATCATTATTTTTAACAAACAAAATAATATCACCCCACGTTGAATTGTTTGGAAAGATGAAACCATTATCAAACTAATTCTGGAACTGATTTTTCAATTCAAGAAGTTCTATTTGAGCCATTCAATATGAAGGTTTGGAAATTTTATAAGCATCAGTAACTATGTAAATTGTGAATTCGACTACCCGATCAGGTCTGACATCAAGAAACTCATCAGAAAAAACATCAAGTTATTAATTTACAGCCGATAAATCATTAATCTAAATAGTTACATAGTTTTCAAAAATATGAGTATGGTGACTTTCAATTCTATATTTCAGTAGTTTCTCTACTTCCTGATATGTAATCAATTGTATGGGATTTTTATTTTATAAAAAACTTTGTAATGCCCAGGCCCAAGTAACCTAGAGTCGGTGAATTATTTTAATACATTGGCATGATTACAAGTAATCAAGTCCCGAAGGACCAATCAGTTTAGCAGTCTTAGAAAATAGATTACATACATTAAATTTACATTACAATATGAAACATAAAACACAGCATAGATAGTTCCTTGAGAATTCAATTTTTCCCTGTATCTTAACCCTGTATATCAATCATAATACACTTCTTGGAATCTTGGGAAAATAAAACATAATAAAGGGGAGATCTTATATGCTCAGTAAGGGTAAATAATTTAACAGAAGCTATAATCTTTTTAAGGAAAGATGTGTAATAAAAACAAAATCCATTTAAACATAAATGTGAACATAATATGGTAAAAATAAATGAAACATTACCATTTAAACATGCACATGGATATTCTACTAGTCTAATAATCACATGTAATAACTAATTTCATAATGAGGGAATGCCTAATGCAGGACATCATTACCACATAGTCAAGGCTTCATGCCAAGACTACGAATAAAATTGTTGTCAAGGCCTCGTGCCAAAACCCTAGTTTGTCTTATGAGACCTACCGATGTATAGAGGAGCTATAGCGGGCTCCACCCCTCACTTACAATGTCCTCTACATTCCTCATATTAATAGTTGAAACATAACATAAACATTCATATTAAAACTAGCATACGAAATGTCAATACATTTATCATAAAGCATGAATGGTATAAACATAGAACATCCACAATCAAACATATCATAACTCATTCAATACAATATGGAATATTGTATTATAATAAATCGACCTCAATCAAAAATAATATCCAGTAGAGGATGCTGATATAGTTGAAAATGATGAGTAAAACTTTTTGAGGGAACTATCCTTTTTGTAAAATCAATTAAAAGTCACACATTTATAAAGGAAGTAATTTAGAATAGATTTTTAAATCAAAGTGTCCCATACCACTTTGATAATTTTTAAAAGGATTATCATTTTAAAACATTCATGTCCATATAAATAAATCATTAAAATCATTTTGAAAACATGGACATTAATTAAAAAGATTTATAAAGATAAAACATTAAAACATTTAAAATTCTAATATTGATAAAGAGTACCTTTAAAAAATCCTTAATATATTCATTTTGAAATCATTTTTATGGAAAATTTCCATCGATGAAAAAAATGTCCCGGTAAATACTTACACATAAACAATATTGGATAATAATGAGATTGAGTAATTAACCCTTACCAATTTGGTAACTTTCGAAACATATACCCCATGAAAGAGGTATCATACAATGAATATTTAAATACAAATAAATTAAAGTGTATTAAACAAAGAATACAATTATGGGCAGTACATACACGACACCAAAGGTAATAGTGGCAATATGGCATGAAACTCACGGGAATAAGAGTGAGATGAAAAACCCTTACCTTGCACTTTCCTTTTGTTGAAGGTACGTTTAGCTACCTGTATGAAGACTATAGTATGTTATTGAATTATACCAGAACTATATTAATATTTATGATATCAAACATTATTACTTTATTACTTTATACTATCCATTTAATAATAATTTCCATGTTATATTAATATTTCAGTTAAAAATCGCTTTCTTTATCGTAGGTGTTTAAACTTGTTACTCTTGATTGTATCACATAGATTATGATTTAAATACATCCAGAATATAAAAAATGATTTACTTATCATATATATTTAGAATATAAAAAGTTATAATAGACATATATATGAAATGGAAAACACCATTTATGGAGACGGTAGTCCGTACGTACGAATAAATACTATTTCTGTTTTCATATAGTATTGAACGGAAGTAAATGAATAAGATATTTTTAAGTACCTAAATAATTATATATATATATATATATATATATATCTCCAGTAGCATTATTATGTCCTATATTACATACTTATTAGTAATATATATTTTTATAATCGTCGATGATGGGTGAACATGGAAATGAATCTCATCGCATCATGGAGAAGGTAATCTGTGCGTACGCACGAGCGAAAATATCATTCATTTGATATTAATATAATATATAATTTGATGGTTATAATATATAAATAATCCTTATCATGTTATATTTATTATTTACATCAAATACACATCCTTATTATACCCATCCAAATAATATTGTATTGAATAACAATTACACCACAATGTGGAGATGATAAGTCGTACGTACACACGTATGGTGACATGTCATTCAAAGGATGGATAGAATACTGAATATGGTGGTACCATATTTTTAATAACATCACAGTATATTGAATTTACTAAAGATATCATTTTATATTGGGAATAACAAAGAAAGAAGATGTTTAAGAAGAAAGGAACTTGAAAGAAGGTGGTGAAAACATTACCTCTTCTTAGAGTTCTTATTTTTCATTTGATAAAAAGGGTTCCTTAAGTTAGCTTTATTATCAAAATAAGGACTCTAGGATGCATTTATGGATGTTGAAAGAGTATTAGGGTAGGGGTTGGCTGATCCAAAAGGCTTTTACGGTGTGAATAATTGGTTAGAAGTTGGGTCCTTTTATAACGGGGAGGAGGGGCTCTTTAGAAAAAACTTAAAGTATTATTTTATAGTAAATTCATAATCGGTTTCTAATGGGTAATAAGTATATTATTCAAAGGCTAAGGTAGTTATGGGTCTAAATATTTTCAACCTATAGATTTTAGACAGGTTGGGTTATTATATTAACCTTATCTTTTAGTTTTAACTCTTGGTTAATTAGTTTGACACTTACCTGTCACTTTGTATTTTTATATTTTATAGTTAATAAACATACTATATACCTCCAAGCGACCCCCAAGTGGTCCATTAATGATAAATCTATCATGATAAAAGTCCTTCGGCTGAACCTTATATTTTGAGGAATTTAATATCAATTAATAATATAATATTTGTTTTAAAAACTCTTTTATGTCAATTTTGACACTATTTGGTATTTTGTTTTTGTGAATGTCATCACAACATGATTACATTGAACATGATACATTGAATCAGCCCTAACATGTCATAGTCACCTATAAAATTCGTGTATGTCATAAAACCTTTGAAATTATATTTATTTTAATATTTATATTACCATTTGTTTGATTCTTTCATTAATAATGTAATTACTGCATCATTATTGTGTCATAAATAAATTTAATTATTTAATGTCTAAAAATTATAATTAAAATATTATTATATAGGAAATCTTTATATCCTTATAATTAATATTTATAATCTAATTTATCTTATCTATAACCCAATATTAAAAATGTTCTAGTTATTAAACATTGATTTTAACTCTTTTTACACTTCTTTGAATTAAATAATAATAACTGTCCAAATCTAATCCAAGTGGACCAAAAGGGTCATATTTTATTCCTAAGGTTGTTTTTCGTCGAATTTAACTTATCCAATAGAATTAGTACATGTATTAGGGTAATAATAATGTCATTTTTACCCTTAATTACCCTATTTATTTTTTATCGTGGAAAATAAAAGAAAAAATTTACTATTCACCAACATTTATTTTTATCTTATTGAACCACATTTTACTCCTTGATATTAACCATGTCTCTCGGTTTTTCTAAATTCCACTAACAGAAGCGGTAAAATTATGTTTTAGGTAAATTTAAAAATTCTCCATGTAAGTGGGTAAAAGATGCTGAAAAAGTTAAATAAACTTTTTTTATATCTAAAATTATTATAAAATGCCTCCAATGAATTAATTTCAATTTATATAGGTGTTATGTATTTATTTTGTCCTAAAATAAATTTAAATAATATAAATAATTATTTAAATAAAAATCCAGTTTTTAAAAGTAACTCAATGATGTTCACTATTCATAAAAAATTGAAAGTTTTCATAAAAATACCAAATATATAGCCTAAGATAATTTTGATATTCCGAATTCAATAAAGAAGTCTATTTTTACAAATTCAAAACATATAAGTTGCATTTATTAATTTAAAATTAATTTCTGCTGTCAAAACAAAAAGCGTGTTTTTAAGAAACAATAATAATCAAAAGATTGGCACTTGTTTATGTTTGGTTTAAATGTGAAATTATGTCCAATGACAAACATTGGATTAAATTGTAAAAATATATTCTAAATATAATTTTAAACCACTCAAATTCATAATATATCACTATTAATTATTTCTATTAAAAAAGTTGTATTTTAATTAAAATTTAGTAATCTTCACTATTCATCAAAATATGAAAGTTTTCTGAAAAATACCAAAAATTCACCCTAAGCTAATTTAGATATTTTGAACCCACAAATTTAGTCCATTTTGAAATATAAGATGTATAAAATTTTAAAAAATGGGTATTACTATTCATAACGGCTAGTTTGATTGGTTGTGGTGTGTGTTAGAACTCGAAGTTGTAGACAACGCACGCTACTGTATTATTCAAAGAGAAACGTACCATAGAAGCTTGGGGTGTTACATTATCCCCTCCTTCAATAAATTGTGTACTCATAATTAATGCTCGGTATTGGAAACTTGGTGTTAAAATTTCAAATTTACTTATTTGAAATCCCACATCGAAAAATGGATTAATGAGGCCTCTATTTAAAATAAAGAGTGGTAAGTATGAAGGTTACTAAAAATAACACATACTAGGGTTCCATGTAGGAAAACATGGATATGAAATAGAAATCTAACATTAAATATCTGATGGTGAGTGGAAGAGGACATGGCTATGAAGAGGGCAATAATCACAAATCCATAAATTTGTGATGCTTTAAGGTACTATCTTGGACAACGTTTTTGTTCTAAGTTTCTTTTCTTAATGTTGAGGAATTTATTTCTGAGATTGGCTAAAATCATAAGTAGATATAATTAGTTTAAAATTAGTGTTTTATCCATTATAAACTCATCTTTCACTCCAAAACATAATACAAATCAAAAATAATCTATGTATCCTAATCGTATAGGGTTCCAAATATAATGAATTTATAATTCACAAATCATACCCTTTAAAAGAAGAAACTACATTATAAAATACTGGGACTTCACGTAGTCCAGTGGTAGGCGATAAATCCCAATCACACTATGGTTGTGGGTTCGATTCCCATAGCTTTGTCCGACGTGATGGGTTGTCACACGGTCTGCATGTTGTCCTTTTATAAAAATCCAAAAATAACCTTTCAAACATAATCAATTCCAACCTTTAGACTTATCCTAAATACTATTATCCAAACACATATTCCAAATTTTACAAGGAAGTTAAACATATTGAGGATCCTTTTTTCCAGGTAACAACATGTGAACGCCTTCCTCATGTATTCTTTTACAACACTGGAACATCCTCAATTGCCCAAATCAACCATCTCTTATTCCAAAATCACTACCTCATTATCATGACTATATTAAGGATTACCTTTCCTTCAACCATTTATTTTCCAAAAAAAAGTGTATCTTACTATTAGGTCACTTTTTATAGAACCATATAATCTCAAATCCTCAATAAAATAGTAATGCAGTACAATCCTTATTTATCTCCATAATTCATGTAACTAGTATACTGTTAATACAACACTCAAATAAAATAATTCTATAATAATAACATAAAAACACTAGTCATTCCTCTTCTTCTGAGGTAGTATAATAACTTGATTATTATCCAATAGCATAATTTGGTGCGTACTCTGATGATTTGGACATTGGTTTGCGTAGTGTCCCAACTCCTTGTAGTTGAAGCATTGTACATTTGAAAACTTTTTCTTACCCTTGCAATAAAGTACATGGTGTCCTTTTTATACACACTTTTAACAAACTCCCATTCCCTTCAAGCATTTACCAAGGTGATTCATTCCACATTTATCACATATTGAAAAGTTCTTCTTTAACTTATTCCCTTTATCAATATTTCTTTCTGCTATACTTTTCTTCTCTGGCTTCCCTTAAAATCCATAGAATTCAGAGAGTTCTTTACTGATATTTTGATACTATTTATTCATATAATGATAATACATGGGATACTATTTCCTTTATAATTGTTGTCTTTATACTATGAATGATATGACCCTTCTTACTCTTTGGATCACACGTATTGCGGGAGTTCTCATTCCTTCTACTGGGCACCATTTCGAAACAATGACATTCGCTAAGTCATTTTATGAATCACAATTCATAATTCCAAACATGTAAAATGCCTAACATAAATTGAACTATTTATGGATATAATCCATAATCACAGAAATTTTTTACTGATGAGTTATATACTCATAAACCCTTATAGTGTTTTGTAAAGAAAATGAGAATTACCCTAAGCATATTCCTCAGGAGTGTCGTAACCAAGAGGGTAGCCAGGCCCGTTGTTGTGGACCAGTTCCCATTCGAGTGTAGATCAAAGTGGAATTTTTGGGTTTTACCCCTAGGTACATCTGTTCTAGAGCCGCCTCTACCTGCTCGTATCTAGACAGAGATGTATTGCTCGGAAAACTCACAAAATCTATACAATACCAAAATTCTAGGAAGTTCAGCTATAAAAATCATTAATGTCTATCTTAGGGTAATGTGCTCTAATCATAGTTTATCTAAATCTAGTTTCCAATGTTATTGCTAAAATTTCTTTGATACCAACTGTAACACCCAGACCGAAGTTACCTAGAGTCGCTGATTTATATTAATACATTGGCATGATTATAAGGAATAAAGTCCCGAAGGACTGATCAGTTTAGCAGTCATGGTAAATAGATTACATACATTAACTTCACATTACAATTTGAAACATAAAACACAGCATAGATAGATCCTTGTGAATTCCATTTTTTCCTGTATCTTAACCCTGTATATCAATCATAATACACTTATTGGAATCCTAGAAAAATAAAACATAAGAAACGGGTGAGCTCAGATGCTTAGAAAGGGTAAATTATTTAGCGAAAGCTATATACTTTTTAAAGAAAGATGTTTAATAAAAACAACATCCTTTTAAACATAAACATGAACATAATATGGTAAAAATAAATGAAACATTACAATTTAAACATGCACATGGATATTCTACTAGTCGAATAATCACCTGTAATAACTAATTTCATAATGAGGGAATGCCTAACACCGGACATCATTACCACATAGTCAAGGCCTTGTGCCAAGACTACAAATAAATTTTTTGTCAAGGCCTCATGCCAAGACACTAGTTTGTCTCATGAGACCTACCAATGCATCGAGGAGCTATAGCGGGATCCACCCGTCACTTACTAAGTCCACTACATTCCACATTTGAATAGTTCAAACATAACATAAACATTCGTATTAAAACTAGCTTATGAAATGTCAATAAATTAACCATAAACCATGAATGGTATAAAAATATAACATCCACAATCAAACATATCATAACTCATTCAATACAATAAGGAATATTTTATTATAATAAATCAACCTCAGTCAAAAATAATATCCAGTAGAGGATGGTGACATAGTTAAAGATGATGAGTAAAACTTTTTGAGAGGAATATCATTTTTGTAAAATCATTTAAAAGTCCCAAATTTATAAAGGAAGTAATTTAATTGAGATTTTTGAATCAATGTGTCACATACCACTTTGAAACTTTTGAAAAGAATTATCATTTCAAAACATTCATGTCCATATAAATAAATAATTAATATCATTTTGAAAACATAGACATTAATTAAAATGATTTAGAAAGATAAAACATTAAAACATTTAAAATTATGATATTGATAAAGAGTACCTTTAAAAAATCCTTAAAATATTCATTTTGAAATCATTTTTATGAAAAATGGTAATGGATGGGAAAAAATTTCCCCCTAAATACTTACACATAAACAATCTCGGATAATAATGAGATTGAGGAATTAACCCTTACCAATTTTGTAACTTATGAAACATACACCCCATGAAAGAGGTATCATACAATGAATATGTAAATACACATAAATTAAAGTGTATTACACAAAGAGTACACTTATGTGCAGTACATACACCACACAAAAGGTAATAGTGGGAATATTTAATGAATCTCACGGGAATAAAGAGTGAGATGAACACCCCTTACCTTGCACTTTCATTTAGTCAAGGGTACGTTTAGCCTTCTGTATGAAGAATATAGTATGATATTGAATTATACCAGAACCATATTAATATTTATTATATAACACATTATTCCTTTATAACTTTATACTAGGCATATAATAATAATTTCCATGTTATATTAATATATCGGGTAATAATCGCATTCTTTATCATACGTGTTTGAACTTGTTACTCTTGATTGTATTAGTTTGATCATGATTTAAATAAATACAGAATAGAAAACATGATTTATTTATCATATATATGTATAATATAAAAATTTATAAAAGACTTATATATGAAATGGAAAACACCATTTATGGAGACAGTAGTCCGTACGTACGCATAAATGTTGTTTCCATTTTCATATAGTATTGAACACAGTAAATGAATAAGATATATGTAAGTACAGAAATACATATACATATATAAATATATATATCTTCAGTATAATTATTATGTCATATATTACATACTTATTAGTAATATATATTTTTATAATCGTTGATGAAGGGTGAACTTTGAAATGAATCTCATCGCGTCGTGGAGACGGTAATCCGTACGTACGCATGAGCGAAAATATCATTCTTTTGATATTAATATAATATATAATTGGATGGTATATAATATATATATAATCCTTATAATTTTATATTTATTATTTACATCAAATACACATCATTATTGTACCCATCCAAATAATAATGCATTGAATAACAATTACACCACAACGTGGAGACGGTACGTCGTACGTACGCACGTATTGTGACATGTCATTCAAATGATGGATAGAATACTGAATATGGTGGTAACATATTTATAATAACATCACAGTATATATAGGATACTGGAGTTATCATTTTATAATGGAAATAACAAAGAAAGAATATGATGAAGAAGAATGGAACATGAAATATGGTGGTGAAAACAATACCTCTTCTTCGAGTTCTTTCTTTTGATTTGATCAAAAGGGCTCCTTAAGTTAGATTTCTGATCAAAAAAGGCCTCTAAGTTGAATTGAGGGAAGTTGAGAGAGTATTTGGGTAGGTTTTGGTCAAACCAAAAGGCTTTGAAGTTGTGAATAATTGGTTAGAAGTTGGGTCCTTTTATAAGGGGGAGGAGGGGCTCTTTAGGAAAAACATAAAGTACTATTTTATAATAAATTCATATTTGGTTTCTAATGGCTCAGAAGTGGATTATTCAAAGTATATGGTGGGTATGGGTATAAATCTTTTCAACAAATAACTTTTCGACAGGTTTGGGTCATTATATTAACCTTATCATTTAGTTTTAACTCTTGGTTAATTAGTTTGACACTTACCATGTCACTTTTTATTTTTATATTAACTAGTTAATAAACTTACTATATACCTCTAATAGACCACAAAGTAGTCCATTAATGTTTCACCTATCATGATACAAGTCCTTTGGACGAACATTAGATTTTTAGTAATTTAATATCAATTAATAATATAATATTTGTTTTAAAAAATTATTTTTTGTCAATTTTGACACTATATGTTATTTTGTTTTTGTGAAAGTCCTCACAACTTTATTACTTTGAACATGATACATTGAATCATCTCTAACATGTCATATCCACCTATAAAATTCGTGTGTGTCATAAAAACTTTTAAATTATATTTATTTTAATATTTATATTATGATTTATTTGATTCTTTCATTAATAAGGTAATTACTGCATCATCACTGTGTCATAAATAAATTGAATTATTAAATGTCTAAAAATTATAAATAAAATACTATTATGTAGGAAAATTTTTTATATTTCTAATTAATAATTATAATCAAATTTATCTTATATATAAACCAATATTAATAACCTTTTAGTTTTTACTTTGATTTTAACTCTTTTAACTCTTCTTTGAATAAAATAATAAAAAATGTCCTAATCTAATCCAAGTGTACCTAATGGGTCATATTTTATTTCTAAGGTTATTTTTTATTGAATTAAACTTATCCAATAGAATTATAACAGGTTTTAGGGTAATAATAATAACCTTTTAACACTTAATTACCCTATTTACTTTTTACCGTGGTAAATAAAAGTAAAAACTTACTATTCACCATAAAATAATTTTATCTTATTGAACCAAATTTTACTCCTTGATATTAACCATGTCTCTAAGATTATCATAATTCCACTCATAAAAGTGGTAAATGTAACACCCGAGACTTTTATGTTATAAAAAAATCATCAAAGGAATCTTTTTCTACACTTTCTTGGCTTGCTTTACACGCAATCACGACCTTCCTCGATAGCTTGTGTCGTACGCAATACCGAGTTTCACTAAATAACAATATGCTATTAAAACTAGCCGTTATGAATAGTAATAACCACTTTTTGAAATTTTATAAATTTTATTTTTCAAAATGGACTTCATTTTTGGACTCAGAATATCAAATTTAGCCTAAGGTGAAATTTTGGTAATTTTCGGATAACTTTAATATTTTGATGAATAGTGAAAATTACTAAATTTTAATTAAAAACAACTTTTTTAATCAAAACATTTAATAGTGATAAATTATGAATTTGAGTGGTTTTAAAGTATATTTAGAATATATTTTTACCACTTAATATAATGTTGGTCATTAGTCACAATGTTACAATTAAACCAAACATAAACAAGTGTCAATCTTTTGATAGTTATTATCTCTTAAAAACACGCTTTTTGTTTTGACAGCGGGAATTAATTTTAAATTAATTTCTGCCACTTCTGTGTTTTGAATTTAGAAAAATGGATTCCATATTTGGAATCAGGATGTTCAAATTATGTAAATAGGTAACTTTTATTTTTAGACATTTTGAATAATTACTGCGGTAAATATTTTATTTACCATGGTTAAGGGTAAATCCGGTAAATAAGGGTTAAACAATAATATTATAATAATATTAAATTACCCTAAAACGTGTCTTAACCCTATTGGTTGATACATGGTCGACCATGGGCATCTTTGGGTCGATTTTGGGACCCCATTGATCCACTTGTAAGTGATAATGACACTTTATTTTAATTAAGTTAAAATGAATACAAAAATGACACAAGCATGTATCTTTTAGCAAAAAAATTGTTACATAGGGTTATATATGTTGGATTTTAGATTATAAATATTAATTAGAAAGATAAAAATATTTCCTACATAAAGGTATTTTATTTGTAATTTTTAGACTTTAAATAATTTAATTTATTTATGACACAATGATGATGGAGTAATTATCTTATTAATGAAATATTGACATAATTAATGTTATAAACACCAAAATAAATGTAATTTAAGACTTTTTATGAATTCCACTAATTTTCTAGGTTACTATGATATATTAGTGTTGATTTAATCAACTTGGTTCGAACATTTAATTCTGTTATGACTTACACAAAAGTCATATATCAAATAGTGTCAAAATTGACACAAAATAGTTTTCAAACCAAATATTATATTATTAATTGTTATTTTATTCCTAAAAATATAAGGTTCGGCCAAATGACTTAGATAAGGATATATATATAAATAATAAACAATTTGGGGTTCGTTTGGCATGTTATAGTAAGAGTATTAACCATATAGTGAAAGAAAACAAAAAGACATGGTAAAAGTTAAATTATTTAACTTAATGTTAAATCTAAATGATAAGGTTAAAATAGGAACCTAAACTTGTCTAAATTCTATTGGATGGGAGTATTTCGACCCTTCCCCACCTTATCTTCGAAATAAGACCCTTTGGAACCATTATAATCCGATTTTGACTTTAATATAAAATAATATTTTTAGTTATTCCTAAGGTGCCCCTCTCCTCCCCTATAAAAGGACACCTCCTCCCCCTCCTCCTCACACCAAATTGAGCACTCAAGCTCGGCCAAACCCTGCCATTTTCTCCTCTCCACTTCCCTAGAATAATCCTAGAGGTCCTGGTCTTCTCCAAAGACCAATCTTAGTTCCTTAAGTGGAGGATTCAAAGAGGCGTTCTAAAGAAGAGGTAATATCCATTACCGATCTTTTCAATTTCTTTCTTCTTCAACTTCTTCTTCTTTAGTTGTTTCATGATAAAGTAATAACATAAGTATTACTTACATACTGATATGTTATTATAAATATGAAACAACCCTAATTCACCTTCTATCCATCCTACGGAAAAATGAAATCACCACGCGTGCGTACGTACGGAATACCGTCTCCACGCCGTGGTGTAATCTATTTTCCACCATCACCTTACATGGATGGGTATAATGGTGTAATGAGTAACTACATATGATTATTATGAAGTAATATTGATACTGAAATAATATATATATATACTCCAATACAATTCCACGATCATAGGAACGATATCATCACTCGTGCGTACGTACGGAATACCGTCTCCACGATGTGATGAGACTCGTTCTACATGATCTTCATTTCATAATGATTATATAAATGAATTGAATGAATGAATATAGTATATACTACACTAATACCATTATGGAAATGAATTATCTATAACCTAAAGATAAGAATAAGAATTTATTCGACAAAACACGCATAAGAACAAAAAGTTATAAAGACCCGAGTAACAAGTAACAATGAAATATTACTAACAAGAAGCTAATAATATGACCATATATGATATCATATAAATATGTATGATTCTGGAATAAGTCAATAACATTATTTAAACCATTATACAGGAGCTTCGGACACGTACAAAGCTAATCGGACCTAAGGTAAGGGAAATATCACAATCTCATTTTTATCCGAGATTGTTTATTCGTAAGTATTTACTGGGGTGTATTTTATCATCCACATCCATGTTTCATCAATATGTAATATTATTTCCATCCACCTACAATTGTTTAAATCCATTTTTACCCTTCGGTGAGTTTTTAGTAATATGTATGAAAGGAATCTTTTGTCGTTTTTCGTACGAGGTACTTTTTTGACTTTTCCGACAAAAGTACGAAGAATGTTTTTTTTAACTTATACGGCATGAATGGATTTTTAAAACATTATTTCCAAGAAGCTTCCTTTACAAGTTTTCAAGTTTATTTTTAATCAACTTCTTTTATTTTAATGTCGTATGACATGTTATGAAAGGAAAAATGTTTTTGAAGAAGAAAGGATATTTTCCTCAAGAATTCAATTCAAGTGTTTTATCAAAATTATTTTCCATCTAAGATAATAAAGGGTTCTGTTTCTATCCATATTTTTACATTGGTTTGACTATGTTGTGATGGAATTATGTTTATGAATTCCTTTATCTTATATGAATTGATTTATGATGTTTCAAGAATCCCATTTTTGTTTCATGTGTTATGCGATGATGTATGTTTTATGATTATGTGGCACACATAAGAAAGGATTCATTATAAGATGGGTGGGACCTATATCTCCCTCCAATGCATTGGGTAAAGATTTTATATCTCATGAGATAGACATGGCTGGAACAGAAGGTTATTTCGGTTCAGTGATACAGGACTGAAACGAGGAGTGAACTCGGTTCAGAAAGGGACTTTGTCCACTAAGATAGTCTTGGCAATGAGTCATGACTAACAAGAAATGATTTTCCATGATTATGTGTGCATGCCACAAAGTTTCAAGTTTTATGTTATGATTATGGGGATCTCATTTTCACTTCCATGATTTATTCCATGTTAAGATATTATGATCTCTTTTGCAGGTTTTGATTTTCAAAAAGATATGATATGATTTTTATTTCCTTTATTTGCCCTTGCTGAGCATTTGAGCTCACCCTTTTATGTTTTTTTCCCCCAGGTCAGGAAGATGGATATTAAGTAGAATATGCTAAAAGGGACCCTAGATATGATGAAATAAATGGGAGACACTGTAGAAGATTTATGAACCAGTTGTTTATGTTTCCCAGTTTCTAAAGACACTATACCTATACGGTCCTTTGTGGTTTTGTCATATGTTGTAATAAGTGTGCTTCAATATTGAAGTATTAACAATGTATGTAAAGTATGGGTCGTTATAGTTGGTATCAGAGGAAAGGTATAGTCAACCTTTGGAAACTAGGATGTGAAAGCCTTAGTAAGAACCCTAAGGATAAGTCTAAGCATAGAACACAATCTTAGTGTTTTAGAAATGGCCTTGAATAACCTAGGATAAGACCATAAGCATGAAAATTTTATTTTTGAATTATATGGTTTCCTATTATAATTAGTGTTGCTCACACTATTCTTCTTGGTTTTAGTCAATGGCTGGAACCCGAAGGAACCGTGTTAATACGGAATGCGATGGGCAATGCAATGATTGTCCCCCTGAGCAACCAAACGATATGGGAGCTGGAATGCAAAATCTTGTAGCCATGCTCACACAACATTCTCAAGCTATGAATCATGCAGGATTTCCAAACGAGCAAAGGAGGGAGCAACATTCTGTTGAATCCTTCATGAGGCAGCGTCCACCTTCTTTCAGTGGGTCTACTGATCCATTAGTTGCTGAACAATGGATTAGTACAACTGAAAAGATATTTTCAGTTCTTCAATGTTCTGAACATGATAAAGTCATCCTAGCAGTGTATCGTTTGGAAGTAGATGCTGATCAATGGTGGAATCTTATTAAGAATACGAGGCAAAGGGATGAAATTGAGTCTATGGAGTGGGACGAGTTCATGAACTTATTTTTCAATAAGTACTTCCCTCGTATTCTCCGAACAAAGATGGAGAAAGAGTTCCTTGAACTGAAGCAAAGGGATGATGAATCTGTTAGTACCTATGAAGCAAATTTTACAAGACTTGCAATGTACGCTTCTGGTATTATTATCCAACCTGAGAGTAATATCGATCGATTCTTTAGTGGCTTAAAACCAAGTCTTCGAAGGGCGTTAGCCATAAGGGACTTCAATAGCTACGAGGAAATCGTTCGATGTGCTCTCAAAGTCGAGATGGAGATTGGAGTAACCCATCAGTCACATGGGTTTGATAAGAAGAGGAAGATGGAATTCAAAGGAAACTCTAAAGAGCACACTGAAAAGAAGATGAACTTTCCCTTATGCTCAATGTGTGGAAAGAAACATGGAGGGAGTTGTCTTAAAGGGACAAGTAAATGTTTTAAATGTGGAAAGGAAGGTCATCGGGCATTTGAATGCCGTGATAATGGGAAGAAGATGTCTAATGACGCAAACAAAGGAAGGGATACACAGAATGAACCTACTACACTTCAATGTTTCAAGTGCAAGGAGATGGGGCATTATGCCAATCAATGCCCAAATCCAAGGGTTGATGATGATGGTCGACGTCAACAAAATCTTAAGGCTAAAGACAATGGAAAGTCACATGCAATTTCTATCAGCGATGTGGTGTACGATAACGAAGTGGTGAAAGGTACACTTACCATCCACTCTAAAGTAGCAAATGTTTTATTTGATTCTGGATCCACCCACTCTTTTATTTCTGAAGAATTTTCTAAGGGTATCACCGTATTACCTCAACAATTAGATGTTGAGTTAGCTGTGACAACACCTAATGGCACATCAATCGCATCAAAAGTTTATAATTCTTCTCCGATCGAAGTTTGTGGGAAAGTGCTTCCTGCAAATCTTGTGATCCTTCCTTTAGTGGAATTTGATGTGATTCTTGGCATGGATTGGCTTTCTCTACATGGAGCTCATATCAATTGCCAAAGAAGGGAAGTCACATTTCATATTCCAGATCAATCTACGATCGTCTATCAATGCAAGGATGAACATAACCTTCCAGTGGAAATTCCTTCCATCTTATGGGTCATGATTCCACTAAATGAAGGTTATTTATCTCAAATGGTTGGAGAGAAACTTACGATTAAGAATATGCCCATTGTACGGGAGTTTGATGATGTCTTTCCGGAGGAATTGCCGGGTCTTCCACCAAATCGTGAAGTTGAGTTTTCAATAGAAGTCGTACCGGGTGCTTTGCCTATTTCAAAGACACCTTATAGAATGGCCCCAATTGAGTTGCAGGAATTGAAGAAGCAACTCCAAGAGAATCTTGATAAGGGATTCATACGCCCTAGTGCGTCACCTTGGGGAGCACCTGTTCTATTTGTTAAGAAGAAAGATGGATCAATGAGACTCTGCATTGATTATCGACAACTTAACAAGATCACTATCAAGAATAAATATCCTCTCCCACACATTGATGACTTATTTGACCAACTACGCGGAGCTCAATACTTTTCCAAGATTGATCTTCGTTCAGGGTATCATCAATTAAGGGTCAAAAGGGAGGATATACCAAAGACGGCTTTCCGTACAAGGTATGGACACTATGAATTTATAGTGATGCCATTTGGTCTTACTAATGCCCCTGCTATCTTCATGGATCTAATGAATAGAGTCTTTAGAGACTATCTTGATCAATTTGTGGTAGTCTTTATAGACGATATTCTTGTCTATTCAAAGAGCAAAGAAGATCATGAAGATCACTTGAGAATTATATTGAAGACCCTGAGAAAGGAGAAGCTTTATGCCAAATTTACCAAGTGTGAATTTTGGCTTCAAAAAGTTGCATTTTTTGGTCATATAATCTCAAAAGAGGGGATATCTGTGGATCCAGCAAAAACAGAAGTTATCGAAAGATGGTCAAGACCAACAACAGTAACTAAGATCCTAAGTTTTCTTGGTTTGGCTGGATATTATCGACGTTTTGTAAAAGATTTTTCAAGATTATCTAATCCACTCACCAAGATGACTCGGAAAGGAGTTAAGTTTGTCTGGACAGAGGAATGTGAAGAGAATTTCAAGGAGTTGAAAAGAAGGTTATCCAGTGCACCTGTGCTCACACTGCCTTGTAGTGTAGAAAGGTTTGTGATCTACAGTGATGCATCCAAGAAGGGATTGGGGTGTGTTCTTATGCAAAATGATATGGTGATAGCTTATGCCTCACGACAGTTGAAAATCCATGAACAAAATTACCCAACACATGATTTGGAGTTGGCTGCGGTAATCTTTGCATTAAAGATTTGGAGGCATTACCTTTATGGTGAAAGGTGTGATATTTATACTGATCATAAAAGTTTAAAGTATATTTTCACACAAAAGGAGTTGAATATGCGTCAAAGAAGATGGTTGGAGCTGATTAAGGATTATGACTGCTCAATCCATTACCACCCTGGGAAAGCAAACAAGGTGGCAGATGCATTAAGTCGACAAGACCATGCTAGTTTATCCATGATGAGGATCACAAAAGATCCAATATTTATGGATTTACAAAGGATGGATATTGGAATTATAATGGAAGGGGAAAAATCTTATCTTTCTCAAATGAATGTTCAACCATCTATACAAGTGAAGATTAAAGAGGCACAGAAAGAAGATGTCGAGTTACAAAAGAAGGTGAGAAATGTTCCTGAATTCAACCTTGATTGTGATGGGATAATAAAGTTCAGGAATCGGGTTTGCGTTCCTCCCATCCCTGAATTAAAGAAGGAGCTGCTGGATGAGGCTCATAGTTCATCATTCTCTATTCATCCTGGAAGCACGAAGATGTATAGGGACCTGAAAGAATACTTCTGGTGGGATGGCATGAAAAGAGATGTTGCTGAATATGTCTCTCGATTCCTGGTTTGTCAACAAGTTAAAGCTGAGAGACAAAAGTCTAAGGGGATGTTACAACCATTACCCATACCCGAATGGAAATGGGAAAACATCACTATGGACTTTGTCACAGGACTTCCTAAAACATCCAAAGGCAATAATGCTATCTGGGTCATAGTTGATCGTCTTACAAAGTCTGCACACTTCATTCCTATTAGAGAGGATTTCTCTCAAGATCAGCTTGCCAGGATATATGTAAAGGAAGTGGTAAGATTGCATGGAGTACCACTTTCTATTATATCTGATCGGGATCCGAGATTTACCTCGATGTTCTGGCGAAGTCTTCAGCATACTCTGGATACAGAGTTGAGTTTCAGCACTGCTTATCATCCCCAGACAGACGGTCAGTCTGAGAGAACAATTCAAACCCTAGAAGATATGTTGAGAGCTTGCTCTATGGATTTCAAAGGAGGTTGGGATCAACACCTACCTTTGGTGGAATTTTCTTATAATAATAGCTTTCACTCCAGTATTCAGATGGCTCCTTATGAAGCTCTCTATGGAAAGAAATGCAGGACTCCAACTTGCTGGGATGAAGTTGGGGAAAGAAAGCTATTAGGACCTGATCTCGTTGATGAAATGGCAGAAAAGGTCAGATCTATTCAACAACACATAAGAGCAGCTCAGAGTCGACAGAAAAGTTATGCCGACAACCGAAGAAAAGACCTAGAGTTTGAAGTGGGTGATAAAGTGTTCTTACGAATATCTCCCTGGAAGAGGGTTATGAGATTTGGAAAGAAGGGGAAGTTGAGCCCTAGATATATCGGTCCTTTCGAAATACTGGATCGTGTTGGTAAAGTAGCTTACCGATTGGCGCTTCCACCGAATCTCTCTCAAGTTCACGATGTGTTCCATGTATCTCTCCTGAGAAAGTACATACCAGATCCTTCACATGTAATCAGCTCAGAAGTTGTACCGCTGGAGCAAGATCTTTCTTATGAAGAACAGCCGATAGAGATTCTGGATCGTAGCGAAAAAGTCCTACGAAACAAGACCACTCACTTGGTGAAAGTTTTATGGAGGAACCACCAACTTGAAGAAGCTACATGGGAGCTTGAGGAAATGATGAGGGAGAAGTATCCTCATCTGTTTGTTACAAAGTGACGAATTTCGAGGGCGAAATTCTTTTTAAGGGGGGTAGAATGTAACACCCGAGACTTTTATGTTATAAAAAAATCATCAAAGGAATCTTTTTCTACACTTTCTTGGCTTGCTTTACACGCAATCACGACCTTCCTCGATAGCTTGTGTCGTACGCAATACCGAGTTTCACTAAATAACAATATGCTATTAAAACTAGCCGTTATGAATAGTAATAACCACTTTTTGAAATTTTATAAATTTTATTTTTCAAAATGGACTTCATTTTTGGACTCAGAATATCAAATTTAGCCTAAGATGAAATTTTGGTACTTTTCGGATAACTTTAATATTTTGATGAATAGTGAAAATTACTAAATTTTAATTAAAAACAACTTTTTTAATCAAAACATTTAATAGTGATAAATTATGAATTTGAGTGGTTTTAAAGTATATTTAGAATATATTTTTACCACTTAATATAATGTTGGTCATTAGTCACAATGTTACAATTAAACCAAACATAAACAAGTGTCAATCTTTTGATAGTTATTATCTCTTAAAAACACGCTTTTTGTTTTGACAGCGGGAATTAATTTTAAATTAATTTCTGCCACTTCTGTGTTTTGAATTTAGAAAAATGGATTCCATATTTGGAATCAGGATGTTCAAATTATGTAAATAGGTAACTTTTATTTTTAGACATTTTGAATAATTACTGCGGTAAATATTTTATTTACCATGGTTAAGGGTAAATCCGGTAAATAAGGGTTAAAAAATAATATTATAATAATATTAAATTACCCTAAAACGTGTCTTAACCCTATTGGTTGATACATGGTCGACCATGGGCATCTTTGGGTCGATTTTGGGACCCCATTGATCCACTTGTAAGTGATAATGACACTTTATTTTAATTAAGTTAAAATGAATACAAAAATGACACAAGCATGTATCTTTTAGAAAAAAAATTGTTACATAGGGTTATATATGTTGGATTTTAGATTATAAATATTCATTAGAAAGATAAAAATATTTCCTACATAAAGGTATTTTATTTGTAATTTTTAGACTTTAAATAATTTAATTTATTTATGACACAATGATGATGCAGTAATTATCTTATTAATGAAATATTGACATAATTAATGTTATAAACACAAAAATAAATGTAATTTAAGACTTTTTATGAATTCCACTAATTTTCTAGGTTACTATGATATATTAGTGTTGATTTAATCAACTTGGTTCGAACATTTAATTCTGTTATGACTTACACAAAAGTCATATATCAAATAGTGTCAAAATTGACACAAAATAGTTTTTAAACCAAATATTATATTATTAATTGTTATTTTATTCCTAAAAATCTAAGGTTCGGCCAAATGACTTAGATAAGGATATATATATAAATAATAAACAATTTGGGGTTCGTTTGGCATGTTATAGTAAGAGTATTAACCATATAGTGAAAGAAAACAAAAAGACATGGTAAAAGTTAAATTATTTAACTTAATGTTAAATCTAAATGATAAGGTTAAAATAGGAACCTAAACTTGTCTAAATTCTATTGGATGGGAGTATTTCGACCCTTCCCCACCTTATCTTCGAAATAAGACCCTTTGGAACCATTATAATCCGATTTTGACTTTAATATAAAATAATATTTTTAGTTATTCCTAAGGTGCCCCTCTCCTCCCCTATAAAAGGACACCTCCTCCCCCTCCTCCTCACACCAAATTGAGCACTCAAGCTCGGCCAACCCCTGCCATTTTCTCCTCTCCGCTTCCCTAGAATAATCCTAGAGGTCCTGGTCTTCTCCAAAGACCAATCTTAGTTCCTTAAGTGGAGGATTCAAAGAGGCGTTCTAAAGAAGAGGTAATATCCATTACCGATCTTTTCAATTTCTTTCTTCTTCAACTTCTTCTTCTTTAGTTGTTTCATGATAAAGTAATAACATCAGTATTACTTACATACTGATATGTTATTATAAATATGAAACAACCCTAATTCACCTTCTATCCATCCTACGGAAAAATGAAATCACCACGCGTGCGTACGTACGGAATACCGTCTCCACGCCGTGGTGTAATCTATTTTCCACCATCACCTTACAAGGATGGGTATAATGGTGTAATGAGTAACTACATATGATTATTATGAAGTAATATTGATACTGAAATAATATATATATATACTCCAATACAATTCCACGATCATAGGAACGATATCATCACTCGTGCGTACGTACGGAATACCGTCTCCACGATGTGATGAGAATCGTTCTACATGATCTTCATTTCATAATGATTATATAAATGAATTGAATGAATGAATATAGTATATACTACACTAATACCATTATGGAAATGAATTATCTATAACCTAAAGATAAGAATAAGAATTTATTCGACAAAACACGCATAAGAACAAAAAGTTATAAAGACCCGAGTAACAAGTAACAATGAAATATTACTAACAAGAAGCTAATAATATGACCATATATGATATCATATAAATATGTATGATTCTGGAATAAGTCAATAACATTATTTAAACCATTATACAGGAGCTTCGGACACGTACAAAGCTAATCGGACCTAAGGTAAGGGAAATATCACAATCTCATTTTTATCCGAGATTGTTTATTTGTAAGTATTTACTGGGGTGTATTTTATCATCCACATCCATGTTTCATCAATATGTAATATTATTTCCATCCACCTACAATTGTTTAAATCCATTTTTACCCTTCGGTGAGTTTTTAGTAATATGTATGAAAGGAATCTTTTGTCGTTTTTCGTACGAGGTACTTTTTTGACTTTTCCGACAAAAGTACGAAGAATGTTTTTTTTAACTTATACGGCATGAATGGATTTTTAAAACATTATTTCCAAGAAGCTTCCTTTACAAGTTTTCAAGTTTATTTTTAATCAACTTCTTTTATTTTATTGTCGTATGACATGTTATGAAAGGAAAAATGTTTTTGAAGAAGAAAGGATATTTTCCTCAAGAATTCAATTCAAGTGTTTTATCAAAATTATTTTCCATCTAAGATAATAAAGGGTTCTGTTTCTATCCATATTTTTACATTGGTTTGACTATGTTGTGATGGAATTATGTTTATGAATTCCTTTATCTTATATGAATTGATTTATGATGTTTCAAGAATCCCATTTTTGTTTCATGTGTTATGCGATGATGTATGTTTTATGATTATGTGGCACACATAAGAAAGGATTCATTATAAGATGGGTGGGACCTATATCTCCCTCCAATGCATTGGGTAAAGATTTTATATCTCATGAGATAGACATGGCTGGAACGGAAGGTAATTTTGGTTCAGTGATACAGGACTGAAACGAGGAGTGAACTCGGTTCAGAAAGGGACTTTGTCCACTAAGATAGTCTTGGCAATGAGTCATGACTAACAAGAAATGATTTTCCATGATTATGTGTGCATGCCACAAAGTTTCAAGTTTTATGTTATGATTATGGGGATCTCATTTTCACTTCTATGATTTATTCCATGTTAAGATATTATGATCTCTTTTGCAGGTTTTGATTTTCAAAAAGATATGATATGATTTTTATTTCCTTTATTTGCCCTTGCTGAGCATTTGAGCTCACCCTTTTATGTTTTTTTTCCCCTGGTCAGGAAGATGGATATTAAGTAGAATATGCTAAAAGGGACCCTAGATATGATGAAATAAATGGGAGACACTGTAGAAGATTTATGAACCAGTTGTTTATGTTTCCCAGTTTCTAAAGACACTATACCTATACGGTCCTTTGTGGTTTTGTCATATGTTGTAATAAGTGTGCTTCAATATTGAAGTATTAACAATGTATGTAAAGTATGGGTCGTTATAGTAAAATTACGTTTTATGAGAATTTACATATTCTCCTAGGAGGTGGATAAAACACGGTGAAAAAGTTCTATAAAATTTTTATATATCTAAAATTATTATAAACTGGATCCAATGAATTACATTTAATTTATATAGGTGTTATGTATCTATTTTGACCTAAATAAATTGAAATAATATAAATAATTATTTAAATAAAAAGCCGGTTTTAAACAGTAACTCAGTGTTTTTCACTATTCATCAAAAATTGAATGTTTTCAGAAAAATACCAAAAAATTACCCTAAGCTAATTTTGATATTCCAGTTTCAATAATGAAGCCTATTTTACAAAATTCAAAACAAAGAAGTTGAATTTATTAATTTAAAATTAATTCCCACTGTCAAAACAAAAAAGCGTGTTTTTAAGAAACAATAACTATCAAAAGATGAACACTTGTTTATGTCTTGTTTAAATATGAAATTATGTCCATTGACCAAAATTGGATTAAATTGTAAAAATATATTCTTAATATAATTTTAAACCACTCAAATTCATAATTTATCACTATTAATTATTTCGATTAAAAAAGTTGTTTTTAATTAAAATGTAGTAATCTTCACTATTCATCAAAATATGAATGTTATCCAAAAAGTACCAAAAATTCACCCTAAGCTAATTACAATATTAAGAACTCAAAAATAAAGTCCATTTGGAAATATAACATGTAAAAAATTGGAAAAAGTGGGTATTACTATTTATAACGGCTAGTTTGATTGGTTATGGTGTGTGTTAGAACTCGAAGTTGCGTACAATGCACGCTACTGAATTATTCAAAGAGAAATGTACCATGAAAGAATGGGGTGTTAAAAAAATCCTTCTAAAAAACAACTTCATTAGATCAATAATCAATCTTTTCATGATAAATAGAAGTCCAATCCATTCCTAGAATGACATAATACTCTATTAATGAAATAATAATACGTTTTGGATGTAATGACTTTCCACAGACCTCAATAGAATGATTATTATAATTCCTATTTCTATAATGTTTCCCCCTGGGGTTTTGAGAATAAGTTCCGGTCTTAATTTTTGAGGTGATATTTTCAATTTACAAAAAAAATCCTCAGAAATAAAGGAATGTGTAGACCACGTGCTGAACAAAAAATTAAAAAAATATGAGTAAACAAACAAGGTACCTGATATAACTGCATTGGATGGCATGATATCTACTGATGTTGTCAGAGAGGATATCAAAAAACATTTCGGCTTATAGTCTTTGTTCTTTTCATCATTCAAATCTCTCGTTGGGTATGAATTTGAATAATGACTCATCTCTCCACATTTAAAACACTTCATTGTTTTACTATCAGGATTTGTCTTAGGATCGTTTTTATTACAATCATGGGCCATATGTACAAACATAACACATCGAAAAAACTTCCCAGTTTTGGTAAGGCATTCCCCTTAGTGCTTTTTGCCACACATATCTCAAACAAGAAACAAAAATTTATTACCATTATATTTCTTTGGTGGATTCATACCATCTATTTCTATCAGGATCTCTTCGTATCCTGATTTTCATAGTGCATGCGATCATGAGAAAACACAACATCTACCCTTTCATAACATCGAAAAAATTTCTCAAAACTTTTGAATTTACAAAATGCCAATGGCCTTTGATTCCTTGGCATTAATCCTGAGTAAAAGAGGTTGATTTTTCTATCAATATCCAGAATAATATTTGGAGCATACCTTTCCAGTCATGTGATGTTCGCTTCATAAATGTCCATTAAATATTCCTAATTATGCTTCAATTATACCAATTTATTCTCCATCCTATATCAAACCACCTTTGTAATGTATTTTTCAAGGAAAAGACTTTTAAATTAATCATACTCTATGTCATGAACATCCTCTCTATCCATGATATTCTTGACCATCGACCACCACTTATCATCTCCACCTTCAAAAAAATGATATGTCATACATTTGATTATCTAAACATCCCATAACATTGAATATCTTTTCAAGGGAATTAATCCATCCATCAGCAAATACTGGGTCAGCATACCCATTGAAAATCGGCGGGTGTTGTCATATAAAATGGTCAACTATCATCATGTTATTTTGTGGTACCTTTGGTTATTCTCATGTATGTATTCCACTAACATTTATTTCCTATTTTATTTTATCCATTACAATCAAAAATTTCTTAGTTACAATCCTTACCATTCTGGGATATAGATTCCGAATGATATAATTCTATCAGTGCCTCTCCTCCTCAATTTTCCTGATTCATATACATAAAATAATTCTAAAAAACATATCATAGTTGAAGAAACATGGTAATATTTAAATACTATATCATTTAAAATTAAAATTAGAGTAAAAATAATTCCTCATGTAATTTTTACAATAATCCTAACCACTAATATTTTATAAACAATCCTATAAAACTAACTATAAGAACCCATCCTTATTACATTAAATATTCTTGAATTTAGTAAAGAACTCACTTCCTTTTATATTGCAGATATTTTAAAGTTTATATCCTGGGTTAATAGATGCATAACACATAAATGGCATTCTGTATTCATATATAGTGGATTCCATTAATATAGTATTCATTTCCTCCAAAATATAAAACACTTCAAATAAAACCTGACATCCTTGAAAAAACATCATAACATTTTACTTTTCTTCCTTATTTATCTTACACATCTTTATAACTTGTAAAAATAATTTAAAAACATGGTATGAGAACAAAAATCTCAATAGAGGACATAAAAAGAAGGAAATAGCACATTAATCCATGAATACATGTAACATAAAATTTCATTTTCAAAAAGGCGTACCGGTCAGCGAAATAAACTTAATTTTTGGAACATGTAATTTCTATGATATTTTCACAAAATATATTGAACATAAATATAACCATAAAGGTATATTGTGGAATTAATTACATAATCTTATAAACCTTATCATTACCATATAATTTTTAACCACCAGGGATACCTCACAATTTAGGTAACCATACAGTTATAGTTGGTGTAACCATATGGCTGACCTCCAACTTTCATATACCCAAGTAATTTTAGGTACAAATAGGTACCACTCTTCCATATAAACAATGAAAAAATTACCAGAATGTAATCATTCAACATGATATCTTTCATAAACAAATTTCTTTTGAATTTCGTAAAATAGAATTCTTAAAGATGTATTGAAAAGTAAAGTCTCTTTTAAATATCATATAATTTAAGTGAGACATAATTGCGTGTATAGAATATATATAGACACTGTATATACACATAATTAAACATAATATATACCAAATTATTCCCAGAAATAAATTTCATACCACATAAATAATGATGTTGAAGGTTAACACAAGTAATGGAAATCGGGTTAAGAAATCTATTTCCTCGGGTTTTTATTAATTAAAACTCATTTAAACCTCGTCTACAATGGTTAAAAGAGTTTTAAATATATTATATAAACATATTCACGTTTATAAAACCTTATATGGTCATTTAATAATATCATTTTATTCTTTAATTGTTAGTTTTTTTATCATTCTATTGTATTGGTACGTCTTTTATATGATTTTCATGATCGGTTCATGATGGATATTCATGTCGATTAGAAGTGAAACTCCATAATTTGAATGTAATGATATTTACATATTTCCAGAACAATAAATTATCCCATTTATTATTTGGAATTATTATCTGAGAATGATTTATAAATTTGAACATTACTGATATTTGTATAGTTCATTTTGGCGATTATTCGATTAAAATGAATTCATTTTATAAAATAAATTAATAACATGTGTAAAAAAATCATATCAAAACCAAATATAAGATATAATAAATAAATTATAACATGGTTCAACCCTAAAAACAGTTTCATGACATGTTTTGAAGGATGTAAAAAAATTGAAATCACATCGTCCATGAGGTCGGTAAATCAACACATCACGGAATGTGTTTTAATTTCTTCAATATGTGGGAGAGGAAAATATATATAATGGTTAATCTTCCATAAACATGATGAAGTATATAATATGTAAAATTCTAGATCATTCATTCCTATTGGATAATAGGAGGTGAGGAAATAAAAAGGTTATAAATAAAAATTAAAAGAGATGAAAGAAAACAAGAGTAGGTTTACCTTTTCATCTCTTCTCCTTGATATTCTTCTAAAGGCCCTTGGTTTTGTCCTTATTGTGAGACCAGTGGGACTTGGACATGGGTAATGGTATTGGGAGGAGTATTGGGATGAAATTAGATAATTTTAATTGTTTTAGAGGTGTGAGAGGAATATGGGACTGAGGGTGGTATTTATAGTGGATGGGAGGAGGGGTTTTATATTATTTTAATGATTATTTTAATATTCCATCTTAAGACTGTTAATAGTCTTGATTCATGTGACCCCAAATATATAAAATGGGATGTGAGTTATAAATAAGTGGGACTACATCACTTATGATGTTATAAATTGTGTATTTAACTAATAATTTAAATATACGGTCTTTTACCATATTTCACTATTCATAAAAAAAATTCAAGAATATCAACAAAATCCCAAAAAATATTCATAATTTTCATTTGACATGTATAATTCAAAAAATAACACCATTTTTGGAAAATAATTTTCTAATTATTATTAAATATATTTATAAATAAAATCATAATTTATTCAAAATTAACAATTTTAAATATATAACTCATTTTTAACACCTTGAGAAATTAATCAAGTTTATGTTATCTTAAAGCGATAACAAAATAAAATAATAATATAATTTAGTATTAATTTTTGTCATATTAATATTCATAAGGGTAGGATTCCATTCCCCAAAAATCATGTGTGTTCCATTAGACTCTAAATATTTTACTGATCACAATTGTAGATGGAAATTTTTTGAAATTCAAAACATATAAGCGAAAAAATATGATTAAAGGACAGTTATAAATATCTAATTAACAAAAATTCATGCATATCATTTTATTTTTAAAACCATGGGGTGTTACAACAATTGTAACATATTTTTAATATTTTTATTTTTTTAAAATAACCAAATATATTGTTTACCATAATAAATAATATTAATTATTTTGATTAAAAATAAATAATACACTTTATGATATCCATTTCATAAATTTGTAAAATTTAATTAAAATATAATCCCATAATATGTGATGAAAATATGTTTTCCAAAAAATGTATTCCTATATAAAAAACAATCTAAAAAGTGGTATAAAATTCATTCCATATACCATAAATGGTTTATTTCATATACATTTATTGTTATTTAACTATTAAATCATATTAAAAGGAATCTCAAATTATATATGATTGACGAAAAAACAATTCTCAATAAAAATAGTTATTTTTACTATTCATTTTTAAAAAATCATTTTAGAAAATACCATTTCAAAATATCCTTAGAAGACATGGATATAATGAATTAAAATATGATATAATTTTTAATAAATTTTTCTTTTCAACAAAACAATATAATAAATATATAATTTAGTAAAAAATAAACAATTTCATTTTTTATTATAAAATTAATTAATATTCATACAGAGAACATATCTCATTAAAATATAAATAAAACTATTTATCAGGTATGAAATTTATTTAACATTAAAATCACATGTGTTTTTTCACATATGAAATGTGAAATATAAGGATTATCCCTAAAAAATTCTTAACATCAAACAATTAGTTAATAAATTATTAGAAGAACAAGAAGAAATTACTCAACATATGAAAAAATACCAAAATTATATACCACCAACAATGAATTTTTATTAAGAAGCCCAACAATGAAGCCGTGGGCCAGGCCAAACAAAACGAACAAGTTAGGGGGGCCTAAAGTAGTGGAGTTCAAGATTGCCTCCCCTAATTAGGGTAATCTCCTCAGCTTTAAAATGATGAAATTTCACAAAAACAGACACATTAGTACCTTGAGTTTCCTCCGCCATTGATTCGATGTAATCTGCCACCATATTACCCTCTCACCACGTATGATTCACATGAATCCCCTTGTTTTCTAGCTTCGACCACGCCCTCCTGATAGTATAAGAGATATCCCAAGGAGAAGAAATATTACCACGCAAGTAATGAATAATTACCATGGAATCAGTCTCTATTAAGTTGATATTCAGTCCCCTCTGCTCATAGATACTGGTTCCGGACCATAAGGACATAGCCTCCGCCTTTATAGAGCTACCTTTCCCATAGAATTCCACAAAAGCCAACACCACCTCCCCTTTGGGATATCGGACCACCCCACCTCCCCTCAAAAAGAGAGACAAGCAAGACCTATCAATGGTTAACTTCAGACACCTTCTTGGTGGAGACCAACATATCCATTTACCTCTTCCCACAAAATCAGAATGTTGAACTGCATCCTGTCGTACCTGTAGAATGCGAAAAGAAAGATCCATATTCCAAATTTTAATTCCAACAACTAGATCAACCAGCAAAAATTTAATACTCACAGCAATAGATTCCCATGAACATCTCATTCCCTCAAATCTGGTTCTATTCATGGACAACCAAATACACCAGAAGCCTTTATTAATAATCACATATCTGGCCATTTTTTCCAGACTCTCTCCAGTAGCTACATTGAACCATCATTCGGGGATAGGAACATCCATAATGTTAGGTGTTATAAAACTAGTGAATTCTCCAATGAATCCCTAAACTTCCCTGGCCCAATCACTCTCGAAAAATAGGTGTTGTGATCTCTCATACTGGTGAACCCTCCAGCAGTGACATTTAGAAACCTTGTTGATACCCAGCCTTTTTTACATTTTCATCTATGGAAAAGGATAGATTCCTTACTCAAAATTATATATAATACCATAAGATACACCCTGATGAAGTTCTGTAAAGTATTAGATAGAGGCCTCTATATTTTAGAATTTATTTTATTCCTATATAAACTGAAAATTCTATTAACTCATTTGATATATTGTTGCATTTGCATCATTGATCTGAGAAAGAGATAGTCATATTGGCTACATGGAGCCTCGAGCGAGATAAGTGGGAGAAACTGATCGAATATGAAAAACCCATGAATAGAATAATATATATGGACTGACATAGATTCATCATGTTATATATGAATCAGGTTTTCCCGCACACTCACTATCTTAGATTCATGATGGAATTCCCCACACATAAGAAAAGGAAAGGTTAATCAATTAGCTCTTATGAGGATAACTTCATTGGGCTCACATGGCATGCATCATCCAATGTTATTAACACAAAAAATTACAATTGAACCATCATTTAGTAGTTATTCTAGGAATATATGTGAATTTATTAATTGAGGACTTTGAACGTTATGAAAAATTAGTTAAATATTCCTTAATTATAGAAATGGAGATGGGTGATCCTTAGAGGTCCAATGGGATTGGAGATTAAAACTGGCTAATTATGTTTAACTATAGTGGATCGCCATATAAAACTTCTGGTTAATATAAATCAAACACCCCCCATATTAAAATTATTGAATGAAGCATCCATGAATCGGTCACACGGGGACCAATAACAATTTAATGTGTGGAAAGGAGGAACATAAATCCAACACATGTAAAAGTGAGCTACAGAAATAAAAATCATTTATTATAAATTGGAATTTATATATTAATCTTCATCCTTTTTTCGAATTATTAAACTATATAGAAATTAAAAAACTAGGAAAACTAATTAACTATTCAAATAGATGTCAAAGATAACAGACGATAACAATCACCACAACCAAGGGAGAAGGGAATGGATTCTGTTATTACAAACATGGAGGTGGATCATGAAAAAGATCTGGTGACAGGAAAACTAATTGCTCATTTAGTAATATCAAAGGTACTATTCCTTTATGGTTTTAAACATTTTTGTAGACTCATGTATTTATAGTAACTATTGAAACACCACCACGAACCATGGATGTTTAATTGTGGTTAAAGGGGAAAATGGTGAAATTATACCATCCCATGTATTTAAATCAGCCCCACTAAATTTGTATGACATGAATTGTTCATAAAATATTATAATTAATTCACTAATATATTTATATGATATAATTATAATGAACAAGATGTATTTTTATAAAACCTAGATAAGCAACTAGGAGAAGGAAATAACATACCATATTAAAAATCATCTTAGATTATATATGTGTTTAATGAGATGGATGAATAACCTTTTGGAATTTATGTCTCCATCAATTTTTTTTTGAATGTATATTATTTTCAAATAATAGAAATATAGAGATCACTACTCTGAATTAATTGTGCATTCTCAATGAATATACATATGTATTCCCTAAATAGTTTCATGGTCTTCCTTCTGATCAAGAGTTTGAGATCTCAATTAAAGTTATATATAGATATTTAATAATTTATAAAACTCTTTATAATATATCCACTATTAAACTATGTTTAATGAGGGATAAATAATAAGAGAATCTGGAAAAGGGGTTTATTTTCCCTAGTGTTTCACTTAGTGGTTACCCAATAATCTTCTGAAAGAAGAAGGATTTGTAGTTCAGTCTATTTATTTATTTTCAAAAATATAAAATTATCAAAATAAATAACAAATATTTCGTTCAATATAATGAAGACTTGTTTTATCAGTTGAGTGAAGGTAAATTCCTCATTAATGTGAATATTCAATTAGTATATCATCATTTAATTGTAAAGAAGGAGGATAATTCTAAGACCACCATCAATAAGAGGTATAGGCACTACAAGTTCACAGTCACGCCATTTAGACACCAAAATAATCCAAATATCTTCATGGATTAAGGAATATTGACTTTATATATTATAAAAAATAATTTGTTGTAGTTATTATAGATGATATTCCAATATGCAGAAAAAGTAAGTGTCATACGACATGTATTTGATTAATGATTTAATGACTTTGACGAATGAGAAGTTATATGAAAAATAATATAAATATTTTTTATGGATGGTACATGTACAATTCATTGGAAATATTATCCCATGTAAATAGATTTTTGAAGATCCTTTTAAGAAATAAGTGATAAAATAATGGCCTATACCTAAATATGTCACAAAAATATGTACTTTCCTTATATTATATGACTATGAATAGTGATGTGTGATAAAACAAATTTATATTTTCAATAACCATGACCAAGATAACATGAATGGGAGTGATGGATTCCTAGAATTGGGTTCATAAATAAAGATTAAGGTATCTAAAAAATGGATAAACCACTACACTTTTATTGGCACCACCCATAATTAGGGATTTATTTTTTATTAACATTGATGTTTAAAAAAATATAGCATGTAATCATTAAGAATGATAAATTGGGATAACGTGCCTCAATTCTATAAAGACTTGGATCTAGATTCCGAGATCCAGGGTCGTGTGACTATTACATTGGAATGATTACAATGAATAAAATCATGAAGTACATAAGAGTCTATTAGTCTTGGTAAACCAGATACATACAAGAGTCTTGTATTACAAATGAATACCATAATTATATCATTTTCTCTTTTAGGGATATATTTGTTGGATATATGATATCATTTCATATCTATCCTAGTATATATCTTGAATTACTGGGGAAAAAACAAAATAATGGTGAACTCATATATTTATTAATGTTTAATTATAGGGGAAACAATAACGAATCAATACACATAATAAATATATAATGGTAATAACTAAAAACCCTTATAAATTACTGGATAATTCATAATCAATTTAAAAATGTAAATAACTAAAACCCATTATTTTTAATCAATAATGTGATATTAAAAATTTTCATATATTTTTTCCATTGTGAAAATCACATGGATAATAATAATTGAATACAAATGAAGTAAATTCATAATTATTAAATGCCATGTTTCTTAGGTATATAATACATTTTCTTTCAAGGCCTATTATAATATGTTTTTAAATATATTAGATGGAAATCCCATTATCCTATTCACGACACCTAATTCATCCCATGAGACTACTGATGCATTGAGGAGATACTTATAACTAGGGTATAACATGTCATATATATCCAAAGAATTTATCAAATATCAAATAATCGATTTAATTCATGATTAAGGTGATTTATCAAATATTCATATTGATTAAAATATTTAGATTCATCAATACTTAACCAGATATCAATTAATTTCAATGTAAACATCGTATGTAAAAATGGTAAATAGTTTAGTAAGTAATCATATCCATAATAAATAATGTGGACATTATGGGGAAAAGTAATGTTTAATGATCATATAAAATTGAATATTTCTGGGGTACTAACAAGTAAATAATGATTTTGATTGTTAATACTGTAATTGGTCGACCGAATCATAAACCATCCATAGGAATAATATGGATGGAATCAGTACAACATATCCTAAGTAGAGTAAAATAAGGCGTTGTTGTTGATTATGAATGGAAATACTATAAAATTATCTATTAATAATATTTTTCCTGAAAATATAATTTTCATTTTGACAAAAAATTTGAAAATTATTCTCATTAAAAATATAGTATGAAAACATTTTCTTTGTAATGTACCCTTTTAATCATGAAATGGATTATTGGAATAAATTATTGTGAATAAATCCGTACATGCCATAAAAGGGGAAGTGAGGATTACTTTTTAAAGGTAAAAGGTTTGAAAAATTACTTGTTTAAAAAAGATATATTAAAATTACATTTAAAACATTTTTAAAAGAAAAGAGGGTCAAAATATATCAAATAAATCATTTTTGAATGGATAAAAAATAAAAAATGATCACAAAAAAAAGTTGTTAGAAGAAAATTGGTTATCATACAAAAGAGTGAAATGATATGCGGTATTTATAATGAATTATAAATAATTTTAATTACCAAAGAGTGGAAAAATAGTAAGATTACTTGAAAACGACCATGAATAAATTTTAGAGAATAAAATGAAAGGATTGACTACACAAATATCCAATAATGACATCTAATGTAAATTGAAGTATATAAAATCCCAAACAAAATGAGACTGAGAAGTAAAAAATTGAAAATACCATAACATTATGGTGAGAAGAAATCAAAAAATAGAATATGTGTGTAATCCCCTATGATTTTTAAGAAATGTATTTTTTTAAAATTTCATTGTGGTCTTATGTTATACGCTACACCATGATATGCTTGCACCTTAGGTAACAATGGATTAGCATGAAGTATACGTAACTCTATGCATGGATTTTATTACACAAAAATTGAAGTTATTTTTATATAACTCTTCTCATGATTGAACTATTATTATTTATAAACTATTTATTATAACCTACTCATTATAATGGTGAGTATGAATAATATTATCTTTCATTAGAATAAACAATTTAAATGAAAATGTGTGATTCTATAAAATAATAAAATTAATATTAATGTATTTTATTAATGAAAAATATGTTTAATACATCCAATATAATGTTTAAAATTCATATTATGTGTTTTCTAGAAATTATTTGAGAACAAATTCATTTTTTGAATAAAAGAAGTATTTTTCCAAAACAATTTAGTTTTTCCACGTTATGATGGCGCACCCATTTTAAATATATTTTTGACAATTTTAAATATTAAATTTGAAAAAATAAACTTTTTATTATAGTTAATAATATAAAAATTTACCTTTGTTTATTTTTTTATTATTTTACTGATAAGTTTCATTTTTTGATAAATAATAAAAATACAAAATTTTACAGAGAACATATTTTCTATTAAATTAATTACAGAGTAAAATTATTTATTTGTTTAGTTTTAAATTTTAATTAGTCCATTTTTATTCATTTATGTTTCTTTTAAATTGTTTTATACATGAACTTATTATGAAAACATTTTCCATTTAAAAGGTGTATTATTCCAAAAACAAACTATTTCCCATATAATTTTATCAATTTTATTATAATAGGAATTATGAATGTCCTGTGTTATGAATTTTGAATAATGGATTTAAAATTTGGATTTAGGATGTCCGAATTTGATAAGTAGGTCCATTTTTGGACCAATATGTATAGTAACCATGGTAAATTTTGGTACCATGGTAAAGGCTTATTTCGGAAATTTAGGTTAAAATAAAATTACAATTACTATAAAATGACAAAAACAAATGAAAAAAATTAATTTGAGTAATATAATTTGACCCTTAACACTTATTAATATATGTTATATCATTTATCTGGTACTTTTCCAGGAAATGGATTTAAGAAAATTTAAATCAAAGAAAGATACAAGGTGTCATTTTCTTTGTCGTCAATATATATTTTGTGTCCAACTATAGAAACATTGGTGGAATTACTGATATTAAATAGTAATGTTTAAATTAATAAACATATACACATAATATAAATTTATTTTTGATATTTAGGGGCCATTTTGGTTATATTATTTTATTTATATTATTTTATTTTATAAAAAATTAAAGATCTAACATTCATGATTTACAGAATATATAATTTTTAAAATAATGTAATATAGAAGATATATTTCACTATAAATATTATATTCTTATATATATTTGTTTTATTTAACAAGGAAATATATTTTTTTAATAAATAAATAATTACCTTAAAGGGTTATAAATTGCGGGTACAGAAATTGTATAATTGGTGAAAAATCAATAAATAATTTTTCGAAAATAATATTAAATATTAAACCACCAAAAATCCTGCACCAATATTATTGGTTGAGTACATCTCAACCATAATCATCCAAGCGTTGAGTTATTTAGTACTTTCAGCCTTATAGAAGTGATTATGACAATTATATAATTTTTTTTAAAGTGATGTTAAACTTCTCGCATTCTTGTTTTAATAAGTATAACATTTTAATGATTGCTTTTTCTAGAATATATATTCTACTAAAAGTATTATACATAAATTTAGTATATTTCACTTCATTATAGTATTTTATTTTTAATTTTTACCTAAAAAATTAGTACAATAAATAATTATAGATAATAGATGTAGTAATTATTTTATTAATAGAAATATCAAATTAATGTTTTTAGAAAAATTAAAAAAAAAATAATTTGAGCTAATTAATATTTCCCATGATTTTTCATGAATAACTTGACTGCATATAAATATAACAAAATATTTCATTCTATGATAATTTCATATCTTGATATTTTTAAATATCATAGAATTAAATAGTGTGGATATTGACGATATTGTTATTTTGTCAAAACAATGTTTTATTAAATTATTTAAAATCTTAAAATATTTTTTAAAAATATATAATAACTAAAATATGGTATAAAATGAATTAAATTAATTACATAATATTTAATTTTCATCTAATAAGTAAATACTCCACCCTTAAAATATTGAAATAATTATCACGCACATTAACATCCTATAGAATAACTATGTGTTAAATTAAAATGGTAAAGTTTATATTGACATAAAATAATTTCAAAATATTTAGTTGATGATATTACAATCCTATATCATCTCATCTTATAAATAGGGTAATTTTAGTTACTTTTGAGTGGGTTTTTGTTTTACTATAAATTAATATCTTTTATGTTTACAAAAGTACCCCACAACTCAATTATAAAAGGGAACCTCCTCCATCACATATTAACTTCCCATTGAACCTTCATTATCTTCAATCCACTGAAATGTTCCCTTCTAAACATCACTAGTAACATTATAGTGGTTAGGGAATTCTTCAAAGACCAACTCTTGTTCTCTAATAGGTGATTTAGAGGAAGCACATTGATGATGAGGTAATATCGTCTACCGATTATTTCAAACATATTTCTTCTTATACTTACTCTTAATGATTTTATTCATTATAATTTAATAACTCTAATATCACTTTTATACTTGTTATAATTATTAAAAAATATATATTACATCTTCTACCATCCACGTAAAATGAAATCAACACGTGTGTGTGCGTACGACTTACCATCTCCACATCGTAGTGTAATCAGTTTTTCACCACCACATGACTTAGAAGGGTATAATGATTGAAATAATAACAATATATTATTATTAAAAAATGATATTTGTTCTTAAAGAATATATATATCATCCAATTTGATACCATCAGATAATTAAAGGAATGATTTCACGGCTCGCACGTACATATGGCCTACAGTCTCCTTGATGTTATGTGATTAATTCTACACGATATCCATTAAAGAATTATTATAAAAATATACTAAATGAATAAATATGGTGTATGTTATTTTCATTGTATTTTTTAATGAAGTATTTATGAATTAAAAAGGATAACCTTAGATTATTTTATTAAACATACAGAAGAACATAAAGCAATTAATACCATAATAGAGATTAATAATAAAATGTTGCTAACATATGGATCATAATATGATAATATATGACATCATAAATATGACTATGATTCCTTAATATATCATTGTCATTATTTGAATCATTATATAGAAGTTTTTTATTCATACAAAAGAAATCAGACCAAAGGTAAAGGATAATTTTGTAATCTCATTATAATCCAATATTTTTTATACATAAGTATTTACTAGGGTATATTTATAATCCACATCCATGTTTCTTAACTATTTATTATTATATCTATTATTATAAAATCTTTTAAATTCTAGATTACCCATTGGTTAGTTTTTATTTAATAATACGAAAAAAATCTTTTTTCGTTATTCGAAGTGAGTAATTTTGGTCTTTTTCAGAAAGTGTATGTAGAGAATCATTATTTAACATATACGTCATGATCAAGTTTTTATGACTTATTTATTTGAGGATTCCTCAACAATATTTCAATTTTATTTTCAAATCAATTATTTTCTTTTAAAATTTTATAGAATTTTGATAATATAAAACATTTTTTAAGAAGATATGATATTTTTCTCAATAATTAATTTCAAATGTTATATCAAATTTATTTTCCATCTACGATTGAATTATTTAATAAGGTTAAGTTTTATGTACAATAACATTATTGTTACTATTATTATATTTTGTTTAACATGCATTCTATTTATGAAATAAATGTGTTTTATGTGGATTATGTAATGGTGGATTGATGTTTAAGAAACACATTTTAATCCTAGGGATATTCTATGATGATTTATTTATGTTTTTTTGGAACACGTAAAAATGATTTTATTATTATATGGGTGGGACCTATATACACCTATAATTAATTAGTTAAATTTTCATATCTCAGGAGATATAAATGGATTGAATGAAAAGTAAGTCTAATTCAGTAATACAGGGATGGAATGAGGAGTGAACTTAGTTCAGTAATGCACTCTACATGCTATGATGATGTTATCAATGATCCTTGGATGATATGGAAATGAATTTCTATTGTTATGTGTTTTCCAAATTACTAGTATTATTCCAATGAAATTTTATCATGGATCATGTTCCTTTTTTATTTATTCATTATGTACTACCAATATTTAATTTATGACTCAAGATTTTTATATTCAAAATATATGTTCATCTTTTTACCTTCCTAGGTTTATGTTTTGTTTACACATAATAAGTATTTGATCTCACCCATTTTATGTATTCTTTTACCCAGGATATAAGGAAAGGTTTTAGGTAGGATAACGAAAGGGTTATGGTCTTTATGAGAGATGTTGAAGATCTTCCACCAAGTAATAATATATTGTTCCATTTTTTCAAAGACACTAAACTAATATTGTATTTGGGAATATATTTGTGTAATGTATTAATATTCCCAAAATTTTATCTAATATCCATGTACATCAAGCATGGGTCATTGGGGTTGGTATTAAAGTGAAGAAAAATTCAACTATTGGAAACTATGATGCGAAAACATTGTGGATAACCCTAGAGAAATTTCTAATGATATGTTTGGGGATTTCCTAAGGATAAGTACAAGTATAAGATACAATCCTAAATATTTTATGATAATAATGAATAAAATAGGATTAAACCGATGATTTTAGATATTGAAATTAATCCCCCGTGATGATTTTGTTTTACAATAAGTATTTTTTGACTCACAAACATTTATTTTTGGGTTTTAGAAAATAATAAAAAATATGAGGTTTCATGTTAATGGAGACTATTGTAGAGAATAGAATGATATTACTCATGAGAAACCAAATTAAATGGCAGTTTGAATGAAAATAATTGTTATTATTCCTATTGACCAATATCTTAGGGTAATCAATAATCTTAACTCCAGTGAAATTCATAACCCACCTAATAAGAGAATGACTATGTTTCATGATGAACTTAAGGAAAAATGTTCAATTTTCATTATGAAAATCATGTGGGAGGAGGCATCAAGGATATTTTTTTAAAAAAACTAGAAGAAGATTTGGTTGTGAAAAAGAAGGACACAAATCCAGTAATTACAATCTTAATGGTTCATCTAACATAATGGATAAAGATACTAGTATTTCTATGGCATCAGTAATGGTAAAATGTTTTAAATGTTGAATGTATGGGCATTATGAAAATCAATTCCCTAATAAAAAATATCATGAAGAAAATCAGAATGGTCATATGGGTATTATTTATGTTATTTATGATGAAGAGACTATGGAAGTTATATGGGATGAAATAAGTATAAAAAAATACAACAATGAAGCTATGTCAATGGATTAGGAAGATAGTTGAATGATTTCATGATTATCTGGAATAATTATGTATAATTAATTTAATAGAATTTTGGAATAAATAAACTTTTATAAATTGTTACACTATTGTTTTCCATATTGTATTTAAGAGTACATTTTTAGTGCTACCAGTAACCAAGAAATGGGATTCTAATATTTTGTGAAAACAACTTATGGTAATGATAACTATTAATATGATGATGAGATAATGATATTTAGATGAAGATATATTGGATATGAATAACTATATTGTAGGTTAATTATTTCCATTGAACTGATTAAGGATTTTCTTCAAGAGTTTTATGCAATCCTAGAACAAGTGTACAACTTTTTGTAAATTATGTAATATGTCTAATATTGATTGGAATAATGAAAAATTCTTTTTTTCAATAAGGATATATGCTAATTAAGACTATTACCATGAATTAAGAGAATACATGATGAAGTTGTCAACATGTTTTGAATGTGAAAAACAAGATATACCTTATGATATATGGGGGATAGATGTTATGCAGAGATTAGTTCACCACTTTCTAAAGTATTGGATTTTCATCTATTATATGGATTGTGATATTATCAATTTTGAACTTTTTAGTTATAATTTGGATGAAATTTTTGAGAATAAAGTATTATCTCACCATAGGTTGACTTATTCATATTTGATAACTTCTTCTAACATTTTTTCGATAAAGTAAAATGGAATGTCCTATCTTTATATTTATAGATTAAATGAGTTTCAAACACATCAATAATAACAATTTCTACTAAATTTCTTTAAATTAGTGATGAAGTGGAATTTGTTCAAGGAATGACCAATTGTAATATTGTACCTAAAACAATTAAGTATACATTATCTTGAAAATTCATCAATATTATGAAAAGGGGTCATGATGTATGTCGTTGTCTAATTATCATGGTTTTTTTGATATCAATGACCTAATAGACACTTCTTTATTTTATGGTTTTGTGATTGAAAACTTTTTATAGATCACCTCCTTATTTATGATTAGTGATATTTATTGATCTCTATGATTAATTAAAATTTTCATATTTGCCCAAATATTCACATAAGTTCACCTACATAGAGGCCAAGTTATGATTTAATTCGGATTAAATTTCATTTCCAACAATTCCTTTGTAAAAGAGGGGTTTAGAGTTTATTTTATGATGTGGGTTTCTATGATATAAAATCCCATCTATTAATCCTTATATAACCCAGAAGAATATCTATGGAGAAATTAATTTTTATTGGGGTAGAATCTAACCCATCTATATTTTTATGTGATAGATTTATTTAATTTCATTGATGTCTTATGTTGTACATTACACTAATAAAATCTTAGTTATACACAACTCTGGATTAGCTTGTAGTATTTGAAACTCTATGATTGGCTTGTATTACACACAATTTAAATTTATTTTGATATAATTCATTTCATGCAATAACTATTATTACAGAACAACTTGATATTATAACCTAGTCATTATAATGATGGGAATGAATAATATTATATTTCTTCTAAAAAACTATTTGAATGTAAATAATTGAGTATATTAAATAATAAAAACAATAGTGATATATTTTATTAATTAAAAAATTTATATATCCTATATAATTTTTAAAATTCATCTTTTATGTTTTCTAGACAAGATATGATAACAAATTTAGTTTTTTGGGATAAAATTTTTATTTTTCAAAAAATACAGTTTCGTTGTATTTTGATGGAAAATCCATTTTAAATTTATAATTTGAAGCTTTTTTATAATATATTTGACCAAATAAAATTATTATTTTAATTTATAATATTAAAATTTACTTAAGTTTAATTTTTGGCATTTTTCTGAAATGTTTTATTTTTTAATGAATACTGAAAATATTGATTTTTATTTAAATCATTATTTTATTTTAAAGTAATTACATAGTAAAATTATGATTTGGATTAGTTTTATATTTTAATTCAATAGTTTTTACTTATTTATTGTTTTTAAAATTTATTTTATACATTAATTCATTATAAAAACATTTTCCATTTAAAAGGGGTATTTTTCCAAATAATATTAATTTTCATAAAATTTTCACGGATGAATTTTAACATTAATTATGCAACATATTTTTTATTAATTTTGAAAAATGGATGTCAAATTTTGATTCATTAGGTATAAATTTTGTTTGTAGGACCCATTTATTTTTGACAAATATTATTAGTAGTCATGGTAAATTTTGTTTCCACGATAAATGGTAAATTAGGTAATTTAGGTTAAAATTTATATTTTAATAACAATAAAATGGCAAAAATAAATGAAAAAAATTATTTCATAGTGTAATTAGACCCTTAACACTGAAGGATTGAAATTATATCATTTAATGGACATTTGTCCATGAAAATGACTTAAATAGTATTTAAAGTAAGGAAAGACACATAGTATCATTTTCTTTGTATTTACTAACAATTTGGTGTCCACATATATAAAAATGGGTGGTATTAATTACATATAATGGTATTTTTTAATAGAATAAGCATATTTACCTAATATAAATTTATTTTTGATGTTTTGTAGCCATTTTGAAGATATTATGATATTTATAGTATTTTCTTTAATGCAATTTTAATGATGTCACATACATGTTTTAAATAATATATCATTTTTAAAATAAGGTTATATCAAAGCTATATTTTACTATTAATAATCAGTTTAATGATTTTTCTATAATAGTTATTTATTTTAAATTTTTTGTAATTAAATTACTACTACAAAGTCTAATAAATTGATGATGTATAAATTATTTAATTGATGAAAAATTGATAAAATAATTTTATTAAAATAATAATATGTGTTCCCCAATCTTATTGGTCAAGTATATCTCGACTATAATCATCCAAGGGTTGAGTTATTGAGTATTTGAATCCTTATATAATATATTGAGACACTTATGTTATTTAATTTAGATTGATGTTAAACTTATCTCATTCATGTTTCAATAAGTATAACATTTTTAATGAGTGATTTTTTACTAACTATATATTCAACTAACATTATTCTAATTTAATCTATTATATTTATCATCATTATAGTATTTTTTTTATTTTTTTTAAAAAAATTGGTTTATTAAATTATTTCACAAATCTAATGTAGAAATTATTTATAATTTTTTATTATATCTAATTAAGGATTTTAAAAATATTAAATAATCATAATTTGATTAAATTAATATGTACAATGATTTTTATAGATTCTCTTGGCCACATAAGTATATTATAAAATATATTTTTTATAATATAACATCCTATCTTGATATTTTTAAAAATCCAATAATTAAATAGTGTTAACATTGGCCCAATTGTTTTTTTTGTAAAAATATTGTTTTATTAAATTATGTAAAAATAAAAAAAACATTTTTAAGAATATATAATATTTATTATATTTTCTAAAATGATCAATATTATTTATTATTTATTTAATTTACACCAAATTAATAAATATTTCACACTTTTAATATTGAAATAATTCGTACCCAAGTTAAAATGAAATAGAATTACTAAGTGTCAAATTAAAATCATAAGGACTAAATTTACATAAAAATATGTAAAAAATTTTGGTTGATGCGATTACATAATTATAGAATCTCATCTTATAAATTGAGATATTTTTATATTTTTGAGTTGGGTTAAATTTTATTCTTCTTTAATATTTTTGAGTTTTCCAAAAGTACCCCTAACCTCAATTATAAAATGGTGCCTCCTCCCTCACCACATCACTTCACATTGATCCTTCATGATCATACATACCCTTCCCTTTTCTATTATCAACTTCTGTATTTACATTATTGAGTTTATGGTCTTCTTCAATGACAAATTCTAGTGCTCTAAGCGGTGATTCAGTTGAAGCACGTCGAAGAAGATGTAATCTCCTCTATCAATTCTTTCAAATTTCGTTCTTCTTCTACTTCCTCTTCATGATTTGTTTTTCATTATAAAGTAATAAATTCATTATCAGTTATATAATGATATTTTATAATAATTATGAAAAAACAATATTCCACCTTCAATCCATCCTATGATAAATGAAACCACCATGAATGTGTATTTACAGCATACCATCTCTACATTGTGGTGTAATCTATTTTTCACCACCACATGACATGGATGGTTATAATGATGGAAATTAAAACTATATATGATTATTATAATAGGTTATTTATTATGGGACAATATATATATATATATATAAATTCTATACCATTTAATAATTAAGGGAATGATATCATCGCTCACGCGTACGTACGACCTACTGTCTCCACGATTCAATGTGATTCATTCTACATGATATTCAATTAATACTAATTATATAAATGTACATAATGAATAAATATGGTATATTTATTTTTTATGTAATTTTTTAATGATATAAATATGACTTAATAAGGATATTAATTCTTATTTGACAAAACATGCATAAGAACATAAAGTAGTTAATACCTGAATAACTAGTAACAATAAAATGTTACTAACCAACAGATGACAATATGAGAATATATGACATTGTAAAAAAGAATATAATTCTATAATACATAAATGTAATTATTAAAATCATTATTCATGATATTTAGACACACAAAAAAGAAATCGGACCAAATTTAAGGGATAATTTCACAATCTCATTAATATAAGAGATTGTTTATACATAAAAATTTCCATGGGAATATTTATCATATATGTCCCTGTTTCCTCAATATGTAATATTATTTCTATTTTTCTACATTTTTTAAAAGTAAATTTAACCATTGGTGAATTTTTATTAAACTATAGGAAAACAATATTTTTTCATTATTTGATACGATGTACTTTTTGACTTTTCCAAAAAAAAAGATTGAGGAGAATGTTTTTTTAACTTATATGGTAAGATGATATTTTTACTCCTTATTTCCATGATGCTTCCTCTACATGATTTCAAGTACATTTTCAAATAAATTCATATCTTTTAAAATTGTATAGATTTTTTACTAAAGAAATCATTTTTTAAGAAGAATGCTTGTGCCCTGGTGTTGTCTATAGGTGTTTGTAGCATTTGGAAAGCTCAAAACACCCTGAATAGAGGAGACCACTGCATAGGAAAGACTCTGATCTCCTATACCATGAACCAACTACTCAATCTGACACAACTCTTCCAGTAATGTTCGGATGCACCAACCCTCGGTTCAATTATTACTGCTAACATTTAAGGTCCTTATTCTGCTGACAGGAATGGAAGCATGTTTTGATGGAACCCAATCCATCTAGACACAAATTGGATATAAATGTCTCCTATGCAATGGGATTTGTTAATTATGGAGGAGTGGTTCTGGATTCAAATGGTTCAGTTATATTTCCCATTACAGCAAACTTTTGGAGTGGAAACTCACTCTTAGATGAAGTAGTGTCTATACTCACTGGTCAACAACTATGCACTCAAAGACATATTATTCTTGATGTTTTGGATACAGAATCAACAATTGTCAGATATACATGGAAAATAATAGGTACCATTCCATAAACAATTTCCTATTTCATGAGAATATGTGGCAATTATATAAGTGACAATATATAAATTTATCACACCTAGTAGGAGTGTATTAAGGTTTTTAATCCCTTAGATTCCTTTGGGTTATAGGGGTATAATTATATTTGCATAAATGATTTGGCCTCCATGACCCCTGAAGAGAAATACCCTATATTAGGCGATGATATTGGTTGTCATTGTTTCTGACCTATATAGTCTTTCTTTATGATACCCTATATCCTTGTACTTTTTTATGCTAAAAAAATGTTGATGATGACAATGATTTGTGAAATCCATTTTTATATGGATTATATTATGATGTAATGATGATTAAAAAGTACATTTTATTCATTACGTTATTCTATGATAAATAATTTATGTTTTCGTGGAACATGTAAGAATGAATTCATTATGTGATGTGTGGGACCTATATCTACCTTAAATTAATTAAGTAAATATTTATATCTCATGAGATAGACATGTTTGTAATGGGAAGTGAATATGGTACAGTAATACAGGGTTAAAATAAGGAGTGAACTCGATTCTGTAATGGATTGTGTCTACTATGATGCTCAAGGTAATGATCCCTAGCTAATATGGAAATAATTTTTGATGCTTATATTTTTTCCACATTCTATGTTTTATGATAATTCTATTTTATAATGGTTTTATTTTTATGAATTATGTCTTATGTAATGCCATGATTTATTTTGTGACTCAATATTTTGGTATTCAAAATATATGTCAATGTTTTCACATTCTTATAGTTATGTTATTTTACCATTACTGATCATTTGAGCTCACCCTATTTTTGTTTTCTTTTGAAAAATATATAAAGAAATTTTTTAGGTAGGAGAACTAAAGGGGGATCTATTTCTAAGAGAAGTTGAATATAATTAACCATGATAGAAGAATGTGTTCCATGTTTCCAAAGACACTAACCTAATACAGTCTTTGGGCATCTATTATTGTAATGTACTACTAATTCTGTAAATAAAATGTAATGTACATATACGTAAATCTTGATTCATTAGAATATGAATCAAATTTTAATCCACATAATCTATGTTTAAATACAAAAATATATACTAGAAAAGTGATTACATGCATAATCTTGGAATATTAATGACAATGAAGATGTAATATAACCCAATGAAATGAAATTATATTATTAAATTATTCCCAACATGCTAATGCTATATTAAAATCCCATTTGATGAAATAAAAATAATTCATACTGAAAATGTCACGAATAATTGACGAATCATGATATTATAAATCATGATGAATTAGTACACCGTATATATGAAATTATATTCACAACAATTTAGTATGTTTCAAAGAATGAAAATTGAGACAACGAACCAGTACTTTATAACATTTGAACCATAATCCCAATGAAAGATACAAATTAAAATGAAACAATAAATAAGATTAATATAAAAGATTTCATGTTATAATATATAAAATGTTTTAGCTGGTACCCTACAAAAAATAAATAAGTATTAAAAATGGTATACACCTCACAGAAAGAAAACTGAGACATGAATCACATACCTTGGATTTCCTATGAAGTGAACATCCATTTACATCATTTATAATGTAGTTAAATGAGTCACCAACTTATAAAGATTTCATAATTATATTTATATTATCTTATTATAATATATTATCACATTTATGTAAATAATCATCCATTATTTTCACTATTTCATGTGTTCATTGCCTAGTTTTTGGTATGTTTTAACTTGTTATATTTTTACTATTAAATACATCATAATTTTATCATATCCATAATTTAAATCATGAAATAAATTATATATATATTCAGTAAATATGTAATTATAATAAAATCTTATATTTGGATATAGGAAATTAAATGAACTATTTAATGTGATGGTGGGATATATGCATGCATTAACACTACTAATTTTTCATTATTGTATTCAATATAATGAAATTTAAATTGTATATATGTATTTTTTTCTGTATTATATAATTTCCATTTATGTCACATATATTTATTAAAAATATCCTTAATTCATTCCATATATAGCGTGACCGAATAACGTCGCTATGAGGATGCGGTAGTCCACACTTCCCAAAAAATTATTATTGTAATTACACAAAGTGGAAATCATGAAGGTATGTGTCATATAAAAATTAAATAAGTTCTAATACAACATAAATATAATATATTATTGGTTTTTTCATCCTAATTCCCCACCATGATGGGCGGTAAGGGAAAACTAAACAACATCATTTCGCAAGGCAGTAGTTCCCCAAATATTTATTGTATGTTCGGTACCCATTTGATCGAATTGTGTGTAGGTTTAGGATGAACCCTTAAAATAAAAACATATAAGTATAGTAGCGATACCTTTTTTATATAATCACATAATAATAATAAATTATTTATTAGTGAAATAAATAAAAAATAAATGTTTTTTAAAGATTGTTATCTCTTTTTCATTAAATGACATTTGGTTTACAAAAAAATATATTTTAGGTTTGACATCTTCCCAAGGTAAGGCTTCTAAGAAAATTTAATGTTATTTTGAAGATTATTTTTTATGTTGTTTTTATAGATAGAGGGCTTGAAAGGTGTGAATAAGTGGGAGGGGTTAATGCCTACTTATTGTAGAGATGTCAAACCACTATATTTTGCAATGAAATTTCACTAAAATAATGGAAAAATATATAATAGGAGTATATGGTATAAATATTCAAATAAAATGGGTTTTTAGTATGTTTTTAGGTCATTTTGGCACTTAGCTTTATGGTTTAGTCCCTTGTTACTTATTTTTTCTCTTAATTAGTGTAATTAGTTTTTATTACATTCAATAAAATTATTTGTAAAAAAATATGTTTTCCTTATCAGATATTATAAATAATTATTACTCTATATATTTAATCCATGTTTCCATATTAAAATCATATAAGTTCCAAAAATTATTTTAAATTTAATCTTGCAGACGAGATGACAATGTTTGTTTTTAAAGGTAAAAGGTTCAAAACATTGAAATGGTTTTCAATAAAATTTCAATTAGAAATTTATGAAAATTAGCTATGTTGGAATAATTTGTGTAAAATATACAAAATTAATGTTCAAAAAAATTAACAATATAATTTAACCTTATAAATAAATTATATGAAATGGATTTTTTGAATTAAAATTTAGTGTTTTCACTATTTATAAAAGTATGAAGCCACGCCAAAAGTTCCAAAAACCACCCAATGCTATTTATTATGTTTATATTTAAAAAATTATGTTTATTTTATCATATTAAATTTATATAATTTCTATAAAAATGATTTAAAATTGATTCTTCATTTAATGACGGTAAAACTATTTAGACATATAATGTGGTTAAGCATTAAAGTGGATTTATTTTAATTTTATTCTTATCAAAACCATTGGTAAACAATTAATTCATATTATATTTTTGAAAACAATATATTTTCATAATTTACATCATAATATTCAAAAATGTTAATTTAATAGTCTGGTTACATCTTAATATATTAAATATTAATGTTTTATTAAGACTTTTTGGATCATTAAAACCCGGTTATACCAGTAATGCATGACATCGAAGAAAGTTTGTTATTTCATGGGAAGCATTCTAACAATTTATTTATTGAATTTAAATATATATCATTGATTTAATTTATTTAAAATATTATTTATATTTTAATGTCTCTAGATGTTTTATTCCCTTAAATTCTTGGTGTTTGTGTCATACACACTATTGAATACAATGTTATTATATCATAATTTTGTGAAATTACATCATCCCCACAATAATTAAATTATTTCATCTCAATTTAATCATGACCTTGGTAATAAATTGATTTCTATTTTCAATTTTTATATGACACATATATAGAAGGTTTAATAAAACCCCCTCTAGAAAAGGGAGAATTGGAAGTACAATGGTTATGTGGACTAACATATATATTTGTCACTATATAAGAGAAACTTAGTGGAATCTGGAGATACATAAATGTGGGAATATCAAAAATATATATATGAGTAGGGATTTAGGTCATCAATCAAAAATAATTTAATGATTAATGGAATTTTTTGGGAATTAAATAAAAAAAAATTGACAATATAATAGTACATCAGTTAAAAAAATATGGTACTAGAAAAAAAAATTCTAGATCATTTATATAATGTTGGGTAATTTATTTTCTACCTAACAATTTTAGGAAATTTACATAAATATTGTATTTTTATAAAAATCTGTTTCTTTCTTGTTTTTTTGCTTCGATCAAATTTCAATTCATCCCTTTATCCATGAAATATATATACTAGAATGAAATTATTTTTATGAATCACTAAGTATATATTTTTAACGGGTCATAATGACCATAAAATACTGATATGTGTTCCAATTTTCCGATTACAATTTTCACAAACTAATATGGGTAATAAATTAATCTCTAATCCAAAAATTAATATTAATGTTTCATAATTATCATTTATTCATTGAATTGTTTAAATGAAAATAAATAAAAAATGACAAGGGAATCCTATAGGCCAATGGCATATTGAAACCCTTGTCATCCATCAATTATGGGTTCTAGTCTAATGGCCTTTATATACATGATTGGGTTTCACACGACATACATGTTTTCCTTTTTTAAAACCATATTAATTTAATTTCCAAATTAAATATGATTGACCTCCTTGAAATATGGTTAATCACTAAATAGCTATTTAAATAAGTTTTTCAATGAAACCCCAATATATAAATTATACATCATTTTATTTTCAAATAGGTCCTTTAAGGGCCTAGAATTTAATATTTATATGGGGGAATTGACTCAAAAAATGGATCCTCATGATTATAATTTGTTAACTATATCACTGTCTTCATTTCTCATGAGAAATTATATGCTTCCTGTACTTATTTCCCACAAATAAATAATTTCAATATAATATTAAGACACTTTCCTTGTTTTCTCTTTTCACATTTCTTGTATGATGAAAATTTATCAATCATTAATCTATGTTCTCCACCACTTAAGCTCTTATAAACCATCATTCTAATATTATTTTAGGTGTTCAGTAGTTGGTTAATTAATATGTTGTTAATCATATTTCTGGAAAACACATTTAGCATAAACATGACATATTCACTCATATAAATACCATATTTCGTACATCATTTTCAAAACCTTGTGCTTTATGTTAAATTTTAACATAACTCAATTGGGTTCCATGTATTTACTAAAACCAGATAACATAGTGTGAGTAAAAATAGTCATAGAGTGGAAATCGTATAATCGGTTATAGGATATCTATATCATAAAACCATATGTATAATCTAAAACACCATTTTTTTATTCTAGTTTATTAATTTTCAAACCATAATCTAGTCCATCATAATTGTTTTTAGAGAAATTGAGAACATTCATTTTCATATCCACCGAGAGTTTCAAACCAGGTGTCTAGTAAAGCATGTTTTCATTTTCCTAGTAAAGCTTGAATCTGGCCCAACACACCTTTTTTTAGTTGTTACCCCTAGGTATGTATTTTCTAGAACCATATCCACTTGTCATATCTAGATAGGGGTTTATTTCTAAAAATACCCTCATAGTATATACCTTACCAAAAGTCTAGGGTGTTATTTTATACTTATGCTCAATGTCAACCTTAGGGTTATGTTCCTGAATATATGTTTTAAATAATATATTTTCTACAGATTACAGTAGAATTCTTATAATACCAAATATAGAGACATGACCCCAAAAGGTTGGAGTCAGTTTCATGCCACTCATACATTGGAATGATTATAAAGATTCAAATTCTAAAGTACCAAAGAGACTAGTACTCTTGGTAAAACAGGGACTTAATTGATTCATGTATTGTAATTGAATACATTGATTACTACATAATTTTTCCCTTCAATGATATGATTATTATATCTTTGACACCGTAGAATAACATTCCATGTAAACATATTAGATTATTGGGGAAAGAAACATAATAAGGATAAGATCACATTCTCGGTAAGGGTTTAGCTTAAAAAAATCAAGAACGAATCTATAATAATAATCGATATGTCAAAGAAAATACTCAACACACATTCCATACAATTAGCTTGATCATAAATATTCAATATGGAAAGGAAAATAACTAAAAACCTTTCTTCTTAATCAATAAAATGATAATTAAATGCATGCACATATTTTTCGTTGTGGATATCTAATGGATAATAATAATAGAATAAAAATGGAGGAAATTATTAATTATATGATTCTATGTTTCTTAGGTATGTGGACCTTTACCATAAAGACCTTTTAGAGAATAATTACAACATACTGGGCGAAAAACCATGTAGCTTCGTCTGTATAAAGGATTAATCCAATTATACTACCAATTCATTGATGGCTTATCTATAATTGGTCCCCACCCATGTTTTACATATCTAAATAATTTCTCATATATTGAAAAATTGATTTATTTAATGAAAAAATTACATAACAAATATTTTCATTGAGTAAAATATGTGGACATTTCAATATTTACAATGATATAAGAAAATAAATGTAAACACATTATTTAAAAATAGTAGATGGTTTAGGAAATATTCCGATCCATGAGAAGTGATATGGATTTTTAGGATACATTTAATGTTCAGTGATGATAGGAAATTAAATATTTCATGTGGAATAACAAAAAAAATTAAATTTTTTAAATTTCAATACAATCCTTGGTCAAAGGAATAATAAACCATAAATATGAAGATAAAATATTGAATCATTATAACACATCCCAAGTGGAGTAAAATATAGTGTTGTTGTTTATTACTATAAATAAAATTAAAATAATAAGAATAATTATAGAGAAAAATCAACTTTTGATTTTAAAAAACGTTTTTAAAAAGGATCTTATTTGAAAATAAGTTATGAAAATATATTATTCAAAAAGTAATCTTTTATACATTAATGGTAATATTTAATGAAATGATGGAAGGTAAATACATATGTGTGGTACAAGGGAAAAAGAAAATTTATTTGTCATGGTAAAATCGTTAGAATAGTGGCTCAATCAAAAAGAGACAATAATATTTATTTGAAAAAAATTATAAAAATAAGAGATCATATGGATGAATTTAATACATTAATTTATAAAGGATATAAATAGTTCTAAAATCATTTTCAGAAAATCGTGTTTTTATAAGAAAACATGTTCTCCGAAAAAATTGGGAAATGAATTATGGTTTCATGAAAACTTTTTCAAATAAATTTTGACTACAGAATAGTGAAAAAATATTTATATTACATCTAAAATATTATGAGTTGCTAAATTAAATTAAACTTAATTTATTTATTAAACAATTATCCAATAATTTCAACTGATGGAAACTCAAGTGTAAAAAATCATGAACAAAATGAGATAATTCTTTGAAATGAAAATAATGTTGATGTGAGCATTAATAAATAAATAATCTATGTGTGTAAAATTTACATCCACCTAGAACAATTTTAAAGACAAAAATATATATTAAATTTTGATTACACACTAAATATTATAATATTAACAATAATAATGAAGTAACAAATCCCAATAAAATGAAATTGGGTTATGAATTTATTTTCCACATGGTAACCATTAATTAAAATCCCATTACAAGATATAATTAAAATTGAAACTAAAAATATAATTAATAATGAATAATTCATGATATAACATTTTAAAATGGTAGTATGTACACCATATATAAGAAATTTGGTTAAAAATAATAATTTATGACTTAATGAACAGAAATTCACATGATGTCCCTTACTATACGGTAATATTTAAATCAGAATACACATGAAAGAGATAAATAGAAAAGAGAAAATAAAATAAATTAATATAAAATATTTAATTATATATTATATCAAATGTGGTAGTATATAGACCACATAAAACAGGTATATTGTGAAAATGGTGTGTGCCTCGCGAAAAAAAAGTAAGACAAGAATCCCTTACCTTGAGCTTCCTTTTAGGTGAATATCCATCAAAAATTGTATAATGGTTTAAAATATATTACTAACAATTAATATGACCATACATATATTTATAATACTATATATTATCTAATTATAATATCTTATTGCATATTTTTTAACAATAATTCATTTTTATTACAATTACATGTGTTAATGACATAGTTTATCACATATGTTCTAACATGTAATGTAACACCCCGAGATTTTATGAAAAATATTATTTTAATTTCATTAATGTCTTATGTTGTATTCTACACCAAGATTACCTTGCGCTATACGCAACACCGTATTAGCTTGCAGTATACGCAACACTATTCTTGGATCGTGTTACACACAATTTTGATAATAGTTATTCTACGCAACAATGAGTATATATATATATATATTAAATGTATAAATGAAATATGGATGGATTCTGTTATACGAAACAACGAAGGATTCTTTCACAACACGCAACCCTGACTTGGCTTGCATTACACGCAATCACGACCTTCCTCGATAGCGTGTGTAATACGCAATACCGAGTTTCACTAAACAACGATGTGCTATTAAAATATTATTAAAACTAGCCGTTATGAATAGTAATAACCACTTTTTAAAATTCTGTAAATCTTATTTTTCAAAATGAACTTCATTTTTGGATTCGGAGTATCGAATTTAGCCTAAGGTGAAATTTTGGTACATTTCGGATAACTTTCATATTCTGATGAATAGTGAAAATTACTAAATTATAATTAAAAACAACTTTTTTAATCGAAATAATTAATAGTGATAAATTATTAATTTGAGTGGTTTTAAAGTATATTTAGAATATATTTTTACAATTTAATACAATGTTGGTCATTGGTTGTAATTTCACATTTAAACCAGACATAATCAAGTGTCAATCTTTTGATATATATTGTTTTCTAAAAACACGCTATTTATTTTAACAGCAGGATTTAATTATAAAATTAATTAATGCAACTTCTATGTTATGAATTTGGTAAAATAGATTTCATTTTTGAATTCGGAATATGAAATATAGCTTAGGATGAAATTTTGGCATTGTTCTGAAAAACATCAATTTTTGATGAATAGTGAAACTACTAAGTGGTAGTTAAAAAAACTGAATTTTTCATAAAACTTAATTTTGCCGCTTCTGTGAATGGAATTTCGAAAATCCGAGAGACACGGTTAATATCAAGGACTAAAATGTGGTTCAATGAGATGAAAATAATTTTTTGGTGAATAGTAACTTTTTACTTTTTTTTACCGCGGTTAATAGTAAATAGGGTAACTAAGGGTAAATATGATATTACTATTACCCTAACACATGTCCTAATTCTATTGGACAAGTTTAATTCGACCAAAAACAAACTTAGGAATAAAATATGACCATTTAGGCCCACTTGGATTAGATTAGGACATTTATTATTAATTTATTTAAAGAAGGGTTAAAATAGTTAAAATCAACGTTTAATAAGTAAATCATTTTTAAGGAGGGGTTATACATAAGATAAATTCGACTATAAATATTCATTAGAAAGCTAAAAAGATTTCCTACATAATGGTATTTTATTTATAATTTTTAGACATTAAATAATTTAATTTATTTATGACACAATGATGATGCAGTAATTATCTTATTAATGAAATATTGATATAATTGATGTTATAAACACCAAAATAAATGTAATTTGAGACTTTTTATGAATTAAACTAATTTTTTAGGTTAATATGATATATTAATGTTGATTTAATCAACTTGGTTCGAACATTTAATTCTGTTATGACTTTCACAAAAGTCATATATCAAATAGTGTCAAAATTGACACAAAATAGTTTTTAAATCAAATATTATATTATTAATTGTTATTTTATTCCTAAAAATCTAAGGTTCGGCCAAATGACTTAGATAAGGATATATATATTAATAATAAACAATTTGGGGTTCGTTTGGCATGTTATAGTAAGTGTATTAACCATATAGTGAAAGAAAACAAAAAGACATGGTAAAAGTTAAATTATTTAACTTAATGTTAAATCTAAATGATAAGGTTATCATAGGAACCTAAACTTGTCTAAATTCTATTGGATGAGAGGATTTCGACCCTTCCTCACCTTATCTTCAAAATAAGACCCTTTGGAACCATTATAAACCGATTTTGACTTTAATATAAAATAATATTTTTAGATATTCCTAAGGTGCCCCTCTCCTCCCCTATAAAAGGACACCTCCTCCCCCTCCTCCTCACACCAATTTGAGCACTCAAGCTCGGCCAAACCCTGCCAAAATCTCTTCTCCACTTCCCTAGAAACATCCTGGAGGTTCTGGTCTTCCTCAAAGACCAATTCTAGTGCCCTAAGAGGAGGTCTCAAAGAGGCACTTCAAAGAAGAGGTAATTACCGTTACCAATTCTTTCATCTTTATTTCTTCTTCCACCTCTTCTTCTTAAGTTGTTTCATTATGAAGTAATAACATCAGTATCACTCATATACTGATATGTTATTATAAGTATGAAACAATCCTATTTCACCATCTATCCATCCTACGGAAAAAGAAATCACTGCGCGTGCGTACGTACGGAATACCGTCTCCACGCCGTGGTGTAATCTATTTTCCACCACCACCTTACATGGATGGGTATAATGGTGTAAAGAATAACTATACATAGTTATTACAACATCATATTGATTCTGATATATTGTATAATCCACTCCAATTCAATTCAATATTTATAGAAATGATATCATCGCTCGTGCGTACGTACGGAATACCGTCTCCACGACGCGATGAGATTCATTCTCCATGTTAACCATTTAAGAATGATTATAATTTATATATAAGAAATAATAATGAAATATATGACATTATAAGGCTACTGGATTTATGTATATATATACATATGTATGTCATCTACTTACTTCCATTTCAAGACAATAAGGAAAGGAAAACAGCGTTCATGCGTACGTACGGACTACCGTCTCCATGAACGGTGTTTTTCATTTTATTTATCTACCTATTATATATATATATACTGAATATATATGATATATAAATCATATTTTATATTCTGGAAGTAAGTAAATCATGATATAAGTAATAATTATGTCAAGAACAACAAGTCAAAACACCTACGATAAATGAAACGATTTTACCCAAAACGCTTCTTTAACATGGAATTTACAAAAGAACGGGTAATATAATGTCATAAGTGAACCATATATGATATAATAACAATGAATATGATTCTGTAATAAGTCAATAACATGATTTAAATCATTATACAGGAGGTTCGGACACTTACAAAGCAAGTCGGACCTAAGGTAAGGGAAATATCACAATCTCATTTTTATCCGAGATTGTTTATTCGTATGTAATTACTGGGGTGTATTTTATCATCCACATCCATGTTCCCTCAATATGTAATATTTTTTACATCCACTTTCAATTGTTTAAATCCTATTTTACCCTTCGGTGAGTTTTAGTAAAAGATATGAAAGGAATCTTTTGTCGTTTTTCGTACGAGGTACTTTTTGACTTTTCCGACAAAAGTACGAAGAATGTTTTTTTAACTTATACTGCACGAACGGATTTATACTGTTTTATAAAGCCTTATTTTCATGAAGCTTCCTCTAAAAGATTTCATGACTATTTTCAATAAAATCTCTTTCTTTTAAAATTGCATGATGTTTTGTGAAAAGAAATTGATTTTGAAGAAGAAAGGATATTTTCCTCAAGAATTCAATTCAAGTGTTTTATCAAAATTATTTTCCATATAAGATAATAAAGGGTTATGTTTCTATCCATATTTTTACATTGATTTGACTATGTTGTGATGGAATTATGTTTATGAATTCCTTTATCTTATATGAATGGTTTTATGATGTCATGTTGTTTAAGAATCCCATTTTTATTACATGGGTTATGCAATGATGTATGATTTATGATTTTGTGGCACACATAAGAAAGGATTCATTAAGAGATGGGTGGGACCTATATCTCCCTCCAATGCATTGGGTAAAGATTTCATATCTCATGAGATAGACATGGCTGGAATGGTAGGTTATACCGGTTCAGTGAAACAGGACTGAAACGAGGATTACTCGATTCAGAAAGGGACTTTGTCCACTAAGATAGTCTTGGCAATGAGTCATGACTAACAAGAAATGATTTTCCATGATTATGTGTGTATGCCACAAAGTTTCATGTTTTAAGTTATGATTATTGGGATTTCATTTCACTACTATGATTTATCCCATGTTATGAAATTATTCTCTCTTTTGCAGGTTAAGATTTCCAAAAGTTATGTTCTTATGAATATGATGTAATTGATTTTTCTTTTGTTTACCCTTACTGAGCATTTGAGCTCACCCTTTTATGTTTTCCTTTCCCCAGGATATAAAGAAAGGTTTTAGGTAAAAAAAAAGGGAAGATCTTTATGGGAGATATTGAAGATCTTTCACCACGATTAGAAGATTACGTTCCGAGCTTCCAAAGACACTAAACTATTACGATCCTTGTGTGTGTGTTTTTGTACTAAGTATTCCGCAAAAGTAATGTAATGTCCATGTACGATAAGCTTCGGGTCTCTACAGTTGGTATCAGAGGAAAGGTTTAGTCAACCTTTGGAAACTAGGATGCGAAAACGTTAGTGAGATCCCTAGAGATATTTCTAAGGTATGTCTAGGGATGTCCCTAAGGATAAGTATACGTATAGGATATAGTCCTATAACTACGGTAACGATCTTAGAATTTAACCTAAGATGTTAGATATTGAGGGTGCTCCCCCTTTACTATGTTGTCTTCCCTAGCATGATTTTGCCTCTCACAAAATTCTTTTTGTGTTTTAGTTAATGGAGGGAACCAGAAGGAATTCGGTTAACATTGAATCCAATGGGCAAATTGGTGACTATGAGCAACAAAATTGTGTAATGCCTAAAGATAAAGATATTGTGATTATGCCGAATCAGTCATCGCGATATATGATTAACAAGGTGAAATTTAGCCGTATGAAAAATTCATCAAAGAAGAGGAAGATAAACTATTATGCATGTTCGCATGTTGAGGAGAATAAAGAAAGGAAGATTGAGATTTCTAAAGAAGGGAAGAAGAACCTTGAGGAATACCTCAAATGGAGGGACCGATGTTATCTGTGTGGAGAAAAGGGTCACAGAGTGACAGATTGTTATGGAGTTCAATGTCTTATTTGTGGAGAACATGGGCATTACCCAACTCAATGCCCTGACCTAAAAAGATACTTCTAAATCAAGGAAGGACTTATTCCAGGACAGTCATTGATGTGGATGGACTGAAGTGTTTATGTATTGGTATTCAAGAATAATATTGTTGAGGTACTTTTATGGTGTACTGAAATATTTATGTTTTGATCTATTGTGGTTTTCAATAATTTTATGGTACCGGTAACCATGAAAAGTGATTGAGACATTTTTGGTAAACAGATGATATGAGCATAATGAAGGAATAATAAGATAATGAGGTGTTTGATTTTATTCATGAGCTCATGACTGATATAAGGAGAAGGTTATATCATGGTTTGAGTATATAGAATTTTTGGATTTTGGTCTGTGGAAGGAGTTAACTTTTAACTGCATTCATGTTTTCACTAAGGTATTCAAGAGAATACATGATTAAGGCCTTTGAATGTTTGGAATGTGACCAAAAAAACATATCTTATGATATATGGGGATCAACGATGATATTAAATCTCTGGTGATTGTTTTCACTATGTTATGAGAGTGGACTGCAGTATTATGGATAGGACTAAAGATTGGAATGGATTATGTTGGACATAAGTTAGTATTGTTTAAGGATAGAAGTTTTATTGATATTATTTATGGGATGTTATAGTAATATAGTTTTGGAAAAAAGGACAACCTGCAGGACGGGCGACAACCCATCGCTTCGGACAAGGCTGTAGGAATCGAACCCACAACCGAAGTGCGACTGGCCTTTATCGCCTACCACTGGCCTACAAGAAGTCACTGTTTTGTAGAAACTAGTTTTATTATATTAAGCAGTATGATATATGAAGTATAAGTCCATTTTAGGAACCATATATGATTAATCTCACTATAGATCGACTTATGTATATAAGTTTTGCTAACCTTTTGTTTGAGACAGATGGAATGACCTGTCATTCTATCACATGATCTGCTAACACATCACGAATAACAAATTCAACTTCATTTCTTTAAGGGAAGAAGTGTAAATTGTTCAATTCACGAACAACAGTGAGATTATACAAAAATCAAGTAAGTATTTCTTCTAATTCAAATTTTTCAACTTTAGGGAAATGATATTGAAAACCAAAAATGTTGTCCTAGTGATCTTATATCTGATTAATCAGATGGTACCCTAGATCATCACAAATTTATGGCTTTGTGATTGTTGGCTTTTTCATAGCCATGTCCTCTACCAATATCCATCAGAACATGATGGTTAGATTTCTCTTCCATATCCATATTTTCACCTATGTGGAAACCCAGTGATTAGTTTATTTGGGTAATCGTTAAGTTTCATACTTTTGTTTTTTAAAGATAAGTTTTGGTATTCCTTTTTACAATGTGGGTTTCTGTCAAAGAAACTTTCAAATAGTAAACCATTTATAACCCCAACGAATTTCGAGGGCGAAATTCATTTTAAGGGGGGTAGAATGTAACACCCCGAGATTTTATGAAAAATATTATTTTAATTTCATTAATGTCTTATGTTGTATTCTACACCAAGATTACCTTGCGCTATACGCAACACCGTATTAGCTTGCAGTATACGCAACACTATTCTTGGATCGTGTTACACACAATTTTGATAATAGTTATTCTACGTAACAATGAGTATATATATATATATATTAAATGTATAAATGAAATATGGATGGATTCTGTTATACGAAACAACGAAGGATTCTTTCACAACACGCAACCCTGACTTGGCTTGCATTACACGCAATCGCGACCTTCCTCGATAGCGTGTGTAATACGCAATACCGAGTTTCACTAAACAACGATGTGCTATTAAAATATTATTAAAACTAGCCGTTATGAATAGTAATAACCACTTTTTAAAATTCTGTAAATCTTATTTTTCAAAATGAACTTCATTTTTGGATTCAGAGTATCGAATTTAGCCTAAGGTGAAATTTTGGTACATTTCGGATAACTTTCATATTCTGATGAATAGTGAAAATTACTAAATTATAATTAAAAACAACTTTTTTTAATCGAAATAATTAATAGTGATAAATTATTAATTTGAGTGGTTTTAAAGTATATTTAGAATATATTTTTACAATTTAATACAATGTTGGTCATTGGTTGTAATTTCACATTTAAACCAGACATAATCAAGTGTCAATCTTTTGATATATATTGTTTTCTAAAAACACGCTATTTATTTTAACAGCAGGATTTAATTATAAAATTAATTAATGCAACTTCTATGTTATGAATTTGGTAAAATAGATTTCATTTTTGAATTCGGAATATGAAATATAGCTTAGGATGAAATTTTGGCATTGTTCTGAAAAACATCAATTTTTGATGAATAGTGAAACTACTAAGTGGTAGTTAAAAAAACTGAATTTTTCATAAAACTTAATTTTGCCGCTTCTGTGAATGGAATTTCGAAAATCCGAGAGACACGGTTAATATCAAGGACTAAAATGTGGTTCAATGAGATGAAAATAATTTTTTGGTGAATAGTAACTTTTTACTTTTTTTTACCGCGGTTAATAGTAAATAGGGTAACTAAGGGTAAATATGATATTACTATTACCCTAACACATGTCCTAATTCTATTGGACAAGTTTAATTCGACCAAAAACAAACTTAGGAATAAAATATGACCATTTAGGCCCACTTGGATTAGATTAGGACATTTATTATTAATTTATTTAAAGAAGGGTTAAAATAGTTAAAATCAATGTTTAATAAGTAAATCATTTTTAAGGAGGGGTTATACATAAGATAAATTCGACTATAAATATTCATTAGAAAGCTAAAACGATTTCCTACATAATGGTATTTTATTTATAATTTTTAGACATTAAATAATTTAATTTATTTATGACACAATGATGATGCAGTAATTATCTTATTAATGAAATATTGATATAATTGATGTTATAAACACCAAAATAAATGTAATTTGAGACTTTTTATGAATTAAACTAATTTTTTAGGTTAATATGATATATTAATGTTGATTTAATCAACTTGGTTCGAACATTTAATTCTGTTATGACTTTCACAAAAGTCATATATCAAATAGTGTCAAAATTGACACAAAATAGTTTTTAAATCAAATATTATATTATTAATTGTTATTTTATTCCTAAAAATCTAAGGTTCGGCCACATGACTTAGTTAAGGATGTATATATTAATAATAAACAATTTGGGATTCGTTTGGCATGTTATAGTAAGTGTATTAACCATATAGTGAAAGAAAACAAAAAGACATGGTAAAAGTTAAATTATTTAACTTAATGTTAAATCTAAATGATAAGGTTAACATAGGAACCTAAACTTGTCTAAATTCTATTGGATGAGAGGATTTCGACCCTTCCTCACCTTATCTTCAAAATAAGACCCTTTGGAACCATTATAAACCGATTTTGACTTTAATATAAAATAATATTTTTAGATATTCCTAAGGTGCCCCTCTCCTCCCCTTTAAAAGGACACCTCCTCCCCCTCCTCCTCACACCAATTTGAGCACTCAAGCTCGTCCAAACCCTGCCAAAATCTCTTCTCCACTTCCCTAGAAACATCCTAGAGGTTCTGGTCTTCCTCAAAGACCAATTCTAGTGCCCTAAGAGGAGGTCTCAAAGAGGCACTTCAAAGAAGAGGTAATTACCGTTACCAATTCTTTCATCTTTATTTCTTCTTCCACCTCTTCTTCTTAAGTTGTTTCATTATGAAGTAATAACATAAGTATCACTCATATACTGATATTTTATTATAAGTATGAAACAATCCTATTTCACCATCTATCCATCCTACGGAAAAAGAAATCACCGCGCGTGCGTACGTACGGAATACCGTCTCCACGCCGTGGTGTAATCTATTTTCCACCACCACCTTACATGGATGGGTATAATGGTGTAAAGAATAACTATACATAGTTATTACAACATCATATTGATTCTGATATATTGTATAATCCACTCCAATTCAATTCAATATTTATAGAAATGATATCATCGCTCGTGCGTACGTACGGAATACCGTCTCCACGACGCGATGAGATTCATTCTCCATGTTAACCATTTAAGAATGATTATAATTTATATATAAGAAATAATAATGAAATATATGACATTATAAGGCTACTGGATTTATGTATATATATACATATGTATGTCATCTACTTACTTCCATTTCAAGACAATAAGGAAAGGAAAACAGCGTTCATGTGTACGTACGGACTACCGTCTCCATGAACGGTGTTTTTCATTTTATTTATCTACCTATTATATATATATATATATTGAATATATATGATATATAAATCATATTTTATATTCTGGAAGTAAGTAAATCATGATATAAGTAATAATTATGTCAAGAACAACAAGTCAAAACACCTACGATAAATGAAACGATTTTACCCAAAACGCTTCTTTAACATGGAATTTACAAAAGAACGGGTAATATAATGTCATACGTGAACCATATATGATATAATAACAATGAATATGATTCTGTAATAAGTCAATAACATGATTTAAATCATTATACAGGAGGTTCGGACACTTACAAAGCAAGTCGGACCTAAGGTAAGGGAAATATCACAATCTCATTTTTATCCGAGATTGTTTATTCGTATGTAATTACTGGGGTGTATTTTATCATCCACATCCATGTTCCCTCAATATGTAATATTTTTTACATCCACTTTCAATTGTTTAAATCCTATTTTACCCTTCGGTGAGTTTTAGTAAAAGATATGAAAGGAATCTTTTGTCGTTTTTCGTACGAGGTACTTTTTGACTTTTCCGACAAAAGTACGAAGAATGTTTTTTTAACTTATACGGCACGAACGGATTTATACTGTTTTATAAAGCCTTATTTTCATGAAGCTTCCTCTAAAAGATTTCATGACTATTTTCAATAAAATCTCTTTCTTTTAAAATTGCATGATGTTTTGTGAAAAGAAATTGATTTTGAAGAAGAAAGGATATTTTCCTCAAGAATTCAATTCAAGTGTTTTATCAAAATTATTTTCCATATAAGATAATAAAGGGTTCTGTTTCTATCCATATTTTTACATTGATTTGACTATGTTGTGATGGAATTATGTTTATGAATTCCTTTATCTTATATGAATGGTTTTATGATGTCATGTTGTTTAAGAATCCCATTTTTATTACATGGGTTATGCAATGATGTATGATTTATGATTTTGTGGCACACATAAGAAAGGATTCATTAAGAGATGGGTGGGACCTATATCTCCCTCCAATGCATTGGGTAAAGATTTCATATCTCATGAGATAGACATGGCTGGAATGGTAGGTTATACCGGTTCAGTGAAACAGGACTGAAACGAGGATTACTCGATTCAGAAAGGGACTTTGTCCACTAAGATAGTCTTGGCAATGAGTCATGACTAACAAGAAATGATTTTCCATGATTATGTGTGTATGCCACAAAGTTTCATGTTTTAAGTTATGATTATTGGGATTTCATTTCACTACTATGATTTATCCCATGTTATGAAATTATTCTCTCTTTTGCAGGTTAAGATTTCCAAAAGTTATGTTCTTATGAATATGATGTAATTGATTTTTCTTTTGTTTACCCTTACTGAGCATTTGAGCTCACCCTTTTATGTTTTCCTTTCCCCAGGATATAAAGAAAGGTTTTAGGTAAAAAAAAGGGAAGATCTTTATGGGAGATATTGAAGATCTTTCACCACGATTAGAAGATTACGTTCAGAGCTTCCAAAGACACTAAACTATTACGATCCTTGTGTGTGTGTTTTTGTACTAAGTATTCCGCAAAAGTAATGTAATGTCCATGTACGATAAGCTTCGGGTCTCTACATGTAATTTCTGTTCTAAATTATTCAATCATTATTTAATAATCTACATAACATAAACCATCATTTTAATTTTATTTATATTTTGTATATATATATTTTTAATAATCTATAATATTTAGAGATATGAAATTAAATACATTGTTCATGGAGATAGTAAGTCATAAGTACGTACGACTCTAGTTCCATTTCATTACAGCATTTAAAATAAATAATGGAAAGTTATATTTATGTTTGTAAATATAGTATAAAATTTATTTCATATATGTGACATATGTTTATTATAATCATCCATTTTGAATTCTATGTGTAGCATGAATGAATTGCATCTCTTTAAGGAGGAAGTCGTCCACACTTCCACAAACAATGTTATCGTATTAACAAAAAATCGAAAGCATGAATGTATGTGTGACATAAGAATTCCTTATATATGAAAAAAAGTTAAATATCATATATTTCATATTCAAAGAGACTTTTCTTAATAACTCCCAAAGATGAGCGGGGGTAAAGGAAAAATGAATGTTATCGTTTCTTGAGGTGGTAGTTTGTTGTACATGAACAGTAGGTTTGTTACTCATTGGGTGGAAATGTGTCTAGGTGTAGGTCAAACCAATTAAATAAAAAAATTATATGAATTTATTATATTAATGTTATTTTATAATAATTATATAATAATAAATGAATGTTTGTAGAATCAAATAATACCTAAATGTACATTAAACAATGTTACCTATAATTCAAGTAACTCCTTTTGGTTTATACCAAAAGATTTACAATGCTTCCTTTATTCATAAGGTGAGGATATTAGGATGACGGGTGCTGATTTGTGGGATTTTTATATCATATACATGGTGAGTTAAATTGTGATAAATGTGTGAATATGAGGGAGGGTCAGTGCCTTTTTAAAATGGAGGAGTTGTATTCTTGTAAATTTTTTTAAAGGTAGTATTACCCAAATTTTTACCATGTCATGTGGCTCTAATAATTGATAAAATAATTTAAATGGGTTGATAATGTCTGAATATTATCATCCAATTACTTTTGTACAAGTTTATAGGTCATTTTTTAACATATGTGTATAGTTTGGTCCTTCGTCAAGGTAGTTAGTCTTCAAATCACATTAATTAATTTTAATTTAATTTAGTAATATTTGGGTTCATAATCTATGATTAACATATTATAAATTATAAAATATTCTGATTATAAACATAGATTTATTTTCAAATTTCATTAATATAATTTGACGAAAATAATTTCAATTTAATCGTGCGGACAGGACAACGAAGAATGTTATTAATCTAAAAAATTTCAAATGATTGAAATGTATTAATATAAAATTTCAAAGTTAAATTGCATAAAATTTCCTAATGTTAAATACATGAATTAAATTTTATATAACTATTCTTCAAAAATAATAATAATTTAATTTAATTATATAAATAAATTAGATGAAAAATATTTTTTGAATTTAAATTCAATATTTTTTAATATTTAAAAATAATGAAACCTCATAGTAAAATAAAACCCTAACCTAATTTGGATGTTTATATTTCAAAGATTGAATTTTACTTCTTCATATGAAATTCTTAAAAGTTTATAAATGCTTATTTATTATAGGTTCTCCATTAAAAGGTGGTAACTTTTCATTTTTGGAAGTATAACAAATTTAAGCATAAGATAGGATTTTTAAACCATCTTTTTATTATACCTATTATAATAAAATTAAAATGTATTTTATTAAATATAATATATATATATATATTTAATTATAATAATTCACTAATTGTAATTAATTTCATTTAGTAAGATAAAACAAATTTATTGTAACATCCTAGGTAAATAATGAATATGACATTTTCATATTTATCCAGATTTGTGGATAAAATGTTATTATGAATTTAAAGGGAACACTATGCTCGATTGCATATCCAGTACGCAACAATGAGTTTCATGGAAATCTTATGTTGCACTCTAATAATAAAATAATATAATTTTAAATGGTAGTTAAAACCTAGACATTATAATGGCGGGAACAAACATAACTAACTAAAAATTGATTATATATGTTTGTCAAATATTTTTAATTTTATCCTATAAATGTTAGAGGCTTAAAATGCGAATGAAAATAATTTTAATCGTAAATATTCTAATATTCATTAAAAGGTCGATTAACCACCTTTTGTTGGAGAACCCTTTTTAAATCCACTTTTTGACAATATCAAATTTTATATTGGAGCAAATAAAATCCTTATTTAGAATCGGGACATAAAAATTTACTTTGTGTAAGTTTTTTTAATTTTTTTGATAAAGTTCATTTTTAATAAATAAGTGAAAAATGGTGTATTTTAATTCAAAAACTATTTTTAATATAATTTATTTATATAATTATATCAAAATTTTAATTGGTTTTAAAGTGCAATTACAATAGATTTTTACCATTTAATCCAATGGAGTTCATAGGAATTAATTTCAAATTTTAATTAGACTTAAACTAGGGTGAATATTTTAATAGATATTGTTTCTTAAAAACGCGCTATTTGTTTTCATAGAAAGAATTAATTATTAAATCAATTGATGCAAATTATATTTTTTGAATTATGTAAAATAGATATCATTTTTGAATTCATAATATCAAATATAGCTTAGGGAGAAGTTTTGGTATTTTTCTGAAAAACATCAATTATTGATGAATAGTGAAACCACTAAGTGGTAGTTAAAAAATAGATTTTTCATTTAAATAAAACTTTTCCACATCTATGATTTGATTTTCAAAAATATGATGTACATTTTTTTCATTAGGATGTGAAATGTAGTTCAATGGGTTTAAAATAATTTTTAGTGAATAGTAAGTTTTAAGTTTTATTAATCGTGATTAAAGGTAATTAATGTAATTTATGGTAAGGATAATGTTATTATAATATGAAATAACCTTACCACATGTCCTAAAATTATTGGATGAGTCATGTAAGACCAATACAATCCATGGTTCAACTTGGGGACCCCATGGAGCCACTTGGGTATGAAAATGACATTTATAACTTTTTATTTAAAGTTAAAATAAAAATGTCACAAACATGTATTGTTTTACTGAAAAAACTTTACATAGGGTAATACATATCATATTTTTTGACTATAAATATTAATTGGAAATCAAAAAATATTTCCTACATCATAGTATTTTTTATAATTTTTAGACATTAAATAAATTAATTTATTTTTGACACCATGATGATGCAGTGATTACATAATTAATAAACGATTTAAATAAAATGGAAAGATAATGTAAAATATAAGATATTCACTTTTTAAAAACCTGTTGGATGGGTTTATTTCGAACCATTTTCACCTTATCCTAGAAATATATAATTGAGAGACCTTTAATATCAGAAAATCATTTTATAATAATGTAACTTTTCATTACATTCCAAGAGTACCCATCCTCCCTCATATAAAAGGCCCCCACCTCTACCCCCTTACACACACCTCTCAAGCCTTTGGATCGACCAAAATCTACTCATATTGTCTCTCCACATCCCTCTATTACTCCTAGAAGCCTCACTTTGTGCATAAGTCTTTCAAAAGAATCATTTGAGCTCAAATCAAAAAGAGTTATCCGATTTGAATGTAATGTCTTCTCTTATGTTCTTTTGTTTTATTTTTTTCTACTCCAACCCCCTAAAATCTATTTATTCCTTTATTTTGTAAGAAAACCAGTATCTTAAATATACTAGTATTCTTTTATGTGTATTATTCTAGCTACACTCATACACACCTCAATCAAATGGATAAAGAACATACTATTTTTGTGTGTAGAAAATTATTGCCTCATGAAACGATGATTGTTCAATCTTGTTTTAACACCTCTCATGGTGTTCATTAAGATGTCACTGTATTTATATATGATATATATATTGTGTTTCTTTATTACTTAAACTTCTATATTTTTTATTTATTTCATACCTTTATGGTTTCCATAATGGGTAAATGCGATAAGTTCATTTTATGAAGTGTGGACTATCGCCCCCTCAATGTGATTTGAATCGTTAATACCATATTTGGGATTTACAAAGAATGGATTTATTGATGTCATATATTATATTAAAATGTAATTATAATTTAATATATATCATTATTTTTTTTATTCCCTTAAATTATGAAATAGAAATGAAAGCAGCGTTCATGCGTAGGTACGGCTTACCGTCTCCATGAATAGTACATTTCATTTCATATCTCCAAATGTTTTGTACTATTATAAAAACATATATATAAGGGATATATATGTCATATTTTAAATCTAAATGATGTTTATCATTCTATAATTATAATATAAATATCTATCATTTAGTTTTAATTCAATTAATATGACAACGAAATGAAAGTAGTGTTCATGCGTACGTACGACCTATCATCTCCATGAGTGGTGCATTCCATTTATTTATAAAAATGTTATAGAATAGTATAAGATTAATATATTCTGGATATATATGATATTTCAATCATTGATACTATTCTAGAGATGATGTACCAATAACTACATTGAATATTCATTTCCAACAAGTTTAATTTTGACTCATGTACCGAACATCGACAAAAACATCCGATATGAACTCAAATTATTAATCAATTATTATAACATTATAATATGTGATATTAACTGAATAATAATCTTAAAAGGAGGTCCTTAAGAAATTATAAATTGACCAAAGTTTATTATTCATGAATATATAGAAACAAACAAGACAAGTCGGACTTGAGGTAAGGGATCCAACCTCTCACTTTCTTTTTAAGTATTCTCTTTTATGTAATTTATTTTAATATCATATTTCATATGATTGGAGAAGTTATTTTATATTCATAATACTGTAATTTTTATGTTTATATTATGAGAGACCCTATTTTATCTCATAAATTCTTTTTTGGATGTTTTAAGTGGTGTCATTAGGTTGCCGAGTTTTCGTAAGGGATTTTTCATCTCACTTTTATTCTCGTGAGATTTATGCTACATTTTCCACCATTTCCTCTGAGTGGTGTATGTACTTCCTACTAATATACACTTTGTGTAATATAATTTCATTTATGGGTATTTACAACTTCATTTTATGACCCTTCTTCCATGGGGTGTATGTTTCTAAAGATACCCAAATCAGTAAGGGGACCTTTCACCCTCCTATTCTTTAAAAAGACTTATTTTTTTATGTCTTTTAATTTACATCTTCTTATGTTAAAATATGTTATCGTATATCCTTATTGATGTAAATTTAATGTACAAGTGATGATATTCCCTTCTTATCTCTCATCAACTCATTTTCTGAATTTTGAAGTGATGTCGTTAGGCTGTCGAATTATTGCAAGGGAACTTCTGACCCCAATTTTGATTCTTTGGGTTAAACTTGTAATCCTTGAATATGTCATTATTTGAATATGTGTGAATGACATCTGATGTTTTTACACTTAATATCCACTTATATTTGGTGTATTCTTTTTTCACACATAATTATGTAATTGATTTATCCTTAATCAAAGGATACCGTCTTTGTAAGGGACTTCGTCTCAATATCCTTTAATTGAGGCATATTTTGTTCTAATATGAGACTTTCTTTTATACACTATATGAAACACCTTTGACTTTTCATTTCATTCAAATGGAATCTTATTCTATGAATCATTTTACTAAATGACAGAAAAGAATGTTTATTTTAACATAAGCGGTGACAATGACCTTTTCCACCACAGTGAGTATTGTTTGGTCTATGGATTCCTCAACAAGTCGTAATGTTTTAAAAATGAAATAAATACCATATAATCTTTGATGTATTTTGGTATTGAAAATGGTTTTTATAATGGATTTGTTATGTCAATATAATTAAGTGATATATTGTGATCAAAATGTGAAAATGTTTTCTTTCCATTATATTTGTTTTATGTCTTTTGATTTTATAATGGTACTTGGACATTTGACGGGTGGTTACATGATAAACCATATGAGGGTTGGTGTCGTGAATACCAGGAAGGGTGGTTATGTTATAACCTCCAATGCATTGGGTATGGAAGTCGGCTGTATGGCTATTCCATGTAGTGATATGTGTGGATGTCGACCGTATGGTTATTCCATTTAAGTATGTTTATGTCCCAAGTTTCCATTATATGTTATGTGTTCTTTATATGGGTTTATGGTAATCCTTTGGTTACAAAGGATAAGTAGTGATCTTATATTTAGTGAATATTATTTACTAATTTATAAAGGTGAAAAGTATTACATTGATAAATTATTCATGGTTTACTTATTGTTTTGAAAAACTAACAGTTTTCCTTCTTAGTGTATCCTTTACTGGGCTTCTTATGCTCAACCCAAGTTTTTGAAATTTTCTCCACAGGACTTAAAGATGAATAGGTTCAAGGATGGGATCAAGGTAAGACATGCTATCTAAAACATGGAACTATACATGTTTCATTTTAAGAGTTTTTATTTTATGGAAACTTAGTAGAAGTGTCTAATTTTTAATCTTTTGAGATGTAATAGTTATGTCCTCATTCTCTAAAACACTATACCTGAAAAAATCCTCTATGTTAATTATTTATTTAATTCATGATTATGTAATTTTTTATGGCTGGGTCCTTATAGTTGGTATCAGAGGTCGGTTTAGACAACTTTAGCAATTAGGAGTTTTTGTTAGGCACATGGTTAGTCCCTATATCTATTATTTCAGTTAAATCCTTGTTTTACAAATTTTTTCAGGTCAAGTAATGTCGGTCACAAATGGAAGGAGGAGGATCTCAAACGAAATTCCTATCTCTTCCAAAGGACATGCTTTCAATAATTATTGAAAATTCATGTTCGGATGATTGTGAAACTTTTTCTAGCATACAACTCACTTGACATCAGTTGTTTGAGATATAAAACACCTCCACTATACCTCATTATCATCGTGGATCATGGGTTGTATTTAGACAAATACTACATTCACAATATTATCATATTTTCAAGAAAGGTAAATTTTATCAAGGCATTTTGAAATATTTTTCCTTATAACAAGATTTTGAATCATATTATGATTTTTAAAAAGGTGCTGAAAAAGGAGACCCTTGTGAAACCTATTTATATTTTCTTTTACAATATAGTCTCTCAACACATACCTATGGTATTTTAAAAGGACCATTAATTGAATTTTTCAACTCAAAATCAGTCTACTATTTTATAGAAATCATGTTTTATCATATGTCTTGAAATTATATGTCATTCATGATTATTTTCCAAAACAGTTTTTCTATGAACACCCATATGACCCATGTTGTACAAGCTGTATTTGGATAGTGGAAGAAAATGATTTTAAAGGATCTCTAAATCATTTTTGCAATGCATTTACCTTCTACCTACATGAACATGATGACGAGGAAACTAAATGGAATCCATGATCAAGGAATGATGTTCATATTTTTTTTGGAATCGTTTAATTTTATGTTATTGTGGTGAAATAAGACTTCTGGAAATTAGATGTTGAGATAGTAATGAATTTGGATGAAAATGAGAGGTAAAATTAAACCATTGAGGTTAATACATGTTAGGATTTTTTTGAGTTTTATAAAAAGGACCACCCACAGGATGGGTTACAACCTGTCGCATCTGGTAAGGCCATAGGAATCAAAACCACAACTGAAGGGCGACAAGGGAGCATCAGCTACCACTGGACTACTTAAATTACCTGGATAGTATGACTTATTATTTTTAGTTAGATGATTTTATGAATCAATAATAAGTTGATTTTGGGTTTTCTAAGAAAGTATTTACCTATCATGGAGGATACATGATTAGGTTAATTACTTTTCAATATGAGGATTTAAGAGAAACTAATATTATTTGGAGATAAATATTAATTTGTACCTTGGATGACTATGTGATTAAATCCTTCCAATATTTGGGTTTCAATCTTAGTTTGGTTTACTTTGAATAATTTTATGGACAAATTGTTTATCGAATGGTCTTTGTTGAACTATGGTTTTTGTTGGAAAAATTTTAGAGATTAAGAATAGATTTCATTTTTTATAAAGGATTATCCTTTTGTGGATTATCTGATCTTGTTCTAATAATTTTTTTTTGATTATGGTCTAAAGACATGGGAAATATATAGTTCTCTTTTGTGGATTAGGTGATTCTCTAGAAGTTGATTATAGCTCTCATAATGTGGATAAGTCATCCTAAATACTCATCTTTTGGAGATTATATAAGTATGTGTAAGAAATATAGTAGGCGATGAGAGTCTACATGATAATCAATTATGTTTACATATGATTTAGTTAGCTTATAAATAAATTACTCAATGAAAAGTAACATAAAAAATTGTTATCTTTTAACTTTTCTTAATGGGGAATCAAATACCGTTTAACCCATCACCAGTTTGTGATTTTATGGAGGTTAACTTTCTCCTAAAAATGTTTTCTATCACTCTCCATCAGAACATGACCCTTTGTTTTCTATTCCATATCCATGTTTTCCTACATGGAATCATAGTATGGGTTAACTCGGGTGACCTTTTTGCGCCCCTTTCATTCGTTTAATGTGACAGTTTAATTGACTCCTTTTCAAATGTGGGGCTTTCAATGAAGTTTCCAAGCCCAATTTTAAAATTGCAAGGACACAATTCCCAAATGGGGGGAAAGAGGTAAAACCCTAGGTAAATAAAGAATTTGGAATTTTCATATTTATCCATATTAGTGAATAAAATGTTAATATTAATTTAAAGGGAACTCTCTGCTCGATGGCGTACCTAATACACAACAACGAGTTTCTTGGAAATATTATGTAGCACTAAAATAATAAAATAATATTACTTTTAATTGTAGTTAACGCCTAGATGTTGTAATGGAGAGAATGAACAGAACTACTACAAAATTATTATATATGTTTGTCAAATATTTTTTTTTCCAATAAATGATAGAGGCTTAGAATGTGAATGAATCCAATTTTAAGCATAAATATTCTAGTATTCCTTAAAAGGTTGATTAACTGAATTTTGATGGAGAACTCTTTTTAAAACCACTTTTTCACCATTTCATATGTTATATTGGACCAAATAAAATCCTTCTTTAGAATCGGGAAATCAAAATATACATTGTGTTTGTTTCTGTTACTTTTTCGACAAAGTTCATTTTTAATGAATAAGTAAAAATAGTTGTATTTTAATTCAAAACCTCTTTTAAATCTAATTTATTTATATTATTAGGTTAGCTATTTAATTTGTTTTAAAGTTAAATTATAATATATTTTTACCATTTAATCCAATGGTAGTCATTGGAATTAATTTCACATTGAAATTGGACTAAAACTAGTGTCAATCTTTTAATAAATATTGTTTCTTAAAAACAGGCTATTTGTTTTGACATCGGGAATTAATTATTGAATTAATTAATGCAACATATATGTTTTGAATTTTTTAAAATAGACATCATTATTGAATTCAGAATAGAAAATATAGCTTATGGTGAATTTTTGTTATTTTTCTGAAAAACATCAATTTTTGATGAATAGTGAAACCACTAAGTGGTAGTTCAAAAACTAATTTTTCATTTAAATGAAATGTTACCACTTATGGGATTTGATTTTCAAAAATACAACATACATGGTTGTCATTAGGATTTAAAATGTAGTTCAATGGGATTAAAATAATTTTTTAGTGAATAGTAACTTTTATGATTTATTTATCGTGATTAAAGGTAATTAATGTAATTTAAGGTAAAGATAATGTGATAATAATATGAAACAACCTTGACATATGTCCTATCCTTATTGGATGAGTCATGGACGATCAAGAAAATCCATATGTCAACATCAGGACCACATGGAGCCACATGGGTAAGAAAATGACATTAATAACGTTTTATTTAATGTTAAAATAAAAATGTTACAAACATGTATTGTTTTACTAAAACTATTTTTAAATAGGGTTATACAGGTCATTGTTTTGACTATAAATATTAATTGGAAAGATAAAAATATTTCCTACATCATAGTATTTGTTTATTCTTTTTATACATTAAATAAATTTATTTATTTATGACACCATGATGATGCAGTGATTACCTCATTAATGATTGATTTAAATATAATGAACTATAATGTAAAATCTAAGACATAAACTTGTCAAAAACCTATTGGATGGAAGTATTTATAACCTTTAACACATTATCATCGAAATATATAATTTTGGGAACTTTAATATTCGAAAATCATTTTATAATAATGTATCTTTTCATGACATTCCAAGAGTGCCCCTCCTCCCTCTTATAAAAGGCCTCCACCTCTACCCCCTTACCCACACCTCTCAAGAATTTAGCTCGACCAAAATCTGTTCATACTACCTATCCACATCCCTCTCTTACTCCTAGAATCCTCACCATTGGGCAGAAGTCTTTCCAAGGAAGCCTTTGAGCTCAAATAAAAAAGATTTATCCGATTTGAAGGTAATGTCTTCTTTTATGTTCTTTTGTTTTATTTTTGCTTCTCCAACCCCCTTAACACTTTTTATTCCTTTATTTTATAACAAATACATTATCTTATATATACAAGGATGTTGTTATGAGGAGTATTAGAGCTACACTCATACACTTCTCCATCTAATGGTTAAAGAACATACTGTTTTTGTGTGTGGTGAATTACTGCCTCACGAAATGATGATTGTTCAATATTCTTTTAACACCTCTCATGGTGGCCATTAAGATGTCACTATATTTATATATGATATATATATTGTGTTTATGTATTACTTATGATTGTGTATTTTTCATTTACTCCACACCTTTATGGTTTCTATAATGGGTAAACGCGATAATTTCATTTTAGGAAGTGTGGACTATCGCCCCCTCAATGTGATTTGAATCGTTAATACCATATGTGGGAAGTATAAAGGATGTATTTATTGATATTATATATTATATTATACTTTAATTATAATTTACATATGTATAGTTATATTTTTTCATTCCATTAAAGTATGAAATTGAAATGAAAGTAGTGTTCATGCGTACGTACGGCTTACCGTCTCCATGAACGGTACATTTCCTTTCTTATCTACAAATGTTATGTACTATTATAAGTACATATATATAATGTATATATATATATATAATATTAAATCTAAATTATGGATATCATTCTAGAATTATAATATATATATTTATCATTTAGTTTTAATTCAGTTAATATGAAAATGAAATGAAGGTAGCGTTCATGAGTACGTACGGTCTACCGTCTCCATGAATGGTGCATTCCATTTTTTATCTCCAAATGTTATGTAATAGTATAAAATGAATATTTACTGGATATATATGATATTTAAATCATTAATACTATTCTGGAGATGATGTACCTATAACTACATGAAAATTTATTTTCCAACAAGTTTAATTTTGACTCATTTACCGAACATTTACAAAAAAAAGTCTGATATGAACTCACATAATTAAATAATTATTATAACATTATAATATGTTATATGAACTGAATATTAATATTTAAAGGAGTTCCTTAAGCAATTATAAATTTACCAAAGTTTATTATTTAGTAATATAAAGAAACAAACAAGACAAGTCTGACTTGGGGTAAGGGATCCTACCTCTCTCTTTTTTTTAAGTACTCTCTTTTATGTCATTTATTTTAATCGCATATTTCATATGTTTGGGGATGTTATTTTATATTCCTCATATTTTATTATTTATTTTTATATTATGAGAGACCCTAATTGATCTCATAAAACCAATTTTGGATGTTTTAAGTGGCACCGTTAGGCTGCCGAGTTTTCGTATGGGATTTTTCATCTCACTCTTATTCCCATTAGATTTATGGTAAATTTTCCACTATTTTTTTTTATTAGTGTATTTAATTCCAATTATTATACTATTTTTGTAATATAATTTCATTTATGGGTATTTACATCTTCATTATAGAACCCTTCTTCCATGGGGTGTACGTTTTGAAAGTTACCCAAATCGGTAATGGACCCTTCACCCTCCTCTTATTTAAAAAGACTTATTTTTGTTATTTCTTTTAATTTACATATTCTTATGTTGGGATATGTTCTAATATATCCTTATTTCTGTAAATTTAATGTACAAGTGATGATATCCCCTTTTTATCTCTCATCAACTCATTTTCTAAATTTTGAAGTGACGCTGTTAGGCTGTCAAATTTTAGCAAGGGAACTTCTTAACCCAATTTTGATTCTTTAGGTTAAACTTGTACTCCTTGAATATGTATTTCTATGAATATGTGTGAATGACCTATGATTTTTTACACCTCATATCCACTTATATTTGGTGTATTCTTTTGTCACACATAATTATGTAATTGATTTATCCTTAATCAAAGGATACCATCTTTGTAAGGAACTTCGTCTCAATATCCTTTCATTGAGGCATATTTTTTTCTAATACAAGACTTTCTTTTATATGCTGTATAAAACACCTTTTAAATTTCAATTCATTCAAATGGAATCTTTTTCTATAAAGCATTTTACTAAATGAAAAAAAGGAATGTTTATTTTAACATACGCGGTGACAACGACCTTTTCCACTGCCGTGAGTATTGTTTGGTATTTGGCTTCCTAAAAAAGACATAATGTTATTAAAATGAAATAAATACCATATACTCTTTTAAGTATTTTGGTATTGAAAATGGTTTTTATACTGGATTTTTTAAGTCAATATATTTATGTGATATATTGTGATCAAAATGTGGAAATGTTTTCTTTCCATTATATTTGTTTTATGGCTTATGATTTTATAATGGTACATGGACATTTGACAGGTGGTTATGTGATAAACCATATGACGGGTGGTTACATTATAAACTCCAATTCATTGGGTATGGAAGTCGGCCGTATGGCTATTCCATGTAGTGATATCTGTGGAATTCGACTGTATGGTTATTCCATTTAAGTATGTTTATTTCCCAATTTACCTTTATATGTTATGTGTTCTTTATATTGGTTTATAGTAATCTTTTGGTTACAAAGGATAAGTAGTGATCTTTTATTTAGTGAAGATTATTTACTTCTTCAAAAAGGTAAAAATTATTACTTTGATAAAGTATTCATGGTTTACTTGTTGTTTTGAAAAACTAACAGTTTTCCTTCTTTGTGTATCCTTTCCTGGGATTTTTATGCTCATCCTAGGTTTTTGAAATATTCTCCATAGGACTTAAATATGAATAGGGTCTAGGATGGGATCAAGGAAAGACATGATATCTAAAAAATGGAATGTCACGACCCGTCCTCGGGGCCCGTGTCGTGACTACCCCAAGCCCGCCTTCCATAGGCCAGGGGCTGGCGACTAGCACCAAGGCGTAAAATCCCAGTAAACCGGGAAGGCATTGCCTTTATAAGTAACAACCACACAGAGTCAGCAAGCGGAAAGTAAAGTGCAGAAAAGTAAAGGGGCCGGAAATACAAGCCCAACTGTAAAGTACAACTGAAAAGTAAAGTACAGCAACTGAAGAAAAGACGGCGGCCTCGTGTCGTCCACTGGCAATCCCACCTGAAGGGTGGGTACAGATAGCCTCCAGGCTCCTCGGGTCCCACGTCCGCTCCGAGCACGTCCCGCCCAGTGGTCCACCTCCAGGTACCGTCCTGCTCCATGCCCAACCGCGATCAGCGCTGTCCGTCGTCTGCAACCAACACCACGAAGTGCGGGCATAGCCCGTGCAGGGGTGAGTACAACTACTCAGTAAGGACCCCGAGACCCCCGAAGGTCTCTCGAAATCCACAAAGGATATAGCACAAAAGAAAGATGCAATCCCGAAGTAACATCTGACTTGACTTAGGTATATGCCCATACATATACCTAAGTCCCCACTTCTAGCTCTGCTCACGAGCTCAAGAACAACTCAATCCACATAGGAAAGCAAGACTCAAATCCACAAAGGAGAGTAAACAGTAAATCCACAAAGGATAGTTCAACACAATCCACAAAGGAGAGTAACATAAGATTCAGCTCAACCAGGTATACTTTTTTCAGATGACGTCAAAGACGATCACTGATCCGTCTAAGTCGTCGGACCCACGAAGGATCGATAGGTACTAACCCCCGCAGAAGACCCACACAGGATCGGGCTCACACAGAACCTGTAGGCAGTGGCTCACACAGAACCGGTAGTAGGACCCACACAGGATCGGGCACTGATCCGCGTAGGATCGCTGAGTGCAGTAGTCGACGCAGTCCACTGAGGATCTCTGCACAGTCGTCGCCGCAGTCCACGAAGGATCTCTTCTCTGCCGTCGTCGCAGTCCACGGAGGATCTCTGTTCTGCCGTCGTCGCAGTCCACGGAGGATCTCTGCTCTGTCGTCGAGGTCACAGCCAACGCTAGGGTTCCCGCACGTAGCGAGCTCGTTTAGGAGGGTCCGCTCCACGAGCCGAGGGGCTGATACATCAACTGACACGTAGTCCGAAGTTGATGTATCCAAAAGTTCCGTATCGACAACAGGATCTCAACGCGACAGACGGCGCGTCAATCGGACGCCCGGTCTGAGAGTTATTGGCATTTTCGTCCCAGGGGCCCGGTTGGTTTTTAGGGCAAAACCAACCCGACCGTACTCCTCCTGTATCCGATCCTCGGGCGGAGTATGCCAAAAGTTCCGTCTCACTTAGAGGAAACTACCACAGCTGACGGTACGTCGATCGGACGTCCGTAGCTCAAGTTATGAGCGTTTCCGCTCCGAGGGCCCGGTTGGCTTCGTGTACGAACCAACCCGGCCGAACCCAAAGTCTTCCGAAACCTTGATTATAATATACCGAAACGACCGTCTCGATCCAAGGATCGCGTAGCCGCTGACGGTTCGTCAATCGGAGGTCCCAGGCCCAAGATATGGGCGAAAGACCGTAGAGGGCCCGAAACGGGGGTACTGGGCCCGGGGCGACCCGGCCCGAACCCCCCCTGGGGTCGGCCGAACGGGTCGGCCCGAACCGGGTCGGCCCGACCCGGCCCGACCCGGCCCGAACCGGCTCGGCCGGGTCCGGTCCGGCCTGGGCGTGGCCCGGCCGACCGGACCGGCCGGCTCGGCTTCGGCCGCGCGGCCGAAGGGCTGCCGCCGCGGGTCAAACCCGCGGCTTTGGAGAAAACGCGGCCCGCGCGGGCCGCGTGCTGGAAGGCCGGACCGCGGACGCGGTCCGGCGGTTCGCCGCCGCCGCGGCTCGGCCGCGGCGGACTCCTCCGACGGCGCGCCGGGCGCCGCCGCCCCCGGTCGCCGGCGCCGCCGCCTCCTTCCGCGGGCCGCCGGAGATGCTCTGGTGGCCCGATTCCTTTCCCGTCTGCGCCGTTGTTCCTCCCGGGATACGTCCTCCACTGCGGAATCAACAAATGGCCCTTGCGTCGTGCTTTTGCCGTCGCCCGCCAAATCCGCACAAAAAGGAAGATCGGCGGAGGGTTGTCGGGTCTTGTTCGTTAGACCCGCACCCTCCGCCTTAGTCAAAATCAACGGGAGAAACAAGAAAGAAACCAAACAAAAATTTTAAATAAATTAAAATTGTTTCGTGATCGGGTTCTTTATTTCAAAAGAATAAACACGGGAAAAAAAAGATAAGATAATCCAACAACCCTTACCTTGTCGTCGTCGTCGGACGAGAGGTCGTCGCGGATTCGCTCGTCGCGGATGAAGAGGGGATCGTCGCGTCGTCGCGGTATCCGGCGTCGCGTCGTCAATCTCCGGATCAAGATCAAACGGATTTAATTAGTTTAAATCCGTTGATATTGAAATTAAAAAGGGAGAAGAAATGATCTGATTCTCACCTTAGTTGCCGAACGAGGATCGGCCGCGGAAGAAGAGGCGTCGCCGAAGAACGTCGCGGGTAAGGCTCGTCGACGTCGCAGATCACGGTGTGCGTCGTCGAATTCCGGTCGCCGGCGTTCTTCGCGTTCTTCGCGTTCTTTGGGTTCTTCGCGTTCTTCGCGTTCTTCGCGTTCTTCGCGGGGAGGGTGGAGGAACGAAGATTCTCTCAAATCCTTTCCAAGGATTTTTAGGTTGGTCTTATTTTATAAACATGCCAACACGAAACCGGTTAAGAAACGATCCATCAATTCGTTGAATTAATTCAACGAAAGAAACGACCCATTTAATTCACGAAGAAACAGTCCATTTAATTCACGAAATAAACCGCTCAATTAAATGGTCTGTTAAGAATTAAAGAAAACGCGTCGGTTGACTTTTCAGTTTCTTTGACGGGTTTTCGCGGGTGCGTTACTTAGCGAAAGAAACGGCAGGGCTCGTGCGGGCCCTGCCTCACAAATATCCTACCAAGGGGGTAGGATATTTTTGGATAGCATCCTATCCAGTTCAACTCAGTTCAAGCCGCCTTTAAGTGACTTCAAGTGGCTTCCAAGCAGCTTAAGTGAAATAAAATAAAGTTGTCGCACAAATTTATTTTATTTCTGACTTAGAGCCGCAAAATTTAAAAACCACGTCTGAGCAAACGCAACTCCGAAAGAGGCGTTTCTAAGCAAATACCGGCGCTGCGATTTCATCGGTGCCCTCAGAATTCGATTCCGGGCACCGGTTCAAAAGATAGAAAAACCCGCTCGTCCGTTCACTGAACGTGCCCGAGCCAAACTTCGGAAATTGATTCCGGGCACACCGGGCCTCGGAATCAGGTGCCGTCTGAAGCTGCGCTCTTGTAAAATTCCAAAGAAAATTAAGAAAAAAAAATTTCCTTGAAATTTGCGGGTCTTTACATTACTCCCACCTCAGGGCTTTACGTCCCCGTAAAGATACATCAAAAACTAGGGGAACAAATGGGGGTACTGAGCACGCATCTGAGCCTCCCGCTCCCAAGTGCTCTCCTGGAGGTTCCCGTGCTGCCATCTGACGCGCACAAGAGGAATCGACCGCCCACGTAGGACCCGCTCCTGTCGATCCTCGATCTCCACTGGGACCTCTGCAAAAGTCTCCCCATCGTCCACGTCCAACTCCCCAAAGTCGATGATGTGCGTCGGGTCGTGCACGTATCTCCTCAGCTGAGACACGTGGAAGACGTCGTGCACCCGGTGCAACTGAGGTGGTAGAGCCAGGCGATAAGCCACCTCTCCTATCCTGCTGAGGACCTGGAAAGGCCCGATGAAGCGTGGAGACAACTTGCCGCCTCGACCAAATCTCCGTAAACCACGTCGAGGTGAGACACGCAAAAAGACGTGGTCGCCATCCTCGAACTCTAGTGGCCTCCGCCTCCTGTCAGCATATGACTTCTGCCGGCTCTGAGCTGTCCTCATCCTCTCCTGGATGATCTGGACCTTCTCTGTCGTGGCTCGGACCATCTCTGGTCCCACGAGTGCTGACTCTCCAGGGTCTGTCCAGCACAACGGTGATCTGCAGGGTCTGCCGTACAACGCCTCGTATGGTGCCATCCCGATGGTGGAGTGGTAGCTGTTGTTGTACGCAAACTCCACCAGGGGTAGGTGGTCCTCCCAGCTGCGACCAAAGTCGAGAACACATGCACGGAGCATGTCCTCGAGTGTCTGTATGGTCCTCTCCGTCTGACCATCCGTCTGAGGGTGGAAGGCTGTGCTCAGATGGAGCCGCGTCCCGAACGCCTCCTACAACCCCTTCCAAAGTCGGGAAGTGAAACGAGCATCTCGATCGGAGACGATAGATGATGGCACACCGTGAAGCCGTACGATCTCCTGGACGTAAAGACGTCCCAAGCTCTCCACTGAGCTCTGCTCTCTGATGGGTAAGAAGTGTGCCGACTTGGTGAGTCGGTCGACAATCACCCAAATGGAGTCGTGACCTCTCGAAGTACGTGGAAGTCCAGTCACGAAGTCCATAGATATGTTATCCCACTTCCACTCCGGGACCTCCAAGGGCTGTACCAAACCTGCTGGTACCTGATGCTCTGCCTTCACCTGCTGGCAGGTGAGGCATCGCGAAACAAACTCTGCCACAGCTTTCTTCATGCCCGGCCACCAGTGCTGTCGTCTGAGATCCTGGTACATCTTCGCCACTCCGGGATGCACCGCCAAGGGAGAAGTGTGAAACTCTCTCAGCACCTCCTCTCGTAAAGCGACTGGTACGAAGGTACGTCCTCTGAAAAGGATGTCGTGCTCTACTCCAAGGGAGAAACCATCAGGCGCCTGACCTGAGGATATCAGTGCACGCCGGGTCTCACAGTCAGCGTCCCCACGCTGAGCCTCTCTGACCCGCTGTAGAAGTGGAGGAGAGACTGTGAGAGACTGAAGAAAGGCTGCTCCGTCTCTATCCACGAAGGATATCTGCAAGGAGGCTAGCTGCTCCGTCGCCTCCTCAAGTAGCTGAATGCCCGTCCTCCTGCTGAGGGCATCGGCTACCACGTTCCCCTTCCCAGGAGTATAGACTATCTCAAAGTCATAGTCCTGGAGGAACTCAAGCCATCTCCGTTGTCTCAGGTTCAGGTCCTTCTGAGAGAAGATATACCTGAGACTCTGGTGGTCATAAAAGACAGTGAAGCGCTCGCCCATCAGGTAGTGCCGCCAAGTCTTCAGAGCGAAGACCACTGCTGCTAACTCCAGGTCATGAGTGGCGTAGTTCTGCTCATGCGGCCTCAACTGACGTGATCCGTAGGCGATCACGGCCCGCTCCTGCATCAGGACGCACCCGAGTCCAGTCCCTGATGCGTCGCAGTAAACTACGTATCCAACTCCCTCCTCAGGCAACCTCAAGATAGGTGCGCTGGTCAATCTCTGTCTTAGCTCCTGGAAGCTCTGCTGACATCTGTCTGACCACACGAAGGGTTTCCCCTTCTTCGTCAAGGCTGAGAGTGGTGCTGCAACTCTGGAGAAGTCTGGCACGAATCTCCGATAGTATCCCGCTAGGCCCAAGAAGCTCCGCACCTCTGTCACGCTCCTGGGTGGCTCCCAAGCTAGCACTGCCTCGATCTTCGCGGGATCCACTGCAACTCCCGCCTCAGAAATGACGTGCCCCAAGAAATGGACCTCACGTAACCAGAACTGGCACTTAGAGAGCTTGCCATAAAGCTGGTGCTCTCGGAGTGTGTCTAGCACAACTCGCAGGTGGTAGGCATGCTCCTCCTCAGTCGTCGAGTATATCAAAATGTCGTCAATGAAGACCACGACAAATCGGTCGAGGTATGGCTGGAAGATCCTGTTCATGAGGCTCATGAACACTGCTGGAGCATTGGTTACGCCGAACGGCATAAACAAGAACTCATAATGGCCATACCGACACCTGAAGGCCGTCTTCTGCACGTCCTCGTCTCGAACTCTGAGCTGATGATAGCCTGACCGGAGGTCTATCTTCGAGAACCACCGCGCTCCCTTGAGCTGATCGAAGAGGTCATCAATCCGTGGCAGCGGATACTTGTTCCTCACTGTCACCTGGTTCAGGCGACGATAGTCGACACATAGTCGCAAGCTCCCGTCCGCCTTCTTGGCGAACAAAATCGGGGAAGCCCAGGGTGAAACACTGGGTCGGATAAACCCCTTGCTCTTCAAGTCCTCCAACTGTACCCGCAGCTCTCGAAGCTCGGCGGGGGCCATCCGATATGCTGGAGTAGATATCGGGGCTATCCCGGGGTACAAGTCGATGTAAAAGTCTACCTCTCTACGAGGAGGTAGCCCTGGAACGTCGTCGGGAAAGACGTCCATGTACTGGTCCACCACTGCAGGAAAAGCCGGACTCCGCACGTCCACTGCTCCTAGGATGAGGCTAGCCAACTGATGAGAGATGGGCTGCACTCTCCTCCGCGGAAGTCCATCCTGTGCTGCAAAGGTTCCCTTCTCGCCGGTGAAGGTAAACCTGCTCCCGTCGGTACGAACACATCGCACCTTGCGCCTAAAACAGTCGATCTGGGCATGAACCGTGGATAGCCAATCCATGCCCAAGATGACGTCGTAAGGCCTCGACGCCGCTACAAGGAGATCCCAGCCGAAGCTCTCGCCTCCTAGAGTAAGCTCACACTGCCGGCACCAGTGCGTAATCGTCGAGTCTGCTCCCGTAGGAGTCTCTAGCCGTAAGGATCGAGCCAACGGCTCAGTCGGAATCTCCGAGCTCCGAACAAGGGCAGAGGCTATGAAAGAGTGACTCGCTCCTGTGTCTATAAGTACTGCAGCAAAGGTGGAATAGACACAGATCGTACCTCGAATCATCTCTGGCATGTCGGGGTCGTAGGCCTCCACTGCCTGGAGCTGGGCCTGTCCCTGCCCGCCAGCTCCCTATGGTCGAGGTGGCCCTCCTGGTGGTGGTGGGGGTAGAGCCTGGAAGCGTCGCCCACCACCCGTTGCTCGGCCAGCTCCTCTGCCTCGTCCGCCTCCTCCCTGCGGACCGCCACGGTCGACCCTCTGCCTCTGCCTGGGTGGCCCCTCCACCGTCTGCTGCTCCTCTGATCGGCGAGTCGGGCAGTCACGAGCCATGTGACCCTGCCCGCCGCAAGAGTAGCACAGCCTGCCTCTCGAAAGGCTGGCACTCCGCTGTGTGCCTCGTACTGCTGAGCCGGTGTCCTGAGGCCGTCTGCGTGGGGGTCTGGTCTGCCTGGACCCGAGAGTCATCCGTCGGCTACCTGCTGCCGAAGACTCAGCTACCTGCCGCCCTGCGCTAGGTCTCGCCGCTGAAGAAGGCTCTGCCAGGAAGCTCTCGATCAGGAGGGCTCGCTCCAGCACTCCCGCCTGGGTCGGAATGCTGAGGGAGATCAGCGACGCCCGAATCTCCTGTCGCAAGCCCTGCTCGAAGGTCCGGGCCCGGAAGAAGGGGTCCCGTACCATGTCGGTCGAGTAGCGAGATAGGTCCGTGAACCTCGCCGCGTACTGAGCGACCGTCATGCTGCCCTGGCGCAGCCGGAGAAGCTCCTGGATGCGCACCGCTCGGAGGGTGGCCGGGACGAACTCAGAGCGGAAGAGGCTCTCGAAGTCCGCCCAGAGCAAGGATGCCTCATCGTGAACCTGGAGCATCAGGCTCCACCATCGTCCTGCCGCCGCCTGCAGGAGGCTCGCTGCGAGAATCACCATGAGATCCGCTGGTGTCCTCACTAGCCTGAAGATCCGTACCACCGCCTCTAGCCAGTCCTCGGCGGCCTGGGGGTCCGCCTCACCGCGAAACCTGGGCGGTCGCTGGCCCTGAAACTCATGCAGTGCCCTGAGGCGACGTGCATCGTCAGCGTCTGGTACTGGAAGCATCGGTGGCTCGTCGGGTAAAGCTACCGCCGGTGCCACTGCTGGCAAAGGGCCCTGCACCGAGGCCTCGTCGCTCGGTGGGCTTCCGTCGCGCCCTACACTCGGAACCCTAGCTGGCAGTCGTCGCGGGGCCATCCTGAAATGGAGAACAAGAGCACCACAGTCAGAACAGTATACCTGGTGAGCTGGCACAAGTAATCACAAGGAAAACTTGAGACTTTCATAAAGCAGATCAGTATACCCGGTGAGCTGACACAAGTAATCACAAAGAAAACTTGAAACACACACGCAATCAATGTTTTCATGCATTAAGTCGGAAATCAGGAGTCAGGGTCCTGGTGTACGGATACGTCGGCCGCCGCACCAACACTGGGCTCCCTGAACTGATAACCACACTCAATACACTAAACACTATTGCTTCATACAGAAATAAAGGACGATCAGAGTCTGCGGTAGAACCGACCACCTTTGATACCAATTGTCACGACCCGTCCTCGGGGCCCGTGTCGTGACTACCTCAAGCCCGCCTTCCATAGGCCAGGGGCTGGCGACTAGCACCAAGGCGTAAAATCCCAGTAAACCGGGAAGGCATTGCCTTTATAAGTAACAACCACACAGAGTCAGCAAGCGGAAAGTAAAGTGCAGAAAAGTAAAGGGGCCGGAAATACAAGCCCAACTGTAAAGTACAACTGAAAAGTAAAGTACAGCAACTGAAGAAAAGACAGCGGCCTCGTGTCGTCCACTGGCAATCCCACCTGAAGGGTGGGTACAGATAGCCTCCAGGCTCCTCGGGTCCCACGTCCGCTCCGAGCACGTCCCGCCCAGTGGTCCACCTCCAGGTACCGTCCTGCTCCACGCCCAACCGCGATCAGCGCTGTCCGTCGTCTGCAACCAACACCACGAAGTGCGGGCATAGCCCGTGCAGGGGTGAGTACAACTACTCAGTAAGGACCCCGAGACCCCCGAAGGTCTCCCGAAATCCACAAAGGATATAGCACAAAAGAAAGATGCAATCACGAAGTAACATCTGACTTGACTTAGGTATATGCCCATACATATACCTAAGTCCCCACTTCTAGCTCTGCTCACGAGCTCAAGAACAACTCAATCCACATAGGAAAGCAAGACTCAAATCCACAAAGGAGAGTAAACAGTAAATCCACAAAGGATAGTTCAACACAATCCACAAAGGAGAGTAACATAAGATTCAGCTCAACCAGGTATACTTTTTTCAGATGACGTCAAAGACGATCACTGATCCGTCTAAGTCGTCGGACCCACGAAGGATCGATAGGTACTAACCCCCGCAGAAGACCCACACAGGATCGGGCTCACACAGAACCTGTAGGCAGTGGCTCACACAGAACCGGTAGTAGGACCCACACAGGATCGGGCACTGATCCGCGTAGGATCGCTGAGTGCAGTAGTCGACGCAGTCCACTGAGGATCTCTGCACAGTCGTCGCCGCAGTCCACGAAGGATCTCTGCTCTGCCGTCGTCGCAGTCCACGGAGGATCTCTGTTCTGCCGTCGTCGCAGTCCACGGAGGATCTCTGCTCTGTCGTCGAGGTCACAGCCAACGCTAGGGTTCCCGCACGTAGCGAGCTCGTTTAGGAGGGTCCGCTCCACGAGCCGAGGGGCTGATACATCAAATGACACGTAGTCTGAAGTTGATGTATTCAAAAGTTCCGTATCGACAACAGGATCTCAACGCGACAGACGGCGCGTCAATCGGACGCCCGGTCTGAGAGTTGTTGGCATTTTCGTCCCAGGGGCCCGGTTGGTTTTTAGGGCAAAACCAACCCGACCGTACTCCGCCTGTATCCGATCCTCGGGCGGAGTATGCCAAAAGTTCCGTCTCACTTAGAGGAAACTACCACAGCTGACGGTACGTCGATCGGACGTCCGTAGCTCAAGTTATGAGCGTTTCCGCTCCGAGGGCCCGGTTGGCTTCGTGTACGAACCAACCCGGCCGAACCCAAAGTCTTCCGAAACCTTGAGTATAATATACCGAAACGACCGTCTCGATCCAAGGATCGCGTAGCCGCTGACGGTTCGTCAATCGGAGGTCCCAGGCCCAAGATATGGGCGAAAGACCGTAGAGGGCCCGAAACGGGGGTACTGGGCCCGGGGCGACCCGGCCCGAACCCCCCTGGGGTCGGCCGAACCGGGTCGGCCCGAACCGGGTCGGCCCGACCCGGCCCGAACCGGCTCGGCCGGGTCCGGTCCGGCCTGGGCGAGGCCCGGCCGGCTCGGCTTCGGCCGCGCGGCCGAAGGGCTGCCGCCGCGGGTCAAACCCGCGGCTTTGGAGAAAACGCGGCCCGCGCGGGCCGCGTGCTGGAAGGCCGGACCGCGGACGCGGTCCGGCGGTTCGCCGCCGCCGCCTCCTTCTGCGGGCCGCCGGAGATGCTCTGGTGGCCCGATTCCTTTCCCGTCTGCGCCGTTGTTCCTCCCGGGATGCGTCCTCCACTGCGGAATCAACAAATGGCCCTTGCGTCGTGCTTTTGCCGTCGCCCGCCAAATCCGCACAAAAAGGAAGATCGGCGGAGGGTTGTCGGGTCTTGTTCGTTAGACCCGCACCCTCCGCGTTAGTCAAAATCAACGGGAGAAACAAGAAAGAAACCAAACAACAATTTTAAATAAATTAAAATTGTTTCGTGATCGGGTTCTTTATTTCAAAAGAATAAACACGTGAAAAAAAAGATAAGATAATCCAACAACCCTTACCTTGTCGTCGTCATCGGACGAGAGGTCGTCGCGGATTCGCTCGTCGCGGATGAAGAGGGGATCGTCGCGTCGTCGCGGTATCCGGCGTCGCGTCGCCAATCTCCGGATCAAGATCAAACGGATTTAATTAGTTTAAATCCGTTGATATTGAAATTAAAAAGGGAGAAGAAATGATCTGATTCTCACCTTAGTTGCCGAACGAGGATCGGCCGCGGAAGAAGAGGCGTCGCCGAAGAACGTCGCGGGTAAGGCTCGTCGACGTCGCAGATCACGGTGTGCGTCGTCGAATTCCGGTCGCCGGCGTTCTTCGTGTTCTTCGCGTTCTTCGCGTTCTTCGCGGGGAGGGTGGAGGAACGAAGATTCTCTCAAATCCTTTCCAAGGATTTTTAGGTTGGTCTTATTTTATAAACATGCCAACACGAAACCGGTTAAGAAACGATCCATCAATTCGTTGAATTAATTCAACGAAAGAAACGACCCATTTAATTCACGAAGAAACAGTCCATTTAATTCACGAAATAAACCGCTCAATTAAATGGTCTGTTAAGAATTAAAGAAAACGCGTCGGTTGACTTTTCAGTTTCTTTGACGGGTTTTCGCGGGTGCGTTACTTAGCGAAAGAAACGGCGGGGCTCGTGCGGGCCCTGCCTCACAAATATCCTACCAAGGGGGTAGGATATTTTTGGATAGCATCCTATCCAGTTCAACTCAGTTCAAGCCGCCTTTAAGTGACTTCAAGTGGCTTCCAAGCAGCTTAAGTGAAATAAAATAAAGTTTTCGCACAAATTTATTTTATTTCTGACTTAGAGCCGCAAAATTTAAAAACCACGTCTGAGCAAACGCAACTCCGGAAGAGGAGTTTCTAAGCAAATACCGGCGCTGCGATTTCATCGGTGCCCTCAGAATTCGATTCCGGGCACCGGTTCAAAAGATAGAAAAACCCGCTCGTCCGTTCACTGAACGTGCCCGAGCCAAACTTCGGAAATTGATTCCGGGCACACCGGGCCTCGGAATCAGGTGCCGTCTGAAGCTGCGCTCTTGTAAAATTCCAAAGAAAATTAAGAAAAAAAAATTTCCTTGAAATTTGCGGGTCTTTACATGGAACTAGAAATGTTTCTTATTAAGGGTTTTAATTTTATGGAAACTTAGTAGAAGTGTCTAAATTGTAATATTTTGAGATGTAATAGTTATATCCAAATTCTCTAAAACTCTAAACCTGAAAAGATCCTCTATGTGAATTATTAATTTAATTCATGATTAAGTAATGTTTTAAGGTCGATTACTTATATTTATAGGCATAAAAACATTTCATTTACATTGGTTTTTAAATTCATTAGGAATTAATCAGTGCCATAAGAATTCCTATTATATTTGGGTAAAATAATTATTTTATATATAATGTTAATAATAATAATATCATCTTATTTAATTTCTAGTTTATATCTTATTATACTAAATAATTTTTTAATGAATATATTTTTGTTTGGTAAAACATGATCTTTTGTGTAACGCAACTCAATGAAGAAAGTTGTTGTTGTGTGTAACACAAGATATATTAGAATTACTTTCATTATAATCTATATCATAGATTTAATTTATCTAAAATAATGAATATATTATAATATCTCTTGATATTATATTCCATTTCTCTCTTGGTGTTGTCTTCCATACTAATTATTCAGTAATACGCTATTACATTAGATTTTTAGGGTGTTACCAAGATATTTGAAGGAGGATGAAAAAATTTATCTAACTCATGAACTAGAGTTAGATACAGTAGTCATCGTTTTGAATATATGTGTTCGTTATCTCTACGGATAGACGCATAACATTTATAATGGCTATATGTTGTTAAAATATGAATTCACATATACCGATCTCAATACGAAAAAATGATGATAGTTAGCACTAATCAAGGATTGTGAATGATCAATTAATTACCATTATAGGTGTCTGAATAAACTGAAAGATTCACTATGTTGAAAATATCATGTAATGTTATCCATTTTGATAATTATGAATGATCCAATATTATTATACTTTCAATGTTTTGAAATAAACATCATAATGAAATTAAAACTATAAAACATGTTGGAAAAAATTATGGAGATTTCAATTCTTAAAAAATTTAAAAATATCAAAGGGTGATATAGAGATATGGGATGAAAATATTGCTAAATGAAAATAATAATGATCACACTTCAACACTGATGTAAAAAGAATATTTGGTTTTTATAATTGAATTTTTGTTCCACCATATCCATAAATTAAAATTTTTTAATAATTGATTCTCACTACTCGACATTCTCCATACATATAAGAAATAAAAATATATATAGATTTATTTGAGAATATAATTAGTATAAATATATATATATATAAGGATATTATTTAATATTCCACAACATGTCTGTTCTGTTGGAGTTTGAAGGATGGGATGAAAAAATAAAAATGGGTGATGCAACCATTAAACATATCTATATAGAAAAGGGAAATCATCACTGTAGTTTTTATGATAGTTTAACCATATAAATTTCATTTTAATAATGTTTTATGGGTTATGGTGGACCATCTTACAATGATATATTACATATTTTTCATTTTATATGACTTCTTAATATATCATTTGTAAGGATATTCATTATATAAGTGGTAATTCAACTTGGAAAACCATTATTTAAAATAGTTTTTGAGATTTGAGGTTCACATAAATTTTATTGAACACCATAAATTGTGCTCAAAAAACATTATTAACAATAGTAGATCCTATCACCAAAAAATTGATGTAAATTATGAATGAAATTTCCAGACATTGGATGATATGTTAAAAAATAACTATAAACTCTATAGGTTATTATGGACAAAATCATATATTTTATTAGGTATTATAGAATAAAAAATTCCCATAAATTATTAAAATGTCCCAAAAATAAACACACTATAGGAAATAGGGTAGAAAACATGCATGTTGGGATGATGTTTGTGAAAAAAATCTTCTAATACCAGATGTGGTCATAGAAATTATCGAATGATATATATAATTCAGATAACCATAAATATTATGCAATTCTAATTGAAGTGTTATTTTAATAACCATTTATTATACTTTGAATTTTAGTCTTTTAAAAAATTATTCCTACACATATCACTCGAAAAGGGAGTCATGATTTATTGAATGATTATGAAACTACATGCTACATATATTGGACACCTTAATATTCATGATCACATTAGAGTATTGATATATCACAAAGAACATACACTAATAAAAAACTATTTAATAGGTTTTTTAAATGTATCATTTTAGATGATGTATATTCCATATCCCTCGCATATATGGAACCTATAGGATGTATAGTTGGAAGATTATTTCTCATAGGAGGAGAAGTCGTTGAAAAGTTTTCACCATAATGAAAATTTTATTTGTTATTATTCGAAACGTATATCCATTTAAAATTGAGTAAATCATAAGTATAATTTGAAAACACAGAAAACTAATGTTAAAATTAAATAGAAGTACCCATATTTTATACCATGGAATATTTAGTGGAATTTGAATAGTGAAAGCTCATAAGGTGAAATTTTTAATTAAATATACCTAATATTTTTTTTCTTAAGAATAAATTGTTATTTAATATAATGTAATTTTCAAGATTATAACAATTTAAATATTTTAATTGTTTCAGAAATAAATTCTTATAGGTTTATTCCATGCTTTAAAATTAATATTATTAAAAAAATTAATTAATTACTTCTAAAAGAAATTTTTATCAATTATATATATTTTAATGTAATAAAAAGAAATACATTTTTTGAATAATCATGTGGAATATTTCATAAAATTATGTGTTGTTATTATTCTAGAACTATAAAATTTCAATGAAATTATTATTTTTTTCAAATGTTATGACTTCTATTTCATTATTAATAAATAAGAGAGGGAAAAAATATTTTTTAAAAATAGTTTTTTATAAATTCTATGTTTAATGTATAATTTAATTCAGATTAAATTAATTTTAACAAAACTTTTTTGATACATAGGTTTATCCTTATGAAATGATAACAATGTTTTAATTCTAATAAAATTATTGTTTTTGGAATTTTTTTTTTATTATACACTATTTTGGTAAAATTTAATTTTGGATTTTTTTGGAAGACACATAAAATTAATTATTTATTATAAATTAATTTATATTTATAAAATAATAGACAATTATAATATTATCACACACATAAATTTTAATCATAAAATGAAGAGTTTCTAATAAAATAATTTTTAAATTTTATGTTTGATAAAACTAAAAAATTACAATTGATTAAAGATTTAACTCATAATATGATTTTAATATTTGAAAGAAGAATGTTCAAAATATTGTTTAATATTAATATTAATTTCTTAAATTTCAATTAGTTAGGGTTGATAAATATTGAGTAGTCATATTAAGGGTAAATTATGGTAAAATTAGATTATCATACTGAAGAAGGATAAATTGAAAAAGTTGTATGATATTATTTTTAAGAGGGAGTCTTTATGTTTTATATTTTCTCAAGCTATTAGTTTCTATTTTTTATCCTTCTTCCTTGACTAATGATGTGAAATAATTAAAAATTAAATATATTTTACAAAAAATGGGACTCTTGTTAAGGAGATTACTTCTTCTCTATTTATCCTCTTATCAGATGCTTTTTCTTAAGAAAAATAATGAACTAGAATCTCTTAAACATGAGACATATTCCCATAATTCTCTAATTATATCTTACTTTTTTATTAAAATTTATCAATTAATTCTATAATATAAATTCCACTTCCCCGTGTTCTTATCTATTGTGAGTAAATAATTGGATAGCTTTAAAGGATAATGGTTTGGGAATTGGATGAATTAGGTTTAAATAATGTGACAGACATAAGGGGGTTGAAAAATTGCCATTGTCTATCCTGTTGATGTCACTATCATACTAAGAGAGATCCTGAGGCGATGTTGGGTACACCATACCCTAGAAACATTTTAATCAATGAGGTTGAAATGTAATTATATTTTCATTTACACCAACCATCGTGTGAGACGCACTGGTCGGCCAGCGAAACTGGTCCAATTTTCAACTATGTTTTCCTAGAGGGATTGTATTTTAAAAAAATCTCCACTATTACACCAAAATACAACCACCTTGAGATTATTTCTTTGTAAATTGATCTCCCTTTGTCTTTAAATCGCTTCCATTAATATTCCACAGATAAGTCGACCGTGTACTAATCTAGTAGAGTTTCAATTATATATTCTTTATAAACCAAATAATTGTCTACATGTTATCTATGAAATAATATTATATCCATATTTGACTTATTTTTTCATTGATAATCTAGTGATTATTTTTTCCTCTCCAAAAGATCAGTGGAATATCTAACATTTTAACATATTTTCCTAATCAAACTAAGATCATAACATCAATAATGACTATGAAATCTAATTAATTATTTAATCATTGTCATTTTCCTATTATGAACTACGGATCAATGATAAAACCATAAAAATTTTAGAAACTGATGTTATATTGGGGGTGATAATGATGTGTTAAAAACTATCACTCTTTCACAAGAGCTATATTCAGGATAAAATGATGAAATATCTGGGTAAGATTCTTCAAAAAATCACCATGATGTATTTTTATTCATGAATCTCATCATGATATTATTTTTTATTGAGAAACACATGATGGATAATAGCATGTTATATAGAACTAGGGTTACATTTTATTATCAATATCTAATTCGAATTCAGATATTTATACTATGATAGATTCATAGAATTGGTATTTTCTCCATTGAAAAACAAAAAAAATCATTATGTTGATTAAAACCAAAACATATGAGATTCTAAAATGATGAACATTACATCGAATTAAAAATACAATATTTTTTAAATCCCTTTTTGATTGACCAAAATATGATTTTGTAACCCCTAACATGTGATCCTATTTTAAATTATATAAGACTTGCTTTTCATCATTTGATGACAATTATTGGTGTTCTTCACCAATAAACTTGATGTAGGATGTACATTAACATTTGGTCACTCATGAATAATTTTCTATATGGTATGATTATTGTGTTTGAATGGTTTTTTATCATGTTTCAAGGTGATATATTGTGGTTTTTTCATTAAATTAAAACCCATATATAATCCATGTTAATTATATTATTTTCATTCTAGCATATGATAATGATTTATGTTGATTCAAATGTTATTAAATTATTCGAGCACATTTCTCATTATGTTATGTTATAATTGTTTTGTCATCTCTGCCTTATTAATTTTTATAATATCATTGGTATTTGGTTGTTGGTATTTTTGATAAGAGAAAAATTGTAGTATATTTACTCTTTAAGGGGATCCAACAAGACCTGTGATGAAAATGATGATGGACTTATAGATGTGGTAGAAGAATGATAGCCTTATGTCTAAAATGAAACATGATGTCCTGAAGATTTTGAGGGATGTTCCAATACTCGAAGCCTTGTGGATACTGAGTACCATGTACATATAATGACTTTTTGACACTGAGTGACATGTCGGATTCACTGTGTGTTATTCTTGATAACTTTTAACAACCCTTTATTATATTTCCAACAAGAACTCAAAGGAAGTATGGTCGGGGGTTTGTGGACGTTTTCATAGAACATGAATGCTCAGTATCTGATTATATATTTTTTAATATTACATTAAACATAATTATTATTATTATAGAAGATACATGTTATACATGTGAACATTTATTTCGGACTAATTGGTGGTGTCATATTGGGTTTTATTACTCAAATCATGTATGAAAATTTTAATTTCCATACTGATGTCATGTATTGGGATATAAACAAGGGAACATGGCCTTTTGAAGATTCTTTAGTCATATATCATAGAACTAGAAGCTATACCAGGATTTACTATGGAGGATAAATTTTTTTTATTTTTTATTCAAACAATTGTAGTTGTATATGGGTTTAGTTTTCCCACACTAGTTGATGAAATAGGTATTTGTATGGATGATATGACATCTACATAGTTTATACATGTCTAATATGGTTATTATATATTTTTTATATTCTGTCATATTAATATTTTGGACAGAGATGATACTAAGGTTTGAGTCTTATAACTCATTGACATAGATACTCATTGCTTGATAATAACCTCTTCTGTATGAGATGGTGCACATGAGGTCAGGTGACTATATAAAACAGACCAGGTTATTCAAGTTTGGGAGAAAGAAATGGTATTATATACCACTTTAAAATTTTCAATTGGACTAATGAGGGGAATGGTAGATAAGATATTCTTATGTTGGACATGAGTATGTATGTTTCCATGTTCCTTCTTATCAATTGTGTAAGAAAACCTCTATGTTATTATCAATGGGATTGTTGTCATTATTTTTTTAAAATTTTAATATGTGTTCAGGAATCATGAATAGGAATTTAGTATCACATTATATCTATATATGTGTGTGTGTGTGTGTGTGTTTTATCATCAATATTAGCTCAAAAATTATATTCCCTGATATTTATATTACTTGGGGGTGTGTGTTTACAATATTTCTTGATGTTCTATGTTATTGTTATATGTCTTGGTTGGGATTAATTAGATGAACAAAACATGTTTTTATGTTTTATAATATATATATATATATATAAGGGTGTGTGACTATGGAAAACATACATGGATGATAATTTGGTAAGTACTTGAAGGGTTATACCTTGAGGTAATTGAAGAATCATAGGTAAACCTTTCTAAAACCCCATAGACTAATTGGGATCAAAATGAAAACTAGAAAATGGATCTCATTATATTATTGATTATAGTGATGGTTTGAACACTATTTTTAATAGATGTTATCATGTGATGGGGTACTCCTAATTGGGAGGACACACCTTTTCCAATACCTTCTATAAATGAGGGATTTGATGAAAATTCCTCTGCACATACTCTGCTGGTGCAGGTAGTGAACCCATCTCAGTATATAGATCACTACATATACTTCCTAGGGAGGAGGGGTTACAAAATCATTGTTTGATTATGTGAGATACATCTAACTACATCATCCTCCTACCATCTAGGGCACATTAGGGCCCTTGGATACAGAGGACTAAATTGATATCATTGAGGGAGTCTTTGACCTCATTGGTGTGCCTAGGTATGTGATGGTGAAACATTCATGATTATATTTTGTATTAGACTCCAAAAAATATTATTTAATGGCCATAGGATTTTTTTTAATTTTCATTTTCATTTCCTATGCATTACCTAATCATTTCTTGGTAATAGTTCATCTCATTATTTAATATCTAGGAGAATTTCTTGTTGAAAATGAATTACTTTTCAAGTTATCATTTTAGTTATTTTTCCAGGATTAATAAATAATAATGAAACTGAACCTCATTCAAAAATACCCATACTACCCTATAGTCATCACTAGTTATATAAATATATGGGATTTAATAACTCTAGAGATGATTAGAATCAATTTTATTCTCCTAGTAGAATGGATGTACTCATTATTAGCTCATCATTTTCTATTAGTGATGGTTTTCATTTAATTCATCAATGCTAGAGGGTTATATGATAACCAGGAATAAGAATATGGATTATGTAGATTTTAAAAACACTTGGTTAATCTATGGATGATCATGACATATATATCAAGAATGGAATCTATAGTAGAATTAATAGAAGTCATATCATAATTTCCTCTAGAAATGGATCCTTATTTGGACGTCCTTCTAGAAGAATTTATAGGGATTACATGAAATGGAAGAGTTTAATTTGAGATAGATAAATCCAAGTATGTAGATTTTTTTGATAAACACTAATCATATGTTTCATTCGGATTGATTTATATCAAAGTGCATATTGATGAATTCAAGTAAATGGGCTTTATTAGGCAGATTGCATCACCGTTGGGTGGACCAGTCTAGTCTTCCAAAAAGAATAATTATAGTATTTGATCCTATATTGACTACGATAATCTGAACGATATTAAGGTGTAAAATATATATATTTCTCTCTTGATTGATGATCTATTTGATAAATTATAGAGGCATGTGATTCTACATGGTAGATCATACATCGATCTATCACATGTTATGGGTTAGAAAGGATGACACCATAAACACCGTTTTTTATAGACGGTATGGGATATATGATTATTTGGTGATGTTTTTGGGATTAATTAATATTATGTAAGTGTTCATAGATCACATGAACATGATATTACACCAATATCATTACTTGTTTTTATTGTTATTAATTCATGAGAGCATTATATACAGACCTACCCTAGAGAATTATTCAATATATCTTAGGATAATCATGAATATGATTCAAATAAGTCATCATTATACCATGTTTTAAAATTTTAACATTGTGATTTCATAGGTGATTTTATTGGGGGAATGAGGAATATAAGACAGTTATTTCAATTTGTAAAAAACCATTTGGCCTGTGATAACTGGGACACATCCCTTGAACCAGTTTGAGATCAGGATCATTCTGGGTATTATTGTATACTAAATAAGTTTTATCCCTAATTTCTCTCATTTATCAGTATTTAAACATTTCATATTTTCCATGTATTATTTTTAAATTTTACAGAGAATATTTGTGAGACCATCTGTTGAGACATCGTACCATTTTGAGGACCTGTTTACCTGGAATAAAAATTTTAAATATATTAAAATATATATAATAAACCATGTGTGGATACATAAAAAGGCGTAATAACTCTTACATGGGTGCCAAGATATGAAATATGAGGGAACTTTTAAGCTAATAAATGTTGTTTTCCCTTAGGAATGAATTTATATTGTTCAGTGTGGGTCGTTTGTGAAAAATATTTCATAAGCATAAAATGAATACATAAATTAGAAAAAATTAATTCAATTTGTTGAAAAAACAACTTGTTCTTATTTAAATGTATCCTTGTGTCAGAATTACAATTTTATCAGCATAACCCTAGAACTTTTGGGGGATTTCTAGACAAATATCCCTAACATTCCTTTCAAATGAATAATAACAGATCAAGGATCCAGGATCGATGCACATCGATTCTGAAGGATCCCGCTAACAAATAGAACATAGCTTCATTCATCATTAGTTACCAATCTAAGCTTAAGTAGGGTGTATTATTTTCATTTTATTTTCACCGTCCAAAATTTATAGGATGAGAATTAATCAATCTAAAAATGTATTTAATCACAGATCATGCGTATTGAGGGATTGGATTTTTTTTTATGGATTTTTTATCAGGGGTAGTTCCTTGGTCTAATTTTTTGTTGGGTTCTTTTATAGTTATAATAGAAAAAACCAATAATTTAATGAACATCAATCAAGGTTCATTCCCCTATATTGATTTTACCTTTCTCTGCAATTCTATGTTTCACCACTAGTATTCTTCATTGGCCTAGGTTTTAACTGTTCCCAATCAATCCATCATTTCATTACCATTTCATGAATCAAGGATCCGATAGCATAGATCTAGGATTGGCACAACATGGTCAAGGTACAATGATCCCTAATATAGTGAATTGAATGATTAATTATTCCTAAAATCACGTTCTTCAGTGTTCTTTGGCCTCAAATGAGGGATGATATTTCGATCTGATTTATGAGAGGATCCTATTAATAAATGCATTTTCTAGTGGTGGGAGGGCTCTAAAGACCTTAAATATCATGTTTTTTTATCCAGGTGTGGTGGTAAATCAAATTCTAGAGTATCCGAGGAGGCGTACAACCACAGATCATGGATTTGGGAATATACCATAGAACACAGAATGTAATCTAAGATTAAACTACATGTGTGCCCCTAGTTGAGTCTCTAGGGTTTGGATAGAGTAATGGGCCACATAGTGTGTGAACCCTATCACATAGTGTGTATATAATATGTAGATGGACATGGGATGGAGTACATAGGCACATACATGATTTTTACTCCAACATCTACATGGCATGGCATACGTGGACTGATATGCCAACATGGACTTGATACATGGACATGGACATGAGACACATGAAGGATAGCATATGTCTTTACACGCTCAGTATATTGAGACTATATGATGTGTGAGAAACTTGCACATGGGTGAGACTGGGATAAAATGATGTACTATGTAGTCTCTTCTAGATTTTATAAGGATCTTTGCTTTCTTAGTCTGGATAGTATAGGTTGATTGTGTTCCATTGGTTCTTCCCTCGATGGTATAGTGTGGTATTACATTAACATCATAGGATTTTTATCTCCTCTAGTGGCTAAGTCTCAAATTTATTTTTGGGGTCCCTCCATGAGTGTCGAGTGTGGTCCTATTTCATCCGTAGTTGGAGTTAGTGGAATCAGTATGACCTCCCAGATCAGTGTGTTGATCCTAAATCTATTGGGCTATGATGGTAGGGATTTCAGAATTGCTAAATTACGATCCCTTACATAGAGGGTTGATCCTGACTGGGTTATGCTGTCCTCCATAAATTCTAGACATGACCAAATTTTTGTGTACCATGGTCCCCTTAAACAATTGAGCTTCTTTATGTATTGACTAGTGACCCAGACCTCTTGATCATGTGTATTTGTTGGAAGCATGGCTCATGGAGTGAGTTATACAATATTGGTGATAAATTTTAGTAGAATCTTGTTGTTAGAAGTTGTTTATGACTTATGAATGGTGTGATGTGTCTCATATGTATATCAAGGTTTTGATTCTATTATAAATTGATTTTTATATATTGTATTAACTTGACTATACTTGGTGCATCATGTTTTGAATTTTCAGAATTTCCTAAAAAGTATTTCTATACTCACCCCTGCACAGCCTTTCCATACCTGTGCCTTTTCTTTTGTAGATGATGACATATTTTTACAAATTCTTATGAGGACTTGTAGTGGTTGAGGCATAGCTGGGTATTGATAGACAAGGTGTTTATAGGTAGCGTACATTTGGCTTAGTCCTCACCCATGGAGAAGGATGGACTCTTTATAGTTTTGGATGGGCCTGTTTGTTCCCTTTTCTATTTTTTAGAAATGTTTTTCCATACTCTATTGTGGGATTGTAGATGTATTCGTGCATTATTTCAGTGGTTCTAGACTTCATCACTATGTGGTCTTGGAGATGTGTGTGTGTACAGGTACTTTAGAAAAATTCTTCCCATTTTTGATATATTCCTATATGATGTTGGTCACCATTACCTATCCAGTTGGAGGTGGTTTTGGGGTATTCATGGGTTGGACAATGGTGGTTCGGGTCAAGATAATGTGGTATAAGAGGTTTTTAGTTCTACAATGGGACCTATGTCAATGGGATTGGTGTTTCGAAATAATGTTATGTTTTTCATGTTCGGCATTCCGGACAGGGAATCCAATTTTGTTGTATTAACCGATGTATCCAAACACAAGGACTCTGATCACCTATTTTTTGAAATAGTACATGATAACAATATCTGAATGGAAAACATTCGCACATGCATCATTTAGGAATTGTTTTTTTTTCTATTTCTTTCATGATTCAACTCCAACGATATACTCTTCTAACCTTGGTACATCTAATTTTATTTCACGATGCCTCCATAAAGATAGCCATCCCGGATTCCACCTCGTGATCATGAGGATGATCTTCCTAGTGATTGGGTATCGGTACAGGGGTATGTAGTAGTGATAACTCATCTAGGTGGTTTACCAGCTACACCAGTACCGGTTGAGAAGAAGTAAGAACCATTAGTACTAGCTGATGATGCACTGAGATAGAGTGTCTAACACGAATTCCATAGGTTACAACCTCTTAGGATTTGCGATGTGATAGACCCCCAGGTGGTTGAGGAATGGATAGAAGAACTCACTCTCATTTTCAACCATTTAAGGAATCCAGCTGATCAAATATAATTCCATAGGGTTAGTCTTCTATTGGGATCTTTGGGTCAATGGTGGAGCATAGTGACTCAATCACATGATGAGAAAACTCTTTCCTAGATATACTTAAAATAATCTCTTCATATAGGAGTTCTATTTCGCCTTGTTTTGATCGGTATGCATAAAAGATAATCTCCTTCTACCAAATGGTAGTATGATCAAGGAGAAGTATTCAGTGAGTTAAACTGATCTCTCTTAATACTGATTTGATATGGTATAGGACTTGTTCGTTATGGATTGGACCATAGATTAGGGATTGAACTGGGACATGAGGGAATCAATTTTATCTCTTCGCAATTCATCATATGTTGGTTTACTTAAGATATCCATGTTAATATAATGTTTTCTAGAAGAGTATACACCAGTAGTTGGAGAAAGTAGTGGGAACCGGTAGATAAGACTTCAGTGGAAGAAATCCGACAACAATCACATGGATAAAAGTAGGTAAGAAGCTTTAAGTGGCAACCCCATTACTCGGGTTTATCATAGCAGGTCTCTCAAGGTTGATCAAATCATCTAAATGTGTAACACCCCAATATTTCACAGTATATTATCTTTAGTAGCTTATTTTGCATGCAACACTGAGTTCAAATGCCACATGATATGTTATAACCTAGCCATTAAAATAGAAATAGTGAATAGTATTAACAATATTATTTAAAATATATTGTTTAACATTCTTCTGGTGTGTTTTCAATGAATGATTTATGAATAAATCAAATAAAACAATTATTTTTCAGAAAGGTAGTTGTATCGTATTTTTGATGGAACACCCATATCAAATCATGTATTTTGACACATTAATAAATCTATTTGAAAAATTATTTTTTTTATTTGTAATCTAGACATAAAAATTTACTTCGGTGGAATTTTTTGGTACTTTTCCAATTAATTTAATATTTTAGTGACTACTGAATTAAACTACATTTCAATTCAAAAGTAATTTTTCATTTAATTTATTTATATTTTTAGATTATTTTTTAATTAATTGAAAATTATAAATCTATTATTTTTTATCATTAAAACCAATATAGGTAATTGGAATAAATAGAAAATTGAAATTAGATATAAAAACATTTCAAACTTCTGAACGATTCACATTAAAACCCCACCTTTTCTTTTTGTCTATTGAATTAATTTTAAATATAATTTTACAAATTAATTTAATTTAATTAGGTAAAATGGATTCCATATTTGGAATCATAAGGTCCAAATTTGGTTATAATTTAAATTTTATTTTTAGTTATAAAAAATCATACAATAGTAAAAACAATATTTATCATTGTATAGGAAACATTGTGGCAAGTGTTGAAGTGAAATAAAAAAAGGAAAACATACCTAAAAATAGAAAAAAATCATGGTTGGATGAGGTGTGGTTCAAAAATAACCATCCTAAAAAATTAATTGAAATTATAATTCAATGAAATTAATTCCACCCAAAAATTGTTCACATTAAATATTAAATAATTAATAATTTAATAACATGAACCCACCACTCCTAAAGTATAAATGCCATCCCTCACCCACCCATTTTGACCAAAATATCCTTTTAGCTATAAAATATCTTCCCAATAATCTCCTCATGACTCTCCCCACGTATAAGTGATTATTTTTTAACCAAAATACCAAATCCAAGGTCTTGTAGGGTCTTTCAATGAAGTGATATTTAGAGTTAATTTTCTCAAGGTACGTCTCTTTATTTATTTTATATTTATACATTCTCCTCACCTACATCGTCCATCAATGAATGATAACTCTAGAATAATTTATACACTATATTTTTATCTTTATAATCAAATATCTTAAAAAAATTCGTTTCTCACCTCCTTTTATTCAAAGAAACAAAATTAGTGTACTTGTGATGTCCTCTAATCGACTCTGTGAATACGGTTTTTGTTCTTTTTCCATTACCTCCTTAATGGCTAGTCTTAAACATATTTTTCTTTTTAAATAAAATTTTAATATTTAAATTATAACTTATTTAATATTTTTTACTTTTTATATTAAACATACCTCTATTATTTCTATATTGTGGATAAATGACATCATCGTTTGTGTACGTGTCGACTACCACCCCCTCAAAGTGATGTGATTCGACCACATTATACATGGAATGTATTAAGAACAATTTTATTAAAAAAATAAAAAAATATGATACTAGGATTATAATATATATATATTATAATTCACATAGAAATATTTTTATATGGAAACGAAATGAAAGTAGCGTTCACGCATACGTATGACAAACCATCTCCATGAATGGTGCATTTCGTTTCTTATCTCAAAAATTGACAGATTTTTATAAATACATATGTAATAACTATATAAATTATTTATTTCATGGTTTAGATTCAGTAGATAATGAAATCATGATCTGAGTAATAACAGAAGAAAAAAACATGACATAACATCCTTGAAAAAAATATGCAATTAACAACTAAAATAGTGAAATAATGTAATATTATAAGGAAACATGTAATATGATTTTATCAAGAGATGATATAAAATATTATAAACATAATTATGGTTCTATAATAAGTTAATAATACTCTTATGCCCATTTTATAAATGTTTCAGACATGTATGGAGGGTAGAAGACCTAAGTTAATAGTTATTATCACAATCTCTTTATTATCATAGATTATTTATCTCTAAGTATTTATTAAGGAATATTAAACAAACATATCCATGTTTCATGAAATTTTTTAAAATAGAATATTTTTAATGTTTTATGGAGATTAATATTTAACTAAAACCTCATTTTAAATGTTTCTATGATTTATTTATCGAAATATTTCTCACTTGTGTCCATTTTTTCAAAATAGGCTTTATGGATTTATTTATAAGGATATGAATATTTTTAAATGTTAATTTGTTAATATCCCTCTAATGTTTTGATGTGTTATGGGGAACATTGATTCCAAAATATATTGTTAAATTTATTTTTTATAAATTCATAGCTTTTGAATAAATTAATTCAAAAATGGGTATTTTTTACAAGAAATTTTAATTCTTTTAATAGATTAATTTAATATATTTCCACATCTTTTGTTGGATTTTATACTTAACTGAGGATTATTGATTCTAATATATACCATATTTTATTTATGTTATTGTGATATATTTTACTTCGGATATTCTTTTTCGATACATATCATGTTTTGTGGTAAATGTATTAACATTATGTATGCCTGTTTTTATATGACGGTTTAAGTTAACTAAGATTCACACTTTTAATATGAGGAATGTATTGGAATTAGTAAGTGTCATGTGGGGCCTTCTATAGCGCTTTAATTCATCAGTTAGATTAATGAAACAAAATAGATATGTCTTTGGTAGATTCCTTAGCCGTTTATTAGATTCTTGGCCTAAAGCCTTAATAGTAATAGATTACTAGTATGAATCATCGATGTTAAGTTTCATATCTCTAGCACTACGAATTCCCACATTATAAGATTCTTTATTGATATCATATGTGATTATTCGACTATTTAAATAACTATTTGAATGTCTAAATTCTGTTATTTGATTTATTATATCCATATTATGTTGAAGATTGTGTTTGAAAATCTTCCTCTTTAGTTTTATATGTTCCCTTAAAAGATTAGTCATACTTATGATAGATTCTATTATATTGTTTATCCTTAGTGAGCACCAGATCTCACCCATTTCATTATGTATTATTTTACCAGGATTCTATGAAGTGTATTGTGACTGAAATTCTGGGTTAATCTAGGAGAATAATATAATTATCAATAGATTATCTATACTCTATTATATTTTGAATTTTAATATAATGTTCATATATGTAATCTATTTTAAAATACTTCTAAAATGATCGTTCCTTAGTGTTGAGATGGTATGTGGAGTATGATATACTGTATAATACCAAATGTAGGATCAAAATAATATAGATACTGAATGATGTATCTAATTAGGCTCAAAATATAAGGGGAGAATTGTATACATTAAAAAATTCATTTGGAACATTTAATGATGGTTATGTTTAACAAGATTAAACAAGGTAAATTCACAAAACTCTAGTTCCACAGACTTGCAAGATTCTGGAAATATGATTTCGAGAAATAGATTCCAGAAAAGATGGTTCTGGAAATGAAACTTACCAAAATTTTACAAATATAAATATTATATCTTAAAGCGTATAGAATTTCACCAAATCATAGTATACAAGTATAAGGAAGTATATGATAGTTATACATTCAAAAAAAATGTAGCATAAAACATGAAACAAACAAGTAACAAGTAGTAAATCTATTATCCCAAAGGGAAGGGTTTCCAAAAACCATGGATAAAGGTACCTTGATTTATAATTTCAAAAAAGTCTGTCATACCAACGCCAGGGAAAGCCCTAGATACAATGATCAGAGTCTTTCTTCCTATCCTTGAAATCCCTTAACTTCAAGTTAGATGGCACCTCTATCTTCCTCTGTAAGGAATTCCTAGAACTTTAAGGTAGTCGACACCTCGGTCATTTTATCACCGGAATCCCTCGATTTTACTCTAAAACATTCGGTGTCGCACGATGAAAATATAAATAAGGTGTTCAGTACACTCTAAGCATGAATGTATCTGTCAAGAAATCTCATCAATATCATGTAATCTATAGATTCATATAATAGTGTTGAGCTATTTCAAATGGGTACCTACTTATAGGAATAGCTCCAATGGTCGGATCCCTCCTCCAACGGTAATATTTTTCCTTGAATTTCGGAGGGACCTATACACATGTCACTCAAAAAACGATTTGTTAGTAACTGAATTCACAACATCATTTTATAACCAAAAAGTGTTTAAGAAAAAATATGGTTACATAACCAATCTAAAATATTCAGAATGTAAGGAAATAAAAGTTATGAGTCTAACCAAAATAATATTCAGTGTCTGTAACAGAAGTATATTAAGATTCTGTTTTCTAGGGAATTCAGATTCTGAACTCTATAGAATTCTAGAGTTTGAATTTCAAGTAAATTCGGAATCTGGATTCCTGAGAATTCAAAACCTGAACATACAAAGTTTGGAGTCGGAATTCATGATAATTTGGAGTCTGAATATAAAAATTTCGATATCTGAATTCATTAGAATTCAGAGTCTGAACATACAATTTTTTGGAGTCTGAATTCATTGGAATTTGTAGTTTGAACTTACAATGTTCGGAGTCTCTGTTCAGGGATTCAGAGTCAGAACTCATAAGAGTATGGAGTTTGAATTTAGAGAACTGATATTCTTAACATAGAAGAGTTCAGAGTCTGAATTTAGAGAACTCGGAGTCTGAACTCAAACGAGTTCTGCGTATGAATTCGGTGAACTCAAAGTCAGAACTCATAACATTTCGGAGTTTGAATTTAGTGAACTCAGAACCTGAATTCGGATCCTAAAAATATAATACTCAATATCTACGTATTATAATATTCAGAGGTTTTTAGATATTAATCCGAATTTTATACATAGAGATAAACTGAACAATGAAAAGCATGTTAAGGATAAATTTCCTTGATGAAGGAAAATTTTCCTTATCAAAGTAAAACACATGGTAAAATGAAATTTTCCTTGATATATGGTGTTTGTGATTTTAAAAACATGAGGAATGGTAAAGTCATAAGGAAACATTATTTACTCAAAAATCTCCCCAAACATGAAGTAATGAAAAATTCATAAGGAATACTTATTGACTTCGCAATATACCCTTTTTGGAAAGCAGAAACATTCTTAGAAAAAATAATATTAGGATATAGAAAATATATTTCTAGACTTTGAAAATAAAACTTATCTCCCTTATCATATAATAAAAGACGAATTTGAAAAACTCCCCATTAGGCTATGGATCATTAAGAATCATATTCAAGATTTACGGGATGAGATTTCTCATTATCTTGAATAAGGAAATCTCTGTAATGAAAACTCCCCCATAGATAAAATCCCACTTAGGGATATTTCCTTTTTTACTTAGTATTCTTTTTTCCTTTCTCTCCATTTGTTATTTTCAAAAAGAATTTTAGGGAATGGAAAATAAATTATAGAACCTGAATGATTAGTACAACACATCCAAAAGACAAGAAACAAAAAAAAATCATCATGATAGGAAAAATTTGTATAAGGAAAGGAATACAAAAAAATATCTTTTTTAAACAAAATTATCCTTCCTTTTACTTGGGAATCAGCTTCTTGACTATAGTTTTCTACTTCTTGAGCTCCTTATGATCATCCTCTGCTCGCATAAGAATCTGATCTTGATCCTCTGATTTCTGATATAAAGCCTTGATTCTTTCGTCCCAATTCATAAAATCCTATTCTTGAGCCTTCTAGACATCCTCATACTTTGCAAGCTTCTCTTGAATCTCAATCTAAAGGTCTCTTCCTTTCTTCCCGCTTTGGGCAACTGAATACAATTTTTCATTCAAATTCTTTACTTCTAGAATATGAGAATTTTGTTCCAAAGTTAATTTTTCTTCAAGAATGGTTGTAAGATCCTTGATCTTACCATCGTCAATGTCAAAGGCTTCATTGAAACAGTCTTGGAACTCATCAAGACATTTCATGTTTTTGATGGTTTTCCTTGACCAAATGGTCATTTTAAATCATGATCATCTATGGGCTTCATAGTTGATGAAAAAACACTTGAAATCGGCCTAAATCTTGACACACTTATACATAACCATGGATACAAAATCCAATTTCTGATTTATGCCATATTGGAGCATTTGACATCTCGATTCAATGTTTGGAAAAATCAGAATGGTCCCAACAGGCTTCCTCAATGACTGGACAATGAAATTGTGTCCAACAGATGGTCATTCTGTATCTAAAACATTGGTAGGTGAGGGATCTTTCTCTAGGTCAGCATGTTTCCTCTTTAAAGATCCACTAGCTTCCTTCTTCTTCACAACAACTTTAGTAGGTGTATCAACAACCACCTTTTTACCCTTATCAGTTCTTGGAATAGCTTCCTCATCTGGAGATTCATGTTCCCTGTCAGACACTTGAACAATTTTTTCTTCATCTATCTTCTCCTACTTAACTTTTGCCTCAACATCTTCAGGATGAATGAAATGATGATTAAAACATTCTTCCTCAGACAACTTGTTCACTTCTTCTTCATTCTTGTCTTCTTCTCCTTTCGCATCTTTTCTTAGTGTAGGTAGTTTTGAAGATTCTGCTTCAGAATTTCGGATTGAAAATTTCTTGGATGGGCTTTCCTTCTCATGGAAAACTTAAACTTGCTTAATCAAATATGTGGTGTCATCACTACTCTCTTCTTCTCTAACTTATTGTACTACCTCTTCGTCTCTTTCATTGACTTTTTCTAGAGTGAAAAACTTCTTCCCCAGAGTCTCACATAAAACATCTACCAGGAAGGATTCTGGTATTGGAATTTGTTTCGAAGCTTTCTCAGTATCCCTCAGATGGGATTGCACAATCTCTGTTTTAGACATCTTCTTCTTTTCCTTCTTTTTTGTGCTTACTTCTCAAGCTCATCAGCAGTCTTCTCTCTTATGGCTTTTGCTTCAACATGATCCAAACCAAAACTATGCTCCCATACTTTCCATTCTTCTTTTTCTAAACTCCACTTAGCTACTACCTCATTTAGATTGGATTTTTGATTCGTAGGCTATAGAGGTTTGGATTGGGATTCCTTATCTTTTGGGGTTTTTTCCTCTTCTACTTCCTTCAACTTATTCTTCATTTTTCTATTTTTAATGGTTCTTACACTTCTCATTTCTTCGGAAGACATTAAATGTCTTCCTCTGGTATGTCATAAAATTCTCCAGAGTATATATAAAAACCAAGGTTAATCCTCTTCAAAGTATCATCAATGACAAGCATGACTTTGCAATTCATTTTCATTGAGCTGAAAGGAATTTTAAATGATTCTATGCACCAAACAATTAACATGGAGATAATGTCTAGATACATTATCACGTAAGACTTCATGTTTCCATTTTTAATATTCTCAATCGTGATGAGAGTATTCTTAAATAGATTGATCTTCCTCAGGTTCACCAGAAAATCCAAAATATTCATATCAATCTTCTTCAAGGTGTCATTGTCACCTTTTCTCGGAATTATAAAACCTTGAACCCATAATTCAAGAATCTGATAATTTGTTGAAAAGTGGGAAATATTCGGAGTCTTTAAATTAGAAATTCCATGACATTCTATATCCTTCTCCTGAAAAAAACATCATTTTACATCCAGTAACTTATGAGAGCCAAACTCAGCTTCCCATTTATATGGGATACCAACCAAACTAGCTGCCATAGTATATTAAAGATCATAAGTCTTTCCATAGCTCTTGAATGAAATCTTCTCTCAGCCTTCTTCCTTGAATAAATTGACTGATTCATAAAATTCAACAAGTATGTCCGGATATACTAAATCTTGAGACCCTTTCTTCGATACGCAAACACTCTCCCATCCATTCAGCTTAATTTTCTTCAAGATGATGGAATCATAATTAAAAAAGATGTTTTGATGCACCAACCTTTCTCCATACACCTCCTACTCAAATATTTTCTTGAAAGAAGACATATCCTTTTGAGAGTACTCTTCTATAGGCATTCGAAGTTGAGAAAACTCTAAGAAGTTCAGAATGGGCTTAAGTAGAGAGTCAGAAATTCAGCACGCGCGAGCTTCAGATTGATGTGGGACAACAATCGGGGGTCCTTTATATAGGTGTTTGAAGTAACGATTCATCATTGAAACTCTATCCAATGGTTGAAAATCATTCTAATCAGATATAATGGTTGATATGATTGCCCCAAATAAATCTTGGTTGTATCTAATCTTTTGAGGTTTTTAATGAAAAACATTTGGATTTAAGGAAACTAGAATCTGAAAAATTTTAAGAACAAATGAAAATACCATCAAGTAAATGATAATTAAGAAAACTTAAGAAAGGAAAGATACATTTCAGATATCTAGGATTATTTTTTGTATTGAATAAATTTATTCTTGAAGATCATTGGATTCCAAAAATTTCCATTACAAAAAATCATTGAAAACCCCATTATGAATTTTTTTGAAAATCTTCATTACAAAAATTTAGAAAATCATCATTAAAAAAATTTAGGAAATCTTCATCATGAAAAATTTAGAAAATCTTCATTACAATAATTTTAGAAAATATTCATTATGAAAAATTAGAAAATATCCATTACAAAAATTTAGAAAATTTCTAGTATAAAAAATTAGAAAAACTGACTACGAAATATTTTTTGAAAAAAAAATTGAACTATGATAAATTTTAGAAAAACTTACTACAAATTTTTTTTAGAAAAAATCAACATGAAATTTTTTTATAAAAACTGACTATGAAAAAATTTATAATACTGAGAAAGAGAAATTTTTGAAAATCTGACTACGTAATTTGTTTAGAAAAATTGAATATGAATTTTTTTAAAAAAAATTGACTCTGAATTTTTTTTAGAAAAACTCTCTATGAAATTTTTTTTACAAAAAACTAACTATGAATATTTTTAGAAAAACTGAGTACGAAAATTTTGAGATATATAAAAAAAATGTACTCCCCCAATGAAAAAGAGATCATTACTATAAAGAGATTGATTTCAATAGAAAGTTAATAAAGATGATTACCTTATGGTTATCATTCCTAACTTATATTTAATGAATTTCCAATCTATCAGAGGGTAGAGATTTTGTGAAAATATCATCAAGTTGATCTTTCATTTCGATAAATTGAAGAATGATATCTTTTTTCTTGTGATCCCTAAGAAATTGATGCCTAATATCTATGGGTTTTGCATGAGAGTTACGTATAGGGTTATTACTTATGGAAATGGAACTAGTATTATCCAAAAAAAATTGTGTTTTGGTAAAACTCATACCATAGTCTGTGAATGTCTCTTGTATCTACAACACTCGATCACAACAACATCTAGCTGCTACATATTCTGCTTTAGTAGTGGAAAGTGCTATTGAGTGTTTCTTTTTTCATTACCATGAAAGAAATGAATCTGTTATGAAATTAAACATTCCATATGTACTCATTCAATCCATTCTACACCCACAAAAGTCGGAAACTGAAAATCCTTTTAGAATAAAATAATTTCTAGAAGTATAAAAGATTTCATGATCCATGGTTCCCTTTAAGTAGTGAAAAATTATTTTCATTACCTTTAAATAAGATTCCTTATGATTGGATTGATATCAAGCACATAATAATACTGAAAACACTAAGTCCGGATGACTAGTTGACAAGTAAACTAGACTTCCTATAATACCTCTAAAAGATGTTTGATCTACGGGTTTCCCAGTATCATCAATATCAAGTGAATATGAGGTACCAATGGGAGTACTTATACTCTGAGTGTTGTCATATCCTTACATTTTAATAAGATCATTAATATACTTATTTTGGGATATATAGACCCTTTCTGGTTTTTGAGAAATTTTAAATCCAAATAAAAATGTTAACTCACCCTTCATACTCATTTCTAACACAGATTTCATTAGATCTGCAAAGTAATCAATTAAATATTGATCAGTTGAACCAAATATAATGTCATCAACATAAATATGAATAATGAAAACATTTTTCTTATATTTCTTTATAAAAAGGGTAGGATCAGCATTTCCCTAAACATAAATATTTTGAATAAAAAATCATGTAAGTCTATCATACCAGGCTCGAGGATCTTTCTTATGTCCATACAATGCTTTGGTAAGATTAAATACATGTTCAGGATGGTTTAGATCTCCAAAATCATGAGGTTGTTCAACAAAAACATCCTCTTGAACATAATCATTAAGGAATGCACATTTCACATCCATTTGAAAAATTTTGAAATTGAAAAATGCTGTAAAGGAATATGGAATATGAATACATTCAAGTCTAGCTACTAGATAATTGGTTTCATCATAGTCTTTTCCTTCTTGTTGATTATAGCCTTTAGCCAAAAATCTAGATTTATTTCATAAAGTGATTCCATTTTCATCACACTTATTTATAAAGACCCATTTTACACCAATAATAGAATTTTCATTAGGTCTTTTGACCAAGGTCTATAAGTTATTCCTTTCGAATTCATTTAGATCATCTTACACAGATTTTATCCAATCATCCATACCGAAAGCTATATCAGTGCTTTTTGGTTCTAATTGGTAAAGAAATTCTCGTTGTTCTAATTCATTCCTTAAGGAACTTCGAGTCCTTAAATTTTTATTTACATCACCAATGATACTTTCACTGGGATGATTCTTAAGAAACAAATGAATTGGGTTTTGTAAAACATTTTCAACAACAAAGTGTAGGAACTCTTCTGGGGTAAATTCTTCAGAATCAACTTCTTGGACATTTTCCTTATCAGAAGGATCTTCTAACAAAGGTTGATAAAGAGTTTTCGAAAAAAACATCTGAAGATGTAGGTTTGGATTGTTTAAAAACAAAATGATCAGTTTCGTAAAATTTGACATGTACTATTTCTTCAATAGTACAAGTATTTTTATTGAAAACTCTATATGCCTTATAAGTTATGGAGTAGCCTAAGAAAATTCCTTCATCAGATTTTGGTGTGAATTTTTATAGATTATCTTTAGTATTTAGAATGAATACCTATAAATCAAAAAAATGAAGAAGGAAAGTCTTGGTTTTCTACCATTCCATAACTGATGAGGAGTTTTTTAATAAAAGGTTTATTCAAAACTCGATTTATAGTATAACAAGAATTACATACGGCTTTATCCCCAAAATTGTTGGCTATAGAATATTCACTAAACATGGTTCTAGTTATATCTTAAAGAATTTCAATTTATTCTTTCAACAACACCATTTTTTAGGTGTTCTGGGTGATGAGAAGTTATGAGTAATTCCCTTTCTACTACCAGAATTTTCAAAGTCTAAATTTCGAAATTCTCCCCCATGATCATTATGAATAGTTATCAAAGAATGGTTTTTCTCATTTTTAACTTGGGCTCTAATATTTTTGAAATAAGAAAAATCTTTATAATTCTTTGCTAGAAAATATACCCATGTAAATCTAGTGTAATCATCAACTAAGACAAATACATAATACTTGCCTCCAATGCTTCAAGTTTGTGTTGGGCCAAAAAGATCCATATGCACTAATTGTAATGCCTTAGTAGTTGATATTTCACCGATTGATTTAAAAAATGATTTATGGTTCTTTCCATATTGACAAGGATCACATACTTTTAAAGAATAAAATCTAAGCTCTGTTAGTTCCTTAACTAATATTTTCTTAGAGATTTTCCATAGGTTCCAATGGTTACAGTTCCCTAACCTACTATGACATAACCCATAATAATCTTCCATTGCACTAAGGCAAGGTAAGTCTTAGCTCTTAAGGTATTCTAAGTTAAGTGTGTATACATTATCTTTCATATGGGAAGAAATAATAAACTCTTCCTTTTAATTGTGTACTAAGCACATGTCATTCCTAAAATACACAAGGTAACCTTCATCACATAATTGACTTATGCTAATGTGTTTGTGCTGAAAACCCTTTACAAATAAAACATTTTAAATCAATGTTTTTTAAAGAAGGACAATGTTACCTGTACCAATAATTTCTCCCTGAGCATTATCTCCAAATGCTACTTTTCCTTATTTCATCTATATAATCATTTCAAAGTAGTTTTTGTTACCAATCATATGTCGAGAACATCCACTATACATGTACCCGGTATTTCTATTGGTACCTTCTCTATTTTCCTAAAAATAAGAGTGTTAGACTTTCAAAATCCAAATTTTCTTGGATCTGGAAACTTTAGAAAGAAAAATCTTGGGCAACCATGTTTTCATTGAAAACAAGGCTTTATTAAATCCAAAAAATTGGGTTTTGTTTAAGGAACATTTTCTTGCCCAGTGTCCAACACACAAACACATAGTGCAGAATGGATCACATTGAAGAACAAAATAATTGTTACTAAAAATTGGTTTAGAACTAGTATAAACAAATCCACAATTATTCCTTAGAGGTTAGATTTGAGAATACATCTTATCAAATTTCTCCATACCTAAGGTATTGTTTGAAAAACACTTCCTCAATGAAAACACTTCAGATTTTAGTCTAACAATTAAGTTCTTGTCTTAAAAACATTATCTTTAGATCTAGATTTAGGCTCAAAAACATTTTTCTTAGAAATTACATTTTCTTTATCCTTAGAAAGTTTATCCTTCTTAAAATTTACTTCCTCAAGATTTTTTTGGAATACTTTCAAAATCAATGGGTTTATTATCACGATCCTTAGAAAGATCTGATATTTCCTTATATGTATAGAAATACTAGAATTTTCCTTATCAAATTTTTGTTGACATTAGAATTCTAATTCTCAAGAAAATTATAAAACCTAGAAACTTTATCATATGAAGGTAAAGTATAATCTTCATCAAAAGAATTATAATATATATCATTACTATATTTTTTATTTAAATAAACATTGGTCATAGATTCATCATTGTGTACCTTATCCATTAAACAATGATTTTAATAGGTAGTCTGGCTTTTAGACCCAGATTCTTCTATCCAGAAGATTCATAATATGTTGATTCATATGAATAGTCACCACCACTGGCACTCCAGGTGTCATTAGCTTTTAAAAAATTCAAATCTTTATATTTGTAGTACTTATTTCTGTTTCTATCGAAATGCTTTTCCATTCATTCATTTCTCTTATGCATAGGACAATCAAGTCTTATATGTCCAGCTCTCTTGCATTAATATCATGTGGCCTCTAAGTATTTCTTATCTTTCCTTTCTTTCTTCATGTATCTATATTGAAATTTCTTCTTTCTAAAAATATTTTTCATCCTTTGATCAAGATTGGCTAGTTCATTTTCTGAATATTCACTTCCACTAGATTCAGATTGTATAATAACATTCTTAGATTTGGAACTAGTAACTCTCTTAGGAGTCTTGGATTTCATATGATTTGAAGTTGTTGTAAAAGAAACACTTCCATTTCCATTATTCATCTTAACATTATTAGCATCTATCTTCATTCTAGTATCATGTTGAAGAAGAGTTCCAAACAACTCATCCAGAGTGATCTGAGTAACCTTCAAATTATCATCTATAGCTGTTCTCTTGGATTCCCCCTCATTGGCCACGATGTTTATGATATTTTCCACAAGAGCATCATCATCCAATCCTTTCTCACCCATAGATTGTAAACTGTTGACAATATTCATAAATCATGGTTGCACCTTACATATGGGTTTTCCATAAGGAAAGAAGAAACCATGATATTCTACTCTGAGCATGGCTCTTCTAGTTTCAATAACATTAAATGTTCCAAAGTGAGTAAGTTCAATCATCTTCCATATACAATTTTGTACTTCACAAGATAAACTCTGTCTATATATATTTCTAGTCATGTAACAATGAAATGTACTTTGTACCTTATAATTCAGGTGATATTAATGATTTTCTTGATTGGTGAAGGTACTAACTTCCTTTCTAGGGATTTTATATCCTCCAGTAAGCATAACAAAATTATCTACTCCAGTATTGATAATAAATGTCTTCATGCAATATCTCCAGTATTCGTAATCATTCCCATCAAAGATATGTGGTATTTTTGGATTTTGGTTGTCAATGGAACCAACATTGATTCCTTCCATCTTAAAGAAATTCATTCCACACAAACTTGTTAGTAACAAATTGTAAACAAGGAGAATATTCCTCAGTAAGGAAAAAGAAGAAAAATGAAAAAATTGAGAAAAGAAAACATATATGTGAATATAAGTATTTCAGAGACCTACTTTGATACCAATTATTGAATTGGTTCAGGGTATGATCTCACCCCCTCTGATACCAATTGTTGAGATGCTATGTGGAGTATGGTATACTCTATAATACCAAATGTAGGATCGAAATAATACAGATACTGAATGAAGTATCTAATTATGCTCAAAATACCAGAGGGGGTGCATTGTATACTTTAAAAAATTCCTTTGGAACTTTTAAAGATGGTTATGTTGAACAATGTTAAACAAGTTAAATTAACAAGTCTCTTGTTATACACACTTGCTAGATTCCAGATATATGATTCCGAGAAAGTTATTCTGGAAAAATGGTTCCGAAAATGAAACTTAAAAAAAGATTACAAAGATAAATATTTTACCTTAAAGTGTATAGAATCTAACTAAATCATAGTATACAAGTATAAGAAAGTATAAGATAGTTATACTTTCCTAAATAATCAAAATGTTGTGGAAAACATGAAAAAAACAAGTAACCAGTAGTAAATCTGTTAACCGAAAGAGAAGGGTATCCAAAAACATTGGATAAATGTCCCTTGATTTATAATTTCCAAAAATTCTATCCTACCCACACCAGGGTATGCCCTCCATACAAAGATCGGAGTCTGTATTTCTATCCCTGCAAGCCATCATCATCATGTTAGTCGGCACCTCTATCTTACTTAGCAAGAAAGTCCTCGAACGTTAAGGTATTTGACATCTTTGTCTTCTTATCCCTGAGTGTCCTCGAATGTACTCAGCAACATTCAGTGTTGCATGAAGAAAATCTATACAAGGTGTTCAATACACACTATTCATCATAGTATCTCTCTAGAAATCACTTCAACAGCATGTAATCTCTCGATTTATAGAACAATGTTGAGATCTTTCAAATGATCTCTTATTTATAGGCATAGCTCCAACAGTTGGCTCCCTCCTCCAACCACCATATTTTTCCATGAATTTCAGAGGGACTTGTACTTGTGTCCCTCAACCAACGGTTAGTTAGTAACTGAATGCATGACATCATTTTATAACCTAAACAAGTGTAAGAGAAAATATGGTCACATAACAAAAATCAAATATTCAGAATGTATGGAGATAAAAGTTTTGAGTCTAACCAAAAACACATTCGGTGTCTATAATACAAGTATATTAATATTCTGTTTCTAATGAATTCGGATCCTGATCACTATAGAATTTCGGAGACTTAATTTCAAGGAAATCCATATTCTGGATTCATGAGAATTCAGAACATGAACTTACAAATTCTGGAGTCAGAAATCATGAGAATTTTGAGTAAGAACTAAAAAAATTTCAGAGTATGAAATTACAATGTTCAGAGTCTGAATTCATCAGAATTCAGAGTATGAACATAAAATTTTTGGAGTCTTAGTTCAGAGGATTTGGAGTCAGAACTCATACATGTTCAAAGTTTGAATTTAGAGAACTCAGAGTCTGAACTCAGAAGAGTTTGGAGTCTAAATTTAGAGTACTCGGAGTCTAAAATCATAATAGTTTGGAGTCTGAATTTAGAGAACATGGCATCAAAACTCATAATAGTTCAGAGTTTGAATTCAGAGAACTCAAAACATGAATTCAGATCCTGAAAACATCATTCTATATATCTATGTATTATATAATTCTGTGGTTTTTAGATATGAAACCGACTTTTATACTTTGAGATAAAATGAACAATGAAAAACATGGTTAGGATAAATTTTCTTGAGGAAGGAAAATTTTCTTATTTAATGTAAAACATAAGGTAAAATGAAATTTTCCTTCAGATAAGTTGTTTGTGATTTTCAAAACATGAGGAATTGTAAAGTCATAATGAAACCTTTTTGACTCAACAATCTCCCCAAACATGAAGGAATGGAAAAGTCATAATGAATCCTTATTTACTTAACACTTAGGGATCTAATTCACTATAATCATACCAGTGTAATAAAATTATTTACTAACTCTGGGAAACTAGGATCGTGGTGATATAGTTGGCATCAGAGGATTTTTAGCAACATCTATGGAAATAAGATTTATAAAACATATATTATAAAACATAACCCTATTAATTACATTGAGGATAATTCTATGTTTAGGATATCATTCATTATACTTGGTAATAGATAACCTAGGTTCATCCTCTATAATTATGGATTGGGAATAAAATAGATTCATTTAGATATCAAATAAATGATTCTTCAATACTATATCACTATGATTATTGTTTGTCACATTAATCCTTGAGTTTTGGTGAATGGTTATAATTATCTAGGTTATACATTCGATTGTTATATTGATGATGATAAAGAGATTACAAAATTGAGACTGAATGTTGGATTTATATAGGAAGAAGTTGTTGAATAATGGTTGAGGTATTAAATTTGAAGTGGAATGATTAAGGTTATTTTGTTTTTGTATTTCAAAAATTATTACATCAATGGTTCTATGTTTATATTAATATTGAGATATATAAGGATAGTAAGGCAGTACTTATTCTTTAAAAATATACAAGAATCTGAGTTTTCATTTAGGATTTAAAGGTGAAAAATATTTGGTATGGGGCAATAAGATCTACATTACATTATTTATGGAATTTGATGTTAAGAATTATTTTCAAAATTTAAAGTCCTTTTTTGGAAGTAAATTTAGATGGAATTATTTTGGTAGAGTCTTATGTTTGTATTGGTATAAGATGAACATTGGTTATTATTTTTTGAGGATTACGAATGATTTATTCGATATTAGGTACTAAAAATATTGGTTTTTGTAAACATTTAATGGATAAATTAAATAATTATGGGTTATAGAATTCGCTAAAAATTCTTCATGCATAATGAATCATGTTTAATATCCATCTCTTGGTTAACTAAAGAAAGTGAAAATATTTCAATGTACAGACAAAGGATAAAATTGAGACATGGAATTAAATCGATTAAGTATTCTCAAGTTTTTATCTGGATAGTAGAATAATACCTCAACTCTAGGAAAAAGTATCTAAAATTTTTTGTTATACTAATACATAAATTTGTGCTGAATCAATGTTATTTGAAATCTTCATAGATTTATGGATTGGAGGCTTTCAAATTTAAATTTATTATTCTATTGTTTTTATTATTTATGACATCAATCATTCCCTATAAATATTTACATTTTTCTCCATTTATGTGTCTCTACTTTCAACTAGTCTTCTCCTATTCTAAAACCTAATTTAGTGGTGATCATCACATTTCTCTTTCAATCTTATTATGAGTATATTTTATTAACCCAATTTCCAATTTGGGGTTTCCAAAAATTATTTTATAGTATCAACCTTTTATATTTTTTTAAGTTACATTTCAAATTTTAAGGATGCAATTTATTGATGGAGGGGGGATTGTAACACCCAAAGATTTTATGGTATGTTATATTTAATAGCTTTTGTTGCACTCAACACTTTGTTCAAACAAACCACAATCTATTATAAACTTGACATTAAAATAAAAAAAATTAATATTATTTAAAAAAATTATATAAAATATAATGTTTAACATTCATTTTTATTCTTTTTCATTATATGATATATTAAAAAATCAAATTAAACTAGTATTTTTCTAAAACATAGATTTGCCTCATTTTGGTAGCTCAGTCATTTTAAATCTAGTTCATGATATATTTATATGTTCTATTTCACAAAATAATTTTATTATTTTAATTTGGTATATAATAATATAATTTGGTTTATTTTTTGGAATTTTTCATATAAATTTCATATTTTAGTGAATATTGAAAATATTGTATTTTAATTTAAAATGGTTTTTATCTGATTTATTTATATTTCTATATTAAAAGTTTAATTTATTTTAATGTATAAATATATTAATTATTTATTAATCTAACCAATATAGGACTTATTGGAATAAATTTAAAATTTTAATTAGATATAAAAACATTTCAAATGTTTGAACGTTTCACTTTAAATACATGATTTTTGTTTCTTTAAAGAATTAATTTTAAACCTATTTTTCCTAATTATTTTAATTTATTTAGGTAAAACATATTCCATGTATGTAATACTATGGAAAAAATTTGGTTATAATTTCAATTTTATTTTGAGGTATAAAAATAGTTACCATGGTAATATAATTATTTACCTTTATATGGGTAAACTTGTGATAAGGTTTAATGTTAAACGGAAGAAAATTAACACACCTAAAAGTTGATACATTTAATGGTTGTTTGAGGTGTTTCTAAAACATACCAAGCCTATACTAAATTAACTGAATTTATAATTATTTTTAATATATTCACCTCAACAGGGTGAGTTTTATATATATAATTTTTAATAATTTATTCACTAGAACCCACCTCTCCCCAAGTATAAATACCACCCCTCACCTCCCTATTTTGGCCCAAAAATCCTTGTGGATCCTAATATATATAACCAAACCTATCCATATCATTATACCCACATCCATGTTCTTCTAGTCTTACCAAAATAAAAAATCCAAGGGCCTCAAGGATCATACAAGGAGGTGATATTCAGGAGGTAATGTTTTCAAAGTACGCATCTTAATTTTATTCTTTGTCTATTTTCTCCTCACCTCATTCATCCATCAATGTGTAATAACTCACTAATCATGTATATACTTGTTTGTTTTTTTATAATTTAATATTTCATATCCATTTCATTTCTCACTTACTCTTATTCATCAAATTAAATTGTTGTCCCACTTATGTCAGCTAACTGACTCTGTGAATATTGTTTTTGTTCTTTTTCCATTACCTCTATAAGGCATAGTCATAAAACTCTTTTTCTGGATAAGTAACATTTAAATATTTACATTATATCTTATTTCATATTTTATAAATTTTATATTAAACATACCATAATGTTTTCCATATTATGGATATTTGATAACAACATTTGTGGAAGTGTGGAATACCATCCCCTCAAAGTGGAGTGATTCATTCATGCTATACAAGGAACGTATTAAGGAAAATTTTAAGAAAAATATGTAACATATATGATATTGACATGATAATATAACTATAATATACATATTTATCATTCATTTTACAGTATTGTAATACAATAATGAAATGAATGTTGTGTTCATGTGTACGTATGATCACCCATCTCCAGGAATGATTTATTTAATTTCTTATCATAAAACATTATAAGTTATTCTAAATACATATTTACTCAATATATTGGATAATTAGGTCTTGTGTTACGTTCTTTATATAATTAAATCTGGATCTGAGTAATAGATGATGAAAACAATAAGTCAAAACATACATGAGAAAACACGACAATCAATATGTAAAATAGGGAAATAATGAAATGTTCTCAACAAATAGTTAATAAGATATTATTAAGAGATAACATAAAATTTTATAAACATTATTATTGTTCTACAATAAGTTATTTACACTCCTAAAACCATTATAAATGGATTTATACACATACGAAGAGTATCAGACATAAAGTATGGCTTAATTTCCCAATCACATTATTATCAGACATTATTTACACATATGAATTTATTAGGGAATATTTATTATCTATGTCCATGTTTAATGAAACAAAATTCAAAATTATTATTTTAAATGTTTTATTTAATAGTCTCTTTAACTAAGACATCATTTTAAATGTTTATGAGATTTATTACTCTATATCTTTATCAGTTATGTCCATGTTTTGAAAGTGGGTTGTATGGATTTCAGTATTAGGAATTAACTTTTTTTTAATTTAATTTTTTTAATATCACAAAAAATTTCCAATGTTTTATAAGACACTTTTATTCCAAAATATATTTTAAAATTTCCTTTTTTACAAATGTTATTCTTTTGGATAAAAATCAATGAAAAAATGTGTATTTTTTCGGTAATTTTTAATGGAGTTTGATAAATTACTTTCATTTATGTCAACCACATTTTTATTTTATGATTAATTAAGGTTTATTTTTTATAAAATATACCATATTTTATTGAATTTTTTATGCTATATTTGTTTGTGGATAAGATATTTTGATCTCATTCATGATTTATGGTTAATGTATTAACATTTCGTGTGCTAGTTTTTATATGAATGTTTATGTTGTTTATGATTGACTTTTTTCATTTGTAAAATGTATTGGACATAGTAAATAATGGTAGGGGCCAACTATAACCCTTATATTCATCGGTAGGTTTCATTAAAAATCTATTTGGTGTTGGCTAAGACCATACCCATTTGTTAGATTCTTAGTGTAAATCCTTGACCAGATTTGATTCTTCGTATGAATACTTGAGGGTATCTTCTAAATGTCTAGAAATATGAATTACATCAATATGATATTTCTTACTGATATTATATGGGATTAGTTCCCCAGTATATTGTCCATGTGAATGTTTAAATGGAATTATTTGATTTATTTTATATATATTATGCAAAATATTGTGATTAAAATATATGTGATTTAGTTTTATACTTTTCCCTATTATTTTATGTTTATTTCTGAGAAATTACACTATATTTTTTATCCTTAATAAACATCTGATCTCACCCCTTTCTTATGTTTTAATTTCCCATGATTAAAAGAATTTTGTTATGACTAATATGGACGGTTAATCTTAGAGAATAATAGAGTTCTCAAAAGATTATCTATACTATATTTTATATTTTGAATAGTAATGTAAGAATTATATATATAATCTATTTTCTAAGGCAACTAAATTGATATATCATTCAGGATTTGATTATTTTTAATCATGCTAATGTAATAAAATAAAGCATAAACTCTTGACAAATAGGGTCAGTGTGTTACAAAGGGTTTGGTGGTGTTTCTCTTGAGATGGTCAAGGACTTCTGGAATGAGATTTCCTAACCCATCATATAGCTACTTATGGGAGAGTCGAGGGAATATTCATATATAGATTGAGTTATGAGAAGGATCATCTGTAGGGTGGCGTATGTGGATAAGGGGATATAAGAGAAGTATGATTTGGTCAGAGGTTTTATCTCTTATCGCCACCACCATCAGGTGATCCACGTTTGGCTCAGGGAGCTGGTGGGAAGGGATAAGGCCTGGTACAGGCCATGGTGGACTATGATTGCAAGGATATAGGAATGATATGGTGTACGATATATCAGGTTCTAGTCATTATTTTCCTTTCTTGAATCTTGTTCGAGACATAGTAATTCTTGTTGAACCATTGAATTGACCCTTACTCTTAGAGACTCCTAGTATAGGAGACTTAATGATCACATATTGGTTCCAAAATTGTGACATGACTCTTAGAGGCTATAGTTTGGTAAGGATATCATATTAGTGACATCGCGGACATATTACTTCATTTTTAGTATGTACAGGTTGTCCACAGTTTATGCTCTGATTGAATTTTTTTTGTAGAATAGTGCATTGTGTCCGTTGTGATAAAACCTTGTTTTCTATTTTTTTTAAATGGAAATCCAGGAAGTGTAGTATTGACTCACGAATAGAAGGGTGTAGCGGATTACTCATCAGTTAGCTAGCCTGCCCCTCGATGTAGTGGATTTTATGAGTCATTAGTTCCATATAATGGTGGTGAAGTATGAGGGCGTCTTTCTTGAATATGTTCCTCGTTTACCTCCCCACCAATAGTTAGAATTATTTATTCATCTACACCTCGGTATGGAACTGATATCTACACATTCATATTGGATGCCTCCCAGGGATCTTCATTAGTTTATGGTGAATTTGGAAGACTTAAATAGGAAGGCTTATTTGAGGCCCAGTGTCTCACCATGGGAAGCCTAATTTGGTTTTCCAAAAAGGTATATGGGGGATTTGGGTTATTTGTGGATTACTGATGCTTGAAACAAGTGACCATGAATAATACCTATACCCTACTGAGGATTGATAAGCACTTTAAGAAGTTATAAGGGGTGTGATAGTTCTTGAATATTGACCTCAAATCAAGATATCAACAACTGTGTGTATGAGATGATATATTAATGATTTAATTCAGATGATATTATGGTCACTATGAGTAATTTGAGATTTATTTTGGAATTACAAAATCCTCATAACTATTCATGGGACACAGGAACTGGATCTTTCAACCATTCTTAGACATGTTCGCGATAGTCTTCATCGATGAAAAGCAGGTGTTCTCAGCCTCATAGGAGGAGCACGTGAGAAACTTGGGGATGGTCCTATACACGATCCCAGAGAACCAAATTTTCCGGAAGCTCTTGAAGTGTCAACATTGGATTTGGAGGGGCCATTTTCATGGAAACTTCATCTCAAAGTATGGAGTTATAGTGGATCCAGAAAATTTTGAGGCAGTGCTTTCTTGGGATCCCCAAAAGAATGTTTCTAAGGTATGGAGTTTACATGGACTATTATAAAAGGATTGTAAAATACATATATAGAGTGGAATCACACTTGAATGTCTTGAGAAAGAAATGGAATCCCTTTTTGTTGGTAGAAACGTTTTATAAATGATTTTAAGAGATAATTAAGTGGTTGACAAGTGTTCCCATCATGATGTTACTAGAAGAAGATGTTGAGTATGTATTGTTTTGTGATGCATCAGGAACCAGATATGGATGTGTTTGGATGTAGTGTTAAGAAGTTATTCCCTATGGTTTATATTATTAGACATCACATGAAATAAACTAGGTGAACCATTCCCTTGAATGATTAGTATTATATTTCACATTAAAAATGTGGTGATAATACCTTATTGGGGAGTGATTCATCATGTACTCTGACCACATGAGTCTCAATTATATCTTTATTTGGAAGGATCTTATCTTTATATAGAGTTGGGGGATATATGACCTCTCTGACTTTGAATTTGATATTGTATATACTACTGGGAAGGGAAATAAGTTGGAATATTCTCAGAGTAGATAATATAGTTCGCAGATTCAGAATGGGGAGTAAGTGCAGTAGAACTCATTGCAGTTATCCATTTTTTGATGGATATGAATAAGATTACCTCCAATCAATGGGTGTCACCCCTCCACTATTATATAATGTTAGGGTGTCATTTATTGGGGATAGTTACTAAGATACCCTATATGCTCAGATATCCACAGGGTATTCTCCAAATGGATTTTCTAAACATAGGGAGCACACGATTATTTTAATGGGATACATGATAGCACCAATGATGTTTCAAGATTATGTTTTAAGAGAGTTTTATAAATCTACTTTTTTTGTATATCCATGTGTGTAAAATAAATACCATGACCTCCAACATCCATTTTGGTAGCCATAGATGAATAATTGAGTTGATGAGTTTGTTTCATAGGGCCTTATTTATTAACAAGTGATGGTTGAGCACCAAATTCTTGCAGGTTTGTCTAAACAATTTGATGTTCGAGAATGGATGTGGGATGTGATATCTATAGAATATTGATGAAGCTGAAATTTTCATATATTTTATACTGTAAATCATTTTTCATAATCCCACCATAGTTTTATTGAATGGGTAATTGTCATGTTTTTAGGTTTTAGTGTTATTTTGAGCATAAATGTGAAAAATGACTAATTCTGGATTTTTGACAGATCTTTATGTCAAGGGTATTTTTTTCATTTACTGAAAAATATAATTCCAAATTTTCGAATTCAAATTTTTTTATAATCCTTATTATATTTCCTTCATTTTTGTCTTTTGGACCAGGAGCTGATTCGACCATCTAGAGAGTTTGAAAATTCATTGAAGGTGGACATTTTTTGCTGGCTGACAGCGTGGACCCCACCAATGTAATAGAACCCAAACGTGGCCTAAACACATGAAAATGAGGTGTTTTTAGCTGGGATTTAACTTAGACATCTAGGAACTACCTTAAAAGAAATTTGGGGAAGTTTGGATGTTATTAAGGAGGAAATGAAACGACATTATTTTGGAGGAACCATCCTAGAAGCTTCGTCCAGAAACAGAAACCGAGAATTAAAAATTGATTACTTCATCATACGGTTTCCAAATTATCTGAAATTTGGAGGAGAGACGGAAAAGATATTTATGAACAACATTAATTAAGGGTGGAACCCGTTAAGAGGTCATTTATGTGGTCTAAAACGTTCAAAATATCGGGGGTCGAATTCTGCCTATAAATGGAGGCCCCCACCTCCTTCCCAAAGCATTCCATTCTCCATCCATTCCTTCAAGGAACCAAGGAGGAGATATCCACCAATGGAGGCCGGAAAAAAATATTCCCCCTTTCTTTTTAATTTATTATTTTTTCTATATTTTTAGTTTTAAATAGTAATTTAGATTTCTAATAAATTGATGGATTATTTTTTATTTTTGTGTCCACTGATTCACCCTCTTTTCTTCCTCTCATCTTACCATTGTGAACTATAATACTCATGATCATGAGTAACTAATCCGAGAAATATTCTGAGGTAGTAATCAGGTTCTTGAACCCAATACCATCTTTTTAATATTCTTTGATTTAATTCTAAGGATAATTTATTGTGGGTGTAATCCTCAATGTGCTTGTCTAAAGATTAACTTCTTAATCTACAACCATTTTCACTTGGTTGAGAAGGAGGATGGAGGGTGTGCTTGGCAATCACTAAGTAGACTTCTCATTCATAACTAGTGTAGAATAATGTGTAAACACATATGATGAAGTGTGTACACTAAGAATATTTGAAACTAGCCAATGAAGGTGCTCCCTGGAAATTCTCTCGGGAGAACTTCCTTTCTTCTATAATTCCATTCTGTTTAGCATTGCATGGTAATTTATAATGGAATGATAGTTTCCTATTATTTTTTATATCAATTAATTTATTAAATTCAATTTATTTTATAAAATATAAAACAAAAAAAAGAATTATTTTAGGTGAACTAGAATAAGTGATTGAACTGACTTCAATGCTCCTCAAGTGAGATGACCCTGGTCAGCCACTGTGCTACATTAGGAAAGTAAATTTTCTTTTTCCATGACCTACGATAGGTGTGCTTCAAAACCGGCGCTGTTTTTGTGAAGCTGAGTAGTTATTTCAATCACTTTTTGAAAATTCACATTTTTGAAAATAATTTATTTTATTTTCAATAAGAAAAATGTTTAAAAAAACTCTTTTTTCCATGATGTATTAAAATTCCAATTTGTATGCATGGAAAGATTACTCGCAGGTGCAATATCAAGAACCATAAATTGATTATTGTGATCTAAATGACCTGTTTGAAAGGATTATTAATAATATTGATGATTTGCGGAGGAAAATGGAATGACCATGGGATTATGTTCACGCAAGGATGGAGCAACCCGACCCTGAGCTGGATCAAGAACATGAGACAGTGGTGGAAGAAATTTCACCACTCATCATTGAAGAACCAGAGGAGGTAAATTTCGGGGAACCTGAAGAAGCATTCATCCTCACTCAACCAATTCTACCTGAGATAGATGAAAAGGAGGATGAATTTCTTGCTAAGCTAAATGTGGGAGATCAACAAGAATTGGATAAATTCTGGAATGAATGTGTGGAGTTGCTTGATCTCCCCAATCCTTGAAAAGAATATGAGCCAGCACCACTGAAAGAATACCCCCACCCAATCTGTGGAATTTGAAGTCAAGATGGAGGATTCTGACAACCTACATCTGTCCTGTGATGATCAACTCCAAGAGGAACTTTCCATCGAAGAAGAGATTCAAGCTGAACCAAATCAGATAGATGATACATTCTTGAACTCAAATTCTTTTAATTTTGACGAAATGAATATTAGTATAACTCCCAATTGTTTTGAATTTTCAGAATCAGATGACTCTTATTATTCCCTTGAGGATGTAGAGACAGAAGAAGATTCACCTGTTGCTGAACATCTAGAGCTCCCAAGAGATGTTGAACACTTACTAGAGGGAGCACAAGAAGAGAAAATAAATGTTTCACAAGTAGAAAAAAATAAGGAGGAAGTTCCATACTTCATCCTACCCGCGCCATGTAAGCTATATAAAATTGTGAAGGGGGCAGATCTGGTATTCTCTATCTATGGAGTCCTCCTCAATAAGAACAAAGAACTGCAAGCTCGGACGAGCCACATGTTGTGGTTTAAAAAAAAGAAACTTCATCCACCGACATATTATGGATAAAAGCTGTTACTGCCCTCTGGAGGCAGTAAAAGATTACAGGGCCCACGTGTGGGATCATACCAGGATTTATATTTACATGCTTTCTAGTAATTTAAATTTCAAATTCTGTATTAGGAAATAGTCTAGAATGTGGCCCCTCCCTCTTTTCATTTTGAGCTTAAATGAAATTATCCTTGTGATTAATTGAGTAATTTTTCTTTTGTAGGATAATGAAGGCCGAAGGATGCCTCGAGAATTAGAGGAAGAGGACCGAATCATTATTTCAAATGGGAGTTAAATTTTACAATTATCATTTAATCTTCTTTTATTTTTTGGTCCAAAACATATTTTGAGCTTTAATGAATATTATTATCACTTTTAAAACATCAATTGATTTTGAAAGAGTTGAAATGATTTTTGAAATAATGGATTTTAAATGATTGTTGATATGAATTCATTTCCCTTGAAATGGATTTTCAAGATTTTTAATGAGTATGACTGATTTTTGAAATCCAAGCCCATGAAACACTAACTCAAAATATTTTTCCAATCCTGTGAGGTATTCTAAACCACGTTTACGTATTCTTCCTATTACCCACACTTTCTTGAGGGAAACTTGAATTTTGTGGGAGAACTAGAATTTGTGAATATTCTATTTCAAAGCATTGGATTTCATGGAATGCATTTGAAATGATTGAGGCATATATTTGGCTAGCCACATTTTATCTTGATACCCACCTTTACATTTATCATTTGTAAGCCCTTAGATTCCATGAATTTCCTGATAGGTTTAATCCACATTACAAGCCAATTTTTCCTTACCTACCCGCTCTTTTAGTATTTCCGCATGGTTATTTCAAGTTTGAGTGTGGGGGAAGGGAATTTCATGTGAGTTAATTGGGATGTGTATCATTTATGGGTGGTGGGAGGTGTGTTTCAATACATTGGGCAATGGATAACAAGAGAATTGGGCATGTGCCGTCATTTCATTGTGCTTTATTTGTTTCATCCATTTCTCCTTAAAAAAATAAAACAAAAATGGGGATGAGCATGAATTCCTCATTGTAAATTCCTTTATGACTCATGTACCTCTCAAAAATAAAGGTCATGAATTGTCATTCATTCATTGTATTCAATTTCCACTCATCCTTTATGAAAAAATAAAATGAAAATAAAGATGTGCCTTTCTGAAGCTTTGAAAAAAAAGGAGAAATTAAATGATATAATTCATTATAATCACTTCTTAGCTCATGTTCCATGTCATAAAAGGGTGTGGTTTTGTTTTTCATATTTTCAAGTGGGATTGAGTAATTAATTTCCAGTGTTTTCACTAGAATTAATCATGCATTGTACATAAAAGTCCAACCTCCACTTTCTAGCCTGAAACTTTTTCAATCATTTTCCCACAAACCCGAAGCCACATAATCATTTGAACCTTTAATTAAATCCCTCATGATTGAATTATATTTCATGTTTCACGCTTTGGAGAAATTATAATTTTCACAAGCCTATGGTGATACATGCGATTTCAAAGTATGAGTTAACACTAGAATCAATTTCTCTTGAGTGAAGAGTGACATAAAATTCAATGTGAGGTAGGTTTTGATTGGGCCATGGATTGATTTATGAGGTTGAACAAGCATTAATTATTGAAATGAAAATAATATATAATTATTATTCATATATGAGATATGATATAATTCTATTTTGGGTAAGATCATTGATATTCTATCATTTTTTATTGTTGGGTGTAATTTGATTTGGATATAAGATGATTTCCCAGGAGTGCAATTATTAAGTGTGGGTGTGTGATGAAGCTCACATTTGCATATATTTCATACTGTAAATCATTTTTTTTAATCCCACCAATGTTTTATTGAATGGTTAATTGTCACGTTATTAGGCTTTAGTGTTATTTTGAGCATAAATGTGAAAAATGACTAATTCTGGATTTTGACAGATTTTTACATCAATGGTAATTTGGTCATTTAATGAAAACTATAATTCCAACTTTACATATTCAAATTTTTTTATTATCCATATTTTATTTCCTCCAATTTTTTCTTCTAAACTAGGATCTGATTTGGCCATCAAGAGGGATTGAAAATTCATTGAATGTGGACATTTTATTCAGGGGGACAGCGTGGACACCACAAATGTAACGGAACCCAAACACATCCTACACACATCCAAATTAGGGTTTTCCACCTGGGATGGAACGATTTAATCTAGGGACGACCTTAAAAGAAATTTGGAGATGTTTGGAAGTCATTAAGGCAGAAATGAAACGACAATACTTTGGAGGAACCATCCTGGAAGCTTCGTCCTGAAACAGAAACCGAGAATTAAAAATTCCTAACTCCTTCATCTGGTTTCCAAATTAACTGAACGTTGGAGGAGAGATGGACAAGATATTTATATACAACATTAATTAAGTGTGGAATGTTTGAAGAAGTCATTTATGGGGTCTACAAGGTGAAATCCTTTAGGGGTTGAATTCTTCCTATAAACGGAGGCCCTCGCCTCCTTCCCAAAGCATCCCATTCTCCATCCATTCCTTCATGGAACTAAGGAGGAGATCTCCACCGAGGGAGGCCGGTGAAAAATCTTCCCCCTTTATTTGTAATTAATTTCTTTTATTTATTTTTACTTTTCAATTGTAGTTTAGATTTCTAATAAATTCATGCTTTTTTTTTTGTCTCCACCGATTCACCCACTTTTCTTCCTCTTATCATACCATTGTGAACTATAATAATTATGATCATGAGTAACTAATCCATGGAATATCCCGAGGTAGTAATTAGGTTCATGAAACCAAGACCATGTTTTTAATATTCTTTTATTTTATTCTAAGGATAATTTATTGTGCGTGTAATCCTCATTGTGGTTGTCTAGTGATTAACTTCATAATCTACAACCATTTTCCCTTGATTGATGAGGTGGATGGAGGGTGTGCTCAGAGATCGCTATGTAGATTTTTCATTCATAACAGGTGTAGAATAAGGCGTGCACACATACGATGGAGTGTGTACACTAAGAATATTTGAAACTTGCCAATAAAGGTGCTCCCTGAAAAATCTCTCGGGACAACTTCCTTTCTTCCATAATTCTATTATGTTTAGAATTGCATGATAATTTATAATTGAATGTTAGTTTCCTATTATTTTTTATTTAAATTAATTTATTAAATTCCATTTATATTATAAAATATAAAAAAACAAAATGAATTAGATTAGGTGAACAAGAATATATGATTGAACTGACTTCAATGCTCCCCAAATGAGATGACCATGGTCACCCACTGTGCTGCATTATGAAAATAAATGTGCCTTTTCCACACCCTACGACAGGAGTGATTCAAAAATGGTGCCATTTCCAGGGAGCTAAGTAGTTATTTCGATCACTTTTTCAAAATTCACATTTTCTTAAAAATTTTATTTTATTTACATTATTAAAAATCATTAAAAAAATTATCTTTTCCATGATGTATTCAAATTCAAATTTTTATGCACAGAAATATTACTCGCAGGTGCAATATCAAGAACCAGAAATTGATTATCGTGATCTAAATGACTGGGTTGAAAGGATTAGTAATAATCTTGATGATTTGGGGAGGAAAATGGAATGGGCATTGTATTATGTTCATGCAAGGATGGAGCAACCCTACCCTGAGACGGAGCAAGAACCTGAGATAGTGGTGGAATAAATTTCACCACTCATTATTGAAGAACCAGTGGAGGTAAATGTCAGGGTACCTGAAGACTCGTTCATCCTCACTCAACAAATTCTACCTGAGATAGATGAAGAGGATGATAAATTTCCTATTGATCCAAATGTGGGAGATCAATAAGAATTGGATAAATTATGGAATGAATGTGAGGATTTTCATTGATCTCCCCAAGAATTGCAAAGAAGAAGATCCAGCACCACTAAAAGAAGACCCCACCCAACTGGTTGAATTTGATGTCAAGATGGAGGAGTCTGACAACCTACATTTGTCCTGTGATGATCAACTCCAAGGGGAACTTTTCATAGATGAAGAGATTCAAGCTGAACCAACTCAGGGAGACGATATATTATTGAACTCAAATTCTTTTAATTTTGTTGAAATGAATTTGAGTATAACTCCAAATTGTTTTGAATTTTCAGATTTAGATGACTCTTATTATGACCCTGAGGATGAAGAGACAAAAGAAGATTCACATGTTGAGGAACATATAGAGCTCTCGGTAGATATTGAACATTTACTAGAAGAAGCACAAGAAGAGAAAGAAAATGTTTCATGAGTAGAAACAAATACGGAGGTTACAGACTTCATCCTAACTCCACCATGCATGTTATACCAAATTGTGAAGGGGAGGATCTGTTATACTCTGTCTATGGAGTCCTCCTCAACAAGAACAAAGAACCGCAAGCTGGGAAGAGCCAAATGTGGTGGTTTAAATCAAAGAAGATTCATCCACTGACAGATTATGGATAAAATCTCGTACTACCCTCTGGAGGTAGTAACGGATTCCAGGGCCCACATGGGGGATCATACCAAGATTTATCATTACATGATTTCTAGTAATTTAAATTTCAAATTCATTATTAGAAAATATTCTAGCATGTGGCCCCCTTCCTCTTTTCATTTTGAGCATAAATTAAATGATCCTTGTTATTAATTGAGTAATTTTTCTTTTGTAGGATCATGAAGGTAGAAAGAAGCCCTGATAATTAGAAGAAGAGGGCCGAATCATTATATCAAAAGGGAGATAACTTTTTACTATTATCATTTAAACTCCTTTAATTTTTTGTCCATAACATATTTTGAGCTTCAATTAATATTCTTATCACTTTTCACACATCAATTAATCTTGAAATAGTTGAAATGATTTTTGAAATAATGAATTTTAAATGATTGTTGATATGAATTCATTTCCCTTGAAATTGATTTTCAAGAATTTTAATGAGTTTGACTGATTTTTGAAATCCATGCCCATGAAACACTGACTCAAAATATTTTTCCAATCCTGTGAGGTTTTCTAAACCACTTTTACGTATTCTTCCTATTACCCACACTTTCTTGAGGGAAACATGAATTTTGTGTGAGAACCAGAATTTGTGAATATTCTCTTTCAAAGCTTTGGATTTCATGGAATGAATTTGAAATGATTGAGGAATATCTTTCTCTAGAAACATTTTATCTTGAGACCCACCTTTATATTTATCCTTCGTAAGCCCTTAGATGCCATGAATTGCCATATAGGTTTTAGCCACATTACAAGAAAATATTTCCTAACCAACCCGCTCTTTTAGTGTTTTCTCAAGTTTATTTCATGTTTGAGTGTGGGGGAGGGGCCTTTCGTGTGCGTTCATTGGGATTTGTATCATTTATGGGTGGTTCGAGGTGTGTTTCAATACTTTGGGTAGTGTATAAAAAGAGAATTGGGCATGTGTCATCATTTCATTGTGCTTTATTTGTTTCATCCATTTCTCTTAAAAAAAGAAAAGAAAAAAATGGAGATGATCTTGAATTTCTCATTGTAAATTACATTATGAATCATGTCCCTCCAAAAAATAAAGGGAATGAATTTTCATTCATTCATTGTATTCAATTTTCATCTCATCCTCTATGAAAAAAATAAAAAGAAAATAATGTTGTGCCTTTCTAAAGCTTTAAAAAAAGGAGAAATTAGATGATATAATTCATTATAATCAGTTCTTGGCTCATGTACCAGGTCATAAACGTGTGTGGTTTTGTTTTTCATATTTTCAAGTGGGATTGAGGGAGGAATTTCTTGTGTTTTCACTTGAATTAATCATGCACTGTACTTAAAAGTCCAACCTTCTCTATCTAGCCTGAAACTTTTTTAATCATTTTTCCACCAACCCTACGCCATAGAATCATTTGAACCATTAATTAAAGACATCATGATTGAATTATTTTTCATGTTTCATGCTGTGGATAAATGAGAACATTCACAATCCTATGGAGATACATGCGATTTCCAAGTATGAGCATAACTCTAGAATCAATTTCTCTTGAGTGAAGAGTGACATAAAATTCAATGTGAGGTAGGTTGTGATTGGGCCATGGATTGATTTATAAGGTTGAACAAATTTTAATTAATGAAATGAAAATAATACAGAATTATTATTCATATATGAGAAATGATAAGATTCTATTTTGGAAAAGATCATTGATATTTTCTCATTTTTGATTGTTGTGTGTAATTTGATTTGGATGTAAGATGATTACCAAGGAGTGAAATGTTTAAGTGTGGGGGAGTGATAAAGCTCACATTTTCATATATTTAATAATGTAAATAATTTTTTATAATCCCACCATAGTGTTATTGAATGGTTAATTGTCATGTTTTTAGGTTTTAGTGTTATTTTGAGCATAAATTTGAAAAATGACTAATTCTGGATTTTTAACAGATTTTTACGTCAAGGGTATGATGATCATTTAATGAAAAATATCATTCCAAATTTTCTGTTTCAAATTTTTTTATAATCCTTATGTTATTTCCTTAATTTTTGTCTTCTGTTCCAGGAGCTGATTCGGTCATCGAGAGGGTTTGAAAATTCATTGAAGGTGGACATTGTATTCGGGCGGGCAGCATGGACACCACCAATGTAACGAAACCCAAATGCGGCCTAAACACATTCAAATGAGGTGTTTCCACCTATTATGGAACGAGGACATCTAGAAACGACCTTAAATGAAATTTGGGGAAGTTTTAAAGTCATTAAGTCATATATGAAATGACATTCCTTTGGATGAACCATCTTGGAAGCTTCGTCCAGGAATAGAAGCCGAGAATTAAAAATTCATAACTCCTTCATGCAGTTTCCAAATTATCTTCAATATGGAGGAGAGACGTAAAATATATTTATGAACAACATTTATTAAGGGTGTAATGGGTGAATAGGTCATTTATGGGGTCTAAAACGTGAAAACTTTTGGGGATCGAATTCTGCCTATAAAAGGAGGCTCTCACCTCCTTCCCAAAGCATCCCATTCTCCATCCATTCCTTCAAGGCACTAAGGAGTAGATCTTAGCCGAGGGAGGTCGGCCTAATATATTACCCCTTTATTTTTAATTTATTTCATTTCTTTATTTTTAGTTTACAATTTTAATTTAGATTTCCATAAAATATATGCATTGTTTTTTATTTTTGTGTCCGCTGATTCACCCTCTTTTCTTCCTCTCATCTTACCATTGTGAACTATAATACTCATGATCATGATTAACTAATCCAAGGAATATCCCGAGGTAGTAATCAGGTTCTTAAACTCACGACCATGTTTTTAATATTATTTTATTAAATTCTAAGTATAATTTATTGTGGGTGTAATCCTCATTGTGGTTGTCTAAAGATTAACCTCTTAATCTACAACCATTTTCCCTTGATTGTGGAGGTGGATGGAGGGTGTGCTTGGCGATCTCTAAGTAGACTTTTCATTCATAACCGGTGTAGAATAAGGTGTGCACACATACGATGGAATGTGTACACTAATAATATTTGAATCTTTCCAATGAAGGTTCTCCCTGAAAATTATCTCGGGAGAGCTTCCTTTCTCCCATAATTCCATTCTATTTAGCATTACATGGTAATTTATAATTGAATTTTAGTTTCCTATTATTTTTTATTTCAATTAATTTATTAAATTACATTTATTTTATAAAATATAAAACAACAAAAATAATTCTATTAGGTGAACTAGAATAAGTGATTGAACTGACTTCAATGATCCTCAAGTGAGATGACCCTGGTCAGCCACGGTGCTACATTAGGAAAATAAATTTTTTTTTGCCATGCCCTACGATAGGCGTTCTTAAACTATATGATGGGATTAACATTTAATTAATAAGGGAATGATTCCATATGGGTGACCTTTGACAGACTCACCAGGTCATCCCACTTTCTACTTATTCGAGAATTGATATTAGTAGAGATAATGGGGAACCTCTATGGTTAGAAAATAGTTCAAATCCATGGATTCACATCGATTAATATTTTTAATCGTGATTATTTCTTTTCATTTTGGATGTGTGAGGGATTAAAGGGGGTGTTTGAGAATAAGTAATGCTTGGGTATAGTGTTTCATCCACAAACTGATGGATGGGATTAGTATACCATTTGGGTTCTAGAGGACCAGATGTGAGCTTGAATGGTAGATTTTGGACATAGTTTTTAGGATATACTACCACTATTGGAGTATTCTTACAACAACAACTTCCATTCCACCATTGGTATGGAATCATCAGAGGCTTTTTATGGGAAACCCTATAGGTCACCACTTTTCAGGACTGACCTAGGGGAGTTGAACCCCTTTGTCTGAAGTTGGTGAGTTCTACTACAGAAAAGGTATTGATTGTCAAGGAGAAGATGAAGACATCATAGTTTCATTATAAGTCATATGATGACAAGCGATGGATGCCTTCAGAGTTTGATTATGGAGAAAATGTGTTCTTAAGGGCTTCACCTTGATATGGATTAATGATTATTGGCTAAGGAGGCAAGTTATATCTAATTTTCATTTGAATTTTTTGGATACTGTGTAGTGTTTTTTATATGGTGTACAACTTATCTATATGTTCAAAATTGGACCGAGTACATGATTTCATCCATATTCCATTACATAGAAGGTAAATTCATGACACATTGGTTTTTATCAACTATGGAAATATATAAATTGTGGATTGAGATACATTTTTAGAGTACCCAGTTGTAATCGATGATCGGTAGAAGGGGGTCATTTGTGGGAAGTCAATTCCTTTGGTACAGGTCTAGTGGTAGGACATGAATTATGAGGAGATAGCATGGGATTCGGAGGATCGGATTTATGGAATGTACCCACATCTCTTTGTCTAGCCCTTATTTTATCTTTTCAAGGACATAAATCTCCATGGTGCGGAGAATTTAATGTCTCTTATTTTCCATTTATTACTTTTAAATATTATATTAATTATTTGTGAGACTAAGAGCTAAGACAGTGTGCGTTTATGAGTCCAATTATGTCCATAAAAATCTATTGAATATATAAAAATATTAAATATCATGTGCGTGTGGTTTTCTTGAAAAAGTGTAATAACTATTAATTGTGTTCTTGGCTCAGAAATATAATGGAACCATTGACCTAGAAATGGAATTTTTCCCTATGAAAATTTTAACATTGGTCTGTGTGGGAAATTTGTGAAAAGGTGTTTGTAGGAATAAAAAGATTAAAAAAATAATAAAAAATTAATTAAATTTTGTTGTCTAGATGAAAAAATATTCCTTTAAATGTCTCCTTATTTCTAAATTTCAGTGTAATCCCTATGACCTTGGAACTTCCGGTGTGTCATTCAGGAGATAGATCTGGAAATCTTTCCCAACAAATGATGACAGATCAAGGATCGATGATCGACAAACATCAATTTTGAAGGACCTCTTGAATGAAAAAAACACATCATTTTTATTCCTCACCAAGTACTCAAAATGGTGTTATTTAATGTTATTTGGATTTGATATTCCCTGATATAAATTTCTACAATTAGTGTTAATCAATAAAGGATTGAATTGATTCACAGATCATTCATATTACGGGATGCGATTTATGTTTTAAGGATTTTTTATCACGGGAAGTTATTTGGATTAATTTTTTGATGAATTCGTTTTCTATTATAATTAAAATGAACCTATATCATCATAAACATTGATCGAGGATCATTCCTCTAGATTGATTGTGATTTTCTCCCCCAATTCCACATTTCAACACGAGCGTTCTTCCTTGGTCCAAGGATCGAAAATTCACTATCAATTGGTTGTTGTGCACTCACTTCATGTTATAGTGAACTGGTATTATAGATCTGAGATCAAAAAAACCAAATGGCGGTTTGATGGTTGTTGTGGTAGTGAATCGAATGATGAACAATTCATGAAATTGTTTTCGTTGGCATTCTTCGGCACAACGCAAATAAGGATATTTTGATCTAATTTGAAAATATATTTGGTGATTAAATGCATATTTTGATGATGGAAAGGCTTGTAAAACCACATATATAGAGTTTTACTACAAGGAGAGTCCGTAAATAAAAGTCTAGAGTAGAAGAGGAGGCACGTGACCGCTGATCTGGAATTCTAGAATATCATAAAGAACACGACATGTAATTCAGGATTACACTACATGCAGGGCCCCCTAGCTTCATCACTAGGGTTTTTTCATAGTAAAGAACCAAATGGTATGTGAAAACTATAAAAAATCATGTGACCCCCCCTGTTTGGATCAGTATATACTTTGGATTTACATGTAAATGGGTTGGATTACATGGGCATAGACATGTTTTTTACTCCAACACGGAAACTTCTTGGCATACATGGACTGGTACATGGACATGGCTTCGGTACACAAACATGGTCTGGAGACACATGTAGGATACTATGTTTATATACACATCATTTAGTCATTCTACACACCTTTTATATGAATACCACATGCCATGTGAGGCTCTTCCACATAGGGATGACTTCATAGAGATGGATACATTGTTCACCAATTGGGACATGATGTGTAGTCCCATAAAGATTAATTGAGGATCTTGATATTCCTAGTTTGGAACAGTATAGGTTGAGTGTGTTCTCATGGTCATTTACTAGAGGGTGTAGTTTGAAATTACGTACACATCACTGAATTGTGATCCACTATATAGGAAAATGCTCGGATTTAGTTGTAGTGTCTCTTCAAGAGACTAGTGTGAGATCTTATATCATCCATATATGGATTGTGTGGAATCATCATGACCTCCCTGATTTGGGAGTTGATCCTATATATTTCATTCCACATCGGTAGGGTTTTCGAAATCACTTACATACGATCCACTATGTAGTATGATGATTCATACTGGTCATGTGGTAATCCCCAATGGTTCTAGTCATGAACCCTGTCTATGTATCACGGTCCCCATGGACCAAGGACCTTTTGTGGGTAGTTATAAATTACCTAGATCACTTCATCATTTATCTATAATGGCAGCATGGCTCATAGAGTGGGTTCACCCAGAAAGTGTGTTTCATTGAGCAGAATCATGTGGTTGGAACTTGGTTATGACCACCTAGTGGAGTGTTGTATTTCCTAAGAATATCTATTTTTTTCTATTATAAATTGATTTTTATATCTTCTAATAAGATATCCATACTTGGGTAATCGTGATTAGTGTTTTCTTGATGTTTTACAGAGTATTGTTGTTATAACTCCAGTGTGGTATTTTCCCACACATGAATTGTCTTATGAAAATGATGACAATTTTTGAAATTTCCCTAGGAGTATAAAGAGCAGGTTGATCATATTTGGAGATTGACAGACCAAAGTTTTCATTGTGAGAATTCTATTGACTTATTCCTCGCGCTTAGAGAAGGTTTGACTCTTTACAGTTTTGGTTGGGTTAGTTTTTTTTATTTTTTATTTTTCAATATGTTTTTTCATAATCTGTTGTGGGATCTTTGATATATGCATTCATTGTTTCAATTATTTAACATTTCATCATTGTGTGGGATTGGATATGGTTGTGTCTCTTCAGGTTATTTAGGAATATTCATCCCATTTTTGGGATATTCATACTCGGGGCTGGTCTCCACCCCCTAAACTATTGGACGCGAACATAGGTTAGTCAAGGGTCATACCTCTATGGCTCGGGTAGTGAAAATTACCCTTGACATCAATGGAAATGAAGGCTGTGATGTTTTTAGTGTCTCTACTACAATGAATAATCTTTTAATACGATAAAGAATACATTTAATATATTTTCCATATTTCTTATTCCAAATCCAAGGATTAGTCATGTTGTATACTATGATGAATAAAATTTTCGTTTAACACCAGTTATAATGTAGTTGGAGAATGGTTTATCTTATATATCATGTTTGTAGAGACCTCGTGAGTAGAACTATCTTACCCATGAAATAGAGAAGGCATCAATGGTCAACGTTATTATGTTTTGGAAACAAAATCCCTTCAGTGAGTTGTTATTTTCCTACACAAACTGTAGGATCCTTTCCTACATCATCGCACAGTGGGAAAAGCTTTGAGATGAAGGAACTGGATAGTGTATATAAATATTTTCTACATTAACTATGATTATAAAGTTGATAATGGTATTTTTTCTGTATATAATTTTCATCACATGCAGGTAGTTCAAGAGCATGGTGAGTAGAATGTATTTGAAAAATTTCACATGATGATCTTTTTTTCTAACTATAAGATGAATACTTTTAAGAATTAGAGATCAACGATATGTATTTCTTTTATGGTTATATCTTCTCTTATAGACCATCTGAATGATAGACAAGACACTAGGAAAATTGGTGCTATAATGAGGTATCATATATATAGAGGTGACCTGATAACCATATGTCCATTGGATACTGATGATTTGATCCTTTTTATGGGGGCATTATTGTCCCTACTCACACCAGAGCAGTGTTCATGAGAGAATTACATACCATTATGTTTGAGGTAAATTATTAGGTGACAATAATATATCATGAATTAATGATGATTTACTTTTTTATATGAATAAATATATAATTTTCTAGATTTTTTCTAGAATAATTACCTTGTAGAGGATAATGGCCAAAAACTAGTAACCTAATATCATTCTCAATGAAAATATAATTCCCATGTGGAGGTGTGGGGAAATCATGATGGTAATTTTTATGTGGTTATACAAGACACTATGGATATATGATGTTGTTTGGGTTATTCTGATAGGATGAAAAATGTAAATCATTTCATACTGATCTATGAGAGTAACTCAGTTGATGAGCTAAAAAATTTGTATATTGATGATATAGTTTAATTACAATGAGTTTCCATTTAAATTATTTCTAAAAGAGATGTATGTTTCATATAATGTTTTTTTATGGGAATATCTATGGATTTAAAGACTTATATTATATTTAGAATATAATAACACCCCTATACTAATAGATAGTATGATCAGATGATTCACGTACTACATGACATGTCTTGGGCTTTTTCCCTAGATATTAGCAAAGCATGGTGATGATCTCAATTCCCTTGATGAGTTTACAAAAAAAAACAATCGTAACTATGGCGTGATTTAGATGAATTATTATGGGTCGCATTATAGCATACCTTTTCAATAACCTCTCTATTGGAATGAGGCTAGTGAAAATTTTGTTGTGGTGTATAATTTTTTCATGGAGACCTATGAAAGGGTATACCAAGTTCAGAAGGGGTTGATCCTAGATCATAGATAATATAATGTCTATGAAATACACATAAGGATAATATTGGATAATAATTTTCAAAATTACGCCTTTCTATTAGTTACTCTCCATTTAAGAAACTATAATTTGATGAAACCTTGGAAAGAAGAATAAAACATTGATTGATCCTTAGATATCATTGACTGGGTTGGGATAGAGGCATATTTTCTGGATCATCGTTCTCTCTATTGAGTTATGCATAATGATTTCCATTTTTCATATGTCCATAGGTACTTGTATGATCAATCACATGTTATCAATTGGGAGTATGTCAGGTTATAGACTGAAAAATTATACTTGGAGTTCCTATGACAAATAAAATACATGTGATAGATCTCCATTAAAGGAAGACTGGTTAAATAGTTCATACACTAAGGAATCATTGGTAAATCCAAGAGTATATTTGGGAGCATTATTATTATATGAAGTTTTACTTTCATTATATTTTTGAGAAGCACCATTGAGGGTACTTCTAAAGAATAATAATTCATTATAGGGGGATAATTAGAACTTCTTTGTTTTATTTAATTATATGAGAAATGTCAATATTATAAATTTCTCATTTACTTCTTGTTCTTATCTCTTTAAAATTAATATGATGGAAAATATTACATTATATGCTACATGGTATTAGTGGACAGTGTTTTTGTGAAGTTTTTGACCATGGGGTTGTTAAAAATAACCATCATTTCACATATGGAAAAAAATTTCAGGGAGGAGGGGCTTCTAATAGAATTTTTTGACAAAAAAAAACTGCATTAACTAGCTAGTGTCGATGGAATAATTCCCAAAATTTTTATACAAAATTTCTAATCATTTTCTAGGATCTAACTAACTGATGATTCCACCATCGAGATGGTGTGACCAATCCAGGTGTGTATTAAATTCACTCGATGTGTTTTAATTTTATTAATTTTAGAACCTCCATTAACAATCAATTCTAATCATACTATTTTTTTTATTAGGGATCCTTCCATTCATCTCTAATTATATAAAAACAATCTCTCTTAGATCCATCATCCATTGACTGATCTGATGGTGTTTTTTTATATGTTCTTCTTCATCAACAATGTTATGGTAACTTGTTCCATTCCATTTAGGGATATTATATTCACTTATTTAGATGTAATTATTAATGTGTTGACATGGTTGGTTACATGATTTAATTTAATTAATTATTTGATTTTGTGTTTTTGTGATATCCATATCTGATAAATAATTACATGAGAATTTTAAAAGTAATTTATTACCATTATGGTGTTAATTCACAAGTTTTTATCATATTCTATTATATTTCTCATACTCACGTTATATGATTATTTTAGAAGATATTCCTAGTTTTTTTATCTTTCCAATAGAGCTTGATTATTTGAATCTGTGATATGTGGACCATTTTGGTATGTTTACCCTTAGAGTGATAGCTTTCATGTTGTGAGATGATAACAATGAGGATCCCTTATATGGGGTCTAATCATGATAACCATGTGTCCTAAAATGTACTCAATTCATTGACAATATTGATGGGTGAATGTGATCTCAATGACCTGTGAATTTTAATTAATGAACCTACAAGATGATCTATGGAAATATAGACAAAAGTTTCTAGAATTTTTTCACATTATCTATATATTCTAATGACTTGTGATCAACCTTAAAATATGGATCTGAAGTAGCTATGTTTGGTTGTTGGTTTTGGTTAGGTTAGTGAAAAACTCTACATTATTTAATATAACTTTTTTCAGTATTTAATTCAAAATTATATAATTATGGAGTCCAACTATTAAAAATTTCAACATTTATTGGGGTGAATTAGTGGTGTCCTAATTGGTTTTGTTACTCCCCCCATATATGAACATTTTTAAGTGAATTTCATCTGCATGAATAAGAACCTACATAAGATAAAGTGGTTTATTGAATATAGTTGAGAAAAAGAGAACGAATTTGGGTGTTGTATCATAATGTAGTAAAAAGTATAAAACTATTTACCTAATTATTAATCAATATTCCCTTATAATTTTTTTCTCGAAATTGGGATCCATGTTGAATTATTTCTATGACTATTACTCCATAAACATAATTTCATTATGTTAACAATAATTATTTTATTATATTTTAATTTACTATAATAATATTTTTTGAAAGTCATGATACTAATGGTATAACATTATAATTGATGGGTATAGACTATTACCACTAGTTGATGTCCACTTATATATTAGGAGGCTCACATAAGGTCATGTGACTGTCCAAATTAGACATGGTGTTTCTATCCAAAGCATTTTGTTGCCATTTCGTAATTTCTAAGATATGGAACCTTAATAAGTTATCATGAAGTGTTATTATACTAATTAAATATAAATTTTATACCATCCTATTAATTCTATGTGAAACAAATGTAATCATGTGTGGTGAAACTACCACCTTTATGAGTGACATGTTTTGTTTCCCAAGAGAAACTAATATGTATAAGTTTTAAAATTTATTTACTAAATAAAGTATATAATTGTAATACCATAAATATTTTGGAATTTTAAGATTTTGTGGAATATATTTGTGATTAAAAAGAAAGATTCAGAGTAAATTTAACCAGCCAAAATGGAATTATCATGGATTCTTTCTTAGTTTTGAAAAATTTTGGGTTACACTTTAAAAATATATAACTATTGTTATAATTGAAAAATAATGGATATAATCCTGCAAAATTATATATACTATGTTTTTTAATTAAATTTCACTAGGTTGAAAAAACCAAATGGGTCCAAAATGAATTAACATAAAAACCTTGAGTAACCATCATAAGAGTAATAAATATTAAAAATCATCAACACAAGATAATAAATGGATCGTATAAAATAAAATATAAATTAATATGGTTATTCAGTATATTTGTAATCAATATAATTATATATTAAGTAAATTAAGAAATTGTTTTGATTTAATTAATATATACGTTAAGAGATCATTCATTCCACTATTATTACATTATGATTACAGAATCTATTACTTTTGTTCCCTTTAACATAATCATCATATCATGAAAATCATCTATTTTTATATATATTTTCATTATATATATAACTTATTAAATATTATTTTCATTTATGTGGTTATACATGTTGTATGTTTCATTCAAAATTCACAACTTCATTTAATCCAAATTTAAATGTACATTCTTATTTCCTATCTCACGTTAAGAATCACCTATATAAAATGTTTCTAAACCATTTATAGATTCTAAATTCAATCATTATTTGATGGATAACCCTTTTTTATTAATATTTTTCATGGTGAACAACAAAATAATCCCTTATTTAAAACAACCTAATATTTAATTCTATCTTCTATTAGAAGTCGATATGAATTTTATAACTTTTATTTTTGGAATCAGAATTATGAAACCTACATAATTCTCATGGATTTTATAATTAATATGATTTTTTGGATTATTTTACTCATGTAGAAAAAGAATGCAATAATTTATTATTATTTTCATAATGAAGCAAGCAGCCTCAAAATTATTTATCCCTCAAATGCATTGTATCGTTCTTTATATCTCTTGTCATGTTGTGTATGGTATTGGGGATTGAACCTAAACAACCATGGAAACTTTTCCACCATTTTCATATGGATGTGGTTTCAACCAAATCCCCTATGATACTATTTCTACAAGGTGTATAGTAATGGGTATTAATCTATATACAAAGTGGGACGTTGTTAACTATGAAAATGATATTGAATATTAAACTCAATCTACCATGGGATGTTGGATACATTGATTCTTATAATGTAGAGTGAATAGAATCTACCATTGGAATTTTTCAACATTATGGTGATGGACTTAGCAGATACTCTTGATATATGATTGTGATGTCATGTATTGTGATTTAGGAATATATTCCAGAAAAATATGATTTCATTTAATTGAGACATAGTTCCATGAATATGGTCAATATATTTATGATATCATGTTATTCATATTGAATCTCTTGTAATGCATTATTGTAGTGTTAATTATCTTAATGGGATTTCCTGCACACCCTTTTCCTTATTTAATAAACCGATGGTATCTTATATAGTTTTAGAATATCTATGGGAGTTAATACACCTATGTGGAGTTTTAAATAATACTTTTTTAATTTTTTTAGGATGTAATTATGTTTCAAATATAACAATGTCACTAGAAATATATATTCTTAGTTAGTAATTATTATAAATCTCTATGAAATATTTTTATATAAAATTTTCTTAAAACTTTCATCACTATATTCCTAATAATACACTACCATATATTATTGGTTTTTATCTATTCAATATGGTTTAATAACATATTTGAAAAATGATATAAATTTATCTCAGGAATCACTATAGAAACAAAACTACTAGTTTTAAATAAAACTAATGAGAAAATATTTTTTTGGTTTTTTCAGTTATTTATAAAATATTTAATTTATAATTTGTTTGCCACCATTTTCATTATTAGTAATTATCACAAAACTATTTTCACCAACATCATTATCGTAAAACATTACTAAAATGCTAATTATATTAAAATATGAAATTATAAAATAGTTTAAAAATTATGTTATCGTCGTTATAATGATCTAAGAATGATGAAATTTTAATTTTAACTCCAATGTGACACTAAAATTATGAAACTAGTACTAAACATAAAATCAATTCTAATAATATCTGAGGATGACAATGAAATATGACTAAATTATATAATTTTAATAAGTGATTAAAAATTTTGTTTGTTAATGCTTATTGGGATGAATAAGGTCCGTAAATAGGTGATTCATATTTTTATTTTTATTACACATGATTTTAAATAATATTTTTATAATTGGTATTGAATGTAAGGGTTTTGACATCTCATACATGATTCAATGAGGTATAGTTCTTATTAACCACATGTCCCCTTTTTAGTAATAACATTATCCATTTAATTATTTTATCATATTTTTTATGAACTATTATGAATTTACACATCGATATCATGTTTTACACTACATTGGGTTTCAAATAAAATGATCGTGATAATGTAAGGCATTTTTATGAACTTAATTTTTAGTTAATCATTTATGATTGTTCATTAGGAGATTTATAGTTGTATTTTGGTTAGGTTATTTTATATACGTTACATTATTTTTTAAATCATATTTCTTTTTTTATTTATACATCATTAAATAAATCACTCTTTCCAATTCATTTGATTAATATATTAACAGATTTTTGTAGGTTCCAGTTAACTCAAACCGACTTTGATTGAGTTAAAATGATTCATCATGAACTATTAATATTTCACAACCCATCTCAATGGGAACCATTCGATGACTACCCTTAACTTCCACCAATAGGCCATGTTTTGGTGACTACCATTTAGTAGGAGTATCACTAACACAGAAGGATTTATCCTATGTACATATGGGCTTATGAACATCTCAATGCCAATATGATGATGAAATGAAAAAATTACTGAACAAAAATTCATGCATATATCAAAAACCCATAACCTGGTCACAATAGAGAGTAATGTAATTTAAATTGGGGGAAATAAAATCCCAAAGGGTCTGAAAACAAGTAAAAATGGAAGTTAATACTAGGGACTATTGTGAATAAACCATAGGAAAATAACTCGGTCTCTCTGATATCACTAAGCATTGTCTTGTCATATTCCATCAAGAGCTCTATCAAAATATCCACTGTATGAAAAAGAATCAACATGTGTCATAAATTCCCATGCAAGGGTTTGTATAAAAATACCTAGTAGGACACCCCAAAACAATTAATCATAAAAAATTGAAGAATAGTTATTTATCCACATGTATATTTCTACAACACCTATAAAAATTATATCCAAATATACTCAACCAAGACAATCATTCACGAGGTAATATCATAACAGTAATTCAATCCTTGAATATCAACTCGAGTTTTTCATAATTAAATCATCCCGAATAACACACTCCATGAGTCTAAAACTACTTATTATTTCCATCCTAGAGTATATTCTCATTGTGTTTCACTATTATAAGTTCTCGTTAAACGACTGAAGAGATATTATTCATAGATTGGGATAAATCCCAATGCAAAGGGGTATACCAAAAACATGATCTTTACAAACTTTCAATGAAGTGGATCAGTTCCTATGTAATGGTTTTCATATTGATACAAGAAATCCCACTTAGAGAATGAATTTGAATAAGGGATCTCACTCGGATCCTCACACATGGATTTCAACAAATCTATCGAAGAAGTCCTAATTAGGGGATCATTTTATTATGTGTCGAAGGTGATTTCTTACAAACCCCAAGCGAATGGATATGGAGAACAAAAACTAAATAATCATGGCCATGATACAGAGTATAAGGGATCCAATCCAATTTAATGGGGTAACAAAGAATGTATAAGGTTACACACCATGGCCCTTTGACCCTGGGTCCTACCCATGTAGAAGGCATGTGTCTGTGTCTGCGCCTGCGTAACAGTACATGGAGTGATGCTGCCCATGTACTCTTCATGTGTACCAGTACACATTTATTCCCATGTGAACCATGTTGTGTCGTGTATTAGTGGTAGTACATAGTGTGCATGTGTCCATTTACACCATCATGTTCCTGTGTAGCCTACGAGGTATGTGTGGATCCATCAAGCATAGGTCACACACTGTGTGAAAGGTTCCAAAGTCATGTTATTTTTAACTTTCTCTCGAATAACTATCTTTTTCTACAAGGTACCCACATGACATATAATAATAAATTACACTCCATGTGTATCTAAATTTCCAGAATCCCAATAGCTCTCCCTTCCATGCGTGTCCTCAACACCACTACATCAAAATTTGGAATCGTTACTACTAGAAATCGAGGATTTATTCCTGCAAAAAATCTACACCAAAAATCTTCATATTCTATCACTTAAATCATCATGGAAAATTTTATCCTCCATCATTTTTCATTGTATGATGAGAAACATGAAATAGGGTACCCAATATCATGTGATCCACCAACTCTTTCTTCATCAAACCACTATTATGTAGTTTTGATCCAATACCTTCAATATTGAATCATTAAACCAAGAAAAGGGTGTGTAATGATCGATTTCTCATTAGATGTGAAACCATGGTTCAATTAAGAACACTTATGATCAACAATGAAATATGGGATAAATCCACAACCCAAAATTGGGGGAATGAACATTGGACAATGTTCGTGTGTGACTTTATCCGTATTCTTTAGAAAGATAATAGAGGAATCAATAAAGACAATCAGAACTCCCAAAATAATCCCACAAATAAACTCATCCCTCAAGATGAAAAAACTACTAATCATTCTGTTGGTTGATTGATTAATGATGTTTTTAGTAATTTGGAATGTGTTAAGGAACCAGACACAACAACTATCCTACCTCAAGATGTATTGATCACTGATGAAGAATGATCATACATCATTATTATTGGTGAGTTCACAAATCTCATTGCCTATTGATCAAAAATTTAAAATCTAGTTATATTTCATCATTGGGTGATCCTCTAATACATTATCCAACAACTCTCAAATGACTCCAAGGTTATGAAGATAGCACTAAAATTTTATCATAATAGTCAACTTAATGACACCGATGACTCTGTGTAAAAGAAATAATATAAAATAATTTATTTATTTATTTTATCCATTTTTAATCCCACAATGAATTTTCTTTAAATGACTTGTGTCGACAAAGATTATGCCACGCCTATGATAAAACCCACATTTCGAACTAAATAGGACCCTTGAATTTCTGAAAAAGGCAATTATTTAGAGGTTGTTCCACTAATTCCTGAAATTTTCACCCACATGTTATTTAATATATTTAATATATTTCAATAATTTATTCTGAGAACACTGGGCCTTGGAATCGCATGCAATCTTTGTTCCTTACCTTATAAATAATCTTTAAAAAATCAAAAAATAAAAAATTGAAAATATAAGTTGCTAAATGCTTTCCAAATTGGGTTTTTACGTCCCATGAACAAAAAATATAAAAAAATATATGTGGTTGATATGAATTAATCGGATCCTTCTGCTTCGATTTTCTCTCCTATAGATTTGCATTCTACCATTAGACACAAAATAAAGCAATTGATCACTAAAGAAGGAGCCTCTCCCATCGATCCTTGATCTCTATAGTGTACTCCATAAAGTTAGCTCCATCATTGATGTCCAACTCACCTGAGTCTATAATATGTGATGATTCATGCATGTACCTCCTCTATTGCGACACATGGAAGACTTCGGGTGTCCGGTCTAACTATAGTGGTTTACCTGAGTAGTATGCAACCTTAGTAACTCTTCATACTATTTAGAAAGGGCTAATGAATCTCATATATAGATTTCCATTCTGAAAAAACCTATGTAATCAATGTGGAGGAAAAAATCAAAGGAACTCATGGCCTCTCTCCGTAAACTCTAAATACATATGTCATCTATCTGGATAAGACATTTGATAGATGTGAGCAGTCGTCATCCACTCTTGGATGATCTTCACATTATTAATACTTTCTCAACCCAACTGTAACACCCCGAACCCAGAAGCATGGATTCAGTGAATTACATTAATACATTGTCATAATTAGAAGGAATCAAGTCCCTAAGGAACGATCAATGTAGATGTTTTAGAAAATAGATTACATTAAAGAACATAACATTACACTTTATAGCATAAAACATATCATACATTACACTTTGAGAATGCCATTATTCCTCTAGATTAACCCTAAATATCAATCGTAATATACTTCTTGTCATTGTGGGAAAAAACATAAGATAGGGAGAGATCAGATGCTCAGTAAGGGTAAATAATTCAGCAGAAGCTATAAACTTTAATTTCATGACATATAATAAAAACAACAGCCTTTTTAAACATAAACATGAACATAATATGGAAAAAATAAATAAAACATTAAAATATAAAAATTCAAATGAATATTATATTAGTTGAATAATCACATGTAATAACTAAATTCATAATGATGGAATGCATAATGTCGGGCTTAATAACTACTACGTTAAGGCCTTGTGCTAGGACCATTAACAAATATTATATCAGGGCCTTCTGCTAAGAAAAAAGTTTGTCCCATGAGACCTACTTATGCATCGATGGGATATATCGGGGCACTCTCTTCACATACTAATTCCAATGCATTCCTCATATGAAAATGGTGAAACATAAGATAATCATTCATATTAAAATTAGCATACGAAATGTCAATACACTAACCATAAACCATGAATGAAATAAAAATAGCACATCCACAGTCAAACATATCATAACTCATTCACTAAAATATAGAATATTGTATAATAAATCAAACTCAATCTAGAAAAATTTTCAGTAAAGGAGTTTGACATAGTTGAAAATGATCAGTGAAACTCTTTGAGAGAAATATCCCTTTTTTCTTTAAATTATTTTAAAGTTCCACAATTTATAAATGAATTCATTTAATATATATTTTTGAATGAATTTTTCCCATATCACTTTGAAAAATATGAAAATAATTAACATTTCACAAAATTCTTTTCCATATAAATAAATCCTTAAAATCATTTGGAGATCACGGACATTAATTAAATATATTCTGAAAAATAAATCATTAAAAAATTTAAAATGATGATCTAGTTAAAGAGAGACTTACCTAAATCCTAAAAAGATTCCTTTTGAAAATATTTTTTTGAAATAGTGACATGGATTATAAATATTTCATAATAAATACTTACACATATACAATCTCAGATAATAATTGAGATTGAGTAATTTGAACTTATCTTTGAATTTCCTTTAGTCGAGGGTACGTTTAACCTCCTGTATAGTTACAATAGTATGTTATAAAATTATAAAAAAGTCATATTAATATCTATAATATCATATATGATTCATTTATGACTTTATAAAACCCATTTAATAATAATTTCCATGTTAAAGTGTCATTTCGGGTAATAATTGCTTTCTTTGTCGTACGTGCATTAAAATGTTATTCTTGATTGTATCACATAGATAATGATTTAAATTCTTCCAGAAAATAAAACATGATTTAAATGTCATATATATTCTGAATATAAACATGTATAATCTAACACCCCAAGCTTCTATGGTATGCTTCTCTTTGAATAATGTGTTAACGTGTGTTGTACGCAACATCGAGTTCTAACACACCACAACCAATCAAACTAGCCGTTATGAATTGTAATACCTACTTTTTGAAATTTTATAAATTTTATCTCTCAAATTGGACTTAATTTTTGGACTCGGAATATCGAATTTATCCTGGGGTGAAATTTTGGATCTTTTCGGATAACATTTTTATTTTGATGAATAGTGAAAATTACTAAATTTTAATTAAAAACAACTTTTGTAAACGAAATAATTAATATTGATAAATTATGAATTTGAGTCGTTTTATAGTATATTTATAATATATTTTTACCATTTAATACAATGTTTGTCATTGTACATAATTTTATAATTAAACCTGAGATAAACAAGTGTCAATCTTTTAATAGTTATTATCTCTTAAAAACACGCTTTTTATTTTAACAACGGGAATTAATTTTAAATTAAATTCTACCACTTCTGTGTTTTGAATTTAGAAAAATGGATTCTATATTTGGAATCAGGATGTTCAAATTGTGTAAATATGTAACTTTTATTTTTAGATATTTTGAATTATTACTTCGATAAATATTTTATTTACCATGGTTAGATGGTAAATCCGGTAAATAAGGGTTAAAAAATAATATTATAATAAAAACAAATTATCCTAAAACGTGTCTTAACCTTATTTGTCGATACATTTCCGACCATGGGCATCTTTTGGGAGATTTTTGGACCCCATGTAGCCAGTTGTAAGTGATAATGACACTTTGTATTAATTAAGTTAAAATAAATACAAAAATGACATATGCATACATCTTTTAGAAACTAAATTTTTACATAGGGTTATATATGTTTTATTTTTGATAATAAATATTCACTAATAAGATAAAAATATTTCCTACATAATGATATTTTATTTATAATTTTTAGGCAAAAATAATTAAATTTATTTATGACCCAATGATAATGTAGTAATTACCATTATAGTGAAAAATTAAAATAAGTGATATTATAAATACACAAATAAATTTAATTTGAGACTTTTTATGAATTAAAATAATTTTATAGGATAATATGACATTTTAGGATTGACTTAATGAACTTTTTTTGAAGTAATAATTCTGTTATTAATTTCAAAAAAAATCAATTATTGAATAGTGTCAAAATTGACATAAAAGAGTTTTTAAAACAAATATTATATTATTAATTGATATTCAATTCCTAAAAATCTAAGGTTCAGCGAAGATACTTATATAATGATCGGTGTATCATTAATGGACCACTTGGGGGGTCTCATGGAGGTATATAGTTAGTTTATTAATTATATTATATAAAAATACAATGTGACATGGTAAGTGTCAAACTAATTAACTAAGAGTTAAAACTAAGTGATAAGGTTAATATAATGACACAAACCTATATAAATTCTATTGGTTGAGTGGTTTTCGACCCATACCCACCTTAAAATTTAAATAATCTACTTTGGAGCCATTAGAAACCGAATATGAATTTATTATAAAATAATATCTCTAGCTTTTCCAAAGGTTCCCCTCACCCCTCTTATAAAAAGGCACTCCCCCTTCTCATTAATTCACACCTTCCAAGACATTGGTTCGGCAAACCCCTGCCAAAATACACTCTCAAAATCCCCTACTACAACCTACAGGCCTTAGTTTGATCTGAAATCCAACCTATGGAGCCCTTTTGATCAAATCAAAAGGAAGAACCCGAAGAAGATGTAATGTTTTCACCACCCTTTTTCAAATTCATTTCTTCTTCAACTTATTCTTTCATTGTTATTACCATTCTAAAATAATTAATACAGTATATCCTATATAATGTAATATTATTATAAATATTTTACAACCACATTCAGTATTCTATCTATCTTTTGAATGACATGTCACCGTATGTGCGTACGTACAGCTTACCATCTCCACGTCGTGGTGTAATTGTTATTTAATAAATTATTATTTGGATGTGTATAATAATGATGTTTAATCCATGTAAATAATAAATATATCATGATAATATTTCTGTATATATGATATAACATCCAATTATATATTATTTTAATATCAAAATAATGATATTGTCGCTCGTGCGTACGTACGTACTACCATCTCCACGAACGCAATGAGATTCATTCTTTATCAAATCCATTCAAGTATAATTATCATTTTATGATTTAAAAATAATGTTTAAGGACTTGATATCATTCTGGATATGAATAAGATACAACCTATCCATGACAAACACAGCTTACATAACAAAACAAATAAAATAAAACGATTAAGTTAACACCCGAAACAACGATAATACTAAGATATTATTAACAAAGCAATGTTAAAAGATCATATATGATAACATAATAATGTATATGATTCTTTTATAATTTAATAACAATTATTTCACCATTATAAAAGAGGCTCACCTACCCTCAACCAAGGAAAAGTACAAGGTAAGGGTTTATTTCGCAATCTCTTCATTATCCGAGGTTGTTTATACGTGATTATCTACTGGGATCTCATTATCATCCACATCCATGTTTCATAAAAATGTTTTTCAAAACATTATTACTATTTACTAGAATATGGGTTAAACTCTTTTATACCCTTGTTGACTTTTATAAGTGTTTTATAAAGGAACCGTTCCGTCGTTTTCCAAACAATGTCCTTTTTAACCTTTTCGACAGAATTAAGTTAAGAATGTTTTTTAACATATACGGTGGGTGCGGCTATTTTCCACCATTATAAAATCTTCAAAGCTTACCTTACAATCTTATAATAATATTTTCAAAGAAAATGTTTTATTTTATAAATATACGACCCTTAAATGATTTCAAAATAGAATGAGATATTTCTTTAAAAAGAGTTTTGATTTCATCTATGTCAACATCCTTTGAAGGATTTTATGTTTATTTGGAGTTGATTGATTATGATACAATACTTCCATATTGTATTGATTGTTTTGTGATATGTTTAACTGTGGATGTGTTATTTTTATACTATTCATGGTTTATGAAGAATGTATTGACATTTCGTATGCTAGTTTTAGTAGGAATTTTTATGTTATGTTTAAACCTTTTCATATGGGAATGCATTGGACTTAATATATGAAGAGTGGAGCCCGCTATAGCTCCTCGATGCATCGGTAGGTCTCATGAGACAAACTAGTGTCTTGGAACAAGGCCTTGACAAAATCGTATTTGTATTCTTGGCACGAGGCCTTAGCTATGTGGTTATTATAGTCTGTCATTATGCATTCCATCACTATGAAAGTGGTTATTGATATTTCATGTGATTATTCAATTAGTAGAACATCCATGTGAATATGTAAATGGTATTATTTCATTTTATTTTTTCCATAATATGTTGTAGTTCATGTTTAAAAGGCTTTTGTTTTAGTTATACATTGCCTTAAATGTTTATTCTTATTTATGAAAGTTTCTGCTATATTGTTATCCTTACTTGGCATTTGATCTCACCACTTTTCTATGTTTTATTTTTCCTAGGATGTGAAGAAGTAATTTATGAATGACCTGCAGGGATAGTATGATGGGATAAGAGTGTGGCCTATGGAGACTATATTTTTTTAGTTTTCATTTTATGATATAATGTAAACTTTATTAATGTATCTAGTTATTCCAAGGCTACTAAATGAATCAGTCTTTCGAGATTTGATCTTTCTTGTGATCATGCCAATTTTATGTAATAATGCACCAAATCTAGGTAACTGGGGTCGAGGCGTTACATTTGGTATCATAGGAAGTTTCGTACAAACCTTGGAAGCTTTATTTAGATAAACTATGAATAGAGCACATAGATTTAAGATGGCCTTTGAGGATTAATATATAAGAACATCATAGAATTTTGGCATTGTAGAGATTTTGTGAGTTTTCTGAGCAATACATCCCTGTCTAGATACGAGCAGGTAGAGGCGGCTCTAGCACAGATGTACCTAGGGGTAAAACGTGAAAACACCATTTTGAGCTAGACTCGAATGGGAACTGGTGCACGACAATGGGTCTTGCTGCACTCTTGCTTACGACACTCCTGGGGGATATGCTTAGGATAACTCTTATTTTCATTACAAATAATTATGAAGGTTTTATGAGTATATACTTCCTCAAAGAAAACAATTTTATGATTATGGATTATATCCATAAATAGTTCATTGTATGTTAAGTGTTTTATAAGTATGGAATTATGTATTTTTATTCATAAACTTATCTAGTTTATTCCATTGAATATAAGTGGTGCCTAGTGGAAAAAATAGAAATTGTATTAATGAAGGCACTCCATGTAGGGATTTCCCTCCTACTCAAGATAATTATAGTGGAGCTGGTGATGCAACTGGTGTTGATCAACTAATCACCATACTGGGACAACTCACTCAGGTTATGAATAATAACCTTACCCGTATAGGGCACCCTGATCCACAGCGTGGAGGATCAATGTTAGATCGCTTCATGAGGCCGCAGCCACCAACATTCAATGGGAGTACAAATCCATTAGTAGCTGAGCAGTGGAAAAGTTCCCTAGTGAAAATATTTCAGGCTTCGGGAAGTAGTGAAAGGGAAAAAAAGTTATCATGGTAGTTTACCGCCTCACTAGAGATGCTGATCAATCGTGGTCGTTGATTCAAAACATGAAGGAAGATGATGAAGTATCAAATATGGAATGGAGGGAGTTCAAAGTTCTGTTTTTAGAAAAATACTTTCTTCATGACCATCGAGCATATATGGAAAGGGAATTTCTAAGTCTGAGACAAATGGAGGATGAGAATGTCACAAAGTATGAGGAAAAGTTTACAAGGTTAGAAAGGAATGCTAGAGATTATATACATAACCCACAAAGTAAGATTGATCATTTAATTGATGGGTTAAAACCATTTCTCCGTCGATCATTAGAATCACAATCCTTTTCATCGTACGAAGACATTGTCTCATGTGCTATCAAGACAGAAAATGAATTCTCTAAGTCTTATGACTTTTAAGCAAAGCAAGAGAAGAAGAGATCTGATGATCAATCTAAGAATAGAAATAAGTGGAAGAAGGGAAAGGTTGAATATCCATCATGTGGTAAATGTGAGAAGAAACACCCTGGTACTTGCTTGATGGGAATGGGTGTCTGTTACAAGTGTGGTGAAAAAGGCCACGAAGATCGTGATTGCAAAGGGAAGAAGGAAGCTACTGATGTTCAGTGCTACAATTACAGGGAGATGAGAAATTATGCAAATGAATGTTCTATGCGTCAAGGGAACTTACCTCAGAAAAGGCCAAGGGATCAAGGCCAAGCTTATGTTATCACTACTGCTGAGGTAGAAACTCTGAAAGACGTGTTGGCAGGTAATTTAATGGTTTCCTCAATTTTTGAAAATGAATTATTTTATTCTGGATCATTGCATTGTTTCATATCTTCCCAATTTGCTATGAAAATTAAATATTTCCAATTTGATTTAACAAGGGAGTTTCCCGTTAAAACTCCTAAGGGAAGTATCATTGCAACAATATTTTGTGAGTCATTCCCCATTAGATCACATAAATGTTCTTTATCTACTAATCTCATCATCATACCTATGATTGAGTTTTATATAATCCTCAGTATGTACTGGCTTTCGGACCATGATGCGAAGATTTATTGTAAGAAGAAGGAGTTTACAATTTTTGATGATGATGATAAGTAACACCTTTTCTTTAGAGCAGAATCGTCACCACCTAATGTTATCTAGATCCACCCCCAGTAGCTCAACTAAATTTAATTATTAGGGAGGAAGATAATGAAATGACTATGGGTGAGGAAAGGAATGTTCAAATAGAGGATGTACCTATTGTGAAAGAATATGTAGATGTTTTTCCGGACGATTTACCTGGACATCCTCCAGAATGAGAAGTTGAGTTTTCCATTGAGTTAATTCCTGGATCAAGGCCTATATTGAAGACCCCTTATAGAATGGCCACAATAGAATTAGTTGAACTAAAGAAAAAACTATAGGAATTGAGTAATAAGGGATTTATTTTCCCTAATATTTCTCTATGGGGATTCCCTGGTCTTTTTGATAAAAAGAAAGTTGGATCTATGAGGTTATTTATCGACTATAGGGAGATCAATGTTATAACAATAAAGAACAAGTATACCCTACCTCGCATTGATGATTTATTTGACCAACTGCATGGAGCCCAATAATTTTCAAATATTGACCTTCGATCTGGATACCATCAGTTGTCTGTGAAGAAGGAAGACATTCCAAAGATATAATCTTGAACCAGGTACAGGCATTACGAGTTTACAGTAATGCCTTTTGGATTGACTAATGAACCCTCTGTATTCATGAATCTGATGAATAGAGTTTTCAAGAAATATCTCGATGAATTTGTGGTGGTATTTATTGATGATATCTTGGAATACTTCAAAATCTACGAAGATCATCATAATCACTTGTGCATTATCCTAGAGAATCTAAGAATACATGAATTATATGGGAAGTTTAGCATGTGTGAATTCTGGCTTCAGGAGATTTCTCTCCATGGCCGTATTGTCTCTAAAGATGGAATCTCTTTTGATCCTTCTAAGACCAAGTCAATCCAAAATGGCCAGAACCTACGAGTATAACCGAGGTACGCAGTTTTATTGGTTTGGCAGGTTATTATCAATGTTTCATCCAGAATTTTTCCCAGATGGCTAACCCATTAACAAAGATCACATGTAAAGGGGTTAAATTTTTTTGGACAAAAGAGTGTGAAGAATGTTTTGAAGAACTGAAGAGAATATCAGTCAATTCTCCTATATTGACTCTACCATCAAGGAATGATGGGTTCTTTATTTATAGTTATTCATTAAATAAAGTACTTGTTTGTGTCCTTATGCAGAATAATAGGGTTATTGCCTATGCATCACGACAATTGAAAATTAATGAAAAAAACTATCCTACTCATGATCTAGAGTTAACAGCTATGATCTTTCCATTGAAGATATAGAGGCACTACCTCTATGGTGAAAAATGTGAGATTTATACTGATCACAAGAGTTTGAAGTATATTTTCTCACAAAAAGAACTCAACATGAGGCAAAGGAGATGGCTTGAATTACTCAAGGATTATGATTGTATGATGCACTACCACCCGGGGAAGGAAAATAAGGTGGAAGATGCTCTGAGTAGAAAAGATCATGGAGTTTTGAACAATATTATAATTGAAAGGGATCCAATTTTCATGGATCTAGTGAAGATGGACATGGATATAACTAGGGAAGGTGAAACATTAATGCTTTTTCAAATGGTTGACAAACCATCTTTTCTAGAAAGGATTAAGAGTTCTCAGACCGATGATGAAGAATTTCAAAAGAAGATTAAAGCTTTGAATGATGGGAGATTGATAGACTTTGTGTATGAAGATGGAATTTTGAAATTCAGGAAGAGACTTTGTATTCCTGATATACCTGATCTAAAAAGGGAATTGCAGGATGTGTAGGATCAAAATAGTGATGTAGATGCTCAATATACAAGAGGGGGGTGAATTGTATACTTTAAAAATTCCTTTGGAACCTTTAAAGTTATATATGATTAACTATGTTTTCCTTAAGCAAAGGAAAGGGCTATGTTTAACAAAGGTAAACTAAGTAAATTCTCAACACCTCTAACACCGAATACAAACATGGAATGAGATTCCGAAAGTGGGTTCCAGAAATATGGTTCCAGAAATTGAAACTTAACAAAAGTTACAATATGAGATTCTACCTTAAAGAGTATAGAATATAAATGAATTAGAGTAATTAAGGAAGTATAAGAAAGTTATACTTTCCTTAAGATACAAAATGCAGCGGAAATAAAACAAGTAGTTAAACTACAATTAACAAGATATAAGTCTTTTAACCCGAAGAGAAGGATATCCAACAACCTTGGATAAAGGTCCCATGATTTATACTTTCAAGCAAGTCTATCTTACCGACACTAGGGTAAGCCCTCGATACGAAGATCAGAGTCTCTGTCTTGCTATCCCTGCAAGCCCTCAACTTCAAGGTAGTTGGCGACCTCTGTCTTCCTCAGCAAGGAAGCCCTCGAACTTCAAGGTAGTCGGCACCTCTGTCTTCCTATCCCCGGAAGCCCTCGAATGTAATCACCAACATTCAGAGTCGCACGAAGCATTGAGAGTTAATAAGAGCCTCTCTCTCTAGAAATCACTTCAACAGCATGTAGGCACAAAACCAAGTTGTTCATCTGTCATCAGTATCGAGCTCTTTCAAATGAGCTCCTATTTGTAGGTAAGGTCGGCTCCTTCTCCAACTGTCATATTTTCCTTAAAGATCATAGGGACCTGTACGCGTGTCACTTAGACAACGGTTATTTTATAACAAAATAGATGATATCGTTTTATAACAAAACAACTGTAACAAAATGTACGGCATCGTTTTAATTCTAACTCAAAAGTTCGGAATGAAAACTTCGGAATGAAGATTCAGAGTGCAATGAAAATAATAGAGTAAAAAAATTATAGAAGTGTAAGCAGAATAATAGTTCAGAGTTTAACTAAAATATTTTTCGGAGTCTGAATTAATTCAGAGTGTATAAAACAAAGATAATCAGATTTTGTTTAATAGGTGAATTCAGAATGGGAATTCGGAATGGGAATTCGTCATCAGAATTCGTAATGGAAATTCTTCATTGGAATTCGTAATAAAAATTCTTCTTCAGAATTCGTAATGAGAATTAATCATTAGAATTCGTACTGAGAATTTGTTATTGAACTTCATAAAAATTCATATCCTGAATCTGGAATATAACTTAGTCAGAGTTCATTTTCGGAATTCAGAATGAAACTTCCTTATAGTTCTTATCCAGAATCCGAATCCTAAAACAGAATGCTTCATATCATCGTTTCAACGATTCCGAGAAAATAGAATTGAATCCGAATCTCATACTTAAGAAAAATATGGAAGAAAATATGATAAGGATAGTTTTTCTTTATAAAAGCGATTTTCTTTATAAACGCGATTTTCATTAAGAAATCGATTTTCCTTATAAAAGCGATTTTCCTTAAGAAAGTGATTTTCCTTATAAAATCAATTTTCCTTAAGAAAGCAATTTTCATTAAGGATAAGGTGTTTGTGATTTTCAAAACAAGAAGGAATGGAAAAGTCATAAGGAAAACCTTATTCACTCAACAATATCCCCCTTTTTGGAAAGCACAAACATCCTTACAAAAAATAAATTCTAAGAAGAAAGAAAAACATTAAAGCTTATCTCCCTTTGCTTTAGGAAATTTATGAATACGACTAACTCCCCCATAGGATTTGAAACACTAAGGATCGTATTCAGATTTCCGGAGTGACATTTTATTATGAATGAGAAAGTCTTCTTTAATAAAAAACTCCCCCTTAAATAGACTCTTATTAGAGTTCTTCTTTTTCCTTAAGGATCTTTTCCTTCTCCCCCTTAGATAAACTCTTATTAGAGTTCTTCTTTTTCTTAAGGATCTTTTCCTTCTCCCCCTTTGTGATTTTCAAAAAGAGATCGAGGGAATGGAAAAAATAACAAAGTACTTGAAAAATTAGTAATAACAATAAAAGAAACGAGAATAACATTTTTCATTAGATTTGAAATGTCGGCAAAAAAGAAAACTTGATACAACAAAAAGATCGGATTTGGTTATTTCGGATCCTTTTCCTTTGAAATGAGCCCTTTAAGAATAGTCTTGATCTTCTTCAGGTCTTTATAATCTTCTTCAGCTTGCTACTCTAAGACAACTATTCTTGCGGATTGAGCTTCAATTTTTTCTTCCTGGTATTTCATCTTTTCTTCCTGAGCTCTGATCTTTTATTCCTGACCCTTCATCCTTTCTTCAAAATCAATCCGATGATCCCTTTCAAACTTCCAGTTCTAAGAAACGGAATTCAGCTTCCCATTCAGATCTCTAACTTCTTGAATCCGGAAGTTCTTTTTTTCTGTCAGCTTCTCTTGAAAAGATGAAGTTAACTCATTTATCTTCTTGTCCTCAGTCTCAAAAGCATCCTTAACATTGTCTTGAAACTCATCGAATAATCTCATCTCATCAACAGTCTTCTTCGACCAATTTGTCATCCTCTAGCAAGATTTTCTATGAGCTTCGTAACCAACAAAGAAGGTTTTGAACTGAGCTTCAATCTCAACGCACTTGTCCATAACCATAGATACGGAGTCAGTTTTCTAATTCAAAGCATGTTGGAGCATCTGACATCTTGAATCAATACTAAAGAATGTCGGAATGGATCCCACCAACTTCTTTAATGACTGGACAACAAAATCATGCCCCAATGAGGATGACTCCGAATCTGAAACATTGCTTGGAGAGTTTTCTTCTTCAATAAGCTCCAACTTTATTTTAGATGAATCACCAAATTCTCTTTTCTTGCTAGCCACTGATTTCGGAGTCTCAACAAGAAGATGCTTTCCCTTGACTTTTATTGGAATTGATTGTTGATTAGGGGTTTTCTGCTCACCAGTATACACTTGAACAATATCATCAACTACTTTTTGAAAAACATCTTCCTCATTCTTATCCTTCTCTGGAGTTACTAACTTAGAGGATTCAGCCTCTGAAGTTTGGAGTGATAGGTGTTCCGAAGGAGACCCCTTATACTCATCTACTTCTTTCAATAAGTCTCTTGTTTCACCACTTGCTTCAGCAAATTGTTCTTCCTCTTGCACTTGTCGAACCTGCTCGAGTTTCTCAACATGTTCGGTTGTAACTTCTTCCGGAAAATCAAGGTTTCTTCCAAGAGTCTCAGGTAGAGATTCCGGGGAGAAAGATCTCGGAACTGGGATGCTTCCGGATACCATCTCATTAAACTTTAACAACGCTTGGACTGCCTCGGCTTCTATCATCTTTTTCTTGAGCCTCTTCTCCTTTTCTTGTTTTTCAAGCTCATCAGCAGTTCTCTCCTTTAATGCTTTAGCTTCCGCAGGGTCCAATCCGAACTGCGGATCCCCTTTTTTCCTTTCTCCTTATATGCTCTCAACTTCGCAACTACCTCATCAGGAAAGGCCTTCTTCTTCTTTGGTTTGGGAGGAGCATATTGAGCTTCCTTAGATTTTGGATCCTGTACCTTAGCTGCAACTTCCTTCAACTTTCTTTTCTTTACTGGCTTAGACGATTCTGGTTCAGAAGTTTTCGGAGCCGCTTCTTCTTGATTAGGAAGATCAAAGAACTCACCAGTCTCCTTGTTGAAGGCCACATCCATATTCTTAAGGGTATCATCACTGAGCAAAAAAATTTTGCAAACCCTTGGTTTAGATCTGCAGGATTCCTTGAACGATTCAAGACACCGAACTATCAATCTTGATAAAATTGTTGGGTACATTACGATCTGTGCTCTGAGATTTCCTTTCTAAAGATTATCAATGGTTATAAGAATGTGCCTCATGAAGTTAAAATTCCTTAGATTTATTAGGAAATATAAGATGTAGATCTCACTCTTCTTCAAGCTATCTTTATCACCTTTCCTCGGTACGATAAGACCTTGCACCCACAACTCCAGAATCCAGAAATTTGTGGATAAACTTGCAATCTTCAGCGCCTTGTCATCATCCAGTCTGAGAGTTTCTAAAGATTTTTCCTTGTCAAAACTACCTTTAGAATTTGGCAACACATGAGAAACAAACTCGGCTTCTCCTTCATAGGACAACCCTACCAAGCTTGCTGCCTTGGTATAAAAAGTTTGTAAGTCTTACCATAAGACTTAAAAGAAAAATTTTCTCTATTATCTTCCTGAAGGAAGGAGAGTGATTCATAGAACTCAACAAGTAACTCCGAAAAGACATCATCCTGATTCCCCGGTTTGGATACATCAATTTCTTCCCAGTCATTCAACTTAATGTTCTTCGAAATGAGAGAATCGTAGTTGCTGAAAAAATCTTGATGGACTAACCTTTCTCTGTAAACTAACCATTGTGAAATAGGCTTAGTGGATGACATTTCTTGAGATGCTAACTCCGCAGACATTCGGATCTGAAGTCCTCTGGGAAGTTCGGAACGGAGAAAACTGAAGTTCGGAACGACCGTAAATCAGAGAGGCAGAGATTCGGGATGTGAGAGCTTGAGATAGATTTGGGACGAGTATTTGGGTCCCCTTTATATAGGAAATGAGATGACAGTTCACCTTCCACAGTTGATCTAATGGTTTGGAGAAACTGAGATCAGATCTAATGGTTGAAAACTTGAATCTGATCTTTTCGAGGTTTTTATTAAAACAAGGAATTAAGAAAACTATAATCCGAAATTATAATACAAGAAAATGCCAGCATGTAAAATATGACTACGAAAACTTGAGTAAGGTAATCATACCTTTCGGATTAGCTTAGGAGGATTATTCATAATGGGTAATATAAAAATGACTACGGAAAAAGATCTTTATTACGAGAAGACATATTTTGCAAAAACTTTACTACGGAAATTAAGCTTGGTACTAAAAACACATTACAGAATACTTATTATGGAAAACACAGTACGAAAAACAAACTTAGTATAGAAAAACTTAGTATGAAAAAAAAAACATTACAAAATTTTGAAAAAAAAAATTATTATGGAAGATTCGGTATGAAAATCTCGTTATGAAAATACCAGTACGAAAATTTTCATACCGGAAATTTTCAACATGAATACTTCCATTCCAGAAGTGTTCTGTACAAAAATGTCCAATCTGGAAAATTGTACTTCCGAAAATTTCATTACGGAAATCTTCTTTCCGAAAAGTTTGAAAACAAACTATGAAAAAAACTTTGTTAAATTAACAAAGAAATGTACTCCCCCTATGAAAATGAGTTTTATTACTGTAAGGAGAGTTTTTCAACAGAAATTTACTTAAGGAGGATTACCTTACGGTTATCATCCCTAAATTCTGTTTAATATATTCAAATCTATCAAAAGGCAAAGATTTTCTGAAAATATCAGCAAGTTTATCTTGCATTCCGATAAACTAAAGAATAATATCTCCTTTTAGTGTGTGATCCCTAAGAAAGTGATTCCTAATATCTATGTGTTTTGCACGGGAGTGATGTGCAGGGTTCTTACAAAGGGCAATGGAACTTGTTTTATCACACAAAATTTGAGTTTTGGTAAAACTCAAGCCATAGTCTGTGAGTGTGTGTAGCATCCACAACACTTGAGCCCAACAACTTCCAGCTGCTACATATTCAGCTTCAGCAGTGGAGAGTGCTACAGAATGTTTCTTCTTGCTGGACCAAGAAACTAGTGAATCTCCTAAGAAATGAAAAGTTCTGGATGTACTTTTTCTATCCATTCTACATCCTCCAAAAGTCAGCATCAGAAAAGCTTTTTAAAACAAAATCATTTCCAGAAGTATAAAATAATCCTAGATCCATGGTTCCCTTAAGGTAGCGAAAAATTCCCTTTACTGCCTTTAAGTTAGATTCCTTAGGATTGGATTGATATCATGCACATAAGCATACTGAAAACATTAAGTCTGGTCTACTAGCTGTTATGTAGAGTAAACTTCCTATCATACCTCTAAAAGATGTTTGAGGGTTTCCCAGCTTCATCAAGATCTAAAGAGTTTGAGGTATCAATGGGAGTATTTATACTCTTAGTGTTGTCATAACCATACTTTTTCAGAAGATATTTAATATACTTATGTTGAGATATGTACGTTACTTCTGGTTTTTGAGAAATTTGAAGACCAAGAAAAAATGTTAACTCACCCATCATACTCATTTCAAACTCAGATTTCATTAGACTTGCAAAAGATTCAGTCAAAGATTGCTGAGTTGAACCAAATATGATGTCATCAACATAAATTTGTACAATCAAAACATTTTTCTTATCTTTCTTTATAAAAAGGGTTGGATCTGCATTTCCCTTAACATAGTTATTTTGAAGTAAAAATCCAGTGAGTCTATCATACCATGCTCGTGGGGTCTGTTTAAGGCCATACAAAGCTTTGGTAAGTCTAAAAACATGATCAGGATGTTTTGTATCTTCAAAGCTAGGAGATTGTTCAACAAAGACTTCCTCTTGAACATAACCTGTAAGAAAAGCACATTTCACATCCATTTAGAAAAGTTTGAAATTAAAGAATGCAGCAAAGTCAAGTAGAATACGGATAGATTCAAGTCTAGCTACTGGAGCATAGGTTTCTTCATAGTCTATTCCTTCTTGCTGATTATAGCCTTTAGAAACAAGTCTAGCTTTATTTCTTACTATGATTCCATTTTCATCAAATTTATTTCTGAAAACCCATTTTACTCCAATAACAGAAGTTTCCTTAGGTCTTTCAACCAAGGTCCAGACTTTATTCCTTTCGAATTCATTTAGTTCATCTTGCATGACTTTAATCCAATCATCATCACCTAAAGCTTCATCAGTGCTTTCAGGTTCTAATTGAGAAAGAAATGCTAGATGTTCTACTTCATTTCTTAAGGAACTTCAAGTCCTTACAGGTTGATTTACATCACCAATGATACTATCACTGGGATGATTCTTAAGAAACACCTGATTTGGGTTTTGTAAAATCTGTTCATCAATATAGGGTAGAAAGTCTTCTAGGGTAAATGTTTCAGGAATAAGCTCTAGAAAATTATCCTTATCAGAAGGTTCTTCTGTAAAAGGTTGACAATCAGTTTTTGAAAACACATCTGAGGATGTAGGAAGAGATGGTTTAAAAATAAAAGGATCTGACTCATCAAATTTTACATGTACTGTTTCTTCAACAGTACAAGTGTTTTTATTAAAAACTCTATAAGCCTTAGATGTTGTGGAATAACCTTAGAAAATTCCTTCATTATATTTTGGTGAGAATTTATGTAAGTTATCTTTAGTATTCAAAATGAATACATTTCAACCAAAAACCTTGAAGTAGGAAAGTCTTGGTTTTCTACCATTCCATAACTCATAAGGATTTTTATTAAGAAAAGGTCTAATCAAAACTCTATTTATAGTATAACAAGCAGTACTTACAGCTTCAGCCCAGAAATTTCTAGAAATATAATATTCACTCAACATGGTTCTAGTTATCTCTTAAAGAATTCTATTTCTTCTTTCAACTACACCATTCTGTTGGGGAGTTCTAGGTGCTGAAAAATTGTGAGTGATACCTTTCTTACTACAAAAAGTTTCAAAATCAGAATTTTGAATTTCTCCTCCATGATCACTATGAATAGTTTTCATTGGAAGGTTTTTCTCATTTTTAACTTGAGCTCTAAAACTTTTGAAATAGGAAAAAGCTTCAGATTTATTTACTAGAAAATAGACCCAAGTAAATCTAGTGTAATCATCAACTAGAACAAACACATAGTATTTGCCTCCAATACTTCCAGTTTGTGTTGGACCAAAAAGATCCATGTGCACTAACTGTAATGCATCAGTTGTTGAGACTTCACTGATTGACTTAAAACTAGATTTATGTTTCTTTCCATATTGGCAAGGAACACAAACTTTAGAAGAATCAAATCTAAGCTCTGGTAGATCCTTAACTAGTTTCTTATTAGAGAGTTTACATAGGTTCCTAAGATTACAGTGACCTAGTCTTCTATGCCATAACCATGAATGATCTTCCATTGCACTTATGCAAGGTAAATATTGGCTTCTAAGATCATCTAAGTTCAATGTGTAGACATTTTCTTGCCTATTGGCTGAGAGAATAAATTCTTCCTTGGAATTGTGAACTAAACACTTATCATTCCTAAAATTCACAAGGTAACCTTCATCACATAACTGACTTATGCTAATGAGGTTGTGCTTAAGACCTCTAACAAAAAGAACATTTGAAATCAAGGTTTTACCAAGAAGAACAATATTACCAATACCAACAATCTCTCCCTTAGCATTATCTCCGAAAGTTACCTTTCCTCCTTTCGTTTTGATAATATTTTCGAAAAAGATTTTGTTACCAGTCATGTGCCGGGAACATCCACTATCCATGTACCATGTATTGTTGATAGTAATCTCTTTATTTTCCTGATATCAAGAAGAAAATTATACTTTTGGAATCCAAACTTGTTTGGATCCGAGATTTCCAGACAATAAAATTTTAGGAACCCACATCTTCTTAGAATAGTATGCTTTGCGAAATCCTAGAGATTGGGTTTTGTTTAAGGAACAATTCTTTGCCCAGTGACCACCACATTGAAACTTGGTACAAAATGGGGCACTTTGAGGAACAAAATAATTGTTACTGAAAATAGGTTTCGCATGGGTATAACCAAATCCGGATTTATTTCTTAAAGGTCGTATTTGGGAATACATCTTATCATAATTTTCCTTACCATGGGTAAATTTTTATAAACACTTCTTTAAGGAAAAAATTTCGGACTTGAGTTTTACAACCATGTTTTTATCCTCAAAATCATTAGTTTTTGAACTAGATTTAGGCTCGAAAACATTTTTATTAGAAATTACTTTTTCTAATTCTTTAGAAAGTTTGTTCTTCTCAGAACTTACTTCCTCAAGATTTTTTGAAATACTTTCAAAATCAGCATTTTTCTTATTATGATCTTTAGAAACATCTGATATCTCTTTTGTAAGAATAGAATTTCTAGAGTTTGCCTTATCATGTTTATTATTGAGTTTGGAATTCTCAATCTCAAGAAGTTCAGCAAACCTAGAGACTTCTTCATAAGTAGGTAAAGTATTTTCCTCATCAGAAGAAGATTCTTCATCAGAAGAGTTATAATACTTACTATCATTAGAATTTAAAGAAACATTTGTCAGTGATTCAGCATTTCGTACCTTAGCCATAAAACAATGATTATCAATAGATAATCTGGCTATAAGACCAAGATTCTTCTGTCCGGAAGATTCATAATCAGAAGATTCATCTGAAGAGTCACCACTACTGGCACTCCAGGTGTCATTAGCTTTCAGAACTTTCTTAGCGTTAGATTTATAAAACTTTTTTCTTTTCCTGTCTGAATGACTTTCTTTTCTTTCTTTCTTTTTGAGCATAGGGCAATCTAGTCTAATATGTCCAGCTCTTTTGCATTCATAACAAGTAACTTCTCTATCTTTCTTATATTTCCTTTCCTTTTTCTTATACTTAGATTGAAAATTCCTTTGGCCAACTATCTTGTTCATCCTTCGAGAAAGATTGGCTAATTCATTTTCTGAGACTTCACTCTCACTAGATTCGGATTGGAAAATAACTTTCTTAGACTTGGATCTAGTTACTCTCTCAGGAGTCTTAGCTCTCATCTGATTTGAAGTTGTAGTAAAGCAACAGTACCATTTCCATTCTTCTTCTTGATGTTGTCAACATCTCTCTTCATTCTTGTTTCTTGTTGAAGAAGAGTTCCAAATAATTCATCAAGAGTGATTTGAGTAACCTTCCTGTTCTCATCTATAGCTATTCTCTTTGATTCCCACTCATTGGGCATAATATCAATTATTTTGTCCACAAGAGCTTCATCATCTAAACCTTTCTCTCCCATAGATTGTATACTATTGACTATAGTCATAAATCTTTGTTGAACTTTACAGATAGGTTCACCATAAGGAAAATTGATTCCATGATATTCATCTCTAAGCATAGCTCTTCTAGTTTCAATCACTTTAGAAGTTGCAAAGTGTGTAACTTCTAACTTCTTCCATATATAGTTAGCTACTTCACAAGAATAAATTTGGCTATATATATTTCTAGTCATTGAACATAGTAGAGTATTGCGTACCTTATAGTTGAGTTGATATTCTTTCTTTTCCTGATTAGTGAAAGTTCTGACTTCCTTGTCAGGAATTTTATAATCACCAGTAAGCATAACAAAGTTGTCTACTCCAGCATTGATAACAAATGTCTTCATTCAATCTCTCCAGTACTCATAGTCATTACCATCAAATATAGGTGGTCTTGTAGGATTCAGATTAACAATTGACCCAACATTAACTCCTTCCATACTAGAAATAACCTTTGGCACACAAACTTGTTAGTAGCAAAAGATTCGTAATAACAAAGTTCGGAATGGTAAAATTCGTAATGTGATAGTTTGGAATGATAAAATGAGCAAGAAAAACGTGTATATGAGTACAAGTATTTCAGAGACCTCCTCTGATACCAATTCTCGGATCGAAATAGTGATGTAGATGCTCAATATAAAAGAGGGGGGGGTGAATTGTATACTTTAAAAATTCTTTTGGAACATTTAAAGTTAGTTATGAATAACTATGTTTTACTTAAGAGAAGGAAAGGGCTATGTTTAACAAAGCTAAACTAAGCAAATTCACAACACCTCTAACACCAAATGCAATCTTGGTAAAAGATTCCGAAAGAAGGTTCTAGAAATATGGTTCCAGAAAATGAAACTTACAAAAGATTATAATATGAGATTTTACCTTAAAGCGTATAGAATCTAAATGAAACAGAGTAAAAATAAGGAAGTATAAGAAAGTTATACTTTCCTTATAATACAAAATGCAGCGGAATATAAACAAGTAGTTAAACTACAAGTAACAAGATATAAGTCTTTTAACCCAAAGAGAAGGGTATCCAACAACCTTGGATAAAGGTCCCTTGATTTATACTTTCAATCAAGTTTGTCTTACCCACACCAGGGTAAGCCCTTGATACGAAGATAGGAGTCTCTGTCTTGCTATCCCCGCAAGCCCTCAACTTCAAGGTAGTTGGCAACCTCTGTCTTCCTCAGCAAGGAAGCCCTCAAACTTCAAGGTAGTCGGCACCTCTGTCTTCCAATCCCCGGAAGCCCTCGAATGTAATCACCAACATTCGGAGTCGCACGAAGCTTTGAGAGTTAATAAGAGCCTCTCTCTCTTGAAATCACTTCAACAGCATGTAGGCACAAAACCAAGTTGTTCATCTGTCATTAGTATCGAGCTCTTTCAAATGAGCTCCTATTTATAGGTAAGGTCGGATCCTTCTCCAACGGTCATATTTTCCTTAAAGATCGGAGGGACCTATACACATGTCACTTAGACAATGGTTAGTTTATAACAAAATAGACGACATAGTTTTATAACAAAACAAGTGTAACAAAACGTATGACATCGTTTTAATTCTAACTCAAAAGTTTGGAATGAAAACTTCAGAATGAAGATTCAAAGTGTAATGAAAATAATAGAGTAAAAAAATTATAGAAGTGTAAGCAGAATAAATGTTCGGAGTTTAACTAAAATATTTTTCGGAGTCTGAATTAATTCAGAGTGTATAAAACAAAGATAATCAGATTCTGTTTAATAGGTGAATTCGGAATGAGAATTCAGAATGTGAATTCGTCATCAGAATTCGTCATCATAATTCTTTATTGGAATTCTAAATAAAAATTCTTCTTCATAATTCGTAATGAGAATTAATCATTAGAATTCGTACTGAGAATTCGTTATCGAACTTCATAATAATTCATATCATGAATCTGGAATAGAACTTAGTCAGAGTTCATTTTCGGAATTCGGAATGAAACTTCCTTATAGCTCTTATCCAGAATCCGAATCCTAAAACAGAATTCTTCATATCATCATTTCAACGATTCTGAGAAAATAGAAATGAATCCGAATCTCGTACTTAAGAAAAATATGGAAGATAATATGATAAGGATAGTTTTTCTTTATAAAAGCGATTTTCCTTATAAACGCGATTTTCCTTAAGAATGTGATTTTCCTTATAAAAGCAATTTTCTTTAAGAAATCGATTTTCCTTATAAAATAAATTTTCCTTAAGAAAGAAATTTTCATTAAGGATAAGGTGTTTGTGATTTTCAAAATAATTAGTAATGGAAATGTCATAAGGAAAACCTTATTGACTCAACAGGATGATGCTCATAGTTCCAATTTCTCTATACACCCTGGGAGCACCAAAATGTTTAGAGACTTGAAAGAACATTATTGGTGGGACAACATGAAGAGGGAGATTGTTGATTTTGTGTCAAGATGTATGGTTTGTCAACAAGTGAAAGCTGGAAGGCAACATCTTGGAGGAGTCATGAAACCTCTTCCCATACCCGAGTGGAAATGGGACAATATTACGATGGACTTTGTCACGGGGCTACCAAAGAATCCTAGAAGGAACGATGCAATATGGATTTTTGTTGATCGTTTTACCAAGTCCACACATTTTCTTGCTATAAGAGAAGATCTACCACTGGAACGTCTAGCAAGAATATATATTAATGAAGTGGTGATACTTCATGGAGTACCCCTATCGATTGTTTCTGATCGTGATCCCTGTTTTAATTCAAGATTCTGGAAAAGTCTTCAGAAAGCCTTGGATACTGATCTTTATTTGAGTATTGCCTACCACCCTCAAACAGATGGACAATCAGAATGAACTATTCAACCCTTAGAAGACATGTTGAGATCCTGCTCACTTGACTTTCAGGGTATGTGGGATCAATATTTACCTCTGGTATAATTTTTCTATAACAATACCTTCCATTCAAGTATTCAGATGGGAACATATAAAGCGTTATACGGAAAGAGATGTCGCACACCAACCTGTTGGGATGACGTTGGTGAATGAAAACATGTAGGCCTAGAACTTGTGGAGGAAATGATGGAAAAGGTGAAGGTAATCCAAAACCATATCGAAGCAGCACAAAGTAGGTAGAAGATCTATGCCGATAATCGAAGGAAGGATTTCGAATTTCAAGTCGGTGATCACATTTTCCTGAAGTTATCTTCATGGAAGGGAGTCATACGTTTTGGTAAGAAAGGTAAAGTTGGTCCCAATTACATCAGACCTTTCGAAATTCTAGAACGAATTGGGGCTATAGCTTACCGTTTGTCAATGCTGCCAATTCTCTCAAAAGTTCACGATGTGTTCCACGTATCACTGTTGAGGAAATACATGCCTGACCCAACGCATGTACTCACCTATGAGGAATTAGAACTGGAACCTGATCTGTCTTATTGTGAAAATCCTGTCAAGATTCTTGATATGAGAGAACACGTACTGAGAAACCGGATGACTCGTCTGGTAAAAGTCTTGTGGAGAAACCATAAGATGGAAGAGGCAACGTGGGAACCCGATGAACTTATGATGAAGAAACAACAGAGTCTTTTCATGCGGTAGTATTCTAGAAATATTGAGGATGAAATTACTTGAACGATGAGATAATGTAACACCCCAAGATTCTACGGTACACTTCTCTTTGAATAATGTGATAGTGTGTGTTGTACGCAACATCGAGTTCTAACGCACCACAAGCAATCAAACTAGCCGTTATGAATACTAATACCTAATTTTTGAAATTTTATAAATTTTATCTCTCAAGATGGAATTCATTTTTTGATTCCGAATAACGAATTTAGCCTATGGTGAAATTTTGGAACTTTTCAGATAACATTTATATTTTGATGAATAGTGAAAATTACTAAATTTTAATTAAAAACAACTTTTGTAATCGAAATAATTTATATTGATAAATTATGAATTTGAGTGGCTTTAAAGTATATTTATAATATATTTTTACCATTTAATATAATTTTGGTCTTTGTAGATAATTTAACAATTAAATCAGACATAAATAAGTGTCAATCTTTTAATAGTTATTATCTCTTAAAAACACGCTTTTTGTTTTAACAATGAGAATTAATTTTAAATTAATTTCTGCCACTTATGTGTTTTGATTTTGGAAAAATAGATTCCATATTTGGAATCAGGATGTTCAAATTATGTAAATAGGTAAATTTTATTTTTAGACATTTTGAATAATTATTTCAGTAAATATTTTATTTACCATCGTTAAAGGGTAAATCTGGTAAATATGGGTTAAACAAATAATATTATAATAATAACAAATTACCCTAAAACGTGTCCTAACCTTATTGGTTGATACATGTCCGACCATGGGCATCTTTGAGGCGATTTTTGGACCCCATGGAGCCACTTGTATGTCATAATGACACTTTATATTAATTAAGTTAAAATAAATACAAAATTGACATAAGCATATATCGTTTAGAAAAAGATTTTTAAAATAGGGTTATATATCTTGGATTTTAGATTATAAATATTCATTAAAAATATAAAAATATTTCCTAAATAATGATATTTTATTTATTATTTTTAGAAAATAAATAATTTAATTTATTTATGACACAATGATGATGCAGTAATTACCATAATAGTGAAAAATTAAAATAATTGAAATTATAAATACCCAAATAAATATAATCTGAGACTTTTTATGAATTTCACTACTTTTACCGGTTAATATGACATTTTAGAATTGTCATAATTAACTTTTTTCGAAGTAATCATTCTGTTATGAATTTTACAAAAATCAATTATTGAATAGTGTCAAAATTGACATAAAAGAGTGTTTAAAACAAATATTATATTAGTAATATATATTCAATTCATAAAAATATAATGTTTGGACAAGAGACTTATATCATGATAGGTGTATAATTAATGGACCACTTGGGGGACTCGTGGAGGTATATAGTAATTTTATTAACAATATAATATAAAAATACAAAGTGACATGGTAAGTGTCAAACTAATTAACTAAGAGTTAAAACTAAAAGATAAGGTTAATATAATGACCAAAACCTATCTAAATTCTATTGGTTGAGTGGTTTTTGAACCTTCCCCACCTTAACCTTCAAATAATTCACTTTGGATCCATTAGAAACTGAATATGAATTTATTATAAAATAATATTTCTAACTTTTCCAAAGGCGCCCCTCACCCCTCTTATAAAAGGGAACTCCCCCTTCTCATTAATTCACACCATCAAAGCCTTTTGGATCAAACGAACCCTACCGAAATACTCTCTCATCTTCCCTCACTACAACCTAGAGGCCTTAGTTTGATCAGAAAGCCAACCTATGTAGCCCTTTTGATCAAATCAAAAGGAAGAACCCGAAGAAGAGGTAATGTTTTCACCACCCTTTTTCAAATTCATTTCTTCTTCAACTTCTTCTTTATTTGTTATTCCCATTCTAAAATAATTAATCCAATATATCCTATATACTTTAATATTATTATAAATATGGTACAACCATATTCAGTATTCTATCCATCTTTTGAATGACATGTCACCATACATGCGTACGTACAGCTTACCGTCTCCACTTTGTGGTGTAATTGTTATTCAATAAATTATTATTTGGATGGGTATAATAATGAGGTTTAATTCATGTAAATAATAAATATCACATGATAATGATTCTTTATATATGATATAACATCCAATTATATATTATTGTAATATCAAAAGAATGATATTGTCGCTCGTGCGTACGTACGGACTACCGTCTCCACGAACACGATGATATTTATTCTCCATCGTATCCATTCAAGTATAATTATAATTTGATTATTTAAAAATAATGTTTAAGGATTTTATATCATTTTGGATATGAATAAGATATAACCTATCCATGACAAACACGACTTACATAACAAAACAGATAAAAGAGAACCAGAAAGTTAACACTTGAAATAACGATAATACTAAGATATATTAACAAAGAAATGTTAAAAGATAATATATGATAACATAATAATGTATATGACTCTTGTATAGTTTAACAACAATTATTTCACCATTATAAAGGGGGTTAACCTACCCTCAACGAAGGAAAAGTACATGGTAAGGGTTTATTTCGCAATCTCTTCATTATCCGAGGTTGTGTATACGTGATTATATAATGTGATCTCTTTATCATCCACATCCATGTTTCTTAAAAAGGTATTTCAAAACATTATTACTGTTTACTAGAATGTGGGTTAAAGTCATTTATACCGTTTTTTTCTTTTATAAGTGGTTTATAAAGGAATCTTTCCATCGTTTTTCAAACAAGGTCCTTTTTAACCTTTTCGACAAAATTAAGGGAAGAATGTTTTTTTAACTTATACGGCGGGTGCGGATATTTTCTGCCATTATAAAATTGTTGAAGCTTCCATTAAAAGCTTATAAGAATATTTTCAAATAAAATGTTTTATTTTATAAATATATTACTCTTAAATGATTTCAAAATAGAAAGAGATATTTCATTAAAAAGTGTTTTCATTTCATCAGTGTCAACATCCTTTGATGGATTTTACGTTTATTTGGAGTTGATTTATTATGATACAATACATCCATATTGTATTGATGGTTTTGTGATATGTTTGACTGTGGATGTGTTATTTTTATACCATTCATGGTTTATTAATAAAGTATTGACATTTTGTATGCTAGTTTTAATACGAATGTTTATGTTATGTTTAAACATTTTCATATGGGAATGAATTGGACATAATATGTGATGGGTGGAGCCCACTATAGCTCCTCGATGCATCGGTAGGTATCATGAGACAAACTAGTTTCTTGGCACAAGGCCTTGACAAAATCTTATTTATAGTATTGGCACGAGGCCTTGGATATGTGGTTATTATAGTCTAGAATTATGCATTCCATCATTATGAAAGTGGTTATTGATATTGCATGTGATTATTCGATTAGTATAATATCCATGTGAATAAGTAAATGGCATTATTTTATTTTATTTTTCCCATACTATGTTGAAGTTCAAGTTTAAAAGGCATTTGTTTTAGTTATACATTTCCTTAAATGTTTATTCTTATTTATGAAAGTTTCCGCTATATTGTTATCCTTACATGTCATTTGAGCTCACCCCTTTTCTATGTTTTATTTTCACCATGATGTGAAGATGTAATTTATGAATGACTTGCAGGGATCGTATGAGGGGATAAGATTGTATACTATGGATAATTTATTGTTGTGGTTTTCATTTTATGATGTAATGTAAACTTTATTAATGTATCTAGTTATTCTAAGGCTACTAAATGAGTCGGTCTTTCGATATTTGATCTTTCTTGTGATCATGCCAATGTTATTTAACAATGCACCGACTCTGGGTAACTGGGGTCAGGGCTTTATGGTTTGTATCAGAGGAAGCTTAGTACCAACCATGGAAGCTAGATTTAGATAAACTCTGATTAGAGCACATATATTTAAGATGTACTTTGAAGATTAATATAGATGAACTTCCTAGAATTTTGGTATTGTGGAGATTTTTTGAGTTTTTCGAGAAATACATCTCTATCTGGATACGAGCAGGTAGAGGCGGCTCTGGCACAAATGTACCTAGGGGTAAAACCCGAAAACACTGCTTTGAGCTGGACTCGAACGGGAACTGGTGAACGACAATGGGCCTTGCGGAAATCATGGTTACGACACTCCCGGAGGAAATGCACAGGATAACTCTCATTTTATTTACAAATAGTTATGAAGGGTATATTAGTATATACTTCCTCAAAGGAAACATTTTCATGATTATGAATTATATCCATAAATACTTCAATTTATGTTTAGTGTTTTATAAGTATGGAATTATGTATTTTGATTCATAAACTGGTCTAGTTTATGCCATTGCTTAGAAATGGAACCTAGTGGAAGAAATGGAAACCATATCAATGCACGCACTCCATGTAGGTATTTCCCTCCTATTCAAGATAATTATAGTGGAGCTGGTGATGCAACTGGTGCTGATCAACTAATCACCATACTGGGACAACTCACTCAGGTTATGAATAATAACCTTACCCGTATGGAGCACCCTGATCCACAGTGTGGAGGATGAATGTTAGATCACTTCATGAGGCAATAAACACCAGCATTCAATGGGAGTACAAATACATTAGTAGCTGAACAATAGATAAGTTCCCTAGAGAAAATATTTCAGGCTTTGGGATTTAGTGAAAGGGAAAAAGTCATCATGGCAGTATACCGCCTCACTAGAGATGCTGATCAATGGTGGTCATTTATTCAAAACATAAAGGAAGATGATTAAGTATCAAATATGGAATAGAGGGAGTTCAAAGATCTGTTTTTAGAAAATTACTTTCCTCGTGACCATTGAGCAGATATAGAAAGGTAATTTTTGAGCCTAAGACAAAAGGTGGATGAGAATTTTGAAAAGTATGAGGCTAACATTACAAGGATAGAAACCTATGTTGGAGATTATATACGTAAACCAATAAGTAAGATTGATCATTTCATTTATGGGTTAAAACCATTTCTCCGTTGAGAATTAGTCTCACAGTCTTTTTGTGGTACAAAGACATTGTCTCATGTGCTATCAAAACTGAAAAGAAATTCTCTAAGTCATATGACATTAAAGAAAAGAAATAGAATATGAGATCTATTGATCTATCTAGGAATGGAAATAAGGGGAATAAGGGAAAGGTTGAATATCCATCCTGTGTTAAATGTGGGAAGAAACACCTCGGTATATGCTTGACGGGAATGGGTGTCTGTTACAAGTGTGGTGAAAAAGGCCACCAAGATCGTGATTGCATAGGGAAGAAGGAAGCTACTGATATTCAGTGCTACAATTGTAGGGAGATGGGACATTATGCAAATGAATTTTCTAAGTGTCATGGGAACATACCTCAGAAAATTCCAAGGGATCAAGGCCAAGCTTATGCTATCACTACTGCTGAGGTAGAAGCTCCGAAAGACGTGGTGGAAGGTAATTTAATGGTTTCATCAAGTTTATCAAATGCATTATTTGATTCTGGATCATCTCATTGTTTCATATCTTCCCAGTTTTCTAAGAAAATTAGCTATTTCCCATTTGATTTAATAAGGGAGTTGTCAGTTAAAACTCCTAAGGGAAGTATCATTGCAAAAAAAAATTGTGAATCAGTTCCCATTAGTGCACATAATTGTTCATTATCTACTGATATCATCGTCATACCTATTATCGAGTTCAATATAATCCTCGGTATGGAGTAGCTTTCAGACCATTATGAAAATATTTATTGTAAGAAGAAGGATGTTATGATTTTTGATGATGATGATAAGGAACACCTTATCTTTAGAGAAGAATCGTCACCACCTAATTCTTATCTAGATCCACCCCCAGTAGCTCAACTAAATTTAATTATTAGGGAGGAAGAGAATTAAATAAATATGGATGATGAAAGGAATGTTAAAATAGAGGATGTACCTGTTGTGAAAGAATATGTAGATTTGTTTCCAGACGACTTACATGGACATCCACCAAAATAAGAATTTAAGTTTTCCATTGATATAATTCCTGGATCAAGGCCTATATCGATGACCCCTTGTAGAATGGCCACTGTAGAATTAGTTGAACTAAAGAAACAACTAGAGGAATTGAGTAATAAGGGATTTATTCACCCTAGTATTTCTCCAGGGGGGAGCCCCTGTTCTTTTTGTTAAAAATAAAGATGGATCTATGAGGTTATGTATCGACTATAGGGAAATCAATGCTATAACAATAAAGAAAAAGTATCACATACCTCGCATTGTTGATTTATTTGACCAACTGCATGGAGCTTAATACTTTTCAAAGATTGACCTTCGATCTGGATACCATCAGTTGTGTGTGAAGAAGGAAGACATTCCGAAGATAGAATTTCGAACCAGGTATGGGCATTACGAGTTTACAATAATGCCTTTTGGATTGACTAATGCTCCCTCTGTATTCATGGATCTAATGAATAGAGTTTTCAAGGAATATCTAGATGAATTTGTGGTGGTATATATTTCTGATATCTTGGTATACTCCAAAAGCTACGAAGATCATGCAAATCACTTGCGCATTATCCTGAAGACTCTGAGATAACATGAATTATATGGGAAGTTTAGCAAGTGTGAATTCTGGCTTCAAGAGATTTCTTTTCTTGGCCATATTGTCTCTAAAGATGTAGTCTCCTTTGATCATTCTAAGACCAAGGCAATCCACGAATGATCAGCACCTACGAGTATAACCGAGGTACACAGTTTTATTGGTTTGACAAGTTATTATCGACGTTTCGTCCATAATTTTGCCCAGTTGGCTAACCCATTAACAAATCTCACACGTAAAGGGGTTAAATTTTTTTGGACAAAAGAGTGTGAATAATGTTTTGAAGAACTGAAGAGATTATTAGTCAATGATCTTATTTTGACTCTACCATCGGGGAATGATGGGTTTGTTATTTATAGTGATTCATCAAAGAAAGGACTTGGTTTTGTCCTTGTGAAGAATGATAGGGTTATTGCCTAAGCATCACAACAGTTGAAAATTCATGAAAAAAACTATACTACTCATGATCTCGAGTCAGCAGCTGTGATCATTGCTTTGAAGTTATGGAGGCACTACCTATATGGTGAAAAATGTTAGATTTACACTGATCACAAGAGTTTGAAATATATTTTCTCACAAAAAGAACTCAACATGAGCCAAAGGATATGGCTTTAATTACTCAACGATTATGATTATACCATACACTACCACCCGGGGAAGGCAAATAAGGTGGAAGATTCATTGAGTAGAAATGATCATGGAGTATTGAACAATATTAGAATTGGAAGGGATCCAATTTTCATGGATCTAGTGAAGATAGACTTGGGAATAACCAGGGAAGGTGAAACATCAATGCTTTTTCAAATGGTTTCCAAACCATCTTTACTTGAAATTATTAAGAGTTCTTAGACCAATGATGAAGAATTTCAAAAGAAGAATAAAGCTGTGAATGATGGGAGATTGAGAGACTTTGTGTATGAAGATGGAATTTTAAATTCGAGAAAGGACTTTTTGTTCCCGATATACTTGATCTAAAAAGGGAATTTCTAGATGATGCTCATAGTTCCAATTTCTCTATACACCCTGGGAGCACCAAAATGTATAGAGAATTGAAGGAACATTTTTGGTGGGACAATATGAAGAGAGAGATTGCTGGTTTTGTGTCAAGATGTATGGTTGTTCAACAAGTGAAAGCTGGAAGGCAACATCCTGGAGGATTCATGCAACCTCTTCCCATACCAGAGTGGAAATGGGACAATATTACGATGGACTTTGTCATGGGGATACCAAATTCTCCTAGAAGGAATGATGCAATATGATTTATTTTTGATCGTCTTACCAAGTCAGCACATTTTCATGTTATAAGAGAAGATCTACCACTGGAACGTCTATAAATACTATATATTAATGAAGTAATGAGACTTCATGGAGTACCCCTATCGATTGTTTCTGATCGTGATCCCCATTTTACTTCAAGATTCAGGAAAAGTCTTCAGAAATCCTTGGATATTGAACTTCATTTGAGAACTTCCTACCACCCTCAAACAGATGGACAATTAGAATGAACTATTCAAACCTTAGAAGACATGTTGAGATCCTACTCACATGACTTTGAGGTTATGTGGGATCAATATTTACCTCTGGTAGAATTTTTCTATAACAATATCTTCCATTCGAGTATTTAGATGGCACCATATGAAGCATTATATAGAAAGAGATGTCTCACACCAACTTGTGGGGATGACGTTGGTGAAAGAAAACATGTAGGCCCAGAACTGGTGGAGGAAATGATGGAAAAGGTAAAGGTAATCCAAAACCATATCAAAGAAGCTCAAAGTAGGCAGAAGAGCTATGCTGATAATCAAAGGAATGATTTGGAATTTTAAGTCGGTGAGCATGTTTTCATGAAGGTGTCTCCATGGAAGGGTGCCATACATTTCTATAAGAAAGGTAAATTGAGTCCCAGGTACATCGGACCATTCGAAATTCTAGAACGAATTAGGGTTGTAGCTTAGCGTTTTCCAATGCCTCCAAGTCTCTCTAAAGTTCACGATGTGTTCCACGTATCACTGTTGAGGAAATACATGCCTGACCCAACGCATGTACTCACCTATGAGGAATTAGAACTGCAACCTGATCTGTCTTACTAAGAAGAGCCCGTCAAGATTCTTCATACGAGAGAACAATTACTGAGAAACCGGATGACTCGTCTGGTAAAAGTCTGGTGGAGAAACCATAAGATCGAAGAGGCAATGTGGGAACCCGAGGAACTTATGATGAAGAAACACCAGAGTCTTTTCATGTGGTAGTATTCTAGAAGTTTTGAGGAAGAAACTATTTGAAGGAGGGGAGAATGTAACACCCCAAGCTTCTACGGTGCGCTTCTCTTTGAATAATGTGATAGCGTGTGTTGTACGCAACATCGAGTTCTAACACACCACAACCAATCAAACTAGCCGTTATGAATAGTAATACCTAGTTTTTAAAATTTGATAATGTTTATCTCTCAAAATGGATTCATTTTTTGGATTCATAATATCTAATTTAGCCTAGGGTGAAATTTTGGAACTTTTCGGATAACATTTATATTATGATTAATAGTTAAAATTTCTAAATTTTAATTAAAAACAACTTTTGTAATCAAAAAATTTATGTTGATAAAATATGAATTTGAGTGTTTTTAAAGTATATTTAGTATATATTTTTACCATTTAATACAATTATGGTAATTTTACATTATTTTACAATTAAACCGGATATAAACAAATGTCAATCTTTTAATAGTTATTATCTCTTAAAAACACGCTTTTTGTTTTAACAACGGGAAATAATTTTAAATTAATTTCTGCCAGTTCTGACTTTTAAATTTTGAAAAATGGATTCCATATTTGGAATCAGGATGTTGAAATTTTTTAAATATGTATCTTTTATTTTTAGACATTTTGAATAATTACTTCGGTAAATATTTTATTTACCATGGACAAAGGGTAAATCGGGTAAATAAGGGTTAAGAAAATAATATTATAATAATAAAAAATTACCCTAAAACGTGTCCTAACCTTATTGGTTGATACATGTCCAACCATGGGCATCATTGGGTCAATATTCGGACCCCATGGAGCCACTTGTAAGTGATAATGACACTTTATATTAATTAAAATAAATACGAAAATGACATAATCATATATCTTTTAGAAAAAAAATTTTTACATAGGGTTATATAAGATTTATATTCGATTATAAATATTAATTGGAATGATAAAAAGATTTCCTACATAATTATATTTTATTTTTAATTTTTAGACAATAAATAATTTAATTTATTTATGACACAATGATGATGTAGTAATTACCATAATAGTGAAAAATTAAAATAATTGATATTATAAATACACAAATAAATATAATTTGTGACTTTTTATGAATTAAAATATTTTTATAGGTTAATATGACATTTTATGATTGACTTAATTAACTTTTTTCGAAGTAATCATTCTGTTATGAATTTCACAAAAATTAATTATTGAATAGTGTCAAGATTGACATAAAAGTGTGTTTAAAAAAAATTATATTTTTAATTGATATTCAATTCCTAAAAATCTAAGGATCAGCCAAAAGACTTATATCATGATAGTTTTATCATTAATGGACCTCTTGGGGGGTCTCTTGGAGGTATATAGGGAGTTTATTGACTATATAATATAAAAATAAAAAGTGACATGGTAAGTGTCAGACTAATTAACTAAGAGTTAAAACTAGGAGATAAGTTTAATATAATGTCCCAAACCTATCTAAATTCAATTTGTTGAGTGGTTTTTGACCCATACCCACCATAAAATTTAAATAATCCATTTTTAATCCATTAGAAACCGAATATTAATTTATTATAAAATAATATTTCTAGCTTCTCCAAAGGAGCCCCTCACCCCTCTTATAAAAGAGAACTCCCCCTTATCATTAATTCACACCTTCAAAGCCTTTTGGATCGGCCAAAACCTGCCCAAATACACTCTCAACTTCCCTCACTACAACCTAGAGGCATTAGTTCGATCATAAATCCATCTTATGGAGCCCTTTTGATCAAATCAAAAGGAAGAACCTGAAGAAGAGGTAATGTTTTCACTACCCTTTTTCAAATTCATTTCTTCTTCAAATTCTTCTTTATTTGTTATTCCCATTCTGAAATAATGAATCCAGACACTCATATATAGTTTAATATTATTAAAAATATGGTAAAACCATATTCAGTATTATATCCATATTTTGAATGACATGTCACCATATGTGCGTAAGTACGGCTTACCGTCTCAACGTCGTGGTGTAATCGTTATTCAAAAAATTATTATTTGGATTGGTATAATAATGATGTGTAATTCATGTAAATAATAAATATAACATGATAATAATTTTGTATATATGATACACCATCCAATTATATATTATTTTAATATCAAAAGAATGATATTGTCGCTCGTGCGTACGTACGGACAACCGTCTCCCCGAACGCGATGAGATTTATTCCCCATCGTATCCATTCAAGTATAATTATCATTTGATGATTTAAAAATAAATTTTAAGTACTTGATATCATTCTGGATATGAATAAGATACAACCTATCTATGAAAAACATGGCTTACGTAACAGAACAGAAAAACAAAAACAAGTAAGTTAACACCTGAAACAACGATAATACTAAGATATTATTAACAAAGCAATGTTAAAAGATCATATATGATAACATAATAATGTATATGATTCTTGTATAATTTAAAAACAATTATTTCACCATTATAAAGGAGGTTCACCTACCCTCAATCAAAGAAAAGTACAAGGTCAGGGTTTATTTCGCAATATCTTCATTATCCGAGGTTGTTTATATGTGATTATATACTGGGATCTCTTTATCATCCACATCCATGTTTCATAGAAATGTTTTTCAAAACATTATTACTATTTACTATAATATGGGTTAAAGTCATTTATACACTTGTGGGCTTTTATAAGTGGTTTATAATGGAATCTTTTTTTCGTTTTCCAAACAAGGTCCTTTTTCACCTTTTCGACAGAATTAAGATAAGAATGTTTTTTTAACTTATACGACGGGTGCGGCTATTTTCCGCCGTTATAAAATCGTCGAAGCTTTCCTTACAAGATTATAAGAATAGTTTCAAAGAAAATGTTTTATTTTATAAATATATGACTATTAAATGATTTCAAAATAGAAAGAGATATTTCTTTAAAAAGAGTTTAGATTTCATCTATGTCAACATCCTTTGATGGATTTTAAGTTTATTTGGAGTTGATTTATTATGATACAATACTTCCATATTGTATTGATGGTTTTGTGATATGTTTTATTGTGGATGTTTTATTTTCATACCATTCATGTTTTATGAAGAATGTATTGTCATTTCATATGCTAGTTTTAATATGAATGTTTATGTTATGTTTAAACCTTGTCATATAAGAATGCATTGGACTTAATTTGTGACAGGTGGAGCCCGTTATAGATCCTCGATGCATCGGTAGGTCTCATGTGAAAAACTAGTGTCTTGGAACAAGGCCTTGACAAAATATTATTTCTAGTCTTGGCACTAGGCCTTGGATATGTGGTTATGATAGTTTGGCATTATACATTCCATAATTATGAAAGTTGTTATTGATATTGAATGTGACTATTAGATTAGTAGAATATCCATGTGAATAAGTAAATGGAATTATTTCATTTTATTTTTTCCATACTATGTTTAATTTCAAGTTTAAAAGGATTTTTTTTAGTTATACAATGCCTTAAATGTTTATTCTTATTTATGAATGTTTCTGTTATATTGTTATCCTTACTAGGCATTTGAGCTCACCACTTTTCTATGTTTTATTTTTCCTAGGATGTGAAGAAGTAATTTATGAATGACCTACAGGGATAGTATGAGGGGATAAGAGTGTCGACTGTGGAGACTATATAGTTGTAGTTTTCATTTTATGATGTAATGTAACCTTTATTAATGTATCTAGTCATTCCAAGGCTACTAAACGAATCGGTATTTTGAGATTTGATCTTTCTTGTGATCATCCCAATGTTATGTAATAATGCACCGACTCTGGGTAACTAGGGTCGGGGAGTTACATATAATAGATAGATATATGAAATGGAAACACCATTCATGGAGATTGTAGTTCGTACATACTCATGAATGTTGTTTCCGTGTTCGTATCTTATAGTATGGATGTAATTAAACGAAATATATTTTTATAAATAAATATATATTATTAAATTAGAAATATTATTTCATATAACTCATAATTAATCAATATATATATACATTTATAAATTTTCTTGTAGGGTGATCGTTGAAAAAATTTCTCATTGGGTCGTGCAGACCTTTAGCGGTACGTATGCACGAGCGATAATATCATTCTATTGATGGTGAAACGGTGTTTCATATGATGTTATATTATGTATAATGAATAATTAACATGTTTTATTCATTATTTTCTTTAATTATACTCATTATTATACTCATCCAAAAAATGTAGTGTGGAATAACAAACTACACCAGGACGTTGACAAGGTATGTTGTACATATGCATGCATAGTGAATTTGTCATTCATACGATCGATATAATAATAAATATACTTGTACAAAATTTATAATAACAACTAATAATATAGAATATATTGGATATATAACATTAATATAGAAATATTATGTAGAAGACGAGAAGAACTTTAAAATATGTGACAAAATAATTACCTCTTATTTGGTTGTTTCCTTTTGATTTGAACAAAAAGTCTCCATAGGCTAGATTTATTCTCTAGGTATGGCCTATACGATTATTTTATGGAAGTTTGGAGGATATATGGGTAGTTTTTGGCTGAGAAAAATGGACTTGGAGGTGAAAATTGAAAATAAAGGGAAGTTCCCTTTTATAAGGGAGGTGAGGGGCACTTTTGAAAAAATGTTGAAATATTAATTTATTATAAAATTTATTTCTATTTATAATAGATCAAAATTAATTAATTTAGAGGATAAGATGATTATGGACCTAAATATTCTCATCCAATATGTTTTATACATATTCAGATCATAAAATTAAACTTATCTTATAGAATTAACCCTTTCTTAAAAAAGCTAACTCATACTATGTCCTCATGTATTGTTATACTACATTGTTAATATATTTACAATAAAATGACAAGTGAAACTAAAGTGGAAAATTTATGAAATTTTTTTCACTATCAAAGTTATTTTTCTAAACGATATATTTTTAGTTTTTTTATATCTTTTAATAAAATAGTATTTGTTTTAAAAACTCATTTATGTAAATTTTTACACTATTTAGTAATTCATTTTTTTAAGTCATAACAACATTATTCCTTCAATACAAAAGAATTAAGTCATACCTCATATTTCAATGTAATTTAAAAATTTCATGTTTTTAATAAAAACATTCAAATTATATTTATTTTAATATTTATAAAATCATTTGTTTTAATCATGCATTAATAAGGTAATTACATTGTCATCATTGTGTCATAAATATATTTAAATATTTAATGTCTAAAAATTATAAATAAAATACCATTATTTAGGTTATATTTTTAACTTTCTAATTAATATTTATGTTTTAATTTAACTTTTGTATAACCGTATATTAAAAAAATATTTATTAAAATTTTAATTTAAAACTTTTAACTCTTCTTTAAAAAAATATAATAAATGTCTTCATCTTACACATGTGGATATAAAGGGATCATATTTTTATCCCAAGGTTTATTTTGGTATAAAATCAATTATCCAATAGAATTTGGACATGTGTTGGGGTAATTTTATAGTATTATTATTTTATTTTTACCTTTTATTATCTTATTTACTTTTAACCGTGGTAAATAAAATTCAAATGTAACTATTGACCAAATATTTTTTCCATATTATTGAACAAAATTTTACTTAATAATTAAAACAGTGTAGGTCATATTTTTGAAATTCAATTCACGGATGTGGTAAAATTACAGTTTATTCAAATATGCAAATGGGCCTTGAAGGTGAGTAAAATACGTTAAAAGATACAATAAAATTTTATATATCTAATATTATTATAAAATGACTCAAATGAATTACATTATACTAATATATATAATATATATATATTTTTACTTTTATATAATTTTTAATTAAAAATAATTATTTAAATGAAAAAGTCAATTTTTATGTACTGTGTAGTATTTTTCACTATTCATCCAAAATTGAATATTTTTGGAAAAATACCAAAAATTCACCCTAAGCTAATTTTGATATTCAAAAATCAAAAATTATGTCTATTTTACCAATTTAAATTTTTAGTAGTGTCTAAAATTAACTTTATTATTGTTCTCAAATGGACATAAAAAGTAGTTCTTTTAAGAAAATAGTTTTTCTAAATATATAACTATTTTTAAAAAACATATAAATTTCATTATAAATATGTTTTATTAATGTGAAAACATTATAATTTAAATTTTAATTTTTTTTATTACTATACATATTACAATATTTAATTGATAAATAAATATATTGTTTAGATAATTATAATACTATTTTAATGTTTTGCAAAAACTCAATCTTGCATATAAGGCAAGACAAGTTGATGTTGCTTGAAATGTATCCTATTATATTACATTAAAAGAGATAATGTACTATGAGATCTTTCGGTGTAACATTTTACCCTCCTTCAATAAATTTTATCCTTGCAATTTGAAATTATTCTTCGAAAATAAAAGGTTGAAAATAGAAAATACCTTTCTAGAGAACCCACATCCAAAATAGAGTTAATAAAATATGTTCTTAAAAAGAGGGAATGGGAATTAAAATGGTCACCACCAAATTATGATTTTGAATAGCAGGACATTATTGGAAATTAAAGACCTATAATTGGCGGGAAAACAAAAATATTTATAGTGAGTGATTGAGGTCATCAATCACAAACAAGTGAATAATGAATGGAAAATTTAGGGACTAAAAGGCATAAATCTATGATGATTTAAAATATCATTTCATCAACATAACATAATTTATTAGGAAAATACTTTATTTAGATATTTATTTTTTCTGGAGTGATTAATTTACTATTATGATAAGAACTCAAGAAATATTACTTGATTTCTTTACCGTTCATAATTATATTCCCATCATTTTATAATGAATCTGTCTATTTTCACCTCATCCCTTACACTAGGAAATTAATATTCAAAAATGATTTTTTACTCCTAAAGCGCATTTGATAAATCATATGGTCCATAACTATTCCCTTAATCCTCTAAAAGTTTACTGAAAACCAATAAGTTAGGTCAAAGTATCCAATAAATTATACATTAACCTCAAACAATATATCATGTATTGAACTCACTAAATTAAAACATTTAGACTTATCCAAAATACTGGTATCCAAACTCATAGTCCAAAAAAATATATGGTATGTAAACATAATGAAGATATCTCTTCAACACAAAATAACATGTGAATAGAATCGTCATGAATTCTCTAAAAACATTGTAACACCATTAATTACCATAAAGACTTATTCAATACATTAATTTTCTCTTATTCCTTATAGATTACGGGATATACTCATTAAATCTGAAAATGTTATAAACTCCAACAATGATAGAATAAAAATACAATTAATTAGTTCCATGGTTGTAAAGTATATCCATTATAATTTATCCAAAAAAATTATCTCTTATTCCAAAATTACTACATTAGTATTAATACTATATTAAGATTTATGTTTCCCTTAACCATGTATTTTCCAAGAGGATTAACTTCATATAGAGTCCCTTTTCATTGTATCATAGAATATCAAATCCCTAATGAAATAGTACAGCATCACAATCATTATTTATTTGCATAATTCATAAAAACATTACATCATTGATACATGTTGGGAAAAACTCCCTCAAGTTATCCTCTCAATATTTTTTTGTGTATGATTTTTTTTGTTGACAAAACCAGATAACCACAAATGAGTATGTTTGGTGTTTTTTAGAGACTAGTTTTCAAGGTGGCATAGTTTCTGAGAGTTTTCCAAATTTCTAGGCCTCAAAATCATGAGTTTGATATTTGAAAGGAAGGATTTCTTCATAGGATAGAACAATATGAAGAACATTGAAGAAATTTGGAAAATTATGGGAATCTAGTACAATAATTCATGGGCCGCGTACCATGTTTTGGGAATGGTGCGTGGAGCAGAACGAATGTTACGTGGGAATGGTTTGTGAAACCAAAGACGATCGTGGAAATGGTCCGTGGCGGATGGCGGGGCGGTACGTGGATGGTGTGTTGACAATAGAGGATATCTACTGCATAAGATTAAAGGCAATAGGTGGAACAAGTTTGATAAATGGTACACGGGTGGCTTTCAGATCGTGGCAATAGATAGAACAGTATGCGGTGAAGGTCGGATTAAAGATTCATTAAATCTTGATTTAGTGGATTAAGAATATACCTTTTCCTATATAATAATCTCTAACCCCACCAATTACTATGGATATTGAACATCATTAAAAAACATATTTTTCACTAGGAATTCAGACATGTCCGAAAGTGGTTCACGCTGAAGGAGTTTGCGGGTATTATTAACCCACAAAGGAAGTCTAGTAAATGGAGGAGAATGTATGGTACACATAAGGGGTTGGCTCGGTATGTGGAGGATGAATGACCGGTACGTGAGAGGGATAATTCCACAAGTGGTACGCAGAGGGAGACCTCTGGTTTTTAGAAGCGATGACAATCTGTGAAAAGAGAATAGTTCGTGAACATGAGCAGTTTCGTAGAAGAGGTTCACGAAATCGGTACGCGATAGCGATATGCGATCGTGAAAGTAGTTCGCCAGTAAAGGGTGGTTTACAGCAGCAACAATATTACGCGGAGGTGGTGTTCCATGCACCATACCGGGTACATAGTACATGGGAGGAACCAGGGGTTTGTAATTTTCATAGGGAATCTTGTGAAAGCTTCAAATCAGCTTTCAAAAGTATTTTATAGTACCAAGGACTACCAAAGAAGGTGGAATTTATTTGTGAGTGAATACGGAACTCCACCAGAGCATCTACCTATATTTAAACATGTAGGAATTCATAAAAATAAAGAGACCTAAATGTCCATAAACTTTTTTTGACCGAAAATATGATAAACTGTGAGTGGATTCCTTCCCAAGTGTAGTGAGCGAAGGAAGTTGAACACGGTGACCCATTCCAGTAGCACTGAGCCATAGAAATAGGGATAGGGAGTGACCCTTGGGAATAAATTGAGCAAACCCTAAACCTTGACAAGTCAGTGATCCTGGGCATAGAATATCTATCAAGAACATTTTACAAATTATTGGTCATGAGCCTTAGTGAATTTGGTACATCGGCACATTGTCATTGTATGCCCATTAGACGTAGCCTCATGTGGTAAAAACAAGTAAAAATCGATGCATCATGTGCATGATTTCATATCCATCTGTATATCACCACGTCGGGAAGATATGATTAAATTTTTCGAAACAACTAAACAAGATCCAAATGGGAAAATGTTTTAATCTATCATACCCCGATTCACCTCATCCCCCCTCTCAGGGTATTCGACCTAGTGGACCTAAGAATTTGTATTAGAGAGAAAGGTTGAAAGTTAGTGGTTCTCTCTTAGAAGAGAAAATGGAGGTGGTAAATCATAAATTAATTTTGATATTCGATGGAAAGAATTTTCAAAAATGGTGGAATCGAATGTAGCACTACTTCTGATCAGATTGGATGGATATCTTCACAGCAGCTATTCATGGAATATCAATTGACATTAATAGTTCTTCATTATCAGAAGTTGAAATAATGGAATTGGATTCTGATGCTAATGGGATAAATTATTTAGGCGGATCCCTATATAATGAAATTTACACGACGGTTATTTCCTGAAAAACATCGCATGCAATGTGGGAAAAATTGTTAAACACTTATGAGGGCGACACAAAAGTACGAGAAGCAAATATATAGGTTCTATGGAACAAGTATGAGGATCTCAGAATGAATCGAAATGATACTATTGATTCATTTATTTATAGTATAAATAATAATGTTGAATATGTAAGGGTTCTTGGAGAATTCAATGAAGATATAATGATTTGAAATGAATCTTAATGAAACTTCCACCGCAGTTCAATCTGAAAGTTTCAGTTTTAGAAGACGAAGACCCAAAATAGCTGACACTAGATAACTTGCGCAGTACCCTTGATGCATATGAAATGAGAAATGATGACAAAGATACATTGTAAGAGGGGATGTCAAAGGAAGAGGAATTCAAGGCCATGAATAATCTCTCCATTGAAGATAGTTCAGAAAAAGACAATATGAATGATGTCATATCATTTATATCCTCTAATTTTCAAAGAAGAAAACTAATGTTCAATGGTATACATCTATTTTCATGATTTCGATGCAGAATCATCAGTAATTTTGCATCAATGTGTTCTAAGAATATTGATGTAGAAAATGAATAAAATTATGAAATTCCAAAAAAGAATTATTAATCAAATTGGAAAGGTAGGAGAAAAACTATGTGATAGTTCTTCATAAAAAGAATGTAATTTCTAGAGTGGATGAATGTTTAGAGACATATGCAGCAGAAGAGTTGGAGGACTGCACATATCATAAAGTATATGCTTTGGTGGTAGTTCCTAGAAATTCATTAAGAAGATAAGAAAGTGACAATAAAAATGATTAAATTATATGAGTTGTTGATCTTCAGGATGAATTTAAATCTTCCCTTGAAGAGGTATATAATTTGAGAGCCAAAATGTAGAGATCTAAAAAAGTTTTTTGTGATACCAAACTCTTTACTCAATATAAGTAAGAAGAGAATTATGAATAGAATGATGAAATTGAAAAGTGAGGTCATCAATTCCAGAAATCTTTGAAAAGGTGGCTGAGTTCAAAGTCAAAATGAACGAATAGAAAATTGAAATTGATAGTATGAATGATACTGGATAAGATCAAATCAAATGTATAGGGAATATAGATGAAGTGTTCTTAAGTCTGCGATGCAAAATTGAAGGTCAGGAGAAACTACTATCTCTCAGTTAGACATCAAAAAAAAGATCATACATGTGATATATAAGATGATATTTTAGTGGAATGGACCATCAGAACAAAAGAGGCTTGTTCTTAAACACGAAGTAGTCATGGTTCAAGTCAGACCACAAGAACCCACTTCGATATTGAAGACTGATTTTGGTACAAAGCTGAATCAGATGTTTCAGATAACCCAAGTTACAACTAATTATGCATCATTACCACACAATAATGTTCCCCACATAAGATGCTATTATTGTGGAAATATGGGTCACTGTCAAAATTTATGTTCCATAGAGAAGAGGTACCAAAGGGAAAAAGACCAATAGGGGTGGTCATATAGTGTTCAAAACTCTCGGTCATCCTTTGACAGTTATTCTTTCAGGTGTAATGGTTTTAGTCATATGGAAAGATATTGAACATCAGCAATGTAGAGGAGTGTGCTGAGGCAAACTGAATTTTTCCTAAGAAGGAGTCCAATGTGTCTTTAAGTGAGATTAATGTTCAAAATCATTTTGTATCTCTTCAATTTTAATCTGACCCATCATATACAATGGAAGTTCAATATTATCATTCCATTTCAATTCTGAATTCAGAGGCTTTGTAACAGCCCAAGATTTTATAAAAAAATATATTATTTTTAATGTATTGTGTTTTACGTTACACCAAAAGGTGCTTGCACAACACGCATCCTTGACTTGCCTTGCATTACACGCAATCGCAACCTTCCTCGATAGCGTGTGTGGTACGTAATACTGAGTTTCATGAAACAATGATATGCTATTAAAATATTATTAAAACTAGCCGTTATGAATAGTAATAACCATTTTTTTTAAAATTTAGAAATTTTAGCTCTAAAAATGAACTTCATTTTTGGATTCGGAGTATCGAATTTAGTCTAAGGTGAAATTTTGGTACTTTTCAGATAACTTTCATATTCTGATGAATAGTGAAAATTACTACATTATAATTAAAAACAACTTTTTTTAATCGAAATAATTAATAGTGATAAAACATTAATTTGAGTGGTTTTAAAGTATATTTAGAATATATTTTTACAATTTAATACAATGTTGGTCATTGGATGTAATTTCACATTTAAACTAGACATAAACAAGTGTCAATCTTTTGATAGATATTGTTTCTTAAAAACACGCTATTTGTTTTAACAGCGGGATTTAATTATAAAATTAATTAATGCAACTTTTATGTTATGAATTTGGTAAAATAGACTTCATTTTTGAATTCGGAATATGAAATATAGCTTGGGATGAAATTTTGGCATTGTTCTGAAAAACATCAATTTTTGATGAATAGTGAAACTACTAAGTGGTAGGTTAAAAAACTGAATTTTGCATAAAACTTAATTTTACCACTTCTGTGAATGGAATTTCAAAAATCCGAGAGACACGGTTAATATCAAGGACTAAAATGTGGTTCAATGAGATGAAAATAATTTTTTGGTGAATAGTAACTTTTTACTTTTTTTACCGCGGTTAATAGTAAATAGGGTAACTAAGGGTAAATATGATATCAATATTACCCTAACACATGTCCTAATTCTATTGGACAAGTGTAATTCGACCAAAAACAAACTTAGGAATAAAATATGACCATTTAGGCCCACTTGGATTAGATTAGGACATTTATTATTAATTTATTTAAAGAAGGGTTAAAATAGTTAAAATCAAAGTTTATTAAGTAAATCATTTGTAATATGGGGTTATACATAAGCTAAATTCGACTATAAATATTCATTAGAAAGATAAAAAGATTTCCTACATGATGATATTTTATTTGTAATTATTAGACATCATATAATATAATTTATTTTTGACACAAAGATGATGCAGTAATTGACTTATTAATGAAATACTGACATAATTGATAATATAAATACCAAAATAAATGTAATTTAAGACTTTTTATGAATTCCACTAATTTTCTAGGTTACTATGATATATTAGTGTTGATTTAATCAACTTTTTTCGAACATATAATTCTGTTATGACTTTCACAAAAATCATATATCAAATAGTGTCAAAATTGACACAAAATAGTTTTTAAATCAAATATTATATTATTAATTGTTATTTTATTCCTAAAAATCTAAGGTTCGGCCAAATGACTTAGATAAGGATATATGTATTAATAATATACAATTTGGGGTTCTTTTGGCATGTTATAGTAAGTTTATTAACCATATAGTGAAAGAAAACAAAAAGACACGGTAAAAGTTAAATTATTTAACTTAGAGTTAAATCTAATTGATAAGGTTAAAATAATACCCTAAACTTGTCTAAATCCTATTGGTTGATAGGATTTCGATCCATCCCTACTTTAGCTTCGAAATAAGACCCTTTGGAACCATTATAAACCGATTTTGACTTTAATATAAAATAATATTTTGAGATATTCCTAAGGTGCCCCTCTCCTCCCCTATAAAAGGACACCTCCTCCCCCTCCTCCTCACACCAATTTGAGCACTCAGGCCCTGCCAAAACCTGCCAATTTCTCCTCTCCACTTCCCTAGCAACATCCTAGAGGTTCTGGTCTTCCTCAAAGACCAATTTTAGTGCCATAAGAGGAGGTCTCAAAGAGGCGCTTCAAAGAAGAGGTAATTACCGTTACCAATTCTTTCATCTTTATTTCTTCTTCCACTTCTTCTTCTTAGGCTGTTTCATTATGAAGTAATAACATCAGTATCACTCATATACTGATATGTTATTATAAGTATGAAAAAACCCTATTTCACCATCTATCCATCCTACGGAAAAAGAAATCACCGCGCGTGCGTACGTACGGAATACCGTCTCCACGCCGTGGTGTAATCTATTTTCCACCACCACCTTACATGGATGGGTATAATGGTGTAAAGAATAACTATACATAGTCATTACAACATCATATTGATTCTGATATATTGTATAATCCACTCCAATTCAGTTCAATATTTATGGAAATGATATCATCGCTCGTGCGTACGTACGGACTACCGTCTCCACGACGCGATGAGATTCATTCTCCATGTTAACCAGTTAAGAATGATTATAAAGTATATATAAGAAATAATAATGAAATATATGACATTATAAAGCTACTGGATTTATGTATTTATATACATATTTATGTCATCTACTTACTTCCATTTCAAGACAATAAGGAAAGGAAAACAGCGTTCATGCGTACGTACGGACTACCGTCTCCATGAACGGTGTTTTTCATTTTATTTATCTACCTATTATATATATATATATATACTGAATATATATGATATATAAATCATATTTTATATTCTGGAAGTAAGTAAATCATGATATAAGTAATAATTATGTCAAGAACAACAAGTCAAAACACCTACGATAAATGAAACGATTTTACCCAAAACGCTTCTTTAACATGGAATTTACAAAAGAACGGGTAATATAATGTCATAAGTGAACCATATATGATATCATAACAATGAATATGATTCTGTAATAAGTCAATAACATTATTTAAACCATTATACAGGAGCTTCGGACACGTACAAAGCAAATCGGACCTAAGGTAAGGGAAATATCACAATCTCATTTTTATCCGAGATTGTTTATTCGTAAGTATTTACTGGGGTGTATTTTATCATCCACATCCATGTTTCATCAAAATGTAATATTATTTCCATCCACCTACAATTGTTTAAATCCATTTTTATCCTTCGGTGAGTTTTTAGTAATATGTATGAAAGGAATCTTTTGTCGTTTTTCGTACGAGGTACTTTTTGACTTTCCCGACAAAAGTACGAAGAATGTTTTTTTAACTTATACGACATGAATGGATTTTTAAAACATTATGTCCAAGAAACTTCCTTTACAAGTTTTCAAGTTTATTTTTAATCAACTTCTTTTATTTTAAAGTTGTATGACATGTTATGAAAGGAAAAAATGTTTTTGAAGAAGAAAGGATATTTTCCTCAAGAATGGAGTTCAAGTGTTTTATCAAAATTATTTTACATCTAAGATAATAAAGGGTTCTTTTTTTATCCATATTATTACATGGATTTGATTATGTTGTGATGGAAACATTTTTATGAATTCCTTTATCTTATATGAATTGTTTTATGATGTCATGTTGTTTAAGAATCCCATTTTTATTACATGGGTTATGCGATGATGTATGATTTATGATTATGTGGCACACATAAGAAAGGATTCATTATTAGATGGGTGGGACCTATATCTCCCTCCAATGCATTGGGTAATGATTTTATATCTCATGAGATAGACATGGCTGGAACGGAAGGTTATTTCGGTTCAGTGATACAGGACTGAAACGAGGAGTGAACTCGGTTCAGAAAGGGACTTTGTCCACTAAGATAGTCTTCGCAATGAGTCATGACTAACAAGAAATGATTTTCCATGATTATGTGTGCATGCCACAAAGTTTCAAGTTTTATGTTATGATTATGGGGATCTCATTTTCACTTCTAGGATTTATCCCATGTTATGATATTATGAGCTCTTTTGCAGGTTAAGATTTCCAAAGGCAATGTTCTTATGTATATGATGTGATTGATATTTCTTTTGTTTACCCATACTGAGCATTTGAGCTCACCCTTTTATGTTTTCTTTTCCCCAGGATATAAAGAAAGGTTTTTAGGTAAAAAAAAGGGGAAGATCTTTATGGGAGATATTGAAGATCTTTCACCACGATTAGAAGATTACGTTCCGAGTTTCCAAAGACACTAAACTATTACGATCCTTGTGTGTGTGTTTTTGTTATGTACTAAGTATTCCGCAAAAGTAATGTAATTTCCATGTACGATAAGCTTCGGGTCTCTACAGTTGGTATCAGAGGAAAGGTTTAGTCAACCTTTGGAAACTAGGATGCGAAAACGTTAGTGAGATCCCTAGAGATATTTCTAAGGTATGTCCTGGGATGTCCCTAAGGATACGTATACGTATAGGATAGTCCTAGAACTATGGTAACGATCTTAGAATTAAACCTAAGATGTTAGATATTGAAGGTACTCCCCCTTTATTATGTTGTTTTCCCTAGCATGATTTTTGACTCTCACACTATTCTTTTTGGGTTTTAGAAAATGGCTGGAACAAGATGATTCACAATAATGGAGGATATGATGGACAATGGAATGATATTCTTCATAATGAAAGGGGATTTGGAAGTCCAAACATCATTATTATGCCGAATCAGCAATCTCATAATATGATCAATAAAGTAAAATTTGGTAAGTTTCCTGACTCGGCTAATAAGAGAAAGATGGAGTTTCATGATGATCATAGAGGAAAGAAAGTTCAATTTCCCCTATGTAATTCATGTGGGAAGAGGCATCAAGGAGAATGTTTCAAAGGAACTGGAAGATGCTTTGGGTGTGGAAAAGAAGGACACAAAGCAAGTAAGTGCAAAGGAAAAGGTTCAGTTAAAACCATGGATGAGGATAATGGTATTGCTACGACATCAACAATGGTTAAATGCTTTAAATGTGGAATGTACGGGCATTATGCAAACCAATTCCCTAAGGGAAAGTCTCATGAAGAGAATCAGTATGGTCATATGGGAAGTATTTATGTTGATGATGATGAAGAAACTACAAATGATATGTGAGATGAAAGAAATGTTGAAGCTCGATCAATGGTCTAAGAAAGTAGTGGAATGATTACATGTTTATCATGTGTAATGTTGTATAAGTAATCTCATGGAATAAGGAGACATCTAAGGATTGTTACACTGTTGTCTTTCCTTAAGTTTTGAAAGTGTATGATGAATGGTACCAGTAACCATGAAAGGTTATTCAGATACTTTTGGAAAGTAGATGATAAGTGCATAATGAAAGGATAAGAAGATAATGAGATGTTTGATTGTATTCATGAGGTCATGATTGATATAAGGACTAAGTGATATCATGGTTTGAGTATATAGAATTTTGAGGAGTTTGGTATGTGGAAAGTGTTAACTTTAAACTACATTCATGTTTTCTCTAAGGTATTCAAGAGAATACATGATTAAGGACTTTGAATGTTTAGAATGTGACCAACAAGACATATCTTATGGGGATCAACGATGGTATTACATCTCTGGTAATTGTTTTCACTATATTATGAGAGTGGACTGCAGTATTATGGATAAGCCTAAAGAAGTTCTTTTTTGATATTATTGATAGGATGTTATAGTAATGTAGTTTTAGAAAAAGGACAACCTGCAGTACGGGCGACAACCCATCACGTCGGACAAGGCTATGGGAATCGAACCCACAACCGAAGTGAGACTGGCCTTTATCGCCTATCACTGGCCTACAGGAAGTCCCTGTTTAGTAGAAACTAGTTTTATTATATTAAGCAGTATGATATATGAAGTATAAGTCCATTTTAGGAACCATATATGATTAATATCACTATAGATCGATTTATGCATATAATTTTTGCTATCCTTTTGTTTGAGACAGATGGAATGACCCATCATTCTATCACATGATCTTCTAACACTTCACGAACTACAAATTCAACTTCATTTATTTAAGAGATGAAGTGGAAATTGTTCAAGGCACGAACAACAGTGAGATTGTACCAAAATAAAGTAAGTATTTATTCTAATTCAAATTTTCATCTTTAGGGGAAATGATCTTGAAAACCAAAAATGTTGTCCTAGTGATCTTATACCTGATGAATCAGATGGTACCTTATATCATCACAAATCTATGGATTTGTGATTACTGGCATTTCCATAGCCATGTTCTCTACCACTCTCCATCAGAACATGATGGTTAGATTTCTCTTCCATATCCATATTTTCACCTATGTGGAAACCCAATGATTAGTTTATTTGGGTAACCGTTACGTTTCATACTTTTGTTTTTAAATATTGGTTTTGATATTCCTTTAAAGAAACTTTCGAATAGTAAACCATTTATAACCCCGACGAATTTCGAGGGCGAAATTCATTTTAAGGGGGGTAGAATGTAACAGCCCAAGATTTTATAAAAAAATATATTATTTTTAATGTATTTTGTTTTACGTTACACCAAAAGGAGCTTGCACAACACGCATCCTTGACTTGCCTTGCATTACACGCAATCGCAACCTTCCTCGATAGCGTGTGTGGTACGTAATACTGAGTTTCACGAAACAATGATATGCTATTAAAATATTATTAAAACTAGCCGTTATGAATAGTAATAACCATTTTTTTTAAAATTTAGAAATTTTAGCTCTCAAAATGAACTTCATTTTTGGATTCGGAGTATCGAATTTAGTCTAAGGTGAAATTTTGGTACTTTTCAGATAACATTCATATTCTGATGAATAGTGAAAATTACTACATTATAATTAAAAACTACTTTTTTTAATCGAAATAATTAATAGTTATAAAACATTAATTTGAGTGGTTTTAAAGTATATTTAGAATATATTTTTACAATTTAATACAATGTTGGTCATTGGATGTAATTTCACATTTAAACTAGACATAAACAAGTGTCAATCTTTTGATAGATATTGTTTCTTAAAAACACGCTATTTGTTTTAACAGCGGGATTTAATTATAAAATTAATTAATGCAACTTTTATGTTATGAATTTGGTAAAATAGACTTAATTTTTGAATTCGGAATATGAAATATAGCTTGGGATGAAATTTTGGCATTGTTCTGAAAAACATCAATTTTTGATGAATAGTGAAACTACTAAGTGGTAGGTTAAAAAACTGAATTTTGCATAAAACTTAATTTTACCGCTTCTGTGAATGGAATTTCGAAAATCCGAGAGACACGGTTAATATCAAGGACTAAAATGTGGTTCAATGAGATGAAATTTTTTTTTTGTGAATAGTAACTTTTTACTTTTTTTACCGCGGTTAATAGTAAATAGGGTAACTAAGGGTAAATATGATATCAATATTACCCTAACACATGTCCTAATTCTATTGGACAAGTGTAATTCGACCAAAAACAAACTTAGGAATAAAATATGACCATTTAGGCCCACTTGGATTAGATTAGGACATTTATTATTAATTTATTTAAAGAAGGGTTAAAATAGTTAAAATCAAAGTTTATTAAGTAAATCATTTGTAATATGGGGTTATACATAAGATAAATTCGACTATAAATATTCATTAGAAAGCTAAAAAGATTTCCTACAAGATGATATTTTATTTTTAATTTTTAGACATCATATAATATAATTTATTTATGACACAAAGATGATGCAGTAATTGTCTTATTAATGAAATATTGACATAATTGATAATATAAATACCAAAATAAATGTAATTTAAGACTTTTTATGAATTCCACTAATTTTCTAGGTTACTATGATATATTAGTGTTGATTTAATCAACTTTGTTCGAACATATAATTCTGTTATGGCTTTCACAAAAATCATATATCAAATAGTGTCAAAATTGACACAAAATAGTTTTTAAATCAAATATTATATTATTAATTGTTATTTTATTCCTAAAAATCTAAGGTTCGGCCAAAGTACTTAGATAAGGATATATGTATTAATAATATACAATTGGGGGTTCGTTTGGCATGTTATAGTAAGTTTATTAACCATATAGTGAAAGAAAACAAAAAGACACGGTAAAAGTTAAATTATTTAACTTAGAATTAATCTAATTGATAAGGTTAAAATAATACCCTAAACTTGTCTAAATACTATTGGTTGATAGGATTTAGATCCATCCCTACTTTAGCTTCGAAATAAGACCCTTTGGAACCATTATAAACCGATTTTGACTTTAATATAAAATAATATTTTGAGAGATTCCTAAGGTGCCCCTCTCCTGCCCTATAAAAGGACACCTCCTCCCCCTCCTCCTCACACCAATTTGAGCACTCAAGCTCGGACAAACCCTGCCAATTTCTCCTCTCCACTTCCCTAGCAACATCCTATAGGTTCTGGTCTTCCTCAAAGACCAATTTTAGTGCCATAAGAGGAGGTCTCAAAGAGGCGCTTCAAAGAAGAGGTAATTACCGTTACCAATTCTTTCATCTTTATTTCTTCTTCCACTTCTTCTTCTTAGGTTGTTTCATTATGAAGTAATAACATAAGTATCACTCATATACTGATATGTTATTATAAGTATGAAAAAACCCTATTTCACCATCTATCCATCCTACGGAAAAAGAAATCACCGCGCGTGCGTACGTACGGAATACCGTCTCCACACCGTGGTGTAATCTATTTTCCACCACCACCTTACATGGATGGGTATAATGGTGTAAAGAATAACTATACATAGTTATTACAACATCATATTGATTCTGATATATTGTATAATCCACTCCAATTCAGTTCAATATTTATGGAAATGATATCATCGCTCGTGCGTACGTACGGACTACCGTCTCCACGACGCGATGAGATTCATTCTCCATGTTAACCAGTTAAGAATGATTATAAAGTATATATAAGAAATAATAATGAAATATATGACATTATAAAGCTACTGGATTTATGTATATATATACATATGTATGTCATCTACTTACTTCCATTTCAAGACAATAAGGAAAGGAAAACAGCGTTCATGCGTACGTACGGACTACCGTCTCCATGAACGGTGTTTTTCATTTTATTTATCTACCTATTATATATATATATATATACTGAATATATATGATATATAAATCATATTTTATATTCTGGAAGTAAGTAAATCATGATATAAGTAATAATGATGTCAAGAACAACATGTCAAAACACCTACGATAAATGAAACGATTTTACCCAAAACGCTTCTTTAACATGGAATTTACAAAAGAACGGGTAATATAATGTCATAAGTGAACCATATATGATATCATAACAATGAATATGATTCTGTAATAAGTCAATAACATTATTTAAACCATTATACAGGAGCTTCGGACACGTACAAAGCAAATCGGACCTAAGGTAAGAGAAATATCACAATCTCATTTTTATCCGAGATTGTTTATTCGTAAGTATTTACTGGGGTGTATTTTATCATCCACATCCATGTTTCATCAAAATGTAATATTATTTCCATCCACCTACAATTGTTTAAATCCATTTTTATCCTTCGGTGAGTTTTTAGTAATATGTATGAAAGGAATCTTTTGTCGTTTTTCGTACGAGGTACTTTTTGACTTTCCCGAAAAAAGTACGAAGAATGTTTTTTTAACTTATACGACATGAATGGATTTTTAAAACATTATGTCCAAGAAACTTCCTTTACAAGTTTTCAAGTTTATTTTTAATCAACTTCTTTTATTTTAAAGTTGTATGACATGTTATGAAAGGAAAAAATGTTTTTGAAGAAGAAATGATATTTTCCTCAAGAATGGAGTTCAAGTGTTTTATCAAAATTATTTTCCATCTAAGATAATAAAGGGTTCTGTTTTTATCCCTATTATTACATGGATTTGATTATGTTGTGATGGAAACATTTTTATGAATTCCTTTATCTTATATGAATTGTTTTATGATGTCATGTTGTTTAAGAATCCCATTTTTATTACATGGGTTATGCGATGATGTATGATTTATGATTATGTGGCACACATAAGAAAGGATTCATTATAAGATGGGTGGGACCTATATCTCCCTCCAATTCATTGGGTAATGATTTTATATCTCATGAGATAGACATGGCTGGAACGGAAGGTTATTTCGGTTCAGTGATACAGGACTGAAACGAGGAGTGAACTCGGTTCAGAAAGGGACTTTGTCCACTAAGATAGTCTTGGCAATGAGTCATGACTAACAAGAAATGATTTTCCATGATTATGTGTGAATGCCACAAAGTTTCAAGTTTTATGTTATGATTATGGGGATCTCATTTTCACTTCTATGATTTATCCCATGTAATGATATTATGAGCTCTTTTGCAGGTTAAGATTTCCAAAGGCAATGTTCTTATGTATATGATGTGATTGATATTTCTTTTGTTTACCCTTACTGAGAATTTGATCTCGCCCTTTTATGTTTTCTTTTCCCCAGGATATAAAGAAAGGTTTTTAGGTAAAAAAAAGGGGAAGATCTTTATGGGAGATATTGAAGATCTTTCACCACGATTAGAAGATTACATTCCGAGTTTCCAAAGACACTAAACTATTACGATCCTTGTGTGTGTGTTTTTGTTATGTACTAAGTATTCCGCAAAAGTAATGTAATTTCCATGTACGATAAGCTTCGGGTCTCTACAGGCTTGGGTGAAAAAAAGGGCCGAGCAGGCCGTGGTTGCTGAAATTGCGTTCAAGGCATCAGATCACACATGGATATAGATAATTGAATGTGGATTCACTTCCATCATGACAGAAAATAAGTATCTAGTAACCAGAATTAGGTATGTCAAAGAATTTATTGTATTATTCAGTTATGATGATGGCTTGAAACTTATTGGTTTACGAAAATCCATGTTTGGAGGAAAACACATGAGATGAGAAGATGTCTTGGTTGTTGACGGGCTTAGTCACAAAATGTTATGTGTTACTCAATTATGTTACACAGAAAATGTAATTAGATTTTCCAAGAAAATATGTATCATCAAGGTAAAGGGTGGTGCTGTTGTGTTTCAAGGAAAGCGTACAAAATGGAATCACTGCCTCTTTAGTGGATATTATGATATATGATTTTATTACAAGGATGAGGGAAAATAGTAATGTTATAAGCATCATGGGCATAGTAGACAAGGATCCTTGGAATATTTTTTAAAATATGATATATCTTGAAATCTCCCAAGATTATCACATGATGGTACTCATACATGGTATGCCTTCTAATAGGGTAAGATCATTCGAAAGATATATAAGAAAAATGAGCAATAGTCAACAAGATTTCTTGAGCTAGTTCATATTAATGAGTGTGTTCCAATTTTCTAAATGTATATAGATGGGAAGAGATATTATGTTCTATTCATTGATGAATATAGTAGAATGGCATGGATTTCCATAATCACCCATAAATATGAAGTGTTCAGTTGCATTACAAGATATTGACAGGAATGTGAAACGATGCTAGGTCGGAAAATCTAAATGATTCGAACAAATAATAAAACTAAGTTCACAAATATCCAAGTAGATGATTATCTCCAAAAACCAGGGATAAGGCATCAAATTTCAATTTTTAGGACTCTACAGTAGAATGGAATTGTTGAGAGAAGAAATTGAATTTTTAACAACATGGCCAGAACAATTCTCATTGAGAAAGACCTTCTGGAAAAAAATTGAAAGAAGAAGTGATGATAGATGTATACACTTCAAATTTAGCTTTAATTTTTTCAAAAGAGGAGAAGACTCCCAACAATTTATAGTATCAAAATAAGAGGTCATTAAAATACAATAAAATATTTATAAGTAAATGTTTCATTCATAATAAGGATAAACATATGAATTTTGAATCATGTGTGGATTAAGGGATATTTATTGGATAATCAAGGAAAATAAAAGCATTAAAAATCTTCAATAAGCTTCTGGGAATGATAGTTGGAAGTCATGAAGTGACTATAATAGTAAATGAATAGAATATTCAGAAAATATATGAGCATACTGAGGAGGATAGTGATGAAGAGATGAGTAGATCAGGAGATGCTCCATCTCCAGAGACTGATTCAGAAGAAGACTCATATGATGAAAATAAATCAGTTTCTTCCCAAAGACTAGAAAGTAGAACATAAATTGATAGGCTGAACATAATTGATGATTAGACTCCACCAGTGAAGACAATAAGGATGAATTTTTTACACCGAGCATCATACATAACACAAGTAGAGCCCAAATTCTTTGATGAAGTAGCTGGAGATGAGAATTGGATTCCGGCAACGAATTGAGAGCTTGACCAACTTCAGAAGAGTCAAACAAGGGAAATTCTATTGAGACCAGTAGAAAAGAATGTCATAGGGAAAAATGGGTCATTCACAACAAAATGAATGAAGACAGTGTTGTGATTTGAAACAAATAAAGACTTGTGTCTAAAGTGTACTCCTAGATATAGGGTATATATGTCAATGAAACACTCTCACCGACATCAAGGATGGAGAAAATTATATTATTATTGGATATAGATGTACAAAGAAAGTTTTAGGTTTTCCAAATAGATTTAAAGTCATTATTTCTAAATGGAGTTCTGAAAGAAGTATACATTGAGAAAGAATATTGTTTTCTCATTCATGAAGATGACAAAAATGTTTTTTGACTGAAGATGTCTTTTTATTGTTTGAAGTAAGCACAAAGACCATGGTATTCATGGCATTTCAGTTTCTAACAAAGCTCGTTTTTTAATGTGGTTGAGTTGATTACAATTTATATTACAACAATGAAAATAGGAAAGGGATGATGGTGCTGGTTTATGTCAATAACATAATATTTGGTGAATTAGATGAAGCACAATGCATACAATTATGTTAATTCATGAAAAGTGACTTTGAAATATCGATGATTGGAGAGCTGACATTTTTCCTTGAATTATAGGTGACACAAGGAAGGAATGGATCTTTTATTTCTCAATATAAATATTCCAAGGAGGTTTTGAAAAGGATGGTAATGGACAATTCCAATGATATGAAGTATCTGGTTGTAAATACATAGATATTTCAAGGAAATTTTTATTTTATAATTCTTTAGAATTTTATGAGTCCATAGTTACTAACGACGCCGGATTCTAAGGCCCGGTGTGCCCGAAATCAATTTCTAAAGTTTTGATCGGGTACGTTTAGTAAACGTACATGCGGGTTTTTTTATCTGTTGATCCATTGCTCAGAATTGAAATCTGATGACACTAATGGACTCATATCGTCAGTATTCACTTAAGAGGACCTTTACTGTAGCTTCATTTTTTGCGGGATGAAAGTTATAATTTGGGGATTTATCTTTAATTAAATAAAATTTTGGTGATACACAATTTTATTTTAAGAGGTGTTTAATTCCTCCAAGAGGAAGTTAGGGGTGAGTCACACACCCCACTTAACCTCCCATGTTAGGATTTAGTGTGGTGGGGCCCAAATTAACAAAAACCCTTTCACCTCCCCTAAACTACCTTAAACTTCCCATTAACACCCCCTTTATTTCTATTGAAAACACCCCTCTTTTATTATGGTGGGGCATCTCCACCTCCATCTAATTAAATATGCCAACACAATTAATTAATGACTTTATTAATTAATTTTTGGTGTCAACAATTCATTTGAATTGTTTTTAATTACATGGAAATTCTCTTTTATTTGGGAAGCCTTTCTATTATATTTTCTTGGAAAATATTTGGTGGTGGAGCCATTGGAGAATTGGAGGAGAGCATCAGCCCTCACCAACGAAGAACACGAGGAACGATATCTTCTTGACGACCGAGACAAGAACGTGAGGTGACGCTCACAAGGAACGCTATCTATTTTCTTCTTCCTCTGCATCAAGGGAGGAGACGTCATCCATGAAGAATCATTGACTATGCTTCCTCCTTAGACGCACCCTGACGTCACCAAATCGCTGTCGACTTCGGATCCTCTTCATGCAACATGTACAAGCGAGCATCAGAATCAAGGTAGGGGGTTTGATATAATTTTGAGTATATGATATTTTATTTCATCCTTGATGAATGGTTGTTTTGTATTCATCCAATTGATATCGCCTAATGCGGAGGGTGCGAGCCGAACAAACACGGCCTGATGACCCTCCAATGGTTCTTAAATATTTTGGTGGCGACAACGGGAGGTGGTGGTGACCTGAGACGGCGGCGAATGGAGGCAGCGGCGACAAGAAGTGGTGGCCTCGCACCGGCCCCGTGGAGGAGACCGCTTCCCGAATCCACGGGCCTCTCGGCATATAAACCGACCTGGCTGACCATAGCCCGCTGGGCTAGAGAACCGTCGCCAGTGCTCTGCGGGCCGCTTCGATGGCGAACCGGCTGGCCGCCTACCGTCCTAGTTGAAGGAGGTCGTGGAAACCGCAGGTGCCGCGTGGGAGAAACGTGGCCCACCCTTGTAGGCATATCGCATCGAGAAGACCGGCCGGCATCGGCCAGAAGGATAGGTGGGGCGCGCCGCTTGGCACCGCCAGTTCGAGAAATCGAGGGGGGGCGCCCCGCTCACCGGCTCGGCCAGCCGCGGGTCGGGACGCTTTGCGTGGGCCGGGCCACCTTCCATTGTGTCGGGCCACCTTCCACTAGGCTAGGTCGTGCCCCAACGAGCCAGGACATGCATCACTGAGCCGGGCAAACCCCCCAGCTGGGTCGGACCCGTTGAACCGGGTCGGGCCGACCGGCTGGCCCACTAGGCTTGACGGGCTGGACCTGTTTCACTTAAATGTGAATATCTTCTAGACCATGCGTCCGAACGATGTGCCATCTGCGCACTAGGATCCTCCTAACGAGACAGTCCTTTTTGATACTATAAGTGAGTTTTTAACAACATTGGAAAACGGCTGGGTTTGGAATTAGCGAATTTACAACAGGGCCCCTGAGGATGAAAATGCTATTAACACTCAGACTGGTCGTCTGATTGACGTGACGTCTGTCGTGTTGGGTTTATTTTGATGAGTCAGAACTTCAGGATACATAAAATATGCACATCTTGATAATTTATGTATTGACCCCTTGGCTCAAGGAGCGGAACTCCCGGAATCGAGCGTGCTGTGTGCGGGAATCCTAGAGCTGGCAGCGACTGGGACGACTACCATACTGGAATCCTCTGTGGGTTTGATGACAATGGCTAAAGTACTGGAATCCTCCATGGGTTCGATAGTTATTCTTCTTGTATCCTAAGTGGGTCCAACGGTTTGACCTCTGTACTTGTATCCTGGGTGGGTTCGACAGAGTAGATGGACGTGTATCCTTTATGGGTCCAACAACTTTCTGTGACTAGTATTCTGAGTGTGTCTGACAGCTTATATGAATCAATGACTACATTTGATCATCTCTATCTCTATATGAATGATGTATACCTGTGTGATCTGAGTCTTGACTATCAATCATTAGCATCGATGTGATTAACTTCTTTCCTGTGGGGTATGGGTTGTGTTTGGGATCTATATTTGGAGTTGAACTATGATTGATAACTTTTGTATATGTATGGGAATTTACCTAAGTAGGGTTTGTTGATACTTTGTGATTGTATATATCTTCTGTGGTTTATCCTTCGTGGATTCTGGGATACCGTCGGGGGTCCCGGGGTCCCTATTGTGTATCGTGTACTCACCCATGGATGGGATATTCCCACACTATGTTGTTTTGGATGCAGACGATGGACAGAACTGCTCGAGGTGGAGACTTCTAGAGCTGGACCAAACCCAGAGGTGGACCACTAGGTGAGACATACACGGAGCGGACAAATGGACCTTAGGTGCTGAGTAGGCCATCTGTACCCACCCTTCAGGTGGGATTTCCATAGGGTGACTCAGTGGTTTCTGTTTTACTTTACTGTAGTTGTACTAGCTTTTCAGTTGTACTGTACTTACTATTGGGCTTGTATTTCCGACCACTTTCCTTTCAGCACTTACTTTTGTATTCAGTATTTCTTAGTGGTTACTTCTGTTGCGTAATCTGTTGTGTTTGTTTACTTTTATAAAGGAAATGCCTTCCATTTTTTATCGGTATTTACGCCTTTGGTGCTAGTCGCTAGCCCCTGTCCTATGGAAGGCGGGCTTGGGGTAGTCACGGCACGGGCCCACATGATGGTTCGTGTCAAATTGGTATTAGAGGAGTCACTTCTACCACAGAACTCAGGAATCGGATCATTCATTTTAGTGAATCAATAGTGTTAAGAGTATTGAGTGTGGTTTTCAGTCTAGGGAGTCTAGTGTTGGTGCGGTGACCGATGTATCCATGCACCAGGACGGTTACCTCTAATTTAAGACTCAGTACACGAAAAAACTGATTGCATGTGTGTTTCTAAAGTTTTCTTTTTGATTACTTTGTGTCAGCTCAACAGGTATACTGTTTGACAATGGCGCACCTGTTTCTTTTTAGGATGGCCCCATGAAGGAAGCCAGCTAGGGTTCTGAGTTACGTATGAGATGGTAGCCCATCGAGCGACGAGGCCTCGGTGCAGGGCCCCATCACAGTGGAGGTACCAGTGGTACCACTACCCGCTGGTCCACTGATACCACCAGCCCCATCAGTCGACAGTGCACGCCGCCTGAGTCCGTTGCATGAGTTGCAGCGATAGAGGCCACCCAAGTTCTGAAGAGAGACGTACCCATATGAAGCTGAGGATTGGTTGGAGGTTGTCATTAGAGTTTTACAATTTGTAGGGGCACTAGCCGACCTCATGGTGATCCATTCTGCGAGTCTCCTGTATGCAGCAGCAGGCAGATGGTGGAGCCTGATGCTTCAGTTTCAGGACAAGGCATCTTTACTATGGACAAACTTCCAGAGTCTCTTCCACTCGGAGTTTGTTCCAACCACCCTTCGTGTGGTGCGGATTCAGGATTTACTTCGTCTGCAGTAGGGCTGCATGATAGCAGGTCAGTACTCAGCGAGGTTCACTGACCTCTCACGCTACTCCACTGATAAGGTGCGAGGTCCATTTATCAGGTCTCAGGCCTTCAAGTAGGGACTGAGGCACGATATCAGGGCTTCGACCATTCCCCTCAGCATCCCAACGAAGGCAGGGGGTGCTAGAGCGAGCCCTTATAGTGGAGATCTTTCTCGCTGAACAGTCACCAGCGGCATGACCCACCACATCGAAACACATAGTGGAGTCTTCACTTGCTTGCAATAGACAAATGACGTAGAGGTCCAAGCAGACTAGGCCATCAGGTGGGCAATAACAGGATACATGTTCGGTTGTGCAGGGCACATGAAACAGAGCCAGTTATACGAGGAGCAGGCAGTGCTATGCATGCGGCGGGTAGGGTCACATGGCTTGAGACTATCTGACCCGCCATGTGGATGAGCAGCAGACAATATAGGGACCTCCTAGGAAGTGGCAGAGGCTCGACCGTGGTGGTCCACTGGGAGCAGGCGGTCGTGGAATAGGAGCTGGCCGAGCAGCGGGTGGTGGACGACATTTCGAGGCTCTACCACCACCACCACCAGAAGGTACAACCCGACCACAGAGAGCTGGTAGATAGAGGTGGGCTTAGCCCCAGGTAGTTGAGGCCTATGACCACGAAGCACCTGAGATGAAACGAGGTACTATCTGTGTATACACCACCCCTGATGCAGTACTTATAGACACAGATATGAGTCATTATTTTATTTTCACTACCCTTGTTCAGAGCACAGAGATTCTGACGGAGACGTTGGCTCGATCCTTACAGCTAGAGACTCCTACAAGAGCAGACTCAACGATTACACACTGGTGCTGGCAGCATGAGCTTACTCTAGAAGATGAGAGCTTCGGTTGTGATATTCATGTAGCGGCATCGAGGCCTTATGACGTCATCTTGGGTATGGACTAGTTATCTACAGTCCATACTCATATTGGCTATATTAGGCTCAAAGTGCAGTGTGTCTGCACGAATGGGACCAGTTTCACCTTCACCAGCGAGAAGGGAGCCTTTGTAGTGCAAGATGGACATTCACAGAGGAGAGGGAAACAGATCACACATCGTTTGTCTAGTCTCATCCTCAGAGTGGTTGATGTGTGGAGTCTGAGTTTTCTTGTTGTGGTGGATCAGTATGTGCACGTTTTTCCTAACGACATTCCAGGACTACCTCCTCATAGATTGGTAGACTTCTACATATACCTGTACCCCGGGACAGCACTGATATCTACACCACCATATCGGATAGCTCCCACTGAGCATAGTGAGCTGCAGGTACAACTAGAGGACTTTTAGGAGAAGGGATTTATCTGTTACTGTGTTTCACCCTAGGCTTCTTCAATTTTGTTTGCCAAGAAGGTGGATCGGAGCTTACGACTGTGTGTCGACATCCATCACCTGAATCAGGTGACCATGAAGAACAATTAACTACTCCCAAAAATTGACAACCTCTTTGATCAGCTAAAGGGAGGATGATGGTTCTCGATGATAGACCTCAGGATAAGATATCACCATCTCAAAGTTCAAGATAATGATGTGCAGAAGATGGTCGTCAGGTGTCGGTATGGACACTACGAGTTTTTGGTTATGCCCTTCGGCATAAACAATGCTCCAGTGGTGTTCATGAGTTTTATGAACAGAATCTTCTAGCATTACCTCCAATGATTTGTCGTAGTTTTTATCGATTACATACTGATTTACTTGACTACTGAGGAGGAGCACGACTACCACTTGTGGGTTGTACTGGATACACTCTGAGAGCACCATCATTATGGTAAGCTCTTGAAGTGTCAGTTCTGGATTAGAGAGGTTCACTTCTTGGGACACATCATCTCATATGCAAGAGTTGTAGTGGATCTAGCGAAGATCGAGCCAGGACTTTCTTGGGGTCACCCAGGAGTGTGACAGAGGTGCGGAGTATCTTGGGTCTGGTCGTGTAATATCGGAGAATTTTTTCAAACTTCTCTAGGTTTGAAGCACTGCTTTTGGCCTAGACGAAGAAGGGGAAACCCTTTGTGTGGTCAGGTAGGTGTCAGCATATCATTCAAGAGCTGGGGTAGAGGTTGACTAGTGCGCCCATCGTGAGGCTACCATAGGAGGGTGTTGGGTACGTAGAGTACCGTGACACATCAGGGATCAGACTTAGGAGTGTCTCGATGCAGGAGTGAGTCGTGATCACTTATGGTTCTCATCAGCTAAGATAGCATGAGTAGAACTATGCCACCCATGACCTGGAAGTAGCAGCAGTGGTCTTCGCCTTGAAGATGTGGCAATGCTATCTGATGGGTGAGCGCTTTAAAGTCTACTCTAACCACCAGAGTCTCAGGTATATCTTCTCCCAAAATGATTGAAACCTGAGATAACGATGATGGCTCGAGATCCTCTATGACTATAACTTTGAGATAGTCTATACTCCTGGGAAGGGGAACGTTGTAGCAGATTATCTCAGCAAGAGACCAGGCATTCAGGTGCTAGGGGAGGCGAGAGAGCAGCTAGCTGCACTGTAGATATCCTTTGAGGATAGAGAGGGAGTAGAATTTCTACAGTCTCTCACAGTTACTCCTCCATTGCTTCAGTGAGTCAGAGAGGCACAATGTGGGGATGTTGACTGTGATACGTGAAAAGCTCAGATATCCTCAGGTCAGGCACCTAATTGATTTTCTATAGGAGGGTACCACATCATCCTCTTCAGGGGACGTACCATGGTACTAGTTGAACTACAGGAGGAGTTGCTAAGGGAGTTCCACACTTCCCCTCAAGCAGTACATCCAGAAGTGGTGAAGATGTATCAGGACCTCAAATGATAGTACTGGTTGCTGGGTATGAAGAAGGCAGTAGCAGACTTCGTTTCACGATGCCTCAACTGTCAGCAAGTGAAGGTAGACCACTAGGTACCAGCAGGCTTGGTACAACCCATAGAGTTCCCAAAGTGGAAGTGGGATGGGAAATACATTGATTTCGTGATGGGCCTTCCACGTACATCTAGAGGACGTGACTCTATATGGGCGATTGTAGACCGTCTCACCACGTCGGCCCACATCCTACCGATCAAAGAGCAGGGCTCAGCAGAGAGCTTGGGATGCCCCTATCAGGATATCGTATGGCTTAATGGTGTGCCATCGATTATCGTTTCTAATCGAGACGCTCGTTTTACATCCCGGCTATATATGGGGTTACAAGAGGCTTTGGGGATGTAGATATGTCTAAGCACCGCCTTCCATCCTCAGACGGACAGTCAGACTGAGAATACCATTCAGACTCTTAGGGGCATGCTCCATGCATGTTTCCTTGACTTTGGTAGTAGCTAAGAATATCACCCACCCTTAGTGAGTTTTGCGTAAAACAACAGCTACATCTCCACCATCGGGAGGCCCCTTACGAGGCACTGTACGTCCGACCTGCAGATCACCACTATGTTGGACTGACCTAAGAGAGTCAACACTTGTAGGACCAGAGATGGTTCATGTTATGACGGAGAAGGTGCAGATCATCTATGAGCGGATGAAGACTACACATTTTAAACAGAAGTCATATGATGATAGGAGACAGAGACCATTGGAGTTTAAGGTTGGCGACCACGTCTTCCAACGGGTCTCACCTCGAAGAGGTCTACAGAGATTTGGTCGGTGCAGCAAGTTATCTCTGAATTTCATCATACCATTCATGGTCCTCAGTAGAGTAGGTGAGGTGGCTTACCGCCTGGCCCTTCTACCACAGTTGCAACAGGTGCATGATGTCTTATACGTATCTCAGCCGAGGAGATACATGCACAACCCATCCCACATCATCGACCATGTGGAGCTATACATCGATGACAGGGAGACATTCACGGAGGTCCCAGTGGAGATTGACGATTGAACAGAGCGGGTCCTAAGTGGACGGTCGATTCCTCTGGTGCACGTTCGCTGGCGGCACGAGAACCTCTAGGAGAGAACATGGGAGTAGGAGGCTCAGTTGCGTGCTCAGTACCCTCTTTTTTTCCAAGTGTATGTTTTATATTTACGAGGTTTTAAAGCCCTGTGGTGGTGGTAATTTAATGACCCAAAAATTTCAAGAATTTTATTTCTTAATTTGTTGGAATTTTACGAGTCTGTAGTTTCTAACGGTGCCTGATTCTGAGGACCGGTGTGCCTGGAATAAATTTCAGAATTTTTGATCAGGTAGGTTTAGTAAATGTACATACGGGTTTTTCAATCTTTTGAGCCATTCATCGGAATTGTAATCTAAGGACACCAAAGGACTCGCATCGCCAGTATTTTCTTAAGAGGACCTTTATCGCAGTTGTGTTTTATGTGGGTTGAAAGTTATTATTTTTAGATGTATCTTTAATTAAATAAAATTGTGGTGATACAAAATTTTATTTTATGAGGTGGTTATTTCCTCCAAGATTAAGTTAGGGGTGGGTCCCACACCCCAAATAACCTCCCATGTGAGGATTTAGTTTGGTGGGGCCCACACAAACACAAACCCCTTCACCTCCCCTCAACTCATTTAAACTCCCCATTAACACCCAGTTTATTTCTTTTGAAAACACTCCTATTTCATTATGGTGGAGCCTCTCCACCTATCTCTCATTAATTATGCCAACTAAATTTTATTAATTACTTCATTAATTAATTTTTGGTGTCAAAATTTCTTTAGAATTGTTTTTAATTGCATGTAAATTATATTTTATTGGGGAAGTATTTTTATTATATTTTCATGGAAAATATTTGGTGGTGGAGCCTTTGGATAATTAGAGGAGAGCTTCATCCCTTGCCAAAAAAGAACACGAGGACTAATATCCTCTTGACGACAGAGGCCAGAATTTGAGGCGACGCTCACAAGGAATGCCATATTTTTTCTTCTTCCTCCATGTCAAGGGACAAGACACCATCCCTGAGGAAACATCGCCTACGATTCCTCCTGGCACGCACCCCGAAGTCAATGAATCGATGTCGACATCGGATCCTCTTCCTACAACATGGACAAGCGAGCATCAGAATCATGGTAGGGGGTTTGGTATAATTACAAGTAAAAGAAATTATATTCCGTCCTTGGTGAATTCTTGTTTTGTCTTCGGCCAATTCATATCGCCTAACGCAGAGGGCGCATGCCGAATAAACATGGCCCGACGACCCTCCATTAGTTCTTGAGTATTTTGGTGGCTACAACAGGAGGTTGCGGTGACCATAGGTGGTGGGGAAGGGATGCAGTGGCGACCGAAGGCGGAAAACGCACACCGGCCACATGGAGGAGACCGCGTCCCACATCCGCGGGCACCTCAGTAGATGAACTGAACTGGTTGGCCACCTGCCGGACGGGTTGAAGGAGGTCAGAACACCCGGAGGTGCTGTGCGGGAGAACCACGACCCACCTGTGTGGGTTTCTCATGTCAATACGATCGGCCTGCTTTGGCCGGCCAGGCAGGAGGGGTGGTGCCTCCGGTTAGGAAAATCGGGGGGGGGGGGGGGGGGGGGGGCGCACTGGCTCAGCCAGTTGGCCAAGCCCCAACCAGCAATGGGACGGGCCCCCTGCCACCAGGCCGCCTGCCACTAGGCTGGGCGGCATATCACCGAGCCGGGCCGACCCCCCAGTTGGGTCGGACCCACTGAACTGGGTGGAGCCGACCTGCCAACCCATTGGGCTTGACGGGTCAGGCCTATTTCTCTTAAACGTGAATATATTCCAGACCGCGCGTCTGAACGACGCACTGTCTAGGGAACTGGGAATGTCGTGGCAAGAAGGTCCTTTTTCGATACTCTAAGTGAGCTTTGGGCGAATTTCAAAAATGTCCTGGTTTGGAACGTGTGTATTTCCAACTGGGCCACTGGGTAAAAAATGCTAAAACCTCTCATACCGGGTGTCCGATTTACGTGTCATCTATCACGTTGGGTTTCGTTTGACGAGATGGAAATTCGGGATACATAAACTTAGGACTTCAAGATAGATGATGTATGTACCCCTTGGCTCGAGGAGCAGACCCTCCCAGAATTGAGCATGTTGTGTGTGGGAATCCTAGAGTTGGCTACGACGGCAACAACGACCATACTGGAATCCTCCATGGGTTCGATAACGATGGCTACTGTATTGGAATCCTCTCTGGGTTTGATAGCGATGACTACTATTTTGTATCCTAAGTGGGTTTGACAGTTTGACCACTGTACTTGTATCCTGAGTGGGTCCGACAGAGTAGCTGGACTTGTAACCTATGTGGGTCCGACAGTTTAGCTTGACTCGTATCCTGAGTGGGTCTGATCGCTTAGATGAATCAAGGACTACATATGATCATATCTATCGCTATAAAAAATATTTATACCTGTGTGAGCTGAGTCTTGACTTTCAATCATTATCATGGATGTGATTGACTTCTTTCCTGTGTGGTCTGGGTTGTGCTCGGGCTCGAGAGTTGGAACCGAACAGTGATTGATATCTTAGGTATATGTATGGGAATATACCTAAGTAGGGTAGGTTGAAATTTCAAGATTTTTTCTTTCTTTTCTGTTTTATCCTTCATGGATTCTGGGAGACCTTGAGGGGTCTCGGGGTCCCGACTGAGTATTGTATACTCACCTCTGCACGGGCTATACCCACACTATGTTGTGTTGGATGCAGATGACGAACATCACTAATCAAGGTGGAGACTTGTGGAGATGGACGATACCCGAATGCGGACCACTTGGTGACACGTACATAGAGTGGACGGACGGACCTGGTGTGCTAAGGAGCCAATCTTTACCCACCAATCAGGTGGGATTTCCGAAGGATGGCTCAGTAGTTTATGTTTTACTTTACTGCAGTTGTACTGGCTTTTCAGTTGTATTGTACTTACTGTTGGTCTTTTATTTCCATACCCTTTCATTTTAGCACTTAATTTTGTATTCAGTATTACTTAGTACTTACTTCTGTTGTGTACTCTGTTGTGTTTGTTTACTTTTATAATGGAAATTCATTCCTTTTTTATTGGGATTTATGCCTTTGGTGCTATTCGCCAGCCCCTAGCCTATGGAAGGCGGGCTTGGGGTAGTCACAGTATGGGCCCCGAGGATGGGTAGTGACACTGGTTGCTACCTGGTTGAAATTTTCAGGAGATGATGAAGTTAATCCATTTAATATCACAAAATATAGGAAAATAATTAGAAGTCAATTGTAGCTGATAGTGATAAGGACTGATATAGTATTTTCCACATGCCAAGTAGTGAGGTATCAAATAAATCCCAAGGAGAGCAACAAGATTGTGGTTATAATAATTCTTCAGTATATCAGGGGGATATTGGATTTTGGCCTAATGTATAATGAAAAATCATAGCCAACGTTTTTGGGATATACATATATGGATTGGGATGGTTCATCAGATTATGGGAAATCAACATCAGGAGGTTCCTTTTACCATGGAGGGTTGTGTATTTCTAGGTTAAGAAAGAAACAAGATTGCATTCCATTGAGCACTGCAGAATTTGAATACATTGAGGCTACTAAAACTGTCATTCAGCTATTGTGGATGAATTATTAACATGATAATATAGTAATTGAATTGAAATCCCCCATTAGAATCCATTGTGATAATTCAAGTTCTTTAAATCTATGGAAAAATCCATTCCATCACTCCAGGGAAATGCACATTGAAATAATATATCATTTTATCAAGGAGAAAGTATAGCAAGGGATTGTAAAGTTGAATTATGTGCCTACATAATAACAAGTTCCAGATATTCTTACAAAGGCCTTACCCAAAGAATCGTTTGAAAGGCATCGACTGACTCTGGGAGTCCAGTCGACTTCCCTCATGTGAAAATGTGTGGATGTGAGCCCCTCTCCATATAGTATGATTTTTCATTCCCAAGTATTCTGATATGTGTTCTTTACCCTATTGTAGAAAACCCCGGAGTACCCTTCAGGTTCGTTGATAAAGGGGGAGAAAGTGTGTCTTCCTGGGGAAAAGCTATTAAGTGGAGTTGTGAGATATGGTGAGTTGATGTTGAGAAAAAGCTGTTTGGAAGAGCTATGGTTGGAAGAGATATAAGATAGGTGGTGCATTAAAACTAACGATGCTAGAAGTGATCGATCAAATATTTTATATCACGATTTATGAGGTTTGTAATGAATGTATTGAATTGGTATCAATATTTACCAATTTATGATTAGCAATGAAGTAGTTCATTGATGAAAATTGAATTATACTCTACTTTATCATGACAAGAATGGATCACGTGGGATTAGATTATGTATTGAGTAAGTCCATGATCGCTATCATGATTGCGTGAAGGGAATGGTGGTTGATTTTGGAAGAAGTTTTAATTAGGTATCAAATTGTGAAGCCGTTATTATGAGAAGATTCTTCAACATACCCAAAGGGGAAGATTGTTGGAAAAGATTACTGAAGGAGTCCTCTTGGTGTGTTTTGGGTATGATTGTGTTTTTTGACAAAGCTAGAATACCCCAAATGAGTGTGATTGTTGTTTGCTGAAGACAGGTTGTTAATGTTTCACAGTTTCTGAGTGTTTGACAAATTTTTGGGCCTCAAAATCGGGAGTTTGATGTTATGAAGGAATGATTTCATCATAGGAGAAAACTATATGAAGAACATTGAATAAATTTAGTAAAGGATGAGAATTGTCTTCAATAATTCATGGGTCACGTACCTTGATCTGGGAATGGTACGTGGAGCAACTGGAATTGTATGAGAGATCGGTTCACGAAACCAGAGATGACTGCATCAATAGTTCATAGTGGATGGCAGTGCGGTATGTGGATGGAGTGCTGACGGTGGAGGAGATCGACCATGTAAGAAAGAAGGTAGTATATGGACTAGGTAGGATAACTGGTACGCATGTGGCTTTCAATTTGAGGTGGAAAAAGGATCGGTAAGTGGTGAAGGCTAGATTTAAGATTTAGTAAATCGTGATTTAGCAGATTAAGAGAATATCTTTTCCTATAATAGAATCATTAACCCCATTGATTACTATGGAGATTGAACATCATTAGAAATCATATTTTTCTCTGGGAATTCAGAAAATTATGAATGTGGTTCATGATAATGGTGTTTGTAGGGATTCTTAACCCATAAAAAAAGTTTGGTACACAGAGGAGGAAGTCTGGTATGTAGAATGAGTTGTCTCGATACATGAAGGAGGAATCTCATGTACATGAGAGGGATAATTCCACAAGAGGGACATGGAGGGTGACCTCCAGTATGTGGTAGTGATGATAGTCCTCCAATAGAGAATAGACTGCGGATAGGAGGGGTTTTGTATAGGAGGTTCACATAATCTTTACATGGTAGCGGTAAGAGATCGCGGAGGCAGAGGAAATTCTTCGGCGAAGGGTGGTTCATAGCAGCAACAACAGTACGTAGAGGAGGTGTTCCATATACCAAAACTGGTACATTGTACATAGGGAGGTTCAGTTGGATTGGGATTTTCATATGAAATCTCGTGAGAGTTTCAAATCAGTTTTTGGAAGTATTTTAGAGTACCTAGTATTACACTAGAAGGTGGAATTAATCTATGGGTGAAAAAAGAACTTTAATAGAGCATCTACCAATAGTTAAGGATGTAGTAAATCATGCAAACTAAGGGACCTACATGTCCATAAACTGTGTTTGACCAACAAGTTGATAAACTATGAGTGGATTCCTTTCCAAGAGTAGTGAGTGAAGAAAGAGGAATATGGTGGCCCTTTACATTGGTTGTGATCCAATGAAATAGGAATAGAGAGTGACCTTGGGAAAATAGTGAGTAGACCATAAACATTGTAAAGGCTGTGAGACAAGGCATATAAGATCTAGCTCGAAAATTTTACTCATTATTTTTCGTGAGCCTCAGTGAATTTGTTACATCGGAAAATTGTTTTCGTATGCTCCTTGGACATAGCCGAGTGAGGGTGAACCAAGTAAAACTAATGTGTGTCTTGTACATGATTTCATATCAATATGTATATTTACATGATAGTAAGACAAAATTGAGTTTATTCTAACAATGAAACAAGATCCAAAAGGGACAAATTTTTAATCTATCATACCCTGATTAACCCCCACCCCCATCTCAGGGTATTCGACCCAGTGGACCTAACAATACAACACTCAATTTCCATAATTCTTCATCCTAGAAACACAAATTCATTAATTATTCAATATTGACTATAGTAACTTTTTATTCTTGACCTCGATCCATTTGATTCTTATAAGCTATAAATCTTTAACACTTATGACATTTATTTGCGTAATTCCCCATTTCACTATAGTTGGAACACTGAATATTAGTCTTTTAATTCTTCCATTTTCATTATTTTTCATGATAAACCATTTCTCTACACTTATGAAAAACACCCAGTCCATTCAAGCACTTCCTTGAGTGAATCTTTCAATAATGATCACCTATTGGAAAATTCTTCTTTCCAATCATCCCTTTATCCATAATTCCTTCTTCCATCCTATTCTTATCTAGATTCCTTTCAAATCTATAGGACTCAAATAATTCGTTACTTATCATATTAACACGTGATAAAATTTTATTATATGATGAGAATACATGGGAGGCTATTTCTCTTCGAAATGATGGCTTAAGACCATGAAAGATGTGATCATTCTAACTATTTAGAACTTTTGCATTGGTGGGGTAGTCATTCCTTCTACAAGGTGCCATTTCTGAACAATTTCATACACAATATTAGGTTATGAATCATAATTAATGATTATAAACTAGTGAAATTCATAACATAAATTGAAAAAAATGCATATGTAATCTCATAATCATAAAATTGTATTATTTGCGAGCATATTTAAAAAATAATAATTTAGAATGGTTTTTAATTTAAATATAAATTAGTCTATGCATATCTCCTATGAGTGATAGACAAGGTGTGTGGTAAGTCCCATTGTCCTGTACTTGGTTACACCGAGTCAAGATAAGAACTCCTTGTTGGAGTTTTCACCCCTTGGTACATATGTTACCGAACCACATTCACTTGTACAATCTAAACAATGATGTTTTTTCTAGGAATACCCACATAATATCTATTTTTAAATTCTTGGACTCTCTTAAACACTTATCATAAAATTATATCATATGGTTATGATCCCAAATCTTAGTTTTCTATATCTATTTCTATGTATTTTTTTAACTTCCTCTCATACCAACTATAACACCCCGAACCCAGAATCCCAGAGTCGGTGAATTATTTTAATTTATATGAATTATTACGAGGAATCAAGTCCTGAAAGACTAATCAGTTTAGCAGTCTTGGAAAATATATTACATAAAATAACATAACATTGCATTTTTTTACATAAAACATAGCACAAATAATATTTTAAAAACTCCATTATTCCCCTATCATAACCCTACATATCAATCATAATATATTTCATGGAATCCTTGGGAAATAAAGAATAAGAAATGGGGGACCCCAGATTCTCAGTAAAGATAAATAATTATGCTAAATCTATAAACATTAAAGGCATGATGTATAATAAAAACAACCTCCTTTTAAAACCTACAGGTTATCATAATATGGAAAAAATAAATCAAACATTACCATATAAACATGGACGTGGATATTATACTTCTCAAATAATCACATCTAATAACTAATTTCATAAGGAGGGAATGAATAATGCCAGACATAATAACTACTACGTCAAGGCCTTGTGCCAAGATCATTAACAAATATTATCTCAAGGCCTTGTTCCAAAAAACTAGTTTATCCCATTAGACCTACCAATGCATCGATGGGAAATATAGGGCCATGCCCGTCACTTACAAAGTCCAATGCATTCCTCACACAAAAAGGTTGAAACATAATATAATCATTCATATTAAAACTAGATTACAAAATATCAATACATTAACCACAAACCATGAATGGTATAAAATATCTCATCCACAATCAAACATTTCATAACTCATTCAATTCAATATGGAAGATTTTATAATAAGCCAAACTCCATTAAGAATAATCTCCACCAAATGATGTTGACGTAGTTTAAATTGATCAGTGAAACACATTGCGAGAAATATAATTTCTTTCTTAAAATCATTTAAAAGACACACAATTTATTAAGGAATCCATTTAAAATAGTTTTTCAATCAAACTGTCACATACCACTTTTAAAAATTTTGAAAATAAATTACATTTTACAACAATCTTGTCCATATAAATAAATCCTTAAAATTATTTTGAAACCATTGAATTTAATTAAATATATTTTGAAAAATAAATTTTAAAAACATTTAAAATGATGATATAGTTAAATATACACTTCCATAAAACATTGAAATATTCCTTTTGAAAAAAAATTATGAAACATGGACATCATTGATAAATATGTCCCAATAAATATTTACACATAAACAATCTCAGATAATAATGATATTGACGAATTAACCCTTACCTGATACTTTCTTTTAGTCGGGTGTATATTTAACCTCAGGTATAATGAAAATAGTATGTTATAAAAGTAAAACATAACCATATTAATAATTATGATATCATATATGATTCAATTATGACATTATACTACCCATTTAATAATAATTTCCATGTTAAAGTAACATTTCACATAATAATCGTTTTCTTTATTGTACGTGTTTTAACATGTTATTCATGATCGTATAGCATAGATCATGATTTAAATAATTCAAAAATATTAAAAATTATTTATATATCATATATATTCAGAATATAAATATTTTCAATAGATAGATATATGAAATGGATGCACCGTTCATGGAGACGGTAGTCCGTACTTACACAAGAATGTTGTTTCTGTTTTATTATCGTTTAGAATAAAAGTAAATAAAATGGATATATTTATCTACATAAATATATATTATTAAATTAATAATATTATTCCATGTACCTCATAATTAATAAATGTATATTTTTTTTGTAAATTCTTGAAGGGTGATCGTTGAAGACGAATCTCATCGTGTTGTGAAGACGGTTAGTCGTACATACGCATGAGTGAGAATATCATTCTATCAATTTTGAAACAGTGTTTGATTGAATGGTATATTATGTATACATAATAATTACCATGTTATTTTAATTATTTAAATTAATTATACTCAAAATAATTCTCATCCAAATAATTTCGTATTGAATAACTAACTACACCACGATGTGGAGATGGTATGTTGTATGTACGCACGCAAGGTGAATTTGTCATTCATAGGATCGATAGAATAATGAATATGGTTATACCATATTTTTAATAATATATCAGCATGTATTAGCTAGTGGATTTATTATTTAACATGGTAATGACAAATAAATTTCATGTAGAACCGGAAAAGAACATTAAAGAGGTGATAAAATAATTACCTCTTCTTCGGTTGCTTCCTTTTGATTTGAACAAAATGTATCCTTAGGATGGATAAATTCTCAAGGTAAGGCCTCTAGGTTGAAGTGATAGAATTTTAAAGGACACTAGGGTGGGGTTTTTTCAATACAAATGGAATTTTAGGAGTGAATAAAAAGAATGGGAGGTTCCCTTTTATAAGAAAGGCGAGGGGAATTTTATGAAAAATGTTGAAATATTAATTTATTATAAAATAATTTTCAATTTATAATAGTTCCAAATTGATTTTTTTCGAGTCTAAGATGAGGATGGGTTAAACTATTTTCATACAATATGTTTTATTCTTCGTTATCTTATAAAACTAACCTTATCTATTAGATTTAAACCTTTGTAAAATAATTTTTCTCTTACCATGTCCTCTTTTATTTTTATATTACATGGTCAATATATTTAATATAAAATGAAAAAAGTAACTAAAGTTGGTCATTTATGATATTTTTTTCAATATAAATGTTATTTGGATGAACTATAGATGTTTAGGATTGTTATATCATATAATAAAATAGTAATTGTTTTAAAAACTCATTTATGTCAATTTTGACACTATTTAGTAATTAATTTTTTGTTAATGTCATAACAACATGATACCTTAAATAAAAAGTAATTAAATAATGACATATATGTCAATTTAATGCAAAAAAACTGGATGGCATGAAAACATTCAAATTATATTTATTTTAATATTTCTAATATCATTTGTTTTAATCATTCATTAATAAGGTAATTACGGCATCATCATTGTGTCATAAATAAATTTAATTTTTAATGTCTAAAAATTAAAAATAAGATACTGATATGTAGGAAATATATATATATATTTCTAATGAATATATATTGTAAAATTTATCTTAAGTATACTCCTATATTAAAAATGGATTGGATATTAAAATTTGAATTTAACACTTTTAATTCTTCTTTAAATAAAATATAATAAATGTCTTAATCTTACCCAAGTTGATCAAAAAGGATCATATGTTTTTTCCATGGTGTATTTTTGTCGAAAAACACTTATCCAATAGAATTCAGACATGTGTTGGGGTAATTATATATTATTATATTATTTTTACATTTAATTACCTAATTTAATTTTAACAATGTTAAATAAATTTCAAAAGTTACTATTCAATAAAAATTATTTTCATCCCATTGAAGCACATTGTAATTACAGATGACAACTGTTTCTATTAGATTTTTGGAATTCAATTCATAGATGTGGAAATATTATTTTTTATACAAATTTGAAAATGTTCCAAGAAGGTGGGTAAAAGATGTTAAAAAGTTAAATAACATTTTATATATCTAATATTATTATAAAATGACTTAAATGAATTACATTTAACTAATATATGTATTTTATATCTATTTTTACTTTATGATAAATTTTAATTAAAAAAATAGTTTAAATGAAAATGATGGTTTTTGTGTAATATGCAATATTTTTCATTATTCGTAAAAAATTGAATGTTTTCAAAAAAATACCAAAAATTAACCCTAAGCTAATTTTGATATTAAAAATTCAAAAATCAAGTCTAGATTACCAAATTAAATTTTTCGGACTTTCTAAAATTAATTTTATTTCTCTTCACAAGAGGGCATAAAAAGTAGTTCTTTTAAGAATATAGTTTTTCTAAATATATAACTATTTTAAATAAACATATAAAATTAATTATAAATATGATTTATTTATCTGAAAACATTATAATTAAAATTAAATATTTTTATTATAAATATTACAATATTTAATTAAAAATTAAATATATCATTTAAATAATTATAATACAAATGTGTTGTTTCACAAACACTCAATCTTGCATATAATGCAAACCAATTAAGTGTTTCATGAAACATAAGATTCTAAATTACTTTAAAGAGATAACGTACAATTAAATCCTTGGGTGTTACTCCAACTCTGGGCCCATGATTTCCAACACTCTCAATAGTGCCCAACCATATGGTGACCAATAGGGTCACTGATACAATGCCTCAAACGGTTTTGTACTGAATGTCGAATTTTAGCAGTTAGTGTACACAAAATCCACTAGTGGTGGGTGATAAAAACAATGACCAAAGACCAATATGAAATTATGTAGTATTCCCTCCCTGACTAGAATGTTCTTCTCTTTTTGGACATCAATATGGGAGTGAATCATTGTCCTCGTGTGTAATTGAGTCCTAAAATCCTCCTATAATCCCATCCATAGCTGAGATGTGACGAGAGAATCCCATTCATAAATTATTTTTTTGAAAATATATCTGGTTAGACTATCTACTTTTTTAAAGGTTTCATAAGATCTCTATTGAACATTTCTCCCAAATGGAATCGAATTGGGTCGGCATGTTGAGTTGGTCTACGATCTCCTTGATTGAATCATGTACCATGGGAATACATGGTAGGCCCATAACAAATTTCATTGATATTTTATCCCACTTCCACTATGGAACCTTTTGGGGACAATCTAAGCCCATGGGAACATGGTACATATCCTTTATGTTCTAAAATACATGGCTTCGAGATAAATCCTATGTGACTACATTCATTATCCATGGCCAGAAAATCAAAAATTAGAGGTCCTAGTATGTATTTTCATTAGATTGATGTTCGGATAACAGATATGAGAAGATCTCTTTTAGAACCTCCACCTAAAATGTCACCGGTACCATCATGCATCCTATAAAAAATAGACATGTTCCCCACCATTAGAGAATCCATTAAGATCATGACTAGTGGATATATGAGTACATAGAGTATCACAGTTGAATTCCCCAAGTTCTATTAGATTAAATTTTAGTAAATGAGGATCACTAACATCGATAGACATGAGGTAATATACACCATCTATTTCCATAAAATAATAATGTAATGGAGAAATCTACTCTATTTCTCATTCTGCAACAAAAAAAGTTATCATTCTAAGAGAATATACCACTATGTTCACCTTCACAGTTATAAAAAACCCCAAAGTAATAATCCTCAAGTAACTCTAATAATCTCCCTTTCCTTTAGAATATATCCTTATGAGATAAGATATTGTTGGGACTCTTATTATCATAATAGAGGATGAAATGGTATCTCATTAGGTAGTTTTTAGGACCCCAGGTTGAGGTATGTAGCCATTGTTTATGAATTTTTATGTGTTTAAAGTGAATGGGATGAGTTGGGAAGAGGTTGGGAGAGATTGGGATGGTTTTGAATGAGTTTGGGGGATTTTGTAAGGGAGTGCGTTTTGGGCACGGTTAAGGTAAACCATGAGGATGCTTCAGGATATCATGCATGGGGACATAATAGGTTTCGGACGACCTACGCAGAGATATACAAACCATGGGAGGAAACCGTACGGACCCTAGATCTCAAGGTAGTGGCGTGCGCACGGTTAGTGCACGGTTTTCCAAACCGTGTGGGCTAACCGTGCTGCCACATAAAAATATGTTTATATGTTCCGGGATCCCTCAGGATTGACCTATTTCACTCGTCTCTTCCTCCCACTCATGGATCACTCAGGATTTTTGGATCTCAAGGGTTGGAGGTGCTCTCCCACTCATTTTCAAAGGGTTTTGAATAGGATTCAAGGTGGTTTGAAGGTGATTGCTTCTGGGTAAGTCTCTCCTCTTGTTTCTCTTGTGTTTTCCTCTAGATCTACATCCCTCTCATTCTTGGTTTTCTAGATCTACACTTTTTGTCTGTAGATCTATGGTTGGGGTTGCCTTGTATGTTAATATTAAGGCTTGTGGATGTTAGGGAATGGGATCTAGAGAGGTTTTGGTGGTGCATTCGCCGGATTTGAGGCATTGTTTTTTGTGGGTCGATTTCTCAGGAACCCTGAAGGTATGTGGCTTCTCTCTTGACTCCACTTGGTTAGAGATAATGGTTTTGGTTACAATTAATTTTTTTTGCTTGAAATTAATTGTGTTTTGATGTGCGATATTGATTAGAAATCCCTTGGGTGTTGTTTTGGGGATTTTTGGGGAAAAGGGGGTTTTATTGTGACGTGAAATTCTTGTGTATTATAAAATGGAGATTTTAAAATGGGATTCCATGGTTTATTTGTGAAAATGACTGATCTTAATGGTATTCAATAAAATGGTTGTTTTATTGAAATGGGGTTTGGCATGGAAATATTGTTTCCTATAAATGTGTGATTTATTGAAGTGAATTGACATGTAATGGAAATTGGTTGATTGCAAGATGTTGTGACCTTGGTGGGTTATATTATTGGTTTTGATTGGTTGGGATGTTGTGTGGAAGTGGAGAGATGTACCAATTTAAAAATGGTATGGATAGTGGATGGATGGGCCAACATACAAGGATAAGTGGATGAGAAGAGACAATAGTTGTAAATGGATGAAACGGGTAGGACAGAAGCTCCATTGTTATGATTGTTTGTTGTGAATTGCTTTGTATGTTGGAAATTGTGGTGATCGTGTGTAATGATGGAATGGTTTGTGTCTTGTTGTTGGGTTTTCCCCTAGTTGTTTGGGTTGGGTGTGATTTCTTTGTACGATCATGGTTTGCAAATGGTTATGGTTTCACTTGTGATTATTTTATATAAAATGTTTATATATATGTGCTAACGGTTTTATCCTAGTGGTGTGAGTAGGGATTTCATTTGGGAAAATCCTACTGAGTTTTAGTACACATCCCCTACTTTGGCACTGTGGTGTCTTTGCAGATGTCGTGTACCGTGACTTGGGAAAAGGTAAGGTATCACCCTCCTTTGGTGGAGCATTGTGATTCTTTGGTGGATCATGGAGCTTGGAGCTTGGTGTGGAGATGTGGTGGTGTCATGGATTGTGGTCTTTGGTTTAGTTTCCACAGTGTTCTATGATGTTGTGTGGACATGTCTTTTTGTATTTGTTATGAGTTGTGTTGTGGAACAACTTGGCTATCTTTTGGGAATGCATGCTTGAATGTTTTGAAATGACATGCATCATATAGTGGTTGTTAGTGGATGGTTTGGTTGGTTTTTTATTAAGGGAAAACTATTCCCCAACTTGATCTTGAAGCCCTCGGTAATCATTTCAAGCCTTTGGAATCTTGGTAATGACGTTTAAGGCCAAGTAACCCTCACCGCCTCCTCAAGCCAATGATTTAGGGGCGGGGTGTTACAAGTGTTTTCAGTTTGTTCGGTCCTTTGGAGTTGATTCTCAGATTTGGGGTTGACATTTGTTACTGTACATTCCTTGAGTCGGGATGGTATCAAAGTGTAGGAATGTCAGAAATTGGAATTTATGGTATAAATGGACGTAGCTAACCCTTTTATGCTGAACTTCAAGTTACCAGGGAGTTGGGTACATAAGTGTTTTGGAGACACTTATAGGCATTGGATATCACATTGTCATTGGTGTAGCCAATGATATGAGAATGACATTCATGGTGGAAATGACTTCCCCCTAGGATGAATATTTCATTGGTGTATAATGATTTATTATGTGATATGAATATGTGAAATTGTAATGTGAATAAATTGGTATTTTGAAAATGGTTCGGTTTTCAAAATGGAGAAACATGGCACATGTGGAAAATGTGAACTGGTGGAAAGCCTTGTTGTGATAGTGTTGTGCAATGTGATTGGAAATGGGATTTAGTGATGTCTACAGAAGTTTAACTCATGGTTTTTTTGTTTATGTTTATAGAAATGGCACCGGGTAGGTGTCGTAGAGACCAACCAGAAGTGGCTGATGAGAATGTGGTTTCACCTGAGCCTCAGGTGAACTAGCAGTTGGTGCAAAGCATAGTGCAAGCATTCCAAGCTGGGGAAGTGGAAATAAAGAAGATGGACAAAGGCATGTGGATCATGCAGTTCAGTTTCAAAGGGAGAATCCACCAATCTTCAGGGGTGATTCAGGGCCAGAAAGGGCAGAAACATGGTTGAATAGAATGAATAGGATCATTGAGTTCCTGGGAACACTTGTAGAGCTAAATGTGATGTTGGCCACGTATATGTTGAAATGTCATTCCCATCAGTGGTGGGAGTTGGTAGTTCAAGTTGGAACGGAATAGGGTGTTATGTGGGAAGGCTTTGAAGAATTTTTTAACCAAAAATTCTACCCACATATGTTCAGAATTCAGTGCCTGACTGATTTCTTTGGTTTGAAGTAATATTTTATGTCTGTGACGGAGTATGAAACTATTTTTATGAACATAGGGAGGCTTGAACCCGAGGTGGTGGGTAGAGCATCGTTGAAGGAGAGGATATTTGAAGCAGGGTTAAGGCAAGAAATCCATTCAAAGATAGCGGTGCTATGTTTAGATGATTACACGGAGATGCTGAGTAGAGTCTCGGTGGATGAGCGAGATCTTTTAGGTGATCCAGGAGGGGGAAGCATGGTCGTACACATTGGTAATAGTGGAAACTCTAACGTTGGGTTCAACCAGAAGAGGGACACTTATTCCCAGGGTGGTAATATGTCATATAATCCGACGACAGTATCGGTAAATCTTCCTCTGAAGTCCTAGCGCAAGGAGGGAAGTTTTCAGTGTGGTTCTATGAACCACATCAAGCAGGATTGTACGACACAACCTCGATCATGCCATAATTGTAAGAATATGGGGCATCTACTGCGTTATTTTCAGAATGCTCCAAGGTCAGGTGTGCAAGACACTCCTTAGGGATCGCAGACGTCGTATGCTTCGACGAGACGGGGGCAGTAGCATACCCCCCATCAGCAGAGCAAAGTGGGTTGTGGTGATTCTCAAAATACCATGACACCTCAGCAGAGCAATAAAAAGAAGAGTGTGGAAATCAAACATGTGTTCGGAGCTGAGATGATTGTGGTGGATGATCAGTCATGACCATCCATGGTGCGAGGAACTATTCTTTTAAATTCTACCTTGATGCATGTGTTGTTTGATACGGGTGCTTCACACTCTTTTATTACTACACATGTGGTTGATTTGCTGGGTTTAAGGGCAGAAATGATGCCCTCGGTTTTGAAACATCAAACTCCTCTGGGTCGAAGAGAGTTTCGAGCCTTCTTGTGTAGTGAATAGTGTATCATTGTCGGCGAGGTTGAGATAGTGTAAAATTTATCATTTCTTGATATGGATGGGTATGATGTAATCCTGGGAATCAATTGGATGGTGTCTTTTAAGGCCCACATGTATTTTGATGCGCGAACAGTGCCTTTTACGACACACGATGGCGTTAGACATCTCTTTAGAGGAGAGAAGCATGAAAGTCAGGGTGCAACAAGTTTTCGGGTACCGAAAGTGGTCACATTATCATATCAGTTGGCGGTGTTGTCATTGAAATCGGTAGATGGTGTTGAGAAGATTGTTCTTCTAGCAGTTTTGGACTAGTTCATGGATATTTTTCCTGGAGAATTCTCTGGGTTACCACCTGTAATGGAAGTGGAGTTTACGATTGATCTCCTTCCAGGGACCAGTCTTATCTCACTTCCGTCTTATCGGATGGGACCATCTAAATTAGAGGAATTGAAATCCTAGTTGGAAGAGTTAGAAAACAAAGGTTTTATCCGGGCTAGCACGTCTCCGTCGACAGCAACGGTGTTTTTTGAAGAAAAAGGAAGTTGTAACATTGAGGCTATGTGTTGATTATCAAATACATAACCAAGTTATGATAAAGAGTAGATATCCACTTCCATGAATTGATGATTTTTTCAACCATTTGTGGGGAGCCCAGTGGTTCTCCATGATCGACCTGAGGTTGGGATATCATCAATTGCAGGAGAGGAAGAAGGATATTCATAAAACAGCTTTCACAACTAGATATAGCCATTATGAATATGTGGTTATGCCCTTTGGTCTAACAAATTCACCAGCAGTGTTTATGGCATTGATGAATTGAATATTTCATATATTTATAGATTCATTTGTGGTGGTGTTTGTCAATGATATTCTGGTGTATTAAAAGACAAGGGTAGAGCATGAGCAGCACTTGGTGATAGTGCTGGGGATCTTGAGGGATCATCGGTTGTATGCCACATTTTCAAAGTGTGACTTTTGGATACAAGTAGTTCATTTTCATTGCTATGTGATTTCTGAAAGTGGGGTTTCAGTGGATCCGGAAAAAATAGAGGTTGTTGTCTCGTGGCTACTGCAAATCATATGTTTGAGATACGGAGTTCTATTGGTCTAGCTGGGTATTATCAGCATTTTGTTCAGGATTTTTCACGTTTGGCATCACCGATGACAACCTTGACAAGAAAGAATGCTCCATTATTGTGGAATGAGTAGTGTCATTAGTATTTCCAAGAGATAAAGGATCACCTTACATCAGCACCAATCATGGTATTTCCAAAACCTAGAAAAGGGTACGTAGTGAATTGTGATGTATCAGGATCAGGGTTGGGGGGTATTCTCATGCAAGGGAATCATGTGGTTGCATATGGCTCACAGCTGTTGAGAGTGCATGAGAAGAAATACCCAACTCATGATTTGGAGTTGGCAGCAGTGGTCCATGCTTTGAAAGTATGGCGTCATTACCTCTTGGGTGAGAAATTCACTATATATACAAATCAAAACACCTTGAAGCATAATTTCTCACAAAAGGGATTTGTACTTGAGGCAAAGGAGATGGATGGAATATCTCGAGATGTTTGATTTTGACTTTATTTACACACCTGGTAAGGGAAATTCAGTGGCGGATGCATTAAGTAGAAAATCATATGCTCATGTGATGAAACAGGCATCAGACCAGTGGTAATTCGTGTCAGTTATAGCTGATATGCAGTGGGAATGTGAGGACCAGGGTGATAGAGCGGTCTTCATTCTGGTTTTTTTTATTTCTGACTTGGTTGTCCTGGTTAGAAATGCATATATATCTAATTCCGAGTGTGTGGCCATGGGGTTGAGACTCAATGGTTGGAATACCATTGAGGGTTGGCAACTAAATAGAGATTTAGTTTTGTGTTTTCATAATCGGATGGTTGTACCAGTTGCGCGTCAGGGGGATCTTCTCAGGGTGTATCATCATTCCAGGTGGGCTGTTCATCCTTGAATTCAGAAAATGTATAAAGTGTTGAAAGCGCAGTTCTGGAGGGCTAGTATGAAAAGAGGTGTGGCAAAGTTTGAATCCTTGTATGGGCGGCCATGTCATTCTCCACTATGTTGGGTGTAAATGGGTGAGTCCTCAATGGTTGGACCGAGTCTTGTCTCGGAGACTATGAAGAAGATCAAGTTGATCAGGAAGAGAATGGAGACGGCTCGGGGTCATCAGAAATCATATGCGGATCATTGTCGATGGACGTTGTCATTCGAGGTGAGTGATCATGTGTTCTTGAGGATCTCTCCTAGGTTAGGACATCATCACTTTGAGAAGCAGGGAATGTTATCTACAACGTATATTAAACCATTTGATATTCTTGAGTGGGTTGGTGAGGTGGCTTATCATTTTCCTTTTCCACCTAGGTTTAGTGTGGTGCAGAATTTTTTTCGTGTGTCACAATTGAAAAAGTATTATCCAGATCATGACAATGTGATTCGATGTGATCATGTTGAGCTAGAACTAGATGGTTCATTGGTGCACATTCCAGTGCGGGTTGTGGATAGGAAAGAGAAAGTCTTGTGTGGTAAAAGAATTGTTTTGGTTCGTGTTTTGTGGCAACATGGTCAGATTCAAGAGGATATTTGGGACTGGGAGAAAGAGATGGTCGAGCAGTGGCCCGAGATCTTTCGGCAAAGGGTGGGTTCACTTCTTTTTGAGGACAGAAAGTCCAATGGTGGGGAGAATTTTGTACCCCCGTTTTGAGGTATGTAGCCTTTTTTATGTATTTTTATGTGTTTAAAGTTCATGGGATGAGTTTGGAAGAGCTTGGGAGAGTTGGGGATGGTTTTGAATGAGTTTGGGGGATTTTTTAAGGGAGCATGGTTTGAGCACGGTTAAGGGACACCGTACGGATGCTCCAAGAAACTTTGCAGGGGGAGATAGTAGGTTTTGCATGGCCTGCGTAGGGTTTTCCAAACCGTGTGAGGAAACCGTGTGGACCCTGGCTCTCAGGCATTGGCGTGTGCACAGTTAGCATATGGTTTTCCAAACTGTTCGGGCTAACCATGCAGCCACATAAAAATAGGTTTATAAGTTCTAGGATCCCTTTAGATTGACCTATTTCACTACTCTCTTCCTCCCACTCGTGGATCACTTGGGATTTTCCGCTCTCAAGGGTTGTAGGTGCTCTCCCACTCGTTTTGGAAGGGTTTGGAAGAGGATTCACGATGGTTTGAAGGTGATTTCTTCCGGGTAAGTCTATCCTCTTGCTTCTCTTGTGTTTTCCACTAGATCTACATCCCTCTCTTTCATTTTTTCTATATCTACACTTTTTGTGTGTGGATCTACTGTTGGGGTTGCCTTGGATGTTAATATTAATTCTTGTGGATGTTAGGGAAAGGGATCTAGAGAGGTTTCGGTGGTGCATTCTCCGGATTTGAGGCGCGGTTGTTCGTTGGTCGATTTCTCAGGAACCCTAAAGGTAGGTGGCTTCTCTATAGACTCCACTTGGTTAGAGATAATGGTTTTGGTTACAATTAATTTTTTGTGCTTGAAATTAATTTTTTTTTGATATGCGATATTGATTAGAAATAACTTGGGTGATGTTTTGGGGATTTTTGGGAGAAAGGGGGTTTTATGGTGAAATTCAATTCTTGTGGATTTTTAAATGGATATTTTAAAAATGGATTCCTTGGTTGATTTGTGAAAATGATTGATGGAAATGGTATTCTAAGGAAAAGGTTGTTTTATTGAAATGGGGTTTGGCATGGAAAATGGTTTTTAATAAATGGGTGATTTATTGAAGTGAATTGACATGTAATGGAAATTGGGTGATTGCATGATGTTGTGACCTTGGTGGGTTATATGCTTGGTTGTGATTGGTTGGGATGTTGTGTTGAAGTGGTGAGAAGTACCACTTTAAAAAGGGGATGGATAGGGGACAGAAGGGCCACCATCTACGGATAAGTGGATGGGAAGAGCCACTAGTTGTAAATGGATGAAACGGGTTAGACGGAAGCTCCATCGTTATGATATTTTTTTGTGCATTACTTTGCAAGTTGAAATTCTGGTGCTACTATGTAATGAAGGAATGAGTTTTGGCTTGTTGTTTTTATTTCCCTTGGTTGCTTGGGTTGGGTGTGATGGCTTGGTAAGAGCATGGTTGGATTATGGTAATGGTTTCACATGTTATTATTTTATATAAACTATTTATAAAAATGTGCTATCTTTTTTATCCTAGTGGAGTGTGAGGGAAGTCATTTGGGGAAATCCTACAGAGTTTTAGTACTCACCCCCTGCTTCGGCACTATGGTGTCTTTGCAGATGTCGTGTACTATGATTTGGGAAAAGGTAAGGCAACATTATACTTTAGTGGAGCATTGTGATTCTTTGGTGGATCTTGGAGTCGAGTTGTGGTTGTGTCATGGATTGTGGTGTTTGGTTGTTTAGTTTCCACAGTGTACTCTGATGTTGTGTGGAAAAGTCTTGTTTTATAGGTTACGATTTGTGTTGTGGAACAACTTGGTTGTCTTTTGGGAATGCATTCTTGAATGTTATGAATTAACATGCATCATATAGTGGTTCTTAGTGGATGGTTTGGTTGGTTATTTCATAAGGGAAATTCATTACCCAACTTGATCTTGAAGCCCTCGACATTTATTTCCAGCCTTTGGCATCTTGGGAACGTCTCTTAAGACCAAGTAGCCCTCACCTCCTCCTCAAGCCAATGATGTAGGGGAGGGGTGTTACATAGTTTCTCCACATCATTAATCTAAAGTCTACTACTGTAAATGAAATATTTGGTGGTTTCAGGGTTTTGAACTTGTGGTCTCAACGGCATGAACTACATGAAATCCCCACCTCCCTATGCAACAAAACACAACCAATCCTAGTTTCAAATCGATTGAAGAAAACCACATTCTCAACCCCAACCAATGGAAATCTCATGATGGTATTGGTCATCATCTATAACTTAACAACTATAAATTCTGATGGAACCTCATTCTCCACACAAATGGATGTCCATTTTTGTCTGAGTCTATCATGGGTGCCTAAATATTGGAGAGATCATATATGAATCACCGACAATATCATACCAATATAAGGAATCCCTAAAACTCATTGTTCTCTTTGGTGGCTACCAATCTAACACTTCATCAACCTTGCATAGGTCCACTGCCACATTATCTTCCAAGATATCATGTCCAAAAATATCAATCACCTAAATCCATAATTGGATATTTGAAAGAATCTAATCAGGATGCCCCCATAATATCTAGAAATATCATCTAGTATATGGCCCCAGCCTTAAACCATACTTAATCTTGAGTTATTGCAAGATTACACATTGAGGATCTTTTCTGGTTTAGAGTTTTATAGAATTAGATCATAAAACATGCATTACATTCCACATATAAACAAAGTGGTTACATAAAGATAGTATTATTTCTTCCCATCAATGGAAACATATTTAAAATAAAACATGGATTCATTCATGACACTTCCTTGACACTATCATCATATCATGTACCATTACCTTGACCTGTGAAAAACATTTAAAAAAACATGGGATGAGCAATAAAAGCTCAGTATGGGTTATAAAAATATGGAAAGGAAACATAAGTCCATATATACATAAGAATGAAATCATACTTTACCCATAAAACATAATCACTTTAACATTCCTCATCAAATCATGAAAAAATCATAGAAATAATAAGACATAAAGGTAACTGGAGGTATTCATAACAGTCATACGTTGGGAGTAACCCTCTTGGGTACGTTTGGAATACCCATCACAGTATATTCCCTAAATCTCTTCGAATAATACTTAACGTTTCACTCCTTTGCGTTACCCAATGCATTGTAGAGCTATATCGGGCTCACCCGCCCATAGTATATCACGGAACCACCTGTCTTCATAATAATGCCCAAGAACCTCAACATAATCGTATCACATAAAACATTCATAAAGGAAACATAACATTTCCACCTTTCAATCACAAGATAACAATACAACACATTGATATAAAAAAATTATGAAAACCATTTTCAATACCAAAACAATAGAAAAGTAAAACATGGTATTTATTTTACTTTTTGAAAAAAAGGTATGGCTTGTAGAGCAATCCGAAACTCAAATAATGGTCACGGCGGTGGAGAAGTCGTTGTCGCCGCATACGTACGAAAAAAACATTCTCTTTTGTCGTTTAGTAAAACACTTCGTATAAAAAAGATTACTTTTGGATAAACGTAAAATTCAAAGGGGTTTATACACCGTATAAAAGAAAGTTGTGTATAAAACAAAATATGCCTCAATGAAAGGATATTGAGACGAAGTCCCAAACCTCGGGTCTGACTTGACTCGGTCGTTCTTTAATCTCCTGAATAATAAACTTGTGTTAATTTCTACTCATTTAATAACCATTTTCAAGTTCATTATTCCTTTTATATCACTTATTTCCATGTCATTAACACTATGTATTTATTTACGTTAATAACGGTCGTATTAACGATCATTGGTACTTGAGTAAAAAATAAACCCTTTATAATTACAAGTTGTTAATGTATCCATTATATCCAGAATTACAATCATGATGTATATATCATATATATCATATATATATAGTATATACATGCATTTATAATATTACATAATCATTTAGTGGTAAAAAATGAAATGTGTCGTTCATGGAGACGGTAAGCCGTACGTACGCATGAACGCTACTTTCATTTATATTTCGTATTTTATAGAATGGAATCATAATGATATAAAGGTATATTATAATTCCATTGTAATATCATATATAATATCATAACTCCATCATTTATACGTCCCACATATGGTATTTAACAAATCAAATCACTTTGAGGGGGCAGTAGTCCGCACTTCCTTAAATGAAGATATCGCGTTTACCCATAATGGAAACCATAAAGGTATGCCCAAAATGAAAAATACAGAAGCTTAAGAAAATCAGAAACATATTATATATCATATATAAATATAGTGTCATCTTAATGTCCACCTTTGAAGGTGTTAAAAGAATTTTGAACAATCATGGTTTCGAGAGGCATAAATTCACCATCCACGGAAACAATATGTTCTTTAACCATTAGATGTAGGTGTGTGTAAGTGTAGATCGAATCCTTCTTATAAAAACATCATAGTATATTGAATATACTGTATTTGTTACAAAATAAATGAATAAAAATAGATTAGGGGGTTGGAGAAGCAAAATAAAACAAAAGGACTCAAGTGAAGACATTACCTTAAAATCGGGTAAATCCCTTTGGTTTGAGCTCAAAGGCTTCCTTGGGAAGACTTCTGCCCAAAGTGAGGATTCAAGGAGTAAGAGAAGGAAGTGGAGAGACAAAATTGGCAGTGGTTGGCCGATCCAAAGTCTTTGGAAGTGTGGGTAAGGAGGTATAGGTGGGGGCCTTTTATAAGAGGAGAGGAGGGGTACTCTTGAAAAGTAAAGAAATGTTCCTTTATTTTAAAATGAGTTTCGGATTAAAAAGGTCCCACATTGAAATAATTCCAGGGTAAGGTGATAAGGGTTCTAAATCCACCCATCCAATAGGTTTTGGACATGTGTAGGTCATAGATTTTACATTATCATTTCATTTAATTTAAATCCTTTATTAATGAGGAAATCGTTGTATCATAATGATGTCATAAATAATTTAATTAATTTAAAGATTAAAAATTATAAAAAAAAATTATGATGTAGAAAATCTTTTTAGATTTCCAATGACTATTTATAATAAAAAATCTGACTTGTATAACCCCATGTACATTTTTTTTAGTAAAATAACTCATGTTTGTGTCATTTTTACTTTAACATTAAATAAAAAGATATTGATGTCATTTTCCTACCAAAGTGGCTCCATGGGGTCCCCATGTTGACCCATGGATTGTCTTGGTCGGTCATGACACATCCAATAAGGGTAGGACATGTGTCTAGGTCATTTCATATTATTAAAACATTATTTTTACCTTAAACTACACTAATTACCTCTAATTGTGATTAAAAACATAAAAGTTACTATTCACCAAAAAATTATTTTTAATCTCATTAAACCACATTTTACTTCTTAATGACAACCATGTATGTCGGATTTTTGAAAATCAAATCACAGAAGTGAAAAAGTTTCATTTAAACGAAAAATCAGTTTCTTTAACTACCACTTTGTGGTTTCACTATTCATCAAAAATTGATGTTTTTCAGAAAAATACCAAAACATCACCCTAAGCTATATTTTATATTATGAATTAAAAAATTATGTCTATTTTACAAAATCCAAATCATATAATTTACATTAATTAATTTAATAATTAATTCCCGCTATCATGACAAATATCGTGTTTTTATGAAACAATAAGTACCAAAAGATTGACACCAGTTTAAGTCCTATTTCAAAGTGAAATTGATTCGAATGACCACCATTGGATTAAATGGTAAAAATATATTCTAATTCCACTTCAAAACCAATTCAAAAGATAATCTAATAATATAAATAAATTAAATTAAAAAGAGGTTTTGAATTAAAGTACAACATTTTCACTATTCATTAAAAAAATGAACTTTATTGGAAAAATACCCAAAAATCTCGAAAAGTAAATTTTGATGTCCCAATCATAAAGAATAAGTTTATTTTGACAAACATAGCTTATAAAATTTTCAAAAGATAGATTTAAAAATGGTTTGCCATCAAAAGGCACTAAAACAATCTTTTAAAAATATTAGTGTATTCCATGCTTAAGATTGGATTTATTTTCATTTTAAGCCTCTAAAACACTATCTAATTCATTAATAGAAATAGATAAAAATATCTATTATTCATTACTTATTTGGGATGTTACATCCTTCCCCCCTTTAGAAAATTGCGTCCCCGCAATTTATTTACTTATTGAATAAATGGGGGTATTTATACCTCATTGCATTTTCAGATTCCCATGTTGCCTCTTCCATCATGTGGTTTTTCCACAAAAGTTTTACCTAATTAATCACTTTATTCCATATCAATTGCTCCCTGTGGTCCAGAATCTGGACCGGTTGTTCCTCATAAGATAGGTTCTCTTCCAGCCGAACTACCTCTGGACTCAAAACATGAGATGGATCTGTCATATAATTTCTGAGCATCTAAACATGAAAAACATTGTGTACCTGAGATAAACTCAGAGGTAATGCCACTCAGTATGCAACTGATCCAACACTCTCCAGAATTTCATATAGTCCAATGAACCTTGGACTCAACTTTCTATTCTTACCAAATCGCATCACAATTTTCCATGGAAAAACCTTGAGAAAAACATGATCACCTACCTCGAAAGATAGATCCTTCCTCCGGTTATCTGCATAACTCTTCTGCCTGCTCTGAGCTGTTCTCATGTGCTTCTGAATCAGCTGAACTTTTTCTGTCATCTCTTCTACCAATTATGGTCCCATCAGCTTCCTTTCACCCACTTTATCCCAAAAAGCTGGTGTTCGACACCGGTTACCATATAACTCCTCAAATGGTGCCATCTGTATACTGGAATGAAAACTGTTATTATATTAAAATTCATCCAAAGAAAGATGTTGGTCCCAACTTCCCTGATAATCTATCTAACAAGCTCGTAGCATATCCTCCAAGGTCTGAATTGTTCGTTCTGACTGCCCATCTGATTGAGGATGAAATGTTGTACTAAAATTTAATTCAGTACCCAAAGACTTCTGAAGGTCCTTCCAAAAGTTATAAGTAAACCTAGGATCACGATTAGATACAATGGAGAGAGGAACTCCATGCAACCTGACTATCTATTTAAGGTACAATCGAGAAAGTTGATCTAGAGAGAATGTATCTCGAATAGGTAGGAAATGAGCTTATTTATTCAAGCGATCAACAATAACCCAGATTTCATTATTACCTCGAGATGTCTTTGGTAATCCCTCAACAAAGCCAATGGATATATTCTCAAATTTCCACTCTGGCACTGGAAGAGGCCGAAGCATCCCTTTCGGTAACTGCCGCTCTGCTTTAACTTGCTGACAAGTCAAACACTTCACAGTAAAATCAGCAATATCTCTTTTCATTCCATCCCACTGGTAATACTCCCGCAGATCTCTGTACATCTTAGTACTGCCAGGATGAACTGAAAACGGAGAACTATGAGCTTCACATAACAACTCTCTCTTCAACTGTGAATCACAAGTCACACTCAATCTCTTCCCAAATCTCAAAACACAATCACTATCAATGTTGAATTCAGGAAACTTAACCTTCTGAACCATCTCTACCTTTTTCTGCTACTCACTGTCTTGCTTCTGTGTTTCCTTGATTCTGTCTGATAGAGAAGATTTCACTGATACGTGAAACAAAATAGAAGAACATCCTGCACCAACAACTTCTATGCCAAATTTCATCAAATCCTTAACCAAAGGATCACGTTCCAAACACAACATTTCTAATGAAGCATTACTTTTTTGACTCAAAGCATAAGCCACTTTATTTTCTTTTCCCAGATGGTAATTAATTGTACAATAATAATCCTTGATTAATTCCAGCCATCTCTTTTGTCTCATGTTTAACAATTTCTGAGTGAATATATACTTTAAACTTTTTTGATCAGTATATATTTCACACTTTACTCCATACAAATGATGCCTTCAAATTTTTAAAGCGAAAACAACAGGAGCTAATTACAAATCATGTGTAGGGTAATTTACCTCATGAGTTTTCAAATGTCGTGAAGCATAAGCAATTACCTGATCATTCTGCATTAAGACACAACCAAGTCCTTTCAATGAAGCATCACTTTATATAAAAAACTCGCCATTCCTGGAAGGAAGTGCCAAAACTAGAGCATTCACCAATCTTCTTTTCAACTCCTAAAAACAATCATCACATTCTTTTGTCCAGATAAACATAACACCCTTCTGAGTTAGCTTAGTCATTGGACTAGATAATTGCGAAAAATTTCTAACAAATCTTCGGTAATAGCCTGCCAAACCAAGGAAGCTACGAATATCAGTTACATTTGTGGGTCTTTTCCATTCTTCAACAACCTTTGTTTTTGCAGGATCAACAGTTATCCTATATTTAGAAACAATGTGACCAAGGAAAGAAATTTTTTTCAACCAAAACTCACACTTGCTGAATTTCCCATACAATTTCTTTTCTTTTAAGGTTTGCAAAATAACCCTTAAATGTCTTTCATGCTCCTATTTACGTTTAGAAAACACCAAAATATCATCAATGAAAACCACCACAAACTTATCCATGAACTCAAGGAAAATTCTATTCATTAAATCCATGAATACAGAAGGTGCATTGGTTAGCCCAAAAGGAATTAATACAAATTCATAATGGCCATATCTTGTAAGAAATGCAATCTTCGGAACATCTGTTTCCTTTACCTTCAGCTGATGGTACCCCGATCTCAGGTCAATCTTTGAAAAATACTGGGCTCCCTGGAGCAGATCAAACAAATCATCGATATGAGGAAAAGTATATTTGTTCTTAACAGTGATGTTATTCAAGGCTCTATAATCGATGCAAAGTCTCATAGAACCATCTTTCTTTTTAACAAATAAAACAGGAGCACCCCATGGTGACGTGCTAGGTCGAATGAAACCTTTCCCTAATAAATCTTGAAATTTCTCCTTCAACTCTAAATGTTCAATTTGAGCCATTCGATAAGGGGGTTTTGAAATTGGCATAGCATCAGGAACTAAGTCAATAGTAAAATCAACTTCTCGATCAAGTATTATTCCAGGAAACTCATCAGGAAAAACATCAGGATACTCATTTACCACTGGCAGATCATTAATCTGAACAGTTCCTTTATTTTCAATGATGTGTGCAAGGTAACATTCATTTCCATCTTTTACAAGTTTCTTGGCCTCTTGATAAGTTATAAACAGTAAGGGTTCATTCTTGTACACAAACTGAAAGTCTTTCTGAAAATGAACTTCTTTATCTCTAAAGTCAATCCTAGCTTGATAAATAGAGAACCAATCCATACCCAGGATATCATCAAACTCTACTAGAGGTAGAAAAATAAGGTTTTCAAGTAGGTTCTTTCCACAGATAAGGATAGGAAGATTCTTATAAATTCTTTTTGCCTCAACATTTCCCCCAGGTGTTTTTACCACAAGTTTCGGAGTCATTTCTTGAGATGGTATTCCCATTTTAATAGAAACTTTTTCAGAGATGAAAGAATGTGTAGACCCCGAATCAAACAACACACTGGCATAACTCGAAAAAACAAACAATGTACCTGATACAACTTCATTTGATGGCCCGACATCTACTGAAGTAGTTGTAAAGGATTTCACCACCCCTTTCTGCTTGTAGTCTAACTGCTTCCCATCACTCAATCTCTTTTTTGGACACTCATTTCCATAGTGACCCATCTCATTGCACATAAAACATTTCACTAACTGTAAATCAAATTTTAACTTACCATCACATTGATCTTTTTCAGTGCAATCACGAGCCTTATGTCCCATCTTACCACTTCAATAGCACTTTCCAGAATTGAGAATACATTCCCCAGCATGCCTTTTTCCACATTTATCACAAACTGGAAACTTAGATTTCTTACCATCAGACTTTTTTGAAGAATTATTTCCTTTCTCTTGCCACCTCGGTCTCTTATTTTGTTGGTTGTTATAGAACACTTGATCTTCAGAAAATTCCATTTCGACATTCTTATCACATCGAACAAGCTTTTCATAACTTTTAATCTCACAAGAAGCTAAATCCCTTCGATATTTTGGCTTTAATCCTGAGTAAAAATGATTGATTTTACTATCAAGGTCTCGGATAAAATTTTGAGCATACCTTTCCAATCAAGTGAACCTTTCCTCATAGGCAGCCACTGAGTCTTCCTCTTGCCTTAATTCCAAGAATTTCTTTTCCATCCTAAGTCGAACAGCCTTAGGAAAATACTTCACAAGAAACATACCTTTAAATTCATACCAGTCGAGAGCATAAATCTCATCAGCGTCCCTGATATTTTTAACCATCGTCCACCACTGATCTGCTTCACCCTCCAAATGGTAAATAGCAAGACTATCCTTTTGATTGTCTGAACACCCCATGCCATCGAAAATCTTCTCCAGTGCTTTAATCCACTCTTCAGCTAACACAGGGTCAGATGCTCCTCTGAATGATGGGGGATGTTGCCTCATGAAATGTTCCACCACTGACATGTTCCCTTGTGGTTGATCTGGCTGATCTAGTGCATTGATACCACCACCATTTATCTCTTGTGTCAACTGCTCCATTACTGCAACAAACTGTTTAGTTCCAATTCCAACCTTCTCAAGATGCTGATTCGGAATGTTATTTCCTCTTGTATGCCTTCCTAGCACTGCTTCCCTGTTTCCTCTGTGGAAAACCATTCTGAAAAAACATGTCTTAGATGAAGAAACATGGTAATCTTTAAATGCTATATCATTTCAAAAAAAAGAAAATATATATTTTTGGATAATCATTTAATAGAATTCTAACTCCTAATGTTATCTAAACCGACCTCTGATACTAACAATAAGGCCCCAGCCTTAAACCTTACTTAATCATGAGTTATTACAAGATTACACAATGACGATCTTTTCAGGTTTAGAGTTTTATAGAATTAGATCATAAAACATGCATTACATTCCACATATAAACAAAGTGGTTACATAAATATAGTATTATTTTATCCCATCAATGGAAACATATTTAAAATAAAACATGGATTCATTCTTGACACTTCCTTGACACTATCATCATATCATGTACCTTTCTCTTGACCTGTGAAAAACATTTCAAAAAACTTGGGATGAGCATAAAAAGCTCAGTATGGGTTATAAACATATGGAATGGAAACATAACTTCATATATACATAAGAATGAAATCATACATTACCCATAAAACATAAGAACTTTAACATACCTCATCAAATCATGAATAAATCATAGAAATCATAAGACATAAATCTAACTTGAGGCATTCATAACATTCTTACGTAGGGAGTAACCATCTTGGTTACGTTTGGAATACCCATCACAGTATATTCCCTAAATCTCTTTGGAGAAACCTTAACATTTCACTCCTTCACGTTACCCAATGCATTGGAGAGCTATATCGGGCTCACCCGCCCTTAGTTTATCACGGAACCACCTGTCTTCATAATAATTCCCAAGAACATCAACATAATCGTATCACATAAAACATTCATAAATGAAACATAACATTTCCACCTTTCAATCACAAGATATCAATTCAACACATTGATATAATAACATTATGAAAACCATTTTCAATACCAAAACAAAATAAAAGTAAAACATGGTATTTATTTTACTTTTTTTAAAAAAGGGATGCCTTGTAGAGGAAGTCGAAACTCAAATAATGGTCATGGCGGAGGAGAAGTCGTTGTCGTCGCATACGTACGACAAAAACATTCCCTTTCGTCGTTTAGTAAACGCTTCGTATAAAAAAGATTTTTTTTGGATAAACGTAAAATTCAAAGGGGTTTATACATCGTATAAAAGAATGTTGTGTATAAAACAAAATATGCCTCAATGAAAGGAGATTGAGATTAGGTCCCATACCTAGGATCCGACATGACTCGGTCATTCTTTAATCTCCTGAATAATAAACTTGATTTAATTTCTACTTGTTTAAGAACCTTTTTCAAGTTCATTATTCTTTTTATATCACTTATTCCCATGTCATAAACACTATGTAATTATTTATGTTAATAATGGTCATTTTAACGATCATTGGTACTTGAGTCAAAAATAAACCCTTTATAATTACAAGTTGTTCATGTATCCATTATATCCAAAATTATAATCATGATGTATATATCATATATATCATATATATCCAGTATATACATCCATTTATAATATTACATAATCATTTAGAGGTATGAAATGAAATGCACCGTTCATGGAGACGATAAGCTGTACGTACGCATGAACGCTACTTTCATTTCTATTTCGTATTTTATAGAATGGAATCATAATGATATAAAGGTATATTATAATTCCAGTGTAATATCATAACTTCATCCTTTATATGTCCCACATATGGTATTTAACGAATCAAATCACTTTGAGCGGGCGGTAGTCTGCACTTCCTTAAATGAAGATATCGCGTTTACCCATAATGGAAACCATAAAGGTATGCCCAAAATGAAAAATACAGAAGCTTAAGGAAAACATAAACATATTATATATCATATATAAATATATTGTCATCTTAATTTCCACCTTTGAAGGTGTTAAAATAATGTTGAACAATCATTGTTTCGGGAGGCATAAATTCACCATCCACGGAAACAGTATGTTCTTTAACCATAAGATGTAGGTGTGTGTAAGTGTAGCTCGAATCCTTCTTATAACAACATCCTAGTATATTGAAGATACTGGATTTGTTACAAAATATATGAATAAAAAGAGTTTAGTGGGTTGGAGAAGCAAAATAAAACAAAAGGACTCAAGTGAAGACATTACCTTAAAATCGGGTAACTCCCTTTGGTTTGAGCTCAAAGGCTTCCATGGGAAGACTTCTACCAAAATGAGGATTAAAAGAGTATGATAGGGAAGTGGAGAGACAAAATTGGCAGGTTTTGGCCAAGCAAAAGGATTTGGAAGTGTGGGTAAGTATGTTGAGGTGGGGGCCTTTTATAAGAGGAGAGGAGGGGCACTCTTGGAAAGTAAAGAAATGTTACTTTATTTTAAAATGATTTTTGGATTCAAAAGGTCCCGCATCGAAATTATTTGAGGGTAAGGTGATAATGGTTCAAAATCCACCCATACAATAGGTTTTGGACATGTTTAGGTCATAGATTTTACAATATCATTTAATTTTATTTAAATCATTTATTAATGAGGTAATCGCTGCATCATCATGATGTCATAAATAATTTAATTTATTTAAAGTCTAAAATTTATAAAAAAAATACTATGATGTAGGAAATCTTTTTAAATTTCCAATTACTATTTATAATCAAAAATTTGACTTGTATAACCCCATGTAAAAATTGTTTTAGTAAAATAACTCATGTTTGTGTCATTTTTACTTTAACATTAAATAAAAAGATATTAATGTCATTTTCCTACCAAAGTGGCTCCATGGGGTCCCCAAGTTGACCCATGGATTTTCTTGGTCAGACATGACAAATCCAATAAGTGTAGGACATGTTTCTAGGTCATTTCATATTATTAAAACATTATTTTTACCTTAAACTACAGTAATTACCTCTAATCGTGATTAATTACATAAAAGTTACTATTCACCAAAAAATTATTTTAATCTCATTGAACCACATTTTACTTCTTAATGAAAACCATGTATGTCATATTTTTGAAAGCCAAATCACAGATGTTGCAAAGTTTCATTTAAACAAAAAATCAGTTTCTTTAACTACCACTTAGTGGTTTCACTATTTATCAAAAATTGATGTTTTTCAGAAAAATACCAACACTTCACCCTAAGCTATATTTGATATTCTGAGTTCAAAAATGATGTATATTTTACAAAATTAAAATCGTATAAGTTACATTAATTAATTTAATAATTAATTCCCACTTTCATGACAAATAGCGTGTTTTTATGAAACAATAAGTATCAAAATATTGACACCAGTTTAAGTCCAATTTCAAATTAAAATTGATTCCAATGGCCACCATTTGATTAAATGGTAAAAATATATTCTAATTCCACTTCAAAACCAATTCAGAAGATAATATAATCATATAAATAAATTAGATTAAAAAGAGTTTTTGAATTAAAATACAACATTTTTCACTATTCATTAAAAAAATGAACATTATTGGAAAAATACCAAAAATTCACACAAAGTAAATTTTGATGCCCCAATCATAAAGAATAAGTTTATTTTGACAAACATAGCTTATAAAATTGTCAAAATATTGATTTAAAAATGGTTTGCCATCAAAAGGCAGTAAAACAATCTTTTAAAAATATTAGTGTATTCCATGCTTAAGATTGGATTTATTTTCATTTTATGCCTCTAAAACACTATCTAAATCATTAATAGACATAGATAAAAATATCTATTATTCATTACTTACTTGGGATGTTATATCTAGTTCCTTGAATTCTCCTCCATGTATGTCAGGTACACTAACATATCATCAATGGAGACTACCATGAACTATTCTAGGAAAGGATTAATGATCTATTTCATAAGTCCCATGAACACTAATGGGGCATTCCTCATAGTAAAAGGAATCACGATGTACTTATTATCACTATATCGACATCTGAATGGTGTATTTGGTATATCTGCATCCCGTAATCACAACTACTAATAGATCTAATTGAGTTGAACCTTTGAAATACATCACCCCAAGTAATAAATTATGTAATTGATCCTTTGTAGTGGATACATTTTCTTAATGGTCGCCTAGTTCAAGAGTCGGAAGTCGACATTTAACCTCAATCTCTTATTTGCATTATTGGTGGAAAACACTAAGGCTACCCAAGGTGAAACACTGTATATAACAAATCACTTACTCTTTATTTCAATCAACTACACCCTCATCATAGATATCTATTAGAGAGAAATATGATATACTGTTAATAATAGGTTCCATCTTGGGGTTTATGTCAATACAGAAGACCAATTCTCTACTGGTAGATAAACCTGAAACATCCCTAGAGAAGACATATATGTACTCTTACACCACTGTTGGAAAATGGTATCTCATAAAATCCACTATATGATCATTCATTATGACCAAATGATGAGTAATTGGTTGCACCCTCTTATGAATGAATCTATACAATTCTAAATGGGTTTCCTTTTCACAAAAAATCGGGAACCTAGTTCCATCATTATGGACACATCACATCCTTCTCATGAAACAATCAATCTGGGAATGAACTGTAAATATAAAATACATTAATAATACAATATAAAAAGGCCCCATCACAGATATAAATAGATCCCAATATGTACTCTTAGCTCCAAGTGTCAGGTTATACCAATGGTACATGTCTTTTATACAGATTCATCTCATGTAGGAGTCTCCAAGAACGAGGGTCAATACAAGGGCTCAGTCAGAATCAATAAGTCTCAAACTATATACACGTCTATGAAATAAATTACTAGAATCTCTTTATATCAATACTACTACTAAGGTAGAAGTTACAAAATCATAGGACATATTATTCCTGAAGCCTATGGGTGGTAAGCCTCGACCGCCTGCAGTTGTCCCCACCCTTTTACTCATACTCCCTGAGCCTATCATGGACCACCTAAGGGTGTTTGTGGTAATATTAAGATGTGTTTTCCATCTCTTACATCTCTCTCATATCCTCTTCCACATCCTACAACCTATGGAACAATCTTCTTATGTTGATTTCACTACCTCAGCATCCCATCGATGGTTTCTCTGTTAAATTTATACCGAGTCAAGCTATCTTAAGAATGATGTCCCCTACTATCACATGAGTATATACAACTCTTTATGGAGATAATAGACCCTTTATTAGAACTCAGAATCATATAACTTATGTTTTGGGACCTCCTCCTTAAATATCTCACATATACAGGTCCCTAAGACTAACATTTGCTTCTTACTGCTGAGGTTAGTACAACTTAATCTCCACCTTCAGCAACCACGGGTTATGGTTTATCATTCTACAAACACATAACTACTAAATCCCAATGTAGAAAGACATCTTAGGTAGGAATTCAAAGAGGTATTAATATGACTCAGATGTCTATATGTAGTCCTTTCTTGAAATCCCGAGCACAGAAGAATATATCATAAACCATTTCTATCATGTTCCTGGAATGGTTGGTGAAACAGGATGAATACTGCACTACCATATTACTACCCTATTGGAGTTACAGAAGCACATAGATTTGTAAATTCATCATCCTATCAAGAAAGAATACCTCTTTGAAATGGTAATAGAACATTAAGGATGAAAGATCTACCTCATCATATGAAATGATCACTACCCCCAATATATAAGGCCCACCGCTAGGAAAACAATCAAATATGTAGCTGTCCTGACCATATGAAAAAATGAAGACACCACCTCAAGAATGTATTTAGATTCATATAGGTGAGTCATGCCTTAGAACCTGAGGGGTCTCTATCACTAAAACATGATATGTACGCTCTACATGTACACCTGGTCAGCTAGTAATGCATGAACCATCTTCTACTCTATAGGTGGTGGTATAGATGGTGCACCACCCTGAGTTATGACCTATGGAACTAGTACTTGTATCAACACATCATCATCGATTGGATCATCCTCATGATCCTTTTATTGAATCCTAACATGAATATGTCATAGAGGAATCATGAAATGAAAATGATGTACCATAATAAATATGTATAGCTATAGAACTAACTAAATAAGGACACGGAAACCACAACCAATTCATATGTGATGCATGTAAAAATATATTCCCTATTACTAGTTTTCTCATGTTGAAATTAAAATAGAAGGAGCTCAATGTCACTGTATAGATACGTCATCTTCCACACCAACACTAGATTCCTTGCCCTGAAAGTTGAGCTTGGAACACTTAACATTGTTTCCCCAAACTAGTCTCGCATACATCAATCCTAATGTAGTACAGAATCCTTTGATACCACTTAGTCGGGATCCATCCAAAAGGGTCCCAAGTCCTGACTCCCCAAGACCACCTCTAATATTAAAGGGGGTGGTATTTAAAACTAAGTAGGAATATCACTAACATGGGATGCCTTACCCTAATTACCTATATGAAATCACACAAATCTAAGACTGTACAATGTTGAAAATTAAATGTTGATGAACAACCGTGTGTGAATACATCTATAACCCACTACTATAGTATGATATGAATTAAATGAAAGAAGTTAAGAACAAATAAAATAAAACAACAAAGATTATGAAAACAATACTAGCATGATGGTAATACTGGGGGTTGTTTTCATGATACCATAGGAAAACTCCTCAGTCTGTCTGGTCCCACTAAGAATCATCTAGTCCTGGTTCATCTAGGGATCTAAAAATGGTTGATCATCTTCATAAATATGACATGTGCAGTAATATCCTATTTAGGGTTAAGAATAATATTACCACATAGGAAACCCTGATACAAAACATCATGCAACAAGGAATAATATTCAGCTCCACATAGGTATATGTATACAACACATATAACAATCATATCAAAATATACTCAATAAAGACACATATTTCAAATATAATGTGTCCACCATAATTCCATCCAAGAATCTCTAATTGATTGTTCCACAATGAAATGGTCTAATAGCGGAAACTCCCCGAGTAAAATAACATTGATGAAATCTATCTAATAGGTGATTCCCATTAGGTATTTTAAGTATAAGTACACATTGAATGTTTGAGAAGATGTTATAAATAGATGATGACGACTCCCAAGGATATGGTGTATACCAATAATTCACTCTAAATTAACCTTCTTAGTATAGGATTGATTCCCATGTACTGTAGTTCGTGATGATACTAAGAACTCCACCTAGGGAATGAAGATGAATAGAGGATCTCACGATAGACCTCACATAAGAATTCCAGCAACTATATCCAACAATTCATATTGAAGTGAATGTTTTACTATGTGTCTTTGGATATTCCATTCTAACCCATTGAGAATGTATATGGGGAATGCATCATAATGAATCCAATCAATGATACATAGTATAGGGGTTTTAAGAAAAAATTTACGTGAGTACATGGCATGTAGTAGACTTACACACTATGTCCCTTCATCCTTACGTCTTTACCATGTAAATTTCATGTTTCCATCTCTCTATCTTTATTAATTGTACATATCTTATGGTTTCCTTTGTATTATTCTTGTGCACTAGTACATAGGTATTCTCTAGTACAATAGACTAATTTGTTTCCTTATGGGAGTACATGGCATGACTGTGTCAGTGTACTCACGGGCATGTTTATTAACCATCCAATGAACAAATTGAGCCACTTGGAAGAGTTCACACACCCATTTATAGGGTTACATGTCATGTGATCTTTGACATTCTCCCAAAACTCTAGACACAACTATGAGGTACCCCCAAACCATGTATTTTAGGAATCTGAACCATGTACATCATGATTTCTAGAACCCCATTGGTTCATCCTTCTATGTGAATTTGCACATCCACCTCCCCAAAATTAGAATTTTTTCCTATAGTAAATCATGGATCCTTTCTGGATGAACACCAACATCGTCAATTATCATATTTTGATCCATCAATACGATCAAAAAATGGTAACATTTGTTGTTCTTCATTGCACGCCAAAGAAAAAAACCATGTATCCAAAACTATCCAATATACTGATGCTTCCATAATTACCCCACTATCATGTTGTGTTGACATTAGATCTACTATATTGAATCCTTGTGAAATGAAACAGGTTCACAATAATCAATTTCATAGTGGATTTTGAACCATGAGTTAATGAATAACACCTGCGATGAATGAATTAATATGTGAGAAATGCACAATCATAAACACGACGAATTAACCTCGACAAATTCACTTGTTGGTATAGATACATCTATACTATAATGAAAATGGGATAATCAATAAAAAACTTTTTAAAATCCAAAAATAATCCAAAAAATTAGCTCATCCTGCAAGATTAATTAAATGGGGATCTATCTTTTTGGTGATTGAATAATGTTCATTAATGGAATTATGAATATGGAATGAATCCAAACAAAAGAACAGTCCTAAATTGAGATGAATCGATTACTGATAATGAATGATCCTGTTTCATTCTTGATTATGTGATCTCAAATCTCATTTCCTTCTAATCACCGATCTATGGTCTGATTTTATTGGTCTGGTATAAATTATCCAATGAATTCTACAATGAATCTCTAATGGATATATGATCATGTGGCTATTACTTGAATTTATTCATAATAGAATATTTAATGATACTTTTATCACTGAATCAATAAAAAAATATAATAAATATTATTTATTGTAACCATTTTTTGAAAAGAAATTCCTCAAACTCCACGATCCGACAACTGTTATGTCGCAACTAGGGTAAAACCCGCATTTTTTACTCAATGATTCCTTTTCATTGCTAATAGGGGTCCCCATTTAGAATTTATTCCACTTTTTCTATAACACTTCAGATGAAATCGATTAAATATATTTAATATATTTCCAATATTTATTTCATTCACACCGAGCCACAGAATTACTGGCCAAATTAGTATATAGTCATGTAAATAATCAATTGTATATCCAAAAACAATTCATAGAAATTCTAAATCTCTATTTAAATTATTTTTTTAGTTTAATCCACCAATTTATTCCTTATTATACATTCTATTTATATCTTGGTAAAATGAACTGTTTTATTCAAAATTTCCTCTATCATGAATTTATTTCCCAAAAAATATAATTTTTTTAAGTATAATTGAAATTTTATTTATAGAATATTATTCCTTCATGTGAATATTTTCCAATCACTATAATTTTTAGTTTTATAATTAAAATGATAATTATGTGTTATCTATTTTTACCATTATATTTCACATGACCCCTTTTAAAAATTAATCATTATTTTCTATAATTTTGAATTGGGATTTTGGAAAAGGTATTTTAAAATAATGATCATTTACCTTCTCATAGTTTTTTCATCCATTCCTGAATTCAATGATATGTTCATTATGTTTTTTCGAGTATTCCTTCTTATATTGATCTTTTTGAATGTAATGTTTTTCAATAAAAATTGGTTTACATTTTTGAAAATAAATTATCAATGTGACCCATATATTAATATTTTTACAATAATTGAAAAATAATTTCTAAAATATATTTTTATTATTTTTCCTTTTCAACACATTCTTATTATATTATGAACATTATTTTTAATGAAGATTACATTATATGTTTTAACAATTTTTTCTTTAAATAAACATAATTCATAATTAAATTAAAATGAAAATTTGTATTTCCTATTTATTTTCTATTAGAATTGCCAAATTATCTTAACATGGTATTTTTCTTCTATACCAAAATAATTAAATATTTTAATGTTATGATATGGATTTGTTCATTTAAAAAGTCCCATATTCTGTATATATATGGATTATGAGTAGTTATATATAGTTTTATTAGAAATAATATATTTTCAATGGAATAACTAAATTGATTTCTATAATGTGGATGTTTTCATTTTATCTTAGTCTAAAAATATTCTGACAATTATTACTGAAAGATTTTATCATATTTACCCATTCAATACATTAGTTAACATATCATATCAAAGGATATTATGATTATTTTTGTCAATCTAATCTGGGTATATTTGATCACAATTGTTTCCTACAAATGGGATTGAATTATCTTTGCTCACTGGGTTGTTGATAGAATGTGATATTACTTCCATAAATCATATTTTTCACATGTGAACCCGATGTGGGTAACATGGTGACATTTTTTGGTGAACATCATTTGTATAAATTCTAGGACATTTTTACTATGTACATGTTTTTTCTCTCATTTCTTGTTTGTTTTTTGTGTGGAATGTGGGTGTGGTAAGCTTTTCCCATAGGATTTTTGTGTGAATCTAATGTAACAAAATTGTCCCCAAGTCATTCAATAAATATTATTTATATATATATTTTTAATATTTTTTAATATTAATTTGATAATGATGGATTATCCATAATTTTATTTTGATGATGTATTCTAGGTTGATTTATTTGTAAAATTTCTTATGAAAATGTTTTAACAATTTTCAATATTAGAATATATTTCAATGACATGTCACATTTCCATTATTTTATCCGATTGTAATACCCAATGGTACATGACTGTTATCTAATTATGGATAAAAATGTTTACAATTGCGTATTTTTTCCATTATATATTACATTTTACTCTATTATAGACCATGGAAAAATATTATTATCCCATTTTATATTAAACAATGTATTTCTCACATGATATTTTTTTCTCATGTTTATATGACATAGTCATTCATTCCATGTTTTTCCTAATTATGCATCTTTCTTAAAATAGTTTCCCTATTTCCATTCCCCATACCATGAAGATGAGAAGAAGATATGATAATTCTAAAAGTGATCTTAGTGTGGTTCAATTATTGAAAAATACTCAAAAGTATTGTAAAATAATATTATTGTGTAACTTATCATCCAAGACACCGACCCTTCCATTCATGGGACCATGATATTATCATGACATGTAATGATTTTCAAAACTATTTAATATATATGTAAATTTATATTAGGTCGTCTTAGATTTTATCTATGCTAGTATTTAGTGAATTTTTTTCAAAACATGTCCTAAGAGGGTGGGTCTTGGATAACTCAGGAAGTCTTTAATGGTGTGACTGAACTTGTTATCAAATTGTGCAATGATCAACATAACAAATCTATAGACGAATAAACACACAAACTCTGTAATTCACATTAAAAAATTAGTTTATTCATCAACTCATTATAAAAAAATGAGTCCAACCAAGTTAAACATGCCTAGTTATTTATCTATATCATCTTTTAATATTAAATTTAAAAAATAATATAATAAAAATAGAACCCAAAGGATTGATTTATTTGGATATTTTCTATCTAAATATTTTATTTCACATATTTTTCCACCATCAACAAAAAATATCTATAATATATTTCCATCAACAAATAATCATGCATATAATTTGAAAATTAGTAAAAACATAATAAAAGAGAGATATTAAAATATAGTATAAATAAAAATTTAAAAACCTGTTCATGGTGGGAATATATCGTTTAAAATTACATATAATAAATTTATTTGTTCACAATGAATGATATAATATATTTTTACAAAAAATGATAAAACAAAAAACAAAATGATGGATTTCTGAATCATGAGTCAGTAATACTAATCAATGGAGAAAAATCATGTTATATGACATATAAATTTGATACATTAATAGGAATAATAAATTTATATATTGTGGTAATTGATGAAGAAAATCATGTACAGACACATAGATATTATCGTAGATATAAAATAGTCATGTCCATATATATAGTTATGAGAATAGTTAAACCAAAATCATGTCTATACAATCTGTTTTGAACATAGAAAATTGAAAATCAACTCCCTATAGTACATTTTTTTCTATTGGGATGTATATCATTAACCAATTCATTGGAGGGCTGCATGGGACCCCTCATTTCACATATTAATAAAACATACCTATGAATAGCATATTACTATATAATCCTTTATAAATTCATTATATCTAAGTTAACTTATCGAAAAAAACGTGTTTCATGAATATTTTCCTAAAAATGATCATATAAAATGTGAATATTTATGGTAGATGAAATAATTAGAGTATATTCCTAGTTAATCATAACAATAATTAATTTATTTTGACATATAAAAAAATAAATTCATAAAGTCGTTATAAATATTCAGTTTAATACAAAAGGAAATATCCTTTTTATTTATTAACAATTATAAAATGGAATGTTACCACACCATTATAAAGAGTGATAATATGGATTGTAATGATAAATTATATATCTCACATTTTAAACAATTGTTAATTATTTTATTTATAATTTCAAATATCCATAAAAATAATATACATATAAAATATTTATTATGAATTTGGATGAAGATGAGAAATGTTAATGAATTTAAAAAAAATAATTATTTGACATAAAACTATTTACACCTTTTAAAATTGAAATTCGCTTGAAGGAAGTAACATGATAATGATATGAAAATACCATGGGTATAAATTAATAAATGATGTAATATTAAAATATAGTAGTATATAAATAATATAAATGAAAATAGTTATATATTATAAATAATTTTTTCAAAAAGGGAAACTGAGATGAAAACCCCTTATCATATGCTTCAACTCTTTTGTTATGTGCACCTCACATCCTCTTCTTATTATATCATATTTTTAGGATCACTTTATGATTCGTTATATTTGAATTTTCATGATTATAGTGACTATAATATCTGAGAAAGATTTTTTGGTAGTTTTTGGGATAATATTTTTAGATATATGATGTTTTAGGTTTGTGGAGAAATTTGATGGTAAATGGGTCATTTTATAATTGAGTGGATTAGATATTTTGAAATATAATTTTAGTTAAATAAAATTATGTCACACTAAATTAATATTTTTCCAAATCATTTATGATTGGATAAGGGAGGCTGTGGTTCCACTCATCTAATATAAACATGATGATTCAAAATTTTAAAACCTATTTACTAGATTTAATTTCATGAATTTGTGATACCTAACTTTCATAAATGTATGATTAATTAAAAACCCCATTTTAAAAAAAATATTTTATAACAAATAATTAAAATTTCAAAATAATTATTTTCTTATCCTATGAAATTTATTCATTTATAATTAAAAATCAGGACTTTTGTGACTATCAATAAAAGGAAAAAAGAATGGATCATTTTTAATATCTAGATTAACTAAGTGGATCATCATATTTTTTCTTAAAATACAATAAAATTCATGCTCTATAAAATAGATTTTTAAATTTGACATATTTCAAATGAATCAACTAATTTACACATTTTATGAATATATGGTTATGAAAAACGAAAAATATATTTGTATGTAATTTTTTATTCATATTTATGTTATAAAATATACACTATTTGTAGAACATTAGTTTTCATAATTCTATAAAAAAAATTCTTTTATTTTAGACTCCCTGATACTCACCCTTATATAATTTAGTCCATAAAAATAAAAAATTGAGGTTATTTTTATAAAATTTAAAATTATAAATCAGATAAAAACTAATTATAATGTAGGAATTCAAGAAGATGGTTTTTAAAAAATATTTTTATGCTCAAAATGAAATTTTCTATTTCATATTTATAAAGTGGAAAGATAATTATTTATTACATTATTAATTAGTTTTATATATTTTCTAAAAATACAAATAATAAATACCCTCTTCATGAAGCCATAAGAACAATGGTTATGATAATATATTTAAGATATCGAAGTTTTCAATTCAAATAGAATGGTAAACATGATGACTTCCATATGATTTAACTTATCCCATAGAATATTTTAGTCAAGAAGTACATGTAAAATTTCATCTTGAGATTGGTCAATGAAAACTGTAGTGAATCCATCAGCATTATAGGATGAAAAAATGACACTCAAAAACAAAAAAACAACATAAATAATACATTGATATAGATATTAAAATGTTTTTACCTCAATTTAAACACGATAATTATTAAACTATATTATAATGTTTATCTTTAATACTCATAACGTATATGTTTTTTATGATGTTTTGTGTGAATGATTATATTAAATAATATTAACTTAATAAATTTAAAAAAAAATTGGGTTGTCCCATTCATTAAATTTTAAATGTAATAATTCCCTTAAAATTAAATTGCTTTGATAAAAACATATGAGATTATATTTGTCTTGTTTAACCCTTATATTACCACATTCATTCTTAAAATATAAGACTTCCCCCCAACGAATTGTCCATGTGGGTATTCTTATGCAACAATATTTTATCTATTCAATATAATATATCTAATAATCATTCATTATAATATATATAATTATATAATTAAAATGTTTCTATTTTTTGTAAATTTTGTTGATATGGTATGTACATACTAAAAAGTGATACATGGACAAATCATCTATAATTTAGAGATGTTTGGGGATTTATAAATTATAAGAAATTACCCTAAAATGATCAATAATCCTAGAGGGGACAATATTCATATGGCTCAAATTATAATTCTTCTATAATATCATTATATGGTTTTAAGGATATACTTGGACCAAGACCTAGAAAATAATTGAAGAACTAGGTCTAATCAATGATTAATAGAATTTTTTTCTATAAATATTTAAATAATTGAATACTTTGTTGAATAAATTAAAAAAATATTTCATTTTGGGAACCATATTAATTCTTAGTGTATTCTCCACTCAAAAACATCATAGAACATCAACAATATTTTCTTTTCACATATATGGATACATCAGTGTCCTATTTGATTCATTAGTGGAAACTAATATTTTTCAAAAACATGATCAGAGTTATATGTCTATCACACCATCATTTACAATCCTTCGTAAAATTTATATAGAATATCAACCCTTTTTTCATGGTTCCCTTCATATTGACCATCAGTTTAAAGATGATAGGTCAGGATACTGTTTTCATTTTTATAAAGTTATTGTTATATACTCCACCTAGTTTTTATGTGAACCTCGTTCCAATAAATGATATTTTTCATTGTTTTATTCTATATAGAAGAAATTTCTTTTAGGTTTAACATTTTATGTTTATCGAGTGATAAATCCTTCTAGATTTTTTGATGTCACAAAAAAATAAACCAATACTCAAATGGAATTATTCACATTTATAGCTTTATAAAGAAAATGGAAAAAAATAAGTTATTATATTGGCATACATCCAAATATATATAATAAATTGTCACCCATCCCATTATATATTTCATTTTCAACATATTCAAGTAAACATATATAACATCCAGAATATACACTCAAATTTAATTCTTCATGATATCCCATAAAATTTGTTTTATATGATCTCGATACATCTTTATGCGTCATGTATGAATATAGAAGGATTATTCAATTTTATTGAAACAAAATTCACCATGAGTTGGGGATTTTTGGACAATTATATGGGTTCGAACAATATAATTCTATTTTTATCAGGTTTGAACTTAAAAATATTTTTTAACATCTTCTATGGTTCCATATATAAATTTTGTGATTCATCAATCAATACATTGTTTCATTGTTTAGAAATAATTTTGGAAAGGTAAAAATTCATCCCATCCAATTTTACTTCATTATAAATCCTATGAATATCAATATACATTATGTTTTTCTTCATGAATCATCATGGGTAGTTTATAATGATCTATTATTTTTAGAGCATCATCAATATTGTTTTCCTTATCTGAATTGTAATTTCTAGATCAAACAAATTCATTGGTTAATTACTAACATATCCTTTATCACATGTTCCAATTTCCTTTGGGGAAAATAAATATTATGATATTATTCAGTATATATTTCACAATTTTCTCTATAAGGCTAATTACACAAAATATTTGATGAAAATTTTACTACTCTCAAATTTATAACTTGCATTATATATTTTTTATAATAGTTCTTTAATTGATTTTAGTAATAAGATTTTAAATTAACATTTTCCATCAAGATTAATCCTAAGACCTTATTCGAATCATGATTAAATTCTAAAAACCATTCCCCGCTAAAGATAAATTCATGTACTAGTGTTGTGACCAATATCATATAAATCTCATTGAAGAATTACACACATTCTAATATCGAGAGGAATATTACTATCTTCTTATTTAATATTATTATTTTATTTTATTTCCATTATAAATTTCTAAAAAAGATTATATAGAATTCATATAACCATAGAGAAGTATGGATCTTGTTTGGAGTGGTTTTACTAGGACATTTTATAAAACCATCCATCATTGATTTCTCTAAAGATATGACCTTAATTTTTATTACAGGGACCAAGAATGATACATTCTCAACCTGCTTTCACACCTTCTGATTTTATCGTACATATTTTCCTTTCCCAATTTCATATTAAAAAATTAAAATAATATTAATGTAGTGACCCTAAAATTCACTATGTATTTTTCTATTGTAAATATTATCTAAAAAATTATTATACATGAATTAAAAAACTAAATTTAAATAGAGGTGAAAGAAAATAAAATATTACCATACTAATGTATCCTTTAAAGTAGTAGAAATAAAAGGAATCAAAATTGATACTAAATATATGAATAAATAGGATAAAAAGGGCATTGTGTAAGATAAGACATCCTTTATATGTTCATTTTTTAGATCAATGGATGGAGGTATCTTCAAAACAGTTTTCTCCAAACCAATCCTAGGAAAAAATTAAACAATTATTATTTTATTGAAATCATATTCTTCAAAAATTCATGTTCATAGAAATTTCAATGGTAGATGTCCTAGAAGAATCATCCCCCTCAACTACCACTAGATATTATCTAATACATGATCTTAAGAATATATTTTAGGGTCAATGTAGCTACAAATTAATATGATATAATTAGTTAATTATTTATTTATTGATTTATTTACCATATGTATATTACACATTTCTCATTTTGTATTTTAAATGAACAATATAAATTTTGTTATCTATGAAAAATTGTTTTCATTATATTTTTTATTTAAAATTTGAATATCATTTTTTGACTTATAATAAAAAAATATTATCATTAGATTAATTTTCAATATTTTTCTAATATAATTTATTTTTATGTGAATATTAAAAAATATTTCTCTTCCAATTAATATAACTACAATTGAACTTTAATTAAATAATTATATTGAAAACAATTTTATATAAATTATATTTATATATATAATTAAATTAAATCATTCAAAATTTATATGTTTCATGGGTGAAACAAAAATATATTATTTTCGAAACAAAACGTATATTTTACTCTATAGAGGATTTATTCTTTAATATTAAAAAATTATTTTTCATCACCAGTAAAAAATAGAATTCAAATTCTATTAAAATTTTTTTATTTTAAGTAATAATATATATTCAATTTTTTTATTAAATCTATGTTTACTATTCTTAATATTAATAACCCTGAAAGTTGTAAAAATATTATTTTGCAAGAACTATTTTATTATAAAAATGAAATTTATCTAATAAAATTAATTAATCACATTTAAAAATGAATTAAATATAATTATTATGAATATTTTTATTCATAAGTTGTCACTCAATATATTGGTAATATATGGTATGTAATATTTATAACCATAAATTTTCAAGAATAGAATTTTTATAAAAAACTATTTTCTAATATATAAAATTATTTATCAAAGACTATTTTCACTTAAATTTAAATTTAATTTAAATAAATAGGGAATATTCTCAGTATAATAAAATGCATATTTGGTATGATTTAATATTTTAAATTTTTAGTAAAATGTAGGTTACTTGGATAGAAACCTATTACCCTGGTAAAAACATAAAAGTAACAGTATAAGGGGGGCTGATTTCCAATATGTTTGATTATAATGTGAAATTAATTACTAAGGATTTATCAACCCAATATCAACAAAAAATAAATTATTTACCTAATTTGGAACCATTAACAATAGATTGGTTTTATTCCATTATTGAAAAGTATTTGGTGTTTAGAAATGTGTTATTTTCTTCATTAACAATATGGTACATTTTGACCATAAATTACATGAAATTCACTATTAGTTTGTTTGTAAAAAAATTAATTTTTTTTACTCCATGACTCATATATAGAGTTAATATAGCTATATTCTCAATTAGTTTAGCTATTCACTTCAATTCGTAAGAGAAGTTCAAAACAATGTTCAACCATGTAATGTGTGTATTTATTAATCCTCACCATTTTCTTCATAATAATTATCTTCAAAAACTATCATAAAAAAGTAATAAAATGACTTCTGTGTCATTTTTATACTAAAGTGTTTTTATATTAACTAAAAAAAATTATTTACACCCTTATAAAAACATTGAAAATCAAAAGATCATTAATGTTGGATTGTGAAACAGTATACCTCCATAAAGTAACACTTTTCATTTTCCATATTGAATTTCATTATTTATTTGATGAAAAATAATATATTATTCGAAAACATAAAAATATATTTATAAATTAATTCATTTTAAATTGATATTATTTCATTATATTTTATTTATAATTTTACACACCAATCAAATTATGGCATGTTTATGTTTTTATCATTCTAGAAACATACATAAAAATTTCTATAAAAGACTACCATTGTTGACGATAGGATCATAAATATTATTATTATTATAAAAAAATAAATAAATATTATTTTACTGAATTTTTATATAATATATTTAAATTATTATTAATATATCGTATTTATCTCTAAAACTCACAAAATAAGCCATCTCCAAATCAATTTTCTCAATATATTACTCATAAACTAGTGGGATGATATATCATATTTATAAATAAATTTTTTTTGTTTGTTTGTTTAAACAATATTGTATAGAAATGATGAACTTTGGGAGAAAAAAATTGAACAACACCTCAATTATTATACTATATCAATGCAATCATGAATACTCTCATCTGATATAAAAAGTAGTTAATAAATTACTAAAAAAAATGTTGTGAATAATTATAAATGAATTTTGTAATGTTTTTATATAAAAAAAATTCTGCAATAGGTTATTATGATAGTTATTTTTGTTATACAGAGGTTTCAAGGGATTTATTATATGTCTTATTCTCCCCCCATGAGAAATATTTATTTTATAGAACATGATCCATTATTAATGGTATATCTACTAACCCTTAAAGAGATTTTTTCATGATCTTAGAAATTTTTTTTTCTGATATAATATTTTGAATGAAATTATATCCTTCACGGGGTTTTTTATTTAAATATTACTTGAACCACAACTATTTTTTAGACTCAAATTCATTCCCTGTGAATAATAAATTATCTAATTGATGATGAGATTATAAGACCATTTTATATTTGAATTTCCATTCTTTTAATTCACCATTAATTTCCATAAGTATGATATTTTAATTTATTTAGTCTAACTTGTTGAAATAACTTCACAACTACAATCATGACAATGGAATAAATAACTCCTTTTCTATATAGAGTATTTTCTCCTCCATATACATATTTTTACTACAACCAAAGTTCTATTCTCTTATTGGGATCTCAATTATATAATATTTTTTAATTATCCTTAATATTGTCTTTACCACTATTCAGTTGGAAAATATAATAATCATATCACAATTTTTATTTCAAAATATTTGAATTATGTATTATTAATAAAAGTTTTCTAAGATTACAAAATGAAATATTTTATATTGAACCCCATATTTTATAAAAAATATTTATTTCATTTCAAGGTTTTTTACATTATTTTCATTTTTCCAAACTAAACAATATCAATTTATTTAATTCGCATTTTGGAAAATTAGTTTTAACAGGACCTTAAACTACATAATTTGATGGTAATATTAGAAATTTTTTATAAATTCTATTTTCAAGATTTTTTCCATTTCAATACATATTATAAATGTCTTGGTCATCACAATAAAATTAAATGTCTACACATTCAAGGTGTCTAAATTAATGTATTCTCTATTAGTCTAATAAATAAATTTTTATCAAAATATGATGAATATTATTTTAATTTGTAATTATTTCTATAAACCACCATGATTGTTTTATTTTTATTCAATAAACAATAAAAAATACCAAGAATTATTGGGGTAATACATAAAATGATAATGTAAAAAAAATTATTGATGGATTATTTAGTGCTCAATTAATTAATGAAATAATAAATATTTTTATTTTTATTTCATGTTAATCATATCTTATAGTTATTTTTTTATTCAAATACACTTCCCCATCTAAAACTATATAATTCTTTAATTGGATTGAAGGTGTTATCCTATACTCCATATATTAATTGATTGGTGAAATTTTTAACTTTATTATATGACCCTTTCACTATACATATCTAGTTTCAGATATGATTACATAGAATGTTAATGACTTATTAACTGAGAAAATATAGAAAATAATTACACATCATATTTTTTTATGGATAACTATTGAATAATCCAAAAACGTTTTTTGTATATTTTTTATTGATACATGTAATTTATTTTGATTGATAAAATATATTTATTGATATTAAATGTAGTTGTATTCCCTATTATTGTGTGTGAGGAAAATTTTTATGTAATACTTAGAAATGTTTATATTGCATTGTGTTGTTTTTTATATCATTCATATATTTAATTTAACAGTTTTAGTTTATTTATGGGTGTGGCTCAGTATTATATTTCCATTTTTAGAATTGGTTTGTCTCATGAGGTGAAATATTTTGGTTTTTTGGGTATTGTTACATAATTCCAACATAATATCATTTTTATAACAAAAAAACAAATGTTGTATTTATTTTTACATTAAAGGCATGTTTTTTATCATGGATAAGAAATTAATGATAATTATTAACATGTTTGAAATAACATATTCATCGTAATGAATTAAGTTATTATTATCATTTTCATAGTTTATATCGGTATTTCATTCATAAGTATATTTCATGCACATGGGTTTAGTAATATTTCATTATCTTACACTTATTTATTCATACCAAATTATTCATGCAATAAATACTTCTAAAATACACTTTCCATAATTAGTCTGTTTGATCTTAGCCTTATTAAGATTCAATTTACCCATGTTATGAAAAAAAAAATTATAAATGATAGGTATTAAATATTAGCATTTGTGAGTAATGTTTTGGGAGATATTGATGTCTTAAGAATGATTAAGTAATCTATTAAATAGTGAAATAAATGTCACTGACTTGAGAAATACATAGGATCTTCTAGTTTATGGATTTTCCAAATAATTGATAATTTTATATAAAAAATGAATATTGAATTTAAGTGACCTGTTATTTTTTAGTGATATTTCACTTACATATTGTTACTATTGGATCTCCCTGGTTCATTTCTATGGGGGTACATAAAGAATATATTTATTCACACTGGATTCTGGGAGGGAGGGGCTAGGGAAACATTGATGTCATCAAAGGGTGTTTTAAATAAAATTAATGGAAAGGCTATTAATTGGGGATAATTTAAAAGATAATAAGATATAGTCGTTCATAATATAAATGTTAAATATGACCATTTAGGTTGGTTTTGGAAGTGTTTAATATTTTATAGATTGGTCTAGGGTAACTTTTGTTTTGAACCTAAATAATAATATGACTATGAAAAAAAATAACGCTTTTATAAAGTTGAAAATATGTGGTTCTACTAGAAATAATATTCTTATATGTATAAAAAAAGCACCTACAAGAACTAGAATAGATGTGCATAGGGGTTACAATCCTGAAAATGGTGGATTATGTGTTTACATTATTATCACATTGTGCTCAAGGAATATGCATAACTACACTCATAAGTTTTCCTCCATAGTGATATTATATTTTTAATTAACATTTTATATAATGAACCACTATATAGGATTTGAAAATATTTAAGATACAAAATATAATAGGGGATGACTATTTATAAGATACATTAAAACATAGATACTCATGAGTTAAGGTTCATATTAATTGAAATTTCATTCATTGTGAAAGGGAAAGTTAAACATCAACTAAAAATATTTCATTTATTTTTTGGATTTGAATATTTTTTGAAATTTTGTTGAATATTTAGGACAACGAATTTTAGAAGTAGTCTTCTAATTAAAAGTTAATTAAATATAACGAAAATTTGAATATAATAAATGTATCAATGAATGAAATTAATGATTTATTATAAATTTCCTCTTATGATTGGGTTTTCACATTATAAATATCATATACACTATATTTATATAAACCATTTTTAGGTTTTAATATCAAGTTAAAGCAATAGGAAATAACTAAATATAATAATAATATGTTTCTAAAAATAATCGTGTCTTATAACATAATATGTGAGCATGCATGAACAGTTTAAATCTTGATGTATTCATTTAATGATGAAGAAGGTTGGTTTTTATAACCATAACTTTGATAGTGATGTTGATATCATAATTGAAAAAAATTTGAAACTCTTAGAAAATTTAATTAATGAGTGATATTTATTGATGATAATATAGATTAATCAAAAATTTATTTAGATTTTTTGAATCATATTAGCATTTTTCTTCATCATTAATTCTATGATGGTTTAGAAACTCGTGCTAAATGTTTCTAATAGAATTTAAAACTAGTTCTTTGAAAATGATGTAATTTTCTGTTGTACCTATTCCAAAAACAATAGATTATGGAATTAAAAACTCTTAGTGTAAATATATGTTTTATTTGAGGTAATAAATTGTTGATTGGTTTTTAACAAATTGAGTTATATAGTATTTATGTCATTGTAATTGATTACTGATTTATTGAAAAAATGATCCATGATATTTTTTGTGATGTTTATCCCATTTCTAGTTTTCTAAAATATATTTAATAGTTTTTTTCATTATTAACTGTTTAAAAACAATTGAGGGATAAATATAGAAGTAAAATTTTAAAGTAAATATAAGATCAGGATTAGTGTATCACTAATAGGGTGAGCTGGGGAATCAGTGATATAACTTTATTTCATGATATCATTTTTTAGAAAGCTTCATATCCTATAAAATATTTATCAATTTTCTAAAAAATCACACATAGACAAGAACAAAAGTAGTTACAGGGTTCAATACTTAATAATATTAGTTAGTCCTTTTAACGGTATGAAATAATATAATACAATAGAATCAACTAGAAAACAATCATTTTGGGTGGATACAATAGGTCAAATATACCCTTATACTTATGTAGCATTATGATAAATAAAACATGGAATTTTCTTCTTATACGATGAAATATTTCTAAACATTTTTTTATAAAATTTGAAAAAAAATTGGCCAGTTCATTAAAAAATGATAATATACTACCTTATAAAATTAGACTTTTGTATTTATTAATTAAAAAATTCTTCACTTTCCTAACGAGTAGTAGACAGACCCATCCGTTCAAGAATTCATAGAAAACTCAGTCTGATTTTTCAATCTTATTCCCCAGTATAATTAATTTGTCAATTAAATCTAAAAGAAATTATACTATATAAACAATTCTAACCCACTTCAGTATTCTATAGAAATATTATCCTAATTTCTCAATTTTATCTAGAAACCACCCCCTCCTGCTTTTTCTAGTAGGAAATATTCCACATGAAAACTCATTCTAGAATCATTCTTTTCAATGTTCAATACTGTAGTGCTTTCACTCACTCTCCACATAGGAATTATGTTTTTTCATTAGAAATAACAATGTATTTCCTTTAATTTATTGGTGAGAAAAAGTGGAATACATGGTAAAGCGAAAAATGTTTTCTTGGTCAACCAAATTTCCATAATCTAGAATAATATTTTAATTTGGGATCCAAAATTTTATCTTTAAAATCTTATCAACTTTTAAAAATTATTTTCTAAACATAAAAAATATACTCAACACATCATCCATCTTTAGTATTCCTTGAAATTCATCAATTTAATTCCAATCTTTATTCTGATTTTATTCATTTTGATGAAAACATATGGAAAATATGATTTTCCCGAACCACAGGAGGACGCATGCACTACCACAAAACAGGTCAAGGGAAGCGCTGCCCTTTATTAGCGCTAAACAGAAAGCGCTGATAAAGGGGTATGCCTTTATCAGCCCTCTCTAAAAGTGCTGATAAAGGGTACCCCTTTATCAGTGCTTTTAACGAGCGCTCATAAAGGTTCCATCATCTTTTATTTAATAACCCTAATAGGTCATCCTCTCTTGCACGCGGTCAAGCTCTCGCGGAAGCTGAACCAGGCCCTCACCGCCACACCCTCATCCTCCTCGTCCTCCTCGCCCTCCTCCTTCCTCCTCCTCGTCCTCCTTTTTCTCCACCGTCGCCACCACCTTTTCCCCCGCCCCTACTACCGTGACCGCCAATGCCTCTGCCGCCTCCACCCCCGCTGTCGCGACCGTCGCCCCCTCTGTCACCGCCGTCGCTGCCGCCGCCGCCTCTACCTCTACCGCTGTCGCCGCCTTGCCACCGCCACCGCCTCTGCCTCTGTCGCTGACTCCGCCACCTCCACTACCATTATTGATATTCATTTTCTAGTAAATTTTTTTTCTACCACTTGAATTGAACATGTGAAATCCTGATTTAAGGTGTTATTTCAAGATTCAATGGATTATTGATATTATTGAGTTCTATATTTAATCATTTCACCTCAATAAACATCTATTGAATCATTTTTCATGGGTTATTTGTTCTTGAACTCTTTTATGGACACCCCCCTGAGTGTTCCAAAGCAAAAGTTTCCCTTTAATGTCAAATTATTAACTACCCTAAACACCTATTTAGCTTATGTAAAAGATTTTAGATGATGTTTCCCCTGATAAAAGGGTATATAAATGGAATTGAAGACACATTATAGGTTTTTGTATGAGATTATTAATGGAATTTACCATGTAGGAAATTTCCATCTTGATTATGGCCCATTTTGAAGACCTTTTGAGCCTTATTAGTGAATTTTGCAGTCTTGGTAAAGTTGATTGTGTAATAATAATGAGGAGTGAATTTTACATGATGGATTTATTTTAATTTAATGAATTAATTAAATGAATTGAAATAATCTATAATGGGTTGAATGGGAACACCATCTACTGCATGTTATGTAGAATGATAATTGTGTATTTCAATTCGTTGAATGAAATTGTACATGGATAATGGGACATATGAGACGTTTTTCTTCATGTTTTTAATATAAATATGAATGTGAATAATTCCTTACTTATAAAAATGGTCCTAATTAAATTGATGGATGGGAGGTAATTCCCCATTATAGTTAAAATTAAAATACACCTTTATAGATGATAACATAAGATGGTAAGGTAATTGTTGAGAATATAGGAAAATGACACTCCCTTACATCAGGTGTTGAGTATAACATATCGCACCACAAATACTAATAGGATGTTGGGATTTTTTTACCACACCAATTTCATAGAGTTATTACATGATGGATTACTTCCCATTCTGAGTTCCATCTAGTTCACATTGTTCTATGCTTGATCACTATTATGGTTGGATATCTTTTCTCGAGGTATGTGATCCTTCTGATTCCTATTTGGATTTGTTTACACCTATGGTTTGAATAAAAATTATTGATCAGATATTTATTTCTATCAATAAATTTAAATTTATTTGCATGCATTGTCTTTTGGGGTTTGTGGGATGTGGTAAATGGTGTAGTCGGTTTTAGATTATTTTATTCTCATGGGTTTCCCCTATTTAATGTTTTCTTTTCAGTTGTAAATATCCTCTGTTGTGCGCCTCTCCTCTAAGACATACGCACATCTGTCGTGTTCTTAACGACACCTTCATGGTTAGTTTTCTCCTATTACTCATTGGTTTCCTCTTGTTCTCATGTTATTACTGTTTGATATTGATGGTTATACTGTGAAATGTACAGGCTAAACGCCCCACTGAAAATCGTGTGCGTTGGTGGTCCTTGTTTGTGCACTAAATGAATTGAATGCTGGTTGGTTCTTGTTGAACATTGGAATATATAAATTTGTAATAAACATATACTTGACTTATGAATGAACACCCCAGGATGATAAAACTTCTGTGACAACCCCTGAATTAACAAACAAAATTGAATAAGGGATGCTATATAAAATCTAAAATTTTTATTGTTTGTTTTTTATGGTGTTGGAATTGAGGATTCATGCCTATAAATGATTCGTTCACCTAATCTGGTTTTCTAGGGGCATGCAATAAAAGAGCCCTTGCAGGGGAACTTGAATGGAACCAGAGATTGGGAATGACTCAAACACTCCTCTGATAATAGGTAGCTAGAGTCCCATTGGATGTTTTGGTCAAGATAGGGGATGTTGTACCACCATGTCGGGATGACAGTATAAGGAAGAGTATATAACATAGGGAGTCTGGCTCCAGCCTATGGTTTAGGTGCTGGTTATATGCATGTTATGTAGTCTACTATGGATATTGTTGATTCTTTATCATCTACTGTCAATGGTACAATTCCTATATCATCTACCCTTTACTTTATTTTTTATAAAAGAGAATCACATTCCTTTTTTCACTCTTTTTGTAAATTTTTTAGGCATGGAGGTGTAAATCATTGATAGTGATATCACCATTAACACACTATTGGTATTATAGTCCAAGAATATAACATGTTGCGAGGAATGATCTCGAGATATTGGTGGTTATCATTTATTTGGTGAACCACCCATGCTTTATATGATAATATTTTATTTTAGTTTTGTTATGGATTAGTTTCTTTTATAACAATCCAAAATCATTTGTTCCCAGATGTGAGTTATCTTTTTATCTCAAAAATAGATAGAGTTAGTTTCACTTGGATGTGAGGAATCTTCTATCCGGTCATGTAGAACCAGTTCAATCAAAATTGTATTTTCTCATGGCTCAAATAGTCGGGCATATTGTAGATGTTTTTAGAATACTGTAAGACTCTTTTTCCCCAATGTTAGTGCATTTAGAGGATGTTTTCACTAATGAGGTATAAGATTTACTTCTTAATAAAGAGATAAACATTATAATCTAGTTAGTTTTGTGAGAAAATTCAGTTTCTATCACAATTTCTAAAATAACACCAAAAGAGAATCTGTTGTTTGAATTACAATTTGATGATATAGAATGTAATAGTTTCATATGGCATATTACTTTACCATGGGGTTTTATAGTTCTCTAAAATAGACGGTTGATTGGTATTTATTCTTTTTTTTGGACTATTGGAGATTGAACATGGAGAGAGTCATGAATATGTATCCTCATCCACGCATTGATAGTCAAATTGATCTTCTATGAAGTTCTATGATCTTCTCCAAGATAGATTTGACATTAGGATACCATTAGATGAGTTGGACATCGATGGCCCTACCATGGACTGCTTTTAGGAGTAGTTATGGCCTGTATGAATTTTTAGTGATGATATTTGGTTTAACTAATGAATTGGTTGTATTAATGGACTTGATGAATAAGTTATTTCATCCTTTTCTGGATTAGTTTTTAGTAGATTTTTCAATTAAATATTAGTGTACTCCCAACCCATAGTTGATCTTGACTAACATCTTATCATCACCTTGAGTACATTGAGATAACATCAGATTTAATACTGTTTTCTCCTATTACTCATTGGTTTCCTCTTGTTCTCATGTGATTACTATTTTATATTGATGGTTATAATGTGAAATGTACGGGCTAAAGGCCCCGCTGAAAATCGTGGTCGTTGGTGGTCCTTGTTTGCGCACTAAATGAATTGAATTTCAGTTGGTTCTTGTTGAACATTGGAATATATAAATTGGTAATATACGTATACTTGACATATGAATGAACACCCCAGGATGACGTGTATTTTACTTCACTCACACCATGTATAGATACCATAGCGACATGATGTGTATAGACTATACACCCCTAGTGGTCATGTAAGGACTACACACCGTGTATTCCACAAAAATGTGATGCATAGCTGGTGTGGTGACTCAATATGTATCTAAAGTACACGACTTTAGCTCAAGTTGTTCTAAATTTTATGTATTTTCAAAGGCATCATTCAGTCTTTGTAAGACTAACTTGGAATAAATTTGATATATGTCAGATTAAATTAGGTATCTTATACATACACGATGTTCACCCTACTGGAAACACCATGTCTGTGGATTTCACATGTGTTTCAAGGCATTTGTATCATGATTTGTTTTTATAAAACCCAAACAATGCAACCTGATTAAAAAACATAATCTTAGGCATGTTATCGAGATCGAACCCATAAAGACGATGAATATGAATAAAGAATAGATGATATGACAATTGGTTGACAAAAGATTATGAAGATGGCTTGAAAGAGTTTATCATGTTTGCAGAAGATCATGCTTGTGACACTTCTCAAATCCTTTGTCTGTGTTTACGCTGTTGTTATTCAAGACAAATTAGTCCAGAAGAGTTGGAAGAACAACTGATCTATCACGGAATAGATCGAAGTTATACATGTTGGAATAAAAACAGGGAAAACCCCAATGTTGGTAGTGACTCAGAGAACACGACATTTTATAGATCATCTGATACGATTAGAAGCGTGAACAGTTAAGACGATCATATGGAGGGTGTGATTACAGATGTGAACGATGATGAATATCGTATTGGAGAAATGAAAAGGACGGTTGAAGATGAACTTCGTGATTTCCCAAAATTGTTTGAGAAGTTAAAGAGTAGTGAAAAAATTCCATTGTATACTTGTTGAACTAAATATATACCATTTTCAGCCGTATTGAAGATATATAATTTGAAAGAAGGAAATGGGTGGAGTGACGCCAGTTTAACGGAACTACTTGATCTCCTAAATGACATGCTCCCAGAAGATAATAAACTCACAAGCCGAACATACGATGCCAAATGAATGCTACGGTCAATGGGTATGATCTCTGAAAGAGTACATGCTTTCCCGAATGACTAAATATTGTTTCGCAAGGAATAAAAATCACTTAAAGAATGACCAAAGTGCGGTGCTTCCCGATACAGGAAATATGATTCTAGTCTTATGAAAGTTGTATGGTACTATCCAATCATTCCTCGGTTTAGAAACCTATATGGAAGTGAGGAGACTACAAGACAATTGACATGGCATGCAGATACAAGAATTAAATATGGGAAACTATGTCACCCGGAAGACACTCCTCAGTGGAAGAGAATTGATCACGAGTATCCTGAATTTGGGAACGATCCGAGAAACCTTCGTCTGGCATTATCTACAGATGGGGTGAATCCTTTTGGTTTTCAAAGCAGCAGTCACAGTACATGGCTGGTTATGTTGGTAAATTATAACTTACCCCCGTGGTTGTGCATGAAAGGAAAATAAATCATGTTATCTATGCTTATATAAGGACCAAAACAACTGGGTAATGATATTGATGTTTATTTGGCCCCATTGATCGAGGATTAGAAAATATTATGGGATTCAGGTGTTACACTGTACGATACATACAAAAATGAACAATTCACTTTGAAAGACATGTTGTACGGGACGATAAATGACTTTCCTGCTTATGGAAATTTGTCAGGATATAACATTAAAGGAACTCAAGGGTGTCCCATTTGCAAACAAGGTACACAGTCAATTAGGTTGAAACATTTATCGAAAACCATGTCTATAGGACATCACAGATTTCTACCCCGACGACATAAGTACCGATCTTGGACGACATCATTCGACAGAAGTTCAGAGGAATGTACATCACCATCTTCACTAACAAGTGATCAATTGTTTGACAAATTAAAAGATTTGGACACTACTTTTGGTAAACCGTTTTCAAAAAACCTTACGAAAACTGGTTGGAAAAAGAGATCAGTTTTTTTTGAATTACCATACTGGAATTGTTTGTATGTCAGACATTTTCTTGATGTTATGCATGTTGAAAAAAATGTATTTGATAATGTCATCGGCATGTTGGTAAATTCACCAGGTAAAAAAAGGATGGAATTAAGGCTAGATCGGACATGGTTGAGATGTGAATACGAGAAGAGTTGGCACCAGTGAAGGGTGAAAACAAACATTTCTCCCTCCTACTGCTTACACTCTTTCCAGATAGGAGAGATATCAGTTTTGCAGCTTCTTTAATGACGTAAAGGTTCTAGAGGGGTATTCATCAATTATATAGAACATCGTGTTAATGGGTGATTTAAAATTAAAGGGTCTGAAATCACATGACTGCCATGTTTTGATGAAAGATCTAATTCCTATAGCTTTATGTTGAATTTTTCCCAAGAATGTCCACCATACATTAACGAAGCTCTATTTCTTCTTTAAATCTATATGCACCAAATTTATAGATCCGGTGAAATTTCCATGTACGGAAAGAGAAATTGTCGTCATATTATTTGAATTGGAAATGTTCTTCCCACTGACATTTTTTGATTTGATGGTTCATTTGATGGTTCATTTGGTGAAAGAGATTCGACAATTTGCTCCTATACATTATAGATGGATGTACCCCATTGAATTTTATATGAATATATTGAAAGGGTATGTCAAAAACCGAAGTCGGCTAGAGGGTTGTATTGCGGAGCAATATAATGTTTGAGGAAGCTGTTGAATTTTGTACCGAATACCTGTCTGGTGTGGAAATCGTTGAACTACCAAAATCTCGTCACACTGAGTAGCTTGAGGGTGAAGTAATTTCTGGAAGAGAGGTTGTCACAATCAATATTACAGATCGGGAACAGGCCCACCATTATGTTTTGCATAATAGTTTCGACGTTGACCCTTATGTTCAAAACCACAAAGAAATTCTTAGGCATTTGAATCCATCTAGGGCTGAAAATGGATATCAGATACACATAATCGACAGTTTATAGGATGGTTTCGAGAAAATATTTTTAAGAATTTAGATGAAAATCCAGACTCAATTTTAGAACGACTTTGATGGCTGGACGGAGGAGCAATTGTGTATGTATTATCTTACAATTCTTATGCAGTTAACGGTTATACATTCTATACTAATGAACATGATGAAGAAAATAGCATGTAGAATAGTGGGGTTACACTTGTGGCTGAGGCGATGCATGTTTTCAGTGCTAAGGACAAAAATCCAATTTATGCGAATATGTCATACTTTGGCATCATTAAATGAATATGGGAGTTGTATTATACGAAATTAAAAGTGCTGATTTTTCAATGCAAGTGGGTTGATAACAGGAGTGCTGTTAAAATAGTTGAATTAAGATTTGTGAAAGTTGATTTCAGTAAGTAAGGGGAGAAAGACGAACCATTTATAATGGCATCATAGGCAGTACAAGTATTTTATGTTCCATACCCCGCAAATCGAAATTGGTCAATTGTTCTATTATCGACCAAAACAACTGAAGGGTCGGATGAAAGTTCAACGGAGGTTGAACCTTTTATAGGGTCTTCACAATCATTTCGCAGCGGTCCCAATGTAGACTGCATTTTGTATGTCAGAGGAGACCACAATGAAGTAATTTACATAGTCGATAGAGGAGTCAAATCTCTTCAGCCTTTAATGAAAAAAAAGAGAGTACAATAATCAGGTTATTTTTTATTTTAACATACATTGTGTTACGTTGTGTTATTATCTTTTCACTGTTGTTTTTATATAATATAAATTAAATATTAAACCACTTCTACAAATAATGACTTCTGCACATGCTGATGCGCCCAATCCCAAGGAACAAAAGTTCTCTCAACCAGCAGTCGGTGGTCCCACTGCAGAGCAACAACAGGTTTCTCAACCAGATGCTGGTGGTCCCAGTGCAGAGCAACAACAGGTTTCTCAACCTGTTGTTGCTGGTCCCAGTGCTGAGGTAAAACAAGTTTCTCAACCTATTGTTGCAGGTCCCATTGTCGATGCTAGCACTCCGGGGGAAGATATTGATGTTACTTCTGAGGAAATGGTGGGAAATGAAACCCTAAAAGCGCAAAAAAAACAAGAGCGTCGTAGTTTGACAGTGTTAGCCAAAATCCTTAAGGCAAAAGCAAAAGGCATCAAATTTGAGGTGGGATGTAATAAGCGAGGCCAACATGTTAACCCCAATAGAGCCATCTTTAGTAGCTACATTGGAATCGTCACTCGACAAAGCATGCCGATTGATGTACATTCATGGCACCATGTTGTCACCAGGATGAAGACACTAATGTGGGAAGAGATTACAGTAACATTATGATATCATTTTTTTAATTTATTAAAATAAAATAAAATACCAAAACTTTAACTTACTCTTCATCATCCATTGTAGAGTGCATTTATAGTAGATGCCTCGCACAAGGAATATGTATTAAGAGTTGCAGGAAGGATTCATAAGGTTTTCCACAAAATTTTAACGAAATATCATCTTAAAGATGCAGAAGGGAAAATCAAGCTGCACCCACCTCCTCTTTACGCACACTTGATATCCTAAGGAGTGTGGGATGTGTTTTGCAACCGTCGTGGGGGCCATACGTTTCAGGTACATTGTGTGGGGTAATACATTGTTTGAATTTTTCATGTATTCATCACACTGATTGACAGTTTTTTATTTATGAAACAGCTATAGAGTGCTGGAAATAAAAAATGCGCAACAGAACTAGTGTACCCTTACCGTAAATCATGGATGGGGTACGCTGAACTTGAGAAAAAATTGGTACGTCTTTTAAATCTACCCTACTACTAGTATCTGACATAAAACTACACCATAACCATCTTTTTCTATTTATATGCTGATTGAGGAATCGAAATCGAAAGCCATATCCATCCCACACCATGGGCTATGGAAGGAGGCTCTTGTAAATAAATTAGGGATATTGATAGATGAAAACACACAAAAAGTGTTGGAAACATGTGTAAGTATGACATAATAAAAATTTGATTGGCATTAAATCTCTATTACATTACAATAACTACTTGTTTTTTATATTCTCTATCTGAAATAGTTACAAAAATCAACAACCACCACACAAAATGTAAACATACTTTCAACAGCCTTGAAGTAGCCAAAAAAGTATGGACCTGTCAGAGGTGCGGGTTTTGGGATGACACCCCAATCATATTTTCAAAAACAAAAACAAGCGGGGGAGAAAAATGAAAAATTGGAAAAGCAGAAAGATCAATTATCTATTTTCATGAAGAATTACAATACCAGAGAGAGATGATAGAAAAAATTATGGGGGATAGGGGAACCGAATAAACAACTCAACAACAACCCTTGTGTGACGATCTCACCCCACCCCCCACTAGCTTTGAGGCGAGCCATTCCCCTAAAAAACCTGACTTAGATGAGGTAATCAATGTTTTAATAATTGTTTCTGTGAAATGGGATTTACATAGACACTGATACCTTTCCTGTACTAATATTCCACATGGTGAAAATAGAAATGATTTATATTTATCAACTCCCACCTATCGCCTTGTAGCGAGGACTACTGTGTTCAATACGCAAAACGACATGCTACACAATAGACAGCTTCCAAAAGATCATCTTAGAGTTTCAATTAACGTAGCTAATGATCTGAGTGCCGAGATACCTATTCCATGACAATGAAGACATTTATACGGTTGAGAAAGCTGTTGGAACATTCATCGCATGGCTGACAGTTCTTGTAAAAAAACATGTCGACAAAAAGGTATTCAATTCCAATTTATTTTTAAAGTTGGACCTTTAACATTTAATGAAAAAAGGTCTGAACCAATGATTTTTATTACATAATGACAAAGACTGTGGGGTGAAATGAAATATCAGCTCAAAACTATCTCAAGGATCAACCAACCGTTTGAAACGGTCTACTGAGAGCACCTTCACCCCGCCCGTTCTATATCAACAGTTAATATCATTGCAGGCTCATGTGGATACAAAGTTGAAACATGGCAGTACTCACATCGTTGATTTCGAAAAAGATATGTATGGAGAGGAAATATCAGATTTCATTAGTGGTGAAAATGTAAATGAACTCCTCAAGTATGAATGGCTAGGCACCTCAGTTGTAAATGTATACATGAGGTAAGTTTTCATGATTTGATTTTACAAAAGCTGATATACTCTGATAATTTTGACTAAATACATTATATATTTGTCGCAGACATATATATGAAAAACAATTGAAGGGATTTCCCCATGATCAAAAATTTGGACTCGTTAGTCCTCACACCACCTCTTCAAAAGACGAAATAGATTCTGATAAAGAGGCTACAATAATGTGATCCTAGCTCAAATCGTTTGAAAACAAAATTACGGATGACAGACTCTTTTTAATACCAACGATGCAGGGGTAAAACTCTACAATATCACCTATATTTTCATTTATTTCTTTACTTATTCCTTTTTTTGTTTTTAGGGAGCATTGGATGTTGATTGCAGTCAATTTGGATACTCCAAAGATTTATTTTCTGGATTCAACGCATGGATATCCAACAAACCGACCACGCATGATGGCATTTGTTAATTTGTAATACACTAGATCCAACATTTTAAAACTAAACATCTAGTTATATAATTTTTGTTATCTTTTAATGAGGATTCTGTTATGATAGGGTGGTGCATCAATATCGTCTAATACATGGAATGAATCCAGGGCATAAGGATGAGCATGCCTACAAGATCTACAACTGGAAAAGTATCCAGGTATATATAATAACATTTGACTATCCAAACACATATCAAAACAATTTACTTCTTGTTGTTGATGTTTTTGTAGATTCCAAAACAAAAAAATGGAAAGTATTGTGGTTATTATGTTTGTAAATTTGAGAACGAGATCGTATTTCATGAACAAACTAGCATCCCTGATGAGGTATTTTCGAAAATAATTACGAGTTCATTTAAAATATGTATTAATCCTTTGTGTATTTATATTTTTTCAGTAATACCATGACTATGGAAAAAACTCATATTCAGAAGATGATATACATGTGTTTATAAACGAATGGGCAACATACATGATGGAAGATTGTACAAAAATAGGATAAAGGTGATTTCCTACTACTTATGTTATCTATATATGATCATCGATTATCCTCTATCATTATTTGGTGAATTGAGAATGCTCTGATGTATTGAAATCATATTTTATTACTCAATGTTTTCTATCCCCGGATTCATATTATTGATCTTTGAACAAATCAATATTAAAGTAAGGTATGATGGTGTGCAGTGCATATGGGGTGAATGACGAAACCACCGAGGATCAACAAAATCCATTTTCTGTATCTCGTTTGTTTGAACTTGTATCTGAGCACATGTGATGTTGTTTGACTTGCACAATTATTTCTAGGTAGATGCATGAGATAATCGGTATCGTTAAGGGATTTTTTGGAACAAAAATATGTGTCACAGGATAATTCAATTAAGGTAAAGGCTGGTTGAGATGAAATCCAAGCTCAAACAACCAGTACATCATCAAAAGAATCAACCCTGTGATGCACCATCATGTAGAATCTGGTCCTCGTGATGTTTTGAGGTGTTTATAGAAGGTATGGGGGGTCTTATGAGCCCCATGGCCACCATAAATAATGTTTACAGACAGCTCCACATGTTTTTTGTGCCTCATGCCTCTTTACAAGGATCACACCATTCACATGGTCTATCTTAGCACGTTTGTCCCATTCATCACATTGCTACTCTTGGAAGAACCTTATAATCTAACAGTGCATAATCCCCCAAAACCCATACTCATCCAACCAAGAGTATTCCTAGTGTGAAGGGAAGCTATCCATGGGTAACACCCACAACATACCTCTTTTAAATATATGGGTTTTGATCCTTGTATACTAAATAGGGTACGTAGGAAGCCTCCATGAGGTTAAATCCCAACCAATGGTAAACCATGGTGACCCCCTCATTGGGGTACACCTTCGCTTATTTTCCCTCTTGTTTTTCACTTAGTGGCGTCCGAATAAGTCTTCAAAATGAGAAAACTTACCTTTAGGGGATGAACCACACTTGGGTCAGATGTCATTGGGCGGTTTGATCCATCTATTAGGCAAACAATCCAGGTGCTCCCTCCTAGAGATTTACCTACCTGATCAACCTTTATAAGTGTTTTGATCCACCCAGGTCTTACATATTTGTAAGACATTAAATCATGACCCTATATCCTTGTGGGATGTTAAACTCATGGAATACCACATGTTAAACATGGTTTTCCATTAATATATTCAATATTAATGTTTAATCAGTCCTTATTAAGGTATTGGGGAGGTGTGGTTTTATGTTTTCTAGTAGATTTCCGAAGATTCCAAGATTTATGTAGGTGATTCCATGCTTTTACATTATATGATGATTCTATTATGCTGTATTTTCTTGATATGTGTACTATATGATATGTTGGTGTGGTTAAAAGTGTGTTATCAATGGAATTTGGGGTGTGTATAGACTTGAAAGTTATTTTTAAAATGAATGTCGTTGTATTTATTGTGGATTTTCATACTTAAGTCCTTTAAATGTGTTTGAAGAAATGAGAAAGTTGTGTGATGGATGTTTTCGAATGGATTTAATGTGTTTGTGAATTTTAAAGAGGGTTTTCTTATGAGATGTAGAGAGTCTATATATGTGTATTTACATTTAATTAATGTACAAGAGAATTTGTTGATATATATGATGCGTATAATGTAAATTGATCACAATTTCCATACAAGGTATTTTCTTTATTATGTGAAAGGGATACGTTGAGAGGGGAGGGGTGGTTTTGTGGGGGAGGGGGAAGGCAGAAAAGTGTTAGGGGGAAGGGGTAGGGGTTGTGCTGGGTTCTTTTGAAATATATAGGGGGTGGGCATGGGGGTAAGCAATGGGTAGGGGGAAGTGCAGTGGGAAGGGGTGTGCTGCGGAATGGGGTAGGGGGTGTTCAGTGGGCAGAGAGTGTGCAAGGGTAGGGGGTGTGCTCGGGGGTGGGCAGTGTGTAGGGGGTGTGCTGGGGAAGGGGGCAGGGGTGTTTCTTTTTTATGGAATGGGGGGACATATATCCATGGTATTAAACCGTGGCTACAGGTATCTAACCAAGGTTTAATGTCGTTGAAAAAGGCCCATCATTGGTATCCAATAACATTATGATGCTATGGAATGGAGACCAAAATCCCTAATAGTTGAAACCAAAGTTAGGGGAAGAATGAGAAGAATATATAGGAGGATAATAGGGTTGAAGATATTCCACCACTCTTTTAATGTAACGAATAATATTTGACTTATCTCAAAAGTAAGGGAGATATCCCATTGGGGAAGGGAGAAGGAGGAGAGTGCATGTAAATGATTTTGTTGAGTGGAATGAGGGATATACGAAGGTAACCCGCTTTAATGGTTTAGAGTGAAAACTTGTTAATTCCACTCATTAATTAGGTGACTTATTAGGACTAAGGGTAAAATAAATCATTTTACAACAACGTGGGAATCAATATACACACACTTCTAATTCGTATAGTTTTATTGACTGGCTTACAATCCATTATTCAACCATATAGAGATACTTCCCCAAAAACACATACCTTACACAAGTTCATCACATTATTTGACAAAATATTAACCATCAATGGGAGACCATCATGACCTTAGAACCAAACTGTAGGTTTATCTATTCCCCCTCGAATCATTAAATAGCCCATGTTCTACTAAATATTGGGTCATTTGATTATTATAGATGATTAGGCCTAACCATGCTCCAATTTCGTTAATTGGTTATTTTATGTTTTGTGCCTCACTATTATAATTCCATTTAGCAACCCCATTCTTTATTTCATTATTTTATTACTAAAATAATATTTGTTTTATTATGTAGGTGAAATCTTTTTCCTGATTTGTTCAGAAACCGCCGCCATGGATGACAATTTTTTAGAGAGAATGGATGCAAAAGGGATGGAACATCATTTTTTTTTATATGTATGTTGGATAAATGTAATTATAACCAATTTAAACATATTTTTAAATGTATATAGAAGTGTGTTGTTTTGTATTCATGATTTCAAGTAAATTTTTGTATCATTTTTGTTCTTCTGTGCTTTGTGTGTGGGTGTTCTTTGTGTTGTGTGCAGGTGTTGTTTGTGCTCTGTGCAGGTGTTGTAATGTGTGCAGGTGCTGGGAAGGTTCTGTGTAGGTTCTGGTTTTGCACAAAATCTTTGTCATTTATCAGCGCTAGTTAAGCGCTGATAAATGGATAATATATCAGCACTATTTTGAGCACTGATAAAGGTAGTTTTTATCAGCGCTCAAAATAGCGCTGATATATTATACATTTATCAGCGCTGAAAATAGCACTGATAAATACTACCTTTATCAGCGCTTGCTTAGTGCTGATAAAGGGGCACTATTATCTGTGTGTTTTTTAGCGCTCATAAAATTCCCCCATTATCAGCGTTATTTTTAGCGCTGATAAAGGGGACCCCCCCCCCCCCCCCTTTATCTTCTCCGAGATTAACATCTCTTTTTTAGCACCGTTAAAGGCTATTTTTAGTGATATTATAAGCTATATTTGTAGTAGTGATGAGAACATAAATAATATCATTATGATTCTTTATATCAATATGGAATATTGAATCCTTTCTTACATAGGAATCATTTAAACTTATGAGGACTTAACCATCCCCTTGATAAGACATCTGAAATCTCATCAAACAATTATTTTTTTCTTTTACCAATCAATAATTCCTCAAACTATTGTTACATAATCCAATGAATTCTAATGTCCGATGAGTAATCAATGTCAAAATGAATTTTATGAATCATTCAATTTTTTACTCTAGTGAATTAGTGTCATAACTCCTCTAAATGTTCGGTTTAACACCATATCTGACGGATAGGTGTTACCAGTAACATCTTTCTTTAAATATTCCTTATAATAGACGATTGAACCTGTTGGAATGGTTTTTCTGATTGATCAAAAAATTCCCTAAAAATTCCACTTTGATTAATCATTTAATTAGTTACTCCACAAAACCTCTGACTTTAGGAACTAAAAACATCCCAGTCACCAAATAACATCAATATCTTGTACCACACATTATGATGAACTATGTCAAGAAGAAATTATATTCATGACCATTATACTTACACAAACTCATTTTTTCATGAATTCTTCATGAAAATGAGAACATATGTATCAGTTCTGTATATTATTACATTAATTGGAATGTTATTTTATTTTCCACTCCTCCATCATCTTATATATTTCCAACCAAAAATCAATCTAATTGGCACCATATGGAATTACTATTATAAATCTTCTCCCTATAATTCTTAATAATTGGATCACATGTTTGAATACAACTTATGATATTGAAAACATAAAAAAAGTAAGAAATCATCATCTAATTTTGTATCAAGATACCCTGACTCTGATAAAAATGTATCTTAGTAATTTAACATCATTTAAGAACCAATGTGAGTCTGATGAAAAACTTAACTTAGATATAATTTATGAAATAGAATATTATGAAAATTATTAATAATTTTTTCTATAATTCACTAAGTCGGGTATAATTTTTTCCAACCACTATGACATAAAATGTGAACATATTTTTCATAAGATAACAAGATAAAAAAACAATTATAAAAAACATTTTCTAGTATATTTAAACAAACTTCAAGTCAACTTGGTCACATCAATATCCCCCATTGGATTTGTTTCTCAACCAACATTCATAAATCACTATAATTTGTGACAACAAAAAATGTTTTACTTATCAACAATTCTAAACCTACTTGAGAAAAAAAATATAGGAAACAAGATTCATTGATAAAAAACTCATGAGGTAAAAATTTGGGACTTATGAAATATATTTCACACTCATTCATTCCACAGTACTTCAAGACATCAGCTTGTTTAATGTAAATCATGTTTACTTTAACAAGATGAATTAAAATGTTATAAAAATTCACAAACTTACATACTGAGTTCAAAATATACCCACAAATCCACAATATACACGCTTCCTTAAAATGGTTTTGAACATATCAATTCATAGATTTATAAAAAACTACCCCCTTTGGATAAAACAATCCAAATATTAAATCAAAGAGGGGCCAAAATCATATTTTTCAACATAAGAGGAAAATAGTATGGTCACCATTGTTCAACCTCATTTTGAAAAATTCCTCATTGGGTAATGGTTTTGTGGATATGTTATAATATTTTTCAGATGTAGGAACATACTCCAACATGAGTAAATTTTTCTTTACATACTATTTGATATTTTATTATATGATATTAATATGTTTTGAACTAGATTATTGAACTAGATTTTTTGTATGGTTAGTATCACACAAATTATCACAACACAAGATAAAAGGTAAATTTTCTTTTACAAGTCTCACAACCTATTAGTCATCCATATAAGTTTTGTAGTAGCTTGAGTGGTAGAACATACTGACCTTTAGTCATAATAAGTGTTTCTGATTTTTATTATTCGTATGTTATCATAAAAAAATTTACCTGAAAAAGAAAACTCTACTAGGCATGGATCTTATATCATCAACACATCCCAAAAAATGACTACTTATATATATAAACAAATAAATAATTTCTAATCTATCATAAATAATTCTGAAATCATTAGTGCCATTGATATATCTTATATGTCTTTTTATGGATAATAGATATTATTTATCTAGATCACTTTAGAAACATCCAAATAAGGTAACATCATAATATATGGTTGGTCTTCTGGTAGACAGATACAAAAAACATTCAATCATATTCTAATACTATTTAAAGTCAACATCCTTACCATCTCCATATTTAGTCAACATCGTTGCGATAAAAATTATTTTGTAAACACTTAAAATTTTCTATTTCTAACTTTATAAGAATTTCCATAAAATACTTTTCTAGAGTAATATAATTGTGTTTCTTATTTTGTGATATTTATACCTGAATAAATTATTTAATTTCACTAAGAAGGGAGATTTCATAAATCATATTTTTCTCTTGAATAAGCCATTAATATATTCATTCATCATTCATTGAAATTATAATATCATAAATATTGAAACAAACAATGATGGAATTATACTAAATTTCATTGAATTAAGGATTACTACCAACACTTTTTCTATTGAAATTCAACCACCTTATACAGGTATCCAATTTGGGGTACCACACCCTTGGTGCTTGTTTTACCAATATAAGGATTTATTTAGCATAAACACATATCTTTAATCATTCACAATAGAAAAGACACATGGTCATTAATTATATATTTTTTAATCATTTTATCAATTCATAAATGATGAATTCACATCCATTTAAAAACATTTATTACTTCATTGTGTATTAATTAGAGGAAATATTATAAATTTTTCTAACCATTACACTATAGATAAAGTCTCATATAATTGAGTAACTTCAATTTATGTACCAAATTTTTAAAAAAAAAACCCTTTATTTATTTCCTATCACATCATAATATCAATAACAATTATTCTATAAAACCCACATTTTACTAATAACATTTTTTCCAGTTTTTATGAATGAGTTCTCAAGTATAATTTTTATCATTATGATCCAACTTTTCATTCATAGAATCAATCTATTTAAGATACTCGAAAGCATCATTTGCATATTTTATTCCAAAATTTGAATATAATATGTTATTTGTAAAAACTATTGATGTTATTTGTTTAAAAAAATTAATGTTGTTCACCAATACTTTTTAGATCTTCCACCTCCTTCCTCATCATGTAATGATATATATAAAATTGTACCTAATAAATGTAAATAACTAAGTATTATTCTTCTATATAGATACCATAAAAATCGATAGAATCATTCTCTTATTTCTTACCAAAAATATTTTTATCCTATTCATTTTTATCATCTGCATGTGATTTTATATTGTCTTCCATACCTTTTTGAGGAAAACATACATCAAACTGAACCAACCATTCCCACTCTTTTTATATCAAAACATCTATAACATCTTCCCTCCATATCATAACTAATGAAAATTTCCATATTATCATCTATAATATTAATTTTCACGGTTTCAAAAAAATTTAATTTTCATGGATAAAATACCAACAACTCTTAAGTGTTTCAATCATGGAGTTGTGTCATAAAAATTCGATAACGAGTTATATTAGAATATTTCCTATAAAAGAATTGGTTCTGGGTATACAAAAATTTCTACTATCATTCCACCATAAATAATTAGAAAGGTCATGTTTCTGTAACATAGTTTTATCTATTTCAACCAAACTTCATTTCTGTTCTTGAGAAACACCAATTTTTTTGTTCTGTCTGGTGTATTGAACTCTTGCCGAATTAAATATTTTGAAATATAACATCAAAGTTATTCATTATTGTTTTCACCAAAATACTCACTTATGAAATTCTTCATAGAATTATGATATTCCTTCATAGATCTTCCTCAGAATCATTTAAACATATTTAGAATATCTGACTGTTGATTTAAATACATAAAATTAGAAATTTGAGTAAAATAATCAATGAATTAAATTTTTTACAGGTCTTAATGTTTTCATTTTTTCTTAATTAGACTATAGATAAAATAATGAATAACTTTTAGGGTTCAGTTTGATTAAATATAAAAATTATTATAAACATATTCTTTTAACTTCCCATTCTGAAAAATTGCACAACCTCAATCCCTCATCTTGACATCTCAAGAATACCATAGACATTGTCTTAATTTGATTACATTATCATGTTTCCCTAACACATGTGGCCCAATTATTGATACCACATCAGAGTTTATTCAATCACTCACAAGTAACATGAGATTTTAACATCACCATCTTGAAATATGTTTTCTTTTGTACATTTTCCTTTTGAAAATTTTTTTCTATCTTATGTTGTTTTCACTGAAAAAAAATTCTAAAAAACATTACTTCCCCGACCAAATTATTATAAAATATCAATAGATCATATTTTGTCCCATAAACAATCTAATAACTCATAGATTTCAACCTTTCTTCACTGATAATATAATATACACACCTTGTATCCAATGATATTGATTATTTATAAAATAAAATCTTCCTTCTTTGAAATCATTCATATTATTAAAAAACAATAAATATCAAATCATATGAGAAGAAAACCCACTATCTAATATCCCGGTTAATTGTCCTTTTATTTCTTGAGAACAATTTTTATTATAACATATGTTTAATTACAATTTTCATTGTAAACATACTGATTCTCATAATTGTTATAATAATTTTATTGTACATGTAAGAAAAATACTTGCTTTTTTAGTATTTTAATCTATTCACATCATTCAAAAATATTTTCTAGTGGTTTGAATATATTCTAAACATTCAAAAAATAATTATGAGAATTAATTCATTGAGGAGTTTGACTCCCCCCAAAATTTTTATTCTGTACTAATGGTGTAACTGTAATGTTGTTGGTTAATCCAATACATTATTTATATATATCAAAATACAAGAAAATAAAAATAATAACCATTAAAGGAATAATTTCATCCATAACATTCATACCATCTGAAATTGTGATGATTATTCTCCGCAACATTCTTATCTTTCTCGCCATAACTTTTTTTATACCCAACCATCCTTTTCTCACCAGAATCTTCTTCTTCAATTCATATTTCTTCCCAAACATATCATAATCATTATTAGAGACTTTTATTTTAGACTCAAAACATTTATAAACTTCTGAACATCTATATTTGTTTTGGAAACAAACATGACTTTATTAGCATTCTTTTTCATAGAAAAGTATTAAATTTCATATCAACCTTTGAAGGTAAAATTTGTGTATCCTTATTAGGATCACCCTTTAAAGAATGTTCACTAACTATAGAGATGGAATTTTTAAATCATGAAACTCCCTACTCATCTTCAAAAAAATTACTAAACAAGTTCCAAATCTTCTTCTCTTCCCTTTAACTTTAATTCAAGATATTTATTCTTATTTTTTCTTCTTCTCAATAGACATCTTCCGTCAATTAACCTCTACATTAAATATAGCCATTGCGTTAGGAATATATTATTGATTGTTTTATTTTGAAATTTCCATCATTAATTTCATGGATTATTTTATCAAGTCATAAAATATTTCTGATAAATTATTTGAACTCTCTTTTCAAATGAATTTATATCTCATTATATCCTTGTTTGAAACATCTTCTTCCAACGACTTCATTATTAACCCTTTTTTGAATGTATTTTCTCCATAAATCTCATTTTAAATTTCACTATATTAACATTAATCTTATTTAGAAGAAATAAACTCCTTTAATATTTGTATAATTTCTATATTTTCCCTTACAATACAATTTTTATTTATCACCTTGTTTTCTTAGTGATATTCTTGTCATTCCTTTGTCTTCATCATTATTATGTTCATTATTTATTTAAGGTAAATTTGACGAAAACATCCCAACAAATCAATAATCAAAATTATTTAATGGGACATTCACCCTTTACGTTCATATACCTCATTTCAAATTTTTAGAAAACAAGGATATGAATCCATAAAGATTATTACTATCCTCATCATTGGAATCGATGTCAGGAATATATTCTTCTTAAACAAACATTTTTACTTTCCTTTCCTGGATTCTTTGATGTCCATTTATTCATCATGTGTTTACCTTTCATAACTTTTTACCTTCTAATTTCAAAATTAATGAGAATATTATAATGTTCATTAAAAGATAGTGTTTTATTGTCTCAGTAATCCAAAGATAAAAGATTGGTATTAAACTTATCTTTAATAATTCTAACAATATTTTCAATAATAGATAAATATTTCATCTTATCACCATAAAATAATATGGTGATAAATAAAATTTTACCGTTGTATGGAATTCTATAATAGATTTATTCTCACCCATCATGAGATATTTTTACATCAGCCAAAATATTTGTGACTTTTCTCCCATCACCTTCATACTGCTATCATAATGTTTTCATATTTTCTCAGATACCATTCGTTATTGACACCCCCATTAGTCTAAGAAAATCACTTTGAAAATATGATGAGAGTACAAAATTATAAGATCATTAATATTTTTCCAAATTCTTATTCTACATATATTCATGAGTATTTTGAACAAGGGGGGAAATCATGTAGCATGTTCTAAAACATTAAAACAAATATACATATGGAATGGAAAAATTATATCATTCCGAATATGATTTTTCTTTCCATTAAATACTCGAATCTGCAAACTCATCACACAATTCAAATTATCTATAAAAACTTCTCTTCAATTTCATCATTAAAGAGTACATGAAGGGAACATTCCATTTTATACAGCATGAAATGGACCTTCGATGATAAATTTATCACTGATAGGGGAAGTGGTGGATCAATGAATGATTTTCTTTTATGTTATCATTTTTCAAAAAACCTACACATACAATTAAATATTAATCACATTTCCCAAAACAAAATATTCTCACAACCCCATAAACCCAATTTTTACAAGGTTTTCTAATCAATAACAGTATATACTCATTATCATGTTTATAAAAAAATCCCCTTCCATACAATCCACCAGAAAACAACTCATTTTTGTGGATACAACAAGTAAGACATAACCTAACACTTTTATACCGCTATGATCAATATAACCATGCACATACTTCTACTAGAACAATTAATGTAAAACCGGGTTCTGTAAAAAGTTATGAAACATTCAAAAGTTGGTTTAAAATATATTTCTATTATCCCTTATCAATATCCACTTTTTATCTCATAAAAATTAAAAAAATTCACTTTCATACCCAACAACTGGTCAAAACAACCTTTCTGAACGTCGTAAAAAATCTCTATATGATGGAGCAATCCAATTCCAATGTTGGATTCTGCAGTCATGAAAATAGATAAGAAATAATACTCTAGAAACAATTTTGAACAACTTATTATTTCTCTATAAATCCTAGTTTAATTGATCATTCAAATCTTATAACCTCTTTCTTTTTCTTCTTATATCTAGAAAACTTATTCCTAAAAACATAATCAGGAAACCATTATCTCAATACTCAACACTTTTTTTGGTTTCTATCTCCCTCAACAAGTGAAATGTATTCCATCATTAATAATTAAATGTAAATTCTTCAATTTTTAGGTGTTAAAAAGGAGAATGGGGTGGAATATGAAAATGTTTTCCTAATCAAATTTATTTCCATAAACTACAATTTTATATTCACTTTTTCCCCATAATTGACTCATTCATTTCATCTCAACTCTTTCTAACTTTTCTCAGCACATATCAAATCTTATCAATATTTAAACAAGCTTCAATATGACAAATTATTTTACAGTATGATTCAAATCATCTATCAAAATTTATTCCTTAAGATGAAAACATATGAAAAATACTCTATTTATTAACCCACTTGGAAACAAATGAGAACTGATGACTTAGAATTATGTTTCTTATCATGGAATTATTATTTCAAAATTGTTCGATCATAAACATTGTTGCATTATATTAATCATTCACCAACCACTTGACAACAATTCTATAAAATTTTTCAAAGAAATCTAATTTTCATTCATCACTAAAAATTTCTTCATACAAATTCTACTGCATCAAATGATGTATAGTTTTAGATTAATTATTAGTGTCATTTTAAATATGATGAATCGTTATTAGCTTTACTTCAGTGGATCAGTGTTGAAAATCCTCTAATTGGTAAGTGGAACACTGAATCTGATGGACTTGTGTGGACAGTGACTTAATTACTTTAGTATTCTTTATAAAATATTATTGATCTTTTTGGAATGGTACATTTTATGGATCAGATAGTATGATAATTCATCTAGTCTGATGGATCAGTTGGTCAGTGCCTTTGAGAAACCAGTAACATCAGAAACTCCAAACGTCCCTGTCACTTAAAACCTTCCACATCTATTACCACAAATACCAATAAACTAAGACTAAAATTAAATAACATTGATACTACTATTATTATATAAACTCCTTTATATATCAAGAAATATTCATTTCTTTTATAATATAATTATTAGAACAACATCATCTGACATTAATTGGAAATTTATATGACTAATCATTCTTCCAGTATCATCAATCTTTCTATCCAAGCCTCAATCTGATTGGAACCCCATAGAATGACTCAGATATCTTCTCTCCCATTCTTTCACAATTCATGGATCACATGTCCACATAAAACATATGATATTGAAGATATATATATATCCGAAAATAATTGTTTGAGTTTTTTATATGGAAATACATATTATGAAACAACTTCTTATACCAATTGAAACATTATTACATAACCAATATGAGCTTGATGAACAACATTACTCAGAGAGAGTTTACACAACATAATGAAATGTAATTTTTTAAGAATATTTTGTACGATTCACTATGACTAGTCCTCCTTTCTCATGATCAATAAAACATATGTCGTGAATTATTTTTGTAAGATAAAAATATACAAAACATTAAGAATCAGATTCTTCCATCATCTGAAAAATAACATCCAATCACCATGGTCCCAACATATTTAATATTCCAATGGTTTTGGGAAAAAATTATGAATAGTATATGATTAGGGTTAATATATAAATTATTTTATGATGATATGAATAAATAATGTTGTTTGAGACAAGATATGTAATATTATATATACTATGACATTATGGTGCATGTCATTTTTGAAGATATAGAATGAATTATGAATATGTATAGAATACCCTCACCTATATAAACTAGTAAATAATAATTAAAAATTTGATCACACCATTTATTTTAGTGAAGGAGAACATAATGTCCCAAAACCTTACTATGTAATTTTTTTATATGAAAATTTTAATTTCTTATTCAACAAGAAACAATAAACAAAATCAAAATCATGATATATTAATATAAAATTATACTACAAAAATATGGTGATAAATTAGTTGTTATGAAAGTAAGTAAAAATATTATAAAATCATCACACAAATAAAAAAGGATGGAACCAGATAGAAAAATATTCCTTTATAATTTTTTTAGTCATTCTGAATGATGTATCTTCTCTATTTTTTCCTCTAGACAATGAAAATGTTGAGTTCAAAAAAATATGATATGAGAAAAATCATATGCAAGGGAAATTCATCCTCTTATAAATTTCAATTTTATCTACATTAGTGGAATCACCAGCCACGATTACCAAAAGATCATACCATATTATTAGATAATACATGGAGATCATGATGGGTTATGGTAAAAAAAATAGAATGTCATAATCTGGTAATTATTAATGTAACAAGCTATTTATGATGTCTAATTTAAACATTTCACAATTTTACATTTTAAAGAAAAAGGAAGTTTATTTTTCTACATTATTTGTTTTTTTCTTTGTATTTTTAATTTGAAATAAAGGTTAAAAAACTAATGAAAATTAATTTTACAAATGAATAAATTTTCTTTAATTAGTTAAATTTGATTTTCTTAATATTATTTTATTGAATTCCATAAAATAAGTTTTTTGGCGAATAATAAAAATTTATATTTTGGTAATATAAACACATTTTTAAACTAGAATGGCATAAATGTTGTTGAAATATTTTCCTATAAAATATATAAATTTATATTTCAATGAAATCATTGAAAATAATATATATATATATATATATATATATATATATATGTATAACACAAATATATTTTTCGAAATGAATAATATTTTATTCTTAAAACATGTTTCCTTTTTTATATTAAATATTTTTATGAACATGTTATGATTAAAGGAAAAAAAGGGATATAGTATTGTAGAAATAAATTATAATGTTATGTAACAAGTTTAATTTCATTCTTTGGAATACAATTTTGCTTAATAAGGTTAATGTTATTGAACATTTTAATCATAAAACAATTAATAAATTTTGTAATTTATATTTTTTAACATGTATCTGATAAAATTAAAAAGTGAATTTCATATAATTTTGAGGCTTATATATAAATAAATTATCACTCATTAAATTGATAATCAATATGAAATAATATTGGGAACATGTAATGGTGAAAACTAATTTTTTTCAACTAAAATTTTAACATATATATAATGCATCAATTTAAAAGTTATGTTTATATTAAATAGAAATTTAATTAAATTAAATAGTAATTAAATTTCTTTCCTTCACACATAAGTTTTTTTGTAGGGGTTATAGTATATTTTTAATAAAATATTAGATACTCTACAAAAGACTAGATAACCCTATGAAAACAAAAAAAATTATGTATGTTACAATATAATGGTAAATTAAATCTAATGTGTTTGAAAATTTTTGTAAAAACTATTTTGGGGATTTATTTCTAATGTTAAATACAAAACAAACTTATTTATCACTTTAAAAACCATTTAAATGTAAATAATTTATTATAATATTGATAAATATTTGTTTTCCAAAAAGTGTTCTTCTCATCACTAATTAATGGGGACACTTTACAGCTTCATTCCAGACACATTACTTCAAATTTAGTCATGTAAATTTTCTATTTTTAAAATAATATAATCCACTCCAATGTTAATAAGTCTTTGGTGTGGATACATTATCTTAATCCATTAATTTCCCAGAATAATCTCAAGAGAATGTTCAATGTCTCAATATTGGAATCTCATAATCCTAAACCTATTCTTTGTAATAATTATCTTCTAAGCATAAAATAACCCTAATAATATATTTTCCTTATAATAACTATTATAATAATTTTTTTATATTAATTTAACATCCATAATTGTTTCCTTCCTAAAAGATTATAAAAATAATATAACTTTAATAGTTCATTGAGTGTATTACCGCCCCCACTGAGTAATATTTTTCCATTTTCATATTATTTTTCATTAATTATAAAAACCACTAAAAATATTATTCCAAACCGTATAAACATATAAATAATATATTTTTGATTTTTTATAATGATATTATGTCAAAATAAAAAATAATTTCATGTCCAAATAAACAATATCTTAACCTTTCTTGCCATTGAATTATGTTACTTTCTTTCTTCGGTCGGTTTAACCACAAAGTTTAATAGTGCTATAAAAATATATCATGAATAAAAATGGGGATTGATATATGAGTATTATTATAATATAATAATTAAATCATGGTTTATATATTATTCTATAAATTTTATATTAAGTGATAAACTTATTATTAAAATGTAATATTTGATTTGAAATACTTCCCAAATATGGTGATAATGATTCCAATTTCACAATTCATAACTAATGGAAATGGACCGAGATATGATATTGATAAATAAATATAATTTATCTAATATGTTTTCTTTAACTATAAAATATTGACTAAATTTTAGAGATTAGAAAAGAAAAGAACTGCAATTACGAATCTTGTTGTAAATAATCAATACCACTCAAAGATGATATTCAAAATAGATAATTACTTAATAATATACATGTAGAGAAAAATTATATATTATATTTATAAAAAGATATAGATATAAAAACAATTATAACTTTTTATGAGGATATTTATTCTTTTATACATGGGATTTAATTTTTTTAGTGGAGTTCAAGAAATAACGTAAGAGTTTCATATCCCAAATTTTAACACCTTGATACATATTTTATTTTATATACCATATATTCATTATAATGTTGTATCTTATTTGAATCAATTTTTTTTATCATTTTATACTCAATATTTATTTTATTTTATTTTATTTATTTAATATTCATCAAGGGGTTTTGATTTAAATGCTCCATGAATAGTAATAATTTTCTTGACACAAAATAAATATCATTTAGTACTAAATTCTCAACCTAATGATGATATTATAATCCCCTTTTATATTTACAATTAAATTTATATATTTTATTTTATATTTTTATATATTCAAGTCAATTATTTGGTAGACCCAGATTTTTTCATGTAATTTTTGTTTAATTGTATGGAATTATTATGGGTCAGTGAAAGTTGTATGTGAGTTATTATGAGGCCCTATATGCCCGGAATGAATTTATGAACTTTTTGTAAGTACGTTCAATAAACGCGCGAGAAGTGTTTTCTAACATTTGAACCCGTGATTGGATTAAAAATATGAGGGCACCATTGAATATGTAGCTCCAATATTCTCTTAAGAAGAGTTTATCTTTGACCATAGTATGTCTGGAAAAAAGACTATTTTTATACATTTTATAAAAGAATAAATAAAATAACTTTGTTATTTTATTCTTCCTTTACCTCCAACAGACAAGAGGCAAAGTGGGACCAGCGGCGTGTCAAGCCAATAAATGGCTTGACCTTTCAAATCTTATATAATGACGTTGTTGGGAATTAGGAATGTTCCTAATTAATTAATAGTCATAAATCCCATGAGTGTTAGACACCCTCCCCCTCTCCTATTTAAATGGATCTTGGGGAGAGGTATTAGCACTGCTTCACGATGATAAGAAGTGCTAAAAAAGTGTCAAGATGCCAAACACTTAGAGGACAGAGCCGGTTCTTGCTGGCGGTGATGGGTGACACCGAAAAACGAACTGAACGATGATGTTTGACTGGCATCGTTGGAAGATTGTTGTGGGAAAAACAAACACTAACCCAGTTCCCCAATCATAGGTGTTTTATATCATTCTTGAGATTGGATTTAATTTTGATTTTAATTTAAATATTCGTAGAATCCTTTTTCCACACTTGTGTTGTTTTCAAGATAATGCTATGGGCGCGGGGAAAACGAACCTGGCCCAGACCCTCCACTACCTTACTACCATTTTGTTCAATGTGAAAGAATTTGGTGTGGTGGTACTGGAGACCAGCATCAGTAGGGACCAAGGTGGCATCCGACACCAGCCAGCCATGATAGAGGAGGCAACACACCCACACCACTGGAGGAACCTATAAGGCCTCGGCCTTAAACCTTTCTTAATATTGAATTAAATGAATAATTCACATTGAGGATCTTATCAGGTTTAGAGTTTTAGAGATTTAGAACATAACTATTACATCTCAAATGATTACAAAGTAGACACTTCAACTAAGATTCAATAGAATAAAAAACTCTTAAAAAACATGTCTAGTTCCATGTTTTATATAGCATGACTTCCCCTTGATCCCATCCTCGACCCTATTCCACAATAAGTCATGTGAAAAACATTTCAAAAAAACTTGGGGTGAGCATAAAAATCTCAGTAAGGGATACACAAAGAATGAAAACTGTTAGTTTATCAAAACAACAAGTAAACCATGTATACATTATCAAAGAAATACTTTTCACCTTTATGAAGTAGTAAAAACACTTCACTGATTAAAAGATCATTACTTACCATTTTTTAACCAAAAGATTACCATGAAACCCATATAAAGATCACATAACATATAAAGGTAACCTGTGACATAAACATACTTAAATGGAGTAACCATACGGTTGACTTCCACACATACTTAATGGAATATCCATACAGCCGACTTCCATACATACTTAATGGAATAGCAATACGGCCAACTTCCATACCCAATGCATTGGAGGTTAAAATGTAACCAACCATCCTGGTATTCACGGCACCACCTGTCATATGGTTTATCACGTAACCACCCGTCAAATGTCCAAGTACCATTATAAATATCATAAGACATAAAACAAATATAATGGAAAGAAAACATTTCCACACTTTGATCACAATATATCACTTAAATATATTGACATAAAAAATCCATTATAAAAACCATTTTCAATACTAAAACACAAAAAAGAGTATATGGTATTTATTTCATTTTAAAAAAACATTATGGCTTATTCAGTAAGCCAAAGACCAAATAATACTTGCGGCGGCGGAAAAGGTCGTTGTCCTGTGTACGTTAAAAGAAACATTCCTTTTGGTCATTTTGTAAAACACTTCGTAGAAAAAGATTTCTTTTGTATAAAAGTAAAATTCTAAGGGTTTTATACACTATATAAAAGAAAGGTTTTTATAAAACGAAGTATGCCTCAATGGATGGAGATTGAGACAAAGTCCCTTACCTCGGGTCCTACTTGACTCGATCGTTCATTAATGTCCTGAATAATAAACTTGTGTTAATTTCTACTTTCTTAAGAACCTTCTTCAAGTTCATTATTACTTTTAGGACACACTCTTATGGTTCCCACATGCCACCTGGTGAAGCTACGTGGTTTCGCCGCTGTGGAGGAAACTGAATGGCCCTCCCGGCTGTTTGGGAAAATCTGGGGGTCACACCACCGGTGCCGACTTGGGTGGGCCCCGCCATAGCGGACCGCTCCACCCAACTGTGGGCCGCGCCCCCTTGTGGGTTGGGATGCCCCCTTTTGGGTTGGTATGCCCCCTGTGGGCTGATCCGCCCCCATGAGGGCTGGCTCGGACCACGGCCCAGCGGGCTGAGCCCGCCGCAGCCCAGGCTAGATCGGGTCGGGTTTCACTGACTGGGTCAGACCGGACCCAGACCCAACCAGACCCAGAAACACATAAAAGGCCATAACATGAAATATATGCATTCATTTGATGACCCATCTATAGTGATGGGACCCTTGGTGAAAGAAGGTACTTTGGATATACTCCACAGGATTTTTGGAAATAGTTGGAGTACAGACATGTTGGATCGAACCCAAATCCCACCAGGCCCTCGGAACCTAAACACTTATAAATCACTGACCGTTCATCCAATTGATGCACCGTCTATCACATTGGAACCTTTATGGCATGGAGGTCCATTAGGTTACTCCTTTGTGGAGATTAGTGGTGCTCTAGGTATGACCAATTACTCGAGGGGTTGATTCTGCAGAACTCGAGCGCACCAGGTGCAAGGAATCTTGTGGTAGGCAATAAAGTGAAGGAAGAACATTGATCCTGTGTGGGTCAGCATCTATCAGATCTTTTGTGGTTCTGCGCCCAGCAATCCTATGAGGGTCAGTGCATACCAATATTTTATGGGTCTGATCCTGTGTGGGTCGGTGGGGTTTATTACCTATCGATCTTGTGTGGGTCAGTAGTAGTTCCTCTTAATATAATAAGATGATCTAGCTTATGACTAATCATATGTACATCTATAATTATGTTATACCTTAGTGTGAGCTATGTCTTCTAATCTTCTTGGTGTTACCAGTGTGATAATTTTATCATCGTGGTGTTACCTATGTGGTACTTCTACCTTTGTGGTGTTGTCTTCGTGGTGTTACCTTTGTGGTACTTATACCTATGTGGTGTTACCTTTGTGGTATACTTACCTCATGTATGGGATTTGAATATATTGATTACTTAGGTGTATGTATGGGAACATACCTAAGTATAGTTAATTTATATCACTTCATGCTTTCATATTGAGGTCTAGCTTTGTGGTATTTCCTGTTGAGTCAATAAGGTTTTCCTTATGACTTTTCCATTTCATCTTATTTTGAAAATCACAAACACCTTAAAATTAAGAAAATCTATTTCTTTAATTGTATAATAAAATTTTCCTTATCAAAGGAATTTACCCCTACCATATTTTCATTACTCATATCAATTTTTTTCTTAAGTATAAAAATCAAATTCATACCTAAAACCTCATAATCATATAATACTTAGACAAGAGGCATTATATTCTAGGATCTAAATTCTTGATATGAACTCTAATGAAGATCCATTCCGAATTATGGATACGAACTCTAATGATGTTCCAATCTGAATTCTGGATACGAACTCTAGTGAAGTTCCAGTCCGAATTCTAGATACGAACTCTAATTAAGTTCCACTCCTAATTCTGGATACAAACTCTAATGACGTTCCATTCTGAATTCTGGATATGAACTCTAATGAAGTTCCACTCCGAATTTTGGATGCGAACTCTAATGTAGTTCGACTCTGAATTCTGGATACCATATCTCATTTAGTTCGACTCCAAATTCTGGAAATGAACTCTCATATAGTTTCACTTTGAATTATGGATATGAACTCTATGTAGTTCGAATCTGAATTTTGGATACGAACTCTCATGTAGTTCAACTCCGAATTATAGATAAGTACTCTCATATAGTTTGACTCTAAATTCTGATTACGAACTTATCTATGATCAGACTCCGAGTTATCTGAATTCAGACTTCGAACTCTTATGAGTTCTGACTCTAAATTCCCATGAACTCTGACTCCAAACTTTGTATGTTCTGGTTCCAAATTATAATGAAACCAGACTCTGAATTTCCTTAGACATTCATACTCCGGATTTCTATAGAATTCAGGTTCCGAATTCCTACAAAACAGAATCCAAATATCTCTATATTATAGACTCTAAATTTCATTTTGGATGGACTCCGATCTTTTCTTTTATTACATTTTTAACATCACTTTTACTTATGCTTACACTTGTTTCATTTCAAAACAATGTCGTACTTTCAGTTAGTAACTAACCGTTGGTTGTGTGACAAGTGTACAAGTCCCTCTGAAATTCAAGGAGAAATATGACCGTTGGAGGAGGGAGACGACCGTTGGATATTTTCCTATAAATATGAGCTCATTTTAAAGTGTTTACAACTTTTGGAATTTTGGTGATCAGAACTTCCTGAAGTGATTTCTAGAGAGTGGGGCTCTTATCAACTCTCATGCTTCGTGCAGAAAGTTTTGAACAGCTTGTTCAAACATTTCTTCATCCAGACTTTCTTCATGTGACTCCAATTGTTGCCGATTAAAATTGAGGACTTCCATGGATAGGAAGACAGAGGTTCCAACACCTTGAAGTTGAGGGCTTCCTAGGTGAGGAAGATAGAGGTGTCGACTACCTGATAGTTGGGGGATTGCGGGGATAGCAAGATAGACTCTGATATTCGTATCGAGGGCTTACCCTGGTGTGGGTAAGATAGACTTTCTTTAAATTATAAATCAAGGGACCTTTATCCAAGGTTGTTGAATACCCTTCTCTTCGGGTTAAAAGAGTTATTGTTTGTTACTTGTAGTTTTTACTAATTTTTTTTCCACTGCATTTTATATTTTTAAGGAAAGTATAACTTCCTTATACTTCCTTAGTTGTACTATGCTATAGTTAGATTCTATACGCTTTGAGGTAGAATCTTAATCATTGTAACTTTTGTTAAGTTCCATTTTTGGAATCACTATTTTGGAATCTAGTAAGTCATTAGTACACATAGAGGTTTTGTGAATTATATTGTTTAACCTTTTTAAACATAATCAACCTAAAATTTCCGAAAGGAATTTTTAAAAGGGTACAATTCACCCCCCCCCCTCTTGTATCTGAGAATCTCATTCTTATTTTGATCCTAAATTTGGTATTACAGAGTATATCATACCTGGAATCATACCATCCTAACAATTGGTATCAGAGGATTTGGTTCAATCTGAATTAATCTCATGATTAAATTTAGAGGATAATTCTCATAATTGCTCTTTCGGATCCACATTTTCAGATTCATTCTTCCAGAATCATATTTTTCGGAATCAGTTTTTTGGACTCATAGTTCAGATTCAATTTTTCTTAGAGATACAATTTTATTTTCTTAACAAGTTTGTGTGTCAAATTTTTTCTTAAGGATAGAAGGATTAAATGTCAGTTCTATCGAAAACCAAAATCCTACTTGACCACCTATCTTTGATGGTAATGATTACGAATATTGGAGAGATCATATGAAGTGTTTCGTTATCAATACTGGGGTAAATAACTTTTTCATGCGTACTGGAGGATATAAAATTCCTCACAAGGAATTAAATGCTTTTACTAATCAAGAATAGCGTGAATACCAACTCAACTATAAGGCACACAATACTTTTCTTTTTTTCAATAAATAAAAACATATATATCCAAATTTCTTCTTGTGAAACTGCTAATTGTATATGGAAGAAACATGAAGTTACACATTTTGGTACATCTAAAGTGATTGAGACTAAAAGAGCCATGCTCAGAGCTAAGTATCATGATTTTAATTTTCCTTATGGAGAACCAATTTGTAAGGTACAACAGAGATTCAAGACTATCGTGAATATCTTACAATATATGGGAGAGAAATTTCTAGATTATAAAGCTCTTATTGAAAATATCATAGATATCATGCCGAACGAGTGGGAATCAAAGATAACTGCTATCGATGTAAATATAAAGGTTATCAAATTTCTCTTGATAAACTGTTTTGAACTCTTCTTCAACATGAAACTAGAATAAAGAGAGATGCAGAAAACATAATGAATAATAATGGTAATGGTAGTGTTTCTTTTACTACAACATCAAATCATATGAAATCTAAGACTCCTGAGAGAGATACTCGATCTAAATCTAATATGGCTACTATCCTATCTGAATCTAGTGAGAGTGAAGTATCAGAAAATGAGTTAGATAATCATTCTTGATGGATGAAAAAGATTGTTGGATAGTGAAATTTCCAATCCATGTATAATAAAAAGGAATGTAAAGATACGAATGATTTAGAGGTCACATGCTATGAATGCAAGAGAGCTGAACACATAAGACCTGATTTCCCTATGCTCAAGAAAAAAGAGAGAAAAGAAAGGCATTTTGAAAGGAATGAAAATAAGTATTACAAGTAAAAAGATATGAATTTTCAAAAAGCTAATGACACCTGGAGTGCCAGTGGTGGTGACTTTTTAGATGAATCTTCTGATTATGAATCTTCAGGACAAAAGAATCTTGGCCTCATAGCCCGACTACCTATTGATAATCAATAATTTATGGATAAGGTACACAATGCGGAATCCTTGACCAACGTTTATCTATATACTAATGAAAGTAAATATCATAACTCTTCCGATGAAGAAAATACATTACGTACCTATGAATAAGTTTCAAGGTTTTCTGAACTTCTTGATACTGAGAACTCAAAACTCGTTAAAAAGCTTGATAAGTCAAACTCTAGGAATACTTTTCTTACAAAATAAATATCAGATCTTTCTAAATATCTTGATAGAAAAAATGCGGATTATGAATGAATTTTAAAAAATCCTGAGGAAGTAAGTACTGAGAAGAACAAACTTTCGAAATATCTTGAAAAAATAATTTCTAAGAAAAATTTTTTTGAGCCTAGCTCTACTTCAAATGTTTTTGAAGATAAGAACATAGTTATCAAACTCAAATCCGAAATATTTTCCTTGAAGAAGTTTTTTTCAAATTTTACCCATGGTAATGAAAATTTTGATAATATGTATTTACAAATTTGTCCTCGAAGGAATACATCTCGTTTTGGTTACAATAATTATAAACTGATTTTTAGTAACAACTACTATGTTCCTCAAGGTGCCCCATTCAATACAAAGTGTCAATGTGGTGGTCACTGGGAAAATAATTTTTCATTAAACAAAACCCAATATTTAGGATATCAAAAGTATTATTTTTCTAAGAATATTTGGGTACCCAAAATTTTACTTTCTGAAATTTCTCAATCCATGCAATTCTGGATTCCAAAAGCCTAACATTTTCATATTTTCATGAAAATAGGGAATGTACCAACATAAATACATGGTACATGGATAGTGGATGTTCCTGGAATATGACTGGTAACAAAAACTATTTTGAAATGATTATCAAGATGAAAGGAGGAAATGTAACTTTCAAATATAATGCTCAGAGATAAATTATTGGTATAGGTAACATTGTTATTCTTGTAAAAACCATGATTTCAAACGTTCTATTTGTTAAAGGTCTTCAACACAAACTCATTAGAATAAGTCAATTATGTGATGAAGGATACCTTGTGAATTTTAGAAATGATAAGTTCTTAGTACACAATTCCAATGAAGAGTTTATTCTTTATTCTAATAGGCAAGAGAATGTTTACACACTAAACGTAATAGACTTCAAGAGCGAAGACTTACCTTGAATTAGTGTAATGGAATATCATTCTTGGTTATGGAATAGAAGGTCAGTATAGTGTAACATTAGGAACTTATGGAAACTTTCTAAGAAAGGTTTAGTTAAGAATATACTGGACCTTAGAATTGATTCTTCAAAAGTCTGTGAACCTTGTCAAAATGGCAAGAAACATAAATCAGGTTTTAAATAAATCAGTGAAGTCTCAACAACTGATGCACTACTATTGGTGTACATGGATATTTTTGGTCCAACACCAATTGGAAGAATTGGGGGACAATATTATGTATTTGTCTTGGTTGATGATTACACTAGATTTACATGGGTCTTGTCACGACCTGACCTTGGGGCTCGTGCTGCGACCACCCCAAGCCCACCTTCCATAGGCAAGGGGCTGGCGACTAGCACCAAGGCGTAATTCCCAATAAAAGAAGGGAAGGCATTTCCTTTGTTAAGTAAACAAACACCACAGAGTAAGCAAGAAGAAGTAAACACTAATTAAAACTGCGTTTAAAAGTATGTGCGGAAATGTAGGTGGGCCATAATAAAAACCCAAACTGAAAGTAAAGTACAACTGGAAAGAAATTACTGCAACTGAAAAGTAAAACCGCAATGTAGTGTCGTCCACCGGAAGTCCCACATAAAGGGTGGGTAAAAATAGCCTCCTCAGCTCCACGGGTCCAGCCGTCCGCTCTGTGTACGTCCTGCCCAGTGGTCCACCTCCAGGTACCGACTTTCTCCACATGCCTTCACCACGATCATTGTTGTCCGTCATCTGCATCCAACACAACGTTGTGCGGGTATAGCCCGTGCAGGGGTGAGTATAAGCTACTCTGTTGGGACCCTGAGACCCCCGATAGTCTCCCAGAAACCACAAAGGATAATCCACAAAGGAAAGATACAATCACAAAGTAACATCCAACACAACGTAGGTATATTCCCATACATATACCTAAGTCATCAATTCCAGTTCGTCTCCAGCATCCAAGCCCAATTTCAAACACGTCCACACAGGATAGCACAACACAATACACATAGGAAAGCAAGTCAATCATATCAAAGATAATGATTGAAAGTCAAGACTCAGTTCACACAGGTATACATCTTCGTAAGGCAATAAAGATGATCAGATATAGCCACTGATTCATCTAAGCCATTGGACCCACAATGGATCGATAGGTACTAACCCCTGCAATGACCCACAAAGGATCGATAGGTACTAACCCCCGCAATAACCCACAAAGGATCGATAGGTACTAACCCCTACAATGACCCACACAGGATTTGACCCACACAGGATCAGTATGCGCTGGCCCACACAGGACCGCTGAGCGCTGACCCACATAGGATCTGATCCACACAGGATCAGTAGGAACTGACCCACAGAGGATCGCTGAGGGATGTAGTCATCACTGTCAAACCCACGGAGGATTCCCGTACAGTCTTCATCGTCGTCGTAGTCACAGCCAGATCTAGGGTTCCCACACACAGAAAGCTCGTTTCGGGAGGGTTTGCTCCACGAGCTGAGGGGATGATACATCACCAAACACAAAGTCTGGAGTTGATGTATCCCAAAGTTCCGTATCGTCAACAGGAACTCAACGTGACAAATGACGCGTCAATCGGACGCCAGGACAGAGAGTTATTGGATTTTTCTCCAGAGGGGCCCGGTTGGTTTTTAAGTCAAAACCAACCTGATCATACTCCAACTGTGTTCAATCCCCAAGCGGAGTAAGACAAAATGTCCGTCTCACTAAGAGGAAATCCATCAAAGTCGACGGAATGTCAATCGGACGTCCGGAGCTCAAGTAATAAGCGTTTCCGCTCCGAGGGCCCGGTTGGTTTCGTGTACAAACCAACCCGGCTGATCCCAATGTTCTCCGAAACCTTTAGTGTAATATAGTGAAACGACCGTCTCGATCCAAGGATCACATCGCAGTTGACAGTGCGTCGATCGGAGGTCTGCAACCCATGTTATGGGAAAATTCCAGGAAGAGGTCCGGAAATAGGGGGTTCGGGCACGGTCTGACCCTGCCCGATACCCCCTGGGTCGGCCCGAACCGGATCGACTTGACCTGGGTACGGGTCTGGCCCAATAGGGCGCAGCGCGGCCCGGTGGGTGCGGCCCGTCCTGGCGGGCTCGTCCTGGCCGGCGTGGCCTGGCGGCTCGGCCGTAACGGCCGAGCGAAAGGGGGGGAGTGCAATGCCCCCCAATATGGAAAACTGTGGCCCCCATGTGGGGGCCGCTCCTTCGTCCAGCCAGGGGTTACGACCCCCGGTTCCTCGTTCGGACGTCCCGGCTGGCTGGCCGTGCTGCTGTCGCGGGACCCCGATGTCCTGCACTCATGCTCTGGCACCGGTGGCCGGTAGCCAGCCGCCGCTCCCTACTCCGTTGCTGCCAAAGGACACAACCTTAGTCCGACCCGCACGGTGTGATGGCGCCACGCCCCTCCGCCATGGCCCCGCTCCGGCCGTAGTGTCATCGTGGCTCCCCGGCGCGGCGCGACGGCGACGCCCTCCTTTCCCAGAGTTCTCTCTTTTCCGCGTGGGGCGACGACATCGTGCCATCTTCGTTCCAATCAACAACGAAGGACATCAATAATAAGGGAGGGGGTCGGCCGTGTTTGTGCGGTCCAGCCACCTCCCGTTAATCGATAGCATGTGGATAAAAGTTAATCGATGAATGCCCAAAATTATTCATGACATAAAACCAAACCCCTACCTCAAAGAAAAGGTTGAACGAAGGTTTGTCGTGGAATTGAATGGTGCAGAAGAAGGCGTCGCAGAAGGAGGATAATCGGCATCGCAGAGAAAAGATTCGTCGGCATCACATCGTCGATCTCCGAGGATGGCTTCTCTCACCGGCTACAGAGAGGGAAGAAGATGGTACGACAAACTCCCCTTTGCGGTGACAGAGTTCTTCGTCAAAGGCTCGGTGTTCTTCGCATTCTTCGTCGTGGAAGAAGAACTTCAAGACGTATAGAAAATCCTCTCCAAAATCCTCTCGCATAACCAAAACAACACTAATAAAATAATCATTGCCTTATTTTATTACACACGCCAAACGTTTTGAAATTAAAAAATTGAATCATTCTATTAATTGGATTAATTGAAAAGTTTAACCGCCTAGTTAAAGAGGCGTTTAATATTTAGTTTAACGCAAGAGTTGACTTCATTTAATGGGGGTGCGGGTGCGTTACCTAATTAAAAGAGGGGGTTTGGGGAAGTTGAATAGGTGGGGCTCGTGTTGGTCCCACCCCACAAATATCCTACCTAGTGGAGTAGGATATATTGGGTCCCACTCTAAACACTTATCTTATGTTAAAATAAAATAAAATTGGTTGCACCATTTTATTTTATTCCTTTACTTAACCCAAAAGTTTTAAAACCACACCCGAGAAAACGCAACTCCGGAAAAGGTGTTCCTATGAAAATACAGGCGCTGCGATTCCAACGGCGTCCTCAGATTTTGATTTCGAGCATCGGTTCAAAAGTTTGGAAAACCCGCTCATTCGTTCACTGAACGTACCCGAGCTAAACATCAGAAAATGATTCCGGGCACACCGGGCCTCGGAATCAAGTGCCATCAGAAACTGCATTCTTGTAAACATCCAAAAACAATTAAGAAAAAAAACTCCCTTGAATTTTTACGGGTCTTTACATTACTCCCACCTCAGGGCTTTACATCCCCTTAAAGATACATCATAAACTAGGGAAACAAATGTGGGTATAGAGCACGCATCTGAGCCTCCTGCTCCTATGTGCTCTCCTGGAGGTTCCCGTGCTGCCATCCGATGCGCACTAGAGGAATTGACCGTCCACGTAGGACCCACTCCTATCGATCCTCAATTTCCACTGGAACCTCTACAAAAGCCTCCCCATCATCAGCGTCCATCTCCCCATGCTCAATTATATGCGTCAGGTCGTTCACGTATCTCCTTAGCTGAGATACGTGCATGATTTCGTGCACCCAGTGCAACTGAGGTGGTAGAGCCAGGCGATATGCCACCTCACCTATCCTACTAAGGACCTAGAATGGTCCGATTAAGCACGGAGATAACTTTCCACCTCTGCCAAATCTCTATAATCCACGTCGAGGTAAGAACCGCAAGAAGACATGGTCACCATCCTCGAAATGTAGTGGCCTCCGCCTCCTTTCAGCATAAGACTTCTACCGGCTCTGAGCTGTCTTCATCTGCTCCTGGATGACCTGGACCTTCTCTGTCACGGCATAAACCCTCTTTGGTCCCACACGTGTAGACTCCCCAGGGTCTGTCCAGCATAGCGGTGATCTGCAAGGTTGGTCGTACATCGCCTCGTATGGTTCCATCCCGATGGTGGAGTGGTAGCTATTGTTGCACGCGAACTCCACAGTGGGTAGGTGATCCTCCCAGCTACGACCAAAGTCGAGAACACATGCACGAAGCATGTCCTCGAGGGTATGAATGGTCCTCTCCGTCTGACCATCCGCATGAGGGTGAAAGGCGGTGTCAGAGGTAGTTGCATCCTGAATGCCTCCTACAACCCCTTCCAAAGCCGGGATGTAAAGCGAGCATCTCGATCGGAGTTGATAGATGATGGCACACCATGAAGTCATACAATCTCTTGAACATAGAGATGTCCCAAGCTCTCTGTTGATCCCTACTCTCTGATGGGTAAGAAGTGAGCCGACATGGTGAGTCGGTCGACAATCACCCAAATAGAGTCGTGACCTCTGGAAGTGCATAGAAGTCTAGTCATGAAGTCCATAGATATCCCATCCCACTTCCACTCTGGGACCTCCAAAGGCTGTACCAAGCCTGCTGGTACCTGGTGCTCTGCCTTCACCTACTGACAGTTGAGGCATTGAGAAACGAACTCTACCACAACCTTCTTCATACCGAGCCACCAGTGTTGTCGTCTAAGGTCCTGGTATATCTTCTCCACTCCTGGATGTAGCGCTAAAGGGGAAGTGTGAACCTACCTCATCACATCCTCCTGTAAACCAGCTGGTACCATGGTGCGTCCTCTGAAAAGGTTGATGTGCCCTCCTCCCATAGAGAATCCATTAGGTGCCTTTCCTGTGGATATCTGTGCACACCGCGTCTCACAGTCATCGTCCCCACATCGTGCCCCTCTGACCCGCTATATAAGTGGAGGAGTGATTGTGAGTGACTGTAGAAAGGCTTCCCCATCACTATCCATCAAGGATATCTGCAAAGCGGCTAGCTGCTCTATCGCCTCCCCAAGTAGCTGAATGCCTGTCCTCCTACTGAGAGCATCAGCTACTACATTCCCCTTTCGAGGAGTATAGACTATCTCAAAGTCATTATCCTGGAGGAACTCGAGCCATCGTCGCTGTCTCAGGTTCATGTAATTTTGTGAGAAGATGTACCTGAGACTCTGGTGGTCAGAGTAGACTGTAAAGCACTCTCCCATTAGATAGTGTCACCACATCATCAAAGCGAATACCACTTCTGCTAAATCACGGACATGGGTAGCGTAGTTCTGCTCATGCTGCCTCAACTGATGATATCCATAGGCAATCACGGCCTATTCCTGCATCAGGACACATCCAAGTCCGGTTCTTGATGCATCGCAGTAGACTACATACCCTACTCCTTCCTCTCATAGCCTCAAGATAGGCGTGCTATTCAATCTTTGTCTCAGCTCCTGGAAGTTCTACTGACATCTTTCTGACCACACAGAGGGTTTCCCCTTCTAAATCAATGCTGAGAGTGGTGCTGTAGCTCTGGAAAATTCTGGCACGAATCTCCAGTAGTACCCAGCTAGCCCCAACAAACTCTGCACCTCTGTCACGCTCCTGGGTGGCTCCCAAGCTAGCACTGCCTCGATCTTGGCAGGATCCACCACAACTCCCGCCTCAGAGATGACGTCTCCCACGAAGTGGACCTCACGTATGTAGAACTGACACTTAGAGAGCTTTCCATAAAGATGGTGCTCTCGGAGTGTGTCTAGTACAACACGAAATTGGTAGGCGTGCTCCTCCTTAGTGGTCGAGTATATCAAAATGTCATCAATAAAGACCACGACAAATCGATTGAGGTATGGCTGAAAGATCCTGTTCATGAGGCCCATGAACACTGCTGGAGCATTGGTTACGCCGAATGGCATAACCAAGAACTCATAGTGGCCATACCGACATCTGAAGGACGTCTTATGCACGTCCTTGTCTCGAACTCTGAGCTGATGATAGCCTGACCTGAGATCTATCTTCGAGAACCACCGTTCTCCCTTGAGCTGATCGAAGAGGTCGTCAATCCTCGGTAGCGGATACTTTTTCCTCACGGTCACCTGGTTCAGGCGATGATAGTCGACACAGAGTCGCAAGCTCTCGTCCACCTTCACGGCGAACAATATCGGGGAAGCCCAGGGTGAAACACTGAGTCGTATGAATCCCTTTCCCTACATGTCCTCCAGCTGTACACGTAGCTCTCGATGCTCAACGGGAGCCATCCGATATGCTGGGGTGGATATCAGCGCTATCACAGGGTACCGGTCAATAGAAAAGTCTACCTCTCTGTGAGGAGGTAGTCCTGGAACGTCGTCGAGAAAAACATCTGCATACTGATCCACCACTACAGGTAATCTCAGACTCTGCACGTCAACTTCTCCTAGGATGAGGCAAGACAACTGATGAGTTATGGGCTATCCTCTCCTCTGCGTGAGTCCATCATGCACTGCAAATGCTCCCTTCTTTCCGATGAAGGTGAAACTGCTCCCATCGGTGCGAACACATCGCACCTTGCGCCTAATGCAGTCAATCTGAGCATGGATTGTAGATAACCAATCCATGCCCAAGATTACATCATAATGCCTCGACGCCGCTACAAGAAGATCCCAGCTGAAGCTCTCTCCTCTTAGAGTAAGCTCACACTGCCGACACCAGTGTGTAATCATCGAGTCTACTCCCGTAGGAGTCTATAGCCGTAAGGATCTAGCTAATGGCTTCGTCAGAATCTCCGAGATCCGAACAAGGGCAACGGCAATGAAACAATGACTCGCTCCTATGTCTATAAGAACTGTATAAAGGGTGGAATATACACATATAGTACCTCGAATCATCTTGTGCGCGCCGTGGTTGTAGGCCTCCAATGCCTAAATTTTTGCCTGTCTCTGCCCACCAGCTCCCTGTAGTCGGGGTGGGCCTCCTGGTTGTTGTGGTGGTAGAGCCTCAAAGCGTCTCCCACCACCTACTGCTCAGCCAGCTCCTCTTCCTCGTCCACGTGCTCCCTGTGGACCACCACGGTTGACCCTATGACTCTGCCTGGGTGGTCCCTCAACCATCTGATGCTCCTCCGCACGGCGGGTCCGGTAGTCACGAGCCACGTGGCCCTGCCCGCCACATGTGTAGCACTGTATGCCTCTCGAGAGACTGGATCTGTGCTGTGTGCCCCACACCTCTGAGCCAGTGTCTTGATTTCGGCCGCATGAGGGTCTGGTCCACCTGGACCCACGTGTCATCCGTCGACTGCCAGCTGCAGAAGACTCTGCTACGTGCCGCCCTGTGATAGGTCTCACTGCTGATGTAGGCTCAGTAAGAAAGCTCTCGATGAGAAGGGATCACTCCAGTACCCCTGCCTGTGTCAGAATGCTGAGGGAGATCAGTTATGCCCTGATCTCATGCCTCAATCCCTACTCGAAGGTCCAGGCCCGAAAGAATGGGTCACGTACCATGTCTTTCAAATAGCACGAGAGATCGGTAAATCTCTCCGAGTACTGGGATACTGACAAGCTTCCATGCCGCCGCTATAGTAGCTCCTGTATGCGCACCGCAGAGAGGGTTGCTGGGATGAACTCTGAGCGGAAGAGGCTCTCAAATTCTTCCAGAGGACAGATGCTTCGTCGTGCACCTAGAGCATCAAGCCTCGCCATCTGCCTGCTTCCGCGTGCATGAGACTTGCTTCAAGGATCACAATGAGGTCTGCTAGTGTCCCTACCAATCGGAAAACTCGAACAACTGCCTCCAGCCAATTCTTGGCTCCCTGGGGGTCCGTCTCCCTGCGGAACCTGGGTAGTCTCTGACGCTGAAACTCATGCATTGCACTAAGGCGACGTGCACTATCAGTGGCTGGGGCTCGTAGCATCGGTGGCTCGGCGAGTAGAGGTACCGCTGGTGCCTCTGCTGTCAATGGTCCCTACACCGAGGCCTCGTTGCTCGGTGGGTTGTCGTCACGTACAAAACATGGAACCCTAGCTGGCTACCATCGTGGGGCCATCCAGAAAAGAGAAAGGTGCTCCACGGTCAAACAGTATACCTAGTGGGCTGACACAATGTAATCACAAAGAAAACTTGAAACACACATGCAATCAATGTTTTCGTGCATTGAGTCGGAAATCAGAAGTCAGGGTCCTGGTGTATGGATACGTCGGCCGCCGCACCAACACTAGACTCCCTGGATTGATAACCACACTCAATACCCTTAACACTATTGCTTCACATAGAAGAAAAATTAGAGTCCATAGTTCTGCGGTAGAACCGAACTCCTCTGATACCAATTTGTCACGACCCGACCTCAGGGCTTGTGCCGTGACTACCACAAGCCCACCTTCCACAGGCCAAGGGCTGGAGACTAGCACCAAGGCATAATTCCCGATAAAAGAAGGGAACGCATTGCCTTTGTAAAGTAAACAAACACCACAGAGTAAGCAAGCAGAAGTAAACACTAAGTAAAACTGGGTTACAAAAGTAAGTGCAGAAAAGTAAGGGTGCCAGAATATAACCCCAAACTGAAAGTAAAGTACAACAGGAAAGAATGTATATCAACTGAAAAGTAAAACTGCAATGTCAAGCCTTCCACAGGAAGTCACACCTGAAGGGTGGGTACAGAAATCCTCCTCAGCTCCACGTGTCCAGTCGTCCGCTCCGTGTACGTCCCACCCAATGGTCCACCTCTAGGTACCGACTTGCTCCACAAGCCTCCGCCACGATCAGCGATGTCCATCGTCTGCATCCAACACAATTTAGTGCGGGCATAGCCCATGTAGGGGTGAGTATAAGCTACTCAGTAGGGACCCCGTGACCCCAGAAGGTCTCCCAGAATCCATAATGGATAATCCACAAAGGAATGATACAATCACGAAGTAACATCCAACACTACTTGGGTATATGCCCATACACATACCTAAGTCATCAATTCCAGTTCGGATCCAGCATCCGAGCCCAAGTTCAAACACGTCCACACAGGATAGCACAACACAATCAACATAGGAAAGCAAGTCAATCATATCAAAGATAATGATTGAAAATCAAGACTCATCTCACATAGGTATACTTCTTCATAAGATGATAAAGATGATCAGATATAGCCAATGATTCATCTAAGTCGTTGGACCCACAAAGGATCGATAGGTACTAACCCCCGCAATGACCCACAAAGTATCGATAGCTACTAACCCCCGCAATGACCCACAAAGGATCGATAGGTACTAACCCCCGTAATGACTCACACAGCGTCTGACACACACAGGATCTGTATGCGCTGGCCCACATAGGACCGCTGAGCGCTGACCCACAAAGGATATGATCCACACAGGATCGGTAGGCACTGACCCACAGAGGATCGCTGAGTGCTGTAGTCATCGTTGTCGAACCCACGGAGGATTCTCGTACAGTCTTCATCGTCGTCGTAGTCGCAGCCAGCTCTAGGGTTCCTGCACACAACAACTCGTTTCGGGACGGTCCGATCCACGAGCCAATGGGCTGATACATCAACTGACACAAATTCCAGAGTTGATGTATCCCAAATTTTTGTATCATCAACAGGAACTCAACGTGACAAACAGCACATCAATCGGACGCCCGGTCTGAGAGTTATTGGCTTTTTCGTCCCAGGGGCCCGGTTGGTTTTTAAGTCAAAACCAACCCGAACATACTCCAACTGTGTCCAAACCTCAAGCGGAGTAAGCCAAAAGGTCCTTCTCACTAACAGAAAATCTATCAATGTCGACGACATGTCAATCGGACGTCCAGAGCTCAAGTTATAAGTGTTTCCACTCAGAGGGCCCGGTTGGTTTTGTGTACGAACCAACCCGGACGAACCCAATGTTCTCGGAAACCATGAGTGTAATATACCGAAACGACCATCTCGATCTATGGATCTCATCGTAGCTGACTTTGCATCGATCGGAGGTCTGCAACCCATGTTATGGGCAAAAGACCCAAAGTAGTCCAGAAATAGGGGGTTCGGGCCCGGTCCGACCCGACCCGGGTCCGGGTCCGGCCCAATAGGGCGCGGCCTGGCCCGGTGGGCGCGACCTGGCCCGGTGGGCGTAGCCTGGCCCCGCCAACGTAGCCCGGCCCGGCCTGGCGCGCTCGTCCTGGCCAGCGTGGCCAGGCGGCGTGGTCGTAACAGGCGAGCGGAAGGGGGGGGGGGGGGGGGGGGCGCTGCCCCCTTGTTTGGAAACCCATGACCCCCATGTAGTGGGTTGCTCATTCGGCCGACCGGGGGTTATGACCCCCGGTTCCTCGTTTGGCCGGCCCGGCTGGTTGGCCGTGCTGCAGTTGAGGGACCCCGCGGTCCCGCGCTCCTGCTCTGGCGCCGACCGCCGGTAGCCGGCCGTCGCTCCCAGCTCCGCCACGTCCTTAGTCCGACCAGCACGGTGCAACGGCGTTGCGCCCCTCCGTCGCGGTCCTGCTCCAGCCGCGGTGTCTTCATGGTTCCCCGGCGCCCTGCTCCTTTGTCGCGGTTCTCTCGTTTCCATGCGGTGCGATGACACCATGCCATCTCCGTTCCAATCCACAACGAAGGACATCATTAATAAGGGAGGGGGGTCGGTCCTGTTTTTGCGGTCCGGCCACCTCCCGTTAATCGATAGCATGCGACTAAAAGTTAATCGATGAACGCCCAAAATTATTCACGACATAAAACCAATCCCCTACCTTAAAGAAAAGGTTGGACAAAGGTTCATTGCGGAATTGAACTTTGTGGAAGAAGGCGTCGCGGAAGGAGGATCATCGGCGTCGTGGAGAGAAGATTTGTTTATGTCGCGTTGACAATCTCCGAGGATGGAATCTCTCACCGGCTACGGAGACGGAAGAAGATGGTACGATGAACTCCCCTTTGCGGTGACGGAGTTCTTCGTCGAAGGATCAGCGTACTTCGCGTTCTTAGTCGTGGAAGAAGAACTTAAAAACTTAGAGAAAATCCTCTCTAAAATCCTATCGCACAACCAAAACAACACTAATAAAATAAGTGTTGCCTTATTTTATTACTCATGCCAAACATTTTGAAATTCAAAAATTGAATCATTCAATTAAATGAATTAATTGAAAAGTTTAAACTGCCCAATTAAAGAGGAATTTAATATTTAGTGAAACGCAAGAGTTGACTTCAATTAATGGGGGTGAGGGTGCGTTACCTAATTAAAATTGGGGGTTTGAGGAAGTTGAATAGGTGGGGCTAGTGTGGGCCCCCCACCAAAAATATCCTACCTAGTGGAGTAAGATATAGTGGGTCCCACTCCAACCACTTAGCTTAGGTTAAAATAAAATAAAATTGGTTGCACCATTTTATTTTATTCCTTTACTTAAACCAATAGTTTTAAAACCACACCCGAGAAAATGCAACTCCGGAAAAGGTGTTCCTAAGTAATTACTGGCTCTGAGATTCCATCGGTGTCCTCAGATTTCGATTTCGAGCACCAGTTCAAAAGTTAGGAAAACCCGCTCATTCGTTCACTGAACGTACCCGATCTAAACTTCGGAAAATGATTCCGAGCACACCGGGCCTCAGAAACAGATGCTGTCAGAAACTGCGTTCTTGTAAAAATCCAATAATATTTAAGAAAAAAAATTTCCCTTTAATTTTTACGGTTCTTTACAGGTCTATTTTCTAGAAACGAAGTCTGATGTTTTTTCTTATTTCAAAAGTTTTAGAGCCCAAGTCAAAAATGAAAAAAACCTTCCATTGAAAACTATTAATAGTGATCATAGAGGAGAATTTTAAAATTCGGATTATGAAACATTTTGTAGTAGAAAAGTTATTACTCAAAACTTCTCAGCACCCAGAACACGACAACCAAATAGAGTTGTTGAATGAATAAATAGAATTCGTCAAGAGATAACTAGAACCATGTTGAAAATGTATTCTGTAGCCAAACATTTTTGGGCTTTAGCTGTAAGTACTACTTTCTATACTATAAATCGAGTTTTAATTAGACCTTTTCTTAATAAAACTCCATATGAGTTATGGAATGGTAGAAAACATAGACTTTCCTACTTTAAAGTTCTTGGCTACAAAGACTTCATTTTGAATACTAAAGATAATCTATACAAATTCGCACCAAAATCTGATGAAGGAATTTTCATAGGCTACTCCACAACTTCTAAGGCTTATAGTGTTTTCAAAAAAAACATTTGCACTGTTGAAGAGACAGTATATGTCAAATTTGATGAAACTGGTCCCTTTGTTTTCAAACAACCCCAACATAAATCTTCGGATGTGTTTTCAAAAACATATTATCAACCATTGAAGGAAAATGCTTCTGATAAGGAAAATGTTCAAGAAGATACTTCTGAAACATTTACACCAAGAGATTTCCTACCCTATGTTGATGAACAGGTTTTACAAAACCCAAATCAATCGTTTCTAAATAATCATCCGAGTGAATGTATCGTTTCTGATGTGAATCAACCTATAAGGACAAGAAGTTCCTTTAGAAACGAAGTAGAACATCTAGAATTCCTTTCCCAATTAGAACCAAAAAGCACTGATGAAGCTTTAGGTGATTAAGATTGGATAAAAGCTATGCAAGATGAACTAAATGAATTTGAAAGGAATAATGTCGGGACCATGGTTGAAATACCTAAGGAAACTTTGGTCATAGAAGTAAAATGGGTCTCAAAAATAAGTGTGATGAAAATGGAATCATCGTATGTATTAAAGCTATATTAGTTACTAAAGGCTATAATCAACAAGAAGGAATGGACTATGAAGAAACCTATGCTCCAGTAGCAAGATTTGAATCTACTCGTTTTTTACTTTCCTTTGCAGCATTCTTCAGTTTCAAACATTTTCAATGGATGTGAAATGTTTTTTCCTTAATGGTTATGTTCAAGAGGAAGTTTTTGTTGAACAACCTCCTAGAATTGAAGATAAAAAAACATCATGATCATGTTTTTTAGACTTTCCAAAGCTTTGTATGGCCTTAAACAAGCCCCATGATCTTGGTATGATTGACTTATAGGATTTTTGCTTCAAAATAACTATGTTAATGGAAATGCAGATACAAACTTATTTATAAATAAAGATAAGAAAAAATTTATCGATTGTTCAAATTTATATTGATGACATTATATTTGGTTCAACTCAGTAATCTTTAACTAATTGCTTTGTGAATTTAATGAAATATGATTTTGAAATGAGTATGATGGGTGAGTTAGCATTTTTCATTAGTTTTCAAATTTCTCAAAAACCGGCAGGAATCTATATATCCCAACATAAGTATATTAAAGATCTTCTTAAAAATTATGGATATGAAAATACTAAATGTATTAGTACACCCATTGGTACTTCAAATACACTTGATCTCGATGAAGCTGGGAAACCAGTTGATCAAACATCTTTTAGAGGTATGATAGGATGCTTACTATACTTAACAGCTAGTCATCCAGATATGATGTATTCAGTATGCTTATGTTCAATAAATCAATCCAATCCAATGGAATCTCATTTAAAGGTAGTGAAAATAATTTTTCGCTACCTAAAGGGAAGCATGGATTTTGGACTCTTTTACTCTTCTGGAAATGATTTTGTTTTCAAACGCTTTTCAGATTCTGACATTGGTTGAAGTAGAATGGATAGTAAGAGTACATACGGAACTTGTCATTTCTTAATAGATTCATTAGTTTCTTGGTCTTTCAAGAAGCAACACTCAGTATCACTCTCCACTACTGAAGTTGAATATGTATTAGCTGGAAGTTTTTGTGCTCCAGTGTTGTGGATGTAACACACACTCATTGATTATGGCTTCAATTTTACTAAGACTCAAATTTTTTGTGATAACACAAGTTCCATTTACCATAGTAAAAACCCTACACATCACTCTCATGCAAAGCACATAGATATTAGGCATCACTATCTTAGCGATCATACACTAAAAAGAGATATCATTCATCAATTTATCAGAATGCAAGATCAACTTGCTGACATTTTCATAAAATATTTACATTCTGATAGATTTGAATACATTAAATAGAATTTTGGAATGATAACTGTGAGGTAATTTTCCTTCATTAAACTTCTTGTTAAAACTGTAACACCCCAAGCTTTCACGATACGCTTCTCTTTCAATAATGAAATAACTTGCATTGTACGCAAGTTCGAGATTCTAACACACCGTGACCAATAAAAGTAGCCGTTATGAATAGTAATACACACTTTTTGAAATTATATAAATATTATATTTCAAAATGGAATTCTTTTTTGTATTTCAAATATCGAAATTTTCCTATGTTCAATTTTTTGTAATTTTCTGAGAACTTCCAATTTTCTTTGAATAGAAAAAATACTTAAAAACAACTTTTTTAATCAAAATAATTTATAGTGATAAATTATACAATTGAGTGGTTTTAAAGAATAATTAGAATATTCTTTTACCATTTTATTCAAGTGTGGTTATTATAATTAATTTCACTTTGAAATTGGACATAAAAAATTATCAATATTTTGATATATATTATTTCTTAAAAACACGCTATTTGTTGTGATAGTGGGAATTAATAATTAAATTAATTAATTCAACTTATATGTTTTGAATTTTTTAAAATATACATCAGTTTTGAATTAGTAATATCATATATATCTTAGGTTGATTTTTTTTATTGTTCTGAGAAACTTCAATTTTTAATGAATAGTGAAACCACTAAGTGGTAGTTAAAAAACTAATTTTTTGATTAAATGAAATTTTACCTCCTCTGTGTTTTGAATTTCAAAAATCTGACATACATCATTTTCATTAGGAAGTAAAATGTGGTTCAATGGGATTAAAATAATTTTTGGTGAATAGTAACTTTTAAATTCTATTAATCATGATTAAAGGTAATTAGTGTATTTTAAGGTAAATATAATGTTATAATAATATAAAATTACCTTTACAATTGTACTAACGTTATTGGATGAGTTATGGATGACCAAGAAAATCCATAGGTCAACTTGGGGACCCCATGGATCCAATTGGGTAAGAAAATGACAATAATAACTTTTTATTTAAAGTAATAATAAAATTGTCACAAACATGTGTTGTTTTAAAAAAAAAATTCTTACATGGGGTTATATAAGATAAATTTTAGACTATAAATATTAATTTGAAAGATAAAAATATTTCCTACATCATGGTAATTTTGTTAAAATTTTTAGACATTAAATAAATTAATTTTTTTATCACACCATGATGATGCAGTGATTATATGACAACCCTTATTTTTATTACAACTTAAACATGATTTATTACATAAAACTTCACTTGATAAAATAAAGAAGATTGAGAGGTGTAGTGTCTTTGGGGATTAGGATCATTACATAAAAACATAAAACTAAAAATAAAACATCTTTATTGAAAACTTCTTTACATGACCACTACATTCCCTCGTACTTAGAATTGAATGGGATAACCTGAGGACATGCATAATAAAAGGGTGAGCTATAAAGCCCAGTAAGGGAGTACACATGGAATAACATGAGGAGTAAAATACATGATAGAAAATAGGCATATCAATAGATCGTAAGAAAAAAATGAACATAAAGGCATGATAGATCATGATAATCATAACATGGAAATGTGGCAACAACACTTAACATGAAATTAGCATGAGCCAAGGGCCATTGCACCTGGATCATTAGTAAATCCCCATTGCACATAAAGCAAGAGTAAACCCTAGTTGAACATGAATTATCATGAGTCAACACTCATTGTACTTGACATATCATGATACTATAGTTTACCCAATGCATTGGAGCGCTATAAGGGCGCACCCTTCTTAAACATTTCATTTCATGCATAAGTGTGCCACATGGACCATAAAACATGGATTCATAAAACATAATCATTTATTCCACGATAAAGGAATGTGGAATTAATAAATGAAACTTTACAATCAATATGTAAATTTTCATAAAGGTGAATACCCTTGATGGAGAAATGGGCATGGTATTCACAACACAATGACATTGGCTTAGAAAATCGGTGCGATTTCAGCATCGTAACGGTGTGACATAAGAATTCATAAAAAAGGTTGATGAGAGAGAAAGGGGTCCCTCATCATATTTACATGTAATGTACAGTATGGAGGTTAAATAGACACATGTCCCAACAATTGTAATGGAATTTAGATTCAAGATACAAAAGTATTTTCTTGAATGTAAAAGAGGAGAGAGAAGTTCTTTTCGGAATTTCGGCATAGTAACGGGTGTACATGGGAGGCATTTAATGATAGAGAAAGGGGTATCCCATCATTCAAACATAATGAGGGCAGTATGAGGGAGGTGAGAAACCATACCCCAACATTCATAATTGAAATTCAAAGGGAAAAACAACTTAAAGAAAATTGGACAAAAATGGGAAAGGAAGAAAAAACCCTTACTTGGAAGTGTGCTTCCAAAGGCAAGAGAGAGGCTTATGAGAGGCTTATTGGTAGCTTGGGGCACCTTGGGAGGATTCTAGAGAGAGTAGGGCAGTGGTTGGACGAACTAAAAAGGCTTTTAGTGAGGAGGAAGTGGGAGATTGGGTGGGTTTATATAGGAAAGGTGAGGGAATTCTTTATTATTTAGGTTTGGGACCCCTTTTATTAAATTAATCCAAACCACAAACCATCCCATGGTTTTTGACCATGGTTTTTGGAAAAGGGAAGAGTAAAACAATATTTTTTAAGATCAATGTCCTAAATTCTTAAAATAATAAGGTTGCTTATGTGGAGGTGAGTCACACTCCCTTGGAAATTAATTTAAAAAGGCATAGTGTTGAATAAGTCTTGAGGGGTCCATTAATGATTTGAAAAGTAAGTCAAACAAACCCAAAATCACATTATTTTAATTTTAAAATATATATTGGAAAAACATAAAGATTATATTATTTTATTACATTACTATTGGGTCATTATGAGGTCATAAAACACATTATATATTTAAATGGTATTTAATTTTTACCAAAAAATTTGACTGTCTCATAAAATTATGAAAAATTTACCGATGGATAATTTCGACATCCTGATTCCAAAAATAAAATTTATTTTATGTAAATAATTTTCTAAATATGTGAATTTTCACTTTCGAAATAAAAACCGACATTTATCGAAAATTCACAGGTTTTGACAGAAATGGATTTCAAACCTTAATAAAAATTTTAATTGCATTCATAAAATTATAAGATCATTTATATTTAATAAAAATTGATTTAAAAATAATATTATTATTTTATTAAAATATTATTTAATTCAAAAATCCCTTAATTTAATAAAATATATTTCTTAATTAAATAATAACTAAAAACACCATTTGTACTTTAAAAAATATTTACAATGTATCAAAAATGACTATAAATTATTTACAAAAAATAATGTACATGAATATAGTACTACTTATTTGTTACATAACCCCTTAAAACAGCCACATAAGACCTAAGGGTATAGTGTTCGATGGTGACAGACTCTTGGGGTGGCTTAGATAACATCGCTCGATTGGTAATTTCAATCAACTTCCACTTTTCCCGTAGACGGTCACGTTCGAGCTTGACATGATGAAGCTCGGCTTGGGATTGGTCAAGAGCGAAGCCCAAAGATGCCACCTCTTTTCTATGCTTTGAATAATGGGCTTCGTATGGAGCAATTCTACTAGATGAGGCCATCACATCTTTTGTCTGAGTAATTTGGATTTGTGAAAGTCCTATATTTATACTAATCATGTGATCACTGTTCAATGGCTATATTAGAAATGGTAAAAATTATTAACATAAAACCAATGAAGTTGACACTTTATATAAACATAACGAGACATTTAATTAGATCAAGAGGGATTTCCATTAATGAAACTTTGGGTCGTTACAATATTCCCCCCCTTAAGAAATTTCTCCCTTGAAATTTTCTTTTTCCTACACTAAAGCAAATGTGTGTAACTCAGCTTCATAATTTCCTCTAATTCCCAAGTTGCTTCTTCAAACTTGTGGTTTCTCCACAACACCTTGATGAGGGGAATTGTCTTATTTCATAGAACGTTTTCTCTAAGATCTAAGATCTTCACTGGTAGCTCCTCATAATAAAGATCATCTTCCAATTGTACCACCTCAGAAGAGAGTACATATGAAGGGTCTGGTATATACTTCCTTATGAGGGATACATGAAAGAAATCTTGTACTTTGGCCATAGTAGGTAGAAGTGCTAGTCGATAGGCCACAGCCCCGACATGATCAAGAATCTCGAAGGGGCCTATGTACCTTGGACTTAACATCCCTTTCTTTCCAAACCTCATGACCTTATTCCATGGAGATATGCGTAGAAAAACTATGTATCCAACTTTAAACTCAAGGTCTCGTCGATGATTATCTGCATAACTCTTCCATCGACTCTGAGCTGCCTTGATATGCTGCTGAATTTTTTTTACCTTCTCCACCATTTCCTCGACCATTTCTGGTCCAAGAAGCTTACGTTCACCGACCTCATCCCAACATGCCGGTGTTCTGCACTTTTTCTTATATAGGGCTTCATATAGTGCCAATCGGATGCATGAGTGGAAACTGTTATTATAAGAGAACACAACTAGAGGAAGATGTTGATCCCATCCTCCATTAAATTCCATTGAGAAAGCTCTCAACATATCCTCAAGTGTTTGGATAGTCCGCTCGGATTGGCCATCAGTTTGAGGATGATAGGCCGTACTAAAGTTCAGTTCAGTATTCAGAGTATGTTGAAGACTCTTCCAAAACATAGAGGTGAATCTTGGATCTCGGTCAGACACAATAGATAGTGGTACTCTAGGAAACCTTACCACTTCCCTGATATATATCCATGCCAGTTCATCCAATGAGAAATCCTCCCAAATAGCAATCAAGTGTGCAGTCTTTGTAAGACGATCCACAGCAACCCAGATTGCATTGTTGCCTTTGGATGTCCTTGGAAGTCCGTTGACAAAGTCCATGGTGATGTTCTCCCATTTCCATTCTGGTATAGGCAATGGTTGCATCATCCCCTTAGACTTATGCCTCTCTTCATTCACTTGCTGAAACACCAGTCACTTTGATGTATATTTAGTGATCTCCTTCTTTATATTATCCCACCAAAAGTTCTCTCGGATATCTCAATACATCTTTGTGCTCCCTGGGTGAATAGAGAAATTTGAACTATGTGCATCATCTAAAAGTTCATTCAGCTCCGGACGTGATGGAAAACATAGTATTTTCCCAAAACTCACAATTCCTTCTTCATTAACATTAAACTACGAGGATTTCCCCTTTTTGATAGCTTCCACTTTTTCTTGAATTCCCACATCTTCTTTTTGAGCATCCTTTAACATTTCCAAAAGATATGGTTGAGCAATAATTTGTGAAAGCATTGATGATTTTCCTTTCTTTATGATTCCCATGTCCATCTTCATCAAGTCTTTGAAATTTGGATCCTTCTCCATTCTCATCATTGATAGAATTACTCATTCCTTTCTACATATGGAATCTACCACCTTGTTCGCTTTCCCAGGGTGGTAATTGATTGAACAGTCATAATCCTTGATGATCTCTATACATCTTCTCTGGCACATATTAAGCTCTTTCTGTGTGAATATATATTTAAGAATCTTGCGGTCAGTATATATCTCACATTTCTCTCCATAGAGATAATGTCACCAGATCTTCAAGGCAAAGATCACCGCTTCCAACTACAGATCATGTGTTGGATAGTTTCGCTCATGGATTTTCAACTGCCTTGTGTCATAGGATATAACCTTATCATTCTGCATCAGCACACATCCTAAGCCCTTCTTTGAAGAATCACTGAATACCACAAAAAGTTCCCCACTTGTGGGTAAAGTGAGCACGGGTGCAGTGATAAGCCTCCTTTTCAACTCCTTGAAGCTTTCTTCGCATTCATCACTCCAAGAAAAATTTACTCCCTTTTGAGTTAGCTTGGTAAGAGGGTTGGAAAATCGTGAGAAATTTCTCACAAATTGTCGATAATATCCTGTTAACCCCCAGAAGCTACGGATATCTATTACCGATGTTGGCCTCGGTCATCCCTCAATTGCAACTGTTTTGGAGGGGTCCACAGATATCCCATTGCTTGTGATGATATGGCCCAAAAATGAGACCTCCTTCAACCAGAACTCACACTTGCTATACTTGGCATAATGCTTCTCCTTGCGCAAAGTCTCTAATACAATTTTTAAATGCTCCTTATGATCCTCCTTGGTTTTGTAGTATATTAGAATATCATTTTTAAAGACTACCACAAATTTGTCAAGGTAATATCTAAAGACTCTATTCATCAAGTCCATGAATATTTTTGTAGCATTGGTGAGTCCAAAAGGCATTACTATGAATTCATAGTGCATGTACCTTGTACAAAAAGCAGTCTTGGGGACATCTTCCTTCTTCACCATTACTTGATAATATCCCGACCGCAAATCCACCTAGGAGAAGTATTGTGCTCCACGTAGCTGATCAAAAAAGTCATCGATTCATGGTAGAGGATACTTGTTCTTTATCCTGATTTTGTTATGTTCACGATAATTAATGAAAAGCTTCATTGACCCATCCTTCTTCTTGATGAAGAGGACTGGTGCACCCCATGGTGAAGCACATGGGCGTATAAACCCTTTATCCAGATTCTCCTGTAGTTGTTTTTTTAGATCTTCAAGCTCTAAAACAGCCATTCTATACGGAGTCTTGGATATTGGTATCACCCCAGGTATAAGTTCAATTGAGAACTCAACATCTCTTCTAGGAGGAAGACCATGCAGCTCCTCGGGAAACACTTCCGCTAATTCCCTCACAATATGCATTTCTTCAAGGATGGTTTCTTCTTTGGACTCAATCATCTTTGCCAGATATGCGTGATCATAGGGCAGTAATATCCATGCTTGTGATGATGGAGCTAAAGGAGATTCATCTTCCTCCTGACACTTGTAAAGAATATAGGGTCTATTCTCCATATTGAGTGTGATTTCCCTCTCCCGACAATTTATGTTGGCTCTATATAAGGAAAGCGAATCCATGCCAAGAATTGCATAAAATTCCACCAGAGGGAGTATGAAGAGGATCTCCGAGAAATTCAATCCACAAATTATAATAGGGGAGGACTTATATTCATGGGATGCAATGATTTCCCCATTTTCCGTACTCACTGGCATATTTACTTCCATGATTTGTGGCGGTGCTGGGATTGTTCTACTAAACATTCTAGATATAAAAGAATGCGTAGAACCTGAATCAAAAAGTACGTTCGCTATTATTGAATGAATAACTAGTGTATCTGTCACCACCTCGTTGTCGAGGTTCACTTCGGAAGAAGTGATGGAAAAATCTCTTCCTTGCTTTCTTGGAGGTTGTTGGTTGCCTCCGAAAATCGTTGGATTAGGGCACTGATTTGCAAAATGACCCGATTCTTTGCATTTGTAGCATTTAACAATGCATTGATGTTTGAACGGAGCATTCCACTCCTCTGTCGCAGCCGCAAGTCCTTCTTTCCGACAGTTAACATCTAGGTGCCCTTCTCTTCCACACCGGAAGCATTTTATCGTCCCCTTAAGGCAATTTCCAGGGTGCTTCTTTCTGCACTTTTGGCAAGTGGGGTGCTGGATCTTCATAGCACCGTTGGATTTATCCATCAGACCACCAGCATTGAAGTCCACCTTACGCTTCTTGTCCTCATAATACCCCTGTGATTCCCCGATCTCCATTTCGACCTTGAGGGCACATCGGACAATTTCTTCATAGCTGTCGAAGTCACGGATCGCTATTGCTTTCCGCAAGCTAGGCTTCAGACCACCAAAGAAGTGGTCAACCTTGCATTCGGGGGTAACGACAAAGCCGTAAGCGTATCTTGCAAGCCTCGGGAATTCTTCCTCGTACGCTCCACCAGATTCTTCATTTTTTTCTTGAGGGAAAGGAAGTCCCTTTCCATCTTAAGCCGGAGGGTGCATGGAAAATATTTATCGAAAAACATCTTCCAAAAATCATTCCATTCCAACGCCTTGATTTCCTCCTCAGGCTTCATATTTTTTATCAATGTACACCATTGATCAACTTCACCCTCCATACGATAAGCCGCCAGGAGAACCTTCTCTTGTTCAGATCATTGGAGGATGGAGAATACCTTTTCAATGGAGTTGGTCCATTGTTCAGCGATCGTGGGATCAGATGATCCACTAAAAGTAGGAGGCATTTGTCTCATGAAGATCTCAATAGAGACTTGTTCTTTCTTAGGGGGGGGTTGAACATTCCTCTTGACCCGTGTTTCTATTCAAAACATGATTTAGGTGAGAGAGAAGAGTGACAAAGTTCGCGATTCCCGCTCCCATTGGATTTGGCATCTCATTAGTACAGTCATCACATTGATCTTCACAACGGTTGTTAGCCTGAGTCCTTCTATTACCGGCCATTGGTTGGAATGAAAGGAAAGTTAGGGGTAACACATAAATGGTAATCCAAAGAAAAAAGTATATGACTTATAAATAAACGTTCATTTCCTTAACTCATGAGTCTATAGGCTTAAATCTAGGATTTTCATGATCTACTTTCTAACATATATTCTTAGGGGCATTTTTTTAATTCCCTTAATAAGGGTTCATACTAAGCTTGTGAATTTATCAACACCTATCCCCCAGGAGTGTCGTAACCAAGAGTGCAGCAAGGCCCGTTGTCGTGCACCAGTTTCCGTTCGAGTCTAGCTCAAAGCGGTGTTTTCGGGTTTTACCCCTAGGATACATATGTGCCAGAGCCGCCTCTACCTGCTCGTATCCAGACAGAGATGTATTTGTTTGATAAACCACTTACTCAGTACTTACCAAAACATAAAGATGTTTTTATTATACTTAGTCTTGTATCTAAGGCTTTACTAGGGTTTTCTAATCCTAATCTCAAAAATAACCAAACCTATCCTCTGATACCAACTGTGACAACCCTGCTTTTTATTACAACTTAAACATGATTTATTACATAAAAATTCACTTGATACAATAAATAAGATCGAGAGGTTTAGTGTCTTTGGGGCTTAGGATCATTACATAAAAACTTAAAACATTAAATACAACATCTTTATTGAAAACTTCCTTTACATGACCACTACATTCCCTCGTACTTAACATTGCATGGGATAACCTGAGGACATGCATAAAAAAGGATGAGCTATAAAGCCCCGTAAGGGAGTACACATGGAATAACATGAGGATTACAATACATGTTAGTCAATAGGAATATCAATAGAGCATAAGAAAAACATGAAAATAAAGGCATGATAAATCATGATAATCATAACATGGAAATGTGGCAACAACACTTAACATGGAATTAGCATGAGCCAAGGCCCATTGCACATGGAGCATGAGTAAATCCTCATTGCACATAAAGCACGATTAAACCCTCGTTGCACTTAAATTATCATGAGTTAACACTCATTTCACATGACGTATCATGATATTATACTTTACCCAACGCATTGGAGCGCTATAAGGGCGCACCCTTCTTAAACATTTCATTTCATGCATAAGTGTGCCACATGGACCATAAAACATGGATTCATAAAACATAATCATTTATTCCACGATAAAGGAATGTAGAATTCCTACATAAAACATTACAATCAATATTTAAATGTGCATAAAGGTGAATACCCTTGATGGAGAAATGGGCATGGTATTCAATACACAATGACATTGGCTTAGAAAATCGGTGCGATTTCGGCAGCGTAACGGCGTGACATAAGAATTCAAAAAAAAGGTTGATGAGAGATAAAGGGGTTACTCATCATAATTACATGTAATTTACAGTAAAGAGGTCATATAGATACATGTCCCAACAATTTTAATGGAATTTAGATTCATGATACAAATATATTGCTTGAATGTAAAAGAGGAGAGAGAAGTTCCTTTCGGAATTTCGGCATAGTAACGGTTGTGCATGGGAGGCATTTAATTAGAGATAAAGGGGTCTCCCATCATTAAAACATAAATAGGGCAGTATGAGGGAGGTTAGAAACCATATCCCAACATTCATAATTGAAATTAAAAGGGCAAAACAACTTAAAGAAAACTAGACAAAAATGGGAAAGGAAGAAAAAACCCTTACTTGGAAGTGTGCTTCCAAAGGCTAGAGAGAGGCTTGTGAGAGGATTCATGGGATCTTGGGGCACCTTGAGAGGATTATAGAGAGAGTACAGTAGAAGTTGGACGAACTACAAAGGCTTTGAGTGAGGAGGAAGTGGGATCTTGGGTGGGTTTATATAGGAAAGATGAAGGAATTCTTTATTATTTAGGTGTGTGACCCCTTATATTAAATTAATCAAAACCACAAACCATCCCATGGTTTTTGCCCATGGGTTTCGGAAAAGGGAATAGGAAAACAATATTTTATAAGGCCAAAGTCTTAGCTTCTTAAAATAATAAGGTTGCTTATGTGGAGGTGAGTCACACTCCCATGGAAATTAATTTAAAAAGGAAAAGTGTTGAATAAGTCTTGAGGGGTATATTAATGCTTTGAAAAGTAAGTCAAACAAACCCAAAATAACTTTATTTTAATGTTAAAACATATATTGGCCGAACATAAAGATTATAGTATTTTATTACATCACTATTGGGTCATTATGATGTAATAAAACACATTATATATTTAAACGGTATTTAATTTTTACCAAAACATTTGACTGTCTCAGAAATTTACGAAAAATTCACCTTTGGATAATTTTGATGTCCTGATTGAAAAAATAACATTTATTTTATCTAAATAATTTCCTAAATATGTGAATTTTCACTTTTAAAAGAAAAACCGACATTTATCGAAAATGCATGTGTTTTGACAGAAATGGCTTTCAAACCTTAATAAAAATTTTAATTGCATTCACAATATTATATAATCATTTATATTTAATAAAAATTATTTTCATAATAATATTATTATTTTATTAAAATATTATTTAATTCAAAAATCATGTAATTTAATAAAATATATTTTTTAATTAAATAATAACTAAAAACACCATTTGTACTTTAAAAACTATTTACGATGTATCAGAAATGACTAGAAATTTTATACAAAAAATAATGTACATGAACATATTACTACTTATTTGTTACATAACCCCTTTAAACAGCTGTATAAGACCTAATGCCAATGCGTGTGATGGTGACAGACTCTTGGGGTGGTTCAGATAACATCGATTGAGTGGTAATTTCAATCAACTTCCACTTTTCCCGTAGACGGTCAGGTTCAAGCTTGACATGAGGAAGCTCATCATGGGATTTGTCAAGAGAGAAGCCCAAGGATACCACCTCTTTTCTAAGCTCCAACAAATGCGCTTCATATGGAGAAATTCTACAGGATGAGGCCATCCCTTCTTTTGTCTGATTAAATTGGATTTGTTAAAGTACTATATTTATACTAATCATGTGATCACTGTTCAACGGCTATATTAGCAGTGGTAAAAATAATTAACATAAAACCAATGAAGTTGACACTTTATATAAACATAAAGAGACATTTAATTAGATCAAGAGGGATTTCAATTAATGAAACTTTGGGTCGTTACAGATTACCCCATTAATGAACAATTTAAATAAAATGAAAAGATAAAGTAAAATATAAGACTTAAACTTGTCTAAAACCTATTGGATGGGTGTATTTCGAACCCTTATCACCTTATACTTGAAATATATCATTTTGGGACCTTTAAAATCCAAAAATAATTTCATAATAAAGTAACATTTCATGCCTTTCAAAAAGAGCCCCTCCTCTCCTCTTATAAAAGGCCCCCACATCAACCACCTAATTCACACCATGAAAGCCATTTGGCTCGGAAAACCACTGCCAATATACTCTATCAACATCACTCTCTTAGTCCTTAGAAGACTCAATTTGGGCAGAAGTATTCCCAATGAATCCTTTGGCTCAAATCAAAAAGAGTTACCTGATTTTAAGGTAATGTCTTGTCTTATGTTCATTTGTTTTATTTTGCTTCTCCAACCCCATAAACTCTATTTATTCCTTTATTTTGTAACAAAACAAGTATATTCAATATAATTGGATGGTTTTATGAGAATTATTTGATGTACACTTACACACACCTTCGGCTAATGGTTAAAGAACATAATGTTTCTGTGGGTGGCGAATTACTGCCTCACGAAACGATGATTGTTCAATCTTCTTTTAACACCTATAATGGTGGACATTAAGATGTCACTGTATTTATATATGATATATATTATGTTTATGTTTTCCTTATGCTTCTATATTTTTCATTTATGTCATACCTTTATGATTTCCATTATGGGTAAACGCGATAATTTAATTTTAGGAAGTGCGCACTACCACCCCCTCAAAGTGATTTGAATTGTTAATGCCATATGTGGGATGTATAAAGGATGGAGTTAATGATATTATATGTGATATTATACTATAATTATAATATACCTTTATATAATTATGATTTCATTCAATTAAATATGTAATAGAAATTGAAGTAGCGTTCATGTGTACGTACGGCTTACTGTCTCCATGAACGGTGCATTTCATTTCTTACCTCTATATGTTATGTAATATTATAAATTAATATATATACTAGATATATATGATATATATGATATCTACATCATGAATATAATTATGGATATAATGGATATTTTTTCACATGAACAACTTGTAATTATAAGAAGTTTATTTTTGACTCAAGTACCAAAGATCGATAAAACGACTATTATTAACTTAAATAATTAAATAATGCTCATAACATGGTTATAAGTGATATAAAAGGAATAATTTACTTGAAAAAGGTTCTTAATAAAGTATAAATTAAATCTAGTTTATTATTCAGGAGATTAAATAACGATCGAGTCAAGTCGGACATGAGGTTAGGGACTTCGTCTCAATCTCCTTTCATTGAGGCATATTTTGTTTTATACACAACTTTCTTTTATACGGTGCATCAACAACTTCACTTTTAAATTTATTCAAAAGGAATATTTTTTATACAAAGCGTTTCGATAAATGAAAAAAGGGAATTTTTTTTGTCGTACGTATGTGGCGATAACAACTTCTCTGCAGCCTTGATCATTATTTGAGTTCCGGCTTCCTCTACAAGCCATAACTTTTTTAAAATTTAAAATAAATACCATGTTTTAATTTTCTTTTATTTTGGTATTTAAAATGGTTTTGATAATATTTTTATTATATCAATGTGTTGTATTGATATCTTGTGATTGAAATGTGGAAATGTTATGTTTTCTTTATGCATGTTTTATGTGATACAATTATGTTACGGTTTATGATATGTTTTATCCTTTTCATATAATGAATGCATTGGACTTAATAAATGATAGGTGGATCCCGCTGTAGCTCCTCGATGCATCGGTAGGTCTCATGAGAAAAACTAGTGTCTTGGCACAAGGCCTTGAAAAAATCTTATTTGTAGTCTTGGCACAAGTCCTTGACTATGTGGTTATGATAGTCTAGTATTATGCATTCCATCATTATGAAAGTGGTTATTGATATTGCATGTGATTATTCGACTAGTAGAATATCCATTTTTATAAGTAAATTGCATTATTTCATTTTATTTTTTCCATATTATGCTGAATTTCAAGTTTAAAAGGCTTTTGTTTTAGTTATACATTTCCTTAAATGTTTATGTTTATTTATAAATGTTTTCGCTATATTGTTATCCTTATTGAGCATCTGAGCTCACCCCTTTCAATGTTTTATTTTCTAGGATGTAATGAAATATTTTATGACTGACCTACAGGGATATTTCTAAGGGGATATGAGTGTGGACTATGGAGACTATGTTATTGTGATTTTTCACTTTGTGATGTAATGTAACATTTATGAATGTATCTAGTGTTTCCAAGGCAACTAAACTAATCAGTCTTTCGAGACATGATATTTTGTGATCAAGCGAAAGTTACGTAATAATGCACCGACTCTGGGTAACTGGGGTCGAGGCATTACAGTTGGTATTAGAGGTAGTTTAGTACTATCCTTGGATGCTAGATTCAGATAAACTCTTATTAGAGAACATAGACCTATGATAGACTTTGAGGATTGGTGTAGAACAACAACCTAGAATTTTGGTAAAGTATAGATTTTGAGTATTTTCTGAGAAATACACCCATGTCTAGATACGAGCAGGTAGAGGCGGCTCTGGCACAGATGTACCAAGGGGTAAACCCTGAAAACACCGCTTTGAGCTTGACTCGAACGGGAACTAGTGCATGACAACGGGCCTTGCTGCACTCATGGTTACAACACTCCCGGGTGATATGCTTAGGATAATTTTTATTTTCATTACAAACAATTATGAAGGGTTTATGATTATATCATTCATCAAAGAAAACATTTTTATGATTATAGATTATATCCATAAACTGTTCAATTTATGTTAAGTGTTTTACAAGTACATAATTGTGTATTTTTATTCATAAACTGATCTAGTTTATGCCATTGTTTAGAATGGAGCCTAGTGGAAGAAATGGAAACCATATCAATGAACACACTCCATATAGGGATTTCCCTCCACCTCAAGATTATTATGGTGGATCTGGTGATACAACTGGTTCCAATTAGCTTATCACCATACTGGGACAACTCACTCAGGTTATTAATAATATCCTTACTCGTATGGAGCACCCTGATCCGTAACATGGAGGATCAATGTTAGATCGCTTCATGAGGCAACAACAACCAATATTCAATGGGATTACGAATCCATTAGTAGCTGAGCAATGGATAAATTCTATAGAAAAAATATTTCAGGATTTAGGGAGTAGTTAGAGGGAAATGTAGTCATGGAAACTTACCATCTAACTGGAGATGCTGATCAATATTGGACATCTATTCAAAATTCAAAAGGAATATGAAGAATTATTAAGTACGGAATGGAGATATTTTTTTAGAAAAATACTTTCCTCGTGACCATCGAGCAGATATGGAAAATAAAATTCTAAGTCTAAGGCAAAAGGAGGATGAGAATGTCGCAATGTATGAGTCTAACTTTACAAAGTTAGCGAGGCATGCTGCAGATTATATATGTAACCCATGAAGTAAAATTGATCATTTCTTTGATGTGTTAAAACCATTTCTCCGTTGATTATTAGTATCATAATATTTCTCAACGTACGAAGATATAGTATCATGTTCTATCAATACCGAAATGGAATTATCTAGATCTTATGATAATAAATTAAAGCAATAGAAGAAGAGAATGGTGGAACTAGAGAAAGATAAGGGGGAAATGGTAAAGAATTATTTTCCATTATGACATAATTGTGGGAAGAATCACCCTGATATTTTCCTAAAAGGAATGGGAGTTTGTTATAAATGTGGAGAAAAAGGTCACCAGGCTCGTGTTTGTAAGGGAAAAAAAGAGGCTGTCAATGTTGAATGCTACAATTTTAGAGAAATGGGGTATTATGAAAATGAATATCCTAAGTGTTAGAGATTCTTACCTCAGAAAAGGCCAAGGTATCAAGGCCAATATTATGTTGTTACTACATTTTAAGTGGAATAATTATTGTATTTGTGTTTTTGGACTCAAGAACTATATTATGGTTATAAGAATAATGTGATATATATAAGGATTGTACTGCAGTACTTGTTGTTTTCCATACGGTTTTAATATGATGAAGGTAATCATATTTTTAGTATGTGACAATAAGAGAAACATTACTTTGTTCGGGGAATCTGATTAATTAATTTTGGAATTTTAAGGCCTTTTAGAGAAAGTCTGGATAGAGGTATATGGATAACTATAATGGTTGAAATGGATTAAGATTAACTTAAGATAGTATTTTTTTAAGGTTAAAACATTTCTGAAGATTATTTTTGGAATATTATAATACTATAGTTTTAGGAAAAGGACAACCTGCAGGTTAGGGGATAACCCATTGCATCAGACAAAGGTGTATGAATCGAACTCACAACCATAGCGTGACAGGCCATTATTACGTACCAATACCATATAGGAAGTCCCTGGTTATTACAAAATAGTTTTCCTAATCTAAATGGTATGTGATAATATTTTTAACCCTGTATGATTAGGATAAATATAATATTTCTGAGTTTTATTACCTTTTAGAGTGAATGATGTGTTTGTAGTAAAAATTTATTAAAGAATGAATGTCTACATGAAAATTAAGTATATTTCCAATCGTTCTTAGTAAATCTCCTAAATAATTTCCTCAACTTTGTGAAAGGTAACTTAAAACACAAACATTGTCAATTAACTTTTCCAACTGGGAATCAATGACCATTTAACCAATCACAAGTTTGTAATTTTCTTGTAGTTAAATTTCTCATAATCTTGTTTTCTACAACTCTCCATCAAGTCTTGATGGTTTTTTTCTCCTATATATCTATGTTTTCATATAATCCAAGTATGAGCTATCTCGGGTGAGCTTTGTACTTCTCTTTCTTTCTTTTAACGTTATATTTTTATTAACCCAATTTCCGATATGGGTTTTACATAAAGGTATTTTCTATTTTCAACATTTAATTTTTGAAGAACATTTCCAAATTGCAAGGACACAATTTATTGAAGGAGGGGAGAATGTAACACCCCATGCTTTCACGATACGCTTCTCTTTCAATAATGCAATATCTTGCATTGTATGCAAGTTCGAGATTCTGACACACCGCGACCAATCAAAGTAGCCGTTATGAATAGAAATACCCACTTTTTAAAATTATATAAATTTTATATTTCAAAACGGAATTCATTTTTGAATTTGGAATATCGAAATTCTACTAATTTGAATTTTTTGTAATTTTTTGAGAACTTCCAATTTTCTATAATAGAAAAAATACATAAAAATAACTTTTTTAATCAAAATTATTTATAGTGATAAATTATACTATTTAGTGGTCTTAAAGTATAATTAGAATATATTTTTAACATTTTATTAAATGGTGGTTATTAGAATTAATTTCACTTTGAAATTGGACAAAAACAATTGTCAAACTTTTGATATATATTATTTCATAAAAAACGCTATTTATTGTGACAACGAGAATTAAATATTAAATTAATTAATTCAACTTATATGTCTTGAATTTTGTAAAATAGAAATCATTTTTTAATTGTGAATATCATATATATCTTAGGGTGATTTTTTTTTTGTTCTGAGAAACTTCATTTTTTTAATGAATAGTGAAACCACTAAGTGGTAGTTAAAAAACTAATTTTTCATTTAAATGAAATTTTACCACCTCTATGTTTTTAATTTAAAAAATCCGACATACTTAATTTTCATTAGGAAGTAAAATTTTCTTCAATTTGATTAAAATAATTTTGGTGAATAATAACTTTTAGGTTCTATTAATCACAATTAAAGGTAATTAGTGTATTTTAAGGTAAATATAATGTTATAATAATATGCAATTACATTTACACTTTTCCAAACCTTATTGGATGAGTCATTTTAGACAAATAAAATTCATGGGTAAACTCTGGAACCCCATAGAGCCACTTGGGTAAGAAAATGACATTAATAATTTTTTATTTAAAGTAGAAATAAAATTGTCACAAACATGTGTTGTTTTACTAAAACAATTATTACATGGGGTTATATATGATAAAATTTCGACTATAAATATTAATTTGAAATCTAGAAATATTTCTTACATCATGGAATTTTTTTATAAATTTTATACATTAAATAAATAAATTTATTTATGACAACATGATGACGCAGTGATTACCTCATTGATGAAAAATTGAAATAAAATGAAAAGATAAGGTAAAATATAAGACTTACACTAGTCTAAAACCTATTGGATGGGTGTATTTATAAACCTTATCACCTTATACTCGATATATACCATTGTGGGACCTTTAAAATCCGAAAATAATATCATAATAAAGTAACATTTCATGACTTTCCAAAAGAGCCCCTCCTCTCCTCTTATAAAAGGCCCCCACCTCTACCACCTTATTCACACCATAAAATCCATTTTCCTAGGAAAAAATCTTCCCAAATACTCAAGAAACATCCCTATATTACTCCTAGAAGCCTCACTTTGGTCAGAAAAATACCAATGGAATCCTTTGTCTCTAATAAAAAAGAGTTACCCAATTTTACATTAATGTCTTCTCTTATGTTCTTTTGTTTTATTTTGCTTTTCCAACCCCTTAAACTCTTTTTATTACTTTATTTTGTAACAACACAAGAATATTAAATATACTGGGATGTTTTTATGAGATGGATTTTATTTACACTTACACACACATTTGTATAATGGTTAATGAACATAATGTTTCTGTGGGTGGCGAATTACTGCCTCACGAAACGATGACTGTTCAATCTTCTTTTAACACCTCTAATGGTTGCCATTAAGATGTAACTATATTTATATAAGATATATATTATTTTTATGTTTTCCTTATGCTTCTATATTTTTCATTTATGTAATACCTTTATGATTTCCATTATGATTAAACGCGATAATTTCATTTTAGGAAGTGCAGACAACTGCCCCCTCAAAGTGATTTGAATCGTTAATGTCATATGTGGGACGTATAAAGGATGGAGTTAATGATATTATATATGATATTATACTAGAATTATAATATTCCTGTATGTTATTATTATTTCATTCCATTAAATATGAAATAGAAATGAAAGTAGCGTCCATGCATACGTACGGCTTACCGTCTCCATGAACGGTGCATTTCATTTATTACCTATAAATGTTATGTAATATTATAACTCATTGCATATACTAGATATATATGATATATATGATATCTAAATCATGAATATAATTATGGATATAATGGATATTTTACTACATGAACAACTTTTAATTATAAGATGTTTATTTTTGACTCAAGTACCAAAGATCGACAAAACGACCGTTATTAACATAAATAATTACATAATGTTCATAACATGGTTATAAGTGATATAAAAGGAATAATGAACTTGAAAAGGTTCATAAGAAAGTATAAATTAACTCTAGTTTATTATTCAGGAGATTAAAGAATGATCGAGTCAAGTCGTACAAGTGGTAAGGGACTTCATCTCAATCTCTTTTCATTGAGGCATATTTTGTTTTATACACAACATTTATTTATACGGTGTAAAAACCCCGTTAACTTTTACGTTTATTCAAAAGGAATTTTTTTATACGAATTGTTTTACGAAAAAAAGAAGGGAATGTTTTTTTTGGTCATACGTATGCGACGACAACAACTTCTCCACCACCGTGACCATTATTTGAGTTTCGGCTTCATCTACATGCCATAAATTTTTTTAAATGAAAAATAAATACCATGTTTTAACTTTCTCTTATTTTGGAATTGAAAACGGTTTTGATATTGTTTTTATTATATCAATGTGTTGTATTGACATATTGTTATTGAAATGTCGAAATGTTATGTTTCCTTTATGCATGTTTTATGTGATAAAATTTTGTTATGGTTTATGATATGTTTAAACCTTTTCATATAAGGAATGCATTGGACTTAATAAGTGACAGGTAGAGCATGCTATAGCTCCTCGATGAATCAGTAAGTCTCATGAGACAAACTAGTGTCTTGGCACAAGGACATGACAAATTATTATTTGTAGTCTTGGCATAAGGCCTTGACTATGTGGTTATGATAGTCTGGCATTATGAATTACATCATTATGAAAGTGGTTATTGATATTTCATGTGATTATTACACTAGTAGAATATCCATGTGAATACATAAATGGAATTATTTCATTTTATTTTTTCCATATTATGCTGAATTTCAAGTTTAAAATGCATTAGTTTTAGTTATACATTGACTTAAATGTTTATATTTATTTATGAAAGTTTCCACTGTATTGTTATACTTACTGAGCATCTGAGCTCACCCCTTTCTTGGTTTTTTTCCCTGGATGTGAAGAAATATTTTATGACTGACCTATAGGGATAGACTGAAGGGGATAAGAGTGTGGACTATGGAGACAATGTTATTTTTATTTTTCACTTTATGATGTAATGTAACACTTATGAATGTATCTAGTGTTTCCAATGCTACTAAACTAATCGGTCTTCCGAGACATGATCTTTTTTTATCAATCCAATGTTACGTAATAATTCACTGACTCTGGGTAACTGGGGTCAGGGCATTACAAATACATTCTACTTATAGTAATAAAACTTTTTTTCATAGGGGGAGTACATCTCCTTGTAAAATTTTTCAAAACATTTTTTCTTCTCAAAATTTTCGTAATGAAATTTTCGTACTGAAAATTCTTGTAAAGAAATTTCCATACTTAAAATTTTCTTAATAAAATTTTAGTAGTGAAAATTTTTTTACTGAAATTTTTGTACGGAAAATTTTCATAATGAAACTTTTGTACTAAAAATTTTCGTAATAAAATTTATGTACTGAAAATTTTCGTAATGATGTTTTCGTATTAAAAATTTTTTTAATGAAATTTTCGTACTGAAAATTTTCCTAATAAAAATTTTGTACTGAAAATTTTCGAAAGGATTTTTTCGTAATGTAAATTGTCATAATGAATATTTCATAATGAAAATTTTCGTAATGATGTTTTTGTACTGAAAAAATTAGTAATGAAATTATCATACTAAAAATTTTCGCAATGAAGTTTTCGTACTGAGAATTTTCGTAATGAAGTTTTCATACTGAGAATTTTCGTAATGAGAATTTTCCTAATGAGAATTTTCGTAATGGGGATTTTTGTACTCATGCTTTTCGTACTGAGTATTTTGTACTGAGTATTTCGTACTGAGATTTTTGTAGTGAGTTTTTCGTAGAAAGTTTTTCTTAGTTAAATTTTCTTCAAGAAGAATATCACCTATTACGAATAAAACATCCTAGACAATCTGAAAGGTATGAATACCTTACTTAAGTTTTCATAATTGTTTTTGGTTGATGGTAGTTTCTTTTTCTTATAAAATTTCTCGGATTCGTTTCTTCTTAAATCCGAATGTTTTTGTTTAAAACCTCAAAAGATCGGATTCAAGATTTTCTTGCAGGTATGATTTCAAGCGTTAGATCAGACCAGAGAATTTTTCAACCATTATATTGGGTTTTGGAGTTCAAAGGTCACCACCATCACCTATATAAAGGGGACCCTCATAGTTATCATACATCATTTTCAAAGCCCTTGCGTGTCGAAGCTCTACATCAGTTCTTAAAGCCCGTTCGGAATCTTTTAGTACTCCTCTATTCTGAATTTCTGCAGAAGCCACTTCCCAAGATATGTCTTCTACGAAGCCAATCTCAAATTGGTTAGTCTACAGGGAAATGTTAGTCCATCTCGATGTTTTCAGTGAGTATGATTCCTTAATTTAAAATAATATCAAACTCAATGGATGGGAAGATTTTTGTGTATCGAAAATAGGGAATCAGCATGCTCTTTATACGGATTTTCTTATAGAGTTTTATGACTCTGTTTCTTACTATGAAGAAGATGGTAGAGAATGATTTTCTTTTAAAAGCTATGGTAAGACTTACAAGGTTTCTTACAATAAGTCTGTGATCTTGGTGGGCCACTAATGTGATGGTGAAGCAAAATTTTGTTCACATAAGCTACCGGATGTGCGAGGAAGTTTTAGAAAAGTGAAGGCAATGGAATGCCTCAGACTCAAAGATGATAAAATAGCTAAGATTTTCCATATCTCCACCAACAACCAGATTCGGAGGTTGTGGGTTCAAGGGTTTTTCATTTAGAGAAGAGGTGATAAGGATAATCTAAATAAGAGTGATATTTACATCTTGGATTTCTTGGTAAATCTAATAAAGATCAATTTGATGAGGCACATTCTTATTAGAGTTCCAAATATCAAGAATGACACTTTGAAGGCTCAAATTATTATGTACCATATTCTTCTCTCCAAGATTTTTATTCGGCGTCTTGACTATTTTAAGGTTTCTTTCACATCTATGGCAAGAAATTTTAAAGTGATGCTGATAAGTGATGACACCTTAAAGAAGATGAAAGATGGTTTTTCAAAAGAATCAGGTGAGTTTTACGATTTTCCAGAGGAGGAGGCAGAATCCATTCCGGAAAATGTGGAGAAAGCTAAGCCAGTGAAGAAGGTTAGTAAGAAGAGGAAACTGAAGCAAGTGGTAGCTGAAGACAAGATCCCTAGAGCAAGGAAACCCAATCCACACCTCCCTATCCGACGAAACAAAAAGCATATTCATATGGGGTGGTTTATAAATGCAGGCAAGGTAAGGAGAAAAGGAAATAAGGGGAACCTCAATTTGGATTGGACCCGGCTGAAGCTAAATCCTTAACGGAGAAGACAGCTGAATACCTTGAGAAGGGAGAAAAAGAGAATAATATGATGAAGAAGATGTCTGAAGCTGAAGTTGTACAATATCTTCTGAGAGACACAGCAGTATCTTATGAGAAGATTCCTGTTCTGGAATCTTTTGATATCCAACCATTACCAGAGACCCCTAGAATTAACTACTTCACTCAGGAAAAACATAAAGAGAAAAAAGTTGATGAAATAGTATAAGAAGATGATGAAGTAGAAGGAGAATAAGAAGTAGAAGAATTTAGTGGTGATCTTTATGATTTGATTAAACAAGGTGATGATTATCAAGAAAAGGTTGAATATTCAAATCCTGTATCTTCGGAAAAGGGAGATGAAAAAGAAGTTAAGAACAATGATGACAAGGAAGATGAGAAAAAAATGAATTATCTGAGGGAGAATGCTATGAGAACAATTTTCTTATGGAAGGAGCAGAGAAGGATAAACTAGATGAAGACAAGATTGTTCAATAATCTCAAAGTGAGGAAGAATCTCCTGATGAAGAACCCATTCTTAAAATTGATAAGGGTATGAAATTTCTTATGGAAACCCCAATATTATATATCATAATAAATAATTATGTTGGTGTCTCTTCTAAAATAAATCTAGTGGAAATTGAAGAAGAAAAATCCCTGAGAAAGGTGTCAGATTCGGAATCATCATCACTGGGTCATGATTTTGTTGTTTAGTCTTTGAAAAAATTAGTGGATACAATTTCGATCTTTCCCACTATAGACTTCAGGATCCAGATGCATCAACACAGCCAAAATCAGAAGTCAGAATCCTTATCCATGGTAATGGATAAGTGTGTGAAGATTGAGGCTGATCCTAGAAATTTCCTTATCAATTATGATGTTCACAGAAAATCATGCAGCAAAATCACTCTATGGTCAAAGAAAGTTGATGATGACTTGGTTGAGATTGATCATTTTCAGAATGATGATAAAGATGATTTTGACACCGAGGATTCCAATATTAATAATCTTCGTGAAAAGCTGACCCTTGATCAAAATTCTTAGAATCAACAGGTTAGGGATTTGAATGGAAATCTTAACTCGGTTGCTCAAAACTGGAACGGGGAAAGAGATTTCTGGATTGAGTTTGAAGAGAAGCTGGAAAAGCAGGAAGAATTATTAAATATACAAGAAGAGTCCATGAAGGATCATGCAGAGGTCTTGAAACCTCAACAATAAAGGATCACAGCTTTGGAGAAGTAAGCAGAGGAGGATCAAAAAGATTTGAATAAGCTGAAAACCCTCCTAAATAAGCTATTAAAAAATGAAAAAAGAAGAAAAATAGAATAAATATGATATTTTGTTGCATTTGATCTTCCTTGTAAATTTTTTTACAATTCTAATAGTACTATGGTTTCTTGTTTTCCTTTCATGTATTTACTAATATTTCAGGTACCATATTTATTTTCCATTCCCTTAAATTCTTTTTGAAAATCACAAAGGGGGAGAAGGAAAAGGTACTACTCAAAAGGGGGAGAAAGAAAAATCTAAAATGGAGAAGAAAATTTTCTAAGAGAAGAACTATGTTAATGAAAACTCTATTTCGGAAATCCCGAATACAATTCTTAGAGTTCCTATGCCTAAGGGGGAATTATTTGTATTCACCATCATCTATGAACAAAGGGAAAGATGTTTTAATTTATAAGTCTAAAGAAAATTTTCAAAGTTCTTATATTATTTTTCAAATTGTTGTTTTTGCATTCCAAAAAGGGGGAGACTATTGAGTCAATAAGGTTTTCCTTGTGAATTTTCCATTCCTTCTTGTTTTGAAAATCACAAACACCTTATAATTAAGAAAATCTATTTTTTTACTTTTATATGGAAAGTTTCATGCTCAAAGGAATTTACCCCTACCATATTTTCATTACTCATATAAATTTTTATCTTACGTATAAAAATCAGATTCATACCTAAAACCTCTGAATCATATAATAATTAGACAAGAGGCATTCTACTTTAGGATTCGAATTATGGATACGAACTCTAATGAAGTTCCATTCCGAATTCTGGATACGAACTCTAATGAAGTTCCATTCCAAATTCAGGATACGAACTCTAATGAAGTTTTATTCTGAATTCTGTATACGAACTCTAATGAAGTTTCACTCTGAATTCTGGATACGAACTCTAATGAAGATCCATTTAGAATTCTAGATACGAAATCTAATGAAGTTCCACTCTGAATTCTAGATACAAACTCTCAAGTAGTTCAACTCTGAATTATGGATATGAACTCTCATGTAGTTTGAATCCAAATTCAGGATACAAACTCTCATATAGTTCAACTCCAAATTATGGATACAAACACTCATGTAGTTCGACTCAAAATTCGAGATACTAACTTTCATTTAGTTCAACTCCGAATTATAGATATGAACTCTCATATAGTTTGACTCCGAATTTTGATTACGAACTTATCAATGATCAGAATCTGAGTTCTCTGAATTCAGACTCCGAACTCTTATGAGTTATAACTACGAATTCCCATGAACTCTGACTCCTTTCTTTGTATGTTATGGTTCCAAATTCTGATGAAACCAGACTCTAAATTTCATTAGACATTCAGACTGCGGATTTCTATAGAATTTAGGTTCCGAATTCCTACAAAATAGAATCTGAATATCTCTTTATTATAGACTATGAATTCCATTTTGGTTAGACTCTGATATATTATTTTCTTACATTCTGAACATCAGTTTTACTTATGCTTACACTTTTTTCATTACAATACAATATCATACTTTCAGTTATTAACATAATGATTTTTGAGTGACACATGTATAGGTCCCTCGGAAATTCAAGGAGAAATATGACCGTTGGAGGAGAGAGCCGACTGTTGGAGCTTCCCCTATAAATAGGAGCTCATTTGAACTTGTTCACACCTTTTGGAATTTTGGTGATCTAAACATCCTAAAGTGATTTATAGAGAGAGAGGCTCTTATAAACTATCAAGCTTCATCCATAAAGTTTTGAACAGCTTGTTCAAACTTTTCTTCGTGCAGACTTGCTTTGTGCGACTCTGATTGTTGCTGATTACAATCAATAGCTTTCGAGGATAGGAAGACAGAGGTTCAAACACCTTGAAGTTGAGGGATTCCTTGATGAGGAAGACAGAGGTGCCGACTACCTGATAGTTGAGTGCTTCTGAGGATATAAATACAGACTTCGATCTTTATATAAAGGTCTTACCCTGGTGTGGGTAAGACAGAATTTCTTGAAAGTATAAATCAAGGGACCTTTATCCAAGGTTGTTGGATACCCTTCTCTTTGGTTTAAAAGAGTTATTGTTTCTTACTTGTCGTTTTTACTACATTATTTTTCTGCTTCATTTTGTATTGTTAAGGAAAGTATAACTTTCTTATACTTCCTTACTTGTACTCTGATATAGTTAGATTCTTTATGCTTTGAGGTAGAATCTTGATCTTTGTAACTTTTGTTAAGTTCCATTTTTGGAATCACTATTCCAGAATCTAGCAAGTATTTAGTACACATAGAGGTTTTTTGAGTTATCTTGTTTAACCTTGTAAAACATAATCAACCTAAAATTTCCTAAAGGAATTTTTAAAAGGGTACAATTCACCCCCCCCCCCCTCTTGTATCTGAGAATCTCATTCTTATTTTGATCCTACGTTTGATATTATAAGGTATATCATACTCAGAGTCATGCCAGCCTAACATTTCCTTTGTGGAACTCTGGGAGACGTTCGGGCGGTGGGCGGCGATTTAAGGTTCTAACACCACCACCACTAGGTGGTACACCCCGACCACATGGAGTAGGTGGACATGGACGATCCTAGCTCCAGGAAGCTGAGGCCTATGACCACGGTGCTCCAGAGATGATAAGAGGTATGATATGAGTCTACAACACCTTACCTATAGTACATATAGACATTGGTTTCAGTCACTCTTTTATTTCCATGGACCTTGTTCATAACTGGGAGATTCCGGTGGAGCCGTTGGCTAGATCGTTAAGTCTAGAGACTCCCAAAGGTGGGGCTTTGATGATAACACGTTGGTGTCGATAGTGTGGGCTAAATATAGGATTTTGAATGCTTCAACTGGGATCTTCTAGTAGTGGCATCAAGACCTTATGATTTCATCTTGGGTATGGACTGGTTATCCACAGTTCATGTACTGATTGACTATATTAGGCACATAGTGTGGTGTGTCCGTGAGGATGGGACCAGGTTTTCCTTCAGCGGTGAGAAGGAAACCTTTGCAGCGCATAATGGACTTACCCGGAGGATAGTGAAACCGATCACACACCAGTTGGATAGAGTTACCATCAGAGAAGTAGATGTTGAGAGTTTGAGATATCCTGTAGTGGTGGACTAGTATGCCGAAGTATTTACTGATTATATTTTGGGACTACCTCTACGCAGAGATTTATACTTTTACATCAACTTGTACCCTGGGATGGCACCGATATCTACACCAGCATATCGAATGGATCTCACATAGCATTGTGAGTTACAGATACTATTGGTTGAATAATAGAGGAAGGGGTTCATATGGCCCAGTGATTCTCCACAAGTAGCCCCGGTTTTGTTTGCCAAGAAGACAGATTGGAGTTTGGGAATCTTTGTGGACCATCGGTGCCTGAACCTCATGACCGTGAAGAACAAGTATCTACTTACAAGGATTGATGATATTTTTTATAAGATGATGCGAGCTCATTTTTGAATTTAGACCTCAGATCGGGATATCATCAGCTCAGGGTACGAGATGAGGATGTGCAGAAGATGGACTTCATATGTTGGTATGGCCACTTTGAGTTCTTGATTATGTCATTCGGTGTGACTAACACCCCTGAAATGTCCATGGGACTCGTGAAGATGATATTCTAGCCATACCATTATCGATTTTTGGTGGTCTCCATCAAATACATCTTGATATACTTAGAGTTAGAGGAGGAGCAGGTCTATCATCTACAAATAGTTCATGGTAAACTCTATGAGAACCATCATTATTGTAATCTCTCAAAGATCCAATTATAGATATGAGAGGTACACATTCTGGGATATGTTATCTCAGTGGATGGAATTGGTGTGGATCCTGAGATGATAGAGGTTGTACTTGCATGGGAGCCACCAAATAGTGTGACTGAGGTGGAGATCTTCTTGGGGTCAGCTAGATACTACTCGAGATTCGGGCCTGAATTTTCCAGAGTTGCATCACCCTTGTAAGTGATTGGAGAGATTCCATCAGTTCTTTCAAGAGCTAAGGCAGAGACTGACGAGTGTCCCCTTCTTGAGGCTACCAGAATAGGGCATTGGGTATGTAGTCAACTATGATGAACTAGGTACCAGACTTGGGGGTGTCCTGATGTAGGAGTGAGTAGTGAATGCCTATGACTCATGATAGTTAAGGAAACATGAAAATAACTATGCTACCTATGAATTGGAATTTGAAGCAGCGGTCTTCACCCTAAATATGCGGTGAAATTACTTGAAGGGTGAATTTTTTATAGTCTACTCTGATCGCAATGGGCTCAGGTATATCTTCTTTCATAAGGACCTAAACATGATACAACAGATATGGATAGAGTTCCTCTAGGACTATGACTTTGAGATAGTCCACACTCCTGGGAAGGGGAACGTGGTAGCAGATGCACTCAGCAGGAGGTCTGGTCTGCAGTTGTTGAGTGAGGTGACAGATCAGCTAGATGCATTGCAGATATCTTTCATGGATAGATAAGGAGCAGCATACCTCAAGTCTATGACAGTCACTCCCCCACTCCATCAGTGAGTTGGGAAGGTGTATCTTGGGGACATTGACTATGAGGCTCGACGTGATCAGATATCCTTAGGACATGCACCTGATGGATTTTCTAAAGGTGGGTAGCACATCGTCTTCTTCAGAGATTATACTATGATACTGGTGGCACTACGAGAGGAGGTGTTGAGGGTGTTCCATACGTCCCCCTGGGTAGTACATCCTACTATGGAGAAGATGTACTAGGACCTCTGGTTTCAGCACTAGTAACCAGGGATGAAGAAAGTATTGGTAGATTTTTTTTCTCGATGTTTCACTTGTCAGCAAGTGGAGGTCGAGCATTAGGTTCCAACAGGCATAGAACAACCACTAGAGGTCTCAAAGTGGAAGTGGGATGGAATATCCAAGTTCTATGTGATAGGGATTCCATGTATATCTAGGGGATATGAATACATTTGGGTGATCATTGAACGACTCACCATGTCGGCTCACATCCTACCTATCCGAGAGCAGGGATTAGTAGAGGGCTTGGGATAACACTATGTACAAGAGAGCGTGTGAATTCATGGGGTTCCATCGATGATAATCTCTAACCATGACGCATGTTTCACATCACAGTTGTGGAATGGATTTCTGGAGCCGTTCAAGAATCAGCTGCGTTAGAGAACCACCTTTCATCCTCATACAGATGGTCAGACAGAGCGGACCATACAAACAATGGAGGAAATGATTTTTTCTTTCATCCTAGATTTTTTCAAAGTTGGGAGGATCACTTACCCTTGGTGGAGCTCACATAAAACAACAGTTATCACTCCACCACTGGTATGGCACCAGTCGAGGCCTTATATGGAAAACCTTGCATATCACCTCTATGTAAGAGAGACCTAGGGAAGTCAGAACATATGGATCCAGAGTAGGTATGTGATACCACTGATAAGGTGCATATCATCCTAGAGCAGATGAAGACTATGCAGAGCATATGTAAGTCTTATGATGGTAGGAGACTGAGAGCTTTGGAGTTCTAGGAGGGGGCCCTCGTATTCGTGCGAGTCTCACCATAACGTGGACAAAATAGATTTGGTTGAGGCAACAAACTCTCACCAAGGTTTATCAAACAATTTCTGATACTTCAGAGGATTGACGAGGTGGCATACTGCTTGGAACTTCTACCATAGTGGGAGAGGGTGCACGACGTCTTCCATGTATCTTACCTATGGAGATACGTGCATGACTCATCTCATGTCATCAAGCACTGCGAGCTATAATTTGGTGATGGGGAGACATTTATGGAGGTTCTAGTAGAGATTCAGTATCGAAAGGAGAAACTCTTTCATGGATGGTCAATACCTCTGGTGTGCGTTTGCTGGCAGCACGAGAACCTCTAGGAGAGAACATGGGAGTAGGAAGCTCATATTCATGCTCAGTACCCCCATTTGTTTTTCTTAGTCTATTTTGTGGATTTTAGGGATGAAAATACTTAAAGTGGAGAGAATGTAATGATCTATATTTTTTCATGTAATATTTTTTAATTATATGAAATTTTTAAATGTCTATGAGAATTATTGTTGCATGATTCAGAGGCCTGGTGTGGCCCAAATGAATTTATGATCCTTTTTTTAAGATACGTTCAGTAAATGCACGAGCATGATTTTCTATCTTTTGAACTAATGCTCAGTTTTAAAATATGGTGGCAACGTTGAATCTACAGTGCCGGGATTATCTTAAAAAATGGTTCACTTCAACAGCAGTAGGTCTAGAGAAAATGATAGTTTTTAGAATTTTTTTAAAATAATAAATAAAATAAGTTTGTCAATTTATTCTTTCATTACCACTAATGGACAAGAGGAAATCTGGGACCAGAGACGTGTCCATCCATTAAATTTCACGACCTTCCAAATCCAAGGTAACAACGTCATTTAGAATTAGGAAGGTTCATAATTAATGAAACCTCATAAATACCATGAGTGTTATACACCCTCCCCCTCTCCTAGTTAAATGGATCTTGGGGAGAGGTATATGCACTGCTTCACCTAGAAACAAAAAGCATACAATGTACCGATATACGAAACCCTTGGAGGACGAAGCTGGTTTCAGCGGGCGGTGACGGGTGACAATGAACCACAAACCGAATGACAACATTTAAGTGGTATCATTGGAAGCACATTGCGTGAAGGAGGAACACCGACACACTTCCATAATCGTGGATGTTCAACATCATTTTTGAGGTATGGTTTACTTATGGTTTTAACTAAAATAGTTATAGAATCTTTTTTCTTCCCTTGTGTTGTTTTCATGATGACGTGGAGGGTGGGGGCCTAACGAATCAGCATCATACACTCCGCTACCTTGAAGCCCTTTCGTTCACCATGGATGATTGTCAGCACGGCGGTACCAGTGACCAGTACCAGTAGCTACCAAGGCGGCGGCTGGCACCAGGTGGCTGCGAGGGAGGAGGCAGGGCATCTATGCCACCGGAGGAACCAATCGCAGCTCATCTTCCATGGTAGTCAGAGGAGGCGGCTGGCACATCAACCGATCTTGGAAGAGGGGGGTTCCATGACCAGCACATCACTGGAGGATGCATGGTGTGGATCGTCAGCCACGGAGGACCAAGGGAGGCATCCCGTAAACTGGACAGCTGCAGAGGGGGAAGATCGGCGCGCTGTCGCCCACTATTGGAGATGGGTTCTGGCATCAGCCGGGCGCTACGGGATGCAGGACCCGCTCCAGCGGGTCCTCCGTGTCACCTGGCAGCACCACGTGGCACCCAAGCTACGGAGGAAACCAAATGGACCTCACAGCCATTTGGTAAAATTAGGGGTCACTCCCCTAGTGACGGCTAGGGCGGGCCCCACCATAGCGGTCCACTCCACCCAGCTGCGGGTCGTGCCCCCTTGCGGTCCGGAGTGCCCCCTTGTGGATCGGGCCGCCCCCTTGCGGGTTGGGCCACCCCTTGTGGGCCAGGCTGAGCCCATTGCGGCCCATCCCAAATCGGGCCAGGTCGGTTCGACCCGGTTAGATGAGACTCGGGCCTAATCGGACCTAGATACACTTAAAGGCCCATAACATGATATACAGGCTTCTATTTGGTAAAATTTCTATGGCACTGGGACCTTTGGAGGGAGACAATCCTTTGGGTATACTCCACATGAGTTTTTGGAATAGTTGGTGTACAACCTGGTTGGATCGAACCTGAATGCAAATGAGCCCTCGAAACTAAATCCCTCTTAAAACATTGACCTTGTGTGTAATTGACGCATCATCTATCCCATTGGAACCCGTACAACATTGTGGTACATTGGGTTACTCCTTTGTGGAGATTAGTTTTGGTCGAGGTACCACCAATATCTCGAGGTGCAGATCCTATAGAACTCAAGTGAATCGGGCGTGAATAATCATGTAGAAGGTTGTAACATGAAGGAAGAACATTGATTCTTTGTTGATCGGCTTCTATCAGATCATCTGTGTGTTAGCGCTCATTGAACATATGTGGGTCATCGCATACAGATCCTGTATGGGTCATATCCGGTGTGGGTTAGTAGTAGTGCCTCTTAAAAAAATATGATGATTTAGCTTACGAATAATCTTCTATACTTCTATACATAAGTTATACCAGAGTGTGAGCTGGGTCTTCTTATCTTCATGGTGTAACTTGTGTGGTGCTTTTATCTTCATGGTGTTACCTGTGTGGTACTTCTATCTTCATGGTGTAACCAGTTTTGTACTTCTACCTCTATGGTGTTAGCTTTGTTGTATACATTTTTCATGTATGGTATGGGTATATCTTGATAAATTGTGTGTATGTATATATACCTAAGTATAGTTTGTGTCTATCATTTTGTGCTTTGAGATTGCGGTCTAACTTTGCAGTATTTCTTTTTTGGAACTCTGGGAAACCTTGGAGGGTCTCGGGGTCCCTTATGAGTATTGTTATACACACCCCTACATGGGCTTAGCCCACACCTTTTTGTGTCTTGTGCAGATGATAGGTATTTGGGCTGAGACTTGAGGGTTCCCGAACCAGGCAGTACATAGAAGAGACAGGCTAACACAGAGTGCTGTAGAGATGATCTATACCTACCCTTTAGGTTTGATCCTTGGTGGATGATCAGGAGTTGTTTTGTACTTTTTAGTTGTACGTGTACTTTCATTTGTTCATGTATTCGGTCCCCTTTACTTTTAGCACTCAATTTACTATAGTAGTTTACTTTGTGATTGCATCTTTTTGCATTTTAGACTGTGTTTTTGTACAGGTTAAAATGGGAATGCCTTCTCATTTTAGGGATATGACTTTTCGGTTCTAGTCTTCAGCCCCAGGCCAATGAAATGCATGCTTGGGGTAATCATGGCACTATCCTCGAGGGACGGTTTAAGAAATATTTTGATTTATGTCATCTTCCTTTTTGAAATAAATTAACAAATAATTTTTTTAAATTATAAAGAATGACCAATATTACATGAAACATATGTTTTTATCCATGTATAGATTTCACTTCCCTCTAATGTCCAAATCTATTTTTCGATGTATAAAATGAATTATTTTAATAGGATACGAATAATTTTTTTACCTATTTATTAAGGAACATATAATACACTTATCATGATTTGTGTTTTCAAACAATTTATTTTGAAATATTAAAATTGTTTTTCTATCCTTTCAAAATAAAATGTTTTATATTTTATCCAAAACATAATTTTAATAATATTATATATTTTTAAGGATATGTTATTAGATATTATTCTTTAAATTTAAATGTTTTCAATTTTTCAACATTCCTTTCCCAATAAAAAATTTTAAAATTAACTATAACTTCATCATTTTATGATAATGTTAAAAATGTTTTCATAAATATCCCTTATGTTTTCTTATAAGTGAATATATTATTCCACTATACTTGTCTTGTATATTAAAAAATAGATCTACAGTTTCATTATTTCAATAAAATCTATACTTTTCCATTTTTATTGAATCATAGTTTTCAAAATATTAAGGATATTTTTAATTTTCAAATTGAGTTTTTCAAGATTCCTAAGAAAAGTTTTCCATCCAAATCATTTCCCTTCGATATGTATTATTCTTTATTATAAATATGATTTAACTGATACTATCCATATTATTTTACTATATTTCTAATATTATTTTATTTTATATCAAATAAATAATTTATCATTGTCTTTTTCTTTACAAAGAATTCTCTAATATTGGAATAATTTTTCTTCCAATACATTTCATCAATGAACAATCTAAATTTATAAATTTTATATGATTGGTTTTCACTAATATTCAATATATTGATTTACTAGGAAATTATTTACATAACCACATAAATTATTCTCTATATAATTACTGTTTATAGATCCTAACATATAAATATATTTATTTTATTGATTCATAAAATACAAATAAATTTTAAACATACTATTTTGATAGGGATATTTATGGGAAACTCAATGAAATTGATCATGTTTTTTAACCATTATCCTTATTTATTTGGAAAAATTATGTTAATTTATTAACTAGAAAACCATTTTCATTCAATATGTTTGAATCCCCATGATGATTTTGATGAAATACTAAGGAAAATTGATCATGAATTGTATTTATATTCATACCAATAATGTATTTAATTGATTGTAAATAAAAATGTTATGGGAGTGACCTTCTATTTTATATTCGTTAGATGAATATGTTGGTATAATTAGATAAAGGGATTGGTTTTTATTTTCTATTCCTACCCAATGAAAGGATGTAATCCTGCCTACAATGTTCAAGAATATAATTATGTCTTTGATGATGCATTAATAGTAGGAATAATGTCTTGGATAAGGCATCATGATAATGATCAACATTTCTAAAATTTATTATTCAATCCTGGTGACTTCAGTTTTTATTATCCATTTAAAATATTATATTTTTATATCATCCATGGACTTGTTTTAATAACATGTGTTTGAATTTTTAGAATTATTAAACCCTTATTTACTCCTTCTATATTGTTAATTATATTAATGATTTTGATAAAGGTTTTCCCATACCGAGCATTTAAGATTACTCTAATTATGTTTCCACTTCCCTAGTTTTTTATGAAATTTTTGATACATGATATTTTTAGAATAATATAATGTAACTACAATTTAGTGGGATATTTTGAAGACTAACTAAGAAATATGTAGTTTGTAATATATTGTAGAAATATTTATTATTTGAGAATATTCTAGACATTACTATTTTCTAATTTTTTCTATTTCTCGTGAACTATAAAACTAAATGGTCCTTCAAATGTATGTGAACAAATGTTTTTTTATGGATATTGAAATTATTGAGAAATAAAAACTACTCACCCTAATTTATTATAAACATAGTTTATAAATAATTTTTTTATTTAAAATATATTACTAGAGGGAGTTTGTGGGGATGTATCATCCAATAGATCCATGAAGATCATAGTATTATTTATAATTCTGAAAGGGATCATTAGGAATTTATATATACCATTCCTCCATATTACTCACTTCTTACCCATAATAGATTATATATGGATCATGTTACATTATTCTAAAAGTAAAAAAATCCTATAAGATTATCAAATTGTTCATCAATATTGGTTATAGGATATATGTTAATTATTGACATTATTTTATGTTCATGAAAATCAATGAAAACGCACATTAAATACATCATTCTTATTGGAAAAAAGAACCAATGAAGACATGAATAAGCTATACAGAATATAAAATCCTTATCCATATTGTATTGAAGTTATTTTAATCAGTTATACTAATTATTTGGCTTCCATTTGATATAATCCCATCTCTATAATCTGTGGAAACCATTTGAGATCAACTGAAAAAATTAGCCTTATGTTTTTATGGAATAAAGGGAAGATCTTTATTGAATACATCAACATAATAAAATAAAATGACCATGCCATTAATATTGAGTTCATTAAAAACTATTTGACCCATAATTAAATCATTTCATTGTATCATGTCCCATATTGTCGAATTAAATTAAAAAGGGAGTTTATAGTCATCCTTACACTAATATTTGCTAATGGGACGATTCCAAATATAAAAAGAGGATACCTTATCCAAAAAAAATATATTTATTTCTATATAATGGCTGAAATCCATTACCATTATCTTATATACTACTAAAAATGGAATAGGAAAAATATTTTCATGATGTATCTGCCACCATTCCTTGATAAAAGTGGAGTATTACACTTTGGATGCAAGAATTGCACAACTAGGTGTTCGTAAAAACATTTCAATATCCAATGTTTGATGTGGTGAGTCAAACTTCATAAAATAATTGTATAACATGAATGAATTAGTTTAACCTTATTCAAATATTCAATTCACTACATTCAACTATAGAATAGGTTTGTTTTTTTTCAAAATCATTATTTTGATACACGTCTACTTTAGTGTCACATAGGCTCTTCCTTGTTCCCTAAGACTAATATGTTTTCCACCATATTAACGAGTTTATCCATTTTCTATTGTTATTGATTTGGGTAATATCCATACATCATGAATTTGAATAATTTATTTGTTGTTAGTTCATTAGGGAGTACCATATTCATGTATATTGTGTTTATTTTTCACTATAAATTTCCTCGATAGTTCAATGCATAGTGGCCTTCATTTCTCCATGTAATATATTTTCAAAAAGCATTGAAAATTTTACAAAGAGATTCTATATACATTTTTTCATTCAATGTGTTGAATATTGACCCACATAACAATTTTATGACATATTACATTTTCATTTTTTTAATTAAATGTGTGAAATATTCTTGCTCTATGAGATTAATTTTTTTTCTTTCTATAATTTTTTTTTCATTTCTTATCTAAACATCCATGGGAATAATGAGATTCCCTTGTTTTTAATTCTATAATAATATATCATTTGTTAATTTCTCTTTAGTTTCTAATGTCTATTATTTCTAACAAATTTCAAAGACATTGTTTTATTATATTAGTGTATCAATGAAATATTTCATAAATATTAATAATCAAAAATGGGAAATAATATTTGAATATCATTTTGATTTTTTCGTAGCTTCAAAATTTATTCATTATCCTGTTATTTCAACTCCTAGAATTCTATCTCAATTTTCATGTGAATTTTTCATTGAAAAAATTCAATGAATAATATTTTTTAAAATTAAATAATTTATGTTGAGTCTAATATTTTATTCATCATAGTATTCATAATTTTGAACCACTGTTTATTAACCTCACTTTCGAAATTTTTAATAGCTAAGAAATAATCTCATGGTCAAAGAATTAGAGGATTAATGATGCATTCTCAAAATTTTAAATTTATATGTTAGTTGTTAGAAAATTTGAAGTCCAACTATAGTAATTTGGATGATTCCCTATAAATTAATCTATATAATTTTATTTTGACATTAACTCATTCAGGATAAAAACATAGTTCAACTTATTAATCACTTCTTCAGATTGATAGATGAGAATTATCACGTCATTTTGTACCCCATCTCCAATCCAATTTGGTTTCGCAAAGAAACAATCATGATATTTTTCATTGTAATTGGAATTTATTTGAATAATTAAGAAAGGAATCTAAACGTATTTATACGAAGTATTGTGATCATTATAATAGTAACCTAATAATTGGGAATAGAAACCTGATAGTTTGAAATAGTAATAGGATTGTTGGAAGAGTAATTTTACATAAAAATAATTAATTTTAAATCACATAATATTTATCACGATTAATTATTTTATATATAAATACTATAATACAAAAAAAAAATATAATGATAAGAACATTTTTAATTAACATTATTTTATAGTATTTTGTAAAAGTCATAATTTTTTTATTAATATTTATATTTACTTATTTTATTAATTTATTTCGATAAAATCATTATCATTTTTGAAATCATCCTTTCAAAATTTTCTAAGGGTGATTTTTTTAAATTTTGGTCAAATACATACTTTTTTTGGGGAATACTAAGAATACTCTTTTCCACATAACAGGTGTATCTTAAATTACGTCATTAATGATGTAATAATGACATAGAGATTTATATAATATTAGGTTTGGCCATGATATAATTTATTTATTAAATATTTCACTAAATGAACAAAACAATTATGTTAGAAAACAACACATAACATTCCCAAACATGAAGTCCAATGTTACTCATTTAAATAACAATTTCTCTGTTTTCAACATTACTTTTTAATAAAATGATTATTTAGAATTATAAAGGGGATTTAAAGTATTAACCCAATTATATTATATTTATGTATTATTTATTTTGTAAAACATTCACTATTAGTTGTTTTTCCTTGTATGTAATAATTTATTCACAATTTTATTCTAAGAATATCCCTCTCCTCAATTATAAATAACCCCACCCCTCCACCTTGGTAAAACAATTATCCCACACTTTTTATATCATAAAATCATGAAAAATCCTCCCTATCATGCTATGTATAATTCATAAGGATGTGTAGGAGTAAAACAACTTCATACATAAAGGGATTTGTAGTTGGGTACAAGGTAAGATACACTATGGATTATGTATGTTTCGATAAACTCTTATTATTTTTATTTATTCTAATTATTTTCTTTTTCCCCACCTACATTATATATCATATTTACAATATATATATATAACCTCTCTTCGCCGCTATCCAGATAGCGTCCCGTTAAAGGTTAGAGAACCACAAATGGAGACATTTCCATCATAACAGATATATCAATCATTATATATAGATATTATAAACTATATAAACTATATAATTATATAATTATAGGTATTATAATATTTCAAAATTATTTATAATATTTTTTATGAAATATTGATAAAAGTTGTGAAATTGAAGAAAGATTAAATTATTAACTTGATCATTATATAAAAATGACTAACCTATAACCAAAGAAATTAAAAAATATAATAAATTTTATAAATTTTATAAATTTTGGGAATAATATAAATAATTAACTTATGTTTCCATTTTTTAATAAATCTATGATTATTATCAAGGATCCACAAAAGTTTTAAAATAAATCATGTATAAAGGCAGTGAGATTCCTGAACTCAACTCCATTTCATTGGGTTATCACTATTTCATGCCATTATTGGGATGAGTATTCCTATAAGATTATTTAATTATCATATAATTATTCATCAAATTTTTAAGGGATATATATGTTTCTGACATAAATTTTAATCCAATGAAAATGATTTTCCAAAAAAGACATTTTTTTCAAAAATAAATTCATCAACTCCTCATGTGTTCATTCTTATCCAATGAAAAATGATCTCTTATTACAATGTATGAACTCATTATTTTTCTTTCTGGAACCCCAATGTATATTTATGAATTTCTTTCAATATTAACTAATTATAAAAACCATTCCCTTTTATGGGTTATTTCACGACTATTATTGTCATAATTTATATGTTTCATGCATGATTAAATAAATATTATGATATGATTGGTGGGTCCTGAATTATATATCCCTCTATTTCATTGAGTAATATTTTTTATCTTATGTGATAATTTGTATTATGCATGAACATGATTCATGATTTTTTCTTAGCTATATTTGGTGTTATAAAACTATGGAATGATGTTTCATTTTTAGGTATTTCCATATCCCATGCCTTTATCACATGTTTCCCTAATAATATTTACAATGACAACATTCGTATGATATTATGATGATGATTAGGCTCGCCATTTTTATATTTATTCATGTCCTTTATTAATTTATTTACTAGGTGTTTATCTCACACTTTTTGGATGTATATCCACAGGTGATTACAAGTACAAAAGAAAATGAGAGATTTTATAAGGACAAAGAATAATGATTTAAATAAATGTTTCTATTTTATTATGATAAATTTATTCATGAGCCTATGTTTCCGAAGACAATAATACTTTTGATCTAGTATTTCTATCTCAAATATTATTTGTTATCGTAAAATATTTTTTTAATGAAAAATAGGATTTATATAAAGACATTCAAAATTTAGGAGTGGATAATAAGTGAAATATTCAACACATCATTATGATGATTAAAATTATAATTATTAACAACCCAATAACCTATATTGCCTTTTTTGAAGATATGAATGTAAATTTACATCTGTATCACTTGTATTATTAAATTTATAATCATAGTTATAAAATTCAGTACACATAAGACATTAAAATATCATAGAATAATTGGGTGGACCATTCTTCACATCTATTGGTTCATTGGAAAATTCATATTACATTTACACTCATGTGATTAATGTCTCATTCTTATAAAAAATATTAATTTCCAAATTCCATTGATCAAATTACATATATGTTTCATCATATAATTTTTCATGTAGTTAATTGAATCAATATTAATTCAAAATAAATGTCACTTTATCTCCGAAATTGGTACATTTTATTATTTTCCTTCAACATGTTTCTTGAGAATAATAACCTCATAATAATTGCATTCCAAAATAATTAAATATTATTATAAATACCCATGGAATATTTATGAGAATTTTTTTATTAACATGGTTGTTGAAGAATATACAAGTAGATTATAATTTCATTATATGGGATAACTGTGTTTTGTAAGAAAATTAATTATTAGTAGTAGTTCAATTTATATGATAGAAAAAACAATGTGACATTCTTGGTCATATTGTGACGGTTCTTCAAAGGAAAATGAAAAAGTTGTGCAGTTCAATATATATTCATGTTGATAGAGTTAAAAAATAAAAGTATAAATAGAATATGAGGTTTTATTTTTTTTGAATATGATGAAAATTGAAATCGGGGAAATACACCCATTTTCATTAATTAACCCTACTTTATGAGTTTGATTAGATCTAAATATTAGTATCATAAAGAGAGAATAATCACATAATGTGAAGCACTAGAAATTTTTTTATTTTATTTCAAGAATTTTTCCTATAACATTGGGCTAGCTAGTTTAACATATTTATGTGTTCATTCATAAGATTAATTTTTTATAAGTAGAGATGATATTTAAGAATATTTCATTTGATGAAAAATTGAAACTGATTTGTTTGATATATTCATAACAATGGACGTATGTTCCCACAATGATGGTGCCCATAGAGGATAATTTTCAACAAATTAGAAATAGGATCACACTGTGATAATGATTTACATTTTACGAATGTATCATGAACCAAGAATTTAATATTCAAATATCTTTTCCTTCTCGATTAGTATCATGTATTTAACGGGATATGTTTGAATTTGTTTCAATGAGTACATTTGGGTTATTTTTTCAATCATAATTATTGAGTAATTAAGAATAATTGAGGCTTAACTATAGATATCGCAACATAGGTAATATATCTCTATCATAATTAAATTAGAACTAGGGTTATGTATAAGAGAGACATGTTCTAGAAAAGTAATTTCAATTTGGTACTATAACATCAAATAAGAGTGGATTTCATTGTGGTAATCTCACTAGATGTTTATGGATTTTTCAATTTGGATGAATTTGATGCTGATCAATAAAACATAGTTTGTGTAATATAAAATTGATAAATACAAATCAAGACTACAACACATAGAGATACAATGAGTTTTAAAAGTGGCTGGCATTTGTGGTTCTATCAACATGAGATGTTTTGAAATATTTCTTTCAAATAGATTTAATAGTTTTTATATTTTTCATAATAGGAAACAATAAATTAATATTTTATTAAACATAACTATAATCTTATCTTCTGTTACACAGAACAACGAGCTTAAACAAAATGTGACATTTTATTAAATTATTATTATTTAAAATGATAATTATCATCTTTTTATAGGAATGGTGTGTTTGAAAAAAACTAACTAATGTTTGAAAATATATTTTTTAAAAAATTTCAATATAATTATTTCATTGGTGACTCATTTATTATGTAATTATAATAAAAAAATTATAATAAATGAAATCATTTTATAAAAAACCTATTTTATGCAAAAAACCCTTTTCACTTGAATAAATTTAAAAAACTCATTTATTAAATGATTTTAGTGTAATTTATATGTTTTATATTCTATTAGATGTTTAACACTCATCATATGTGTTTTCTATATAATTTATATGAATAAATTGAATGTTATGCTTCCAAAATATATTTTTATAAAAAGCTATTTTCAACCATTTGTGCAATTATTTTAAAAATAAATTTTTTAATATTTATAATGTTTATTTAACATAATATTTTATTTAAATCAGCATCAAAAAATTATCATAGGAAGTATTTTTTATAATTTTAGGAGATAATTAATGTTTTGATGAAAAGTGAGAAATTCTTTTTTTATTAAAAAATGTAATATCACTATTAACTTTTTAAAAATTAAAATTATTTTAATATATTTTTAAAATAAAAAAATCAATTATATATATATATTAATCTAATTTTCCTCATTCAAATCAAATTCAATGTGAAATTTGAAATAAAACCTTTTTATACTTTTGACTATATTCTATTTGAAAACATGTGTTCTCATCATATCTGATTGATTGATATTAATTTAAAATTTACCACTTATGTGAATATAATTTTGAAACTTGTATTCAATTTTTTAATGATACTATTTTATATTATCTAATATATTCATCTAATTTGATGACTGTAATGAATGGAAAAATAATAATAATTAGTTACAACGATTAAGGTAAAAATGGGTTCACTAGGTGTTAAACTAAAAATAAAATGCTTGAAAATTCACCAAAACATTTACAAAACCTATTTTGTGGTAATTTTTAGTAATTATATCTTATATGATAAATAATAGTCTATTTACTATTCTCATGTCATGTAAAAATTCTTGAACACCATTTTCGTTTCAAACAATTAGTTCGGTGTTACTACCCTCAATTGTAAAAGGATGGCCCCTCTCTTAACCACTTCAATATTCCAAAACATTTTCTTTTGGGAAGTCACTAAAAAAATAAAATCCTTAACTACCTCCTCTTATCCTATAATCTTTTTTTCTTAAATCCAACCTAAAAAGTACTTTACTACAGACCAAAATAAGTTGTAAGAAAAATACGTAATCTCTCTAATATTGAATTTTGTTTTATATCTTCCTCTACCTCCTAAAATTATTATTAAACTGTGATGATATCATATAATAATTTTCTTAAAGATAAAAATATTTTATTAAGTTAATGTACTAGCGAAAATCATTCCCCAATTTCATCAAATGGGTTGTGAAGTCATCATTCGTGTGTACAGAAGACTAATGACTCACAAACCAATGTTATGAATATTGTTTAAAAACCTATCACATAGGGATATATAATGAATTTATTGTTAATATTTGATAATTATGGTATTAATATTCTTATGTAATCATTAAAAACATGTTCCATCTTATTTTCTATTCTATGTGAATATGATAATGTTGATCGTGTATACGACAGACCACTGCCTCATGATTTGATTCATTCACACATTACACGGAATGTTCTAAGGATGTGTTATTGAAAATACGGGATAAATATGAAATAGAAATTATTATTTAATTTGAATATATTATTTTCCTTTATTTCTTTCAACTCATCCAGATAATGGAAATAGTATTCATACGTACGTATGACATACTCTCTCCAAGAACGGTGTACTTTTTATCTATCTATAACTTTCATTGATAATTCTATGTGAAGGTATAATTAATATATATTATATTTATATTATTTATTCCATTTTTATGAATATGTATCCATGATCAAAATTAGTGCTATGAAATTACAAAAGCGTAATATACATGAAAAACTGAGTAATTATTACCTGAAACATGTCTTCAACGTGGAATTAATTATAAACAGTTAATAAAAAGGCATAAATAAATCATATATAGTATGATATGTGTGTGTGTGTGTTTAAATAATATATCTATAATAAACATGTATTTATTATACTTTAGGTTTCAATGTGTATAATGGAATTTGAGACTTATGATAAGAGATTTATATCTCATTTTTATTTTATGTGACACATATGCCATCTTTACCATGTATTTTTTAAATTTGATGTATATAATTATCAAGAATGTATTTTATGATCATTAAAATATGTATTATTTATATTTACATATCTATTTTATATTTCTCTTTCATGGGGTTTATGGTTCAAAATTTATCAAAGTTGTTTGGGATTTTTTTCTCAATTCACCTTATTTGACAAATATGTTATGTAATGGACCTATATTATTTAATAAGGTATATATACCGCCATATTTACATGTGATATCATTTATTTATTTATTCTCATGATTTTTTAATTTTCATTTAATTTTATTTTTTAATGGGGTTTCTAATTCATAGTTATAAAAGTATAAGAGTTTTTTGTTTCCATCTCATCCTTAATGAGGATTTTTTATTATTATTCTTACAATGATTAAATTTTTTATCTATCCCAAAATAAACACATTAATTTTATTACTATATATTTATTCCATGATGACAATTTTTTACCTTCATTATACTCTCGTTATGTACTCATGAATTGAAAATATGGTTTTTAAGAAAGTTTTCATTTATTTCTATCTTCTGTCGAAAACCAATTTTCATTCAAAATAATATTTTATAAATAAGTTTTGATTTTTTATATGTTTTATAAAAGTATTTATTTTTTTCAATTTTTAAAATTTATATAATTTTTTAAAATACTTTTAATGGAATCCTGTTTTCGTTTTCCAAAAAATTATAAATTGGCTTTTACCAAAAATGTAAAAGAAATATTTGTTTTAAAATGAATGGAATTAATATAATTTCTCTCAATCATGGCCATTATTTAACATGAAGCATCATTTAAAATATTTAAATGTTAGATTTAATGAATATTATTTTGAAAATTTATTATCTTTTAAAACCCATCTTCATAATTAGAAAGTATATTTTCATAAATAAATGTATTACATGGTTTTTCAAACATAATTTATATGTTTCCAATGAAATTTTTAAAGAAAAGTATTTTTAGAATTATTTATATATTATAAGTATTTTTCAATGAGGAAATGGTATATTACTAAATAAATTTTTAACACGATCTTTCCAAATAATTTACCATATATAATGACATCATTTGATATTGCTTATTTTTTCATAGGAAATATATTATCCATATTATTTATATAGAAAATTAATGTTTATCTTCATGAAATTTTTAGGAAACCCAATTATTTTTTATGTTTCATGATATTATTTGTTGAAAAAATATTTATGAAACCCTTTTTTATTACACTGATTTCACATGAGGTTATAATGATTGTTTTATCATAATCTATCACATATAAGTGTAGTTTTAATTCTGAGATGTGTGTTTCATGTATCTAAATCTAATGAATTGTGTCTGTAATTATATGTCATGTGATAAAAATGGGAAAATTTTATATGTTATTGATCTAATATTGAAAATAGGTGCATCCAAATCCACTATGGCATATAGTTGGTTCCTAAACCGCAACGGGAAATATATAATAAATCCTGACACAGTATATATATTATCTTTCTAGTAAGCTTTAGAATAGAATGGTTTTTCTATATATATCATGATTCCAAACTTTTGATGAAATAATATTTTTTAATGACTGATTAATGATGATTTATCACTCTTATGGGTCATGTTTTTGAAATGATAATGATTTTCTCCATTAATAATGTTTATGAACCATAAATACTTGGGTATAAAATTTAAAAGTTATGGTAATTATCTCATACCCTAATTCATATCTCATACTTTTACATTATCATTGATTTATATCAACTATATTCCTCATTCAAAATATTATCTCTCACTTTCTTATGTTTCCTTGGATAAGTTATGAATAAAGGTTTAGGAAGGAAATTACTAATCCGAATAATATGTGTGAAGATATTTTTTGGGAGATGATGAAGATCCATTATAAAATAAGAATATTTTATTTGTTGTTTCAAAAAATAAAAAAATGTTAATGTCCTCAAGAATGTTTTTTTATTTAATTTGTTGAATATTAATATAAAAAGATCTAATATCCATCTATGAAATTTGTGGGTCACTATTGTTGGTATCAGAGGAAAGTTTTAGTCAATAATTGGAGATTATGATTAGAAACAATTTTGTGTGATCCCTAGGGATATTACTATGTATATTTATAGATATATTTCTAGAGATATATTTAAGGATAATTAAAAGGATTTTTCAAATTATAGGAAAAAGTGTAATAATATTGGTTAAGGTTTGAAAAAGTGGTTTTTAAGAAAATACAACCCTTTCTTGATACGAAAATTAAATGTGGATCTGGAAAAAAAGATACATATGTGTAATAACTATGGAAAGGGGGAGTTGAGCCAGACATGATCTTCACCTAGTGCATAAGAATAGTATTCACTACACACATAGTTTGACACATTTGGGGGATAAGATTTTTAAATACACCAGACCTTTATGAAGCATTAATAAGTATTTAAATAATGACCATGAATGTACAATGAGAAAACTAAGCTGTTAGATATTAAAAATTATGTGCCATTATTTAGATATACTATAAGGTAATTTTATGGATTATGTGTTTACCCAATAGGATTTTTATTTCTAAAACTATGATTTTTGGTTTTAGTCAATGGATTGGAACAAGAAGCATCATGTTAACACTTAATGTGATAGAATATTCGATGATTACGAGAAATCAGTTTGTTGATGACATGATAGAAATATAATTTTATCATCCCTAAAAATCAATCTTGATATGGTATAATTAGATTTCACCTTAACCACTCTCTAAATAAAAAAATAAGAAAAGGGAGGATTTCACTAAGAGATAAAAAAATGGAGATCATGGAAGATATAACATTCATTTTAATATTTGTAGAGAGTGTAGGAAGAATCAGTCAATTGAATTCATCAAAAAAATTGAATATGTTTTATGTGTGGAAAATAATGTTATAGAGCTTTTAAATTTAGATAGAAAATAAAAATTCCATTTAATTCAATCGATGTGAATAATTGTCTCCCTAATATATCATTGTTTCATGAATTGTTCAAATGTGGAATGTCTGGGTATTATGAAAATCACCTTTCTAAGGGTGATTATCATGAAGAATAATTGAAAGGTGGTATGAGAAATGGTTATTCATCTAATGTTGTGATGACTAAAAATTACATATTAAAGGTATGTTTTATTCTAACAATATTGTTTACATTAAACATGAAAAATGTGATTAAATTATTTTATATGATTGTTAAGACATGATTCATGTTTCATATTCATTGAATGATTTATTAAGTAATAATATTTTGAATTTAAGTTAATGGTTTTCAGAGGTTTCTTTATTATTGAAATATTTTTTTTATTGGAAATAATTAATTACATTAGATAAATGATGAAATATATAATGTTTTTCTATTTTAGTTTTTCATTAAGGATAATTAAAAATATGATAAATAGTGATGATTGACAAGAAAATTGTTCCTGTATAAATTCATCATTTTTATTAAGGGGATATAACCCTTAATATGTTCTAAATATTTATAATTTTTTTTTATTTTTATATAAATAGGTGATTGATTTGTACAATGTAAATTAAATAATATTGATGACTTAAGAACATGTTAATGATTTATCAAAAAATTAGTTAAAGTTATCATTGATGAAGTTTACAACATTATTGGATTTTTGGGATATATTTAATAATCTATGGTTTTATTCCTGGAATGAGGATGTTTGTATTTTTTGTTAAGGTTTAATGTAAATTTTGACTATTACCGCATTTCAAGAAAATATTTGGCTATAGGATTCAAATATTAGGTACGTGAAAATCAAAAGAAAATTTATTATATTTGGGGGATTAATGTTATATAGACCTTATTTACATATTTTTTATTTTATAAGGGTTATAAGGTTTACGATTTATGGTAAGATTTATGTTAAATTTTGGATGATGATTGAGATATTAAGGTATTATTTCAGCATATAAATATTTATGCAAAACATGTGATAACCATTTTGTTTTTGATAATAACAATAGATTGAATTAATGAATTATATTTCTTTTATGGATCTTATTTAGTACCTAGGACATGAAAAATGAATCTCTTAAAGTATGATTTGATGTGGAAATCGATCAAGACAAAACCAAAGGATGATATTTTTCTTATTAAATGGAATAAATCATGTATATATTCTCATGAAAATCCCCCAACATTAGGAAAATGATATTTAAATAAAATATCATCCTATTACTATAATTTTGATGATTTCAATAACTTTATTCATATCTCATTTGTTTATGTCTTTGTGTTTATTAACTTTATCTTGATCATGTTCTATATCTCTCCCCATTAGTATTTGGGTGTTAATTTTCCATTCCATGTCTATGTTATCCTACATAGAAAACTGTCATTTGTTATTATAGATGTCCTTCAAACATCTATTTATCATTTTAAAATAATTAATATAGGTTAACCTATTTTATGATGTGGGTTTCCCATATAGAGGAAACAATTTATTTAAGGGGGTGGAATGTATCCCCCAAGATTTTATGATTTTTTTTCAAAACAATCATAGTCATTTTTTGTATTTCTTATTAAAAACACCGGCGATTTTATTAGTCATTACACATAACATTGAGTTTAGATTGTTTTACACACAATAATGAGTTTAAAAAAAATGTGACATACTATTAAAATATTATTTTTTAAAATTATAGTTATTTTCTAAAAATTGTAATTTTAACATTACATTACCTTGAAAAAGTAATTTTCCACTTTTTTATGTTCCCGTTCAGTTAAAATTCCATTTATGGGATTTTTCTGGGATTAATGCAAACTGCAGAATAGGTAAACATCATGTACTTGAAGTACATGTCTTGTACTTGGAGATGGTTTCATGTTGTGAATGGTGAGGTCCCACCATGAGTTGGTAAATATCGTTTAATATAAGTACACATCGTGTAGGGGATAAATATCGAAGTTTTAACTCAAGGAGTTGGGTTTTTAGGTGTACTTATCAATCATGGCCTACACGTCATGACACCAAGGTACAACTCATGACACCAAGGTACACGTCGTGACTCGGCCCATTCCCAGATTAATGTCCTGTGTTTGGTTATTTCTATGGGTCCTTTTCATTCCACACATTATGTCTCTTGACCTAGAGAAGTTATGGTAAATTTTTGAGGGACTCAAATCCTTTTAGATTGAACCAAATGGCTTTGGATCTTCATTCTTCATATGGTGTGATTCCCGGGTAAGTTTCCCACCCCCTATTATTCAAGTTTCTCTCTTCCTCTCTTCTAGGGATTTCAATAGATCATCTTGGTATTGATGAATCCATGTATTTCGGTGTTGGATCTTGCTACTAGGTAGAGTTTTGAGGTCTTCTAAACCATTGTTCTTATCAACGGGTGTCATTGCGAGTGTTGTTCTTCAGAAAAGAGGAAGGTGGTTCCCTCCAAATTTTCTAAATTGATTATCATCATATTGCTTGTTTTATTTCAATTGCTGATTTAAATTCACATGTTATACCTTGTTTTTAGTTACATTAATAAAACATAATTCCAATGAATTGAGATATTTGAAATGGTTTTGGCAAGGAAACATATAAAACACCACATTCCATTTAATTGGAATGGATTTGTTGAAATTGTATTATTTAAATTATTGAATTAAAATTATGGATTTTATGGAAATATTTTCAATTTAATTGATTTATTTAGTTATGGAAATTAATTTAGAAGAAGATGGAATTAGTTTTGAATGGATTTCAAATGCATAAAAATGGATTTAAATGGTTTGATAGAAACCCAGTGGTTTTATCTTGGGAAAATTAATGTTTTTGAATTAAACCTGTTTTTTAATAGAAATAAATTGAATTTTTTTTAAAATGGGAGAATGGGTTTGAACATATTTTAAATAGACATAAAATATTTCTCCCATAATATAAGAGTGCATGAAATCCATAGGTAGTTAGTGAGTTATTTGGATATATTCTATGTCGCGACAACGTTCTAAAACATACTTGCAATATGTCACATCCTTGACGAGTTGGTAATGATTATTCCTTGGAAAGTGTCATTGGGACGTGTGTATACACATTTTGTTGAGTTCAGGTTGAGAGTGTAGAATCTTATATATCATTAATATTATCTTACCTTTTGGAAGATGACCATGTTTCTCAATTTTATATTTATATTTGTGATATACATTATGAAAATGCTTGTTTGAAATTATTTACATGCCTACAGAATTTTTATAAACTGTTTTATAAAAATATATTACATAAACCATTTTTTATAAATAGTCCATCACATGTAAATTAAATCCTATGCTTTATAAAAAATTTCCATCATATTAAAACTAGTTTTCTTGTTTAATTAAAATATGCTTATGAATTACCAAACCTGTTTTTTTAGAAATTGAAAACTTTTCATTTGATAATGTATTTTTTACATATGTTATGGAATATTTGGTGGTATCCTACTGGGCTTAGGCTAACACACTACATTTTTCTTTTAGTGTTTTTTAGAATTTTTTCATCCAAGCTCGAGCAAAGAAAATGGATCTTTTAGAGGTTGGTCTAGCTATTGAGAATTGGGTGTGGTGATTTTTTCTTTAGGGACTTTGGGGTTGTTTCTTATTTTATGTACTTGGGTTTTAGTGCAATGGATTTTATGCCTAGTTGTATTCTAGTACCTTTACTCTGAGTGATGTTTTATTTTTGTTATGAATGTTGTCTTTTATCTTTTTCTTCCGCATTCTTGTGGAAAAAATCACTCCCACATATATGTTGTATGATTCCAGTTGCTAGTCACCAGCCCATGGGGATCAAGATCTCCCTTTGGGATATGTTACGATCGGCTTGGTTATTGGGTTACCAAGGTACCCTTGCAGGTTCATGAAAAATTTCTTTCAGATGAGGTTATTAATCCTTTTTTAAAGTTAGTATGCATTTTTGAGATATAGTGGAGACAATCGAGGTATTTTCGATTGAGTTCTAGAAAATATCTCACCACAATTAACCTTAAATCACCAGGGGTGGTTAAGGAAACACATCTTTTGGATTAGTTATATTCTTTTTCTTATAGTTATTTGGATAGTTTTAAATCCAAATTTTTTTTATCCTTTATATTGAGAATTTTTTATCTTTCTACTCAGTTTGAGTGTTAATCTAATGTTATCATTTTACCTGTTGATGTTGTATAGCATCATTCCTCTGAAGAGACATGTGAATCAGATATAGGAATAGGTTGCTTCTAAACCTCTATAAGAAAATCCTATTGTTGAACCAAATCTGATTGAGGTAATTGTGCACATAGTTCAACATCTTGGATAGGCACCACATCCAGTTCCCACTCAGGCTCCTACTATGGATCATCTTGGGGGTGTTCTTTATAATCATTCTCAATAGTTACTTCTTTAAGAGAAACCAATCTTTAAAGGTTCCACTGATCCTCAACAGGATAAGGAATGGTTGGGTAAGATCGAATGTCAGTTTGAGTTTTTGGATACACCAGAAGTGATCTGTATGAAGTGTGCCACCTTTGTACTAGAGGGACCCAGTAGGTGATGATGGGACACGATGGTGATGGTAGGGAAACATGGGGCCTTAGAATAGAAATACATAATGTTTATTTTTACCAATCAGTTATATCCAGAGATATTGGTGTTGGCTAAGGTTTTAGATTTTTTCAAGCTGGTGTAGGCAATAAAACTATGACTGAGTATTCAAATTTATTTTCTAAGACGGTGCAGTTTTCTCTTGAGATTCAATCTAATGAGAGGCTAAAGGATTGATGGTTCAAGTTGGGGCCTCTATAAGATATTTATTCATAGGTTTTCTTGATGATGCTACCCAATTATGTTGATGTCCTTGATTGGGATATTTTCATCGATATGGTCTTGGCAGGTAAGTCAGGGTTGATGGGAGCTACTTTTTCTCCTAGTGGAAGTGTTGTTCCCTTCAAAGGAAAATGGATGTGTGATGATCCTTGGAGAAGTTTTTGATGGCGGAGTCACTCCAGAACTCTATAAACTGTAGGAGGATGTTCTTTGACTTTATACCAGTGTGACAAGCCAAGACATTCTATGAGGGTTTTCACCGAGACACCAAATAATTGTATCTCGTGCTAATTTTCAGGACACTTACAGAGGTTCTTCCATCACCTATATTACCCATATAGTGGGACAGGATCATCAGATCTTCTTAACACTGCGGGGAAATAAAATCATTCACATTCAAAATGGTTCCATCAATATGTATCTAGAACTAATCTTCGTCACGTAGTGGAAGAGTCTCCAGGGGAAGTAGACACAGGTTCAATGACTGTGAGAGGTACCATTACCATTGCATCATTGTTAGTGAATGCTATTTTTATACTAGTTCATCTCATTCTTTTATTTCAACCCAAATTGTTATCCTTTTTAATCATCTTATATAAAAACTATCTTTTGGAATGGATATTACAACACCCCTTGGTACAGAGGGAGAGTAGGGTCTTCATAGTCATGCAAGTGTCTTCCCTCTGTCAGAAGTAGAGTTAGTTTGGAGTCTTCTTTCTATTGATATTAAATCTCATGACGTAATTTTTAGGATGGATTGCCTCATTTCCAACAAACCCCAAATTTATTGTCTTCTTCGATGGGACAACTTTACTACACCCAGTGGTTTGACCCTTTTTTTCAAGGATAATGGGACCCTAGGTTGAGAAAAGTCAGACCATCTTATACAGAGGTGGGGAAACTGATATTATTTTTATCTTCTGACCTAGAGTGAGATTCATGGGGTTGTGATCTTACTTCAGTTTTCTCCATGTTTTCCGATGTGTTCCCGTAGGATTTCTATAGTTTTCCATTGGTGAGAGAGTTTGAGTTTTCTATTGATTTAATACACGACACTCATCGAGTATCTATCACCTGTTACCGCATGGCACCAACGGTGCTGAAAGAGATGATGTCTTAGATGGATGACCTTCTTGAGAAAGGATTTATTATTCTAGTTGTGTCACCTTGGGTAGCACCAGTTTCTTATTTCTAATAAGTCTTATGGTTCTCATAGCTTACGTGTTGATTTTCGAAATCTAAATCAACTTACGATATAGAAAAATGTCTATCTCCACATATTGATGATATGTCTTATCAAATTAAATATGAGAAGTGGTTTTCAAAGATCAACCTTTGATCGGGTTACCTTCTTTTGATGATAAAGAATATCACATTTATAAAATAACCTTTCAGAACAGGTACAACAACTCTGAATACCTTGTTATTCTGTTTGGTTTGACAAATGCTCCTACATTTTTCATGGATTTAATGTACATGATTTTCCATGAGTACATTGATATCATTGTGGTAGTCTTTGTGGATTAAATTCTTGTCTACTCCATGTTTGAAGATGATCATACAAAAACATCTGGGAATAATTCTGATTCTATTAATAAATCACTGACTTAATTCCAAGCTTTCAAAGTTTGATTTTTGGACTTAAGAAGTGAAATTCTTGCGACACATGGTATCTGAACAAGTTGTACGAGTTGATGCTGAGAAGGTGGAGGCTGTTATGACATGGGACCAACAACAAAATGTCTTAAATATCCATAACTTCTTGTTCATAGTTGGATATTACCATAGGTTCGTGAAGTACTTCTCGAAGTTGGCCACTCTGATGACTACTCTAACTCGGAAGGGGGTGAAGGTTGTGTGGGATGATAAATGTCAATGTTCTTTTGTTGAGGGGAAATGTTTATTCTCTACTACTCTAGTGTTAACTCTTGCAATATCAAGGTAGGGCTATGAGGTCTTTTTTGATGCATCGTGTTCGTTCTTTGGTTGCATTCTTATACAGGGTGATCATGTAGTAGAATATAGATCTCATCAACTTAGGCCACACGAGATGAATTATCCTACCCACGATCTGGAAATTGCAGCTTTGTTGCACGCTCTTAAAAGATGGTGGAACTAACTTTTTGGTGATGTATATACGGTGTATTTAGTCCAAAAAATCCTGAGATATATCTTCTCCCAAAAAGATTTGAATCTTCAGTAGAGGCATTCAGTGGAGTACATATAGGCTTTCGACTTTGACATCTCCCACAACTCAGAGAAAGGGAATTTCATTGCTGAATCTTTGAGTTTGAAACTTTATACCCAAGTAGTGAACAAATCTTCAGCAGAGTGGAATTTGATGGGTCTCTTTTCACAGTTGCATATTGAAGTTCATGAGGAAGGGGATGATATTTCATTAGCTAGTGGGTACAAGAAGTCTACCCTTCTTAAGATGATTACTCAGGATCGAGGGATTTATGATGAGTATCATAGAATTATATAATCACATTGTGGTGGGGAGATAGTTACCCAGTGGTCTTTCTCCAAGGATGGTGTTATATACTATAAAAACCACTTTGTTAGGTTGTTAGTGGTGATAAAAGCAGCGATGGGGGGTTTTCATAGATCTCAGTGGGCTGTGAACCTTGGAACCACAAAAATGTTATATGACATGAGGTAGTAGTTCTGGTGGCGAGGTATGAGATGAGACATTTATGAGTTTGTCTCTCATAAATATATTTCCAAACAGGTTAATGTCGAGCACCAAAAAACTTCGTGCTTGATTCAACCTCTTCTAGTCCTTACTTGGGAATGAGATGTGATCATTAAGGACTTTTTTTGGGTTTCCTTGTACCCAATGAAAGAATAATTCAATTAGGGTTCTGATCGACATGATGACCATGTCATCTCACTTCATACCCATTCTTGATATGGCCAGAGTTGAGGAGTTAGGCAATCTATTTGTGAAAGAGATTGTTCAATTGCATGGAGTTATAACATTTATAGTCTATGATAGGAATCTCTGGTTCACTAATCTCTTTTGGAGATACTTTTAGGATGGATTGTGATCTCAGGTCCATTTGAGCATAGCCTACCATCAACAGTCTGATGGCTTGAGAGGAAGAGCTATACCTATTCATGAGGATATGCTTCGTCCATGTCTTCTCGACTTTGGATGGGATTGGGATGATCCAATGGGGATGATTGAATTCTCTTTAAAAACAGTTACTTGTTCGTAATCAGGATGAAATATTTTGGGTCCTTATATGTCAGACCGTGTAAATCTATGTTATATTGGTCGAAGGTTGGTGGACGTACTTCGGTTGGACCATGCTTGGTGCAGGAGACAACAACAAAGATTCAGTTAATTCATCATAGGATATTGAAATCACAAAGCCGATATAAGTCTTATGTTTATCGATTTCATTGGCCTTTGGAGTTTTTATTTGGTTATTAGGTGTTCGTAATGGTTTCACCCCGGTTGGGTCATTAACAGATTAGCAAGAAAGGGAAACTTTCACCTCACATTGTGTGACCTTTCGAGGTGTTGAGAAGGCGGGGAAAGTTGTGTACTGCTGGTCACTTCCACCACAGAAAATTTCAATACATTATATGTTCCATGTATCTCATTTGAGAAAGTGTGTATTTGATTCATCTCACATTTTTACCTTGAGTGATCTTCAGATCGATCCTGATTTATCTTTCACTGAGTAGCCAGTCGAGATAGCTGATTTTAAGACCAAGGTAGTTGGTGGGATGAATATACCATTGTTTTGTGTGCTATGGAAGCATGTTTCTGATTCTCATGAGACATATGAGAGGGAGGCACTGATAATAGATTAGTGGCCTCATCTCTTTGGCATCGAAGATTCTTCATAGGCTTTCTGAGGAAGGAATGTTTTTAATGTGGGTACGTTGTAGCATTCTATTACCTTGAACTTGTAATTTTCCACTTTTTCAAAGTCCACGTTAAGATAAAAATCATTTTATGTTATTTTTATGGGTTTATTGCATACTGAATAATAGGTACACGCTATGTACCTAAAGTACATATCGTGTACTTGGAGCATGTATCAGGTCATGAATGGGGAGGTCACACCATGAGTTGGTACACACCGTGTACCCAAAGTACACATTGTGTAGGGGATACATAACAAATTTTTAACCTGAGGAGATGGGTTTGTTGGTGTACTTTTCTAGTGTGTCCTACACATCGTGAAGCTAAGGTACACGTCATGACTCGGCCTAGGACTAGCTTAAAGTCATGTGTTTCTTGGTTTATCTTGTTCATTTTCACTCCACACTTCATCGATCCTGACCTAGATAAGTTTTGGTGTTTTTTTAGGTACTCAACTCCTTCTCGATCTATCCAAATGACATGGAATCTTCATTATTCTTGTGGTAGGATTCCCAGGTACGTTTTCCCCCTTGTTAATAAAATTATCTCTTCCTCTATTCATGGGTTTTTAATGGATCATCTTGGGATTGATGGATCCATGTCTAGTGGTTTTGGATCTTGATACTAGGTAGTGTTTTATAAACTTATAGGCCTTTTTTTCTCATTGATGGTTTCCATTGCAAGTGTCGTTTTTTGAAAAGTATGTTGGTGGTTTCATCCCGATTTTCCAAATTAATTTCCATCATATTTCTTGATTTATTTCTATTTTTTATTTAAATTCAAATGATCAACATTGATTTCAATTTAATTAAGAAAACTGAATTCCATTTAATTGAGATATTTGAAATGTTTTTCGCATGAAAACATGAAAACCCAATAATTCCATTGAATTGGGGTGGGTTTATAGAAATTACCAAATCTAAATTGTTGAATTTAAATTATGGATTTGATCAAAATGTTTCCAATTAAATTATTGAAATTAATTGTGGAAATTAATAGAAAAATGTATAGAATTAGTTTTGAGTGGATTTGAAACTCATTTAAATGGCTTAATATGATTTGATAGAAACCCAGTGGGTTTATCTTGTGAACAAAGAAATGTTTTTTAATAAAACCTATTTTGGTTTTAAATGAAATGAAATTGGCATATTTTAGAATGGATTAATGGGATTGATCATATTTTAAGCATTCGTAAAATAGTTCAACCATCATGTGAGAGCGCATTCTAGCCTTAGGTAGTTAGTGAGTTATTTGGATACAATCTATGCAACGCCTATGTTCTAAAACATACATGTGGTGGGTCACATCCCCAACGTGTTAGTGATGAGTCTCCATTGGATAGGGTCATAAGGAAATGTGTATAAAAATTTTGATGAGTTCACTTAAATATTGTGGAATCCTATAGTTGGTTAATACTATCTTACCTTCTAGAAGATGACCATATTGCTCACTTGTTTATTTATATTTGAGATATAAATGTTAGTTATTAATTTTTTGAACTTCTTTACAAGACTACTGAATTTATTTAAAATTTTTTATATATACATTTTATATATGACATTGTTTTATAAAAATTAAATCACTTGTTATCTAAAAAGAGTTCTTTAAATGAATTTTACATCATTTTGAAACTTTTTAAAATGTTTTGTTTAAATTTGTTTTTGAAATTACAAACCTGTTTATTTTAATAAATAAAATATTTTCTTTAGATTATCTGTATTTGGAATATGTTATGGAATCTTTGCTGCTATCCTACTAGGATTAGGCTCACACCCTGCTTTTTCAATTGGGGGTTTGTATAATTTCTTCTACAATGATCATGTAAAGGGAAGGTATCCCTTGGAGTTGGATCTAGTTTTTGGTCTTTGAAAGTGGTTAGTTGTGGCCTTAAGAAATTCGGGGTTGTTTTCGTATTTTATCTACATGGGTTTCAGTACATTGGATTTTATGACTAGTTGTATTATGGTACCTTTACTCCTAGTGGAGTTCTCTTGTTGATGTGAATAATATCTTTTTTCTTTTTCATCAACACTCTTGTGGGAAAAACATTCCTACATGTATGTTGTATGATTCCAAATGCTAGTCATCCGCCCATTGGGATCAGGAATTCCCTTCGGGTTATGTCAGGATAGATTAAGTTATTGGGTTACCAGGGTACTCGGGTTGGTTCATGACAGGAATGGCATGTATGAATAATATTATCTCCATTATGATGATAATTTATTAACAAATGTATATAAATTTAATTATTTTATGAATAAATAATTTGAAATGATGGTTAAACTATTTGAAAATAAAGTAGGTATTTTTATGATAAACTATTTTAATGCAAGAAAATGTAATTTACTTCAAGAAATTTAACAAACTACTTTTGTTGGATGATTTTAGTGGACTTTTTATATTATATATTAAATAAATTGTGAATGAGTCAAATTATTTTTTTCTAAGAAATAGATATGATTAAATTCAATTTTATGCTAAAAAATATGTTTTTCTAAAAAGGAATTTTCTCTAATGAAGTATGGTTAAAAAAATTAGTAATATTAGGAAATTTTGTGGAAATATTTATTTCAGCTTTCTAAATAATCATTTGAATGTTATCTTATAGTGAATTTTGACTATATTTTCGTAAATAAATTATATTCAATGAATAGTTAAACATAATGGTATTTATTAAGTATTTTCATTTATCTTAAAACCAAGTAATAACATTAATATTAAATTAATGAGGGTTTAAAATAATAAATAGTTCAATTATATATCATTTAATCTAATTTAGTCCAATTTATTATTTTTCATATTTATTTTTGATATAAAATTTCTTAAAAAAATTGAACTCTTTATTTTTGAAAACCTATATCCTGATCGAGTCTACGATATTAATTTTCAATTACAGTTTACCAATTTATTGAATTAAATTTTGAAAAATAGATTCAATATTTATAACTAGAATAATATATATTATTTAATGAGATAAACATAATTTTTTTTCTATGATTAATAGTAAAACAATTGTTGTTATTTATTGAAAATATGGTTAAAATGCATTTAACGAGGGATTAAACTGAAAATATAAGCATCCAGAATGACAGAAAACATGTCTATTTCCCATTTTATGGAAATATTTTGACTATATATCTTATAAGGTCTATAATTTTCCATTTGGATCATTGTTTCATGTGGAAAATGATTGTATGTCTTTTTCTTTTCGAATAATATTATTGTACCACTCACCAAACTTATAATGGGCCACCCCCTATACTCTCCTCATCACCCTTCTAAAACCACTTCATTTTGAAAATAACTACCAAAATCAATATTATTATTTCACAACTCTCATCCTTGAAGCCTTATTTTTTCATAAATACAACCTAATAATAATTCAGGTAAAAAACAAAAGAATTTTTTTGATGAGGAGGCAATGCGCCTAATCAATCTTTCTATTTTATTTTTTCCTCCACCACCTTCAATTATTATTATAAAATAGTGATTTAATAACATCACTATATTATATATACATATATGTTATTCTATTAATATAAAAACATAAATCCTTATCTCCTTCCATATATTTGGACATAAAATCATTATTCATGTATTTGGAAGACTACCCCCTTACAAACTGATGTTATTCATTTTCTATCAACACCTCTCGCGATGGGATATAATAATATTTTTTATTTATTTATTATTTTTATGATATTATTTATCTTATTGTATCATTATATCATATGTTCCTTATTAAATTATATTTTGAGGAATATGATAACATCGTATGTGTGTACAGCAGACTACTACCTCATGAAGAGATGTTATTCATTCTTGTTTTATATAAAAGACACTAAAGATAGGTTCAATGAAAATATATGAAATGTATGGAAACTATATATTTTATAATGGTAATATATTATATACCTTTCATTCTTTCAATATGTTGAAGAAATGTATACATCATTCATGCATTTGTACGCCATATCATCTCCATGAATGTTGTATTTCCTTTCCAAGATCAATATTTTTTGTATCACTCTAAATAAATTTATACTAAATATTTATTATTTTTATAACATCTTTAAAATTATGGATTTTATTTTACCAGGATCAAATTAAGATGAATGGATATTCCAAACTAAAACATACGTGAAAAACAAAGCACTTATTACAAAATACATGACATGAACATGGAATTGTTAATAAATTGGTTATAAAAGGTTATAAGTAACTATTATATAGTATGATATATGTGTGTGTGTGTGTTTGTGTGTGGTTATATAATTGATATATTATTGACTTATATTTCTTATAAAGGTGTTTCAATTGTCTATGAATGAATTTGAGACTTTTGGTATGTGATTTTCATCTCCAATTTATTTTCTGTGAACCAGATGTCATATCACCAAGAATTTAGTTTTTGTGGTATATATTATACCCATAAAAATATATTATCATGATTAACCTAAATATTATTTGAATTATATTATCAATTTTATGATCTATATTTCATGGCGATTATGGATCAAAAGTTATAAAGGTTGTCGGGTATTTTTTTCAATTTGTCTTCTTTAAAACATGTGTTATGTTATGACCATATCATATTATAAGAGGTTTATATACATAACCATTGAAATTTAATAACATGAATTTATTTATTCTCATTATATTTAAATTTTAATTTTATTTTATTCTTTTATTTGGATAACTATTCAATTATTCAAAAGTGATAAGAGTTTTTTGTTACAATCTCATCATTTATTAGGATGGTTTATGAATATGCTTATAATGATGAAATATTATGATCTATCACTAAAACATATCTTGAATATTATTTTCCTATAGTTATATCCTGATGATACCCATTTCCTTAAATTTTACACCAATTATATACTGAAGAGTTCAAAAAAATACGAAAAATCAAAATTTTATCTCTTTAGATGAAACCCATTTTTTCATAAAATTAAATTCTTTCCTAAAATGTTTTCAAAAACAATTATTGTGTTAATATGTTTTATTAAAGAAGTTTTTACTCATGTTTGAATTTTTAATAAAATCATTCAAAGGATAATTCATGATTATTTCCAAAAAATTACCATATTTTTAATACCAAACGTGTAAAAGGAATATTTATTTTATGATGTATGGAGTGAATGGAACTTCCTAATGTGACAACCATTATATTTTTATTCTTCATTTATAATTTTTCATAACAATTTTCCAATAAAATTATAAAAAATCTATATTTTAAATGGGTTTTTTCAAAGTGGAAAGGTTATTTTCATCATAAAATTTTCTAAATGATTATTAAATATTTATCAATTATTTAAAATGGATATTTTTAAATAAAATTATTTTTTAATCCAAAATTATGGTTTAAAATATTTTTTCTAAAATTGAATGGTTAAATTTCATAAGACATGTTCAATTTGATCCTTCAAAATAATTTTCCATATATGATTACATACTTTAATGTTAAACATTCTTTACTCATGGTAAGATTTAATTATAGAAACAATATATTATCTATGAATAGTTAATATTTATGATGATGAATTGTTTATGAACAAAATTTATATTTCATGGGATTGGCTATGGGTAGTTGATTAAATTTTTATAAAACCTATTTTTATGTGCATTTGATGTGATGAGATGATGAATGTTTAATTATATTATCGTATATATTAATATAATTTTCATTATGACACATATAGGACAAATATCTCCACCTAATTCATTTTGTAAATATTTATATCTCATGACATAAAAATGAAAAAAACGATGATTGGCTTGATCCACTATGAGAAATAGGTGAGTCGTGATCCACTATGTGATATATTTGCATCCTAGTATATAATTGGATGTATGTGATAAGTCCTAATCCACAATTTTGATTGTATTTGTAGTTAAACTAGACATATGGAATGGTTTTTAATATTTATGATGGTGACATACATTTATGGTATAAGATTGTGGTTAATGATTGATTTATGATAATTTCGATCTCTTGTGGGCAATTTTTTATGAAATGATAAATTTTTTTCATGAACCATGTTTATATACTATGATAGGCTGGGTATGAACACTATTATTTATTATCATGATCACATTCTATTATTCTTTTCTTACTATTTCATATAATCATAGATTGATATCTCTTATTTCTACCATTACTGGGCATTAGACCTTACCCTTTCACATTTTTTCATCCCTAGTTTATGAAGATATTGAATATCTTTCATGAAATGTGAATATTTAATTTTTATTCTCAAGAGACACAAAAATATTACATTCCTCATCCATGTGTTCTTGTAATTTATTTTATATTCCTCCAAAAAGATATAATATCTATTTATGAAAAATATGGTTTACAAAACTGAGTAAATTTCAATTTAATGGTTATAAATTTGGAGTGTCATTGTACATAACATGAACTATAAATAAATCATCAAGATTATTGTTTTGGGAACTTTAATATGTACATGTTTAATTCTCTATGTATTGTCCTAGTTTCAGTGAACCATGTTAAATTTTTATTTCCTCATATTATTATTTTTTAGAATGAAATAATTTGTGAGGTAATGGATTATTCATAATAATAGTTGAATAATATCATTATCATTGTTCATATATAAATGATAACATAATTTAATTTAAAACCCATAATGTTAGGGTATTTAACATATATAGGACCAATAAGTGGTTTCATAGAAAAATGTTCTTGATGGAGTTTCTTCTCCCTAAAACATGTAAATAACTATTAGTCACAACCTATTTTTTTCATTAGATAAAAAACATCTGATTTGGGAAGAATTAGATGATATAGTATCTATAATATTTTTTAATTTATGTCCTCATGATTACTATATATGGGATCATGTCCACGATGGAGTGATTATAATTAATAATGAAAGACCAAAGAGATAGTGATGCCAATTCTATTGAAGTAAAATAATTTTGAGGATATATATATAATTTAATATACATAAATGTAGTATCAGGTGAATACTCCCATTACATGTGGTAAATGTATAACTTAAATTATAAATATGATTACATGGTGAATAATGTAAAATTATAGTATTTTCATAACATGTCAATAGATATTAGGATGTACCCAAATTAAAATATAAATAAATTCATTGATTAAGTTAACTAAATTATGAATGATATGTGTTGACTCATCTAAGTCCTCTTCAATTATGAAAAAAATGAACCAATGAATAATCCCACCATTGTTCCACATAAAGCAATCATTCTTCAATGACATTATTAGGAAATTGGTGACCATGGATATACATCATAATAATCTCATTGCGTAGAAAATGAGGAATAATATCATTCATTTAATTAAAAATACGTATTTATCTTTATATATTATTCACTGAAATTAAGAAACTCATAGTGAGTGGTTATCCAATATAAAGAAAGGATGACATGGATATTTCATTCTATTACTCAATTATCAGATGTTCAAAATTATTATTTTATGTAATTCTTGAATAATATTTTTTAATTAGGAAAATTTATGCATTCCAATATATGATTTCCAAAGTATTTTTTCAATGATTATGATGAAAATAAATCCTTAATAAAATTATATAATAATATTGAAGGAAATATATGTTCAAAATTTATTTTCATAGAAAAATATGAGTCATATATTTCAAAAACATATTCCATCTTGAAGGTAATGGAAACATGAAAATATGAGGACCAAAAATACCTAAATATTTAAGTACATGTGGAAACTATTAAAAATAACTAATTTTAAAAAATTAATAAAGATTGAACTAATTTTGAGTGAATTTTATACCTCTTAGATAAAATATAATATTTTCTAAATATATTTATATTAATGTGGATAAAATAATGTATGCAATTTTTGTGGTATTTGATTCTAAATTATATATATAGTTGAATGTGTAATAGAACATTTAGTTTAATTCTAACGTTAGAAGTATTAAATCATCAAAATAAAAAATCTAGAATATTTAGAAAAACATTATTTTTCAAATTTTAAATATTAAAAAGGAATCACATAATATTTTGGGGATTATATATTCTTTTAATAATATTTCCAATATAATTGATGCCCTCCAACAATAAATAATTATAATGTGTATAAACTTTCTATGATTTGGAGATATTTATTCCAATATTACATTATAATATTAGAGTATAAAATCATCCAAAAAAACTAAATAGGATCAGAGGGTCTCCTTGGATATGTAATTAACATAGACACTAGTGAAAGATTTCAATGATAAAAGATAATCATTTGAGGATATTTTTTCCAATGAAAATGTAGGGTTATTTGACATGAATCCAAAATCACCCATACCTGGAAAGAAGGATAATTTAGAGGATTCAAAAAAACTGAAAATTCCATAAGAGGATAAATACATATATAAAATAACATACCAAAAAAATTAGTGTTGTGGCAATATTTTCCAAATAGAATATATGTTATCTATATGTATTGGGACAATATTTACCTAGAGAAACCAGGTAGGGGGTGAATAAAGGTGTTGGTGAATTTATAATTATCTTCATCATGATCATATTATCCATATAAATCATATTATCTTAATAAAAGAATATATTTAATATCATTATTTATTATCTCTCCCATCTTTAATACTCAAATAGTTTCATAATTTTATTAATTCATAAAAAAATATTCATATATGGTTCCACAATAAGTTCAAATAAATTTATAGTACACAAAATGTAGAAATAATTTACCCAAAAATAACACAACTCATTTATATGTTATGAATATATTTATAATGCTACTCTACCATTCTAGTGGAAATCCATCTCTATATAATTACATGTACACAACTTTAAGTCACAATTAGGTAGTTTACAGTCTTTGGGATCATCATGGAATGTATATTTACATGGGGGTGTCACGAATCAGCCCAAATACCCTAGTAGACTGATAATCAATCCATCACTAAAATTTACAAAAGGGAATTCCTAATCCCAAAAGGTTGGAAACTAGAACATGGAATCATACATGATAAAGGTGGTATTGAGTTTTCCACATAAATAGAAAATGAATAGTTACTTGTCATTATGTTCAAAATAAAACTAAATTGGGATAATATTACCAAAAGTAAAATAGGTATAACAACCCAATATATAACAAAAAAGTACCAGAAAATGAATTATAACAACTCATGTATGAACAAGATATACATATCCAAGTCCTAAGGATCAACTACAAGAACCACCTCCATGTGGTGCATTACCCTTACTCAAACCTATAACAAGATATTCTACAAATGGATGAAGTAATAGGTTGTGTGTGAGATAAAATCCACATAGTTTTTCACCAAGGATTCCCTAAAAATATTACACATTATTTAAATAAATGAAGCTTTCAATTTTAAATATGAAGGAATATAACTAAAATAATAATATTCAAAACCAATTATGATTTAGAATTAAATTCATAATAGTATTTCAATCAATGTCTTAATAAACATTTATAATAAAATAGTTTATATAAATTCTCAAGGAATGTGTAAACTAGTTTAAAAATAGTTGAATATATCAAAACAATCACAAATGAGAAAAAAGGTCATCTATAAAGTTGTATGATAATTCCAGTCTATGGTTATAGCACATATATGTCCCTCAAAAACTATTCAAAGAGGACTGATCAATACACCATCAGGGATGTGATATATTTTGCATTGTTTTTGGGCAGTGGTAAGGAGTCGATACAGTGTTTTTTTAAATAAATCTCTAAATTCATGGGCTTTTATTTTCTCATACAACAATCAATAATGGTAAATTTACCACAAATCTATTTAAAAAAATAAACCCATTTTCTATTTTGATATGCCAATTTCTATTTAAAAACCAAAATTTGGTATTAATAAATTCATGCCATTTTTGAATAAATAAAATGGGTTTATATAATAAAAATTATGAATGTTTTATAAAATAAAAATTTGAAATCAATCTCATAAATCAATTTCAAAATTTAATTTTACTATTTAATTTCACAATTTCCTAAAAATTACACAATCAGACCCCAATTCATTGTAATTGTGTGTTCTATGAAAAAAATAAAACAAAGAAATTAAAATCCCAATTCAATGAAAATTGAGGTTTTCATTATCCAATTAAAATCAATTTAATATTAATAAATCAATATAGGGTTAAATCAATTGGCTAACCTTATATGGAACTACTTACAGAAACAAATAGATCATGTCTCGCAATGACCATAATAGGAAACACTAATGATGATTTTCACAAATAGTGATCCTAGAATCAATCATATATTCAATATCAAATACAATAGAGATTAGATACTCTAATAACATGGATATCTATCAAAACCTAAGGAGTATAAAAAAATTGTGCTAAAGAGAGAGGAAAATAGAATAATCATTACCTTAAAAATGATCAAATAGTGTTCTCCTTGCTTTGATCTACATTGTAAGGTGTTTGGAGGAGCCAAAATGTGTCCATGCGATCCATAAATATCTTGTAAAATGTTACATCTCTAGTTAGGGTTGGTTCAGGGTCCAAAATACGATTTAGAGAATTTGAAAACAATTTTTATAAAAATTAAATCATGTGCACACGGTTAGTTATGTAGGACAACACAATTTGTAAAATCAACTACGCTAATCATGAACCACTCTAATAGGGTTATTGGTTTCTAATAGGTGGGTGAATGTTTTTTAAAATGGTGTACCATCTGTAAAAATTGTCAATGTATAGGATTGTACAGTTTTCACTAACCTGGCACACAGTTTGCAAAAACTGTCTTCCAACTATGCACTACTCAAGAGCCTTGAAAAATTTTAAAAATTTTACATAACACACCCTTAAATAATACTTAAACAAGAATGATTAAAAATTGGTATGGGACTATATGAAAATTGTTACGTGATGTCACAAAATCCCCAATGTAAAAACTCTTTTCCCCGTGAAAGCATGTTAAAAAGAGTATATCTAAAAAAGATTATTCTAGTTCTCTCTTATATATGCCTTTCTCTCCCATATATCATGATTATCATAACCATTCTTCCATATAACTCGAATAGTGGTTATTTTACTCCCTAAAAGTACATTGGTTTTAGAATAAACAATCCTGATTGAATTCTAATTCACAGATAACTCAGGATAGAAAATGATAACACAGTACCTTAGACCATGAGATAGATCAGAAAGATAGTTTTCTAGCTATGATACATGTAACAATTTATGTATTGATGTCAATGGTGGAGGAAGTAATAAATAATCCACATTACCTAATTTTTAAAGAACCTCAAAAGCATACACAATATGAGGAGCATATTTCACTTTCATCCTTATACATCAATGATCTGAATAACATGAATATTTCTAGAACACCTGATCACAAACTGAAAATTGAAATGGTATGCAATGGTCATCATCATAAGAGTTATACAGTCTTTATGTCATCATTATTGTTAGATGATTGAACTAAATAAATGAGTTCATCTCTAAAACCAAGATCTATCTTACCAAAGAACACTCAAATATATCCAACCAATAAAAATTGAGATTTGTGAGGCTAACTATACAGGGCCTCAATAGGATCCATTCTTATTGCAGACTGGTAACGATTTTTATATAAAAACTGAACTAGTTGAAAATGATCATTTGAATACCCAAAAAATACAATGAATCATGTGAGAAGAATATACTCAATAATATTTATTCCTCTTTCTATCTGTCTATACGGATGTGGATAGTATATTGTACTAAAAGAAACATGAGATCATAGTCCCTCCTAAGGGCCTCCTCATACGTGAGAAGTAATCTTGGGATCTCAATTTGAGAAAATATCATATGGAACTCTATGAAAATGTATAGTATCTTTCCCTTAGATATTTACCACCTCCTCAAATTTTTTTGTATCATTAATGCGTATAAAGTCAGGTGATTTGGTCAGACTATCGATCATAACCCTTATCACATTCTTATTTATACTTTTGTGTTGAAACCACAACCCAATGTCTATAGATATCTCATCACTTTCAATGTAGGTACAAGAATTAGATGAAAAAAACCCAAATGTATATGTTTCTAGGCCTTGAAATCGTTTCATATATAACAAAAAAAGAAAAAAACCAAAAATTACATGTCTCATACATATCCAAATAAGTTGTCACCACATGTCATAGAACATCTTCAGGGTTCCTGAGTGTTCCTCCCAAAGGTAATTATGGAAATCCCACATAACAGATTTTCATATATCTAGATATAGAACCTACAAACTCTAGAAACATAGATTACACTCCATGGACAATGGCCGGTGATGAAATTTCTCCCCACCATAATGAGAGTCTTGAATTATATGAAACTACTCATCCAGCTATTATTCATAAATATGCATTTTGAAAAGAGCGATGGTTAACCAAACACTGGCCAAATCAAACTCAACCCTGGATTCCCAAACACCAATATGATACTATGTAAAAATATCCATCAACTTCCACTCTTCAAATGATTCTTTCATGGCCTATGTCAGATGTTTCGGGATCAATGCATCAATGATTCCATTATCTTTCCCTATTTTATAAGATATGTCTTAATAAAAATACTTTAGAAAATCCACCAAATAAATATAGTGTATATCAAAATATTTTGTATAGAAGATATAATTCAGGATCATATGGTTGGAAAATATATTAAACATTTCTTCAAAATGATAATGTCACAAAATCATAAGCAAATTCAAAACAGCTATGAGTTTGAGGTCATGGGTCAAATAATTCTTCTCACATAGAATAAGAATTTGATATCCATATGTGGCTATGTGTTTACCAAATATAATAACACATCCCAAACCAGAAATTTATGCATCAAAAAAGACCACATAGCCTTATTTGGCTTCTATAATAGTCAACACCAAGGATGTAGTCAAAAGAAGATTTAATTAAACAAATGAATCTTGACATTCCTCTTGATAAAGAAACATGACTAGGTTCCTTGATACTGAATACATTGAGGATTTCTACATTGATAATCCCTTTAAAAACCACGGATAAAACCCATCCAAACCCAAGAAAATGCAAATATCTAAAACATTCGGGGGTTTCTCTTGTGAAATAATAACCATAATATTTTTTTGATCAACGGAAATACCAGGTTAAAACTCCACATGTACCATGAAATTCACTTCCCATGTCCATAAATTACATTTCTATATCTTGAAATAAATTCATTTATTTATCATTAATTCAAGATTTTCCCTTACATGATACACATGATCCTCTATGGACAGAAATTAATCAATGATTACATCGACAAAGATAACCATAAATGTATCAAGATACTCGTGGGAAATCATGTTCATTAATACTATAAATATATAGGATAATTTTCTAGAACAAATGGACAGATAAGGTGTTCATAATGACCATACCTGATCTAAAGGGTTGTTTTCAGATTGTATTATTCTTTTATTATCAACTAATGGTACCCAGATCAAATAAAAATCCTCTAGAACTTCATCACCCATTTAAAATGGTCAGATATTTCATCAATATGTGGAACCAGATACTTTTTCATTTTTTAACTCAATTGAGTTTAAATTAATTAACATAGATAAAAATTTTCCCAGTATTATTCTTATCAATCATAGAAGGTTCCTCCCAAAGTGAGACACTAGGGCATATAAATACTTTTTCTAATTTTTCGGCCAACTGAGTCTTCATCACTTTCAATTTTTTTGGAACCATTCTATAAGATGGAATAAATACTGGATGGGTCTTAGGAACTAAATTCATAGGAAAATCAACCTCCCTTATTAGTGGAAAAGGGTAGAAGTCACATGGAAAAAAGATTGTGAAAATTAACTAGAATAGGACAGATATAATCACTCAAGTAATCTAGGTCAATATAAAAAATTTAACATTGATTTTAACTTACATAACTCTATATATGGATGTATGGATCTACTATAACTCAGGCCCCATTCTCCCTGAAATATAGGGAAAATCCCTTCAGTTGAATAAAAGGAGACCCATAATAGATAACACTCAATTCTGGTTTTATTAAAAAATAACTAATCCATCATGAAGAAGACATCAAGTGGTTTCTAATTTAGAACCATAAAATCCCAAAACAAAATCAATATCTAAAAAAGAGATGACACAACAATGAGCTCTCTTTATTCGATAGATTTCAGTAATATCCATCACATAATATATAATCTCTATTAGAAGATTATATATTAACTATATGAGTTTAAATGAATGAATGAGATGAATTAATATCAAATAATATAACCCTTAATGAAATATCTCTAGTAATGGCACCTCTCATAGTTCCTGGACCTATATCCACTTTCATTGTGACTCTTACCCAACATAGAGAAGCTTTGTTCTATATTCCTATGTATGTAACCCCTTGGTACATGAAGCATTTAATTTCAATATTGTACATTTTACCACATATAATGTCATGACCCTATAGAGAGAAGAATACACATAATAGAACTTATTTATGTTACATGAGAATTTGTAGAAACCATACAACTAAGGTGCCTCATTGAAACCCCACATTGAATTCCCAGGATTTCCACAATAGTACGAAATAAAAGGGCCCCTTGCATGCACTATTGGATTTCTAGAATAACCCTACTATATTCAACATCCATGAGATTCATTGAACATTCTCTTTCAAATGAAGTAACTCACAGAACTAATATTGGAAAATAATGTACCACCCGTCAACCCGAACATGACTTGTAGTTCCATCTTAACTGTTAACTCTATATCAAAAACATCAACATAAGAGAGGTGATTCTGCAATACAATATGATAATTAATGTCATATCAAAGTCATGTCTTGAACCATTATGTCTTCATCTTCTTATTCGATACAACCTTATGTATAAACTATAAAAGTTTTTCAACATGATTTTAATATTCATTCATGATCTTGGCAACCTGTATGAGTTTTAAAAACACTATATCATTTGACAACAACATTTACCCTGTATAGAACTAGTTTGTGAAGTAAAATTAAACATCATTATACTCTAGCCCATAAGTTTTATTCACTATCACCATCATGTCCCTCAATCTTCTTCTTGGTCCCTCTAGCTTGAATGTGGAATATTTCACCTTGATAGAATCAAGAGTCTCTAAGAACTCAAATAAATGTTCAACCCTTCTAAACCAATACTCAACCTATTTTTGATAACTTGATCCTTGGAATTTTAGTTAATTTAGGAAAAATAATTCCCGAGTACCAATCATGAATTAATCCCTCAATGGTTCCATAGGTCGAGCCTAAATGGGAATGGGTTTAGGTGTATATACCAGATCTTGTACAACACACACAACAACATCAACTACATTCTATTCCACAGTTTTATCACTCATTATGGTCCGTCATAAACTTATTCATGGAAACGATTTACATGTCATCTTAGAGGAATGATGTTACACGACATAAATGTAAAACATTGATGAGTTTAGAAAGGTTACGCAGATAAACAGTAAAACTAGATAAATACGAATATAAATCCCAACAGATAGATAAACAAGATTTGGATTTCAATTCATCCACATAAAAAGTTCTGAAAATACTAGAAATATTCTTCAAGAAATATTTCCCAAACAACCATTAGTGATTTAAGGCTCATCATGGTGAGAGTTCTCCATACACTCACTTGTAACTACGTCCAATGTCCCAACATGATTATAATACAACATATTTACATCAATGAAATATAGTTAGACAAGTCCTCTCATACACCATTTCCACGAACTGACCTAAATACACTGTTTCCCTAATACCAAAGCTGACACCAATATAACTGAAAGGGAAATCTTGATCCTCAAGGTCTAGAGACTAGAACCGTTCATTAAACAAAATAATAGTGGAAATAGTTTTTCACATAAACAGTAAAAGAAACAGTTACAAGTTATTACTAACAATACAATAATCTATAAGAAGAATACTAGAATAAACCAAATATGTATAAAAAATTAATATAAAAAAGAACGTGAAACTAAATGATAATAAACTATGTCCCAACCAAACATAAGTCTCCAAGTACCAAACATACTCTACATGAACAACCACAAAGTGGGATTTTCCCTTTTATTGAACATTAAAAATGATAATCTACAAACACTCGAAGGCATAGGAAGGGTGGGAGATAAAGGACTAGTATCTTATAATAAAGAATTTGAAAATAAGATCCCATTTTAAAAACAAAATAATTAATTATATTTTAAATAAATATGCATGGAAATAAGAAAATAATATTCAAACCAATCAAGCTTTACTTTTCAATTGATGGAAATATAGTAAATAATGGATTAATAATCATTTTAAATAAAATATTTTATATTAATTCAAAAGGAATTTGTAAAATAGTTTATAAAAAATGGTACATATCAAAACAATCACAAATAAGAAACACAGTCATATTCTAAGAAGTATGATTTCTCTAGGGTGTGTGATCCACACACACTCAATTAGGTTATCATAGAAATACGATTACACACATCCCTTATACAGTGGTCAAAAAGGACTCATCACTATTACATAAGGGTTATGATATACTTCACCATGCTTTGTTACAGTTATGAAGGATCAATATAGTTTTTTACAAATAAATCAGTTACTATATAGTATTATATGTTCTTAAACAACAATCAATAAAGGGAAATTTATCTCAAAACTGTTCAAAATAAAATTAACCTAATTTCCATTACAATATTCCAATTTCAATTTAGAAAATAAAATATATTTTTAATCAATTAGTTCATTATACAGGATAATACTATTGGGTTATTATCAAAACAATTAAATAGATTTGTTTTTACCTAAAAAATTGAAAAAAAAATTAATAATTAAATTACACAATTTAATTTCACAATTTCTATGAAATTCCCAAATCGCACCCCTAATTAAATGGGATCATGTGGTTTCCAAAAATTTCATTTGAATGAACTTAAAATCCAAATTCTATGGTAATTTTATTTTTCCTAATACAAATGAAATCAATTAAATTTAAATCAATAGCTATTTTTCTAAATAAATTGTAAAATCATATGCCAGTCCACCAAACAAAATAAAGAGATCGCATCTTGCAAGGCCTGTAACTAGAAACTCAAATAAAGAACATCAAAAATGGGTAAGATTCATTAAAAACTAAGATATATTTTGAAATTATAATATATATATTTTATTTTAAAAAACATGATGAATATTCTATGAAATTTTGAAACTATCCCTCCAGGGTGTGACAACCTACTTGGTAGTATAAACATCATAATTTATCCAACATTATTATCCGGGTCTCTTCATTTCTCAAGAACATCCACTCATATGTCTTGTAGAAAAATGAGGCCAGTATTTCCCATCATTAACTCACCATGTAAAACAATGTGATTCTTTTATTTTTAATAACATTAAATATCATCATGGCATGAGGATTATACTCATGGTGTGTATATTTTTCTCACATAAAATATGGTGTCACAAACATTCTCTATAGTATTGAGGTCCCTAAAAATCAAAACAACTTAGATTAATTTAGTATTATTTCTTGGAACCAATAACAACTTAGGGAGTGTTCTTCTCAAGATTATTATATGTTTTTTCGTATTATAGTGATAAAATATCAATTAATATTGATAGCCTAATAAAATTAAATTATACCTTAATAAATTCTGGTAATGGTGTTTACTCTATTTTATTCAAACTAGATCACAAACAACACTAAAAATTACTAAAATACATTACTACATGGAAATTTTATTGTTTTTATAAATGAATCTATTATTGTTCGGAACCCTGATTAATCTATAAATATATAGACTTTAATACGCTAAAATAATTTTTACTAATTATGATAGCTCTAATAGTTTTTCCTTCCCCTATTACCACTATTAATTATTACTTGAACCGTTTGGTGTAAGTTCTTTCCTCCTACTCTAATCATTATAGAAATGGTCATCATTATCATTGTTTATACACTCACCCATGTTTCTCTATGAAGGCACTACTATTCACTAATTTTTCACTTATTCTTCTATAAATAATTGAACACTTTTATGAATTTTGAAAACATATTCTTTATTATGTTTTTATACCCTCCAAGAAAAATAATTTTTCAAATAGTAATTTCACTTGAAATCCAAAAAATCTCACTATAGTGTGGTTGATTTCATTTCAGCATGAAACATATATTTTATATTAAATAACTTCATTTTTTATCAATATTAACAAACTAACCCTCATTATTTTATAATGAAATATTCCTTTATGTTCATTATTTTTATTCAATTATCAATTCAACCTTTATGGTTCCTCATATCAGCTACCTATTATCTCATTCTTTTATAAATTCTTTTATCTACTCTTACAATAATTACCCTCTCATTTTATATTATAATTATTTTTTACCAATGTATATATTAATATTCTTCCATCAGTGCACCCATTTGTATCATAAGGTTAATTTTCCTTCAATGAATGATTCCCATATTCCACCAAAACCAATATCATTTACCCTAAAACCCCCACACCTATTATTATCTCATAAAATAAAATTTCCTTTTTGTTAATAAATCCAACCATGATAACCTTTGGTACTAATATTAACCCCCTTTTAATGTTATTAACAATATTCCCTTAATTCTAGCCTCTCCCAATTTCAAAATAATTATCATAGTGGTATCTTTATTATAAGTAATCCCCCATCATTAATAAATATTTTCTTTATTAATTCATAGATATCTACACTGGTTCTTTTGGGGAGAAATAATTTTCCTAAAATATAGATTTATTATCCATTATACACCCAACCTTTTCTCAAAAACCCGTATACATTATAGTCATATATATTCTTTATGTGAGTTTTTCAAATTGAATTTCATCATATAATAAATCTTATATGATTTCTATGTAGGATATTTATATATTAATTAATATTCAAGTCAATGATTTAAATTTTATTCATATCACTCATTTTCATTACATCATTCCTTTACTAATAAAAATTGATCTACTTTTTATTGTGACAAAAATTCTTGTGATCTCGATAGATCTAACGTAAAACCATACAAAATAATCACTAAATTAAAATTATGTTAGAAATTCCAAATAAAGGATTAATTAGTCTAGTCTTTTTTATACACCATAAAACCAATTGATTAATATTCTTCAACTTCACTAAGAAATGGATTTTTATTCAAATAAGGATAAATATGCATTAATAATTTTCCACTAACTCCTCATTAATGAATTTAATTTTGGAATGATACCAATTATTGAACCAATAATCCTTATAGGAAATTCAAATATTTGAAATTATATCTACATCAAGGAGCTTATTTGTATTTAAAAAATAATCAACTTTTATAACATAGTTTAACAATAAAAAATTACCATGTAATACATGAATGTTTCTACTTTTATTTTCAGTTATCATCTCCAATATAATTATGAAATACCACATCAATAAAAGACAAATATTATTTCATAATTAATAGGGGTTGTTTTAAACCATTGTAACATTCATGTAAATCATTGACATATCTTTAGCTAATGATCTTGTTTCTTCAATCCATAATGAAACTATTCATTAATTACTATAATATTATGTTTTTTCATGAAACAACATGTTCAGTCAATATAGTTCATAAAACAATTTTGGATATAATTTTTGGCCATATAATAGATATAAAGCTAAATTGACATGTTTTTATTATCACCTCATTGAATCAACAACAATTTTTTCCTACATATTCATATTCATGTCCATATATACATATGAAACAATGGAATCATTTCCCCCATTTGAATTCTTATATCCAATGAATCAAATAATTTTTTAATCTAGAATTATGTTAATCATATGCAAGAAATATTTAAAATCATGTATATAGAGGTGCATCCATTATTTGTAGGTTCGTGCATATAGTTGATATTGATGATACAAACTAGTGAATTTTATTTTATGATAAACCTTATGAGTGGTTATTTTAATAATTCAATAATAAAATATTTTATTTCAATCATTGTATGTTGTTTCAATATCATTTCTAGATTTGTATACTTCTTTAAAATAAAAAAATCCATGTTGAACCCATTTCTTCTTTTTATGCAATATCATTGCACCATAATTTTGGTTTCATATGCCATAAGTGGTCTCTTTCATCAAACATCAACTCTTACCTAGTGGTATAACTTTTGAATCCACTAAGGTATGGAACATTTATAATAACCATTTTCTAAATTAGAGTGAATATAAACTAAATATTAATTGTTATGTATTTCACTATGAATAATTTTTTAATCCTTATAACTAGATTATCTTCATCATATTCTTCATATCCATAATATACATCATTCCCTCAATGAGATCTACTATGAAGTAATCATAATAGGTTTATGATGATCTAATCCACGAGCTTTATATTTTTGTTAAAACAATAATTTTTTATAATAAAAAAACTATTCACATTCAAAATATTCCTCTAGATTTCTATAGAAATAGAGAAAATATAGATGGCTTCATTTTCTGCCAACATTATATAATTCACAAAAATAATTTCATGGACAGAAAAAATATAACATGTCACATAAAAATAAATAATCATAATATTACTTGTAACTCAATATGGTACCAAATGTTTTCCATTTTCGTTGGTCCCACGTGGTTATAGATAGAAACATATTGTATGCCCTATTTTTTTATAATAGTTCCATTTTTTTATATTCTTTCTACAGTTTTTATTTCAATATTCTTCATAAAGAATCCTTCCTGTTGGACTCCTCATGAACAAATCATGTTTTAATGATCAAAAATCATATTTAACCTAGTTAAATTCATTAAATTATATCACAATCATGTGTATTCATGTGTATTAATGTTTAATGTATTCTCATGCATTATGTAGATCCATTCATGTTCTTAATTGTTCTACATTTCGTTTAATTACTTTATACTATATTTGATCTACTCTCAAAATACCTTTTTTGACAAATGCTTAAGTCTGATACAAACTATTATCATCATTGCTTAAGTCTAAACATAGTTAGTTTGAAAAGTCTCAGACACCGTATGTTTGCCACTGGTTATGACTTTCTAGTGCTGTGAAGAAGACACCATGAAGCAAGACATCATGAAGCAGAAACCGTTAATCAAAACACCATGAAGCAAGACACTGTGAACCAGAAACTGTGAAGCAAGACACCGTGAAGAAAGACACCATGAAGCAAACACAGTGAAGCATGAAACCGTGAAGCAGACACTATGATGCAAGACACCGTGAAGCAAGAAACCGTGAAGCAAGACACTGTGAAGCAGACACCGTGAAGCAGACACCGTATACAGGACACCGTGAACCAGACCCAATGAGCAAGACACCGTAACCGCGAGACATCGTGACCACAAGATACTGTGATCAATCTTGACACCATATGAATGAGACACTATTTCCATGACTTACAGTGACACCATTTCATAAACAATTTTTTTGTCTTTCAATTTAATCTCTAACGATAATATTTGAAGATTTTAAATACACTGACATAATTAATGTTTTTTTGTAGACATATTACATGCCAGTATGCGGTACGAGGTGTAGTATCCATGAAACAGTCATCTCCAACACATACATTCCATGATAAAAGTGAATTGTGGCAAAGAATTAAAAGTGAGACACAAAACTAAAAGAAAGACCGTCAGCACCATAATGAAGAACACACTTAGAGAAAGTTTCAAAAAGAAAGGCCTACTGCATGAAACTCGACTCTACTGAATAACATAAAAAGTACACTGGAATCTAGAGAATATCTTCAGATTGTCGAACCTCGCAAAGAACACAAGCTAAATAGAAACACTCTATTTCACATACGAGGAATCAAATTATTAATTTTCTTCATCTCAAGAAGTATAGAGCCACAAAGACTAACTCATAGAGAACTTCTAAACCCATCTTCATATTTCTGCTCTGTTGTGTATCATTTCATTACCTTTCGATCAGAGCGTGTACCTATAGAACAACACACTCTGTATCCTGCATTAAACTGATGAATAAAAGATATCCTTACTCAACCATTATTTTACTATCATGTATACCAACAGATAAGTGGGGAAGAGGTCCCTATGTGGCCTGGTTATTTTGTACCCACGAAAACTGTGGAAGAGGTCCCGGTGTGACCTGGACAGTCTTTGTACTACTGTTAACCCCTATCTAGGGTGTGGATAAATGATTAATTATATAAACTGCTTGGTGATAGGTGATCACCAAGTGGAGTGAATTAGGCATCGGCTTAAGACTGAACCACTTGTTTCATATCCACTGTGCATCTTAATTTGGTTTTCTCTATTTTATTTCTTTACTATATAATTCAGAAATCTCTCATTTCTATTTGATAGTTAGTCTTGGAAAGATGTTATAACTGACTTGTCTTAATAGAATAACATCAAAAGTAATATTAATAACACTCATTAAGATTATTGAGAATTAATCAATCTTCTATTAAGTTACATAAACAGTCAAACTCTTATAATAGTATAAACTTGATTAACTGGGCTGTATTAAATCATTGGGGAATCCTTTTTTGCAATAATTTTTACAAAAAATAATATAGATACTCAATTCACCCCTCCCCTCTTCAGTAATCTACTCCGACCAACATTTGGTATCAAAGGTTGTTTAGTAAGACTCGGTTTACTCTTATTTAACTGTGATTGTAGTTGAACCTTAATGGTCTGTAAATTTCGGTTAAGTCTAAATTTCTATCTCTTTAAACCTATTTTTTTATTATGAATAATAGATTGGAAGGTGTTGCAACCAATAGACCACCATTATTTAATGGAACTAGTTATGATCAATGTAAAATCAAAATGAAAATGCATTTATAGAGTATGAGTTTTGAAATTTGGTTATCCATTCTAGATGAATACAAAATTCTAACTACAAATAGAATCACAAGGGATAAACCTACCAAAACTACCTACAATAACAACTGCAATGTTGTGAATGATTTATACTTCTCATTTGGAGATGAGGAATTCAATATACTATCTTTTTGTAAAACAGCTCATGAAATTTGGGATTCCTTTTCTATCTCGTACGAAGGAACATATAGTGTAAAGGAAATGAGATATAATACTTATACTATCAAATATGATAATTTTAAGATGAAACCTGATGAACCGATCTCTGACATGTATCTTAGGTTCAATGAGATCTTCAACGCAATAATTTCTCTTGGAAGAGAAGTCACTACCAAGGAACAAATCTTGAGAATTCTCAGATTTCTCCCTGATAGATGGAGGGGAACCTCTGTCTCTATTAGAGAATCATGTGGCATCAGCAAGCTACCCATAAAAGAACTCATTGGGAAACTGATGATATATGAAGAAGAGATTAAAGTCAAAAAGGAATAGGAGGATGAACCAAAGAAGAAATCTATTGCATTCAAGACTACTACCTCTAAGCACAAAGACAAAGGGAAACTGGAAGCTTCTGTAGAAAGCTCAACCAGTGAACAGTCATCACTGGACAGTGATGAGGAGATGGCTCAACTAGCCAGAAAATTCAAATGATTTTACATAAAGACGAAATCTTTCAGAAAGCCTAACTTCAAGGTAAAATATGACCAAAAGGGAACTGGAAGAAGGACTGAAAAAGAAGTGACAAAACTGATGAAATTGTATTCTATGAGTGTAAGTGCAAAGGACATATCAAGTATTATTGTCCAAAGCTCAAGTAAAAAAAGAAATATGAGGATACTGATAGGATGTACCAAAAGGTAATGAAAGAAACCTGGAGTTCTTTTGAGGAAACTTCAACCAACTCAGAGACATCACATGATGAACAGGATAACAAAGCTAATATGTGTTTTATGACAAACACATCATAGGTAACACTAGACTCTTCTATACATGCTTCATATTATTCTGGAGATGGGAGTGATTTTGAAAATATGACTAATGAATAAATGTTTAAATACTGTAACATGCTTTAAGAGACAAGAAATGGACTAAAATAAAAATATAAATCATTGAAGAAATAATATGCTCCCACTATGAATGTTAAATCTAAAATCACAACAGAGAAAAAGAAAAATGCTCAACTTCTCAAAGAAAACAATGCGTTAAAAATGTCTAATGAGAAATTAAAGAGTGACATAGAAAAGTATACTAGTGGGAAGAATACTCTCACTCAAATGCTTGGAAAACAGATTGCCACTAAATAAAATAGTGGCATTGGTTATTCACCTAGTAAAAGAAATCATTGTAGAACAATGTTTGTTTCATGATTTAGGATATATAGTTTTACTCCAAATTCTATACACAAATCAACTAACTCAATTCAGGACACATGTTCTACTGTTTCAAGATTTTTCGGACCGAATAAATTTTATTTTTCAAATACTCTACACAATGATTATAGGAAACCTATGAGGAAAATATGGGTTTCGAAAGCACTTATTAATAATATTACTGGACCCAAACAAGTAGCAGTTCCAAAATCAATTTTTTCCTAATCTTTTTGTAGGAAAACTACTTAAGGAGCTATTGCAATTGTCTATGGTACTTGGATAGTGGATGTTCAAGGCACATGAAAGGAGACTACTCATGCTTCAAGAACCTGATAAAAGTATATAGAGGACATGTCACATTTGGTGACAATGCCAAGGGAATAATTATTGGCCTCGGCCAAATCGATAACTTTATTTCATTATAAATTTCTAAATTACTGTTTTTTGATGGATTAAAATATAATCTTCTTAGTATCTAGAAATTTTGTGATGATGTATTTCATGTTATATTTGTAAATGATTCTTGTAATTTCTTTAATTCTAAAGATGAATTAGTATTTTCTGCATTAAGAAATGAAAATGTTTATTCTGTTAATTTAGATTCCTTAGCTTCTCCAAATGATTCATACTTAAGTGTATTTAAAAAAGAATATTGTCTCTACCATAAGAGGCTAGAACACTGTAATGTTCACTCCATTATAAAACTAACTAGAAAAGGTCTTGTTAAAGAATTACCTAGGACTGAGTTTCCAAATGAAAAAGTATGTAATCCATCTCAAAAAGCAAAACAACACAAATTTTTCTTCAAACCAAAGAATGAAGTGTCAACTTCTCCACCTCTAAAAGTGGTTCACTTGGATTTGTTTGGGCCATCTAGTGTTTATAGTTCAAATGGGAAGCACTATGTTAATGTTCTTATAGATGACATTTCTAGATATACTTGGACCTTCTTTAGGGATCAAAAAAGTGAATTATTCTCTTATTTTACCAAATATTCCATGTCAGTATAAAATCATAGTGGACTTAGAATTAAATCATTAAGAAGTGATCATGGCCGTGAGATTGAAAATCAAGAGTTTGAATCCTTTTACTCACAAAATGGTTATAGTCAAAATTTCTCTACCCCTAGAACACCTTAGTAGAATGGAGTTGTAGAGATAAGAAATTTAACCCAACAATAAATTACTAGAATAATTCTTAGTGAATATCGCCTGCGGATTTATTTTTGGGTTGAAGCTTTCAATACAGTATGCTACAAAATCAATAGAATTTTGATCAGACCTATTTTTTAGAAGACTACTTATGAATTATGGAACAATAGAAAACTATAGGTTAGCTACTTCAATTTTTTGGTTGCATAGTCTATATTCTTAATACAAAAGAAAATATTGAAAAAATTTCATCCAAAAGTGATGATTCTATATTTTTAGGATATTCCTTATATAGTAAAGACTTTAGAGTGTTCAATAAGGGAAATAAATTTGTGGAAGAATCTATTAATGTCAATTCTGTTGAAACAGATCCACATGAGCCTCAAACCATCCAAGAGAATCTGGAGGATGATGTATCAAATCTGAACATTAATTCAAAATCCTCAAATTCTGCTGTGAAGGAATCTATGAAAACTTATAACTCTGAAAATTTCATAGAATAAAGTCATAATAAACCTGAATCTATTAGTGAACCTAAAATTACTAGTCCCTATTTTTCTAGAACTGCTATAACCCTTAAGAACCATCCTTTTGATGTTGTTGTAGGAGACTTAGACAAAGGAACTCAAACTATAGAATATCTTAGAAATCAGGGTGAACATCAAGTCTTCTTGTCACATCTTGAACCTAAAAACAGTAATGATGCTATCAATGATAAATTTTGTTTTATGGCTATGCAAGATGAATGTGATCAGCTTGAAAGGAACAATGTTTGGTAACTTGTTGAATGACCCAAGGACACATTCACCATAGGCACAAAATGGGTGTTTAGAAATAAAGTAGATGAAGATGGTAACATAGTTAGAAACAAGACTAGATTGTTTGCACAAGCCTATAGTCAAGAAGAAGGAATGTACTATGAGGAGACCTTTTCACCAGTATCCATTCATGAAACCATCAGAATCCTGTTTTCCTATGCTGAACATCTGAATTTCTAACTATATCAAATGGTTGTTAAGATTGCATTCTTTAATGGGTATATAGTTGATGATGTTTTTTGTTGAAAAACCCCCAGGATTTACAAACACCCATTTTCCAAATCATATTATTAAACTATCAAAATAATTATATGGTTTAATGTATGCTCCAAGAGATAGGTATGATAGATTGAGTACATTCCTTATTTCCAATGATTTTTCAAAAGGAATAGCTGATATTTCCCTTTTTATAAAATGAATTTCTAATGATATTTTAGTTGTTCAAATCTATGCAGATGATATTATTTTTGGATCTACAAAAAATTCTTTATGTGTTGATTTTTCAAAAATGATGCAAAAAGATTTTGAAATGAGTTTAATGGGTGAACTAAAATTCTTTCTTGGATTTCAAATCATTAAAAATTATAATGGAATAGTTTTAACTCAAATTAAATATACTAGAGATCTAATAAAACGTTTTTTATTGGATATCATTAAAATTAGTGAAACTCCCATTAGTACCACTTGTAAGATGGATCTGGATGAAGATGAAAAATTTGTTGATCAAACCCATTATGGAGGAATGATTGGAAGTTTACAATACTTAACTGCTAGTCATCCGGAAATTTAGTTTAGTGTGTGTATCTGTACTTGTTTTCAAGCAAATCCTAAGGAATCACATTTTAATGTTGTAAACCGAATTTTAAAATACATCAAGAATACACCCAATCTAGGACATTTTTATCCTAAAGGAAAATCATTTGATTTATTTAGTTATTTTAATACTGACTCAGGTGGATGTATGTTAGAGAGAAAAAAGCACCTCTATAACATGTCACCTTTTAGTCAAGTCACTAGTATCATGGTGTAGTATGAAACTATTTTTTTTTGCATTATCTACTGCAGAAGCTGAATAGATAGTTGCTGTCAGTTGTTGTGCACAAATTTTGTTGATGAAACACACATTACTAGATTATGGATATCAATTCAGACATTTACCAATAAATTGTTACAACACAAGTTCTATTGACATATCATGAAATCCTATTTCACATTCTAGGACAAACTACATTGATGTAATACATCACTTTTTGAGAGATCATTATCAAAAAGGTCATATCACTTTGGAATTAATTGGTAATGAATATCATCTTTCTGATATATTCCACATACCATTAAATTATGAAAGAATATACTACATCATACATGAACATGGAATGATAAACCTCAAATAGATATCTTACTATTTCAGGTCATACAGTTCGATATCTTACTGTTTTATACTTTACTATTTCATGATTACGATTTCTCAACTAGTGTTCCGTTCACTATCTCACCGTAATGATCAATTACAGTCTCACGGTTTACTGTCTCACTGTTGTTATGTTTTGTGTTTACTATCTGATGGTTATTGTCTCACCGTAATGTAAATTCTATGTCTCACTATACCGTGTTTTTACTGTCTCACCGTAATGACCAGACATGGTCTCACCGAAAAAATTATTTATATTTTGTTTTTTCTAAAACCTGTATAATGGTAATTATTCATTTCACCTCTTTACTTTCCCAAATTTTTTGTCATTTTTAGTATTCCTAAATGATAAAATAGATAAACTATCACTCGATTCTTCACTCAGGGTTTCTTGTACTTACTTTTTTCGAACCCTTCTTTCTCACTATAACACTTATCTCTCTCGAATCATTAGTGAATTCCTAGGATGAAATGTCCTTCATCATCGACACCTGAGAAGCGCATCTCGAAGAAGAAGAATATTGCACAAAGATGTCACCCGAAGGACCTTTAAATATGAATATGGTAAACTGTGTTATTGTACCTGAGAATGGATTTTCCCCAAATGGCTTCTGTCTAGTATGTCTCTGTTATTAAAAGTGTTAGAACAGCAAGGCTTGTTAGAGTGGTTCTCGAAGGAAGATAGACCCATCTACCCTAGGTTAGTGGCTTAGTTTTACCTGTATGTACAGTTCTCTTTTGATTCTGGTGACAGTTATGTTGTAAGAAGTTGGGTCAGTGGCCAAATATGGACATTATCTTCAAGGTTATGGGATTCATTCCTTAGGATAGCTCATTAAGGATTCTGTGAGTATTATCATAGAGGACCTCCACCTTCAACCGAATTCTTTAATTTAGAAGTTTCATTGAAATCCTTAACTGGAAATGGCACCTAGAAGATATCCATTGCTTCTGAATTAGTTGGAAAATCAAGGCTTCAATTCATGTTCATAAAAAATTTGGTTGGTCCTTGAAAAGGTGATTTTTCTTGTTTGAAATATCAATATGTGTTTCTGATCCACCTTTTGAAAAATGGGCATAAGATAAACCTGTGCAAGTATATCGTTCACCATATGTGTGAACTGATCAAATTCACATCCAAGTCAACTTCCCTGTTTTAATCATAGCTAATCTCAGTTGTGTTTATTGCCAAAGTTACGGTTGGACCTAATAAGGAAGTCATTAAGGATTGTGAATTCTGCATCTCAAAAGCCATTGTCAAAAGAATGAAGATAAACTGTAATCCTTGGAAAAAGGAATGAGTGGAAGATAATGATAGATTTTATGAGAAATTCTGTCTTGTGGATTATCCCTCAAGACCCAGAGATATTTCCGATCCTCGTTTGGAACCTGATGAGATTGTTGAGTATCCGGAAGAAGATGAATAAGAGGCTGAAGTTCAACCTAGGGAAGCTATTATTGTTGAGGAAGACATGACTATTGTTCCTCATGATGTTTTGGAAGAAGAAGTCCCTTCTCCAAAACAAGTTGTTAATCTGGAATCTCAACCTGAGGCTGAAATAGAATCAGTTGCCTATGAATCTGAAAAATAAGCCATGGATGAAACTGTAGTGGAAGAGTTACCTATTCTACAAGAAGTCAACCTTGAAGAAATCCCTGTGGAACAATTTGTTCCTGAAATATTTCCTTTGGCTAAAGAATGAATGGAGATAGTTTTTCAGCTATCTAAATAGGAAATGAGTGGGGAATTTGAATCTGAGTCTATGGAATTAGACTGAGATCCTAAGCCTCTCTGTCCTGAGAAGGAGGCTCCTATTTAGGTGGAGAAAACCCCAAATCTCGAGTCTATTGAAGCTTCACATCTGACCGAGTCAAGTCCTGTAGACACTCAGAATAAATTCCCCAGTTTCTATGATGTGGATGACTAGCAGCAGGTTTCTGCAACCAGACATGATCTTTCCTCTATATTCCAGTTGAAATAAGTCTCCAATATCACACCTAAGAAGGAACCTGAGCCTGTACCAGTACCTATTCATGAACCCTAACCTGAAGAACCATCTTTTGTAAGTAAGGATGATCTGAAGGAATTCGGTACAACCCTCTTGTTTTGAGTTGAGAAACTCTTGAATACCAAACCTCTTCCTGTAACCAATCTAAGTGAGAGAAGGCCAGCCCCTATGGCTTCCTCTTCTACCACTACTGTTAAAGGCAAAGACAAGGACAGCCCCTGAAGAATAATAGTGATTACTCTTTTTTCATAGGAATGATGTTGTTTTTGTTTTCCTCTTTTCCATTTGTACTAAACCTTATTTGTTATTAATGGAATGAGCACTTTTTGACATATCTTATTCATTATTTTTTATAATACCAAAAGTGTGAGAAATTTATATATGATATCCATTAATCTCTATAGTTGAATCCAATATACACTTTAACTTTACATAATTTGGGATCCTAAAAAAGGGGGAGACTGTTGGACTCCTCATGAACCAATCATATTTTATTGATCACTAATCCTATTCAACCTAGTTAACTTCTATAAATTTTATCACAATCATGTGTATTCATGGGTATTAATGTTTAAATTATTCTCATGCTTTAAGTAGAGCCATTAAAGATCTTAATTTCTCTAAATTCAGTTTAATTACGTTATACTATCATTGATCAACTCTCATAATACCTTCTTTAACAAATACTTAAGTCTGATCTACTCTATTATCATCATTGCTTAAGTCTGAACCTAGTTACTTTGAAAAGTCTGAGACACCATGAATCTGCCACTAGTTATGCCATTCTGGCACTGTGAAGCAAACACTATGAAGCAGACACCATGAAGCAAGACACTATGAAGCAAGACACAGTGAAGAAGACACCGTGAAGCAAGACACTGTAAAGAAAGACACCATGAAGAAGACACCATGAAGAAAGACACCGTGAAGCAAGACACCGTGAAGCAGACATCGGGAAGCAAGACACCATGATTCAAGACACCGTGAAGCAGAAACCGTGAAGAAGACACCATAAACCAGAAACCCTGAACAAGACATTGTGAACAATACACCGTGACCACGAGACACCATAACCACAAGACACCATGATCAATCTAGACATCGTGTGAAGGAGACATTGTTTCCATGAATTACTATGACACTGTTTCTTAAACTATTTTTTCTTCTTTAAATTTAATCTTTCATGGTCATATTTGAAGATTTTAAGTGCACTGGCATAATTAATGTTTCATTCTTGACATATTACTTAACATTACGAGGTACGAGGTGTAGTATCCATGAAACATGTCGGCTCCAACACATGCATTCCAAGATAAAAGCGAAGTGTGGACAAGAATCAAAAGTGCGACACAAAACTAAAAGCAAGGTTGTGAGAACCATAAGTAATAACACACTTAGAGAATATTTCAAAAAGAAAGTCCTTCTGCATGCAACTTGACTCTGCTGATGAACATACGAAGTACACTACAATCCAGAGAACATCTTCACATTGTTGAACCTCACGAAAAACACAGGATGAATCACGACACTCTGTTTCACATACGAGGACTTGAATTCTAAAACTTATTCATTTCAAGAAGTCCATAGCCACAAAGACTAACACGCAAAGAACTTCTAAACCCATCTCTATATTTCTACTCTATTGTGTATCTGTTTATTACCTTTCAATCAGAGTGTGTACCTGTATAAAAACACACTTGTCTCCTTCATTAAACTGAATGATTCAAGATATCCTTACTCAACCATTATTTTACTCTCGTTTATACTCACAGATTAGTGTGGAAGAGTTACCTCTGTGGACTGGTTATTTTTTACCCCTGAAAACTATGGAATAGGTCCTTGTGTGACCTGGACAGTCTGTGTAATGTTGTTAACTCCGATCCATGATGTGGATCAATGTTTATTTGTATAAACTTATATGGTTGTAGGTGATCACCAAGTGGAGTGGATTAAGTCTTAGCCTGAGACTAAACCACTTTTCTCATATCCGGTGTGCTGGTTTTTTTAGTTTTCTCTATTTTATTTCCTTTCTGTATAAATCAAAAATCTCTAATTTCTCTTTGATAGATAGTCTTGGAAAGAAGTTATAACTGGATTGTATTAGTATAATAACTTCAAAATTAATATTAATAACACTCATTAAGATTACTAAGAATTAATCAATCTTCTAAGAAGTTAATTAAATAGTCAAACTCTTATAACAATATAACCTTGACTAATTGGGTTGTATTTAATCTTTGTGGAAACTATTTTAGCAATACTTTTTACAGAAGTTTTTATAGTTACTCAATTCACCCCTCCCCTCTTGAGTAATCTACATTGACCGACACTTCCATTATGTATTTCTATTTTTTGACACTCTATTAATTATCTTTTTAGGGATACGATGGACCTAATTTCAACCATACCCATACCCTTTAAGGATCTCAACATTTATTTGTTCTACTCAGTTTTTTCATATTTCACTAGTAATTGGGAATACAAATCCATCTCCCATTAGCATGATTCTTTTATATATTTTAATATCTAATCAATATTGTTATTGAGATGGATAATGTTTTATTATAGTTTATTCTATTTATAATTTTTTTATTGATTTCTTAAGATATTTCATCAAGTATATATCATTTTAACTTTATCTTTTCACCCATATGGATTCTATCATACATTAAAACCCCTATTATTTACATTTCATTTTATTTTTCTATAAAATGATCATCAATAAATGAAAGGTCCATCCATTTAATGTCTTCTTGTTGATAACCTTTTTAATATGTTTATTTTATCTCCTCTTGATCTGTTAATATAAAATTATTTGAATACCATATTATTTTTAATTTTAAGTCTCTACAGAAATATATATATATATCTATCAATATATTTAAGAGAATATTAATTTCCAAATTTTCAAGAAACCTATATAATTTTTTAAAATAATACTAAATAAAAAAAATTATACACTTAAAGTAGGGAGACTATATTCACTGGGAATGTCTTATGATTTTTTATTATTCCTTCCACTTAACATAAGGAATAATTCAATTGTTTTTTAGGATGATTTCTTGGACTCCATCTCCTTAATTGTTTCTCAAAATTTAATTTTTCGTTTATCAAACATCTTATGTGATTTTACAGAATTAGTAATTATTTTTTGATTTTTTTATACATGTGTCTAATCAGTATATTCTCTATCATCGCATTCCCAACATTCTCAGTGAGCTTTTCAAATCAGAGTCTTAGAAAACATACTATATTAGCACCTTTCTATAAAACTATATTAATAAAAAAATTATATCTAAATAAAAATAATTATTTCCCTCTAAAAATGGTGGTGCCATAAAAGGTTACATGTCTTAAAAACATAAAAATAAATATATATAGTGAACCTTCTCAACAAAACCGATAGGCTCTGATACTATATATTAAGACAAGTCTTACCCGAATCACCTAGAGAGGTAGTGAGGATGAATTAGTGTTTTTATAGATTTAAAAATATTTTTTTTGTTTTCCCCAATCCAATTAGTTGATATAACCCATATAGAAGAACATTTTAAATCACCTTCTCTATTTTTATTCAGCCTTGTAAAATCAAATCTATGTTCAATTTAAACCATGAAAATTCCTTGTATTATACTTTTTCTAACCACTAGGAATAATAAATTAAATATTAAGATAGAGTTTCTATATTTATTATAAAATAACACACCTTACTATATGTGTTTCAAAAAAATAGTGGTTCAATTCAAATCAATGGCCACCCCATTTTCTTCTCTACATACTCAATTATTTATGATCGGACTTGATAGTTTATAGTGTTATAGTACAACCTCCAATGATTATGTAAATAGGGTATTTCATTATTTAATATAGGTCATAAAGAATACATAAATCCTTATCTAAAAATTTTAGGCTCTCAAATTCCCCAATTTATTATTCTCCCCTTCATTAAAACTAGTTTTGATAAAATTCTTTGACATAAGGGTTGAATATTTTATCTTTTATAAGTTACACAAAAAAATTACTCTCAATAATGATAAATAAAAATCTAAAATTATCTAATTTCCTTCATTATTAATTTTTTTGAAGTATCATTCAAATAATAATTCTTCCCCATTAAGAAATGTCCTTAAAAATATTTATCTGATAAGGTAATGAGATTATTAAGGAACTATACATAATTTCATGTTAAATGAATATATGAAAATGTGGTCCAATATTATCTCCTTACAGAAAAGATAATAAATTTTTTATAAGATAACTTATTACCAATCCTTAATCCTTATTTTGAGTTTAATTCATTCATCTCTATACTACTCAGATTATTTTAGGTGTACAATATATTTTATTGCGGACATATTTGGGCATTTAAAACTAAAATGTCTCAATAAATTATATTCCACTTATCCTACATTTAAATTTACACAAATATACCCAAAAATAATGAAACCATAATTTCATCGAATTTTTGTATACATTAAATCATGAATATCATAATTTTACACACATCACAATGAAGTAATATTTTCAATGTGAAAAAATTTAGTCAACAATAAGATCTAATAAGTAATCCTAGAAAATATCATCCATTGCATCTCCATAACCATGGATTGATTTTTTCCCACAATCAATATCATCATGGAATGGCGATTAATTTCATTGATTATATTTCAATTTCTCTAGAATTATTTTCGATAAAAATACCTTTATATGTAAGAGATCCTAAAATATATAGAATGATTGAAATTCACAATTTATTCCTTTATAGAAATTTTAATGTCTCAAAAAATTCCCTTATGAAAACTATTTTATGAGTACGATTATTTTTATATATATAATTACATTATTGTTTTACAATTATTCAATATAAAATTTACATAGATAGATTTTTTTCATGGTATCTAACAACTTGTTACTAGTTTTCACGTACTCCTTAACCCTTCGTTTTTATTACATTGCGTTTGGGGATTGTATCTAGTTGTTTTAGGTGAAAAGTTGACAATTTTGGAAATATTAGGATTGTGCACAGTTGGAGCACATTTCTTCCAAATTATGAAACCACCTAGTGAAAATCATGAAAACCTGAATATTGGGGGTTTTATAGTTGGATCATGGTTTGATATACTTTGTACACACATATTAGAAACAATGAACCCTAGAAAAGGGGTGCACAGTTATGGTGCACGATTTGTCTCACCATATGTCTCTGTCCTTCTAATCGTAAACAATATTATTTTAATTAGGAAAAATTATATTCAAAATCCAGAAAACTCCATTTAAATGCTCACTCAAACCTAACTAAATTTATATAAAATTCATGTAACTTAGAGTATCCCATGAACCCTTATCCTCTCCAGACCCGTGTCTAGGTATATTGAAGTGTGTAATATCTCGTTTGGTACCTATCTAATATTTGGTTACCCTCTAATTCATTCTTTAACAATCACTCTCCCTTTATATGCTCTATAAGATTTTTTATATCATCCTTTTTTGATGGATATAGACTATTTTTATTTTAATCTTAATTCTAAGTTAGATATCTTGATCTACATTTTCATCCTTCTTTGTTGGAAAATTCTACTGTGCTAGTTGATATTTTTTACCATGAATAAATGTTTGTGGTTGTGTTTTAGATTGTGAAATATTATTAAAAAATTATTTTCTTGATTTTTTTTAAAAAAATTTGAATTGATTTACGAATACCCTATTTCATGCCAATTGGAATTTAAATTCATTTGTCATGGAATTTTGGGAGACCCCTCATTTCTAATGGAATTGGAATTTGAATTGTAATTTAAAATTAAAGTACTTTTTGAATTTATTTGACAATTGATTTTGGAAAAAATTGATTAAATTTAATTAATAAAAAAATGTGATTGGATTCGCTTTTAAAAAGATTGAATTGGTGAGGTCCACATGTTTTGGTTTTGAAATTGAATTGAAATTTTGAAAAAAAAAATAAAAAAATTTAAATTAGAATGGTGATTGATTTGAAATGGAATGATTTGTTATTTTTTATTGATTGATTTATATCATTATAGATGAGGTATTTATTGCTTCATTTAGTACAAGAATTATAGTAAAATAATTCTAAGCAATGGATTGATCATGAAAACTCTAAAAACTCATGTTTGGAAGACTTATCCCCCATGGTATGTTGAGGATATCCCTTATTATTTAGCCTATGAGATTCCTATACACATATGTCATGATCATGAATATTAGAGTGTGTCAACCATGTGACTAGAAACTAACATTCTAAGGGAAATTGATCATTTTTATTTTTCATATTTTTGATTATAAATTCCATTGATATATAAGGTTTTCCCCCGGGACTAGTTATATAAATATACTATTTTATATAAAGTATTTATTTAATCCATGTTTGAAATATCTTTCATCAATATAAAATGAATATTTTTTTTTAATCATCCAAATGTACTTCATTTCTAGTTCATATTAAAATTGAATTCAAAAATTGGTTTATTGTTATGAAGTAATTTTATGGAAAACTTTGTGAGACCATATTTGGATTTTTACACCACATAGTACCATTTCCTTTAAGAGATTTTATATTTTCTTCTTCCAAGCATGAGAAAGGAAAAGCGCCTCTAAGAGGAGAAAGATGTTCTTGATCCTTTTTCATGGAGCGATGTATCTCTTGGGTGGTTTGTCTTATTAGACTCAGAGTAAATTGATGTTTTTTTGATTTTAATATTCCTGTATGGTTTTTTGAATTTTATACATTTGGAGTTTTTTATCATATAGAAATTTATCAATATCTTCAGATTTTTTTGTTGAAAAATAGTTACATTTTTAATTATGATTCCAATTTCTAGTCCCCAACCCATGGGGATCGAGAGCACCCTTTATACCATGTTAGTTATACCTAGGGTATGATGGTACATGTGTTTTAGAGCTAGTTTTTGAAAAATTGGTATAAAAGGATGATGGTTAAGAATAGTTCCTTGAGGTCAATATATAGTTTGGAATATCTTTTCTGGAAATAGGAGGTTTTTGTTAGTGAGTTCATTGATAGATCACATCGTAACAAACCTTATGTGACTCTGGGTGGATTGGTAAAGGTGTCTTGAGGAAAATTTCATGTACATTACATACTATGATTTGGATACATTAATATCCAAATCATTATTTTTCATCATATATGAATAATTTTCTTATTTCTATTTTTTGAGTGTGGATTTTAGGAATAATCTGATGTTTTCAATATTGTTTACTAGGTTGCATCATGCCTTCAATAAGACACATGCATGGGATCCAATAGGAAGCTACTTATGAACCATAGCGATAAAATCCTTTTGTGGATAAGAACCTAATGGAGGTTATTTTTTCTGTCTTCCATGACTTGGGATAGGAACTTTCAACCAATCATGTTCATTCTCTTGTTGTGGATCCGTAGAGGGATGAATCTAAAAATATTTTTTTGGAGTTCCTTCTCGATAAGCCCCCAAAGTTACAAGGATATGATGATCCTCAAGAGTCTAATGATTGGTTGATGATGATTTATATTTTGTTCAAGTTATTATGGATCCATTATTTGATCGTGTTTAAATGCTCCACCTTCAAGCTAGAAGAACATTGTAGGAGGTGGTGGGACTCAAAGGTAATATTGAATAATAAAAAAGGGTTTGGATTGGAAGGAAATAAATGTTACTTTCTTTTATAAGTTATATCTAGAGTTTATTTTTCAAGCTAAGGATGTGGAGTTTTTCAAACATGGTTAGGATGATATGTCCATGATAGAATATGGAATCCTCTTTACAGAGCATGTGTAGTTTCACCTTATATTGTATAAAATGAGATGATTAATACATAATTACTGGATATGGTCCTACGATATAATATTTGTTTTCTGTTTTTCTTGTTGAATTTATCTTCATTTTCCAACATGCTAGATAGGTTATTGATAGGATAACATGAACTAGTTGGTTTGTCATGGTTGATGGAAGTTCTTTTTTCTCCCAAGGTTAGTTATTTGAATTCCCAAAAAGGTTATAGAATTTTCGATGCGTATGGAGTGTATCTCAATACAAATATTTTTAATGGCCTCATATAGTCCATGTGAGAGGCCCTTTGACTTGGTTCTTGTGTGGTAATCCTAGTAGTTCGAAACATATTTTCAATGATGCAGCCATGTTCTGTATGTCATGTGCATTCTCAATAAAATTTAATAATTTATTTTACATATTATTTTCCACTCATAGTGGTATGGGCTCATGAGAACCAAAAAATTACTATGGTTTATTAATATGGTTCCACATATAATCGGTTATATATAATGGAATCTAGAACAAGGATTCATCCCACTATATATGTATCTTTATAGAAAGAAAATACGGGTCTAGTAAATGTGAGAGGTACCATTAATATTTTTCTTCATTCGTGACTACATTATTTGATACTAGTGCATAACATTTTATTATATACACTAATATTTTGTGCGTGAAAATTATTATAATGGAGATTCTATCATATGTGATGGATATTGGTATTCCCCAAAGGGAGATGATATTTTACGGTCTCTATTGTCCTACTAGTGTTTTCGCTTCATCAGAAATTGATATTTCCTGGAATATTATAGTTATCCACATGAAACCTCTTGATGTCATTTTTAAAATAGGTTTTCTTAATTTCCAATAAGTAATGAATTTAATTTTTTTTATAAATGGTTCTCATTTACACTGCCTGATGGGGTTTGTTTTATCATTCTGAGAGGATATGTCCCAAGGTTGAATAGTTCCTAACCTTCTTATCCATTGTTGGGGAAATTAATATATGTGTTATCTTTTGATCTGGATCTAGAATCCTTGAGTGATGATCACCCACAACTTTTCATCAATTTTCATTATGCTTTTCTTCTAGCTTCACGCATTTTTTGCACTAGTAGGGGAGGTATACCTTCCAATATAATTTTTACCAAGTACTCAACCAGTATCTACTCCTTCTTACCAATTGGAAGTAGCTGAAAAAAATATAGTTGATGACTCAGTTGGATAATCTTTTACATAATTTATTTATATGTTGGATTATGTCACCTTAGGTGGCACTAGTTATATTTTCTATTGAAGATGATGGAACACTTCCCTATTGTTTTGATTATTGAAAACTTAACCGAGTTATATTGATGAATATGTATATTTTTCCATAGATTGATTATCTTTTTGACTTGTATATTGGGGATAAGTTTGTTTTGATTATTGTCCATTGATCCAATTCACAGTAATTTAGTATAAAGGAATTTGAATTTTTTTAAAACTAATTTTGGAGCATGGATGGAAATTACGTGTACCTTTTCGTGAAATTTAGTCTAACAAGTTATCATTTAGTCTTTAAAGACATGATGAAACAAAATTCAATTGGTATCTTGATACATTAATTATGGTCATTATATAAGAAATATCTACTTACTCTATGAGCAATGAGGGTCATGTTCATCAATTTAGAGATGTTTTGGAATTTTTTATAAATCATCTATGATATTCCATGCTATCAAAATGTGATTTCTATATTTGGGAATCGACAATCTTGGGAAAGATGGTCTTGAATAAAGGTATTTCAGTTAATAATTTAATATTGAAAATTTTTAGCTCGATGGTATCAATGACTTAATGTTTTCACGATTAAATACATATTGAGTGTTGTAAGATATTATCTTAATTTTTTAAAACATTTCTTAATTCTTTCCTATCCAATGATCTCTCTCACTATTTAGTTTGGGAGGATACCTATTAGAGTGATTTAATTTATTTAAAACATATACTGACTTCTACACCATTGTTAACTCATCCATAGTTCGGGTAGGGAAATGTGATCATCTATAATGCATTATGTTTTTGTTTTTATGTGTTTATATATAGGGTGATCATTTCATTACCTATATATCTCGGATGCGTAGTCCACCCAAGGATAATTACCTAATACATGACCTTTATCATGCAGTTGTAGTGAATGAAATTAAAATTTGGTGGAATTACATTTCAAGGAAATTTTTACCTTCTATTTTTAACCACAATAGATTTATTTATATATTCTATAAAAATTATTGAATTTCTTCTAGAGTAATTTGGTTGAGTAATAGAAATCCTTTTATTTTGAAATCTCAAATACCCTAGGGAAAATAATTAAATCGGTGATGCTTTGAGATGGAAAATTAGCACCTTGTCTATGAAATTGTTGGGAAAAAATCCCTCAAGGTAACATTGTAGCATTTTTGGGTTGATTATGTTTGTTGACAAAGCAAGTTTCCATGGTGAATAGTCAAGTTATAGAGATGTTGTTGAAAATCCATGTTGACAGAGAAACATGACAAAAGAATGGATGATCTGGAGGTGTAATAAAAGAACATATACAAGGTGGTGCCATTTTCCATTGTTTGAAAAATTTTTGGGGTCTAAAATTTGGAGTTTGGTGAGCATCGCGAAATATGGATTTCCTTGAAGATCTCATCAAAATACGGAAAATTAAAGAGTTTCAAAAATATTGGCTTTATGGAATGGATTTTGTGAAGAGATGAAGAATGTTGATGGTGATTCTTCGTGATTATGACAAGCTTCGTGAATGACAGAGTTGAAGAGAATTACGGAAGTGAAAGGCATTGCAAGTGGAGCATCGTGGAGAAGGCGAAAAGGAATTAACAGGATGCTCCATGATCAGAAAATTTCCATGGTGATTCACAATTTTGAGAAAATTTTGGCGGGAACTACTGAGCTTCACTATTTCAGCTGACGTGGCGTTGACTTCACGCAAAAGGTTCAAGGGTCGGTGGAATCACCAATATATATTCCTTGATCCCCTCAAGATAAGTAGAGTGTTTTTGAAGAAAATATTTTTCTCTCATCTCGCGAAAGTAGTTCGGGAATGTAGTGTGCTTCAATAAAGGAATGAGCTTTGCGGAGGCTATTCTAGCTCTGTGAAAATTTGGTGCTTCAAATTGGCTCACTGTGCTTCGTGACGGAAGTCGTTTTGTGATGATTTGAGCTCTGCGACGGCCTGAGCTCTATGAAGGTGTGTGCTTCACAACGAGGCACAAGATTCATGAAGGCTTGTTTGAGCTTTCTTAAATTGGGAGCCTTGCGAAGTAGGGTTCTTTGCAAAGGTATTTCCAAAGTGTGTTGCCCAGTGGCCAGGGAGAAAGGGGAATTCATCTGTGGATGAAAGTTGGAATTTAACAGATCATCTATCAACAGTTGGGGATGCATTAATTTGTAATAATTAAGAGGCCTACAGATCTATAAACTGTTAGTGGATCCCTTCCAAGTACAGTGAAAAAATGAAGAGGAAGAATGTAATCCTTTTTAGCGAAAGTGAGCCAGTGAAAGAGAAACAGGGATTGACCCTTGGGAGAGCAGTGAGCTGACCCTAAACGTTGTAAAGGCAGTGAGCCTGGGCATAGTATTGGTCTAGCCGGAACATGATTGGCAGTGAGCTTTAGTGAATTTGGTACAGTGGCACATCACCGTTGTATGTTCCTTGGATGTAGCCCAGTAAGGGTGATCCAAGTAAAAATCTATGTTTCTTCCATGATGATTCCCTGCATTACATCTAAATCATCACCATCAAATAAAGATAAGTATAAGTAATCAACATAAGCACACAAGAGAAACCAAAGTGACCCTAATAATAAATAGGTCAAGATCCAGTGGGGCAAGAATAATTTTGAAAAAGAATATCCATACCTTGACTCACCCCCCTCTTAGGGTATCTAGGCCTTTTTTGGTCTTACAAAATTTTATCAGAGGGATAATTTTATTTTATCAGATTTTTTCTCTGACTTAGTTCATTCAATTTCTCAAGTTAATAATCCAGTCTTCTCTTATCTCAATGTTTTATGGAAAAGGTAAAAAAATCAAAGAGGAATCCAAAGTCAGATGGTATTCCTAATTGTGTAAGTGTTTATGGAAAAAGTGTGATTCAACTAAAGGAATCAAATAGATTTATAAAGGAAGGATTGAATAAATCTAATAGAGAAAAGGTAGATTCACTCAATAATGATGTAGGAAAGAGTGAAGTATTTTAAATTCAAATTGATGTTGAAACTACTGATGATGATGAATTTTCTAGATGGCCACTAGTAGAAAATGACGACATGAAAAAGGAATTGGATCATATATTGGATGATGAAGTCAAATTTAGAGATATCGGGATCCAATTACTAGAAATTGAGGTAAAGAATCAAATGGGATTAAATCAAAGGCTTATTGATGTGGCAATAGACCTGAGGGAGAGGAATGGTTCCCAGGATGAAGAACTGTAAGAGATTTCTTCAATGAGAGATAAACATAAAGGTGATTATAAGGTAGTGAAGTAGAAGTCAGATGAAGTTCAGAATCTGAAATTTAGAAATTTTGATCTTTCTACATAGCAAACTGAGATAGGTCAGAAAAATCATAGGCTACAACAAGAGAGAGGATGTTGTTCTGATTCTTTTTGTCAGGAGAAATTGAAAGTAAAATAGCATAGTGACATGGTGGATAAGGTGACACATTAATTGGAAGATAAGATGAGCATAGGAAAGCTTCTCAAGAGAGAACTTGATGCTCAACTTGAATAAAGAGATAAAAATATTATTCAACTTGAGGAAGAAATAGAATCAATCAAGAAGGAAATGGAGAAATATAAATCTAAAGACAATCCTAAGTTGAAGGATGCACTGCACATACTATTTGAATGTACTTCAACAAGTGATTAAAAAATATAGAGAAAATATGCAATTTCTGATGAGAAAAAATAGAATATTTTATGAACTCAAAGAACATATAGTTTGGAAAAAACTAGCACTGCATTTGATGAATTCCTTCTCAAGCATGATAGAAAAAGAGTCGTGAATAGTTCTAAAAGTGGAGAAAATCTTGTTGGTGCTGGAGACAGGCATAAGAGGATAATTAAAAGAAGTAGTGAGAGCTTGTGAAATTTTTGTGGGATTCATGGTCATACATCAAGATTCTGTTCAGATGCTCTGGAATACATTTCATGATATGAAAATAGAAACTATAATAAATATGAGAATAACAAGAAGCGTTAAGAGAAATCAGAGAGAAGAGTCACTAAAAGGATAACATTCATTATATGCTATTACTGTGGAAGAATGGGATACAATATGAGTATGTTTCCGGATGATCATAAGATCAATGTTTGAGGAATAATTCAAGCTACATCAACACCTCGATAAAGAAATGGTGAAATGAGGTATTCCATTGATGAAAAATGTTTTATGTGTTCTGATTTTGGGCATTTGGCAAGACATTGCAGCAAGAAGAATGCAGGAAAGGAAAGGAAACTCAAAAGAAGATTCATGACTCTAGTGGTGTATAATGATAAATCGTACACTGGAAGACAAAGTGGTAAATTAGAAAATAGGTTTACTACCTCTGGAGAATCACAAGGAACTAAACAAATAGTGTACCAGTCACACTAAAAACTGCTCTCTATGAAATAACATGAACAAATCTGGATGAAAATGGAGGAAATGCTTTGGCTGTGAGTAAGAAGAATGTACGTTCAATGGAGGACCTACCACCAATGAAAAATAGTGTGGTAAAACAGGTATCTGATAAAATAAAGATGAACAATGAATGCATTGAAAAATTCACATGTCATGTTCCTTATCGAGAAGTCGATAAAAGAGAAATACCCTTGCAATGGTGGAAGAAGAAAGAGAGGATGGAATATATAGAGATTCCTAACCTAATAAGGACTCAAGGGAAATGGAATTTTGGTAGAAAATAAAAGAAGGAAATGTGTACTACTGGGATTAAACCCCAAATGATGAGAATGGCCAGGCCTGAAGAATCTACATATCAGAGAAAGACTCATCATGTGGGTAATGAATGCTTAGTCATATGGCCAGAGTAGTTAAAATTGGCTAGGCAGCTAGAAGAAGCAAGGAAGGAGTGTGATGCTATGTAAGAAAGAATCAAAGGGTTGACCCATTAGGATCAACCACAATCCTCATCTTGGGTATTCTAGAAGAACCCCTCTCCCTATGTATATAAAGTTTATTAAATTATGATTTATGTGTTTCAGGTTTTAGAGAGATACTATCCAAGGGGAAGTGGCATCTAAAGATGTGATGTAGAGAAGTGATATGATCCAGTGTTTCAATTGACTCAAATCAGGTTCCAGCATTGAAGAAGAAAGGGAGAAATAGAGCGCAATTGGAAGTAATTGTATTATTAACATTATCTCTTGTTTCCTACATCGAGTTCCAACTCAGTAGGCTTAGAGATTTTGTTGATGGCTCAATGCAAATTTCCAGATGAGAATAAATGATGTATGTTAAGAATGATGTTTTTGGGACTTGGTAGTGGGACTAACAACCTGAAGAGTTTCATAATATAGGGAGATAACTCTATATCCTAATCAGATGAAAGATCTCAATTGGATATGAAGGATGAATGTTAATGTTCATTAAAAAAGATTGGGGGAGAAGCAGAAACACACAGGTTTTCATGATTATCTATTTTGTTCTAACAATAGGGTATCAGGTGACTGCTTTTAGGATACCATGAAGCTGCCAGATAATTTCAATGGTTTTTCAACAAGAATCTGAGAAAAACAGTTGAAGAAATGATGTCACTGAACAATGAGCCAGTGAGAAGTTTTTTATAGAGAGAGATGATGTGGTAAGAGACTCAGGGGGAGTAGAAGTGTAAAATAATAATTTAGAAGAAGATACTGATAATTAGCATGAAGAATGAAAATCCATACCCGCATGAAACTCGAAGATCCGAGCAAGAAAATGTCTTGAAAGATATCACTGGTAATCAGACAGTGCCAGTTCAGACATGGAAGATGCGGACTCTATAGAAAGCATGATACATATTAGAGGTAGAGCCTAAAAGCATTGAAGGAGGAACTCATGATGAATTTTTGGTTCAATATTTGTGAAGAGATTGACCAAATTAAGATGAATCAAACAAAGGAGATTATTTCAAGGACCACATATAAGAATGAAATCAGGACTAAATGGGTCTATCGCGACAAGATGAATAAATATGGAACAATGATTCAGAACCAAGTCTGACTTGTATGAAAAAGATACTTCATGATAAATGTAATAGATGATGATGAAACATTTGAACCGGTTGCGAGACTAGAGAAAATCAGATTATTCCTAGCCATTATGGTACAATAGAAGTTCAATGTTTTCCAGATGGACTTCAAATATGTATTTTTTAATGGTGTTCTAGAAAAAGAGGTGTATATTGAGGAGCTTTATGGTTTTCTAATTCATGAGGATGAGAACAAGGTTTTCAGACTAACAAAGGTGTTGTATTGGCTAAAACAAGAACCAAGAGCATGGTACATAAGGCTTTATCAGTACTTGAAAAATCCTGGTTTCCAGTGTCGGGGAGTTGACTAAAATCTCTATTTCAACAAAAATAGTAAACAAAGGATGATGGTCCTGGTTTATGTTGAAGACATTATATTTTTCGGATCATATGAAGCTCAGTGTAGATAGTTTCTAAATTCATGAAATTTTTGTTCAAATGTCAATGATTGTAGAGCTAACGTTTTTCCTCAGCCTACAAGTGACATAAGAAAATAACAGAAAATTAATTTCTCAATCCAAACATGCCAAGTAGGTTTTTAGAAGATTTGGAATGGAAAATTCCAAGGAAATGAAGACTCTGGTTGCTACCCAGATAAAACTGTCCAGAGATGAGGATAGAAAAGTAGTTAACATCATATAATACTATCAAATCATTGGAAGTTTGTTATACTCTATTGCGACAAGTCCTGACATTGTATTCACCACCTAACATGCAGTGAGATATCAGAGTTATCCCAAGGAAAACCACAGGCTTGTAGTGAAAAGAATATTTTAGTATATCAAGGCCACGGTGGATTTCAGTTTGATATATAGTGAAAAATCATAGTCAGAATCACTGGGATATACTGACGCAGATTGGGAAAGTTCAGAGGATGACAGGAAATCAACATTAGGAGGTGATTTTTTTCTTGGCAGATCCTGTGTTTCTTGGAAAAGCGAGAATCAATATTGCATTTCATTGAGCACCACAGAAGCTAAGTATATTTCTTACACTCAAGATTGTACACAGTTGTTGTGGATAAAACACCAGCTTGATGGTACGGTATTGGAAGTGAAATCATTGATCAAAATCCAGTGTGATCACTCAAGTGCTATAAATCTCATCAAAAATACCTTCCATAATTAAATGAAAAATAACATTGAGATAAATTATCATTTTTTCAAGGAGAAGGTTGATCAAGGAATCATGAAGTTGGAGTATGTGTCTACAGAACTATAGGTTGCAGACATTATGACAAAGGCCTTACCCAACAAGCTTTTGAGAGGCATCGACTGGCTCAAGGAGTTCAGTCGACTCCCCTCACTTGAACAAGTGTGGATGTGGGACACCCCCTACCATCTCCTCGAGGTATGGTGTGTTTTTCTCTACTATGCTAATATGTATTCTTTCCAATGTCTCCGACCACAGAGGAATGCCCTTTTGGGTTTGTTGAAAAAGGGGGAGAAATAGTGACTCCTCAAGGGGGTAAATTGTGGCTAATGAAGGGAGAAAATGTCTTAGGTCTTGACATGGGGAGAAGTTGACAGGTGAAGATGTGTCTAAAATGACATGATTTATTGATTATCTTTTCAAACTACTATTGTTTCTCACGCAGAGAATTTCTCATGTGGGCTTAGAGTATGAGGTGAGTGAATCTTTGGTCGGTATATGAATTGCATGAGGCGAAGGATGGTTGATGATGGAAGGAGGTTCAGTGAGGTATCAACATTTAGAAAATAATTCTGAGAATTGTTGTCAACAAACCCAAAGGGGGATATTGTTATGAAAAAATACCTCAAGGTAACATTGTAGTATTTTTTGGTTGATTGTGTTTGTTAAAAAAGAAGGGTTCCTTGGTGAATTGTAAATTTCTAGAGATTCTTTTAAAAATCCATGTTCACAAAGAATCATGGCAAAATAATGGATGATCTGGAGGTGGTATAAAATAACTGATACAAGGTGGTGCCATTTTCCTTGAATATATCATCAAAATATGGCAAAGGCATGAGTTTCGCGAAGATAGGCTTCATGGATTGGATTTCGCAAAGACTAGAAGATTTTTTACGGTGATTCTTCGCATTTATGAAAAGTTTCACGAATGGCAGAGTTGAAGGGAATTGGGGAGGTGAAGGGAATTTCAAGTTGAGCTTTGCGGTGAAGGAATAGAAGAATTGATGGGATGCTCCATTATTATGATGAGCTCCGTGATCAGAAACTTTGTGTGGGGCTTCGCGATTTTGAGGGAATTTTTACAGGAACATTGGAGCTTCGCGATTTGAGCTGATGTGGCATTTACTTTGCGCGGAAGGTTTGAGGGTCGGCAAAATCACCAATAAATATTCCTCGACCCCCTCAGTAGAAGTAGATATTTTTCGAGGAAAATATATATCTCTCGGCTCGTGAAGGTAGTTCGCGAAGGTAGTGTGCTTCGCAAAAGGAAGGATCTTCGTGGAACATATTCTAGCTCTGCGAAAGTTGGGTGCTCCGCATTGGCTCAATGAACTTCATGAGGGAAGTCACTCTTTGATGACTTGAGCTCTGTGACGAACTAAGCTCTATGAAGGCATGAGCTTTGCGAAAAGGCAGGAGCATTGCGAAGTCTTGTTTGAGCTTCGTGAAATTGAGAGCCTCGCGAAGTAGGGTGTTTTGTGAAGGTATTTCCAAAGTGAGTTTCCTCGTGGTCAGGGGCATATGCTTATTCATTAGTGGATGGAAGTTGGACTTTAGTAGAGAATCTATTAACAATAGAGGATGAATTCATTTGTGATAATGAAGAGACCTACATGTCTATAAACTATGAGTAGATCCCATCCATATGTAGTGAGCAAAGGAAGAGGAAGAAGGTAATCATTTTTACCAGCAGTGAGACAGTGAGAGATAAACAGGGAGTGACCCTTGGGAAATCTATGAGCTGACCCTAATAATTGTAAAGGAAGTGAGCCTAGGCATTGAAGTGATATTTCCTAAACATTATTGGCATTGAGCTTTAGTAAATTTGGTACAGTTGAATATCACTGTTGTATGATCCTTGAACGTAGCCCAGTGATGGTGAACCAAATAAAAATCATTGTGTCTACCCGGTTGCTTCCTTGCATTGCATCTAAAGCATCACCATCAGATAAAGATAAGAATAAGTGATCTACATAAGCACACAAGAGCAACCAAAGTTACCCTAATAATAAAGAGGTCAAATTCCAGGGGGTATGAAGAATTTTGAAAAAGAATATCCATACCCTGATTCACCCCCCAGGGTATCTAGGCCCCTTTTGTTCTTAATGGAAATAATCATCAGTATTGGGAAACAAGATAGATCCTTTTTCACAATTTCATCTATGATTTATAGGAACATGGGGATGATTTTATCTTCTATATTGTTCAGTTATCATTTGTTCATGTTGAGATGATTCATCTGGAATATTATCTTGATGATTAATTATATAGAATTGTTGACTCTATTTATGGTGGGGAGATTATAGATGAGTTTTTTTTCAAATATAGAGGGTAATCTATTAGTTCATATTTTTTTCACTTACTTTGAAAATATATATGATGGTGTATTTCCATAATTCCTGGTGGGTTTTTCACTCATGAACCAAAATTGATGTTTAATATAATACAGAGATGATTGTCATGGCCATGTGTTATACGATATATCATTAACCTTATTTATCACTACTATAATTTAAAAAAAACGAATCATTATATGCCTTCAGGTTTTCATTATCCACCTCCAGGTCCTACTTGGAAGTGGGATGAAATCTCTATAGATATTACAAATTGGTTTCTACATGTGTACATAAATAAAAATATGATATGGGTTTTGATCAGTAGTCAGAGAAAATTAGATAAATTTATACCCATTACAGATACAACCAATGTTGAATAGATTGGAAATATCTATATGACATAAATTATTAGTTTTCATAGAGTTATATATATTTTAGTCTCTGATAGAGATCCCTATTTTTCTTCAATATTTTGGAGAGGCATCGAAAAGACACTAAAATATACTGTTCATTTGAGTATGACATACCATCTGTAGATGGATGCATATAGAGTGAAATATTCTTGATCATATAATTTTAGAATTTGTTCATTACTTTTTTGGATAATGGAATTTCTATTTGTGACTGGTTGAGTTTATATACAATTATATTTTATACTCCATGATCAGAATGGATCATTTTGAATAAGTTTATGAGTATCCATGTAAAAGTCTATTTTATTTATTAAAGAAAAGTGAATGTACATTATTTTGACTATTCTTGGTCAGAAAAAGAATAGAAAATAATCATATGATTCTTTAAATGATTATTATTTAATATATTCAATATAAATTTTATGGTGATCGTCATCTTAGAGCCTTGTTTTTTTCTGTTGGTGATTATGTGCTCTTAAAGGGTTTACCTTGTTTGGTTCATCAACGGATTTGGAGTCAAGGGACGCATGCTCATCGTTTTTTGGTCCTTTTGAGATTTTTGAGAAGCTGGGGAAAGTGTCTTATATTTATCACAACCAATACACATGACATCAGTACATAACGCATAACTCATATCACATTTATGAATGTATCATTGTGATTCATCATATGTCTTGAGCTAGGAAGATCTCAACGAGCAGTCTGATTTGTCTTTGATTGTTCATCTAGTTAGTATTTCTAATTCTAAGATTAAGTTACTTCATAAGAGAATGATACTTTTGGTCTTTATGCTATGATAGTATGGTTCTAATACACATGGGACATGAGAGAGGGATCCACCACTGAGAGATTTGGGGCATCACCTATTTGATAGGGAAAATTCTTCCTAGGCTTTATAAAGACAAAACGTTTTTATGTTGTGGTGGTTATATCATTTTGTTACTAGTTTTCAGGTACTCTTAGTCCCTCATTTATTGTAATATTTTTCAAGGGGTTTGTGTTAGGTTGAATATATTTGAATATTTAAATTGTCAAAAATTCATAGGTTGTGCATTATTAGAATAAAGCTTTCCTAAACTGTCGGACCACTTAGTAAAAATCATGAATCCATTTCTAATAGGGTTTTATATGTTTGGTGGATTATTTGAAAAAATTTCACCCACTTAGTGTGAACAATGAACCTCAGTAGATGGGGAAATGATTTGGGAACATGGTTGGTCTGACCTTGTGGCCCTACCGAGCTTAATGTGTAAATGGTGATTTAAATTAAGAAAAATTATAATAGAATTCCTTAAACCCCAATTACATATTATTCTCTATTTAGCTCAATTTATTTTCACTTATATTGTCTTGGAGGCTCTCAGAAACACTTTTTGGACCCTCCATATCCATTTGTAGGTGGACCAGTGCAGGGAAGATCTCATTTGATCCCTCTCTAGTATGTGATTCTACTCCTTTTATTTACCTCCCTATATCTAATTATTTTATCCATATGGTTTTAAGAACATTATGTCTTCAATAGATCTACACATAGATGATTTGAATCCTAATTCTATGTTGGATTTTAATATCTCTATTTTTGGAATTGTTCATTAGAAATTCCCTCTACAGGTGTTTAGTTTTGCATATAGTGAATAATGTTAGGTGGGTTTATTTAACATTTCTCCGCATCATTAAACATTAATTTTATTTATTTCATTAATATTTATTTCAAATTATTCATGAAAAATAATTTCATGTTAATTAGAAATGAAATTTATTTGGAATGTAACCTTTGGAGAAAATCCCAATTCCAATGGAATTATAAGATGGGGAATTATTTTAAATTGATGGAAACTGTGGATTTATTTTTGAATTGAGTTTTTTTTAAAACAATAACTTTAATTTAAACATACCTATGATTGGTTTTTTTTTTTTGAAAAGGTGTGAAATGATGAAAATAACCATGTTTTCATTTTGAATGTGAAATGACATTTTTACAAGGAAAATTGGTAAATTTTAATAGAAAATGGTCACTGATTTGAAATGTATTTATTTTCCCTTTTACTATTGATTTGTTGAGAACATTTGATCTTAGGAAGTTAGTGGGTTATTTGGAAAGATAACGCTCTAATGGAAATTCCCTAGAAATAGATTGATGATGAAAACTCTAAAAGATCAACATAAGAAGATCATATAATCAATGGGATGTTGATGGGTCCTATTTAACCTGAACATGTCGAAAATGTGTACACATATTCCAAGATCATTGATATGAGAGTGTGAGGATATTGTTACTATAAACAGTCATACAATAGGGAAAATGATCACGGTTCTAGTTATGATTGTTTTAAATATTAATTTTGAACAATATAGAAGATTTTTACTCATGCCAATTTATTTATTTAAATTCATTTATATAATTTGTTTGTTTAAACCTTATTTGAAATATTTTCCATTATAAAATAATGAACCATGTTCTATTTTAAAAATAAAAATATAACTCCACAAATTTTTTTGATAAAATTTGAAAATCCAATTTGGTTTATTAATTAGTAATATTTTTTTGGAGAACATGGTGATACCATACTAGGATTATTCTCTCACACCCTACCTTTACGATCAGCCATATTTAGATTTTCTTCTTCAATGTCTGAAAAAGGAAAATAACATGTGGGATTATATGAATGTTCTTGATCATTTGTATTTGAGTGATGTGACCATTGAGATATTTATTTTGTCAAAATCTGAGTTCATTAATGTTGTTCTAAATATGTTTTATTACAACTATTTGTTTTATTGTAATGTCTCATTTTTGATTTTTTTTTACCACATAAATACATATATTTAAATTCTTCTATTTATGTGGAAAATTTTTTCCCTCTTTTTTGTTGTATGATTTTAGGTGTTAGTTTCTAAACCATAGTTATCAGGACACCACTTTGTTATGTGTCAGTTTTGTCTCCTATATCAGGGTACCATGCTATCTAATTTGGTTCAACACATGGTAAAATCTAAAATATAGGAATATCATATCTCTAAAATCATATAATTAATCTAGGAAAAATATCACAGGGTTGAGGTTTTCATTTTTGTGTGACGTGAACATTAATTTTTCAACATCGAAATTTCTCTCGGGGTTTAGTTGTGTTATATCACTAAAAATGAATTCCCATCTCTAAATATCTTCATTAGAAAACTCAATCGGTATATGGAGTCATCCTATTCCATCTAGACACTCTATACTAGGATTTGTTTCCTTATTCTAGTCATCACATCAGCAACATTATTTACCTATGTTTCATTTCTCTCCATTGTAGCTCAATAGTGGGAGTACAATTGACCCATTTTCTATTATTCTCAACTGAATAATACTGAATAATTTCTATATATTTAATACTTATTCATCAAATTGTAGTCATACCCTTCATGAAGAAACCATCATAAAATGTATATGACTCCTGGAATCTTTGAAATAAAATTTTGGTATATATGATATCATTCGAAAATGAGTTATATTTAACACATATACTAATATCCAATTTATCTACAGGGACAATGTGATCCTTTTTCTCACACTATGAAATGTTTTTGTACCTCATATAGTTCTACTCAACAATAATATAATATTCTAACGTTCTATATATAATTTATATTCTTATATGTAATCTAGTAAATTTGTTAGACTACTCTAAAGAAATAGCATACCCATTTCATCATTAACCTTCATCAACCATGGTATCTCTAAGTATTCAATAAGTAGTGCACCCATTTTCATCTCCACATCACTTAGTCTTTAGTCTATATTTCTCAAATTCCTCAAAACAGAATATCATATATGTTCACCACTATATATTTATTTCAAAATCATGAAAACCACATAATTTATTTTCAAAATATCAAAAAAAACCTATTTGAAGAAAACCAAAATAAATTAATAAGTGAAATAAATAAAGATATAATTTCTTATACTTTATATATTTTTAATGGATATTATTTTTTATGACAATTATATGGATACATAGCCATACATTTCTTATCAAGGATTCTAAAAGTAATTCCAACATTAATTAAGAATAGTATATAACATTATATAGGACCATTATTATGCAGAATAAACACACAAAATCTATTTCTAACCTTGTAAATGGAGTATGATTCAATAGTGATAGAGGTGGAACATTATCATTAAAAAACAAAGTGAGATAGTTGAAATAAATGTATCAATAAATGAATGGATGAGAAAAATAATTTAACGTTTGATGATTTGAATGTAATAAATAAAATGCGAGTGTGGTTTGTTAATAGTTGATCCATTTCAAATTTTATAAGATTCCAAAAATTTGTAATATAAATTTAATTGGTCAATAATGGGTTCATTAAGTTTGAATATGATAAAGGATTAGAAATCATTGGATATGAAAAATATGATATTGGAGACAAAAAATTGAGGTTCAAAAATGTCTTGCTGATGGAAGGCCTTAGTCCAATTTTTTAAATTTTAATAAAATTTTGTGTGATGGAGTATGATATCACATTAGTAATAATGATTGAATAATCAATGGAAGAAATGGAAATGATTTTATTAATTCAAATAACACAATATGGAACCTCTATTTCATTATGGATAATAATTCACGTTCTTTATATTCATTTAAGAAGAGAACATGTTCTATCATAAAAGGAAATAACACATTATGAAATATTCTGTAGAAAGTAATTTGAATAATTATATTTATTTTAATATGATGAAAATTCCATATGGCCTCACTCACACATGTGATACTTTTCATAAAGGAAAAATCATTTCATTAATTTACATGTCGATGAGAAGTAAGATGATGATATTTATAATGTAGGTGTATATTGATGTGTATCTCCTAATATAACCCAAATATATCAAAATAATATTTAATTGTGTGATATTAAGAAAATGTTGTAGGATGGGATGGATGATGGTAATATATTGAAATCATGAGATGTTAAATTGTATTGTATGATATATGGGGATATCCGAGAAGAATCTGGGGGGGGAATTTCATTAGTATCACACAAATAAAAGTATATACATTAAAAATAATCTACTTGAATTAGATATCAATAAAAAATTTATAAGTATGTTTTTATTTGGAGAAATCCTCAACAAAATGTTTTCATTGAGTAATGGAACTAGATTGTTAAAAAAATGGATTGGAAAATTCAAAACTAGAATGATCTATGAGAGAAATATTGTATTGAATATGATCTTATATAATTGTATATTCCCAACTGTACCATGGAATGTTTAAATAGAGAAAATACACCTAATAAGATATGGTTTGTACAAAATACTACAAAGATATAATGGCATCCTTCTCCTCACCCACATGATAAGGAAGATGAGGAGGGTTCTACTGTCATTAGGTGACATCCCCACAACACCAGAGACTGGTAATAAATTCCAAGGGCATCACATAAATTTTTTGGATGATGATACCTTAGAATATAAAACAACAATACCCAGATAAAAATAACCAAACAACCACTATATGATGAATGAGAACAACACAATACAACTCAAGGATAACCCGGAAAGCAACAATATCTGAGTATAATGTGAAAACAAAGACAAAAAAACTCAATAACTCCCAATATAAAAACAAAAAATCTCCCATCCTTCTCTATGATCCAAAACTAAAATTCAGGCCCACGGTATCATGATGTATCACTAAATAAATTATTTTCCTTCCCTTTACAAGTGTCTTGATAAACAACATCTAAAATTGTACCAAATATTCCAAGAATGGGGAGATTATAAAAACTAATAGAATTTACTCAATGAATTCCAAACTCACGCCACTAGGATAGAACATATTACCATATTTATATAAAAAAATTAAAACAATTTAAATATTTTAATATCAATGCCAAAGAAACATCCAAACTAACCGGTTTTTTCAATCCAAATTGTTTTCCTTGGAATGAAACTAAATAATTCACGAAAATAATTTTTAGATTCTATCTTTTCATACCTATTTATTTCCACACATACACATAGAAACAAATATCCACACATGAATTTCAGCCTTGTACCCCCCTATGCTCATGAGTGGTGAGTAATCATTTAACTACCCATCACATGGTGAAATGTTTCCATGGGGGAAACATCAATCCCTCATCCATCCTATTTTTATGGGGGATGCATCATACCCTTATCTGTCCCAAATTCACATGATAACACAACAAGAATATATAAAAAATCATTCCATAAAATTTCAATAAAACATTTATTTTAATATAATCAATTCTACTAACATTTTCTATGCATAAAAAATAAAAATTTTGAAATCATCATTTAATTATTATGAAAGAAATTTTACTTTCCACAAAACAAAAAATGTCTAAAATTTCACAAAACATCACTAAATATGGTTTGAATCAACATTAAAACATTAATTTTACAACTAAAATAAGGAAATTAAATCATGTAAAATCATACCTTCAAGTACTAACTAGTGGAAGTCAAGAGTGAAGCCACCTACCTCACAAACGTTCGTAAAACCAAATAATGGAATAAAAATCTAAAATACCACCATGATAGTTTTAAAATAATTCTTAAATATTAATCCAAATTATCCAAACAATTATATTTCATTATCATTAGAATCACACCACATGGATATATCCCTATTGGATTGCATCCATTATTAAAAGTGATGGAACATGGTGAAATAAAAGGAAAACAATGAAGAATGATCACTTGACAAAAAATCTAACCTCTAGAACAATATGATCGACTTAGAATATCTCATGGATCAAGGGGAATGGTCTCCCATACCTTCAGAGGAAGATTATCTCAGGTTATGACCTGATTAGTGGAAGAATAGATTTTTAAGATTTTATTTGGATAAGATCAACAAAACCAGAATCTAAATATAAATGGTGCACTATTAGGGCACAGATATAGAAAAATTGTGCACCATCCATGAACTAAAAACTAAATCAAATCCTGCATACATGGTTGGATTACCCGGTTTGAAAATATATGCACCAACCATGATAAACCCCGCTATCCAAAATTGATGATTTTCTCCCTGGTGGTCTTACAATTTGACTAAACATTGTGCCTACCTAGTTCCCACTATTTCAGTTTCACAGATTTATGGGAGGTGTTTCATGGTTTGTTCCATGTTATTTAAAACCATAATCCTCATGAAATGCCTAAAAATCCCAAAACACTTAAAACATAACCTAATAATTATATATACATAAAATGTACAAATTAACAGTCATTTACCCAAAAATGGGGAGCTATATTCTCACCAATATTTTCCATTACATCCCTGGAAAGTTGAAATCCTCTATTGGCCTTAAGTTGTTTGGTTTATTTCTCGACCATTTCCTTCTCACGATACCATGTTTCTTCCTGAATCTGACCATGATTGAACAAAACCTACACTGGCCCATGGCTTTTCCTAGGAAGGGCTTTCTCTTGATTATCCACAATCCCTACGATCACATAATATATTGTATCATCAATCTCTGGGTCAGTGTGATCCCATTGAATCACTTGGTTCGGATGAGGTTATTACATCTAAAATTGAAATATATAAAATAGATTTTTTATGGAATTGAACCACGGTGGTAAATCCATCAAATATACCACATCACAATCCCATTCAATTATCTCAAAAGGGATTATGTATTGAGTGTATATCTTTCTCTAATTTCAAAAATGATGATGACCTCGCCTTAGAGATATTTTATATAAAAAATGTTCGTTCAGCTGGAATGAAAATTATCATTGAAGATGACTCGCATATGATTTTAGATGAAAATGATTCATCTCTATCCTCCTACTGGTCAAATGAATTTTATCTATTGTCTCTTTCATATGGCTCAATCCAACAAAAAAATTCTCACTTGTTTCCACTTTAAAAAGTAGAGATCAAAAAGAAAACATATAAAATACGTCAAAATGAACCATGTGTATCATATCCTGGTAACTATTGATATACAAGAACTCCTATAACAATATGTTATCCTCCCATGATCCACCAAAATCGATTGAAGAAGAAATTATAATTTCTTAAAATGTTTGTGTCATCTGTTCGAATTATCCATCTATTTGAGGATGATATGCCATGGTCATCGTCAACTGATCAATGAGGGCATCATGTAACTATTTCCTAAAATGAGATGAAAACCTCAGATCTTAGCTTGGTTCAATCAAAAATGGTATTCCATGCTTTTTACCACATTTCATATATAGATTATGGAAAAGTAGTCGACGGTATTATATTCATGGATAAATAAGAAATGGTTGAACTTGGTGATATGATCATCTATTACACATATGGAATCATCTTTATAATCCATCCTTGGTATATGTGTCACAAAATCCATAGCTATGTAATCCCATTTCCACCAGGGAATTTGTACAGACTTGTGAATACCCCCTGGTTGCGAGTGATCTACCTTAGCCTGCTGACATGTGAGGCATCTCAAAAAAAATCACTAACCCATAAATTCATTCTATAAAAAAAATATTTTTATTCCTTATTCATATTTTGTATTCTAGGATGAACAAATCATTTTGAATGGTTGTAACCATGAAGAATCTTTTCTTAACAAGCCATTGGTATTTCCATCTGATCTCAATAAAACAAAATTAAACACCAATCATGTTTCTACCCTTCAATTTTCTCCCACCATTGAGTGTTAATAATATTATAACACATTCTGAATCAGATGTATTTCCACATTAATATTTTCTGTAAAATAGTAAATAAAATAAACCAAAAGATAAACTAGAACACTACTCAGTCTTCACAATCCATGTGCATGTCACCTATCACCAATGTCAGTTTCCACTGATATGAAGCCTTCACCAACTAATTATATGGATTATAGATTAATTTATCCCCCACCAAATAGCCTTTACCTAGTGTAAACATCAAGTCATTGTATATCATTTTAAGGAACTCGGTCCACCTTTATTTTTCTTGATTCAAATCACATGGTGAGAAAATGCATTTCAAACTCTTCTAATGTGTAAAAATCATAAATTTCGCACCAAATAATTATTGAAGACATGTATTTAGTGTATTTAAAAAAATAGATAATTCAAAATCTCATAGTTTGTAGTTTATATCATGAAACTATTACTTCAATGACCAATAAACAAAAATATGATCTCCCTTCATAACTACTCATCGTAACCTAGATCCTAAAAAATCAAAATACACCACATTGTCTTTTCATAATTCTATAAATATATAGATCAGTATAGATGTAGGTATTTATTTATTTTCATAAAATTACATTTTAAATTTATCAATCCACTGGAATGAAACATTTTTATCATATTAAAGATCCCATTGGTGATGCTAGTTATAAAAATTCATGAAATAATGTCAATAATAACCATCTATTCCAGCAAAATGTTGTGTCTAAGAGAAATTATTTGGTGGTTTCCAATATATCAAAGCCTATATTTTTTATGGATACATAGAATCATTTTTTATAATGATTAAATGGACATGTAAACAAACCTCATGTATCAAAAAAATACAACATGAACGTATGGCATATATATGACGATCATGTAAGATACCCAACATTGTCTCCTATTGTTTCTCATACTCATCCTTTTTCCTTGAATAAAGAAATATCTAATCCAAAAACACCACCAAAAAAATAATCTAGATAAATTTTTAATATCCAATTTATCAATTACATAAATTCAAATGGATCATTTGTAATATTGAATGGTATTACCACATACTCATTACAGCCATATCTACTCTTACTAGCTTTCTTGGGAATATCCTCCTTCCAGATCATATATTGGTGATATCATGGCCACAGGTTAGTTTTAGAGAACCATTAGGATGCCCTCAATTGAAAAATAGATCATCAATTCATGGAATAGGATACTGATTAATTATTTTTAGGAATAGTAAGTTTATCATAATCAATACAATGCTGAATATTTCAAACATTCTTTTTCAAAAAAATGGTTTCTCATGGAGACATACTAGTATGAATGAAATCTTTTACTTATAGGTATCCTAGATAGAAATTCAATTCCTTTAATTCTATTGGGGTGATCAGATATGATGAAAGTAACATAGTAATAGACCATGGTAAGTGACCAATCTTAAAATCAACTTCTCTAGTGGGTGGAAACACTGAGAAACTATTAGGAAAAACAGCAAGAAACTTATCAATTTTTTTTTAAAACCTGTATTTTCGATCACATCCTCCTATTACAATGTCAAATATTTCAACATATATAAAATATTTTTTACCTCTTATACTAACAAGACTATTTTTTAAACCATTATATTTTAATATTCTCTAATGATATGCTCAAAACCATCATCAATTGAATAAATAACACTTTGTGCAAAACAATTAATGTTCCCTTTAAACATTTTAAAATAATACATACTTTAGATTACATAATAGATATACGAATATTTCATAGAGAAATCCCATATCAGTTTATCCCCATCAATATTTATTGAACATTACTTTCAAAAAATCGCTCAACATTCTCATAGAAAAATAGGAGACTAATGTTTCAAAATAGAAGCCATCCGATCAATATGGAAGGCTAGATGATCAACAAAATGAGAAGGAATAAATGATTTGGATACATCCATATGATATAACTCATTCATAATTATAGATTTAATAATAATCATTCATATCACTATCAAAGTTACAAATTTCCCATCCATGATCATTTTCCACGCTTTATATAATTTATTACATGTTGCACCTTTCTATCTATTTCCCTATTCCCATTGCAATGCTAGAGGATTCATGGTATTCCTAGAAACTCCATGCATTGATCGGTTCTACTAATTATAATTATTCATCTACCCTCATCCAATGTATGTATACAATATCTGTAAAACATTAGATGTGTCTCAATCCCTAGAACATGGAGCAATGAGACAATAGCACTAACTATTCCCCATATGGTTGAAATCTTAGAATTCTATAGATTGGTGAATACAATTTCACAAACCATCACTAAAAACAGTTTCAATCAAACATTAAAAATCATTTTTTCAATACAAATCAAGAAATTTAGTTAATTTAAAAAAAAGGATTCCAGTAAAAACTATGATGTGTCAATATTGAATCCACCTACCTCATAAACATTTGTTAAACCAATGAATGACACAAAACTAAAAAAACCGGCCTTGAAACTCTTAAAATATGCAATATTTCTTGTTTTTATATCATCGAATCAATAATATATCATCATGATTTGAACCATGCAACAGGTATATATCCCTAATTGATTAAACCCATGATTATAAGGGAGGGATGAAGAATAAAACTAATGAAAACAATAATGATCATTTTCTTACCAACAAATCTAGCCTCCTATGCACCAACATTCTCCTAAGAATCACTCCATGGTCAGGGGGAATGGTCTCTACAACCATTGGATGATGTTTATTTCATTTTATTATATGATAAGGGTAAAATATTATTTTAGGATTTGATTCATATTAGATCCAAAAAATATGGATCTAAATTTTAAAGTTGAATAGTTAGGGACCACATTTAGGAAAATCTTGTGATAATTGTGCCCAATACACTCCCTCCAAACCCTCCATGCATGGTTGGATTGAATGATTATACAGACTATATGAAAACCATGAAATACCCACTATCCAACATTTCATGGATTTTCCTATATGTCATCATATTTGGGATATAATGTGTACCTAATCATAGGCCTACCTAGTGTACATTGTTTTAGTTTCATGGATTCTGGGGAGGTGTTTCATGGTTTATACTAATTGTTCTCAAACTATTCAAATCCATAAAATCCTCAAAAACATCCCAAAATGCATTCAATCCACTCAAAACAAAAAAAATCATTATATATATATAAATCATATAAATAAAGGGTAATGTGTATGAAAATAGTCATTCTACATAAAGACTATATGTTTTTTATGTAATTGTTTTTTTATCAATGAGAAAACTGACAAACTTAATGTTCATGGGTATAAATAAATACTTATTAGATATTTATCAAATTATAATGGATAAAACAATATAAAATTATTGGTAATTATTTAATTTCAGGATGGTATAGTTGTTTGAAATTTATATATTTATAAACCCAGCAATATTTTTTAATTTGAAAATAGTGATGAAAATTCAAAGGAAAATGATGTTGATATTAACAAAATTTATAAAAACGTACATCTATAGAAAATATGACCAGAGAAACAATTGATAGGTTAATACCAACATTTTTAACAACTATATATAATTCATGAGGTATAGATAAAATAGATGAAGAAAAAATAATCGGTGAGTTAGAAGCATTGATGAAAATAGGAATGAAGAATTATTTATAAGAAAAAATAGTCGTTTATCTTGTACTACCTATAATTATCAAATAAACTAAAATAATATCATCTCAAATAAATTTATATAAAAACATCTAGATCAAATTAAAATAAATTATCCAACTGAAGTTTCCACAAGTATAAAATAGAAAAATGTCACTATAATGTAGTATTTTCTCCATTACAAACTCAAAAAAAAGTTGAAAATGATACATAAAAAACATGGATGGTCTACATGGTATATTTTAAACATAAAGTGATTTATTTAATGAATAATTTTCCTTATGTTTTCTATTTGGTAAATATATGATACTTTCATTATAAGTTGTGAAAATGAAGTAAAATTTGAAATTTTTGTTTTAATATCATATGAGGGGTAAAACGGTAAATTCACTTGGAAACTACCCTATAATAGTTTTCTCTAGATTCAGCTGATCTAAAAAAGAGATGTTTACCTTTGGTTAAAAATTTGACGAGATTTTGAGCATGTGCAATTTTTATTAATATTTTATTATTTATTAAATAAATAAAAATTATTTAATTTATGAAAATGATCTTAATAGATAATTATATTTTTATATTTTATATCTAAAATTAAATTGGTTATTGTAAGGATACATTTTATCTATATGTTTTGTAATCTGCATTCTAGTTTTCAAACCTGGGTCGAGACTTTCAATGTGTAAAAATTAAAATAAATATGATTTTTTATTATTATAATATTACATTCACTCTAAAATCCATAATTAATTTTTTTTTAATTGGAATATAATTCTTCCCCTATATTCCTCTCAAGTTGAGTGGGACAGTGGAGAGATATTGGTGTCGAATAACACTAGGAAGCTAAATTGAATGTTAATCAACTTATAATGACCATGGAATATTTGTTTGATCCTTATAGTTTTTTTATTCTTCATGAGGTAAAACATTCCCTATATCATTATTATTTTACTATTGTAAATGTTTTTATGATTATTGAGATATTAGGGTTGATTGAGGAACATCGAGAGAAAACTATAATTGATAGGGGATTGAATTAGATTTTTTTAACTTTTGAAATATATGATAATTTTAAAAGGTGATTTAAAATGATCTATAAATATGGAAAATACTATTATATTATTATTATTATTATTATTATTGTAGCATTCAAAAATATTATGTAACTACATACCCTCACTTATAAAGAGATTCTTAAGGGTATGGTCTATTACCGATAGATAGGGGAATGTGTAAGGGTAAAATAAAATAATAATTATATAAAGAATGATGAATAAGGGTAATCATTGGTACACATTCCCACCATGTACCTTTCGTACATAAATATATGACTTATTGTTTCAAACGTTAAGAAAATTTAAATTTTTCATGTTTTTTTAAGTTATTACATTTTGTTATAATAGGGTGTTTATAAGGAAAATAATCAATTAACTTTACCTTATAAATTAATCATATAAGTAATTGTGAAATAACATATTTAAGTATTTTATAATTAATTAATGTGATATAATAAATCTTAAATACTCATATTGAAGAAATATAATCTTTTGGACTTTGATGAGATTTAGAAATGGTGGTTGATTTCGTGACCTACCTTTTTAATGAATGGTTTTTAAAATAATTACTTAACAAAATATGACATTAATAACTTCAAAGACCCTTTTTAGGTTTAGTTTCTTGGAAACATAAAACATAATACATGAATTAACTTGGTAAAATAGAATCAAAATCTTTATTTAAGCATATTGAGTGACTCCTTGATTGTTAATTACATGTTCACCTCACTACAAGTAATTTATTAATGACATACATCAATTGATATGTGTGATAATATAGTACATTAAGGGATATTAAAAGATAATGGAACATGAGTGATCATCATGAATAAGAAAAAGAGCCATGAATTGAGATCATAATCATTAGTATGTGATACATAACAATGAAATTTTACGATAACATAAAAATGATACATTTATAATGATATTTCTAATGTACAACACCTAGATGTTGTAAAACATATTACCAAGGTTATTCACAATGGTACAATAATCATATCATTTTAATATATTAATTTTCTACCCATTGTAATTGGGAACTATCAAGGTACATTGTTCATATTTTTAATTCCACATGTTCCACATATATCACAATATATGAATTCATAATTAATATATAAAGGGTATATACCTAATTTCATATAAGATAATCTAGTATATATGTGTTTAAATACATGAATGTTTAAAAAAATTAACCTAGATAAAGGGAATGAAGTTTCATACATGTATATCCCCACTAAATGATGTATACTTACTTCTACATTAATATCCATGAATAAAAATATGTTGGTTTATTCCCAACATAAATAGAGAGGCATGGGAAATAAAATAATTATTTATATAACATAACATGTATACAATGTAGTTTATGGACTGTGTAAAATTAATGTGAATGGAAGTATCACATTTATTGAACAATATTTAAATATTAATTTAAGGATAATAAGTTCATGAAAACATAATAACATTGAAATTAATAGAATAATAATAAATAAAGTGCAAGGATAAAAAAGAGGTAGAGAATAATTTAATTTGTGAGATAACAACTTAATTATTAATGAGTGTTATCTAAAATATTAGAAACTCTTTATAATGGATCTGGTGGGGAATATATTGGGTTATTACATATGTAATATCATTTTTGTAAATTAAATAGGGTGGAGAGTGGGTATGGAAATATAATTTGAGAGGATTTTTTATTAATATATAAATATAGGCCATGAAAATACAGGTTTCATAAAATGAAAAAAAAATTGTAATACGCATAGTTTTTTCTCATGGATTATGTCATAACATTATTTTTTTAACATAATAGATATATAATTGAAAATCAATATTTTTTATTTCTTTGGGAATTGGAAAAACATTCCACAAAACAATTTTTCCAACTACTTAATTTCTACTTTAGAAATTGGAAAGTGGTTTATAGATATATAAAATCATATAAAATCATTAAAATACTTAATATAATAAAATATCATTTTTTTCTTATGAATTACATTTTATTAATTATCAAACCATTATAAAAAAAATTAAATTTTTAAAAGATAATAAAACCATAAAACGTTTTTTTAATATTTAAAAATAATAATTTATTTTAAAACATTCTATTAATTCCACCCTAATCAAATTTAGATGTTCTTATTTCAAATATAATATTAAATTTATAAAAACAAATATCTAAATTTTTAAATTTTCTTTTCTAAAGAAAAATCCTAATTTATTTAAAAATTACAGTTTTTTGAAATAATAAAATTTATAACCCTTTTGAAATTTTTTTGGGACATTATGAAATTATATTACCAAATATATATTTAAATAAATAGAATTTACAAGAATATTTCATGAAAATAAAATCTATTTTGAATTCGTAAATTTATCAAAAAACTGTATATACTTTTGAAAAATATGATTATGTTTTATTTATATCCAAATATTGATTTATCTAATGCATCTTGAAATTATGAATCTTTTATTAAAAAAAATTAAATAAACCAATAATTAATTTCCAAAAAAATAAATTATGCATTTATAAAATAAATTTATATATATATTACCTTTTATTTTTATAGAATACACCCTAAGGGTAAGTTGTGTGATTATTGTACTTTCATATGATGATTTAGCTAGTATTAACCTACTGGTTACCTTTACTAACCTGAACTTCTCAAACAATAAATTCCTATAGATACATACTTGTGGAAAATATACATTACAATGATTAATTGTAAACCATTATGATGCTACTTCCCTCCAAAGTTATGATAAGATTTCTTCAGACAGCATGATCCTGATGGTTGAGTCTATCATATATCCCTTCAAAATCAATTTAATTTTTCCATTACACTTTGAATAATAATCCGAAATGTATCATTATTTTCATCAGTAATTATTCAAAATGATCATATTGACCAATAGTCAGGTTACTGCTACTAATGGTTATCTCATTATTCCTAATGGTTAGTTTTCTATTCAAACGGTAATATCATTTTTCCAATATTAATATTTCTTTATTCAGATACCTCGTAATGGTAACATTCATCATTCACATCAATTCCAATCATTTTTCAATATTTTGTAAATAATGATTGAATTACTACTTTTTTTCTTTCTATTTTTTGTTTTTTATTGGATATGATGATTTTTTGAGATAATGTTAATCCTATTTTTCATATTCCTGTAATAGTATATTTTTATTTATTAAGAAATTATAATATTTACAATTATCATGTTTATTATTATTCTATAAATTTAATTTTCTCCAATAATGAAATAAATAATTATTATTTTAATAACAAATTAATTGTTTCATGCATCTTATACACTTAGATATAGTGGGAAAAAATTCCAGTTATATAATTTTTGGTCCTTGTATTCTTCCCCCTTAAAAATGTTAATTATAAAAATATTTATCCAACCTCAACACAAATGAGGATATATATTTATCATTTTTTATTTCGGCCACTATGATTCTTCTTCAAAATAATTATTTCTCTACAAGACATTAACATATTATGTTGTTTTATTCATCAAATTTTGTTCCCATTCATTAAGGATCTCAATCATTTTTCCATTATATGATATTCTTGGTTATAATTCCAAATAATTGTTGTCCAGTATATGTGTTGGGTCTAAATTTCACTTTCTTTATAGTGATATATGGGATATTTTATTGAAATTTGAAGTATTTTAACGTAGTTGTACTTTATTTTAAATGTCTCTAACATTCTCTAGAATCTCGAATATCCAAATGCACTGTGCACATATTTTCCCTTATTTTAAATCCCCATAACCCCTTTCAGTGGTTATATATATGGAATACGTAATCCCTTCCAAAAAAAACTATGTCCATTATTTTAGGGTAATAATAATTTTTTTATCAACCCTGAGTATCCTCCATATGCTTTTGGATAACTTTTATCTTCAATATAGGGTCATTTGAAATTTGTGGTCCAAAATATTTTCCTCCACTAAAGTCATCTGATCATGTTTGAGTTCTAGACCATCTCTAATAGAGTGTCTCATAAGGGTCCATTTCAATTCTTGAGTGAAGACAATTGTTATAGGATAATTTAACAATTAGATTAATTTGATTCCAAATCCAATTAAAATTAAGTGAGATAGCATATAACATGTCTTCCCAGGATTTAATATTCCACTATGAATATAAATTAGTATTTGGATGATTGGTTGTGCTAATATTTACATCATTATTCATTTAAATTATACGGATCCTCTATAACACCTTAGTAAATATTTGATTAGTCCGATACAATTGAAAGTGTATTCCCATAGAGTCTCACTGCATCATGAAAATATTGGATAGTTATGTGATCATTAGAGAAATATTTCCCCATAGTGTTAAATGGGAAAAAATTATTAATATGTCAAGGATTACCAATATAAAATTATTTCCCTATGAATTCATTGGATCATTGGTAATAATGTCTATAGTGATGTTTTCCCACTTCTATAGTGGTATGGATAATGGTAGTAGAACTCAATTTGATACATCAAGCATTTCCTTCACCTTCTAATATAGAAAACATTTGGTAGTATAGTCAGCAACCTTCAATTTAGTTTTTCACAACCAGTAATTATCTATCAGATCTCTATATATTTGTTTACTTCCAAAATTTATAGAAAATATAGAGCTTTAAGAATCATCAATCAATTCATTCATTAATTATTCATTAAATAGGATACATAGACTTACACCATAACTTAGTACTCCATATTTATTATCATCTAACCCAAATAGCATTAATTTTTTCACAAATTAAATTTTAATTTAGTAAAGAGGATTATCTCTTGTTGATTTATTGATCTTATTTAGTAATTATGGCTAGGAAATAATTTTGAAAGAAATTATCATGTCACATCCCATGTGGATTCCATTTCAATATTTACTAAGTCCTCTACCAATGGGTATCCTCCTATTATCATTATTGAATGAAATTTGGGGTCTTTTTTAATCAATGAATCAATGAATAATTTCCTTTCTTTGTTGATAATGGATAAAAAAATTATTTCCATTAAGAATTTATAACAATATCCTTTTATCAAGGTTATATACTTTTATGTGTATATATTCTTCAGAATCTCATGGTTTGTGTATATATCAGAATTTTATCTATAATATTCATTTCACAATTACGTTAATTCAATGGTAACTATAGCTATTACAATATAAGGTTTATAATAATTCAATTTCTGATTTCTTTAAAATATTTAAGCATATGTAAACACTTTTTCATTTTTCATGATCCCACATCGAATTATCTTCAAGGATGTATAGCTATAATGAAAAATCCTTTCACGTTGGATATTAGAGTTTTCATATGTTAATTAAGCAACCTATAAATCAGTTTAAATATTTATTCTTGATAATTTGATTTCTAAATAAACTTAACCCCATTTTGAGTTAACTATTATAGTGTATTATTAAGATGTAAATAGTTTCTGAAAACATTCTATATTGTCAAACTTGAGAAACTAATCTATTAATATAGTTTATTATGATAAAACATTTCCATAGTTATATGTAATTTTCCATTGATGGATATAATAAAATATCTTCACTAGTAACAATTTGCCTTAGGAATGAGAATTATGGTAATAAAAGAAATCACATTTGTTGAATTTTCCAAAAATATTTTCATTCATTAGGGTTTTAAATTTTACCCTTATATAATCATCATGAGCATTTTTTATATTGGAATATAAAAAAATAAAATCAATAAACACTACAAACATTTAAAAATGTATTCCCTAAAGTATGTATTCATCAAATATATAAATAAGGTAATATAATTATTCATGATAAATGGAATACTAAGAAACTAATAAAGTACATCTCTTTTTCAGAAGGTATTATTTTGGATATATTTTTTATATACCCTTAACTAATGATAACCAAATAAAATATCATTTTTTAAGAATAAATTAACCCCTATTAAGCTTGTAAAAAAATCAACTATCCACAATAGGCATCTACTAGTAGTCAACATCACTCTCAATGTGACATACATCCATATTTTTTTGATAAAATACAGATAATAGAAAAAAACATTTCTATAGTATTTATCAGTTATTATTCAATCAATTAACTATATATACTACTAATTATATGTGGTTTTTATGTATGGATGATTAAACTACATGTTTTCTATTACTTATAGATTTCATATTCTCTACATAGTTTAGGATTTTACTCATAAGATGAGATAACTACTTGAAATTCATAAAAAAAATTAAACACTATCTAATCCTATATTATGAATTTCATCATCGCATTGACTGTATGATCTATTAATTACACAATCCCTTTTAATTCATGACATATTTCTTGTGTAGGAAGAACAATGTTATGAATTTTTCACTATAGTAAATCCTATATAAATATTTCTAAAAGAAAAAATATTTCTAAAATAGTCTTATAAAATTACCTTTTGATTACATAATCGAATTATAAAATATTCATGATTTATATGTCAGTCATAATTCTTTGTAAAAATTATTTGATTAACCACAACACACCCGCTGAGAGTTTCAAACCTATTGCACATCAGGTCCTATTTTTCTTGAACTAGTTTATGACAGATGTAATACCCAATATTCCCTTTTTGTGTTATCTATAGTAGGTAAAGTTATTCCATATCTACATCCACATTTAGTACCCAGTAATGGATTTATGTATTTATAATCCTCTCTATTAATAAATATCCAAAATTTTAGGGTGATTCCTTATACTTAGAAATACCCATATTTTGTTTACTAATATTTTATAGTCCAAATGAACAAAAATAAACCAAAATATTCTTTGATAACATCTATAGAGACCCATAATTTATATATGGTTATAAATTTAATTACTTAAAAAGATATTCTATTAAAACATGAATGGAAATTTTGAGGATTAGTGTCTTACGAAATGATTATATAATACATGAATTGCAGAAGAAAAAACATAAATAAAATTAATTTTATCCTCTTGAAAACTCTAATATTATTCCATCATCATTCACATCACTTCATGTAATTTAATACATATATACATAATTTGAAAAGGGTGATCATCAATCCCTATAATGTATAAACAATGTAATGGAATATGATTTATTGTTATGGACTAAACTGGAAGCATAAAATTAGAAATAAGCATCAGTCCATCATTCATAACATAGAGATGTCTTAAAACCCTCAGCATGGGCCATTTATAATAATATAAACAATGTATCATAGAAAAAAATAGGTAAAAAATATCACTATGGTTATTTAACAAGGTATATTAAATATGTTATTTTAATAGAATATGTCTTCTCCCAATGTATTTCGCATACATTAGTTTGAACCCTTTATATGTATTAATTCATGTTTATAAAATATATTGTTATATATCATTTCATCAATAACCCATGATGGGTAAATAATGGGTTTCATATATTACCATTGAGTGAATAATTGTTAAAATACTTATTTTTTATATTATTTATCTAATGAATGTAGAATTTGGATTTCAAAAAACTGAATCCCCAATAAATGAATCTTAGAAGAATATATATGAATTCCCATGATTAAAAATAGGGTTGTGTTTTGAAAAAATTATTAGGAAGGAATGGGAAATAAATTAATGATTTTTGCATTATAATATGTAAAAAATTGTAGTTTACGGAATGGGATTAATGATAGATATTATATCTCATTGATAAAAACAAATTTGGATAGTCATGGAATTATCATAATAGAATTATAAAATAATAACTATTAAATTTTAAGAATAAAAATAATGTGGTCCTTGGATAATAAATAAGAGGAAGAAAATACCTTTACATGTATGATAACATAAAAAATCTTTTGAAGAGTTCCTTGTAACCATATATGATCTTTGGAAGGTCTCACTTCCACCCCACAACTAGCTATAGCTTCAAAAGATGTTAGGCAGTAGCCCGATTTTGGGGGCCCCCTGCACCTTCGGGTAAATCCATAGAGGGTGGGTTGTAACGCCCTAACCCCAGAAGCCTAGAGCCAGTGCATTATTTTAATACATTGACATGATTACAAGGAATCAATTCCCAACATAATGAGTAGTTTAGTAGTTTTGTAAAACCAAATATATACATAGGTTCAACATTGCAACTTGAAGAAAAAATAACATAAAAGGTTTATTGAGAAAATCCACAACTCTGAGTTTATCCATGCAGGTCATTCATAACAAACTTTTTCACATCCTGATAAACTGGAACATAAGAAAGGGGTGAGATCAAATTCTCAGTAAGGGTATGCAATATAGTGGAAGATATAATAACATAAACATTAGGGAAGTTGATAAATAAAACATATGCCTTTATCAAAAACATGAACACGTTATGGTGGGAATTGGGGCTGAATAAATAATTCCATAATCATGGGTATTCTAATAGTATAATAACCACATTAACCCTGAATAAAATTTTAATAATTAGGTAATGCATAATATGGGACATCATAACCATACCTTCAATGCCTCTTTCGAAGACCATAAAAATAAATTCTGCCAACGCCTTGTGCTAAGACCATATTTTGTCTCATGATACCTGCAGATGCATCGAGGGGTTATAGTGAACCCCACCTGACGCTTAATATGTCCAATGTATTCCTCTTATAAAATTATAAGAACCTAAATAACATACACATTCATATTGAAGCTAACATATGAAATCTAAATAACATTCCCTAGACAATAATAATAAAAACAACCATTCAGAGTGATATAGTGAATGGATTAAATATAGAACATCCACAGAAAAACTAATTATAAACCATTAAATAAAAAATAGTGGATGACATAATAAGAGATAAATCTTAGTGAAGTAAATGATTAAGCGAAGATTGTTGACATAGACGAAGATACTTTAAAATGAGACTATTGAAAAATCCTTGAGGGAAATAATCCTTAAACATTCCAAAGTGTCCCACACCACCATGAAAGATTCTTATCATAATCCATTATAATATCAAGATAATAAGGATAATATTAATAAAATATACCTAATGGTAGTACATACCCCCCAAAAATTATATATGTGGTGAACAATTCTTATATCTTATAAAATTTAATGTGAAAATCCTTTTTACTTTTGAATGAAGAGTTCTTTCAGAAAATAATTTATATTTTCCATTAAATAATATTGTAAACATGAATATTCCATAAAATAAATTACTAGGACATTGAAATCCTATTTTAGTCATATATTATTTTCCACTATAGTGAAATCAGGTATAAAGTGTTCTTAAGATTCTTAAGAAATAAAACATTTAAAATAATTTTAAGGAAAGTTTTAAAGGTAATTATTAAGTGGATTTTTTTATTTATTAAATCAATAAATTATAAAATATAATTTTTCATGATAAAAGTAGTGTTTAAAAACATAATTATGGATTTAAAAAGATTCTGGTGTACACATAAAAACAGGTAAGAATTTGAAAATATCCCTTGAATTAGGTTTGTTTGTCGGGATAAATTTTTGAATGATCCTTTAAGAGCATGTAAATACCCATAAAATAACGAATGATTATGGATGTTAAACATATATGGGACATTAATATAGAATATATGTTTTTTAAATAAGATTAAATAGTAATTTAATTGAGGTCATTAAAGAATATGAGTAACCTAAATGAAAATTGAGGTTCGGGTAGAAATCTCTTAGCACTTTGTAATAAATAGATTTGTATGACCCAAAATTAAAAATATTAAAATGAAACATTTTATAAAATTAATATAAATATATTAATGATATGTTACATTAATTTGTAGTATACATACAACATATAGAAGTATTAGTAGGGAAAAGAGAAAATATCACAAAAATAAAAGTGAGGTGAACAAATCCCTTACCTTAAGTCTGACGGTGTTCATCACATAATATTATTTTCCTGGATAACCAAATTAAATTCATAAATTAATATTTCCATAACCAATTCTTTATTTAATTGATTTAGTATAGACTTATTATGTTCATTCATGCCCTTCTGTATGGGTTTAAGAGGTTCAATTTCATTTTTTGGGAGAGTTTTCTTCATGATCAGTATACTTATATACTTGAACATAGAATCATGTTAAATGAGGAAGGTTATATAGAATTGAAGTTATATGTTATTTATTTAATATCCATAAGGTTAATGTTTTGTAAATTTATTTTTTTTACTTGGAAAGAAGATGAATCATTATACAAATTATGTAATGAAACCCGGTTGGGTTAATAGGCGGTTTTTGAACACAACAACCTCATTATTCATTATAAAAAACCTTGTCTACTAAAATATTAAAGAACCATAGATGAGACATAATAAATATAATATTTTATGGTTGAACTATAATAATGGTTTCATGAATAGAATTTATGATTGTAATATAAATTGAAAACTTGTCTTCTTTAAATGTGGTAGATTATCACATTGTGGGTGGTGTTTTCATTGTTTGTATAAAAACAATGATGAAGGAGAGATGATGAAAAATTGTTCATTTATCAAGAAAAAGGTCTGGTAAATCTAAAATAATGGATTCATCATAACATTTGGAATAACGTAGGAGAGGAAAGAAAAATAAAGGAACTCAAAATAAATGAAAAGTTGAAGAATCCTTTACGAAAATCAGGCAGCCTAACAGTGTCTCTTAAAAGTTCATAAAATATATTGACAAGAGAAACATATTATCTCATATTTATTAAATAATATAGAATGTAATGGGTATATGTAATTAATTATCCCAATGTATGGAAATTGAAATTAAAATATCATAACATAATAAAAGTTCTTGAAAAAGAGATATTTCTAGACGAAAATTTTGCAGCATAAAGGTTATGCAACACGGTTTTAGGAAACATTTTGAAGAGTAGTGAAAGGGGTAACCGATTAATATAGGACTCATAAAACAGTAGTTCAACATAATAAAATGTAAATAATAACATGTAATTAAAACTTTAAATACAAAACACGTAAAAAGAGAACTTGAAATAAATGAAATGAAAAGAGGAATTAACCACTTGAATCCACCTCCTTGAGAATCTCTTTAAGGGAATGGGTTTTAGACTTTTAGAAAGATAAATAGCTTATTTGATGTGGGGAGTGACAAGGGGAGGGTATTGAGGAAGAACATTTTGGAGATTTAAGAATAAGAGTGAGGAGAATAGGGATTGATGGAGGGTTTTTATAGTGGAGAAGGGTAAATTTTGAATATTTTATTCATTATATTATTATTTCCCTCAAATTAAACCAATAGTGTTGTTTAATGTGACCCATAATTGTAATAAGTGCCTGTGAGTTCAAAAAAAGTTTCCTTAAATCACTTATGATGTCATAAATAGAGTATTCAACTGATAATTTGTATATACTTTATTTTACCGTATTTCACTATTCATCAAAAATTCAAGAATTTCAGAAAAATCCCAAAATTTCTCCCTAACCATTATTAAACATGTAGAATTCCAAAAATTTACTCCATTATTTAAAAAAATCTAAATTTTTTAAATAAATTTTTAAATAAATTCACAATTTATTCGAAAAACAACAACATTAACACTATAACCTGATTTATAACACCTTGGAAATTTTATCAAGGCCCTATAAAATTATCATATAACTATAAGAAAATAAAATAACAATTTATTATTACATTTTATGAAGATAAATTTGAATTTAAAATTATTAAATTAATCCTAAAATTGTAAATAAAATATTTATGACATAAAAAATATCAATACTTATATTAGGATCATTTTTTCATTTTTAAGTTGTCTAAATTGTATATATACCTTCATGGGTAATGTTTATAAATTTTGGCCAATTTACTATTCAATAAAATTCAAAATGGTATGTTACTATTCATAAGGGTATGTTACTATTAACAAAAAATTATGTTTGCCTTATCAAACTCTAAATATCTTACTGAACGCAACTGTGTATATCAGTTTTTTGAAATTCAAATCACAGAGGTAGAAGAATTATGTTTACTTAGATAGGTTATAACAAAGGGGTGTTTCATAGAGACTCAGTGTTTCATGCATTCTGTTTTAAATCTATTTGTAAATTCTTGGGGTGTCACATTATCCCCTCCATACAAAAATTTCTTCCTAAAAATTTGAAATAGAACTTTGAAAGTGAATAGTTGATACTTGAAAATTCCCTTATAGAAAATCCACATCAAGAATATGGTTAAAATCTCCAATTAATAAGTGGAAAGGAAAATACATTAGTTACTACTAAGAACCACATTCTAATTTGAAAAAATTATCATGGAAGAATAATAAAACCATTATGTAGTGACATTAAAATCTAAAACCCCATACATTGATCAACATAAACCATTTCGTAAATGCATAAAATTCAAAAATATCATGATTCAACATGTTATAATGAAGGTCTCTAAATTCCCATGATGAACATATCATTAACCATTAATAAAGAAGATGCATATCTATAATTCACATTCAAAACATGTGAATAAATTCATCATGTATCATCTTGAAATATGGTAATAAATTAAATTAATGTAAAAATAATATTGGAAACATGAATTCTTCTATATTCCTTAAGTATGATACATGTTATTAAATATATATAACTTCAATCCAAAAGTGTTCTAAACTCCATAAAGGATAGCATATATCACATATTGAAAAATTAGTAATCAATCCCAATGTATTCTGGCTGAATGGGTTGAAGGCCGTAATTTTTATAGATTATTTCTAAGACTCCTTTTAATGGTAAAGGATGGGAAATCAAGACTCCATGACTTCAGGACAAAAAATTTTTTAAAAAAAAGGGGTTGGAACCCAGAACAAGACTATGAAGAAGTGCTTCTACCAAGCATCAATACCATTAAGTCACACCTCCACCAAAGCATGGTTGTTTAACAAGTTGTCCCGTGAAAAAATACACGGACCTAGTACCGATGGATGCGCCATACCCTCTCAATCTTCCAAATGCGAAAATCCATGCACGATGAAGACAACCAGCACTAACCTCATCTGAAGAAAAACCTTGAAGAATGTCTAGATTCCCAAGGTATTCAGTATTTATCTGAATCAATAATTTTATCATAATTATCTCAACATCTAATATATATATTAAGGGTTTTCTTTCCAATAATCATATATATATTATCAAAAAAATTGCATTTCTTTTGAATCAATTTTCCTTTGTAACATTCATCATAAGACCAAAAATCCTTAATGAAAGAGTATTGAAATACAATCCTTATATATCTCATAATTTATACAACTAGAATATTTCTGACCAAATATTCCAATGCATGATTCTAAACAAGGCATATTAATCATTCTACTTCATCTGCAGTACCATCATAACTTTATCATTATCTAAAATCATCATTTGGGGTATATTCCTTTGATGATTGGGACATTGATTTTTAAAGTGACCCAATTCCTTGAAGTTGAAGCATTGAATATAGGAAAATTCTTTCATTGTCATGAAATTATGAGCATTGTATCCTTTTTCTCCACACATGAAGAAAACTCCTTTTCCTCTCAACCATATACCAAGGTGCTTCCTTCCACAATTATCACATGTGGGAAAATACATCTTTCCCTTCTTCCATTTATCCTTGTTTTCCACTACCATAATATTCTTATTTTGTTTCCCTCCAAATCCATAGGACTCAGAGAAGTCTTTAAACACCTTTTCAACACATGATACTATTTCCTCATGTGATGAGGATACATGGGAGACAGTCATCATTTGAAATGATGGCATGAGACTATTAGAGATATAATCCATCATACTCTTCACATCATGTACATTGGTGATGTTTTTATTCGTTATTCTAGGCACCATTTCTAATCAATTCCATATTATATATTAGATAGAAACATTATTAACTCTCTATAACTCAAAACATTTTATAGCACATAGAGTAAATTTATGCATAGTAAATCCTAGAACCATATACTTTGGTTACATTGGGGGAATAAATCCTTCATAATGGTGGGTAAATAAAATGTGAATTATCCTATGAATATCCCCCAGGAGTGAAAAACCAGGTGCATTCTAAGGCACGTTTTCGTGTACCAGGATACCCCAGGTCAAACCCAAAACTCCTTGTCATATTTTTCCCTCCTAGGTACATATGTTCCATAACCACGTCCACTTGTAGTATCCAGACAGGGGTGTATTTTCCAAGAAGATCCACATAATATATTCCTTACCTATATTCTATGATGTTCTTTTATGTTTATCCTCATAGAATAAGTTTTGTGTTTGTTCCCCAATCTCCAACCCTAGAATCCTAGAGCATGTGAATTATTTTATTACCAGAAAAGCTCTGTCAGAGGCAATCCCCTAACCATTTATTAAAAGAAGAGAAAAGTGCAGCAAGCAGTAACAACAAGGTAAAAGAAACAACTACATGTCATAAAAGTCAGACCCATCACTAAATCCATAATAATTCTCTTCCTCCGCCGTATCTATTTCCCATTCTGAGCGATCATGATGCTTCAAAATCTTCGAATACTTCCTTCTAAGATTAAACTTCTCCAGGGAATAAAACTCCTTAGAAGAATTCGCAACCCATCTCTCTTTCCTGACAGAAGACCTAGTGGGCATTGGCTTTGGCATGTAAGAATAATCTTTCCTCGTCCATCTTTGTGGTGGTGCAGTCATCACATCCTCATGAAAAGACAACTTCTTTCTTCAACCCTACAAAACATCATAGTATGATGTCCGAGACATGCCACCGGCATTTTCTTTATCACTATCAGTGTAGTCCCCCCACTATCCAGATATGTGTACAACACAATAACCCATGTCTCCTCCCATTCCTTATGAGGTCCACTGTTAGTGTAAATTATTTCAAGACAATGTGTTTGATCCACGAACCCATGAATAACATTTAACCCATTCAGTACATCATCCTCTCGACCAGCAGCAGTACCACTCCCCACTTATTTTGAGTAGTCTTCATTAATAACAGTCGCAATATCTCCATCTCCTGCATCCTGCTCTTGAAAAATAGCAGAGAGACCTAGAACTAGAACACATTGATCCCCAGGATCAATGTCACTCGAAGGCATACCCTTATCCTGGCCCGGAGCAGAGACATCATCTAGAAATCCAACAAAGCAGTTGCTAAGAGCAATGCCAACAGCCTGCTTCACAGAATCTGACTTTAGTCCAGCTGAACTCCTCACCTGAACACCATCATTATTGACAACCTACTTTAGAGGAATGGTAATATCCTCCTGAAGAAGTCTACAGGAGATTTCAACATTGTCTTGTTCAGCCAGATCCATATCATTAACTGCTGATCATCTCAAAGGTCCCGACCACATGTGAGCTTGCACCATGGAGGAGCCCTCAGCTACAGAATGCACATTGGAGAAACTTGAAACCTTATTCGAAACAGTATCCTGATCATTTCCACACATAGAGTCAGTCTCCCCCAAATCCCACAGCAACCTGGTGAAAACATCCTTGACCCTCGGCCCAGGAGGCACCACACTTGACTATTTTGGTATAAAACCCTCACCACCGGCCATGACATCCTCCTCTCGAAGCTGGGGTATCACAGGTTGATTTATCATCCCAACATCTGATTGAAACTTCCCTTTCAGCATCAGAGACTCCCCAACAGCACCGTCATATATAGCTAAAGCCTCAGATTCCCACCTATGCACCTTCATACTCAAAGATCCATTTCGGCAAGAAGAAGCACATTGACCCAACCGATTACACGAACTGTAGAATTTTGTCCATGATTCAAACCTGACATCTTGCCACCACTGGAACTCTTTCCCATCATTAATCCACACCCAATCAACTGGGGGCTTTGAAACATCATCCTCCACACAGATATGAGGGCAGATTGGATGACAAATAGTGTCCGTTTTGGAATTAGAACACAAATAATGACCTATAAGATTTCCAAGGAGAGGAAAAATAGAAGGATTCTAAAATGGAAGTGGGATAATGGGGAAACATACCAATATCTTCATGCTAGGGTTATCACGCTACATATGAAATTCAAAATACCACCGAAGATGATAGAAAGACGAACCACAACATCTTCAGGGGGCTTTAGACCATGCAGTGATGAGATCATCAACTGAGGCATCAAGGGGATATAGCCAGACCCACACAACACTTAATATGTCCAGTGAATTCCTCTTATAAATAGGTAAAAATATAAATAACACACACATTCATATTGAAACTAACATATGAAATGTAAATAACTTTCCACAATCATTAATTATAATTAATAACCATTCAGAGTTATATAGTGAATGCATTAAAGATAGAACATCCACATTAAAACAAATCATAAACCATTCATTCAAAATAGTGGATGATATCATAGTAGATAAACCACATTGGATTAAAATATTCAACTATGTTTGTTGACATAGATAATGATACTTTTAAATGAGACCATTGAAAAATTCTTGAGGGAAATAATCCTTAAACATTCCAATGTGTCCTATACCACCTTGAAACATTCAAATTATAATCCCATAGAATGTAATTTGAATAAGGATACTCTGGATATCATATAAAAAATGGTAGTAAAGACACCACAAGAATGAAATATGTAGTGAACAAAGCATATATCTCATAAAAATTAATGTGAGATGAGAAAAATCCATTATACTTTTGAAAGAAGAGTTCTTTTGGAAAATCATTTATATTTCCATGAAATAACATTGTAAACATTAATATACCTTAAAATAAAATACTAAATCATTGAAATTATATTTTAGGCATAAATTATATCCCCCTTAATTTAAATCATGTAAAAAGAGTACTTAATATTCTTTATAAATAAAACATTTTAGAGCATTTTGAGGAAAGTATTAAAGAGAATTTTTAATCAGAACAGAATATTTGTTCTCCTATATCCAGAAATTATACAAGATAATTGTTCATGATAATTTTTTTTTCATAAACATATTGGTGGCTTAATATAGATTCTATTGTACACTTGAAAACGGGTAAGAATTTGAAAATATCCATTAAATCGGGTTTGTTTATCGGGTTAAAATTTTTTAATGATCCTTTTATTACATGTAAATCCAAATAAAATAAAGAATTATTCTGGATATTAAACATATATAGGACATTAAAATAGAATATATTTTGAGTTAGTAATAATAAATAAGAATAAATTTTAGGTAAGTAGATAATAAACGTAACCTGAATGAAAATGGAGGTTCGAGTAGAAATCCATTACCACTTTGTAATCAATCAATTTGTTTTCCCAAAAATTAATAACATTCAAATGATAATTTTTATACCATCAAAGTAAATATATTATTTATATTTTACAATATTTTTTTGTGTACATACAACATACACAAGTATTAGTAGTGAATATAGAAAGTCTCACAAATATAGAAGTGAGATGAGAAAACCCTAACCATAAGTCTGGTGGTGTTATTCACTTGATCTTAGTGTCCTAAATAACAAAATTAAATTCATTAATTAATATTCAAAAAAAAATATTTATTTAATTTATTTATTATATACTTATTACGTTCATTCATGGCCTTCTTGAAGGGTTTAAGAGGATAAATTTCATTGTTTGGGAGCGTTTCTTCATGATCTGTATACATATATACATGAACAGAGAATCATGTAAAATGAGGATGATTATCCAGAGTTGAAGTAATATTTTATTTATTGAATATCCAGATGGTTATATGGTTGTAAATTTCTTTTTCTTACTTGTAGTTAAGATGAATCATTATATAAATCATTAAATTAAAATGTTTTGGGTTAATTGGCGTGTTTTGAACACAACAAACTTGTTTTTTTAATAAAACCCGGGTGTACAAAAAGATTCTAGATCCAATGATGAGAAATAATACATATAGTATATTCTAGTGCAACAATAATAATGTTTTCATGACCATAATTGAAAATGGTAAAAAATTGAAAACCCATCGTCCTTGAATGTGGTAGATTAGCATATCTCAGGTGGTGTTTTCATTTTTAGTATAAATGAATGGGAAAGGATATATGATGAAAAAATATTCCTTTATAATTAAAACATTCCATTACATGTAAGATACTAGAGTCGTCACAAAATTTTGAATAATTTATGAGAGGAAAAAAATGAAAGGAACTCAAAATAAAAGAAAAGTTGAAAAATCTCTTACGAAAATCCAACAACCAAACAAAGTCACTTAAAAATTCATAAAATATTTTGATGAAAGAAAAAGGGTATATCATATTTATTACATAATATAGTCATTAAGGGAGATATATAATTATATATCCCAAATAAGACAATTTAAATTAAAAGATAATAACATAATAATAGTTCTTATAAAAGAGAACGATTTTGAGACGAAATGTTTGTAGCATAATAGCTATGTAACCTAGTTTTAAAAAAAAACTAGAAAGAGTGGGGAAAGGGGACACCCATTCATAAGAGACTCATAAAACATTATTGGGATAGAATAAAATTTAAATAAGGACATGTTATTAAAAATTGAAATACATACCACATAAAAGAGAACTTGAAATAAAATAAATGAAAAGAAGAATTCACCTCTTGAATATACCTCCTTGAGAATCTCTTTAAGGGATGGGTTTTTAGTCTTTTGGAAAGACCAAGAGAGTCTTGAACGTGGGGAGTGACTAGTAAAAGTTATGAAGGACAAAAAGTTAGAATATTTAAGGCTTAGTAGTGTGTGGGGAAGGGGGAGTGAGGGAGGATTTTTATATTGGAAGAGAAGTGTAAATTTTGAATAATTTTTTCATTATTTTATTATTTCCCACAGGTCAACCAATAGTGTTGTTTCATGTGTCCCAAAATTGTAATAATTTCATGTGAGGTCGAACCAAGTGGCCTTATATCAATTATGATGTCAGAAATAGATTATTTGACTGATAATTTGCATAAATTATATTTTACAATATTTCATTATTCATAAAAAAATTCAAGAATTTCAGAAAAATAGAAAAATTTCCATCTAAAAATTATACAGCATGTATAGTTAAAATATGAACTCCATTTTTTTGAAAATATTTTTATTTTATGGCATGTATAGTTACTATGATATTTTTTTCCATTTTTATGGTCTCTAAATTGAATATATACATTCATTGGTGAAGTTTCTATTTCTTGTCCTAGTTACTATTCATTATTATTCATTAATACTTATAGGGGTATTTTATTATTCATAAGGGTATGTTTCTATTCACCAAAAATTAATTTTGTCTTTTCAGACTCTAAATATCTTACTGAATGCAACTGTGTATGTCAGTTTTTTAAAATTCCAATCACAGAGTTGGAAAAATTATGTTTAAATGGCTAGGTTATAATAAAGAGGTGTTTTGTAGATACTCAATGTTTCATGCATTCTATATTAAATCTATTTTTAAATTCTTGGGTTGTCACAGGTGTGGCTAGAATTATTCATCATCCACCAATGATCTCGATTCATATAGGTGAGGGACGAAGTGGCATCGACTTCGGATGGTCCTTCCTCACTTGGAAATAGAGCTTAATTGTGATTCAAGACCGGTTGAAATTTCATTTGGCTTGGGTGCATCCCCAATTATAAGGAATCTATTTCCTTGTGGTGTTGTGAGGTCATCAATAAGTGATGCTCCCCACGAGGTCATTTAAGAGTATGTGTGGGTTTGATTCTTCATTGTACACTAATGAACTCAATTTATATACGTGAGCGGTGGAGCGAAATTGGCTTCTGGAGATTTTTCCTCACATGATCAAAGATCTTTGGTGTACTTCAGGGTCAGTTGGAACTTTATCTTTCATTAGTGAGTCTTCAATGATATCAGTGGTTCTGATTGATCTTGATCAAAAATTGCATCCGTAGCTTCATTCATCTCCACCGTGAAACCCGAACAGTGGCAACCTTACTAATAATTGGTGGTGATGGATGATCCACCCTCCCATCTGTAGCAATCCAAGATGGGTCCATTGATTTTTTTCCTATTCAAAAATCCAACCATGCTACCTAAATTCCCCAGCAAACACCTTTGTCTGAAAGTCCCTGATTTTCATTGGGGGCCCCCTTCGCTTCGGATTTCACACTTGGAGATCTTAGTAGAATAGTCTTTTCATGGGTTGTACTTGGTAGCTCTTAATTGTAAAAGATGTGCATCTCTCAACAACTTTAATAGATTAATTAATAGTTACTATCCCTTTTATGATCTAGTCTTGGTCATATGTGTGTACCGTAAATATTTTCTATATCATTTTTCTAACGCTGATTATTTCTCTCTCATGTGGTCCATGGGGCTTTGATACTATGATTTTCTCAGTTCTTCCTTTTCATATCGAGCTCTTATTTCTACTAGAAATGTGATCCCCCTTACACGGTAATATGGGTATGTTTTCTAGGTATTCCTTATCCTTTCCAAAATCCTACAATTATTCATTTTTTAGGTAATCTTATAGAGAGATTTGTATCCTTTGATGAGTGTTCGAGATCCATAGACCATCCTATTTTTTCTCGTTTAACATCTCAAAGCCCCCTGATCGTGATTTTTGGATAGAGGTTTCTAAATAGATCATTTTATCCAACCTGTGATATTTGTGAATTGGTTCTATTTTTTCATGTTATTTCTTGGGTCACTTATAGAATTTTTTCTACTCGTCTTACAAATCGACACCAAATGGGGTTGAGAAATCTCTTTATATGAGGTTTGATGTTGTTGAAACCATGCAGTCAGTGTTGTTGGAGGTGGATGCTGATATCAACTCCTTCACTAATACCCTTTAAATTTCTTAAATTATATCATATTAGGGTTTTTTAATTCAAAAATATTATCCTAGTGTTCTTCATAGCTCACCAACCTCTACACCAGTATAACATTTCGTGGAACAGGTGGATAATGGAGAGGCTCTAATGTAGGAGACTATCAATCAGTGGTTCTCCCCTATGAAAACCAAGAATCTAAAATTATTTATTCCCTTCAGTGAACATGTTTATTATTATTTTCAATATGACGTATGGTAGATGGTGGTCCTTAAGTGAAAAAGGAATCTCAATGGTTCTGAGAATTGTGTTCATGTAGTGGGAGGTGCCCATGACAATGGCTCATTTTCAACCACATACAAATAGCATGATATTCACATAACCGGTGATGAAATTTATATTCATCATTCTGTATACAGTGTTGTGAGTATGCATGGTAGAGGTATTTATAGCCCAAGTTGGAAGAAATTGCAGAAAGGAACCTCTGACTTAAACGGACACATAGTGATTATGGGTAAAAATCTAAAGGGTGTAAGGACTAATCGTACATTATTATGATAAAGGATACATGATAATTTTAAAAGGATAGTAACACAAGGTGGGTGTGGTTTCTATGGAGTATGATAATAAAAAAAATTCCAATAGCTTGGTGGAACATGATGTTGTACCAACCAATGATTTGAAAAGAATGTCCAAAATTGTGGATGTAGAAAAATAACAATGTTTAAAACACATTCACCACCCAAAAAAAGAAACGACAGAAGTATTTGTCCACCTAAAAACTAAAATGTAGAATGATAACCTAATATATCAATGAATTATCCATGTTTAAATTAAAGTGAACCAAAAGGAATGGATCAATAAAAAAGATTTACTTTTGGCATGAGGATTTAATGAAAAGATGGTTAATATTTAGGAATACATTCAAACATGGGAAATTTTGGCCCACCATTATGAAAAAAAATCAGCAAGGATGATATGGAAACTATGTTAAATATTTTACAATGGGGGTTATATAGAGTGATTGTTCAACTAAACTCTTTCTTGTCTTTAATGACTTTTTGATTTCATTCTATTTTAAATGATCCTATGTAATGCCTTATAATTTCTTCCACTTTTTCATAAAATTTATTTTAAAATAAAAAAATTATTTTTAAGTCGTATAATATATTTTCAATGTATTTAAATAAGTATAACTATGGAAAATCATGTTTAGTATATTGGGAATTGGTGGACCTGGGTGTATATTTTAGTGTTCTTTTAATATGTGGGAGGCTTTTTTTGTTAATTTCAAAATATATCATGTGGAAAAAAGGAAAACCATTAGATTGCACCGGGTTTTTGATATTTATTTATGACATTAAGATAATTGGTTTTAAAAATTCTTTGTTTGAGAACTATATACTAATATTTTATATTAGTTTGGTGGTAGAAAAAAAATTTCCAAAAAAAGGTTTTTTAAATATTAATTTCCACATTAGACTTTGGAAACCTGATTATTGGTTTGGAAAATGATTTTTAATTCCTAAAATACTTAATAATAATAAAATAACATATTTTTAATCATGGATTTAGTTTTATTAATTATCTCATCATGAAAATATATCTATTATTTCAAAAAAAACTGATACAACAAAACTATATTTTTTAATATTCAATGAAAAATTATATAATATACGAAATTCTCATAATTTAAACATAAGAAAATTTCAACTTTCTAATTTTATGTTTTTCCGATTTTATAAAATAATATTCCATATATGATTATTTTATCATTAAAATAAGCATATTTTTTAATTCAAATAATCTAGTTTAATTCCACAATAAAATTTATAACACTTTTACAAATTACATGGTACATTTTAAAATTATATTATTATTTATATTTAAGTAAATAATTTTTTAAAGTACTGTTTCATGAAAAAAAATTGCATTTATAATGACTAAATTTTTCATAAAAGTGTATATATTTTTGGAAAATATAATTATGTTCCATTTTTATCCCATCAGATATTTTTCATATTCTGCATACATTCATGTTTATTGTATTATATAAAATAATATTAATTTATTAAAGAGACCACTATACGATTTATATGAATGCAAATGACCCATTTATAATATATATTTCTTGAAATATATCCCTTAATTACATTGGTGTATTTCTTATGGGTAAGGTTCAAGAAAATGGTACTTTTATGGGGTTCCTTGTAACACCCCAAGATTTCATAGTACGTTATTTCTTCAACGTAATTCAATAACTTGCACTACACACAACACCGAGTTCTAGCCCACTATGACATAGAAAACAAGCCGTTCAAAAGCGGTTATGAATAGTATTAACAGAATTTTGACCTTTATATAATCACTATAATTTTAGAATCCATATTATGAGTCTATTAGACATAATGTTAGAACAAATACATTTTTTCAGATAAAAGAAGTATGTTTCAAAAAATTCAATTTTACCACCTTTTAATGATGAAGACTTTTTAAATCCAATATTTGAAATTTTTATATATTAAATTTTACAAAATAAAATTCTTCTTTAGAATCGGGACATAATAATTTGGTTTCGATATAGTTTTGGTGTTTTTCTGATAACTTTCATATTTGTGTGAATAGTAAAAAATACTATATTTTAATTGAAAACAACTTTTTAAAACAAAGTAATTTATATTGTTAAATTATATATTTTAATGGTTTGGAAGTATAAATAGATTATATTTTTACTATTTAATCCAATGATGGTCATTGTAAGTAATTTCACTTTGAAATTGGACATAAACAAGTGTCAAACTTTTGGCAGTGATTATTTCTTAAAAATACGCCTTTTGGTTTTGATAGTGGGAATTAATTTTAAATTAATAAATAAAACTTCTATGTTTTTCCATTGGTAAAATAGACTTCATTTATGAATTTGGAATATCAAAATTATCTTAGGGTAAATTTGTTTTATTTTTATGAAAACTTTTAATTTTTGATGAATAGTGAAAAACACTAAGTTATAGTTTAAAACCAAATTTTTATTTAAATAATAATTTATTTTATTTAAATTTATTTTTTTTAAATTTATTTAATGTCAAAATAGATACATAATACCTATATAAGTTCAATGTAATTCATTGGAGTCAGTTTATAATAATTTTAGATATATAAAAATGTTTATTGAACTTTTCACCGTCTTTTACCCACCTCCTAGGAGAATTTTTACATTCACATAAAACATAACTTTATTGCTTCTATGAGTGAAATTGTGAAAATCTGAGAGACACGGTTAATACCAAGGAGTAAAATGTGTTCCAATAAGATAAAAATAATTTTTGGTGAATAGTAACTCTTTACTTTTATTTGCCACGGTAAAAAGTAAATAGGGTAATTAAGGGTAAAAATGATATTATTATTACCCTAACACAAGTACTAATTCTATTGGCTAAGTATAATTAGACCAAAAAAACCTTAGTAATAAAATATGAACCTCTTTGGTCCACATGGATTAGATTTGGACATTTATTATTTTTTAATTCAAAGAAGAGTTAAAATCAATGTTTAATAGTTAAAACATTTTTAATATAAGGTTATACATATGATAAATTATATTATAAATATTAATTAAAAATATAAAAATATTTCTTACATAATGGTATTTTATTTATAATTTTTATACATTAAATAATTTAATTTACTTTTGACACAATGACGATGTAGTAATTACCTTATTAGTGAAATATTAAAATAATTGATATTATAAATTCCAAAATAAATATAATTTGAGACTTTTGATGAATTATATGAATTTTATTTGTTAATATGGCATGTTTTTATTTATTAAATGAATTTGGTTCGAATTAATAAATTTATTATGACTTTAAAAAAATCAATTATTAAATAGTGTCAAAATTGACATAAAAGAGTTTTTAAAACAAATATTATATTACTAATTGATATAATATTTCTTAAAACTATATGGTTTGGTAAAATGACTTATATGATGATATTTAATCCATTAATTAACCACTTGGGGTTCTCTTGGCAGTTTATAGTATGTTTTTTAACCATATAATATAAAAATACAAAGAGACCTGGTAAATGTCAAACTATTTAACTAAGAGTTAAATCTAAAAGATAAGGGTAAAATAGTGACCCAAACATGTCTTAAACAAATATTTTGAGTGTTTTTAGACCCATACTCACCTTATAATTTGAATAATACAGTTTGGAGCCATTATAAACCGAAAATGAATTAATTATAAAATAATACTTTAAGTTTTTTCTAAAGAGACCCTCCTCCCCTTTATAAAAGGACACCACTTCTAACCAATTCCTCAGACCTATAAAGCGTTTTGGATCATCCAAACTCTACCCAATTAATATACCTATATCCCTATACTCCTCCTAGAAGCCTTACCTTATGAAGAAGTAAATCCAAGAGTTTTTTTGGTTCAAACCAAAGGGAGTTACCCAAATTAAAGGTAACGATTTCTGTTAGCTTCTTTTCTTTTATTTTATTTCTCCAACCCCTAAACTCTTTTTATTATTTTCTTTTTTAATAAAACCAGTATCTTAAATATACTAGGATAATTTTATGGGATTTATTCTAACTAAACTTACACACACCTCCATCTAATTGGTGAAGAACATAATGTTTCTGTGGATGAAAACCAACACCTCAGGAAACGATGATTGTTCAATTATCTCCTACCGCCTCTCATGGTGGCCATTATGACGGAACTATAATTAAATATTATATTAATGATATTTATTTTATATATAGTCTTATGTATTTCCATTTTATATCATACCATTATTTGTTTCATGTTATTTACATATATATATATATCAATAGGATAATTTCATTTGTGGAAGTGTGGACTACTGCCCTCTCAAAGTGATATGACTCGTTCATACCATACATGGAACGTATAAAGTATAGTGTTAATGAACTTAAGTAACATATATAAGATATTATATTATACTATAATAATAATATACCTATGTATCATTTGGTTTTGATGCCTTTTAAAATGAAAAATGAAATAGAAGTAGCGTTTGTGTGTACGTATGGACTACTGTCTCCATGAACATGATGAAATTCATTCCCCATCGTATCCATTCAAGACTAATTTTTATTTGATGATTAGAAATAATTTTTAAGGACTTTATATCATTCTTCATATAAATAAGATACAACCTATGGATAAAAACCACAGATTATGTAACCAAACGTATAAAAAATGAGTAAGTGAACACCCGAAATGACGATAATACTAAAATATTATAAACATCGAAATATTAAAAGTTCATATATGATATCATATTTATGTATATAATTCTTTTATAATTTAATAAAAATGATTTAAATATTATAAAGGAGGTTAACCTACCCTCGACCAAGGAAAATTACAAGGTAAGGGTTTATTTCACAATCTCTTCATTATCTGATTTTGTATATACATAATTATCTACTGGGGCCTCTTTATCATCCACGTCCATGTTTCTTAAAAAATGTATTTCAAAACATTCTTACTATTTTACATAATATGGGTTAAAGTAATTTATACCCTTGTTTTACTTTTTATAATATTTTTATAAAGGAATCTTTCTGTAATTTTCCAAACAATGTCCTTTTTAACCTTTTCGACAGAATTAAGGTAAGAATGTCTTTTTAACTTATATGGTGGGTGTAGCTATTTTCCACCATTATAAAATTGTCAAAGCATCCCTTACATGCTTATTATAATATTTTCAAATTAAATTTTTTCTTTTATAATTATGTGACTTTTAAATGATTTCAAAAAAAGAGATATTTCTCTCAAATAGTTTTGATGTCATCTATGTCAACATCCTTTGATGGATTTTAAGCTTATTTGATGTTGATTTATTATGATTCAAAACATCCATATTGTGTTGAATGTTTTTTCATATGTTTTACTGTGGATGTGTCATTTTTATACCATTCATGGTTTATAGAGAAAGTATTGACATTTCGTATGCTAGTTTTAATACGAATGTTTATATTATGTTTAAACCTATTCATATGAGGAATGAATTGGACTTAGTAAGTGACGGGTGGAGCCCGCTATAGCTCCTTGATGCATCGGTAGGTCTCATGAGACAAACTAGTGTCTCGGAACATGGCCTTGGAAAAATCTTATTTTTAGTCTTGGCACAAGGCCTTCACTATGTGGTCATGATAGTCTAGCATTATGCATTCCATCATTATAAAAATGGTTATTGATATTGCATATGATTATTCGACTAGTAGAATATCCATTTGAATAATTAAATGGCATTATTTCATTTTATTTTTGCCATATTATGTTGAAGTTTATGTTTTTAAAGATTTAGTTTTTGTTATAAAATGCCTTAAATGTTTATTCTTGTTTACACAATTTTCCGCTATATTGTTATCCATACTGAGCATCTGATCTCACCCCTATCTATGTTTTATTTTTCCTAGGATTCGAGGAAGTGTATTGTGGTTGATATGCAGGTTTAATCCTAGGGAATAATGGCATTCATAAAGGATTATTTATGTTGTTTTTTATGATATAAAGTGTAATGTAACATTCATGTATGTAATCTATTTTCCAAGACATCTAAACTGATCGGTCCTTCGGGACTTGATTCCTTGTAATCATGCCAATGTATTAAAATAATGCACCAACTTTGGGTAACTGGGGTCGGGGCATTATAGTTGGTATCAGAGTAAGTTTAGAAATAACCTTGGAAGCTAGATTTAGATAAAATCTGATTAGAGCACACAGACCTAAGATAGACTTTGAGGATTAGTATAGAAGAAATTTTTAGAATTTTGGTAATTTAGATAATTTGTGTGTTTTCTAAGCAAATACATCCATGTATGGATACAAGCAGGTATAGGCAGATCTGGCACATATGTACCTAGGTGTAAAACCCAAAAACACTGCTTTGAGCTTGACTCGAACGAGAACTGGTGCATGACAACGGGCCTTGTTGCACTCTTGGTTACAACACTCCCGGGGGATATTCTTAGGATAATTCTCATTTTCATTACAAATCATTATGATGGGTTTTAGAGTATATACTTCCTCAATAAAAAAATCTCTATGTTTATGGATTATATCCATAAACTGTTCAATTTACGTTAGGTATTTTACAAGTTTGTAATTATTGTTATTCATAAACATACCTAGTTTATGCTATTATATAGAAATGGTGTCCAGTAGAACGAATGTGAAATCCAACAATACGTATGATCCAAAGAGTAAGAAGGATCATATCTTTCATAGTATCAATCCAACATTTAGAAGGGAAATAGTCTCCCATGTATTCTCAACATATAAAGAAATAGTTTCATGTGTTAATAAGATAAGTAATGAATTCTCCAAGTCCTATGGATTTGAAGGGAAGCAAGAGAAGAAAAGTATTAAAGAGAGAAAGATGGATAAAGGAAAGAGGGAAAAGAAGAAATTCCCCATTTGTGATAATTATTGGAAGAAACACCCTGGAACATGCCTGAAGAGAATGGGATTTTGTTAAAAGTGTGGAAAAAAGGACACCGAGTATGTGACTGCAAGTGTAAGAAAAAGGATTCAAATGAAGAATGATTCATCTCTAAGGAGTTGGGACCCTACGTGAACCGATGTCCAAATCATAATAGTATTCCCCAAATGATGTTATTGGATAATAATCAAGTTATGATACTACCATAGATGAGGAGGAATGATTAGAGTTATTATGTTGTTATTAGAGAATTATGTCAATTGAGTGTTGTATCAATAATCTACTGGTTATAATTATTTTGGACTATATAAGGACTATACTGTAGTACTATTTCATTAAGGACATGAGATTGTGTGGAACCAAGAAAAGTGACTCAATAGCAGGATAAATTTTTGTAAAATATATGATTGAGAAAATGATAAACCATAATATGGTTCTGATACCGAGGTAGTGATTTTGGACTAATACATGATTTATTTGGATAAATTATATTGGATATTATTCATTACCTTGAAACTGATTAATGATTTTTATATTCCATCATTGATGGAGTTTACAACATTTTTGGATAGAAGGAGTATATCCAGTATTCTATAAGGAATAAGGGATCATGAATGTAATCAATAAGGTTTTATGGTAATTCAGGATGTTGCCGTGTTTTAAAAAAATTATGATGAATGTGTTCACATGTTATTAAACAGCAAAAAGGATCTTCATTGTGTTTAACTTTCTTATAAATTTTGGACTGTTAGTTTGGACAGAAGTATTTTAGATAATTCTAGATTTGGGTTTATTTTTGGATTTCCATAAAAGGAAAACTTAGAGGTTGGCTGGCAACCTATCGTGTCTGGCAGGGCTGTGAGACTTGAACCAGTAAACAAAGGGCGAAAAGGGTGTATCACCCACTACTGTCCCATGTGATGTCCGGGATTTAATAATTTGGTGTTTTTAAAAAAAATTATGGTGGATGAATTATAAATTCATTTTTTTGAAACCCTATAGGAATAGGATAAATAGAATATTATTTTTATGTTCTAGTATCTTTTAAAATGAAAGATGAGTTTGTGGTAGAAATTAGTTAAAGGATGGGACTCTACTTGTCAAATATATATATTTCTTTATCTCTTATTCTATGAATAAATTAATTCTTATACATTATTGAAGGTATCTTAAAACGTAAAATGTGTTATCCTAATACCATATGTTTTGTTGAACCGATGGTATTTTAAATCATCATAGATTGATGAATTTAAAGCCCTCAATTTTACACTTGTTTGTGATTGATGACCTCAATCACAACCTATAAATATTTACATTTTCCCCCAATTATATGTCTCTAGTTTCCACAAATGTTCTCCTAATCGAGATCACAATTTTGTGGTGACCCTTTCATTTTTCATTTCGCCTTATTAAGACTAAATTTTATTAACCTAATTTCGGATTTGGGTTTTCCCAAATGTACTTTCTATTTTCAACCTTTTATTTTCGAAAAATAATTTCAAATTGCGAGGATGCAATTTATTGAAGGAGGGAAGAATGTAACATCCCAAGATTTCATAGTACGTTATTTCTTCAAAGTAATTCAATAACTTGCACGACACGCAACACCGAGTTCTAGTGCACCATGACGTAGAAAAAAAGCTGTTCAAAAGCGTTTATGAATAATATTAACTGAATTTTGAACATTATATAATCCTTATAATTTTAGAATACATATTATGTGTTTCTTAGACATAATTTAAGAACAAATATATTTTTTCAGATAAAAAAATATTTTTCCAAAATTTCAATTTTACAGCCATTTAATGACGAAGCCTTTTTAAATCCAATATTGGAATCTTTTATATATTAAATTTGACAAAATCAACTTCTTCTTTAGAATTGGGACATAATAATTTAGTTTTGAAAATTTTTTGGTGTTTTTATGATAACTTTCATATTTGGGTGAATAGTGAAAATACTATATTTTAACTGAAAACAACCTTTTAAAACAAAATAATTTATATTGTTAAATTATACATTTTAATGGTTTGTAAGTATAGATATATTATATTTTTACCTTTTAATCCAATTATGGTCTTTGTAAGTAATTACATTTTGAAATTGGACATAAACAAGTGTCAAACTTTTGGTAGTTATTATTTCTTAAAAATACGCCTTTTGGTTTTGACAGTGGGAATTAATTTTAAATTAATAAATGAAACTTATATGTTTTTAGTTTGGTAAAATAGACTTCATTATTGAATTTTGAACATAAAAAATAGCTTATAATAACTTTTTGGTATTTTTCTGAAAACTTTTAATTTTTGATTAATAGTGAAAAACATTGAGTTATAGATTAAAACTGAATTTTTATTTAAATAATTATTTATTTTATTTAAATATATTTTATTTCAAAAAAGATACATAATACCTATATAATTTCAATGTAATTAATTGGAGTTAGTTTATAATAGTTTTAGATATATAAAAAATTTATTAAACATTGCACCGTCTTTTACCCACCTCCTAGGAGAATTTGAAAATTCACATAAAATATAATTTTACCACTTATGTGAGTGGAATTTTAAAAATACAAGACACACATTTAATATCAAGGAGTAAAATGCGGTTCAATAAGAAAAAAATAATTTTTTGGTGAATAGTAACTTTTTACTTTTATTAACCGTGGTAAAAAGTAAATAGGGTAATTAAGGGTAAATATGATATTATTATTACCATAACACATGTCATAATTATATTTTCTGAGTATAATTCGACCAAAAACAACCTTAGGGATAAAATATGAGCCTCTTTGGTCAACTTGGATTAGATTTGGACATTTATTATTATTTAATTCAAAGAAGAGTTAAAAGAGTTAAAATCAAAGTTTAATAACTAAAACATATTTAATATAGGGTAATACATAAGATAAATTCAATTATAAATATTCAATAGAAATCTAAAAGGTTTTACTACATAATGGTATTTTATTTTTAATTTTTAGAAATTAAATAATTTATTTTATTTATGACACAATGACGATGCAGTAATTACCTTATTATTGAAATATTAAAATAATTCATATTAAAAATATCCAAATAAATATAATTTTAGACTTTTAATGAATTACATGAATTTTATTGGTTAATATGACATATTAGTATTGATTAAATGAATTTTTTTAGAATTAATAAAGTTATTTAGAATTTAACAAAAATAAATTATTAAATAGTGTCAAAATTGACATAAAGGAGTTCTTAAAACAAATATAATATTATTAATTGATATAATATTCCTAAAAATCTAAGGTTCAGAAAAATGACTTATATGATGATAGTTGTGTCATTAATTAATCACTTGGGGTTCTCTTGGCAGTTTATAGTATTTTTTTAACCATATTATATAAAAATACAAAGACACATGGTAAATGTCAAACTATTTAACTAAGAGTTAAATCTAAAAGATAAGGGTAAAATAGTGACACAGACTTGTCTCAAACCTATTGGTTGAGTGTTTTTTGACCAATACCCACCTTAGACATTAAATAATACAATTTTAATCAATTATAAACTGAATATTAATTTATTATAAAATAATAATTTTGGTTTTTTCCTAAAGAGCCCCTCCTCCCCCATATAAAAGGACACCACTTCTAACCAATTTATCATACCTATAAGGACTTTTTTCTCATCCAAACTCTTCCAAATTAACATCCCTACATCCCTCTCCTCCTCCTAGAAGCCTTACATTAGGCAGAAGGCACCCCAAAATTCCTGTTTGGTTCAAACCAAAGGGAGTTACCCAAATTAAAGGTAACGATTTCTCTTAGCTTCTTTTTTTTATTTTACTTATCCAACCCCTAAACTATTATTAATATTTTATTTTGTAACAAAACAAGTATCCTAAATATACTAGGATATTTTTATGAGAATTATTCGAACTACACTTACACACACCTTCATATAATGGGTGAAGAACATAATGTTTCTGTGGATGGAAACCAAACGCTTCACGAAACTATGATTGTTCAATTATCTCCTCCCGCCTCTCATGGTGGACATTATGATGGAACTATAATTAATTATGATATTTATGATATTTATTTCATATATAAGCTTCTGTGTTTCCATTTTATAGCATACCATTATTCTTTTCATGTTATATATATATATATACGATAATTTCATTTGAGGAAGTGCGGACTACCGCCCTCTCAAAGTGATATGACTCATTCATACCATACATGGAACGTATAAATAATGTTGTTAATGAAATTAAGTAACATATATAAGATATTATATTATACATGAATAATAATATACCTATGTATCATTTGGTTTTTATTCCTTTTAAAATGAAAAATGAAATGGAAATAGCGTTCGTGTGTACGTACGGACTACCATCTCCACGAACGTGATGAGATTCATTCCCCATCGTATCCATTCAAGACTAATTTTCATTTTATGATTAAAATTAATCTTTAATGACTTGATATAATTAGTTATATAAATATGATACAACCTATGGATAACAACCACAACTTATGTTACAAAATGTATAAAAAACGAGTAAGTGAACACCTGAAACGACGATAATACTAAAATATTTTTAGCAAAGAAATATTAAAAGATCATATATGATATCATATTTACATATATGAGTGTTTTATAATTTAATAACAGTTATTTAACTATTATATAAGATCTTAACCTACCCTCGACTAAGGAAAAGTACAAGGTAAGGGTTTATTTCAAAATCTCTTCATTATCTGAGGTTTTTTATACATAATTATCTACTGGGACCTCTTTATCATCCACATCCATGTTTCATAAAAATGTATTTCAAAAAATTCTTACTATTTTACAGACTATGGGTTAAAGTCATTTATACCCTTTTTTTACTATTTATAATATGTTTATAAAGGAATCATTCTGTCATTTTCCAAACAATGTCCTTTTTAAACTTTTCGACAGAATTAAGGTAAGAATGTCTTTTTAACTTATACGGTGGGTGCGGCTATTTTCCGCCATTACAAAATCCTTGAAGCATCCCTTACAAGCTTATAGGAATATTTTCAATGAAAATGTTTTCTTTTATAATTATGTGACTTTTAAATGATTTCAAAAAAAGAGATATTTCTCTCAAATAGTATTGATTTCATCTATGTCAACATCCTCTGATTGATTTTAAGATTATTTGAAGTTGATTTATTATGATTCAAAACATCCATATTGTATTCAAGGTTTTGTGATATGTTTGACTGTGGATTTGTTATTTTTATACCATTCATGGTTTATGGAGAGTGTATTGACATTTTGTATGCTAGTTTTAATACGAATGCTTATGTAATGTTTAAACCTGTTCACATGAGGAATGCATTGGACTTAGTAAGTAATGGTTGGAGCCCGCTATAGCTCCTCGAGGAATCGGTAGGTATCATTAGACAAACTAGTGTCTTGGCAAAAGGCCTTGACAAAATCTTATTTTTAGTCTCAGCACAAGGCCTTGACTATGTGGTTATGATAGTCTGGCATTATGAATTACATAATTATAAAAGTGGTTATTGATATTTCATGTTATTATTCGACTAGTAGAATATCCCTGTGAATAAGTAAATGGAATTATTTCATTTTATTTTTTCAATATTATGTTGAATGTCATGTTTAAAGGGCTTTTTTCGTTATACACTGTATTAAATGTTTATGCTTATTTATGAAAGTTTCCACTATATTGTTATCCATACTAAGCATCTGATCTCACCCCTTTCTATGTTTTATTTTGCCCAGGATTCCAAGAAGTGTATTGCGATTGATATATAGGGTTAAGCCAAGGGAATAATGGAGTTCATAATGGATTATTTAGGTTGTTTTTTATGTTATAAATTGTAATGTAACATTCATTTATGTAATCTATTTTCCATGACTGGTAAACTGATCGGTCCATTAGGACTTGATTTCTTGTAATCATGAAAATGTATTAAAATAATGCACCGACTCTAAGTAACTGGGGTCAGTGAATTACATTCCTCTTCAATCATTGACCTAGTGGTCATATCCACTAACATAAACTTTTAAATAAGTCAATTATTTTTTATCCTTACATGTCGACACTCTACTTGTGCATAGTCAAGTGAAAACCCAAGTTATTCCAACTCCCTCTCATGTTCTAATAAATGGGATTCAAATAGAATAATCCTATGAGATCATCCTTTTACCCATAGACATGAATTCTCTTTTATATTTAAAATTTATATATTAATTTTAATAATAGAATTTATACCAATATTAATAATTCCCAATCTCAATATTGATGAAAAAATATATTGACCAATGGTTAGGTAATAATTCCAAATAGTCAAGTCAATATTCTTAACAATCATGTTATTTTTTCACAAGTAATTTCACTATTCCAATGGTCTTATGACTAATCCAACAATCAAATTACCCTTATAAGTAACATTTAATTTATTCATGCACCATTCACCTCAATTCTACTAAAGGTTATAAATTTCAAAAATAAATATTGGAATATCGATGTTTTATATTATTATGAATGTTTTTTTGTGGTATTGATTTTCCTATGGGGTTAGCGTTATCCTAATTTTCATATTATCTTAATTTAATTTTTTTCCAATTTATTTTAAAATTTTAATATTTTCAATTCTACAATATATTTATTAATATAAATTTAATGTTATCAATTAATGAAATTAGTTGTTATTGTTTTAATAATTTTTTTATGTTTCATGTGTATGCCTCAATTATGTCTAATAAAAATTAATTAAATCTAAAAATTTTGGGTTCCTATCTTCAGGAATCAATATAAAAAAATGTGCATTATTTTGTCCTTATGCCTACACATGTTGTATATATATTTATTTATATATAATTTTATCTTTTTTCATTCCACTTTTGTAAATTTTACGTCTAAAACAAAATTAATGTGTTTATAAAAACAAAATGCGCGTAAAAGATAGAAGTCATCAAGGGCCACCAAGAACACTTGAAACCCAATCGATTCCTTGGCCACCGATGATTGATGGATTTATTATAAACACATTCAATTTGATACATATCCCCCAAAAGTTGTATATGAAATTATTTTAATTCTTTAACGGCCACCCCACCCCACCCCCAACCCCCATGAAATGAAAAATTGTCAAGGTCCATGATCAACCCTTAAATAGTATCTAGATGTCTCATCTTCCAATGAATGATGGATTAAATTTAAATACAATCAATAGTCAATTATATAGTTTGTGAAGGAAGTAAATATAGGGATTATTGTGATAGGTGAACTTTTCTTCCGTATGTAAGTAATTATGATAGGAAAGGTTTATGAAACCCCATGTATCACTATAGAACATAATTGTAAAACATGTAAGGATTGAGATGTCAATAGTAGATGTACTATAAGGTTAGAATGTGTTCTTATTGTTCATCCTCTATATCATATGATCACCTAGGAATGAAATATTTTAGTAGGTTTATGATATGTTGGGTTAGTAAAAATACCAAGGGTAACCTATTATGTAAAATTGTCATTTTGACATATTCGTATAATGGTTCTAATTGGGGATTAGGGTATAAGGCCAATGTTGTAGTACTGTGATTATAAAAACACTAAAAGATATTATTCCCTTCGAGTGACAGGTTTGGCCTGAGATGTTATATTGAGATAAGGGAACCTGTGGAGGGCATTCAAATTATGGTGTGATCTAGGGGACCATAGAGGGTTCCCTGACAATATGATAACCCATATGAGGTTTAATGAAAGAGAGTATATGTCTTTTGCTCTTAGTGTCCACAGAAAACATGAAGGTCGATGCTGTGAGATGAATGTAGTGATAGTAATGATGATAGATATTTTGGGATAGATACACTACCCTAATTATCCTATGAAATAATACATAGGATATATAATTATAAATGAAAAATGTGGTCTATATTGACTTATAAGGATTTACAATATAGAAAGGGTTTATACATCAAACCTAAAGATTTAATAGGATCACCTCTTATGAATCGAATTTTTTTATAGAAGATAGGGATTACTTAGATCACCAAAAAGGAATCTATTTTGATCCTTTTGGTTTTGTATTGCACAATAATACCTCATGAGAATTATAATTTGTCTGATTATAAAGGTTTTCCTTGGAGTATCTCATATGTATTATCATTTCATATGATAATATAGGACTTTTTATGATAAACTCATAGGAATCATCTTTATTCTTGATAATATCAAATTTCTTGGTACTAAAAATTGGTTTATATTTATTCTTATTTAGATTGAATTCACAATATTCCTAGTATTTAGCTCTTCATTCATAATAGGATTGAATTCCTACGATATTACCTAGGATTCAGATCCTAAGGACCGATATGATGGAATGTATAGGATTTCCTCCTAGGATCCAGCCCTGTGCCTAATGATTCAGAATTCCCAAGTTATTAAAATTGATATTTCTATAATTTCTATATGAACTACATAAGATACTACCAAGTATTTGTAAATTATGTTTTTTTGTGATACCCAAGGTAATTATTTGGATTTGGTGTTTTCAGTTACTAGTTTTGAACTCAAAGGTTATTACCAAGGATTTTTAGTTTAGATATTATAACATTGAACAATATTTTATATTGTGCATTGATACACAATCTCATTAGAAGAAATTGGAATGATTTATCTTATCTTTATTGTTATAACCAGTGGAACAAAAGATTTCATTTTATAATTCATTCATATTTTTTTAAATTTTTCAGAGTATGAAATTTGTACATAAATTGATTTCCTAGATCTTTTGAGACATGGTTTCTCATTCACTACTAATTTGTTCTCACCCACATCTATAGTGGCCATAGAACCTGGGTACATGAGTGCACATCACTGATCATTAGTTCATGTTGGGAAGATGATCCATGTTTTATGAACACATGGTATTTCTTGTAGGGAGTCTTGGAAAATTGATAATGTGTAAAATGATTGTGGAAGAACATTTGGGAAATTATTAATTGATTTTATTTGTATATATGATCTTCCAAATATTTGATCAGTACATGTATGGTGGTATGAAACTTTTTCCATATGACTACCTTTTTTAATGTACTAATTATTATAGCATTGATATTCAATATTAATTATTCATACATTTATGTTTGATATTTATGGTAATTGATTATTTCGGTTTTTTCACTATTATGTGATTGTATAGTCTCCCAATTATAACCCCTTGTCCCTCATTACTAATCAATGACCTCTAGAATATATTTCTGGAATTTCTGAGGTTATATAGTGAATCAAACTAAGACATCAATTATTGTTCTCTAACCAATGGATTCCATAATGTGGTATAAGATAGGTTTTTTTATTTTACTGTTTTTAGAGATGGTATAAGGGTGATATAATAATGTGTGAAGGATTGGGATGGAATATATATTAGTGTTTCATGAACGCATTTTCTAATTGATTTTCTAGGTTTCTTGGGAAATGGGACTATTACTCTTTGATTTTACATTTATGATTTTCTGATTTTTCAATGTGTAATGCACTTTGGTTTTAATTATTATGATTGATTATGGTTTTTGAATCTTGTATAATTTGGATGAGTCCCATTTATATGAGTCATATTCATCACATAATACTCATGTGATATTATTTTTCTTGTGTGAGATTTATATCACTAAATATAGATCATAGAGATTTTAATTTTTAATAAAAACATATATGTTCTTTTTCAATAAAACATGATGGTGTAATTCAATGAAATGAAAAAAATATATATTTTATCTAATTAATTGTCTGGTGTATATTATATAGGGATACATATTAATGACTATTATGTATTCATTCTTATAAGGGATATATTTTCAACCATATTTGGTCATTATATAAATTGAATTCATTAATGATCATCCCATATTTATAATTTGAATTGTTAATATTGTATGGTTATTTAATTTATAAATAACTACCAATATTTTTTCTCATAGAGATTCATGGTTGTATTCTACATAACCAACCCATTTTACTATGGTTTAAATGACATGGATTATCAATGTATAATGTTGAAATATGTTGTTAGATGATATATTGGATGATATCATAGTCGTCAAGGGGTGTTCTCATATGATGAATCTTTGGGGGGATTTTTTTTCAAGAAGTTTGATGGCATATCATGTGATTCATGATATTAGTTCATAATAAACACTAATGAATGTGTTTTGGAATTTGATTTTCCTATGATATATGTGATCTGATAATGGATCCTACCTTGTGAGTTATGACCTTTGTGTGTTTTTATATATGATCTAGATATGATAGCATAGCGATAAGAAATATGCCTCATGAAATAGGTGAGTTTAGTGATTTATAACTAGGTAAATAGAGATAGGGTTTATCCAGATATTTTGAGATCCCTATGTATATGAAAATAGGTAGATTATACTTGTTTTGATATGGAAGAAGCAGAAGTACAATTAGATATATGGTATATGAATGAATATTCATTTTACATTTATGATACAATTAATATGACATCAATTTATTTTTGATGATTGATTTTTATAGTACGGATTAGTAGGATTCCAAACTATGTTTAATTTGTTTGTGGATTGAGTGAGATAGTGTACTGATATCCAACATAGTTGGATAAGGGATAGATTATAAAAGGGTATATTTTTCTAGTTTCCTTGTGAGACATAGGTCTTCTAGAGGTTGATTGGTTGGCCTTTTGATCAGTGAGATATTAGGATTATTTTATTGGATGTATTGATTTTATTCTAGATGCATGATGTAACACTATGACCTGATCTAGGGTGAATGATATGGAATTCCACACGACCTCATGTGTTCCTCCCCATAAAGAAGAGGTTTCCAACCTGTGTTGAGGAAAAAATAAGTATCATAGGGATATAATTTTCCCAGGGAAGGGTAATTATGAATGTAAAATAATTGAATACATAAAAATTAAATCAATAAATAATTAATAAATAAAAAACCATAAAACAAATTACGTAATAAAAAAGTATCAACCTATGCAATATAAGTATATAATGTTTACATATATAACTACACTATGAAATTTGGATCCCCAAATGTGGTGGATCAATATGGGATGTTAATAATATAAATAAGAACAACTGCAACATTAGAATAAAATACATAAATTAATTCATACTCTATCTAAATATTCCTTGACTCCACCATAAGTCCCTTTCAATTAACCAAATTTCAAGTCTTGAAATCTACCAGATTACTAAAATTCTATATTATAATGTGATGATATGAATCAAGATGATACCTCCAAAGACAATAATCATAATTACATAAGATACATTAATTAATTATATGAAAGTAAATAGAATATATTTAATATGATATTATATCACACAAGATAAATATATATCTTCGGTCCTAAGAAACCTTCCCTAAAAACATCATCACCTTATGGAAGGAATATTGACTATCCAACAGACACATTCCCCTTAATGGGATATTCAAAAAACAAGTATGACACATCCACCTTCTGGGGAAAACCAATTTTTTTATAGAATGTATGATACATCCCACTTTGGGGATAGTCTATATGGATCTAACTATAATCTCAACTACATGGATGAAAAAAACACAAATAACACATGATACAAATGATATATCTACATAATTTCTTGAAATTTAGAAATCATACGACACTAAAAATACCAATATGGGAAAAATCATAATAGTTCTCAAATATCCTCAAATTAAAACCTCATGTTATCTATCAAAAAGCATATGTGTCATCGGGTTATACACTCACAACAAAAATCATTCCCAAAACTGATATCACTTGTGTATTATAGCCATGTTCTTACTAAATTATGTGAAAGAAAAAATTATTTCTAGGGTTCCCATATGAGTCTAACTACACCACTGAATCTTATGACCATTTTTGAATAAATATGATAAAGAAATATAGTATAAATTTTGAGGAGAAACAAGAACCCAATTGTAGGTTAGGATTAAACACACCCATGAAGATCTATTACTAATGGTGATCTATGTATAATTGATATCTTGAAACTAAATCTAAGAATTTCATTTCCAATTCTACCTACGATTAAAAATTACCTTGTTAAGAATATGTCAAAACATTTTGATTAGATCAAAAAACATGTTAAATATATATTTTGATCAGAATATGACTAATCTATAATGTGTAAGAGAACACAATTTTTGAATTGTAGGATCATTCAATTATTCATGACCGAAAAAGAAGATACGTAAGAGAGGATGGAGAACCAAAATCCCTATTCATGGATCCTACAATATTGGGGGGAAATATTTCGAGGTATAATGAGAGAAAAATGAGGGAATTTCATGTTTTTAAAAAATACTATCGTGATGGGGCATACTACATACCAAAAAATACCACTAGTAAGCTAGTGGCCTCTATAGGACGGTTGGTGGCTACTGGACAGAACTAATTCTACTTATAATCAACACCATCCAAGTGATTGTATCTATAGGATATTTCTTTGTATTTTTGATGATAGAAATCTACTGAAGAACCACCCTATAAAATTGGTGTCTTCACATTGGTTGGAAAGTGGCAATGTTGTATCATAAAAATCTATAACATGTCCACCGATCATATATTTTTCTATTTTAAGAATTTCTCCATCCTAGCTCAGAATACATTAAAATATTCTGAATATTATATTTAGAAGATAGAAAAGGGAATTTCAAAAATATATTTCTCTTAGGAATTTCATTTCTTTAGATGTGTCCCTAAAGGTATTCTCGAAAAACACAAGCCACATAACCTAATTATATGTTTCACACCCCCATATACCTTCTTGAACATGACAGTGCATCAATATAACACAAAAAAGAGGAAAGGTATTTCCTCCAAGAACCTTTTACCATTGGTATAGCATTTTAATAGACCACTTCATAAGAGATGTATCTGGTGCGAGCTCAAAATCCTTATAGTTGGGTACATGTATATGATTAGGAATGAAATTTATATTTTAAGACACATGGAATTCATAATTCGTACATTGATTCCTTATAATAAGGTCTAACCAGTAGGCCACAATCTAGAAATTTCTAATGATATAGATTGGTTGGACATACCGCGACATCAATATCCATTTATTTCCCAAATGCATAAACCCAAATGAAGGTGACACCCCCAAGAAAATCATATGTTCAATAATGAACTCCATGGGTCATATCTTTCAGTTCCCCTAATATTACATCCTCTACATAGTCATAACCATAAATTTTTTAATAAATTTTAAATGTTCAAAAGTTTCATGTACAACACACAGCCCAATAATTTTTGATTCACCTAACTCAAACTAACATAGTGGTGAAAGTTGTAGACACCCATACAGGGCCTCAAACATAGTAATATGAATCAAAAAAGGGAATAAATTATTACAGGATAACTCTACATAAGAAATATTTTCATCACAATATCTTCTAAAATATAGAATGCATATCGATACATATCCCATATTAAGTAGATCATTCTGTCTGGGTACCATCTTTCTAAAGATAAAATGTCCTACACAGTTTCATCTAATTCCCCATAGGCTCTTTCCATAATTTCCAAAAGTATTATTTAAACCTAGGATCTCTACCAGATACCACACATTATATCACTCCACATAGTTATAAAATCAACTAAACATAGTGTTTCCCAATCTCATCCACAAACTTAGCCTCTTGGATTTTTTTTGTAAATTTATCTACCTACCAATCCACTAAAACAAACTTCATTCTTGACCTCTTGGGTTTATAGAGAAACCATTCTTGAAGTCTATTGTAACCTCATACAACTTCCAAACAATCTCTGGAAGTGGTTATATAAACCCTATAGGATAAATATTCTTAGACATTATTTTATAAAAAGTCAATAAATTGGTTACAATACAAAAAATATCTCACTTCATGTAGATCTACATGAATTCTCTCATGAAATTTTGATGCATCTTTATTGAAATTTTCTATATTGACCACTATGATGAATGGGAGGCACTTATTACTTCCTCTCTTATGAAAGAAGGAACTCCACCCCACAATCTACTAGAATAATAACACATCTTTCTAACATCCAATATAGAGAATAAATATTCTCCTGCAACCTATTACATATAAATACAAGCTCTAGATTAACCTCATGATAGGAAATCCCTCATTCCACAAATGAATAAGTGATTACTATGGGTTCATAAACCACATAACCCAATCATCTATTATTCCCAACTAACAATATACCAAAAAATACATGATATTTTACCTAAAATATGATGTCCACTTATCGACCCCATAAGGATTATTTATTAGTGAATGTTTAATTTCATTTTCCTTCCTAATACCATAATATATCTCAATTTCAAATTTCTCTATGTACTCCACTCAATGAATTTTATGAAGATTGGCATCACGATTGGAGAAAATAAAATGTCATCTCTTTTAATATGTATATAATAAATACCTATTGATGAAGAGGTTTTCTCACCAACAATTCATAACATGGACTAAAAATTTTAACAATATGTCATGATGATTTTATTTAACCTTTTGGGGTCACAAATATTGATTTGTGTCAGCAACTACCTTATTTATAGACATAATAACAACTGTCAAGACAACACCAGTCACATTGTAATCTATTGCATACCCTAGTCTAATATATGGAGGAATTAGGATTGGATATTACATAAATATCTTCTTCATCTCAAATAATTATTATGGATATTATTATAACGAATCAAAAATTACATTCTTCTTATTCAATATGGTTGTGGGGGATATAGATTGAGAAAGTCCTGAATGAATCTCCTATATTACCTAGCTCTCCCAAGGAAAATATGATTATCCTAACAGATTTCATGGTCATGGACAAGAACTAGAAAAAAAACCTTCTAAGGATCAACCAGTATTTCTTTATGAGAAACCAAATTCCCAAGAAAGTGCACATCCCAAATACAAAAATGTCTATTTGATTACTTGATAGAAATCTAATGTGATCAATGTTTAAAAAATATGAATTTTTTTTTCTAGAATGGGATTCTGTCGTCTTTTAATTTATCTAGATGTTATTGAAAAAAAAATTGATGAAATATCCCATGGATGTGTGGAAGGCCTTGTTAATGTGATCCATGATCATTGCAAGAGAATTTTATTATCCAAATGGAAAAAGTAAATTATCATACATATTATACATTCACCAAAACATTTTCATTGGTTTTTATTCCTTTCAAACCAAAAAATCAAGGATTCAATAATATATAAATAACATTTAAATCTATTGAGTACCCATAAATTAGTGAAATAAGTCATCATTGCTTGGAAATGAGTACTTGTTTTTCATATTGATCTGATTGATTTTAGAGTATTTCATACACAGATAAAGACTACCATCTCCCTTCATAGTGAACATAATTATAGAGACCCAAGGTGAAGTGATCAGTTTAAGAAATCCTTTCACCTAAATATCATGATGTTTCACCTTGGGATCATCCAACTTGGATATTTATAGGTGATTCAAAATAATTCATATAAGTCTCACAAAATATGTAAAATTGATCTCAAACCTAACTACGTTTTGTAGTAGTTTCCATGGGAAATCCTCTTGAATGAAATCTTGATATAGGTATACCATATATGGGAAAGGGGGGGAAATAACTGTTTAATCCATTTCAAGGATCATACAATACACATATGTTTAAAACTATTCTCTCTGACTAAGATTTTTTGCCACTCTTCCTAAATCTACATCTCATTCTCTAGTAAACATGAACATCTCCACTCTAAGAAATTAAAAATTCACTTTTCTATAATAAAAAGTATTCTGTTCAGTATATATGGTCAACCAATCCATTCCAGGATGACATTGAAACCTATTATCAGAAGAATTTTTATGTTCCAAACAAGCTAAAAGAAATCAACCACCAGAAGATAGTATGGAAATATATGAAGACAATCAACTTTCTTTCCTAGTGTAATATCAGTAGATCACAACTCAGAAGTGTATTTAACTGGTAAATCCAAAACAAAAACCACTTGAGAAGACATGAATAAATGGGTTACACTAGTATTAGACAATGAGAGAGAAAATATATAAGAAATATGGATTGTATGTAAATCTATTAAGGGTTACTCTCCTCTATTATATGATGCATGAAGAATCACATAAGCCCTTTTAGAAAGCCCTCCTTGATTCCATAGAGGTGTATAGGCCTCTGAATTCACTAAACCATGATGGTTCTTCGCCAACTTATAATTCTCTATAACTTTTATCTATGTTGAATATTATACGGGTAACCCAAAGGCCATGGAACATCACTAATTTAGATGACCATACCTTTGAAAATAATGACATGTATTTAGATAAAAAATGAAAGTGCTAAAGAATGTGTCACATCCTCAAATATTTATATCGCATAGAAAAGTCATTTTCTATATATGGAGTTGAAGAACCTATTCTCTTCATCAACTGAATACCCCATCCCTTTCATCCATCATCCAACATCTTCTTTTTTATTCATAAAATAGACAACTATACATGAACTAGAGACGACACCTATCAATCTACCAGAATCAGGGAGAAGACCCGCAACACTTTCTTCATTGATTAATTTTTCTATCATTACAAACATACAAAGGACTACAACATAGGTCATTATATTAAAGTCCAAATCATGTTACATTAAATCTTGTATAAATAAAATCCAAAACATTCAAATAATTTCTTCCAAATTCCTTGTTAGAAGAGGAGAAAAGTTAGTCAATTTGGTTAAGAAAGTATATTATTTATAAAATAACATCATCTATTTCTTTAGATACATAAACTAATGTGAATGATCCATCATCATAAGAACAGGTTAAAAACCCTTAAAAATGATATCTTTCAAGGTCTCAAATGTCATAAATTCACATATACAAGCCTAAAACTTGACATCCAACCATCTGAATGTAGTTAATTGAAGCATAAGGTTCACAAGATAAACCTTACTATCCTATTCGGTATCCAATTGTTCAATGATCATATATATGATCTGTATCTAGTCCTCTATATATTTAGAGCCTTTAGTTCCCAAGAATAATAGCTGGTGCTATAGATGGTAGTTATGAAAATAATTTACCATCATCATCCTAAAATTATTTTATACTTTACCTTGAAAATTAACTAGTATGAATATTTCAAACAAAACATGTTATAAAGATTAAGACACTTGATCAACCAAACAACCACACTTAGTTGAATCCTCATACAAAAAAATTCTTATAATAGACTCTACAGTATATCTAAAAGGGGAAATTTCCTGAAATTTGAGATAAAACCTTGGTTGAATCCAATATCATAAATATGAACTCATTGTATACAACCCAAGCACACCACGGTTAATAGTAAGGATAAAAGTAAGAGGCTACCCATAATATTAATTCATAACCCCCTACTATGTACCCATAATCGAATCCAAAACTCTAGTAATTTTTTGTTATTCATATCTATATATATTCATTAAATCATACAATAATAATTATCAAAGAAAATAATCCATGAAATATTTCACCAAATGGCATATCCTAATTTAAAAGAGAAATTAATTATTTGGTCCCTATTTATTGTATGAAATAGTAATATGACATGTGATCTTATATTCCTAAAAATTGTGGTTGAATGCATAAAAAATCAAATAAGTTGGTATACCCATATAATTTGCATCACCAAATGTGAATTTTAATAAAATGTAAAATTTCATAATAGAAAAAAAGGAAAAAATTACCATTTCCACTCAAACATAATGGTATACTATGTAGTACAAGTTAGTAAATCACATAGTTCCCCTACCTGAGACACAACCATCCTAAATCTTTCCAAACTTGTGAAAAATCAAGTCATATAAAGAAATAAATTACATAATATTATTCTCTGATACCATTTTGTCACACCTCAACAAAAACTGTAAGGCCAGATCCAAAATTCAAAATTACATCATTCATTCCTCGACATATGAAAGAGGTTTCCTATTAGTAGTGAGTGGAAAAGGAGCATCATGGGAAGACTATAACCTTGGTACCAAGTGAATAATAGAATACAATAATGGATTCAGTAATGAGTAAAAAAATAAAGATTTATAAAATATATAATCATCATAAATATATCGTACTAAGAAAGTACCAACCAATGAAATATCAACAAGGGATGTCAATTCATAAATGAAAACTATAAAAGGGGTATCTCGACTGTTATTGGAATGATATATAAAATAAATAATCTAAATAAGAAAATATAAAAAACATCTTAAAGTCTATCTAACAATACCTACATCTTCTCTATAAACTTTCTAATTTGTCCACCATAAATCCATTTCCATTTATTTGATCCATGTTCATTAAATTAATAATAGTAAAAAAAATGAGTTGGGTGTGATTACTAGAATTACTAGGAAACATATAACATCCCTATCATAGGTGCATAAGATATACTGGTTCATCCCATGAATTTAAAAATTATAGACATATGATGAAATATGCCACACATTCCAAATTTATAGGATAGAAACTTATAAAGAGACTCTAACTATTTTGTCTCTTTATTGGAAGTATCACTAACTAGCCATCTCACACATCCTCCTTAATGGGATTGTCCAAAGACATGTCTAAAACATTCCCCATGAAGAAATATAATGGTTAAATATTGACCAAAATTATGACACATCTACCTTATGGAATTGTCTATTTGGAAATACCAACATGCGAAAATGAAAAGGAATATGAAATAAAACATATAATAAAATATTAAAATGATAAATAAATATAAAGTAATAAGAAGTATAAATCATATTCCATAACACATAAACATACAATAAAAACATCAATATATCTATCATATAACTACACATTAAATCCTCATGTTATTAAACATAAAATATTTGTCTCATGAGGCAATACACTAATTCCCAAAATCATGATATGAACCAATGAAATAGTTGATCTAATGTCTAGGTATTTCTATGTTAGGTGACACAACAATTTATGGATAGGGTAACCAATTATGTCCAACTACACAGCTGAATCCTATGACCATTCTAGATCTAATATAATTTTTCAACCTTGGATTACAATTGGGAAGAAACCACACCCAAAACATAGTTCAGGATCTAACATATACAAATAGATCAACTACTAATAATGATCCCTATTTTATTAATGTAAAGGTGAAAATTACCAGAATTCAGGTGCTGATTCCACCCATGATTAAAAAATATTATTTTATAACGTTTCAAAAAGCCTAGAACTGATCAAGGAATCTATTATATAATCAGTTATGATGATGGATAAGATAATATGATCACTTTATTATAGGGATGAATTCATTGTATTTTAAATGAGTATTGATTCATATTTCATGAATTAAATGGAGAATTTGGAAGTGGGAATAGGGATCCAAATTCAATAGAGATGGTTCCCAGGAAACTAGGGATCAAATAAGGAATTTTAGAGTGAGATAAAATATATAGGATGTCATGTTTTAAAAAAAAATAAACTAATGGTCCATAATATCCAATAAGTGGTGAAATTTATTAGTTAGTGTCCACCAACTGAGGTCTAATGTATTCTAGGAAGAACATATTCAACCCAGGATCCCCACATGTGATCTAGTGGTATCTACTGGTTGTCCATTACTTTCTCATTACATTGACTTCTTCCTATTAACCACACAAGAAAGATGGTGGCTTCCCACTAATTGGATGGTGGGTCTACTTTATGATAAATAAGTACAAATTTTCCACCATCCATTACTTTTATTACAAATATGAAATCCAGAATGCCATTAGAAAACCTCAAGATATATTAGAAACCCATAAATCATTTTATAAATTAAAAAATGGTATAACAAAAATAGAGGATATACATAAGACATTTACATGATGTGAGTTATATTTATTGGTTTGGAAAATTAATCCTATGATTAATGAGAATGATTAGAGATGGTATGAGTTCGATTATATGGAAGGGTATCACTATGGTATATGATTGTTTTTTGTATGTATTGTTTTTTTAATCAGGGCTATTGGGTGAAATTTAATGTGATCAATCATTTAGTGTCACAACGATCACACATATAATTTTATATATTAGTTTCTATAGAAATATTTCCTTTATATGGTTTATGAGGATTATTTTATGGAATTATACTCATTGGATAATGATTACAGTTATTTTTAAAGTGTTGTACAAAATTCCACATGCATTTTTTAGATCATATTATGTTTTGATACTAGTTATTTGTCATACTTGTTATGTTGTGTATCATTTATTTTTTATGTGAAAGCCTAATATTAATGGAAATGATGTAATTTTTATTCTCTGTGTTGTTTTAAATTTTTTATGAAATGATAATTTCCAACATGGTAAGTGATACATATGGAATGTATTATTTCTTTGTGGTACTGTTGAAAAAATTTTATTCCTGAATATATGTTTTTATTAATCTATTCTATGGTAAAATTATGACTTTGTTCTCAAACTGTGGTTTAAGAATATCCTTATGGTGGGAAATGTACCATGGACTATGGAGGATGTTTCCCTCATCGCACAATGAATTTCAATGGATTCCAAGGATAATGTATCTAGTTTTAGAGGAACTATTAGAAATTTTTGTTTTCTTTTAGAGATTATGTATAAATGATAAGGTCACATCTATTCATTACATGCAGTAATGGAAAAAAGAGTGGATCATAGAGGATATAAGCCTCCTGTGGGTATTGTGGTTAGTGTGATGACACTATTCATTATATGGATTAATTGAAACATGTATGTTTATGTGTTATCAGATCCATTGGTATTTATTACATTAAGTAATATTATATATGTTTTATGTTTGTGTTATTGCGTGAATTATAAATATTGTAATTTGATGTATGGTGAATTTTATGTGATTTGAGAGTGATTATGATCGATGTTTTGATGATTATCAGGGTTAGAGAATGATGTTTAGTGATATTGTTAACGGATCCAACAATAGTTTAACATTATTTTTTGGGTTTTGAATTTGGATTGAATATTTGGACGCTCCATTAATTCCTCTTGGAATAATGCATTTTTAATAGGTTATCATAACACAAAAGTGAATGAAGTAAAGTGTTTTCAAGAGGCCAAATATAGGATGATTGATCAATTTTTTCAAGATCAATTAGATGTGGTGACATGGAAACCACTGTTGGCATGTTGTTAGAGTGTTTAGAATGTATTTCTAGAATGAGATTCTGATTGTAGTGAGCACTGATTATTAAGAATCATCATTTTTTATTCAAACATTATGGTGTGGACTTCCAAAATATGGCAAATTTTTGTAGATGAAATTATAGTTTCTCTGTGTGGATAGGTTCTCTAGAGTGTGTCCATAATGATTTAGTTATGGTGATAACTGATATCTTTGTTTATTATTAATTTTCCACCATAAATTTTGAGTTTCATAGAGGAATACTATCTACTATTCAATGGTGTAACATGATTTATTTATTTTTAATTCATGAATGAGTTTGGTATAAATTTATTTTTTAATGGCTACTATGATTTTTTGGGGATGGAAAGTGCTATGGTGGGGAGGTTGTATAATAGGTGGCCTTCTATGTTGTGAATATAATTGAAATTTTTATTTTTTGGATTCTAAATATTATGAGTTATATAATTTCAATTTATCCAATTATAAAATTAAAAACTATTTTCTTGATCTTTATGTTTATATGGGAATTTGTTTTAACCCTAGTGATGGAATTTTGAGAGATTCATTACTGGGGAATTTTCTAGACTATATTATCTTTTATCTATTAAAAATTAATTGTTTCATTTATGTTAATGATGATATCTCCTAAATAGAATCTCATGTTAAATTTACAAATTTAGATCTGAGATTAAAATGAGAATTTTTACCTTGGTTAGTTAAAAAATATCTTTTGGTTTTATTCCCTTGGTAAGGAATTTTATTGGGTATTTATGTTTTTTTTATATTTTTTACAATTTTTTAATTCCTTCTCCAATAATTTTCTCCCACGTGTTAAGAAAGGTGAATTTATGTTTTACCTTAGAGGCCACTCCAACCAAAAGGTATGTCTTTGGGATTGAATAGATATATTTCAAAGAGAGGCTCCCTCAATGATAGATCAATATTTATCATCCACTAAATAAGGTTCCAAATTCAATGATTCGGTAAATCTCTATTAGCTAAGCCTATTATTTTGTAATCTATAATATCCCCTTTTCCTCTAAATAATAAATTTATATTATGATTATTGATAAACTGGGGGTTGGTTGAGAGCAATCTTAAAGGGATTATCTGTGATTGTGAATTGGATGTAATATTATTTTACACTTTCCTCATTCAATGAAAAAAATTGAAAAAGTAAAAAATATGTTTTCTGTGTTCTCAGAAGAAAATGTAGATTATTTTTTTATTATGTTTTTTTCTTTTTTTCTTGTTTCTATTGTTATTACTATTATTATTGTTGTTGTTATTATTTTATTTAAAAAAATATTTATGGTGATAGTTTACCCTTTAACAAAGGACATTTCTAATGGTAATCCATATTACCATTACTCATGGGATCCTAGATCAATGTGACTACTTTTTATAGTTATACATGGGGCATATTTAATGGTAACTAATAATTACCCTTATATAAGGGACCAAAACAAGGGAAAAATAGTTATCATTGCACACGGGGACCTATTAAATGGTAATATCCAGTTACCCTTACATATGAATTGATGTCTAAGGGTAAAAACCAGTTTATATTATGAAATTACCATCCCCCCACCAAACAGTCATGCATAAGAGTAAAAAACATGGATAAATTTTAAAAACTATTAATTTTCTTTTTTCACGGTACATTATTAGATGTATTTAGGGTTTTGGGGGGAATATTAACAAATATTTATCCTGTAAAATTTAATTTTGTAATTAATTATAAAATTAACTTTGAAATTATATTATAAATAACATATTTTAAATAAACGCAGTCTTATCCTCAAATTGATGGAAGGTGGTCATTCTATCTTGGATGATATTTAATTTTCATAGTAAGTATTTTTTATAAAGGTAATAACTTTGTGCAAGGTTAGAGGTCACAATTCATAAAGAATAGAATATTTATTTTATTTATGTACCATTCCTTAATAATTTTCACCGCATTATCTAATTAAACATTTAATATTATATTATTAATTTTATTGAAAAAAAATACTTATGAATTAATGAATGTTTTAATTTCCATGACACGGGAAAACAAATGTTTTGATTCCACAACCACTAATGATTGAGGAATTTATTATAAAAGGTTCAATGTTATATTTATACCCTATAATGATGAAAATTAAATTTAATGAAATTTTCATTAAACCCTTATTAAATGAACTATGATTCAATGTCCATGAATAATCATTTAGTGATAACTTGTTTCTGTGGAAGCTTTTTGTTGAGGAAATTAGTATATATATATATACCCTTACTTGGAATAAAGTGGGTGAATCATGTATCTATCATATCCCTTGTGATAGTCACCTTATGATTTCCAATACAAGGATTCATGATAGATTATTTACGACCTACCTGAGGTGCCATGTTTGATATGAAGTGTATACCATGTGTGGATTGATATTACTAGAACCACTGTTGTGTTTCCTGATTAGAGAGTGGAATTTCTCTTTCTCCCCACTAAAAAATTAGACCCTTGGTGGAGAGGAATCAGGTTATTGATGATATATTTAATGAGTGTACTGACAATGGATGTCTTGATATGTGAGATAAGAATTATGCCAAATTTCATTAATTCTGTAATGAGTGGATTATATTGTGATTCATATAATGTGTCATTATTAATATGATAATTATGAGGGAAATTATACCTAGTGAATGATGGGATTATTCTGGGATGTGATATTGGGATAAGACAAACTATGGATGATGTCAACATTATGATGAGACATATGGGGCCATTGTGGGTTTTCCTAGGATATCTTAAAACCATTAGGGGTTAGTATAATAAAATGTGATTTTTAAAATTAGGTTGTCACCATAAACCTGGTGGATTATGTTGTGGTATTGATGTGTGAATAATAATATTGTGATATTATATGAGATAAATTCACTACAGTCACATACATGTTTATAAGTATATATGATAAATCCTAGAATCTGACCATTGTGTTTATATATATTTTTAATAACAGCATACATGGAATTAACTTATATTTCATACTTATTGATTTCATAGGAACGCATTCAAAGAATCAAGGTTATTACTAACACTTCTAGAATACATATGATCACCTCCTATTAATCCACATGAAGAATAATTCTAAAATAATACCTTTGATTACATAAAATGAATCAGTTTATTTCTAATACTTTTGTATGCCCTAATATTATCTTATAGGAATCGTCCTTCTATAGTATCTAACTATATTTACTTATATTACATCATATATATTAAATTTATGTTTGGTTCTAGGGAATTCTTATGTTCTATTATGGGAATTAGATTCATCTCTTATATTATTGAATTCCCAAGATTCAATTGATTGGGATCTCTATTCAAATGACTATGAAATGTATATGTTATTACCTAAGATTTGACTCTTTCTATCCAATATGATGGAAGTAATATAATTTCCAAATAGGATTTTACTATATTCCTAATAAAATAAAATTCTTATTATAATAACATGGATTATATTTTTAGTCTTATATATAATTTCTAGGATAGTACATAGGATTTTCCCTTTATTTATATGTGGGATGTCTATCATTCTTTGTCTAATATGGTTTGTGCACCTACTTTATGTAAATAATTTTGTTTTTATATAAAACTCAGTACCTCCACCTATTACTATTTGGAATGATAAAACCATGTTCCTAGACACACTCTATCAACACATATAGAAGGTATGTTATATCTCATTTTTAATGTAAGAACAAGAGGATCATCATTGGTTATTTTAATATTAATTAATTATGTTTTACTTATTTTGTGCATATCATGTTTCAATACATCTATATTTTTAAAAAATACCCATTTTGTAGATCCCTACTGATTCTTATGGACACCCTTCATAGTTAGAAATGGCACTTGGGTACTTACGAATACATCACTGATATATGGTTCAAGTAGGATAATGGCTTGATGTTTCATGATTGGGATGGATAATATAGAGGGATTTATGAGACTAGGATATTATATCTCAATGATTGAGGTAGAGGATCTTGTACATTAACATTTTATTTTATTTGTACATGTAATCATCCTAGTGGTAGATTAAATTAATTATTCTAGTCTAGTATTTTTTCTATATGATTGATTTCTTTCATATGTCATTTTTTAAGTCAATTATATTATTTATAGATTTTTCATACTCTAATGTTTGATATAAATATAATTTTTTAATTATTGATGTTTCTTAGTAAGATTTTATTCTATAATATCGGATTTAAACACCCTTGTATTATGTTATTAGTTAGAAGAATCATTCATACAGTGACATGGACCAGTTTTCATAGGGTGATTCCAACTAATACAGTAACTAGTGGTCTCCTATTAGGGGATGTCACATACAATAACTAACCATTATTTTAAATATATTTCCAGTGGAAGAACATGGAGTAAAAGGTGGATTTTAGATATTTTTCCTTATTGGAGTCCTAACTTAGGTGGTTTACATCAAAAAAGTTGTTGTTTTTATTATATATTAAAATTATAAAAATGTACAAATGTTAAATAATGAATTTATAAGATACAAATAGTTACTAGTGCTTTATATTCTTGTATAGATAAGTATATGAGAAACATTTCATTCAATTTCAGTGGATTTGATCATTACATATACATCATAAATGTGAATAATCAAATCATGTTGGTGCACATTTTTTATAAGACATGGATTTTGTAGTCTAAGATGAGGGAAAAATCAAACTATTTTCTAAATATATGATATTAAGGTTTTAAATATCTATCCTTGAAGAGTTATAATTTTTCATAGTTTTCTGTGTCTCGTGAAAAGAATTATATATTTATTTCTCAATGAATATTACTTAATGAGATTGTCAATAAATTTCATATAATGGATTTATGGATGATGAAAGCACTGTTGTAATTTAGGATGATGATTTTATAATAAGATTGTTTCAATATCTACAATTTCTTAAAATATATGAAATCAATTGATTCTTATTATGCAGATGTTGTGATTCTATTTTATTATATGTTTTCCAGATCATCATTTTGTGTTTCTAATTAATTATGACTCAAAAATGTTCATGATTTATTACATTTTTGAATAAGGATGATTTGTGAATTAAGTTATAATTCATCTCACTATTTCATAAAAATGTACTTTTTCGATTGAATTTTTAAATTTTACCTATTTATTTTTTATTTTAGTTTTCATTGACCTTTTTTATTGTGGAATTTTTAAATTTAATTGGGAATCAAAATTTGAGTTTTAATTGAAAATTATGTTAAATTAATTGGATCAAATAATTATAGAAAATACTTTTTTTATTCAAATTTAAAATATATACAGTCTATGTTAAAGTGTATTTAATAATTTTAAAAACACATTTGTTCAGAAATTTTGATATACATACACATATTTTAGATAGGTATCTAACATGGACCACTACTATGATGAGGTTATACTACCATCCCATGTGCTACCGTAGGGTACAATGGTGAGAAGGTGGTCTGATGACAATGCCTGAAAATATTGTGTTCCAAAAATGATATGGAATTAATAGTGTGTGATTTCAAAATTTATATCCTTAAACTACAACCATGATTATGAAATGGTGGCTTCCATACCCTCAACTGTAGGTTCTGGACCTGTAAACATGGTAATGGATTCATTTTATCATACCTTATTTTATTTAACATGTCTAAAAATCCTATTATTTTGGGATTTAGGTAGTGGAATGTTTTAAATATAACATAAAACTAATATTTAGCACTCATGAGTAAATTTATTACTTGTGATAATCCATTGGGAATAGAAAATTATATTTTTGGACTGTCGAGTTTGACTTATCTCATTGAGTTGTGATCTTTGTGGATCCTAGTTAGATAAGATTCTACCAATGTAGGATCTTGTGAAGTATATATTCTAGGTATAAGAGCATTGATTTTTGGTGAATAAAGGTTGATACCATTGTGATGTTCATATGAATAAGGTAATCCAATTAGAATTCGAATTAATATAAGGATAATCTATACATGTTTAGTTTTATATACTCAATGAAATTGAAATCATGCCGATATTGAACTAGTATCTCTTCTAGATTTTAGAATATAACGCATGATTATAAGTAAATAATTAAATATTAATCAAGGGTGAAAATAAAATTAATTGAATAACCTATTTCTAGATTGAGGCATCTGGTTGTTGACCATAATTTGTGAGTCAATGAATATTGGAAAGATGTCAATAAAATAAGCTGATGCTTGAAAAAAGAAAAATTAGATGAACCTATGAAGTATAAAACATGGGGAATAATATAAATAGTATCTTGAAGAGGTTTATATCCAAGTTGAAAGAAGGAGTAAGGAAGATTAAATCTTAGTGGTTGATACAAATCTGGATGAATATGAGTCTAATCATTTGAACTAAAGATTCACTAATTATGATGATAACTATTATAAACCCACATTGATGGAAATATTACCTTGACCTAAGAGGATGATAAATCCAAAATTGAACATATGTTTTATTGATTTATAAATTATAGGTTCTCATAGAATTGGGGTTTACCTAATTAATCCATAACTCATTTATTGTGTAGCTATTGTATAATTCATTCTACTATCTCATGAATATGATATAATAAACTCCCATAATAAAAATTAATTTCAACCATGATGAGAAAGATAAAGAGGAAATATTTTTTGATCAAATTGGACTATTAGAATTAGGGTAAATACTAACTGAGAATCCAAAAACTATTTTGTTTTTTGTGAAAGGTATTAGGAATAAAGAAATATTTCATGCTCAAAACCATTGTGTATTATTTATTTGATGAATTAAAGTCATGTTGATGGTCTCTGGGAACTTGTGGAGTTAGAATAGGAATACTGAAAACCAAATAAATTAATTCTACATTAGATAATTCAGGTATATATGTTATGTGATTCATGTAAATCATGATAATGTATCATGTAATTAACTTCACTAAGATTAATATATGGAAATTAATAGTTGAGTTTGTAAATGAAAATTTTAAACATTAATACAACATTTCAAATTAAATAGGTTGTGTTTTTTCAAGGACTCCTCGGTAAAGTTTCTTTGAGGATTAATTTAAATTTTTGATTGATAATTTCTAAAATCAATTTTTAGAGAGAAATGAAATCATGACCATAGAGGAATATATTCTGAAATATTCTGGATTTCTATGTTAAAACTAAAAGGTAGAATGGATCTAGTATTTTTCTTTATATACTTATAAGTTAGTGTCGATGTTAGAACACTTATAGTAGCATATTCAATTAGATGGGTTTAGATTTTGTCAGATAAAGGTGATAATAGGATTTCATAAAATGTTTTTGGAAGATAATACTGAATATTATATTAGCATGGCTGTTTGTCATGAAAAATTTGACACGTGACTCAATAAAATAAATTTTACAAAAAATAGAAAGTTGAGTGGTCATTTGTGGGGAAGAATAATTTTAGAGAGGATTCTAGAGTAGGATATAGGGATATTTTTTGGAGAATATTGGTACATATTATTATTACTATTTTCATCAATGAAGATGAAGTGTGGAGACTTATTTTTCATTTTGATCATGATCCTCTAATTCCATAGGGTCAAAAACTAGTGGATAATAGTGCCAATTTCTATACAAAAATATATTTCATAAATTTCATAATTTATGTTTATAAATATGTTGTTTTCATTGATATTTTATTTACTGTTGCAGTTCATTCATCCTATTATTGTTTATCATTTTCTTCCATTCTATGACAGACACATCTCTAATCAGAGAGTCTAGTTAATTGATTATGGTATGGTGATTCTGTATGAGTAGGAGTTAGATTTTGATATTTAATATTTAAATTTATCTATTCATGATTTAGGATCTATAGGAATCTGAGTAACTAACTATTTATTTATACATAATGATCATTATGTATAATAACCATCCCTTATTTAATGGTGATCATCGTTTTTTACGATATTTTATCTATATTTAAATCATTATAGTATGTGTGAATAGTGATCATAAACTATGCATTGAGTAAATTATATGGGTGATAATATGGTTAGTAAATAAATAATGATTGATCCATGATAATTACTATGTTTAGGAACTGTTTCCATTATTTTGATTCTAATTCTCTCATTCTTCTAATTTTATTATGTTTTTTTCAGTCCCCCATTTTTTATTTTGATTGCTCTGAACTATTATTTTGATTTATTGATTGTCTCCTTATAAAAAATCTAAAATTTATATAAAAAATTTCAAATAAAGTGACAAAAGTTGTATTGAAGTGGCCTCATATGAGATATTCAAGTGTTTGCTGCAATTTAGAATTTGGGATATATCATGATATAGTTTTAATGAAAACACACCTAGGATTCCCCTGTTAGAGTCATTATAGGGGAGATGTTAGAATATTTTATAAAATATATATAAGTAATATGGAATATTTTAACAATTTGGAATTATTATTTTATGATGGATTGAAAATTTGATAATATAGAAATATAATATTCCTTTATTTCAAAGTCAAGAATAATGGATAAATAAAAACATAATCCAATCATTGAAAATTAATATCTTGAAATAGTTAGAAGCTCATCCTTTAGATAACAAAAAATATATTTCATAATACTATTAAATTTTCTATACTTGAAATACATGTCTAATTAAATGATATTGAGAAAACTATATGATAAATATATTAAAAATAGAAATGAATTTGTGGGATATCCTAAAATATCTTTTAGATTAAATATTTTTCCTGTCTAATTCATTGTTTGAAGAAATTTCATTCTATACCTGTTGAAGACCATCAAAAACATATCCAATAATTTATCATCATTTTTATAACCATGAAACTAATGGGGATGAATGAATATCAAATCAATATAAATAGTTTTCCATTTCCCATAAGTGTTTTATCAAAGTTTGAGTTTTATTACTACCAATCTATAGATATATAGGATTATTAGTAGTTCAAGAATCCATTCTATGAGAAATTCAACCCATTATTTAGGACTAACTCTTTTAGATAATATATCTATGGAATTGGGAAATAAAAAGAGGAGAGTTAACATGTATATTGGGGAAGGATTATAAAACAATTCTTAAGCTATCCTCATTACTAGATCACGTATTTTTATCTCAGTCAATTTTTTTATAAAGGATTAGTCTTGATGGATAGGATCGTGATAGATGAAACTATTATTGGGTGTTTATTTGATAGAAACCTTATTTTTTCTTGTAATGTAATTATTAATATGGACTAAATTCCCTATAGATTCTAAATAAAGGATCAATTTACCATAAAAAATCTGTTGTTGTATCTATTATAAACTCCAATAAAGGTGGAATTGAAATTAAGTTGTGTGATATCACTAATTGGATGAGATAGATTTCATAGACCTCTATCTATTCACAAAATCCATCTAAACCAATTTTTCCAATTCTAATACAGTAGTCCATCTATTTATATAATGTCTATTTCAATTATTAGGGTCCTAAGAATTAAAAAACTATGAAATCATTTAATGGGGTATTCCCTTCAAATCCTTTTCAGAACAATCAAAATTTTCAATTTCTAAAAAAATAACAAAACTAGGCCAATTCTTCCCACAGAATATTTCATCCATAGATGGAGTTACAAATAGTATATTTATGGAACACGATTAACCAAAAAGTTATTTCAAGTAAAAATTAAAAATAAAAAACCTAGGTATAATTATAATATATTTTTTAATCAAGAAATAAGTAATTTCACATCATTTAAAAAATAAAAATAATTAATATGTTATAAATATACAACCCACTCAAAATAATTAAAAAATTTATTCACTATATGTGTATGCTGTTAAAATATAATGAGAATATCGTAATGAAAAAAATGTTGTTTAAAAATTTGTAAACAAAAATAGGCCAAATGGAGACTAAAAATAGTTTGAAAAATAAAGGCAATGGTAATATTCCATCATAAGGTGATGTGAACTCAAGAGGAAAAGAGGATTATAGTATTACGATCGTAACAAGAGGAACTCAAATTAGAAACCAACTAGAAAAATTTAATTAAACAGAAACTAATAAGGATAGTTTCACTATGAAACTAAATTAAAAATGACCTGAAGAGGTTACAAAGTCACAAAGTTAACCTATTCATAATTTTTTTTAAAACCCTTTATATAATGTGAAAAAAAGAGAAAAAAGAAATCATTTCTAAATGAACATGTAATGATTTACTAAATTTTTTTGTCTCTTAAAAAGAGAAGAACAAAGTTAATGATTACTTAAAAATGTATATCGAGCCATTTTCTTAGCCTTAGTTAAACCATATAGTTAAAAATATGTTTGAAACTCAAAGGGATAATGAAGCTATTGATACTTATATGAATGATCAATTTATTATTAATATGTTAGATGTTTTCAAATAAAAAAAATAAATGATAAATTCCTCACAGAAATGTGTGTTTAGAAACAAATGCTAATGGGATGTGAGAATTCCAATTTGGTGAGGAATATTTTACCAATAATACAACATTATACCCCTTCAAAATGTTAGGATCCAGTTACATTATCTATCTACTGTGTTTTGGGGGGTAAATAATTTCAGGATGCAAAGTTTGATTTTGGTTCCCCACAAAATTTCATTCCTTATTCATTATTTCATCTATATAGGCCGGATAGTTTATAAAATCTTGAATAGTTATCCATATGGCTAATATAAGTCATTCTATAATCTATTTATTATTTGAATATGATTTGGTAAATGTATAGGATCTTATTTTCATAGATGATTTTTATAAGTTTTATATGGAATATGTAATATTTATCACACCTTAAAAAACATTTCTATGTAGTCCATATTTGAAAAAATCTAATTATATAATTAATATTTAAAATAGAACAATTTATTTATTGTTTTGAGGCGAAATTGTTAACATTGAGATCATTGAATCAATAAATAACCCCATAATCCCATTCTTAAAAACAATTTCATATGATTGATTGGTTTTCAATAGAGTTGTTTCAAAATTTAAATATGAATTACCATCCAAGAAATTATTTGATAAATAAACCCACCATAAATGATAATATTTAAATGTGTTATGAGGCTATTAAGACCAAATGTAATTTTTAAAACATTGCATGTTTTTTAGTTTTCTAAAGATTAAAATGGTGACGAATCACTTATTCATGTTGAAAATTATTTATAAATGTATTAGGATTATCTGTAAGTATTTGGAACATAATAATTAACATAGGATTATATAATTTTATATGAAGATGAATCTAAATTTTATTGAATATATTCAAAAACAACCACACACTTTAGTTTTTGTAGATCAATACATTAACCCTGATAATGCTTTAATAGAATAAACTAGTTGAAACATGAAAACATATTATTAGGATGTCAAATTGTCACCATAAATTTTTCATTATAATATAATATTTTATTTAACTGTGATACATGATTACTGTCTATAAATTTTTATGTCACTACACTTTTTCCTATAAATTGAACTTAATGGATATTGAATTCATGGTTAAAATAAGAGTTAAAAAAACCATAGAACCCATTTTGTCTAAAGTTAACATCCAAACTACTTATAAACATAATGATTCACCTGAAAATTAAAATATTAATAAATGGAATATAAAATAAGATTTCTTGTAATATTTACAATAATGATATGCAGTGTACACAAGAATTAACTCACCTAGGTTCTTTAAGTGAATAAAAAAGTAACAATATGGTCATTAGATGACTTGTATGATATTATAAATTATGGTTTCATGAAAAATATTTTTCTATAGCATTATTACGAAACATTTATAAAATTATATATAAAATAGAATATTACCCTCATTGATGTTTTTAAAAAGAGGTTACTACTTCATTGGTTGTTGGTATAATTTCCCATATTTGATATAGTCAATGGTTATTCACAGTCTCTATTGTTTTTAAAAATCATTTGATTACTATGTTCAATAATAAATTTATAAAATTAGTTCTAGATAGGTTGACCAAAAAGTATAAGGATTTAATAAATTATATTAATCCAAAACTATTTACTTGAAAGGATTAATTTTCATTTCCTTTTTATGAAAAATTAATGAAGGGTCAGTTGGTATATTTCATTATTGGTTCCTAGATGAATTTCATGTTTAAATTCATATTTATATTTCTCCAATAGACTATCATAAATAAAATTTTACATAAAATTGTGGTAAATTTTATTAATTTATAATTTGGTTTTTACTATGTAATTTCTCATCTACCTTTCAAAGATACATGGGTTTTCTTTTTTTAATTTCTTAAGGAATATATGGTGTTTTTATGAATTATTTTACTATGGATCTGAATTTTTTAAGGGTTTCTTGGATGTTAAGTAGTTTTGAAAAAAATTGAATTATAAAGAACATTATTCTAAACATTCAAAAATTATATTTTATAGATGATAGTATAATGTTTGATTGTCATTAAGTGTCTAGGTATGGGATTTTAGTGGAAACATCCATGTTTGACATTCTCCCTTTAGTGTCTTTTAATAAGACCATAAAGAATATTTGGTAATTTATTCTCCATGATGGATTTAATGGAGGATAAAAAATATAAATTTTATATTGAATTTCTATTAACTAGACTCTAATAAAATATATTCATTTTTTCATAAGAGTTGCATGTAATATTTTTAATGAAATAAAATAGAAACATATTCCCCACCAGTATTTTGACCATTATATTTGGAATTTCTTTTGAATTCAGGATTTATTATTAAGTATTCCACTTAGGTGTTTTCCTTTATCAAAGTTTATAAAGTATTTCACAAGTCATAACTTATGTTTTTTGGACATCAAATTATTTCAAATCAAAATGAACAATTGAAAAATAATGTTTTGGTGTTCGTTGTGATTTCCCATGTAAAATTTAGATTTAATAATTTGGTATCAATAGCTATGGTTCTAACTTATCATTCATCTATTATATCTCCCAGGAATAAAAAATATATAAACCCATTTATAGTTAGGTAGATCTTGATACTTTAGTAACTTAACATAAATATCAATGATTATAAAGGAATTAACAACATTTTGGAAGATCATTTGAGTAGGATAAATATTGATTTCTATCTACAAATTTCATCTATTGAACCCATGTATGTAATTTTACCTATGGTGATATTTTATTCATCTATTTTTTATATGAAACTTTGGTTTACTAAAATAATGAATTTCATTTTTTTAGATTTCATACTCACATTTTTTCAAAATTTATTGTTGAAAGATTCATTAATGTATCTAGGAAATATGTTTAGGATGATCCATACCTATGTAATTTGGGATATGATCATAATTTTACATGATGTATCACAAATTCTAAAAATATTTCAATGAATATATTATTCCATATATGGGAAGTGGAGGCCACTTTGGGCCTATGAGAAGAAATATGAAGGATTTGGATTTAAAGTTATTTTCTCTTAAAATTAATAAATATTCCTAGTAAATTTATAGTAATTTTAAATATGAAAAATTATAAGGAAAATTTTATCTAAATAATGAAATTCCAAAAATTCGTATTTAAATTGTGATGTCTTTGATGTTTGGGGTTCATATTTCATCCCTCTTCTCAATTTATTGGGATATTCATATATTTTAAGAACCCTGTTTTTGCTGTGAAAGACTTTGGAATATTCTTGATGATATTCCAGAGCAGCGCCTTCAGATGGCATGCGATTCCGAGCCCCGGAGTGGCCAGAATTAAATTTTTAGTGCGTTCACACTGGAAATGCTAAATAAATGGGATAACTCCTAAACAGAGTTCCGGATCAGGGATCCGAGTGTACGGATGGGTCCGGAATGGGGTGTTTACCCTAGGAACGACATAAAACTTGGCGGCGCGGGATGTTTGGAACCCTCGCCCTCTCCCGGAACATTAAACGGATAAATAAATTAATTAATTTATTCGTTTAATGGTGAAACTCGATTATCTCTTAAACGGTGGCTCGGATTGGAAAATCGAGGGCACCTTTGCGTTTGTAGCATGCCTTTTACCCAAGGTGGGGTATAATTTTCGCGGGTGCGGGTCGTTTGTGAAAAATGGCCCCAGGGGCGTTTTCGTAATTTGGCGACCTCGGGCGCTAAGTTTAATAAGTTTTGAACGGGGTCTCGGATTAAAATTTAGAGACCACCGTTGTGCTCGGGAGGTCATGTTTACCCCAGGGACGCCCTCATTTTTGTCTGCTTCGGGAGCGGAGTCGGGGGCGTGTCGGGCGGTGTGTTTAAGTGTTTTTATTTAAACATGCACCCCACCTTCTTCCTCTTCTTCTTCTTCCTCACAACCCCTCCCTTCCCTTCTTCCTTTCGGTGAGCTCTGGTGAGCTCCGGTGAGGTGGCTCCGGCGAGGTGGCTCCGGCGAGACGATGGCGCGCGGCGGATCGCGCGGGAAGCGCCGGGCGAAGCCCAACGAGGTAGGCGGATTTGAGTTTTCCTCCCCTTCCCCGTTTTAATCCTCATTTATGCTCAATAGCCCCATTGGATCTTCGAACAAATCTCGTGGTTGCGTATATCTCGTCCCTAGATTTCCGGAAAGCTATTCGGATCGAAATTTCGACCACTGGATCGTTCCCGGTGGTCCTTGGAAATTTTCCGGCCACGGCCTGTTTCCGGCGAGGGCCGAAGGCAGCAGACGGCGGCGGCGCAGGGCGGCGCGGGGCGGTGCGAGGCGGAGCAGGGCGGTCGGTCGGGGCTTCGAAGGCGGCGGCGACACTTCCGAGAGGCGGCGGCGCGCTTCGGCGGCAGCTGTCGGAAGCCGGCCGCGGGCGCCGGCGAGCGGAGGAGAGGGGGGTCGCGCAGCGCGCGACCCCCGTGCACGACCGCGTCCCGCGTTTTGCGGGTCGCTGTGGGAAATCAGCCGGCCGCGAGGCGGCTGGTCGGCTAAAGCGAGCTGCGGCGAGCTGGCCGCGGCGGGGTGAACCGGACCCGCGACAGAGCCGCGGGCCGGCGCGGGCCGGCCCAAGCAGGGCGGACCGGCCGGTCCGGGCCGGTCCGACCCAAGGGGCTTTGCCCCTCAGCCTTCGGACGCCCGTATTTCGGGCTACGGACGTCCGTTTTGCGTGTCGTCTGCGGCGGCACGGACCTGACACAGAGACGGTCTTTTTGAGATGGTTTCGGGAATTTTCAATTCTCGAAACGAGGGGCCGCGGAGGCGCGGCGTGTCTTTAAGTAGACGAGCATTTCTCCCAAGATTCTTGTTTTGGACGGCGCGGACGCGTCCGACGTCTGTTTTGAGCGCCGTCAGCGGCGTTGGGGCCCTGGCACTGAGGCGGAGGTTTCTAGGGAGGTTTCGGGCGTCGAAACCGGAGTTGAGGCATGGGCCCCACGGGCCGACTCTTGAGCTGCGTGCGGCGTTTCCCTCCTTTTTCACCGGACGTCCGTTCGGGACGTGCGAAAAATCGATGTTGGGTGTTTTTCTGAGGGCGTCGTGTTGGCGCAGTCTGCCTGCTGTAATTCGGCACGATGGTGCGGGGCCCACGAGGGCCGTTTCTGGAGTTGACGGTGATTTCCATCTTTATCATCGGGCAACAGTTTTGGACAAGTGAGTAGTCCATCTTGTGTACTTTTTCGAGAGGATTGCAACGGTGTGATCCGTTCGTTTAGTTTCAGGACCGGGATACGGGTCCCACGTGGCACTGCTCGTGTGCGGTGCGCCGGAATGCATCTTTTTCTCTGGATACCCGTTCTACTCAAACGAGTAGTGCTTTTGACGTGCTTTTCCGAGAGCTTTGCGATGGCGCAGTCTGCCCGACCATTTTTTTGGGGTCGTGGTGTGGGTCCCACCAGACCCGGCTACGGTGAATAGTTCCATTTTTACCGGGTGTCTGTTTTGGGCGATTGAGTACTCAATCCCGTGTGTTTTTTCGAGGGTATCGCAGTGGCGTGATCCATTGGTTCAGTTTCGGGATCTTGGGGTGGGCCCCACACGGGTTTGGTCACTATGAATAGTACATTTTCCACCTATTGACCGTTTCGGGCGAGTGAGTAGTCTAACTCGCGTGTTTTTCCGCAAGGATTACAACGGTGTGATCAGTTTGGCTGTACAGAGCCTCTTGAGAAATCTTGAAAAATGTGGAAGCATTGAAAGGGTGCTCCAGTGGTGGTTCACCCTACTTTTCTTGTAGCGTACCTTTGGTGAGTCATCGCGTGCACACCCATGTGAGTGATGTAAATGCTTGAGGTGACGTGGTTGGTCGTGCCTGGGCCTTTGAGGTGGAGTTGTTACGTCACGCCTTCGTGCTGACGTAGGGTGGCATGTGCACGATAGCCTATGGGCTAGAACGAGGTATACTCTGGGAGTATACGGGAGCGCTTGGAGGTACGTGTGGTTTTTACCTGAGATGTTCGTGAGCTTGGTTGGGGTTGACTTCGGGTCACACGTCGTGTGGGCCCCATGTGCATGTCGTGTTCTGCCTTACGTACTTTGACCTCTCGCGGCGTAGAGGGTCCCTCTGTGTGTTTGTTTGACCAGCAGGGGGAGCTCTTCCCCTAGCTCTGTGCTCGTTGGTTTGAACAGTAGGGTTGAGTGGTCTCCCCCTAGTTTTGTCCTCAATGGATTGGCCGGTAGCGGTGCTAGTGACACCCAGTGTTGGGGCAGGCGCTGCACCTCTTTTGGGAGAGCTATTCTGGAATTGGTTGGTTGCGCGACACCCACTCCGTGTTCGGTCGGCCAGTGTTGTACCCTCCTATAGAGATGGCAGATCGGTTCTAAGTTTTACCCTCCAGCGGGGCTGGGCAGTGGGTTACTCATCGACTTCCTCGGGCTTACCCTCCAGCAGGGCTGGGCAGTGGGTTTCTCATTGACTTCTTGGGTTTACCCTCCAGCAGAGACTGGGCAGTGGGTCACCCGACGCTATTAGGGTCTACCCTCCAGTAGAGACTGGGCAGTGGGTCACCCGACGACCTCTTGGGGTCTACCCTCCAGCAAGGCTGGGCAGTGGGTCTCCTGTCGACTTGTTCCAGGTCTACCCTTCAGCAAAGCTGGGCAGTGGGTCGCCTGTCGACTTATTCCAGGTCTACCCTCCAGTGGGGCTGGGCAGTGGGTCGCCGGATGATGTGTTATGGTTTACCCTCCAGCGGGGCTGGGCAGTGGGTCACCTGATGATGTTAGGGTTTACCCTCCAGTAGGTCTGGGAAGTGGGACACCCGATATATGGTTATGGTTTATCCTCCAGTAGGGCTGGGCAGTGGGTCACCCGATATCATATTATGAATTACCCTCCAGCAGGGCTGGGCAGTGGGACACTCGTTGATATTCCAGGATCAGTCCTTTCTTCTAGGCTAGTCTGTGGCTTTCCTCCGTAGTTACCGGAGTGGGACCCTTGGTTGTACGGGTCGGTGATGGGACGTCTTGACTTTTAAGAGACCTCTCGACTGCAGGGTAGTGAAGAGGTGTGGTTTGACTTTCCTAGAACTCTCAAGTACGAGGGGCGCATTCCCACCGAGACACATTCTTATGACACGATCTAAAACCGTGTGGGTGAGTCAGTGCTGCCCAAAGCGGATAGTGTCGAAGTGAGGTGATTGAGCCTCTCGGATTGCAGTTCAGGGAAGACGTGCGGGATGCTAGGCATCGATGATGGTGTTTTCTTTTGGGACTGTTGGCTACTTGTTTTTTTAGGCTGAGATACGGGACGGAGATCCCCTTACGACGTTGTTTTGGCTTCTTGTTGAGCATATGGATTTTTATATACCATATTTTGAGTACCCACTCCTTGGGTTTTGGCTTCTCTCCTTCAAGAGAGGCGAATACGCGCGAGGTATGCCACGTGCTTTCCGCGTCCAGCTTCTCGTGGTAGGACGAGTCTTATATCTTTCTCTTGATGGGTTGAGCTGTTACTATTTACTGCACCCTTGGTTGTACTCCTTTTTATTCCTAGTTTGCTCTACTGCTCACCCTTCGATACCTCCTTTGTTGCTCCCTCGAGCCTTCAGGGTATCCTACTGAGTATTTTTATACACACCCCTGCTTGGGATTTGCCCGCACTTGGTGTTCCCTTGCAGACGACGGACAGGTGGAGCGTAGGAGCATGGGAGCTTGGACCGCCTGCGGTGGTTGTGGCCGGGTTCTAGGTGGCAGACCCATCAGCAGTTTCTTTTTGTTTACCTATTGCCGGGTTGTGGCACTTTTCGGTTGGGTGCGTGTTTTGCCCCTTTTCTTTTCAGTTTGTACTTTGTACTGTTAGAGGTCGATGCACATTGTGGTCTCTATATAGCAGTTTCCCTTTACTTTGCTTGCCTTTTCTTTTACTCTACACTTTTTCATTGAGTGTGATGTGTGTGTGTGTGTACAGGTGCTTAGGAAAAGGCCTCCCCGAGTTATTGTGCCTTCGGCGCTGGTCGCCAACCCCTGGCCTATGGAGGCGGGCATGGGGTAGTTGCGGCTCGAGCCCGGGTAGGGTCGGGTCGTGATAAAGTGGTATCAGAGATGGTTCGTTCCTTGGGACGTTGTGCGGACGTCCCTAAAAGAGGAATTGGTTGGGATATAGGGCAACAGTGTTAACATGTCTCGAGAGCGGCTCTCAGGCCAGGGAGTCCAGTGATTGTGCGGCGGCCGGCGTATCCATTCACCAGGACCTTGATAACCCGCTTGTCAACTCGGCATGCCAAGACACTTGTTGTAGGGAAATTTTATTGTGCATCACATAGGACTGAGTCTTGACTGTCCTTCTTGAGTCGGCTCCCCATCGTTGTTGTTGTTGGTATAAACATATATGCTCATCTGACCGCGACACTCCTTGATAATATTCAGGATATCTCCTCAAGGACAGCCAACCAGGATACCAGCTTTGGGTACGTGACGACGACCCTGTGAGCTACGAGGCCTCAGTCCAGAACCCATCATGCGAGCCCTTTCTCCAGGTGGGCCGGTAGCAGCACCCCCACCTGTTGAGTAGCAGGCAGTTTCAGCAGAGCAGGCTGAGTTGGAGTGCAGGTTGAGCGCGCTCCGTGAGTTCCAGCGACAGAGACTGCTAAGATTCAGTGGTGAGCTAGACCCTCGGGCAGCAGAGCTTTGGCTTGAGGTAGATGTTGGCCTTTTCAGGCTTGTACAGACGCCGGCAGATCAGAGACTGGCTTTGACAGCCACCCTTTTTCGTGGAGTAGCTTGGTGTTGGTGGAGTCTGGTGACTCAGTTTCTAGAAGAGTCTTCGCTTTCGTTGGGCGACTTTCAGTTGTTGCTCCGTGAGGATTTTTGCCCCTCCTGCTTGCGCTCCGTTTGGATTCAGGAGCTCCTGCAGTTTCAGTAGGGAGGGATGACGGTGGCCGAGTACGCGTCTAGTTTTGCAGACCGTGCACGCTTTTACCCGGACTTGGTCCATGACGACAACTTCTGAGCGTGGAAGTTTGAGCAAGGTCTCCGCTGAGAGATTCGTGTTTTCATAGTACCCTCAGGCATTTCCACATATGTCGGGGTGCTAGAGCAGGCGTTGGTGACAGAGGGCTTCCTGTCGTGTTTTGCGGTTGGTAGTGTCAGTGGGCGTGACGGAGCTAAGACGTCTGTTGTAGCTAGCAGGCACCGGAGGACAGGACCTCGATGCAGGTGGCCTTCCCACTGCCGGTTTCGGAGATGTGGTCATATACCACTGTGGCGAAAAGGGCGCAGGGCCTCAGCCAAGGATTCCCTTCCGTGAGTGGATCACGGGCCGTGGTAGTACACCACTGTGGCGCCAGAATGCACCAAGGCAGCCCAGAAAGCGCCGGTGTTATGATTGTGACGGGCGACGTCACTTGGCATGAGACTGCCCGGCCCTAGTTGCTGAGAGCTTCGGGCAGGCAGCAGGCGCACCACCATGGCAGAGGCAGTGCCGTGATCGGAGTAGTGGCCAGAGAGGTGGTGCTAGCAGAGGAGAGGGAGGATCTGGGGGTGGGGGATGACGTTACAAGATCTCCCCATCACCACTAGGTGGTCCACGTCAGGCTCCGGGAGCTGACGGTTGGGACCGTGGGCAGCCACGAGCTTTGGATTTCTACGATCCTGCAGAGCATGGGATGGTGAGAGGTACCCCTTGCGACTCTTCTACTTTTTGCAGTATAATTTTTAGGCTCTGTGTGTGAAAGGCTTTTTTCCCTGCTCCTTGTTTGATGTGTTACCAGGGTGACGTAGGGAGTTGGGTGTAACCCTGTGTTGGTAAGGAAAAAAGGCGTGAGACCTTTTCCTTTAGTCGATGGTGTTGACTTCGTTGCCTTTTGAGCGTGTTAGAGAGCATCGACTGTGGAATCATGCTTGAACAGATATCCTTGGGTGTTCCACCATATGGATATTCTGAAGGAGGGAATCACCGGGCCTTGTTTCAGGTGCGGGTGGTGATTCCAGTCACGGCATGGGATGTAGATGTTTGGTCGGGGAGGTGAGCTACCCCCGAGGGCCTTCGGGCCGTTTGAGACTGTGCAAAGGGATGGCGAGGTTCCCTACCACCTTGCCCTAACCCCAATGTCTGGAGTGGGTCCATGACATCAGCGTGGGCCGACCTAGCATGAACAGATCAATCCTTTGGTCTGTGTGCAGTGACGTAGAGTAGTGTGTGGGTTCTTCTGGTATGAGAAAGCCAGGTGTGGGCTTAGTACCCTGTGTTGCTCCCTAGTTTTGCTTTTCGGGGACGAAAATCTTGAAGGAGGGAATGATTTAAGAACCCGGTTTTTTCTTGTGAAAGACTTTGGAATATTTTTGATGATATTCCAGAGCAGTGCCTTCAGACGGTGTGCGATTCCAAGCCCCGGAGTGGCCGGAATTAAATTTTCAGTGTGTTCACACTGGAAACGCTAAATAAATGGGATAACTCCTAAACAAAGTTCCGGATTAGGGATCCGAGTGTACGGATGGGTTCAGAATGGGGTGTTTACCCTAGGAACGACATAAAACAGGTCGTCGCGGGATGGTTGGACCCCTCGCCCGCTCCCGAAACGTTAAACGGATAAATTAATTTATTTATTTATTCGTTTAATGGTGAAACTCGAGTATCTCTTAAACGGTGGCACGGATTGGAAAACCGAGAGCACCGTTGAGTTCATAGCATGTCGTTTACCCGAGGAGGGGTATAAGTTCTGTGGGCGCGGGCCATTTGTGAAAAATGGCCCCAGGGGCATTTTCGTAATTTGGCAACCTCGGACGCAAAGTTTAAAAACTTTTGAACGGTGTCTCGGATTAAAATTCTGAGACCACTTTTGTGCTCGGGAGGTCTTGTTTACCCCAAGGACGGCCTCCTTTTTGTCTGCTTCGGGAGCGGAGTCGGGGGCGTGCCGGGCGGTGTGTTTAAGTGTTTTTATTTAAACACACACCCCCCTTCTTTCTCACACCCCTTCCCCTCCCTTTTTCCTTTCCGGAGAGCTCCGGTGAGCTCCGGCGAGGTGGCTTCGGGGAGACGTTGGCGCGCGGCGGATCGCGCGGGAAGTGCCGGGCGAAGCCCAATGAGGTAGGCAGATTTGAGTTTTTCTCCCATTCCCCATTTTAATCCTCATTTATGCTCAATCGCGCCATTGGATCTTCAAAAAAATCCCGTGGTTGCGTAGATCCCGTTCTGAGCTTTCCGGAAAGCTATCCGGATCGAAATTTCGACCCCCGGATCGTTCCCGGTGGTCCTTGGAAATTTTCCGGCCATGACCGGTTTCCGGCGAGGGCCGAAGGCAGCAGACGTCGGCGGCGCAGGGCGGCACGGGGCGGAGCGAGGCGGAGCAGGGCTGTCGGCCGGGGCTTCGAAGGCGGTGGTGACGCTTCCGGGAGGCGACGACGCGCTTCGGCGGCGGCTGTCGGAAGCCGGTCGCGGGCGCCGGCGTGCAGAGGAGAGGGGGGTCGCGCAGCGCGCGACCCCCCTGCACGACCGCGACACGCGTTTTGCGGGTCGCTGTGGGAAATCAGCCGGCCGCGAGGCGGCTGGTCGGCTGACGCGAGCCGCGGCCAGCTGGCCGCGGCGGGGTGAACTGGACCCGCGGCTGAGCCGCGGGCCTGCCCAAGCAGGGCGGACCGGCCGGTCCCGGCCGGTCCGACCCAAGGGGCTTTGCCCCTCAGCCTTCGGACGCCCATATTTCGGGCTACGGACGTTCGTTTTGCGTGCCGTCTGCCGCGGCACGGACCTGACGCAGAGACGGTCTTTTGAGGTGGTTTTGGAAATTTTCAATTCCTGAAACGAGGGGCCGCAGAGGCGTGAAATGTAAGTAAGTAGACGAGCGTTTCTCCCAAGATTATTGTTTTGGACGGTGCGGACGCGTCCGACGTCCGTTTTGAGCGCCGTCAGCGGCGTTGGGGCCCTGGCACTGAGGCGGAGGATTCCAGGGCGGTTTCTGGCGTCGAAACCGGAGTTGAGGCGTGGGCCCCATGGGCCGACTCTTGATCTGCATGCGGCGTTTCACGCCTTTTTCACCGGACGTCCGTTCGGGGCGTGCGAGTAGTCGATGTTGGGTGTTTTTTCGAGGGCGTCGCGTTGGCGCAGTCTGCCTGCTGTAATTCGGCACGATGGTGCGGGGCCCACGAGGGCCGTTTCGGGAGTTGACGGTGATTTCCAGCTTTATCACCGGGCGACCATTTTGGGCATGTGAGTAGTCCATCTTCTGTACTTTTTCGAGAGGATCACAACGGTGCGATCCGTTCGTTGAGTTTCAGGACCGGGATGTGGGTCCCATGTGGCGCCGCTCGTGTGCGGTGCGCCGGAACACATCTTTTTCTCCGGATACCCGTTCTACTCAAACGAGTAGTGCTTTTGACGTGCTTTTCCGAGATCTTTGCGATGGCGTAGTCCGCCCGACCATTTTTTTGGGGACGTGGTGTGGGTCCCAACAGACCCGGCTACGGTGAATAGTTCCATTTTTACCGGGTGTCCGTTTTGGGCGATTGAGTACTAAATCCCATGTGTTTTTCCGAGGGTATCATAGTGGCGTGATCCGTTGGTTCAGTTTCGGGATCTTGGGGTGGGCCCCACACGGGTTTGGTCACTGTGAATAGTACATTTTCCACCTGTTGGCCGTTTCGGGCGAGTGAGTAGTCTAACTCGCATTTTTTTCCACAAGTATTACAACGGTGTGATCAGTTTGGCTGTACAGAGCCTCTTGTGCGATCTTGACAAATGTGGAAGCATTGAAAGGGTGCTCCAGTGGTGGTTCACCCTACTTTGCTTGTAGCGTACCTTTGGCGAGTCATTGCGTGCACACCCATGTGAGTGATGTAAATGCTTGAGGTGACGTGGTTGGCCATGCCTGGGCCTTTGAGGTGGAGTTGTTACCTCACGCCTTCGCGCTGACGTTGGGTGGCGTGTGCACGATAGCCTATGGGCAAGAACGAGGTATACTCTGGGAGTATACGGGAGCGCTTGGAGGTACGTGTGGTTTGTACCTGAGATGTTCATGAGCTTGGTTGGGGTTGACTTCGGGTCACACGTCGTGTGGGCCCCATGTGCGTGCCGTGTTCTGCCTTACGTACTTTGACCTCTCGCGGCGTAGAGGGTCCCTCTGTGTGTTTGTTTGATCAGCAGGGTGGAGCTCTTCCCCTAGCTCTGTGCTCGTTGGTTTGAACAGCATGGTTGAGTGGTCTCCCCCTAGTTTCGTCCTCGATGGATTGGCCGGTAGCGGTGCTAGTGACACCCAGTGTTGGGGCAGGCGATGCACCTCTTTTGGGAGAGCTGTTCTGGAGTTGGGTGGTTGCGTGACACCCACTCCGTGTTCGGTCGGCCAGTGTTGTACCCTCCTGTAGAGATGGCAGAGCGGTTCTGAGGTTTACCCTCCACTGGGGCTGGGCAATGGGTTACTCATCGACTTCCTCGGGCTTACCCTCCAGCAGGGCTGGGCAGTGGGTTGCTCATGGACTTCTAGGGTTTACCCTCCAGCAGAGACTGGGCAGTGGGTCACCCGACGACCTCTTGGGGTCTACCCTCCAGCAAGGCTGGGCAGTGGGTCGCCTGTCGACTTGTTCCAGGTCTACCCTCCCGCAAGGCTGGGCAGTGGGTCGCCTGTCGACTTATCCCAGGTCTACCCTCCAGCGGGGCTGGGCAGTGGGGCACCGGATGATGTGTTATGGTTTACCCTCCAGCGGGGTTGGGCAGTGGGTCACCTAATGATGTAAGGGTTTACCCTCAAATAGGTCTGGGCAGTGGGACACCCGATATCTAGTTATGGTTTATCCTCCAGTAGGGCTGGGCAGTGGGTCACCCGATATCATATTATGAATTACCCTCCAGCAGGGCTGGGCAGTGGGACACTCGTTGATATTCCAGGCTCAGTCCTTTCTTCTAGGCTAGTCTGTGGCTTTCCTCCATAGTTACCGGAGCGGGACCCTTGGTTGTACGGGTCGGTGATGGGACGGCTTGACTTTGGGGAGACCTCTCGACTGTAGGGAAGTGAAGAGGTGTGGTTTGACTTTCCTATAACTCTCAAGTACGAGGGAGCTTTCCCACCGAGACACGTTCTTGTGACACGATCTAAAACTGTGCGGGCGAGTCAGTGCTGCCCAAAGCGGATAGTGTCGAAGTGAGGTGATTGAGCCCCTTGGATTGCAGTTTAGGGAAGACGTGCGGGATGCTAGGCATCGATGATGGTGTTTACTTTTGGGACTGTTGGCTATTTGTTTTCTTAGGCTGAGCTACGGGACGGAGATCCCCTTACGACGTTGTTCGGGCTTCTTGTTGAGCATATGGATTTGTATATACCATGTTTTGAGTACCCACTCCTTGGGTTTTGGCTACTCTCCTTAAAGAGAGGCGATGACGCGTGGGGTATTCCACGTGCTTTCCGCATCCAGCTTCTCGTGGTAGGACGAGTCTTCTATCTTTCTCTTGATGGGTTGAGTGGTTACTATTTACTGCACCCTTGGTTGTACTCCTTTCTATTCCTTGTTCTCTCTACTTCTCACCCTTCGATACCTCCTTTGTTGCTCCCTTGAGCCTTCAAGGTATCCTACTAAGTATTTTTATACTCACCCCTGCTTGGGATTTGCCCGCACTTGGTGTGCCCTTGCAGACGACGGACAGGTGGAGCGTAGGAGCCTGGGAGCTTGGACTGCCTGCGGTGGTTGTGGCCGGGTTCTAGGTGGCAGACCCATCAGCAGTTTCTTTTTGTTTACCTGTTGCCGGGTTGTGGCACGTTTCGGTTGGGTGCGTGTTTTGCCCCTTTTCTTTTCAGTTTGTACTTTGTACTGTTAGAGGTCGATGCACATTGTGGTCTCTATATAGTAGTTTCCCTTTACTTTGCTTGCCTTTTCTTTTACTCTGCACTTTTTCATTGAGTGTGATGTGCGTGTGTGTGTACAGGTGCTTAGGAAAAGGCCTCCCCGATTTATTGTGCCTTCGGCGCTGGTCACCAACCCCTGGCCTATGGAGGCGGGCCTGGGGTAGTTGCGGCTCGAGCCCGGGTAGGGTCGGGTTGTGAAAAAGTGGTATCAGAGGTGGTTCGTTCCTTGGGGTGTTGTGCAGACGTCCCTAAAAGAGTAATTGGTTGGGATATATGGCAATAGTGTTAACGTGTCTCGAGAGCGGCTCTCAGGCCAGGGAGTCCAGTGATGGTGCGGCGGCCGGCGTATCCATTCACCAGGACCTTGATAACCCGCTTGTCGACTCGGCATGCCGAGACACTTGTTGCAGGGAAATTTGATTGTGCATCACATAGGACTGAGTCTTGACTATCCTTCTTGAGTCATCTTCCCATCGTTGTTGTTGTTGGTATAAACATATATGCTCATCTGAACGCGACACTGCTTGATAATATTAAGGATATCTCAGCAAGGACAGCCAGCCAGGATACCAGTTTTGGGTACGTGACGACGACCCTGTGAGCTACGAGGCCTCAGTCCAGAACCCATCATGCGAGCCCTTTCTCCGGGTGGGCCGATAGCAGCACCCCCACCTGTTGAGTAGCAGGCAGTTTCAGCAGAGCAGGCTGAGTTGGAGCACAGGTTGAGCGCGCTCCGTGAGTTCCAGCGACAGAGACTGCTAAGATTCAGTGGTGAGCTAGACCCTCAAGCAGCAGAGGTTTGGCTTGAGGCAGTTGTTGGCCTTTTCAGGCTTGTACAGACACCAGCAGATCAGAGACTGGCTTTGAAAGCCACCCTTTTTCGTGGAGTATCTTGGTGTTGGTGGAGTCAGGTGACTCAGTTTCTAGAAGAGTCTTCGCTTTCGTTGGGAGACTTTCATTTGTTGCTCTGTGAGGGTTTTTTCCCCTCCTGCTTGCGCTCTGTTCGGATTCAGGAGCTCCTGCAGTTTCAGCAGGGAGGGATGACGGTGGCTGAGTACGCGTCTAGTTTTGCAGACCGTGCACGCTTTTATCCGGACTTGGTCCATGACGACAACTTCCGAGCGTGGAAGTTTGAGCAGGGTCTCCGCTGAGAGATTCGTGTTGTCTTAGTAACCTCAGGCATTTCCACATATGCCGGGGTGCTAGAGCAGGCGTTGGTGATAGAGGGCTTCCTGTAATGTTTTGTGGTTGGTAGTGGCAGTGGGTGTGACGGAGCCGGGATGTCTGTTGTAGCTAGCAGGCACCGGAGGACAGGACCTCGATGCAGGTGGCCTTCCCACTGCCGGTTTGGGAGATGTGGTCATATACCACTGTGGCGAAAAGGGCGCAGGGCCTCAGCCGATGATTCCCTTCCGTGAGTGGATCACGGGCCATGGTCGTACACCATTGTGGTGCCAGAGGGCACCAGGGAAGCCCAGAAAGCGCCGGTGTTAAGCTTGTGATGGGCGACATCACTTGGCATGAGAATTCCTGGCCCTAGTTGCTGAGAGCTTCGGGCAGGCAGCAGGCGCACCACCATGGCAGTGGCAGCGCCGTGATCGGAGTAGTGGCCAGAGAGGTGGTGCTAGCAGAGGAGCGTGAGGATCTGGGGGTGGGGGACGACGTTACAAGATCTCCCCATCACCACTAGGTGGTCCACGTCAGGCTCCGGGAGCTGACAGTTGGGACCGCGGGCAGCCGCGAGCTTTGGATGTCTACGATCCTGCAGAGCATGGGATGGTGAGAGGTACCCCTTGCGACTCTTCTACTTTTTACAGTAGAATTTTTAGGCTCTGCATGTGAAAGGATTTTCTCCCTGCTCCTTGTTTGAGGTGTTACCAGGGTGACGCAGGGAGTCAGGTGTAACCCTGTGTTGGTAAGGAAAAAAGGCATGAGACCTTTTCCTTTAGTCGATGGTGTTGACTCCGTTGCCTTTTGAGCGTGTTAGAGAGCATAGATTGTGGAATCATGTGTGACCGGATATCCATGGGTGTTCCACCATATGGATATTCTGAAGGAGGGAATCACCGGGCCTTGTTTCATGTGCGGGTGGTGATTCTAGTCACGGCATGGGACGTAGAGGTTTGGTCGGGGAGGTGAGCAACCCCCGAGGGCCTTCAGGCCGTTTGAGACTGTGCAAAGGGATGGCGAGGTTCCCTACCACCTTGACCTAACCCCAAAGTCTGGAGTGGGTCCACGACATCGGCGAGGGCCGACCTAGCGTGAACAGAACAATCCTTTGGTCTGTGTGCAGTGACGCAGAGCAGTGCGTGGGTTCTTTTGGGTATGAGAAAGCCAGGTGTGGTATTAGTACCTTGTGTTTCTCTCTAGTTTTGCTTTTCGGGGATGAAAATATTGAAAGAGGGAATGATGTAAGAACCCGGTTTTTGCTGTGAAAGACTTTGGAATATTTTTGATGATATTCCAGAGCAGTTCCTTCAGACGGCGTGCGATTTTGAGCCCCGGAGTGGCCGGAATTAAATTTTCAGTGCGTTCACACTGGAAACGCTAAATAAATGGGATAACTCCTAAACAGAGTTCTGGATCAGGGATCCGAGTGTACGGATGGGTTCGGAATGGGGTTTTTACCCTAGGAACGACATAAAACAGGTCGTCGCGGGATGGTTGGACCCCTCGCCCGCTCCCGAAACGTTAAACGGATAAATAAATTAATTAATTTATTCGTTTAATGGTGAAACTCGAGTATCTCTTAAACGGTTGCACAGATTGGAAAACCGAGGGCACCGTTGAGTTCGTAGCATGCCGTTTACCCGAGGAGGGGTATAAGTTTTGTGGGCGCGGGCCGTTTGTGAAAAATGGCCCCAGGGGCGTTTTCGTAATTTGGCGACCTCGGGCGCTAAGTTTAATAACTTTTGAACGGTGTCTCAGATTAAAATTCTGAGACCACTGTTGTGCTTGGGAGGTCTTGTTTACCCCAAGGACGCCCTCCTTTTTGTCTGCTTCGGGAGCGGAGTCGGGGACGTGCCGGGGAGTGTGTTTAAGTGTTTTTATTTAAACACGCACCCCCCCCCCTTCTTCCTCACAACCCATCCCCTCCCTTCTTCCTTTCCGGTGAGCTCCGGTGAGCTCCGGCGAGGTGGCTCCGGCGAGACGATGGCGCGCGGCGGATCGCGCGGGAAGCGCCGGGTGAAGCCCAATGAGGTAGGCAGATTTGAGTTTTTCTCCCCTTCCCCATTTTAATCCTCATTCATGCTCAATCGTGCCATTGGATCTTCGAAAAAATCACGTGGTTGTGTAGATCCCGTCCCGAGCTTTCCGGAAAGCTATCCGGATCGAAATTTCATCCCCCGGATCGTTCTCGGTGGTCCTTGGAAATTTTCCGGCCACGGCCGGTTTCCGGCGAGCGCCGAAGGCAGCAGACGGCGGCGGTGTAGGGCGGCGCGGGGCGGAGCGAGGCGGAGCAGGGCGGTCGGTCGGGGCTTCGAAGGTGGCGGGGATGCTTCCGGGAGGCGGCGACGCGCTTCGGCGGCGGCTGTCGGAAGCCGGTCGCGGGCGCCGGCGAGCAGAGGAGAGAGGGGCCGCGCAGCGCGCGACCCCCGTGCACGACCACGACCCGCGTTTTGCAGGTCGTTGTGGGAAATCAGCCGGCCGCGAGGTGGCCGGTCGGCTGGCCGCGGCGGGGTGAACTGGACCCGCGGCTGAGCCGCGGGCCGGCCCAAGCAGGGCGGACCAGCCGGTCCCGGCCGGTCCGACCCAAGGGGCTTTGCCCTTCAGCCTTCAGACGCCCGTATTTCGGGCTACGGACGTCCGTTTTGCGTGTCGTCTGCGGCGGCACGGACCTGACGCAGAGACGGTCTTTTTTCGGTGGTTTTGGGAATTTTCAATTCCCGAAACGAGGGGCCGCGAAGGCGCGAAATTTCATTAAGTAGACGAGCGTTTCTCCCAAGATTATTGTTTTGGACGGCGCGGACGCGTCCGACGTCCGTTTTGAGCGCCGTCAGCGGCATTGGGGCCCTGGCACTGAGGTGGAGGATTCCAGGGCGGTTTCGGGTGTCGAAACCAGAGTTGTGGCGTGGGCCCCATGGGCCGACTCTTGATCTGCGTGCGGCGTTTCACGCCTTTTTCACCGGACGTCCGTTTGGGGCGTGCGAGCAGTCGATGTTGGGTGTTTTTCCGAGGGCGTCGCATTGGCGCAGTCTGCCTGCTGTAATTCGGCACGATGGTGCGGGGCCCACGAGGGCCGTTTCGAGAGTTGACGGTGATTTCCAGCTTTATCACCGGGCGACCATTTTGGACAAGTGAGTAGTCCATCTTCTGTACTTTTTCGAGAGGATCACAACGGTGTGATCTGTTCGTTGAGTTTCAGGACCGGTATGCGGGTCCCACGTGGCACCGCTCGTGTGCGGTGCGCCGGAACACATCTTTTTCTCCGGATACCTGTTCTACTCAAGAAAGTAGTTCTTTTGACGTGCTTTTCCGAGTGCTTTGCGATGGCACAGTCCGCCCGACCTTTTTTTTGGGGACGTGGTGTGGGTCCCACCTGACCTGGCTATGGTGAATAGTGCCATTTTTACCGGGTGTCCATTTTGGGTGATTGAGTACTCAATCCCGTGTGTTTTTCCGAGGGGATCGCAGTAGCGTAATCCGTTGGTTCAGTTTCGGGATCTTGGGGTGGGCCCCACACGGGTTTGGTCATGGTGAATAGTACCTTTTCCACCTGTTGACCGTTTCGGGCGAGTGAGTAGTCTAACTCGCGTGTTTTTCCGCAAGGATTACAATGGTGTGATCTGTTTGGCTGTACGGAGCCTCTTGCGCGATAATGAGAAATGTGGAAGCATTGAAAGGGCGCTCCAGTGGTGGTTCGCCCTACTTTGCTTGTAGCGGACCGTTGGCGAGTGATCGCATGCACTCTCGTGTGAGTGATGTAAATGCTTGAGGTGACGTGGTTGGTCATTCCTGGGCCTTTGCGGTGGAGTTGTTACGTCACGCCTTCGCGCTGACGTTGGGTGCCGTGTGCACGATAGCCAATGGGCTGGAACGAGGTATACTCTGGGAGTATAAGGGAGCGCTTGGAGGTACGTGTGGTTTGAACCTGAGATGTTCGTGCGCTTGGTTGGGGTTGACTTGGGGTCACATGTCGTGTGGGCCCCATGTGCGTGCCGTGTTCTGCCTTACGTACTTTGACCTCTCGCGGCGTAGAGGGTCCCTCTGTGTGTTTGTTTGACCAGCAGGGTGGAGCTCTTCCCCTGGCTCTGTTCTCGTTGGTTTGACAAGTAGGGTTGAGTGGTCTCCCCCGGGTTTCCTCCTCGATGGATTGGCCTCTAGCGGTGCTAGTGACACCTAGTGCTGGGGCAGGCGCTGCACCTCTTTTGGGAGAGCTGTTCTGGAGTTGGGTGGTTGCGCGACACCCACTCCGTGTTCGGTCGGCCAGTGTTGTACACTCCTGTAGAGATGGCAGAGCGGTTCTGAGTTTTACCCTCCAGCCGGGCTGGGCAGTGGGTTACTCATCGACTTCCTCGGGTTTACCCTCCAGCAGGGCTGGGCAGTGGGTTTCTCACTGACTTCTAGGGTTTACCCTCCAGCAGAGACTGGGCAGTGGGTCACCCGACGCTATTAGGGTCTACCCTCCAGCAGAGACTGGGCATTGGGTCACCCGACGGTATTAGGGTCTACCCTCCAGCAGAGACTGGGTAGTGGGTCACCCGACGACCTCTTAGGGTCTACCCTCCAGCAAGGCTGGGCAGTGGGTCGCCTGTCGACTTGTTCTAGGTCTACCCTCCAGCAAGGCTGGGCAGTGGGTCGCCTGTCGACTTCTTCCAGTTCTACCCTCCAGCGGGGCTGGGCAGTGGGTCGCCGGATGATGTGTTATGGTTTACCCTCCAGCGGGGTTGGGCAGTGGGTCACCTGATGATGTTAGGGTTTACCCTCCAGTAGGGTTGGGCAGTGGGTCACCCGATATATGGTTATGGTTTACCCTCCAGCAGGGCTGGGCAGTGGGTCACCCGATATCATATTATGAATTACCCTCCAGCAGGGTTGGGCAGTGGGACACTCGTTGACATTCTAGGCACAGTCCTTTCTTCTAGGATAGTATGTGGCTTTCCTCCGTAGTTACCGGAGCGGGACCCTTGGTTGTACGGGTCAGTGATGGGACGACTTGACTTTGAGGAGACCTCTCGACTGCAGGGTAGTGAAGAGGTGTAGTTTGACTTTCCTAGAAATCTCAAGTACGATGGGCGCTTTCCCCACCGAGACGCGTTCTTGTGAAGCAATCTAAAACCGTGTGGGCGAGTCAGTGCCGCCCAAAGGGGATAGTGTCGAAGTGAGGTGATTGAGCCCCTTGGATTGCGGTTCGGGGAAGACGTGCGGGATGCTGGGCATCGATGATGGTGTTTACTTTTGGGACTATTGGCTACTTGTTTTCTTAGGCTGAGCTACGGGACGGGGATCCCCTTACGACGTTGTTCGGGCTTCTTGTTGAGCGTATGGATTTGTATATACCATGTTTTGAGTACTCACTCCTTGGTTTTTGGGTACTCTCCTTCAGGAGAGGCGAAGACGCGCGGGGTATGCCACGTGCTTTCCGCATCCAGCTTCTCGTGGTAGGATGAGTCTTCTATCTTTCTCTTGATGGGTTGAGTTGTTACTCTTTACTGCACCCTTGGTTGTACTCCTTTCTATTCCTTGTTCGCTCTACTACTCACCCTTCGGTACCTCCTTTTTTGCTCCCTCGAGCCTTCGGGGTATTCTACTGAGTATTTTTATACTCACCCCTGCTTGGGCTTTGCCCGCACTTTGTGTGCCCTTGCAGATGACGGACAGGTGGAGCGTGACTTCGGTGGAGTGTAGGAGCTTGGGAGCTTGGACCACGTGCGGTGGTCGTGGCCGGGTTCTAGGTGGCAGACCCGTCAGCAGTTTCTTTTTGTTTACCTATTGCCGGGTTGTGGCACTTTTCAGTTGGGTGCATGTTTTTTCCCTTTTCTTTTCAGTTTGTACTTTGTACTGTTAGAGGTCGATGCACATTGTGGTCTCTATATAGCAATTTCCCTTTACTTTGCTTGCCTTTTCTTTTACTCCGCACTTTTGCATTGAGTGTGATGTGTGTGTGTGTGTGTACAGGTGCTTAGGCAAAGGCCTCCCCGAGTTATTGTGCCTTCGGCGCTGGTCGCCAACCCCTGGCCTATGGAGGCTGGCCTGGGGTAGTTGTGGCTCGAGCCCGGGTAGGGTCGCGTCGTGACATATATATTTATTCTTGTATTATATATTTTAAAATGTACTAATGTTGTGTAAAATAATATTTATGATTATAAAGTGGTGTCCTAGTCTGTCAAGTGAAATGTTTTAATCGATTTATGATTCTAATGATTATTATTATTGACCATGATGAACATTTCTATAATAGTATAGTGTAAACATTTTGTAAAAGATATAGGGTTGGTTAAAATGTTTCAACCATTTATTATCTAAAAAACTATTATATTGTTGTAGTTTCAGAAAAATATATAAACATATCCTTGAAGAAATAATTCTCCCAAAAACCTAATATTGGTGATTATAAATTTTTTAATTTATGTCTCCATATAGGATAGTGTATAAATAATTAATAAGGGTTTCACACTATAGGGTATTCTCTCTTATATCTTGCCATATTATTGTGTACTATGAATACAGATATTTAGAGATTTTAAATATTATAATGTAATAATTTTTTATTCTAAGAAATATGGTATTTATATTCCCTCAATAGTTATAATAAATTATAAAAAATATGAATTATTTTTAATGTAAAAAATATTTTCCATGAAACATTAATTTTGAGAAAATTATTTTTTTTAGAAACAATATGATACGTAATAATTCAAATATTATGATCTTCCCATTATGTTTTACTCTAAATGGTTTGGTCCTTTTGTTATCTCTCATTTTTTCCCATTTACTATTTTTAATAATAGAGATCATGAATGAAATATTTTATTCACCATCACCGGAAAAATACATAAGTTGTTTAGAGAAGAAATTAAGGATACTTCAGTGGAGCAACACTATCTGGTTGAAGATAAGTTCTACTAAATATTTCACATTGTAACTTCCCTTAATGATTGAAATTATAAATAATAAAAGTCTTTATTGAAGAAAAACCCGCTAGTAGTGTTAGTGTTTTTAATTAATTTCTTTTCTTTGCTATGAATGAAGTGTTACAGCTATGATAAATATATTTTTCTTGTCATTAATTGTGAAGATCCAACAAATGAATTGTTCAGATATTACAGAATATGTGGACCTGAATAATTGGAGAAGAAATATAATATTTAGTGACCAAGAGAAGATATATACATAAAGAAATATGAATAATCCCAATAAATTTATAAACATTGGTTTTATTTATTTTAACATGTATTGGAATTTTTTTAGGTTAATTTCAATATATTTTAATTTATTAGAGTTTCAAAATAGATAATTATAGAGATTTAAATAAAATATAGTAATGTTTGTATTCAATTTAATTCAATTGAAAGTAAATATTTGATATTATGGAAGTAATTATTATCAATCCAATGATTTTTTATACTTAAAAAATATTTTTTATGTGTTTACCTTCTAGAATTACATTTGGTTTAATCATGTATTAATTTATAATCACTATAAGTCTTAACCGATTTAATATGTTTTTTCAAATATTTTCATAGATTAATTAAGATAAATCTTATCCCTTTATGAAATTGATTTAGTGTTATTTTTTAATTGAAAATATTGTTTGAGTTTATGGTGAAACATGATCATTATTTTAAAATTTAGATTTAAACATATATTTAAAAAAACTATCATAGGTGTTTCTTTAATTGAATTCAACATTGGGATCAACACATAGTTTTTTTGGGCGGTGAACGAGTGTTATATTTCTCCCCAAAACTATTTTTTGTGAATAAAACCTATTTGGAGATATCATAATAAAACATGTTCACCTCTATGTATGCAAGAGGATATTAACTAGATTAAAGGGTATTTAAAATTAGTGGGGTGACTATACCCTCAGTAGTCATACTCATTCAACATTAAAATAAATAACATATAATTGACTAGGGTATCATATAACAGATATTTAAAAAATTTATAATAACATAATGACTCAGATTTTATAAAAATAATGAAAATAGACTCTGAATGTGTTAATCAAAACTACTATATATAATGTTCCAGAAGAAAAAAGAAGTAAAACTAAATAATCATCAATTTTCAATCCCAATACAGCTACTAGCTCCATTACCTACAGCTCAATTGTTTTTTGTGGTCTTTTTTCCCTTCAATGATCTTGGATATTGAAGTCTTAACATGTATCAGTTTTTATATATATGGTGTCATTATTAAATCATATTCTGTACCCATCTAATATTTTTTTATCACAATTGAAAAATTATAATAGGATTATTCCATGACAAATATAAATGTTCAAGAAATAATAAACATTCATATTCTGAACGCATGATTGAAATCAAATCTATTAGAATCCATAATCTTACCCACCTCAACTACAAGCTAGAATGATAATCCGAAATTCTATTATGATAGACCACAATATGTCCACCTTATTTATGAAAAAGTAACTTGAATCTATCAAGGCATTATTTCATATCAAACAACAAAGTCCTCTCATCCTACCTCCAGTATAGGTCAGGCCTCAAGAACCTGAAATTTTGTCAATAGTCACAAGATAGGCCTCAAGGATGTTGTACCCAACTATGTTTTGGTCTAGCCACAATATTTTTGTACCGCATATTAGGCTAACGTTAATATAGCCTCAGGGAAATTATCCCCATACTATAATTTTAGGTGAATAATCACATGTAACTTATAATCCCACTTTATGAAATAGCCATGTCATTATGGTCCACTTATTTTGAGTACGAAAAGTGATACCTCCAAATCAGTTGTACATACTCATAATAAGGTATATAATTTAAATTCATAAAGGAATTTGGTATTACGATAATATGTTTCAACATATAAATTCATGTCATTGTTATCAAATAGGGACAAAAAATATATACTAGAATAATAATAGAATTTGGAATCATATGTTGGCCTCAAGGGATACAGCCACCCAAATAAACACATTAAATAACTGTTAATAATGATTAGAGAATAATTTACAAAAATATCAAATCCATGAAGAAATAGTATACAAGGGATATAAATATAAAAGAATATCAAACCATTAGATTGATGATGAAAATTTTAGAGCCCTGATGAGGAGTGATATATGAGTGACACCATAGATCTAATTGGATTAATATCATATTTAAGGTATTTTTATAACCACCCCCAAAACATAAAAAAATTGGTTCTAAAACATGATATATGATGGAAAACTAATGAATAATGGGAGGAAAACTCGGCTAGAAACATTAATAATTGATCCTCTAATGTTGGGTACGATGCCAAGAACATAGGTGACGGAAGAACTGTTTTTAGATTCTAGGGATTCAACCAAGTTTCAAGAGGAATGGTAGAGAGAAAACTTAACTAATGGGGCCTAGTAATTTATCAATTGTTTGGAAAAGTAGAATCCTATAACAACACATGGGGTTATTCTACAATGCATCCCAAAAAGGAAAAGACTATGAGGGTGTTGGCCATGTCATAGTGGTTCATGGTCAAAAGTGAATCTAGAAATCAAGTTAGGGTCCAAAGAGATATCCTCCCGACCATGTAAAAGGACTATAGTAAAATATCTAACTCTATTCCATACCCTCTAATCCCTCACAAAGAAACTATATTTAATCCTACATTACATGATGTTGTGACCACGAAATTCTAAGAACAAATAAATTCTATATTTGATACTCCATGTTGAATCTCATTCTCTATGTTGCAGCTTTTCCATAATATCTTAAAAATAAAATCTTACTATTATGACACAATTTCCCAACCACATTGTAGTAATACACTTAATTGTTATAACAAAAGATCCACACCATAGTATCCTAATCAATTAAAAAACCATTGTTAAGTAAAATATTTTTGAAATTAGTTTCATGTTTTAATACATAAAAATTATTTGAAATTGTTTTTTTAAGGTTCACTTAGGAATTTTTTGGTTAGTTAAATTTTTTTTCAAAATTGAATGTTGTTGTTCCACTTTTATGAGGTTAATCATCATTGAACCTAGATAAATTAGATTTTATTTTTTTCGTTACCTTAGTGAAAAAAATTATTTTGTATACTTTGATGATAATTTTTTAAAACCATTGATGAAGATGATCTTTATTAATTTAAATCATAAATTATTCACTCAAATAGACTATGAAACAAGATTACTAAACTATGTTGGCCTCCATATTCTTGAATTATTTATTATTTATTCATTAACTATTCGGTGTGCTCTTTATTCATCGAATAAATTTTCATTTCACACCAAACAATTGGTGGTCTAATTATATTTTTCTCTTAAATTATGTTAGAATTTCGAACAATAGGATAACTGATGTGTAGATTTTAAGTAGTTTTATTTTTTATTTTTTATGAATTCTCTTCTAAATTATCTCTTTTATCCATATTTATAATATAATAACTAGTATTATTATATGAACATCTAATTTCTAAAGGTATGTAACTTTCTTAACATTAGTGATTCAATTAGGGAAAATATATATGAAAATAAGTTATTTGTTTCTGGTCAATTATCCAATCTTCATATCCCTATTTATCTATTGAATTTTAAGAATTTTTTACTTTATGATGATTAAACACTTATGTGTGGGTAAATGTGATGTGTCTCAATTTCATTAAATTTATTCCACATATTTTAAATTTTTTATGATTATTTGTCACGTAAAATGTTAAAAATTTCCTAATTTTATCAATCTAGTTAATTAAGGGTTCATGTTTTCATTCCCCTTGTTATTTCATGAAAATTGATTTTTTATGATGTTTTTAAATATTTTTTTTCAATTTTGTATTTTTGAATTAAATTTTATCAATTTATATTTTAAAATTTTTTAATTGAATTGGAAGTTTAGTTTTGACTTTTAATTTTAAAATCTGAAAAATTGATCTGATCAAATAAATTTTGAAATTTAAATATTGAGAAATTTATAATTTTTTGATTTTTTATGATGATTTCTATAAATGTATTAATATAATATTGAAAATGGTAATCATCTATGTATATTATTGTTTTGTAAATCCATCTATAATGGCCAGTACTATAGTAAGGTTCTTATATCACCCGTTATGCTACCATAGTGTGAGATGAAGAGAAAGAAGCCAGGTGACTATGATAGAAAACATTTTTCCATCAAGGATCAAGGAATTAATAGTGTGTGACTATGATACCCATATTGTATACCTTTTAATTTGTTCATCTTCCCATTATTGCTTGACCTTGGATTTTGGGTGCTGAACCTATGTCCATGAGAAGGTATTTGTGTAAATATGCATTATTTGAACATTAATAGATAAATTTTCTCCTATTGCGGCCTTCCAAATGTGGAATGATTATATTTTTACAATTTACTAATTTTCATCATTAATGAATTAATTGGAAACATATAGAAAATAATTTATAATAAAATCATAAATTTTGATAGTGGAGATCCTAATTGATGTCATCAAGCTGTGATCATAGGTCAAGAGAGTTAAAAAATAACATTAATCAATAATATCATCTAATGTATTATGTTTAGGAATATGTTCATGATATTAATATTGAGGTATCTTGACACTATTTTGATGTTTTTTTGAAGGAGATAAACCAATAATATATGGATTTCATAGGAGTAGGATTCACCCTTCACTAAGGCTGAAACATCTAATAAATTTAATCACTGTCGAGCTCAACAAATTAGCTTATCGATCATAAAAAAGATAAAACCAGATATTGAGTATAAAGTGAAGAGTAATTCACTATGAAGGATAAAATTAGGGGAGTAATCTAATTCCATTTTGAATCATGTGGTTGCGAATCTTGGTTTTTTTATTGAATAACCAAGGATACATAACCATATCCAAATCCAAGAAAGGAAATATGAAAAATACTAGGAAACTATAAATCATGAAACATGGATAAAAAATAAAATAGAACATAAAAGTTGATAAAGGTAAATAATTATATGAGAATAGGTGTGCTAGAACCCTAGAGATCAATTTGAATCTAAAATAAAAGGACTTTAGACATTTAAATTTATGATGTAGTCATAGATATTATAACTCAAATAAATCAATGTCAATGAAAGGTTATCCAGGTCCTATGGTGATGATGAATCTGTACACAATTATTGTTTTATGTTTTTTTAGTTATTTATCATAATTTTAGAGGATTATACCACATTCATCTCTAACCCACCTATTTTATGGATCTATAATAGTATATTTTAATTTCTTAATGTAATTCCATAATAAACATACAAATAATAAATTCATGGAATCCATGTTGAGAATAACGATCAATCAGGATATTATGATCAAAATTGACTATTAGAATTTGATTGAAGACAAAATTAGAACACAATTATTACTTTGATGCATAGGCTATAGATTGGGACAAGGGGCATGGTTTTTGCTCAAGGCCTTATTATTGTTGATTCAATAAGGTTTCCTTATTACTTTTTGATTCCTTCTTGTTTTGAAAATCAAAAACACATTATCTTAAGGAAAATTTCATTTACCCTATGTTGAAACTAGATAAGGTAAATTTTTATTTTCCCATGGAAATTTATCCTTACCATGTTTTTCAATGTTCATTATTTCACCTAAGTGTAAAATTCAATTTCATATCTATAACAGTGGAATCATATAATACATAGATATAGAGAATTCTATTTTCATGATCCAGATTCCGATTCTGAATTATCTTAATTCAGACTCCAAATATTTCTAAGTTTTGACTCTGAGTTCTCTGGATTCAGATTCTAAATTTTTATGAATTCAGACTCCGAACGTTCTATGTTTAGACTCCGTGTTCTATGGATTCAAATTCCAAATTCTTATGAATTCAGACTCTGAACATTCTATGTTCAGACTCCGAACTCTCATGAATTCAGACTCCGAACTTTCTATGTTCAGATTCTAAACTCTCATTAATTCAGACTCGGAATTCTAATGAATTCAGACTCTGAACTTTGTATGTTCAAAATACTAATTCAAATGCATTCGGACTCCAAATTATTATGAATTCATAATACAAATTCTATTAAATTCAAACATTCAATTTCCTTGAGATTCAGACTGTGGAATTCTATAGAATTCAAGTTCTGAATTCTTCTAAAGACAGAATACAAATATTCTTGTATTATAGATACCAAATGTTCTTTAGGTTAGACTCTAAACATTCATTTTGTTTCTTACACTCTGAAAAATAATTTTAGCCAAGTAACTATATTTCTTCTTACACAAGTTTTGGTTATAAAATGATGTCATGCATTTAGTTTCTAACTAACTATTGTTTGAGTTACACGTGTACAAGTTCGTCAATAATTCAAGGAAAAATATGATCTTTGGAGGATGGAGCTGACCATTGGATTTGTGCCTATAAATAGGATCTCATTTGAATGAGCTCAGAAATTTTTACAACAAGTTGATCAATCTAGATATTACATACTGCTGATGTGATTTCTAGAGAGAGATACTTTCAGTCTTTGTGCATACTGAACATCTTCATTCGAATTTTCTTCGTGCGACTCCAATTGATGTTGAGTACATTCGAGGGCTTTCGAGGATAGGAAGACAAAGGTGATGACTACCATAAAGCTCAAGAAATTTCTTGCTGAGGAAGACAAAGTTTCCGACTACCTTGAAGTTGAGGTCTTGTGGGGATAGCAAGACAGACTCTGATCTTCGTATCAAGGGCTTACACTGGTCTGGGTAAGACACACTTGCTGGAAAGTATAAATCAAGGGACATTTATCCATGGTTTATGGATACCCTTTTCATTGGGTTAAAATAGTTTCTACTTGTTACTTGTTTGTTTAAATTTTTCCATTACATGTTGATTATTTAGGAAAGTATAATTGTCTTATACATTCTTATACTGGTATACTCTAATTAAGTGAGATTCTATACGCTTTAAGGTATAATATTTGTCATTATAAACAATTGAGAAGTTTCATTTCCTGAACAAATTTTATGGAACTACATTATCGGAATCATATTTCCAGAATCAACCAAGTTTTTAGAACTAGAGATTTTGTGATTTTCCTTGTTTAACTTTGTTAAACATCATCATCTTTAAAAGTTACGAAGGAATTTTTTAAATTATACAATTTACCCCCTCTTGTATATTGAGCATCATTAGATACTATATACAGTATCTTTCATCTATTTCAATCCATAAATTGGTATCAAAGAAGGTCTCTGAAATACTTATATTAACATATAATTTTTCCTTGCTCATGTTTTTCATTATTCTACTTTTTCCTTGCTGAGGAATATTTTCCTTGTTTACAAACATTTTTTATTGACAAGTTTGGGTGGAAAGATATTTTGTTTAAGATGGCAGGAATCAATGTTGGTTCCGTAGACAACTTAAATCCAACTAGACCACCTATTTTTTTATGGGAATGATTATGAATGTTAGAGAGATTGAATGAAGACATTTATTTTCAATACTAGAGTAGACAATTTTTTCATTCTTACTGGATGATATAAAATCCCTAACAACGAAGTTAGTACTTTCACTAATCAAGAAAAGCACGAATATAAACTGAATTATAAGGTACGCAATGCATTTCTTTGTTCCATGACTAGAAATATATATAGCCATATTTCATCTTGTGAAGAAATAAATTGTATTTGGAAGAATCTTGATGTTACACACTTTGGAACTTCAAAAGTTATTGAAACAAGAAGAGCCATGCTCAGAGCTGAATATCATGGTTTTTTCTTTCCTAACCAAGAGCCCATATGTAATGTACAATAGAGATTCATGACTATTGTTAACAGTTTACAATCTATGGGTGAGAAAGGATGAGATGATGAAGCTCTTGTGGATAAGATCATAGAAATCATGCCCAATGAGTGGGAATCCAAGTGAATAGCTATAGATGAAAATAGAAAGGTTACTCAGATTTCTCTTGATGAACTTTTTGGAAATCTTCTTCAATATTAGACTACAATGAAGTGATATACTGACAATGTTAAGAATAATAATGATAATGGAAGTGTTTCTTTTACAACTACTTAAAATCATATGAAAGATAACACTCCTGAGAGAGTTACAAGATCCAAATCCAAGAAGGTGGATATACAATCTGAATCTAGGGGAAGTGAATCTTCAAAAAATTAACTAGAAAATTTTTCTCGAAGAATGAACAAGATAGCTGGACAAAAGAAATTACAATCTAGATACAAGAATAAAGAAAGGAAAGATAAGAAAGATTCTAAAGTTACTTGTTATGAATACAAGAGAGATGGATTGTACTATGCATAAGAGAAAAGAAAGATAGGAAAATCATTCTAAGAGAAATATAAATAACTACTACAAAGCTTAACGTGATAATGTTTTGAAAGCTAATGACACCTGGAGTGCTAGTGGTGGTGACTCTTTAGATGAATCCTCAAATTATGAATCTTTTGGACAGAATAATCCTGGGTTAATACCAAGACTACCTATTGAAAATCATTGTTTGATGGCTATGGTACACAATGATTAATGTATGACCAATTTATCCATGAATGATAATTATAGTCAAAATAAATATTATGAATCTTCGGATTATGAATATTCTTTTGATGAAGATGGTATTTTACCTACCTAAGAATAAGTTTCTATGTTTGCTAAGCTTCCTGAGAATGAATATTCTAAATTGAAAAAAAAGATTGATAAGGAAAATTCTAGTATTTCTATAATTAATAAGAAAATATTGGATCTTTCGAAGGATCGTTATAATAAAAACCATGATTTTGAAAATATTTTGAAAAACCTTGAGGAAGTAAATTATGGGAAGGATAAACTTTCTAAGGATCTGGAATAAGTAATTTCTATGAAAAATGTTTTCATGACTTAATCTTGTTCTAAAGATACTGTTTTGGAAAATAAGAACTTAGTTATTAGACTAAAGTTAGAAATATTTTCCTTGAGGAAGTGTTTTTCAAATTTTACATGAGGTAAGAAAAATTTTGATAAAATGTATTCTCAAATTTTACCTCTAAAGAATAATTTTGGATTTCGTTATACTCATTCTAAACCGATTTTTTGTAAAAATAATTTTGTTCCTCAAAGTGGTCCATTCTGTACTAAGTGTCATTGTGGAGGGCATTGGGAAAAAAATTATTCCTTAAACAATACTCAGTCATTTGGCTTTCATAAAGCTTATTTTTCTAAGAAAAATTTGATTCCTAAGATTTTTCTTTCTGAAGTTTCCAAATCCATGAATGTTTGGCTTCTAAAAATCTAACTATTTTTTTCAAGAAAGTAAAGAACGTACCAATAGCAATACTTGGTACATGGATAGTGGATGTTCCCGACACATGACTAGTAACAAAAACTTCTTTGAAAATATTATCAAGACGAAAGGAGGAAAAGTAACTTTCAGAGATAATTCTATGGGAGAAATTATTGGTATAGGTAACATAGTTCTTCTTGGAAAATCATTGATTTAAAATGGTTTATTTGTTAAGGATCTTAAGTAGAACCTCATTAGAATAAGTCAATTATGTAATGAAGGTTACCTTGTAAATTTTAGTAATGACAAGTACTTAGTACACATTTCCAAGAAAGAGTTTATTGTTTCTTCCAATAGACAAGATAATGTATACATACTAAACTAAGAAGACCTAAGAAGCTAAGACCTACCTTTCCTTAGTGCAATGGGAAATCATTCTTGGTTCTGGCATAGAAGGTTCGGCCACTATAACCTTAGGAACCTATGAAAACTCTCTAAAATAGAACAGTTAAGGATATAATGGAGCTTATATTTGATTCTTCAAAAGTTTGTGATCCTTGTCAATATGGAAAGCAAAATAAATCATGTTTTAAATCATTAGGTGAAGTCTCAACCACTGATGCATTGCAGTTAGTGCATATGGACCTTTTGGACCAGCACAAACTGGAAGCATTGGAGGCAAATATTTTGTATTTGTATTAGTTTATGACTACACTAGATTTATATGGGTCTATTTTCAAGAAAATAAATCTGAATATTTTTCTTAATTCAAAAGTTTCATAGCCCATTTTAAAAATGAGAAAACCCTTCCTTTGATAACTATTCATAGTGATCATGGAGGAGAATTTCAAAATTCTAATTTTGAATGTTTTTATAGTAGAAAATGTATTACTCATAACTTCTCAGCACCTAGAACACCTTAGGAAAATAGTGTTGTTGATAGAAGAAATAGAATTCTTTAAAATATAACCAGAACCATGTTGAGTGTGTATTATGTAGTGAAATATTTTTGGGATGAATCTATATGTACTGCTTGTTATACTATAAATCGAGTTTTGATTAGGCCTTTTCATAATAAAAAAACTTATGAGTTATGGAATGCTATAAAACATAAACTTTCCAACTTTAAGGTTTTTGGTTGAATGGTATTAATTCTGAATACTAAAGATAATCTATACAAATTCTCTCCAAAATCTGATGATGGAATTTTCTTAGGCTACTCCACAACTTCTAAGGCTTATAGAGTTTTTAATAAAAATACATGTACTGTTGAAGAAAAATTACATGTTAAATTTGATGAAACTAATCCCATTGTTTTTATAAAACCCCAACCTACATCATAGGATGTGTTTTCAAAAACTGATTATCAACCTTTGTTAGAAGATCCTTCTGATAAGGAAAATGTCAATGAAAATGTTTTTGAAGCATTTACCCTAGAATATTTTCTACCTTTTGTTTATGAACAGGTTTTACAAAACCCAAATCAGTTGTTTCTAAAGAATCATCCGAGTAATAATATCATTGGGGATGTAAATCAACATGTAAGTACTAGAAGTTACTTACTAAATGAAATATAACATGTATAATTCTGTTCACAATTAGAACCAAAAATAACTGATAAAGATTTAGGTGATGATTATTGGATAAAAGCTATGAAATATGTGCTAAATGAATTTGAAAGGAATAAAGTATGGACCTTCGTTGAAAGACCTAAGGAAACTTCTGTTATTGGGAAAAAATGGGACTTCAGAAATAAATGTGATGAAAATGGAATCATAGTAAGAAATAAATCTAGATTTATTATTAAAGGATATAATCAATAGAAGGAAGGGACTATGAAAAAACCTATGATCCAGTAGATAGACTTGAATCTATTCATATTCTACTTTCCATTGTAGCATTCTTCAATTATAAACATTTTAAAATGGATGTAAAATGTGCTTTCCTTAATGGTTTTGTTCAAGGGTATGTTTTTGTTGAACAACCATCTTGTTTGGAAGATAAAAAACATCCTAAACATGTTTTTAAAAGTACCAAAGCTTTTTATGGACTTAAACAAGCCCCTCGAGTGTGGTATGATAGGCTTACAGGATTTTTTCTTCAAAATAATTATGTTAAGGGAAATGAAGATCCAACCATTTTTATAAGTAATGATAAGAAAAATGTTTTGATTGTTCATATTTATGTTGATGACATTATATTTGGTTCAAATCAACAATCTTTAACTAATTCCTTTGCGGATCTAATTAAATATGCGTTTGAAATGAGTATGATGGGTGAGTTAACATTTTTCCTTGGTTTTAAAATTTCTCAAATACTAGAAGGAACCTATTTATCCCAACATAAGTATATTAAATATCTTCTTAAAAAGTATGGATTTGGATACACTAAGAGTATATGTACTACCATTGGTACCTCAAATTCACATGATCTGGATGAAGCTGAGAAACCAATAGATCAAACATCTTTTAGAGGTATGATAGGAATTCTACTTTACTTAACAGCTAGTCATCCAGACATAATGTTTTCAGTTTTCTTATGTGCAAGATATCAATCCAATCCTAAGGAATCTAATTTAAAGGCAGTGAAAATAATTTTCCGCTACTAAAAGGGAACCAATGATCTTGGACTCTTTTATACCTCTAGAAATGATTTTATTTTGAAAAAAAATTGGATGATGACTATAGTGGATGTAGAATGGATAGGAAAATTACATCCTGAACATGTCATTTCATAGGAGTTTCATTAGTTTCTTGGTCAAGCAAAAATCAGAACTTGGTAGAACATTTCACTACTGAAGCTAAATATGTAGCAGCTGGAAGTTGTTGTGCTCAAGTGTTGTGGATGCAACTCACACTCACAGACTATGGTTTGAGTTTTACCAAAACAGAAATTTTGTTTGATAATACTAGTGCCATTTCACTATGTAAAAACCATGCACATCACTCTCGTGCAAAACAAATAGGTATTAGGCATCACTTTCTTAGGGATCCCACACAAAATGGGGATATCATTCTTCAATTAATGGGAATACATGATCAAATTTATTATATTTTCATTAAATTTTTTCCCTTCAATAGATTTGAATACATAAAATAGAAGTTATAAATGATAATCATAAGGTAATCATCCTTATTAAATTATTGTTGAAACCAATCTCCTTATAGTAATATACTCATATTCATAGGGGGGGTTAATTTTTTTGTTAGGTATCCAAAAAAATCTTATTATGTTTTTCTAAATGTTCGTAATGAAGTTTTTCTAAAGTTTCAAAATGAAGATTTTCCAAATTTTTCATAACGAAGATTTTCTAATTTTTTAAAAGGTAGATTTTCTAAATTTTTGTAATGAAGATTTTCCAAATGTTTTGTAATGAATATTTTCTAAATTTTCACAATGAAGATTTTATAAATTTTCCTAATGAAGATTTTCTAAATTTTTCTCATGAAGATTTTCTAAATATTCTTAATGTAGATTTTCAGAATTTTTCGTGATGATGATTTTCTAAATTTTTCATAATGAAGATTTCCCAAAGTTTCGTAGTCAGTTTTTTCAAACAATTTCCATAATCAAATATTCATAATCTAATGTTTCTCAAGAATAATTTCCATCAATATGAATAATCTTCCTAAGAAATCCAAAAGGTATGTTTCCTTTCCTGAGTTTTAGTAATCATCTTTTACTTGTTGGTATTTTCATTTGTTTTTAAAAAAATTTGGATTATGTTTTCCTTAAATATTAATGATTTTATTAAAAACCTCAAAAGATTGGATCCTACCAAGATTTTCCTACATCTATCATTTCAACAGTCGGATCTGATTAGAACGTTTTTCAACCGTTGCATTAACTATGGAAGCTAAACCGTCACTTAAAACACCTATATAAAGGACCCCATGATGGTTGTCCCACATTGAAACTCAAAGCCTTCGCGTGTTGAAGTTCGTCCCTCATATACAAGCCCATTCGGAACTTCTCAAATCATGCTCAAATCCGAATGTATGTTGGAGAATCTTCTCAGAAAGGTATGTCAACTAAGAAGCCAATCTCGGATTGGCATGTTTATAGAGAAAGGTTGGTGTATCCAAAATTCTTATCCAAGTATGATTCTATCATCTCAATGAACATCAGGCTCAATGTATGGGACAATGTTTGAGTATCAAAGCCAAGAGATCAAGATTTAGTATATCCGAATTTTCTAGTGGAATTTTAGGAAACTGTAAGTTTTTAAAGGAAAAGGTAGAGATAAGTTCTCTTTAAAAAGCTATTGGAAGACTTATGCTCTTTCATACAACAATATTTCTAACTTGGTTGGTATTCCATATAAAGGAGAAGCTGAGTTTTGTTCTCATAAGCTGCCTGATAATCAAGGAAGTTAAAATAAGGGTAATTCTTATGGCTTATCTTGGTCTTTCTAAAGTAAAGAATCCAAATATTTCTCATCTCTCTACAAATTTCAGGATTCTCTAATTATGGGATCATGGATTCATTATACCAAGAAAAGGTGACAAGTATGCTTTAAAGAAGAGTGACATTTATATTTTGAATTTTCTAGTGAACTTGAGAAATATCTACTTGGTTATGCATGTTCTGATTACGATTGAGAATATAAAGAATAGAAATATGAAGGCTCGGATCATTGTGTATCCATCCATTCTTTCATAGCTCATTGTTCAATTCTTAGGGTCTTTCATAATTCATTGCAGTATAATGAAAAGGAATTGCAAAGTCATGCTGGATAGTGATGATACCTTGAAACGGTTGAATGTCAGATTTTCTAAGGAATCCAAATAATTTTATAACATTCCCAAAGAAGAAGCGGAAGTCATGCCTATGGAATAGGAGGTTGTTGAACCATCTAAAAGGATGGAAGGAATAAGAAGTTGAAGGAATTAGAATAGGAAGGGAAAACCTCAGAGCCTAAATAAATACAATTCGAACATCCAAAACCATAGAAACAAAAATATTATCTAGATGAGGTAGTAGCTACATGGAGGGATGAAAAGAACAATATGAAAGCGGGGGATCCTAGATTTGGTTTGGATCAGAATGAAGCAAAAGATTTAAAGGGGAAGACTGCTGATGAGCTTGAAAAGCATGAAAAAGAAATGAAACAGAAGAAGAAGATGTCTAAAGCTGAAATTGTGCAATCACTTCTAAAGGAGGCTAAGAGAGTTTCTGAAAAACTTTTGGTACCAAAATCATTCTTGGTAGAAGCGTTACCAGAGACACCGGATAAAAAGTTTGTGACTCTATAAAAATTCAAAGAAAAGTTATTAAAGGGAAAGAAGAAGAAGAAGGCAGTGATGACAGTGAAGATCTCATTAAGAAAGTAGAATATTTTCATGAGAAGGAGAGTCCATCTATGATGCTTTTAATCCGTGCTTCTGAAGGATATTCTTCAAAGATTTATACCCCTAGGAACGATGAGAAAGGTTAAGATGACAAGGTTAAAGTAGAAGTGAATTATATGTCATAAGAAGAAATTTATAATCATGATTTCATTCACCCTGAGGATGCTGAGGCAAGAGCTGAGAAAGAATAGATAGATGAAGAAAAAGTTGTTCAGCTGTCTGATAGTGAACATGAATCTTCAGATGAGGAAGCCATTCTGAAAGCTGATAAGGGAAAAAGTTTGTAGTTGACACACCTACCAAAGTTGTTTCCCAGGAGAAAGAAGATGGGTTATCATCAAAGAGGAAGGCAGTTAAAATATACAATGAAACCTCACCATGCAATGTATCAGATTCGGAATCATCATCCCTTGGACATGATTTCGTGGTCCAATCATTAGTGAAGCAAGTTGGGACCATTCAAATTTTTCCAAGCATAGACTTGAGATGTCAGATGCTTCAACACACCTTGAACTGGAAATCATATTCAGTATCCATGGTGATGGATAAGTGTGTCAAGCTTGAGGCTGATTTCAAGAATCTTCTTATCAACTATGAATCTCACAACAGGTCATGCAAGAAGATGACTAGTTGGTCAAGAAAGATAGTTGAAGATATGTAGATTCTTGATGAGTTTCAAGAAAGTGTAAAGAAGTAATTTGACACCAAAGATAGTAATATCAAGGATCTCATAAGAAGTTTTGTAGAAAAGTTCTCTTTGGAATAGAATTCTTAGATTCAAGAGGTAAAAGATCTTAATGGGAAGTTGTATTCTGTTTCCCAAAGTTGAAAGAGAGAAAGAGATCTTATAATTGAGATGGAAGAGAAGCTATTAAATCAGGAAGAATCCTCGAAGGATCATGTTTAAATTCTTAAGGCTTAGGAAGAAAAGATCAAATCCTGGGAGAAGAAAGCAAAGGAACGGGATCAAATTCTTAAGCGAGCAGAGAAAGACCATAATGAGCGTGAGAAGATTAAAACAATAGTGATGAAGTTGATGCCCAAGGAAAAGGAAGGATAACCTTGTTTAAATCCAATCATTTGTTATATTTTCCTTCCTTGTATAAATTTTTCCTATCATAATGAAATGTTTGGTTGCTTGTCTTTTGAATGTGTTGTAATAAATTTTCAGGTTCTATAATTTCTATTCCATTCACTGTATTCCATTATGAAAATCACAAAGGGGGAGAAAGGAAAATGTATAGTAAGTAAAGAAGAAATTTCCCTAAGTTAAGGGGAGTTTATCTAATGGTTAGTTCTTATCCAAGAATATTTTCACATGCATTTAAATGATAAGTTTCATTCTGAAAATCTAGAATAAAATCCATAGTGTTCCAAATCCTAAGGGGGAGTTAGTCGTATTCATCTTTGCCCAAGTGTTAAGGGAGATAAGTTTTAATTTCAAAGCCCAGAAAAATATTTTCTAAGTCCTTATATTCTAGTTTGTGAGGATGTTTGTGCTTTCCAAAAAGGGGAAGACTGTTGAGTCAATAAGGTTTCCTTATGAATATTTCATTCCTTCTTGTTTTGAAAATCACAAACACATTATCTTAAGGAAATTTTCATTTACCCTGTGTTTTACTTGATAAGGGAAATTGTCATTTCCCACGAAAATTTATCCTTACCAGGTTTTTCATTGTTCATTATTTTGTCAAAGTGTAAACTTCAGTTTCAAATCTAAAACCTCATAATCATATAATACTTAGATATAGAGCATTCTGTTTTCAGGATCCAGATTTAGATTCCGAATTATCTGAATTCAGACTCCAAACTTTTATGAGTTCAGACTCCGAGTTCTCAGGATTCAGATTCCAAAATCTTATGAATTCATACTCCTAACTTTTTATGTTTAGACTCCGAGTTCTCTGGATTCAGATTCCATATGATTATGAATTTAGACTCTGAACTTTCTAAGTTCAGGCTCCGAACTCTCATGAATTCTGACTCCGAACATTCTAAGTTCATACTTCGAACTCTCATGAATTCAGACTCCAAACATTGTATGTTAATACTCTGAATTCTAATGAATTCAGACTCTGAATTATTATTAATTCTGACTCCTAATTCTACTAAATTCATACTCCGAATATCCTTGGGATTCAGACTCCATAATTCTATAAAATTCAGGTTCCAAATTCTTCTAACGACAGAATCTGAATATTCTTGTATTATAGATACCAAATGTGTTTTTGGTTAGAATATGAACATTCATTTTTTTTCTTACACTCCAAAAAATGATTTTGGCTAAGTAACTATATTTTTTCTTACACATGTTTTGGTTATAAAATGATGGCGTGTATTCAGTTACTAAATAACCATTGTTTGAGTGAAAAGTATACAGGTCCCTCCAAAATTCATGGAAAATATGACCATTGGAGGAGGGAGAAAACCATTGGAGTTGTGCATATAAATAGGAGCTCATTTGAAATATCTCAGAACTTTTCACAACAAGTTGATCAATCTAGAGATTACATGTTGTTGAAGTGATTTCAAGAGAGAGATACTTTCATGCTTTGTGCGTACTGAACATCTTGTTCAAAATTTGCTTCGTGCGACTCTGAATGTTTCTGAGTACATTTGAGGGATTCCAGGGATAGGAAGACAGAGGTGTTGACTGCCTTAAAGCTCAAGTAATTCCTTGCTATGGAAGGAAGAGGTGCTGACTACCTTGAGGTTGAGGGATTGCGGGGATAGCAAGACAAACCCAGATCTTTGTATCTTGGGCTTACCCTGGTGTGGGTAAGACATACTTTCTTGAAAGTATAAATCAAGGGACCATTATCCAAGGTTGTTGGATACCCTTATTTTTGGGTTAAAATATTTACAACTTGTTACTTGTTTGTTTAAAGTTTTCCGCTGCATTTCTATTGTTGAGGAAAGTATAATTGTCTTATACTTTCTTAAACTAGTATACTATGATTAAGTGAGATTCTATATACTTTAATTTATAATATTTATATTTGTAAAAAAAAATTATGATTCATTTCCGGATCCACTTTTCTGAAACTATATTCTTGGAATCATATTTCCGAAATCAATCATGTGTGAAGAACTACAGGTTTTGTGAATTTCCTTGTTTAACTTTGTTAAACATCACCATCTTTAAAAGTTACAAATGCATTTTTTAAAGTATACAATTCACCCCCCCCCCTCTTATATATTGAATATCATTAGATACTACATACATTATCTTTCATCTATTTCATTCCACCAATTATCTTATTGATTTTAATAATAAAAGTAATGTTTATGGTGTGTTTTAACCTTATGGATTTCGACTATGCATATTAGAAAACCCTAAAATTTTTACAAGATAATTTTTTTAATTCAAATTAAGGATTTGATGTAATGATTAATAATGGTTCTTTGTAAGGCATTCATTAACATTTATTTAAGTAAATTATTGATTTTTTAGAAAATGGATATGCTGAAAATGAAGGCATTATTTCATATTGAAGAATAAGATTTATTCAAAGGTCACATACATAATTATTTTTAAGTGGGTAATTTAAATTATAGGGCTCTAATTTTTAAAATTAATAATTGATGGAGATATAGTGTAAAGACTATGAATTTCTATGGAAATTTTTTTTCATAAATACATTGGAATTTTACGAGTCTTCGATAATTTACGGTGCTTAATTTCGAGGCCTGGTGTGACAATAATCAATTTCTAAAGTTTTGTTTAGGTAGGTTCAGTAAACGTACGAGCGGGATTTTATAACTTTTGTACTGGTGCTCGGAATTGGAATGTGAGGGCACCATTGAACTCGCAGCATCGATGATTTCTTAGTGAGAACTTCGCCACAGTAGCCTTCTAATGAGAATGAATGTTATATTTTGGGGGGTTTTCATTAAGTTAAATAAAAATAAGAGTTTGCTTATTTTTATTTTTGAGGTGGTTAAAACCTCCAAGAGGTGGTTAATGGTGGGGCCAATCACACCCTAACCTCCCATGGGAAGTTATGGTGGTGGTGCCCACCCGCACATAACCCCCATTGGGATGATATCCTTGGTGGGGCCCACATGGGCTTCAAACCCCTTTAACTCCCCATTAATTATTTGAACACCTCTCTTCATTTAATTCAAACTATCCACCTCCCCTAATTGGAATTTGAATCAATTCCACATCATTAATAAAATGAGTTGTCTCATTTAATTAAACAAAACTATTTGTGTTGTTGTGCCAAAAAATAATAGATGATTCCTCTATTATTTTTGTTTAGCATTTTGGTGGAGCTTTGGGAGGAGAAGAACTCTCCAATGAAGAACCATCGCCGTGAAGAACACCTCTTCATCATCCACTGAAGAATGATGAACTCTTTATTTGATCTTCGACCGAGACAAAAGTTAATGATCTGAACACTAAGGATGCCAATGATGCTTCTTCCTCGGTATCCTACCCTGGATGCTACCCGACGTCAACGAATCGAAGTCTGACATTCCTCTCCTTCTATTGTCAACAATCGACAAGAGAAGTAAGGTTTTGATTTGAATTTGTTGTTGTTCTTCGTCGTTCAATTTATGGTTTGATAATTGCCGATTGATATCACCAAAATTAGGTAACGGACCACATGAACATGTCCCAACCATCCCCCTTCATTCTATCTCATTTGTTGAAGATGGTGGTGGTGCAACGACGCCATCGAAAGGGAGGATCGCAGCCAGAGGAAGAGGTCGCGGTGGTACACGCAGCGACCAGAAATGAGCCATCTGTGGAAGAAGTCGGTGGCGCAAGGGCTACCAGACAGCCGGAGGGGCGGGGCGCCGTCATACCGTGCAGAGAAATGAGCTGCGGAGAGGTGGTCCGTGGCTGTGCCAGAGGGGCGTGGGGCCATCGCACCGCACCCGAAGAAGTAATTGCGGCCACGCATGCAGTGGTGGTCAGACGAGCTGCGCGTGGTGCTGTCGCGCCGAGCCGGAGATGAACCGTGGCCCCGCTGGCCGTGGCAGTCGGAAGGGTTGGGTGTAGTGTCATCGCCCCGCACCAGAGAAGAACCACGACCATAGGCTGTGGCAGATAAAGGATGGCGGCCGGCTGAGCCGGCCGCCGGTGCGCGCTACAGGATGGACCCGAAGGCTCCCAAGGTTGCCATGCCGGCACCACGCGCCGGCCATTGCTGAAGACAGGGGGTGTAAATACAGCCCCCCCCCCCCATGCATGGTCGGCCAGGCCACGTGGGCCAACTGGATGACTGGGCCACACGGGCCGCCAGCCAGCCGGGCCACACGGGCTGCCAGCCAACCAAGCCACGCCCCCCCCCCCCTCGGGCCGGACCACTCGGTTCGGACCACCCTCAAACTGGGTAGGACCCGCGGACTGGGTTGCACTTCGGGCCGAACCTGGGTCGGGTTGGGTGAGTTTGACTAGTTCAGACTAGACCCAGACCCACTTTGGCCTATTTTCACCTTTATACCCATATCTTGGGGTACAAGTGTCTGATCGAAGAACCGTCTATATAGACAGAAATCTTTGAGAGAAACGGTTCTTTTGGCATACCCCACTTGATTTTTGGACATAGTTGGGATACAAACGGGTTGGTTTGAACATAAAAACCAACCGTGTCCCGGGATCAGAAATGCCAATAACTCATAGACTGGGTGTACAATTGATGCTTCGTCTGTTGCGTTGAGCCCCTATGACGAGGCGTTCATTTCAGATACTTCTACTTGGGACTTTGTTACAGTTGTAGTATCGACCATTAGCTCATGAAGAAGATCCTCCTAGAGACAAGCGAGAAGAGTTCAGAGACCTAGTAGCTTGCGGAGACCTGACGACTGCTGACCTTTCAACTAAGAGTGTTTCGACTAGCCTAGTGGGAAGCGCCTCTATGTGACGCAGTAGACCCACAGTGGGGAGCGCCTCTGTGTGACGCGGAAGACCCACGGTACATGACAGGTGGAGTACCCCAACAGGCTATGAGGGTTAGTGCCTCTCTGTGACATGGTAGACCCACATTGGGGAGAACCTCGGTGTGATGCAACAGACCCATGGCACTCAACATGAGGAGTAACACATTATTCCATGATAGTGGGAAGTGCCTCTAAGTGACACGACAGGCCCACAATACTCTATAGAGGAAAAGTACACCACCAGCCGAGGTTTCAACAATTTGACTGGGAGTGTTACATGGTACTACCCTAAAATAAAATCCTGGTTTTGAGCTGAGTCAATGACTTTGGTGTTTACCTCACGAATGTGATTTGTTACTAGATAACTTAGGTATATGTATGTTCATATACCTATGTAATGGTTATCTGTTGATTTCTTACTTGTGTTTATCCTTGTTGGATTTAGTGAGACCTTGAGGGTCTCGGGGTCCTTACATAGTATCATTATACTCACCCCTGCACAGTCTATTCCCACACCTCGTTGTGTTGGTTGCAGATGATGGAAATCACTGACCGAGGCAGAGAGTACCAGGATAGGACAGTTCCCAGAGGTGGACCTCTCACGGTGCATGGAGTGAATGGACAGACGTGGAGTGCTGAGGAGGCCATTTGTACCTACCATTTAGGTAGGAATCCTGGAGGATAGTCCAGTTGCTGCTTTACTTCTTCTTCCATTTGTACTTGTACTTTTCCATTTTCTTGTAATTTACTATTGGTCTTGTATTTTTGATCCCCTTTACTTTCAGCACTCTCTTTTTTATACAGTTTTACTTGGTGTTTTACTTCAAGTTGTGTGCTCTGTTGTGTGTGATCAGTTTATAATGAAAATGCCTTCCCAGATTAGAGATTTATGCCTTTGGTGCTAGTCGCCAGACCATGTCCTATGGAAGGCGGGCTTGGGGTAGTCACAATATGCAGCCTGGGGGACAGATCGTGACAAATTGGTATGAGAGGAATCAGTTCTACAATAGAACTTAGGACTCTGATCTTTATTTTCTGTAAAGAAATTGTGTTAAGGGTACTAAGTGTGGTTTTTAGTTCAGGGAGTCCAGTGTTAGTGCGGGTGGATAATGTATCCATACACCAGGACCCTGACTTCTGATTTATGACTGAGTGAATGAAAACACTGATTTTGTGTGCGTTTTCAAAAGTTTTCTTAAGTCAGCTCAACTAGGTCAGCTCACCAGGTATAATCTTTTAACCATGTCACATCTTTTTCTTTCAGGATTCCTCCCCATAGAGCCATGAGAGTCATATGCTCTGATAGTCCAATGAGTGACGAGGCCTCAGTGCAGGGCCCTTTAATAGTGGTGGCACTAGCGGTACCACTTTCCGTTAGTCCACGGATGCCACCAGCCCCAGCAGCATATGATGCACGCCGCTTGAGCGCTTCACATGAGTTCCAACACTAGAGGCCACCCTTGTTCTCGGGATAGAAGGACCCACATGCGGCTTAGGATTGGTTGGAGGCTGTAGTGGGAGTCTTCAGGATGGTAGGGACACCAGCAAACCTCATGGTGATCCTTAATTTGAGTCTCCTTCAAATAGTAGTAGGCAGATGGTGGACCCTGATGCTCCAGGTCCACGGCGAGGCGACACTACTCTAGATAGACTTTCAGAGCCTGTTCTAGGCAGAGTTTGTTCAAGCGACTCAATGAGAGTTACATATTCATGAGCTACTTCATTTTTAGCAGGGTATCATGGCAATAGCACAATACTCAGCGAGGTTCACCGACCTCTTGCGCTACTCCACAGATATGGTACAAGACCCATTCTTCAGGGCCCGTACATTCGAGCAGGGGCTCAGGTGAGAGATCAGGGCATCGATGATCTACCTCGGCATCCCGATGCAAGCGGGGGTGTTAGAGAGAGCCCTCCTAGTGGAGAGTTTCCTTACTAAACAGTCTTCAGTAGTGAGACCCACCACTAGTCAACTTGTAGAGGAGTCTTCTGCAGCTAGAAGTAGATAGATGATGTAGAGGTCCAAGAGGACTAGACCCACTGGTGGACAACTGCATGACACAAGATCAGTTGTTCTAGGCACCCGGGCCAGTGACTTATATGTTAGGAGTAGACAATGTTACTCATGTGGCGGGTAGGGTCACATGGCTCGTGACTATCCGAACTGCCGTTCAGATGATCATCAGACAGTTGAGGGACCTCCCAATCATAACCAGAGGTTCAATCGAGGCGGCCTGTAGGGAGCAGGCAGATGTTTTAGAGGGGCTGGTCAAGCAGCTGAAAGAGGACAACGTTTCAAGGTGCTACAGCCACCACCAACAGGAGGTCCAACCCAACACAGGGTGCATGTGGAAAGTGGAGAGCTCAGCTTCAGGCAGTTGAGGCCTACGACCATGGCGCTTAGAAGATTATTTGAGGTACGTTCTGTGTCTACTCCACCTTATTTGTAGTTCTTATAGACATAGGTGTCAGTAATTCACTCATAGCCACTGCCCTCTTTCGGAGCTCGGAGATTCCAATGGATCCATTGGCACGATCCTTATAGATAGAGACTTCTACAGGAGAAGACTCGACAATTACGCACTGGTGCCGATAGTGTGAGCTCACTCTAGGAGGTGAGAGCTTTGGATAGGATCTCCTCATAGAGGCGTCGAGGCTTTACAGTGTCATCTTGGGTATGGACTGGTTATCCACTGTTCATGCTCATATTTACTATATTAGGCAAAAAGTGTGGTATTTCCGCACGGATGGGACTAGTTTCACCTTCACCGGTGAGAAGGGAACCTTTTCAGCACAGGACGGAATTACTCGGAGGAGGGTGCAGCTGATCACTCACCAGTTGTCTTGCCATACCCTCGAAGCAGTTGATGTGGAGATTCCAACATATCCTATAGTGGTGGACCAATATGCAGATGTTTTCCCTGACGATGTACCAAGACTACCTACTTGCAGAGAGGTGGATTTCTACATAAAAATGTACCTTGGGATGACACTGATATCTACTCCAGCATATCAGATGGCTCCCATAGAGCTTTCTGAGATGCGGGTACAACTGGAGGACTTACAGGGGAATGGATTCATCTGGACCAGTTTTTCTCCCTGGGCAGCCCCGATTCTCTTCACCAAGAAGGTGGATGGGAGTTTGAAGCTTTGTGTCGACTATCATCGCCTGAACCAGGTGACCGTGAAAAACAAGTACCCACTTCTGAGAATTTATGACCTCTTTGATCAGCTCAAGAGAGCACAATTTCTCTCGAAGATAGACCTCAGATCAGGCTATCACCCACACAGAGTTCGAGACGAGGATGTGTAGAAGACAGCCTTTAGGTGTCAAAACGGCCACTATCAGTTCTTCGTTATGCCCTTTGGGGTAACCAATGCTCCTGATGTGTTCGGGTGTCTCATGAACAGGATATTCCATCCATACCTTGATCACATTGTCGTAGTCTTCATTGATGAAATTCTTATCTACTCGACTACCAAGGAAGAGCATGCCTACCATTTTCAGGTGGTACTGGACACACTCCAAGAGAACCAGCTTAATGGTAAGCTCTCAACGTGCCAGTTTTGGATTCGAGTGGTTCACTTCTTGGGACATGTCATCTCAGAGGTTGGAGTTGCAGTGGATCTAGTGAATATTGAGGCGGTACTTGCATGGGAGCCACCCAGTAGTGTGATGGAGGTACGGAGTTTCCTGGGCTTGGCTGGATACTACCAGAGATTCGTTCCAGACTTATCTAGATATGCAGTGCCACTATCAGCCTTGACGAAGAAGTTCCAACCCTTCGTGTGGTCGGAGAGATTCCAGCATAGCTTTCAAGAGCTGAGGCAGAGGTTGACTAGTACCCCCATCTTGAGGCTTCCAGAGGATGTCGTAGGGTATGTAGTTTACTACGATGCATCAGTGCCTGAACTTGGGTGTGTCTTGATGCAAGAGTGTGCAATGATCGCATATGGTTCTCAACATCTGAGATAGCAGGAGCATAACTACGCTACCCATGACCTGGAGTTAGTAGCGGTGGTCTTCACTACAAAGATGTGGCAGCACTATCTTTTGGGAGAATGTTTTAATGTGTACTCTGATCACAAGAGTCTAAAGTATATCTTCTCCCGAAAGGACATGAACATGAGATAGAAGTGGTGGCTTGAGTTCCTCCAGGACTATGACTTAGAGATAGTCTATACTCCTAGGAAGGGGAACGTTGTTTCAGATGTGCTCAGTATGAGATCTGGTATATAGCTACTAGGAGAGGCAACAGATCAGCTGACTGCCTTACATATATCCTTTGTGGATAGGGATGGAGCAGCATTTCTATAGTCTCTTATGGTCACTCCCCCACTCTTTCAGTGAGCCCGGGAAGAACAACATGGGGACGCTGACTGCGAGACATGACGTGCTCAGATATCCACTGGGAAGGAACCTGATGGATTTTCTGAAGGTGGGGAGCACATCATCCTATTCAGAGGATGTACCATGGTACCATTTTCACTTCAGGAGGAAGTATTGAGAGAGTTCCAAAATTCCCCTCTAGCGGTACATCTAGGAGTGGAAAAGATATATCAGGACCTTCGACAACAGCATTGGTGGCCCGGAATAAAGAAGGCAGTAGCAGAGTTTGTCTCATGATGCCTCATTTTTTAGCAATTGAAGGCAGAGCACCAAGTACCAGCAGGCTTGGTACAACCCGTAGATGTCCCAGAGTGGAAGTGAGATGGGACATCCAAAGACATTGTGACGGGTCTTCCACATACATAGAGGAGTCACTATTCGATATGGGTGATCATTGACTAACTCACCAAGTTGGCTCAATTCCTATCGATCATAGAGTAGTGCTCAGTATAGAGTTAGGGATGCCTCTATATGCAGGATATTATGCATTTACATGGAGTAACTTCTTCTATTGTCTCCGACCATGGCACGCGGTTTACTTCCCGGCTATGGAAGGGGTAGAAGGAGGATTTCAGGATGCAGCTATGTCTGAGCACCACCTTCCATTCACAGACAGATGGTAAGACTGAGCGGACCATTCAGACCCTCAAGGATGTGCTCTGTGCATGTGACCTCAAATTTTGTCACAGCTGGGAGGATCACTTACCTTTGATGGAGTTTTCATATAACAATAGCTATCACTCCACCATCAGTATGGAACCTTTTGAGGCCTTGTATGGTCGACCGTGAAAATCACCACTGTGCTGGACAGACCTAGGGGAGTTAGCTCTAGTGGGACCAGAGATGGTATGTGCTACCATGGAAAGGTGCAGATCATCCAAGAGCAGATTAAGACTGCACAGAGCAAACATAAGTCTTATGCTGAAAGGAGAAAGAGGCCTCTGGAGTTTGAGGATACTGACCACGTCTTCCTATGGGTCTCACCTCGATGAGGACTATGGAGATTTGGACAAGGCGGCAATTTATCTCCACGATTCATCAGACCGTTCTAGGTCCTCAACAGAGTAGGTGAGGTGGATTACCTCTTAGCTCTCCCACATCTGTTGCACCGAGTGCACGACGTCTACTACGTATCTTAGGTGAGGAGATACGTGCATGACCCTTCCCAAATCATCGACCACGGGGAGATGGATATCGATGAAGGGGCGACTTTCATGGAGTTTCTAATGGGGATTGAGGATCGACAGGAGTGGGTCCTACATGGATGGCTAAAACTGTAGGATCAAAATAATGATGTAGATGCTCAATATACAAGAGGGGGGGGTGAATTGTATACTTTAAAAATTCATTTAGAACCTCTAAAAATAGTTACGAATAACTATGTTTTCTTTAAACAAAGGAAAGAGCTGAGTTTATCAAAGTTAAACTAAACAAATTCAAAACACATCTAACATGAAATGAAAACATGGAATAAAGAATGAAGTTATAAACATGAAGTTTGAGGAACTTTCTTAAAATAAGAAAGATATTCCGAAATTAGGTTCCGGAAATATGGTTCCAGAAGTTGAAACTTAACTAAAGATTACAATATGAGATTCTACCTTAAAGAATATAGAATCTAAATTAATTAGAGTACAAGTAGGGAAGTATAAGAAAGTTATACTTTCCTTACAATACAATATGCAGCGGAAAACAAACGAGTAGTAAAACTACAAGTAACAAGATATAAGTCTTTTAACCCAAAGAGAAGGGTATCCAACAACCTTGGATAAAGGTCCCTTGATTTATACTTTCTAGCAAGTCTATCTTACCCACACCAGGGTAATCCCTCGATACGAAGATCGAAGTCTTTGTCTTGCTATCCCTGCAAGCCCTCAACTTCTAGGTAGTTGGCAACCTCTGTCTTCCTCAGTAAGGAAGCCCTAGATCATCATGGTAGTCGGCACCTCTGTCTTCATATCCCTGGAAGTCCTCGAATATAATCACCGACATTCGGAGTCGCACGAAGAAAAAGATGAATGAGCGGTTCAGTACGCACAAGCATGAAAAGCTTTCTCTCTCTAGAAATCACCTTAGCAGCATGTGGTCTCTAGATTGATCAACTTCTATTTTGTTGTGAGCTCTTTAAAATGATCTCCTATTTATAGGCAAGGTCAGCCTCCTTTCCAACTGTCATATTTTCCTAAAAAGTCGGAGGGACCTGTACACGTGTAACTTTACCAACGGTTAGTTTATAACAGAATAGATGACATCGTTTTATAACAAAACAAGTATAACAGAATGTACGACATCGTTTTAAGTCTAACACAAAAGTTCGGAATGAGAGTTCGGAGTGTAAATAAAATGTCAAAGAGTAGACAAATTATAAAAGTGTAACCAAAATGAATGTTCGGAGTCTATGCAAAAATAATATTTGGAGTCTAAATAAATTCTGAGTTTATAAAGAAAATATAATCAGATTCTGTTTAATAGGTGAATTCGGAATGAGAATTCGGAATGGGAATTCATCATCAGAATTCGTAATGAGAATTTGTCATCAGAATTCATAATGAGAATTAGTCATCAGAATTCGTAATGATATTTCGTATCCAGAATTCATAGTAGAACTTTATCAGAGTTCGTATCCGGAATTCAGAATAAAAATTCATTACAGTTCTCATCTGGAATTCGGAGTGAAACTTCATTATAGTTCTCATCTTGAATTCAGAGTGAAACTTCATTATAGTTCTCATCCAGAATTCGGAGTGAAACTTCATTATAGTTCTCATCCAGAATTCAGAGTGAAACTTCATTACAGTTCTCATCCAGAATTTGGAACCTAAAACAGAATGCTTCATATCAAAGATTCAAATGATTCCGAGAATATAAAAATGAATCTGAATCTTATACTTAAGAAATATATATATGAAAATATGATAAGGATAATTTTTCTTACAAAAGAGATCTTCCTTATAGAAGGGATATTCCTTATAAAAGCGATTTTCCTTATAAAATCGATTTTCCTTATAAAAGAGATTTTCCTTATGAAAACAATTTTCCTTATAAAAGAGATTTTCCTTATAAAAGCAATTTTCCTTAAAGATAAGGTGTTTGTGATTTTCAAAACAAGAAGGAATGGAAAATTCATAAGGAAAACCTTATTGACTCAACAATCTCCCCCTTTTTGGAAAGCACAAACATCTTTATGAAAAAGAAAGTCTAAGAAGAAAGAAAACATTAAGGATTATCTCCCTTTTCTTATGGATGTCGATGAATACGACTAACTCCCCCTTAGGCTTCGAAACTCTAAGGATCATATTCTAGATTTCCAAAATGATATTTCATTAAGAATAAGAAAGTATTCTTTAATGAAAAACTCCCCATTAGATAAACTATATTAGAGTTTGTTTTCTTTCTCACCCTTTGTTAAGATTGTTTTTCCCCTTTATTAGGGTTCTTTTCCTTCTCCCCCTTTTTGTTTTTCAAAAAGAATTCGATGGAATGGAAAATATAACAAAGTACCTGAAAAATTAGTAGCAACAACAAAAGAGACGAACAAGCACAATTTTCATTAAGTTTGAAATTTCAACAACAAAGAAATTTAGATACAACAAAAGATCAGATCTGTCTATTTTGGATATTTTTCCTTCACCATGAGACCCTTAAGAATAGAATTTATCTTCTTCAAGTCTGTATGGTCTTCCTCGGCTTGCTTCTCTAACACAACTATTCTTGCACTTTGAGCTTCAATATTTTCTTCCTAGGCTTGAATCTTTTCTTCCTGAGCCTTCAAGATTTGTTCTTGCTTTAACAACTTCTGTTCAAACTCAATCTGATGATCCCTTGAATACTTCTAGTTTTGTGAAACAGAATTCATCTTCCCATTCAGATCTCTAATTTCTTGAATCCGGAAATTCTTTTCATCTGTCAACTTTTCTTCAAAAGATGAAGTATGTTCATTTATCTTCCGGTCTTCTGTCACAAAGGCATCCTTAACATTATCTTGGAATTCATCAAAGAGCCTCATCTCTTCTGTAGTTTTCCTCGACCAATTTTTTATTCTTTTGCAAGACCTTCTGTGGGCTTCATTGCTGACAAAGAAAGTTTTGAACTGAGCATCCATCTAAAAACATTTGTCTATAACCATGGATATGGAGTCTGTTTTCTGATTCAAAGAATGTTGAGGCATTTGGCATCTTGAATCAATACTTGAGAAAGTCGAAATAGTACCCACCAACTTCTTTAAAGACTGAACAACAAAGTCATGCCCCAACGAAGATGACTCTGAATCTGAGACTTTGCTTGGAGAATTTTCTTCTTCAAAATGCTCAACCTTCTTCTTAGAAGAATCACCAACTTCCCTTCTCTTTACAACCACTGAGCTCGGGGTATCAACAACAAGTTTCGTTCCCTTATCCTTTTTCGGAATGGATTTCTGTTCCGGAGTCTTCTGTTCACTATTAGAAACATGAACAACATTATCTTCCTCATCAGCAACTTTCTGAGCACCATCCTCTACATTCTCCATTTGAGCAACATCATGTAGAAGTTGTTATTCCTATGCATGATAAGCTACTTCTTATTCTCCTTTCTCCTCATTCTTCCCTGGAGTGACTAACTTAGAAGACTCAGCTTCTGTGGTTCGGAGCGACAAAAGTTCCGAAGGTGTCCCCTTATAATCGTCTACTTGCTTCAAAATATCTCCGGTCTCGCCACTACCTTCAGCAAAGGCTTCTTCCTCTTCCACATGCTCAATCCGCTCAACTTCCTCAACAGGCTTAGCAACTATCTCTTCCGGAGTGACATATTGTCTTCCTGGAGTCTCAGGTATATATTCCAAAGAAAAAGATCTCGGAACAAGAATGTTTCTGGAGGCCATCTCAGTAAACTTTAACAAAGTCTGAACCACCTCAGCTTCAGACATATTCTTCTTGAGCTTCTTTTCTTTCCCTTTTTTTCTAGCTCATCCGCTATTCTTTCCTTCAATGCCTTATCCTCCACAAGATCCAAGCCAAATTGAGGCTCCCCATGCACTCTCTTCTCTTTGTTTTCCCTCCACTTAGCAACTACCTCATCTGGGTAAGCTTTCTTCTTCTTCGGTTTTGGAGGTGCGGAATGAACTTCCTTTGATTTGGGATTCTCTGATTCACCATCAACTTCTTTCTATTACTTTCTGAATTCCTTTCATTACTTTCTTTCTTTTTAAGCAAAGGGAAATATGGTCTAATATTTCCAGCTCTCTTGCATTCATAACAAGTAACTTCTCCATCTTTATTATCTTTACTGTCCTTTTTCTTATACTTGAATTGGAAATTTCTCTAGCCAGCTATCTTGTTCATCCTTCGAGCAAGATTTCCTAACTCATTTTCAGAGACTTCACTCTCACTAGATTCGGATTGGAAAATAACTTTCTTAGACTTGGATCTGGTTACTCTCTCAGGAGTCTTAGCTTTCATCTGATTTGATGTTTTTGTAAAAGCAATAGTACCATTTCCATTCTTCTTCTTGATGTTGTCAGCATCTCTCTTCATTCTTCTTTCATGTTGGAGAAGAGTTCCAAATATATCATCAAGAGAAATTTGAGTGACCTTCCTATTATCATCTATAGTAGTTCTCTTGGATTCCCACTCATTAGGCATGATATCAATTATCTTATCCACAACCGCTTCATCATCTAACCCTTTTTCTCCCTTAGATGTAAGTTGTTGACTATGGTCATAAACCTCTTTTGAACTTTACATATTTGTTCACCATAAGGAAAATTGAAGCCATGGTATTCAGCTCTAAGCATAGCTCTCCTAGTCTCAATCACTTTAGAAGTTCCAAAGTGTGTAACTTCTAACTTCTTCCAGATACAATTAGCTGCTTCAGAAGAAGAAATTTGGATATATATATTTCTAGTCATTGAACATAGTAAAGTATTTCATACCTTATAATTGAGTTTTACTCTTTCTTTTCCTGGTTAGTAAAAGTTATAACTTCCTTATCAGGAATTTTATAATCTCCAGTAAGCATAATGAAATTTTCCACTCCAGTATTGATAACAAAAGTCTTCATTCGATCTCTCCAAAACTCATAGTCATTACCATCAAAGATTAGTGGTCTTCAGGATTTAGTTTATCAATAGAACAAACATTAACTCTTGCGATACATAAAATAACCTTCGGCACACAAAATTGTTAGTAGAAAAAGATCATAATCACAATGTTCGGAATGACTAAGTTCGGAATGGGAATGTTCCGGAATGAGAAAGATCAGAATGATAAAGTGAGCAAGAAAAACTTATACGTGAGTAAAATTATTTTAGAGACCTCCTCTGATACCAATTGTAGGATCGAAATAATGATGTAGATGGTCAATATACAAGGGGGGTGAATTGTATACTTTAAAAATTCATTTGGAACCTTTAAAGTTAGTTACGAATAACTATGTTTTCCTTAAACAAAGTAAAGAGCTGAGTTTAACAAAGTTAAACTAAAATAATTCACAACACCTCTAACACAAAATGAAAACGTGGAATAAAGAATGAAGTTATAAACTTCATGTTCTATGAACTTGCTTAAAATAAAAAAGAGATTCCGAAAGTAGGTTCTGGAAATATGGTTCCGGAAGTTGAAACTTAACTACAAATTACAATATGAGATTCTACCTTAAATCATATAGAATCTAAATTAAGCATAGTACAAGTAGGGAAGTATAAGGAAGTTATACTTTCCTTAAAATACAATATGCAGTGGAAAACAAAAAAGTAGTAAAACTACAAGTAACAAGATATAAGTCTTTTAACCCAAAGAGAAGGGTATCCAACAACCTTGGATAAAGGTCCCTTGATTTATACTTTCAAGAAAGTCTGTCTTACCCACACCAGGGTAAGCCCTCAATACGAAGATCGGAGTCTCTATCTTGCGATCGCTGCAATCCCTCAACTTTTAGGTAGTTGGCAACCTCTGTCTCCCTCAGCAAGGAAGCCCTCGATCTTCAAGGTAGTTGGCACCTCTGTCTTCCTATCCCCGGAAATCCTCAAATGTAATCACCAACATTAGGAGTCGCACGATGCAAAAACTGAACGAGTGGTTCAGTACGCACAAGGCATGAAAAGCTTTCTCTCTCTAGAAATCACCTTAGTAGCATGTGGTCTCTAGATTGATGAACTTCTATATTGTTGTGAGCTCTTTCAAATGAGCTCCTATTTATAGGCATGGTCGGCCTCCTTTCCAATGGTCATATTTTCCTAAAAAGTCGGAGGGACCTATACACATGTAACTTAACCAATGATTAGTTTATAACATAATAGACGACATTGTTTTATAACAAAACAAGTATAAAAGAATGTACGACATTGTTCTAAGTCTAACACAAAAGTTCCGAGTGAAGTCTCGGAGTGTAAACAAAATGTTAAAGAGTAGAAAAATTATAAAAGTGTAACCAAAATGAAAGTTCGGAGTCTAAGAAAAAATAATATTCAGAGTCTAAATAAATTCGGAGTGTATAAAGCAAAGATAATCAGATTCTGTTTAATAGGTGAATTTGGAATGAGAATTTGAAATGAGAATTCATCATCAGAATTCATAATGAGAATTTGTCATCAGAATTTGTAATGAGAATTCGTCATCAGAATTCTTAATGAGAATTCGTATCCAGAATTCAGAGTAGAACTTTATCAGAGTTCGTATCCGGAATTCGGAATAAAACTTCACTACAGTTCTCATCTAGAATTCAGAGTGAAACTTCATTACAGTTCTCATCCAGAATTTGGAGTGAAACTTAATTACAGTTCTCATCCAGAATTTAGAGTGAAACTTCATTACAGTTCTAATCCAGAATTTGGAGTGAAACTTCATTATAGTTCTCATCCAGAATTCGGAGCTAAAACATAATGCTTCATTTCAAAGTTTCAAACGATTCCAAGAATATGAAAATGAATCCGAATCTTATACTTAAGAAATATATGGATGAAAATATGATAAGGATAATTTTTCTTACAAAAGAGATCTTCCTTATAAAATTGATTTTACTTATAAAAGATATTTTCCTTATAAAAGTGATTTTCATTATAAAAGTGATTTTCCTTATGAAAGAAATTTTCCTTATAAAAGCGATTTTCCTTATAAAAGAAATTTTCCTTAAAGATAAGGTGTTTGTGATTTTCAAAATAAGAAGGAATGAAAAATTCATAAGGAAAACCTTATTGACTCAACAGAAACCTCTTGTGCGTATTCGCTGGCAGCATGGTAACCTCCAGGAGAGCACATGGGAGCAGGAGGCTCAGATGAGTGCTCAGTACCCCCATTTGTTTCATTATTTAAATTTTTAGCTTAAGGGGATTTAAATCCTTAAGGTAGTGAGAATTAAAAGACCTGGAATTTCTGTGGAAATTTATTTTTTCTTAAATACATGGGAATTTTAAGAATTCGTGAAAATTTACGGTACTTGATTCCAAGACCCAGTGTGCTCGGAATCAATTTCTGAAGTTTTTTTTCGGGTATGTTCAGAAAATGTACAAGCGAGATTTTATAGCTTTTTAACTGGTTCATGGAATTGAAATCTAAGGGCACTGTTGAAATTGCAGCATCGGTGATTTTTTAGGGAGACCTTCACCGCAATTTCACTCTAATGAGAATGAAAGTTCGATTTTGGGGGGTTTTCATTAAGTTAAATAAAAATAAGAGTTATATTATTTAGATTTTTGAGGTGGTTAAAACCTCTAAGAGGTGGTTAGTGGTGGGGGCCACCACATCCTAACCTCCCATGGGAGGTTACAGTGGTGGGGCTCACCCGCACATATCCCTCCTTTGGAAGATATCCTTTGTGGGGCCCACATGGGCTTGAAAACACATTAACACCCCATTAATTATTTGAACACTTCATTACATTTAATTAAAACTCTCCACCTCCCCTAATTTTAATTTTAATCAATTCCACATCATTAATTAAATGAGTTGTCTCATTAAATTAAACACAACTATTTGTGTTGTTGTGCCAACAAATAATAGACGAATCCTCTATAATTTTTGTTTATCATTTTGGTCGAGCTTTGGGAGGAGAAGAACTTTACAACAAAGAACCATTGCCCACAAAGAATGTCTCTTCATCGTCCACTGAAGAACGATGAACTCTTTCTTCGATCTTCGACCGAGCCAAAAGAGAAGGAGCTGACCGCGAAGAACGTCGACGACACTTCTTACTCGGTCTCCTACCCTGGATTCTTACCGATGTCAATGAATTGACATCCACCATTCCTCTCCTTCCACCTTCAATGATCGATAAGTGAAGTAGGGGTTTGAGTTGAATTTGTTCCTGTTCATCATCATTCAATTTATGATTTGAGAATTCCCGATTGATATCACCATAACGATGGGCGATTAGACCGTACAAAAATGGCCTAACCCTCCCCATTAGTTCTATCTTGTTTATTGATGATGGAGGTGGCACAACGGCGCCACCAGAAGGGAGGAACACAACTAGAAGAACGGGATGTGGTTGATAGGCCGTGGCGGTACATGCGGCGACTGGCAACGAGCCAGCTGCGGAAGAATCTGATGGCGCAAGGGCCACCATGTCGTAGGAGGGTCATGGCGTCGTCGCACAGTGCAGAGAACCGAGCCGCAGCCAGGCAGGCCGCAGTGGTGCTAGAGGGGCGTGGGGCCATCGCACCATGCCAGAAGAAGGAGCAGCGGCAACGCATGCCGCGACTGTCAGATGGTCTGGGCGCAGTGTTGCCGCACCGCACTGGAGAAGAACTACGACCATGCAGGCCGCGACAGTCATACAGGATGGGCGTGGATTCGTCGCTCCGTGCCAGAGAATAACAGTGGCCATAGGCCGCACCAGACAAAGGAGGGCGGCCGGTTGAGCCGGCCGCCGATGTTCTTTACAGGAGGGACCCGAAGGGTCCTGTAGTTACCGGGCTAGCACTACTCTCTGGCCGTTGCGGAAGATAGGGGGTGTAACCCCCCCCCCCCCCCCCCCACTGCGTGGACAGCCAGGCCACACGGTCCAACCAGCTAGCCACATCGGGCCGCCAGCCAGCCGGCCACGCCCCCCCCCCCCCCCCAAGACGGACCACTTGGTCTGGGCCACCCTCAGACTGGGTCGGACCTGCAGACCTAGTCGGACTCCGAATCGGACCCGGGTCGGGCCGGGTCAGTCTGACTGGGTCGGACCAGACCCGGACCCGCTTTGGCCTTTAACCTTTACGCCCATATCATGGGATATGGGTGTCTGATCGACGAACCATCTTTGGTGACAGAAAGCATAGAGCAAGACGATTCTTTTGTCATATCCCGCTTGAGTTTTGGACATATTTGGGATACAGTCGAGTTGGTTTGAACCAAAAAACCAACCGGGACCCTCGATCAGAAATGCCATCAACTCATAGGTCGGGCATCCGATTGACGCGTCGTCTGTTGCATTGAGACCCCTATAATGAGGTGGACCATTGAGATACTTCTACTTGGTACTTCGTGGTAGTTGGAGTATCGAGCAGTATCTCATGGAGCGGATCCTTCCGGAGACGAGCGAGTGGAGTTCGAAGACCTAGTAGCTGGCGGAGAACTGACGACTACTGACCTTTCGACTCGGAGTGTTTTGACTAGCCCAGTGGGAAGCGCCTCTGTGTGACGCAGAAAACCCACGGTGGGGAGTGCCTCTGTATGATGCGGCAGACCCACGATACTCAATAGGAGTACCTTATCAAGTTATGAGGGGGAGAGCCTCGGTGTGATACGGTAGACCAACAGTGGGGAGCACCCCTTTGTGACACAACATACCTACAGTACTCAACAGGAGGAGTACCACGAGAGTCCAGGATAGTGGAAGCACCTCTGTGTGACGCGGAAGGCCCACAATACTATATAGAGTAGTACACCACCAGAAGAGGTTTCGACAATTTGACTGGGAGTGTTACATGATACAACCCTAGAATAAAATCCTGGTTTTGAGCTCTGTCAGTGACTTTTGTGTTTACCTCACGAATGAGATGGGTTACTAGATAAGTTAGGTATATGTATGGGCATATACCTAAGTGACGGTTATCTGTTGATATCATACTTGTGGTTATCCTTGTTGGATTTAGTGAGACCTTTAGGGCCTCAGGGTTCTTACTGATTATCGTTATACTCACCCATGCACGGGCTATGCCCGTACCTCATTGTGTTGGTTCCAGAAGACGGAAAGCGCTGATCGAGGCAGAGAGTAGCAGGATTGGACGGTACCCAGAGCTGGACCACACACGGTGCACGGAGCGGATGGATGGACCTGGAGTGCTGAGGAGGCTATATGTACCTACCCTTCAGGTAGTAATCCTGGATGATGATCCAGTTTCTACTTTACTTCTTCTTCCAGTTGTACTTGTACTTTTCCCTTTTCTTGTACTTTACTGTTGAGATTGTATTTCTGAACCCCTTTACTTTCAACACTCTCTTTTTTATATAGTTTAACTTGGTGTTTTACTTCCACTTGTGTACTCTGTTGTGTGTGTTCAGTTTATAAAGGCAATGTCTTCCCAGATTAGGGATTTATGCCTTTGGTGCTAGTTTCCAGTCCCTGGCCTATGGAATGCGGGATTGGGGTAGTCACGATACGGGCCCCGGGGGACGGGTAATGACATATTGATTTAAATTTTCTATAAGGGTATTTTTTAAGAGTATAATGATTTATGAAGATACTTGATGAATAAATTAATCAAGGATTTACCGCCAAATTGATAAAAATTAGCAATAAAGTTAGACTATTTATATGATGGTATTCATTTATAATAGTTAAAATTATGAATATTTAAGGTGAATGAAGGTACCAAGGGGAGGTTTTAGATTCTAAGACTATAGATTATATCAGTGTTAATAAATTTGACACAAAATTTGTCACAAGAATCTATAATATAATAAAAAAATAATTAATAACAAGATTTATTTTAGGGAGGGGAGTAATTAGATGGAAAATTATGAAGCTGGAGACCTAATGGTTTTTTATATATAATATGGTGGTTATATTATATCACACTTATTTTCTCAACATTTGATGTTCATTTTTCCTTTTATTTAGTTTATTTCATTCATCCATTCATTGAATTGCACAACTATGATTATAGAGTATTAATCTGTGAATGTGTATTGATGATTCAGGATGGGTAAGGGTTTTAATATGTGAATAACTATTTAAATTTAACAGTCATTGTTTGATGATGAAGAGCATAGTGAGTAACATACTATGATTTATGATCAGTGATTTCTGAGTACATTGACAAGATCTTTTGAAAAGGTGATCATTACTGTAGTTATAGTATTTAATATAACTCATTTAAAGAAGATTATATGCATGGATAGTGATCATGGGAAATGCATTGGGGGAATTATATGACTATAAATATGTGTTGGAAGTGAAGAATTAATGTTCCATAATAATAGTTAGGTTTATCCACATTTATTATGGTGATTCTACTTATATTAGTCTACTAATTTAATTTTATTGTTTCAATCTCTCAATATATATTCTGAAATAATTAAACAAAAATTCATCCCTTCATTGATTTTTTTTCTACCCAAAAGAATTTGAAAAAAAATAATAAAAAGTAACATAAACACTTGTAAGGTGGTTGCATAGATGTCAAACCTAGGTTTTTATAAACAATATATTTTTGGACAAATCTTGAAGTTTATTTTATTAATAAAAATACTAGGAATCTTCAACCTATTTATGACATGATCCAAAAATATTATCCCATATCAATAAATATGGTTCCATAGTTTTCCCATGGAAATCCACATTTTAACAGTGAAAAGGATACCTCAGTATATCATTAGCGTGATTGATTTTAGAATTTATTTTCATAAAATACTTGGTGGATGTTTTTTTGACACACTAATGTGAGTTTGAATAGTTTATAAAAATAATTAATATTCAACATCGGGTGGTTCAATTTAATATAGTGGTTGTTGAATTCAATAATTAATTAATAAGAATGATATATTATATTGTAGTCTTGTAACATACACAAAGAAGGTGTGGGTTAATTACATTAATGGAACTGCATTTTTTATAATATTGGATAATATCATTTTGTGGGAAAAGGACATGATTATGATACATTTAATTAATCAAATTAATAAAATTAATGATCATGTTCTCAATAATTTTACTTGGTTCACCTATAAAAATTATAGTATATGGAGCACATATAAAAAAAATTGATATGAAAATTATCCACTACATTAATAGTATGTGATTTGAACTTTTCTAAGATATCACTATTAATCCATGATCAACAACCACTACCTATCTTAAAAAACTTGTTTTTAAGTGTAAAAATGTATATTTCAAACATAGTACAATTTTTAAAATATTTTAGGAATCATAATTAAAAACAAACATAAGGTTATTCATCAATAATATGAAAAATCATATCATTAACAATATGTATAGAATGTTATTATTTTAAACCATGACATAAATAAACTTCCATCCTAATTGCACTACTCTGATTCCTAATCTTCAGAAATTATCCATTTTAAATTTTATATTATACCCTTTTTATATTTGACAATATAAAATATTCTTATCTATAATATTTTAAATTTCAAATTTGATATTTAATTTACAATAACTATAAAATTTATTTTACTTTAATCTCAGACTGAATATAATTTCCCTAATATCCCTCCCCCAAATATTTTGAATTTTTATGTTTAAGATGTTTATGAAACAACACAACCATTTTGAAATGGACACAATAAATATCCTGTTTTAAATCTACATAATCCCAAAATTATAATGCAGCATAACCTTTGTGTCTTGAAAATATAATTTTTACTTAACTATTTCCCAAATTCAATGAAAACTATGAAGTGGAACATGCCTTCACATTATAAATTTCAATAACTTATTAATCCATCCATGAAATAAATAGATGATGAAGCATTGACAACTGTAAATATTAAAAAAACCAAAAATATCATGAATTAAATTCCCTATATTAAATTAATACCCTTTATATAATTGTATAATTATATGGAATGAATCATTATATTTTGTATTTTTTTATTTTTTAAATTCAATATTTGAACTATCTAATCAAATTCTAGGGAATGAATCTACACAAGGAATTCATACATCCATATAGTCATAGACTAAAATGATGGAATATCAAAATTGATAATGTAAGTGGAATTCTAATGGACAAAACCTAATATATCCATATCTTTTTTAGGGAAGAAAGAATATAATTCACTCTTTCGATAAATACTCAAATCTGAAAAGAATTAATTGGTGTCATGATCCTTAGATCTTTAGTGTGACCCATATGTTTACATCATTGAATCACAATTGTTCTAAAAAATTATATATTTATCACACCACCATTTTTTGATTCTCCACATCCCTTTACAATAAATTCAACACTAAAAATATTGTTATAAATCAAATGAAATCAAAAAATATATATCATTTCATCCAACATTCCTCCCATTAGATTTTGATGGAAATTAAAACCTTATGATTCTTGAACCCTTCATTTCACTCCCCATTTGTAAATTAAATGGAAAGGGTTATTCAATATTCAAATGCATCATAAACTATGAAAATAATATTTAATAATTTTTATTGGAAAACATGAGACGATTCTCAGTGTAGGAATCCAAATGAAAAATCACATGATAAAACCTGGTTATTGAAATATTAGACACACCCTTCTCTTTGAAAATTATCTGTGGATATTATCCCCCATATAGTTGACACATAATACAAAATATAATCTAATAAAATTATATAAATACATGGTATTGAACTTCAAATAATTGGAATATTATAACTAAGAGCATTCATAGTTCGAGAAAATTGGTTGAACTTCTTGGTTCAACATATGCCTTTCAAACACATTAGACCCTTATGGTTTTTTTGAAGATATAATACATGTGATATTTATATATAAAGAATTACTTAATCACTATGTTGTCATATAAATTACAATTAATGATATGGAACCATATTTCAATGTTCATTAAGAAATATTTTTAAAAATGATTGGTAGACAACTCAATAAAACTTCTATTACTAAATTAAAATATCATCAGTTATCACGTGCCTTCCCCAATTTCATAAAACTATTCATTTATCTACATAACTTGTCTTATTGATTTGGTTACTAAATCATATTATTATTACACTATGGTTAACAAAATTCAATTTTGATTAATTCTTGTCCAACCAATAAATTTATTCCCATTATAGAATGAACTTAAACTTTTGTATATTTTTATCTATAATATGACCTCCCAAATAAATATATTAGTATCCTAATAAATATATATTTAATAAAGATATAAAAAACACATTGCATTGTTCCTTGAACATTCTATATTATTCATCTCACTACCATAACATGTTCTATATTATGAAAATATTGAAATTATGCTTTCAAACATTTTGAATAGTAAATATAAATCCTTTTTGTTTAACATAGATTAAATATCCTATGATTTATATATATATATAGTTGGGTATAGTACTTAATTGATATCATGTGTTCTCAATTCTTCTCCAATCTAAATTACAGTGTAAAAACTCTTATACTACTCAATTTCTATTTTATTAAATATTTATTTTCTAATTTTATTTTAGAAAATTATTGTATTCCTTTTATCTTGATGATCAGAAAACACCTAAAAATATTAGAATTCATAAAAATTTGAAATTTGAAATTTGGAACTCAAAAATATTTAAAATTTATCAAAAAAATATTACATTCTTCCACCAAATAATATATCATCAATATAAACCAACACCATTAACTAATCGTTATTAAAAAAATATACATAGATATTATGATAAATACCTCCTCTACTATACTCCACAATACATAGAAAATTATTCATCATTTTATACCAAGAATGAGTGATTTCATTAGGATATTTTGTTTCCTCTACCGACATAATTATGAATAACAATTCCCAATAACAAATCAAAATGGTGTTCCAAATATACCACTTTATTTAAGAGAAAACTAAAAAATTTGGTCATCATATATATATAAAAAAAATGATTTTAATCATATAGAATCCACTAAAATAAATATATTGGGATCCTTCCTAACTACTGGTGAAAAGGTATCATCCACATCAATTTTTTCATATTGAGAATTTCCATTGAAAACCAATATTTACTTATTTTCGATACCCTTACAAAGTTAATTTATCTTATTATTAAAGGCTTGTTATATAACAAATATATTCGGATTTTTATGTCTTTCCAAAATCCTCCTTTTTTTATTTTAACCAATTTATTATAATTCATCATTCATAACATTCTTTCAGGGTTCATATTTTTTGTTATGTTAAATGATGTATGGTAAATACTAGATGATACAGTAATATGATCTATACTTTTTATCATTCGTTTTTGGGTTTTTGAATTTTTTTAATGATATTTAATGGATCAATCTCAAACATTTTCTTTTTAGAATGAGTAATAGGATGACTCAACACTTCATTTTTCTCTTAAATATATTGAATCTCAGAATCATCATCGATGTAAAAAATATTTATTTTCCCCCAAATTTATAATTTTTATTCATTTTCATCCAATATTTTGTTAGAAAAAGAAATTATATAATTTTCTTTGTTTAATTATTAAAACAAATTATGTCACTACTCGCATCAAATTTTATAATGATTTTATTTATTAATTTTTTGATCTTATACATTTTGGTGTAGAATAATGAAATAATTTCATCTACTACAACACCATGCATACCTTTATTTCAATCATTATTTCAGATAAATAATTTTCATCCAAATAAACAGAGTTACTTTAAAGAAGTTTTCATTCTTAGAAATTTTTTTATGGTGTATTATCTATTATTGGATTGATTATTAATGAATATTTTGAATAGTTGGATACATGAATTACTTATTTCCATTAGTTATATGTGATTCAACTATAAATCATTACATTTTCTTCATATTTTTGATAATGGGATATCTCCCATCCAAAACCACATTATGTTGATTATTTATCACTAAATACAAAATCATAATTCATAGAATGTTTTTTAATTAATTTTATACTTTATTATAAATGAATTCTATTATATAATCAAATATCATATTTTTTATAGTTAAATATATTTAATATTTTTCAATAAATTGAATCCCATTTGTTTAATAAAGATCTTTTTTTGTATATATGAACATATTAAATAACATCCTAATATAATAATATGAAAATAAGATTAATTTATTTCACCATTGTTTCCTTCCAAAATAATCATACAATAGAAACTAGTGTGAATAAAATTTTGTAAACCTAGTAATATCTTCATCTTAGGTGGATATAAATTATGAACTATATTTCATATAATTCAGTAATAAAAAATTATTACTTGATCTATATTAAAAGTATGAATCATCACTTCTACATTGAATCATGGAATGTTACCAATACTATTTTGGTTTACATAGCCTAAAATATTATTCAACAATATGTTTTCTTTCTTTAATATTAATAGGAATTTATTTTCATTTCATTCAACATGATATAAATTTTTATTTGTTATCAAATATTTCATTAAAGATATTATTGATTTTTCCTCCATGTAGAATACCATCTTACAAAATCATACTTCCAATACTAAGATATAATTTTGAATAACAATCAATAATTTATTCTATAAATCATCGAAATATGCCACATTACTATTTCTACATTTTTCTCTATCCATATGTTTCTTTACAATTATTTTTATTTTTAATGATCCATCATTTTCGAACCTCTTTGTTCCATCAAATATATATTTTAAATTATTTTACATGTTTATATTGAATACCATATAAAATGAACACAAATCATATAAAATTCTTGTTCTGTTATTATATTTTATTTCAATGAAATATCAATAATGATTGAAATTTCAATCTTTTTCCTTTATTTATATGAAATTTATGAACAAGTTGAGTCCTTATTTAGTCTATTCCTATAATTTTTAGCACATTCAATCATGTTAAATTATTCTTCTTCAGTATGATAACATTTATTCATTAGGGTAACACGATTATATTTCATTATAGATTTCTTTTCTCTTCCAAATAAAAAACATTCCCTTTTATATCTTCAATAAACTGTATTATTTAAAATTATTGAACAATTAGAATAGTTACCATAGAAATATTATATTCATAAATGAAAAGAGGATGTCTAAAATTACCTTCACAAGCTTCCAAAGTATTCTACTCTTTTATAGAAATAATTTCTCTTACGATTGTACTTGGTATAGAGAAGAAAACAACAAAATTTAAAATTTATCAACATAAAATTCCTTTTATAATATCATCTATTAAAATATATAACTTCTTAATAATCCCTTGATTTTTAAAATTTTTTATGTTAATTTTTTCAATTAATTACCTTATACATGTTATATATGCTTATAGACTTTATCATTGATGTTTAAATATTAGAAGTAGTACCAAATTCTTTCATTCAATTTTTCCATCAAAAACACATTATGTCTTCTATCATTCATGTATCACATTCAACACTTTATTTTATAAATTCATATAAAAACATTGGAATATCTAGAATTATCTTAGAACTATATTTTCTTATTCATGAATAATCTTTTTTCTCAATGAGTAAACTTATTTTTCAAGACATTAAATATTATTGAAAATATCATAGACAGAATTATTAATATCATTAGTGATTGTACACTATTATTTCAATAGGATTCAGTAATTCATAACATATTTAAATTTCAATTTATTATTTTCATTTGATTCCACCACTTCTACATAATGATAAAAATAAGTGTCATGTTCACTAACATAGCCTGATAAATCCATCATAGAATGACCACTTTTACTATTAATCTTCCCCTATAAATCAATTCCTTCATGATCTCCTCTGAACTATACATGGAGATCAACAACTCCCCCATTATGACCAGCAACTTCAATATAATTTTTTTTATTTTTCCATACATACAATCATACCATCATCAATTTCAAGAATAAAATTGGGTTTAATATGATACAATAAATCTTTTTAAGTATCATATTACTATATTAATAAAATAAATTTATATTAAAACATTATCCAATTATAATTTCTATAATTAATGTTCCTTCAAAATGTAATCTTATTTTCTATTTCTGCAAGAACTCATACTTGTCAACATCTTAACCAAACATATTTAGTCATGTAAATGTAAAATATCTAACCATTTAAAAATATTTTCAAGAAATATTTATCTCTTTATCAAATATTGCAATTCAAAATATAAAGTTCCTTGAAAATAATTATTGTAAATCATATCATAAATCATCTTTATTTCATGTCTAATGAAATTGTTGATTCCCAAAATCTAACCCATTTAATAATAATGATCTAATGGAAATTATAGTTTTACTAACTTCAAAATAGAAACCATTATTAAATTTAATTCATTAATAGATAATTCACCAAGATTCATTTAATCATGCACTGATACTATTGTATTAATTAATGGAATAAATATTATAATAAATTTTTCCACTATGTAAGATTCATTACTTTCCAAATAAAGTCATCAATTTAAATTGAACAATTTATTTATATTTTTTATAAATATTTCATTTTTTCATTAAAAATTCATCAAATAAAAAAAAAATTATAAGACCTCTGCATTTTCCTCCCTCCCTATGGTATCACATTCAAAAAATATAATAAATATTTTAAAAAATAAAACTATTCATTGATTAGTCTATCACATTGATATAAATATAATTGTAAATTTATCTTAATAAGACATAATATTGAATACAATCCCCATTTCATAATAATTCATTCACTTATTTTATTAGGATTCCTAGAGGATCTTATACATTTGACTACTTAAATGGAAAGGAAAAAAATCTCTCTAGGAGATCTATGTTGTGATATCATCATATTTTATTATAAAATAATTACATCTATTAAATATTGGAAATCCGTTAGAATTATAAATAATCCTATATCACTGAAAATAACACCATAGATACAATAAACATCATAGATTCTATACCATTTATTGTTATATGTTCTCAATATATATATAATGGTGGTTTATTTAGGGTGATGAAACTTCTTCTTCATTAGATAAAAATAAATTTTCTATTATTATTATAAAATAAAAAATAAATATGATTCATAGTGTCAATCATATATATAATGGTAAAAAAACAGCTGAGAACATGTTTTACATGGATTTTATATAAATTGGATACTCCAAGAATCACATATCAACAACTTGAGGATTTGTTAATTAATAACTACCTCACAAGTATGTGATTACATATTTCGGAATATATCACAAGTCATTCAAGGTTTATAATGACTACAACTCCTCCACACACTTCATTTCAGTAGGAAAAATATAGAGTTAAAACTTATATAATTCATAAAATGATTACAAATAAGATAGGTTTCACCAATAAACAATAGTGTTCTTCTTGGATTCTTCACATCAAGATATATGAAGATAAGCATTGAATGTTATTTTATTTACCATTGAGTTCAGTAATCATTGTAATACAACTTTACCTTATTTTATGTATTCTACGACCATTGTTTGATCTCCTATTGGTTTTTTCTTGTTTATTGGGTGTTTTGAGTGAAATTTGTAGAATTTCATAATCCCTTTGTTCTATGCATGATTGGATCCCAACTTGAGAAAACTATGTTTTTTAGACCCATAAAATGAATTCTCTGTTTTAATCTACTGCAAGGGTAAATGGTTTGTCTAATCATGTGTCATTACACTCAAAATGGTGCACAATCAGATAGTGAAGGGTTTTTTAGTTCCCACATGTTTAACCAAATTGTTCATTAAAATTTTGCACCTCATCTCATAGTCCAATAATAGAACATAGTTAGGGTGATTGGTTTGTCTAACTTTGTGACCCTTCCTAGAAACCCATGTGTGTAGTTTTGAATTAATCTAAAATTTATCTTAATAAAATATAAAAAAATTATGAGGCTAATCACCTCTATTCATCCATAACAATATTCTTTCTTCCTTGGGGCTCTTAGAAAGTGTATTTGGTTCCTAAAAACATTTTTCTAGGTAGATCAAAGCTATGTTGATCTTGTTTGATCACCTCCTAGTAAGTGGATCCCCCCATATGTGGTTTCTCCTGATCTTATTTTCTCTCATTCTTGGATATTTTAAATAATAATCTTTTATATAATATACATTTTTCTAGATATTCATCCTAGTTTTGATTTATAGATCTCCTTATCCTTTGATCTACGTTAGCATTCCTATTGCTGGTGTTGATAATTTGTTCCCGTGATTCAAAGGTAGGTTGTTCAACATGATATTTTCCATAAAATTGAAACCTTTAATTACATAATTTCTTTTGAAATAGATTTAAATTTATTTAAAAACCCATATTTGTTATAATTTTAAATTTAAATTGAAATTTCATTGATTTTTTAGTAAAACTCCCAATTTGAATGGAATTGAAATTGGGGGATGAATTTTGATATTTATGGATTGAATTTGAGTAAATTATTTAATGATGAAATTACTAAAATTATTTTACATTTGATTTTATAAATGGGATAAATTTAATTAATGAAAACCTATGATTGGATTTGTATTTATTGGGAATAAATTTATAAAAAACCCTTGTTTTGGTTTTGAAATTTAATTGGCATATTGAAACTCAATTTGGGAAATTTATTGGTAAGTGATATTTTGAATTGAAATGAATTATTATTTTATTATTGTTTTATAGATTGAGTATATGAACATTGGGGTTGTTAATGGGTAATTGGGGACAAGCATGTTAGGATCTTGATACCCTATAAATAGATTGATGATGAAAACTCAAAAAAAAACATATTTTGTAATGATTATAACCATCATGATGTTAATGAGTCATATTAAGCCTGAGAATGAGGGATGTGTTCACACATGTTTTACCGTGGTCACTAATTTAAAAATTTTGAGGATCTTATCACATAAAACTAACATACATAAGGTAAGATAACCATGTTTCTTGTAATTTTTTATTTTATTATATGAGATTATTTATTGAACTCTTTCACACATGCTAAATGATTTATAAAAATGATTTTATTTAAAAAACATATTCATGAAATGTTTGAAGATGTTCCCATATATTGAATTGAATTCATTTTTTTCTTAATTGTTAAATAGTTTTTTCATCAACTATGTTATCTAAATTGAAATAATGATTAAATTTTTTTTATGAAACATATTATGAAACACGTGGTGACATTGTTCTGGTCATTATATCTCACACCCTACCTTTTCCTTTGGGAATTTATAGATCTTCTTTACCCAGGTCTGAGAAATATAAATGTTCCAGTTTTAGTTTGTGGATGTTCTTTATCCTTGGGACTATGGAGTGATGATTGTGTTTGGTGGAGCTGAGTTCCATTTGTTATGTACGGTTTTGATAATATTTTTTAGGGAAGTTTGGGTTGATGTTTTGTTTGAGTTGTTTATATATTTTCTTATGTAAATTTTTACCTGGTTTACTGCTGGTTTGTTTTCATTGATGAGTGTTGATATCAAAACATTTATCTGGTTTATTATCTACAATTTTGTGGGAAAAAAACATTCTCAGTTGATTCATTTGAGATACTAAGGGCTATTCAAATACCTATGGGTATCTAGATTTCCAATTGGGTTATGTGTGAGTCATCACATGTATCAGGGTACAAGGGTATCTGGGATGGTTTATGAAAATGTTGTATTATAGGTATGTTGTTCCACTTTACTTGATGTTAGTACGTGGCCCAATTAGACTTTGTATATAGGAGATAAGATCTGTTGGACTTTGAGGTGTTTATGAGTGATTTCTTTGACATCACTCATCAAAATGTGACTTATGTTGATATGGGTGGATAGTAAAGGTTTCCCAGATTATTATTTTGACATATTTATATAAATTTGTATATTTTTATCTGAGTGTTCTTTGAATACCATACTTTTGAACACTGTTTGATAGATTAGAATCTTTTGTACTCTTAATGGGAGTTATTGGTTTGAGTGTCTTCATCAACATTTTCTTATTTTTTGTTGATGATGTGTAGTATCATGCCACAAAGAATATGTTTTAACCGGCCTTAGGAGGGATTTTCTGATGAACTACGAAAATAAAACCCACATGTTTTAAAAAATCTCATTGTCATAGTGGTATGTATTTTTCAATCTCATGAATAGGATTCTTCACCAATTTCTATTAAGGATTCAGTCAGGGAACCTAAATAGATGACTCTAGGGATAATACATTGGACTTAATTTACCAAACCCAATCATCATTTAAAGAATTTTATGATCCTTAGGAGGATGGATATTTGTTAAAATAAAATGAGTGGATTTTTGAGTTATTGGAAATTCCTCATTCAATCAAATTACAGTGTGATAACAAAAATCATGAGGAGATGAGCAGAATGTGGTGGGATTTTATGTTCACAATTAAAAATCATGAATGATTGGAGTGTAATGACTTTAAGGTAAATTTTATAGATTTGTTTATCTTTAATATATGGTTTTAACAAATTAAATGTATTTTTTAATCTCTAGTAAAGTGAAAATATAGTGACTCGTTATGAAAACTATTATGTTGATCTCATATAGTTTTCTCTAGAGATTGTGAAAAATGAAAAGATGAAGGGATAAATATTTGAGATTGGATTTCAAGGTGATATTCAATCCTAGTTTTTAAATCTAATGATGACTTATTAATATGAATTACTAGATAGATAATTGATGCTTGATATTGACATGGCTGGTAATTTGGGGTTCATGGGATTTCATTTTTATCCCAGTGGAAATTATAGGAGTTCCTTTCAAGGAAAGAAAAAGTGTGATATTATCATGGTTGATCATGATAAAAGGGTTCTTCCAAACCTCATATTACTCCCAGAAGAGGTATGTTGACTTAATTCTAGTGTCTAATGGTAATTAATTCAAAAAAGGGTTGAATATAGAAAGCCAATACTTTTATCCCATGTGGATGCTTATGTAATTTAATGAAACTTATTCTATATTTATCCTGCCACACATAGTGTCACATGATCATCGTCGCCTAAAATTACATTGGTTAGATCATATGATTTGGGAACCAAGGGTATTTGTCAATGTAAATCCAAAATAATGAATCTTCACATAGTAAAAGTTTCTCTAGGGGAAGTTTATAGAGGTCTAGTTACATACATAGGTACCATTACTCTAGATTCATCCTTATTGAATTCTTTATTTCATTTTGGAATTTTTCACACATTTATATCTACTAATGTTTTAGATTTTATAACCATTCCTTCTATTCTTTGATCTTATATAATTGATATCACAATGACCCTTGGAACAAAGTTCATGATATTCAATTTCATACTAGTTTATTCTCTTAATTATTGGATTTGATTACTTATAATTTCCTAGTTCTCAATAAAAAATATCCTGAATCCATTATAGGGATGGATTGAATAATATACCCACAGTCTCGGATTAATCTTTATATTCATATGAGTTCATTTTCTACACTCAATGGCTTGTTTTGTGTCATTCTGGGAGAATGGGACCTGAGGTTGAATAAATTTAGACCTTCCATTATGATGTTATTTAGGGTGATTTAGTGTTTTATTTTGACATGAACTGAGAATTTTTTATTTATGATCTACCTCTAGTTATAGTCATTTCTATGAATATTTTTTCATCTAATTTGTCATATTTTCCACATGTAACAGGGAAGTGGTTTTATTTCAACATTGTACCTGGTGCATAGCTATTATATATTCCTTATTAACATAATGAACCATTATAGATCAAATATTGTAAGTCTCATGTGGATGAATTTATTGAGAAAGGATTTATAAGCCTAACTATGTCACCTTGGATGGAACCCTTTCTCCTTTCCAAAAAAGAAGGATGTAAGATTCTATAATGATTTTATTGTTGAAATCCCAATCATGTTATGATATAAAAACAAGTATTTTTAGCCTTTGGTAGATGATATTTATCAAAAATTGAAAATAGAGAAGTATTTTTCAAAGATATATCATTGATCTAGTTACCACTAATTGATAATTAAAGTATTTAACATATTTTAAACAACCTTCAGGATAATGTCTGAACACTATTAGTATCTTTCTATGAATTTTTGTTTAAAAAATTCTATTGACATTTTTATATAACTAATGAAAAGGATGTTCTAGGAGTACCGAAACATGTTTGTTATAGTAATTGTGGATGACATCCTAGTTTTCTCTAAAACTAATGGGATCATGTGTTTCTTGTAAAGAATGTGCAGGGAATGTTATGAGATCAATGATTTTATTTCCAAGCATTAAAAATATTTTTTTTCCATTTTTTAATTGAGTTTATTAGGAAATTTTTTCTTGAAACATTGTATTTTTGTTGATCCAAATAAGATGAATGATCTTAAGATATGCTATTTACAATGAAATGTTTTTTATTTTAAGATATTCTAATGTTTAGTAGGGTATTACCAATAATTTTATAGTGATTTCACATTATTGGATTATCCAATGACCCCTCTCACATGGAATGTAGTGAATATCATTTGGGAAGATAATTTTCCGAGTTACAACATTCTACCAAAATTTATTTTGAATTATCCAGTGGTTTACATTCTTCTAAAGGTCAGAAATGGATATGTGGATTCTAAGATACGTTATATTCAGATTTGGGTTGTGTTATTATGTTGGGTGACCACATCATCGCCTATGGACTTAGATATCTTAGGCCACATGGGAATAATTATACAAACCATGATCTTAAACACACATTCATGTTGCATGGTCTAAAAGGATAGAATCGTTACCTTTTATAATAAAGGTTTAATAATTATTCTAATAAAAAAATCTTTAGTTACATAATCTCCCAAAACCATTTACCTCCAATAGAGGCATTGGGTGGAATACCTACTTTCATTTGTTTTTAAAATTTCTTATACCCTATGCCAGGTTAATATAGTCTTTCATGCATTGATCTGTAATCTCTTGAACCGGGTCATGAATGAATTATCATAAGAATTGAATTATGTGGATCACATTACTCGGATGAACATAGAATTATAGGATCCTATGTCTAAGGATATTTTTACCTTTTTCTTGATTACCTCCTCTATTTTCTACATGAATCATTTGGAACAGTATCATGATGATGTGTTTTATGGAATTTGGGACTCTCTTTAAAGTGGGAAGTGTAAATACAATGATCCTAGTAGACCAGAGCTAGTGACTTACCTTATTAAATTTGTATAATTAATTATGAAAAAAATAATGAAACGTAAATTAGTTTTTTAGCTTTGGAAAACTATAAATATTAATAATTATTACATTAAAACATGAAATGAAATACAATATATAAACTTCATTGGAATCACCCATAAAATCCAAGATTATCCCTAAAAATATTTCACTATATATATCTTCAAATATTGAAAAAAATGAAACATAAAAAAGGGTTGAGCACATATATTTTGTAAGGGTAAGGAATATAGTGGAAGGTATTAACATAAAAATTTAGGAAAGATGAATATATAACAACACATTTCATTAATATATAATTGTGTACATAATATGTCATGAATTAAAGCTGATCAAAATAATACCATATCAATAATCACTTAGGATGAAACATAACCATGGATATTCTAATAGTTTAATTATCACATGGATTATCAGTTATTAATATCATAATGAGGGAATCCATAATTTTTTACAACATAAACATATCGTCAAGGCTTCATCCAAGACACTATACAAAAATGGGTATAAACCCAGTCTAGTCTATCGCATGCGACCTACCGGTGAATCAATGGGCTATAACGGTCCCTTGCCATCACTTAATATGTCGAATTGATTCCCTAAATGAAATTGTTGAAACCGAATCAAAAAATAAATTTGTATTTAAACTATCATTTGAAATTTTAAGAAAATTCCATAAAAAATAAACATAGTCATTAACCATTCAGAGTAATATGGGGAATGGTATGAAGATAGTAAATCAGCAATCAGACTAATGATAATAAATTTAATAAAATATGGTAGATGATATCATTAAATATAAATCCAAATTAAGAATAAAATTCAACCTATGGTTTAGAAATATATAAACAATACTCTAATAATATCATCAAGGAATTATTCATAGAAATACAATTTTAACACTACAATGAAGAGTTATTTTGGAAAAATCATTTTTATTAGCATAAAATAAAATTGTAAGAAAATTATAATAGAAAGTAAGTGTATGGAAAAATAATTTTTTTGAGGCATAAATTATTCCCAACTGGTGTAAGAACATGTAAAAAGTGTTTTTATGAAACTTTTGAAATGGGCCACTTCAGTGTGATTTAAGAGAAAATATAAAAGTATCTTTAAAGCGGAAAATTCTTAATTGTTTACATAATCCCTGGAAACTGATTAGATGGATTTTATGATAAAATAGTGATTTTATAAAAATATTTTGTGCTTGAGATAGATTATGTATTGTAATTGAAAATGTGTAAGAAATTAGAAAGATCCCTTTAATCAATCTAGCTTATTGGGATGAGTTGAGAAAGGAACCTTTTTAAAACATATATTACCCTATAAAAGATGGATGGTATGATATGATGAAATGTGTTTTTGACATATAAATATAATTTTTAATAATTATATAAAATGATATAATTTTAATATTATGTTAAAGAGAGGGAAAGTGTAACCCAAATGAAAAACGGATGTTCGGAAAGAAACCCAGACTTAATGTCCGAAAACATTCTGTACATGTAAATAAAAACCTACATAATGAAATTAGATTCATCAATAAGTAAATTAATGAACCACTTAAAATTTTATTGTATCTATTATAATTTTATAATTTTTATTTTTTTACATTTTTTATGAGTTATAGGATTCAATTTCATTCTTTTGGAGTGTTCATTTTCTTGTTTTTCATGATTGGTTCTCTTTTTTACATGTAATAATGATCATGTAAAATGGAAATAGTAATATAGAATTAAAATTATATTTTATTAATGAACATAAAAGAGATTTATTATTTATATATATAATTTTTATTCCTTATATGATGATGAATCTCTAGTTAAATGTTTATGAAAACCGTTTAGATTACTTTGGTGTTTTTTCGAACATCACTATCTACTTTCGTCTTATGAATTATTATTATGAATAAATATTGGTTTCATAACACTATAGAATTTGTAATAGTAATATAATAATATGATTTAACCATAAATGTTTTTATGAAAATAATTCAAGGTGGTAATGGAAAATGTAAATTCATCATCCACAATGGTGGTAAATCAACACATCACGGATGATGTTTGAGAATAAAAGAGAGAGGAGAAGTCGTTTGATGATGGATCTTCCATTAAACTAACAACATTAAACTATATATATATATATATATATGTGTGTGTGGTACTGGATTTTTCATTTCACTTGAATAATGGGAGGTCAGTAAACAATCAGAAAAAAATGAATTAGATGAAAATGAAAAGAAAGTAAGGTGAGTTTACATCTTGAATTCTACTCCTTGAGTGCCTCCTTAATAATCATTGAAATGGAATTTGGGGTGAGACCCGAAATACCAGAAAATGGGGAATTTTTGAGAGAGTTTTTCTGTATAAATTATATAAACACTAAGGCTATTTAGGTGTAAGGATAAGAATTGTTGAGGGATGGTATTTATAGTGGGGGAGAGGGGTGATTTTTTATTATTTTGTTAATTAGATTGTTATTTTGGATCAATATTATCAATAGTTTGAATCTCATCACAAAATATTTTAAGATAATGATTAATAGTTTAATATTATGATCTTCAATCAACTATAAATCATCTAGGATTCTATAATTCATGTATTTTTTATATTTAGTAAATTGGTGTATTTCACTATTCACCAAAAAATGAATCTATTTTAGATTAATCCAAAAAAGTAAACATGACTTTTTTTCAATAGTTATAATTCAAAAATGAACTCCATTTAATGAAAATAATGTTATAAATATGAGAAATTTAGTATTTATTTAGAGTCATCATTTAGTTTAAAAAAATGATTTTAATATTATTATTGATTTTATGATACTCTGAAAAATTAATTAAAATTTCATAAAATTAACATATAATCATATACAACAAAATATTGATTTATGAAACTATTTTATGAAAGTAAATATTCTTTTAATTCATTATTTTAATTATAATTTTTCAAATAATCATTTTTACTTCACAAAAGTATAAAAACACATAATTAATCATTTTCTAAACATTTATTTAGATATTCAATTATATAAATACACAATATATTCATTAATTAGGCATGTAAATTTTATTTATACTTTAATATGTGAATTTACTATTATTTTTCTAATATTTCTGTTCATAATGGTTACATTACTATTCCAACCATCATATTTAATAGTATATTACATATTTATACTTAGTTTTGTGTGAGCCATACACTATAGGAGATGTTCAATTTTAATAGAGACATACCATAAGATCTTGGGGTGTTTAAGGGAGACCTTCACAGAGTTTTCTTTCATCCTAGAGGGTGTTCTATGATTCTTTAATGTGTATGATGTTTCATCCTATATGAAAAATTCAGGGCAGGGGACTCTCATTGTTCTTAGTAAGAAGTGAACCATGGAACAACAAAGATGTTTTATGATATGAAGCAATGAATATGGTTTCCAACTATGTGATGGTATATCAGTAACTTTTTTCAAACTATTATACATATCAACAGGTCAAAGTTATGCACCATAGTCCATTAGGTTTGATTCTACCTCTTCCAATGCCAACATGGAAGCTGGATGAGATATTTATGTGATTTTTTGTTGGGTTACTACACACCCCATGGAAAAAATAATGATATATGTTTTATGATTGATTATAAAACCAAATCGGATAATTTAATACCCATTTGTGATGTAAACAATGTTAAGTATTTGGGATGCATCTACGTGGAGGAGATCATTGGGTTTCTTGGTATTATATATGTGATAGACATTGATATATATCCCTTGTTTATTTCATGGTATGGAAGAGGCCTCTAAGAGGAGTTGGGATCTCATGTGAGCTTGATCATGGTATATCATCCACTTATAAAAGGAAAGATGGAATATGCTGTAAATCTTTTTTAATACATGCATTAGGCCTATATCCTTGGTATTGGTAGAGCATGGGATAGCCACTTGGAAAAGATTTTATTTTTATATGTCAACATTTATGATTCATCCATTCATTTGGATCCCATTGAGGCCTTGTAGTGTCACCAGTGTAAATATCCATTATATTGGTTGGTGATTGGTGAATATTTCTTCTTTAAACTATTTTTAGTCAAACAGATAACATCTATGATTTAGTTTATTCATCAAATAATGGTTATGGAATGGAGATGGTATAAATCTGATGATCACTTCTATAAGTGGCGTTTGGTGTTTTCAATATATGATATGGTTTTTTAAGAGTGTCACACTGTTTGGGTCATCGATGTCTTAAGCTATAAGGGAATCATTAACCGTTGTTTATGGGACCTATTGAGGTTGTTGATCAGGTGAAAAAAATATATTTTTGTTTAGTGATTTCTCATCAATTTAGCTATATACAAATTGTGTTCCATGAATAAAATCTTGAAAAGCATCTTTATGTCCCATATCATGCCTTGAATTGGGATGATCTTGATGTTGAGCCTGATTTTTCCATGACCAAGCATGTAGTTTGTATTTTTGATTATGATTAAAATTTACTCCATTAGAAAATGATAAATTTGGTATATATGATATGGAATCGTTGTCATGATTCCAATGATTCATCTGAGAGGGAATCACTAAGAATAGATAAGTGGCCTCATATCATTGATATTGATTTTTCTTAATAGGATTTCTGAAGATATAAAGTTTTTATGGTGGTTATATTGTAATATATTGTTACATTATTTCATATACTCCATGACCATTATAAGATATAATTTCTATTGGGTCTTGTTTAAGGGTTTTGGGGTTAAAATTGGATTAATGTTTCTTCCCTTTGAGTTGTTCATGGTTAGCGCAAAGTTATGGAAACTCATTAAGTTTTTCACGATAAATCATGCACCCTGTTACAAGCCATTCGAAGGGTATGCAACAATTATATAACTAGGTGGATATCACCATAAAACCATAAACCATAAAATGGTGAATTTTTTTCATGATTGGTGAATGATTAATTAATTTTTTTGGCCAAAATATTCACCACATATATTAATCTAATAGGGGTGAAAAGTTAGGGTGCCCAGTTTGTCTAATTGTTCATCCCTCCATAGAAAACTAAGCATGCAGTTTTTAAGTCTTCCTAATTTTATTTTTCGAAACCCCAACCCTTAGTTTAATAGTATAATCACCCATATTACACCCTAATAAAAAATATTATTCCTTATTGCCTCCCAATAAGTTATTTGGGAACCTCAAGACCCTTTTCTTGGATGATCTAAGCTATTATGGCCTTATTTGATCTAGTCTAAGTAATTGGATCTCCTATTGAGTGATTTATAAAGATATTATATTCTATCCTTATTATATAATTATGGATAATCACATTTTTTAGGGATATAATCTCCCATTATAAAGATCTTGATCCTTGGATTGATTTTTATACCTCATTATCCTTTGATCCACATTGGTGTTTCGGTTGTGGTTGTCGATTCTCTATTTCAATGAATCTATGTTAGGTGGCCCCATTTGATATTTCCTATAAAATTGTAACCTCAAATTTCTTTATTTTTTTGAAATAACATTCAATTTATTTATAAAACATGGATTTGATATGGATTTGAAATTATAATTGAAATTCAATAAATTTTGAGGATAACGAATTATTACAATGGAATCGAAATTGTTGGATGAATTTTATGAAACAAGGATTAAATTTAAGAAAAAATTATTTGATTGTGAAATTGATAAAGTTATTTGAGTTTTATTTTGATAAAATTATATAAATTTAAATGATGAAAATCTAGGACTGGTTTTTTATTGAAAAGTAATGAATTGATGAAAAATCAATGTTTTGGTTTTAAAATTAAATTTCTACATATGGAAACTGATTTTTTTTTAAAATTGATTACTAAGTGATGATTTGATTAGGAATGAAATGATTTCCCCATTTTTGATTGATTGATAATGAAAATTTTGATCCATGTTAGTTAGATGGTTATTTGGAAAAATCATTCTAGGATCTTGACCCCATAGCAATGGATTGATGATGAAAACTCTAACAAAAACATTCTTCATCATGAATATACCTAATTTCATATTTAAGAGAACTATTTGGCATGATTTAAAGGGACTTTTGAACACATGTTTAGATATTATCAATTATTTGAGAAGTGTGAGGATATTATAACATGAAATTAATGTACATTTGGGTAGATGAACATGCTTACCATTATTTTTGATGCCATTTAAATCCATTTTTTTAAAACTATTTGTTCATCCCAAATAGTTAATATAAATGATTTTGTATGAAAGTTTTATCAAATAAACATTTTAAATGGGATCTATTAATGGAGTTAATAGAATGTTTTCTAATATATAATTGTTATTTCATGACATATTTTATTTAAATTGAATATATGATTTTTTATTGTTATTATAATGATTATAGAACACTTTATGAGACCCTATTGATATTTATATATCACATAATACATTTTCATTTGGGTTATTTACACATTCTTATTACATGTCTATGAAAAGAAAAAGTTCCCCATGGAGGTGGTGGTGGATTTTCTTGATCCTTGGGACCATATATTGACGATGGTGACTGGTGGAGCTAAGGTCCACTTGTAATATAGGGTTTCTAGACTTTTGATGGTATTTTGATGTCATTTTGGGTTGATCTTTAATTTCAACTATTTATCTACCTTCATAAGTACTATTTACATTTTATTATTCTATTACGCTATCCATTTCCAGTTTCAATATCTCAAATCATATCTTGATTATCTCCTACTTTTTTTTCAAAACCATTCCATCAAGATTAAGGTGTGATACCAAATTCTAGCCACCATCCCATGGGAGTGGATAATGCTATTATGGAAATGTCATATCTGGATTAGGTATTTGGGTAACCTGGAATTTGGGCTGGTACATGAAAAATTAGTATTAAGGGGAGGTTGTAAAGCTTATCATAAACGTGGTTTATGATCTAGGATGTCCTAGTTGATTGGAGGTAGGATTTTTGGGAAAGAAGAGGTAATTATTTTTGAGTTCTTGTAAAGTGGTCATCACAATGACCATTAAGTAACTATGGATGGTTGGGAATGGTTTCCTTAATAAGTGTTTTGATCTATTTCTAGTAATTTCCCTATATTAATCGAAGTGTTATGAGAATACCATACATTTGAACATTATTAGGTATTTAGAAGATTCCTATGATCCTCCTGTGAGTTGTTGATTCATTTTTCTCCATAAACACTTTTTTCATTGATGAAGTGTAACATCATTCTTATTAATAAGACATTTGAACCTACTTAATGAGGGAGATACTAATGAATCATTTTAATAAAACCATCAAATTGAATAGAATATCATTGAGATAGTGGTGTGTGCTATCAAATATCTAATATAGGAAGCTTCCCAGATTTCTATTTAGGATCTAGTCATGGAACCTCTAAATAATGAATCTTGATATCATTATCAAGAGTTATTTTTCTAGAATCCACCATCATTACATGTCTCTGATGATTCACAATAGTGTGATGATTTATTAAAATAATTGGGTGACATTTTGAGTTCTTGTATCTTCCTAATTTAATCAATGTGAAGTGTGTAACCATTAAGATTGAGAGGCCGAGAAAAAGGTGGTGGTATTTTATTGTTATGATGATGAAACAAGAATTATTAGAGTTGAAAGAAATTAAGTTCATTTATACAAATCAGTTCTATTTAGGGAACATGGTTTTAGAAAATTCAACGGAGTTCCTTAATCAATATAAAGTAAAAAAGATTATAAATTAGTATGAAAAACTCATTATGGATCTCATTTAGTTTTATCCTGGGATTGTGAAACATTATATGATAAAATAATGATGATTGTATATGGGACATATAAATGAAATCTGATCACATGGTTTCATTAAGAAATAGAATAGTATACTAATGTACTAGATTTATCGTTGATTATTGAGTTTGAACTAGCTAGGAATTCATGTTTGATCAGAGGTCCTTTTTATCCCTGTTATAGTTCAATTAGTTCCATCAAAGTAAATAGTAAGCATGATTAGAATCATGGAGGATCCAGATCGAATATTTCTTATTGGGTGTGTATTGACTCAATAATACTAAATAAATATTATTTATTTTCTTTCTCACAAATACTATAGATTTTTTACTATTAAATTTATATTAAGTACATTTTAGAATATATTTCTTTAGAATATTTTATAATTTATAGGTATTATTATTTTATTAATTATTCTGAACATGTTTTATATGTATATTGGAAAGACTATTCATACCCTATGTGTTTAAGTATAAGCATAGTTTATTATTTAAAAACCCTATGATTGAGATTGAAATTATGGTTCATGTGCCCAAAATTATTGGGAGATTATTGTTTATCAACCCAATGTTTGGATAGAATCCTATTTTTGAGAAAAGGGAAATTATGGATAAGAAACCCTATATTTGTAAGGATCCCTATTTTTGAGGAATCAAATGTATTGTACAACAAACTGATTTTTATAATCAATTTTTTGTTTTGAATCACAATGATTGAAGTTTTTTCCTCCCATAAAGAAAATAAAACTTTGATTATTCAATGATGAAGTTTTATTTAATTATATTTTTAGTTATTTCTACAAAGGACTCAAGGGAAGTAAATATCATTATAATTTTTTTAAACTAATTCAATGGATTATATTTAAACTAATAAATCATTCTTATTTCTAAGTAATGTTACCACTCCCCTAAATTATTTGTATTTGACTGATCATGATCTATTAGGTGATATTCATGGATTATCTAAACTAAAGGAAATATAGTATTTTATATAATATCTATAGTATTTTCTTTATCTGTATGACTGTAAATTTTTAAAGATATTTTTGAATACGGAATTTCTATAAGGAAACAAAAGATCGAGTGACTCATTTTAATATCATGCTTCTGTGTAATTACTACTATTTGATTATTGCTATTATTGTTGAATTCCTTTTGAAACTAAGATCTCTTCAAAGATATCCATTCTTGAATACTTTCATATTTGAATAATATTACCTATATACTATTATTTTTTGCTGCAAATGTGATAAATAACCTATCTACTCAATCAAATTAAAACTCCTTTAATTTATTGGAGTAACGGATGCTTGAACATAGTCATGGTATAGTATCCTCTTCTCTTACAAAGTGGTAAAGAAACCAGTTCCCTATAAAAGACCTAGAAGGATTTAATTAGCATTATTGTAAAGGTTTTTGACTACATGCACTCGATTGTGATGTTCTTTTGATAAGAAGAAGATGAAAATGAAAATCACCAAGCTGAAAGAGAGAGAATTTTTGTAGTGGATTAGGGGATCTTTTTCCCCCAAACCACTATGAATATTCTTTTGTTCTTCTATAATGTTTATCTAGAGTACAAATTACTTAGATAATAGAATGTTTCATATCTTCATAAATCCCAAGAAAATATGAAATCCATAATTTTAAAGTATTATAAAAAATACTCAATTCACCCCCTCTATTGTGTATATTTTTATTATTCTATACTAACAATTGGTATCAGAGGAGTGATTTTTTGATAAATGATATAAAGCTCTAGCTTTAAAAAAATTATGAGTTCTGTAAAATGAAATATTTCATTGGATGATCCAATAGAAGGTATTTTCCCTCCATAATATAATGTTTAAAAATATATAAGTTGGAAATATCAAATGATAATATATGTGAAAAATATTGTATTTATTATTTATTTGAAGACTATCACTCCTTATGAAATTGTAGAGAAACCAAAAAAATTGGATGATGCAAAATAATATAAGTATGATATCAATTCAAAAGCAATGAATGATATCATATGTGGACTTGGTCCTGATGAATTTAATCAAGTATCAAAATGTACTACTACCTATGAAATTGGTAAAAAAATTGTGTTTCATGTGATAGAACTAATAATGTTATACAATTGATGTATTCTATTGCAAAACTAAATTTTGACAGCATAAGAAATTTTGATGGTGAAAGAATCAACCAAATTAATGAATGGTTGATAGAAATAGTCGATGATGTAGCTGTATTAGGAGCATGAATTTCTAAATCAGATCAAGCAATGATTGTGCACATATTACTACCCTTAAAATTGAATGGGATGTCTGTGGATATATGACAATCATCACATGTCAAATATTTTACTACAAAATATTTAATTGGAAAACTGATGATGTACGAAGAAGAAATGAAGGAATAAGTTGATGATCATAAAATATTAAAAGAGGGAAATACTTCCCCTAATGTTATATCAGAATATTCAAAATATAAATTGAGAGAAGATAATAAAATCTCAAAATAATCAAACAACCCAGATTCAGAATTGAAACTAGCTCAATTATATAATAAATTTAGAAAATTATATAAAAAATAAAGAGGATACAAAAACAATTATCAAGAAAGATAAAAATAGGATCCAAATAAGAAAGGTTATATGAATGAAAACATATATGAAATAGTGGGAATTATTTACCCTATTTAAAAGAAGAAATATAAAATATGGAAAATAATAATCATAAGAAAACATGTTGTGATCTTAAATGGAATATAATTATGAGTGATACTTGGAGTGTGTATAGAGAATCGATCAGCCATTCCAAATAAGATTTAGAAATAGAGACACATAATATTAAAGAGAACATATTTCTTTTGGATACGGAATAAAATAATGTGAAAACATATTAATCTTTTTCTTATAATTCTGATTGCAATTTGAGTAGAAAATAGCTTCTTATTTTTCAATGGTTGAAGAAAAATATTATTCTCTAGTAAAAAATCATAAGTCACTAAAATTTATCTATAATATTTTTTAAGTGAAAAAGGATGAAATTTGAAAACAATATAATGAATTAATAGAATAATTTTATACATCTACATCAAACAATAATATTTACTAATATAAAATAAGGGAATTATAAAATGATGTGAAATAATTTAAAAATTCTTCTAGTATTTTACCCAATAGAGGAAATTCTATAAATGAGATTTATGGAAAAAAATATTAAAGGAGAAAAATATTTAACAGGAATAATGGGAGAAAATAGAATTTATAGAATAATTATTTTCCTCTAAGTTATAATAATTATAGGTGCTTTGTTAGATTGGAATGTATATCTATATGACTAAATACAATAGTGGGTGCATTGTAAGTTAATAAATTTTATTTTTAACCTAGAAATAATATTTTTTAACATAGATAAACTAATTTTATTCAGGATACCTCTTATATATTTATAGTGACTGGACTGGGCCCTTGGATATGATGAACAAGTTATCATAATCAGGTAGATTTATATATGTATTCCACAGGTTTTAATTTGAATTTAATCATATTAATAGATGAAAAATATTTAATTAGATTAATCCTACTAAGAATTGTAATCCCAATGGATATGATAAACCTGAGTAATAAAAAATAATTATTCTATCATACGGCATATAGAATCTTATTCAGAGTGATAATGTATTTAAAAAGTAATACAATGTAAAATTATTGTATCGTAATTTAATATATTGAAATAAATAGGATAAAAATAGAAAGATGAATATAAAAAAGAATTCACATTCTATTATAGTGGTAGAGGAAATAAAATACTTATAATAAAACATGTAAATAAATATAATTCTTTTAACCCAAAGAAAAGGGTATCCAATTACCTTGGATAAATTTCCCTTGTTTTATACATACAATAAATTTTTTCTTACCCTTACCAGGGTAAGCCCTCAATGAGAAAGATCATTATACCTTGTTATCCCTGCAATGCTTTGATAAGATGATCAGATTTAATTTTTCTTCCTATCCCTAGAATCCATAAATAAAATGATGTGATTATGTAATTTTATCATTTCAAGCCCTTGATTAATATGGTGATCATTTCCACTTTTTCTCTAGCTTCAAAATCCCTCGATCGTAATTGAAAAAGCGGTCACAAAACTCATTTAAGAGCTGACAAACATTACAAACAAAAGGAAAAAGTAGTTTACTATAATAATCCTTAGAACTTTCACATATCAGAAAAATCAGAATAATGTCTCTGCATGAGTCTATGTCTACTTATTATTGTAGTGAAATCTTCAAAACACCTGGTATATATATTCAATCCTTCTAATTCTCATTTGTATCTCCAATGATCATATTTTCTCTATAATTTTCATAAGGACCTAGACACCTAGCACTTCAATGGTCATATAATAACTTGATACTTGATGCCATTTTGTTTTAAATGTTTTCTTAACATCATGATCTTGTTTTATGGAAATTAAAAAAAAATGAGTCTGATGATATTCATTATGAGAGTAAATATGATTTATATAGATATTATTTTTAATCTAATTATGAATATCGTTTTTGTATGAAATATGATACATAATGATTTATAATAGATTTTAAAATGACATTTATGATATAAATCTTATCTAATATCGATATGATAATCTTTTAATTTTTCATTATTATAATTTTTATGATTACGATATTTATCTTATGAATAGTCAATAAAAATATCACAATGATAAAATGTAAATTTATTTCTGTAAGTCAAAAATACTTAATATAAGTATAGTAAAATGATATATATCTTTATAAAAACATTCATAAAATAAATTGGACACTAAAGAGTTAGTAATTATGTATTTGAGAAAGATATTGTGATTTGAAAAATAAAATGGTTGGAAAATTAAAAAAAATGACTTTTGACTCAATAATCTCCCCCTTTTGGAAATCACAAACCACAAGACTTAAATAGAAAATAAATTTGAAAAACATAAGTCCATTATTCATTTTTAGTACACCATATTAAGAAATAAACAATAAAAATTATATCCCCCTAATTTTATAACTCATCTAAATACAATTTTAAATATAACTAACTCTCCCTTTAGATAATAACTTCCCTAAGGATCGTATTTTCTTCTTTAGAAGTTTTTTATCTACCACTTTCATTAATCATCTCCCCCTTACTTTAGAATTATATCCTTTTATGTTAATTTCTCCCTCTTGGTTATTTTCAGAAATTAATAGGGAAAAGTATTGAAATACATGAAAATGGTGAGAGAACAACTAAATGAAACTCAATAATAATAAATGACATGATAATATACAAAAATGAAAGAACATTAAACCAAATTAATTGGAAAACAATCATTAAAATTGAATATAAATTAATATGTCTTTCATTGATATTCTAATAAACTAAAACAATACAAAAAGAGTTCAAAAAATCAATTCTTTTGAATGCAATTTAACAGGATTATTCTCAACTTTTTGAATTATTTTATGTCTTCCATCATATTTTCAAGAAACTCTTTTTGGGACTAAAAAATTTCATCTTGATCTAAGAATAATTGATCCTCAGTACAAATAAATTATTCCTAGGAGTAAATTTTTTTCTAGAATATGAAACTTTTCATCCTGATATTGTATTTTTTATTCCTTTGTTTGAAGTTTCTTTTCCTAAATTTAAAAGATTATTTTTAATCCATACGTGTCTTTTCATAAACAATGATTCCATCATTTAAGAAAAAAATTAGATTTAAATTAGAATATTTCATTATTGTAATAATTTAACCTTTAACCTCTATTTGAATGTATTTCAACTTCCCTTTTATCTCCAAGACTTCACAAGACAATATATCTTCTGATCTTTTGAATTCTTATAAAAAAATTACTCTTCTAATAGTATCACTGGATTACAAATTGAAAGTAACCGTGATTTCTTTTATATGCATCCTTATAAAATCAATTTTCCCATATGAAATTGGATATTTGCATCGGAATTATGATATCACTCAATAAATTTGATACATTCCTTCTTGTATTCTTGGGAACACTCTTCAAAAAATTTAAGTGCCTTCAATCTAGGTTAATTTTTTACTAAAAATATGAATGAATCTAAATTTTCATTTTGGTATTAACTAAACAATTTTCTTTTTTCCTCTAGACTTGGAAAATATGGAATCGTTTTTATATTCATTCTAAATATAGATTAATATGTTGAACTCCTTTTATTGTGATTTTATTTTTTGAGTCATTGTCTTTCTCGAAATCTAGAATCTCTCCATAATTGAATCCGACAACCACATCTTCTATATTATATTTTTTGTTTTCATCAAAACTGGACTATTAATATTTATCATAAACCTGAATTAATTTATTAGAGTAGGTTCTCGGTGAAACATGTTTTCAGAAATAAACTCATGGAGGCTGTAACAAACATTATTTTTCATCTAAATTTCTCATGGGTATTTTACCTGAATGAGATTTATGACTTTAAATAGATTCCTTATTATTCTCATATTCCCTTTTTTACCCTTCTTCTTCGTCTATTTCTTCCTATTTTTTATAATTTCTTTCTTATTCTTCAACAACATACCCATCTATTTTCCGCATTTAAGTTTATTCTTTTTTATCAAGAGATTTCTATTGACTAACATTCGTTATAACTAATTTTTCACTAACTATTTTCATTATTTTTTCCTTATCTTGGATAATGGTAATTATTATACATACTTCAGAAGATTCACTGAGTATTATTATAGTGATTTATTTTATAACTTATATCATCAATCTATCATTTTTAATAATATATGACTTACTCTTTTTCATCTTTTTTTCATTAATTCTTCTTTGAAATATTATTCACCTCAAATATTTTTGGATAAGGCCTTAGTAGGATGAAGATAGATTTTTGGCATTACTTCTTTCATTTTATCTATTTTTATTTTCTATTCGACAACAACATCATCATATAATTTATTTTGATTATTTTTATTCTTGTGAGAAACAAACTTATCATTTGTTTTATTTTTTGAAACATTCAGTACAGTTTCTTTTGAGACATTCTAACAAACTTCAACAACTTCCTTTTATGTTTTGGGTTAGGCTTCAGCAACTTCCACAAAATTTTTTGATTCATTATCAAAATTAAATTTCACCCAATTTATTTTATTATCACTATTAAGGGAATTTTCACAATCTTCGGTGCTGAATTATTTAAAACCTTGAAAACTGTTAATCTTTGAGTAAGAACATAAATTATATTCCTAGAAACATTATCAGCTGAGATTTGATGGATCCATTCTTTAGGTATCTTATCATTCGAACGATATAACCCATAATGTTAAACTCTCTCATATTAACCAAATAATCTTGAATAAAGATATCTGAAACCTGTAGGGTTTCCCTATCAACATATTTTGGAAACAAAAAACCCTACATCCATATAGTGGTAAGGAAATTATCGAAAGAGATATGAGTGAATTTTCTATTATCCTCAATGAACATAAAAAATTGTCTCCTTGTCTATTTTTTATTGAAAATATCCTTGTCTTTAAGTGACATGTGGGATGGAAAAAAAGTTTCTTTTTATGTGTGTAATCAACAGAAATTGAAATATTTTTTAGCTAATATGCTATTATATTTTATGTATATAGAAAAATATACCTTTAAATCATTATCAACATTAACTAAACTATAAAAATCTATTAATTCATCCGGATAAATCAGTTCTTGATCGGTCTTGTGTTCTTCTAGATAGACTGATTCCAATCCATGAAATTTGGTAACCCTTTTCAAGGAAGATTCAGAATTATCATAGAAATATTTATTAACTAAAATTTCATTAAAGATGGTCATATAAGAAAAGTATTTAGGATCCATTGATTTGGGAGAAGATACGGTGCATTCTTACATGAGCGCAATAAAAATTTTCAGAGGAGGAAAACATACTTACTGAGCTACTTGAAGAGAGGTAGATGTTTGAATAAAAATTTGTGTAATGCGATGTGGGATAGGGTTATCGGTTCCCTTTATATAGGCATATAACAAAGATAGTTTAGATTCTATGATTCGTATTATATTAAAATGTTCTGATGTTTGATAAAAATTGAATATAAAAAATTGAACTCATGTGGTTATATAATAAAGAAAACACTTATCTCATTAAACATGAATCTTGTTAGATTAAAAAAAATACTTATAATTAAAATTGAATTTAAATTTTATAAGTTATAATAAACTATACCTTTTTTTATTTCAGGATATATCTATTGGTTGAAATAATTATTTCTTCATGTTAGAAAAATATTTTGACTATGAAAACTTTCATTACAAAAATTTTGAGTATGAAAATTTTCAAATAATTAAATACCTTATAAAATAACAAGCATATGTACTCCCCCATTGTAATTGATTAACTTAATATAAGGATTTAATTTAAATAAGAAGAATATATTACTAATTAATTGACATTGATCATTCCTAGCTTCTATTTAATATATTTACATATGTCAAAAGATAATGGTTTCTTAAATATATCAACAAGTTATTCTTGTTCTCTAATAAATTGTAAAATGATATCTCATTTTTGTGTGTTATACCTAATAATGTGATGCCTAATATAAATTTGTTTTTAATGAGAGTGATGTTCAACATTTTTACTAAGGGTAATGGCACTTTTATTATAATAAAGTATTTGAGTTTTTGTAAATCACATATCGTAGTTAGGGAGTGTGTGTTGCATTCATAACACTTGTGGACAACAACATCCCGCTACCACATATTCATCTTCAGCAGTGGAAAGTACTAGTGAGTATTGTTTCAAACTGGACCAAAAAACTATTCAATCACATGTTCCAGAATTAATTTTTCTATCCATTTAACTTCATTTATATTCAGCATTTGAAGTTATTCTAAATTGAAAATAATTTCCAAAACAATAAAAATCTCCTAAATCCATAGTTCCCATTAGATAATGAAACATTCATTTAACTACTTTTAAATGGGTTTATTTTGGACGGTCCGGATATCGTGCACATAAAAAACAAAAAATATTAATTCTGGATGACTATCTATTAAGTATAGAAGTTATTCTATCATACCACTAAATGTTTTTTGATTAACTAGTTGCCCAACTTCATCAATATCTATTTTATTTAGGGTACCGATTGGAGCACTAATACTTTTATTATTTTTATATCCATACATTTTAAGAAGATATTTTATTTAGTTATATTGAGATATATAAGGACCTTCTCATTTTTGAGTAATTCGAAAACCAATAACAAAATGTTAACACACCCATCATACTTATTTAAAACTAAAAATTTCATAAGATCCACAAAGTAATATTTTAAAGATTTTTTAGTTGATTCGAATATAATGTAATAAAAATATATTTGATCAATTATAATGGTTTTATTAACATTATTTATAAAAATGGTTGGATTAGGATTTCCCTTAACATAATTTTTTTGTAACAAGAATCATATTAATCAAACATACCAGGCTATTGGGGCTTGTTTGAGTTTATATAAAGAGTTATTAAGTTTATAAGTGTATTCAAGATATTTTTTATCTCAAAAACAAAGAGGTTTTTCATCAAAATATATCCTCTTGAACATACCCATTATAGAAATCACACATCATAACCATTTTAAAAAATTTGAAATTCAATTGCTCAAAGGATACTAGAATAAGAATAGATTCAATTCTATCAACTAGAGCATAGGTTTATACATAATATATACCCACTTATTGATTATAAACCTTTGTAATAAGTTTGGATTTATTTCTAATAATTTTTCCAATTTCATAACATTTGTTTCTAAAACCCCATTTTACTCTAATTATTGATATTTCTTTATGTCATACAACAATGGTCCAGACTTTGTACCTTTAAAATTATTTTATCTTGTCTTTCATGGACATAATCCAATATTCATCACCTAAATCCTCATCAAGAATGTTATGTTTGAATTGATAAATAAAATAAATATATTATAATTTATTTCTTAAATAAATTCTTGTCATAACTGGTTTATTAACTTGACCAATGATTATATCAAAATTATTATTCCTATGAAACATTTTTCTTTTGAGTTCAAAAACCTATTCGTCAACATATTCTAGAAATTATTCAATAGTGAATACTTTAGAAACTATTTCATGACTGTTTTCCTCATTAAGAGTAATATTCTATCAATGGTTGAAAATTTATTTTTTAAAACACATCAGATGATGTAGGTTGGGCATATATAAAAACAGAAGAATTAGTGTGATTAAATTTAACATGTTCTATCTACTCAATAGTACAAGAAGTTTTTTCAAAAACTCTAGATTCTATATAAGTAGTGGAATATCCTAATAATATACCTTCATCAGATTTGGGTGTTAATTTGTGTAAATTATCTTTTGTATTCAATATGAATAATTTTCATTCAAATACTCTGAAGTATGAAACTTTTAGAATTTGACTTGTCTGTAACTCATAAGGTGTTGTATTACTAAAAGTCCAAATTATAACTAGATTTATAGTATATAATACATTATAAATAGCTTCATCCCAAATATGTTTAGAAATTGAGTATTCACTGAACATGGTTCTGGTTATTTTTTGAAGAATACGATTTCTTCTATGAACAACACCATTTTTCTGAGTTCTAGAAGCTGAGAAGATATGAGTAATGTCTTTATTACTAGACAAAGTTGAAAAGTAGTTATATTAAAACTCTCTACCATGATAACTATGAATAGTTATAAGGGTAAGGTTTTTATCATTTTTAACATTGGCTACAAATGTTTTAATAACAAAAAAGGATTCAAATTTAGTTTCTATAAAATACTGTCATATATTTCTAGTGTAATCATAAACTAAAAAAATACATATTATCCACCTCCAATATTTACAAATTATGTGGGACATAATAAATCCTTCTGAACTAACTACAATGCATTAGTATTTGAGATATCACTAATAGATTTAAAACGTGATTTAGGTTTCTTTCCATATTGACAAGGGTCATAGACTTTTGAAAAATAAAATATAACTTATGGTATAGCCTTAAAAAGCATTTTGTTATTCAATTTTATTATTTTCCTATAGTTAGAATGTCCAAATATTCTATTTCATTACCAATATTGATCTTACATTGCACTGAGTCAAGTTATGTCTTAGATCCTAAGGTATTTTATGTTAAGTCTAAAAACATTCACATGAAAATGTCCAGAAACTATGAATTCATCATTGGAAGTACTACACATTTAACATTCCTATAATTCAAAATGAAACCTACATTACATAATTGACATATTATTATTAGGTTTTTTAATAACTTTAGAAATTGAAACATATTAAATAAATTCTTTTCTAAGATGAACGATTTTACCTATGCCAACAATCTTTCTTGGATCATTATATTTGAAGGTAACTTTTCCACCATTCATTTCAATAATTTTTTCAGAGAATTATTTATTACTGGTCATATGTTGGAAACAACCAATATCCATGTAACATATATTTTTATTTTTGTTACCTACAATTTTTCCTAAAAACAATACAATTATACAATTGTAACACAGACTTGCTTGGCTCTTGGAATATTAGATAACAAATTCATAGGAATCCACATTAGTTTTGAAAAATGAACTTTCAAGATCCCAAAGTATTGAATTATATTTATATATAAATTACTTTTTTAATTTCCTCCACTTTTAAATTTAACACAAAAGGTTGTATTCTTTGGAATAAATAAATAGTTACTAAAAATAGGTTTTATATGAGTATACCCTATTCATGAACTAGGATCATGTTGAAGGATTCTTTTACACATTTTATCAAATCCTTTTTTACTAGTAGTAATGTTTGATAATAGTTTGTTCAATGAGGAAATTTCATATATTCTTTTCAAATAATTCTGATCTACAATTTTATTGGTTTTTTAATTGAATTTCTCAAAAGATTTTTTTAAACTATCATTTTAAGAAATTATATTTTCTAAATAATTAGAAATAGAATATTTTATGAAATTGTAATTATCAAGATTTTTTATATATTCAATATATAATTTTTTAGAATATCAATTATTTTATTATCATTTAAATTTTTTATATTAGTCATATAATGTTTTTTAAAAAAATTTCAGTTTTTATATTCTAGATTTTTTAAAAAGGTGGAATCTTCTTCATAAGAAGTTAAAGTATTATCATCACTATATAAAGAGGATTCTTCGTCTAAAGATATATAATTCTTCTCATTAGGATAACTATGATTTAAATAAAAATTGGTTAAAGATTTTTCAATGTGTACCTTGGTTATAAAACATTCATTTTCAATTGGTACATTAGCAACAAGACCAATATTCCTCTAATATGGACTTTGATTATATAAGGAATTATTTGAATAATCACTACCACATTCACACCAAGTGTATTTATATTTAATAGCATTATTAATTTTATAAATATAATACATTTTCTGATTCTTATCATAATATCTATCTTTTGTATCTTTTCATTTCCACATGGGGAAATCTGGTCGAATATGTCCCATTATTTTTCACTCATAACAAGTAACATCAAAATATAACATCCCACTATTGTCCTTATTAATTTCCTTTTAATGATATTGAAAATATTTCTTTCCGATTATCTTTTCAATCCTTTGAGAAAGATTATTTTATTCATTTTAAGAAATTTCAAAATCTATTGAATCAGATTTAACATTGACTTAACTATTTCTAGAAAATTTAACCACTTTTTAGGATTTTGATATTTTATCGGATTTTTAGTAGTTGTATATGAAACTCTACAATTATTTTTATTAAATTTATATTCATCTATTTTAAATAATTAATCATACAATATAATAGTTCTAAATATATCATAAAGAGTAATATTTTTTATCTTCCTTGACTCATAAAATGTTGTTCTCTTAGATTCCAACTCAATGTGCATGATATCAATAATATTTTAAATAAGTATTTCATCTTCTAATACTTTATCTTCCATAGATTGTAAACTATCGACTATTTTTTAATCCTATACTATAAATTTTCAATAGGATCACCATAAAAAAATTTATGTTCTTGATAGTTAGATCTAAGATTAGGTTTTCTAATCTCATTAACTTTTTAAGTTACAAAATGAGTAAACTATATATTTTTTCTGATGTAATTAGTAGGTTCACAAGAATAATTTTTATTGTAAATACTTCTTTTCATAGAACATAATAGAGTATTTCTTACTTGGTAATTTAAATGATACTTTTGTTTTTTATAATTTGTAAAAGTAGTTACTTCCTTGTTAGGAATCTTGTTATATCTAGTTAACATGAAAAAATTATCAACATTAATATTTATAATGAATGTGTACATTTTATCTCTCCAATACTCATAATTAGTTCCATTAAAAAAGGTTAATTTTTATTGAGGTTATCTATTGAACCAAAATTTTGACCATCCATCATTATAAAAATACAAAAAAAATATTCCACAATACACATTAATGTTGTATGTATTTATAAAAAAATATATTATAAAAAAATTCATCTAACTGAAAATAGTAAATGGATGATAAAATTGAAAAGGTATATAACAAGTGGAAACCTTGTTTGATACCAAGTGTATGTATTTTTAAAATAGATACTTCGCACTGATACTAATTTTTTCATTCAAATGTATATATATGGCTTAATTTGGGAGGGGGAGAATTGTAAGTTTAAAAACATTCATTTTTATCCTTGAAATAAACATAGTCTAACACTTTTAAACTAATATTATTAACAAAACCTCTTATGTATTTATAGTGATCTGAATAGACCTTTGGATTCGATGAATAAGATATCATAATAAAGTATTTTCTAGTATGTATTCCACATATCATAATTTGAATTTAATTATATTAATTTAAGAAAATGATTTGTGTAGAGTAAGAATCAGTAAGAATCATAATCACAATGGTTATGATAAATTAGTCTAATAAAAAATAATGATTCTATCATAAAGTATATAGAATCTTATTTAGAGTGATAAATTATTCACAATGTCATATAGTGTAATATTATTGTATCATAATTAAATTTTTTGGGTTAAAGAAAATTCAAATGGAAATATGAATATAAAAATTTCACTTTCTAATAATGTTTTTTAGACATAAAATACATGTAATTAAACATGTAAATGGATATAATTCATTTAATACAAAGATAAGGGTATCAAATAACCTAGGATAAAGGTCCCTTGTTTTATACTTCTATGAATTTCTATCTTACCCTTACCAGGGTAATCCCTCGATACGGAATATTGATATGTCTTTCTATCCCCGCAAACCCTCAATACGATGACTATATTTTCATTGTATTCCTATCTGCAGTAGCCCATGATAATATAATAGGACTATTACTTCTTAACCATTCAATCCCTTCATCAATAAGTTTATCATCTCCTCTGTCTTCCTCACCTCAAAATCCCTTGATCATAATTATACAATCAGTCACACAAAGAAATTATGAACTTTAGGAGATTAAAAACACAAGGAACAAGTAGTTTACTGTTGTATACTTCAGAGCTCTCTCACAGTATAAAAAACGTAGAGTGTCTCAACATGATTATACATTTACTTATTACTATTATGAAATCTTCAAATATCCAAGTATTTAAATTCATTCCTTCTAATATCCATCTTGATCTCCAAATATCATATTTTCCCAATGATTTTCATAAGGACCTTGAAACAAATAACTTCTGTGTTCATATAATAACTGAATGTAAGACATAATTTGGTTTTTACATTTTTCCTTAAATAATGATCATGTTTTCTGGATACAAAAAATAAAATGAAATTGCTATATTGATATTTATTATGTGTGCCAGTAATATTTACATTGATATCATTATTAATTTTATTATAAAAATATTTTCACAACCAAATACTAGATAAAAGGATTGAGAATAAATTTTTCAATGATGTGCATGATATAAATCATATCCATGCTCATTATGATAATAATGGAATATATGATTACTATAATTTTCATGAGTATCATATTTATCGTTTTCATACTCATTACCAATATCTTAAGGAAAAATATAAATTTATTTTCATAAGTCATAAAGAAATAATATAAATATGTTAAATGTTAAATGTTTTTTATAAAAAATTATTATAATTTTTACTCGAAATAGTCAGTAAATATATTTTTAAGAAAGAGGTTGTTCTTTCCAAATCAAAAGGAATGGTAAAGTCAAAAAGATACTTTTGAGTCAACATGCTTATATTGTGGAATGAATGGAAATTACTCAAATAATTTTTTCTTAATTAATCCTCGTATAATTTTAATTAAAAATGATTTTATTTCCAAAAACATTTCAATATTTTGTAATGTAAAAATTTAGTAAAATAAAGAAAATATAGAATCCCAAATCATTTCTTACCAACCCAGCTAGACCCATGAAAATATGGGTACCAAAAAAATATTTTTTGAAAACATTTATTGGAAAAATGCCAAAGGTAAAGAGATTATGTATGGTATATGGATACTTTCTTCTCATGGAACATGATTTGAAACTATTACAATTTCCGTACACTATAAAAATGGATGGAGGAAAATTCACCTTTGGAGATAGTGGAAAAATAAATATAGCTAGAGTTGGATCAACTGGATGTCCAAAGTAAATATCAATAATTAAATATTTCTATGTAAAATGTATCAATAACAACCTAATAAGTATTTATGAACATTTTGATTAAGGTTTTTATAATGATTTCTTGAAAAATTATTTCTCTTTTTTGAGAGATATAATGTGTAAATTTAGATAAACTGAAGTAAAAGTGTATATAATTTGGATCTTAATTCCTTATGTAAAAAGAAATTGAATTGTTTATCTATTGAAGAAAATGAGTTTAGGATCTATCATAGAATACAAGTAATCGATAATATACTTAATTTATATAAACTATATATGTAAAAATTATTTTTTGGATTTTCTTAGTCTTAAATTGATATTGATTACTTTTGTGATGCACGTAAAATTGGAAAACATCAAAAATAATCTTTCAAATCAATTAACAATATTTCTACATCTGAACCACTATAAATTATCATTACAGATTTTTTTTACCATTAAGGGGATCAGGTTTTGTTGGAAAAATGGGTGTTTATGTATGAGTTGATGATTTATCAAGATTTACTTGGGTTTATTTTCAAAATCATTAATGTGAGTTCTTCACTATTTTTCAATGTTTTTATAAAATGGTTCAAAATAAAAATTATTTAAAATTCATTTCATAAAGAATTGATCATGGTGGGGAATTTGAAAATCAAGAATTTAATTTTTTTCTCAAACATGGGTAATTAACAAAACTTCATTGCACTAAGAACCAATCACCATAATGGAATTTTTTGATGAAAAAATAAAACTATTCAAGAATTGGAAAAGAATATGTTAAATGAATATAGCCTACATACCTATTTTTTCATAATCTATAAATACATATTTCTATATCGTGAATAGATTTTTAAAAGGAACCCTTATTAAAAATACATCATGTGAACTTTAGGAAAAAAAACCTTTTATTAATGTACTTTAAAGTATTTGGATGCAATCTGTATATCGTAAATAATAAATAAAACCATTGTAAATATGATACAAAGGATATTGGAGGAATATTTATTAGTTAGTCTGCAACTTCTTAATATTATATATTTTATTATAAATATTCAACCATTGATGAAGAATCAGTTCATGTAAAGTTTGATGAAAGTGATCCTTTCAGTAGAAGTAAATATCAAATAGATGAAATTGATGTCTCTTTTGACAATATGAGTCTTGAAACACCTATGAGTGATATTGAAAGTAAAATAAATGAAATTTAGTCCAGTCTAGAAGAACATTAATCTAATGAACCTTAGTGTTACTTTCCAAGATACTATAAAACCTCAAAGGATCATCCATAATAAATAGTTATTAGAAATATAGTCATAGAAGTAAGAACTAGAATTTTTTTTAGGAAACATAGGTGAATATTCTTTATTTTTATCAGAATAAGAAACAAAGGTTGTTCAAGAAGAATTAAAAGAGTAATGTTGTTTATTACGAGTGCATGAAGAACATACTAAATATGATAGAAATAATGTTTTTGGATTTAGTTGACAGACCAACCAATTATCTAGTAATAGTCATCATATGGGATTCTATAAATAAATAAGATGATCAAGGGATCATTACTTTAAAAATTCTACATTATTAGAAAAAGGATACCATAATAATAAATGGATGGAGTCTAGAGAAACCATTTCACATGTTTCTATAATAGAGGCAATTATAATCCTTCTAGATTACACATATCATATGAATTTTAAATTATATCACATGGATGTCAAATATGATTTTTTTAAATGAATATTTAATAGTGGAAGTTTTTATTCAATAAACACTATTTTCTGAAACCATCATCTTCCATATTCAGTTTTTAATCTTACTAAAGCTCTATATGTCCTTATAGAAGCACCCAAATATTAGTATGAATGATTTAGATCATTTTTATTGGAAAATGGATTTTCTATAAGAATATAATATCCTACTATTTTTAATAAATAAATTCTATAATATTTAATTTTTACAATTTTATGTTGATTATACCATTTTATGATCAACAAAAAAATCATTGAAATTATTTATCAAATCTTTTTCAAAAGGAATTTGAAATGTGTATTATGGTATAATTAAATTTATTTCTAGTATATAAATTTAATAAAAAACTATTATTGAAATGGTTTATATTTTATAAAAATATATAATTGATCTATAGAAAAAGTTTGGTCTAAAATATTGGATGACTTAGACAACTCCTATGTGTACTTATGGAAAACATGATTTGGGTGAAAATTAAAATCTAGTAGACAATAAGTTATATAGAGTCACAATTAATAGATTATTATATCTTACAACTATAATAAGAAATATATTGTTTTATGTATATTTATTTGCTAGATTTTAGTCAAACCCAAAATAATCACATCGTACTGCTGTTAAAATAATTTTTACATATTTGAAAAGAAAATATTTTCAATTTCTATCTGACCAAAAACATATGATATTAATTTGACTTCATATTAAGCTATTGATTTTGGAGAATTTATATTATATATAAAAATCACATTAGGAACCTATCTCTGGTTAGGAAAATATTTAGTGTAATTGTCAAGAATGAAACAACATTCTCTTTTCCTTTCAACATCATAGGAATAATATATATCCGTTTCTAGTTTATGTGCACAAGTTTATTGGATTAGACACACCTTACTAGACTTTGGAAATAATTTTAATAATATACCTACTTTATATTATATAACCAATACAATTAATATTTCAAAAAAACCTATAAGTCATTCATGCACCAAGAATATTAATGTAAGGCATAATTGTCTAAGATATCATGTTCCAAAAAATGATATATATTTAGAATTTGTAAATAAAAAATTTCAACATGCTAAAATAATTGTTAAACCACATCCAAATGTATGTTTTTATTTTATTAAGGTGGATTTAGGAATATTTAATTTTATATAAATTTCTGTTAATTTATTTCATAAATTTATATATTAATAGTTTTAAATTTTTTTTATTTATTTATTTCATTATTAATATTTTAAATGAAAAAAAATTATTTTATTTTTAAAAATGTCTCTCTTTTGAAAAAAAAAATATAATAATGATTATAGTGAGTAAATTGTCTTGATAAACTAAAATCATGTCATCCAAAACTATCAGAAAACCTAACCTCTTTCATTTTATTTTACTTAAACTCATATTTAAAAACCTTACATATTCTAGAGCTCCCATTTTCCTTCAAACCCTACAATATGAACCTTATAATTCTTATACTCATCAAATAATAAGAGATCAGATGAAGGTGAAGTTAGTGACTCAAAAAAACATCAATTTCCCTTAAGAAATATTACTCATAGAAAATTTATCATCTATGACTTGTAGTATCATAGAAGTATCATTAAAAATCAAGACCTCTTGTTTTGAGGTTTGTAAATTCTAGTTTAAGGAAGAAAATAAAGAATTAATATTTTATCTAAAATAAAATAAATTTTATAAGAATGGTCAATTTAGATTTGGGGAAATAAAGGATGTTATCACTTTTTGAGTGTATGATAATAAATTCTCCATTTCAATAGTTTAAATTTCAAAGATATTAAAATTTCATTAGGATGTAGTTTTTCATTTTTAATATTTTATCAATTTTAAATAAGAAACATAAGTGATAAGGTATTATTTTATTTCATTATGGATCATCCCAATTTTTTAAATCATTGTAAAGGATATATGTTTTGACCAGAAGGTACTCTTCAAGTTCCCCTAGTCTATAATCCTAAAAAGAATTAAAAAAATAGAAAATATTATTAATTATATCATGTATGACATGTTATTTTTCATAATTGATATCAATATTAACTGGTGAAGGTATATTTATCAATACCCAAATCACTACAATTAATTATAGGAATATATTTTCTTCTATCTCTATGGTCATATTGTTTCTCTTCATCTATATATAAATAATAAAAATTTACTTCTATATGTTTGTACTAAATGTATTCACAAAAATGTTCTTAATGATGGTACTATAACAAATATTGATATCTATTAGACCACGGTTAATGGAAAACTATTTCTAGTTGGTGTTTATGACCAATAACAATTCAAACCTATTTCTCAGGCAGAGCAAGGGAATTTAAAATTAGCTAGATCAATTTGTCTCTGAAATGTGGACATTGTAGAATCCATATTAGAATATGTTGTTCAACAAAAAAAGAGACTCGTATATAATACTTCTAATAAAGAGGATGTAGATCCAGATGAATAATATAATGTCATTCTTGTAACCTTTCCGAGAAACATAGGATATCCTTGTAAGGAGAACCCGGAAGTTTATAGTACTATACTAGGAGAAGCACATTCATCAATGTTTATTGGAGTAATAGTCACTCGGTAAGAAATAAAGATAAAATTCATCCATATTATGAACATATAGATCATGTAGAAGACTAATTTCATGAAAATAAACAAGGAAATGAGAAAAATAAAATTTTAGTAGGTGAAAACAATAAAATATTTTTGAATAAAATAGTCTTTATTCATGTTCCATCCTTGAAGAAATAGTTTTTATAACTAGAGAGACGATATAAGTTCTGGGTAACATTTATTTATCTTCTTGTTAAAAGAATACATAGATGTAATTAACTATATTGATGAATCCTATCAATCACAACCCAATGAAAAAGATTCCTATGATTCCATGAAATAATAGATAGAAGATCTATTAATCATGTTTAACAAAATAAAGAAGGATGACACATGTTTACATAATCATCTGAAATATCCAAGAAAATATTTGAATGATTTGAATAATTCAACTGTATCCAAAGAATAATTCGATGCTTTTCAGACTCAAATATTCAATATAAGATAAAATCCTATTCCCATGAGATATTTTAATGAATATTAATGAGAAATATTATATCATTTCGGAAAATCGAAATCAAAATCAATCTTAATGAAATATTTTTAAGATTTAAAGAATTTTTTGGAAAATCTGTTTGAATTGATGAGGAATATATAAATTCAATTCAGAGCCTCTCCCTCTATATCCAAAACATCAGAAGATTTAATCAGAATGTTTCAAGAGATTAAATCAGTTATGAATTATATGAATGAAAAGATTCTTAAATTTATTTAAATAGTTGACCAATGAATGTGATCTTAGATAATCAAAAATATTTTGTCAGGAAGGTAACCTCATGTTATCATGTAATCATACTGATTATCAATTAGTTAAGTGACAAGATTACAAAGTTTTTTCATACCTAGAAAAATGTACCTGAAATTTAGAAATTCAGTTTGATTAAATTTTTAAATGTATTTCCAAACTCATAATTTTTTATAATAAACTTGGCCGAAAAAATATTAAAAAATTTACAAGGTCAGATAGTATAGTTAAGGAAAATTATTTACATTTTTAGGCTTAACTAGTGCACGAAACCACTTCTAAACCATAGCCATAAACTTTATCTATCCCTAAAATTTCATCAGTTCTTATCCAAAATTCCACTTATAATAATAAATATATTTTTATGTTAAATTATATTTTTTATATTTCTATTTATAATAATGTTCATCATTTATCTTTCTAGAAAACATGTCTTGTTTTTATCTTAAAGTATAATATAACATTCATTTACCATCTCGTTCTACATTATATTTTCTAAATCTAATTTTATATAATTTATTTTTATACATGATAGAAATTTGGATAAAATTTAGTGATTGTAACATTATTGAATATATTACCTATTTCTATTATCAACAGAATGATATTAATTTTACTATATTGTATGAAATTAATTTTCGACAACTATAATATTTCTATCTCTTTAATGATATTATGTAATTTTTGTTTAAAATTAATTTATTATCTATGTTAGGTTGTGTATTTGTTTTCATAAAAAAATGTGGAGATTTATGGGAATTTATTGTCTCCACAATACTCTATAAATTTTATTGATCTTGATTCTCAAAAATTTCCTTGATTATTTTACTAATAATTTTACTATATGTATTTCTTAGGAATATTATTCTTGAGAATATTATGTTATTTATGATTTATAATATTTTCTAAAATATTCTAAAATTTTTTATATGTATTTTGGAAATACATTTCATACCCTACATGTGTAAGTATAAGCATAGTCTACGGTTAAAAAACCCTATATTTGAGATAACACATATGAATCATATACCCAATACTTTTGGAGATTTAGTTTCTCTCAAATATATGTTTGGATGGAATCACATATTTTAGAAGATTGAATACATGGATAATAAACCCAAACTTTGTATGTAAACCTAAATTTTTGGAAAAAACATATTATATATCAACCCTACTTTTGTAATCAATTTAAAGTTGTGAAATTATATGATTGGAGTATTGTATTCACATGAAGGAACCCTAATTTTCACTATTCAATGATTAAATTTTTATTAAATATATTTTTTTAGATTTCCACAATATTATTTATAGAAATAAATATAATTTTAAGGTAATTTTATAGAATTTTCATAGCCTTTATCAAATGTTAATACTTGGCATTAAAGATAATTAACCATCAAATATATCCAAGGATCATAATGTCTAGTGTATTTGGAAGATTATGTACATAATAAAACATCATGAAACCAAAAATATATAATTTATTTAATCTTAATATAGAGCTACTAACACCCTTTATTCCATTATGTTTTTCTAGAATAACCTATGGAATACATGAACAAAGGGATGTTCCAAAATACAAAATAAGGGAGTAAAAATAAGAATAAATCATAGTATATGGGTTAGAAGGAATAACATAATGACATAAAAGGTAAAAAATATTTGTAATAATAATATACCAAACATATGATCATATAATCATTGAATCATTATAATGTTTAATTAATATAAAACATGACATAATCATGAGTCAATGACAAGTGCACATGGAAGAGCATTAGTCACAGATAAAAACCTTGATCATTTCACATGGATCATGAGTCAAGGCTAACAACCAAGACTATTTCACATGACATATCATGAGACCAAACATTACCCAATGAACTGGAGTGTTATCTAGAACAACCATCATAATAGTATCACTAATATTTCTTCCACCTGAAGAATCGAACAAAAGCAATCAAACATAAAGAGAAGGGTTACCCCTGGAAAGAATAGGGTATCATAATCATGTCAAAAGGAATTATATAAGGTAATATCATAATGGTTTCCTTGAATAAAAAGATTTAAATAATATTTAGACATTCATAAGTTAATATAGGTATATATCATGATAATTGATTTTACACTAAAGTGAATACATATAAAAATGGTGTTTAATAAACTGTAGAAATAAAACCTTTTAGTGAGGTTTGAGGTAAATATTAAAGATTATTTAGAAAGAAATATTCATAATTGATTGTATTAAACTAGAAATGAACCATGATAGTTTTTAATGATAAAATTATTTATTTTATAAAAAATAATGGTGTCTTAAATTGATTTTGGATAAAACATGAGAATGGGTAATAAATATGTAAATTCCTTTAATCGGTCTTGCTTATCAAGAATATTTGAGATGGAAATCTTTTTAAAACATGTATTTTACAATCAAAGAAGGATGATGTTATCCGAATATATGAGTTTAGAAAATATAAACAGAATTTATAATAAATAAAAAAAATTAAACAAGCATTTCATTGGAGAATAGAGAGATAGAGATAGAGTAACCCAAAAAAGAAATGGGGGTTTAGGTAGTTTCCCTTACCTTATGACTAAAACTATTCTTAAAATGATCTTAATGTTCTGTATAATCAAATTAATTAATTAATTAATTAATTAATTAAGAACCCTTTATACATGTATATAATTTATTATAATTTTATTATGTTAATTTATGTCCTTTTATGAGTTGCAACATAAAAGTTCCTCATACAGGAATTCTCATTTTCCTAGTTTTCGAGATCGATTCACTTGATTATGAGGAATGAAGTTCATGTAATATTGAAATAATTATCTAGAATTAAAATTAATGGTTATTAATGATCATAAAAAAGTATTAATGGTTATAAATATCATTTGTTTGTACTATTTGATGATAGATCATTAGATAAGACATTTATGATAATATTTTAGGTTATTATGGTAGTTTTTCGATCATCACAAAATTTTTTATTGAATAATTTATTATTGTGTATGTATGTTACAAAAATAAAATAAAAAGGGATAAAAAATAAAAAAATATTCAACCATTATAATTGTTTTATGATAATTCTTTAATGTGTTAAAGGACGATGAAAGTGCATCATCCACGGTGTTGGTAAATGGACACATTTCAAGAGATGATTTAATTTTTTTTTTTTTAAAAAAAGGGGTGAAGGGGTATTGATGATAGATTATTACATTAGCATAATAAAATTATAGTATTTTTAATTTACATGATTTGTCATTCAAATTTGATGAGTGGAGGTTAGGAGAGAATATTAAGAATAAAATAACTTGAAAAAAAAAGAAAGTGGTGTTCATTACTTCTATTCCTCCTCGTTGAGAACCTTTTTAGGGAAAATATTTTGGTATTTTGAAGAGACCAAGAGCCCTAGGACTTGGGGGGAGGGACTTGGGATGTTATTTGAGAAAAATTTGCACAAGTCCTAAATCTTGAGAGGTGGGAATAAAAGAGGTGGTGTGGGTGGTATATATAGTTGAGGAGAGGGGTGTTTTCTCATTATTTTAATCATTAGTTTATTAATTTGGATCAATAATATGAATATATTGAGAATTATAAAAACAAAATATTAAAATAATTAATGATATTTTGATATTTTTGTTTATAATTTATCCATACAACATCTAGGACTTCATTATAAATATATTTATGTTTATTTTTAAATTATAGTATTTTCCTATTCACCAAAAATTATACTATTTTAGAAACATCCCAAAAATTCACCCTAACCATTTTTTGATGTGTAGAATTAAAAAATGAACAAATGTTTTTTGAAAAATAAATTTTACTATGAGAAATTAAATTTTTAAATAAAATCATCATTTACTCAAAAAATACAGATCTTAATATTAAAACTTATTTTATCAAAGATTTAAAAATTAATTAAGGTCTGATAAAATTATATTAAAATATTAAAATAAAAAATATTAATTTGTGAATAATTTCTTTGAAAATAAATTTTCCTTTGAATTATTAAATTAATCTCAAAATATTATTTAAATAGTTATGAATTTTAAAAATACCTACACTTAATTTATAATTTTTAAAACATTAATTTAATTATTATATGATATATTAATATCATACTTTCATTAATAATTTACCCCAATTTTATCTATACTTTCCAGGGTGAGGCTACTTTTCATTTGGCTAGTTTACTATTTATATGGATCAAATTACTATTCATAATTTCAACTCACTATTCATTGGTATAGGTTCATTAACAACTAGAAATACCTATTCCTTCATTAATTTTTCATTTATAATGTTTTTATTGGGTTCTTAATGGGATTTTTTGTGATTATAATACAATAAATAATTAGAAGAAATGGATTTTTATTGATAAAAGTTTGTGTTGTTATTTTTAACTATCAATTAAATGACTCAAATTCAAAGAAGTATAACATTCCATTTTATAAAGAATGTTATGACTACCCTAAATGATTTTAATTTGATTCATTGTCATCTATCATGAGATATTGAAGGATCTACTCAAATGAAGTAAATCAATGTTTACTATAAAATATCAAAATTATTTCGTATATCTGTACGCCTATATATTTATCAATATATTTTTGAATATATTACTATTACAAAGAATGAAAAGATCGAGTGACTTTATTCAGTATCATACTGTAGTTTAATTGCAATTATGTGTTCATTTATACTATTATTGAAGATAATTTATAACTAAGATAACTCTAAATGTATTATTTATTGAATACGTTCTTCTTTGAATTAAAAGACATGTATTCTATTAGATATTTCTTCAATATTTATAAAGAATTTTTCAATTCGATTAACTTTAAAAAAACTAATTTATAGGACTCTTGGCTGCATGGACTCTGTCATGCAAGATTATCAGCTTCTTTGACTAATATTTGGAGAAATTCGTTCTCATTAAAAGATCTAAAAGGCACTCATTATCCTTATTTGAAAATTTTTTAACTGCCAGCACTATGTTGGGAAGGTCTTATGATAATAGGACCTTACTAGTAAAAATAACCAAGCTCACATAGAAATAATTAGTGGACTTGAATAGGAGATTGTTATTCCTTGAAAAACTATATAAATTTATGAGTTCCTCATTAATATTTATCTAATTCTAAAATTAAATACAGAAGATAATTTTTCATATCTATATAAATCAAAAAGAATTCTAAAATCTAGAATATGTTGAGATTATTTAAATGAAAAAAATAACCCTTATCTTTTGTATCTCAGTATTATTCCATTAATTTGGTTATTCAATACCCCATACAGTTCCTAGTATGTATCATTGACTTGCATATAATGTGGCACATTTTTCCTTGGAAGTAGGTTGTCACTAATACACGCATGATATATAGAACATGTGGATGATCATGTCTCTTGCAGAAAATTAGTTAACTATTTTTACCACACATAGTGGCATGGGAACATTAACAACTAAAATTACTGTGGTGATATAATATGCTTCAATAAAAAGGAGTTGCAGCCACATGAATCTAAAATAAATCTTTTTGATGTATAGGATGATTCTCTAGGTTATTATTATATGTGTCCAGTGATATTGAGATGTACCATCATTATAACTTCATCCTTAGTAGCTTATTTATTTTATATTGTTGTATCTCTCTCATTCATATAGACTTGTGTTATTCATTTTAAATCCCATCATATAGATATTTAATCTTATGAGATGGATATTATTACACCACCTAAAATGAAGAAATATGAAGGTCTTCAGTGTTCTTATTGTTTTTTTTCTTTATCCGAGATTGTGATTACGTGAAATTTCGTGGTTCTATACATGAAATATCTTGAAACAATCTTGGGAAGGATTGGTTTATTTAAAAAAGGGCCTGATTGTGCCCCCTTTACTACACTAAATGGGGTGCTTTGTGACTTTTAATTTGAATGGGACTTGATTTCATTTAGATCAAGACATTAATTTCTAGATTTTAGAAGGTTGATATTGGATTTTTCTATTAACTTGGAGTGATACTCTTTGGGTGATGATCTCACTCTTGTTTTTTCTGAGTTTCTCAAGATTATTCCTTTTTATTTCTCTAGTTCTCCACTAGTAAGAGATATGGGGTTTACTATCGATTTCATAACTATACACAACGAGAATCTATATATTCTTACTATATGAAACTAGTAGTGTTTTAATAGTTAAAATCTCAATTGGATGACTTTATTGAGAAATGATTTATATTATTGTGTGTGTCACGATGGATGGTTCCTTTTCTAATTGAAAATAATTATATTTCATTCTTATCCTATATATTTATTACAGAAATCTCAGATGAGTTAAATTAAAGATTAAGTATCTTTTTACTTAGATAGATGAGTTTTTTAACCACTTGAAAGGTGAAAATTTATTCTTAATGGTAGATATTTAGTCCAGTTACCCCAAATTTCAAATTATTGAATCGGATATAGAAACACTATCATTTTAAAAATATTATTTCATGATTTTATGCATAATTATTGATCATATATGGACCAAGTATCGAACATGCTAGTGTTATTGGAAGACAATATACATTAGTAGAAAACCTTATTCTAGAATAAGAAATATTATTATTATTTTTCTATAATGACCTCTTAACTCCCTTTGAGCTCCTAAAATTACATTTTATAACATGTGGAATACATAGACAAAAGTTATGATCTAAAAATCCAAGTAATTGAATAAAAATGGAAAAGAAACATAATTCCTGAGTGGAAAGGCATAACATGTTAATATAGAAGTAATCGATCCAAAATAAACATATAGGGGCATAACATATAGGTAGTTGAATTATATTATAATGGAATAATATGGATGTGGAAACAATATATAAAATGACATAAACATGAGTTAATGTTTTCTGCCAAGCCTAGGTCTCTTCTTTTATAGAGTCCCATAATTGATTGTGTTTAATCCCTAATCCCATAAATAATATCTTAAGAGACAAAAAATTACAAAATTAATTGGAGTGATATCTTGGTGAACCCATTATTACATATTCATGCATATGTGTTCCACATTAATAATAAAACATAATGAACAAGTATAGGAATTACCTGTGGAAATAAATCAGTTATGTAATCATGACATAAGGAATAATGAATGGGTGTATCATAATTGTATACATAAAAGGATGTATTTTAATCATTTTGGGAATTTAATATTTTAAATATAATAATATATCCTGAATAATAATTTCCAATTTATGTTAAAAATGTAAAAATAGTTTTTATATAACTTTAGAAGTGTTCCACTTAAGCATCATTTTAGGGAAAATTTTGATTTTTATTTGAACAATGTAAAGGAATTATTATTTCCATAAAACCAAAAATGAAATAAAACTTTTTTTAATGATTTAATGAGTGATTTTAAAATAATATCAGTGGAATAAAATTTATTTTGGATTGTATATGAAATTGGGTTAGAAGAAGATAAGATCCCTTTAATTTGGCTTTCTTGTCAGGAAGAATTGTGAAGGGACCCTTTTAAAACATTTATTTATAAATTAGATAAAAATTAATTTAGATAGATATATTGTTTTTAATATATTCAAAGAATATTGGTTTTGTATGTATCAATAATGAATAATAAAAATGAGGCATTGAGAGATAAAGTGTTACCCAAATGAAATATGGAGGTTCAGAGAGATCCCCTAACTTATTACTGAATGTGTTCTGCAGTTGAACTTAATGTCATGGTTAATCAAATTAGATTCATAAATAATTTAATATAGAACATATTCAACATATATTGGATTTTTTATAATTTTATTATGTTAATTTATTCCTTTTTTATGAGTTATAAGGAATAATTTTGTCATTCCTAGGGAATTTGTTACTATGTTTCATGATCATTTCACTTCTGTATAAATATGTCAAATCATTTTAATTGTAATGATTCTCCCAAAATAGAAATTATATTATATTAAATCACTTCAATTATATATAACAGTCTAATATTTAATTTTTTCTTAAATTATGATGATTCATTTGATAAAATTTTATTGGAAAATGTTTATTTTAATTTGATGGTTTTTTCTTCCCATATGTATCTATTTGATTTTATATAATATTGTTTCCATATATATTAATTATAGAATTTGATACAATACAATATATATATATCATTTTATATAATTATATGTTCTTTTAATCCTCCTCTGAAATCGGTAATGGGAAATGAAATTTCATCATCCACGAAGGCGATGAACCAACACGCAATGGATGATATTTTTGTTTTTAGAAGAAAAAGATAATATAAGTGATTTGATTATGGATATTAAATTAGCACAATAAAATTAAAGAATATATATGATACAGGAGATATCATGTCACATTGTAAAATGGTTGAGCATAAGGAAGAAGAAAAAACAATTTAAAGAGAAAGATGGAGGATTTTATCTCTAGAATCATGTCTCATTGAGAACCTCCAAAAGGAACTTGGAATTTGTATTTTGGTTACACCATAAACACTTTTATTTGGGGAATAGGGTTTATAAGGGAATTTAACATAATATTTTAAATCTCAAATGCTTAAAAGGTGTGAGGAGAATAGATAGTGATTGGTGGTATTTATAAGGGGGTAGGGGTGTTTTTTATTATTATATTCATTAGGTTATCATTTTTTTCTCCTTATTATTAATTTTTTTAATTCTTATGAAAATATAATATAACTAGTGCATTCGATTTTAGACTAATGGGTTCTTATCATATCCATGACTCAAAAGTTAATGTATTTGTTTTATAATGTAAAATATGAGAAATTAATGTATTTCACATGTAAGAGAATGGATTTTTGTGGATTTAACCGTTTTAGGTTCTTAAGGGTTGAGAAGCTCGGATGAGGCTTGATGGAAGTTCGTAGGAACTCGGGTATGGAGAACTGGGAGTAGTGAACTTTCACAGTGTGAAAGTGTGGTTCACGAATTGTAGAAGAATTTCACAGTGTGAAGGTGGGATTCATGTCCTATAATATTTCAGGGTTTCAAAAATAAAAAATAAAATGTGAAAGGTGCTAGTTTTTAGGGGAACCTATCCTCAAGGGATTACATGACATCAAAGGTGTTATATGTCATGTAATCCCTTGAGACTGTAATTTTTTAAAACATTTTAGCAGCTCAATTTTTTAAACCCCATGGTTTCATCTTCCCTCCCTCTCATCCCAGGTGTCCCAATAGTCTAATCTATGGAATTTTGGAGATCCATTTGATGGGAATTGATCTCAGGCTTTCATATTCGATCTTTGGTGACCAACCTTGATCTGAGGTTTGTTTTCCTCAGTTTTCTAATGGTTTCTCCTGATTTGATCTTGTTTCTTCTGATATCTTCTTATCGTTCAATGTTGGTTGCTAACCCTTGGTTATAATGGGATTTCTTGAGGTTGTTGTTGGTGCGATGGTGTTGAAGCATACTTGGTTTGATTTAGTTCTTATAGGGGTGGTGATCATAGATCCATTGTGTATTCTGTTCTCATTTTAAGAATTTTGATGACCTTTTGATTTAGAGGATTCATTTATTCTCTATTTAATTACATGCAATTAAAGGGATAGAGTTGTTTATCCCCTTGGATCGCAATGAAATTTACCTAATTAAATAATTGAACTGGATTAAAGTATCCATATCAATCTTATAGATATGTTGTTTCTTTAAACAATGATAATAGTTTGCCTCTTGATTTTCTAGATAGTGGGATATTTATTCCTTGTTTTGTTTATCATGTATTTCTTCATGGAAATTGGTAATGAATTTAAATTTGGAATTAATTGATAAATAATTGGAAAAAGGATTAAATATTAATGTTAAATGAATCTAGTTATTGTTGTTGCAATTTAATTCTAATCAACTTGATGCGAGTATGAATGTTTAATTGAACAAGTTAATGAACCTGAAGCATATTGATGATTTCTCATAAAATAATTAAGTCATGTTAAGTTAATTTATTAATTATTTTTCTATAGTTTTGGATAGATTGTTTCTTAGGTTTACCATGGTTGAAACCTTTGAATAATTAATTGGTTAATTCATAATGGTATATGAACTAGTAGTGTGATAAAGATAATTCATTTGTAGGTCACGAGTTCCCCTCTTGATTGTAAAGGTTAATTGCTTTATGCATTGGAGCCATGAGATCTTGTTGTGTGTAAATGATGAATTCTTTTCTTTAAGGCCAAGATCTGAGTTTTTATGTTTGTTTCATGATGCTTGTTATATGGCTAATCCAGGAGGGATTTGAGGTTTTTGAGGATTGGGTGGAACATATGAGATGTGAGCCTAGGATGGATGAGCCTAGAGGGATGTTGTGATATGAGGGGTAGGGAGGCCCGATTGTTGTGGAAGTAGGTGATTCCTAGAGTGACGAGATGCATCATTTTATGCATGTGGTGTTTGAGTAGACACCATATATGATAGATGTGGATAAATCTATTCTTACCCGTTATTATGAAATCTAGATGCTTATTTGAATCATTTTTTTTGGATAATGGTCATGTTTTTTGTTTATATGCTTTATTTTCCCCACTTCTTGAGGTAGACATATGCGTTTTGTTTCTCTCTTTTCATGGGAGGTGAAGATGTGTGGGGTATGCCACCTTATTTCTATGTTTAGCTCAACATTTTTGGATGAGTTCACTATCGTTATATAGGAGGAAAATACGCAATGGGTAGTTAATCTACTCACCTTATTGATCCACAGGTATTTGGGGAGATTTAAACATTTTCTTAGAGCACCTGGTTTTATAAAATGTGATGTTGCTAAATAAATGAATAAAAGTTTAACCCATTGGGTTGGAGATTCTTGGGATGAAATGGTGAGGTTGAAATTCTAAAAATACAAAGACTCAGTTTACTTATTCCTAGAGGGATTGGATTATTGTTGAAATGGTAATGTGATGTAGTGCAGAAATGATAATGGTTAGTTAAAGGATGAGAATTAATTATTGTTATGTGAAATGGATAAAAAGGGAAAATGTAATTTAATATAGCTATTTAAACGGATGTGTGCTTATAGGATATCAAGTCTTAGCAAGAAATTCCAAGAGTCTGAGAGATGTTAGATGTAGTTGAGTCTGAGACTATTTTATTACAATAGTGTGGTTGTGAGCTATATTATATCCTATAATTTTGTGTTTATATAAGCTACTCTACCATGTGGGTTAGGGAAGCTGAAACCCCAAGGATTCTGAGCCATTGGGGGTGTTTTCCCAACATCACGGTGGGTGGGTTGACGGATGGCTACCCCCTTTGGCCCCACTCTCTTCTCTTGGTAGTTACATGTGATGGTATGCATATTAGTTATTTCTTCCAATATTTGTGTGTATAAGGCTGTAATGGATTTGGTTATATCCCACACATGTAATCTGGATATAGTTTCCTAAGGACTACTATCAGAATAATGTGTATAGTTTGTGATGGTTTTATGATCCATACATGGTGTATGGGTTGTGATGGGTTGAGGTATAATAACCGACATATGATACACGTTATGTGATTTGTGGTGGATATTAGAAACTACCTATTTACTTTTGGTTTTGTGGGTATCATAGTAAGTTTCTTGAGGTTCAAGTTATGGTTCTTCACACAGGGGTCTTTGGGCTAACCTATTTGGAGACAGATGCTTAGGATGTTGACGTTGGGTCAGAGTGTAAAACTAGTGTGGAAGTAGTAAAGGGGTACCCTTAATATTATTTATTATATTATATGATCTTGTATGTGATACTTGGTGAGATTATCCATGGTGAAGCCAGGAACTTATTATACCTTTTTAGGTGATGAGTTAGTTTCAATTGTTGTTCATTGTACTTTCGCATACATTCTTTACTTTTGTACGAGAGGGTTCAGGAAGGACCCTAATGAGTATAATGTTATACATACCCTATGTTTAGATAATCTATTTCTAGGTTAGTTAGAGTATGTTGTACATCAATCTGGTTAATATTAGTTTGTGGGTTGTAGGATCTGTTTGGTCTTCATGCTCACTACCATATTTATTTCTTTTAGTTTGCAGTTTCTTTTCAGTTTTATTATTTCTTTCATTATATTACATTTGTGTACCGGTTTTTTCTTCTATATTGTAGTCTAAGTAGGAGTTGATTGGTTTCTATAATATCTCTCTCTTCTACATGGGTTTCTCATATATGGTATTGCCTCCCATCAATGTGTTCAATGTACTCTCAGTGCTAGTCGCCAACCTGGGGCCTACTAGAGGCTAGACTCGGGGGGTCACTATCTCCCTTCTCCCGTTGCTGGACCTGGAATGATACACATTGTAAGAAGGGGTAATGATAGAGTGGTATCAAAGGTCTAGATAAGGGGTATTATGGATTTTTGAGTTAGTAACATGTGAGGTTTCATGGGTTGGTAGTGAAACAATATCAGTTATGTGAGAAAGCACTATAATCATGGGGGACCAGTTGAGACATGGGTATTTTAGTCATTGTGTGACCTGAAACACATGATTTTATGCTTACGGAAACTACTAAACTAAGTCATATTGGTCGCAGGGTAGATACATAGGAATGGATCATGCATCATTATTCTTTGTGACAATGTTTTAATGGGTAGACCTTGGGGTAGGTTAACCTAACATGAATAAAATAAAAATAATAAATTAATGTTAACTTCTTCAATATTATAGGTTTAAGAACTCTAACTATTTATTCTTTTCCAGGTGTGGCTTCAGGTCGACGTCGTTCTCAGGTTCACAGAGAAGAATTTTAGCAGGTTTCACCAAAATATCTTTCTATAGTAGAGTTCGATGATGATTACACTTGGAGGACACTGTGAGAGTTTCAGTGCTACAAACTACTGAGGTATGATGTCTCTATTTCAGATACATTCACAAAAGCCTAATTGGAGCAGGTTTAGTTAGCTTTCAGTTTGATCTATTCTCATATTGATCACTAAGTATCATTGGATTTGATGATGCTGCATGGGGAAGGGTGGATGTGGTGGTTCTTATTCCTTAGAGATCGCAAGGTGTCGACATCCTCATGGGAGGAGTTTTGAGTCCTGATTATATCTGAGTTTCTTTCATCAACTGTGAAGGTGGAAAATCACCTGGAGCTGCTTACCCTTTGGTATGTGAGCTCAAATATCTGAGAGTTTGGAATCTATTTAAACAATGATCTACAATATGCTTTAGACCTATTGATGTATTGGAAGGATAGGGTGAGACATTTTGAGGAGGATTTGTGTCTAGAGATCATGTGCCAGGTCACCCCATTTACATTGAAGGCGTATCTCAAAGTATTGGCAAGAGAATAGTTCATTAGAAAGACATTATCAGGACCCAGATCATAATGAGAGGGGAGTCTTGGGGATTCCTCGAGAAGAAAATCTGTGGTTTGGGGTTTCCAGTTGTTAGGAAAGAAGAAAATCCAATCAGTCGAGGGTAGGTTACAGCCCTCAATGTATCATTTCTCTAGGGGAAGAGGCCCTTAGACCCATGAAAAGAGATCATGTGTGTGTTTTATTTTTCAGAGGCTGAGGTCATTAGTGGAGACAGTTCATGCCCTTTTTGAGCAGTCATCATTCGCCAAAAATTCCACTTCAGCTTCATCCATTGATGTAGTTCCAGACGAGGCATCAGTAGTAGATTGGTCTAGTTTGGGATCAGAAGAGGGAAGATAAGTTAGGTAGAGGATATCTTCAGGATTCTCCATGTCCTAATATAGATTAGTTTTTCCATATAGGTTTTCATTATCATGTCCATAGATTTCATGGATAAGGTTTTAATCAGCTTCATGCTTTAGCATTTCCAATGTCAGGTGAGCCTGACATCATTCGAGGTACCCTTTTCTTATTTTCTACTCAGGTGCATTATTTTTTGGATCCTTTTGTTACAAAATCCTTTATATCACCTGAAATTTTCCATGCTTTGTGACATGTGGTAAATAGGCTATCGGTGCCCATGGCATTGACTGTGCCAATTAGAGGTTGAGCAAACCTATTTGAATTGTGAAGAAACTATTATCTAGTACCGGGGAAGCTCCAATATTGTAGATATTTCTTATGTTTATGAATATAAACATATTAAATCATCATCATAATGAATTTATTTTATTTATTATAGGCTATCATGGATTTATTCTTGAAGAAAGTTGTGCTCATCGATGTTGATGGAGAGAGAGTAGTGTTTTTTGGTGAGCAAGACCCTCAAATGAGCCGGAGGCATGTTCCATCCTTATCGTCCTTGATGGATTGAGTTTGGGATCGAACAATAGCCAGGAGTGTATCATGTCATGATGTCTCCATATAGTATGGACCCTTATAGGTAGAAAGAGTTGCATAAATATCATGTTGTTCTATTAAAGTGTGGTTTTTTCCGACCATGTGTGTCGCTATGGGGTTCACCAGTTTTGTTTTTGAAGATGGATGGTGCCAGTTTTTGGTTTTGTATTGATTATCATCACATAAACAAAGTGATAGAGAAGAATATTTATCCTCTTCAGTGGATAGCTAATGAATTCGATCAAATGAAATGTGTAATTTCAATCATAAAGATAAATTTTTTGTTAGGATATAATCATGTTATTGTAGAGGATAATGATATCACAAGGATTTATTTCCATTTTGATCTTAGGCATTATGAGTTTTTTGTGATTTCATTCTAAGTGACGAATTATCCAACTGTGTTCATGGGGTTAATGAATGTTGTGTTCCATGATTTCTTAGATGTGTTCATGAGGGTTTTCATTGACGACATCCTTGAGTACACCGTATCTGAGGAGGACCGTGCAATGAATTTGTGTCCCATATTGGGAGTTCTTCACTATGAGAGGTTATTTGGGAAGTTTCCAAAGTGTGATATTTGGGCTTTAGAAGTCAAATTATTGGGGAATGCTTTGTCCCATTAGGGAGTATCTATGGATCTTCCCAAGATAGAAGTAGTTGCATACTTGGAATCCCCAAAGATAGTAGCTGAGGTGGAAGTTTCCTTTGTATTGAAATCCATTACAAGTGGTTCATAGATAATTTTTCTTAGTTTGTTACTCCTCTAAGAACATTGAATAGAAAGGATCACGTGTTATTATAGACTGAACAGTGTCAATAAGCTTTTGAGTATCTGAAGGACATGTTCTTTAGTGCTCCAATTCTTTTTCTTTCTATAGAAGGAGTTCAGTTTGAGGTTTTTTATGACACTTCGCGGCTTGGGTTGGTTTTTGTTCTAATGCAGCATAGATCGGTCATTTGATGTGGGTATCATCAGTTACATCCCCATGAATGTATCTATACCACCATTGATCTTGAGTTCATTTCATTAGTGTATACCCTGAAGTTGTGGGGACATTACCTCATAGGTGATAATTTTTTGGTCTTCACCGATCATAAGAGCCTGAGGTATGTTTTATACCAATGTGACTTGAACCTATGCTAACGTTAGTGGATGGATATATTACAGGATTACAGCTTCGAAATTTTTTATACACCAATAAATTAAAATATGGTGGTATATTTATGGAGAAGGAAGTCACGTAATAATGCAGTGTGTGAATATAGTGATTCATGGAGAGTGGTGGAAGAACATTCAGCATTACATCTTGATATGGGATATAAAGAGGGGAATACATTGCCTTTTTTAGATGATGGTGAAATCATCTTTGGGGTAGTGGGTGGAGGAATCTCAGTTGGGGGATCATGAGGTGGAGGTCTGGACACACCAAGTTGTCTGTGGAGAGGCCCCTAATGTTAGTTCTGAAGATGAATAACATTGAGATTTGTCTTAGGGAATTATTTTGGTTTCCTGTAGATGAGTGAAATGGTTCTAAAAGAGTTCCATAATCCCCCCTTAGCAGTACTTCTTGGAATGGATAAGATGTACTAATCTTTAATATGTTATTTTTGGTGTTCTAGGCCGAAGGATTTAGTTGAAGAGTTTGTGTCTCTGTATTTTGTTTATAAGAAGGTGAAAGAAAAGCATTGTTTTCTCGGTGGTTTTCTCCAGCAGTTATATGTTACTTAGTAGAAGTGGGAGGGAATTGCAATGGACTTTATTACCATTTTAACTCAAGATTAGGGAGGTTATGTTGCTCTATGAATGTTAATGTATCGTCTAATTAAATAATCCAACTTTATAGTGATCGATGAGTCGATATCATTAGAGGTTTGTTCAATGTAGTATATGGAGGATGTGGTGAGACTCCAAAGGGTCCTAAGGATGATCCTTTTCGATTGAGATCATTATTTTACCGTTAAAGTGGGGATACATCTCATTCATTATTTTGGTTCTCAAATATGCCTTAGCGCTTCCTTTCATCTGTTGTTGGATGCTCAGTCAGAGAAGACCATCTGGACTCAAGATAACTTGATTCCCTCATGTGTCTTAGATTTTGTAGGTTTATGGATGAGGCACCTTCCCTGGGAAGAGCTCACATACAATAATAGTATTCACTCCACCATTGGTATTTCACCCTTTGAATCTTTATATGTATGACCTTTCCATTCTCTGTTGTGCAGGGATAGGGTTGGAGAGTAAATAATTCTCAGACCGAAACTGGTATAGAATATGATAGAGATTATTTGTGGGATTTGTGGGAGGATAAAAGCAGTGGAGGATAATCACAAATCCTATGTCGATCATCGAAGGATACCCATAGAGTTCCGAATTAGAGATCATGTGTTCCTAAAGGTTACTCCCCATAATGGAAAGTAATGGTTTGTCAGTGTGGGTAAGCTTTCTCCCTAGTTTTTTGGGCCATTTGAGGTGTTGGATCATATTGGAGTTGTGGCATATCAGGCAGCGCTTCCCCCGAAGATGATCTAGATACACAATTTTTTCACATGTTTGGCCTTTTTCATTATCTTCATGATGACTCTCAAGTCATAGATTGGGGTTAGATTGATGCTGACAATGATGCGTCCTCCGATGAGCATCATGTATTAATCTAGGACCACCATGATAAGGTTTTTTGTGGGTATGATATCCCCTTGTTTCATTTCTAGTGGCGACCCAATGCCATAGACCAGACAACCTAGGAATGTGAGTCATAAATATGCGCTCAGTACCCCGAGTTATTTGATGTTTTTATCTTCCCTTGTAACATTGTTCATTTTATGGTTGTGGGCCTTTTCTAGTTTTGAGATGGATTTCTATATTTCTTATTGTTTCTTTCTCTCTTTTGAGTGGTATCTCCCCCAATAGAGTGTTTATGATATTATTGTTGTTTTTTGTGGTTTTTTCTAGTTATTATATTTAGGTGGGTATGTCCTATAGTGATGAGAACCTTGAGAGGTATGTCGGGGGTGGATGTTCGGATGTCACCATTTTTTTTCCTCTCTGGGTTGGTTTTGGATTCTCAAGGATGAGAATGTTTTTTAATGTATCTAATGTAAGGGATTCAATCCACATGTATTGACCCTTTTCATGTTCTATAGTCTTGTGGAACTCATAGGAGGCTCGGAAGAAGTCTGAAGGGACTCGAGTGTTGATAACTGGGAGTATCGAGCCTTCACAGCATAAATGTGGGTTTCACGTAGTGTAGAATAATTTCACAACATGAATTTGGAATTCATGTCGTGTAATATTTAGAGTTTCCAAAAAAAATACAAAATTTGTTGTTTTTGTCAACATAAATTTAACTCAAGGAGTTACATAATATGAAATTGGATAACACATTAGGTAATCCCCCAATGTTGTAATGTTTTAAAAAATTCCAGCCACTCAGGTTGTCAAACACTACGACTGCAGCTTCCCTCACTCTCATCCCTAGCGATCCAATAGTTCCCTCTTCAGTATTTTGGAGATCCATTTTATGGGAATCAATATTAGGATTCCATATTTAATACATGGTGACCCATCTTAATCCAATGTGATTTTTTCATCCATTTTCTAGTGGAGTCTCCTAGTTTTATCTTTTTTCCTCTCGTATCTTCTCATTGTTCTATGGAGGTTTCTTACCAATCATTATAATGGTAGTTTTTAAAAATATTTATTATTGTGGTTGTGTCATAGAGTCCTCAGTTAAATTAATTTCATTTGTTAGAGGTAATGGAATATCCTTCGTGTGTTCTGTTCTTGTGCAAAGAATATTGATGACCTTTTGAGATAGGGGATTCATTTCTTCTATATATAATTACATGCAATCGTAGATATTTCATGGTTTATCCAAATATATCCCAATGAAATTGACCTAATTAAATACTTAAACGAGAATAATGAATTTGTATTGAACATATAGTGATGTTGTTACTTTATACCACAAAAATAGTTTTCCAATTGATTTTATAGATAGTGTGTTATCTATGACTTGCTTGGTTTAGAATATTGTTCTTGTTGGAATTTGTTAAAGAATATAAAGTCATAATTAATTGATAATTAATTGGATAAATGGTTAAAGATGATTTTTTATTGAATATGGTTGTTGTTGTTTCAATTTTATGCTAATAAAATTGATGCAGGTATGCATGTTTAATTGATTTGGTTTTTGAACCTGAAGCATGATTATGAGTTTTGATAAAATAATTAAAGGGATGTTAAATTAAATGATTAATTAATTGGTGATATATTGTTTACTAGGTTTCCCATAGTCGGAACCTATTAATTATTAATCAGTTAATTTAAGATGGAATGACAACTGGTTATGTGATAAAGATAATGCCTTTGTAGGGCCTTAGTTTCTCGCTTTCCTGTTAAGGAAAAGTGCCTTATGCTTTAAATACGTGAAAGCTTGTTGTGTATAAATCTTGAATGGATTGTTTTAAGAGTAAGATCTTGGTTTCTATTTTTGTTTCTTGATACTTGTGAAATGGCTGAGACTGGGAGGATTTTGTGGTTTTAGCCGGTGGGGAGGCCTAGATGTGATGTGAGCTCGGGATGGCTGAGCCTAGAGCACTATTATGGTATGAGGGGTATGGAGGCCTAGTTTTTCTGGTATAATCTGACACGTAGACTGTAAATATGAATTCATTTATGCATGTGGTATCTTAGAGGAAACTATAGATGATGGGATGGGTTAAATATGGTATTACTAGTTATTATAAAAGATGGATTCTTGTTTGAATCTATTGTTTGGCTGGTAGATTGGTTTTTTGTTTATCTACATTATTTTCCCCAATGCTTGAGGCAGAATGATGTGTTTGGTTACACTCGATCCATGGGTGGTTAATATGCATGGGGTATGACATGTGATTTTCATGTTTATCTCATCATGGTTGGATTAGTTTACAAAACTACTATAGGTGGAAAACACTTGATATGTAGTTTATCTACTCACTATGTTATGCCCCTTGTGTTTTGGAATCATAGAACATTTTCCTTGAACACCAAGTGATTTGAAAATTAAGGTTGTTAAATAAATAAATAAATTTTTAACCTATGGGGTTACAGCTTGTGGATATGCAATGCTGAGGTTGAAATTCTGAGAAGTCATGGACTCAGTTTTCTTATGCATGGAGGGCATATATCTTTGTTGAAATGGTAATGTGATGTATTGTGGGAATGATAGTGGATAATTGATGGTTCAGAATTAATTAACATAAATCTAAACTAATAAAAAGTGATAATGTAATTTAAGGTAGATCATCAAATTTTTCGGTACGTATGGGATATCTATTCTAGGAAGTGAATATCCAGAGTCTGATAGATGTTAGGTGCAGTTGAGTCTGAGACTAGGTTATTTGTGTAGTGTGGTTATGAGATATATTATATCATGTACTTTTTTTGTTTCTATATTCTAATCCATCCTATCTGTTATGGAAACCCCTGGGATTCTAAGCCCTATTGGGTGTTTTCCTTCACATCCTAGTGGGAGGATGGATGGATCACCACCCCCTTGGTTCCCTCTATCTTCTCTTGGTATTTACTTGTGCTAGTATTCACGGCAGTTATATTTCAGAATATATGTTTGTAGAGGGATGTAATGTCTTGTAGTTATTTCAAACACATGTATTCTGGATATAGTTTCCTAAGGACTACTATAGGTATAATTTTATACTCTATGATGTATAGAGGATCCTTACTCGGAGTATGGTTTGTGAGGGATTGAGGTATAATAACTGGAATATGATTCATGTTATGCGAGCTATTGTGTATCCTGGAAAATACCTCATTAATTTTGGTTATGTAAATGTAGTGGTTTGTTTCATGAGGTTCATGTTGTGGTGTAATGACTTGTAATTTTCAAGGAAAACTTTTTGTTAAATTATTTGGGATTTTACAAGTATGTAGTTTCTGACGGCACCTGATTCCAAGGCCCGGTGTTCCCGGAATAATTTTTCAAAGTTTAGCTTGGGTAAATTCAGTGAACAGACGAGCGGGTTTTTCTATCATTTGGTCAGGTGCTCGGAAATGAAATACGAGGGCATTGATGGAACCATAGCACCGGTGATTGCTTATGTAGACCTTTACCGAAGATGCGTTTTCTTTGGAGGAGTTGTTTAAAATTGTGGATTAAATAAAAAAAGTAAATAAAATTGAGTACAATTTTATTTATTTTTCAAAGGTAGTTTTATCATCCATGGGTAAGTTAGGGTGGGACCAACTAGCATCATAACTACCCATGTTAGGATATTTGTGAGGTGGGGGCCACACGAGCACCACCCCCTCACTTTCCCTAACTCCTCTAAACCCCCCTCTTAAGTTGTGTAACTCATCTTAACATGGTTAAACTTCCCCATTAATTGGGTGACTTCTCCTCTCCTCACCATCCCCTCTCTCCTCTTTAATCTTGCCAACATGACACCAAATTAATTAGAGAAATCAAGTTTAATTAATTAAGTGATTTGGTTTTGAATTTTGTAATTTGAAAAGCATGTCATGCTTTAATAAAATAAGAGGAGCTTATTTTATTTGTTTAGTTTTGGCTGTGTTGAGAATTGGGGGGAGGGAAAACTCTTGTTTCTCTTGAATAACATCATCTCCTATGTTTAAGAACGCCAAGACTCTGAGGAAGCGCATCGACTCAGCTAACCGGGTTTCCTCTCCCTTTTTCCTCCTCTACGGAAAGGAAGGAAACAACGACACCGGAATTCGCCAACGACTTCACGCTTGTTCTCTCCGTGATAAAAAGAGGAGATGTCGCTTCCTCCTCAGACGCTCTCCGTCAACATCTACAGAACCGCACCCCGCGACACCATTTTCCACAGCGCCCATCATTCGACAACTTTTGTAGAGGTAGGGGTTATTTACGTTCATGATTAATTTAACGTTCTTCATTAATTAATATGACTTTTTGTTATTGTTATAATGGGAGGAGATCGGACCGCACAAACATAGCCGATCCTCCTCCCCTTTCTAATGTTGATCTTGGAAGTTGTTAATTGCGAAGGCGGCACGATGCCATTGCACCGCACGGGGACAAAAAGGACTGCGGCCGGAGTGGGCCGCAGCGGAGGGGCGCGAAGCCGTCGGGCCACGCTGGTCGAGGAAGAGCCGCGACCTTAGGGGTTGAAACCTATGGCCACCTCGTAGGACGGACCCCACCTGGGTCCGCCGATTCGGTGTCAAGGGGGCGGCGCACACCCTTCGCACCCCGCGGCCGGCTCCGAGCCGTGCCGCCTGCCGTACCCCACAACGGGCCGGGTCGCGCCCCGCGGTGGTCCGGCCACGCCCCGCGGCGGGCCGGGCCACTCCCAACTGATCCGTACATGGACCCGGGTCTAGTCGACCCGGTTCGGGCCGACCCAGGGGGTATCAGGCCGGGTCGGACCGGGCCTAAACCCCCTATTCTCGGACAGATTCGTTCAAATGCCTGTATCATAGGCTACAGACCTCAGATCGACGCACTGTCAGTTGGGTTGTGATCCTTGGATCAAGACGGTCATTTTAGTATATTACACTCAAGCTTTTGGTAAAGTTTGTGTATGTCTGGGTTGGTTCGTACATGAAACCAACCGGGGCCTCAGAGCGGAAACACTTATAACATAACGACCGGACGTCCGAATGACGTGTCGTCGATCACGTTGTTTTCCTCTTAGTGAGAAGGTTCTTTTGTCTTACTCACCTAGAGGTTTGGACACAACTGGAGTATGGTTGGTTTGGTTTTAACATAAAAACCAATCGGGCCCCTCGGACGAAAAAACCAATAACTTTCAGACCTGGCATCTGATTGACACACAATCTGTCGCATTAAGTTCCTATTGATGAGACAAAACTTTGGGATACATCAACTTTGGACTTCTTGATTGTTGATTTATCGACCCCGTGGCTCATGGAGTGGACCCTCCTGGAATCGAGCGTGTTGTGTGCGGGAACCGTAGAGCTGGCTGCGACTGCGATGATGATGATGACTGTACTTGTATCCTACGTTGGTTCGGCAGTGATAACGACTGTACATGGATCCTACGTGGGTTAGGCAGTGAGGACGACTGTACTTGGATCCTACGTGGGTTCGGTAGAGATGGTTACTATACTAGGATCCTATGTGGGTTCGGCAGTGACGACTTTTGTACTTGGATCCAACGTGGGTTCGAAAGGGGAGATGATTCAGAGAAAACATCTGTCATCTCCGCCCCTCTTCGTGAGTAGTATACATGTGTGAGCTGAGTCTTGATTTTCAATAATTATCTTTGATATTATTGACTTGCTTTCCGGTGTGGATAGGGTTGTGCTTTCTGATGTGGAATAGGTTGTGCTTTACTGTGTGGACTAGGTTGTGCTTTCTTGTGTGGACTGGGTTGTACTTTCCTATGTGGACTGGGTTGTACTTGGGCTCGTGAGTTGGAGTCGAACTGAAATTGTTAACTTAGGTATATTTATGGGCATATACCTATGTAGAGTTGGTTGATACTTCATGATTGTATCTTTCCTTTTGATTTATCCTTTGTGGATTCTGGGAGACCTTCAGGGGTCTTGGGGTCCCTACTGAGTATCGTATACTCACCCATTCACGGGCTATGCCCGCACTACATTGTGTTGGTTACAGACGACGGACAGCATTGATCGTGGATTAGGTTTGTGGAGCTGGATGGTACACGAAGGTGGACTAACAGGAAGGACGTACACGGAGTGGAATACCGGACCCGAGGAGCTGAGGAGACCATTTGTACCCACCCTTCATGTGGGATAGCCGAAGGACGACTCGGTGGTTGTTGATTTACTTTACTGCTACTTTACTTTCTCTCAGTTGTACTATACTTTTAGTTGGGTTTGTATTCGGGCCCATTTACTTTCCAGCACTTACTTTTGTACTCAGTTTACTTAGTGTTTACTTCAGCTTGTGTACTCTGTGGTGTTTGTTTTCTTATATAAAGTCAATGCCTTCCCTTTTATCGGGATTTACGCCTTTGGTGCTAGTTTCCATCCCCTGACCTATAGAAGGCGGGCTTGGGGTAGTCACAGCACGGGCCCCGAGTACGGGTCATTAAAAATTGGTATCAGAGGAGTCGGTTCTATCATAGAACTCAAGACTTTGATAACTTCTTCCATGTGGAAAAATAGTGTTTAGGGTATTGAGTGTGGTTATCAGTCCAGGGAGTCTAGTGTTGGTGCGGCGGCTGATGTATCCATACACTAGGACCCTGAATTCTGATTTCCAACTCAGTGCACGAAAACACTGATTGCATGTGTGTTTCAAAAGTTTTCTTTGTGATTACTTTGTGTTCGCTCAACAGGTATATTGTATTAACCATGGCACACCTGTTTCTTTTCAGGATGTCCCCATGATGGCGGCCATCTAGGGTTCCGAGTTTTGTGCGAGATGGAAGCCCATAGAGTGACAAGGCCTCGGTGCAGGGCCCCATTTCAGTGGAGGCACCGGCGGTACCTCTACCCATCGAGCCAACGATGCCACCAGCCCCAGCAGCTGAGGGTGCACGTCGCCTGAGTTCACTTCATGAGTTACATCGTCAGAGACCGCCTAGGTTCTGTGGGGAGATGGACCCTCAGGCAGCCAAGGATTGGCTGGAGACTATCGTTCGAGTCTTCAGGTTGGTAGGGACACCAGCAGACCTCATGGCGGTCCTTGCGGCAAGTCTCCTGCACGCGGAAGCAGGTAGATGGTGGAGCCTGATGCTCCAGGTGCACGACTAGGCATCTCTCCTTTGGCCAGACTTTCAGAGTCTTTTCCACTCGGAGTTCATTCCAGCCACCCTCCATGCCGTGCGCATCTAGGAGTTACTACAGCTGTGACAGGGCATCATGACAGTAGCCCAGTACTCGGTGAGATTTACTGATCTCTCGCGCTACTCCATTGACATGGTATGACACCCATTCTTCCAGGCCCAGTCCTTTGAGCAGGGTCTGAGGAATGGGATCAGGGCATCGATGATCTCCATTAGTATTCTGACATAGGCAGGAGTACTAGAGCAAGCCCTTCTTGTGGAGAGATTTCTAGCTGAGCCTACGCCAGCAGCAAGGACTACTGCAGGGCGACACGTAGTGGAGTCTTCTGCAGCTGGCAGTACAGTTACATCGCAGAGTTCCAAGTGGACCAGACCATCAGGTGGGAGACCTCAGGACACTGGTTCAGATGTGCGGGGCACAAACAGTAGATCCAGTCATATGAGAGGCAGACAGTGCTATGCATGCGGCGGATAGGGCCGCATGGCTTGGGACTGTCTGACCCACCATGCAGAGGAGCAGTAGATGGTTGAGTGACCACCCAGACAGAGGCAGAGGTTCGACCACGTCGGTCCGTAGGGAGTAGGCAGACGAGGCAGAGGAACTGGCTGAGTTGCAGGTGGTGGGTGAGGCTTTGAGGATCTACCACCACCACCAGGAGTTCCACCCCGACCATAGGGAGCTGGCAGACAGAGGCAGGCCCAGCTCCAGAAAGTGGAGGCTTACGACCATGGTGCACCTGAGATGATTCGAGGTACTATCTGTGTCTACTCCACCCTTTCTGCAGTTCTTATAGACACAAGAGAGAGTCATTCTTTTATTACCTCAACCCTTGTTCGGAGCTCGTAGATTCCGACGGAGACGTTGGCTCGATCCTTATGGCTAGAGACTCCTACGGGAGCAGACTCGATGATTACGCACTGGTGTCGGTAGTGTGAGCTTACTCTAGGAGGTGAGACCTTCGGTTGGGATCTTCTTGTAGCGGCGTCGAGGCCTTATGACGTCATCTTGGGCATGCATTGGTTATCTACGGTACATCCTCAGATCGACTGTATTAGGCATAAGGTGCGATGTGTTCACACCGATGGGAGTAGGTTCACCTTCACCGGCAATAAGGGAGCCTTTGTAGCGCAGGATGGACTCACACAGAGGAGAGGATAGCTGATTACTCATCAGTTGGCTAGTCTCATCCTAGGAGCAGTTGATGTGCGGAGTTCGAGTTTTCCTGTTGTGGTGGATCAGTATGCGGACGTTTTTCCTGACGACGTTCCAGGACTACCTACTCGTAAAGAAGTATAATTCTATAGTGACATGTACCCTGGGACAGCCCCGATATCTACTCCAGCATATCGGATGGCTCCCACTGAGCTTTGAGAGTTATGGGTACAAATATAGGACTTGCAGGGCATGGGATTTATCTGACCCAGTGTTTCACCCTGGGAATCCCCGATTTTGTTCACCATGTAGGCATACGGGAGCTTGCGACTATGTGTCAACTACCGTCTCCTGAACCAGGTGACCGTGAGGAACATGTATCCACTTCTGCAAATTGATGACTTCTTCGATCAGCTCAAGGGATCATGATGATTCTCGAAGATAGACCTCTGGTCAGGCTATCATCAGCTCAGAGTTCGAGACGAGGATGTGAAAAAGACGGCCTTCAGGTGTCGGTATGGCCACTATGAGTTCTTGGTTATGCCTTTCAGCACAAACAATGCTCTATAAGTGTTCATGAGTCTCATGAACAGGATCTTCCAGCCTTAACTTGATCGATTTGTTGTAGTCTTCATCGACGACATATTGATTTACTCGACTACTGGGGAGGAGCACGCCTACCACATGCGGGTTGTACTAGACACACTCCGAAATCACCAGCTTTATGGTCAGCTCTCGAAGTGTCTATTCTAGATTCGAGAGGTCCACTTCTTAGAAAATGTTATCTCTGAGGCGGGAGTTGTGGTGGACCCTGTGAAGATCACGGTGGTTCTAGCTTGGGAGCCACCCAAGAGCGTGACGGAGGTGCAGAGTTTCCTAGGTCTAGCTAGGTACTACGACAGTTGAGGCAGTACGAGAAAAACTACGCTACCCTTGACCTGGAGTTAGAAGTAGTGTTCTTCACCTTGAAGATGTGGCATCACTATCTAATGGGAGAGTGCTTTACAGTCTACTCTGACCACCAGAGTCTCAGGTACATCTTCTCGTAGAAGGACCTGAACCTGAGACACCGGTGATGGCTCGAGTTCCTCCAGGACTATGACTTTGAGATAGTCTATACTCCTGGAAAAAAGAACGTAGTAGCAGATGCTCTCAGCAGGAGGATAGGAATTCTTCTACTTGGAGAGGTGACAGAGCATTTAGTCACTTTTCTGATATCCTATGTGGATAGAGATAGGGCAGCCTTTCTACAGTCGCTCATAGTCACTCCTCTACTTCGTCAGCGGTTCAAAGAGTCACAGTGTGGGGATGTTGACTGTCAGACGTGACGTGCACAGATATCCTCAGAACAGGCACATGATGGATTCTCTGCAGGAGGAGATCACTTTCTACTTTTCAAAGGATGTACCATGGTACTAGTTGCATTACAGGAGGAGGTGTTGAGAGAGTTTCACACTTCCCATTTAGCGGTACATCCAGGAGTGGTTAAGATGTACCAGGATCTCAGAAAACAGCACCAGTGTCCCGGTATGAAGAAGGCTATGGCAGAGTTTGTTTCTCGATGCCTCACCTGCCAGCAGGTGAAGGTGGAGCACCAGGAACCAGCAGGCTTGGTACAACCCTTAGAGGTCCCGGAGTGGAAGTGGGACAGGATGTCTATGGATTTCGTGACAGGGCTTCCACATACTTCCAGAGGACACGACTCTATCTGGGTGATCGTAGACCGTCTCACCAAGTCGGCCCATTTTTTCCCATAAGAGAGCAAGGCTTAGTGGAGATCTCTGGATGCCTCTACATTCAGGAGATCATACGGCTTCATGGTGTTCCATCGATTATCATCTCAGATCGAGATGCTCGCTTTACTTCCCAACATTGAAAGGGGTTGGAGGAGGCATTTGGGACGCAGCTACGCTTGAGCACCGCCTTTCACCCATAGACGGATAGTCAGACGGAGAAGACCATTCAGACTCTCGAGGACATGCTCCGTTCATGTGTCCTTGACTTTGGTCGCAGCTGGGAGGATCACCTACCCTTGGTGGAGTTTGCGTACAACAACAGCTACCACTCCACCATCGGGATGGCACCATACGAGGCATTGTATGGCCGAACTTGCAGATCACATCTGTGCTAGACAGACCCTGGGGAGTTAGCACTTATAGGACCAGAGATGGTCCAGGCCATGATGGAGAAGGGTCAGATCATCCAGGAGAGGATGAGGACTGCTCAAAGTTCTATGCTGATAGGAGGCGGAGACCACTAGTGTTTGATTATGGTGACCATGTTTTCTAACGGGACTCACCTCGACGTGGATTACAGAGATTTGGCCGGTGCGGCAAGTTATATCCGTACTTCATCGGACCATTCCAGGTTCTTAGCAGGATATGCGAGGTGGCTTATCACTTGGCTCTTCTACCTCAGTTGCACCGGGTGCACAACGTTTTCTGCGTATCTCTGCTAAGGAGATACGTGCATGACCTGACGCATATCATTGATCACGGGGAGCTGGACAACGATGATGGGGAAACATTTTCGAAGGTTCCGATGGAGATCGAGGATCGACAGGAGTGGGTCCTACGTGGACGGTCAATTCCTCTAGTGCGCATCAGGTGGCAGCACATAAACCTCCAAGAGAGCACATGGGAGCGGGAGGCACAAATGCATGCATAGTACCCTCATTTGTTTCCCTAATTTGTGATGTATCTTTACGGGGACGTAAAGCCCTGAGGTGGGAGTAATGTAAAGACCCATAAATTTCAAGGAAACTTTTTTCTTAAATTCATTGTGATTTCACAAGTATGCAGTTTCTGACGGCACCTGATTCTGAGGCCCGGTGTGCCCGGAATTATATTCCCAAGTTTAGCTCGGGTACGTTCAGTTAACGGACGAGCGGGTTTTTCTAACTTTTGATCCAGTTCTTGGAAATGAAATCTGAGGGAACCAATTGAATCGCAACGCCAGTAATTTCTTAAGTAGACCATTACCGAAGATGCATTTTCTTTGGAGGAGTTGATTAAAATTGTGTATTAAATAAAAAACGTAAATAAAATTGTGAACAATTTTATTAATTTTTTAAATGTAGTTTTATCCTACATGGGTAAGTTAGTGTGGGACCCACAAGTATCCTAACTACCCATGTTAGGATATTTGTGAGTTGGGGCCCACATGAGCCCCACCCCCTCACTTTCCCGGACTCCTCTAAACTACCCTCTTAAGTTGTGTAACCCATCTTAACTTGGTTAAACTTCCCCATTAATTGGGTGACATATCCTCTCCTCACCATCCCCTCTATCCTCTTTAATCTTTCCAACATAACACCCAATTAATTAGACAACTCAAGTTTAATTAATTAAGTGATTTGGATTTGAATTTTGTAATTTAAAAAGCATTCCATGCTTTAATAAAATAAGAGGATCTTATTTTATTTGTTTAGTTTTGGTTGTGTTGGGAATTGGGGGGAGGGACAGCTCTTGTTTCTCTTGAAGAACATCATCTTCTACATTGAAGAATGCCAAGACTCTGAGGAAGAGCATCAACTTGGCGACCCAGGTTTCCTCTTCCTTTTTCCTCTTCTGTGGCAAGGAAGGAAACAACAACTCGAGAATTCACCAACGACGTCACGGTTTTTCTCTCCATGATAAAAAGAGGAGACATCGCTTCCTCCTTGGATGCTCTCCATAGACGTCTACAGAACCTCACCCTGCAACGCCATTTTCCATGACGCATGTCGTTTGATAACTTTTGATGATGTATGGGGTTATTTATGTTCATCATTAATTTAACGTTCTTTATTAATTAATATGACCGTTTTTTATCGTTATAATGGGAGGAGATCAGACCGCACAAACACGGCCGATCCTCCTCCCCTTTCCATTATTTCTCTTTGAAATTGTTAATAGAGAAGGTGGCGCGGTGCCATTGTATCGCGCGGGGATGACAAGGACCGCGGCTGGAGCGGGCTGGGCGGGGGTGCGCAGCACCGTCACACTGTGCCGGAGAACCCAAGGGAGGCCGTGGATGGAGCGGGCCATAGCGGAGGAGCGCGGTACCATCGTACCGCGCCGGTCAGGGAAGATCTACGGCCTTATGTCGTGGCGGTTCAGCAGGAGGCGGCCCGCCAAGCCGGCCGCCGGTATTCCAGGAGGCGGGACCCTCCACGTGTCCCGCATGGCTCAACCGACCGGCCATAATGGTCGGCTTTTTTCCAAAACGATCGGGGGTCGAAACCTCTGGCCAGCTCATAGTGCGGACCCCACTTGGGTCCACCGATTCGGTGTCAAGGGGGCGGCGCTACCCCTTCGCACCCCGAGGTCGGCTCCGAGCTGAGCCATAGGCCGCGCCCAGCGGCGGGCCGGTCCGGGTCGCGCCCAACCGCGGGCCGAGCCACGCCGGCCAGGCCGGGCCACACCCAACTCGGCCGGACCCAGACCCAGGTTGGGTCGACCCGGTTCGGGCCGACCCTGGGGGTATTGGGCCGGGTCGGACAGGGCCCGAACCCCCTATTCTCAGACAGATTCGTTCAAACGTCCATATCTTGGGCTACGGACCTCAGATCGATGAACTGTCAGTTGTGTTGGTATCCTTGGATCGTGACGGTCGTTTCAGTATATTACACTCAAGATTTCAGTAATTTTTGTGTACGACAGGGTTTGTTCGTACACGAAACCAACCGGGACCTCGGAGCGGAAACGCTTATAACTTAACGACCGGACGTCCGAATGATGTGTCTTCGATCACGTTGTTTTCCTCTTAGTGAGAAGGTTCTATTGGATTAGTCCGCTTGAGATTTGGACACAGCTAGAGTATGGTCTGGTTGGTTTTAAATTAAAAACCAATTGGGCCCCTAGGACAAAAAAGTCAATAACTCTCAGACCGGGCGTCCAATTGACGCACCGTATGTCGCATTGTGTTCCTATTGACGAGACGGAACATTGGGATACATCAAATCTGGAATTCGTAAAAGTTGATGTATAGACCACCTGGCTTGTGGAACGAATCCTTCTGGAATCGAGCGTGCAGTGTGTAGGAACCCTAGAGCAGGCTGCGACTGCAACGACGATGACGACTGTACTTGGATCCTATGTGGGTTCGGCAGTGAGGATAACTGTACTTGGATCCTATGTGGGTTCGGCAGCGAGGAATACTGTACTTGAATCCTACGTGGGTTTGGCAGTGATGGTTATAGTTCTAGGATCCTACGTGGGTTCGGCAGCGACGACTTATGTACTTGGATCCTACATGGGTTCATCATGGGAGATGATTCAGAGACTACATCTATCATCTCCACCCCTCTTTGTGAGTAGTATACCTGTGTGAGCTGAGTCTTGATTTTCAATCCTAATCTTTGATATGATTGAATTGCTTTCCTGTGTGGACTGGGTTGTGCTTTCCTGTGTGGACTAGGTTGTGCTTTCCTGTGTGGACTAGGTTGTGCATTCCCGTGTGGACTTGGTTGTGCTTTCCTGTGTGGACTAGGTTGTAATTGGGCTCCTGAGTTGGAGATGAACTGGAATTGTTAAATTAGGTATATGTATGGTCATATACCTAAGTAGAGATGGTTGTTACTCCGTGTTTGTATCTTTACTTGTGATTTATCCTTTGTGGATTCTGGGAGACCTTCGGGGGTCTCGGGGTCCCTAATGAGTATCGTATACTCACCCCTGCACGGGCTATGCCCGCACTACGTTGTCTTGGTTGCAGACGACGAACAACACTGATCGTGGTTTAGGTTTGTGGATCGGGACGGTACCCGGATGTGGACTAACAGGTGGGACGTACACGAAGCAGACGAATGAACCCGAGGAGATGTGGAGACCATCTATACCCACCCTTCAGGTGGGATATCTAGAGGACGACTCAGTGGTTGTTGATTTACTTTACTACTGTTGTAATTTCTTTCAGTTGTACTGTACTTTCAATTGGGTTTGTAATCTGGCCCATTTACTTTCGAGCACTTACTTTTGTACTATATTTACTTAGTGTTTAATTCATCTTGCGTACTATGTGGTGTTTGTTTTCTTATATAAAGGAAATGCCTTCCCTTTTATCGGGATTTACGCCTTTGGTGCTAGTCACCAGCCCCTGGCCTATGGAATGCGGGCTTGGGGTAGTTGCAGCACGGGCCCTGAGGACGGGTCGTGACATGTGGTGCATCGTCCAAGTGTCTACAAGATATCCTTTTAAGAGAGAGATTCACATGATGTGCATCTTTGGAGAAGAATAGAAAACCAAAGGGGAAGTATTAGTAGGGTGCCCTTGATATTATTTATTATATTATATGATCTTTTATCCGATACTTGGTGAGAGTATCCATGGTTAAGCTAGGAAATTAGTATACCTATTTATGTGATGAGTGAGTTTCACTTGTTTTCCACTATGCTTTTGCATGATTTATTTACTTTTACACAAGAGGCTCTGGGGAGGATCCTACAATGTATAATGTTATACTCACCCTATGTATATAGAAATATTTTTAGGTCATTTAGATATTAGGCTGGTAATTATTAGCTTCTGGGTTGTAAGAGCTATTTGGGCTTGGTAGTCACTGTTGTCTTTATATTATTTTTTTACTTGTAGTTTCATATTAGTTGTAGTAGTTATTTCATTTCATTACAATTGTGTGCTTGGTTTTCCTTCTATATTGTTTTCTGAGAATGATTTGGTTCGTGTGTTCCTTATCTCTCTATTCTACATGTGTTTCTCTTAGTGGGTAATGCCTCTCATTTTTGTATTTACTATATTTCCATTTCTAGTTGCCAACACGAGGCCTAACAGAGGTGGGACTTGAGGGTCACTATCTCTATTCTCCCATTGTGGCCCAAGAGGGATACACTTTGTGGGTAGGGGTTGGTGAAATCACAATTCACTAAAAATTGAACTATTTTATAAAATTCAAAAAAAATCACCGATACAAATTTTTAATTTGTGAATTTATAAAAATTGATAAATTTATTGAAAAATAATTATTGAAATATGAGAAAAATAATTTTTAATTAAAATCTTCATTTATTTATAAAAATAATGATTTTAATATTATAATCAAATTTATGACCCTTTGAAAAAATAATTATGATCTCATAAAATAGTATTATAATTATAATAAAACATAATATAAATATATGAATATATTTTATAAAAATTAATCTTATTTTAAATAATAATATTCGTTATAAAATTGCATAAAAAATATTATATCTTTCAAAAATACCAACACATGATTTATAATTTTTTAAATCATTTGTTTGATTTTACCGTGGTTCAAATATATAAAATTTTAAATTTTTATGATACATAAATATTATTTTTCACTTCTATATAATATATTACTATTCTATAGGTCATATTACTACTCTTGACACTAAGATTAGTATTCCTAATGGTTAGATTACTATTCCAATGATCAAGTTACTAATCCAATGGTCAGATTAGTATTAAAAAAGGCATATAGAAATTAAAACCATCATATGGATTTAATAATAACTATAAATACCTCTTATTCTATTCACTCATAATTGACTTCTATTTTTCTCTTAATATTATATATAATTTCTTGTTCATAATGAATATTTTATTAATAAAATTTTATTTTATTTCTATCACTTTTATTAAGAGTGTGATCATTCTGGTGGATCGAGTAGATCCAAATTATCCTTTTATAAATCTCTTATATTATATTTATTATCCTTCTATAATATTTGAAATTATTATTGGTTTAGGTTCTGAATAATTTATCCTTCATAATTTATGAGAATAATGTTCTTTTAGTTTATCAATGTTATATCTAAGCGTTATATTATATGACATAATTATAAGAATGGAAATTTCAAAGATTAATTTTAAAAGAATAGTGTTATACCCCCCCCCCCTTATGAAATTTGTCCCTCAAAATTTCATTTTACTAAAAAATGTGAGAATAATTGATGGTAATTTCCCTTCATCTCTTTGGTTGGTTCCCTTGTCACCACATTATATTTAAGGTTCCTCTACATTTCCTTGAATTGGTGAGTAGTCATTTTGTGTATAACATTACCTTTATGATATAAGATCTTAACCATCTACTCCTCATTAAAGAAATAATTTTTCAGATCTACCAACTCTAATATTCAGTATATATGAGGGATCCTATTTTTAATTCCTCAAGTGGGATATCAGCAGTACATAGTGTACAAGATACGTTTATTGGAGGATGTGCTAGTAGTTATGCCATAACTCTGATGTGATAAATAATTTCAAAGGGTTCTATTTACCTTGGACATGTCTTTCCCTTTTTCTAAAATCTCATTATTCTCTTCCATGGAAATATGCTAAGAAATATTATGTCTACAACATTGATTTTTAAGAACCATCGATGATTATATATGTTTCTCTTCTATCAGCTTTTGGATATCCTGATTTACTTCTGAATGGCCTTCACATTTTCAATAATTTCCTCAACCATTTTTAGTCCCAAAATCTTCTTTTCACTAACTCCATCTCATCATGTGGTTGTTATACATCAATTCTTATAAAGTGATTCATATGAATCCATTTCAATGGTTGATTGGAAATGGTTTTTGTAAGAGAATTCATCATGAAATAGGTTTTGGTCTTATCCTCCTTTGAAATACATTGATCATGCTCTCAATATATCTTAAAATTATTGAAAAGTCCACTTAGATTGGCCATCAGTTTATGGATGATATGTTTTACTTAATTTCATATCAGTGTTTAGGTCATTTTTGAGAGTTTTCTAGAACATGTAGGTATATATCATATATTCATTTGATATAATCGATAACGGTACTCAATAAAGCCATGCCACTTACCTAATGTATATCTCTGAAAGTTGATCAAGTGAGGTCTCGTCTATAAATATGATAAAGTTATATGTCTTTGTAAGATAAAAAACTATGAACCATATAGCATTATTTTACATAGATTTCTTTGGAATCCTAGTGAGAAATCAGGTGGTGATGTTTTCCAAATTCAATTTAGGTTTGGGTAATGGTTTTATCATCCACCTATAATTTTGTGTTTTAGTTTTCACTTTTTGAATTATTATTAAAATTTCTGTATATTTTATGATATCATTCTTTATATTATCATGCCAATAGTTATCTTAGAGATGTAAATACATCAATTTTCTCCCTAGGTGGATTGAGAAGGTCGAGCTATGTGCACCATTCAAAATCTCTCCCTTTGTCTTCTGATTTGATGCTACACATAGTGAGGACCCAAATCTCAAAACTCCTCCCTCAAAAACATTGAACTCCGCAGATTTCCCATTTATAATACATTCCTACTTCCTCTAAATTTCCACATCATTTCTTTTAGAATCCATTAACTTCTTCTTATGGTATGGTTGAGATATAGTTTGAAAACGGACTTATAAGGTTCCTTACCTTGTTATTCCCTAATTGATATTTTTTGTTATAAGAATTTTGAATCCTTCTCAATTCTCATCATTGATAATGTTATAAGATCCTTTACACCTAGGGAATCTTCCAAATTATTCTACTTATATGAATTTTAGTGGATTTATCAATTATAAACCTTGATGATATCTAACCATCATCGATGGTGAAATATTTGAGACTCTCGTGATTAGTATATATCCCACACATCACCCTATAAAAAATGATGCAATATTTTCAACATAAATATCACGGACACTAACTACAAATCAGGTGATGGATAGTTTTTGTCATGAACATTCAAAAGCCTTGATGTGCAGGATATCACATTTTCAATTTTCCACAGTAAACATCCTAATACATTCTTTAATTCTTCACTATATATCACAAAGAGATCACCAAATTTTGGTAGTGTAACTGCCAGTGCATTTTTAAGACTATTTTTTAACTCTTTGAATATTTATTCACATTCACAAGTCCATAAAAACATAACCCCCCCCCCCCCCCCGAGTCATCATGGTTAGTAGGTTTTATAATAAAAAAATGTACCTCACAAATCATTAGTAATACCCATCTAGGAGAAGGAAACTACGGATCTTTGTTACAAATGTTGTATAGGGACACTCTTCGATTTACATTGTTTTAGACAGGTCAATAGATATCCATTTTCTGGTGACAATGTACAACAATAATGAGACTTCATCTAATAATAACATAGAGTTACTATATATTGCATATTTTATCTCCTTCGGAGATTTATTTAGCATAGTATTAAAATTATCCATGTTCTCTACTTTTCTCTTGAATTATATAAGAATATCATCAATAAATACTACCATACGTTTCTCAAGGTAATCTCTAAAGACATTATACATTATATTGATGAATATTGTGGGGCCATTTATGAGTCAGAAGGCAATGACTATGAACTCATAGTGTTCATACCTCATCCAAAATGAATTTAAAGGAATATCTTACTTCTTCACCGTTAATTAGGCCTAACCCAAAATAAGGTAAACCATAGAGAAATAATTGGATCCACAACATTGATCAAACATAAAATATATCCATTGGAGGGGATACTTGATCTTTATCATTATTTTTTCAGCTCGTTATTATCAATTTAGAGGTGCATTGATCCATTATTTTTTATGACAAAGATGAATGGTTCACCCCACAATAAAACACATAGGCGTATAAAACCCATGAAAATTTTTCTTGTAACTGCTTCTTCAATTTATCCAAATAAATGGTGGAAATCATATATGGGTTCTTTGATATGGGTAGTGATCCAAGTATAAGATCAATTGAAAAATAAGCCTCTTTATTCGAAGGATGACCATTATATTCTTTAGGGAACACATTAGTGTAATCCCTCACAGTTAGAATGTCATAAATAATGATTCTCTCCATTTTCTCAGTCATTTGAGATAGATATCCCTGTTCATAAGGCTATAGTATCCACAACTAGGGTAATTATTCTGAAAAATATTCATCCTCCACCTTACACATGAACATAATTCGATAATTCCATTGTTTGTGAAGAATGATCTCCATTTCCATACAATTGATGTTGGATTTATATAAAGATATAAATTCATTCCCAATATATCAAAAAACTACACCAATGGAAGTAAAAAAAGAGAGTTCTTTGGGAGGTTCATTCAATAATCATTGACTATGGATGAGTTATGTACTTTATATTTAATATTTTAGCAATTTTTTTCTCATAGATATCTAAACCACCAAATTTTTTAGGTGGTGTTTGAAAAGGTATATTAAACATATAAGATATAAAATAATTCATGAATACAAAATCAAATAGTACTACTACTGATATTCAATGAATAACCAATGTACCTTTCACCACTTCATTTTTAGAATCTATCTTATCAGTAGTGATAACATATTCCCTTACATTCTAAGTTGGATGTTGTTCTCATTGATTGTCTCCTAAACCCCTTAACTTAGAAAACAAATTCCACATAATGTTTGTGTACCGTGACTTTGAAATACAATACTATAGGTAGAATTTTTATCTAAACCTTCCATTATTCTTTTACATTATTTGTCTTCATCATATCCATTTAGAAATTATTATCATAATTCTCATCATTTCAAAATATTATGCATCTTCTGATTCCCTTTAGACAGTTCCCATGATGCTTCTTCCCAAACATTTTACACATTGGATACATTGTTTTCCTACATCCATGGTATTAATGTATTTATCATACTGTATTAGACTCTATTATCTAATTTTATCCATTAACCCATGAGACAAATGAGATTACCCAATATCTATCTCACTCATAATGGAACAACAGAAAATCTCTTCACAGATATCAAACTCTCTAAATGCTAAAGAATTTTATAGACTCGTCTTTATTCCACTAGTGAAGTAATTCACCTTGAGTTTAGTGTTCATGATAAATCATAAGGTGTATCATCCATTCCATGTATATTTTTTCTTATATGGAATAATTGACTCGTATTACATTTTCTATAGTGAAATAAAATCACTATCGATCTTAAGAACGAGTGTTCAGGGAAACAATTTATAGAAAAATATTTTCCCAAATCTTTCTCATTCCTTGGAATAAATTTCTTCCATATAAATATTGATTTTTATAAGTATCCTACATTGATAAAAATACCCTTTTAAAACTATGGAGCTCCATTCCAACATTCCATTCTTCTGATCACTGGAGGATAGAGAATATATTCTCAATGGAGTTAATCAAATATTCCTTGATGATGGGATCATAGGATGTACTAATGATAAGAGGCCTTTGAATAATAAATAATTAAACCACAACTGTCTCTTTCATATGATAATTTGGGAGTACCACATGATTCATTTTCTTATAAATTATATGATCCAATTGATCCAGTACTCTTATGAAGTACTGATCTCAAATTCTTATCATGTTTGGAATCTTATTATTTTAATCATCACATTTCATATCACATTTTTTGTTATAATGTGTTCTCCTATTTTCATTTGTTAACGAAAAACAAAACAAAAAATAGGGGGTCTAAATACATAGATAATGAGTATATAAAAAGTAAATTATGAGCACATGATAAAAAATAAATTAATGAATATAATATCCTATCTTATGATTAATTATATTTTAATCTATGTTATCAATTGTGAGGGAATTATCCCTAGGGTTCTTACTAATGATTTCTAGTACTAATCCCAAAAATATCTAGACCATTATATATTACCAACTATAGTTACCCTATCCATTTAAACTTATTATTACTCTATTTTGAGTATAACTATCCATAAAATACAAACCAATGATCAATAATTCATGTGTCTTTGGAATAATAGGTACATATATTTAAAATACAAAACTAGAATTAAAAATCATTTTTTTAATCACTGTAATGATCTGCTAAATTGTTTTGTTCTCCTAGAACTGTATAAGATAACATTGGTAATACATAGAGAAGATTAATGTTATAAAAATCCCAGCACGGGAATAAATGATGAAAAAAACATAAATTATTAATCATAAGGAATAACATGATAGCATAAAAGGTATGGATCCTAAATAAATATATATATGAATAATATATTGAAAATTGAATAATATTATCCTGGAATCATAGGTAAGTTGAAATAAAACATAACATGATATAAACAATAGTCAAGACCATCTTCCAAGACTATATCACATGGTGGATACTATCCCATAATGGATTAGGGTTACTCCATAATCCCCTATATAATGTATAATGAGACAATAAATTACCCAATGTATTCTTCTGCTATCTAGGTGAAACCAACATTAGATTTTCATGCATATTTTTTCATATGAAGAATAAAACAAAAGCAATAAAAAAAGGGTTATAGATGGAACTAAATGTTTTTGGTAATAATTTCATAAGGCATAACCAGAGGGTGTATCATAATGGTATCCCTGAAATAATGGATTTAAATAATTCATGGAAATTAATAATGGATATATAATAATAGGTATTAATTACTGACTTCCAACTTATGTGAAAACATTAATAATTGTTGTTATGAAGCTTTAGAAATTTTCCACTTAGGCATTGTTCTAAGGAAAATAATAGTCATTAAAGAATATAAAGGCCTAATTATTTCCATACAACCATAAATGAACTAAAATATATTTTAATGAAATTATGAATGATTTTATAAGAAAAAATTACTTAAAAAATTATGGTTTTTACATGAAAATTGTTATGAAATGGAGAATTTACATTTTATTGGGCTTCCATGTTGAGAAAAATTAAGAACAATACCTTATAAAATATGTACTTCTCCATTAATGAAAATTTAATTGTAACAGATACATATTTTTTTGAATATATTTATAAAATATAGAATAAGTATTTAATAATAATTAATTGGAATATTATGGTATAAAGTTATAAATCGTTACCTAAATGAGATATAGAGGATTAGGTAGATCTCTTACCTTATGTATGAATGTGTTCTATAAGTGCACATAATATCATGGGTAATTAAAATATATTAATAAATAATTTAATTCACAAGAAGTTTCACATATATTTGGTTTATAATAACTTTATTAAATTAATTTATTCCAATTTTCCTGGAGCATTCATTTCATGGTTTGAGGATTGGTTCAGTTGCATATATTTATGGAAGTTATTGTAAAATTGGAATAATTAATCATAAGTGAAATTAAATATTATTCATGAATATATAGATTCTTAAATGGTCATATATATAAATTGGGTTTATAAAATGATGTTGGTTCATTTGAGAAAATGTTAATGATAACTCTTTTGTTTCTTTTGAGGTGTTTCTGACCATCACGAACCATTTTCATTTTATATAATTTTATTTCCATATATTATTGTATAATGGGAGACCATATAATATAATACATATATTTAAATTTATTTATTTTAAAAAAATTATATGTAAATTTAATCCTTACATGAATGTAGTAATGGGAAATAAAATATCATCATCTAGGAAGGTGATGGACTAACATATCATGTACATTATTTTCATTTTTAGAATATAATGAGAGTAGAAGATATTTGATCGTGGATATTCCATTAAAAAATAAAATTCTATAATATTTTTCATACTAGAGTTATTATGTCACTTTTTATTAGGGGGTGAGAATGTGGTTAAGGAAATAAAAATTTTAAAAGGGAAAGATGGAGGGTTTTAGATCTTGAAAGTCATCACCTTGAGAACCTCCTTAAGGAACAAAGAATTAAACTTTTGGTGAGACCATAGAAAATAAAGTGTGAAAGAGACTATGAAACTATATTGGAAAAAATATTTTTATAGTGACAAGTCTTTGATGGTTTCAGGAGAAGGGCTTACAAGTGGTAGTATTTATAAGGGGAGTATATGGGTGTATTTTATTATTAGATTCATTATTTTGTTATTTTTTAATAATAATATCAATAGTTATGATTAATATAACTAAATATAGTAACTAATGTATGTGATTTTTAGAAAATGGGTGGTAACATCATCTATGATTCCTAATTTAATGTATATGACTTATAATATAAATTTCCATAAATTACTGAATTTCACTATTCACAAAAAATTCAACTATTTTTTAAAAAACCAAAAAACTAACCCTAATAATTTTTATGTGTATATTTTAAAAATAGATTCCATTTTATGAAATTAAATTTATAACTATTAGATATTTATTTCTTATAAAATCATTAATTATTGAATAAATTCATATTTTAATTTTATAACTGATTTTATGGCCCATCAAAAAAAATTATGGTCTCATAAAATTATCTTATAATTATAATACAACATAATATTCAATTGTGAATCCATTTGTTGAAAATTATCTTTTTTGAAAATAATTATATTCATTATAAAATTCAAAATATAACATTTACATTTTACAAAATTACTAATGTTTCATATATCTATTTTAAAACATTTATTTTCTTATACCATGGTTTAATATATGAAATTTTAATTTTATATGATAACTAAATATTAAATTTTATTTATATAGAAGATTTTACTATTCTATAATTCAGATTACTAATCAAAACTATCAGGATACTATTTCTAATGGTCAGATTTCTATTCTAACAGTCAGGTTACTATTCCAACAATCATATTATAATTCCAAGGGTCATATTTATATTCCTTCTATCATATGGGTTCCCTAACTACTATAAATAACTCTTATTACATCCATTCATCATTATATTATGTTTTATTTCAAGGTTATATATAATTTTTCCTTTAAAATGAATATTGTATTATTAACATTATGTATTATTTCTACAGCTTGTTTCATGAGTGCAGACATTATAGTGGATGAAGTATATCCAAAAAATCCTATTATTATTCTCTTATTTATATATGTTGTCAAAATATAATATTTTTCATTGTTATTGGTTTATTTTATGACTATGTGATTTTTGATATTTATACTATATGACCTAATTATAGGAAGATAAATTCCATATAGAAAAATTATAGGTTATTACATATGACATCCCAAAAACTGCTTTCATGAGTAGGTATGGACACTATTAGAATATTATTATTACTTTTGGTCTAACCATTTCTATTTAAGATTTCATGGCCCTAATTTCAAGATGTTCCATGAGTATTTAGACACGTTCGTTGTAGTATTTGTGAATGAAAACCTCATTTACATTAAAAGTAAGGAGGATCATGTTATTCATTTGATTATAGTGATCAAAATTTTTAGATATCATCAAGTTTATTCCATGGTTTAAAAAATATGTTTTTGAATTGCGGATTTTAATTTCATGGGACATGTACTCTCGAAACATGGTATTTCAGTAGATCCTGATAAGGTCAAGACTGTTATGAATTGGTAACCACCATGAAATATTTTTGATATTCAGAGTCTCTGGGGAATAGTTATTTATTAAAACTTATTTGTTAGGGATTTCTCAATGTTAGATTCTCTATTTACCACACTCACTTGGAATTGAGTGAAGTTCATTTGGGATGATAAGTGTCAGAGTTAATTTATGGTGTTGATGCTACTTTTGACATTCTCACTAGTGTTAAATATTCTAGATTTTTGGTATATCTATGTATTATTCTTTGATGCCTAATGTTTTTGATTTGGTTGTGATCCTATAAAGGGTTTTTACATCCATGATTATGTATCTGTAAATATTATGCCACACGAGAATAATTATTTGACCCATGACCTTGAACTCACAAATGTGATTTATTCTCTTAAACATTGGAAACATTAAAATTTTAGAGAAATTTTTACTATTTATTCTGATAAAAAAAGACTTATATCCCCTCACCAAAAAAATATTTTAATGTCAGATTCAGGCATTGGTTTTATGACCTAATATTTTTTATTTTGATATTTCTTATACCTCGGGGAAGGGGAATGACATCAATGATTCTTTTAGTAGGAAAATTATGACTCAGGTCATAATAGAATCATGAGAATTATAAAGACCAAAGATTAATGTAAATGGACATTACATAACGTTTTTGGAATACTTAAACATTATACAAAAAATATTCAGAAAAGACCATATTAGTTTAGTGCCTTGTATACTGGGAAATATAAACAACTGGTTCATAAAACATCTACATCATCTCCTGCTCTATCCTTCTTAACTAGAACCCATTTTAACAAATATTACTTAATATCCTTCTTCAAATTTTATGTAAAAGAAACATAAAAATTGGTGAGCTCAGATGCTCAGTAAGGATAAAAAAAATGTGATATGTAAACATAAACATGAGAATAAATGTTATGAGAACATAATCATAACATTACAAGATCATCTCATTCATAAAAATGGAAAACATGAATCGTAAGGAAAACAAAAGATCATAACACATAAGATCATAACTGTAACATAATACATGAAGTTTTGTCATATGTATAAACTTATAACTTTATGAACATGTATAAATCTTAATAGGTTTACTCATTAAATTAAGTACATGAATCCAAGCCCTTATATAAACTTACAGACATGGAGACCAGGTCCACTTATAAAATTGTGAACATGAAATCAGGTCCATACATAACATACATACCTCAAGAGTTATAAATCATTACCTAATAAATTGGACGGAGATATAGGTCCTACCCATCTTATAATAAAATCATTTTTACGTGTGCCACAAAAACATAAATCATAGTGTATCCCAAGGAAGTAAAATGAGTTTCTTAAAAATCATTCCATCATAACAAAATCCAGGAACAACAAATTGATTTCATAAATAGAAAAAACATAATCAATACATATGAATAATATAGATTGTAAGTATCCTTATTTACAAAAATACCATCTTAGATGGAAATTAATTTTGATAAAACCCATGAAATTAATTATTGCGGAAAATGTCCTTTCTTCTTCGAAAATATTTTCTTTTCTCAAAATTTCAAGAAATTTTAAATAAAAGAATTTAATTGAAAATAAAATTGAAATATTCAAAATAAATATTCATGTAAATAATACAATATAAAATATTAAAAATACATTCATTCCATATAATTTAAATAAATATTCTCCTCATACTTTTGCTGGAATGGTGAAAAAAAATACCTCGTACTGAAAATGGAAAAATATTCCTTTCATACCATTTAGTACAAATTCACAAATGGATAAAATAAACTTTAAACATTTGAAAAGGTATATAAATAATATTTTGGACTACATATATTGGAAACATGGATGTGGATGACAAATATACCCCAGTAAATACTTATGAATAAACAATATCAGATAAAAATGAGATTGAAAAATTATCACTTACCTTAGGTCTGATATGATTTGTATGTATCTGAACCTCCGGTATAATTATTTAAATAATGTTATAGACTTATTCCAAAATCACAATCATTTTTTGGATATCATATATGATCATATTCTCATTCATTTTTTAGGAACATCCCATTATTACTCGTTATTCTGGTATTAACTACTTTATGTTATTATCCATGTTTTTTTAAATATGTTTTTGTTCTACTTATTAGGTTTTTATTATATCATTTTTAGAATAATATTAGTATAATATATATTGTATTTATTTATCTAATTAATTTATATAATCAGTCTTTAATTAATATCATGTAGAATGACTCGCATCGCATCGTGGAGACAGTAAGTTGTACGTACGCACAAGCGAAGATATCGTTCCCATATTTGTAAAATGATATTAAATTGCATGGTGTATTATATTTCAGAATCAATATAATTTTATAATAATAATAATATATATTTATTACTTCCATCATTATACACATTCATGTAATATGTTGGTGAAAAATTAATTACACCACGGAAATGAGACGGTAAGCCGTATGTACACACGAGTGGTGATTTCATTTTTTGTAGGATGGTTAGAATATGTAATGTAGTTTCTTAATAATTATAATAACATATAATTATATAAGTAATACTAATGTTATTAATTTATAATGAAAAAACTCGTGAAGTGTAAGTATAAGAGGAAAGAAGTATGAAGGAAACGGTTGAGGAGATTACCTCTTCTTTGACATGTTTCCTCTAAATATCATCTTAGAGCACTAGAGTTGGTTTTTAATGAAGAAAAAAACCTATAAAATGAGATTATGAAAGTTTATAAGGGAAATGGGCAAGTTACATTCATTCTTCAAGGCACAAATTAAAGTAAACAGGTGAGGGAGGAGGTGCGATTTTATAATTCAGGTGAGGGGTACTTTAGGAAAGTATTGAAATATTAATTTATTATAAATTTATTTTTGGTTTATAATGGTACCAAATTATTTTATTTCAAATCAATTATAATTTTGGATTGTATTAACATCATCCAACTAAAATTATACAATTTTTGAGTATTTTTCAACCCTTATCTTTTTTGTTTAACCCTTATTTTACGATTTTTATTCTTTCAATGATATTTTATTATTTGCATTTTGTAGGTTGATATATTTAACATATCATGTCCAACAACCCAAAGAAGTTAAATTTATGAAATATTTGGACTTACACTAACCATTTGTACAAATTCTATATTTTTGAGAATTTTATAACATTTAATAAACTGTTTTATATTTTATAATACTAATAATGTAAATTTTTACACTATTTATTTGTTAACTTTCTAAAAATATCATAAAAGTGGGATAAGTTCAAACCAAATTATTTAAATCAAAAAAAAATTGTAAAATTCATCCATAATGATCATGTATACCATCAATTCTCTCAAATTATATTTATTTTAGTATTTATAATAACATTTATTTTTATATTTCTCTTAATAAAATAATTCTTTTATCCCTATTATGTCAGTATTTATGGTAATTATTTAACCTTTAAAAATTATAAAAGAATTTGAATGTTTTAGATAATTTCATTATATTTTCGGAGACTATTTATTTTCATATTTTCAAAAAATATTATCACTACATTAAAATTATTTTACTTATAATAGATAAGAGGGTGACATGTTGTCACATTCAATTGTTTTAAAAATAATTATATCACTTTCATTGAAAACATCCATTAAACGAGTAAATTACTACCCTTAGGAGATATGGGTCGACTTTTATTCATCAAATAGGATTTTATTAGAGTTAGGGTAATTTTTTTGTTCTTATCATATTTTTTGTTACCCTAATTTACCTAATTTACCTTTAACCATGGTAAATAAAGATAAAAGTATTTACTATTCATAATAAAAATTAAAAAAAATTACCTATTAACATAATTTATACCCACTGATTCAAAATATGGAATCCATTTTTGAAAATTCAAAACACATAATTTTTAGAAAATTAATTTAAAATTAATTCCCCTTGTCAAAACGAGAAAGTGGGTTTTTTTAAAGGTAAAACCCATCAAAAGATTAGCATGTTTTTTTATAAAATTTCAATATAAAAATTCTTAAGATGACCATAATTGGATTTAATGATAAAATATTAATCTAATTATTCCTTAAAACCAATTAAAATTATAATATAACTATATAAATAAATCATATGAAAAATGTTGTTTTGAATTAAAATGCATTATTTTCACTATTCAATAAAAAATGATTTTTATCAGAAAAATATCAAAATTTTGACCAAAGTAAATTTTGATGTTCTGATTATAAAGAAGAAGGTTATTTTTCCAAATTTAAGTTATAAAATATTCAAAAACTTGATTTAATGTAGGTTCTCCATTAAAAGGCGGCAAAAATGCATTTTTTGAAATATAATTATTTTATCTGAAAATTTGAATGTGTTCTTATATCATGTTTAGAAAACATATAACATGAATTTTGAACATTATATTTGTAGGAACCTGGATCTCTTTTCAGGTATGTTTTTCCTTTTTCTGGAGTTTTTGAGAAAAATGAATTTTCTCGAAATTTCAAAAGTACACACCGTGTACTTTCCGAGTACACGTCGTGTACTCTGTTTCGGCTCTAAGCTGTGTGTTGGCCGTGTCTGGGCCACACACATGGTGTGTAAGGTTGAGGTGGAGGCCGGTTTTTCAGAGTACGGAAAAAATTGAAGTACACGCCGTGTACATTCTTTTTTTTCATTAAACGGATCGGGGTCGTGTCTAACCCCCATATTTGCCTTCTTCTTCAGTTTTCGACCGTCTGAGAGCGACCGTACGACCGGATCTTCAATGGGCTCCCGCCTCTCCGTCCGTTCTCCGATCCGAGCACGGTCGATTTCATTGGAATCGCAGCGGTGAGTTCGTCCTTCTGATTTGGCCTTGTTTCTTGATTCCTCCTTGTTTCCAAGTTATCGTGGGATGAACATTTTGTGTGTTTTCTCAGATCTACATCATTCTACGGGGAATCTGTTGTTTAGGTTCATGTATATCGATCTACTAGGATCGAGGTAGGTGGTTTGTGCCTTTCTGTAGAAAGTTGATGAATATTATATGAAAATTCCACCAATGCCCTTCAATGGGGTATTGCGTGTTTCCTATTTTTCCCTTGTTACTTTCCTTCTTTGATTGATTTCTTTAGTAGAGGTTATTTCTTGTGATTAGAGAAATTCATTGTGCTCAGATTGCTTTGCCTTTCTTGTTCTACCTGTTTGACATTCTGCCAGTTTCCATGCCTAGTTGTAGGATAGTGGAACTGTTGTTTTATTGATGTTGAACCTTAGTTGTTAGCCAAGTAGTTTTTGGAGGTTTACTTGGACAATACACACGTGTTGAGCATGTTTAGTTATACTTAGGACTGTGAGAACCTAGAGTAGCAGACCAAAGGGAGAATTGACGGAAGGTCTTCTCCAGAGTGTCTTTTAATTACGATGCAAGACTATAGGGGGAATTGACGTTGAGTGCTTCCCCAGAGAGTATGTAGATCCACGATGCAGGCCACCAGGGGAATTGATGTTGAGTTCTTCCCCAGAGAGCCTTTAGCACGATACGAGACTACAGGGGGAATTAACGGTGAGTGCTTCCCCAGAGATTCTGCTTAATTACATAGCTGAACCAGAGGGGTGAGGCTGTGTGTGCCTTCCAAAGGGTTGCTAGTACTTAGAGGTTGAACCATAGGGGTTAGACTGTGAGAGCTACCCAGAGGGTTACCTATTTTCTTCTTGTTGCTGACTGCTTACTTGTGTGCTTTACCTGTTAAAACTGTGGATTGTAGCTACTTGTGCTTTTCTGTTTACTGATTCATGTTTTATTACTGCCATGTATTCATTGACTGCTAGGCCCAAATCATTTGGTGATTGCCTACTGGGATTGTATCTCACACCCTGTTTGGGCCATGCTTTTGGGCCCAAGCAGACTATGTTGCTGCAGGTATAGATAAGGGCAAGCGCCCTTCTACTTCATGTTCTTGATTGCACTGGAGCTGGGGAGCATGGGACAGAGTCGTGGCTTGCGATGCTGTGGAGCTTTCTTTGATTTCTTTTGCACTTGCTTTCAGTTGTATTCCAGCACGTTGTTGTGTTTCCTTCTTTCCATAGATACTTGTACATGATACATTTTTGTCATCATATTTATATATCTACATTGCTTCCGCTGTTTGATTTCTGTTGTTATGCATGTTGTTTATGGCTTTCGCTGTTTATTGTTTCTTTCTCACCTTGTATACCTTACCGAATAAGGGAATAGTTTCCCCATCGACTCACATAGGCCCTCGCTGCTAGTCGGCAGCCTCTGGAATTTGGGGAAATGCGCTTGAGGTCATGTGGTGAACCAGGTACGGGGCACCAGTGGAGGGGCTCCGGACTCGGGACGTTACAAAGTGGTATCAAAGGAGTTCTTTTCTCTTGATTTATTGTTTTGAGACCTTAACCAGGGATAGGACGGATTTGGTACTTTTCATTAAGTTGTGCTCGGGAGTAGCTAACCTGTGTACAGGGAAAAGCCATACTACCTAGTTAATTGCAGTTTTTGGTTTTGAGATTCTATGGTTGACCTGATTTCACCTAGAGTGATTCACATGGCTTGTGCAATTATTGTTTTGATATTTTGGTTCTATTTCTGTCACAACTCGATGAGATGAGGGTATGCCATCTCATGAATCATATAGGCACTTGTAGAAATCACATGTAATGCATTCTTTCCATGCCATCTAGGGTGCATTAGCGATTTCATGCGGTTGTGATAGGCACTGTTTAGATAACGCAAGATGTTGTGATAGATGCTTGATAGATTCTCTGTGATTATGCTAGAAAACTATTTGTTTTGTTCCTTGATTAAACAAATGAACTCCAAATTTTTTGTTTTTGAGTTGTTATGGGCCCTCACGGATCAGAAATTGGCACCTTTTTCTTTGTTTTTAGTGTTTCTGGAATTTTGCGCAGTTTCTGAGCTACTGCCCAGAAAAACCCAGAATACACGGCGTGTACTTTTCGGCAACACGCCATGTAGTTTTTAGGCTGTGTCACTGACTGTGTGAGCAGAACACGGTGTCGTGGGAGTAACTTTAGGAACACTTCGTGTAACATTGGTACACATCGTGTGAGTTCAGAGCTGTGTACCCGGCCGTGTCACTAACAACATGGGCTCGGGAAGCTCAGGTAGAACACGCAGTGTCCGTAGGGAACATGTTGTGTGGTTCGGTCTAGGTACCTGGCCGTGTCATGAACAACACGGGCCAGCATTACCTTATTTTCCACACACCGTGTTTGTTCGGAACATGCCGTGTAGTCTTGCCCAGGTACCCGGTCGTGTCATGAACAACACGAGACAGTGTCACCTTCGACTATACATGCTGCGTTTGTTAGGAGCATGTCGTGTAAGGTTCAGTCGTGTAGATGGTCGTATGCTTAACAACATGGGCTACTGAAGCCTTGTCTAGTGCACGTCGTGTTTATTTCGAACGCGTCGTGTAGTCTGCGGTTGAGTCGGACCGTGTGGTTTAGTCATGTAAAGAGACTTGGGCAGGGGGATAGTTTTCAAGTACATTCCATGTGTTGGGGTCAACACGCCATGTAGTTTGAAGTGTACACGACATGTAGGGCAGAGGTACACACCCATGTCAGTGGTTTAAAAAGACACGCCGTGTAGTTTTATACACGTCGTGTAGTCGTGTTTTCCAATCTTGTGTGCTTTTATTCCCTTGTTCTCGTTTGTGCTCTTGTGTCCTCTGTCCTTGTTTTTCTTGATTTGAGGTGTGTTTTTGATCTTTCAGAGCTATGCCTCTGAGACGTCCTCCGATCGTACACATGTCATTAGGCAGTGATCAGATGCCAGGCAGGGCTGATCAAGGACTTCTTGTCGATCCCCCAGCTGAGCCAGCCTTGGCACCGGTGGTTTTACCAGTCGCGGGCACTGGTGCACAGTTCAGGGAAGGTTTCATGAGGATGATGCAGGCCTTCCAATGAGCACCTCCTCCTGCCTCGTCTATGGTAGACATGACGCGGGTTTTCCAGCAGCAGCATCCTCCCACGTTCTCGGGGGAGGGAGGACCTCAGGCTGCAGAGTCATGGCTGGAAGCCATGCTGACTATCTTCGAGCATCTGGAGATGCCTCCAGAGGGGCGGGTCAAGCTCGCCACCTACATTCTCCGAGACTCCACCAAGAGGTGGTGGGATGTGATCTCATAGGTGGGTCAGCAGCAGGCTATGGCTTGGGAGGAGTTCCAGTGCGTGTTCTACGACTACTTCTACCCGGAGACCCTCAGGGCCGATCGAGCCTGGGAGTTTATGAGAATAGAGAAGGGTACTCTATCTATCATGGATTATTCCTCTCATTTCACTGAGCTGCAGCATTTTACACCCCTTCGAGAAGGGATTGGGGTGTTGTTGGTGAGGAAGTTTGAGGATGGACTCAGGCGGGAGATCCGCTCACAGGTGAACATCTTCCAGCTGACTTCCATTACTTCCATCGTCAACTAGGAACTGATTGCAGAGCGCAATCTAAGAGACTCTGCAGCTGCGAGCCAGGGAGGTTCTGCTTCCAGAGTTATTCATCCTCTAGATGATAGCAAGAATTGTCATAGGGAGCCTACACGCGGTGATTCGAGGAAGTGAGACGCATCATCAGGCAGCCAGGTGACGTGCTATCAATGGGGTCGGATAGGGCACACGAGGCTGCAGTGCCCGAGAGACCCCGTGGAGTGCCAATCATGTTGCAAGATGGGTCACCTTCAGTGGTTCGGCCAGGTTTTTTCACCATTGGCTGGTGACCGGGGTTCTTCTATGACTCCTCGTTCAAGAGCAGCACCGCCAGCTTCTCACCAGTCGGGGAACTGGAGTTCTTCCAGCCGTTCGGGCCGAGGTGGAGTTCGAGGCCGTGGTAGTCAGCCACCAGTTCCTCAGCACCAGCAGGGAGGTTTAGCTTAGAGTGGTCAGCCAGGGGCGCAGTGCCACGGCATGGGCCAGTCATTCACCGTGGAGAAGACTTATCATGAGCAAGATCTCGTCCCTTCTATTGTTCGAGGTATGATTTTATTAGCCTCAGTTTTATCTTCATCTCTTTTCGATACTGGTGCTACGCATAGTTTTATCTCTGTTTCCGTTGTGTAGAGCCTTGAACTCTTCATTTTTCTTCTGCCGACTTGTTGACACTTAACACACCTTTGTGAACGAGGACATCTAGTGTACGCCAGTGTAGAGAGTGCCCTCTCGATATTGTAAGGTATCGCTTCTTATGGGATCTCTATGTCCTAGAGATGACAGGATATGATGTCATATTTGGCATGGACTAGTTGATTCCCTTCTGGGCAGTCATCGACTACTATCGCCACAGAGTGAGTTTCGTTTCACCGGAGGGTGAATCCTTCCTTTATAGAGGCAAATGGGACGTTCGAGCGAGTTGGGCAGGACTCGAGCATCTTGGGCTAGGAGGGGTGATATCCCAGATTGCTAGTCCTTATCTGGATGATCAGGGGACTCCACAGATGGACTTTCTTCCAATGGTGGATCGCTTCATGGATGTCTTTCTAGAGGACTTTTAGTGTTTGCCTCTAGAGCGTGAGGTAGAATTCTCTATTGAGCTCGTTCCAGGAGCGGCACTGGTGTCCATTCCTCCCTATAGGATGGCCACACCTGAGTTGTAGGAGCTCAAGAAGCAGTTGGCGGAGCTACATGTTAAGGGTTTAATTCGACCTAGTACTTCTCCTTGGGGTTCGCCTTTTCTGTTCGCGAAGAAGGCAGACGGTACCCTTCGACTTTGTGTGGATTATCGGAAGCTGAACCAGTTGACGGTCAAGAACCGATATCCCTTGCCGTGGATTGATGACCTTTTAGATTAGCTTCGGGGAGCCCGGGTGTTCTCGAAAATCGACTTGAGGTCTAGTTATCATCAGTTGCGCGTTAGACCATCAGATATACCTCTGACAGCCTTTAGGAGTAGGTATGGTCTATACGAGTATACAGTCATGTCGTTCGGTCTCACAAACGCACCTGCGGTTTTCATGGAACTGATGAACCGACTGTTCCATCCTTACTTGGACTCCTTGGTTGTGGTCTTCATGGATGATATCTTTGTGTACTCTCACACTCGACACAACCATGCCACACATCTTGAGAACGTTCTGAGTACACTGAGAGAGCATCGGAGTTATGCTAAACTATGGAAGTTCCACTTCTGGATGGATCAGATTCACTTATTAGGTCACGTCATCTCAGAGGCAGGAGTATCAGTGGACCCAGAGAAAGTGAGAGTTGTAGTTTCCTAGGAGCATCCGAAGAACGTCTTTGAGGTACGGAGTTTCTATGGGCTGGCTGGATACTACAGACGTTTCATTCGAGTCTTTTCACGCCTAGCAGCGCCTTTGAAAGGTCTGACCAAGAAGGGGCGAAGTTCTTATGGTCAGATTCTTGTGAGTTAGTCTTTCAAGAGCTGAAGGGGGGGTTGACGTCAACACCGATACTAGTCTTGTCGGAGCCAGGAAAGAGCTATACTGTTTACTATGATGCTTCAGGTATCGGGCTAGGAGATGTGCTTATGCTGGGAGATGGATTCGTTGCGTACGGGTCTCAGTAGTTGAGTCCACATGAGAAGAACTACCCTACGCATGATCCGGATTTTGTAGCTGTTGTTCACGCCTTGCGCTATTGGAGACAATATCTTCTGGGAGAGCAGTTTGTGTTTTTCACTGACCACAAGAGTCTCAAGTATATCTTCACTCAGCGTGATCTGAATCTGTGGTAGCGCAGGTGGGTGGAGTATCTTCAGTCTTTTGATTTCAAGCTTTCCTATATGCCGAGAAAGGGAAATGCCATGTCAGATGTGTTGAGCAGGAGAACTCAGATTCAGGCAGTCCAGGAGGTCAGTAGTGAGTGGAAACTGATGGCTCTATTCTCTGAGATGCATCTAGAGGTGCATGACAGACGGGGAAAGAATGTTCTATCTTCTGTAGCTGTTACCTCCATGTTACATGATCGGGTACGGATGAGGATGCTATCAGACTCGGAAGGCTTAGTCCTATGGGAGAGTGTGTCAGGAGGGGACCCGCTTCCTGGATGGACAGTGGGCGAGGATGATATCTTGTGTTTCCAATGACGCGTATGGGTGCCTGCAGACATACACGAGGAGATGATGCGGTATTTCCATTCCTTAGTTTGGCCAGTTCATCCTGGCGTCACCAAGATATATCGGGACCTTCATCTCCAATACTGGTGGCCAGGTATGAAGAAGGATGTTGCTGGTTTTGTCATGTGATGTTCTAATTTTCATCAGGTGAAAGCAGAGCACCAGCGACCAGCGGGGCTTTTACAGCAGTTACCCATTCCAGAGTGGAAGTGGAACGATGTTGTGATGGACTTCGTGACTGGGTTGCTGAGATCACCTCGAGGGAACGATGCTGTTTGGGTTGTCCTCGATAGACTTACGAAGGTTGCTCACTTCTTGTCGATCAAGGAGACCTTTAGTGTCGTTGATCTGGGACAACTTTACATCAGAGAGATCATTCGTCTCCATGGTGTTTTGCACTCTATTGTTTCAGACAGAGACGCGTGCTTTACCTCTCAGTTATGGCAGGGAATTCAGAAGGCCTTGGGTACGCATGTACTTTTGAGTACGGCATATCATCCCTAGACTGATGGCCAGTCCGAGCGCACAATCCAGGTGCTTGAGGATATGCTCCGAGATTGCATCCTTGACTTTGGCGGCACTTGGGAGAAGCATATTCTTCTAGTGGAGTTCTCCTACAACAATAGTTTCCAGGAGACCATTCAGATGGCGCCATACGAGGCTTTTTACGGTAGGCCATGCCGATCACCCTTATGCTGGCTGGAGGCAGGAGAGGCAGCGTTGCTGGGACCTCGTCTTGTTCAGGAGACTTCAGAGCAGATGGAGCTGATTCGGAAGAGGATGACTACAGCACAGTCTTGACAGAAGTCTTATGCTGATCAGCGGAGATGACCTCTGGAGTTCGAGGTTGGGGATCAGGTTTTCCTGCATGTCGCACCAAGGTTGGGACACAAGAGGATTCAAATACAGTGTAATCATTCACCACAGTACGTCGGGCCATTTGAGGTCTTGGAGAGAGTCGGGCCGGTCGCCTATCGGTTGCTGCTACCTCAGAGGTATCGGGCCATGCACGACGTCTTCCATGTCCCTCAGCTCCGAAGTTACTTTTCTGACCAGTCTCACACCTTTCAGCCCATGGAAGTCGAGCTTGAAGCAGATGCGTCATTCAAGGAGCATCATATCCAGATTGTCAATCGTAGTAAGAAGGTTCTTCGTGGGTGGTCTGTTCCTCTAGTATGAGTACTATGGCAGCACGGGCGAGTACAGGACGAGACCTAGGAGAGGGAGACCGATGTACGATCGCAGTGGCCGGAGCAGTTCAGGGTTCCTCCTTCTCTTCTGTGTTAGGGAAATTCGAGGAAGAATTTCTTTAAGGGGGGAAGTTTGTAAGAACCCGGATCTCTTTTCAGGTATGTTTTCCCTTTTTCTGGAGTTTTTGAAAAAAATGAATTTTCTGGAAATTTCAGAAGTACACGCCGTGTATTTTCCAAGTACACGTCGTGTACTCTGTTCTGGCTCGAAGCTGTGTGATGGTCGTGCCCAGGCCACACACACAGTGTGTAAGGCTGAGGTGGAGGCCGGTTTTTCGGAGTACGGAAGAAATTGAAGTACATGTCGTGTACTCTAGAATTACACACCGTGTACTTTATTTTTTTCATTAAACGGATCGGGGTCGCGTCTAACCCCCATATTTATCTTCTTCTTCAGTTTTCGACTGTCCGAGAGCGACCGTACGGCCGGATCTTCGACGGGCACCCACCTCGCCGTCCGTTCTCCGATTCGAGCAAGGTCGACTGCGTTGGAATCGCAGCGGTGAGTTCTTCCTTCTGCTTTAGACTTGTTTCTTGATTCCTCCTCATTTCCAAGTTATTGTGGGATGAATGTTTTATACTTTTTCTCATATCTACGTCATTCTAAGGGGAATCTGTCGTCGAGGTTCACGTATATCGATCTCCTAAGATCGAGGTAGGTGGTTTGTGCCTTTCTGTAGAAAGTTGATGAATATTATGTGCAAATTCCACCAATGCCCTTGAACGGGGTATTGCGTGTTTCCTTTTTTTCCCTTGTTAGTTTCCTGATTTTCTTGATTGCATTAGTATAGGTTATTGCTTGTGATTAGGGTAATTCGTTGTGCTTAGATTGCTTTGCCATGCTTGTTCTGCCTGTTTGACGTTCTGCCAGTTTCCATGCCTATTTGTAGGATAGTGGAACTGTTGTTTTATTGTTGTTGAACCTTAGTTGGTTGCCAAGTAGTTTTTGGATGTTTACTTGGACGATACACACGTGTTGTGCATGTTTAGTTATACACAGGACTGTGAGAACCTAGAGTAGCAGACAAAAGGGAGAATTGATGGAAGGGATTCTCCAGAGTGTATTTTAATTAGGATGCGAGACTATAGGGGGAATTGATGTTGAGTGCTTTTCCAGGGAGTCTATAGATCCACGACGTGGGCCACAGGGGGGGATGACGTTGAGTGCTTCCCCAGAGATCCTTTAGCATGATACGAGACTACATGGAAAATTGACGGTGAGTGGTTCCCCAGAGAGTCTGCTTAATTACGTAGCTAAACCAGAGGGGTGAGACTGTGTGTGCCTCCCAGAGGGTTTCTAGTACTTAGAGGTTGAACCATATGGGTTAGACTGTGAGAGACACCCAGAGGGTTACCTGTTTTCTTCTTGTTGTTGACTTCTTACTTGTGTGCTTTACTTGTTAGAACTGTGGATTGTAGCTGCTTGTGCTTTTCTGTTTACTCCTTCTTGTTTTGTTACTGCCATGTATTCATTGACTGTTAGGCACAAATCTTTGGGTGATTGCCTACTAGGATTGTATCTCACACCCTGTTTGGACCATGCTTTTGGGCCCATGCAGACTATGTTGCTGCAGGTATAAATAGGGGCAAGCGACCTTCTACTTCAGGTTCTTGATTGCACTGGAGCTGGGGAGCATGAGATTGAGTCGTGGCTTGCGATGCTGAGGAGCTTTCTTTGTTTCCTTTTTCACTTGGTTTCAGTTGTATTCCAGCACGTTGTTGTGTTTGCTGCTTTCCATATATACTTGTACCTGCTGCATTTTTTTCATCATATTTATATATCTACATTGCTTCCACTATTTGATTTCTATTGTTATGCATGTTGTTTACTTCTTAGACTGTTTATTTTTGCTTTCTCACCTTTTATACCTTACCGAATGAGGTTATAGTTTCCCCACCGACTCACATAGGCCCTCGCTGCTAGTCGACAGCCTCTGGCGTTTGGAGAAACGTGCTTGAGGTCATGTGGCGAACCGGGTATGGGGCACCAGTGGAGGGGCTCCGGACTCGGGACGTTACAATATTGAATATATTAAATATGTATTAAATTAATAAAATCCATCAATAGTGATCTTATTGTTTTATAAACTCTCTTAAACTTAGTCTTGCGTGAAATGAATTCTATGAAAACAACTTGAAATTGTGTGTAACACAAGACAATCACAGGTTTGCATATACCGTAATCTAAGATAGTGTTGCATATTGTACAATATTAACTGGGTTTATCATACAACACAAGTCATAAAATAAATAAAAAACCACTATTTTATAAAAATCTCTTGGTGTTATAAGAATAGGGTAATTCTATGGCTCGCTTACTCAGTTGAAGTTTGGAGTTTAAAAGAATGTGTCTAAAGATATTTTCGCTAGTGTTCAATTGGCCTACCCTTTTCTTGGTAAGATTATTTGGTAAAAATAAAGTTATGTTGAGTTCTGTGAAATTAGGACTCCCTTAATGGTGGGGATACTATAACTGTGTATTCATCCTCCACTGATGATATTATATTTTTCTAAAACTATTACACTGTGCCTTATTTTTATAGGAAGTGTGTGATGGTGGGATATCATAGTTCTCATTGGGTACTATATCCTGGGACTACTAGTATGTTTTATGATATCTACTAAGGATTCTGGTGGTTGGGTATGATATAATACATCATGGACTTTGTTTCATATTGTTTTATATACTTGTCGGTAAAATCTAAGAAACGAAGACCATTGCATTTTCTTTAGCCAAAATCAGTTATGAATTGGATGTGGGATGATATCTCGATGGAAAATTTGGTTTGGTGTCTTCATACCCCTGGGAAAATAATATTATATGGGTTATAACTAATTTTATGACCATGTCATCTCATTTTATTCCCATCTCTGATACAACAAATATAGAGTCTTTGCAATGTATTTATATATAGAAGACAGTTTGGTTTTATGGTATTCCATCTATGATAGTCTCTAATAGGGAAACCTGATTCACTTATCTCTTTTGGAAGGTCCTCCAGGAGGTGATGGGTTGTTTGGTGAGCTTTATCATTCCTTGTACTCCATATATAGATGGCTATGTGGAATGAGATATATAAATTTTGTAATACATTCTCTGTGCTTATGTCCTCAATTTTGGTGGAGCATGGGATAACCACATTGGACGGGATTAATTTCATTATAACAATATTTACCATTATTCAATTTTTACTTCTCTCGTTGGGGCCTCCTGTTGTCACCCATGTAAATTTATATTGTGATGTTCAGAGATTGAAAAACATCTTTTGATCGAAGGACTTTGGTCCAGGAAATAACAGATATGATTAAATTTATTTTTCAGATAATGTTCATGAAACAGATCTGGAGTAATTCATATGTTTAATTTCATATTTTACCTTTGTAGTTTCCAATTGGTGACTATTTGTTTTTTAGTTTTTTTTCTATGTTCGGGTTTTTGATGGATATGGAAACAGCAGAAGCATGCATCATAGTTAACGAGACATTTTTTGGTTTTGAGTATGTATGGAAAGTGTCATATCATTTATAACATCCACCATATTTTATGTTGATCCATATCATGTTACATGTATCATATCTTTGGAAGTATCTTTCTGATGAATCTCATGATTTGAGTTGGGAATATCTTTATCTTGAGGTATATTTATCTTGAGCTAATCATCCTATTAGGATTGTTGATTAAAATAAAAATGTTTATCATAAGAAGATGATACCATTAGTCTATGTGATATGGTCACATTGTCTTATTTGTAAGAGAAATGGGAGTGGGAGGCACTGATGAGAGATTAGTGGCCTCATATATTTGATATGGATATTTCATGATAGGAATCTTGGTACAAAAAAAATTTATTATGGGGAGATTATAACATCTCATTGCCTTCTTTCAATCACTCCATGATCCTTTCATGACCACCTTTTGGTTGGGTCTTGTGTTAGGGTGTTTTCAGTGAAATATAAAGAAATATTTATGCTCTTTTGGTTGTGCATCGTTTGCACCCAAACAGGGAAAACCATGGCTTATTTCTGATAAACACATTATGATATTGTTCCCCTATAAATGGATTGATGATAAGAACTCTTAAAAACCCAACATTGGCATGATTATCCCTGATAGGATGTTGATGAGTCATATTTATCCTAAGCATGAGGGATGTTTTCACACATATTTAGTTGTGATCACTGATTTGAGATGTGTGAGGATCCTATTAAATGAAACTAATATAGTTATGGGTAGATGGAAATGTTTTTTGTTATGTTTTATTTGATTATAATAATTTTCTATAGAAGTATTTCACTCATGCTAAATGATTTATATAAATTATTTTTATAAAAAATTTATTCTGTTTTTAAATATTTTTTCATCTATTAAATTAACATCATGTTTTGTTTTAAATATTCAATGGTTATTCCATACCCTATTTTATTTGAATTGAAATTTTTATTAGTTTGTTGTTATGGAATTTATTTTGGAACACTTGGTCAGGCCCTTTTAGGATTCATAACTCGCATCATATCTTTTACATTGGGAATTTGTAGATTTTATTATTTTAGGTCTGAGAATAGGAAAAGCACCAATTGGAGGTGGTGGATGTTCTTGATCCTTGGGACAATGGATTACTGATGGTGATTTTTTGATCTAATTCCACTTTTTATGTATGGTTTTGAGACTTTTTTGGTTTGATGATGTAATTTTAGGTTGATGTTCCATTTTATTTGTTTATATATCTTATTGGGTACTATTTTACTTATTTGAATTCAGATACATTCTCTTTGAGGATTGTTGATATACCAACTTTTATCTATTTTATATTCAATTGTTTTTTGGAAAACCCATTCCCAATCAATTTGATTGTGATTACAGGTTCTAGTATCTAACTTGTTGGGATCGGGAATTACCTTCGTGATTTTCCAGATCCATCTTGGATATCAGGGTACTATAGTATCTCGGAAGGTTCATGACACTTTTCCATATTTATCAAACAACACATAAGGTTGATCTTAAAAAATCTCAATATTCTATTTTATGTAATCCCTTTTAAGCTTAAATAAATTTTAATATTCATATCTATAATATTTTTGATTTTAATGTTGATGTTCATAGTATAATAATTACCCAATACTTTTTTATTAATTCCATTATTCACTTCACCTCCCAAGTAGTTATCCGCAATATATTTTGAATTTAATTTTTTTGAAATATTCAAAAAATTTAAAAACATTGATAAATAGACACATCATTAATTCAATTAGAATTCTTGAAATAAAATTAATTACAAGGAAGAATAAGATTTTTGTTATGTTGTGGAAGTTTTGACATATTTTTTTATCAACATAAAAAATAGCTATGGATTTGAAAAAACAAGAACCATGTAAATTTCAATGAATCGACAGTGTTCAGATGGCACAAATGGACTATATTGTGTGGAACCCTATAGTAATATAAAATCAATATTCTCTAATTTTTCCTTGGATTTGTAAAATCTATACCATCTAAGGTATAGCCCAATTTTATACCATGAAGATCAATCTCAATGATTTATTTTGATCTATTCAATTCATAAAATCCATCGTGTAATGATATCATGAAGCGATAAAATGAATTTATACTATGGGATAATCATAGATTTCTAAGTGAGAATGTACAAACCTCTAGCGATACTCAAATTATCCTAGACACATAAAATATTATAGTTGTATCATTTACAATTAATAAATAATATCATTCAACAAAATAGAAAAACATTCAAATGTTTCATGAATGGATATGTGGAAACATCATCAGTTCTACTTGTAATGAATTTATATTTACTATTGAATCACCCTCATTAGTTATAATAAAATATTTATTAAACCAACGTTTCTAGATTCCCTAAATTCAATTTCAATTATTCAATGTGTTCAAATATTGAAAAAAAATCAAATGAAATCAATAAACATGTGCCTCTAGTTCCTTAAAAATTTAATTTAACTAAGAACTATAGATTTTGAAAATGTTATCAGTGCTCATATGTGAACTAAAATTACTATGTATGATAAAATATCTTGAGGAGGTTCGATATTATATAAAATATAATATTATAACTAGGTTTGAGATTATTATTTCTATTTATATTAGTAAAATGAGATCATTTTAGGAATAATTGATTGTATATAATTTATCATTTAATCAATGAGATAATTTAATAAACATAATTGAATTTAGATTATTTGTTAACATAGAATTGGGTTGTATAAAACATGATAAATCAATTATCCAATCCTAAATATTTAAGATTATTTTGGATCTTAAATTCAAAATAGTCTCTATTAAATAATATGGTTAGGGTAATTATAACCAATACCCATTGAAATTTATAATTTATTGAATTATATTATGATTATATTAAATTAACTAATTTGGTTTATAACCTTACATTATTAAAATTGACATAAACACTTATGGGTTCATTAAAATAGAAGGAAATTTTGTTCATGAACTATTTGTTATAATTTTTTCAGGGAAATTGGAGAATGTAGTTGGGGTAATATTTTTTATTGACAAAGTTGGAGATATCCAAGATGATATTTTTAAATTTTTATGTTTATTAAATTGTATATTTAGGGGGGGCATCTTGGGGGAGGAGGATGAAGAACCTGAATTTCAGGGAAGTGTTTTCAAGAGTTATTGAATATTAAATTCTAATTTATCATAATGATAATGACCCATCTGTTATTTTAGTTGATGAATTTTGAATCATTAATTTATTATATATATGATAGTGTTTTTATACTTCACTATAGTCCAGTTCATATTTTCTCAAATAATTCTAAGTGAAATAACTTTTTATGAAGTTTCTAACAAATCCAAAGAGGTTGAATATTTCATAAATCCATTTGAAGAAGTTTTTGAATTTTTTTTTCAAACGAAAATTGATATACTTCCAAAGCTACATATAAATTTCAGAGATTGTATAAGGGATTTGTAGATGATTTCTAGAAATGAAATAGTAGTCCTGTCTATAACACATGGCACACCAAATTACATTATAGGTCAGGAAAATATGGAAATTTCCATTAAAATAGTATATGAAAATAGTTCCATATATGTATAATATTCATTTAGATAGTACAAGGTTATTTATATCAAAAGTTATTTTTTCACTCTATTTCTAAGAGAATAGTATAAATCACGTTATTCCACCCATGAATTTGATATATCATTGTAATATATTTTTTATGGTTGATATAATGGTGAGAGGATCATTTTGAGAAGGGAAACCATTGATATTTTTTATTCAAGTAATTTAATGATTTTTTACATTCATTCCATCGGTACTAGTTTCACACCATAATTATTTCATTCAAAATTTTCTCTATTTTGTATTTATAGAAAAAAAATGTAAAAATATTTTTTTTGTTGAATAATGGAAATATATGTGCATGATATATTCTGGTATGGGGAGGTTAGACACATCGTGATGGTTCCCGTGGAGTAACAAGATCAATATATGGGAATGAAGATAACATTTTCATTATGAGTGTATTTATATAATGATTTAAAGTCAATATTATTATATATTCAATTAACTTCTCCTTCATGAAAAAAATAATGGATTTAATTTCATATATTTAAGTTATTATTAGAGACAGTTAATTGATATATTTTCATATATTAATTATACTAAATATAAAATTTATCTACTGGGAAACCCTGATATTGTCTCATGATATGGGAGAGATCATTCTATTCAAAAAAATTAAGAGGGATCATGGATTGGAGATATATATGAAAAGAGAAATAAATCTATACTTGTATAATAAATTCATAGAATAAGGGATATCCAAGATGTTATCTCACATAAAGAATCATACATGAAATTAGAGTGGATGAACAAGAAATATGTAAAAATTCAAATATATGTATAAACTCACAATAGATTAATAGAGATCAAGAGTAAAAATACATGGAGAGGCAGTGAGCTATCATATTGGTTTGGAGTGTTGATTTCTTTGGTTATTGAGTGTTTTAAATATGGAGGGTCAGTGTGACCACTATAAAATATAATAAAGTGTTATTTTTTGTTTTTTATGGGCATAAACACTTCACCATTTCATACTCAATTGATTATCCAAGTTTAGGTGAAGAACGTAAAATGTAATAAGTCCCTCAGTAATTTTCATTATCACTTTATATCGAATGTTAGTGGTATAAATTTTCCAATTAAAATAAATAAAATATCATAAGTGATCTTTTTTATAAATAATATACATATATGGTTCACCCTCAAACCTCATATGGTATTCTACTTACCTAGGATAAATATTTCTCATTATTAATTTTCTTCATAAATACTAATATCCTTTATATAAATTTATGTTTGAAGAATGGTTGTCAATCAACATAAAAATGATCAATTATTCATTATTCAATGAAAATAAAACTGAAGTCATACTTTTTTGTCTATTAGAGATGGATTAATATATACTAATGAATTAATACTCATATTTCATTATATCAGGGAATACTTTATATATTTTTCACGGAAATGTTCATGGAAAATATTTTCATGAGAATATTGTATTGAACTCCTACCATTCCATGGACTCAATTTCATTATTATTCTATTTGTTCAAAAGAAATTATACTAATGCTCTAATTTTTCTATATAATATATAAATAGATATAATTACCTCAAAATTCTATGATCATTAATGGATATAAAATAAAAATTATATCTGTTTGATCCATTAGTTGATAATAAGTGTATTTGTAGATCTATTAAAGGATGGTTAGTCTTGGTTCATAAACGAATCAGTGGAATGATTCTTTATCATTTGTGAAATTGAGATTGTTATGTAGGTATTTTATTACTAAAACAAATGAGATATATGATTGGAAATGGTTTTCACATCATCTCACATACTAGTTGATTTTACCTTCAAATAATAACTATATTAACCAAAAAACTTATTTTCACTAAGTTTATACCAAATCAAGTAATTTACAAAAAATTTGTGGGTTACAATTAGTAAAAATTTTATCATAACATAAATAATTGTAACAATCAATTGAATATGGAAATTCTATCCAATGAACTGCTTATATAGAAAATATTCTTTTCATCCTATTATAATTTTGAATGAACATTGGTCAATTTATGTTGGGTTTTGTTATACTTCATAAAATAACACCCAAAAAATATTTTATCCTCACTCATATATCCATTGAGGAAAATATATTATAACATACATATATTTTATGTTATTTTACATGGATATAAAGTTTATGTCATAATTAAAACGAACTCCCTGATACCAAGTTTTTTTCGTTATAAATTGTGTACATAATAATACTAAAAAACGTATTCAATTAACATGTCCAGTAATAATATATATAAATTTTTTACATTTGAAACAATTTACATAGTAATGTTATTTATTTTTCCTGAAAAATAAATTCACAATAAAGGGGGATCTCAATAGATCTATAAATTAAAATAAAAATGAGATGAGAAGAAAATATTTTAAGATCATAAACATGAGAGGAATGTCAATATAATATGAATGAAATTTTTAGTTCAATAAGATCATGGAAACAAAAAGAAATAATCTTGAGGAATAATAAAGTGATCATTGATCATGAATAGGAATGAAAAACCATAAGATGATCATTATCAAATAATTACATGTAAAATGTTCTCAAAATGTCAAATCATAAGAATAACCATGAGACTTTGAGTCATAAATAAATATTATGGCACAATAATAACTATCGATATCCAAAAATGTTTCATGATTAACCAAAAATAAATTCATATCATATTATAATTAGATAAAAACTGATGTTATTTGATATAGGAGATGTGTGATAATCACTTCTATCACATAACATAGTGAAATTAGGGTAACCATCCATGTCTCATAGTAATCTCATGATTTATAAAGTATTCACCAATACATGTAGAGAAATATAAGTTAAATCCTGCAATTCACATAATGAAAACCCATATAATTTTATTTTAAAAAAAATTGACATCATAACATAAAAACATAGAAAATTGAAAATTTATTTGAAAAAATTTCATAATGTATCACATTAAATAAAATAAAAATTTCTGATTGAAGATAGTAAAAAATCAACCACCTAAAAGAAACTTTTAATAAAATAATATTGAGTTGGACACATGAATCATAAATCCATAAAGAATATATCATTATGACATAGTGATGATAATGTTTGAAAATAAAATCAAATGAGTTTGTTTTACATCATTGAAACATTGACGTAAATACATTGATGAATAACTTTCAAAATAACAATAAAATGATTGAAAAAAATTAAAATATTTTTTTTAATAAAAATATACAAATAACAAAACCTAAGAATAAAATATCATAGTTGAATAAATATAGAGTCAAAAAAAAATTATAAAATGATACACAAAGAAATACAATTTTAATTACTTTATACTATTTAGAGAACCCCACATTGATAAAAGAATTATAAAATTTCTTTTTGATAACTGATAAAGATAAATATGATGCGTATATGTAACGACCCACCTTCAACAAGATGGGAGAAGGGAAATAAAACTTCCAGAACCCTCCTTATTCTAGTTGAAGGAGAGATAATGACCCCCAAGTCCCACCTTCAATAGGCCCTGAAGTGGTGACTGGCACTAAAGGTATATAATCACACATAATATGGAAGGCATTGCCCTTTTATTTTATAGGATCGGGAGATACGATGGTAAAAACGCAAATAAATCCAAAACCGAATATAGAAGTAAAGTAAAGCCAAAAATCCATTCCCATATGCATGCTCCAAATAATGTGCTACAAATTTCAAGAAAACTCCAAAGCGAAGTACCAAAATAAAATAAAAGCAGCAACTTCAACTGTCCCAACATCTGATCTAATAGGGTCTGACCCCGTCTTCGATGTCCTACGGGAAACCTTGAAGCAGTTTTATATATGTAGGGTGACTATACTGGTATACTCAGTAGGTAAAACCAAAAGCCCCTGTGCACAAATGGGGAGGAATTCTAATGCCCCATGAGAAAAGGAGATAACCAAAGCACCTAGAAAGGAAAATATCCCCCCAAACCTCACCAAGGTACACTCCCAAAATAACAAAAGTCAAGTAAAGTAATAGTAATTACACATCAATGTTTGGGTACCCCGCACCACTTTCTCACTGGTTATTTAAGAAATCCCACATGTTAGACTTCTCCCTCAATTCTCCCCAAAGCCCCAGTGATGCACCAACAACAACCTTTTGGGTCACAACAACCACAGTTATTCTTACAAACACCTGTTCCACCACAACCACATGTAACCATGCCAGCAGTAACCTAGGCCAGAACAACTACTGCCACGCCCGAACACACCTGGTCCTAAACAACTACTGCCATGCCCGAAGACACTTGGGCCTCATCATGAAGACACTTGGGAAACAACCTACCTGCACACACTTGGGCCAACCACAACAAAACACCCTGCCTGAACAATCATGGGAAATAACAGACCTCAGGCCATCACAACCTTCCCAAAGAGTCTTGGGATACTCAGGAAAGAGAGCATAAAAGGAGCTAATAACCATCCACTCATAGGAGTGCTGGGAAAAACACCCTCCCCCATGAAATGAGGGTGTTCGGAATAAAGTTCTCAACTTGGGTGGGGTGTGAATAAGAAACATAAGTACTAAATTACACAAATAGGTAAACAAGAACTCATCCCAACCTAGGGTTTCCAAAAATTATCCCACACACAAATACCCTTGTTACTATTCATTCATAAAAAAAGAACAACAACCACAACTAAGGCACAACTCATTCATGGAAAACAATTATCCATGGAACCAATTATTGTTATCATATTCAAGTTCTTCCTTTTAAATAATTATTTACTATTGGACAACTAATAGACATAACCACTAGCCAAGGAATTAAAAATAGTCAAGAAACAATTTAATCATTCACACCCAGTTCTCTTCTAAAGTCACAACAATAAAAGGGATTTGTGAGATCCCTTGAAATACAAGAACCAAACCAAGCCCCAAAATATTTCCCCACACGATCTTATATCCACAAACCAATAAATGCACAATAGGGGATCCCATCCCCATCCACTTCACCCCACAAGCATCAAGTGGAACAACCACACATATTATTAAGAAAGATCAAGGGAGGTTTTAGATTCAAACACACCATTAATTATGTTCTTTATTTCCTTTTGGTTAACTGGGGTGATCACATAAGGATTTGTTTCACTAGACAACCATTTAATCAACAAATTTTACGTCATTAAATAATTTCCCAGTTATAACCATTCAATCATCACAGAAGATAGGGGTTCATTAGACCACAAGGAAGGACCTATAATGGCGATTATTTTTACTGGACATAAGCCCATACAATTCATGACATATAATAAAAGATAAAAGAGTACAATAGCATCATCAAACACAACCCTTCATTCTTTAAATCCCATTTATTGTCATCATTAAGGTTTGGTTTCATCCATCCCTGAAGGAAACATTATCATACTCACCCTGCATGATACACGACAAATAGGGAAAAAGGAATAACCCTACATGGATGATCAACGATCGAAGTTTTTCTCCTCATACCAAGAACTAGGGATGAACGACTTATATGGGAAGAACTCTGAGGACTCTAAGAGTGAGTAGGAAAGGCTACAGAGTAGGCACACCACTAGCCTCAGGAAGGGTGACTCCAAAAGTACCAAGGAAAGTAAAAGAGACCATCCAATAAGAAAAAGAATATTCATGTGATAAATGGCGAGATCCTTGAGTTGTGGGATATGAAATCTTGAATGTATTTAAAGGAAGATCATGGTTTCACCATGCGATTGGATGGTTACACACGATGGAATTAATTTTTGTTTAATAATTTTCATCGGAGAGGTGGCCATAACAGCTGTGAGTTTAAGGGTTTCCTTTAAAAAGATGAAAATGTGTAACAAGGGTGAACAATAAAGTACAAGAAAAAGGTTGTGACACTGAGGAAAAAGATATACGTTTTGGTAGGTCAAGGGTAGCCCGGATCTTGGGGAACTTTATATATCATTTATGGGCTTTATAAGGATTTGAAAGGGGTATTAAAACACTTTTATATCAAAATATACGTTGTGGGGGTTAAACTGGAAAAATTTGGAAGCTGGAATAAACAAAACGTGACACTATTTGGTGAGACACCATAATGGTTCCACCGTCACGATGTGCGACCATGATGGTGTGACAGCTTCGGTGTCATCGTCACAGTGACACCATAATGGTGCCACCGGTTTGGTAGAACACTATATGCTATGCCACTTTTTTGGTGTGCAACAATAAGTGGTTCCACTATTTCAGTGTGGGACTGTAAGCGGTGCTACCCTTTCGGTGTGCGACCGTAAGCAGTGCCACCGTTTTGGTGTGCGACCGTGATAGTGTGACTGCTACGGTGCCACCGTCATGGTGCCACCATCATGGTACCGCCGTGATTGGTGTGACCACTATGGTGCTACCATCACGGTGCCACCTCCACGGTGCCACCATCCCAGTGTCGCTATTCCCGTGCCGCCATGACTGGTGACACCATTTTTGTGGAACTGTTTGGTAGAACTAAGTTTTTGGAAAACTCTTCAATGAGTCATTGTTTTGTCTATTACATCAGATACCTCTCAAATTATTCTTTCCCTCTAGAATCCAATCTAGACCAGAATAAAAGAGAGGGGTCCGAACATCCACCACAAAATATACCTCAGGAGTAAACATCCTCGACAGCTAGAAACACCTCTCCCTTAAGCAACCACACAAACATGTAGTGGTCATACCATCTAGTCATATGGATTGGGGAGTCCCTTCCTCCATTTCTAGATAATATCCACTTTGGTCAGCACTGGTACACCCGCATGGGTTTAATCTCATCCACCTTAATGTGTTTATATTAGGGATCAGGTCCTCCCCTCCGTACAGTCAGGACTCTTCACACACATTTAGGGAACATGGGAAACAATCCATTTCATAGTTAACAGGTTCAATCACTGCCTCAAAAAAAGTACAAAACTAAATAGAACAAAACTCAAAACAACTCTGGGTACTGGGAAGACATATGTGTGTCTCATTCCCAAGTACTCTCCTCAAGGCCACCATGCCTCCATAACACACAAACCAATGGAATGGTTCATCCAAGATTCACATTCTCCTCACTATCGTCGATCCTCACTGGTCACGCCACAAATGTCGCATCGTCCTCAGTATCCAAGTTCCCCCAGTCGAGGATGTGTGAATCATCATGTAGATACCAACAAAGCTAAGACATATGGAAGATGTTGTGAGCCCTATGTAGTGGCAGTGGTAGTGCCAGCTGAAAAACCACTTCACCGACCTGTGGAAACACCTGAAAGGGTTCCCCAAACCTGGGTTAAAGCTTACTCCCACTACCAAACCTCGGTTGTCCACATCGTGGGAAGACCTTCAAGAACATCTGGTCCCTAACCTCAAACTTTAAGGGTCTCCTCCTATGATCAGCATACGACTTTTCCAGTCATGGTCCGCCTTCATCCTCTCCCATATAAGCTGAATCTTCTCTATCTTGCAATGCACTACCTCCGAGACAAGAATATGTGCTTCCTCGACCTCTTCCCAACACATGGGTAAGCAATACAGTATATCATACAAGGATTTGAAAAAATCCATGCCAATGGTAGAGTGACAGGTGTTGTTATAGGAAAACTCTAGTAGAGGCAAGTGTCATATCCCCAATCCCCCAAAGTCAAAAACACATGCCCATAGCATATCCTCCAAAATCTGGACGGTCTGCTCTCTCTGTCATCTATCTGGTGGTGCAATGTAGTGCTGAAGTATAGCTGGGTGCCAAAATCTTGCTGCAATCCCTTCCAGACATGTGAGGTAAATCGAGTTTCCTGATCTGAGACTATAGACCTCAGAACTACATGTAACTGCTCCACCTCTTCCATATACCTATGTGTTAAGGAGTCCACCACACTCGACTCCTTGATTAGAATAATGTGAGATTATTTCATTATCCAGTACACCACTATCCTGATAGTATCACAGCCCCCTTGATATTTGGGTAGTCCCGTGAAAAAATCCATCAAGATGTCATTCAACTCCCAGTCTAGGACATATAAAGGTTGTAACAGACCTCCTAGGACATGGTATTCAGCATTCACCTTCGGACACACGATTCTCTTTGCCAAAAACTCTACCAATGCTTTCTTCACCCTGGGCCACCAAAACTGGCCCCTTAAACCCTTGTACATCTTGGAAACTCCTGATTGTACCGCCAGGGGTGAGTATTGGAACTCACCAAGTTCTCTATTGCACATTTCCATCGCGATAAAGAACATTCCTTGAAACAAAATTAGATTCTTCCCATCATCCGGCCATCCTCTCGGAGCATCACCCTAGCTAACACGATCACAATTCACTTTAGCAACTGAGTCCCCCCACTGAAACTACTCCACCTACTAAAAAAAGAGGATTGCACTATCATCTAGAACAGATAGTCTCTTCCATCCTACACCCCTGCATCCAAGTGTAGAGTAGATAACTCTTCCATATCCTTCCAAGAATATGTTTATTCTTCAACCACATCCTTCTATGAATTCTTGCTCAAGGCATCGGCCACCACATTCCCCTTTTCGGAGGTTTAGGAAATTTCTAAGTTGTAGTTCAAAAGAAACTCCATCCACCTCTGCTACAATAAGTTCAGGTCCTTTTAGGAGAAGATATACCTCAATATTTTTTGATTCATGAAGACCATGAAGTGTTATCCAATGAGGTAATGTCGCCACAACTTTAGTGTGAACACGACCGATGAAAACTCCAGATCAGGGGTGGCATAGTTACACTCATGAGGATGTGACTTCCTAGACCCATAAGAGTTCGCCCATTGTTGTTTCATCAGCACACACCCCAATCCTTGGCCGGAAGCATCATAGAACACCTCAAATGTCACCCCCTTCTTCTGGAAACCTCATGACAAGGAAACTAACCAACTTACCTTTTAGATATCTAAAGGTTGTCAGGCACTTCTCACTCCATAAAAAATCCTGGTCTTTTTTAGTCAAGGTTGTCAAAGGTTCTGCAACTCAAGAGAATTTGGGTATGAATCTCCGGTAGTAACCTATTAGACCTAGGAAACTATGAACTGCTGCCAGATTCTTGGGTACTTCCCAAGAAACACCTGCTTTGACGATTAAAAGTTCCACTTCTATTCCCTTCTTGGACAATACGTGCCCAAGGACCTCTCGTGTCTAGAACATGAACTTGGACAACTTCCCGTAGAGTTGGTGTCATCAGAGGACCTCTAAAATCATTCTTTGAGGCTCAATGTGATCCTCCTTTGATCCTAAGTAAATAAAAATGTCTCCAATAAACACGACTACGAACTGGTCTAGATATTCCCAGAATAATATGTTCCTGAGTCCCATGAACATGGCTAGTTCATTCATAACACTGAATGGCATGACCATGAACTCAAAGTGCCCATATCTACACTTGAAGGCAATCTTCAAAATTTCACCCTCTTTAACCCTCAACTGGTGATATCCTGACCTCCAATCAATCTTGTAGAACCATCATTCCCCCTTCAACTGATCAAAAAGGTCATAAATCCTTGGGAGGGGGTAACAGTTCCTGACCGTCACCTGGTTCAGCCTCCAGCAGTCTATACACATCCTGAGACCACAATTTGCAATCTTAGTGAACAAGACCAGAGAACCCCATGGTGACGTGCTTGGTCAAACAAAACCCTTCTTCATTAGTTTTTCAATCTAAATATATAACTCTCACAACTCATAAGGCACCATCCGATAGGGAGCCATCTAAATAAGAAGGGAACCGGGTTTCAAGTATATCCCGAACTCAACATCACGTCGGGGGGTAGAGTCATCACCTCTCCGTGGAAGATGTCCATGAACTCACTGATGACCCCTGATACTTCCACCATCTATGTATCTTCCGACTCCATTGATAGCTCAGATAACAAGGAAATGAGTGGCTCCACTCATTGGCTGCCCTTCTAGAAACCATGCTCGCTGAAAAAAGCTACATGTTGGCTGCCCATATCTAAATATATAAGACTTCTTCAGAAGCAGTCAATAAAATAAAACATTGAGAAAAGACAATAGATGCCTAGAATGACATCATACGACTTCATATGTATCAAAATACAGTCCCCAATAGAATGAGGTGGTCCTAACATCAGTCTACATCCCTAGAAAACAAGAGAGAAGATGGTCTGGCCTCCGACTGGCGTACTCAAAATGGGGGGCACAATAAGTTTCTATGTGTCTAGACCTAGATCATGGGATAACTGGGTGCAAAAAAGGAGTAAAAATATCCGGAATCTAATAAGGTGTAGGCAAGTGTTCTAAAAAAGTTGATCGTTCCTCAAACGACTTCAAGCCCTACTGGAACTGCTGCCTCTACGGCATGCAACTACCCACGCCTATCTCTTCTGCCACTCGACTGCCAGCCTCCTCCCCTACCGCGCCCTGGTCGAGGCCCTTGAGAATAATCCTGAGCCTAGCCTCCTCCTGAAACATCTGCTCTCGGGGGAGTGGGAGCTCTCGATCCCTACTGCTGCTACTAAAAAGGCTTGGCTGGAAACTACTTCTGTTGAGGTGAGTGTTGAAACTTCCCACCCCTAATATATTACACATGGTCCGAGAACTGATTCTAAAGATTCCCATGACTACCACAGATGAATAATCTCAGTCCTTAGCCTACAAAGAAGGTGCGGGGACTGGGAGATTGAAACTAGAACTGTTGGGGCCTACTCCCCACTTGTCGAAACCTAGAAGGCTCGGATGCTGGAGGCCTACTACTGATGGTCTTCCCCTTTTACAAGACCAACTGGCTCCTCTCTCATGGCACACCTCCCAGAGTGTGCATCCTCTCCACCACTTCGTCCTTCTTTTAGACCTCCATGTATATTGGTAGAGTGATGGTAGTAACAACATACTGAAGATTCGGTCTGAGTGCCTCCTCTAAACGTCTCGCCTGAGACTCCTCGTCCATAAAGAGGTTTGAAGAAAAGAGAGGGAGATCCATGAACTTGATCCAAAACTCCCTCACTGACATGTTCCATTGTTGAAGAAAGTGTAGCTCATTCCTCTTCTACTCCTTCATCGTGGAAGAGAAGAATTTTTCTCGGAACTCCCTCTTGAAGTCAGTCCATGAAACCTTGGCCTCCCTCTTCTCCCCATGATAGAGAATCCACCATAGACGTATTTTTCACTTCATCTAGATTACATCCAGAGAATCCCAGTACTCTGTCGAAGACCGGATCAAGCTGAAAGATATCACTATCTTTTCGATCCAGCTCTTTGTCTCCATGTCTAAGACGCTGCCCTCATAATTCCTGAGGGTCTACCACTGGAAGGAATGAAGCATCATCTGCCATTAGTCATCCTCCTCATCTTGATCATCCATCTTCTGATCATCAAAATCATCCTCATGGGCCTTGATCGCCCACACTACCCATGGTTTCCATTTGGGTGACATAGCTGCAATGTAAATGAGGAATGCCTATGCCCGAGTAATGTAGATGATTTCTTTTTAAAAAAAATTAGAATTTTTATTTATTTTAAATCCCCAAAATACCTAAGACACACAATAATACAAGTCATTATGATTCATGTACCTTTCCTAGGGTCTCTATCCTACAATCTGTGTAGCCTCACTTTGTCGTTCGGTGGGTCCAGATTCCTTGCATCGGATCATGAGGGGCCCTAAAATCCTATGTTCTATATAGTCTTTCCAGACCTATTTCACATGCCAAGATTGCCTAAAACTATTTCCATACCATCCCATACAATACTCATTGTGCCTAACCTTGGACTCCATCCTATCTCTCAACTATCACCTCTGATACCATTCTTTCACGACCCGCCTTCACTAATAAGAGAGAGGGGAAATCAAACTGTAGACCCTTACTTCCTCAAGTAGAATGAGAGATAATGAACCCTGAGTTACACATTCAATAGGCCCCAGAGTCGCGACTATCACCAAGGGTATATAATCACATGTAATATGGAAGGCATTACCCTTTTTATTTAGTAGGATAGGGAGATATGATGGTAAAAACAAAAAAACTCCAAAACTGAAGGTAGAATTAAAGTAAAATCAAAAATACATTCCCATATGCATGTTCCTAATAAAGTTCAACAAAGTAAAATAAAAATCCAAAGGGAAGTACCAAAATAAAATAAAATCATCAATGTAAATGGTCTCGACATCCAAGCTAATAGGGTCCAGCATGGTCCTTAAAGAACTCCTAGAAACTGGAAAGCAGTTTTATATACATAGGGTGAGTATACATATATACTAAGTAGGTAAAATCAAAATCTCTCATGCACTAGTGGAAAGGCATTCTAATGCCCCGTGAGAAAAATTGATAACCAAACCACATAGCAAGGAAACTGTCCACCCAAACCTCACCAAGGCACACTCCCCAAATAACAGAAGTTACATAAAGTAATAGTAATAACACATCGATGTTTGGGTACCCTACACCACCTTCACATAAGTAATTTTAGACATCCTATGCGTCAGACCTCCCCTTCCATTCTCACCACAGTCCCACTGCCACCCCAACAACAACCTTTTGGGCCACCACAACCATAGTTACGCCCACAAACACCTAGGCCACCACAACCACACGTAACCACACCTAAAAACACCTAGGCCAGAACCATTAACACCACACCCAAAGACACCTGGGCTTGAACAACTACTGTCAGGCCCGAAGACACCTGGGCCTCGTCCTGAAGACACTTGGGAAACAACTTTCCCACAAACACATGTGCCAACCACCCCAACATACCATGTCCAAAGATACTTGGGCTATAATGGACTTCAGGCCATCACAACATGCTCGATGAGTCTTGGGATACTCTGGAAAGGGATCAGAAAATGTGTTAATAACCATCCACTCATAGGAGTATTGGGAAAAACACCCTCCCCCATGAAATGGGGGTGTTGAGCATGAAGTTCTCAACTTGGGTGGGAGTGAATAAGAAACATAAGAACTAAATTATACATATAGGTAAACAAGAACTCGTCCCTAACTAGGGGTTCCAAAATCAGCCCATACACAAACACCCTTGTTAATATTCATTCATAAAAAACAATCACAATAGCCACAACTAAGGCACAACCCATTCTCAGAAAACAATTCCTCATGGAACCCATTCATGTTATCATATTCAAGTGATTCTTTTTATATAATTCTTTCTATCAGACAACTAAAAAATATAGCCACAAGACAAGGACGGAAAAATAGTCAAGCATCAACTTAAGAATTCACACATGGTTCTCTTATATAGTCACAACAACAAAAAGGGATCTGTGAGATCCCTTTAAGTACTAGAACGAAACCAAGCCCCAACATATGGCCCCACACGGCCTTAGATCCACCAACCAACAACTTCACAACAGGCAATCCCATCCCTATTCAGGTCACCCCACAAACATCAGGCATAAAATCAACACATATTATCAAGAGAGAGCAAGGGATTTTTCATATTCAAACACACCATTTATTAAGTTCCATCTTTCTGTTTGGTTAATCGGGGTGATCACACAAAGATTTTTTTCAATGGACATCCATTTAATCAACCAAGCGTATATGATTAACCAATTTCTATGTTATATCCATTCAATCAACACATAAGACATGGGTTCATTAGTGATCACGGAAGAACTAATAATGGCCAATATTTTCATTGTACATATACCTATACAATTCACGACATATATGAAAAGATAAAATAGTACATCAGCATCATCAAACACACCCCTTCATTCTTTAAACACCATTTATTATCTTCATTAAGGTTTGGTTTCATCCATCCCTGAAGGAAACATTAAAGAGAGACGAAGGAAGAATACCCACCCCGCATTATACACAATAAAGAGAGACGAAGGAATAACCCTACTTGGATGATCAACAATCAATGTTTTTCTCCTCGTGCTAAGAACTAGGGATGCGTGACTTGCAGGGGAAGAACTCTGAGGACTCCAAGAGTGAATAGGAAAGGCTCCAGCACAGGTGAACCACTGGCCTCCAGAAAGGGGACTCCAAACACACAATAGAAAGTAAAATAGACCAGCTAAAAGAAGAAAAAATCCATGTGACATAAAAGGTGAGATCCTGGAGTTACAGGATATCAAATATTTAATGGATTTAAAAGAGAATTGTGGTTTCACCGTGCGATTGGATAGTTACACATGATGGAATTAATGTTTATTAAATAATTCAAATTGGAGAGGTGACTATAATGGTTTTGAGTTAAAGGGTTTCTTTTAAATAGAGGAAAACATGTAACATGGGTGGAACTAGAAAGTACTAGAAAAAGGGTGTGACACTGAGGAAAAATCTAGAAATTTTTGTAATTCAATGGTCACATGGATTTGAGGGGATTTTAGATATCATTTATGGTATTTAAAAAGCTTTTAAAGGGGTATTAAAACAGTTTTATGTCAAAAAATACATTACGGAGGCGAAACCAGAAAAATTTGGAAACAAGAAAAAACAAAGGGCGACACCGTTTGGTGACACACCGTAATGGTTCCACCGTCACGGTTCCACCATCACGGTTCCATCATCACGGTTCCACCATAAGTGGTGCCATAATTTCATTGTGCGACTATTATGGTGCGACCCCTAGGGTTCCACCATCACAGTGCCACCGTTTTGGTGTGCGACCATAAGCGGTGCCACTGCTTCAGTGTGTGACTGTAAGCGGTGCCACCGTTTCAGTGCGTGATCTGATGGTGTGAACTCTATGGTTCCACCGTCACAGTACCATCGTGATCAGGTGACTGCTATGGAGCCATTGTCACAGTGACACCACCATGGTGACACTGCCATGGTGCCACCACCTTGGGGCTGCCATGACCGGTGCTTCAATGATTGGTACCACTGTTTCAGTTAAACCATTTGGTGGAACTGAGTTTTTAGAAAATTCATTAATGAGTCATAGTTCGTTCCATTATAGTATATAATATGGAAATTAATTATATTTTATAATAATAAATGATAACATTTTATTTATGAAACAACACCTATAATGAAGAGATAAATTCAATATAGTGGAAGAGAATTATTTTTAACAACATCATATTTATATAATATTTGATATTAAATAAAGATTATGTTTTTAATATTAAAATTTATTTTTTATAAGCAGAATGATATAATTTGATATGAAATATATATGTTATAAAACATATCATACAAGGGATAATATATTTAATGAATAATGGTTATGAATCATGAAATAAAGATGGTTTAATGGGAAAAATCCCATATACGTTTTGTAATCTATGAATGCATGGTATTTAGGGGGGAGACAAATGAATGGAAGAGAAAAAACATGAATAAAATTGAATTATGGTAAAATATTTCAATTTTGTAGTTATAAAAATCAAAGAAATATAATTGGAGTATAATATTAAACATGGAATAATGTTGGGGAATTGATACAATGCCCATTACTTTATATTAATACACATATAAACCCCCAATCAAAACCATAATAAAAATATACGTGTATTCTTAATAAACTACAAAAAAATATATTTTTTACCTAATTACATTAGTTTTTTATCTTATAGCCCCTTTATGAATAAGATATTACAGAATTAATATTTGGATGTTGGATTCCCATTTTGTTACAAACTTGTTTCAGTTTGGTATTTTTTATCCACGTTCCCGAGCCATGTTTTAAAAAAATATAAAATATTCAGAGAGATGACATATATGTTTTCGATAAATTAATGGAGTTATATGACCAATTTAGGGATGTTACAGTGTGGGTTTTTAATGAACAGTAATATGTTCTCTTTTTAGTGAATATTGAGTTTATTGTAAAATTGAATTTGTGATGAATATATTTATATATAGTATGATTAATGAATTATAAACAAATCATAAATTAATATTTAATTGAATATATATCCATAATTTATGTTTTCTTAATCTGTCGTGATGAATTATTGATAACTTTATTAATGTTGGTGGTAATATAGACCAAAATGGTAATATTTTATATTTAATCAATAAATATTAAAATGTTATTATATCACATGAAAAAAATTATAAAAAATATTTATTTCAATTTATTTTTATTATAATGTTTAATTATGTTGAACAATATATGGATGAAGAACGAAATAAAATGAATTATATAAAACACAACACATACATTGAAGAGTCAACATCGATCAAAAACACACCCATAGAAATGAATAAATATGAGTACATCCTTTTGATGAAGAGACATAATATATGATAGGGGATTTTAAACCAAATAAATGGTTATAATTATGGTGGTTCAGGGAGAAATAATTTTTTTGTGTATGCTTTTTTTTCATGAGAAACTAATATTTTATTGCGTAAAGTATGTCCTTTTACTAGGTCAATAGATTTAATATTGATGAATAATGGGGATGATCCATGCATCCCATGATTTTAATGGTTATCATTATTTTTAGATTAAACATTATGTTTATGTTAATAACATGTGGACTATTTAATAACTTATTGTGGGTGTCACACATGTTATAAAATCCCAAACTTTTCATACATAAATATTGAATTATTTTAGATGAATATTCTATATATAGTATAATGATCTATTCCATAACCATGAAGTTTATTTAAATTTGGATCCTATATCTATAAAGATCTTATTTTGATACATTATTCATCATCTCTCACAATTTTCGTCCTAATTTTTCCCTTCTTGACAAACCCTTTATAAAACAATTCATTACATTAAGGGGAAAATAAACATAAGAAATGGTGATCTCAGATACTAAGTAAGGGAAAACATGGGAGATATCAATTGATGATCATATGAAATAATAAGATAAGAATAGGGGTATGAGATAAAAAATAACATACAATCTTTATACCTAGTCTGTTAAGGATCAAAAATATTATTCATGCCATAAATAATTTTAATTTCAAAAGGAATGAATCATAAGAGTGAGACATATTGATAAGTAAATCATAAACCAAAGGTACATTTCACAAACGTGCCTTAGCATCAATTAATATAAATAATTTAATATTTCAAGAGTATAAATTATGATCATCGAGTCATAACAAATTGGTAATCAATGCATGTTCCCAAAAGTAGATTAGCCACAATTAATTGTTTCCTATAGTGGATCGCCATGTCAACGTTTTTCCTATAGTGGATCAAGAAATTGAATATTTCAAATAATTATCACATAAAATATAATATTTTTCCAAATTAATTATAGGGTTATATTATTTTTGGGCCACCCATAAAATAATTAAACACATTCCTATGTGTTCCAAAATATCTTCAAACATTATCCATATAATCAAATCAAAAACCAGGGAAGGCAAATAGATTTCATTAAAATTTTATCAATTCAACATAGAATAATACCTAAAAATAAATGGATTTAATAAAAATCTTATTATCATAGTCCTAAACCATGTAGTGAAACAATAGGTATTGTATAATTGGATCATATCTGTATCACATCATAAAAAATCAATGGATTTTTATCATAGATGAACATTCCATTAAAATATCACTGAAATATTTCTAGAGGAAAATACCCTTTCTAATTTAAAAATCACTTTTATAAATATTAATATTTATAAAAAAATTTTAAACAAAATTTTTTAAAAAATATAATTAGTAGCCTATAAATAAATAATCAACATATTGAATGGTCTTGATAGTGGGAAATTATATTCATTCTATATAAGTTAAAAGAAAACATTTATTTCACACTTTTATAGATAAATTAAAATAGTACCTCATTCTTAAAATGACAATAATATTCCATTTAAAACCAATTTATAGAAAAATAATCCAATGGTAATAATTAAATTAAAAAATAATAAGAAAATATTAAAATGATTCATGAACACATTTTAAAAAAATAGATATGGAAGAAAATGGATTTTAGCCTGAATAGAGAAATATAAATTATTTTCCTTAAAACCCCTTTTTTGATCAATTGAATATGTAATGTGATTAATATTAAAGGAAAACATATATTCTTAAGAAATAACAAGATGGTCAAAAAAATAAATGGATTTATCAAGTAAGTATCATATAATTTATGTTATGGAAATTCATGCACAAAGATTCCATATTTAAAATAGGATTAAAATTATAATCCCTTAAATCATGTCATATCCTCCTTTAATAGTTCCCAAACATCCTATTTTTTTGGTTAGAATCCTTTACATACCTCCCTAATAACCCTAGGAATAGTATTTTAATAATACCATCACCAACACTTCATTGTTAGGGAATTCGAAAAGATGAATGTGTAGGGTTTGGTCGATATAGAAGGCTTGATGTTATCTAATGAAGAGAATGGATGTGTATACTACTAATATAATGGGATAGGAATGACAAAGAATTTTTTAAAAGTTTTAAATATTATAAATAATTTTCTCAATATAAATGATTCCAAACAACCATTAATTCTAATTTAAATTTCCTAAATATGAAATAACAACATCCCATAAAATTTTGATATATTTTTGTGTAATTTTAAAACATATCATTTTTATTAACACCTTCATTAAAAAACTTGACCTTAACCTTGGGAACAGTTATTTCCATCATAAATGGTTATGGAAGTTACCCAAATGTAAATTCTAGTAAAAAATTGGACAGAGATGATATGTTCAACCATATTCTACTCACATATCCAAGTATTAAATTTTTATGAAATTTAAATCATTTAATAAATTATTATTTATTATAAAATATCATTATTCTCCATTTTTGAAATGTTCTTCAAATTTGACCATAAAGATACCAAGAAAAATATGAAAATCCAATTTAATAATTTTCCAAATTCTATATAGGTTATATTTATCTTCAAAATTCATATAACAAACATATTAATCATAATTATACTACATATAATATTTTGAAAAATATTTATTTTATTTTTCTATTTATTAAATAAATATTTTGTCAGAGTTGAATAATATTTTAAAGTAATTTTCCAATCAATAATAATTAGAAATAAATTACCATGATAAAAAAGAAATTTTACCTCAAACAACTATTTATAATTGAACATATAAACTATGAATCACTATATGAAAACTATTGAAATATTAAAACAAAGAGTGTACTGTTTTTACAATTATTTACATAAAAATTAACATCCTTGAAAAATGGTATGGTATTGTTTTAAGAGATTTTATCTTGGGTTCAGAGTGATTATGAGAATTTTGGAAGTTTGTGCGGAGATTATTTTATGTGATGGCTATAGAGGGAATTTAGCTCAAAAATCCCAGATTTACTAAGTAACTTTTGTGTTGGTCACAATATATGAAAATTATTAAGGGAGTAAAATATGTTACCCAATACTCCTTATTGTTTAAATCATAAATTCATCAATCATGATAATTGAACAGGTGAAAATATTTTTTCTTCATAAATGTAATATGTTAAATTTACATCGTAAATAATTTATTAGCAACATAAACCCCTCATACACCATAAGTTGTTTTTTCTATAAGCCTGAATCATAATTCCTTTAGTTTATTCTTCCCCACATCAAACCCTAGGTATCCACTCTGGTGATTTTGGATGTATTTTCCACTTCTATATCACTTCGTTTGGTGCTCGATCTCCATCATGGTTGTGTTTCTTTTCTTGAGGTATGCAGACTTTCGTATTCCTCGTTGCTCTTGTTATTGATGTGGAATTAGGCTATATTTATCGATATATGGTCATGTGGTCATGTTCTCCATCATTTCTTCTATATTTGATTTGTGATCTTTATCAAGGGGAAAACCCTTATGTAAGTTGTAGTGTGGTGTGTGATTTATTCCAAGTATATTATGTTATATCCTCCCAATTGATTTTTTTTATATAATTCATGCTATTTTTTGGGGAAAAAATTTGGGACCTATATTTTTATCTCTATATTACACTTTGTTTGTGTGAATCCAACTGTGTTTAATCTTTAATTGAGCTTGAGGTATGTGGATTCATCTCTAATTTATATTGGATGAATCATTACTGGTCCCGGTTTTAAATTTTTTTAATAATAAATGGCATGGTTGATTTGTGTGACTAATTTTTTTTTGTGATAAAGGACGTCTTTCTATTGTTTTGTTAAATGAAAAATTGTTTTCAAATAATTTTGAAATTTATTGCTAACTTATTTTCCAAAGGATGTTTTTTATTGAAAAAATTATTTTTTGGAATTGATTCTTCAATTTAAATTCATTTGAGATTAATTTGATAATTACGTTAAATGGGAAACCTTCAGTACCTAGGTAAATAGTAAAATATTGTGCCTCATCCATTTTATTTTCTAGGGGCTCACTCATGGGGTGTTATCCTAATCCCTATTATTATTGTTCTAGGAACTTGATATTGACATTTTCTAGGGGTTCGCTCATGGGGTTTTCTTATACTCCTTATCCATATATTCTAGGAATATGAGAGTACTCTAATCAATTAGTTTTGAATGAGTAACATTCTAGCATGACCTTTTGTGATTCATGGACAAATATACATTGTTCATTGATTTGTAATTTTTTTTGATATTAAATATTTTTTTAATTTTTATTTAGGATTTGATATTGTTTTTCCTATATTTATTTTAGTGATGTCGAAAAAATGAAATATTTACCATGCTTTTGATATAAAACTGATTTACCTTTTATCATTACATGGTTTCCCTAAAATGAGGATATTGGTATTATTTCTACAGTTACATGATATGGAACACCTTGGTGGGATTATATTGATCCTATTTATCTTACACACATCACACCCCTTCAGTAGTGTGTAGATATTGTATTGTCGTTTATTGTAGGGTTGGGAATGGCTCTATAGTGATGTGGTCTTGTTCTTGTCATCTTGGTATGGGTAGTTAGTATTTAGATACTAGTATTTTTTTCCAAAAAATACATGTTGTAGTGGTTTTTGGTTTAGTTTTTTTTTTATTAGACCTGCAACATTAGTATATTTGGATTTTGATATGTTTCTCTACTGCTACTTTTATTTGATTATAGAATATGTTTCTTCTTACTTTAAAAAAAATAACAATATTAATGGTATATATATTATATGACTACTATTTAGGGTGGTCAAAATGAATCCATAGGGTTGTTGTTGGATTCCTATGGATTAGTCTCTAGGTCATCGGGATTGAGAACACCCTATAGGTCTATGGAAATCTAGTTCAAGTACTAGTATTGGAGGGTATACAAGGTTAAATCATTATAAAATGGTATCAAATAATGGTTATGATCATTTTGGGGATGTTGTTAAAAAGGATATAGGTTTTTTGAGACTTTAGAGGTAGGTTTTTATTAGTGAATGGCTATATCTTGCTACAATGAGCCTCGTGTTACAAAGGGATGTTGGGATGTGTGTCTCCTATGTTGGGATTTTTGATCCAGATATAAGTTTTTTCTTTTTACTATATAGATTAAAGAGTTATTAGGTTATTTTATTTTTGTTTAATTCTATTTTTTATGAGTAGTAATATGACTAAGTTACACATTTTATGATTTTTGATGGAGGTTGAAGAGGATTCTCCTTGAGGAAATCCTCCTCTGGATCAAAAGAAAATAGACGTTACCAAGAGATATGTTTTTATTGTAAAACAGAATATATGATGTGTTTATGAACAAGTAGTTGAGGGATAGATTATATATGTATAAGATAGGGATCAGTCACCATAGTTTCTACATGATAAGGTCTAATCTTTTAAGTGGATGCTTTAACCATACTAGGAATTGTACTAACTGTACAAAATTGAGAAGATATTAAACTTCCTAGTGACACATTATATAATCAAGGTAAAGTGTGTGATGTTCATGCTTGAGGGTCCCTGCATGGGATGGTCGGATTTTATGGTATATAAATATAGGCATGTGGGAATATATTAGAATGGTTTTAAGAACATATTTATTTTTTAGTTCTGTAAATAGTCTCATATAAAGTATTTTAAGTGAATGTGTGTTTTGAAAATAAATATCCATTTTTAGGATTATATATTTATGATTTACACTTATGGTGACATGGTAGAAAAGTAAATTATGTAATAAATGAGAACAACAGTCAAAATTGGCTATTTTTACCCTTACCTTCCACATAGTGGTGGCTTAAGTGGGTGTAGGGGAATATGTGGAAGTGTTATAATAATCATAGGGTTAGTGGATGTGGTTCACATAAATGGACCTCCTCTATACCATTAGCAGTTGGCAATAGTGTTCCCCTAAAATGAGATAAGTGTGTAGTCATTCATTATGCTTAAAATCAATTTCACTCACTCGTGATGATGTGCAATACATGTGTCCATCCCAACCATTTATATATATCCCATTAGAATTTGTATACCCTCCATTATGTTCAGAAATCATTCAATCTATGGTCCACTACAATATAGTTAAAAATTTTGAAGTCAATGAGGATCCACCCATAAACCTCAAGAGGGATTCGCCTTCAATGAGTGGATGAGTTTCTGGTAGTGTTTGATGCAACTACAATGATAGCGAGAGGTTTCATAGTTTTTATGTCTTCTATAAAACCTGATTTATTTGATAAAGGTGCCTCAAAATCATTTATATAATTCCATATTTTTGTTTTTAAAAAATTCCAATCATCTCATTAAATTTTTTATAAAGTTGGAAACACCACTTGGAAATAGAATAATGCATGGGTATCAATGTCTTTATTTTTATCTATCTATAACTGGTGTAGAGTTAGTCCTAGATTTTCTATTAACCTGACTAGTTCTATTCTAAATCATTATCAATATGGATTGGATTTTTTTGAACCATGCTTACATTTAATGATATTGTCACCATGTTTCATTATTTCCCACAAATGGGATCTCATGGGATATTTCAGAATATTACGATCTGAGATCTAGACATGTAATACCTTCCCAGGTATAGATCAAGATGTTTTTTCCTATCATTGCCGCAAAAGGTTTTTTTTATTTTTCATATTGGTGTTATTACTATAGGTTTTATGGAATTTGATGATGTTTTGTTATATGAATTCTTCATTATTCATCTATAGTGGAAGGTAGAGTTTATGATTAAATTGTTGTTGGGTATGGAGCCGATATCAATAAACTTTATTCATATGGAACCATCAAAGTTGAATGTTCTCATGATATAAATCTTTAATATGATATATATTGGTTTTTTACCCCAATGATTTTCAATGAGAAACCCCAATATTTTTTTCATCATGGCTTATTGTCCAGTTTTATTAAGAATAGACCATCAATATTTTAACTGACTGATAGTTAATAATACGTTTCATTTACCCAATGTAGATGAATTATTTTATTAGTTAAAATTTTTAAAGAGGTTTTCAAAAATCGATATTTGGTAGGGTTATCATCAACTCTATATTTGAGCATCTAATAAACCGAAGACATATTTTGGGAGAATTTATGAACATTATAAATATCTTATGATTTCTATTAGTCTAACTAATTATCTTGCAGTTTTTATTTCCTTTGCGAATAGAAAATTCTATCTGTATCTTAAAACCATTGCTGCCATGTTTGGGGAAAATATCCAATTTTATTAGAGATATTATAATGAGCATGTGAACAATCAAAATTTAATTTTAGGAATATTGATGAGCCACTAACTTTATTAAAATATTTTAAAATGAAACTTCTTTATTCAATAAATGCTTTTTTTAGGGAACATGATTTCTGTACATGGACTATAATTCAATCTAGAGAAGTAGAAGAATGTACTATAATGGGAGGAAATACATAATTTTCTCGAGTTTAAAAGATTATTATGAATTTTGGGATACTATTGGTAGTTCATCAAAGTTTTCTATATATTTGAATCACAGATGACTGTTATTACCATGAAATGGTTGACATTCACATGGGATGATATATGTCAGGCATATCTTGATGAGTTGAAATGAAATCTGACATCAAATCTGATTTTGATCTTTCCTAAACATCATAAGGTATATGTGGTGTATTAAAATTCTTAGGTTGATGTACTAAGTTTCACAAATGTATTGGATGATGACATTGGGGACTATGATTCGATCATATTTTACCCAATGAAAAAAAATACACCACTCAAAATTTTGATATTACAATACTTATAAATGTGCTTAAATATTGGTAGATCTATCCTTTTGGGAAGTGTTTGACATTATTTTTTTATCATAAAATTATGAACTATACATTTTCTTTGGGTGACTTGAATATTAGATACAAATAGTGGGTGGAATATTATAATAAATTCAAATTTTACATCACCTATAACATCTGGCTATGGGTTCCACGCATTGATGCCCCGATACAGACCACCAGGAGACCTCAAGCGCACCTCCCCATATGCCACAGGATTCTTAGTAGTAACAAAGGTCTGGTAATTCATTCATCGAAAGACTATACCCTATTTTTTCTATTATCATGGTAATAAAAAATCAAAAATAAATAAACAATAAAAGAAACCTAAAACAATAATCAATACCAATCTCTCATGATAAACAAATAAATAAGTACAATTTCTAAACTCAACACTAAATATGTCATGTTGAAGAATGTTCCATGTGTCAATTGAAAACTAAAATTTAAAGACACGAATATCTTCCAAGTAGATGAGAACCACATCTCACTCCCTCATCTATGTTATAAATCAACACATCCATCTAACTTGGGGACTTCCCACATAAACTGTCTAGAAAACACATGGTCTATTAAGATACCGATCAGGAAGCCCAAGTAGGGTGTCAGTACAACTCAGTAGGTCATCACCAATGGTTTCTAAAACAATTTCAGTAAAAAATAGTGTTTTTAATTGTATTAAAAATGTTTTTAATTCATAAATAAACAGACTATCACTTTATTAAATATTATCTATTTAAGCATATAAAACCTTGGGTTCCTGTAGATACCTAAACCTCAATACCTACTTTATCCCATGTCAAAATTTCAATTATCCCTTAGGGATGCCATGTTCTTGAATATCTATGTTACCATAATTATTTCACAAAAGTGAATGACCATGTTGTCATTTATTAAATCACATAATTGAATGACCATGTTACCATTCTTTTTTCACACAAATGAATGACCAGGTTACCATTAATTAAATCACACAATTGAATGACCATGTTACCATTCAACAACACATAATTAATTAAAAAATCAATTATCTATGCTAATGACATTACTAATTTAGAAATTACTTAAACACAACAATTCCATTATTTTACTCAACAATTAACTAATCACCATAATAACATTAAAAAATTATAAATTAATTAATCATATAAATTTCTATGGTTAATTCAATCATTAACAAATCAAATCAACTACTCTAGTTAATTCAACAATTAACTAATCTCATCCATAACTCTAGTTAATTCATTAATTAACAAATTACATCAATAACTCTAGTTAATTCAATAATTAACTAATCTCTTAAATAATATTAATTAATTCAATAATTAATTAATCATATCAAATACATTAATTAATTTAAAAAATAATTAATCACTTAAATCCTTTCAGTTAATTAAAAAATTGAGTAAACACCATAATTACTGTAGTTAATTGAAAAATTAACTAACCATGTCACTAAATCTAGTTAATCCATCAATTAAATAATCACATCAGTAACTCTAGTTAATTCATCAATTATCGCATCAAAAAAATAACTCTAGTTAATTATTATGTTAAATAATAACATTAATACATTAATTAATTCAAAAATTAATTAATTACGCCAATCCCTTATATTAACTAACTAATTCATTGTTCAAATCAATCCCATTAATTAATTACACAATTAATTAATCACACCCATCAATCTCGTTATTTAATTCCACCATTAAATAATAACATTACATACCTTAATTAATTAATCGATTAATGAATCCCATGAATCTCATTAACTAATTCTACAATTAATTAATCTACCCAATCTCATTACTAATTCACCAATTAGTTTTTCACATAATTACCCTTAACTAATTCCCTGATTAATTAAGAATGTCAATTCCATTAATTAATCCATCAATTAATTTTTCAATGTTCACATATCATTATCTATAATTAATTCAATAATTAATTATTCAAATAAATAATCTAAGTATACCATAATTAATTCAACAATTACTAATATAAATTCATATACCATGATGTGTCATAATTAATTAATTACATAATTATCTCAACTCATATATCTACTCATCTCATAATTAATCTATCTTTAATCATATCAACTCATATATCTATAAATCTTATAATTAACCTACCCTTAATTATATCAACTCATATATCTATACATCACAGAATGAATTCACCAAATGATTATCTTAAACCCATTATCTGAATATCTCACAATTAATACACCGATTACTTATCTAAATCACATATAATTTAATCTCATAAGTAATACTCCAATAAATTATCTAAATGGGAATCACTTAAACATCATAATTAATTACCTAATTAACTATCTAAATGTGAATCCCCCAAGTATCATAACCAACTCTCCAATTTGTCATATATTTCAACAATAAACCAATTCAATCAATTGGTTGCTTTCTAAATCACAAATCCTTAAATTTCATAATTAATCCTCCAATTAATTATTTAATTGAGAATCCCTTAATTACCATAAATAATTTCCACATTAATTATGAAAATTTCTAGAAACTTAATACCATGATTTACTCCCCAATTAATCATCAATTTCAACAATAATCCAATTAAATAAATTTTCCATTATCTAAATCACAACTCCCAAATATCTCAATTAATTCAGAAATTAATTATCTAATTGTACATCCCTTAAATATCATTATTAATTCCCAAATTAATTATCAAAATGAAAATCTGCCTAGTCTCACAATCTACACCTCAATTAGTCATAAATTTAAAAAAAATTATCCAATTAATCAATTGGTCATTATATAAATTACAAATACTTAAATATCATAACTAATCATCCCATTAATTATCTAATTGAAAAGCCCCTAATTCCCATAATTAAATTCCTAAATAATTTTTTCAATGAAAAGCACATTAATACCATGATTAACACTACAGTTTATCATCAATTTCAACTATAATCAATCTAAATCAATTGGCAATTATCTAAATCAAAATTCAAAAGTCTCATAATAAATTAATCAATCAATTATCTAATTAGACAGCCATTAAAACTCATAATTTCTCTCAAATTAATTATCAAAAAGATAATCCCCTTATGCTCATGAATAAATCCCCAATTAATCATCAATTTTAAAAATAACCCAATTAATAAATTGGCCACATTAATTAATCTAATTTGGTAATTAAAATTGGTAAAGGATGTTACAAATTATTCAATTTCATACACTTAAAGAATATCAAGACTATTATAAAAGAATATTAGACCTCATACCTCGATTTTTTAAATACTAATCACCCAACAGAATCCCTAAAAGTTGAGAGGCACAACTATGTAGATTTAGATCCGAATCTCAAAACCCTAAAAATCAAGATTCAAGAAAATTAATATCATGCAAGATTATATATATATATAAAATCATAGATCAAAATATCACAAAATATACACATATAAATCTAATATAGAGTATTATATTATTAATAGATAGTGTACATGATGGAGGAATAATGAAAAAATAATGGGAGAAGAATACACATTCTGGGAGAGAAGCATCCTTCGATCTGGGGTTCTATTCGTGAAGAACGGAGGTCTGGAGGGTATGAAATTTTCATGTAGAGATATAAAACGTGAATTAGGACCTGTGAAAGAATATTTATTGATTTGGGGGATAATTAGGGGGTTTTATAAATTTTAGAATAAATTTTTGGACTTAATTAATTCTCAGGAACAATTCCCTTCACAAGGGCGCACTGTCTGCACCATCTCCTACCATTTTTTTCTAACTTCTCCAAAAAAAACTCCCCAAACTAAAACTCAATTTAAAAGTATGCAATAAAAGTTAAAATATCTCTTATAAATGAGTTCTACATGTCACTACAAAACATCAGGTTCTTATAATCTCCCCACCTTATAACGGCTTGTCCTTAAGCTACACTCTCAAGCTTCCCCAAAATTCAGATTCAAAAATATAGCCCCACTGATCCCTCGTATACATTAATCTCTCCAAATATTCTTATTATAAATGTCCATGTTTCCACAATACATATACTAAAAACACAATATTTCTCTAAAAAACCTTCTAGTTGTGATCCAACATGTGTATAATATGATCCTCAAGAACATATTAGTCTCAATATCGTCATCATCAAAATGCCAGGAATGTTTCCCAATTAAATGTTCCCAACAACCACAAAAAACCATCCAATTGGCACTCAATCTTGATATCAATTATTTTATAGAAATAACTTACATTGACCACCTCAAAGGCTCACCCAGACATTCTCTGAGAAATATAAACATGCACCTTACAAGTTCCTCATTGGAATTATAATGCTACCACTTCCAACCTAAGGTTTCTCTCTACACACCTAATTCTGAAATATCGCTATCTACCTTTGGAAGTTTTTTAACATCACATTTTCTAATAATTTAACCACCATGGCCCATGGATCATAGTATTCATTTTCACATGATACCTCATAAGAACCTCATCCATAAACTTCTGATGGTGAGACTTGCTCCATCCACCTCCACACACATACTGGTTCATAATCACAACCTCCAAGGGGTCTCATAACCAAAAAAACACAATTTTATAGATAGGTGTAAATCTAATTATTTCTTAGTTTACCCAACATGATTTCATGATATGATAAATGATTATTGCTATTTTAAAGTACAATAAGAAGTGTTCAATGAATACCACCTCCAATCCACCACCACCAATGTTACCACCCATTTTAGAAACACGTTATACAATATAATGTCATTGGATTCCTTTTCCACCAACTACTCGCCACACTATCGAAAACCATAAGGTCCCTTAAGAAACTTCTAATTGAGTTCTAAAACTATTTAATTTTCACTACTCAAACCACCCACATCAAGGGTCAATTAAACAAAATAGAGGATTCTAATTTTACACATTAACTCAATTATCATGGAATTCGGTCCAGTAAGTATTTCGGGCCACCTCAAGGCCTTAGGGACACCTGAAATTGTGCTAGAATGACCAGATAGATTGTATAAGGAGCATACTCTATATGAGGATTCAGAGAAAGTGCATTCACCAGAACCGAAGTTGTGCAGATTTTTCAAAAAGAGAGGGTATGACATTTTCCATCGAGACCATCATGTTCTTGCATATCAATCCTAGAAGAACTAGTCATGTGAATGTGGAGAGTTGTTATCACAATGAATAAGCTTGGGAGGATTAGTTCCAAGTATAGTCTATATAATTCCTAAGACCTACAGGTCATGTTATCTCTTAAGCCTATCGGCCTTGTAAGGGTTTCCCTTCATTCCTTGAATGGGGGGTTATCAAAAATCAATAAATTAAAGAAGGACATAGGTCTATTTAACTGAGAGGGGTTTACAAAAAAACATATAAATTCAATCCCCTTTTTCCTACCACATGTTCAAAATTGAGGCACCACCACTACCCTTTACCATATTACACCTAGGTATTGGTTAACAAGGGTAAACATATTATCATTATTAAATTTTCTCATTTAGACACCCATTTATTCCCATCTTTCATCATTTTAAAATCCTTTTCAATTTCATATTAGTTACTATTTTTAGTTCATTATCACAACTGAGGAAAAAAATTTAAATTTTAAAAACTTAATCATTACCCATTTTACCCTGCTTTCCGAAAATGATACATGTTCAAAAAATAATACTGAGTGCCTAGAGTTATGCATGCATTCTCAAAACATAATCCATTCAGGTCCATGAGTCAATCTCAACACATCTAAGAAACAACAACCATATCACAAAAAATGTGTGTCACCCAAGGTGTAATAATATTCAATAGTAATAGTATACAACAATAATAACAATCCCACTGTTGGTACTTGGGTACTCCCCCATACATGGGGTAGCTACTCCCATGCACGAGATCATAACCATCCCCCGACTCTCCCTAGTATCCTATCTACCATCCTCAAACAGTATGAAAAAAAGAAGAAGAAAAGAAAACTCATATGAACCAACTTTTTAATGTCTCGGCCCTAGTGCCACGCATCGGTGCCCTAAGTCAAGATACCATGTGACCTCAAGCACACCTCCCCATCACTAGAGGTTGCCGACATGATGTGAGGGTCTAGTAAGTCATTCACGGGGATACTACACCATATTTGTTTCTTTTATCATAGTAATAAAAAATCAAAAATAAATAAATAATATCAAAAATATATAATCATAAACAATACTAGTTTCTCTTGATTACCAAATCATAAAGTATAATTTCCGAACTGAACAATAAATATGTCATGCTGATGTCTGTTCCAATTATCAAAATCAAACACAAACATAATAACATTGACATCTCCCAAGTGGTTCTGGACCACATCTCGCTCCCTCATGCATGATCCAACCCAACTCATCCATATGAAACAATTAATTTTCCCTTAATATTTCCATAAAACACATGGCCTATTCGAGTACTAATCAGACAGCCCGAGTAGGGTGTGAGTACAACTCCATTGGTGACCACCAACGGTGTCTAAAATAATTCCAGTCAACAAAACTCTATTTAATTTCAAAAAAAAACTATTTATAACACGTATGAAAATATATAATCACATTATTAAATATTCTCTATTTAAGAATATAAAACCCTAGATTTCAGTAGATACTGGAACCAAAATACCTGCTTCGGACCATGTCGAAATTTGAACTATCCTCAAGGGATACCACATTTATGAATGTCCATGTTATCATTCTTATTTTACAAATGAATGACCATGTTTCCATTCATTAAATCACACAATTGAATAACCATGTTACCATTTTTCATTTCACATAAATCAATGACCATGTTTTCATTTATTAAATCATCCAATTGAATGACCATGTTACCATTATTTATTTCACAGAAATGAATGACCATGTTACAATTCATTAAATCACACAATTGAATAACCATGTTACCATTAAATTACACGTAATTAATTCAACAATTAATTATCGACACAAAGGATATTAATAGTTCAAAAATTTGTTAAAAAAAATAATTATATTAGTTAACTCAATAATTAACTAATCACAAAAATAACATTAATCAATTAAAAAATTAATTAATCATGACAATTTTTATAGTTAATTCAGCAATTTACTAATCCCATTAACTTCTCTAATTAATTAAACAATTATTTAATCACAACATTTACTCTAGTTAATTCATTAATTAACTAATCACATCAATAAATCTAGTTAATTCAATAATTAATTAATCACACTAATAATAATAATTAATTAAACAACTAATTAATCACATAAAATAAATTAACTTATTAAAAAATTAATTAACCACTTCAATCCGATTATTCAATTAAACAGTTGACTTAACACAATAATTACTCTAGTTAATTGAAAAATTAATTAATCACATCAATAACTCTAGTTAATTCATCAATTAATAAATCACATCAATAAATCTTGTTAATTCAACAATTAACTAATCAAAACAACAACTCTAGTTAATTATTCCATTAAATAATCACAAGAAATACATTAATTAACTCAAAATTTAATTAATCACACAAATCCCTTTAATTAATACACCAATTAATTATTCACGTTAATCCCATTAATTAATTATGCAATTAATTAATCACTCTCATCAATCCCTTTATTTAACTCAACCTTTAAAAAATAAAATTTTATTCCTTAATTAATTTATAAATTAATTAATCCCATGAATCTCATTTACTAATTCTAAAATTAATTAATCATCCCAATATCATTACTAATTCAACAATTGGTTTATCACATAATTATTGTTAATTAATTCCCCAATTAATTAAGAATGTCAATAATATTAATTAATTCATAAATTAATTAGTCAATATCCACATATCATTATCTATAATTAATTAAACAATTAAGTATTCAAATAAACAAACTAATTATATCCTAATAAATTCTATAATTAATCATCTCAATTCATAAACCATGATATGTCATAATTAATTTGACAATTAATTATATCTACTCATAACATAATTAATCTATCAGTAATAATCATAAATAATATATATAGATATCTCATAATTAAACTAAAATTAGTTGTATCAACCCATATATCATTACATAATATAATGAATTCATCAAATTATTATCTTAAATGAATTATCTCAATATCTAACAATTAATCCCTTGATGAATTATCTAAATCGCAAATCCAATAATATCATAACTAATCATAAAATTAATTATCAAAATGTGTAGCACCTAAAACACATATTTAATTCCCCAATTAACTATTTAAATATTGTGCCCCTTAGTCTCATTTTCAACTCTCCAATTAGTCATATATTTCAATAATAATCCAATTCAATCAATTCATCGTTATCTAAATCACAAATCCTTAAATCTCGCAAATTAATACTCCCATTAATTGTCTAATTAATAATCCCTTAATTCCCATTTTTAACTATCCAATTAATTATGTAAATGGATGACACCTTAATCTCATGATTAACTCCCTAATTAATAATCAATTTCAATAATAACCCAATTAAATCAAATTTCTAATATCTTAATCACAACTCCCAAATAACATAATTAATGTATCAATTAATTATCTAATTTTATAGACCCTAAATCTAATAATTAATTTTGTAATTAATTATCAATATGATAATCCCCTTAGTCTCGTAATCAACTCCCCAATTAGTAATAAATTTAAACAATTTTTCCAATTAATCAATTTGGCATTATCTAATTCAAAAATACTTATATCTCATAATTAATCCTCCCGTAAATTATCTAATTGAGATGCCCCTAATTCATATAATTAATTTCCCAATTTATAATGTAAATTTATTAAAGAATAATCCCTTTATTGACTCCCCAATGAATCAGCAATTTCAACAATAATATAATTAAATCAATTTCCCATTGCCTAAATCACATTTCCCAAATCTCATAATTAATTAATCAAATAACTATCTAAATGTATATCCCCTAAAACTCATAATTAATTACCATATTAATTATAAAAAATATCATCCTGATTAAATCCCTAATTAATTATCAATTTTAATAGTTATCCTATTAATCCATTGACCACATTAATTTAAACAATTAAGAAATTCAAATTGATAACTATTTATAGAAATTATACAATTGCATATGATTAATAAAGATCAATAATATGGGAAAATAATATTAGTCCACAAACCTAAAATATTTTATGATTAGTATCTCAACGTAAATCCCAAACAGTTGAGCGGCACAATGATGTAGATTTAGATCTGAATCTCAAAACCCAAAAAATCAAGATTCAAGAAAATCAAGATCATGAATGATTAGATATAAATCTAAAATCATAGATCAATATATCACCAAATATATTTTTATCAATCTAATATAGTGGATTAGATCATTAAAATAAAGTGGAATAGATAGAGGAAGAATGAGGGAAGAACATGAGAAGAATCTACTTACAAGGAGAGAAGCATCCTTCGATCTGGGCTTCGATTCGTGAAGAAAGGAGGTTGGGAGGGGATAAAATTCATATGTAGAGCTCCAAAAACGTGAATTATGACCTATGGATGAATTTGTGTCCATATAGGATTAATTAAGGAGCTTTGGTAAATTTTAGAATTAATTTCCAGACTTAATTAATTCTAACACACATTTCCCTACACAAGGGCATAGTATCTTTTCCATCTCCTCCATTTTTTCCAACTTCCCCAAAAAACTCCTCATACTAAAAACCGATTGAATTTTAATCAATAAAATTTAAATAGGTATATATATATATATTTAAAATGTAATGGGGGGAAAGCCCCCCATTTATTGAATAAGAAAGAAACACCTTTTGAAGGTAAGAAATAGTAACACATTACAGAAATAGATGAAAGACATCAAAACAGAACAGGCCAAACGGCCAAAAAAGATCCAAAAGCCAAAGGGAAACAAAAATCAAATCAATAACATGCGAGAAAGTCTCATCACCCCCCCCCCCAACCGAAAATTCCACAACATAATCTACCTGGATGATGTGCCACCCCCTCTGTGATGCAATGTGTCGTGCTGGAAACACATCCAAAGCAGAGCACTCCTCCAACTCATACTGAAATATGAGAAGAGGACTTGACGATAGGGGAATATCACGGCTTATGCTCTCAATTTAAACATTCCAACATGGAAAGTTTTCGAATTTATGTAAGATTTGAACCTAATGATACATTTTTATAAGTTTCATCTGTACACTCTGGGGGATTACTTAGTTATGGTTTTTACAAGTTTATAACTATCATTGTCACCCTTTGAGTAATTTTTGATTAATTGGCAGTAATAAAATCATTCCAAAGGTATTAGGGAATCCTTAAGTGGCGGTTTGACCATTATTGGTTAATTTATCCCTTATGGGAAAATTATCCACTTCGGTAATAGGTTTTTCCACCCACCAAATATAAGGAATTTATTATTTCAAGGAAATTATTTTCTGACATGGGACCTTCAACTAATCCCTATGAAGATGCTTTATAAAATTATATGTTAATTATAGTTATTTAGTATTAATAAAAACATCATTTTTCTTTTGTATCATTGTTACACCTTCCAGTGGATAATGGAAGATAATTTAAAACTTGTTTTTTTACTCCATCCTCTACTAGTGATGGTCTGGAAATGGGACATGGTTTCTGTGGACTTTGTTGTTTGTTTTCCATAGACACCCCATGGGAATAATTCTATTGGGTTGGTGATAAATCATTTGATAAAATAGAAAAATTCTATTATAGTCAATGAATACACTAAATTAAAATATATTACAATGTTGTATGTACATGAGTTATTTAGGTTACATAGGGTACCCTCTACTATTATCTCATAAAGGGACCCTAGGTTCACCTCCTGATTATGAAAGATTCTCCAAGAGTAGATGGGGACTCTATTTCAATTGAGTGCAAATTTACGTTCATAGATAGATGATTAAATTTATCAAGTCATTGATATCTTAGAATATATTCCCTACACATGCATATTAGATTTTTTTGAATCATGGGATATCTATCTCAGACTATTTGAGTTTGTGTATAAACATAGTTACCTGTCATCAATCATAATGGAACCCTTCGAGAAATTGTATGGTCACTAATGTGGGCTGCCTTATTTTTCAGTCTAGGTGAGAAAGTCACCTCTGGTAGGACAAATTCTCATTCAAGAAATGTCAGTAAGTTTTTAAGATATACATCAAATTTTGTTTGTTGTTCAAATTCAACAAATATCATATATGGATCATTGAAATTAACCATTGTATCTTTCCATTTGTGCCCACGTTTTCATATAAGTTTCTCCATGGATATGCCACCATCATCTTAGGAATCCTAGAAATCATGCAATGAGATATTTTGGACTGTTTGAGGTTATTGAGTTTATTAGGAAGTTTTCATAATGGTTTTCATTTCCATCCCGGTTGATAGGTATCCATGATGATTTTCAAATATCTCAACTCAGGAGGTACTATCCTAATGCATCCCATGTTCTATGTCTATAATAGAGTTAGTTGGAGCCAAATCATTCTATTTTGTACAAAACAATGGTGATCCTCAATACCCAAATGAAATAATTTTTTGTGAAATCTATTCCATTGGTCATATTGTTGTAAAAACATAGACCATATTATCATGATTCATGGGTGTGTGAGTCATTGGTGAGGGAGCAGTGGCTTCACATTGTTCTGTATCACCTTTCATCTATGTTTTATCCTAAGGATTAAAGGTCCTATGGTGGGGATATTTTAAGATACTAGATAAATGATATGATCTTTTAGTGATTAATAGCATGTCCCTTGTGTTTTGAGGACCTATGATTTTTTTTAGTTACTATAGAGTCTTTTTCTTATGCTAGTTGTAGAGGAAATTAATTCCATAATCAACTAATTAACAACAAAAAAAATATGGATTGGTCATAAGCTTTGAAAATGGTTTAGGGAATAAAATCATTTACAATATAATTTATATTTTATATATTTTCAAATAGTAGATCTGGATAATTTAACATGAAGAGACATGTTTTCCAAAATAAATGTAATGTGGGAAATTTAAGTCCAAAATAAGTGATTTACGATGTATTATATGAATTCATGGTTGGTTTAATGCACAAAAAAAACCTATATCATGATTAATTTGGTTTTTTATTCCCTTTATGAAAACCCAGTTATCCATTCTAGTGATTTTGGGGTCTCCTTCTCTTCCGGATCACTTCATTTGACTCTTAATATCTATCTTGGTTGCCTTTATCCTCTTCATGTAAGTGTTATTTCCACATATTCATTACACTCATTGTGGTATTTTAATTGGGATAAAGTTTTGGATATGTGATCATATGGTGATGTTTTTACTTTATTCCTTTTAGATATTTTGTAGAATCATATTTTGGGGGTGATTTTTTACAGTGGTTATGGTGTGGCATGTGAGTTTCAGTAGATATTTTCTAATCTATCCTCTCCGAATATTGTTCTATTTTTGGATTCATTTTTTAGTTGTTGTAACAGTTTTTAGGGCCTCTATTTTTTATCTGCATTCCTCCTAGTGTGTATGGATCCCAATGTTGGTTATATAAGACTAGAGTTTTAGGTAGGTGGTTTTTTCTCTAGCCTACATTGGTTGAACCATACTTACTCTTGGATTTATAAGTTTTTTATAGATGAATTGGAATGACTAATTTTTGTGTATAACATAGTTTTGTTGTAAAAGTTTTTTCCCCTAGTTTTGATAAATGAATTTTTTTTTCAATTTTTAAATTTTTTGGGGAATAGGTTTTCAAATCAATTCTTTTAATAAAGTGTTGTATTAAATTTATTGTGAAATTTAATTCCCTTTGAAATAAATATTATAATTAAAGAACATGGTAAATCATAAGTACTTAGGATTAAGGTGTAGTATTGGGCCCCATCAATTTAATAGTATGGGGTTCACTCATGTGTTGTTCCTATACACCCTAGGTTTATTTTTCTGTATACATAATATTGGAATGTTTTGGGGTTTTTACTAATGGAGTGTTCCTCTAATCCTTATGTATGTGTTCTAAGAAATTTAGTGCACACTAGTCAATTATTGTGGTATGTGTTGTATTCTAGTGTGATTTTTTTATCCATGTCTTATTTTCTATGGTGATTTATCATCTAATATTTTCCATTTCATATAATGTTTTTATAAAATGTGAATTTATAATTTGAAATTGTTTTAACTAACTTTATTCTAAAACTATGAAAGTGGAAAATATTTATCATTATTTTGAAATAAAAATAATCCACTACTTATCATGGAATACTTTCTTTAAAATGAGAATAATGGTTTTAATTTTACAAATTATTGATAGGGAAAACATAGGTAGGATCCTACTAATCCTATTTATCTCTCACCATCCAAACCCCTTTGTAGGTGTGCAGACCTGATAGTTTATTTTTATCTAGTATTGGGAAAGTTGGTGCATTGAGGTGATGTGGTTTATGACGTATGGGTATGAGTAATAAGTGGTGATATAATGGTATATTTTCCACAAATAACATGGTGTGGTGGTTATTGGTTTCAGTTAGTCTTATGGGTTTTTTATACATATTTTGTTGGTTTATTGCGCTTTCGATATGTTTTTATACTGTTGTTTCTCTTTTCTTATAGACTATATTTCTTATAGTTTTCTTCCAATTTTAATTTTTATTGTATATATATTCCATAACATCTGTTTAGTTTGGATGAAATAATATGCACTAGTTGTTTCTTTGATTCATTTCATCTAGTCTAAATCCCATGGGGATCCGGAATACCATTTGGATATGTGGTGATTTGGTTCAAGTTCTAGTTTTAAAAGGTTTCATGTGTTAGGTAGTCACATAGAATATTATAAATGCAAAAAACTAGTCCAAATGAATGAAAAAGGTCAAAAATTAAATGTTTGGATGATAATTGATTATATATACTCATAAGATAAAATTAAGGTGACTAATAGTGTCATTATTTAATCCTTATCGGGTTATTTGTAAACATAATTAACAGATTTACTATGCACTGTGATAATCAAAATAACCATGGTTATAATTTTTAGTGACTAAAAATAAAGCAGATCTATTTAAAAAATTTGAACCACCTCATTTATAATTTTGAATCCATTTTATCAAATTCAATTTCTATAAGTGGATGAAACTTATTTGAATATAAGTGATAAAAATGTGATGGAAACTATTTGTTAAAAAATGAATTTTTAATTGTAAAACATGATTTTTTCTAATCACGTTCCTTAAAAAATTAGAATAATATTAAAATATTTGATTGAATATATATATATATATATATATATATTTCAGTAAAATCATTCTCTAATATCAAATAGTTTAATTTATTAATAAGAAAACATTTTTCATTCATAATATTAGGGTTTTAATAAAATATCACATTTACAATGAAATAATTTTTAAATATATTTAAAATCAATTAATGATCAATATATTTATTTTATACATATGATTTTATAACTTATTTAGTTTTATTCATACCCTATAGTTTAATGGTTAGGTTATGAAAATATATTATACTGCAACTTTTTTTTACCTAGGGTTAAGTGTATTTCATGAAATTGAAGAAACATATTTAAAATCTCATCATGATATATTATACCACCATTAAAAATAATTTCACCCACGAAATTCCATCACTAAAATATAAATAATTAGGATTTCTATGTTTTATTACATCCCGAGGTCCCCATGTAGAGTTTTTGAATTTTTTATTTATATTGATAACATTTACCAGGTGAATAGTCATATTCTATAGTACTTTAACCTCATAATCCAAGATTTCATCTAGTTGATCCTCAACGTAAATATGATAATCTAATTTTACAACCACTATGTTAAGTACATATGAAGGATCATTTATGTACATCCACATGATAGATACATGAAACATAGTGTAAACATGACAGAGGTTCAATGGAAGAATCAAGTGATAAGCCACCGTCCCTACTCGATCAAGAAACTCAAAGGTAAAAATATACCTTGGGATTAGGTTTCTTTTATTTCAAAATATTAAAACATTATTGCATGTATAAATTTTAAGAAATAACTTCTCACAAAATTTGAACTCAATGTCTTTCTGATGATTATTAACACAACTTTTCCATATACTCTGGGCTTCATTGATGTGTAATGAGATGGAACTAATTTTATCTACCATTTCCTCAAATAGATCAGGTCCCAATAGTATTCGTTCTCCAACTTCATCCCTGAATGTTGGATTTTTACAATTCAGTATAGATAGTTATTCATATGGATCCATCTAAATTATTTATTAAAATCTATTATTTTAAGAAAAATCAACTAGTTTATGGGACTTATCCCAAACACCTTTAAAATCTATATAATAAGATTTCATAATATTCTCTAGTGTTAAAATTGTTCTATCAGACTAAACATTTGTAGGAGGATGATAAATTGTAATAAAAATAAACATTGTATCCCACGCATGATGAGATTTCTTTTATATCATTGGGTTAAACATCATATTTCAATAAGATACAACTAAATTAGGAATTATATGTAACCTTTCATTAAATACCCAGACCCTAGTATCCCAGAGAGGGTGAATTAATTTATTACATTAGCATTGATTCAATATTTGAATATGGAATGACTGATTATATTATTTTTCTTCAATAACTAGACACATAAATTGTATTTGTATTACATTGGTAATCAAATATATACCATAACAAATGAATTTTATTGTATCTTCAAACTCATTAAATCTTTTCAACTTCATAACCTATGGAAAAAATAATAAATAAAATGGTAATATCATATTCTCATTAAGGGTTAAGTACAATGGAATATTTCATGAATAAATAGTAAATGAAACATAATAAATATAGAAAGGTATTTATGTAATATAAATACATATCATTTAATCAACAAATTTACATTCCTGAGATGATAAGGAATAATCATTATAGAAATATAAATGATTGGATACAAAGTCCACTTAATCATTAACTTATGCACAATATAAATCCATAGATAATATATTAGTGAAAATATCATGGATAATAATGAAAAAATATTAATTAAGTATATATGTAATGATTTTTATTCCATGATCTCATACATAATGGTACCTCTATCATTAAGACCTTTCACAAGACGGTTTAATCATTATGGGTAAAACCCCCATTTAATTTGACCAATATTGGCATCTCAAATGACTAATGATGCATTGAGGGGACATGTATAATTGGGACCACCCATGTCTGCATGTCCAAATCAGTCCAAAAATATCAAAATTATCGATTTAATTCATGAATCAAAATACCTTGTCAATAAATATATATTGATTAAAAGATATTGATTTAATATTATTTCCCAATTAAATAAATTAACATTTAAATTAAACACCATATGAAAATATTGTATACTTCTTGGTAAATAATAATATAAATGAAAAAATAAATATAGATATTTAATGACATCTTCAAAGAATAATTATCATATATAAAATGGGAAGTACATAGAGATAATAAGTGATTAAAATTGCATATGTCCCACAAAAATTATTATGAGATGAAAAACTATTACCACTTCTAATCAATCAAATCATATTCCCCATATAATTAATAATAATCAAATTAAATATTTAATAACATTAAAATAAATAGATTAATTATATGATATTTCAAAGTGTATTATACATACACCACATATAATAAATAAGTATTCAAAAAGGCATATCTCAATTAAATAAATTTGAGATGAGAAAACCCTTACCAAATTATAATATGTCAAATTGTATGCCCCATGAAAGTTATAATTATTAAATGAAACATCGAATACCATGAATATAATAAAATTAATGATATGATATATCAAATGGTAGTATATACACCACCCAAATGTAGTTAGTCAAGAATAAGGCATGTCTCACAGAAATAAAAGTGAAATGGGGAAAACAATTACAGCTTTGTAATCAGTTGAATCATATGTCCCATTAAATTAAAAGTTATCAACTGAAACATTTAATACCATAAATATAATTATGTTCATTATATGATATATAATAGGTCAAAATTTACACTAAAAACAATAAATTAATGTTGAATAAGGTATATCTCTCGTGTAAGTAGAAGTGAGGGGAGAAATCCTTACTTTATGATTGAAAGCGTTTTGTAGTTTCACTTAATGTCATGTATAATCAAATTATATATATTTATTACTTAACTAATAACATCATAAACATATTTTTTATTCATTATAATTTTAATAATTTCATTTATGACCATTTTGATGAGTTATAATGTTTAATTTCATTGTTCTGTGAGCATTTGTTTCATGGTTTCATAATCAGTTTGCTTGTGTATAATTGTGGAAGTTATTTTCAAATTGTAATAATTATCCATAAGTGGAATAGAATTATACTAATATGAATTCAGGATTTTAAATTTTCTTCTATATCTTTTTTTGACTTAAGGATTATTGATAAGATAATTCATTAATGAAATATGATTAGATTACTTTGGAGGTTTTCATGATCATCACAAACCAGTATCTTTTTATTTTATATTATTTTTATATACTAATTATAGAACATTAAATAAGTTTTAATAAATATATTATAATATATTATAACCAAAAAAATGGTTTATGACTATCCTTTAAGTAAGTAATAATAAAAGAAAACTTTTCATCCATGAAGGTGTTGAATCAACACCTCACAGACAATGTTTCCGTTTTGAAAATTAAAATAAGATGAGAAGAGATATTATGACGGATATTCCATTAAAACATTATAATTATACTATATATATATAACATATTATAATTACCATTTCACATCAGATATGGTTGGTGAGGAGTATATTGGAAAAAATCAAATTAAAATATGAAGAATGAAATATTACCTCTTAAATATCGTCTCCTTGGGAACCTCATTAAAATACGTCGATTTGGTATTTTTTTTCTAATACTAGTAGGTAATTACTATATAGAATAGGCATGGAATTTTTTCTTTTTAATTTTTATATGATTCTTGAATTATAAGTTGTGTGGAGAATGTGTGGCAATGGGTCGTATTTATAGTGGGTGGAGATGATTGTTTTTTATTATTTTATTCATTTGTTTGTTATTTTTTGCTCTAGACTATCAATTATGTTGATTCATGTGACTAAGTAAATTAAATAGTGAATGATATTTCTAAATAATGGTTTATGAAATCATCCATGACTAAAATATTCATCTATTTGGTAGAAAAGTTTAAATACCGTAAATTATAGTATTTCACTATTTATAAAAAATCATCTACTTTAAAAAAATCCCAAAATTTTACCCTAACCATTTTTCAATGGGTAGATATAAAAATCTGACACCATTTTATTAGATTAATTTTTTAAATATGATAAATTTAATTTCTATTTAAATTCATTATTTTTTCAAAATTATCAATTTTTAAATTTTAATTGATTATTGGACACTTTATAAAATAATTAATATCTCATAAAATTATATTATGACTTTAAATTATAAAATATTAATTTATATATTTATTTTTTGAAAATAAATTTTCATTTAAGTCATTATATTAATCAAAAAATTATAAATAATCATTTACATTTAACAAAAATACCAACACTTCATTTATTATTTTTGAAACATTTATTTACTTATTTGAAGAAATAAATATATCATATTTTCATTTATGAGATACGAAAATTTTATTTATACATTAATAGGTAATTTTCTATTCTAATGGATTGATTAGTATTCTTAACACCCACATTACTATTCCAATTGTCTTGTTAATATTTAATTGTATATCACAATTCAATTAAGCTTGGTGTTTCATGAAATGTAAACTATCAAATAAATTGATTTTATTTAAGAAAATACATACCATAAAATCCAAGGGTTTTCTATTCATTCCTCCATAAAAAAAATCAACCTAATAATATTTAATGATTATTACCTTCTTGAAATATGAGGGTGGTTTTTCATCATCACGTCTTCAGGTTCCCACATTTCTTCTTCTATTTTTCAGTTTAGCCAATGAACTATTACCAATCGAGTCATCAAATTTATCAATACTTTATATTTAATGATAATAATATGGATATGATCATCATTGTAGGAAAAATCAGGTTCCATTTTTATTTATTATTGGTTATTTTAGGTTTAGGGTATGACATTTACTTCCATAACTATAATATATGGAACACATCATGGACTTTGGAGAGTCATGGTATAATTTCTAATCTATAATCAATAACATAAATTCTCTCTAGAATTTAAAATTGTATTATGTAACAAGGGCTCAGTTACCCTTTCTTACCAAACCATATGAAACAATTACATGGGATACTTTCACTAATACATGATCTCCCATATGAAATTCATAATCCTTTCTCTGGTTGTCATCAAAACGTTTTTCCCTATATTGAGATGCATTGTTATGATTTTAAATAGTCTTTGTCTTTTTCATTTTTTCTTCAATAATTTTTGGTCATATAAGTTTCCTCTCACAAACATCATCCAAAAAAATATGAAGTATGACATCTCTTTAAATATTTGGCTGTATATGGGGCCATTTGAATACATGAACAGAAAATATTATTTTAGAAAAACACAACAAAAGGTAAATACAAATCATGCATACCTTGAATATCATGTCAGTATGAACTCAACATGTATTATAATTTTTTAATAGTCTTTTAAATATTTAAATAGGTTGGATGATCATAGGAAGTACTCAAATAAAGCTCAATATCCAAATCCTTCTGGACACTCTTCTAAACTTTTAATGTAAAATAGGGGTCTCAATTAGAAACAATCGATTAAATTTCACCATGAAGTCTTAAAAATTGATTAATATATAGTATTTCTAGGATATCAAGAGTTAAATCTTATGTTATAGAATGAAAATGTGTTGATTTTGTATTAATATCAATAATTACCCATATCACATCATTTGTTCTAGGTTTCCTTGGTACACAAATGACAAAGTCCATCGTAATGTAATCCCACATCCGTGTAGAAATTGTTGGAGGCTTCCTGAATCCTATAGTATTCTGTCTCTCAACCATCACTTTTTGAAAATCTATGAATCTTGACCTATATTCAATAATTTCCATCCCCAAATTATCCCATCAAAAATGTTACTTCAGATCTCTATATATTATGCTACATAAATTTTGTATAGAGAAATTTGACTTATGAGCATCGTCTAATTGTTCCATTTTTAGTTGAGGTATTTATAGAACAAAAAACCTCTTTTAAAATTTTATAATTTCATCATCATACAAGAAGTCTTCAAAATTTCCATCTTTAAAGGATTTAATTTACTTTATAAATTTCTCTTCATCATATTGAGAACTTTTTATCTTCACCAATAAAGATAGTTTCGTAATAATTTAAAATTTTAGTGATATTTCACCTTCCGAAACAATTAATATATCCATATTTACCAAATCCATGAAAATTGGATCTCTATAAATACTCATTATGGTCATAACTCCATGATCATTTCTACTTAATACATCATCTATATAATTTTATTTTCTTGGGTGGTAGTGTATTGAGAATTGTTAATCCTTTTAGTAACTCGAGCCATCATATTTGCATAGTGTTAAGTTATTTATGTGTAATGATGTATTTAAAACTCTTATAATCCATATATTTATCACATATTTTACCATAGAGATAGTGTATCTATATCATTATAGAAAATATTAAAGTTTCGAATTGAAGATTATGATTTGGATAAATTTTTTCAGGAATCTTCAACTACCTTGATGCATATGAAATAAATTTATTATTTTTTATAAGGAAACAACCCAATAATTTCTTATAAGTACCCATACTTAAACATATATTATTCTAATGTTTTTTGAACTATAATTCAATTCATAATATTTTTCACTTTAGAGTTGTAGATAATTCATAAAAAACTCTTACATAGTAAACCCATACATTAAAAGTGGACATTTATACTTAGTAAATATTTTCTATCCAAAAGGAAACCCTTTTTAAAATAAAACATTATTTCTCTTCATGAAACATGTCAATAAATTCATCTAGGAATCTTATTTTTCCTTTCCAATTTTAAGACATATGAAAAACATTTCCAGACATGGGATGAGTATACAAATCTCAGTAAGGGATACACAAATAAGGAAAACAGTTAGTCTTGTAAAAAAAATTAAACCATGAATACTTTATCATAACTCAATAATTTTCATCTATAAGAAGTAGTAAATACACTCCCTTAAATATAATATCATTACTTACTTTTTTTAAACAAATTATTGTTATAAAACCTATATAAATCATATATAACATAGAAAGGTAACTTCGTACATAATCATACGTAAATTGAATAAGAATATGGTTGACTTCCACACATATCCCTCTTACAAATGAAATAGTAATACAGATAAATTCCACACATATCTATAGTATAAATGGAATAAACATACGGCCAACTTCCATACCCAAGGTATAGCAGGCTATAATGTAACCACCCATCCTTGGTTTATGACAGAATAACACATCATTGGTTTATTATGTAACCACCCATCATTTTATAATCACATAACCACCCGTCATATTTCCAAGTACCATTATACAATAATAACACAAAAAATATTGAAATTTTCAACTTTTAACACATAAATCACAAGAAATCATTACAATATATTGAAATATTTAATCCATTTCCAAAACCATTTCAAACATTTAATAAAGACAATTTAAAAAAGTGTCACGTACCAATTTGAAAATTTTGAAAGTATTTTGAGAATTAAAATTATTAAAAATTTATTCCCATGTGAATAAATCCATAAAACCATTTTTAAAATAATGATATAAATGATAAACATTTAGAATAATAAATATTTAAAATATTTAAAATTACTTTTTTATTTAAAAAGTCTGTTATCACTTGAGAAATATATGAATAAAAACAATTCTAGAATTACATTAATAAAATTATCATATCATGAGAACAATGATATTCATGATGTAATATGTTAATGGTCAGCATAAAACCCATATAAAAGTTAATTGGTTCATAACAATAAATAAGTCTCAATGGAATGTAAATTGAGATGAAATCTCATACCTTGAGTCTGACTCAGCATGTAAAATCTTTATATTAATGATTAATAAACTTAGGTTAATTTATAATTTTTTGAGAACCTTATTCATGTTTATTATTAATTTTATGTATGACTACTATCATGTAATAAACTTATGTAATTATTTATTTTTACATGGGGTGTATTGTCTATATTCTGTACTCAAGTTGAAAATGAACTTGGTATGATGTCAACAGTCCATGTTGTAAAAATTACATCATGCCAAGAATAATATTCAGGAAATAATAATAACTTTTATACATTAATCAAACTTATTAAATCAAACCATTAATTATGGTTATGAAAAATGAATAATTTTATATTCATGGAGACGGTAGGACATACGTACGCATGAGTAACATATTCATTTTTCATTGATAATTATAGAAGTAAGGTAATTATTAATTTATAATTACATAATTATAATATCATAATTAATATAAAATTAATCATTTAAATAAACTTAAATATATCATAAAATTTATTATTCGAATAAAAATGAATCACATCGCTTCGTGGAGGTGATAGTTCACACGTACGCACGTACAACATTATTATTTTTATGTGCATGGAAAGTAAAATATTAATTGATATATTATAATATTATAATGATTAATATTTCATCAATATCACATATAAACATTAATTTTATCATTATAACTAGTCTTGAGAGACGGTAATGAAAAATGGACCATGACGATTCACAAGGCGGTAGTCCACCATACACACGAACAAAAAGTTCATTTCTCATTTGATAAAATTGGAGACATATTAAAATGATTTTATTACATAATTAAATCTTAGTATATTGTGGATATTGGAGTTATTATTTCTTCATGGTTTAATGAGATTTGAATTAGTGGAAGAAGGAATAATACATAAATACTTAAATAAGAACGATTCCCTTTCTTCGGTTGATCAACTTTGAAGAACACCTTAACACCTATAATGAGGGTGTTATGCCTAAAATAAGGCCTCAAAAATGTGGTGAGGTATTTTAGTATTGGTTTTGAGAAGATCATGGCCTAAAAAATTTTACATGAAGTGTTAATAATAGGGAATTGTGGTTACTATTTTATAAGAGAGGGGAGGGTCACCCTTTGAATATCTTAAAATATTAAATTAATATAAATTGATTTTCAAATAAAAATTACTCCAACATATGTTAAGTTAAATATAAGATTAGGGTAGTTCTAAACCCCTCCAAAATAATATTTTTAGACATGTCTCGATTTCATTTTGAACCTTATAATTTCATTTTACCCTTAATTAATCTATTTTAATTTTAATAGTGGTACCAAAATTTTAAATATTAAAAGGATATAAATTTTACATATATGGGGTAAATTTCCCATAAATGGACACTTTATGAACTTTTAGTCCATATAAAATCCACTTTTAAATTTTTAAATATGTTTTGCAATTTCTATATAATTTAGTAAAATATTATATTTATAAATTATTAGTAGTTTTAATTTTGACACTATTCATTTCATTGAATTTAAATAATATCCAACTAGAGAGATAAATTCAAAAGAAACCATTTATTAGACTTATAATATGTCATATTCACCTATAAAATTATTTTAGTACCCTAATTAATTATAATTAAATTTATTTTAATACTTTTCATATCATTTATTTTATATCTGTATTAATAAAATAATTACTCAATCACTATTTTGTCGGTGTTTATGATCATTATGATATCTATAAAAATAATAAATAAATTTCCATGATGTATATCATTTAATTATATTTCTGTATACTATTTATTATAGAATCTTTATCATGTTTATCCCTATATTAATATTAGCATACTTATAAGAAATAAGAGGATGACATGTTGTGACTTTCTTTTGTTTTAGTAATATTTTTATCACATTGATGGAAAAAGTCGATTAAATGAGTAAATTATGATCCTTAGGTGTTTATAATCTACCTTTATTCATCCAATATTATTTTTTAAGGTGTTATAAAAACTTTTGTATCCTTCGAATATTATTTGTTACCCTAATTTACACGATTTTCCTTTAAACATGTTAAATAAAAATTATTATAGTTACTATTAATAATATCCAAAAAATAAAACTAACCTATTAAAATAATTTGGACACAATTATTCCAAAATATTCAATCCATTTCTCAAAATTAAAAATAAAAAAGTTGTAGTAATTAATTTAATATTATTCCCTATTGACAAAATGAGAAAACATGTTTTTTTAAAAATAAAACCCATTAAAATATTGACTTGTGTTTATATCAAATGTCAATGTGAAATTACTTAAAATGACCAAAATAGGATTAAATGACAAAAAAATAATATAAATATAAATTAAAAATAATAAACATATAATTTAATACTATAAAACATTTTAATTAAAAATTTGTTTTGAACAAAATTACAGTATTTTTCACTATTAATTAAAATGTGAATTTTATCAGAAAAACACCAAAAATTCAAAGAAAGTAAATTTTTATTTTCCTCTTCCAAATGAGAAGTTTATTTTCCCATATAGAACTTATAAAAGTTTAAAAAATGAGATTTAATGTGGGATCTCCATCAAAAGGCTATAAAACTGCATTTTAGAAAAATACTCATTTCATCCGTAAAATTGAATTTGTTCACATATCATGTATAGAAAATAAATAGGATTAATTTTAAAATTTATATTTAATTAATATTTCATTAATATAATACAACAAGAATGATTTTATTATTTTATAAAGAAAATAGTTCAAATTTAAATTTTTTTTCATAAAAATACATCCTTTATATTCGATTGGTTTTTAGTTTCAATCCATGTTAATTTGGTAACCAATGAATAATTATATAAACATGTGGAATATATATTTTCATAATTCATTTAACACTGTTCATTTACTCTGTTATAATGGCTATGAAATAACTACCATATTAAATAATAATATTTTGTTGTTCATTTAAACATGATGTGACTTATCATATACTCTATTGAACAGATTATTTCTTCAAAAAATTTAGGATGTTACATTCTCCCACCCCCTTTAGATTGAGTCCTTACAATTTGAATTTTGGGTTGGTGACTAAGGTATGAATTTTCAAAATACATTTATATCATTTCCTTATGAAAAAAATTATTAATAATGCATCCACATTAAATGAAATAAAGGACAGCAGAAACGTCACTTGAGATAACACATACTATGATTCCATGTAGTAAAACATCTATATAAAAAAACTAACCATAATTTTCTGATGTATAGTGATAGAAAACATTATTAGGAAAAAGTTAAAAATGATAAAGCTATAAATTTTTTATGGGTTAAAAAGTCTTCAACTTCATAGTATGAAAAGAAAATAGAAAACCTTTTTTCATTATGATCATTTTCATAAAGCTGACGAACTAATTTAATTTCTTGACTAAGAACACAAAAAAATATACTTACTTGATAAGTTGAGTTTCATCCTTTAATCAATTTCCACCAAAAACTGATATTTTTCTCCAAAAAATGATTATTCAAGATGAATCAACTTCTATGGAATCACCTAATTCACAAAAGATTAACTCTTTATTCCTCCTATCATTAATCATTAACCAAAAATAAAATTATTATGATAAGATAATATAATTCCCAAAAATAATAATCCTTTATAATAATTAAGACTACTTTAAATCTCTGAAATTCGACAGTAATATCCAAATTTCAAAATACACCATTCAAAAAACAACCACCCTTAAAATTACACAAAATAATCCAAACTAAGGTTGAACCCAAAATTCATAATTATTTGATCACGTAGACTTCCATGATAAGTTCTATAATTTATCTCAAAATAACATAAATCGCTATTAATATCTCAAAACAAAAAATTAATTAACCTAATCATATATTTTCCAAGATAGGTTAATAATTTCCATAAATATCCCAAATAACCCTAAGTCCACAATAAAATCATAGATTTATCTAAAATAGGTTTCATACATTATTCCTCAACTAAAGTCTCGTATTATTCTATTTACCTTAATCATATAAAGTTACCAAAATAGTGAACATCTTTCAAAATAACATTTATCATTTGTTTATTAAATCATTTTCCAATACTAAGGATATACATTTGATAAAACATAAGTTTTCCAAATCAACTTAATCTTATTTCATCAACTCATTTAAATAAATATATATATTCATACTAACCAGGGAATTCATGTAGGCTAGTGGTATATGATAAATCCTTCTCTCACTTTGGTTGGCGGGGTCAATTCCTACAGCCTTTTCTGACATGGTAGGTTGTCACCCTTCCTCTAGTTTCTTTTTTATATAAAACTATAAAATTTTTATAACATTCCCAAAATGATATAAAATCCGGAAAAAATAACCATAACATATTTTAATCTAATATTTTATCTCATGAATTTAATTTTTTATCCAAAAATGGATTAGCCCCAAATTACTCAAAGCTGAATGTCACCAAAAATACCCTTAGGTACATTAAAATTTCATAACATATAGAATACAATGGTATTTTGGGACATTAAACTTATAAATAACCATAAAATTATAATCTCATGATGATAGCCCTTACTATTAAGAAAACATCCTAATCTACAAATTTGTCTAAGCCATCCTTTGATACCATCTATAAGGAACCAAACTTAAATATATCTTATTCTAGTGTTTGTGAACTAGAAGTCTCATTAGATTATATTTTCATTTTAGAGTTTTAGAGAATTATGGGAAAAATCTTGCATTGTAAACCCATGCGTTACAAGTGGACACTTATACTTAGTATCCAATTTTTCACCAAAGGAATTACTTCTTAAAATAAAACTTCATTTCTTTTCATAAAACATCATCTGTATTTTTATCACATAATCTTCTTTGTCCTTACCAATCTTAAGAACTATGAAATACATTATGATGATCCTAAAAATATCAATAAGGGATACACAAAGAATGAAATCTATTAGTATTTTAAAAAAAATTAAACCATGAATAATTTATCATAAAGTAATACATTTCAACTATATGAAGTATTAAATACACTTCATTGAATATAAACTCATTTATTACCTTTTTAAAACAATTTATTACCATAAAACACATATAAATCACATATAACAAATAAATCTGACTTGGGACATAATCATACTTAAGTGGAATAACCACACAATCATCTTCCACACTTATCAGATGTAAAAATGGAATATCAATATGGTTTAATTCTACACATGTCACTCTGAAAAATGGAATAGTCATATAGCTGAATCCCATACCTAATGTATTGGAGGTTATAATGTTACCACCCACCCATGGTTTATCACGGAACCACCCATCTTTGTTTTATCACATAACCACTTTTCTTTAGTTTATCATGTAAGCACACATAAATTATAAAAGTTCCATTATATAATCATAACGTATAAAACATTTAAATCGTCAACATTTTTCTCATCAATCACAAGAAATCACTACAAGATATTGATATTTTCAATCCATTTCAAAAACCATTTAAAAAATTTAATAAAAAGATTTTTGAGTCAAAGTGTCTTATATCACTTTTAAAATTTTAAAACAAATTTGAGAATTAAAATTTTTAAATATTTATGTCCATATAAATATAACTTTAAAACAATTTTTAAAACATTAAAATTAATGAAAAATATTTAGAATAATAAATCTTTAAAACATTAAAAATGATGTTTTTAGTTAAAAAGTACAAGATCCCTTGAGAAAAAATAATTACAAATAATTGTAGAATAACATTAAAAAAACATAGAATATCTTGATTATAAGTATATTCATGATATAATATATAAAAGAGAAGTATATACACTATATAAATGGTAGTTGGTGTAGAACAACAAATAAATCTTCAGGGAATATAAATTGAGATGAAATCTATTACCTTGAGTCCAACTCACCACGTAAAATCTTTATATTTTTGTATAATAAACATAGGTTGATTTAAAATCTACTGAGAAATTTTATTGATTTTATTATTCCTTTTATATTATTGTTATCCTTTCATAACAGTTACGAGTTTATTTATGTTCACATCGGGTGTTTCAACGATATTCAATACTCAAGTGGAAAATGAACTTGGTATGATGTTAATAGTACATGTGGTCATAGTTCTATCGTATCCAGAATAATATTCATGTAATAATAATTACTTTTATACATTTATCATACTTTTTAAATAAAACCATAATTTATGGTGATGAAAAATGTACAACATTTTATTCAAGGGGAGAGAATGTCGTATGTATTCATGAGTAACGTCTCCATTTTAAATTGATTATAATGGAAGTAAGATCATCATTATTTTATCATTATATAATTATTATATACAAATTAATATTATATTAATCATTTAAATATACTTATATATATCATACAAGGGATGATGTGAATAAAAATGAATTGCATCGCTTCATGGAGGTGATAGTTCACACGTATGCATGAATGACGTTATCATTTTTATATTCATGGAAAGTATGATAATAATTGATATATTATTATAGTTTAATGGTTAATATTTCATTAATATCGCATATAATCATTAATTTTGTCATTATAACTAGTCTTGAGATACAATGATGAAAAAATGAACCATATCGGTTTATGAGGCAGTAGTCCGTCGTACACATAAATGAAAAGTTCATTTCCAATTTAATGAAATTAGAGAAAAATTAAGGTGAACATATTAAAATAATAACATCATTGTATATTTAGGATATTTTATTTATTATTTAATCATGGTTTAATTATATTTGAAGATGTGGAAGAATGCATAATATAGAAACACTTAAATTAAAACAATACATCTTCTTTGGTTGATCACCATTGAAGAACACCTTAACCCCAATAAGAAGGTTGTTAAACCTAAAATAAGGCATAAAAATATGGGGAGGTATTTTATTAAGGGTTTTTTATATATTGACCAAACAAAATTGTTCTTGGTGTGTGATTGATAGGGAACAGTAGGTAATGTTTTATAGGAGAGGGGAGGGGCACCCTTGGAAACTCTTAAAATATTAAATTAATATAAATTAATTGTTAAATCCAAATGACTCCAACATGTGTTATATATAATATAAGATGATTATAGTTCTAAATCCTCTAAAAAATATTTTTTAGGCATGTTTTTAATTCATCTAAAACCTTATCATTTTGTTTTACCCTTAATTATTCACTTCTAATTTTAACTGTGGTAATAACATTTTAAATATTAAAAGGAAATAAATTTTAGTTATATGGGGTAAGTTTCCTATAAATAGAAACTTTATTAAATTTTATACCTTATCATATCAACTTTTTAATTTTTAAAGAATTTATTATTTTTAAATAATTTAATGAATTATTATTTTTTTAAAATATCAATTGTGTCAATTTTGACACTATTAATTTCAATGAATTTAAATTAAATACAAATAGAGATATAACCAAGAAAGACCCATTTAATATACTTTTAATATACCATATTCAAGTATAAAATTCGTGTACTCCCATAATTAATTAGAATAATATTTATTTTAATATTTTTCATATCATTTATTTGATATTTCTATTAATAAAATAACTACTCCACCACAGTTGTGTTAGTATTTTTGGTAATTATTTAATATCTAAAAATTATAAATAAATTCACATGATGTATATAATATAATTAATTTTCTAGATAATATTTATGATCTAAGTTTTATCATATTTTATCCATATATTAAAATTATTATACTTATAAGAAATAAGAGGATGACATGTTGTCAGTTTCTTTTGTTTTAATAATATTTATATCACCTTTATGGGAAAAATTCCATTAAATAAGTCAATTCCGATCCTTAGGTGTTAAGAGTCCACTTTTATTAATCCAATATGATTTTGGAAGGTTTTAGAGTAATTTTGTGTCCTTATCATATTGTTTGTTACCCTAATTTACCCAATTTAACTTTGACTACATTAAATAAAAATTAATATACTTATTTTTCATAATATTCAACAAATAAAAGTAGCTTATTATCATAATTTGTACCCACTAATTCAAAATATATAATCCATTTATCAAATTTTTAAACACATAATTTACAGCAGTTAATTTAAAATTAACCCCCTTAGAAAAAATGAGAAAATCGGTTTTTTTAAATTAAAAACCATCAAATGATTATCTTCTGTTTATATCAAATTCCATTGTGAAATTACTTACAATAACCAAAAACCTATTAAATAATATAAAATTATTCTAATTATACTTTAAAACATTAAAAGTATAATTTAACTCTATAAATAAATTCTGTTAAAATGTAATTTTAAACTAAAATGCAGTATTTTCACTATTCATTAAAATATTAATTTAATCAGAAAAATAAAAAAAATCAGCTAAAGTAAATTTTTAAGTCCCAATTCCAAAGAGAAAGTTTATTTTGTCAAATAGAACTTATAAAAGGGTCAAAACTAGATTTAAAATGGGTTTATCATAAAAAAGTAGTAAAATTTCATTTTTAAGAAAATACTCCTTTCATCCGTAAAATAGAATTTTTCCCTATATAATGTCTAGAAAATACATAGTTTTAATTTTTAATATTATGTTGAGTTAATATTTCATTAATTGAATCCCAAAATACTGATTTAATTATTTTATATAAAAAATTATTCGCAAATAGTTTTCATAAAAAATACATCCTTTATATTCAATTGGTTTTTAGCTTTATTTCAAGTTAATTTGGTAACCAATGAATCATTATATTAACATGTGTAAACTATATTTTCATAATTCAATCAACATTGTTCATTTCAAAGATTCTAATGACTAGTATATAACTTCAATATTAAATAATAATATTTAGTTTTTCCTTTAAACATGATGTGGTGTATCATGTATGCTGTTGAACATAGTCGTTCTTTTTAAAAACTCAAGATGTTACATTTCTTCTATGAATTACTTTATACCACTACCCGAAATTTCTTGATAATAGACTTAAAATCATATAATTGACTAATTTTCTCTTCAATTATTCAAAAAATTCTTCACATTCTTTTTTGCATGCCAACATAACCCATTTTTGTGTGAGCTTGGTTAACAGGTTAGTCAATCAGGTAGAATTCTAAGAGAAACACTAATAGTAACCTAATAAACAAGTAAAAATATATACCTCAATTATTTTAATTTTTTCATTCCATTCTTGATCTACCATTATCTTCACATGAACAGATAATATTACATTCTTCTAGACAATATGGAAAGGAATGAAAAATCTTGATGATAGAATTCAAAAATCTATATTTTCCATATAACTATTTCTTCCAAACAGTGTCAAGATTGATCTAATGGTGATTCTCATGGTTTTCGTATGTTTTAAAATATATGATAATATCATCAATGAATTCCCAAAAATCATTAATATATTCCTTTAATATTATTTTCATTGGTTCTATAAAAACAGAATGTACATTAGTCCATTCAAATCAAATTACTCTAAACTCGTAATGTTCTTGACTCATTGGAATTTTTTTCCTCGAAATGACTTCCTTCTTTACTCACATCTAACTAAATCCATAAAAAAGGTAAATCTTTGATAAATATTGATCTATATAAATTTTTTCAAATAAATAATCATTGTGAGGTAGTGGATACTCGTACTCCGTCATATTTTCATTGATTTATCTTAAATCAAAGGACAACCTTGTGGATAAATCATTCTTATTAACAAATAGAAAATGGTCTCCCCATGGATAAAAATTTTGGATGATATATCCATTATTACTCCACTCCCCTGGTTATGGTTTTAGCTCAACTAATTATATACTGGTCATTCTTTAGTGAGTCTTTGATATTTATTTTCATCAGGTATAAAATCAATAAAAAAATAAACTTATTAATCTGGGGGTTTTATGTGTAATTATTGAGGAAGTACAAAAATTTATTATTGTAAATTAGGTACATACTCAATATTTATATTACCTTATTTATCCCTATATGATGTTTTCTCTTCCTCCTTAAGAGTTTCATTTAGTAGAGCTACCGGGGTGGACTTATATAAGAATCTGATGAAGAATTTTCTTCTCTAATTATAAGGAACTCAACACCTTCCTCAAAAATTGTAATTTCATTCTTATAGTAAAATTTCATATAATATTTTTAAATCCATTCCTGGATAAGGATTATATCAAATTAAACCATATTTATACTGAAAACGTCAAAAAAATTAATTACGTTTATATTCTATAATAGGGACTTTCCAACACAACATTGTTGAAATGGAACTTCCCTAAGGGGATTTGACAGACAAATCCCATATTAAATGAGAATTAAATATCTAATTTTGTTGGAAAATTAGGTATATATTAAAGAGTGAGATGGGCTGAAATAAAATAATGAATTGGATAAATTATAAATTATGATTAATGAAATTGATCGCACATTATTTGGTACTTCTACATTAGCAATAATGGTCACATATTATTTTCCATTTTCCCATGACCTCTTCTATGGAAGATTCCCATATCTCATGTGACATTGGTTTGAATAATGTCCCTTTTTATTACAGATAATAGACTGGATATCATTAGTTTTTTCCCTTGAACTCTTGATATAATTGAATCTTTTCTCTCCACTTGTATCACACTCATGATCCCTTCATACATTTTCCAAATGATTATTCCCACAATTTTCCCATGATTGAAAACACGTCATTATAATTTTATTCTTCTGTACTTTAACTTTATCATGATAATCCACATAATTGTTCTTTACATTATTTCCTTTGAATATATAAGATATATAAAATTCCTTCTATAATTTTATGGATCATACTACTATATCATCATATAATGATAATGTTTGAGATTCCAGTTCCCTTCAGATACTTGGAATAATACCTTCAATGACATGATTGATATCACTTTTTGAATCACATATATAATATTTAGCATACATGGATAGTATTGTAAAGGTACCCTCATACTCTAAAACACTTCCTTCTACCTTTTTTTTAAGTATAATGAATTTTATCTTCATTTATGTTAAAAACTCATAAGATAAATTTTTATTGTATAATATTTCCTTAAAATTTCTCTATTCATTTTCTTATATTTTATCTTCATCCTTAGTATTCGGGATCAATAACCACCATTGATCAACATCTCTCATGAGGAAAAATACTTCCAGTACTACCTTTCCCCATTCATCACATCAAAATGCCAAAAATATATTTTTCAACGGTCTTTATCCATTTATCAGCTACCACTGCATTAGTAGTCCTAATATGGGATTGGGGCTTCTACGACATGAAATGATCTATCATAGATGTACTATGGTCATTCATCAAAACCTAAGAAATATTTCCTAATGTATTCATGATCTTCTCTACTCCAAAAGTAATTGTTTTGAATTTCTCTTTGGGGAGATCACTACATTTTTTATAGGTATTTATTCTTTTCCTTTAATTAGAATACATCACTAAATAATGGAACACACTGAGATATGAAATAATCATCATGAGAATTGATCCATCAAATAAAAATTATTCTTAAAGTGAAATATTTTAATTACTATAAATAATTTTCATAGTTCCCATGTTGGTTAGGTTAATTTTAAAGTATATTTCCCATTTCCTATACTATACTTTATCTAATAAAAACCCTAAATACTCAAACCCCAGTATCCCAAATCATGTGCCTTACTTTATAAAATTGGTATGGATAGAAGATTCAAATACCGAATGACAGGTCAATTTAGAAGTCCTGAAGAAATAGATACATTCATGGTACCCTTTTTACATTGGTAATCAAATATATAACATAAAAAAGAAAATTAATTTCAACCTTTAACTAATTTAATCATTTTAACTTTCTATCCTTGAAAAATGATAGCAAATAAAATGGTGATCTCAGATGCTTTGTAAGGTTTATATATAATAGAATATTTCATGAGTCAATAAAAAAATATACATAATCAATATGGAATGATATATATGCAATACAAATACATACCATTTAATTTAGAACATTTAAATCATTATAGCATAAGGCATAATCCTTATGGAAATGTAAATTATTGGAAACAAATGTTATTTAATCAATAACTTGGTAACAATATGAATCCCAAGATAATTTCCTAATAATGATGTCATGGATTATAATGTCTTGAATAATAACGAATGAAATGATTAATAATTTTGAATACATTATCTTAGGAATTATGGAACCTCTTCAGAAAAGACCTTACATAACATAGTATAATCATTATGGGTAAACCCCTATTTAATTTGGCCACCTTTTTCATCTCATGATATAACTGATGCATCATAGGGATAACTCTAACCGGGACACACCAGTGTCTAAATGTCAAAATAATTTCTAAAATATCTAAATAATAAATTTAATTCATAAAACAAAACATCATATCAAAAAATATATATAATGAATAAAAGATACATATTTATGATTATTTCCACAGTTAACAAAATAACTTTCAATGTAAAAAACATATGAAAAATCGGTGTACAGGTTAGGAAATAATAATAACCATTAAATAATAAATATATATATTTAATTAAATATTAAATTAATAATTATTATAAAAATAATGCCAGTGAAAAAAAGGTAATAAGTGATCAATATTTCTCATTTTCTAAAGAAATTTAAGTGAGACAAAAAACACTTACCACTTGTAATCAATAAAATCATATATCTAATATAATTGATAATAATAAAATAAGACATTTAATACCCTAAATATAAATATATTAGTGATATTATAAATTAAAGGTAAATATATATATATATACCACATAGACAAAATAAGTGGTGAATAGGGTATATCTCATAGAAATAAATGTTAGATAATAAACCCCTTACAAAATTGTAATCATTTGAATAGTAATCCCTAAGAAATTAAAAATTATCAAATAAACCATTCAATTCCATGATGATAATTAAATTCATTATATGATATATAATTGGGAAATATATACAAAATAAGAAATCAAATTAGTTCTGAATACAGAATTCCTCACATAAATAAAAAGTGATATATGAAAAACAATTACCACATTATAAAGAGTTGAATCGTATGCCCCATGAAAGTAATTATTATGAAATGAAACATTTAATCCCTTAAAGATAATTAAATTAATTATATAATATATAAATCGTATTTGTGTACACTAAAAACAAGAAAAATGGTTGGATATGGAATATATCTCGTAGAAGTATATATGATACGAGGAAACTATACATTATCTCTAAAAGCAGTATTCACATTTACTTAATGTCCCATATAATCTAATTAAAATCATTAATTACTTTATTATTGTCCTCTTTAACATATATTTTATTTATTCTAACTTTATTTTGTTCATTTATATTCATTTCGATGTGTTATATGATTAATTTTGTTGTTGCAGGGGCATCTGTTTCATGGTTTCATGATCGGATAGCTTTTATATTATTTTGGAAGTTCTTGTAAATTGGAATAATTATCCATAAGTTGAAATAAATGGTATTAATATACCTTCAAGATTTTAAATTGTCCATAATATCATTTTTTTATATTTGGATGATTCATTAAATAAAACTTTAATGAAAAATGATTAGTTTATTTTGGAGGTTTTTACAACAATCACTAACTAGTATTATTTTATTTATTTTCATGTTTATTTTATAGTTTTAGAAGGTTAAATAATTTTTAATAAAATTATAATAATTGGTTTTAACCACAAAAATGGTTTTATGTCCATCCTTGAAGGAGGTAATGAAAAACAAAAACCCATCATCCAGGAAGGTCATGAATTGACACCTCAAGGGAAATGTTTTGACTTTTAGAATTAAAAGGAGAGGATAATAGATTTGATTATGGATATTCCATTAAAATTATAAAATAAAAATATATATATATCATAATGTAGTAACCATGCCAAATGGGATAGTATAGGTGAGGGGAGTATAAGAAAATAAATTAATTAAAATATATAGATGGAGGATTTCACCTCTCGAATATAGTCTCCATGGGATCCTATTTAAGACACATGGATTAAGTATTTTGGTAAGACCAGTAGGTCTTGAACATTGGGGAATAGGCATGGGAAGGGACTTGGGTAGAAGTTATATATGCTTTAAGACTTGGAATGTGTGAGGAGAATGGGTGGTGAGGGTTGTATTTATAGTTGGAGGGGAGGGGTGTTTTGTTTATTTTATTCATTTTTTTCAGTTTTAGCTCAAGAGTATCATTACTTATTACTCATGTGTCTAATTGTAATAAATAATGTATATAGGTTTGTAATAATGGTTGATTACATCATCCATGACTCAAAAATTCATGTATTTGCCTTTAAATGATAAATAATGTTAATTATAGTATATCATTATTCACCAAAAATTCAACTAGTTCAGAAAAATCACAAAAATCCAGCCTAATTATTTTTTGATATGTAGATTTCAAAGTTGGACTCTATTTTATGAATCTAATTTTCTAAATATGTGAAATTTATTTCAAATAAAAATTATCCTTTATTCAAAAAATATTGATTTAAAATTTATAACTGATTTTATGACACTTTTAAAAAGTAATTACGGTCTCATAAAATTTTATTATAATTATTTTAAAAGAAAATTTTAATTTATGAATATATTATGTGAAAAAAAAATTTAATAATTATTATATTAATTATTAAATTTTAAATAAACATTTACGTTTCAAAAAAATATGGACACTTGATTTTTCATTTTTTAAAAAAATTATTTATTTATTACATTATATAAATATATCATATTTTCATTAATTACCTGCCTAAAATTTATTGATACTTTATTAGGTGATGTTATTATTCTAATGCATAGTTTACTATTCCTAACGGCCAAATTATTATTACAACTATCATAATAATATTTAATAGTATATCATGGTTAATTTAATCTTAGTGTTGCATGTAATGTAATATATTGAATTTGTTGAATTTGTTTAAGAATATACATACCGAAAAATATTGGGGTGTTATGCATTCAATGACCTTAATATAAATTCTGAAAACATGGTCAAGATATAAATCTTCACTTATGTAAATGATGTACACTATCTTTTTAAGGAAATCGAATAAAGCCCAAATAGTAGTGTTTCCTTTAGAATTTATTGGGAGTATGTAAAATAAATACATGGTAATGTTTTCCCAATTCCATTCTGTAATAGTTATTACTTGTATCATACCCTTATATTCATGTCTCTAACCCTTAAGTAGCTGACATACCATGTGTCACTATTCATACTCCAAAATTTATCTATTTATGTTGTACTACTAAAAATAATCATTCAAATCTCAAAAAATCTTCATTCTTATATGATGAATAGTGAATGATGAACTGTTTTCCTCTTCCAACAGCTCCTTCAACAAATCTGGTATGGATGGAACACAGACATGGTTCTTAAATTGTATCATTCCATCATAATCAAGTTTGAACATAGAAGAATTTTAAACCATCTTCTGTAGTTACAAATATACCTATTATGCCTATTTAATCCTCACATGGATAGATCAGTGAACACACTTTTAAGAAAGATATGATACCCCACCCCACCCCCCTTCCTTCATGATTTCCTAATCTATCCTTTTAAAATCTATAAATATTGTATCTTTTCTTATCCTCTTCTTAAGTAAGATGGAGAGATCCTTTCATCTCAGAGAATATTCCACCATGTTCGACTCTCTATGGGTGTAATGTATTAAGTATTCATAAAATTTAATCATCTCCAACCATCATCTTAGATTCACATTCTACAATAATTATGTGAATATAAACTTTTATATTTTATGATCAGTATATATATCACATATTTCTCAATAAAGATAATGTCTCCATATCTTTATTGGAAAAATTACTATAGATAACTACAAATCTTGAGATGGGTAATTTTTCTCATGAGAATTCAACTGTCATGAGGTATAATATATAACAATATTATTCTTCATGAGAACACATCACATTCCTTTTTTTATACTTCTCTATATATTAGAACCCCTTGTCTAATATAGGGTAGTGGAACCACATGTGTATTGACTAGTCTTTTCTTAATCTCCTTCAAACATTCCTCACATTAATCCATCTGAAGGAAATTTACTCCCATACAAGATAACATGGTGAGGGGATTAGATATCCATGGGAAATTTTGCACAAATAATTGATAATATCTAAAAAACCATGAAATCTTCAAATATCAGTCATAGTAGTAGGGATAGAAAATATACATTAACTTCCATATTATATGGATCCACTTATATACACTTTCATGATATTATATAACCCAAAAATGAAACATTTTATTGAAAAAATGTTCACTTTAAAAAAAATTCATATAGATTATTCTTCTATAGGACCTTCAGGATAATTTTTAAATGATTATCACACTCTTCATAGATCTTATAATTAATAATAATATCATATTTAAACTATACTAAAAACTAATCATGGTATTATCTAAAGACTCTATTCATTAAATTAATGAATATAGTGATAGTGTTATAAATACAAAATGGAATAACTATATATTCATAGTGTCCATACCTTGATAATATTGTTGTCTTGGGTATATCCTCCTACTTGAAACTCAATTTTTTTTATCTAGAATGATGGAAAATCATATAAATTATTGTTCTATACATAGTTCATCAATAAAATCATCAACACAAGGTAGCTGATAAATACTCTTGATTTGGATCTGGTTGAGTTCCCAATAATCAATGTAGAGTCGTATTGATATATACTTCTTCATAACAAAACGAAATGGTGTGCCCAAAGTGACACACATGGATAAATAAATTGATTTTTATGATTCTCCTATGGTAACTTATTCAAATACTAAAACTAAATAATTGAAATCCTGTAAGGATTCATTGAAATAGTTATAATACTTTGTATGAATTCTATTTAAGAGATGACATCCCAAATAAAGGAATATTAGGAGACTCTTCTAGAAAGACATATTAAAATTAATATATAATGGGTATATCTTTATTGTTGATATTCTCTCCTACTATATAAGATAAATTTTTCTTTTGAATAAAAATAAATAAACATATAATGGATGTGATATCCATCGAGATTTCATATTTATTCTCGTATCAATAGATAATTATAGGTTATTTTGGAATTTAAAATATGAATTCCCTTCCTCAGAAATTGATGTGAGATTTATATAAAAATAGTCGATCTGTGACCAAAATAAAATTAAATTCAACTGGAGGGAGAATAACATGATTTATAGGAAGCATATTACCATAAACATCAACCAGAGAAGAATCATAGACTTAAATTAAAATCATCACACCATTAGGATTTTTCAGTACTAATACAACAACTAATAATTAATGTGGAATTTTTATACCTTTATGAACAACTTCATATATAAAAGAGTTGTTATAATGAGATTAAAAAATAAAATTAGTATTTATAGAGTGAACGGTATGTGTACCTTTCACCTGGTTATTATCATTTCCAACTTCTGCAGTCATTATCGCAAGATATTTTCCTTTTTCTATGGTCTTGAGATATTATTGAGTTTTTCACTGGATTTCCTAATTCATGTTATCCTAGAATTTAAATCATAAGGTTGTGGGTGATCCATAAATTGGATTTTTCTTTTACACCATTTAATTAACAAGTATATTCATCCCCTAATACATTCACATACTTTATAACCTAGATTTCCCAATTTAAAAACCACATAGTTTTATTCAATAAATATACCTTATGTTTCATCCAACATTTATGGCTTATACATGGCTTTAATTGCATTCCACTAGCTGGTATATTTCAGTTTTAATGAGACACCATCTTCCTTATATTTTCAAAACCATGGTATATTTAGTAATTTCTAATTTCCATTTCTACATTTAGTGCATAAAGAACCATTTCTTCATTACTACTAATGTCTCTTATAGATAAATTCTGTTGAATACCTATTTTTAAGCAACTATACAACTGGTAAATTTTTATTTTAGGGATAATGATTAAACCAGAATCATACCTTTTGAGTCTTCTAAAATTTCCCTCATAAGTACTAATGGATTCATTCTCCTTTTTATTAATTTTAAACAACTTAATTCTTCATCCTTGTATGTATAATCAAGGGGATATATTTATTAAAACAATATTTTATTAAACTCATCAAATTCCGTAGATTCATTTTCATCCTCTTAATTTATGTTCTTAATAACATTCCACCATTGATCTAAATCTCCTTCTAAATTATAAACTTCTAGGAATACATTATCATTATCTATTTAGTTGAGAATAAGAAATATTTTCTCAATGATACTTACCCATCCCTCTTCCACTAGTGGGTTATATGGTCCTATAGAATAATGAATATATTCCATAATAAAAGTTTCAAAATCACATTTTTCCTTTGATCATTTTGAAGCATGTCATGATTCCTTCATTGATAATGTTTTTTTATCATATAAACAAGATTCTACATTATTATTCCCATAAAATTTTCATAAACAGGATGAAAATAATTTCATTTTGTCACGACCCGACCCAACGGGGCTCGAGCCGCGACTCCCCAAGCCCGCCTCCAATAGGCCAGGGGCTGGCGACCAGCGCCGAGTAGGCTATCACACACATGGGAGGCATTAGCCTAAGGTACCTGTACACACGCACCCACAAACATCTCCATGCAACAGTGCAGAGATAAAGAAACTGAAAAGTAAATGCATGCATACAATCTATCCCAAACCAGAGTGCAACAGCAAAAGTACAAGGGCAAAACAGGGCCCACCAAACGAAAACTACAAAGCGCGTCCAACCTGCTCCGAAGAAGGGGAACGCTGCCACAAACACCCGCCGGAAAGCTCCCTCGGCACAGCTCCGGTAAACACCCCGGTCAACCCGCTCACTAAGCTCCGCCTGCTCCGGGTCCTCCTGGGACTCCGTCAAAAGGCCTGTGGTCTGCACAAGACACAAACATGTGCGGGCAAAGCCCGTGCAGGGGTGAGTATAAACATACTCAGTAGGCACCCCAAAAACCCAAAACCCAAGGGAGCAACTGAAAGGCAACAGTCCGCTCAACCCAGCCAGAGGGAACCCAGACGAGAGAGAAACTCCATCTCGTGACCATCCTCGGCTAAACACAACTAGATCAGCTCAGCACAGCTCAGGTGTATGCCCATACATACACCTTGAACAATACAGATATACACGGCTCACGCCACAAAGCCACAGGAGGTACCGACCTCATCACCAGCAACTGTCCACAACCAGGAGAGTACACCACGAACACTGTCATACCAGATGACACTCATCCGAGAGATGCACTCCATCGGGATACTCGCAAACATCTCAGACGCTCACCCGAGAGACCACGCTCGACGGATAGCATCACCGAGGAAACATCACCGGAACACCATAACCACCAACTCCTCGGATAGGGGATCGCCGCTAGGGTCCGCTAGGGGATACCAGGACCCACTCCGGTATACGTAGCTCACAGATAGGGGATCACTCCCAGGGTCCGCTGGGGGATACCACGACCCGATCTGGCATACGTAGTTCTCACAGATAGGGGATCACACCCAGGATCCGCTGGGGGATACCGCAACCCGATCTGCACTCGACAGAAGCTTCACACTCAGATAGAGGATCATCGTCCATATAAAGATGGTCACGACGATACCGGAACCCTATCTGGTATCACTCACGATGTAGGGGATCGAACCGACGATGCCACAACCCTACCGGAACCACGCGCTGAGTAGGGGATCGCATAACCAACGATACCGCAACCCTACCATAAACATCATGCTGAGTAGGGGATCGTAAACCCGACGATGCCACAACCCTACTGTGAAAGACCCACCGCGTAGGGGATCATATTTCCGATGATGCCACAAACCCTACGGGGTTAACCTGCTAGATAGGGGATCGCTGCCCGTGAATAGGTGGTCACAGCGATACCAAGAACCCGATCTAGGGTAAAGATGTTAGAGGATCCACTCCGGGCCCACCGGAGGGATACCACAACTCTAACAGTTTTAACACCCCATCGAGAGGATCACAAACTCATACGAAGGTTGTGATGCCACACGAACCCTCGTGGGAATGAACCAAGGGAGAACCCTCAACCACTGCTGGTCCAAACGTCGCTAACCCGAGCGACCCGCCACAACGCCACACTGCGCACCTCCTAGGCCAAAACCGAGGCCACCATCGCGTTCCACGCGGAAAAACACGCAGGATAGGCTGTTTACTCGCCCGAAACGGAGCACCGGTGAAAAAGACACTATTCACCGCAGCTAGCTCGTGCGGGGCCCACACAACGATCCCGAAACCCATCGAGCGGATCACACCACGACGATCCCCTCGAAAAAACAAGCAGAATCGACTACTCGCTCGCCCAAAACAGACACCCGGTGAAAAAGGTACTATTCACCGAAGGCCAGCTCGGGTGGGGCCCACGCCTGGATTCCGAAACTCGTCGAACGGAACACACCATTGCGATCCTCTCGGAAAAACACACAGGATCGACTATTCATCTGCCAAAATCGGACTCCTGGTGCAAAAGCTGCGTTTCTCCGCAAACGCCAAAACCCGGCCTCGTGGGGCCCGCGCCCCGTTCTCAGTCCCAACACCCGGAAACCATCTCAAAAAGTCCGTCGTACCATCAGGGTCTCAACGCCACTGACGGCACGTCAATCGGATGCTCCGGGTAGAAGTTACAACGACCCGAAGTCGTAAAATAATAAAATAATATTATTTTATACGACGTTTCTCGCTCCCGGGCCACGATCCCGAACCTTCAAACCCTCGAACCCATACCGGAGGGTTCGCCTCGTCGTCAGGGTCACGTCGCCGCAAACGGCACGCGAATCCGACTCCCGAGGTGCAAGATACGGGGGTTTAAAGACCCCCGTATGCGAAAAACTGGCCGGACCGGCCCGGACCGGCCGGTCCGGCCGGCCTGGACCGGCCGCCGCCGCCGGCCCGCCCTGGCCGGCGGCGCTCCGCCGCGCGCCACCGCGGCTCCGCCGCGGGCCGCCGCGGCTCCGCCGCGCGCCGCCGCGCCGGTGTCGCGCCGGCGGATCTTCCGCGGACCGCCGGGGGCACCCCGGTGGTCCGTTCTGCGATCCGGAGGCGCCTACGCAACCCTCGGGACCCGATCTACACTGCTACGGCTTCAATTTGCAGAAAAACGCAGCAAAAACGGGATCGGGGATTAAAACTCAAACCGCCTACCTCGCGGGCGAAACGCCGACGTTCTGCCTCAGATCCGCGCTCCCGAGCTTCCGCTGCGCACTCCCGGAACATCCGCCGTCGAATTCTGAGCTCGTAGGCGCCCCGTTTGCTCGATTCGGCAGAATGGCGGCGAAGAACGACGAAGAACGGCGAAGAACGATAAAAGGGGGGGGGCGCTGATATTTATATCAGCCGCCCGCCGGCGCCAAACCAGCCTCGGACCCGATGCCCGATGCGAACAAAAGTAAGGTCACCCCTAGGGTAAACGCGCCGTTCTGAACGCAACGGCGGTCTCGGATTTTTCATCCGAGACTCCGTTCATAAGTTATTCGAGCCGACGCTCGCACACCAACTTGCCACTTATTTACGGAAACGCCCCTGGTGGCGTTTCTCACCGCAGGCCCGCGCCCGCAAAGATTACACCCCGCCTAGGGTAAACGGCACGTTCCGGACGCAATCGTGCCCTCAGATTCCCGTTCTGAGCTACCGTTTAGGAGATATCACACCCCCGCCACGTGCATAGTATAAAAAAACTTAATATTTTTATAAAATTAATTCCGGGCACACCGGGCCTCGGAATCGCACGCCGTCTTCGCGCCTAGCTCTGGAATTTTTCGTAGAAATATTCCAAAGTATGACAGGGCCAAAAACCTGAGTCGCTACATCCTCCCCCCCTTAGAACTTTTCGTCCCCGAAAAGCCCTAAGCACAAGGAAAGCGACTGGACTCTCACTGGGTCTCACACACCAGCGAGCTCACCAACAACAACCACTCAGGGTCTTACCAACGCCCTAAACAAAACTCGAGCAAGCAACAAAAGGAAAGAGTACCGCTAAACAGTGTCTGACAAACTACTGCAGTAAATAGAAAAGACACAAGGCGTACCTCTATCCATCTGTGGTGCCTCTGGGTCAACAGCCTCTAGGGCATGCAGCTGTCCTCGCCCTCGACCACCAGCTCCCTGAGCTTGGCGTGGACCACCTGGGGGTGGGGGTGGTGGCAACTGGTACTGTCTACCACCGCCTCCCGCTGCACCAGCTCCGACGCCACGTCCGCCGCCATGCGGACCTCCTTGCTCGAGACGCTGCCTCTGCCAAGGCGGCCCATCGACCGGCTCCCTCTCAGCAGCACGTCGGGTCGGACAATCTCTAGCAAGATGTCCCCGACCATCGCAAGCGTAACACCGCCTCTCCTGCGGTTGACCAAAACTGGCCTGCGAGCCCTGTGAGCCCTGAGGCTCAGATCCTCCATCCTGGGGTCGCCTCCTGTATCGTCGGCCACGTCCAGACCCCTGAGTCTGACGTCGGCTACCAGATGCCGATCCGACCGACGAAGTCTCCGCTCTCGAGTGCCCAACACTAACAGGCGAGATCTGCTCAGCCAGAAAGCTCTCCACCACCAGCGCTCGCTCCAGCACTCCAGCATAGGTGGGCAGGCACAAGGAAACCACACCTGCTCGGATATCCCTGCGTAAGCCCTGCTCGAAGGTCCGAGCCCTAAAGAACGGGTCTCGAACCATATCCAGGGAGTAGCGCGACAGGTCTGTGAACCTCGCTGAGTACTCCGCCACAGTCATGCTCTCCTGACGAAGCTGCAGAAGCTCCTGGATCCGCACTGACCTCAGCGTCACCGGATAGAACTCCTCCCTGAAGAGCCGCTCAAACTCTGCCCACGTGAGCGTCTCCTCGTCATGGGACTGCGTCACCAAACTCCACCATCGCCCGGCCGAACCATGCAGAAGGCTCGCCGCTAGGACCACCATCTGATCTGGAGGTGTCCTCACTAGGCGGAAAACTCTGGTGACTGCCTCAAGCCAGTCATCAGCTGCCTGGGGGTCTGGATCACCCCGAAACCTCAGAGGTCGCTGCCTCTGGAACTCGTGCAACGCACTCAGCCTGCGTGCAACCTCGTCCTGCACCGCCGGCACAACCATCTGCTCGACAGGTGGTGGCTCAACTGGCAGACCACCAGGAGGTGCAACCTCAGAACCTGCGCCCTGCTCCACAGCCACTACACGGGGCGGGTCATCAGCACAATCCTGTTGCGGAACCCTCGCTGGCTGTCGTCGTGGAGGCATCCTGAAATACATTCAAGACACACCACAGTCAAAGAGTATATCTGGAGAGCTGACTCAAGAAGGACAAGGTAAAAAAAAAAACCAAAAACCCAGTCCTATATGATGCATGTACCATGATGTCCCCGCGACCAGTGTACGAATGGCCCGAGTCGAAAGGCAGGTTATCAGAGTCCTGGTGTATGGATACGTCGGCCGCCGCACCAACACTGGATTCCCTGGCCTGAAAGCCGAACTCGAAACACCCTAACACTGCCGCTATGCAACCCAAACCAAACTCACAGCTAGACCAGCTACGCTCTGAGATCCCAAAGGTGGAACCTCCTCTGATACCACTCTGTCACGACCCGACCCAACGGGGCTCGAGCCGCGACTCCCCAAGCCCGCCTCCAATAGGCCAGGGGCTGGCGACCAGCGCCGAGTAGGCTATCACACACATGGGAGGCATTAGCCTAAGGTACCTGTACACACGCACCCACAAACATCTCCATGCAACAGTGCAGAGATAAAGAAACTGAAAAGTAAATGCATGCATACAATCTATCCGAAACCAGAGTGCAACAGCAAAAGTACAAGGGCAAAACAGGGCCCACCAAACGAAAACTACAAAGCGCGTCCAACCTGCTCCGAAGAAGGGGAACGCTGCCACAAACACCCGCCGGAAAGCTCCCTCGGCACAGCTCCGATAAACACCCCGGTCAACCCGCTCACTAAGCTCCGCCTGCTCCAGGTCCTCCTGGGACTCCGTCAAAAGGCCTGTGGTCTGCACAAGACACAAACATGTGCGGGCAAAGCCCGTGCAGGGGTGAGTATAAACATACTCAGTAGGCACCCCAAAAACCCAAAACCCAAGGGAGCAACTGAAAGGCAACAGTCCGCTCAACCCAGCCAGAGGGAACCCAGACGAGAGAGAAACTCCATCTCGTGACCATCCTCGGCTAAACACAACTAGATCAGCTCAGCACAGCTCAGGTGTATGCCCATACATACACCTTGAACAATCCAGATATACACGGCTCACGCCACAAAGCCACAGGAGGTACCGACCTCATCACCAGCAACTGTCCACAACCAGGAGAGTACACCACGAACACTGTCATACCAGATGACACTCATCCGAGAGATGCACTCCATCGGGATACTCGCAAACATCTCAGACGCTCACCCGAGAGACCACGCTCGACGGATAGCATCACCGAGGAAACATCACCGGAACACCATAACCACCAACTCCTCGGATAGGGGATCGCCGCTAGGGTCCGCTAGGGGATACCAGGACCCACTCCGGTATACGTAGCTCACAGATAGGGGATCACTCCCAGGGTCCGCTGGGGGATACCACGACCCGATCTGGCATACGTAGTTCTCACAGATAGGGGATCACACCCAGGATCCGCTGGGGGATACCGCAACCCGATCTGCACTCGACAGAAGCTTCACACTCAGATAGAGGATCATCGTCCATATAAAGATGGTCACGACGATACCGGAACCCTATCTGGTATCACTCACGATGTAGGGGATCGAACCGACGATGCCACAACCCTACCGGAACCACGCGCTGAGTAGGGGATCGCATAACCAACGATACCACAACCCTACCATAAACATCATGCTGAGTAGGGGATCGTAAACCCGACGATGCCACAACCCTACTGTGCACGACCCACCGCGTAGGGGATCATATTTCCGATGATGCCACAAACCCTACGGGGTTAACCTGCTAGATAGGGGATCGCTGCCCGTGAATAGGTGGTCACAGCGATACCAAGAACCCGATCTAGGGTAAAGATGTTAGAGGATCCACTCCGGGCCCACCGGAGGGATACCACAACTCTAACAGTTTTAACACCCCATCGAGAGGATCACAAACTCATACGAAGGTTGTGATGCCACACGAACCCTCGTGGGAATGAACCAAGGGAGAACCCTCAACCACTGCTGGTCCAAACGTCGCTAACCCGAGCGACCCGCCACAACGCCACACTGCGCACCTCCTAGGCCAAAACCGAGGCCACCATCGCGTTCCACGCGGAAAAACACGCAGGATAGGCTGTTTACTCGCCCGAAACGGAGCACCGGTGAAAAAGACACTATTCACCGCAGCTAGCTCGTGCGGGGCCCACACAACGATCCCGAAACCCATCGAGCGGATCACACCACGACGATCCCCTCGAAAAAACAAGCGGAATCGACTACTCGCTCGCCCAAAACAGACACCCGGTGAAAAAGGTACTATTCACCGAAGGCCAGCTCGGGTGGGGCCCACGCCTGGATTCCGAAACTCGTCGAACGGAACACACCATTGCGATCCTCTCGGAAAAACACACAGGATCGACTATTCATCTGCCAAAATCGGACTCCTGGTGCAAAAGCTGCGTTTCTCCGCAAACGCCAAAACCCGGCCTCGTGGGGCCCGCGCCCCGTTCTCAGTCCCAACACCCGGAAACCATCTCAAAAAGTCCGTCGTACCATCAGGGTCTCAACGCCACTGACGGCACGTCAATCGGATGCTCCGGGTAGAAGTTACAACGGCCCGAAGTCGTAAAATAATAAAATAATATTATTTTATACGACGTTTCTCGCTCCCGGGCCACGATCCCGAACCTTCAAACCCTCGAACCCATACCGGAGGGTTCGCCTCGTCGTCAGGGTCACGTCGCCGCAAACGGCACGCGAATCCGACTCCCGAGGTGCAAGATACGGGGGTTTAAAGACCCCCGTATGCGAAAAACTGGCCGGACCGGCCCGGACCGGCCGGTCCGGCCGGCCTGGACCGGCCGCCGCCGCCGGCCCGCCCTGGCCGGCGGCGCTCCGCCGCGCGCCACCGCGGCTCCGCCGCGCGCCGCCGCGCCGGTGCCGCGCCGGCGGATCTTCCGCGGACCGCCGGGGGCACCCCGGTGGTCCGTTTTGCGATCCGGAGGCGCCTACGCAACCCTCGGGACCCGATCTACACTGCTACGGCTTCAATTTGCAGAAAAACGCAGCAAAAACGGGATCGGGGATTAAAACTCAAACCGCCTACCTCGCGGGCGAAACGCCGACGTTCTGCCTCAGATCCGCGCTCCCGAGCTTCCGCTGCGCACTCCCGGAACGTCCGCCGTCGAATTCTGAGCTCGTAGGCGCCCCGTTTGCTCGATTCGGCAGAGTGGCGGCGAAGAACGACGAAGAACGGCGAAGAACGATAAAAGGGGGGGGGGGGGGCGCTGATATTTATATCAGCCGCCCGCCGGCGCCAAACCAGCCTCAGACCCGACGCCCGATGCGAACAAAAGTAAGGTCACCCCTAGGGTAAACGCGCCGTTCTGAACGCAACGACGGTCTCAGATTTTTCATCCGAGACTCCGTTCATAAGTTATTCGAGCCGACGCTCGCACACCAACTTGCCACTAATTTACGGAAACGCCCCTGGTGGCGTTTCTCACCGCAGGCCCGCGCCCGCAAAGATTACACCCCGCCTAGGGTAAACGACACGTTCCGGACGCAACCGTGCCCTCAGATTCCCGTTCTGAGCTACCGTTTAGGAGATATCACACCCCTGCCACGTGCATAGTATAAAAAAACTTAATATTTTTATAAAATTAATTCCGGGCACACCGGGCCTCGGAATTGCACGCCGTCTTCGCGCCTAGCTCTGGAATTTTTCGTAGAAATATTCCAAAGTCTGACAGGGCCAAAAACCTGAGTCGCTACACATTTTCCATTATATTTACAATTAACAGGATTCTTACGGGTTCCATCGATTGAATAAAACCAAGAAAAACATTGTTTCTGTAATAATAATCATATTTATATACTATATAATCAATAAAAATTATATATAGATGTATAAACTATGAATGTTTCTTTTTAAAAAATGACTCCTTAGGATTAAACTATAGTATCCTTGGTCACTAAAAAAATTTACGATTCTACCTTATATATAGACATATCCCCATAGAGTTTTCATAAATTTTTTCTAACTCTAATATATAAAGATATAATAAATCCTTCTTATAAACCAACAATAATATCCCAATATTTTCATATGTAAATATTACAACATTTTATGTGAATGATCCGTATATAATATCATGAGGCATGAAAAAACTGTTACTTTTTTGTGTATTTAGAGAATTTATACATAAGCATACTATTTATATAAATTCTTAAACATCTCCTATAATATTCATCCCAATTTATATATTTCATGAAACATCTTACTTAAACAATTATTCAAAACATAGGGAAGATGAACACTCGAAAGGGTGAGATCAGATTCTCAATAATGGAAACATGGGAGATATCAATTGATGATCAAATGAAATCGTAACATAATTATATGGTTATAAGATCATAATAATAATTTGTAATGTTCATAACCAAAATGTCAATGATAAAAAACAAAATTCATAGAAAAAAATTACCATTTTAAAAGACATTAATTATTTTTTTGAGAAGTTTTCATAAATCAATAAAGAATCATAATTTCATGTCATAAAATTGTGTAACTATCATTATTAAATAAACATTTTAATATGTGAATTCAAACTATGAATACCATAAAAATCATAATGGATATAAAATCAAAACCTCTTCTCTATAGTGGATCAAGAACACCGACTTTTTTCCCAAATAAGTTCAACCACACGCAAATTTTTCCCATAGTGGATAAATCAAATTTACCTTTTTCCCATAATTATATCATTAGATATAATACATTTTACAATTCTTTAGCATGATATATAATTCTCATACCAACCATCGTCAAATGGAAACCATAGGCATGTGTATTATATGATCATTAAACATTCACCATATCATCACACCATAACCCATGAAAAGAAATGGGTTTCATTATAATTTCATCAATTAAACATAAAATATCCCATGTAAATAAATAGATTTCATAAATATCTCATCATCATAATTATAAAACATAATTACAAAAAATAAGGATAAAATAATTGAACTATATTTCCTATAAATCATAGTTAACATCAAATGATCTTATTATAGATGAAAATTCATATAAAAAACAAATTTAACATATCTTGAGCAAAATACCCTTTCCATTTTAAAAAATCACTTATAAAAATAAGACTATTTCCAAAAATACTGTGGAAATTTTTTATTTTAAATAAACAATGGAATCTTATTAATAATGGTTTGATATATTTAGTGTTCATGGTTGATGGAGATTTTTTTCATTCCATATAAGTTAAAATAAAATATTCCTTTTACACATCTGTACAAAAAATAAAAAAGTGCATAATTTGGAAAATTATATGAAGATTCTCTTTTATAACCATTTTGTATAATGTAAATAATATGTATATTAAATTTAAACAACAATATCATAATATAAAAATCATTAAAGAAAAAAATTATAAAACATTGATATACAAGAAAAAAAATTATACAGAAAAGATAAATAATGTTATTTTACTGTAAAAAAACTCATTTAGTATCTTAAATGCATATAGTTAGTAAAATAAAAGAAAAAAGGTATTCTAAAGGAATAAACATAGAATAAAAAGAGAAAATGGATTTATCATGTAAGGATCATATAATTTAGGAAATGGTAATTCAAACACAAACAATCCCAATTAAAAATAGGATTAAAATGTAAATCACTTACCTCATGTTTCATTATTCACCATTAATGTTTGAACCTCCTATTGTTTAGTAGTACACCTTTTTATTCCTTCTTATGGACCATTAAAATTTTATTTTTAGAAAACCAATGACTATAAATCTTAGCTATAGAAGTAGATAAGATTATTATATAGGGGTTAGTTAAGCTATAAGTCTTAAAGTATCCTAATGAAAAGAAATGAGGATTTTTATTTTACATGCGATGGAGATGAAAAAAATTGAATTTATTAAAATATTAACATATATTAAATTAATTATCTATAAAAATTAGTCTAAATGGACAATAAATTAATAAAATGATTCTGGGGTGGAAATAATATCATCAAATAAAATTTAGACAAGTTTTGGTGTAACAAATTACGTTTTTAAAAGAGGAACACCAATTTAGGTATCATATATGACATGAAACGCCATGATTTGAAGACAATGTAACACCCTGATACTTGATCATATACTTATTTTAAATTAAATTCAATCAATTTGATATATTGCAATGCACGCAACACTAGGTATGATCAAAATGTGATACTCTATTAAAATCGTCTTATTTAATCATGAAAATTATTAACAAGACAATAAGATGGAGATTATTAGTATTAATAAATAAATTTTAAAAATTATACAATTAAAACATGTATAAAATAAATTCAATGGTCATCTTATTGATTATATATAATATTCAAATCATTTTATTGAAAAAGAAATGTTTTTTGAAAAAATTGTATTTTTCTAAAAAGGAATCGAGTTGTTCTTTCAACATAGAAATTAAAATTAATTTTGTCCAGTTATATAAAATTTAATTTTAAAAATAAACATAATTTTTAAATATAAATTTCAATATTATATTTGGGGAAATTATTATGAATTTTTAGAACATATGAATTTCTTTATGAACATTTAAAAATACCGATTTTAATTGAAAGTTGAAATATCATTTAATTTATTTGAAAAGTTAAATTCTATTTTAAAAAAATTACAGTAAAATTAGTTGAATAATATTATAATTTAACTAATTTATTTTATTGTATTATATTTTATATTGAATTATGATATTGAATCATTTTATACATATGTTAATTTTCTCTTTGGAAACCCGCTTTTTCATTGCTTCTGTGGGTATAGTCTTAAATTGGATTATGCCACTTATATAAATTGGATTGGAAAAAATATATCCTAGATTTTTAATTCAAAATATTTCTATCATCATGAAATTTCAACATTATTTTTTACCATTATGAATAATAAAAATAGTAAAAATTAATAACATTGATTAAGTTATAAATGGTTATACTGGGGGGTTAATCTAAAAAGAAAATTGTTAAAATAACCTAAAAAATTCTCAAAAACGTATTCTCTAGAAATTTTTAAACCATAGAATATAAATGGTATGATAATGAACCATTTTGGAGGCTTATTTAATGATAAATATAGGGTTTTAATTGATTATTTTAAAATTACTAAGTATGTCCACTGTCCCACTTAAAAAGGCCACCACCTCTCCTCTCATATTCTTGGTATGAAATCCAATTAGGTAGGTCATTACATGATAAAATATATACATTAAATCCCAAACCAAATCCAATATTACTTTCATATCTCATTATGTTAATCAATGAAAGATTTAGGTTAAACCAAAAATAGTTTTCTCAAAGAAGAGGATAAGTTTGTAACTAAGACATTTCATTTTACATAATTTTTTAACTAATTATAATAATTTACAAATATTACCAAATAATTAATCCTTTATATTTTTTATACTTAAATTATATTGTGTTATTTTCATAACTATATCCATTTTTTACTTCCATAAAATGGAAAATAGAACCTATGATTGTGTGTATGGTGGACTGTCATCTCGTGACCCAATGTAATCTGTTTTACATAAAAAACATCCAAGTATATATGTAATGATGGATTAAATGTATTTATATGATATCTATAATATTATTAAACTTATATAATTATAATATCAAATATACTTTCTTACGTTCCATTGCATGAGAGATAAGATAATGTTGTCTGTGTGTATGGAAGACTACCACCTCGCGAAGCGATGTAATTTATTTTACACTTATACATTACTTAGAAGGTATTAATGATAAAATTTAATTAAAATAAGTGATATTTTTTATCTTTCCAAAATTATAGAAAATTTATAAAACATCTGACCTCTTAACTTATAAAACATTTGAAAATAATAGTGTTGTTTGTGTGTATGTGTGGACCACCGCCTCCACAAAGCGATATGAAATGTTTTTCATTTAATTGTTACATGTATGGTAACAAAAATTGATTTAATTAATATAAATGTTATATATTTCATAATAATGATTATCTTAATTTTAGTTAATATTTATTTCCCTTCAGTTCAATCCATCAAGAAAATTGGAAGCGCCGTTTATGTGTACGTACGGCCTACCATCTCGATGAACTGTGTAATCCATTTTCTATATTTTTTATATATAACTATAAATAAATATAAAATAAATATAAATGATATATATTTTTTGGGTAAAATTATGGAGTAATGTAACCATGATCAAATTAAATGAAAAAAAAATTACTCATCCAAAACACACATGAAAAATAAAGTAATTATCACCCAAAATAGTAATTTTAACAGAGAATTTCAAATAAATGATTAATAAAAGTATATAAGTAAATATTATATAGTATTATATATATAATTATTATGTTTCTGTAATGGATTTTTAATAAACCTATATTTCTTATACATCATATCGGAAACATATAATAGAATTTTATCAACAAGTATGGATTTATCATCTCACTTTTACTTCTATGAGACATACAGCATATTAAGAACTTTTTACTTTTTTGGTGTATATAACTCCCCATTGGACATGTTATATTGGGAATATAATTATATTTATGGTTTTTCAATTTTAATATAAATTTATTTCTTTTAATGGGATTTTTATTCAATACATTCAGAAAGTTGTAGGGGTTTATTTCATAATCTCATCATTATTCGAGATTGTTTTTGTTTAGGTCCCCCTTGAGGGAGTTATTTGATATTTATATATTAATATTAATCTACTTTTTCTCCTATGGTTCTTTATTAATTTTTTTCAAGTAATAGTATTATTTTTTAACCATTTGTTACTCAAATATATTGAGAAATGTTTATTAAGAAAATATGACTTTATTTCTCTCTTTGGTCAAAAATTGTTTTTTATCAAAATCCATGTTTACTAAAAATTAATTCAAGAATTTTTTTATCCTTTTCCAAATTATTTATTAAATAAATTTTTAAAAATATTAACTATTAAAAAAATAACTAAAATGAATATTGATGTTATTTTCAAAACATGGCTTGGGTCACTTTTACCAAAAATGTGAAAGGAATATTTATTTTAACGTGTACAACATAAATGAATTTTTATTCCATCATGAACACTCAATGTTTTATAGATTTAATAGTAAAAAATGAAAAATATATACCGTTAGACTTTATTAGTACTAAAAAACTCATAAAATGACTCTTTTATCATAGATAAAAAAATCACTAATAAAAGTATCATTTATCATCACATTTTGTAGAACTGATAAAGTGATACTTTTATCAATGATTTTTTAACTAAGATAAAGTGGACTGTTATCAAATCTTTACTTGTATTACTGATAAAGTTCTTGATCACATGCATGAGTCTCCCATCAAAAGAAATAATATTTAGCCGCTTATTTATATACGATTTCGCCGCAACCCTAGGTCAAAAGCCTACTGCGAGAATGTGCTTTAGCATACACACTCCAAACATGCCTATATGGGAATGTTCCTACATGCACAGGAAAACACATGCCTTGGATCACATTATGCTCCCCTCTGGCTTTATCCCACCAGCATACACATGGGTTGGGTCATACAGGACCTGTCCCACCATCCCCTCGTCGAGGACTATACACGACCCGAACCACATTTCCATGTGGTCCTTAGCCCCAATTGTTTATATATACTAATAAAAAAATAAAAGTATTGAATATATTAATGAAGTGAAATAATTAATCAAATAGAAACAAAAAATGAATACATTTAACAAATTTTAAAATAATTATTAATTAAATACTTATTAACAAATATAAAATATATATATATATATTATGTTATATTAATAAATATAAAATATAAAATATAAAATATAGATATATAAATTGAATAGATTTAAATAAAAAAATTAAAAAAAATTGGATTAAATTAAAAATTTATTAAAATACATATTAATTGAATAATTATTATTAAAATTGAATAATTATATATACAAATGAAAATAAACCAATAAAACAATCAGATTATTTAAAAAAAATTAAATAAATTGAAATTATTAAACAATTTAAAATTACAAATGAATAAATTTAAAAAATATAAAAAATATTAGTAAATAGTATATATTAAATATAAAAATATAAAATCAATAAATATAATTAATTAGATATAGGAAAATTAAAAATGATTAAATTAAAAAAAAATGTTAAAATGTTAATTATTTAAATAAATATTAATTAAAGTGAATAAATTTAATATATTTATTTATTTATTTAATTCCTCATCTCATGAGTTTGTTAGACTTTTGGTCGAGACATGTCGTGTAGTTCCCATACACATCATTTCATACTACATATCCTGCAAACAATTTGTTGGCTAGGACATGGCCAAGCAGCAAAGCGGGACCACACAATGTGTGGTTCCCCGATATGTCATGTACCTCTTTTTTAGGAAACTTCTATGTTTTTTATCTCATTAGTTTAAATTCATATTTTTCTTTGGAAATATCCAATCCTTAGTGTTTTTACATGTAGATCGTGATGGCTCCAATAGTTGCGGCATTCGAGATATGATGTGATATGTTTTGGTCTTGGAACGCATTGAGGAGACACTATATGATGATAGAAATAGTGAATGATCACCAAGACATTCCAGACATTAACCTTCAATAAGTATAGGTAGTGGAGTTCCATGAACATATCTTCCTATGCATTACCCTCCAGTAGGGTTGGGTAGTGGAGTCCCTTGATGGCATTTTCATGTAATACCCTCCACCGAGGATGGGTAGTTTTGATTCACATTGACTACCAGAGTCAAAACCTCATGTTGAACTAGGGAATGTGAAAAATATCTAGAAATTATGGCCCCACAACTTTTTGGCTTAGTGATGATATTTGGCTTGAATTATCTTTGGACTCATGAGGAAGAGAGATTCTTTCCCCCACTAAGACACATTTCCATGATGAAACCTAAAACCGTTTGTGCGAGTTAGTGTTGTCCAAAGAAAATAGCATCAAGGTGTGTTGATTGAGTTCCTCAAACATGGGTGTTTAGGGAAGAAGTATGAGATGCTGAGCATCATTGATGGAATTCTAGAAATTTTGGCTACTCTTCTTCTTAGGATGAGTGGTGAGATGGAGATCCCCTACACTATTTTTTAGGTTTCTTGGACTGAGCATATTTATATATTTTTATTAGGTACCCAATCCTTGGTATTTGTTAATCTCCTTCTAGGAGAGGTGAATACACATGGGGTATGCCACATGCTTTCCAAGTCTTTCTTCTCATGGTTGGATGAGTCGGTCCTCCTACTATATGTGGATAAGGTTCGATGGTTAGTTCATCTACTCATCGTGTTTATCCCCTTGTGCTTATATGAGCTTACATTCACTATTAATAGGTTGAGTTGTACTTATTCACTACACCTAGTTATGTCTACTGTATTTCACTTCTATTTTATCTCTTTCTTCTCCCCCCACCCCCCCCCCCCCCTCAAATTTCAATACATCATACGGAGTATGATCATACTCACCCCTATATGGGTTTTTTCAACATGTTTCATGTCTTATGAAAATGACAGATAGGTTGATTGTGACTATATTGGAGATTAGGGATAATGGGTTCTTGGACTATATACGTTGGAAGTATCTTGAGATTCAAGAGATGGGATCTCACGACAAGTTTTTTTATGTATTAACCATTTGGAGTTTTTTTATTTGGAATGTATTTTAACCATTTACTTTTCATATTACACTACCATACATTTATATTGTCTCAATGTTTATTTCTGATTGGTCTATTTTTATATAAGTGTTGAATATTTTATCATTTTCCTATTATGTTTTAAATTGAGTTTCCTATGTAAAAGTGTATAGGAACATAGGTAAAGTCCTCCATGAGACAATTATGCATTCGATGCTTGTCTCCAACCCCTAGCTAATAGAGGTGAACTTTGGGTAGTTATGTCTCAATCCCCATATTGGGTTAGGTCGTGAAAGATTAGTGTCATTGTAATTTCATTACTTAGGATGTTGTTCAGATGTATAACCTTAAAGAGGATTGGTCGGGTTTAGGGTAACAGTGTAAAAGTGTCTCAAGTGAAAATCTTAGGACAAGTTATCTAGTGATGGTGTAGTGGATGGCGCAGCCATTCATCAGGACCTTTCCTACATTCTTATCATCATAGCATGATGACACATTTGTTACAGGGATTAATGGTACATGTATTATATAGGTTTGAGTCTTTGATTATCCTTTTTGAGTTACCTCCCTATTGATTATTGATATATAGATATATTCTCATCTAGTTGTGGTACTCCATGATAACGTTAAGGATGTCTCAATGACAACAACCATCCATGATACCAGTGATGGCTCACGTCAATGACCATATGGGCGATGAATCTTTAGTTTAGGGTTCATACCTTCACCCCTTTCTCTAAGTGGGAAGGTAGTAGAATCTCTACCTATTGAGACGTCGATCATCCCAATGGAGTAGGCTGAGGATGAGCTTATGATTAGTGTAAATCACATGTTCCATCATCAAAATCTATTGAGGTTTGGTAGTGAGCCAAATCCTAAGGCATATGAGGATTGGCTAGAGTCAGTGGTTTGTATATTTTGGATTTTTCAGACCCTGAAAGATCATGTGGTAGAATTGGAATCCATCCATTTCCATGGAGCTATTTCTTGTTGGCAGAACCTGGTTGCACAAGAGGAGGGGCCACATTTTGAGTGTTTAACACGTAAAAATTTGGGAATTTAAAAATTTAAAATAATAATACTATACAATAATATTATTATTTTTTTAAAACACTATTTTGTTCGTAACTCCTTTATATTATATCCAATTGATGAATCATCAACGACAACATGATCCAAGAATTGAGATGGTCATTTTTAGATTGATTTTGGATAATTTTTTCAGACTCATGCCTTAGGTCAACGAAACACCCAATAATAATTAAATTATTATTATTGTGAAGTATTTTATCTAACATATCACTCTCATAGTGTGTCGGAATGAAGAACCATCTATGATGCGACAACCCAGAAATTAAGGTATGAATTTCCAGAAAATTTTTTGGTTTTTTATTCAGAGTCGTGGATTGGTCCCATGTAGCACCATTCATGTGTAATGTGGTGAGACACAAATTTTTCATCGGTTCTTCGATTGATACAATTTAATGGTCTATCTTAAGGATTTTTTCTTGAGGATCATATTGGTGCGATCTGTTTCTCCATAAATGGAATTTTTTTAGAAGAATTTTAGTAAAATTATGTTGTTACTTGTCAGACTGATGACAATCCTCATGCGTTCATTGGGATTTTGGTCAAGAAATGTCATTTAGTACCCCTACATTCTATGTAGTGCTATATAGCCATCAATCCATGTTTTGGAGAGGACCTGACTAGGCATTAGTGAAGGAGCACACAACATGAGGGTCCCCGACATTACGTGTACCTATTTTTTAGGACTCTTCGAGGTTACGTATCTCATTCATTTAAACTAAAATTTTAGTATGCAAATATCCCATATAGAGTTCTTTTCAACATAGAATGTGATTATTGCCTCAATTTCGGATTTCTATATATGATGTGAATTTCTCAGGCTTTTCATAACAGAGGTGACACTCGATGAAAACAATAATATTGAAGGATCACCAGGGATCTCCAGACATTACCCTTCAATGGTATTGGGCAGTGGAGTTCTCCAGTGAATACTTTCTAAACATAATCCTTCAGCATGGAAGGGAAGTGTAATTCCCTGAAGACTTCATTTTGAGTGTTACCCTCAACAGGGTTGGGCTGTGTGGTTCCCTACTAACATTTTTTGGTGTTTTCTTCAAGTGGGGCTAGGAAATGGGGTTCCCTAATGACATTCTCAAGCATTACCCTCCAGCAGGGCTAGGCAGTGGGGTTCACCTCCTGTTTTATTGAGTCATGGTTCTTGTATCTATAATTTTATTCTCCTAGATTATGGGTCATATTGACAAGGTGTGGTTTGAAATAGTTTTGGACTCATTAGTAAGAATAATATTTCCCCGCTTTTCACATTTTTGTGATGTTACCTAAAACAGTGTGGGTGAGTCAGTTCCACCCAAATCAGATAGTATCAAGGTGTGGTGATTGAGTTTCTTAGTCTTTTATTTTCGTGTATTATTCATGGGAAGTTGTGCATCATTGATGGACTTTTGGAATTGTTGGATACTCTTCTTCATGGGATGAGCTATGTGATGGATATCCCATACCCTCTTATTTGGGTTTCCTTGATTAAGAATATATATATATATATATAATTCTTAATTACCCACTTGTTGGGTTTTGGTTACTATCTCTCTAGGAGAGTTGAAGATGTGAAGGGTATGCCTCATGCTTTCCTTGTCTATTAGATGAGTCTACTCCTCTATGATAAGTGGTGAAGGCTCGATAGGTAGTTCATCTACTCACTTTGTTTAGCACCTTATGATTTGATGAACTTACTTTCAATATTTCTAGGTTGAGTTTTACTCTTTAAATATACATTGTTCTATCTATTATCTTAAAATTGTATTATATACCTTGTTCCTCCCCCCCCACCACATCTTTTGGGGCTACCTGCTATATATGTTGGTACTCATCACTTCATGGGCTTTTCCTGCACGTTCCATGTCTTATATAGATGACATACGGGTTGAGCATGACTATAGTGAAGCTTAGGGATATTGGGTTATTAGACCATGTATGGTGGTTCTAGATTAGGCTTCAAGTGCTAGGATATCTAATTTATTTTACTTTTCTAGTTTTATATAATGTTGTGATACATTTCTAGTTGGGTGTGTATTTTTTCCCTTTACTTTTCAGCTAACACTACCGTACTTTTTTTACTATTTATAGGTTCAGGTATGATTGGTTTTTTATAGATGTATTTAAAATTTTATTTGTTACCTTTGTTATTTTTCATTACATTGATTGTGTGTGTGTCTATAGATACATAGAAAATGGACTCCCTGAGTTAGTTAGGCCTTCGGTGCATGTCGCCATCCCCAAGACTGTGGAGGTGGGAATGGGGTTGTCACGGCTCGATCTCTAGCTTGGTTTTGGTCATGATAGCCATCTTTTGAATTACAACCAATAAATTTGGATCCATATATTTCCTTAATAGAATTCAAATGAATAGATTCATCCCTGAGAACGTTTAAGTGGCATTTTCTTCCATGCCCTAATGACCAAACTTGATTCCCCCACTATCATCACATTCCACGACCTCCAAGTGGACCTACTTAGAATATTATATCTCTCCAAAATTATTTGAAGTGGAAATCTAGTCATTAGAAATTTTAAAAATATTAAAACATTTACATACATCGTACTTTGAAGGAGTTTCCATCACATTATTTTCTAAAACATAGACATATTTTTTGTTCACCAAAAGATAAGATATTTCTTTTGAGGAAGAATCTTAAGAGGTCATCATTGGGGATGATAATCCATCAATAGTAGCCTCCTTAGATCTTTTTAGCTCATTTATGAATGTATCTATAGGTACAACCTAAATAAATATTCATTGGAAGAGTCTGAAGTTGCAGCAATAGGGAGAAATTAATTGTTAATCCAATAGAATTGACACCAATATCAATTTGAATATGAGGAACAATCACCTTAGGACTAAGAAATAACTATCCAAAATTTCCAACATAATCCACATGAGAGAACATCATTTTTATGGTGCTTAAGTATCCATTTTCTACTTGACCTCTTCATACCATGATGAAATCAAGTTTTCCTTCGTTAATTATTGAACAACAAACTCTTGATTTGAGGATTCACCAATAGATTTATTGTCCATTGTTACCTCATCCAATCTAACATAAAAAATATATTGGTCCCCCATAGATTCACTACCCTTTCCCCCGCACATTGATCTCCTTGAAAGAGAGATATTAATGGAAATACTCACCTTCACAATGGTTTTCACCCCACTAGGTTGTTCATACTTGTCTCTAATTCCAATAATACATGTACATTCATCAATTGACTATGGAATGGAATCTTGGTTGGTCTGATTAGATTCATTTGAATCAAAGAGAGAACAACCATCCATAGTGCTTCCAAGATTAGTTCTTTGTTCTTAGATCCCATTATCACATGAATGGAAGGAATATTCTTGAGTACGTGCAATGGAGATTCCTTGTTCCCTAGTTTCAGCACCAGTTTCACCATGTTTCTTGAATATATTGTCTTAGTCATCTAAGCTCATTATATCACTATTTCTTTCTTTTTCCTATATATAGTAGCAAAATTACAATTTTTTATGCACAAGGAGAAAACAATAGCCCTTCTATAAAATTCCAAAGATTGACCTATAATTTTTCTCATAAAATAGAATACCGATAATTTATCATATAAAATTAGTATGTTCAGATAATCCATTTTTGTTTAATGATCCAATTTATCTTTAAGAGTTGTGATATAAACCACTTCTACATGCACACTTGAAAATTATCTATATCATGATATATTGATCTCTTAATCCATTTTATTGGAACATCAATTGAATATGAAATATCACACTTGATGTGTGGGTGCCAAAGAATCCAATTAAGTACAAATATCTTGACCTAGACCTGTGGAAATAAATTTCTAACATAAAATGGATTAATATTGAAATTCCATTCATAGATTCATAGGGAGCCATGTTTCAGTGATACCATTCAAAAGCACACTACACACATTTTTAATTCATTATTCACAAAAATAATTTGACAATATCTTCTTCCCAATGGGATGCATCCCTTATGGGATACACCCCAGATTGAGGAAATTCATTAAATCAGATTTAAGGATTTCTAAATATGATCTTCCATATAGAGAACAAATTTCTCTATAAAGGAATGCCTACAAGACTCAATGTTATCCACAATTGACTCTCATCTTGTGAAAAATCAAGAATCATTAAAAAAATTAATGAATCTACTAGTTTCATAACTCAGTAATGTCGAACATAGTCATCAATTTAGGTTTTTTACCATCATTCACAATCTATATACGATGTGTTGCATCCTTTTCTTCATGACCTATAACATTTCCAACAAAATAATAGCTTTCCTTAAAGGTATTATTCATATTGACTGCATCTTCCATTAAAAAGTCCATCAGTGAATCATAAGTTCCATAAACTCCATGGAATCTCCCATGAGAGGAGATCCCTACCAAATACCCCATCCCTATCATATTTTCCCCTTCACAAGGGGCGTATTGGATGGGATTCAATGGATGGAGGGCTGGAAAAAATAGAGAATTGTCATATGCAGTTTGAGGAAACAACTACTTGATGATACTTGAAGGATTAATATTTAGTGGTAATGTGGATGAAAACACATCATCCAGTTTCTGGCATGATTTTTTTGGGGAAGAATAATGGTTCACACTAACGCCTGTGGTGGGAGGCGACAATCGTTCATCGATGGGTAAAAGCCGGTGGATGTGGCGTTTGTTTCCAATAATAATGACAGCTATGGGAAGGCTGGATAGAGGTAGAAAGCTGACGCCAATTTTTGGTTGTTGTTATATTAGGGTTAGTACATGCAGGGTCGTTGCAATCTTGAGGAAGAAAAAAATGGTTGATGAAAGAAGTGACAGAAAGTGGCATCCGAACACCGTCTGTGATCTTGGAGGACTGCTGGTGGATAGGACGTAGGGGGGTCGTTTAGATGGACACCTGAATTGGGCTTATAGGCTATGTACTATGATTAATGACCAATGGGTCTTCCAAACCATCCATATAAGAAATAAATAAGGTTGATGGGTGGAATATCCCCTTTTTGGGGATGGGGGGCTATGGTCTACCTTTTCATCATGTTTGTAAGGTGTGTGTGTTTCTTTGATGTAATTACACCCCCAAAAACTAATATATATATATATATATATATCGATATATGTAATATTTCTTAAAATATTACTTATATGATACAAAATGGTTATGATTACATTAAATTACTCATATATTTTTTGAAAGGTAGTTTATAATTGAAATTTAATATTAATTAAAAATGTTGACTAATTGTATCGAGTAATGGACATATAATTGAATATTGATTTATTTTTAAATTTAAAATATATGAAAAATATGTTACATTGAATTGACTCATACATATACATAATTAATGCATTTTCATATACAACTCACACACATATAATATTTCTGTAATTTATTCAATTTTTTTTCATTTTAGAGTTATGTTTATTAACATAATATATTTATTATTTATTATGTTTCTAATCGGTAAATTTTATCATTTTTTATTCCATTATTTAATAAATACATGTAATTACTTTTTAATATTTTTTTCAAATTTCTTATTTTTTTAATTTTATTTATTAATTAAAAATCATATTTGTTTTCTTAATATTTTTGTCATTTAAACATTTTCAATTTTTCATTGTTCAATATGTTTGTAGTTTTATTCATTTTCAGTATTTATTTATACATGTAAAATCATTAATATTTAACATTTTTATTATGGTTGTAATTTATATAATTAATATTTATTCATTTCAATTATATCATATATAAAGATTCATTTTTAATTTTTATAAATTATCTATAAAATTATAATAGTTATTCATTTTTTAAAATTATTCAGTCCTATAAATATTTATTTCTTTAATAAATGCTACATATTATATAATTTAATTGTACAATTTAACATATATAAAACCTATATATATATATAATAGTTTCACACATACAAATATTTATGTAATTAATGAAATATTATATATAAACACATACACCTGATATTTTTGTAATTTATTCAAATTTTAATATATTTTTTTAGAATTTTATTTACTAATATAATATAAGAAATATTTTTTAAAATAGTAAATTTTATTTTTTTTATAAATTATTAAAATTTGTATTATTTATACATTATTTATATATTTTCTGAAATTTATCCATTTTCTAATTCTTATTTGTACATATTTTTTACTATGTTTTAATATTTTCAATATGTATTCATCTTCATTTCAATTTAAATTTATAATTTTTTATATAATTTGTATAATTAATAAAAAATTTCAATTTTTCAATATTTTTTAAAGTCTACTTATTTTTAATTTTTTAATTTCACTCATTGATAATATTCAATCATTTAATACTAAATATTCTTGAAAATGTTAAAATTATATTTTTAAATAAATATTTATAAATAAATATTTATTTATCTTCACTATATTTTCAAAATTACATATTTACTGTTATATATAAATAAATATAATTTTATTTAAAAATATTTATACAATTATAAATAAATATTTATATATATAAATAATTAAAAATTTATAATAACTGTTTTTAAATGATGAATATACTTACGATATATATATATTTGTTTATTTATTTATTTATTCACTATATATATTTGTGTGTATGTGTTTACTAATATAAATAATGAAATTAATGCATTTTAATTCTAAATATATAAATATAATTTTTTTAAAAGTAATAATATAATTATTAATTAATAATTATGTAGTTAAATAATTATAATATTATAATGAATATATTTAAATAATGAATATATTTAATATATTTATATTTGCATTCGGATTTTTTAAATAAATATATAAAATCATATAAGTATATAGAATGATATAAATATATTAGTAATTATATAATATTTATCTACACATATATTTACAAATGATTATAATTATAATTATTTAGGTTCGCTGAATAAATTTTTATAAAGTGGTTTTTTATCTGTGCTTATTATTTTACTACTGATAAAATCCCTCCCCATCAGTGGTTTTTTTGAAGCACTGATCAAACCCTCACTGGTCATTTAGAAATAACACTAATCGTACATATTTTAGTCACACTGTTCAACTCTTGAAAAATTTAATCTCTTCCCCCACTCCTCCTCAATCTTCCCCCAGATGAATAAACTCTCAAATATAATGTATGTTATTTTTTTCTCCACCTCTCTTGTTGCATGCATGTTCGAGTTCAATGCAGTTTGACTGTGTGACTCTATCTTGGTTTGGGGGTCTCATGGTTCCATGTTTAGGAGATTTTTTTATGTAGTTCCCACCATCATTCATCCTCCACTAATTGTTCCTTTTTTGTGGGTATATATATCATTGATTTTAGCATATTATAGCTCCCATAAGTCTTGATCTGATGACATCCATTTCCTGATGTTGTCTTTTGTTTTATGTGTGGCCTTATTTTTTCATTATAGTTTCTCTTGAACATCCTCCACCTCATTGTCCTATCACCATCAGACATGTCCCATTTTGGTCATGCTCATTAGAATCAAGGATGATTTGGGATGGTGTTAGGGGATCTTGTGTTAAAAGACTTATATAATGTATTGTTTATGAAGAAGTTCACTCCAGTATTTCTTCTCCAGTATGAAAAAAGCTTTTTAGTTGATGATACAGTTAATGAGATAGTGAATTCCATGGTATACTACCTTAAAGAGGGTGTTCATAAATGAAAAATAAAGGGTCAGTTAGTGACATAGTGTAATAGATAAAATTATTTTTATTGGAGTCTCATTTAAAAATTAAAATTTTATTTATATAATATTTTGATTTTAAATTTATTTATTTTATGTAGGGGATAAATTTTTTAAAAAATTATCATTCCAAACATAAATAACCCTCTTGAAGCTGGATCAATTTTTAATGATATTCTCATTTCCAAATTTGGTTTGAGAAGTAAAAATCATATCATTTTATGTCTAAAGGGAAAAATATATTATTTTATCATTTCATGTGAATTTTTTTAATTAATGTATTGTAAATATATATCCCATTTATTGAGTTTTTTTTCTTTATAATATGATATGTTCAATGTTCTCTGAGAAATATAAAGTGATTCTCATGTTTTTTTCTTTTAAATATTGTATGTGTTTGATTAATGTATATTTATAGTTATCAAGTATGCATATAAATATTATCCTTTCCAAATATAGTGATTAAAAAAATAATTTTTAGTATTAATGACACTTATATTCATTAGTAATTGATTATTATTATGCAATTCAATGTTTTAAAGAAAGAGTTGATGTTGTTAATTACTCAAGTTAAATTTTAAAATTTAAAGTAAAGCAACATAATTATTATTGAATAATGTCTTTTTCCCTATACTAAACTAATTTTTATTTTCATAAATACTTAAAGTTTAATATAATGGGATATTTTAATTATTTATGAAGTGTATAAAATTTTATTAATAGCATCAATTCATTTTGGTAATTGTTTATTCGAAATAAAATGGTTTTGAGTCATTTTATACTGAAAATGTATTTGTTTCTTTGGTTTAAAAGGTTTTCATGGAAATAAATGAATTTAATTATATATTAAGAAAATAATGTGATTTTTTAACCAATTTTAGTTGTAATGTCTGGTTTGGTTGAGTAGGTATTTTACAAAAATGATTTTATTGTATTATAATTTTAAACTCTTTTTATTTTGGGTTAATATAATTTGGTTATGATTTTTTTGGCTGTTTAAAAATGATTTTTGTTATGTTTTCAATAAGTATTAAAGTTTTTATAATAGGTAATTATTTTTCTTAGGTATAATAATCCATTCAGTTATAATGTTTTTTGGTTATTTTATTTGGTATGAAATTTCTTATATTAAATTTATTGCAAGATGTTTGAGGGGAATAGATTGGTTTAAGTGTCATATGTATTTAAAATTGATAAATAAGTATTAAAAAAATGTGTAATATGATTGAATGGGTATATTGGGTATTAGTTTTCTTTATTCTTATTATAAATTATGAAAATACATATTTAATTGTCGAATTTCCATGAAATTTAAGAAGTTTTATAATGGAATAAGTCATGGATTGGGTAAAAATCATTAGAAAATGTTTTTAGTAGCTATCCAAAAGATCCAATAAGTGTGATTTAGTGTTTAAAGTGTCCTAGGGTAGTTTAAAAAAAATAATTAAATACATGTACAAATTAGCTATTTATAGTAAATGTGTGGTCTCCTGGAAAAATTGGATGGTTAGTTTACATTATTTATTTTGTTTAATCCATGTACACAATATTATAATTAATTTGATCTATTTTGTATCATTAGGAATGGATTGAGTGTCGCCAAAAAAATATAATTTAAATTACATTTATCTTAGACACCTACTATATTAATAGATAGTGGATTAATTTTATAGGCGTTATTATAATCTCCCCTAGCCATACTTGTGGTATGGATTTTATGAATAATGATACTACACATTTGGATATACATGTGAAGGTTTTGACAACATGATGTGGGAGATAGATTATAGTGATTAGTGTCATTGTTATAAGAGGAATCAGAATGTTTTGGATCTCAATGATATGAAATCCACACTAACCAAATTTTTCTTAATTTTTATTAATGTAGAGTATTTTTAGTATTCTAAATGAATTTGAATAGTGTTTTTGGATATTGTAGGGTATGTGAAAGTACCTAATATTGATAACTCATCTATTTTTTATATTTTGGGGTGTAAGTGTATTATAGTAAAAATACATTTTTTGGTATACCTATAATACATGGTATAGAATTATATATTGAAAAAGAGAGTAACATGAAATCCAACTTCACTTCTTACATTAAAAATATTTTCATCCGTTATTTTCATAAAATTCCAAGATCCTTGACCTTGTGTCAAAATCCAATGATTACATGGCCTTCTGTGTTTGGGGAATAGTATTTTCAAACAAATTTAGAAATCATTGTCATAATTAAATGACAATAAAACAACAATACTTTACAATGGATGTTTTCCATCCAATAAGAAATAATATTTTTACTAAATTATTTATTATCACCTTCTTGTCCCACACAACATCAAATTGAGAACCTGGGCCAACATCCACATCAATAACCTAGGCTTATTATTTTCATTTCACTATTGTGTAAAATGATAATATTCAGGAAACATAACTGATAAAATTTAAATGTTGGGTAACAATTATAATAATTATCTATAACATTATCCTTTTATTATGAATATCTTAAGTGTATTATTTAAAAAAATGAATATATTTTGAACCAAATAGGTTCAATATCAATTGAAAATTGGTGCACCCTAATTATATAAAAAAAATATTACAAATATGGAGTTAATGTATTTAACATGTTTTCAATAGAGAATTCATAAAACCCATATCAAATCCTTTTTCCCTATTTACATTATTGTTATTAAATAAAAATTAATTCAGATGATTTGGAAGAACATTTTATTTGTCACATAATAAAATAGAGGTAAAAATTTTATTCTTAAAAATGGAAAATTGAAAATTCACATCGATTGGAATGATAATTTATTTTATGGATCATTTAATATGAATTCTAGTGTAAATCATGAGGAAAATCATATGAAAAAAATGACAATGATAGTTGTGGATTATCATTTTGATTTTATGGATATGTTTTAGTTGATAGATGGTTTTAGTAATATATCATTGCATACTAGTTAACAAAATAAACAACATCATATTATTTATTGAAGTTTAATATGAATGTCGGTGGAAGATGGAGTAGCACCATATTTACAGATCTACATCGTCTCCTTAATGATATTCTACCTGATGAAAATGAACTTCATTGTCGAAAATTTGACTAAAAATAATTCTATGTTCAATAGAAAAGATCTACAACATATACAATCTTGTCCAAATTATTTCATATTCCTTCACAATGACCATGAATAATTGATAAAATTCCTTATTTGTGCCCCAAATCTATACATGAATATTGAATCAAGTCCTTCGAATATTATATATTATTTTCATATCGTTCAGTTGTATATAATACAATATAGTTAGTAGGAACCCATGAAATAATTATCATGGAATATAGATAAAATAATTAATGATGATAATCTATATCATCTAGTAGGCTCTCCTCAGTGGATGAAAATTTATTATGAGTATCTTGAATTTGGAAGTGGCTTGAGAAACATCCATCTTGTGTTATCTAAATATAAAATAAATCCTTTTACTAAATAGAGTAGTTATAAAATCCCACCCCATCTCATTGTCTTGATTCAAGGAGGAATTTTTACTTAGCCTTAAGTGACATCCCCAAGACACTAATTAATGGAAGTAAATGAAAAGGATTTCAGTATAGTTGGTGGCTGATTTTACCTTTGAAAAAATCATCAACAACTAAGAACCTCATAACCAAAACCACTATATGATGCATGATAATTATTTAGTACAACTCAATGTAATACCAAAAATACAATTGTACCAAAATAAAACATGACCAATATTAGAGTACCAAATTTTAAGACTAACCCACAATACTCAAAGACTCATATGACATAACTCTACAGCTCCAACCATGCTCCCTTATCCAACTCCACAATCCATAGCAAATTATCATGATGTATCATTAAAGAAATATTATACTTTCCTTTTACTTAATTCTGGAAAAACAATATCAAGAAAAAGAACTAACATTCCAAAGAAGGGGATGTGTGATAAAACTCAGTAGGTTTCACAAAAATGAATTCTATACTAATGCCACTAGGATAAAACATGTTTTCAAAATTATATAAAATAATTTATATAAAATAGTAGAAAATAATTTTAGTAGTTTATATCAAAATATGAATCAACTACTATAACAATACAGTTTCCAAAATAAGAAACCATGTAACTCTTCAAACTATTTCATATTTCTTTCTAGGATACCCAATATGTGATTCACACACACACACATGAAATTTTCAGTGACAGTTCCTTCCTCATGAGTGGTTTCTCATTCATGCACTATTTTTTCACTAGGCTTCCAATCGCCTTGTTCCTCAATGGAAAAACACCTTATCAAGGGTCATTCCGCTTTTTATTCCAATGGTAAATTCCCTTAATTCAGGGTCACATAAAATTCATGAACTCACACAAACCAGTGTATGCCAAAACCATTTCAACACAACCAATTAATTCCATTTCATTAAAACATTTTCTTATTGAATACCATTATATAAAACTATTATCCATGAATGGAAATAGTACATATAGTAAAATCATCATTGTAAAATTAATAAAAAATGAACCTTACACAACAACCAATTTCCACAGATCCAAAAATTGTAACCAAAGAATATTTTTAACAAGTTTTACATATAAAATCCTTAGTAAGTTTTATACAATTCATTAAATTTGAAACTATTACTTTAAATTTTAATATGAGGAGTCTATATTGAATCCACTTACATTGGAAACTATGGAGGAAACAAATTATGTTATGAAACATTCCAAAAAACCGGGTTAAATCTCCAAAACACGCCATATATCTCATTCACTACCATAAAAATAGCCAAATATCGTCATGATTGGCATACACTATAGTAGATAAATCCCTAATGGTCTAGATTTATGAATCTATGATAATTAATAGAAGTATATTTAAGTAAAACCTTAGAAAAAGAAGACATACCAAGAAATCCGGATTCAACTCACCATGATTGGCCAACGGATGGATCCCAGATCAAAGGGGAAAGTCTCCAAAATCTTTTAGAAGAAGAAAATATAACTGACGGTAAAAATAGAAAAAACATTTAGTTTTAGATTTAATTGTGATCCAGATCGACTTTTTTTGAATTAATTTTAAATTGTACATGGTTGGGTCGAATGTTTAGCCAAACTGTGTGTGAACTATGTTCCAGCATCTTCCTCTAAACACCACCCCGCACGGTTGGATCTAATGTTTAGAAAAATAGTGTTCTAAAAAAATTCCCTCTATTTCACTTTTCCTTTTTACTACGGGGTGGCTGTGTGGTTTGTAAAAACCATGAGCTTAATCATGAGCTTTCATAGATTCCCATGTTTTAACATTCACAGCTTCCTATAGGATTTTCATGATTTATACTAACCAGGCACAAACCATGAACATCCATAAAATCCCCAAAAATTTTCCAAAATTCTTCTAAACCCTCCAAAGATCATCCAACCACCTTAAATTGATAAAAAACATAATTAAATGGTTACATAAATGAAACCAGGGGTTCTACATTCTCCCCAAAATTATTATTTCTATCCCCAAAATGTAAAAACCCACCACTTGAATGAAGAATTTTGGCCATTTTTTGACCATTCATTTCTCTTATTACAATGTTTCTTCATGATTCTAACAATTATTACACAAAACCCACATTATAAAATGATTCTCTCCGGGAATAAATTCTCTTACATATCAACAATATATACTCACCTATGAACCAATGAAGCATCCAGTTCTAGCGTAATGTGATCCCATCAAATCACATTGTCAAGATCAGGTTGATACCTATTCAACTGTGATTACAAAACACATTATACACCTCACTAAACCCTGGTGGAAAATCTAACTCATATTCCACCTCTTCAAATATTTCATATATATCAAAAGTTAATATGTATCCAGGATATATCATTACATGCTTCCCAAAACCAAGATACCCAAGTCTTGGAGAGATCCCCAATAAAATATGATCACTCAACTTGAATGCCAACGACTGTTGATAATGACCTGCATGTGATTTATGATGACTCTAATTCATCTCCACCATTTCCATGATTAACTAGTTATTATATGTATTATATTGGGAAAGGCTCATCTCAACTAGTTAAGTCTCACCCATTTCCACCCAATAATGTGGATAAGGAAAATGACAGCTTTAATGATTCAAAAGGTTCCATATGTATCAACGGCTATAAAATTTTCTATACAAGAACTCCATTATAGGTATATGATCTTCCCTTTATTCCATAAAAATCCATTACACAACACTGAAATAGGTAATTCAATGTTTTTATTGTCCATTCAGATTTCCCATCCGTCCGAGGATAATATGCAATTCTCACAGTCAAATGTTTCCAAAGGGATTTTTGTAAGGATTTCCATAAATTAAACATAAACCTTGGATCTATATCTGAACCTATTGATGTCTTTACTCCATGCTTCTTTAACACTAATTGGATTCTGATTTTTGACAGGTTTTCCACCATATGAAATTAATGAATATAAATGAAATGGGCAAACATTATGTGCCAATCCACTATCACTCATATGCCATCGTGTTCCTGGACCATACTTAGAATTCTTGTTCCATATTCTAGGGATATCTACTCCCATTTCCAAATATTAATTGATTAGTACTACAACATCCGTACAAATTACTGATGCTCCACCTTAACCTACTGACATGTTATGAATCTTGAAACAAACTTATCCACCATTTTTTTCATGCCAACCTACCAAAACATTTATTTTAGTTTCCTATAAAAATTTTATATTCTAGGATGAAAACCCCAACTCAAATGTTGGTAATCATGAATTTTTTTTCAGTAATAAGCCTTTGGTATGACCACCCATCCTCAAAATCATGAAAATAAACATCCATCTAACTTTCATCCCACAATAGTCTCCCCACCATTGAGTTATGACCTCATATAAACATATTCTGAATAATTTTTATTCCCCTTCTTAACTACCTCGACCAAATTAGTAACTAATGAAACTAGAAATAAACTTTTTTACTTCACCTCATTATTCAGAATCCAAGTGTATTTTTTATATAACTGACATTAAATCCCATATATTAGAAGCCTCTTTTTCAAAATGATCATAAGACATTCTGCTTAATGGATCTACTACCTTATTTCATTTACCTAGTGTATACGTAATGTCAATGTTAAGCATTTTAGGATACTCCATAAATTGTCTTTTTCTCATAATCAAATACTTTTGTGATAAAACATTTTTCAATCTCTTATAATCTGTGGACAAGGAAAATTTATCACCAAAGAGGCAATGATTGTAAAGACCCCGACCCTAGTATCCCAAAATCAGTGCCTTAATTAAATTGTTACTACAAACAAGTAGTTTCATACAATAAGACCAAATAGTTTATTAGCCTTGGAAAACTATATACAAACATAAGTATTACATTTCAACTTAAAAGGAAAAATAATATGGAATCTATATTAGAAACAACCCTAAACTCTTAGATGATATCTATAATTCATTCATAATATATATCTTCGCATACTAGGGAAACATAAAAAATAATATAGGGGTGAGATCAAATGATTATTAAGTGTTTAAAATACATATTAAGATATCATAAATAATCATAAACAATAAGTCATTGTGAATAACTAAAAAAATTCCATTAAAATAAAATCTTGAGCATAATATATCAGAATAAATGTACATAAAATAATTCCATAAATAATCACATGAGAATGAAACATAACCGTGGATATTCTACTAGTAAAATAAACACTTGAATCATAATTTACTATTATAATCCCTAGTACAAAAACATTTTTTTATGTCGGTTTTTTTTTTGCTTTTTAACTTCAGTTTTTTACATGACGTTATTGCAAGAAACGTTAAAAATATGATTTTTTAGCTCGGTTATTTAATAACCAATATAAAAAATTGGGTTTTATGGTTTTTAACATCAGTTTTTAAAAAACCTATGTGAAATACCTTCTTGAAATGGAGTTAAGAATCCATTTTTTACGTCGTTTGTTTGAAAAAAACTGACATTAAAAGTAATTTTTTACATTGGTTATTTAATAACCAAGGTTAAAAGTCATTTTTAACATAGGTTATTAAATAACCAACGTAAAAAAGATTTAACATTTTGTAGATAATTTCTTAATCATTGATTTGATAGGTCATAGAGATCAAATGGAGTTACGAATCAAAAGTTATAACCATCATAATTTTGATGATTTTTTCGATGAAACATTGAATGAGCCAACCGTAGCTTCATCTTAGAAGGAATTTTTGAATCCATAGGAGGATTTATAGTTTTTCTATGATATAAAAAACAATCCATCATTATAATAAATTAATAATCAATAATTGGTTTATCAATTAAGAAAACTACTCATATAAAATATAAATCATGGGAAAATAATTACAAATACCTTGACGAGATCACAGAAATAAGAAATCGTGGATTCACATGAACGATCAAAAAAGTTGAGTCAGTGGAATGATTATGGTGGAATGAAAAAATAGTCAAATGGTATATTGATTTAGAAAACAAATCATGAAAACCCTAAATCATGGAAATATGATTAAATATACCATGACGAGATCATGGAAAGAAGAAATAATTGATTCAAATTGAAGATCAAATGAGTCATGTTGGAGGAATGATAATGGTTGAAATAAATGATCGTTAAATTAGTATATGTTTATAATGGAAACATATAATTGAGATGATAGAAAAAGTGGTATTAAAAAGTTTAGGCGGTAATTCAAAATTTCGATTTTGCGATGTAAAAAAGTTGAAATTTCGCGTTCGCAAGATATTACAATTATATTTCATGTTGATTTTATGATAACCGACGTCAAAAGATATTTGAATTTTCAATTATTTTTCACGTTGGTTATTAATAAACTGACATGAAAAATCAATCTTCATCACATTTTCACGTCGGTTATTAAATAACCGATGTGAAAAATCAATTTTCATGACTTTTTCACATTGTTTATTTAATAACCGAAGTTAAAATATATTTGTCACGTCGGTTATTTAATAACCGGTGTCAAAAAAGTTTACAAAAATTTATTTTATTTCTCAAGATTTAATTGGATAGGTTGCGAATCTCAAACGAAGTTATGGATTAAAAGTTATGGTCATTAGAAGTTGGAATTACCTTAGATATTGTTTAGAGATGATCAACTTCTGAAGGCCATAACATTCAATCCGTAACTCCACTTGAGCTCCATGACCTGTCAAATTAAATATTGGAAAATTAACTACACATTTGAAAACTTTTTTTTACATTTTTTATTAAATAACCAACATGAAAAATACCTTTCTAATGTCGATTATTAAAAAAGCGTTGTGAAAAAGTCATGAAAATCTATTTTCCACGTCAGTTTTATAATAACTAGCGTGAAAAATAAGTGAAACTTTTAATATATTTTCATGGAATTGTATTTCCCACATCCGTTATTTAATAACCAACGTGGAAAAGTGATTTACATAGATTTTTCACATCTGTTATATAATAACATACGTGAAAAATCAGATAAAATAGATTTTTCACATCGGTTCTTATATAACCGACATGAAAAATCAGAAAAAAATTATTTTGACGTCGGTTATATAGTAACCGATGTGAAAAATTGATTTTCAGATATTTTCTCACCGGTTCTAAAAAACCAACATGAAAAAAGGCAATGTTAAAAATAGTTTTTGTACTAGTTAATAATGAGGGAATGAGTAATTCTAGAAATCATAAACACAAATTCATGTCATTGGCCATGAAATCATACTTATGTAGGTAAAAACTCAGTTTAGTTTGTCTAATGAGAGATACTGATACATCAAGGGCCTATATTGGGCCCCGCCCGACACTTACTATGTCAAATTCATTCCTAATATGAAGGTTGAGAAACATAATCAACATGTGTATTTATATTGAAACTAGCATATGAAATTTAAATAATATCCCCAATCAGTAAACTATCTAGATTAATATGGTGAATGGTATCAAAATAGTACATCCCTATAAATAATCTGAAAGAATTCAATAAAATATGGTAGATAGAAATATAGGACAAAAATCTCAATAAATCATCTGATTCAAAATAAAGTGTTAAAATATTTCAAAATATTCTAATAAAATCACTAAGGTATTCTTGAGAGAAATACCCTTTTCTTACATTGAAAATAATAGTTCTTCTGGAAAATCATTTGTATTTATTCATATAAAATCATATTGTAAACATGTATATCCCATAAAAGAAAAGGGAATGAAATTATATTTTATGAATATTAAAATGATATTCATACTAAAATTTCACAACTAATGTGAAAATATTTAAAAAGAGTGTTTAAGAAACTTGAGAAAGTAGTCACTTCAGTGATGTTTAAGGGAAAATATTAAAACATTTTTGAAGCATACAAATGAATAATTGTTTTCATAAATCCAAAAATGAACTAAGATAGTAATTAATGATAAAAATATTGATTTTAAAAAAATATTGGGGTCTTAAAAAATATTATGGAGTGTAATTTAAATTGTGTAAGAAATTAGGATGTTCCCTTTAATTGGTCTTTTTTATCGGGAGGAATTTAAAAGGGAAACCTGTAAAACTTGTATTTTCATGAAAATGAAAGAAGAATTGGACTAGTTACATGTGTTTGAAACATAGACACAAAATTTATGTAAATTATATAATAATAATTAATAATTACATTTGGTTAAAGAGATAGATAGCATAAGCTGAATGAAAAATAGAGGATAGGGAAGAAACCCTTGCCTTATGTCTGAAAGCATTATGCACATGTATATAACATCTTGTATAATGAAATTGTATTCACTAATAATTTAATTCAGACCATATTAAATATTTATTTTATTTATTATAATTTTATTAAGTTTATTAATGGTCTTTTTAATGAGTTATAATATCCAATTTAATTGTTCAGAAGTGTTCGTTTCCTTGGTTCTCATGATTGGTTCACTTGTATACGTGTATGAATGATCATGTGAAATGGGAATAGTTATAAAAAATTGAAATTATATTCTATCAATGAATATCAATATTATTAAATGTTTATATAATTCATTTGGTTATTTTGGGTGAGGATGAATCATTAAATAAAATTTAATGATAATAGTTTGGATTATTCTTGCGATTTTTCGATCATCACACACTAGTATTACTTTATTAATTATTATTTTGAATATATAATGGTTTAAGAACATTAAATTATCTGTAATACATATATTTTATTTTTTTAAAACATAAAATGGTTTTATGACCAGACATGAAGGTGGAATTGAAAAATGAAAACATGTCATTTGGATAACTAATCAAAAATTACCCATATTGCAACATTAATTCATTGAGTTTATGGCAATATAGTTAAAAAATCCATAGTAATGTCATCCCAATTTCATTTATGAATAAGGATAGTTTTCATGGATCCTCTAGGAAATTTTCTTTCATCCTTAATCTGTTGAAAAACTAGACATCCAGACACATAATCATTAATTTTCTGCCTCATATTATCCCACCTGATATGTTCCATCAAATATCAATACATTTTAGTGCTACTATGGTGTATATAGAAATTAGATCTTTGGTAATTATCCAATAAATCACTTTTTTGGATCAGGTATAGGGGTAACACAAAACCTCTTCCCAGTTTTTATAATTCCTTTATCAAAAATTAATTTTTTCAACTTCCCATCATTTACAAATTTAATTTTCCTTTGAAAATTATATTCACAAGGTTCAGAAATTTTAATCCTTTCAAATAAAAATCGTTGCAAAATCAATTGAAAATCAGTGATTTTTTTTCATTCTTAATAATTCACATATCTATATTCAGAAGATCTAAGAACATAATATCCCTTTTAATCCAGTTTTTGTTTATTACTCCATGATCCTTCCAACTTAATTTATCTGCTACCTTATTTACCTTTCCTAGTTGGTAGTGTACTAAAAAAACATAATTCTTAAGTATCTCAAGTAATCTCCATTGCCTTATGTTGAGTTCTTTCTAGGAGAATATATATTTTAAACTCTTTTGATCTGTATATATCTCACATGTTTCACTGTAGAAATAGTGACACCATATCTTCTGAGAAATTATTATGGCTGGCAACTCAATATCATGGGTTCTAAAGTTATGTTCATGAGTTTTTAATTTCCTTATTTCATAGTCCATAACTCTATAATTATGCATAAGGACACAACTAAGTCATTTATTTGATTCATCACTATAAATCAAAAAATCACCAATTTGTGATATTAGATTCAAGTTAAAGGAATTTATTAATATTATATTAAATTCTTCAAAAAAATCACATTATTTTTTCAATAAAAACATAACCCCTTTATGAGTAAGCTTAGTTAACGAGTTAGCTACTCAGGAAAAAAACACAATGAAACACTGATATAAAATGTTTAATCCAATGAAATAACATACCTCAGCTATGTTAGATGGTATACAACATTCCTGGACTACCTATTTGTTCATAGGATCAATTGAGATTCAATAATTAGAAAAATATGGCCATGAAAAGAAACTATATAAAGCTAGAATTCATACTTTATAAACATCCCATATAACCCTTTTCTTCTCAAAATCTCTAGATCAACACTAAAGTGGTTCTCATGTTCCTCATAGATTTTGGAATATATAAATATATCATCAATAAATACCACAAAAAATCATTAAGACATTCCTTGAACACTTTGTTAATTAGATCTATAAATATTAAGGTTTCATTGGTCAATACAAATGGAATTTTTGTAATCTCGTAATTTTTATGCCTGGTTTGGAATACTATCTTTGGAATATCTTCCTTCCTCGCACAAAATTAATGATATCTAGATCAAATGTAAATCTTTGAATAATATTGAGCTCTATGATGTTGAACAAATAAATAATCAATGGGAGGTAGATGATATATGTTTGTTATAGTAATATCATTTATTTCACTATATTTTATGCAAAGCCTCATGGATCCAAAATTATTCTTGACAAAGAGAACATGTAATCCCTATGGAGAAACTATAGGGGGAATAAATACCTTATCAATCAGTTCCCCTAGTTGTTTCTTCAAATCCACTAATTCCAAAGTGGACATTCTATAAGGAGTATTTGATATTGTCCTTAAATCAAGGATTAAATCAATAAGAAACACAACTTTATTCTCTAGAGGATGTCCATGAAAAATCCTATAGAAATACATCAATGTATTTATGTACGATAGGTACTTATTATATTTGAATATTTCATTCCTCATTTACAGATGATGTATTCCTTTCTTCTATAGGGATTTCATTTAGAAGATAAATTGTATGTGGATATAGATATAATTCATATGATGTATTCTCCCCTCTAAATATAATAAATTCCATACCTTCATCACAAATAATAATTCCCTTACCATTGCAACAATTTTTTTCATTATATTTTTAAGTTTGTTCTATACCAAGGATAACCTAAAATCAACTATAGGTATGATAATAAAATATGAAATTAGAGTACATTTAGGGGTCATAATAGGAACTTCTTGAAAAATCATTGTTGTAATAATGTTTCCACAAGGATCCTTTAAGGAAAAATCCATGGTTGAGTTTAATTAGAAATATCTAATTTTGAAGAAAACTGGAAAGATATAAGGAATGTGAGGATCTAGAATCAAATAAATTGTTTTCTAACTTTAATGATATTATTAAATTAACTACCACCACATCATTGGGTACTTGAACCTCAAATAATTTGATTTCATAGTCATAGACTTGTTTCATTGTACTTTTTTGATATAGGATACCTTGATACTTAATAAAATCATTTACATAATGTCTCATCTCTTTAAAATTGAAGTATTGAACATTGGTAGATTATTTCTTTCCCATAAAATCATAGGCTTGTTTTCCTTTTCCTCTACACATGTAACAAACACCCATCCCCAATAAGCATGTCCAATGATGTTTCATTCCAAATTTATTGCATGATGGAATGTAAACATTTCTCAGCTTCCCTTATTCCTTATTAACTTTTTCAAGGAAATCCAAAACCCTCTTATTCTCTTTCTTTCCTTTAAAGTAATAATACCTAGAGAATTATTTCTATATCTTGATAGAACATAAGACTCTATATTCACATGATGAGAATATTTTGGATACCATTTCCCATCAGAGAAATGGTTTTAACCATTCAAATAATCGATCAATATTTCTATTTGGATTACTTATGTAATCCATGGAAATCTTCACTACCCTTGTAATGTATGATTCATACTTGAGAATCTTCTCATCCTCTTTCTTCCTCAAATTCATGAATTTTCTCTCTATATCATAACACTTTTTAAGAGGGAATTATTTTTTTAACAAAATTTCCTTAAAATACTTCCATTCTATATTTCTAATTTCTTCCTCCTCCATTTGTTTTCTGAATTAATGACCACCATTGATCCACATATCTTGATAAATGATAAAATTTTATGATAACCTTCTCCCATTTGTTACATCCCAAAGAGTGAAATATATTCTCTATGGAACTTATCCACTAGTCAGCTAAAAATTATTTTGTAGTCTCATTGAATAATGGAGGTTGTTGTCTCATGAAATATTCTAACAGTGTTCCTCCACATTGGGGATGAGGATGCTCCATATGGGTAGGGTAATTAATCAAAACCTTAGTTAGTTGTTACAGTATAGTTATAAGTTTCTTTGTTCCTGTTGCAGCTCTTGTACCAACATAATAATAATTCATATGAGGAAAACCCCTACATGGGATACGCACATAGATATAGATTTCATTACTTCCATTAAGATACAATTCTAACCAATGACACATAATAAATTATATTATTAATAATGAATCATAATTTCAAACTAGTATAACTTAATGTAAAATTTTGAATTTATGCATCTTCCTCAAGATCGATGTCGTCAGGGTCAAATGAATGAGACTAGTCTAGATGATATTGTTGAAGTTGTAATACATAGAAGACATCATGCATGGTGTGGTACCTCTAAGGTAACTAAGACTAATAATACATATACCCAACTCTCTCCACTATCTTGAATGGATCAATATATCAAAGTGATAACTTTCCCTATCCCCTGATTCGTATTTGACCCAACCTTGGCAAAACACGGAGAAAGACCTGATGTCCCACCTCGAACTCAAGCGGTCTACGATGACGATCGGTATAAAACATCTTTCTGGACAGACCTGTATCCATATTCTTTTGAATCATATGGACTTTATCAGTGGTCTACTGAAAGAGATGAGGACCCAAAAGAGTTTTATCACCTACTTCAAGCTAGTATATAGGTGAACAACATGGTCTACCATAGAGGGACTCATATGGATCCATTTAAATTATTTCTTGAAAATATTATTTTTTGTAAACTCAATGAGAATAATATGTTTCTCTTAAGAGCCACCAAAATTAATGGTACATTTCCACAATATATCCCCTAACAACTGAATGGTCCACTCAGACATCCCATCATTATGGGGGTGATATGCTGTAATAAAAACACTTTTGAACTCAGAACCTCTTTCAACCCTTTATAGAATTGTAATGTGAAATGGGAATCTCGGTCTGACATGATAGAATGGTGAATTCCATGAATTCGATATATCTCCCAAGTATATATTCTTCCTAAATCTTCTATAGAAATGGTCTCTCAAATAGGTAAGAAGTGAGAGACTTTGGTTAACCTATCGGCCATCACCCATAGAACATCACATCCTTGAGGAGAAAATCGAAAGCCTATAAAAAAATCCATGGTGATGTTATTCCATTTATACTAAGGAATGGATAGAGGATGTAGGAGTCTAGTAGGCCACTGGTGCTCTACCTTCACCTACTGATAGGTGGAGCACCGAGAAATGAAACCTATTATTTTCTTCTACATATCTATTCACCAGTACTAATGATGCATATCTCTATACTTCTTGGTAATTTTAGTATGAACTGCACACACTGAGGGATGATATTCTCTCATCATCTTTTCCCGGATATCATAAGGCACTCATACACATCCACGGTAGAACAAAGTTTCACTACCATCAATAACCCAACATGGAGGCAGGTTCTATCCTATGATGCTCTTCCTCAAAACTAGCCACAATGGATTAGATAATTGTCGCATGTGGACTCATTTTAGAAGAGAGGACGACACCGCAAGAGCTACTGGAACTAGTTTTTTGTGTTTTTCTTGAACCTCCATATGCATCTTAGAGAAGAAATTCATCATATTCCACTCACTATTGGCTACCTAGATGGCTTGTGTTTGTTTCTTGCAGCTCAATGTATGAGTCATGGCATTACCCTTTCTAAGGGTATAATCAAACATAAATTCAACCAACTACAATAATTCGACCAACCTACGCTACCTCAAATTTAAGACCCACTATGTTGAGATATATTTAAAGATTTTATGATCCGAGTAAATGAAAAACCTTTCTCCCAATAATTAGTGTCTCCAAAATCATAGAGCCTGAAACATAGCTGTTAATTATTGATTGTGTATAGGATACTTCCAATTGTGAGGCCTCAGCAGGTGGGACCCTTAATCCTTGACTCTATCACCGTGCATCAGCACTACACCAAGTATAATTCCTAAAGCATTATAGTAAATAGTATAACTTCTTCCTAGATTAGGAATAATCAAGATCAGATATATCCAGACTCTTCCCTTTAACTCCTAAAAAATATTTTTTACAATCTACAGACCAGATGAACTTCACACCCTTCTTGTCCATGGTTGTATGGGGTGCTGCTAAGCGGGAGAAATCTAGGATGAAACATCTTTAATAGTTAGAAATCCCCAAGAAGTTGTGTATGTCAAACACATTCTTGGGATCCCCCTAGAAACTACTGCACTCACCTTTTCTAGGACAACTGATATGCCCGACTCATACATAATGTGACCCAATAAGTAAACCTTATTGATCCAAAAGTGGCACTTATTGATCTCCTTGTATAGTTGGTTCTCTCTCAGTGTACATAGCATGATCTCAATATGGGTTAAATGGTTGTGTCTAGAATGAGAATATATAAAGATGTCATCAACAATTAATACCATAAATGGAATCAAGGTAAAGGTGGAAAACCTAATTCATCATATCCATGAAAACTATCATCAAGTTCATTAGTCCAAATGGCATAACCAGATACTCATACAAGATGTACCTGCTCTTTAATGTTGTACATGGTTTGTTTGATGGTCGCACAAACACCTAGTGATATCACGACCTCAAATCCATCTTCAGGAAAACAATTTGTCCTCATATCTGGTCAACTAGTTCATCTATATGAGGAAATGGATATCCATTCTTCACTATAATCTGGTTGAGTCGACTATAATCCATGCACAATTTGAGGGTTTCATCCACTTTATTGGTGAAAAGTACTGGTGAAAAATGCGACAATGTGCTAGGTCTGATAAAACCTATAGCCTCAATGTCATCAATCTACTTCTTGAGTTCCTAGAGCTCTTTATGTGTCATCCTATAAGGAGGAATGGACATTGGTGCCACACCTAGAACTAGCTTAATAGTGAACTCAACTTCCCTCATAGGAGGTAAGTCGATGAAATTTTTAGGAAATACATCCTTGAAGCAATCTATAATGGGATGGAAAACCACTAACTGTAGTCCCTGATCGCTCATAAAGAGGCTTCCTAGCTGAAATGTCACAGTGCCCAGCCTGGAACGCTTGGGTCCAGATTGATCTTCATAAATATCCCATTCTCCCTTATGTATAAAACTACCGCACTCGAGTGTTGTGAAGGACACTCAACGGTGATATAAATACACTTGGTTATGATAAATAATGAGCCAATCCATGAAAAGAATGACATCAAAGCCATTAATCTCAAGAATGAAGATATTCTAGATGAAACTGTACCTACCTATATTAAGGAGTAACTCCTAGTACTGGATCATGCCCTCCGATCTGACCCCCATAGAAGTGTTGAGAGACAAAATTCCACAGAATTATTCATTGGATAGATCCAAACTCTCAACAATTTCAACAGATATGAAATATTGTTAAGAACTAGAATCAAAAAGGTTGGAAACTAATGTAGATGGTACAAGGATAGTACCACTAACCATAGAATACCCTAGTCTCTACTCTACTAGAGATGTTTTCACTGCATATATATGGCCTAATCCTTGTCCATAATATGCTGCCTGACTAGTCTAGGTTGGTCAACTCTTCTGACATTGGTGTTCTGGAACTTGACTACCTTGGCCACAACCTCTACATGATTAGCTTGTTGAAAATGAACTCCCAGACTAACATGGAGTCATAGATCCCATACCGGATGAAGGTTTTAGCACGTATCCTCTATCACTATATGATTAAGGGAAAGAAAAATAGAAACACTAAAGGAGACCCATCTTTCTGCAAGCTCGGCACTCCATTAGGTTCTTTATGCACTAGGGCTTCTTATGGATAATAACTTCACACTGTGTTCATACGATATTTCTATCTATATGTGTAATTTGGCTAGATATTTCTCCATCTTCACCCATGAAATGGTGCTTCTTACGGACTAAAGAAATTTTACCCTACCTCGGAATAGAACCACTCTGGATCACAGGATTAGCTTCCTTGTGATTCCATTCTGTAATTAAGTCCTGATTCATGATCTCTGTAATGGTCATTAAATGAAATATGTTCACCTAGGAGCGGAAATAATATGAAATTTTATCCTTAAAGTGCCTTACAATAGTCTTCTTGGTGGTTCAGAGATGAAGAAAAACAATGGAGCTTAGTGCAATGAGTAGAATACTCTAACATTGTCTTAGAGTCATACTGAAGATGTAGGAACTCCATTTCACAATCACCCCTTAGAGTATACGAGAAGAAGTGATCATAGATACGTTTTTGGAATTCTTCCCAAACCATACCTCTAGGTTTCTATGACTAGGAAATGACATCCTGCCAATGATTTGTGGATTCACAAAGTATAAAGACATCATGTTTTAACATTTTCTATGTAAGTGTCTCAAGATGGTCAAAGATGGATTTCAAAGCTTATATTTATGACTCTACAGCATTGGAACCACTATCCCCTGAGAAGAAGGGAGTATTTTGCCTCCGAAAATATCACTTAAGAACTTCCATAGTTGGGGCGGTCCTGGGAACACATTGAACTGATTGCATGAACCTGAGAATACTATCTATGTACTAAGCATCAGCGACCAGTGGGTGATCGGGAGGAGTTTCCATAGGATGAAAAATAGGAGGCACTATATTTGGTTCTAAAGGAATCACTACAGGTTGTTCCAAACCCACCATATCCGGAATTTGATCAATACTGATCTCCTTGGGTATATCATGAAGAAGTCACGACATCATTTCTCTAAAATTTCCAAATGCACACCTTAGACAAGATTCTATTGAATAATAGGTAAATAAGTAAATAAGTAGTAAGAAAAAGGAAGGTGCATGGCCTCCCAGGTAAAGTTAATTCAAAGTATAACAATTCCACTTAAGGTATCCATTTAATATTGATAGATGGTTCACTTCATATTAAAAATACAAGTATTGTATTATAATACAATTAAATAAGAAAATCACTCACCTGCAAACATGAAGATGCATGCTGAAAGTATATATGGCATTAAAATATGCATATTAATTAAATTACAAAGGTTCCTAATATAATTCATGTCAATAAAATTCCCTCAATTCATTGGGAAAAAACAATCATAATTTATCATCTCAATAATACCAATACTAGTAATAGCACAAACCAAGTGAATCATACATTGGTGAAATCGTATCAACAATAAAAGGTATAATCAATAACTGAGATACCAACCCATGAAATTTTGGTTTCCCCTATACAAGGGTGAGCTATATCAAAGAATAGGGTAAGTTAAAAATCCCTCTTTCCTAGTATCCTTTCTAATACAAATATTAAGACGAAAGGAAAACTGCCTTTGATACCACTTTGTAATGTCCTACCCCAAGTGCCTCTAAAACGGTTCCGGACGCGATGGGCCATAAGACCTCAAATGAATCTCCCAAAATTCCAGAAGTTATCGGAAAGAAATTATGGAATTTGATAACTTTGTGGGGAGACAATGCCTGCATAGGTAAAGGTATTTCACAATAGACGATAACATTCGAACAATTATGAGAAACAATATAGAAAAGAAAATATACAGTAGCTGAAGAAAAAAATGAACCAAAAAATAAATAAACTGTGGAAGCTGAATAATCATAACAATACCAATATGATGTCAATGTATGATGCCAAATGTAAATAGTAAATCTGCAGGGATACAAGGTATATGCATAGACTCAATGTTGAAAAAAACTACCAAAAGATTAAAAAGCTACCACACGACATCCCGAATATAGGTTCAGTATTCTTCCCCCAATATCCATCCAAAAAATAAAAGAAATCCAGTATTTGGAGAGGCATGCTTCCTTGTATCCATACCTATAGACATAAAGTCTACTCAGGTACCAAATGGTGCCTAATTAGGGCATGAGATATACTCTCAGTTGGTCAAAACCCATGGTGTTTAAACGTTTCCATTCCCTGTTGTAAACAAATAGCAGTGTTCCATATATAATAAATGCAAGAATTTAAATAATTAAAAATGATTGTAACTTGGTTTGGGTTCCAAAGTAGACACCTGTTCCATACCACCTGCTTCATCCTATTTTGTGTGTCTAAAAGAGTACATAGTAAAGCAGAAATATATATATATATATATATATATATATATATCAATGCCTAAGTAACACATCACACTAAAAAGAGAATACCCCCAAGATTTTGCATTATCTTGGGTTCTAATCTATGTGTCAAACCAGGTTCACTAAAGGAACAAGATATATATTGAAAAGAATGAAGAAAAACACAATGTAGTATAAATAAACCATCTCAAGAATTCATATTAAATCTGAAAAATTAAGTGGTAGAGTACATGCCTTTCCCTAAGGTTCTCTTTGGAGCATCCAATCAATTAAATCCAATGCCACAAGTTCGTCTAAGGCAATCCTCGTAGGATTCTGAGTATCACTCATGATATGGTAACTATTAATTTATCCCATGAATTGCATGTAAGAGATCGAGTAACAGTTGAAGCTAGGCATAGCCTATTTTCTAGCAGAACTATCCTGAGTTTCCCCTAAGGGAACCGGTATCACCCAATATTATAGAAAAATCCTGAGTAAATCCCCTACCTAGAGAGCCTAAAACATCGCTTTCCTGGTGCATAGTATGGTAACCCGTAGAGTATGGAGAGTCCAAATGTGGGTCCTTAATACCAAACCCACATTCTCTTCCTAGCCTGATATATTTAAAATATCAAGGAAAACATATATATATATATATATATATATATATATATATAACATAGAAAGCATTTATGATTTCCTCTATTTAATTAACCAATTTAATGCCATATTTACTATTATTTTCGGCCAATCATCACAGCAAATAATAATAACACAACATTAAAAAAAGTGGAAATTTATCAGTGTAAGTAGAGGCAGTACATATATTACTTATCAAGGCATGGAAGGACTTATAACAAAAATTATCTAGGCAAGAAAATATTAATGGAAAACTGAATACATGGTTTAAGATTTATCCTAAGTAATTTAATAAATTTAAAACCTCAATCCATGTTCTCGTGTATGTGCATGTAGTGATAAACTAATGGTTCAAGGACAAAGGAAAATAGGACAATTATGTAGGCACACCTAAAGAGGTATCCAATGAGATGAAAACAACCTATGAAGGGGTTCTCCTTAAACAAGTGTCGCAAATATCAAGGAGAAATAATTTAATAAAAATAAACACATTGTTTAGGCTGTGTTAGTAGGTACTGAACAACGGTACAATAGTGTTATTTAAATAAAGATATGAAACAATGTGAATGATCAAAGGCACCCTACCTCATAGTCGTATTATATCCCAGATTCTATGGAAACCTTTGATTTGACCTAAAATGGAAGAAATTAAAATATTTAGGAAAACCTCTGATTTTGGGTAAAAACCTTCTCTAGAAAATTGTGAAAAGAGTGGATGAAACTCACTGATTATTGGTATAGATGATCAACATTACTAAGAGATTCACTTATCTTTTGATAGCATTGTAAACAAAGAAGAATCAGAGGTGTAGCGGTATTCCTAATGAGGAGGAGGGGGTGGTGCACCACCTGGGCAAGGGAGACGCAATGCACAAGAGAGGGAGGAGAGGAGAGGAGGAAGGAAAAAATTAAGAGTAAAGAAATAAGGTAATGAGAAAAGAAAGAAAAAATAAAAAAATAAAAATGAAAAATAAAATAAAATAAAATGGAAGACAAAGGAAAATAAAAAATATTAATAAAAATGGGATAAACCTGTTTTTAATTGTTTTTATTCTACTCATTTTAGTTTTTTATTTTATTATTTATTTTCATTCCTTTTCTATCTTTTTTTATTATTTAAATTTATTTTTAAATATCTAAATAATTTTTATTTTTTAAAACCAAAACACCAACCTTGGGTGTGATGTATTATTTTAAAAAAATCCTGTACAAACATTTAAAAATTTAATTATTGATCAAGACCCATAATTGGTCATGCGGACACGCACTCTAGGTCATTTTAAGGAATTGGATAAAACATTAAATGGTTTTTACCTTGGTTAAAGCCATGATGTTACCATAATTTTTTTTAGTACTCGTTATCCTATATGTAAATCAAAAAACATCCAATAACATTATATTACTAAAATTCATAATGGTAATGATGTATGCGATTTTCACCTATCAGCACCCATGTAATTCCTTGTTAAGTTTTTTACAAAGTAATATATCCCAAAATAAATTCTAAACAAAAAATAACAACCAAAATATCTAATGAGAGTCAGGATCAAAGTAGCTTAAGATCCCAATAATGAGTTTTATGTTCCACATGACGATTTGGATATTACAATGATCAATGATGTTATTAGATAATTCATATAATGGATCTATAATCTTATAAAGATACATGAGGAATGACCTTAAAAAGGTTTTCAAAATGATAAACTATTAATAATTGATGAAAAAGGTCTTAAGTGAGGTATGGTATTATAGTTAGATAATATGATGGGGAAATAGAAGGTTGGATCAAGACAACCTAATCAATCATCCATGAAAACAAATAGTCCTTTCAGAAGTACATTCTCTCAACCAGATCTTCAACAATATATATTATCATTACAACCTAATGTAAACACCACATTCAAAGATGTATATGTGTTCTATATTTCCTATCAATAATAAATATTTTTGACATTAAGTGTATACACAGTTATTCTCAAGTGAATAAATGAGATTTTCAAGATTGAATGGCTAAGAGTATTAGTTATAAATATATATCTATGGTAAAATATTATGGTACTTGTTTCTGAAAAATGATCTAATATGTTTATTAACGTTATTAATTATTCATTTCATTCTATAGGTATTTATGTTAATACAATATAATGTGAACACACTTTGACTCACAATTTGGATTCATTATTCCTTATATTTTTTCTATGGACAAAAATTCATTGGAGTTGAGTGAAATTGAAATAAAAAAATATGAGAAAAATGAGGTTTCTGAGAAGAAAATAATTGATGACATAATTTATTGATGCCTACAATTCAAGGGTAAAACTCTCCAATCTAATCATATAAAATATATATTTATTTTTCCATTTCTTATTTTTTAGGAAGAACAAGATTCTGATGGAAATCAATCTGAATCCCCAAAATATTTATTTTTTGTATCCAATTAATTAATTACCATCAAACCATCCACTCATGATATTTAATATGGATTTGAAATGCACTACAATCAAAATTTTATATATTTAATTTGAATTATATTTTTCTGTATATTTTTTAACAAGAAGTTTTTTTATAGGGTGATCTATAAATATATACTAAATTGTGTAATGGGGATTATCAATAAAAATAAGAATCCAATGGATTACTTAAAATAAAAATAGATTATGTAATATATATAAAAAATTAAGTATCAAAACATATTCAAAAACCATATACTTATTTTTGTTAATTTTTCTTCAGTTTTCAAATAATGATAAAATGATTGTAGATATTATGTTTTCAATTTTATGAAAGATATAATATACCATAAAAATACTAGTATCCCAAAATAGGTCATTTCTAATGTTAATTACAATTTAATTTAAAATATTTCTTGATTGTTTATTTTTTAATATGTTTTCATCACTACTAAGATTTAAAATATTATAACTACTCAAAATAAAAAGTAATATTATATAATTATTAGTGGGAATAATATATAGTGTTATAATGTTTTCTAACATAAAATTTAGGTGATTAACTACAATTGTTTTGATCTAGTATATTTTAGGGCCATAAAAATATATTTGGAGTATGAATCATTATTATTAAAATGTTTATATATTATTTTTGATCTATTTATCAAGGAGAAGTGTAATTGAGGGAGTAAATTTATTTAGAAATGAATGGGAAAAATGCATGGTGCTAGAATATATTCATAAATCATGAATATATTAATTCCTTATACTTATTTAGTTAATTTTCTCATCATTTTGTCTAATTTTTTAGTTAATTTCCTCATCATTTTTACCTAATACTTATTTTGTTAAATTTATAAATTATTTCAAAACACATGTCACATGAACAAAACCAAGGATAAATATTGATTTTATTTGATACTTTCTGGAATTGATCCATAATTCATATTCGATGAATTGGAATTGACTACACATCAATCTGACACAAAATTTAGTCGGTATGACTCAAAGTGTGTTTTTCGTTAAAAAAGTTTCATTTCCAATTAGAGCATGTTTTAAATTTCCTAAACCTATAAAATGATCTCGAACTATTTTCAAATTTTATTAAAATGATATAGAATTCATTTTTTGTTTCTATTAATTGACCACACACAAATTCGACAAAATATGTAGTCGATATGACCTGAAGTTTGTGTTTTGATTATTAAAGTGTAATTTTAGTATAAAAATGCATCACATAGTTGAAACTTTGAAAATTATCTCTTTTTGATATTAAAAATTAGGGAAAAAATCCAAAATTCATTTTTCATTTCAAGTAATCTACCACCTATGACACCAATTTTTTTCATTATGACTTGATGTACATGTTTTAAAAAGAAATGTGACATTTTAGTTTAAAACGCACATCAAATATCCAAAAGAATATAAAATGATCTTAGATTATTTTTAAAAATTAGGAAAATGGTTTTTAATTCATTGGTTATGTGTAGAAATTGATTGCACACCATTCTAGGAAATGATGATATCGATATGACTCAAAGTGTGTGTATTCAATTGAAAGGTTTCATTTTATTTTAAATCTTGTGTCTTGTCATTAAAACAAATAAAATGATCTTGTATAATTTTAAAACTATTAGAAAAAAATATATAAATAATTTTTCATGTTTAAGAACTAATTTTACGCCTATATTAAAAAATGATGTTGTCGATATGACTTGAAATACTTGTTTTCAATATAAAAGCGTTATTTTAGTTTAAAATGAATCACATCGAAAAATCTGAGAAATCAAGAACGTATTATTTTAAAAAAATTCCTAAGCGGTACATAATTCATTTTTGACCTATAAGAATTAACCACACATTAATATGACACCCGATGTGGTCAATTTGACTCGAAGTGCATGTTTTAAAAAAGTCTCATTTTAGTTTAAAACACACATCAAAAAGACAAAACTAAGAAAACAAGTTCGAATTGTGTTCGAACATTATGAAAAAAGTAAATAATTCATATTTTAGGTTTAAGAATCAATTTTTCATCAATCTGTCAAACGATGTGGTTAATATGACTCGAAATTTATTTTTTCAATAAAAATGTGCCACTTTTGTTTAAAATTAATGTCACATACCCAATATATGAGAAAATTGGCTCATATTATTTTATATAATAAAAAAATAATTCCTAAATCATTTAACATGTGTAGGAATTGACCACACACAAATCCAACACAAGATGTGGTCGATATTTCCTGAAGTATGTGTTTTCATTATATAAGACTCATTTTAAATTAAAACACATCACATAGACAAAACCAAGAAAATAGCCTTGAATTATTTTCAAACATTAGTAAAATGGTCCAAATTTTTTTTTGGACCAATAAGAATCAACCATACATCAATCTGACTCCTTTTCTGGTCATTATGACTTTATTTATGTCTTTTTAATAAAAAAAATTAAATTTTAGTTTAAAACATGCATAAAATATCTGAAACCAACAAAAAGAGAACATGTTGTTTTAAATATTTTTGGAAAATGGTTCATAATTTATTTTTAATGTGAAAAAATCATTCAAATATCAATCTGACACATCATGTAAATAATATCACTCAAAGTAAGTGTTTCCAATGGAAAGGTTACATTTTTGTTTAAAATGGTTGTCTCGTCTCCAAAACTGAACAAACAAGCATGGATTGTTTTCAAACATTAGAAAAAATATATATAATTCATTCTTCAAATATATTAATTTATTGTATGCCAATATAACATGCAATGTGGTTGATATGAATTTAAGTGTATCCTTCCAATATAAAACTATCATTTTATTTTAAAACACATCACATATCCAAAACTGAGAAAACTGGATGAAATTCCTTTCAAACATTAGTAAAATTGATTGTAAAACATTTCTAACTTATATGAATCAAACTCTTTAAATTTTGAAACCCATTATGGTCATTATAACTCAAAGTGTTTCTTTTTTCAATACAATAGAGTCATTTATGTTTAAAACACACATCAAATATCCAAAATTGAGAAAATGGGCTTATATTATTTTCATTATTTAGGAAAATGGTACATAACTAATTTTTGATGTGTAATAATTGACCACACATCAATCCCAAACAATATGTGACTGATATGAATCGAAGTGTTTTATTTCAATATAAATATTCCATTTTAGTTAAAAAACATTTCTAATCAGTAAAAATTAGAAAAGGATCTCGGATTATGTTCAATATTTAAAAAAATCCATAATTGTTTTCCACATGATGGAATTTACCTCACATATATCTAACACATGATTTGATTGATATGACTCTAATTGCGTGTTTTCAATACAATAGTTCCATTTTAGTTTAAAACAAACATCAAATATCTAAAACTAAGAAAACTTGCTCATATTATTTTAAAATATTAGGAAATTGATCCATAATTCATTTTTCACATAATGGAATTGACCTAGAAACAATAAGACACATGATGAGGTCAATATAAATCAAATGAAATGTTTGCAATACAAAAGTACCATTTTAGTTTAGAATTCACATCAAATTTTTAAAACCAAAAAAATGATCTCTGATTTTTTTCAAAATTTGGGAAAAATTATCCAAAGTTCCTTATTCATGTGTAGGAATGGACAGCACGTCAATCTAACACACTATGTGGTCAGTATGACTCAAAGTGGGTTTTTACAATAAAATACTACATTATTAGTTTAAAACAAACTTTAAATATAAAAAAACTAAAAACTATGCTTATATTTTTTCAAACCTTAGGAAAATGTTCTATAATTAATTTTTCATGTGTAAGAATTTATTTCCAATCAATATGAAAACCAATGTGATTGATATGACTCAAAGTCTATGCTTTCAATACAAATGTTCAATTATAGATTAAAGCACACATCAAATATCCAAACATGATAAAATGAGCATTGATCATTTTCAAACATTAGCCAAATGGTCCGTTTATTTTTTTGTATTGGAATTGAACATATATCAATCCAACACATGGTGAGATTTATATGATTCTAAGTGCGTGTTTTCAATAAAAAAATGAAATTTTAGTTTAAAACACACAACAAAGAGCCAAAACCCTGAAAATAATATCAAATTGTATTCAAACATTAGTTTAATGACACATAATTCATTTTTTCATGTATGAATTAATCATGCATCAATATGACACAGGATGTGATCGATATGACTCAAATTGAATGTTTTAATTTAAAATTTATCTTTTTAGTTTAATATACACATAAAATAGCTATGACTAATAAAAAAGATCATATTGTTTTTAAGCATCAGCATAATTATCTATAATTAATTTCTGACATATAATAAACGACCAATGTTAAGTCTGAAACATGAAGTAAACTATATGAATCAAAGTGTGTGTTTTCAATATAAAGGTATAATTTTAGTTCAAAACCAACATCGCAAACAAAAGTCATGAAAATAAACTTAGATTATTTTTAAATTTTACGAAAATGATCCATAGTTCACTTTTTGACATATATAAATTTACATCATGTTAATCTGACACATGACATAGTTTTTATGACTCATAGTGTGTGTTTTCAATATATAAGTCCCATTTTATTTTAAAATACATATCACTTCTACCAAACAGAGAAAATTATTTCAGGTTTTTTTCTCTTCATTCTATATACTATTACATAATTTATTCAATTAATATTTTTCTATTATTCTTATTTAGTTATTTTTGAAATTGATAATGCATGAAGACGAATAAGAAATAATGTGAGAGTAAAAGACTTGTTCAAAAAAACAATTTTTACTTCACTTGGCTACAATCTATAGTGAGTTTTTTATCAATAATAATTATTTCCAATTCATGAAAACATGATTTTGGGAATAAAAATAAACGGTTTGATGTGTAAGAAACAACTATAACTCATTTTGATACAAGTTGTTCCTCATATAACTAAAAGTATTTGTTTTTAGTTTAAAATTAAAAATTTGTGTTTAACTTATTTATTTGTATTATTGTTAACATAAGAATTTTTTCTCATACAGGTGATTTATTTTACTCATGTTAAGGTATTTTTTTCAAAGACAAATATCATGACTAGGTTTTGGGTGAAAAATGCAATGTAACATTGGTGTTTTTTAATTTCTATGAAATTTTTTACTTACTCATGTAATTTTATAAAACAATGTTTTAAATGTCTATAATATAGTGTTTTTTACTTGTTTTTGTTGTAATTATTTTTTTCAAATACATTTAGTATCATCTCAGGTATTTTTTCATTCATTTTATCCTTTTTTGAGATTTTTTTAACTATTGTGTGTTGTAATTTTAATAACACACTAAACCAATATTCAACAATACTAGTTTAAGAAAAAGTACAGATAATGTGATACATTATTAGAACAACTAATACTATTAATAATAGTATAGGGATTTTTATGGAACTCTGATTTTCAAGAATTTTTTCAATGAAAAATATCTATTTTATTGATATTTCAGAACATATATAAGGCCCCATCATTAAACCGTACTTAATCTTGAGTTATTACAAGATTACACATTGAGGGTCTTTTCGGGTTTAGAGTTTTAGAGAATTAGATCATAAAACTTGTATTACATTCCACATATAAACAAAGTGGTTACATAAATATAGTATTCTTCTTTCCCATAAATCTAAACATATTTATAATAAAACATGGATTCTTTCTTGACACTTCCTTGACACTATCGTCATATCATGTACCTTTCCCTTGACCTGTGAAAAACATTTCAAAAAACTTGGGATGAGCATAAAAAGTTCAGTAAGGGATATAAAAATATATGGAAAGGAAACATGGGTATATATATACATAAGAATGAAATCATACATTACCCATAAAACATAAGCACTTTAACATACCTCACCAAATCATGAATAAATCATAGAAATCATAAGACATAAAGGTAACTTGATGCATTCATAACATTCTTACGTAGGGAGTAACCCTCTTGGTTATGTTTGGAATACCCATCACCGTATATTCCCTAAATCTCTTCGGAGAATCCTTAACGTTTCACTCCTTCGCGTTACCCAATTCATTGGAGAGATATATTGGGCTCACCCACCCTTAGTTTATCACGGAACCACTCGTCTTCATAATAATGCCCAAGAACCTCAACATAATCGTATCACATAAAACATGCATAAAGGAAACATAACATTTCCACCTTTCAATCACAAGATATCAATACAACACATTGATATAAAAACATTATGAAAACCATTTTCAATACCAAAATAAAAGAAAAGTAAAACATGGTATTTATTTTTCTTTTGAAAAGAAGGTATGGCTTGTAAAGGAAGCTGAAACTCAAATAATGGTCACGGTGGCAGAGAAGTCGTTGTTGCCGCATACGTACGACAAAAACATTCCCTTTTGTCGTTTAGTAAATGATTCATATAAAAAAGATTCCTTTTGAATAAACGTAAAAGTCAAAGGGGTTTATACACCATATAAAAGAAGGTTGTGTATAAAACAAAATATGCCTCCATGAAAGGAGATTGAGACGAAGTCCCATACCTCGGGTCCGACTTGAATCGATCGTTCTTTAATGTCCTGAATAATAAACTTGAGTTAATTTCTACTTGCTTAAGAACCTTTTTCAATTTCATTATTCCTTTTATATCACTTATTACCATGTCATGAACACTATGTAATTATTTTAGTTAATAACGGTCGTTTTAACGATCATTGGTACTTGAGTCAAAATATGGTCTTTATAATTACAAGTTGTTCATGTATCCATTATATCCAGAATTATAATCATGATGTATATATCATATATATCCAGTATATACATGCATTTATAATATTACATAATCATTTAGAGGTAATAAATGAAATGCACCGTTCATGGAGACGGTAAGTCGTACGTACGCATGAACGCTACTTTCATTTCTATTTCTTATTTTATAGAATGAAATCATAATGATATAAAGGTATATTATAATTCCAGTATAATATCATATATAATATCATAGTTCCATCCTTTATACGTCCCACATATGGTATTTAACGAATCAAATCACTTTTAGGGGGCGGTAGTTCGCACTTCCTTAAATGAAGATATCACGTTTACCCATAATGGAAACCATAAAGGTATGCCCAAAATGAAAAATACATAAGCTTAAGGAAAACATAAACATATTATATATCATATATAAATACAGTGACATCTTAATGGCCACCTTTGAAGGTGTTAAAATAATGTTGAACAATCATCGTTTCGGGAGGCATAAATTCACCATCCACGGAAACAGTATGTACTTTAACCATTAGATGTAGGTGTGTGTAAGTGTAGCTCGAATAATTCTTATAAAAACATCCTAGTATATTGAAGATACTGGAGTTGTTACAAAGTAAATGAATAAAAAGTGTTTAGGGGGTTGTAGAAGAAAAATAAAACAAAAGGACTCAAGTAGAGACATTACCTTAAAATCGGGTAACTCCCTTTGGTTTGAGCTCAAAGGCTTCCTTGGGAAGACTTCTGCCCAAAGTGAGGCTTAAAAGAGTAATAGAGGTATGTGGATAGACCAAATGGGTAGGAGTTGGCCGATCCAAAGGCTTTGGAAGTGTTGGTAAGGAGGTAGAGGTGGGGGCCTTTTATAAGAGGAGAGGAGGGGCACTCTTGGAAAGTAAAGAAATGTTACTTTATTTGAAAATTATTTTCGGATTAAAAAGGTCCCACATTGATATAATTAGAGGTTAAGGTGATAAGGGTTCGAAATCCACCCATACAATAGGTTTTGGACATGTGTAGGTCATATATTTTACATTATCATTTCATTTTATTTAAATCCTTTATTAATGAGGTAATCGCTGCATCATCATGATGTCATAAATAATTTAATTTATATAAAGTCTAAAAATTATGAAAAAAATACTATTATGTAGGAAATAATTTTATCTTTCCAATTAATATTTATAGTCTAAAATATCATCTATTTAGACAAAATTAAAAATATTTTACTTAGGTGATACATTCTTTGTCACATTTAACATTCTTTAAAAATAAAAATATAAAAAGTAACTTTCTCACAAAGGTGATTCCATGGGGCCCCCATGTTTGGCACAAGGCATACCATGGTCGTCCATGAGACAACTAGTAGCCTTATGACACATGTTGTGGTCTTTTTGTATTATTATGATATCATTTTATTATCTTTAACTACCTGATTACTCATTAATCAAGATAATTAAAGATAATTACCATCATTACTATTCATAATGTCCAAAAATAAAAGAGTCTTAATTACATAATTTGGACCTTATGATTCCAAATATGTAATCCATTTTACCAAATTCCAAACACATAAATTGCAATAATTTATTTAAAAATAATTCCCGTTGTCAAAACAAATAGCGGGTTTTTTTTTGAAACAATATCTATGAAAAGTTTGGCATTAGTTTATGACCAATTCCAAAGTGAAATTAATCCTAATGACCACCATTGGATTAAATGGTAAAAATATATTCATATTACACTTTAGGACCAATTAAAAGGATAAAATAACCATATAATTAAATTAAATGAAAAAGCAGTTATGATGTAAAATGCAGTATTTTTCACTATTCGTTAAAAAATGAACATTGTCAGAAAAATACCAAAAATTCACACAAAGTAAATTTTGATGTCTCAATAATAAAGAATAAGTATATTTTGACAAACATAGCTTATAAAATTGTCAAAAGATAGATTTAAAAATGGTTTTCCATCAGAAGGCAGTAAAACTATCTTTTAAATAAATATTAGTGTATTCCATGCTTAAGATTTGATTTATTTTCATTTTTAGCCTCTAAAACACTATCTAATTCATTAATAGACATAGATAAAAATATCTATTATTCATTACTTACTTGTGATGTTACATCCTTCCCCCCCTTTAGAAAATTGCATCCCTGTAATTTATTTACTTATCAAATAAATGGGGGTACTTATCCCTCATTGAATTTTCAGATTCCCATGTTGCCTCTTCCATCATGTGGTTTTATCACAAAACCTTTACCTAATTAATCACCTTATTCCATAACACTTTCTCCCTATGGTCAAGAATCTGGACTGGTTGTTCCTCATAAGATAGGTTCTCTTCCAGCTGAACTACCTCTAGACTCAAAACATGAGATGGATCTGGCATATACATTCTCAACATCGAAACGTGAAAAACATTGTGTACCTGAGATAAACTCGGAGGTAAGGCCACCCGGTATGCAACTGATCCAACTCTCTCCAGAATTTCATATGTTCCAATGAACCTTGGACTTAGCTTTCCTTTCTTACCAAATCGCATCACACTTTTCCATGGTGAGACTTTGAGAAAAACATGATCGCCTACCTAAAAAAGTTAGATCCTTCCTCCTATTGTCTACATAACTCTTCTGCCTGCTCTGAGCTGTTCTCGTGTGTTTCTGAATCAGCTGAACTTTTTCTGCCATCTCTTCTACCAATTCTGGTCCCAACAACTTCCTTTCACCCACTTCATCCCAGAAATCTGGAGTTCGACACCGCTCCCCATATAACACCTCAAATGGTGCCATCTATATACTGGAATGACAACTGTTATTATAAGAAAACTCAACCAAAGAAAGATGTTGGTCCCAACCTCCCTGATAATCCATCGAACAAGCTCGTAGCATATCCTCCAAGGTCTGAATTGTTCATTCTGACTGCCCATCTGATTGAGGATGAAAAGATGTACTAAAATTTAATTCAGTACCCAACGACTTCTGAAGGCCTTTCGAAAAGTTAGAAGTGAACCTGGGATCACGATCGGATACAATGGAGAGAGGAACTCCATGTAACCTGACTATCTCTTTAAGATACAAACGGGAAAGTTGATCTAGGGAAAAAGTATCTCGTATAGAAAGGAAATGAGAAGATTTAGTCAAGCGATCAACAATAACCCAGATTGCATTATTACCTAGAGATGTCTTCGGTAATCCCACAACAAAGTCCATGGATATGTTCTCCCATTTCCACTCTGGCACTGGTAAAGGTTGAAGAATCCCATTCGGTAACTGCCGCTCTGCTTTAACATGTTGACAAGTCAAACACTTCACAGTAAAATCAGCAATATCTCTTTTCATTCCATCCCACCAGTAATACTCCCGCAGATCTCTGTACATCTTAGTACTGCCAGGATGAACTGAAAACGGAGAACTATGAGCTTCACATAACAACTCTCTCTTCAACTGTGAATCACAAGGCACACACAATCTCTTCCCAAATCTCAAAACGCAATCATTATCAATGTTGAATTCAGGAAACTTACCTTTCTGAACCAGCGCTACCTTTTTCTACAACTCACTGTCTTGGTTCTGTGCTTGCTTGATTCTATCTGATAGAGATGATCTCACTGATACCTGAAAAAAAATAGAAGAACTTCCTGCACCAACAACTTCTATTCCAAAGTTCATCAAATCCTTAACCAAAGGATCATGTTCCAAACTCAACATTTCTAATTAAGCATTAATTTTTCGACTCAAAGCATCAGCCACTTTATTTGCTTTTCTCGGATGGTAATGAATTTTATAATCATAATCCTTGATTAATTTCAGCCATCTACTCTGTATCATGTTTAACTCTTTCTGAGTGAATATATACTTTAAACTTTTGTGATCAGTATATATTTCATACTTTACACCATACAAATGATGCCTCCAAATTTTTAAAGAGAAAACAATAGCAGCTAATTCCAAATCATGTGTAGGGTAATTTACCACATGTGTTTTCAACTGTCGTGAAGCATAAGTAATTACCTGATCATTATATATTAGGACGCAACCAAGTCCTTTCAATGAAGCATCGCTGTATATAAGGATACTAAAATTAATATAATACAATACATGTAATCAATAATAACATTCATGGAATTTTTGTTTATTTTTTCGTGTGCTAATAATGTGGTGTTAGGTTATTGGTTTTTCTAAGATACCAAAATTTGTAGCAAGTAGCGTTTCATAACCAAAAAATAGTTACAATGTTTGACGTGTTTTCTATATAATTAGTGTCCATAACTGAATGAATTTAGGGGGATTTGGGTATGGGAACACATAAAATGTTTATTCTTATCCATAAAAAGAAAATCCGTGTGAGGAAAGAAAGGTTCATGGATATCAAGTTCTTCCATAAGTCCATCATGAAAAAGTGATATCTATTAGTTAAACATGTGGTGTGACTCACACACTTAGTAATTTATTTTTTATTTCCTGATGGTTTTGTGTACTTATGATTGAGATTACAGGATGTGTTGAAGAAATGAAAATATCAAGTTATACATGTTTATATAAGTAAGTAAGTCAGATGCAAATCTTTGATGTTATTAAATATATCGAGTTTAAAATTTTTAGGATTAAAGTATTCATCAATAACTCAATGATAATTAATAAATTAAATTTCTAAAAATATTTTAGTAATACATGGTTAAAGAGAGGAAACGATTAAAATCCTAGAAAATAAAAATTAGGAATTATTTTTATCTACCAAGTGGAATTGACAGTGTTAAAATATCCAAAGGTTTAATCAACACATGGTTTAAAGATAACCTAATGTTTTGAATGTGGTAAATGGATCCAAATTTTCAAGAGATGGAGTTTGAGGAATAGGTTGAAAGAGCTCAATATCAAATGGGTTTTAAATTAATTTAATGAGAAAGGGGGAGAAGAAACTCTCCAAATATGGGTTTTAAAAGTTGAGGAGAATAAAAATGTACCAACAAGAATTTAGTGGAGACCATTAAAAATATTCAACATGTATTGTATGGATGACGGGGGAGTATAGATAATAAGGTAACCCTGCGTAATTATATAATAAAGGGGGGAGAATGAAAATAAAAATATGTATACAAAGTCCGTTTTCATTACATTTAAAAAATGGGAGTGAAAATAATACACCATAAATATGTATTCTTTTGAATAATTTATAGTTAAAAGTTTGTGTAGGATTTATAGTAGTATTATCAAAAAAATCTAAAGGGAGATAAAGTTTCAACCAGGAGGTTGTGTCTTGGATTTGTTTAAAATAAGTGTTATGTTTTCTAATAAATAATTGTGTTTGATAATAGAAGTCACAATTTGGAGTTTTGAGATTGTTTGGAAGTTATTTAGGAATATAAGTTGAAGAATGATAAGTTATGAAAAGTGTTTTGGAAGTGGGGTTGGAGATGTTCTAGAAGTGAAGTTGTTAAAAATGTAAAACTTAGTATTCTAAAAGTAAATTGATAGGGGATGTAAAGGTTGTGCATCCTGGATGTAGTATATTATAGAATTAGAGAACCAATATGTTTTGAGAAGAATTTTTTGTTAACTAGAAGTTTTGAAGTTAAGTATAGAAGTTTTTTTTTGAAGTGTAAGTCTATAAATTAATTAGGGAAGATAATTTTGAATATTTTTTTGATAAGGTTAGAGATTTTTAAGATGAGTAATTGACTGTTTTTGGAATATTAAGTCTTAAAATTGAGCACATTGGTTATTCTAGAAGTTACAGGAATAAACCATGGTATAAAAACAATTATTTCTCCATGATTTATGTTTAAATAAAACTGGTAAATGAAATTAAAAACATTAACCTGATATACATAATATCTTCCATTCTGATGCATAATAAATTGTAGAAGAGGGAAAATTAGTAAAGTTTATATAGGATTTTATACATAAGGATTACCTCAAAAAAATTGTACAAATTGGTTGATCTATACTTGTAATCTAGAAAAGGAAAATACTCTTTATATATATAAGAGTAACTCATTCCAATAATTAAGTTTTCTTTCTAATTCGTAGATTAGAAAATTTTATATGGAATGGTTTTTTTCATGTTATATAAGGGAATTCCAAAGAAGACTGAGTAGAAAAATAGAAAAGTGATGAAATGCCTTTTGATATGTAAAGGTATAGGAGAGTATATGTATGAGTCATATAGATGAGACATTACAAAAAAAAGGTTCTGCCTTAGATAACTTCCTAAATTAATACTCTATGTGATATTGAAATGAATATTCCTGAAATTAACCAGAGATCCATGTGAAACTACATGTTATTATTTTATTTGAGTCATTGTGGAAGATTAATGAAAAGGAAGAATCGTTTTTTCACAACTGAAACCCCTCCAATGTAAACCTCTATATGCATAAGAGACCTTCAATATTCTATAATACCATTGTATTTAAATTTATTTTGGATGTGTCATAATGAATGAAAATAGATGATATAGTAAAAAATCTAGGTATCATGGGAATGAACCATCAGTCGTGATGGGTTTTCTATGTTGTGAAGAAATTCTTGAATTATGGTTAAAACATGAAGAATATATGTTCTCTGCATGGAAGATAGTTATATTGGGAAGGGATTAGTTGTGTCATAATCATGAAAAAAATAAATTTGAGGGTTTTATCTGGTTGTTTTATAAAGAAATAATTTCATCAGGATAGTTTGGGTGTTTTGAAACAAATTGAATGAAAAAGGAGAATTAGTGAGAAATAAATCAATATCAGTGTGTAAAGGCTATTCGAAAGTATTAGGAGTTGAATTTAATGATACCCGAAGGATAGGGAGCTGAGAGGGGGAGCGGGGACATTGCCAAAGCTAGGGGAAGCATGGCGAAGGTCGAGATGTTGAGGCGGAGGCGAAGTCCAGGAGGTCCAGGTCGGAAGCGGAGGAGGATCTGGGATGCAGAGCCGGGAGGAGGAGCCGGTAGGCAGAGGCCGGGGAGAAGATGAGATGGAAAAAAGGTGGAGGTTGAATGGTCGGGAGGTGGAGGTCGGATAGGGGGGAGAGGTTTGGGAGGCAGAAGGTCAGATGGTCAAGAGGTGTTGTTCGGGGGGTAAGACAGGACCGAGAGTCAGAGGTTGGGGGGTAGGGTTGAAGTGGGGGGAGTATGATGGATATCGATACTTAGGGGTTGAGTACCCATGGTTTTAATAAAACTGTGGGTATAGACAATTAAAAACCATTTATCCCCATGGTTCTTTAAAACGTGGGAATAGATTCATGGGGATAAACCCCATTTCCCGTAGTGCACCCTAGGCAGCCCTAGTTCAATTTTCCATGGAGGAAGATAAGATCTTGAGGTTTTTTTGACTACTAACACATAAACCAAGTGACCATGAAGAACAAGTATCCACTACTAAGGATTGAAGATCTCTTTTATTAGTTGAGAGGGCCACGATGGTTATCCAAGTATTCACATTGGTTAGGTTATCACAAGTTGAGAGTATGAGATGTGGATATACCAAATATGTCATTCATATGTTGTTACGGTCCCTATAAGAACTTGGTGACTCCCCTTGGGTTGAAAAACTCTCCAGAATTGTTAATGGGACTCATGAACTAGATAATTTATCTTTTCCTAGACCAGTTCTTGGTAGTCTTCATCAAAAATATCCTTTTGTACTAAGTGTCTGAGTATAAGAACACAAGAAAATTAGGGATGGTTCTGTAAATAATCTGAGGGAACCAGATTTATAAGAAAGAATCAAAATTATAGTTCTAGATTTTGGGGGTCAACTTTCTGGGACATGTTTTCTCAGTAGATGTATTGGTCATGGACTTAGTCTTGGTTTATGTAGTGTTAGCTTGGGGACCACCCAATAGTATAAAATAGGTGTGGAAATTTATTGGTTTGGTAGGTGATTACTAAAGATTAATACCTTATTTATCCAGAATATCAGCACCCATTATAGCTTTGACTCAAAAGGGGAATACTTTCATGTGGAAAGAGATGTGCTATAATTCTTTATAGTTGTTGAGCTAGTGTTTTACAAGTTCTCCCATCATGATATTTTTAGAGGTGGTCGTCAAGTACATAGTGTTATGTGATGCATTGAGAAACAATCTTGGTTATGTTCTAATGTAGATACAAGAATTGATTTCTGATTATTGGTGTTAATTGATACCACATGAGCATAACTATATGAACCACAATATTGAGTTAGCATAAGAAATATTTATAGTAATGATGTGGCTACACTACATTATGGGAGAGTAGTTTATCTTCTACTTTGGTATCATGATTCTCAAGTTAAACATCTCATAGATGGACCATAACATGAGATAGAGGAAATGGATAGAGTTCCTCCAGGATTACGACTTTGATATTGTTTATAATCCTTAAAATGGGAATGTGGTAGAATATTCTATCAACAATAGATCTTATTCTTCGTTGTTGAATGAGACTCTGGAGTATTTGGCCTCATTATAGTTAACCTTTATTGATGGATACGGATAAAATTACCTCTAGATGATGGTTTTCACCCCTCTTCTCTTAAAACAATTTAAGGAGGAACAACTAGGGGATACTGAATTTGATATCCTACATACTCTGATATCAATAGGGTGTGATTCTAATTGATTTTTAATAGGTGGGGATCACATCATTCTTCTTAGAGAATTCATAATGCTACCCATGAAATTTTGGGAGGAGGTTCTGATATAGTTCATAAATTTACTTTGTTAATACATCCATGTGTGGAAAATATGTACCAGGACATCTGACATTAGTTTTGGTGCCCAATGATGAATAAAGGAGTTATAGAGTTTCTCTATCGATTCCTTAATTGTCAACAAGTGAAGGTTGAGCACCATGTTATAGCAGTATTATATCAACACCTTGAGGTTCTAGAGTAGATATGGGATGGGATATTCATGGACTCCATGATGGGTTTAGAACACACTTATTGGGGATATGATTCCATCTAGGTGATCGTATACCAACTCATCATGTTGTCCCACTTCATAGAAATGGGATAAAAGAGTTTTGTAAATAGCTTGGGATTCCTCTACGATCATGATATATTTTGACTCAAAATATTTCTATCAATGATATTTTCGGACCATGATTCTCATTTCTCATCCTAGTTTTCTAAGGGATTACATGAGGCGTTCGGGACTCAGTTATGCTTGACCACAACATTTCATCCCTGAAATGATCATCAGACTAAGTGTACTATTCATGTTCTAGAGGAAATGTTATGAGGTTTCATGTTTGTATTTGGTCATAGTTGGTAGGATCACCTACCATTGGTAGAGTTTATATACAAGAAGAGTTATGATTAAACCATATGTATGGTACCGTTTGAGTAATTATATGGGTGACCCTATAGGTTACAAATTTATTGCACTAACCAATAAGAGTTAGCAAACATAGTCCCAGAGTTGGTGTGAGAAACTACCAATATGGTGGATATCATCCGAGAACAAATCAAGACTAAAAAATCCATTATAATTATTATGTTGATAGATGAAAAATTCCTTTGGAGTCTGAGTAAGGATGGCATATGTTTATATAGGTTTCACCTCAATCTGAATTACAGATATTTGGTAGGGGAGACAAGCTATCTATGAGGTTCATTGTCTCTCTCCAGATACTGCATTAGATAGATAGGTGGTGTACCACTTAGACCTACTCTTGTAGTAAAGTTGGGTACATAATGTCTCCCACATGTTGCATTTGAGGAGGTAATTTTAAGACCCATTTCACGTTATCGACTAGGGAGAGATGGCCATCGAGAATGGAGGGACCTTTATTGAGTACCCGGCAAATATCAGGGATTAGCATGAGAGGATCCTTCATGGGAAATTGATTCATATAGTGTTTTTCTAGTGATGGAAAGGGAATCACTGGGAGGGAACATGGGAGTGGGTGGATTAGATTTATTCTTTATACTTGAATATTTTTTAATAGCTCTTTTTTTGGATTTTTTGGGTCGTAAAGCCCCAGATTGGGGAGAATGAAATGTATCAAAATTAACTTTTACTATTTTTTGGATATTATATGGATTATTTTTGAGACTAGGCACTGTGATGGCATGTAATTATGAGGACCAGTGTGGCTTGAATAAATTTTTGAAATATATTAAATATATTAAACAACACATGCAAGTAGTTATTAAAAAAATGTGTAATAACTCATAAATAGTTTCTAAGATCAGAAATATGAGGGAACAATTGAGTTCAAAATGTGTGTTTTATCCAAGGTGTAATATAACATTTGCTGGTGTGAGAAATTTATAGAAAAGTCATCATATGTCTGGAAATGAATAAAATAATTAAATAAATTATTTTATTTCTAATTATTGACATATCTATTAGTTAATCATTAAAAATACTATTATGGAGAAAATCTAGGGTAATCTACATAACACTTGAACCATTTTAGAGCCATTAGAGAGAGAATCGTAGGATATGTCTAAGCTGAACGACCACCGGATTGAAGGTCGATAATCAATGAACAACAGAATCAAATAATCTCACCATTGATCAAAGAATAGCTCCATTTTTCATTAGGGATTGATCCAAATAGAGATAGGGTGGTCATTTAAATATATTAGTTTCGATGTTCTTGGTTTCTCTGATGAATATTGATCAATCAGCCAACGGTTTGATTGGTGGATCGTGCGTATTTTCAGGATGAGTTTGTTTTGGGGTTATTTTAGGAGAATTTTTAAATATTAATTTTTTTGAATTTTCTATTTTCATTCAAATAGAAACGAATTGAGATATACATAAACATCAATCTAGGTATCTTCTTATTTTTTTATTGTGCTTTCTCTCCCCTAAATTCTTCATTCATCATGGTAATTTTCCATTTGGACCATGGTTAGATATATCCCAATAAATCGATCATTGCACACCCATTTCATGGTGAAATTATTTAATATCTTAGATCTAGTATCAAAATGATATAAGGGTGTTTCAACAATATAAGAGGTGATGAATTAGAAGATAGTGGTGCAGCAATTTTGTGTTCTTTGGAGAATAATAAATAACGATGCACTGATCTATTTTCTGACTAGATTTGATTATCAAAACATGATTATTTAAGTCAAGTATTAGACAAGGAATTCCATTGAGTTTTATAGAAAGGTATATTTGAATCAGAGGTTTAACCAATGAAGAATACAACCATAAAGAATATCTTAATTTTTTGAAAATTTCGCACTACACGGATTGTAAGTTGGATCTACACACTATATGGGGGCCCCATTAAGGATGTAGGGTTTCAGGGGAATGTTAGGTATCACATGTAATGTGACACATTCTACACTATGTGTGGTCTCTCCTAGGTGACTTATCATTTAATTTTGAAATTACACAAACATGGGATGGAATACATGAGTGGGAGCACGATGTGTACTCCCACACACAGGCATGGGCTGGACCATGTACATGAGTTAAGTTCTGTACTGGTACATGGTCAAGTGTATATGATATGAATCCATGTACTAGAACAAGTATAGACTAAAAAATCAGCATAAACTTCATTTACTTCTTCACAGAAACAGGCAAGAGAGATGATTTTTTTTCATGGGTAGAACTCGATGCCAAGGGACAGGGTGTGAAAACCCTTCTCCACACCATGTACTTTTTTATACATTTCTTAGATCCCTTTTCCTATATATCTCATACATGTTTCATTAGGGTGTTTTCTCCTTATCCTTTCCCTGAGGGTTAGTATAGAATCGTATCCTACTCCTAGGATTGGATCCCTTCAGCAAGACTTCTTAGAAAGAGTGGATATAATCCCTCTATGCGGCTCAGAGTGAGATCCTCTATTAATATTTATGTACTAGGTGGATTTCTTAGTATTTTTGTGACCAACAATACATGGGATCCAATCCTATATTTTTTGGTTAAATCTAGATTTAGTTTTTGGTATCACCACATGCACTTGGTTGTGATCCTTTTATGTGTATCGTATTCTCTTTGAACTATTAGTGAGAACTTTATTGTAATGAGACTCAATGAAAACTACCTATCGGACATATTTCATTAGTACTATCACACTCAGGAGTCTATTCTCTCCTATGATTTCTTTATAGAATATTTATGATGGAATTGAAGGATGATATAATACAGTTATGTACAACCTCTAGACTATGTTTCTTTGTGGAGTATATCTAGATTTTCTTTTTATATGTGTTGTAGACATATACCTATGTAGAGATGACTCTAATTTATTTTGTTGTATTTTGTGGTTTAGGGGTGTCCTAATGAGTATTGTTATAATCATCCCAACATGGGATTTTCCCACATGTGTCGTGTCTTCTACTAACGATCGGCCATTTGATAGAGTCCTGGATAGACTAGGACAAGAATGTAATTGGTGAGATCGGATAGACCAAGGTTTTTTGATGTATTTTTAAAATATTCCTTATTTCACTTATAGGTTGTAATTCTAGTTTATACTATATTGGGGGGATTTTAGTTGTCTATAGTTAGTTTCCTTTACTTTCTATCTTACTTTGGTTGTGGTATTTAGATGTATACATGCATGGTTATTCATTTGTTTTTACATTTCATCACATTTATAGTTTTGGATAAGTCTTTTTGTGTGTCTGTAATTTAGTTAAGCCCCCACCCCCCACCATGTTAAATATATCACTTTTGGGTTCTAGTTTCCAGTCATAGTCCTATTAGAGGTAGGATTATGGAGTTGTAGAACGGGACCTGTGGGACGGTTCGTGACACAAAAGGTCATATATTTTAATTTTGGATGCTTTTGGATTTTATATACTAACTCAATAAAATCAAGTCATGTCTTAGGGTCATTTTTAGTCCTTATCACAAAATTTTTAACAATAATTATCTAGTTTACCCTTTATCATTGTAATAAAAATTACTATGGTTACTATTCATAATGAAAAAAAATAAATGGTTCATATTTAAAAAATTTAACCCTCTTGATTCTAAATATTTAATCCATTTGATCACATTAAATTTTAATATTTGGAAGGTATTCATTTGAAAATAATTTCATATAACATGGTAAAAAACTGTTATTTATAAAAATACACTTTTAACAATAAAACTAGATTTATTTATATCTTATGTATAAAAAATAGTGTATTATTTTTAAAATAATTTATTGAATATATAACATGTATATTTATTTATTTTTATTCACCAATAGTGAATATTTTTATTTATTATGATAAAAATATATTACGTGCATAAAAAAATTTAAAACCTCTCTTTTATATTGAAATAATATTTATTTCCATTTGAAATCAATTGATAATAAATGAATATATTTTATAGATTTATTTTTTATAATATAGAAATTTCTATTAATACTGTCCAATTTATTGGTTAGTGTATAATTATATATTATATTACAGTTCATTCAGAGTCAAGGTTTTGTGTATCACAAGCTATTGAACAACATTTATTTAAAATCCAACAGTGTATCATGTGTATTTATTTTTATTATAGGTTAGGTTATTATGGATTTAACATAAAAATATTTTGAATTTTCCTTTTCTTGTCATGAATATTTAATTTTTTTTAAATCAATTTTATTGACTTACGAAAAAACATGCTTTTCCATTATTTTTATTCATGGTGGAGTCAAACATTCTTCATATACAATTTCATATTATAGTTACAAGTATAAAACTCAATCATATTCTAATTCATTTATCTTTAGACTTTATATTGGCCTTAATTGAAAAATTAATTTTATGAAAACATCTACTATATCAAAAATAAATCTCTTCCACAATAGAGGTAATAAATATACAATATAATAATTTATTTAAAAAATTATATCACATTTATATTTACATAAAAAATATTAAAAATTTATAAGTATCATTTTTTATTCTTTTAAAAAACGCAAAAATAATTATAGATAATTTAATAATGTGCGAACTTTAATTTATACCATGTTTTCTATTAAATTACATGGAATTCATATATTTATTTAATCCACTCTATGAATGTGGATTTATTAACATAATTTTTCATTTATTTATTTATAGAATTTAATTTTGATTTCTCATATGTTACGAATTTTTTATGTTGTGTATTAATTTATATATATTTTAAGCATTTAATTTAATTTCTAGAGATTTTTACTTTCTTTTGGACATAATATAATATAACACTCATTGAATTTTGTAGTATATTATATATAATTTTTTATTTTATAAGGCTATATTATATGGATTTCATATAAATTCATAATTAAATTGCATGTAGACTTCTAATATATTGTTTTCCAGGTTAACATTGAAAATTTTATTTAGATATAAATTTCATTAATTATTTATATCTCTTTATTATTTTTGATCCTTCCAGTGTTTTATGATTATGTTGTGTTGTATACTATGATATACTATGTTTTATTTCACAACACACAAGCATGTGTATATGAAAACCTTAATAGATATTCAAACACGCTATTTTATTATATAAAATAATAACAAAATGATATAATCTAAAATGATCATGTATGTAATGTTGACACTTATAGATGTATTTCAAAAGAAATTATTTTGTAATTTCTTACCTTATATAATGAAAATAGTTCCCTAAAACAATAAATATTTTTTTTTTATAATAATATTATGTTCATGATATACTATGTTATATATGAAAATTTATTATTATAGAAATACATTTAAAAATTTTGAACTAAGGAGACATAAGTGGTTTTATGGTGGATTGTAGTTACTTTATGAAATTTTGAATGAAAAATTCATATCAAATCAGGTTTTCAAAATGAATCAATTCATGAAATATAGAAATCAATGAATAGGGTTAAATTTTATATCCATATTTTATATCAACATGGGTTTAAAAAATAATATATCATTCTTATAGTTTAATTGAATTTATGTTATGAATATATATTTATTCAAAAAATATTTTTTTAGAAATACAAAATTATGGGTATTCCTATCAAAAAAAATTATATTGATATCTATATACTCATTATACAATTTTTATAACTATGTTTACTCGATAACGAATAATATTTTTTATTTAATAATTAGGTATTTATTTAACATTATTTCCTATTTTGATCAATTTAAATCATCATGAAGTATTTTATTCATGTTATTTTATGCTCATTTAATTTATTTATTATTTATTATTTTTTTATAATCATATAAATTATTATGTTATGGCATGGAATAAGTTCATGATTTTTAGTTTAAAATGAACTTAATATTGTTCTAAAAAACTAAATTTTATATATTTTTCATTTTAATTTATAAATTATATTAAAGAATAATTTATCAAAAAAATATAATTTTTTGAAATGAATATATTATTTCTCACTATTCAATCCAAAATTTCTTTAATTTACTTTTTTGAAAATAATTTATAAAAAAAGATATAAATGTGACTTGTAAATGTGATGTATATTTAAATTTTTTTATAAAAAATAATTAAACAATTAAAAAAGGTAAATTGATTTTAATTTTTAATTATTAATTAGTTAATCATTTTACTTTTGAAATTTAATTTTCTAATTTGAATATGGTATATGATAAGTGATACATTGAAATTTGAATTACTTGTAAAAATAAGAATTTGAATTCAAATTCAATTGTTCTGCTCATTAATTTATAAGTGTCTAAAATATTATTAAATCCTATTAGAAATATATATAAAAATAAGAAAAATGAGATATAAAGAATTTATTTGTAATTTTTTAAGAACTACACACCCTCCATTGGTACCCCTTCTAAGTTGGTGGTGGTGAAAAGAGTATCCAACAAAGCCCACCTTCAATAAGTCATGGGTTGGAAACATTCACCAAGGGTGTGAAAATGCTTAATTAGAATCCATTACCCTCAATATATTCCATGAAACACATAACCCCCACCAATAAACATTGTATTGTAAATAAATAACCAATACCAATACATGAAATTTATACAACATGTAAAAGAAAATACCAAAACAACACCTTGACATCTACCATTAACATTATTATCTCTTGAATAACCACTATAGGATATGAGAACCCAACTTAATCAATAAAAAACTCAATTGAACCCAAAAACATGTTTCTATATGTTGTGTTGAACAAAAAATTATACTCATTATGATCCGCCCAAAAACCAAAAATTTAAATTTGAATGAATAATACAAAATCTCAATGGATGAATAGATGAAACAAACTCATTAACTAAATCAAGTAAAATATGTCCCCACCACTATAAGTATCACTCACTACGTAAAAAAGTAGAAATATATAACCAAATATCAAAATCTTATACACAAGAAAATGTACCCAAACATCAACATCCCCACTAGTTTTCCCATCTCACATCCCAATGACAAATTTTATATCCTCCAATTCATTCCATTCCCATTAAATTATATCATATCCTACCATATTTCATGTGGGCCTAGACATAGAGCTATATATACAAATTTGCTTTAGTTACAAATGATAATTATAGGAATTAGTCTATAACTTCCATATTATCATCTCATCTTTCACCCAGTACAGCCCATCACAACCACACCATCACACCTCATAATGAAGTAGTAAGTTTGAAAGAAATCAAATCTTTTTTATCATAAACAATACCTAAATCAATTAAAATACATGAATAATTAATCCTATGTAATCCATGGATCCTATAGAAATAATACATGTATATTCTATAACCTCATTCCACAAACAAACCCCATATAAATGTATTGTAAAACTGATAACCATCCATCACATTCCCTCACTTAACTTATATGTTAATCCATAATATCCTTGGTATTCCTACACATCATGCAACATATTATGGAATACTTTAGAAGATGAGGTATACATCGATCCATTCATTCACTAAACTGAATGTTTGTTAAAATATCCAGAACCAAAAAAAGTAATTTTTAGAGGAATACAACTTATTTCGTAGAGTGTATAAAATCAAACAAGATAGTGACACTTAATCACACATCGATCATAAAATAAACTATATTTATATAGACTCTAATATATATAATTTCATTAATCATAACCCAAATGTATCCTTAATGACTATATATCTAATTTTCATCTAATAACACAATCCTAAACGTCCAACATATTCAATAATTGAGTAATTTAACAATTATAATTTATTATATATACTTACTTTCATTTATTCTTGTTTAAAAAATAATTTTCATTTCTCAAATCTAAGGGTATTTTATAATAATAATTTTAATTATATATTCTAATTATAATATTCTATAGAATTTACCCTATTGAATTCTTCATTTCATTTCAATATAACATCACCATCAACAAAAATAATTCACATGATATCATTCATAATTTAGTATTATCATGTAATAAATGTATTATTTTACTCATAATAAGATACCATTGTAATTATTCACTTTTAATGCATTATATAAATTGAAATAAGAATTAATAAGATCACATTATCCAAAAAAACTGGCAAAAAACCTCCAAGAAACAATCCAAAATTTTCATTCTCGACTCTTTACCCATTCAATAAATCTTAATGTATATCAAAACACATCCCCATACTAGTTATCTCATCCCATTATCATTTAAATACTTCAAATATAATAATAGGTGAAGTTAATAACAAACCTATCCTAATATCCCAACTATTCAAGGTTGAAAAAAATTCACAATAAGGTATCTATTATCCTAGTTCATATAAATTATATAAATATATATTTTCAGTATAATAATTGTAACAGAAAAAATAATATCATATCTATGGAAAAAATATTTAAAAAAAATTAAACTGTAAAAAATACATAAACACTTAATTTTTTCAAAAAAAAATATTTTCATCACCATCATTGATTAAGATATTCGTTATGGGTTTATTTCTAAAATTGATAAATTGAAAAGAAAACATCTAAACCAACTACAATGAACCAAAAAAAATAACAACATTATAATTAAATAGTTTTATGAAACAATTATAAAACTATTTCATATTACACATTTGATATCCACTTCATCTTACCATTATTAAATTTCATAACCTTTTTCATCATGTCAAAATATCAATTATAATTATCATAACATAACAAAAACCGTTTTTAAATTACATCACCCATAAAATAAGAATCAATTCATAATTTCTACATTATTATATTTATTTTAAAATTTTGAAAATTCACTCAAAGAATATTAGGAATGAAACTTTGACCTAAATATATAAAATTATAATATATTTTTAATACCCTTCCTTGAAATGCAGCTATGAAATGCCACTTCACATGTGCAAATAAAAAATTAAACTACAAAATATAAAACTATATGGAAACCACCATGGAATAAATTCATTGCACACTAAAATCATAATATTATAAAAAAGTATCCCAACATAGTGAAAACACACTATAAAAAGACTCAATAAATAAATGGTAAAAATAATAAGTGAAGAAGAGGATAAGAGGTTAATAAATATCAATATATCTCTATCATAATGAACCAAGAGGATTAAACCCTGAATAGAAATTTATAATAAATAATAAGGTGGTAAGTGGTATTCTAGTTTTCAATGGTATCAAAAAAAATATCAAACGAAGAAGGACTTAAAACCCTATTTCTATAGATAGACTGACAAACCTCCAGCATGATGTAGTGACTTTATCCATAGTCATGCTTCCAATTTTCAAAACACAATATAAGATTTCAGTCATTTGAAATATCATTATCCACCCACACCACATAATATTTCTATAAATTATTTCAACATATTTTTTATCACCAATACTTTCACCATGAATGGATTGATTCCATTTTAACACCTACATGACCAACAAGAAACTCGCCATGATGTAGTGGAAATTGCTTCACTATTTCAGTTCAACCAAACCATGACCGAGTTATAATGAGATTATGATCACTATTTTCTTTTCCTCCCCACATAAAATAAACTCTCCTTATATATATTCATCCACATAGTCACCCATGAAACTATAAAATCCCAATTACTTTGTGAACACACATTAGAACTAAAAAATACACCAGACTCCTTGTAAAACCACACCCCCCACAACATTTGTGGATCCTATTTCCATTTTATAGAGGTTAATTCCCAAGACTCCATACACTACATTATGGTTGTTTCAATCCATAAGTTCACCAACCTCAAGAATGATATATCACCATATTCATAACATCAAAATGGACTTCGTCATGACCTCCACCATTCTAACCACCATGTCTTGCTGAAACTCTTGGGAGCCAAAAAACTACACCTCAATTTTGGAACACCTTTAATCATCCTCTTGAACCCTCTATTCCATAAGAGAATACAAATGGATGTATTAAAAAAATTTGATCCCTTGCATCAAATACCTATCATTATATTTGGCTCCATAAGAATTAAACCAATACATGAAATAGAAATTAAATTGACATCAGAAATCCACATGGTTGGAAACCACTTAAGGATCATGAAAGGAAAATAACATAACCAATACATCAAATGAACAATATGAATAAACACAGAACATTATCAATCATATCATAACTGATAAATGGACATATTTGTTACTCTATAAATTAAAACAAAAAACAATTTAAGATATTAAGAAAACATATGTGACTCATGATTCTATGTATACTCGTCTACGCCACCATACCACCACATGACAAGGACCAATAAGGAAGCATGCTTGGTAAATACCTTTCCATAAATGTCTTGAATCTCAAAATGTCATTCCTGAAATTTCCCATGACCGTTGACATGAAACCGAACTTATTTAGTCACATGGGAATCATCATGAAAATATAAGAATTGTGGCGATGCATGAAATACATCATGAATCTGGATTATATATGGGGGAAGTGGAATCTGATATATAGTAGCTTTGACATCATCCTAAACCTAATAAATCCTAATACATTGGGGATAGTTCATAATCCAATGAGTGATTAGTCAATACTTGTGATGTAGAGATATCATTAAGAGCTCATGATATATAATTCCAAATCTTGAGCCACCCTCTATGATAATAATTGGAATTTATATAATAACGGAATTCTGTCATCTTATCATGTATCTCCAATAATTTCTCGATCATTATCTACATCAATTTGGTTCTATTGATTTTCAACTCCTCATTCTCAACCCAATATAACATTTCTCTTCACGATAATCCATAAAAACACATCAAATAGTCTCATACCAATTTTAGTATGATAAATTTTGTTACCACTAACTCGAATAAGGTTATCTTCCTCACTAATGAATCTATAAATTTTAGAATGCAATCACACAACATGTCTTCTAATTTATGTATAGTACACTATATATTTCCATCTATCAATTAACCTGAATAATAAGGATCCAAAATCAGGTTTTAGGCCACTCTATATCCTTGATATAAAACTAATATCATGATTATAGATGATCATATTTTTATCCCAATAGAACATAACAATCTTATCAAAATATTACAAAGATAAAACATCCACTTAGAGAAACTCATTAATCACCAATAACTAATCCTACTACATCATTTTGTCCAGAATTCCCCATAAAACATCACATAAATCTCATTATCAATGAATACTAGTGAAAAATACCATTGACATTTCCTTATACATCCACTGGGGAAAATCAGGTGGTTGAATCTGTTACACCCTGATAATTAAACATCCTATAATTTGATGACTTGTAGAAAATAATACATTATATAAATTCACATGTATTTTAAGTTATGTACTTTTATGAAATTATGAGATTCCTTATATATCAAAATGCATAATTATTTTACATGTAATATTTTTTTCTAGTAAGAAAAATTACTTAGATGATAATATTTCATTATTTTACACTAATATCTCATATTTTGTGCTAGATTTTATAATCATTACAACTCATCTATAACCCTTTTGTATTTTTTAGAAAACATCTGATGAACCAAAGAAATTATCAACATGTATAAAATAAATATAATATACTTAATTCCATCAAAATATGTGAAATAAATTGAAATGTATTTCCTTTAAAAATAAAACTATAATCTCATATAAAAAATATTCTGAAATTGAATCATATTATTTTCTAAAAATATTTTTATAGTGTAATATCATAATAAAACATAGATTTCACAAAAACATTGTAATTTAGTTAAGAAAAAATAAAAACTATTTAGAAGTCTAAATACAGTGAAACAATAAACCTTCCTTCAAAAACAATCCTTTTCAATTAAAAATATTAAAACATACCTATATACATAGAATAAAATTATTTCTTCATGATATCAAATGATTAAAATTATAGATAATTAAAAGAATAAAAAATACAATAAGTAATATAGGAACATTATAATCATATCCCTCCAAAGTATCATCCTTATATTCAACTTTATAGTGGAATAACATCATGAGTTAATTTTAATATCATTTTTCTAGAGAATGAAACATTACCCAATACAACAAATAGTTAAATATCTGGATTAACCATCATCATAGAAAATGAAAAATTAAAACTAATAAAACATGTATGATCATTAATTTCATCATTATACTCATTTTATACCATACTTAAATATTTAAATTAGTTAACACATAGAAAAAAAAGATATATACCCTTTATGATTTAAATATATTTTAAAATAAAATGAAAAACTTCCAACAGGATTAGAATAAAAATAATATTTAATATCAAAAAACTATAGAGTGGAATATTAAAAAAATTAAAGGATATAAAATTTTGAGTGGATTTTAAATAAAAAATATTAAAATATATTTTTTAAACAATTTCATAAATATAGTAATGTATTTCAAGTTTAAAAATATTAAAAACATTCCTCCTGGAATATTTTTAAATAAGGTAACTGTTATATTAAAATTACTAAGATAAATAATTATAATTATTTTAATTATCTTATTTAAAGACAAAAAAATATAAATATGAAGGAAAAAAATTGATCATAAAGCATCAAAAAATTTAATGTATGGTTTTGAAAAAACCCCTTAAGATGATTCATGTATCACCTCATATATCTTATAACCTCCCGAATAATAAAATTATGTCAATGATTCACTTAAGAAACATTTTTCATGTTTAATTACTTGTTAGTATTAATTTTAAATCAGTTTTTATCTTGTTTCATTCATTCACTATGTTGGTATAATTCACATTAGTCATTTTAATGTTGTTCTGTTCATATTCTACAAAACAGTTTTGATATATTTTTGACAATAATAAGTCACTTTCTAATGGTTTTATATGTTTAATTTGATTGATGATATTTTTCCAAATAATTTTAAAGTAAAATTTGAACAATTGATCTTGAAATATTATATATTCAATGAATCTTCTTTAATAAGACTTTTTTTGGTTAAAAAAGTATGGTTGTTCACTTTTAGTTCCATGGTTATGATTGATATTTTAAAATTCTTTAATGATAATAAAAAAAGTAATTTTATATTAATATTATATTAAAAAAACATTTTTGAATAATATACTTGAATGAAGTAATTTTAAGAAAATATCACAATTTCCTATGTTTATGTAAAACTACCATAATGAATGATGATTATTCATAGGAGTTTAAGGGAATGGAAATATAATAAATATAATAGTTTTGTAAAATATTTATATTATAATCGAAACATAAATTTTAGTAACGTTAATTTAGTATTTATTTGATTGTAAAGTTTAAGAGAAGATTTGAAATAAGAAGTCACATGTTTTTCGGAAAACTCAATATTCGATGAAGTAGTGTGTTATGAAATTACATTATTGATAGGAAATAGATAATCATTAATCATTTAAAGATCAATAACATTCCAATACCAAGGAAATTTAATTTTTAGAGAAAATAGATATGTATAAAATGTGATTTAATACAAATAATAAATGAGAAATGAGAATGTGGCATAAAAATAGATACCATATTCTTTGAATTTCCTCGTTCAAATTGAGTATTAATAATATAGAGAAAATATTTTTAGACATAAAATAGGATTATAAACATGGATAGAGTTGTTTGTGTACATTTTTTAGAATCTAAACAGAATAATGAACATGATATATATTTTAAATAGGCTATAATGAAATCTCTTTTATTAGAAAAAATTGATGGGATTTTCAAAAATATTAAGTCATTAAGGGTCATGAATGACCTTTTAAAATGAAATGTGATTCACATATGGAAAATGGATCATATTTTTGACTATTTTCCATTCAATTTGATGAAAAATAACATTTATACACAATTTTGTAAATTTATGAAAAAAATATTATTAAATACGTTTTAAATTATTTTCCATAGTTATTTTCAAAATTTAGATTTAAAAAATACCATGTTAATTATGTAATTAAAATAAAAAAAGTTATATAACTCCTTAACCATCATATTTTTACACAAAAACAATACCACAATAACTTATCCAAACTATATCACCTTTAGTTTTATTAAAACCATTACATTGACTATTTTCCAACTTATTTGGACTCTTAGTCTACGCAACATATGTGTTTTTAGATAATTTTCCTTTTATTTAAAATAAAATAAAAAATAATAACAAAATTATTATTTATTTTTACAAATAAACATATTATTATTTAGATTCATTCATAAAATATATTTATTTTCATTCATATTGTCACGAACCGACCCTACCTGGGCTCGAGCCGCAACTACCCCAAGCACGCCTCCATAGGCCAGGGGTTGGTGACCAGTGCCGAAGGCACAATAACTCAGGGAGGCCTTTGCCTAAGTACCTGTACACACACACGCAGCACACTCAATGAAAAAGTGCAGAGTAAAAGAAAAGACATATAAAGAAAAGGGAAACTGATATATATATATACCAAAAATGTGCATCGACCTCTGAACAGTACAAGTAAAGTGCTGAAAAGGAAAAAGGGGGAAAACACGTGCCCAACTATAAAAGGTGGCACAACCCGGCAACAGGTAAACAAAAGAAACAGCTGACAGTCTCCCACCTGGAACCCGGCTACGACCACCACACGTGGTCCCAGCTCCCGAACTCCTATGCTCCCCTGAAGTCATGACCAACTTGTCTGTCGTCTGCAAGGGCACACCAAGTGCGGGCAACGCCCAAGTAGGGGTGAGTATAAAAATACTCATTAGGATACCTTGAAGGCTCGAGGGAGCAATAAAATGAGGTACCGAAGGGTGAACAGTAGAGAGAACAGGAAAAGTATAGGAGTACAACTGAAAGTGCAGTAAGAGTAACAGTAGAGATTCCATCTCAACCCAACAAGAGAAAGGAGGTAGACTCGTCCAGACACAAGGATCTATAAATGGTGAGAAGATGAACTTCTCGTCGAGTCTTCTATACCTATAACAGGAGAGTAGACTCATCCAACCATGAAAATCTAGACACGTAAAGCACGTGGAATACCCCACGTGTCTTCACCTCACCTGGAAGGAGAGTAACCAAACCCAAGAAGTGGGTACTGGAACAAGGTATATACAAATACATATGTTCAACAAGAAGCCCGAAAAAGTTCGTAAGGGGATCTCCATCCCGTAGCTCAGCCCAAGAAAAGAGTATCCAATAGTCCCAAGAGTAAACCATCGATGCCCAGCATCCTGCACGTCTACCCCGAACTACAACTCAAAAGTCTCAAACCACCGCACCTCAACACTATCCGCTTTGGGTGGCACTGACTCACCCACACGGTTTTAGGTCGCGTCACAAGGACGTGTCTCAGTGAGGAAAGCGCTCCTTGTACTTGAGAGTTCTGGGGGAACGTCAAACCACAACATGTCACTGTAACGCCCCGACCCCAGTTACCTAGATTCGGTGAATTATTACATAACATTGTCATGATCATAAGAAAGATCAAATCTCAAATGACTGATTGGTTTAGTAGCCTTGGAAACAATAGATATATTCATAAAGTTTTACATTACATCATAAAGTGAAAAACTACCACAACAACATAGTCTCCATATTCCACACTCATATCCCCACATACTATCCCTGCAGTTCATTCATAAATTACTTCTTCACATCTTGGGAAAAATAAAACATAGAAACGGGGTGAGCTCAAATTCCCAGTAAGGATAACAATATAGCGGAAACTTTCATAAATAAGAATAAACATTTAAGGCAATGTATAACGTAAAACAAAATCCTTTTAAACTTAAACTTCAACATAGTATGGCAAATATAAAATGAAATAATGCCATTTAATTATTCACATGGATATTCTACTAATCGAATAATCACATGCAATATCAATAACCACTTTCATAATGATGGAATGCATAATGCCAGACTATCATAACCACATAGCCAAGGCCTCGTGCCAAGACTACAAATAAGATTTTGCCAAGGCCTTGTGCCAAGACACTAGTTTGTCTCACGAGACCTACCGATGCATCGAGGAGCTATAGCGGGCTCCACCCGTCACATATTAAGTCCAATGCATTTCCATATGAAAAGGTTTAAACATAACATAAACATTCGTATTAAAACTAGCATACGAAATGTCAATACTTTCACCGTAAACTATGAATGGTATAAAAATAGCACACCCATAGTCAAACATATCACAAAACCTTCAATAAAATATATAAGTTTTGTATCATAATAAATCAACTTCAAATAAGCGTAAAAATCCATCAAAGGATGTTGACATAGATGAAATCAAAACTCTTTTTAGAGAAATATCTCTTTCTATTTTGAAATCATTTAAGAGTCATATATTTATAAAATAAAACATTTTCTTTGAAAATATCCTTATATGCTTTTAAGGGAAGCTTCGACGATTTTATAATGGTGGAAAATAACCGCACTCGCCGTATAAGTTAAAAAAACATTCTTACCTTAATTCTGTCTAAAAGGTTAAAAAGAACCTTATTTGGAAAACGACGGAAAGATTCCTTTATAAAACTCTTATAAAAAGTAAAAAAAGGGTATAAATGACTTTACTTAATATTCTTTTAAATAGTAAAAATGTTTTGAAATACATTTTTAAGAAACATGGATGTGGATGATAAAGAGATCCCAGTAGATTATTACGTATAAACAACCTCGGATAATGAAGAGATTGTAAAATAAACCCTTACCTTGTACTTTTCCTTGGTTGAGGGTAGGTCAACCTCCTTTATAATGGTGAAATAATTGTTATTAAATTATACAATAATAATATACATTAATATGATATCATATATGATCTTTTAACATTGATTTGTTAATAATATCTTAGTATTATTATTGTTTCGGGTGTTAACTTACTCATTTTCTTTTATATGTTTTGTTACGTAAGCCATGTTTGTCATGGATAGGTTGTATATTAAACTTATCCAGAATGATATCAAGTCCTTAGATACTATTATTAATCATCAAATGAGAATTATACTTGAATGGATATGATGGAGAATGAATCTCATCCCGTTCGTGGAGATGGTAGTCCGTACGTACGCACGAGCGACAATATCATTCTTTTGATATTAAAATAATATATAATTGGATAGTATATCATATATACAGAAAAAATTATCATGTTATATTTATTATTTACATGAGTTAAACATCATTATTATACCCATCCAAATAATAATTTGTTGAATAAAAATTACACCACGACGTGGAGACGGTAAGCCGTACGTACGCACGTATGGTGACATGTTATTCAAAGGATGGATAGAATACTGAATATAGTTGTACAATTTTTATAATAACATAACAGTATATATATGATACTAGAGTTATTATTTTATAATGGTAATAACAAAGGAAGAATAAGTGGAAGTAGAAAGTAACTTGGAAAAGGGTGGTGAAATCATTACCTCTTCTTCGGGTTCTTCCTTTTTATTTGATCAAAAGGGCTCCTTAGGTTGTCTTTCATACAAACTAAGGCCTCTAGGTTGTAGTGAGGGAAGTTGAGAGAGTATTTGGGCAGAGTTTGGACAAACCAAAAGGCTTTGAAGGTGTGATGTAATGAGAAGGGGGAGTGCCATTTTATAAGAGGGGTGAGAGGCACCTTTGGAAGAGCTAGAAATATTAATTTATAATAAATTTATATTCGGTTTATAATGGCTCAAAAGTTGATTATTTAAAGGTTAACGTGGGGATGGGTCGAAAACTACTTAACCAATAGAATTTAGACAGTTTTGGGTTACTATATTAACCATAACTTTAAGTATTAACTCTAAGTTAATTAGTTTCACTTTTACAATGTCTCTTTGTATTTTTATATTATATGGTTAATAAACTTACCATATACATCTAGGAGACCCCCAAGTGGTCCATTAATGATACAACTATCATGATATAAGTCTCTTGGCCGAACCTTAGATTGTTATTAATTTAATATCAATTAATAATATAATACTTGTTTTAAAAACTCTTTTATGTCAATTTTGACACTATTCAATAATTGATTTTTGTGAAACTCATAACAGAATGATTAATTCGAAAAAAGTTAATTAAATCATTACTATTATGTCATATTAACCTATAAAATTATTTTAATTCAATAAAAGTCTCATATTATATTTATTTGGGTATTTATAATATCAATTATTTTAATTGTTCACTATTATGGTAATTACTGCATCATCATTGTGTCATAAATAAATTAAATTATTTAATGCCTAAAAATTATAAATAAAATATAATTATGTAGGAAATCTTATTAGAGTTCTAATGAATATTTACAATCGAATTTATCTTATATATAACCCTATATTAAAAATGTTTTAGTAAATAAAATTTGATTTTAACTCTTTTAACTCTTTTTTGAATTAAATAATAATGAATGTCCTAATCTAATCCAAGTGGACCTAAATGATAATATTTTATTCCTAATGTTGTTTTTTGTCGAGATACAGTTGTCCAATAGAATTATTACATGTGTTAGGGTAATATTAATTTCATTTTTACCCTTAATTACCCTATTTACTTTTAACCGTGGTAAATAAAAGTAAAAAGTTACTATTCACCAAAAATTATTTTCATCTCATTGAACCACATTTTACTTTTTGATATTAACCGTGTCTCTCAGATTTTCGAAATTCCATTCACAGAAGCGGTAAAATTAAGTTTTATGAAAAATTTAGTTTTTTAACTACCACTTAGTAGTTTCACTATTCATCAAAAATTGAAGTTTTTCAGAACAATGCCAAAATTTCACCCTAAGCAATAATTGATATTCTGAATTTAAAAATGATTTATATTTTAAAAAATTCCAAACATATAAGTTGCATTAATTAATTTTATAATTAATTCTCGTTGTCACAACAAATAGCGTGTTTTTATGAAACAATATATACCAAAAGATTGACAATTGTTTAGGTCCAATTTCAAAGTGAAATTAATTCTAATTAACACCATTGGATAAAATGGTAAAAATATATTCTAATTATACTTTAAAACCACTCAATAATATAATTTATCACTATAAATTATTTTGATTAAAAAATTTGTTTTTAAGTATTTTTCATTATTCATAAAAATTGGAAGTTCTCAGAAAAATACAAAAAATTCATCTTAGGATAATTTCGATATTCCAAAACCAAAAATGAAGTCCATTTTGAAATATAAAATATATATAATTTTAAAAAGTAGGTATTACTATTCATAACGGCTAGTTTGATTGGTTGTGGTGTGTTAGAACTCGATGTTGCGTACAACACACGTTATCGCATTATTCAAAGAGAATCGTACCGTAGAAGCTTGGGGTGTTACATTCTCCCCTACTTCAAATAATTTCGTCCTCGAAATTTCTAGAATACTACCGTATGAAAAGACTTGGGTGGGTCTTCATCATAAGTTCCTCGGGTTCCCACGTTGCCTCTTCCATCTTATGGTTTCTCCACAAAACTTTTACCAGACGCGTCGTCCGGTTTCTCAGTACTTGTTCTCTCGTATCAAGAATCCTGATGGGATCTTCGCAATAAGACAGATCGGGTTGCAGTTCTAATTCCTCATAGGTGAGTACATGCGTTGGGTCAGGCATGTATTTCCTTAATAGAGATACGTGGAACACATCGTGAACTTTGGAGAGACTTGGCGGCAGTGCCAATCGGTAAGCTACAGCCCCAATTCATTCTAGAATTTCGAAAGGTCTGATGTACATAGGACTCAATTTACCTTTCTTACCAAAATGTATGACTCCCTTCCATGGAGATACCTTTAGGAAAACATGATCACCGACTTGAAATCCCAAATCATTCCTTCGATTATCGGCATAGCTCTTCTGCCTACTTTGAGCTGATTTGATGTGATTTTGGATTACCTTCACCTTTTCCATTGTTTCCTCTGCCAGTTCTGGACCTACAAGTTTTCTTTCACCAACGTCATCCCAACAGGTTGGTGTGCGACATCTCTTTCTGTATAACGCTTCATATGGTGCCATCTGGATACTCAAATAGAATCTATTGTTATAGGAAAATTCTACCAGAGGTAAATATTGATCCCACGTACCCTGAAAGTCAAGTGAGAAAGATCTCAACATGTCTTCTAAGGTTTTAATAGTTCGTTCTGATTTTCCATCTGTTTGAGGGTGGTAAGCAGTGCTCAAATGAAGTTTAGTATCCAGGGATTTCTGAAGACTCTTCCAAAATCCTGAAGTAAAACAGGGATCACGATCAGAAACAATTGATAGGGGTACTCCATGAAGTCTCACAACTTCATTAATATATAGTCTTTCTAGACGTTCTAGTGGTAGCTCTTCTCTTATAGTAAGAAAATGTGCTGACTTGGTAAGACGATCAACAATAACCCATATTGCATCGTTCCTTCTAGGAGTCTTTGGTAGCCCCATGAAAAAGTCCATCGTAATATTGTCCCATTTCCACTCCGGTATGGGAAGAGGTTGCATGACTCCTCCAGGCTGTTTCCTTCCAGCTTTCACTTGTCGACAAACCATACATCTTGACACAAAATCAGCAATCTCCCTCTTCATGTTGTCCCACCAAAAATGTTCCTTCAAATCTCTATACATTTTTGTGCTCCCAGGATGTATAGATAAATTGAAACTATGAGCATCATCCAGCAATTCCCTTTTTAGATCACGTATATCGAGAACACAAAGTCTCTTCCCGAATTTCAAAATTCCATCTTCATATACAAAGTCTCTCAATCTCCCATCATTAACATCTTTAATCTTCTTTTGAAATTATTCATCATCGGTCTGATAACTCTTAATACTTTCTAGTAAAGGTGGTTTGGCAACCATTTGAAAAAGAATTGATGTTTCGCCTTCCCTGGTTATTCCCATGTCCATCTTCACTAGATCCATGAAAATTGGATCCCTTTAAATTCTCATATTGTTCAAAACTCCATGGTCTTTTGTACTCAAATAATCTTCCACCCTGTTTGCCTTCCCCGGGTGGTAGTGTATCGTGCAATCATAATCCTTTAGTAATTCAAGCCATATCCTTTGCCTCATGTTGAGTTCTTTTTGTGAAAAATATACTTCAAACTCTTGTGATCAGTATAAATCTCACATTTTTCACCATAGAGGTAGTGCCTCCATATCTTCAAAACAAATATCACAGCTGCTAACTCGAGATCATGAGTAGGATAGTTTTGTTCATGAATTTTCAACTGTCATGATGCATAGGCAATAACTCTATCATTCTGTATAAGGACACAACCAAGTCCTTTCTTCGATGCATCGCTATATATAACGAACCCATCATTCCCCGATGGTAGAGTCAATATAAGAGCATTGACTAATCTTCTCTTCAGTTCTTCGAAACATTACTCACACTCTTTTGTCCAAACAAATTTAACCCCTTTACGTGTGAGCTTCGTTAATGGGTTAGCCAATCGGGCAAAATTTTGGACGAAACATCGATAATAACCTTCCAAACCAATAAAACTACATACCTGAGTTATACTCATAGGTGCTGGCCATTCTTGGATTGCCTTGGTCTTAGAAGGATCAATAGAGATTCCATCTTTAGAGACAATATGGCCAAGAAAAGAAATCTCCTGAAGCCAGAATTCACACTTGCTAAACTTCCCATATAATTCATGTCTTCTCAGAGTCTTCAGGATAATGCGCAAGTGATTTTCATGATCTTAGTAGATTTTGGAGTATACCAAGACATCATCAATAAATACCACCACAAATTCATCGAGATACTCATTGAAAACTCTATTCATCAGATCCATGAATACATAGGGTGCATTAGTCAATCCAAAAGGCATTACAGTAAACTCGTAATGCCCGTACCTGGTTCAAAATGTTGTCTTCGGAATGTCTTCCTTCTTCACACACAACTGATGGTATCCAGATCGAAGTTCCATCTTTGAAAAGTATTGATCTCCATGCAGTTGGTCAAATAAATCATCAATTCGAGGTAGGGGATACTTGTTCTTTATTGTTAGATCATTGATCTCCCTGTAGTCGATACATACCCTCATGGATCCATATTTCTTTTTAACAAAAAGAATAGGGGCTCCCCATGGAGAAACACTAGGGCGAATAAATCCTTTATTACTTAGTTCCTCTAGTTGTTTCTTTAGTTTGACTAATTCTACAGTGGCCATTCTATAAGGGGTCTTCGATATAGGCCTTGATCTAGGAATTAAATCAATGGAAAACTCAACTTCTCATTCTGGAGGATGTCCAGGTAAATCTTCTAGAAACACATCTACATATTCTTTCACAACAGGTACATCCTCTATTTGAACATTCCTTTCCTCACCCATAGTTATTTCATTCTCTTCCTCCCCAATAATTGAATTTAGTTGAGCTACTTGGGGTAGATCTAGAAAACAATTAGGTGGTGATGATTATGCTCTAAAGATAAGGTGTTCCTTATCATCATCATCAAGAATCGTTACTTCTTTATTCTTACAATAAATCTTCACATCATAGTCCGAAAGCCAGTCCATACCGAGGATTATATCAAACTCAATAATAGGTATGACGATGAGATCAGCAGATAAAGAACATTTATGTGCTCTAATGTTGATTGATTCACAAAACTTTTTTGCAATGATTCTTCCCTTAGGAGTTTTAACTGACAACTCCCTTGTTAAATCAAATTGGAAATATCTAATTTTCTTAGAAAAATGGGAAGATATGAAACAATGCGATGATCCAGAATCAAATAATGCATTTTCTAATCTTGAGGAAACCATTAAATTACCCGCCACCACGTCTTTTGGAGCTTCTACCTCAACAGTAGTGATAGCATAAGCTTGGTCTTGATCCCTTGTAATTTTTTGAGGTAAGTTCCCCGGACGCTTAGGACATTCATTTGCATAATGCCTCATCTCCATGCAATTGTAGCACTTAACATTGGTAGCTTCCTTCTTCCCTTTGCAATCACGAGCTTGGTGGCCTTTTTCACCACACTTGTAACAGACTCTCGTTCCCTTCAAGCAAGTACCGAGGTGTTTCTTCTCACATTTACCACAGGATGGATATTCAACATTTACCTTCTTCTTCTTATTTCCATTCCCAGATTGATCAGCAGATATCTTCTTCTCTTTCTTTTCTTTAAAGTCATAAGACTTAGAGAATTCCTTTTCGGTCTTGATAGCACATGAGACAATGTCTTCATATGACGAGAATGATTGTGATACTAATGCTCAGCGGAGAAATGGTTTTAACCCATCAAAGAAACGATCAATCTTACTTCTTGGGTTACATATATAATCTCCAGCATACCTTGCTAACCTTGTAAATTTAGCCTCATACTTTGTGACATTCTCATCCTCCTTTTGTCTCAGACTCAGAAACTGCCTTTCCATATCTGCTCGATGGTCGCGAGGAAAGTATTTTTCTAAAAATAGATATTTGAACTCCCTCCATTCCATATTTGATACTTCATCATCTTCCTTCGTATTTTGAATCAATGACCACCATTGATCAGTATCTCCAGTGAGGCGGTAAACTGCCATGATAACTTTTTCCCTTTCACTACTCCCCAAAGCCTGAAATATTTTCTCTAGGGAAAATATCCATAGATCAGATACTAAGGGATTTGTAATCCCATTGAACGTTGGTGGTTGTTTCCTCATGAAGTGATCTAACATTGATCCTCCACGCTATGGATCAGGGTGCTCTATACAGGTAAGGTTATTATTCATAACCTGAGTAAGTTGTCCCATTATGGTGATTAGCTGATCGGCACTAGTTGCATCACCAACTCCACTATAATTATCTTGAGTAGAAGGGAAATCCCTGCATGGAGTGCGTGCATTGATACGGTTTCCATTTCTTCCACTAGGCGCCATTTCTAAACAATGGCATAAACTAGATCAGTTTATGAATCAAAATACATAATCCCATACTTATAAAACACTTAACATAAATTGAAATATTTATGGATATAATCCATAATCATAAAAATGTTTTCTTTGAGGAAGTATATACTCATAAACCCTTCATAATGATTTGTAAAGAAAATGAGAGTTATCCTAAGCATATCCCCCAGGAGTTTCGTAACCAAGAGTGCAGCAAGGCCCGTTGTCGTGCACCAGTTCTCGTTCGAGTCTAGCTCCAAGCGGTGATTTCAGTTTTTACCCCTAGGTACATCTATGCCAGAGCCGCCTCTACCTGTTCGTATCCAGATAGGGATGTATTGCTCGGAAAACCCACAAAATCTCTACAATACCAAAATTCTTGGATGTTCTTCTATACTAATCCTCAAAGTTCATCTTAGCTCTACGTGCTCTAATTAGAGTTTATCTAAATCTAGCTTCCAAGGTTTGTACTAAACTTCCTCTAATACCAACTGTAACGCCCCGACCCCAGTTACCTAGAGTCGGTGCATTATTACATAACATTGGCATGATCACAAGAAAGATCAAATCTCGAAAGGCTGATTGGTTTAGTAGCCTTGGAAACACTAGATATATTCATAAAGTTTTACATTACATCATAAAGTGAAAAACTACTACAACAACATATTCTCCATATTCCACACTCATATCCCCACATACTATCCCTACAGGTCATTCATAAATTACTTCTTCACATCCTAGGAAAAATAAAACATAGAAAAGGGGTGAGCTCAAATGCCCAATAAGGATAAAAATATAGCGGAAAATTTCATAAATAAGAATAAACATTTAAGGCAATGTATAACTTAAAACAAAATCCTTTTAAACTTGAACTTCAACATATTATGGCAAAGATAAAATGAAATAATTCCATTTACTTATTCACATGGATATTCTACTAATCGAATAATCACATGCAATATCAATAACCACTTTCATAATGATAGAATGCATAATGCCAGACTATCATAACCACATAGCCAAGGCCTCATGCCAAGACTACAAATAAGATTTTTCCAAGGCCTTGTGCCAATACACTATTTTTTCTCATGAGACCTACCGATGCATCGAGGAGCTATAGCGGGCTCCACCCGTCACATATTAAGTCCAATGCAATCCCATATGAAAAGGTTTAAACATAACATAAACATTCGTATTAAAACTATCATACGAAATGTCAATACTTTCACCATAAACTATGAATGGTATAAAAATAGCACAACCACAGTCAAACATATCACAAAACCTTCAATATGATATAGAAGTTTTGTATCATAACAAATAAACTTCAAATAAGCATAAAAATCCATCAAAGGATGTTGACATAGATGAAATAAAAACTCTTTTTAGATAAATATCTCTTTCTATTTTGAAATCATTTAAGAGTCATATATTTATAAAATAAAACATTTTCTTTGAAAATATTCTTATAAGATTTTAAGGGAAGCTTCGATGATTTTATAACGGAGGAAAATAACTGCACCCACCGTATAAGTTAAAAAAGCATTCTTACCTTAATTATGTCGAAAAGGTTAAAAACAACCTTGTTTGGAAAACGACGGAAAGATTCCTTTATAAAACTCTTATAAAAAGTCAAACAAGGGTATAAATGACTTTACCCCATATTCTTTTAAATAGTAAAATTTTTTTGAAATACATTTTTAAGAAACATGGATGTGGATGATAAAGAGATCCCAGTAGATTATTACGTATAAACAACCTCGGATAATGAAGAGATTGTGAAATAAACCCTTACCTTGTACTTTTCCTTGGTTGAGGGTAGGTTAACCTCTTGTATAATGGTGAAATAATTGTTATGAAATTATAAAATAATCATATACATTAATATGATATCATATATGATCTTTTAACATTGATTTGTTAATAATATCTTAGTATTATTATTGTTTCGGGTGTTAACTTACTCATTTTCTTTTATATGTTTTGTTTCGTAAGCCATGTTTGTCATGGATAGGTTGTATCTTAATCATATCCAGAATGATATAAAGTCCTTAGATACTATTATTAATCATCAAATGAGAATTATACTTGAATGGATATGATGGAGAATGAATCTCATCGCGTTCATGGAGACGGTAGTCCGTACGTACGCACGAGAGACAATATCATTCTTTTGATATTAAAATAATATATAATTGGATATTATATCATATATACAGAAATATTATCATGTTATGTTTATTATTTACATGAGTTACACATCATTATTATACCCATCCAAAAAATAATTTTTTGAATAACAATTACACCACGACGTGGAGACGGTAAGCCGTACGTACGCACGTATGGTGACATGTTATTCAAAGGATGGATAGAATACTGAATATGGTTGTACCATTTTTATAATAACATCACAGTATATATATGATACTGGAGTTATTATTTTAGAATGGTAATAACAAAGGAAGAAGAAGTGGAAGAAGAAAGGAACTTGGAAAAGGGTGGTGAAATCATTACCTCTTCTTCGGGTTCTTCCTTTTTATTTGATCAAAAGGGCTCCTTAGGTTGGATTTATGATCAAAATAAGGCCTCTAGGTTGTATTGAGGGACGTTGGGAGAGTATTTGGGCAGATTTTGGCCGAAACAAAAGGCTTTGAAGGTGTGAAGTAATGAGAAGGGGGAGTTCCCTTTTATAAGAGGGGTGAGGGGCACCTTTGGGAAAGATAGATATATTAATTTATAATAAATTCATATTCGGTTTCTAATGGATCCAAAGTTGATTATTTAAATTTTAAGGTGGGGATGGGTCGAAAACCCCTTAGCCAATAGATTTTAGGCAGGTTTGGGTTACTATATTAACCTTATCTTTAAGTATTAACTCTAAGTTAATTAGTTTCACTTTTACAATGTCTCTTTGTATTTTTATATTATATGGTTAATAAACTTACAATATACATCCAAGAGACCCACAAGTGGTCCATTAATGATACACCTATCATGATATAAGTCTCTTGTCCGAACCGTAGATTTTTAAGAATTTAATATCAATTAATAATATAATACTTGTTTTAAAAACTCTTTTATGTCAATTTTGACACTATTCAATAATTGATTTTTTTGAAACTCATAACCGAATGATTACTTCTAAAAAAGTTAATTAAATCATTTATAAAATTTAATATTAACCAATTAAATTAGTTTAATTCAATAAAAGTCTCATATTATATTTATTTGGGTATTTATAATATCAATTATTATAATTTTTCACTATTATGGTAATTACTGCATCATCATTGTGTCATAAATAAATTAAATTATTTAATGTCTAAAAATTATAAATAAAATATCATTATGTAGGAAATCATATAATATTTCTAATTAATATTTACAATCTAATTTATCTTATATATAACCCTATATTAAAAATGATTTAGTAAATAAAATTTGATTTTAACTCTTTTAACTCTTCTTTGAATTAAATAATAATGAATGTCCTAATCTAATACAAGTGGACCTAAATGATAATATTTTATTCCTAAGGTTGTTTTTGTTCGAGATACACTTTTCCAATAGAATTAGGACATGTGTTAGGGTAATATTAATATCATTTTTACCCTTAATTACCCCATTTACTTTTAACCGTGGTAAATAAAACTAAAAAGTAACTATTCACCAAAAATTAGTTTCATCTCATTGAACCACATTTTACTTCTTGATATTAACTTTTTCTCTCAGATTTTCGAAATTCCATTCACAGAAGCGGTAAAATTATGTTTTATGAAAAATTCAGTTTTTTAACTACCACTTAGTAGTTTCACTATTCATCAAAAATTGAAGTTTTTCAGAACAATGCCAAATTTTGACCCTAAGATATAATTGATATTCCGAATTCAAAAATGATTTCAATTTTACAAAATTACAAACATATAAGTTGCATTAATTAATTTTATAATTAATTCTCGTTGTCACAACAAATAGCGTGTTTTTAAGAAACAATATATACCAAAAGATTGACAATTGTTTAGGTCTAATTTCAAAGTGAAATTAATTATAATGAAAACCATTGAATAAAATGGTAAAAATATATTCTAATTATACTTTAAAACCACTCAATAATATAATTTATCACTATAAATTATTTTGATTAAAAAAGTTGTTTTTAAGTATTTTTCACTATTTATAAAAATTGGAAGTTCTCAGAAAAATACCAAAAATTTATCTTCGGATAATTTTGATATTCCGAAACCAAAAATGAAGTCCATATTGAAATATAAAATATATATAATTTCAAAAAGTAGGTATTACTATTCATAATGGCTAGTTTGATTGGTTGTGGTGTGTTAGAACTCGATGTTGCGTACAACACATGTTATCGCATTATTCAAAGAGAAGTGTACCGTAGAAGCTTTGGGTGTTATAGTCACTGCCCTAAAGTTGAGAGGTCTCCTCAAAGTCGACAGGCGACCCTCTGCCCAGCCCCACTGGAGGGTCCCTAGAAGTCAACAGGTTCCCACTATAGGGAGACTCGGCAAGAGTCGACGGGTGCCACGCTGCCCAGTCCCGTATCAGGGTAATCCACTGGAGGGAGACCCAGCTAAAGTCGGCGACGGGACCACTGCCCAGCCCAGCTGGAGGTAACCCGGCATTGGGGACCACTGCCCAGCCCAGCTGGAGGTAAGCCTGGCATCGGGGACCACTTCCAGCCCAGCTAGAGGTAAACCCGGCATCGCGGACCGCTGCCCATCCCAGCTGGAGGTAAGCTCGGCATCGGGGACTGCTGCCCAGCCCAGCTGGAGGTAAGCCCGGAACTGCTCTGGCCATCCTTGTTGGATGGTACTACTCGGTGAACATTGTTGTTCTGTCCATCCCAGCTTGATGGTAACCCACTGGCGAGCCCTGCTCGATACAACCTCAGCCCTGCAAGAAAAAACCTCAGCCCTGCTGGAAACAACCTCAGCTCTGCTGGTAACAAACTCATCCCTGCTGGAAACAACCTCCTGGGTAGAGGATCGGTGCCCGCGTAAAGTGTTGGTCACACCAAAACCACAAGAACTATACCAGGGAACACGGAGCAATGATAGAAACTCCCCATGCCTCACAAGGAGATCCCACTCCAATCCGCTGAGTCACTGTCGAAGCAGACTAAGATATCTCATCCCAGAAAGTGGGAAAACACCCACACAGTACGAGTACACGTAGTCTCAAACGGTGTCGTAGTCCGGTGAAAGGGCACGGTACTGAAACCCCTCACAGTTGAAGAAACAGAGGAACAAACCATCTCTGTCGGCCAAACAATAACAGGACCAGGAAAAACTCAACCCTGCTGGCCAAACAAATGAGCACCAAGCTAGGGGAAGACTCAAACCTATTGGTCAACAAACAAGAACAGAGGAACCCTTTAAGTCGCGAGAGGTCAAAAGTATGTAAAGCGGGACATGGCACGCACATGGGGCCCACATGACGTGTGGCCTCAAGTCAACCCCAACTGAGCGCACAAACGTCCTCAGGTACAAACAACCACATTTGCCTCCCAGCGTTCCCGTATACACCCAGAGTATACCACGTTCCAGCCCAAAAGCTATCGTGCACATGGCACCCAACGTCAACGCGAAGGTGTGACGTAACAACTCCAACCTGCCATCTCATCGGCTGAGGCACAGCCAACCACATCAGTTCACTCACACGGCAGTGCACGTGATCACACGCCAAGGGTTCTCTGCAAACACGGTGAGAAGAACCGCCATCAGAGTGCCTTTTACATTTCCCACATTTAATAAGATCGCACAAGAGGCTCTGCACAACCAAACGGATTGCACCGTTGTAATCCTCGTGGAAAAGAATGCGAGATAGACTACTTACTCACCTCAAACAGAAATCTGACAAAAAAAACACCAACACCACCTCACGCCCGAACGGCGTCCCGTGATCCCGAGCCTCAGCCCTGAAAACAGTTGGGCGCATTGCACCATTGAGATCCCCTCGGGAAAACACGTCAAAATCACTACTCACAGGAGTGCAACAGATATCCAGAGAAAAAGACGCATTCTGGTGCACCGCACACGAGCGGTGCTACGTGGGACCTACATCCCGATCCAGAAACACCATGAATGGATTGCACCGTTGCGATCCTCTTGAAAAAGCACACAAGATGGACCATTTACTTGTCCAAAACGGTCGCCCGGTGATAAAGATAGAAAATCACCGTCAACGCCCAAACAGCCCTCGTGGGGCTGGCACCATCCTTCTGAATTAGAGCGGGCGGATTGCGCCATTTCAATGCCCTCAAAAAAACACCCAGAATCGACTACTTGCACGCCTCGAACGGGCGTCCGATGGAAAAGTCGTGAAACGTTGCACGCAGCTCGAAAGACGGGCCGTGGGGCCCGCACCTCAACTCTGGTTTCGATGCCTGAAACTACCCTGGAAAGCTCTGCCTCGGTGACAGGGTTCCAACGCCACTGACGGCGCTCAAAACGGACATCAGACGCATCTGCGCCGTCCAAAACAAGAATCCCCGGGATAAGGTCAACCCACTTAAAGATGCGTCTCACCTCCGAGGCCCCTCGTTTTGGGAATTAAAAATTCCCAAAACCATCTCAAGAAGTCCTCCTTGACGCGAGGAAGGCACTGCCGCAAACTTCATGCAAATCGGACACCCGTAGCGGAAAATACGGGCGTCTAAGTCGAGGGGGAAAGCCCTTTGGGTTGGACCGGCCGGTCCGCCCGGTCTGGGCCGGCCCGCGGCTTAGCCACGCGCAAACCAGCCATGAGGGCCGGTCGCGGCAGCCGCGTCAAGACCCATGCAGCGCGGGTCTTTGTCGCCACACAGGGGTCGTGCACCGCGACCCCGAGGTCGCCGCTCCCTGGCGACCCGCCGCCGCACCGAGGCGCTCCGCCTGGACCCGGGCTCGCCCTCGGCTGAAGACTCGTCGCGCCCCGGCCTCGCCTGGCTGCTCCACCGAACACCCGCGCTGCCGCCCAAGAGCCCCGCTGCCGAACCAAGCGCCTCCTCCGCCGCGCCATCCACCTGAGCCGCCTGGAAGACCCGCAAACTTCGACGGTCAACCTCGGCCTCCTCCGAACTCGGATTTCGATTCCGAAAGATGCGTTGGAATGGAAAAAAAACTCTACTATGAATTCATGGGATTTTTTGAAAAATCCAACAGCAATTAGACATGAGTAAATGGGATCAAAGTAGGTGCGGGAAAAAAATGAAAATGAAAAATCCCACCTCGATGGGCTTCGCCCGAAGCTTCGTCGTGATTCGTCGGAGCCGCGCCTCACCGGAGAGGAGGAGGTGATGGAGGAGAGCTTCCTACTTCGTGGTTGGGAGCTTCTGGAGCCAGGGGAGAAGGGGGAGAGGAGAGGGGTGGGTTAAGTGTTTAAATAAAAAACACTTAACCACCCGTCCGTTGGCCCAAACCCGAACTCCAGACGGGGTCAGGATTAAGCCTCCCCTAGGCTAAAAACCAAGCTCTGAACGTAAGGGTGGTCTCGGAATTTTAATCTGAGGTCCTGATCAAAAGTTATTAAACTTAGCGCCTGAGGCCGCCAAATTATGAAAACGCCCCTGGTTCCATTTTTCACAGATGGGCCGCGCTCGTAAAACTTACACATCTCCTAGGATAAAAGTCATGATCCGAACTCAAAAGTGCCCTCAGTTTTCCAATACGAGCCACCGTTTAGGAGATACTTGTGTTAATCCATTAAATGAATGAATTAATTAATTAATTAATTAATCCTTTTAACGTTCTGAAAGCGAGCGATGGGTCCAAATGTCCCACGCTGACATGTTTTATGTCATTCCTAGGGTAAACACCCCATTCCGGACCCATCCGTACACTCGGATCTCTGATCCGGATCACTATTTAGGAGTTATACCATTTATTTGGCGTTTCCAGTGTAAACGCACTAAAAATTTAATTCCGGCCACACCGGGGCTTGGAAGCGCACGCCGTCTGAAGGCGCTGCTCTGGAATAACATCAAGAATATTCCCAATTCTTCCATAGAAAAAACTAAGTTCTTAAATCATTCCCTCCTTCAAGCTTTTCATCCCCGAAAAGCAAAACTTGGGAGCAACATAGGGTACTAAGCCCACACCCGGCTCTTCCGTACCCAGAAGAACTCTCACACATCTCTACGCCACAGCACATAGACCAAAGGATTGATCTGTTCATGCGTGGTCTTCCCTCGCCGATGTCGTAAATAGGAGCATGCACACCTCTTCTCGAGTGAGTCACGTGGGAGACTTCATGCACCTAAATAGACCTTTGCAGTTAGGGAAATGCGATAGGGAACCTCACCATCCCTTCGCACGGTCTCAAACGGCCTGAAGGCTCTCAAGGGTAGCTCACCTCCCTGACCGAACCCCTACGTCGCACACCACGACTGGAATCACCACCCACACCTGGAACAAGGCCTGGTGATTCCCTTATTCAAAATATCCATATGGTGGAACACCCAAGGATATCTGGTCACGCAAGATTCCACAGTCGATGTCTCACAGCCTAGTCCCTCTTACACGCTCAGATTCGAACAAGAAAACACCATCGACTAAAGGAAAAGGTCTCACACCTTTTATCATACCAACGCAGGGTTACACCGACGCCACGCGCCACCCTGGTAATACCTCAAGCAAGAAGCAGGGAGGAAATCATTTAACACACAGAGTCTATCAATTCTACTGCAAGAAGTAGAAGAGTTGTTGAGCGTCCCTATTATCACCTCATGCTCTGCAGGATCGTAGACATTCAAGGCTCGTGGCTGTTTGTGGTCCCAATTTTCAGCTCCTGTAGCCTAACGTGGACCGCCCAGTGGTGATGGGAAGACCTCGTAATGTCTTCCCCCACTTCCAGCTCCTTCTTCTCCTCTGCTAGCACCACCTCTCTGGGAAATACTCCGATCATGACGCTGCCTCTGTCATGGTGGTGCACCTGCTGCCTGCCTGAAGCTCTCTGCATGCCTGGTCGGGTAGTCCCATGCCAGTTGACCTCACCCATTGCAAGCATAGCACTGACTCTCTCTGGGTTGCACTGGTGCCCTCCGGAGCCACTATGGTGTACGACCACGCCCCTGATCCCAGTTGTCAGAAATCCACCTACGTCGAGGTTCTGTTTGCTGACGCCCACTAGCTGCGGTAGACGTCCCGGATCCAACGTGTATGCTGCCACCACCAACTCTAGAATGTGACAAGAATCTCTCTATTACTAGTGCATGCTCTAGCACCTCGGCATATATGGAAATTCCCAAGGGTACTATGACAGCACGAATCTCTCTGCGGAGACCCTGCTCAAACTTCCGCGCTCGGATGTTGTCATCATGGACCAAGTCCGGCAAAAAGTGTGCACGGTCTGTGAAACTAGCCACGTACACAGCCACTGTCATCCCTCCCTACTAAAATTGAAGGAGCTACTGAATCCGAAAGGAGCGCAATCAGGAGGGGAAAACTCCTCACGAAACAACAATTGAAAGTTTCCCCACGAAAGTGACGACTTTTCAAGAAACTGAGTCACCAGACTCCACCAACACCAAGATTATCCACAAAAAATGTTGGCTGCCAAAGCCACTCTCTGATCTGCTGGCGTCTGCACAAGCCTGAAAAGGCGAACCACTGCCTCGAGCCAAACCTCTGCTTCCTGAGGGTCTGGCTCACCACTAAACCCCAGCGGTCTCTACCGCTGGAACTCACGAAGCGCGCTCAACCTGCACTCAAGCTCAGCCTACTCTGCTGAAACTGTCTGCTGCTCAACAGGTGGGGGTGTTGCTACCGGCCCACCCAGAGAAAGGGGCACGCATGATGGGTCCTGGACTGTGTCCTCGTAGCTCACAGGGTCTTCGTCACGCACCAAAGCTGGTATCTTGGCTGGCTGTCTTCTTGGAGACATCCTGAATATTATCAAGGAGTGTCGTGATCAGATGAGCATATATGTATATACCAATATCAACGATGGGGATCTGACTCAAGAAGGACAGTCCAAGACTCGATCCTATGTGATGCACAAACCAATTTTCCCTAAAACAAGTGTCTCAGCATGCCGAGTCGACAAGCGGATTATCAAGGTCCTTGTGAATTGATATATCGGCCGTCACACCATCACTGGACTCCCTGGCCTGAGAGCCGCTATCAAGACATGTTAACACTTTTGTCCTAAATCCCAACCAATTACATTTTAGGGATTTCCGCACAATGCCCCAAGGAACGAACCACCTCTGATACCACTTTTTCACGACCCAACCCTACCCGGGCTCAAGCTGCAACTACCCCAAGCCCACCTCCATAGGACAGGGGCTGGCAACCAGTGCCGAAGGAACAATAACTCAGGGGGGGCTTTGCCTAAGTACCTGTATACACACACATGCAGGACACTCAATAAAAAAGCACAGAGTAAATGAAAAGACATATAAAGAAAAGGAAAACTACTATATATATATACCACAAATGTGCATCGACCTCTAAACAGTACAAGTAAAGTGCTAAAAAGGAAAAGGGGGAAAAACACACGCCCAACCAGAAAAGGTTCCACAACTCAGAAATAGGTAAACACAAGAAATAGCTACCGGTCTCCCACCTGGAAACCGGCTACGACCACCGCACGCGGTCCCAGCTTTCGAACTCCTATGCTTTACTGAAGTCACGACCGACTTGTCTGTCATCTGCAAGGGCACACCAAGTGTGGGAAAAGCCCAAGCAGGGGTGAGCATAAAAATAATCATTAGGATACCTCAAAGGCTTGAGGGAGCAACAAAAGAAGGTACCGATGGGTGAGCAGTAGAGAGAACAGGAAAAGTAGAGTACAAATGAAAGTGCAGTAAGAGTAACAGTAGAGAGTCCAGCTCAACCCAACAAGAGAAAGGAGGTAGAGTTGTCCAGAAACAAAGAGCTGGAAATGGTGAGAATATTAACTTCTCGTCGAGTCTTCGCTACCTATAGCATGAGAGTAGACTCGTCCAACCATGAGAAGCTAGACACAGAAATCACATGGAATACCCTGTGCGTCTTCACCACACCTGGAAGGAGAGTAACCAATCCCAAGAAGTGGGTACCATAAAAAGTTATATACAAATACATATGCTCAAAAAGAAGCCCAAACAAGGTCTTAAGGGGATCTCCATCCTGTAGTTCATCCCAAGAAAAGAGTATCCAACAGTCCCAAGAGTAAATCATCGATGCCCAGTATCCCGCACGTCTGCCCCGAACTACAAGTCAAGGGACTAAAACCACTGCACCTCAACACTATCCGCTTTGGGCGGCACTGAATCGCCCGCATGGTTTTAGGTCGCGTCACAAGGACGTGTCTCGGTGGGGAAAGCGCTCCTCGTACTTGAGAGTTCTGGGGGAATGTCAAACCATAACTTATCACTGCCCCGCAGTCGAGAGGTCTCCTCAAAGACAATAGGCGACCCCCTGCCCAGCCCTGCTGTAGGGTCGCTGGAAGTCAACGGGTTCCCACTACAGGGAGACCCGACAAGAGTCGACGGGTGCCACAATGCCCGGTCTCGTAACAGGGTAATCCACTAGAGGGAGACCCGGCTAAAGTCGGCGACGGGACCACTGCCCAGCCCAACTAGAGGTAACCCGGCATCGGGGACCACTGTCCATCCCAACTGGAGGTAAGCCCGGCATCGGGGACCACTACCCAGCCCAGTTGGAGGTAAGCCTGACATCGGGGACCACTGCCCAGCCTAGCTGGAGGTAAGCCCGACATCGGTGACCACTGCCCAGCCCAGCTGGAGGTAAGCCCGGAACTGCTCTGGCCATATCTGCTGGATGGTACTACTCGGTGAACACCGCTGTTCAGGCCATCCCTGCTGGATGGTAACCCATTGGTGAGCCCTGCTCGATACAACCTCAGCCCTACTGGAAACAACCTTAGCCCTGCTGGAAACAACCTCATCTCTGTTGGTAACATCCTCAGCCCTACTAGAAAAAACCTCCTGGGTAGAGGATCGATGCCCGCGTAAAGTGTTGGTAACACCGAAAACACAAGAACTCTACCAGGGAACACGGAGCAACAAGAGAAACTCCTCAGGCCCCACAAGGCGATCCCGCTCCAATCCGCTGAGTCACTATCGAAGCGGACCGAGACATCTCATCCCAGAAAGTGGGAAAACACCCACGCAGTCCGAGCACACGTAGTCGCAAACGGTGTCGTAGTCCGGTGAAACGGCACGGTACTAAAACCCCTCATAGCTGAAGAAATAGAGGAACAAACCATCTCTGTCGGCCAAACGACAACTGGACCAGGGGAAAACTCAACCCTGCTAGCCAAACAAACAAGCACCAAGCTAGGGGAAAACTCAACCCTGTTGGTCTACAAACAAGAGCAGAGGAACCCTCTACATCACGAGAGGTCAAAAGTATGTAAAGCAGGACACGACACGCACATGGGGCCCACACGACATGTTTCCCCGAGTCAACCCCAACTGAGCACACAAACGTCCCCAGGTACAAACAACCACATGTACCTCCAAGAATTCTCGTATACTCCCAGAGTATACAACGTTCCAACCCAAAAGCTATCGTGCACATGGCACCCAACGTCAACGTGAAGGCATGACATAAAAACTCCAACCTACCACCTCATCGGCTGAGGCACAACCCACCACATCTCCTCACTCACACGGGAGTGCACGCGATCACACTCCAAGGGTTCTCTACAAACACAGAGAGAAGAACCTCCATCAGAGCTCCTTTCAAATTTCCACATTTAATAAGATTGTGTAAGAGACTCCACAAAACCAAACAGATCGCACCGTTGCAATCCCTGCAAAAAAGCACGCGAGATAGACTACTTACTCGCCTCAAATGGATATCTGATGGGAAAAAAAACACCAACACCGCCTCACGCCCGAATGGTGTCCCGTGATCCTGAGCCTCAGACCCGAAAACAGTCGGTCGCATCGCACCATTGTGATCCCCTCAGGAAAACACGTCAAAAGCACTACTCACAGGAGTGAAACAGATATTCGGAGAAAAAGACGCATTCTGGTGCACCTCACACGAGCGGTACTACGTGGGACCTGCATCCTGGTCCCAAAACACCACGAACAGATTGCACCGTTGTGATCCTCTTGAAAAAGTACACAAGATGGACTATTCACTTGTCCAAAATGGTCACCCAGTGATAAAGATTGAAACTCACCGTCAACACCCAAACGGCCCTCGTGGGGCCCGCACCATCATTCCGAATTAGAGCTGGCAGATTGAGCCATTGCAATGCCCTCGGAAAAACACCCAGAGTCGACTCCGCGCATGCCTCGAACGGGCATCCGATGGAAAAGTCATGAAATGCTGCACGCAGCTCGAAAGACTGGTCATGGGGGTCGTGCCTCAACTCTGGTTTCGACACCTGAAACTACCCTGGAAAGCTCCGCCTCAGTTTCAGGGTTCCAACGCCACTGATGGTGCTCAAAACGGACGTCAGACGCATCTGCGCTGTCCAAAACAAGAATCCCCGGGATAACGTCAACCCGCTTAAAGACGTGTCGCACCTCCGAGGCCCTTCGTTTCCGAAATTAAACATTCACAAAACCATCTCAAAAAGTCCGCCTTGATGCGAGGAAGTCACTGCCGCAGATGGCATGCAAATCGGATGCCCATAGAAAGAAAATACGGGCATCTAAGTCGAGGGGGCAAGCCCCTTGGGCTGGACCGGGCTGGACCGGCCGGTCCGCCCGGCCTGGGCCGGCCCGCGGCTTAGCCGCACAGACCGGCCATGAGGGCTGATCGCGGCAGCCGCGTGAAGACCCGCGTGGCGCGGGTCTTTTTCGCCACACGGGGGTCGCGCGCCGTGACCCCGTGGTCACCGCTCCCTGGCGACCCGCCGCCGCACCGAGGCACTCGGCCTGGCCCCGGCCTCACCCTCGGCTGAAGGTTGGCCGCACCCCGCCCTCGATTGTTCACTCCACCGGACACCCGCGCTGCCACCCGAGAGCCCCGCTGCCACGCCAAGCGCCTCTGATGCCGCGCCATCCGCCTGAGCCGCCTGGAAGACCCGCAAACTTCGACGATCAACCCCGACCTCCTCCGAACTCGGATTTCGATTCTGAAATATGTGTTGGAAAGGAAAAAAAACTCTACTACGCATTCATGTGATTTTTTCAAAAATCCAATAGTAGTTCGACATGATTAAACAGGCTCAAAGTAGGTGCGGGAAAACAAAAATGAAAACGACAAATCCTATGTCGATGGGCTTTGCCCGAAGCTTCGCCGCGATCCGTCGGAGCCGCGCCTCGCCGGAGAGGAGGAGGTGATGGAGGAGTGCTTCCTACTTCATTGTTGGAAGCTTATGGCACTAGGGGAGAAGGGGGAGAGGAGAGGGGTGGGTGGGTTAAGTGTTTAAATAGAAAACACTTTACCACCCGTCCGTCGGCCTAGACCTGAACTCCCGACGGGGTCAGGATTAAGCCTCCCCTAGGCTAAAAACCATGATCTGAACGTAACGGCGGTCTTGAAATTTTAATCTGAGCCCCCAATGAAAAGTTATTAAACTTAGCGCCCAAGGCCTCCAAATTACGAAAATTCCCCTGGGGCCATTTTTCACAGACGGGTCGCGCCCGCAAAAGTTACACCTCTCCTAGGGTAAACGGCACGATCCAAACTCAACATTGCCCTCGGTTATCCAATCTGAGCCACCATTTAAGAGATACATGAGTTAAGCCATTAATCGAATTAATTAATTAATTAATTAATCCGTTTAACGTTCCGAAAGCGAGCAAGGGGTCCAAATGTCCCGCGCCGACATGTTTTATGTCATTTCTAGGGTAAACACCCCATTCTGTACCCATTCGTATACTCGTATCTCTGATCTAGACCACCTTTTAAGAGTTATCCCATTTATTTGGCATTTCTAGTGTGAACGCACTGAAATTTTAATTCTGGCCACACCGGGGCTCAGAATCACACGCCGTCTGAAGACGTTGCTCTGGAATAACATCAAGAATATTCCAAAGTCTTCTACAGCAAAAACTGGGTTCTTACACATATCAAGAAAACATTTTAATACAATAATTTTAATTTTCATTCCTTACAGAAGAGTTGGGTAGAAATTTAGATTGTTATCTTTTTATATAACTCAAATAAATTTAAATATACTACCAAAATATTGTTATTAATAATATTTATCAATCATGTTGAGCCTAGACTTATCCCCTTCTATATATTATCCTAAAGAAATCCAATTTGAATTTTCCAATTCTACGTAGGCCCAACATAATCACTAATAAATGTTTTTGTAATTACCATGAAATTAAATTTATAATAATATGGTGAAATTTTAAATATTATGTAATGAAATTTGTCTCTGAATGTAGATAAAAACATTAAATATTATTTTATGAAAATATTTACCAAGATTATTCCAGAAAAAGATGGTATTTATAAAAACTATATTTTATAACAGTATATGAAAAAAATCATTAAAAAATACCAGAAATTTACCATAATATAATATTGAAATTAGGATACCAAATATAAATCACATTTAATCAAATTAAAATTAATTTTTTAAAAAAAATACATTCAACAAAACCATATAGGGTTTTTGGAAAACAATTCATTCAGAATAAAAACTAATTATTTAGATGAAAAATTGTATTCTTTACCATAATCTTGATAGATATATTTATAATATTAAAATATAAATATAAATTTATAAAATTAAGACATATATACATTATAATATGTATAATGATTAATTATTTCATAATATATATAAAAATCAAAATCATATTAATTGAATACATTCAATCGTTAAATAAAAACATATTTATTATAATAGAGTGAGGATAGTAATTTTAAAAGTATATTTGGAATAAAATTTATTAAATAAAATAAATTGATACCATATATTAACATATATATGTGTATATAATTCAAGAAAATGTAAATTTAAAAACATAGATTTAAGTAAACCATAAATTTGATAAATTGTTTAAAATACTCAGGTTATCAGTTTATACCCACACAAAAGAAATTACACCATCACAATTTTATCTCAGCTAAGATGAGTAGGGGCATATAATGTGTTGAAAAAATTAAAAACTTTTTAAAAATAAATTTCAGTGGGTGAAAGAGGATACCAAAAACCGTAATTTTCAACTGAATTCCAAATAATGGAACCTTGAATTGAAATAATGTTAAAGATGGTAAATGTGGAGTGAAAAATAAAATTAATATATATAAAGAGAAATAAAGGAATTTTTTCTCTTTGTATAATTTTTTATGATAATCACGTCAAAATGAGAAATATAATATTGAATTTTTAATATAGAAGATGTGAAATTTTTTATTATTTATAATAGAATACATATTTATCTTCCAAAATGGAAAAATATATGCTGTAAAAAAATATGGATATAGAGGAGAACAATAGTAAACATTTATGAGGGGAATGTTTCTTAACAAATTCTTAAAAAATCGTCAAATTAAAAGATAATTTCCTGAAAATGTAAACTATTTAGAGGGAAAAAAAGAAAAACCATTCGAGAATGAGAGTGGAAGAATTTATCAGTCATAGAAAATATTTCTCAAAGAAGAAATATGTTGACTCAAGAAAAAGGTCTCGAGTCCAGATAAAATCATTAAATTTTCATATTTTATAATATATTAATATATAAAAAATGGAATTATAATATTTAAATTAATATCCACATAAACATATGTGATAGTACGATCAAATAATATCGTTAAACATTTTTCACATAGATTGATTACGTATATAATGAATTATTATAACTAAAATAAAGTAAATTGAGTAAAAAATACCCATACGAACAACATGGTGTTTGAACTATAAATTTATAAGAGTGTAAAAGAGATAATAAATTAATATAAAATAGTAGTGTATTAATTTCATAATATTTTAGAGGATAATATGAAATATATTAACAATACAAGAAAATAATTGATATCTATAAAAGTGATTCAATATATCAGTAAATTTAATTTCAATTCCATCTTTAGTAAATTTATTAGAAATAATTTTGTGAATTTTTTTTCAATCCATGTTTTTAAATTTATTATACTTATACATTGTAATGAGATTATAATAATTTCAATGATAGTTGATTGGTGTTTTAAACATAATACTTGATATAAATATCATCATTTCCCTTAGTATTGAGTAATTATTTTAAAATTGTGATGAATTATGTGTGAATGTATACTTATTTCAATTATTTGTATTCCATAAGAACAATAACCTTCTCTTGTTTCATATTTTGATATGTTTCCACGAATATTTAATCTCGCATTCTATATGATGACTATCCAAGATGGATTTTACATTCATGATAAATAAAATTAATCTTCTAATTTATTAGGAGATCTAGTAAAGGGTAATGTTTCACTTAGTAAGAAGGATTTTTATTACATGTCACTCATATTTCAAACCAATTACAAAAAATGAATCAATTTGTAAATATAATACCAAATGAAATATGAATAAACCATCATACGAATGACTAAAAATATATTCTATAAAATCTCAATTTTAAAAATAACAAACCAATGTTAAATTTAAATTATTTAACAAATAAAAAACCCAAATATGTTCCAATAATGCATGAAAAAATTACAAACCAAAAATTTAGAAAAACATAATAATATATTCATTCAAAATCAACATAGATTTTATCAAAAAAATGAAGTCTTATACAATGTATCTTAAAAAATACTTATATATTAAAATAAAATATTCTTCAATAATATTATAATAAATTAAAAAATTACATGAATCTAAAAGAAATAAAACTATAAAAAATGTATTGTTATAAAAAATAACCCAATATTTACCCCAAAAATATTATCAACCACATTTAAAAAAATCCCATATGATCCCAAAAATACACCATAATCATTTATCTTTCTCAAAAATAAATCAAAACATTTCTAAAGATAAATTTTTTCATCTTTTCTCCAAAGGATTTTTCAATCCCCATGTTTTCTATATTTCTCAAAATATTATTCCCAAAATTAAATAACCTTTTTTCTCATTGAACCATAATTACCATCACATGAATGAATTAATTACCCTTAAATGTTATCTATATCATTAAATATAAGTCTAAAATATATTATAACGTTCCTCAGAAATTACTTTCACAATAAATCACATGTTAAACATATGGGTTATATATACCTCATTCATGTATTCTTCTGAAAAAAACCATCCATATATATCACTGATCACCTCAATATTTCAATCCCATAAATACCTCAAAATAATTTATATGCCATTGAATTAAGATTACCCATTAACATATTCACCCATATTTGTAGCTATAACTATTAAATTATCCTAAAATAATAAAATCATATTCTATGAAGTTATCTAAACCCTACTCTAATGTTAAATATAATATAATTATTTATAGAAATTCAATAATAAAATGTATATAAGATATATTTCATCATTTACATTCACATAACCTTTTAGGATTATTTTTCACAAATTCATAAATATGCTAAATATAAAATCCCATGTTTTTCTTAAATATTGGAATGTTTTCCACTATAATAATATCTTGAATGATACACCTTCTTAGTTAAAAACTACTATATATGATTCATATAAGGACATATTAAATTATCATACCCAATCATAAAACATATAAATCATTATCCTTTATTCTTCCTAACAACTCAATAATCAAAAACTCCACCATTCTCATAGTTTCCAAATCGTATCATATTTGGTATTATTATTATTTAAACTTTTCTACTTTACTTTATATGAACACCTAGAAACAAATTTCAAAAATTATCCTCATTCAACTATGAGATTCTCTGGAAATGCATCATGATATTTTCATCTTGTAGTCCCATCTCATAATCATTTCCATTAAATGATATCATGAGACTGTAAAAAATATTATACTCAGCAGATATGTATAAATTTAAATGTCACATGATCATCAAAGATGTAAAATCCTCATCAAATTGAAAACTCTCCAAATTTCATAAGACATTCTTCATCAAATTCATATGATCATAAATATCTTATTCTCAAGTCATATTGAAATGAACAATCATTTCATAAAGGTATAGATTGTTTTTTTATCATTTTGAATATTTTCCTCAATCATGGTAGATGTTCTATATAGACTAAAGAGGGTCTCAAGGGCGTTCAGGGATCATTTAGAGTCCAGAGTTCTGGAAAATGGCCTGTAAAATTGGTCTATATAGTTACTTTAAACTGTTCATCCCAGACCACATGGTTAGTTTTAACTATTCAGTAGATCATAGAGAGCACATGGGGGATGCATTATCACTATGAAACCATGAATCCAAGGTTCCATGGCCATGTAGAAGACTCAAAGCTTCAGGGTATAGGAACTTTTCATGGTTTGTGCATCGTCAGATAAACCATGCACCTAACCATGCAATGTGCACCTATAAAGAAGTTTCATGTACACAATTTAAAAAAAAAATTGGAAAATTTTGCTACTAAACTATGTGATCTTATGTTTTGGCGTGAAAATTTCATTTCGAACTCACTTAAACCTTAATAATAATTTCTCATATCTATTTCTTATTTCTAGAAATGGGTAGTGCTCTTATTATTTTTTAGCATATCCTCTTCCTTATTCTATGATTCAATGGATATCATTCATCCATCATCTAAATCAAATGTCATCCATCTCTAAGGATCCACATGAGAAAGATATCGATTCCATTTGAACAATTCTTCATTCAATCTTATCTCAACCATGTTCTCATGTTACAATATCATTTTCCCTATTTTCAGGGAAAATGATTGTTTTATCAATTTCTTCCAAACCAGACTAAATAAGACCATGATATTGGTTTAGTATGTCATACTATGAATAAGGTATATGGACTAAAACATTTCCCCCAATTTTCTATCATTTTATATATAGTGTCTTTTCACTGCTTTCTGGCCTTTTCAACACATTTCTTTAAAATTGAGTTATTCAATTTAAATTGGTTTATGCATATTGTATTACTCTCATTGAAGATTGTATAGAAATTTTACGATGTCAACCTCTATCATTAAAACCCCATGGTGGTTCCATATTATTTCATCCATTAATAATTTAAATACTTAAATATTAAGAATAAATTATATTCATTTATCTTGTATTAATAATATAAATTACCTTCAAATTCTTTTGTCCAAATGATATTGACACCTCCTCAGTTCCATGTTGATCCATATAATTGAATTTCCATTCATGGTGTATTTCTAAAATGTTCTTTTTTATTATTTTATTTATAAATCTATAATTTAATGCTTAATTTTTCTAAATGAATTTTTTGATAAAAAATTTATGATTTTACTAACAAATCCTAGGAATGAGGTGTGTTGTCATTGAAATTACAAAGTGATGCTTAATGGTTTATAACGTGATTGGACATAATTATTTGGATCTTATTCTATGAATTTATGTCATTATTTGGTATATGTAATGTTCGATGCATGGAATTTATTGATGTTATTAAATTAAGTTTCCCTTATTTTTTATAAATGTGTAATGAATCAATATCCTCTTAAGGCCTTGGATCCCTTTGTAAATGGGATTTCTCAAGTAGATAATTTTCTAATAAACCATGGTACCTTCTAAGTTCCTCTTTGGGCCATGTAAAATTATTTTCCATGTTTTGATAGATTAAATGACATTTATTAAAATAAAATGGATTATTCATGATGGTTTCCTTCCATAAATTGAATAAAATGATCAAAGTGAAATTCTTTATTTAAATTTAATGGTTGTATTAAATGGAATGTGTGGAAAGGTCGCACCTTTTGTATGACTATAAAAATAAGTTCAATTTAAATGTTAGTCCTTGATTGTAATGTCTTGATAAATTAAAATCATGAGAGGAAATACCTCATGGATATTTATTATAAAAATTATTACCCCTTAGAAATAGGTTTTTGATGATGATAATCGTACTATTGATCATGGAGGTATCATGATTCCATATATCGGGTGTTGAGTATGATGTCTCACACTAGTGATACTATGTTGATGGTGGGAATGATGCACTATATCCTTTTTTGAGCATTGACATGACAGCACACTCACTACTATTCAAGTGTTGACATAATGACACACTCACCATATCGAGTGATGATAATGAATTATCCCACACAATATGACATGTATGGCATGTACCCTTTGGATTGGCTTATAGGATCATTCAGAATGGTTATGGATTACTGAGGCAAACCTCGATCCATCCAGCACCAAGTATTCCAGGTATATGTCCACTTACATCCGCACGTACTTGGTTCATATAGGTGGATGAAATATAGAACTATATAGTATATATTATTACTATATATATATTTATCAATCAGAAACTAATTCCACCCATGAGATAAATCAGGATGTGTCAGCCAGGTTTCCTATTGTAACTTTAGATGACATGTGTTTATTTATTCATTCATCACTATTTATTTATTTATATTACTTGTACATTGTTTTACATTATATCTGTGGATTGTTTATAGCTATAGAAAAAGTGTATGGTAAACTAGTGGGATTTATATCTCACACCCTTCTTAGCACTTCATTGCACTGGGGTACACTAATAGATCTCATGCTTGAATAATCGTGGATGTTGGGCTTGTACCTAAGAGTGATCAGTACAAGACTAAGCTAGATCTTCGGATTCTCAAGGAGTTCTCACTCAGGGATTTATATTTATTTTATGTATTCATTTTATGCCTTGTTTAATGTTTCCTTCTATAAGACTATTTTTTAGTTATGTATCATAATTTTCACATACATGCATTGTATACCTTGGCATTGGTCATCATTTATTATTTAGTTTATATTATTCTTATGTTTCTCTATATTTCATTTATTACTGCTTCTACTATTTCCTGATATTTATTATCTGATACACTGTTGTACTAATCTGATGATGAGGGTATAGTATCCCCACTGTCACCTCCTTAGATCCTCACTGTTACTCGATAACCTATGGTGTATGGGGAGGAACATTTGATTCCATGTAACCCATTGTTCTAGCTACCATTTTGGTTGTCAGTTGGGCTGGGATGTTACTAAGTGGTATGAGTGGGGTTTTTCCTTTGTAATACTTTTTTGGGCTGGTAGACAGGATAATAGGAATGTGTCGATGCTTGGTAAATATTTATTCCTGGAATTGATCAACCCACATATGGGGAAATGTCCAAGTGGCCTAGGAAGGTATTTTTTTCCATGATTTTCTATATCACAATTAATTTTGATTTCACCTTAAGTGAATGGTGTAATTTCTACTACTTATTAAATTAGGAAATTTATGGTATTTTTTACTTCTCATACTTTATTAAGGATGTATCATTACATGCATTATTATAAGAACATATAAATTCATATGCAATGCATATTTCATTCCATGTAGTTGCATTTATAGGGTTCTTGTTGATTTATATTTTGTGGCTTGAGTGTTATGCAATTATTTTTTTCCTTATCATGACTTCTAACATAACATGCTTGCGTGATTCATTTAGCATATTAATCTATTTCCAAGATTAATGCTTCCTATTTATTTAACATGTTCAGTCATATAACATGTTTCTGTCTTTTTATCATTCTTCTCTGTGTTTATTTCTTATAATAGCATGATTTTTTTGTTTGAAAAATATGTAATTAGTCCCATGGGATGAATTTTTTGGTTTCTATTAAACATGTGTCAATTTTTGAGTATTAAGGTGTATGGGAACCTTATAATTTGGAAAATGTGACCCATGTACTCAAACAATATTTTGATATTTTTATGTATATCAAGAGACGTTTTTTTAAATGTAAAAGATGTTAAATTTAAAATTATGAAATTGAATTATTTAGGTTAATGGGAGACAAATTCCAAACTATTAAGTGTATGGGTTCTTTATATATTTGTATATGGAAACCCAGGTGACTAAACCATTAATATACATGATATTTTTTTTCATTAATATTTTCTATGTATGAACATTCTTCTTAGTTTATTGATTTCTTGGCATGTGTGTTTATTTATTTACCTTTCCATATTTAATATTCCTCATAATGTTATTTAAATGGAATGTGTGTTCATTTATTTTCCATTACATGTTTATTATTCTTATTTATTAATGATATATTACATTTTACATAATCTTTACTAATCATTTTCTCTTACCTTTATTTTTTTCCTTCCCTAGGATTCCAAGAAGTGTACTATGATTGACATGCATTGAAATTCTAGAAAGAATGATTCTATTCTTGATAAAAATATGTCGTAATTTTTGTATTCAAATGTAATTAAGTACTCAAGTATATATCTACTTTAAAAATACTATTAAACTATTCGGTCCTCTATGATGTGAGTCATTGTATCCCATGCCAATGTATTAAAGTAAGACACCATCTTTGAGCTACTAGGGCTAGGGTTGTTACATTCTCTCATGTAATCTTCAAAGGTTACATATCATGTGACTCCTCCTATTTATATTTCTAAATTTTAATTCCTTAAACATTATATGTAATATATCTTGGAATCAAAGTCATTCATTTTTTAAAATTTTGGATTTCTTGTCCACGTCATCCATACTCCTCCTCTAAATACATAAATTTTTTTTGGTTGGACATATTTGGTTCTTTTTGAAAACTAATTTCATTATCTTGCACTATTTCTTCAAATTCGCAAAAATACTCCTCCTTGGTTCTTTCTTATTTTTGATAAATTATTTTTTTTGTCAAAATTTTTTGTTTTTTTCATACATTCCATAGAATGAAAATAAAACCTTCTATTTTAGATCTTATATTTTTTTATGAAATCTATCCAAAATTATTTTGTTGTTTTCATGTTACAAATCAATCCTCCTTATGACTATGTGGTGGTTATACTCTTCTATTATTTCTAAATTTATATAGCTTTGAATACTTTACTTTGTTGCAAAAATTATGCATTATTATTAATGTTTTCAATATTTTAAATTTTAATTAAATACCCAAATCATTTTTTCGCATTTTTTGATTGGGACATCAATATGAAATTATAAGTTTTACCATCCCAATTCATTTTTCAATTTTCATATTGATTTATATAATTGTGTTATGAAATAGGTGGAAACCCCACATTAATAGAATCTATAACTTCTAGCCCATGTGAAATGAGGTAATCAAGCATCTTATTCCTAAAATTTTGGTATTTCGTTATAATGAATATAGGTATTTTCACTTTCTCACTGAATTTATGGTTTTTATATCTCATAAATATATTTTATATATTTTGAGGGAAAATTATATGATACCATAAGAAATTCCCAAATCGGATAAGATCCTTGAGAGGGGGAGGGTTGAATTAGTGAAATCATTACATTTTATCAGTAATTACCTTTTATATCAACATCTTGAACTTATAAAGGATATTAATACAATTAGTTCATTATCATAGCTTCAAATGTTTTTTATTTTGAATAAGGAATAGAGACGCACAAAATATTTACATAATATGGGTGAGAGGGTTACTACTAGCCATGTTAGTTATACTCCTCAATATAGATTACCCACTATATTACTAAAATCATATAAAAAATAAATTCTATTTTACCCTATATATCTTCTACAGTCCATTGGAAGATTCAAACACTCAAAAAAATCTAACATTAAAAACATAAATATAATCCTAGTGTTCTATGAAACACTGGATTTTGTTCCTCCTCTATGATCAGATAGATCATCTAGTCTAACTATTTACACCCTTAAAATTTTCAAAAACAATATTGGATTTAAGTATTCCTCTAGATAATGGGTATTATAAATCTTCCTCAGCCTCTATGAATGAATAGGTTTATGAAATATAAAATTCTTCTTCAATGTCTTCCAACTTTACCTAATTATATTTCCTTGATAATAAAGTATCATTATCTCATAAATTATCAAGGATTGAAGTAATTATCCAGCAATCCTAATTTTAATTTTTAGTAATAATCAATAATTTAAATATTATTATCCATATTTAAGATATTTAAACTTCATGATCTTCAAATTTATCAATGATATTCCAATTTAAATTAGTAAGGAAAATTTTAATTTCATTTCTCATTGTTAAAATTTTTAATTCCTATTCAAATATTCATTTAAATAACCTTAAGACTCATTTTTCCCTAATTTCAATTCACCATGAATATTTATTCTTGAAACTCATAATAAATCACTATATGTGTTGAATAATTTATCAGTGTCGCATATACATCCTTCTAATTTTGTGATTCACAAATCAACACATTCATCATATCTAATAACTTCTAAAAATTATCTATGTCTCTATGGAATACAAAAAGATTATATTATTATGTATTATGTTTTGAATAAAATTATTACACACAAGGAAATGGTTACGACTAGATTATATAAATACATATGTTTATAATACTTTTTCTAAGAGGCTTACGTTGAAGATATATATTATCTTAAAAGATGTAAAATGAATTATAACAATCATTAGAAGGATTATAATCATGATTTTTACTTTTATAATAGATTTCAAATGTACCTTCTTAAATTTCAAGTGGAACTCATTCAATCTCAATGAATCACCTTCAATTTGATTCATTGATTCACATCAGCATTGATCACAATCCATTAGATTAGTAATAATGTTTAATCATTGAGGGTCACTTTAATAGAATCATATGATTTATCATTTATTCAAAATACATATAATCTAGGATCTAGTTTTTTTACATAATAGATCCATCAATATTTCACAATGTACATGACAGATAGTGATTCAGAGATTTTTTTGTTTGAGAGAGTAATAAATTATTAGTGGGTTTACCACCTTTAAAATAGACCACATTAAACTACTGAAAATGGATTAACCATGAGTTAATCACTATATATCTTAACATGTTATTATGTTGTTAATAAAAACCTCAAGGTAAATTAAATGACATATATATTCCATCATGTATGGTAGACTATGTTCCTTCATCCACCAAAAATTTCCATTTCATTGATGATAAATGAAATAATCTGGAAACTTTGAATCTTCTGAATTTTACCCAAAAAATATTCCAAGAATAACTTCTCATCAGCACTAAAAATGTATTCAAATATTGATAAAAATACAATCAAAGTCTTTGGGAACAATATATTAGGGTATGTTTGTGCGTTGTGACTCCTTGACATAGAAACATTATAGTTAGTCAAGTATGGATAAAATGGGAAGGAGAAAATTTCTTCCACCAATGTGAAATTATCTATTAACTACTATATATATGATATAAATTGTTATCCCGGTATGGGTAATCATATTCTCTAGGGGAATGAGAACCAATATTTCTCAGAATTTCATATTTTTCTATTGTTGTTTCTTATAACTTTCCCTACTAAATATTTATATCATTATTTTTATTATGATATATACGTTGATATATTTATTATTAATTATAAATTTAGTATTTTTATTCATGAAAATTTTAATAAATATAATCATATAAATATATATTAGTTTTCCATTATTATTCTATTTAATGGTTTTTCAATTTGAATATGAATATTTTTATTATCATTAGTACTACTAGTACAAATAATATTATTAAAACTGTTATTGGTAATGTGTTATAATTTTATGGGAAAAGAATAAAATAAGTAAATTAAATTTATGGAATATGGTGCATGGTATTGAAATTTTTTGGAAATGGGAAGATAATATCATTTACCACAACTATAAACCTCCCCTTCATCTAATTTTTCTACCATTAATTGAAAAAATGTTTTTAATTAAATATTTTATTGTGTTTTCTTGTTTATTTAAATGAAGAAAAAAAGGTAATATATATTTTATCACTTGGTTAATATGACAATTACCTCAATGGGTTTCAAAACAATCAATTTTTTTAATTGTTTCAAGTTTTATTATATTCCCATCAAACATGAGGATTCAACAGAATAAATATAGAGAACCATATTTTTCAAACATAACTATTGCATATTATTAAATGAATATTTGATACATAACATTACGATGAATGCAAGAATCGAATAGGTATAGTGTGTTTATAAACCTAGATACATAAAAAAAACTTTTTAAAAAATTATCTACATCATTTTCCCTTAAGTTATTCCTAACTAGCACCTATATTAGATAATAATACTTAAAAACATTCTTCATCACATGGGAAAGTAAACATAATAATGGTTGAGATCAGATTTTCAATAATGGTAAACAATAGAGATACGAATGATCATTTAAATATAACATGAGAATAAAGGGTATGAGAACATGATCTTAACCTGTCAAAATCATGTTGAATAATTAATAGATCATAATCATGGGTCATAGAATAAATCTTATAAGTTTATAAGAAATGGATTATAAAAGAATCAAATAACATGGTCCATGAGAACATAACATTGTCACGTGATCACATTGTAAAAGAATGGAATAATTGTGTTATAATAATAATTAGTGATTTATTATGTAAATGAGACTTGGAAATGCATTCATAACATGTTATTCTTGGTCCAGCTGATGATGTGTCTACTTCTTTCATAATATAACATCTCATGTACCCTCATTTAGGAGAGGTATAACATCTCATGTACCCTCATTTGGTCATGGGATAACGTTCTGTGAACCCTTTGAACTCATATAACATTAATATTTACCCAATGAATTGGAGGGATATATAATTTTCATCCCACCCATCACATAATGATAAATGCATTTATATATATTCCAGAATATTATGAAAACATCATAACAACTTCTGGATGAGAAAATAGATTTTATTGATATTTGATCATCATAACCATAAAAATATAGATAAATAATAAAGTTTTTTCATTATATCATATCCATAATAGTGCATAAGAATCACTATATGATATTATAAATGAAAATCTCCTTTAAAAACTGTGGAATATTTCTTCAGGAAAATAAAATTTTCATTATTTGGTCAAATATTTTAATAAAATAAAAGATATTAAAGAAACCATTTTTTCAAAATAACCTTGAAAACATTTAAATTAATATTCAGGTTATTGAATGATCAGGATGAATATAAATTTAATTCATTTGGTTGACATTAAAACAATGATTCCCTTGGCATTTTTAGTAAAAATTAAAAAGTACCTTAGTTGGATAATGACAAGACTATTCATCTAAAAAATTATAGATATTCAATAATTGGTAAAAATAAATTTAAAAATAATTTTATATTAGTGAAAACATTGATTATTATTTTTTAAATCAAGGATATGGAAGTAAAAGGATTTCTATCTCTAGAGAGAATTAGTTTTTGTTTCCATTAAAAAGAGTCTTCTAGTATATTGAGTATTTAAAGGGAGGAAAATGAAAGTAAACCATATATTCTCAAGAAATAAGTAGTGGAGAATAAAATGAAGTATTTTTATATGAAAATGGACCATATAATTTCTTTCAATTGAAATCATGATTACAATGAGATTGAAATATAAATAACCTAGTTCATGTTTGAATTGGAAAAAGGATCACTAAAATCATGTATAATAAATTTAAATTTATTATAGTACTATAACCGAATAAACTACATAATTATTACTTTATATATAATATAATTATAATACTTCAACACCCATTTATTAATAATTAATTATTAAAATCCATGTTTCCATGTGTTAACTATTTCACTTTTCCTAATAATTTTAGTTTGATAGTTATTATCATTAAATTCTGATCGTGGTTCCACCATATCTATATTTTTAATAAGGATATAAATATAAGATACAACAATTAAATATAGAAATAGTAATAAATATAACATGGAGATAGATAAATTAATTATATTGTTCATGGAGATGGTTGGTCATACGTATGGATGAACTCTCTGTTCACTTTTCAATAGATAGAAAAAAAATGTAAATAAAAATTCACATTTATAAATTCATTATTATATAATATGTATCATATATATATATATATATATTAAATCTATACTAATTGTAACGCCCTGGTTCTGGAAGCCACCCAGAGGTGCCCTGTACCCGGTTTGTCACATGGCCTCAAGTGCATTTCCCAAAACGCCAGAGGCTGTCGACTGGCAGCGAGGGGCTTGGGTGTGATAGTGGGGAAACAATTCCCTCATTGGAGAGTACACAGTGGAAGATAAAACAATAAACAATAGTGAATATAGTAAAAAATACATATACAAGTAAATAGCAGGAGACTAAAACAATAAACAACTAGAGAACACATATATCTATGAAATGATGCATGATACATATGTCTAGGAAAGAATCCAAAAAAGTAACAAAGTTGAATACAATACTAAACCAATGTATGAAAAAAAAAATAGATAAGTAGCTCCTCATCATCGCAAGCCTCGGCTTGGTCTCATGCTCTCCTTCTCCAATGCAAGTCAAGTACCTGAAGTAGAAGGGCACTTTCCCCTTATCTATACCTGCAACAATATAATCTGTTTGGGCCCAAAATCATGACCCAAACAGGGTGTGAGACTAAATCCTAGTAGTCAGCCACCCGAAAATCTGTGCCTAACAATCAATGAGTATATGGCAGGTGATAGGACAGTAAGAAGTAAACAGGATGATACACAATAGTAAACAATCCACATATCAACAAGCAGCAGTGAAGAAAACAACTAACCACAAATAGGAATCCCTCTGGGAAGTACTCACAGCCATCCCCTCTAGTCCTATCCAAGAAGTAACAACAACCCTCTAGGCAGTACACTCATCCTAACCCCTCTAGTTTGGTCACACAAAAATTATAAGACTCTTTAAGGATGCACGCTCAGTCAATTCCCCTTATATTCTAAGGTAGTCAAGGACTCTCTGAGGAACATCACGCAGTCAATTCCCCTTATGGCCCCAAGGTCTAGAGAATCTCTAAGGAAGCTCACTCAGTCAATTCCTGTTATATTCTTAGGTCGATCACAGACTCTTTGAGGAAGCTCACTTAGTCAATTCCTCCTATATCCTGGAATGGTTTAAGGAAAATTCCAACAAAACAAAGACTCTTTGAGGAAGCTCACTCGATCTATCCCCTTATAGTCTATAAAGCTCAAGACTCTTTGAGGAGGCTCACCTAGTCTATCCTCCTGTAGTCTATAATATCCAAGACTCTCTAGAAAGCTCACTCGGTCTATCCTCTATAGTCTATAATGTCCAAGACTCTCTAAGGAAGCTCACTCGGTCTATCCCCTTATAGTCTATAGCACCAGGTTCTCACGGCCCCATGCCAGTCAGTGCATAATAATGTTATATGGCCAAATTTTACCTACAGAGCTACTTTTCTAACTATTCTACGTCATAACAAGTATGTCAAAGGACAACACTCCATCCTACGGTCACAAGGCAAGGAAAATAGGTATAACGTCCAAAGGCTGAACAAGACCAAAAGGTTGTAAATAGAACAAGGCATGGGAAAAACATCCAAGCATAGCAATTATCCTTATACACTACCAAATTACCTCTACACAAGCATACAAGCATTATAGGAAAACAACATGGGAAAAACAGTAAACACGCAATACCCCGTACAAGGGTATTGGTGGAAGTTGCACATAAAACTCAAAGACTTTGAATGTAAAGGCACAAACCACCTACCTTGAGGCTAGGAGATCGACATAATTGAACCACGCGGCTTGAATCTCCTTAAAACTTCATAGATATATGAGAAATCACAAAATGTTCAACCCATGATAACTTGAAAAAGAGGAGGAATTGGAAAATTATGCTCTAGAAGAAGGAAGAGCTTACTACTATAGTTCCAACGCAATCAACATTGCTCGATTTGGATAATGGATGGAGGATCGGGGGCTCAAAAAAGTTCCATGGTCGTACGGCTTCTCTCTATCGAATGGGACATAGTAGAAGAAATTATGGCGATCAGACAATAGCCCAGTCTGTTTAATGAAAAAGTTACATGGCGTGTACTTTTGGAGTACACGGAGTATACTAGGATTTTCCGTACTCCGCTTTAGGCGGCCTCCATGTCACCCCTACATGGTCGTGTGTGAGGCCTGGACACAACCAGCACACGGCCTCACGCGGCAAGAGAGTACACGGCGTGTAATCATAAACTACACGACGTCTACTTCAAAAAAATTCTGAAACTCCTCTTTTCTAGAAAACTCTAGAACAAGGAAAAACATACCTAAAAAGAAGGTTCTGGTTCTTACAAACTTTCCCCCTTAAAGTAATTCTTCCCCGAATTTCCCTAGCAAGGAATAGAAGAAGAAACCGTGAACATCTCTGACCACTATGATCATACATCGGCCTCTCTCTCCCAAGTCTCATCCTGTACTCACCCATGCTGCCATAGCACCCATACTAAAGGAACATACCGGCCACAGAGAACCTTCATATTGCGATCGACAATCCGAATAGTATTCTCCTCAAACGAAGCATCTGCTTCGAGCTCAACCTCCTCAGGTTGAAAGACATGAGACGGGTCTGAAAAGTAATGTCGGAGCTGAGAAATGTGGAAGACGTCATGCATATCCCGGTACTTCTGAGGTAACTACAACTGATAGGCAACTAGTCCAACTCTCTCCAATACCTCAAATGGTCCGACGTACTGTGTGAAAGCTTAAACTGTCTCTAAATCTTCTTGTGTCCCAACCTCGGTGCAACATGTAGAAAAACCTGATCCCCAACATCAAACCCCATAGGTCATCTCTGATGATCAGCATAAGGCTTCTGTCGAGACTCTACTGTAGCCATCCTCTTCCGAATCAACTCTAGCTACTTTGAGGTATCCTGAACAAGATGAGGTCCCAGCAAAGCCGTCTCTCCTACCTCCAGCCAGTATAAGGTGATCGGCATGGCCTACGGTACATAGCCTTGTAAGTTTCCATCTGAATAGTCGCCTAAAAACTGTTGTTGTAGGAAAACTCCACAAGAGGTATATGCTTCTCCCAAGAACCACCAAAGTTCAGAATGCATGCTCGGAGCATATCCTCAAGCACTTGAATCGTATTCTCGGACTGGCCATCCATCTGGGGATGGTATATTGTACTCAAAAGTACCTGTGTACCCAAAGCCTTCTGAATCCCCTCCCAAAACTGAGAAGTAAAACGTGCATCCTTGTCTGAAATAATGGATTATGGAACTCCATGCAGACGTACAATCTCTTGGATGTAAATCTGCCACAGATCATCAACACTGAAGGTCTCCTTGATTGGAAAGAAGTGATCAACCTTCGTGAGTCTGTCGATGACAACCCACACTGCGTCGTTCCCTCAAGGAGACCTCAACAAAATGGTCACGAAGTCCATCGCTACATCATTCCACTTCCACTTTGGAATGGGTAACTATTGTAGATGGTATTCTGGTCGTTGATGCTCCGCTTTCACCTGCTGAAAAGTGGAACACCTCATGACAAACCAGCAACATCTCTCTTCATACCTGGCCATCAATACTGGTGGTGTAAATCACGATACATCTTGGTGACACCAGGATGAACTGCCCAACTGAGGAATGAAAGTCCTGCATCATCTCCTCGCGTATGTCTTTCGGCACCCATACGTGTCCCGGGAAACGCAAGATCCCTTCCTCACCTACAGTCCATCCAAGAAGGGGGTCCTATCTTGACACACTATCCCACAAGACTAGGCCTCTAGAGTTTGATAGCTTCTTCATCTGTACCTGATCAAGAAGAGTAGTGGTAATAGCTACATAAGATAGAAAAGTCTTCCCCTGTCTGTCATTCACCTCCAAATGCATCTTGGAGAACAAAGAAATAAGATATTACTCACTGCTAGCCTCTTGAAATTCATGTATCTGAGTTCTCCTACTCAGAGCATCAGCCACAACATTGCCTTTCCCAAGTGTATAGGCAAGTTCAAAGTTAAAGAACTGAAGATACTCGACCCACCTACGCTGCCTCAAATTCAGATCAAACTAAGTGAAGATGTACTTGAGACTCTTGTGGCTGATGAACACAACAGAGTGCTCCCCTAGAAGATAATGTCTCCAACAGCATAAGGCATGAACAATAGCTGCAAACTCCAGATCGTGTGCCTGGTAATTCTCTCATGTGGCCTCAACTGTCGAGACCCATACGCAACGACTCCATCTCCCTGCATAAGCAAAGCTCTCATCCTGATACCTGAAGCATCACAGTAAATGGTATAGATTTTTCTCTGCTCTGGAAAGACTAGTATAGGTTCTGAATTCACCCTCCCCTTCAGCTCCTAAAAGGATGACTCACAAGAATCTGACCATAATAACTTCACCCCTTTCTTGGTCACACCTGTCAGTGGTGCTGCTAGGCATGAATAGTCATGTATGAAACATCTGTAGTATCCAGCCAGTCCTAGAAAACTCTTCACCTCAAAGACGTTCTTCGGATACTCCCAGGAAACCACAGCTCTCACTTTATCTGGGTCTACTGATACTTCTACCTCTGAGATAACAAGACCGAAGAAGTGAATCTTGTCCATCCAAAAGTGGAATTTTGAGAGTTTAGCATATAATTGATCATCTCTTAGTGTACTCAAAATGATCTCAATATGGGTATCATGGTCATGTCAATTGTGAGAGTACAGCAAGATATCGTCCACGAAAACCACTATGAAGGAATCCAAGTATGGATGGAACACCTGGTTCATCAGTTCCATGAAGACTGATGGCGCGTTCGTGAGGCCGAACGGCATAACCAAGTACTCTTATCGACCATACCTACTCTTGAAGGTTGTAAGAGGTATATCAAATGGTCTAATGTGCAACTGATGATAACCGGATCTCAAATCAATCTTCGAGAACACTCGGGCTCATCAAAGTTGATCGAAGATATCATTGATCCTTGACAAGGGATATCGGTTCTTGACCATCAACTAGTTCAACTTTAGATAGTCCACACAAAGCCTAAGGGTACCATCCGCCTTCTTCGCAAACAAGATAGGCGGACCCCAAGGAGAAGTACTTGGATAGATGAAACCCTTTTCTTATAACTTCTCCAAATTCTTCTTGAGCTCTTGCAACTCAGGTGTATCCATCCTATAAGGAGGAATGGACACCGGTGTTGCTCCTGACCCAAGCTCAATCGAGAAATCTACCTCACGCTTGGGAGGTAACCCTGAAAATTCCTCTGGAAAGACATCTCTAAAACGGTCCACCACTGGAGGAAAGTATAACTGTGAAGTCCCCTGGTCATCCAGATAAAGACTAGCGATCTGGGCTGTAAATCCTCCTAACCCATGACGCTCTGGGCCCGCTCTGCTCTCCCAGACATCCCATTCGCCTCTATAAAGAAAGGATCCACCCTCAGGTGATACAAAACTCACCCTACGGAGATAACAGTCGACGACTACCTGGAAGGGAAGTAGTCAGTCCATTCTGAGAATGACATCATATCTCTTCACCTCTAGGACATAAAAGTGACACTCTGCAACCTCAAGAGGTCACTCTTTGCACTGACGTACACTAACCGCTATAGTCCCCAATGGTCTCTCACGCATCAAATTATCGACAGAGGAAATGATGCAGAGCCTGAGGCTCTCCACAATAGCAATAAAGATAAAGCTATGTGTAGCACCAGTATAAAAAATAGCTTAAGATAAAACTGAGGCTACTAAGATCGTACCTCGAACTGTTGAAGGGTCGGGATCCTGCTCCTGATGGGTCTACTCCACTGTAAAAGTCTGGCCTGTACTGTGGCCTTGTGACCCAGCCTGACCACTTTGAGCTGATCCACTCTGTTGTCACTGGTAGTCGGGCTACTGACCACCACGGTCGAAACCTCCACCTCGGCCCAAATGGCCGGAAGAACTCCAGTCCCCAGACTAGTGTGAAAATGGCGATGCATCTCCTGTACACGGGGTCATAAAGTAACCCCTACCACCAGCTGTATGTGAGAAGAACTGACAGAAACGCTGAAGATGGCCTATCTTGCCGCAAGATTGGCACTCCATCTGGTCTCTCTGGCACTAAGGCCTAGTATGATCGCTCATCCCGCATTGGTATCATAATACCTGGCTACCCAAAGATATATTCCTCCTACTCTGATCTCCTTGAGAAAAATCCCTTCACTGCTTTCTGATATCAGTAGGAGGAACACTGACTCTGGATGTCTAACCTCCCTAGGTCACTGCTCTAGAATCCCTTAGATTGCGCTCTGTGATCAGGGCCTAGTTGACGATAGAGTATATCAAAGTCAACCTAATGATATTCACATGGGAATGGATCTCCTTCCTAATACCGGCCTCAAACTTCCTATCCAGGAACAACTCATCACCTTCTCGAATCGGCGTGAAATGCTATAGCTTGGTAAAGTGAGACGAGTACTCCATAACAAAAAAGAGTACCCTGCTCCAAACTCATAAACACCTAGGCTCGATCGGCCCTAAAGGTCTTCGAGTAGAAGTAAACATAGAATATGTGCCGAAACTCATCCCAAGTCATACTCTACTGGCATCTTGACTATGAGATCACCTCCCACCAACTCTTGGTGGAGTCTCGGAGCATATAGGTCGTGAGCTTCACCCTCTTCTCTAGAGGTATTTCTAGATGCTCGAAAAATTTCTGTGTGGCCTCTAGCCATGACTCTACAGCCCGAGGTCCTCCTTCCCCTAAGAAGGTGGGAGGATGCTGCTGTAGGAAAACCTGCGTCAACTCTGCCATCGATGGGGCAAGAGGTGGCACTCCCTGGAAGGTCTGCATCATCCTCATAAAATCTTCCCTAAACTGCACCTCAGTTCCTGCAACTGGTATAACTACTGGTGCCAAGGCTGGTATAGTAGGAGGATCTGTAGGAAGTCCCTGATGGGACATATCTAGTGTCTGATCACCATATGGCAGCTGACGTATAACCAGAGGACATCTTGGTGGCATAATTCTGAATGGTCAAAAGCACACCATAGATTAGGATTAACAAAGACTGGGAACAAAAGAGTACAAGAGGGGAACAAGAGAAAGAAACATTCAAGTTTTACAAAACATGACTACATGGCGTGTATAAAAACTACACAGTGTGTTCTTTTAATCCATTCACATGGGCGTGTACTTCTGCCACAACTGGTCGTGTAACACCCCAACCACATGGAGTTTTTCCCCACACACGGTGTGTACTTGAACTCCATTCCTTTGCCCGAGTCTCCTTACATGGATAACCCACATGGTCTTCTTAATCCTAGACTACACAGTGTGTATGACCACCACACGGTGTGTACTAGACAAGGTTTCAATGACCCGTGTTGTTAGTTACACGGTCGGCTACACGGTTCACTCTACATGGCGTGCTCCCTGTACACATGGCGTCTACTTGAAGGTTTTCCCCAACTTGTTTTGTTCGTGACACGGCCGGTTAATTAGGTTACATGGCACGACGTGTGATAAAAGGACAAATCATGTATAGTTGAAGTTTCATCCATCCATGTCATTATCCACATTGGTAGACACATGGTCACTACAAAACGGCATGTACTTACCTTACACGGCGTGTTCCTGAAGATTTTTCACAACCCTGTGTTTCTTCCCAAACAGTCAGTGACACGGTTTAAAAAAACTACATGGCATGTATTAATAAATTACACAATGTGTATTCTGGGTTTTTATGGGTAGTAGCTCAGAAACTGCTCTAAAGCCCAGAAAACATAGAAAACAAGAGTTAAGATTCCAAATTCTGATCTGTGAGGGCCCATACTCCTCACAAATCAAATCTTGGAATATCATACATATCATATACAAGATAAAAAAGCAATGATCCACCAAAATCTAGTCCGGGAGGGCCCATAACACCTCAAGAACCAAAGTTTTCCATCCATTTAAGCAATGCACTATACAAATACTTCTCTATCAAACAACTGAGATTCTACCAAAACAACTATCACAATAGCTTGCATACTTTACAAAACATCTATCACAACAACATGAAATTGCTAATTCATCCTAGATGGCATGACAAGAATGCATGGCATGTGATTTCTAACAAGTGCCTATATGATGCATGAGATGGAACACCCTCATCTCATTGAGCTGCGATAGAAATAGAACCGCAATAACAAAAAAGGTAATAGAACAAAGCATATGAATCACCCAACGGTGAAATCAAATCAACTTTAAAATTGCAAACCAGTAAAAATGCGATAAAAACGGTAGTATGGATTTTCCCTATACATGGGTTAGCTACTCTTGTGCATAACTTATTACCAAGTACCTATTCCATCCTATCCCTGGCTATGGGCTCCAAACAGTACGTCAAGAGAAAAGAAACCCTATGATACAACTTTGTAATGCCCTTGTTCTAGAATCCACCCAGAGGTGCCTTGTACCCTGTTGGTCACATGGCCTCAAGTGCATTTCCCAAATGCCAGAGGCTGCCGACTAGTAGAAATGGCCATGGGTGTGATAGTGGGGAAACTATGCCCTCATTCGAAGAGTACACAATGGAAGAGAAAACAATAAACAATAGCAAAAGTAGTAAACAATCCATACACAAGTAAATAGTGGGAGACTAAAACAATAAACAACTAGAGCACACAAATATATATGAAATGATGCATGATACATATGTCTAGGAAAGCAGCCAAACAAGTCACAATATTGAATACAATAATAAACCGAAGTACAAAAGAAAAACAGATAAGTAGCTCCTCAGTATCACAGGCCTCGGCTTGGTCCCATGCTCTCCTGCTCCAATGAAAGTCATGTACCTGAAGTAGAAGGGCGCTTTCATCTTATCTATACCTACAACAATATAATCTGTTTGGGCCCAAAATCATGACCCAAATAGGGTGTGAGACTAAATCCCAGTAGGCAACCACCTGAAGATTTTTTCCTAATAGTCAGTGAGTATATGGCAGGAGATAGTACAGAAAGTAGTAAACAGTAAGCAGTAAACAGGATGATACAAAACAGTAAATAATCCACATATCGACAAGCAGTAGTGAAGAAAACAGCTAGCCTCAAATAGAAATCCCTCTGGGAAGCAGTCACAGCCATCCCCTCTGGTCCTATCCAAGAAGTACCAATAACCCTCTGGGTAGTAAACTTAGCATAACCCCTCTGGTTTGGTCATAGGAAAATTATAAGACTCTATGAGGAAGCACGCTCATTCAATTCCCCTTACAGTCTAAGGTAGTCAAGGAATCTCTGAGGAAGATCACGTAGTCAATTCTCCTTATATACCCAAGGTCTATAGACTCTCTGAGGAAGCTCACTTGGTCAATTACTCTTATAGCCTCAGGTCGATCACAGACACTCTAAGGAAGCTCACTCGGTCAATTCCTCCTATAGCCTGGAATGGTTTAAGGAAAATTCAAACAAAACAAAGACTCTCTGAGGAAGCTCACTCGGTCTATCCCCTTATAGTCTATAAAGCTCAAAACTCTCTGAGGAAGCTCACCCGGTCTATCCTTCTGTAGTCTATAATATCCAAGACTCTCTGGGAAGATCACTCGGTCTATCCTCTATAGTCTATAATGTCCAAGACTCTCTGAAGAAGCTCACTCGGTCTGTCCCCTTATAGTCTATAGCACTAGTTTCTCACTGAACCATGCCAGTTAGTGAATAATAATGCTATATGGAAAAAGTAAACCTACAGATCTACTTGTCTAACCAGTCTACAACATAACAAGCATGTTAGGGAATAACACTCCATCCTACGGTCACAAGGCATGGAAAATAGGTATAACGGCTAAAGGTTGAACAAGACTAAAAGGTAGTAAATAGAACAAGGCATGGGAAAAACATCCAATAAAAGAAATTATCCTTATACACACCCAAATTACCTCTACACAAGAATAAAAGAAAGGAAGTAAAACAATAGGGGAAAAACAGTAAACACGCAATACCCCATTCAAGGGTATTGGTGGAATTTTCGCATAAAACACAAAGACTTTGAACAGAAAGGCACAAACCACCTACCTTGATGCTAAGAGATCAACATACTTGAACCATGATGCTTTAATCTCCTTAAAACGTCATAGATATATAAAAACTCACAAAACACTCGACCCACGATAACTTTCAATAGAGGAGGAATTGGAAAACAATGCTCTAGAAGAAGTAAGATATTATTGTTGTGGTTCCAACGCAATCAACTACGGTCGATTCAAAGAACAGATGGAGGCACATGGGCTCAGAGAAGTTCCATAGCCGTACGGCTTCTCTCTGTCGAACGAGGCCAAGAAGAAGATGTTTATGGAGATCTGACGTGAGCCCGGTCCGTTTAATAAAAAAAGTACACAATGTGTGCTTTTGGAGTACACGGTGTGTACTATGCTTTTTCATACTCCACATTAGGCGGCCTCTATGTCACCCTTATATGGTCGTGTGTGAGGCCCGAACACAGCCAGCACACGACCTCGCACAGAAAGGGAGTACACGACGTGTACTCATAAAGTACATGGTGTGTACTTCGAAAATTTCTAGAAACTCTTATTTTCTCAAGAACTCCAAAAAAAGGAAAAACATACCTGAAAAGAAGGTCCACTTTCTTACACTAATTACCATCTATGAAATGAAGAAATGAAAAATGAATCATATCCCTTCACAGGTGATAATTTAACTTCCCATTTAATGGAAAACATGGTGAATAATTGTGGTTCCATAATCATAATAACAATTCATTATATTGAGAATAATTATGATATTATATTATGATTAATATAATATAATAATAGATGGTAACATAATAAATTAATTTTAATAGTATGGATAAGATGATTACATCTTCTTTGGTCAGACTCCTTTAGATCCATGATTAAGGACCCTTATAATGGTTATTTAAGAACACTAGAACCTATAAATTGTAGATAGGTAATTATAGAAGATAATTTATAATGTTTTGGTTAATGTAGATGGCTAAAAGGGGTGTAAAAATAAGAAAGGATGGGTGTCCTTCTATAATCTAGGAAGAGGACAAACTTATATTTTTTAAAAGTAATAAAATATAACAAATCCATACTCAAGATATTTTCTTATAAGTGGTTGTAGAATATAAATTGGGAAAGGGTGTTGTCTATATATTCCCTTCCAATATTAATTAGATAATTTTAATTTGAAAAAATACACTTATGTCTTGGTTTAACCCCTGGTAAGCTCATTTTCACCAAAACCATGGTAACATATTTTAATGATTTTTAGTGTTATTTATGAACAAAAAATAATTTTACCTTATTAAAAAATATATATTTTTATGATTCAAAATATGGAAACAATTTCATCGATTTTAATTTTAATAATTTTCAGAAATCTATTTAATATTAAACCGGATAACCAAGAAGAAAAGTAGTTTTCTATAAAATATGAATACATATTTATAAAATGTTTTTAAGCAAAAATCATATATAAAAATAATTACAGTGACAGAAATTAGATTAATAATAATAAAATGAAATAATTTTAGTTTTAAAAATATTTTAAAAAAATATTGAAATATTTTATTCCTTAAATAAAAATACTATTTTCAATATAAATCAATATATTCAATAGTAACAAAAAAACCAATCCTTTCAAAAAAATCTCACAAAAATCACTCTAAGATAATTTTGACATTTTTATTTCAAATATGAAGCTATTATGGGAAAATAAAATCAATAAAAGTGGAAAAAATTAAGTATATTATATACTAACAAAATTTAATAAAACCCATATGTAAATACAAATTTATAATTAATGAATATAAAGACATTACTAAAAACTGAGTGCATTTTATCCATGTATTAGCTTTATCTAAAAACATTAAACATATTTCTTTAAAATTTTCTTATTTATATTCACTTTTCTGATTTAATGGCCATGTAATAATGATATAATATATTACAGGTCATTTAGACTCAAGGTTTTGTGTATCATAATCTGTCAAAGAAATTGAATTTTTTTGAAGATAAATATATCATAAAATATCAAGGTGTTATAATAAAAATTATGTTTAGTTTACAATCAATGATTGATATTGGTCATCAAAAATTGTATATTTATTATTATGTTACATGTTTGTATGTGTTTATTCTAGGTTTTGAATAAACATAGGAATCCCACGCAGATACTAAACGTTTAAAAAAGTTAATGAAATAAATCCTAGAGAATAATGGTATGCACACAATCAACCTTATAAAGATGAATAATTTTCATTCTCCCTTGTTAAATCGTCATATATTTATCATATGATTAAATGATATAAATATAATATGTACATTTCCTTTTTGTTTCTAAATTATTTTCAAATATTTTAATGGTTATAAAGTAAGGAAAATATACATTTTCCATTCAGTGGAATTTCATTTAGGTAGTTCTATAATAGTGTTATAAAAGGGATCCATATGAGAAAAAAACCATACTCATACCTAGAGAATCCTGAATATTATGAAAATATAATTAGAATATATTGTGACTAATATAGTTATAGGTGAGATATCATGATATGTTTCATAATACATAGTGGTTTAGATCATTTAGAAAGAGGGATAAAAAAAAGAAAAATATTTTACTATAAGGGATTTGGGTAGCTAAAATATTGTCAAATAAAAAATTATAATAAGTGGGTATATTGAATATTATAATAATTTTAGAATCTTTTTAAGGTTTCTAGATAAAATTTCTACTAATGGGAGAAAAAAATTGTACATTACACCCAAGGGTTTTCTATAAGGATTCAAATGTTATAAAAATATACATCTTAATGATACTATGGGTTATGTTATTTTAGGATATATACCAATTTATACAATTCATAATTATATCAACATTGTAGGATGTGGATTTTATTTTTTTAGAATACTGATATGATATTTATAATCTGATATTTTTTAGTTATTATTTCAATTTTATATGGATTTCCAATTTCAATTATGATTTTGTTATATCTGGTAATATATTTATATCGATACTAGATTATTACTTTTATAAAAAAGTTACTTTGTTATGATGATGTTATATTGTTTACCATGATGATATTAATATCAATGTAATGAATTATTTAATTATATTGATGTGATTATTGATGTGAGTTATTATTCTATGATTGATTCATTGATGTATTTTTTATAATATCTTGTATTGATATTTTATATATAAATTTTTCATTGTATATGATATTATATAAATTACTAGTTGGTAGTTATATATGATTATTAATGGGTAGGGAGCATTATTCCCCTCACTCTAATGTTTAATAATTAATATTTCTCTTAAAATAGAATTTGTTTCATTATATGATCTTTTTACTCATTGTATAACAATAGATGATTTATAGGTTTTAAAAAGTATTATACTATAGTGATAGTTGAAGAATGTACAATCTTGAAGAGTGGTTTACTGATAAACCATGTGTTACTAGTATTTATCATTTCTTAATGTTGTTATTAGTTGGAAGTTAATGATTCAATTTTTTCCCAAAATATTTTCAATTTTAGCAGTAATCCATGTTGAATGTGTTGTATATTAGGTTATTTATCTCATATTTAATCAATGTATATTCACATGCATTTAAAAGGATACCATTGTATTTCACTAGGGTATTATGATGGTACTGACTGAGTATTGTTTCCTCACCCTACATGTAATCATTAGTTCAAATGAAGTTCTTTTATTTTTATTATTAGTTTCTACATTTATCCTTTGGTATAATAATAGAGTTACTATGATTCTTTGGATCTATAGTTATGGTTTCTTAGAGGGTCAAAAATAATGTTCTCCTTATTTATTTTATAATAATTTTCTAGTGTATCATGATTATCACAACATTGATAATTATTTTTTTCAATCATGGAATCCCATTTTTTTATTATTTTATTATTTTCATTTAAATTATAAACATAGTTCACCTATGATTAAATTTCTATCCTATGGGATACATAGAGGTGTATTTTAGTTCCTTGAGATCCTATGATTGGTATTTGTTTGAGAAAATTAAGTCAAGTTTGTATAATTTTCCCCTCTAAATACACAAAATAATAAATATCTACAATGATACATATTGTAATTCTAGAATCATATAATCCTAAATCTAGTTCTATAATATTTTTCATTTATTTTATAAACTTGAATCTCATTACATATAAATGATTCAATAATCATAATTTCACCCATGTTTTGATGTAAGTCAGTAATATATGATAAATAATACATAAATATTTAACTAAATAATATTTATGTTATATAAATGATTAAAAAATATCTTAATACATAATAATGTAATCCCTTTCATAATTATTTTATATGGTAGTAATTTAATGAGCCAAAAAATCATGTAATAACCTTAGTAATCGAGTTATTGCATCATAAAATATTTATCTATATAATGTAACACACACACACACACACATATATATATATATAGATATATGTTTGTATAAATAGTTATGATCATAAAGAGTCGTGTTAAAAAATTAATATCTAATAAATATAAATCATAAACATGTTGTCAATGAATCATTAATAATATAGTCTCTCAACAAGTCATTGTATATTAATGGTCTTATATGACATGGAAACAAAATAATATAATAGTATCATAATGATGACATGTATATAATTTCTAAAAAATTACACAATACATGTTATGAATATATAATTAGGAGAAGAGATATTATAATATATCTAATATTTATTACAAAAATTAAATTATATATAAATATATATATGAGATCATTAATCAAAATATTTAATCATTCATCCATGTTATCCATTGATGATACTAAAACGGTGTATATAAGAAATATATTTTCCATGAATGATTTAAATATCTATATTATTTATCTAAATTGACCTTTATAGTAAGATATTCATTATATATGGTACATAATAAGAGTAACATCGATGAACTACTCAAGTAATCCAAAGAGTTTATAAATTTTTCCTTTGAATATGACATAATAAATATATACTTATTATTTGGGGTTTCAATGGTGGAGTAAAAATATTTTTTTATATAAATACTCAATAATGATTACTACAAATATCCTCTAAAATTAATTGTTACTACTAATATTTAATAATTTATAAAATAATACTCGGTACAAACATAATTTTTAAAGACCAATATAAACCAAGGTATGAATTAAATTTATTTGTAGTAATTGTGTGATTACATAGGTGGTATTTCACTATAGTGGTTTTTAGTTGAGGTTGGGGTCAAATTTTAAAGAAATGGGATAATTTGATGAAATCTATAAAAATAGATAAATTCCATCATAAACCATATTCCTACATGCCAAGAAACCTAGTTAAAAAATATAATAATGGAAGACCTTATATAGATATCTAGTTTCTATCAGGTACTTAGTGGGACTACTCCAGTAAGGTGATATCATCATACTTGATTATTAAAATATTAAATAAATTATTCTTTTATAAAGGCTATAATTTTTCCTTCAACCTCCTCTTTTTGGATTCAAAAACTATTCTACTACTCCCATAATATTTTATCTCCTTTAAAGGAGGAATCTATTTCATTGGTTTCTAGATTTAATTTTTGATCATCATGTTGGATCACTATTGTTATGGATAATATTTCCCTCCATTATAAATTTTTTTTCACTCACTATGATTCCATTTCTGATCTAACATCAATAAATTGGGTGGTTTTTTCTTTATTTTGTAGAGACATCTATTAAATATGATTACGTCAATAATAATTGATGAAGAGGCTTTAATTACTATCTGATAAGTGGTCATTATATTTTCTCCTTTTTTATATTATATGCATACAAACATTTATTTTTGTGTGCTGATGGGCCTGTTAGTATGATTTTAATTGGTACTATATTGGTTATCCATATTCATTGAGTGGTGAGTAAGGTCCGTATAAATCATGATAGGTTCCCCGATCCTTCTATATTGATTGTTTGGTTATCGATGTCTAGGATGCTTCTGAAAAATATTTAAAATGTATAGAATTGGAATACATGAGGGGATTCTATCAAGGTGATATCTATTATGGTACCTTTTTAGGTTCTACATAGAATTATATGATGAATATATGTTTGTAAATATGGTACATCGGAGGTCTTACAGACTCATTATGTGGTTTAGAAATAGTTATTTTCTTATATTCCATGAATTTTGTTAATTGGAAAGTACTATTATACCATTATATATGAAGATATAGTATATCTAGTGTCCATTTATTCTATGTTTAACATAAAAAGGTATTAGGTATCCTAGTTAGTGAGTTGATTTTAACGAGGTTTTTGATACATGAGAGTAATTTGAATAGTCTAACAAGCTAGTTTTGGGTGAACAAGTGGAGGCCAACTAAGAATCTAGTTTATATTGAGTTTGGAAGGGTCAGTAGAGGATAACCTAGTATCCTATACCTTTAATTATTTCATGGTTTTTTTGAAAAATATTTTATTCAACCAATGTGTTCTTTAGAGTTGTTATTTAAGGTTAAAATAGAATCAATATATATTGTGGTCTTATGGGTTAGTTGAGGCTAACCTAGAATCTCAAGCATGATTGTAATATGTGGATCAATAGAGGATGAACTAGTATACTAGAATTATTTTTTTATGGTTTTATTAAAATCAATTACATATTCTTGTAAAATATTTTAATTTAATGTTGGTTCAAACTAAATTGTGTATGGTTATTCAACAAGTTATTTTCTATGAACATAGTGATATGATAGATATTCGATAATGATTTTGTTTTATACCATATGAAATATGGAATTAACAACTACAAAATTTGGATTTATATAGGAATATTTATAGTGGTGAGATAATGAGTTCATTTCATGCGACTTATATATTCACTATAGTGATCATGAATAAATATTTGATGATAGGAATCCTAATATGATTCTTTTTTAGGTCTTAAACTCATTTAATTATTTGTTTATTTTTATAAATATTTTGGATAATATTTTTTCTGATGGACCCATCGAGTAAACCTTTCTAAGATGTTTTTCCTCAATGAAATTATTATTGTGAATCTTTTTTATTATAACCTTAAATTTGTTTTTATGTTTATAGCTTAAGGTTACAAAAAAATTTGTTATGTAATTATTCTATGGATGATGAATTGTTTAAAATTAAAAAAAATATCTTTTATACTCCAAATCTCCCTAAACCTAAATTAGACCCTAACCACTTGTTCATATCCTCTAGTAGAAGAGGAGGCCTACTGGATCCAAGTGACTACTCTACTCAGTCACTATTAAGGTTGGTCATTTTAGGGATGTTATATAGTGGACACTGAGCTTTACAATTCCATTGTGGTTTAAATAAAGTTTATTCATTTTATTATTCCATGAATTCAAAAAATAAAATGATCGTTTTTCAAAATTCTAAACCAATGTATTATTTCTTTTTCTACAATGAGACTAGAAAACATTTTTAACATCATCCCAAGAATTAGATACAATAATGGAATGATAAAAATCAGAGACTAAAGAATTGGAATAATTATATTGTATATGATATAATATATGGTATACATGCCTCTAATTTTATTGTAGATTTATCCATCACTTCATTTTTTACACCATTGAATACCCTTTTAACAAAGCTTTCATCTATTGTGATATATTTAATGATTACACTTATAAGATATTTTTATATTTTAACTTATTTAGGGAATTTAATTATTGTAAGAAAACTATATTATAAATACTATATTATTTGTTTTCTTTATATATATATTCATCCAGTTATCCTAATAATTATTGACTATGTATTTTATATAATTTCATCCACATTTATAACATGTGGTAAACATTGATTAACTATTTCACATTATAAATTATTCTCAAAAATATGTAAATATCTTATATATTACAATAAATATTGGAAATTTTAGTTGAGAGTTGTAACAATAATTATATTTCACACTAATTAATTGGATAGTGATTTATATATAGAGATTCAATGTTGTAGGATTTATTATGACACCATAGAATTGGTGGGTAGCCATTTCTTAAGAGTTTATTATAACAATATACCAATTTGGTAGCCTTTTATTTGTAGGTTTTATTCTCTTATATTTATAATATTCATTTATCATTAATTTATAATTTATCATGCATATTAATGATAATTTTAGTTACATTATCTAATGTTTTATTTGGGAATCATTCTCAACTCATTTTAATGCTTATTATTTCACATAATAAGATTTTTATCTCATAAAATTATATATAATGTGGGTATATTTTAGATAATATAATTTTTTTTATTCATTTATATATATATAATGTTTATTGAAACTATATAAGTATTGTAATATATAAATTGCAGTTATAGTTCTCAATTTTTTTTAAAAAATTATGAATCGAGAAATAAAATGAATCTCATTTATTTTTTATTTTTTTTTAAATAAATATTCAATTATTATATAACAAAAGCTATTAGTATGTTTCTAGTAAGAAAAAAACTATTTAAGGAAAATTTTCTCAAAAAATTTAAATGGCTCTCAAAATCCTCCAAAAAAATGTAAAATAAATTATATATTTACGGTAATTGATTTAGAATAATAGAGGAAGATTGTTTTATGATTGAAAATTTATATTCTATACCAAATAAATGTATAAATAATGATACAAACAAATACACATCTCAACCTCATTATTTAATGTAATAAGGTGGATAGAAAGTCTAAATTCTATATCAGATTTATATTGAATATCGATGATTATTTATTACTTCTCGAAATTTTGATGTTGGATTTCATAATAGAATGAAAAATTAACTTCTACACTTATAAATGATTAAATTTTTATAAATTTATAAATCCAAAAATAATATTTTATTATTATTTAAAAAACATTGAAAAAAAATTAGGTAAAAGCTATAGAGTTGTAATATTGGATTATATTCATAAAAATGTATAAAGATGTAGTTTTTTTATAAATATAATGTAATGATCCCAAATATAGTATCCTACAGTTAGAGTGTTACATAATTACATTTTAATATATTAAAATAATCAAATCCCAAAGGATTTGTTATGTAGTACCCCTGGTTTCGGGTACATAACCCGCTTTCCTCACGTTTTTTTAATTGGTGTGTCTTTGATTGGGTTTCCAAAAAATAGAGAGTTTCCATAAAATAGAGAGTTTACATAAAATATATATTTTACATAAAATATATATTTTCCATAAAATAGAGATTTTCCATAATATAGAGAGTTCCCATAAAGTGGGGTGTTTCTATAAAGTGGGGTGTTTCCATAAAGTGGGTTGTTTCCATAAAGTGGGGTGTTTCCATAAATTGGAATGTTTCCATAAAATGGGTAAAGTTGAAGGATGGAAGAATTTGGGGGTTTTTAGGGAGTGTTGGCACCAAAAGGAAGGTCTTATGATCCATACACGGTTGGCAGAAACCGTGTGGTCAAATCTTGCACAGAGGTCAAATCAAGATCCTATTTTCTAAGAGCTTAATCATTTTTGCTCTATTTATTTATTTTTGGATTCAAAACTCAACTAATTCGAGATTACTCTCCCTATAAGTCTTTATAACCCTTCCCACATGAGTTCAATCCATTCTGGAGCCTTCCCTTGGTGATTTCGAGTCCGATTCTTGAGGTATGTCACCATTCTTTACGGATTTGTCATGTTTTCTTAGATCAACTTAGATCTACTTCTCTTATCTCCATTATTTATCATATCTGAAACTATAGTGGGTAGATATACATTTTTTATGCCAAATATTTCATTGTTTAATCATGATCTTTCTAGGATAATATATCTAAGGCCACTCTTGGAGAATCGACTAGCTTCCTTGTGAGTTCTTCGTATGTTGTTAAGGTCTTGTCAAAACCATCAAGGTAGGTGGATTTACTCCCATATCCTCTTTCTAGAATATATTATATTAGATTTAAATTGTTTTATTGGTTGTGAAATTCATGTAAATTTTTTTATTAGTGAAGATTTATGGTTTTTGTGAAATTGCATGATCTTGGTGAATAGTTGTGCAAAGGGGGTTTTGTTTCATGAATTTAAAATGTTAATTTTAAATTATGGATTTTATGGAATTTATAAATGTTTTATGAAAATAGGGATTTTGATATAAATGGTTTTCAATAAAAATATAATTTTATTTATGTTTTTTGGAGTTGAAATGGTTTGGTATTGAAAGGGTTTTAATGGAAATAGTTTTCAATAAAAAAGGAGTTTTTATTAAAAGGTTTATTTTGGCATAATCATTGGGAATATTTGTTGTGTGTTCATATATCATATATGGGGATGGTTGAAATATGACCTTGTTCTCGGTGCCAAAGGTTTAATGGCACATTGGAATTTCATATACGGGGCTTGGTTGAAATATGACCTTGTGCTCGATGCCAAAGGATTAATGGCACATGGAAAAAAATTACCTTGGGATGACATGGTAGATCGACGAGAAACCACTCATGAGTTTGGAACTGTCATAATGTATCATGCATGGTTGGTCGCATGGGTTTTAGTAATGGTTGGGTATGCCGATATAGGGATATTGGAAATTGTTGTAAAGATTGTTTGTTTATTTTTCAGAAAAAATATCTTGCTGGAAAAATTGGTTTCAATTACACTTGTATGGTTTTAGTAATGAATGGTTTTGGAAACTTGTTTATATTTAGTTATAACCTAATTTTGAGAGAGAAAAAATTATATAAACCATTTTATATAAATGTTTTTAACTCTTCTATCCTAGTGGCGTGAGTAGGGAAGTCATTGGGGAAAACCTACTGAGATTTATACTCACCCCTGCTTTGGCACTTTGATGCTTTTGTAGATGATATCTTCCAGGAAAAGGGAAAAGGTAATGTTTCACACTTGTTTAGAACTACCTCATGATGTTGGGATTTTTGGAGATTTTATAGCTTTGAGCATGTAGAGCATGGAGTCTTGAGGTCTTTGGAGAGTCTTGTGTAGTTTATCCACTGTGTACTCTGATGCTTGGTTATCCTTCTGTTGTTGCTTTCTTTGATGTGGTTTTGAGTGCATGAAGTTGTTGAGTTGTCTTTCATTTGTTCATGCATCATATAGTGAATGTTTGTTTATCGTTGGTAGGTTTATTGGTTTATTTCTTAAAGGGTAAATCTTCCCTCACTTGTATTTGAAACCCTTCAGAATTTATTACCAGCCTTTGGCATCTTGGGGATGTCACTTAAATCCTAGTAATGACTCGTTGTACTCTCAAGACAATGAGAATTGGCGGGTCATTACAAATGGTATCAGATTGTTCGGTCCTTTCCTAACAAGTAGTCATCGATGTTCCTAGTTTTGGAGATGAAATCTCTTCTTGTATATTCCTTGGGTGGGAATCTTAGAAAGGAGTAGGATTGTTAGAACTTGAAATGTATAGCATAAAAGGATGTAGATAACCCTATTATGTTGAACTTCAAGTTACCAGGGAGTTGGCTAAATAAGTATTTCAAGACACTTCTAGGATTTTGAAATCTCATTGTCATGGGTTTAGCCAATTAGATGAGCATGACATGCATTATAGAGGAATGACTTCCCACTAGGAGTGCAGACATCAATTTGAGAAATGGTCATTTTTGAAAAGTATGAAATTTGTTTTCAAATGTATGATTTTGAAAAGACGAATGATTATAGTATTTTGAAAATGGTTTAATTTTTAAAATCATGTGAAGTGGTTTCAAAAATAGTTGAACATGGGAAAAAGGATTATTTGGAAAACAATGTTGTGATAGTTGATAGAATTCGAAATGATAAGCCAAAAATTTCTAGATAGTGAGATTAATGGAGTTTGTTGTTGGTTTAGGAAATGGCACCTGGTAGGCATCATTGAAACCAACCTCAAGAAGCTACAGAGAATGTGGTTGCACCTGAACCACGTGTGAACCAATAGTTGGTTCAGAGTAATGTCCAAGATTTTTAAGCTGAGGACACAGGGAACCAGAGGAATTATCCACGACATGTGGATCATACTATATAGTTCATGAAGCAGAATCCACCTAATTTCTGGGGTGATTCCGAACTCGAGAAGGCGGAGGTGTGGTTATGTAGGATGAATCATATCTTTGACTTCATCGGCACACCAGTAGAGCTAAAGGTCAAACTGGAGACGTATATGCTCTAGGATCATTCAAGTTAGTTGTGGGATTTAGCGGTGAAGGATAAATTAGATTAAGGACTTACATGGGGGGATTTTGAGGAATTGTTCAAGAAACAATTCTATCCCCACACGTTCAAGATACAAAAAATGACGGACTTCTTCATCCTGAAACAAGAGAGTCTATCTGTCATGGAGTATGAATCTAAGTTCATGAATTTAGTACACTTTTCACCAAAAGTCGGTGCTAGTGCCTCTTTAAAGGCATGCATCTTCGAATCAGGGCTACAACAGGAGATTCGATCAAAGATTGCAGTACTTTGTATTACAGACTATATAGAGATGGTGAACAGATCCACTGTGGAAAAATGTGATATCTTGGGATCTATGGGAGGAGGCATGATGATACCTACAGGAAACAGTGAGAACTCAACCACTGGGAACAAGAGAAAAAGGGACACCTATTTCCATAGTGCAAATGGAAATTAGAACCCGACGGCTGGATCAGTAAACCTTATTCCACAACCCCAGAGCAAATCAGGTTGTTTTCAATTTGGTTTGATTGACCACATAAAGTGAGATTGTACAACACAACCTAGAGCATGTCATAATTGTAACAATATGGGACATATTCAGTGCTATTGTTGTAGTGATCCAAGGTCAGGTGCTCAAGACACTTCTCAGCCATCGCAAGCATCACATGCTTTGACTGGATGAGGATAGTAGAATCAGTCTCGTCAGCAGAGTAGAGCTAGCCATGGTGATTCTAGAAATACCATGACTCCTCAACCAGGGCAACCTCAACAAGGAAACAAGGAGAACAGTTTAGTGAAGAAGCAATTGTAAGGGGCTGATCAGATGATTATTGATGATCAAACTGGACCATCTACAGTGAGAGGTATGATTATTTTGAATTCTCTCTTTGTGCAAGTGTTGTTTGATATTGTTTCATCACATTACTTTATTGATTCTCATTCTGTTGACTTGCTATGTTTAAAACTGGAAATGATTCCTTCTTTTTTGAAAATTAAAACTTCTCTTGGTGAAAGAGAATATCAAGCCTTTGTGTGTACATCATGTTCTATAACTATTGATGGAGATGAGTTAAAATGAGACATCTCAATGTTGGATATGGATGTCTATGATGTAATCTTGGGTATAGTTTGGCTGAAAATGTTCAAGGCTCAAATTGACTGTTATAGGAGAATAGTTTGTTTCATGACTGAGGATGGCATCGAGCATCTCTTTAGAGGAGAGAGGATTGTAAATAAAGGTTAAAAGATTGTGTTGGCACCAAAGGTGGGAACCATATCTTAAAAATTGGCAATTTTTACTTTGGAATCAATGGAAGAGATCAAGGAAAATAGTTTTCCAGATGTTATGGATCAATTTCCATATGTCTTTCCCAATAACTTCTCAGGGTTACCACCTCTAAGGGATTTGGAGTTTACAATTGATCTCTTTCTGGGTACCATTCCTATTTACCTTCCAACTTATAGGATGGAACCAACAGAGTTATGGGAATTTACAGTGTATTTAGAGGAGCTATATATCAAGGGTTTCATTCGACCAAGTATGTCTCCTTGGGCAGCACCGGTTTTGTTTGTGAAGAAGAAATATAAACTCTTTGGCAGTTTGTTGATTATTGTAATCTTAACCAAGTTATGATAAAGAATAGATATCCACTTCTATGAATTTATGATCTATTAGATCAATTAAGAGGAGCTCAGTGGTTCTCCAAGATTGACTTTCACTCAGGATATCACCAATTGAGAGTTTGGAAAGAGGATATTCCAAAGACAGCTTTCAGAAGTAGATATGGACACTATGAATACGTAGTCATATCTTTCGGTCTAATGAATGCACCAGTAGTCTTCATGGAATTGATGAATCAGATATTTCAAAAATATCTAGATTCTTTTGTTGTGGTGTTTGTGGACAGCATTTTAATCTATTCAAAGGCATGGGGTGATCATGAGGTGCGCCTGGAAATAGTATTACAAATCTTGAGAGATCATTGTTTGTATGCCAAATTATCAAAGTGTGATTTTTGGATACAAGAAGTACGTTTCCTTGGCCATGTAATTTTAGAGAAAGGTGTTTCCGTTGATCCTAAAAAGATAGAATCCATTTTCTCTTGGAAACCACTGAATAATGTGTTCAGGATAAGAAGTTTTCTTGGTCTATCTGTTTACTACTGACTCTTTGTGTGTGATTTCTTATGACTAGATTCACCAATTACATCTCTGAAAAATAAGAATACCCCATTCCAATAGAAGAAGGAATGTCAGAAGTATTTCTAGGAACGGAAAGTTCAGCATAAATCAGCACCTATCTTGATCTTTCCAGAATCAGGATAGGGGTATGTGGTGTATTGTGATGCTTCAGGACCAGGTTTGGGTTGTGTTCTCATGAAAAGAGATCACGTGGTTGCTTATGGTTTAAGTCAGTTGAGGGTTCTTGAGAAGAATTACCCAACACATGATTTGGAGTTAGTTGCAGTCATCCATGCTTTGAAAACAAGGAGACATTATCTCTTTGGTGAGAAATTTACTGTGTTTATGGATCAAAAAATCTTGAAACACATTTTCTCACTACAAGATTTGAATCTAAGGAAAAGGAGATGGATGGAGTATCTCCAAATTTTTTACTTTGACTTGATGTACACACCAGGGAAAGGAAATTAGGTAGCGGATTCATTGAGTATAAAGTTATATCCTCAGTTGGCGAAAGAAGCATCAGATGAATGGTTTTTGATGTTAGTATTGGCCGACATGCATGTGGAATGTGAAGACCGAGGTGATGTTGCAGTTTTCTTTTCTTCTACACTTGTTCATGATTTAGTAAAAATGATCGAAGAGGCACAAACATTTGATGTAGAATGTCTGGTTGTAAGTTCAAAACTCAGTGGTGGGGAGATCATTAAGGGCTAGAAACTTGATGGGGGTTCAGTTTTATGTTTCAAAGATCAAATGGTTGTACCTATGGTTTGTCAGGAAAAAATCCTTCATGATTACCACCATTAAATATGGGATGTACATCCAGGTACAAAGAAGATATATAAGGCATTTAAGTCACAGTTTTGGTGTAGTGGCATGAAAAGTAAGGTGGTCCAGTTCATCTCGTGGTGCTTAACTTGTCTGCTGGTTAAAGTAGGGAATTAGAGACCAAATGGTATGTTACAATATTTTCCCATCCCAGTGTGGAAATGGGATCAAATAGTAATGGATTTTGTTATAGGTCTTACAAGAATGTTCTAGATACACATTTCCATTTGGGTGATAGTGGATCGTCTAACCAAGTCAGCCCATTTCATCCATATTCGTGAAACTCATACGGTGGAGGATATTTCAAAAATCTATATCTAAGAAGTGGTAAAGAGGCATGGTGTACCAGTATCAATAGTCTTAGATAGAGATCTGAGGTTCACATCTCATTTCTATATATCATTACAGCAAGACCTTGAAACTTAGTTGACTATGAGCATCGTGTAATATCCTCAAACGAAGAGTCAATCCGAGCGGACAATACAAACGTTGGAAGAAATGTTGCGGGTTGTGTAGTGGATTTTGGTGGCTCATGGGAGGAGCATATACCCTTAGTGGAGTTATCATAAAATAATAGCTATCAAGCCTCGAAACTCATGGCTCCATTTGAATCATTGTATGGGTGTCCTTGTCGTTCTCCACTATGATGGGTGGAAATGGGTGAAACTTCACTAGTTAGGCCAAGATTGCCCACGAAACAACACAAAAGATCTATTTGATTAGAAATAGGATGGAGATAGCTTAGATTCATGAGAAATCTTATATAGATCAACATCAAAGACCATTGATGTTCATTGTGGGTGATCATGTCTTCTTGAGGATCCCTCCAAGGCTTGGACATCGTCGTTTCGGGAAGCAAGGAAAGTTATCTCCTAGATACATTAACCCTTTTGAGATAATAAAATTATAACAACCCTTAATGTACATACATGGTTAATACATCAAAATTGAAGCATACTTATTACTACATATAAAAAAACCATGAAAGGACCGTATTGGTATAGTGTCTTTAGAAACTGGGAAACATAAACAACTGATTCATAAAGCATCTACATTGTCTCCCATTTATTTCATCATATCTATAGTCCCTTTTTGGAATATATTAATTAATACCCTTCTTCCTGACCTGGGTAAAGAAAACATACAAAAGGGTGAGCTCAAATGCTCAGTAAGGGTAAACAAAAGAAATATCAATTACATCAAATTCATAAGAACATAACATTTAGAAAATCTTATCCTGCAAAAGAGATCATAATTTCATAACAAGGGATAAATCATGGTAGTGAAGTGTAATCCCAATAATCATAAATTAAAACATGAAACTTTGTGGCATACACACATATTCATATAGAATCATTTCTTATTAGTCAAGACTCAATTCCAAGACTATCTTAGTGGAAAAAGTCTATTTCTGAACCGAGTTCACTCCTCATTTCAGTCCTGTTTCACTGAACCGGTTTAACCTGCTGTTCCAGCCATGTCTATCTCATGAGATATAAAATCTTTACCCAATGCATTGGAGGGAGATATAGGTCCCACCCATCTCATAATTATACCATTCTTCTGTGTGCCACAAAATCATAAACCATACATTATTGGATAACCCATGTAATAAAAATGGGAATCTTAAACATCGTGACATCATAAAACAATTAATATAAGATAAAGGAATTCATAAAAATAATTCCATCACAACATAATAAAATCAATGTAATAATAGGGATAGAAACAGAACCCTTTATTATCTTATATGGAAAATAATTTTGATAAAACATTTGAACTCCATTCTTGAGGAAAATATCCTTTCTACTTCAAAAACACTTTTCCTTTCATAACATGTCATACAATTCTAAAATAAAAGAATTTGATTAAAAATAAATGTGAAAACTTGTGAGGGAAGATTCTTGGAAATAATGTTTTAAAAATCCATTCATGCCGTCTAAGTTAAAAAAACATTCTTCTCATACTTTTGTCGGAAAAGTCAAAAAATACCTCGTACGAAAAACGACAAAAGATTCCTTTCATATCTTTTACTAAAAACTCACCGAAGGGTAAAATTGGATTTAAACAATTGTAGGTGTATGGAAATAATATCACATATTGAGGAAACATGGATGTGGATGATAAAATACACCCTAGTAAATACCAAAGTATAAACAATCTCGGATAAAAATGAGACTATGATATTTTCCCTTACCTTAGGTCTGATTTTCTTCGTAAGTGTCTGAACCTCCTGTATAATGATTTAAATAATGTTATTGACTTCTTACCGAATCATAATTATTGTTATGATATCATATATGGTCATATTCTTATCTTCTTATTAGTAATATTTCATTATTACTTGTTATTCAGGTGTTTATTACTTTTTGTTCTTATGCGTGTTTTGTCGAATAAATTCTTATTCTTCTCTTTAGGTTATAGATACCTAATTTCCAGAATGGTATTAGTGTAATATATGTCATATTTATTCATTCAATTCATTTATATAATCATTATTAAATGAATATCATGTAGAACGAGTCGCATCACATCGTGGAGACGGTATTCTGTACGTACGCACGAGCGATGATATCATTCCCATGATCGTGGAATTGTATTGGAGTGTATGTATACTATTTCAGAATAAATATCACTTTAAAATAATCATCTATAGTTATTATTTACACCATTATACCCATCCAAGTAAGGTGGTGGTGGAAAATAGATTACACCACGGCGTGGAGACGGTATTCCGTACGTACGCACGCGCGGTGATTTCATTTTTCGTAGGATGGATAAATGGTGAAACAAGGTTGTTTCATACTTATAATAACATATCATTATATGAGTGATATTTATGTTATTACTTCATAATGAAACAACTAAAGAAGAAGAAGTGGAAGAAGAAATAAAGATGAAAGAATCAGTAACGGGCATTACCTCTTCTTTGAAGCGCCTCTTTGAGATCTCCTCTTAGGGCACGAAAATTGGTCTTTGAAGAATACCAGGACCTCTAGGATGTTTCTAGGTAAGTGGGGAAGTTAAATAGTCAGGTATTTTCCGAGCTTGAAGTCTCAAATTGGTTTGAGGAGGAGAGGGAGGAGGTGCCCTTTTATAAGGGAGGAGAGGGGCACCTTTGGAAATATAAGAAATATTAGTTTATATTAAATCCTAACCCCACATAAAAACTTCCAAAATGACTCATATTCAAATATTATATGAGATAGGATTGTAATCTCATCAACCAATAAAATTTATACATGTTAGGAATTTATTTTAAACATTATCAACTTGATTTATCCTTATTTATCAATTTAATTTTATTTGTGGTAATAATATTCTAAATTTTAAATTATTATCAATAATTACATATGTGTTGTGAATTTTCCATAATTTAACACTTTATGACATTTTAGACCATATAAATCTTAATTTATAATTTTTAAATATTTTTGTGATTTTTAAACAATTTTATAATATGTTATTTTTATAAAATAACAATAGTGTCAATTTTGACACTATTCATTTATTTGAATTTAAATAAAATATATACAGAAGATATGTTCAAAATAAAAGCTTTAATAGATTCATAAAATCTCATATTTATCTAGAAAATTAGTGGACCACATTAAATAGTTCATATAATATTTATTTTAATATTTTTAAAACCATTTATTTGATATTTTAATTAATAAAATAATTTCAACATCACTATTGTGTCATAATTAATGATAATTATTTAATCCCTAAAAATTCTAAATAAATTACTATTATGTACATAATTGTATTATCTTTCTGGATACTATTCATGTTTGAAGTTTAATTAAGTTTATCACCAAATAAAATTATTATACTTATAAGATTTAAGAAAGTTACATGTTGTCACATTCTTTGGTTTTAATAATAATTAAATTATTTTCATGTAACAAAGTCCATTAAATGAATATAATCCGACCCTTAGGTGATATGGGTCTATGTTTAGTCATCCAATAGGATTTTGGTAGGTGTTAGGGTAATTTTATAATCTTATATTTACCATAAATTACCCGATTTACCTTTAACTATGGTAACTAAAATTTACCGTAGTTACTATTCATAATGCCCAAAAATAAAAAATAGCCTATTAACATAATTTGGACCCATTGATTCCGAATATGGAATCCATTTTTACAAATTCAAAACATATAAGTTGCAGTAATTAATTTAAAATAAATCTCGTTGTTAAGAAAATGGGTTTTAGAAGTTAAAACATTGCCAAAGATTGAAATGATTTTACCTATGAATTCAATGTGAAATTAATGTTAATGGCATAAATTATATTAAATGGTAAAAATATATTCTATTTATACTTTAAAACCATTCAATATTATAATTTTTCCATATAAATTATCTAGATGAAAAAAGTTGTTTTTAATTAAAAATTAGTGTGTTTTTACTATTCATCAAAATATAAAAGTTATTAGAAAAATATCAAAAATTTACCCGAAGTAAATTTTTATACCCTAATTCAAAAGAAAAATTTTATTTTTTCAAATTGAACTTATAAACATGTCAAAAACTAGATTTAATGTGGGTGTGCCATCAAAAGGCGGCAAAACTGCATTTTTTTAAAAATACTTCTTTTATCCAAAAAAACTGATTTTGCTTTCATACCTCATTCTAGAAAATGTACAAGTTGAATTAAAATGTTATAAAATTAAAAATTCAGTTAATACTATTCATAACGGCTAGTTTTAATAATATTTTAATAGCATATCGTTGTTTAGTAAAACTCGGTATTGCGTATGACGCAAGCTATCGAGGAAGGTCGTGGTTGCGTGTAAAGCAAGCTGAGCTAATGTTGTGTGTAGTGAAAGATTCCTTTGATTATTTATATAAAAACAAAATATTTCTCATAAATGTCTCGGGTGTTACATTCTACCCCCCTTAAAATGAATTTCGCCCTCGGAATTCGTCACTTTGTAACAAATAGATAAGGATACCTCTCCCTCATCATATCCTCAAGCTTCCATGTAGCTTCTTTTAATTGGTGGTTCCTCCATAAAACTTTCACCAAGCGAGTGGTCTTGTTCCGTAGGACTTTTTTGCTACAATCCAGAATCTCTATCGGATTTTCTTCATAAGAAAGATCTTGTTCCAGAGGTACAAATTCTGAGCTGAGTACATGTGAAGGATCAGGTATGTACTTTCTCAGGAGAGATATATGGAACACATTGTGAACTTGAGAGAGATTCGGTGGAAGCACCAATTGGTAAGCTACCTTACCAACACGATCTAGAATTTCAAAAGGACCAATATATCTAGGGCTCAACTTTCCCTTCTTTCCAAATCTCATGACCCTCTTCCAGAGAGATATTCGTAAGAACACTTTATCACCCACTTCAAACTCTAGGTCTTTTCTTGGGTTGTCGGCATAACGTTTCTGTCGATTCTGAGCTACTCTTATGTGTTGTTGAATAGATCTGACCTTTTCTGCCATTTCATCAATGAGATCAGGTCCTAATATCTTTCTTTCCCCAACTTCATCCCAGCAAGTTGGAGTCCTGCATTTCTTTCCATAGAGAGATTCATAAGGAGCCATCTGAATACTGGAGTGAAACCTATTATTATAAGAAAATTCCACCAAAGGTAGGTGTTGATCCCAACCACCTTGGAAATCTATAGAGCAAGATCTCAACATATCTTCTAGAGTTTGAATTGTCCTCTCAGACTGACCGTCTATCTGAGGATGATAAGCAGTGTTGAAACTCAACTCTGTATCCAGAGTATGCTGAAGACTTCTCCAGAACTTTGAGGTAAACCTCGGATCCCGATCAGATATAATAGAAAGTGGTACTCCATGCAATCTTACCACTTCCTTTACATATATACTGGCAAGATGATCCAGAGAGAAATCTTCTCTAATAGTAATGAAGTGTGCAGACTTTTTAAGACGATCAACTATGACCCAGATAGCATTATTGCCTTTGGATGTTTTAGGAAGTCCGGTGACAAAGTCCATAGTGATGTTTTCCCATTTCCATTCAGGTGTGGGTAATGGTTGTAACATCCCCTTAGACTTCTGTCTCTCAGCTTTAACTTGCTGACAAACCAAGCATCGAGAGACATATTCAGCAACATCTCTTTTCATCCCATCCCACCAGAAGTACTCTTTCAGATCCCTATACATCTTCGTGCTTCTCGGATGAATAGAGAATGAAGAACTATGAGACTCATCCAGCAGCTCCTTCTTTAATTCTGGGATGGGAGGAACACAAACCTGATTCCTGAACTTTATTATCCCATCACAATCAAGGTTGAATTCAGGTACATTTCTCACCTTCTTTTGTAACTCTACATCTTCTTTCTGTGCCTCTTTAATCTTCACATGTATAGATGGTTGAACATTCATTTGAGAAAGATAAGATTTTTCCCCTTCCATTATAATTCCAAGATCCATCCTTTGTAAATCCATAAATATTGGATCTTTTGTGATCCTCATCATGGATAAGCTAGCATGGTCTTGTCGACTTAATGCATCTGCCACCTTGTTTTCTTTCCCAGGGTGGTAATGAATTGAGCAGTCGTAATCCTTAATCAGCTCCAACCATCTTCTTTGGTTCATATTTAGCTCCATTTGTTTGAAAATATACTTTAAACTTTTATGATCAGTATAAATATCACACCTTTCACCATAAAGGTAATGCCTCCAAATATTTAATGCAAAGATTACCGCAGCTAACTCTAAATCATGAGTTGGGTAATTTTGCTCATGGATTTTCAACTGTCGTGAGGTATAATCTATCACCATATCATTTTTCATGAGAACACATCCTAGTCCCTTCTTGGATGCATCACTATAGATCACAAACCTTTCTCCACTACAAGGCATTTTGAGCACAGGTGCACTGGATAACCTTCTTTTCAACTCCTTGAAATTCTCTTCACATTCCTCCGTCCAAACAAACTTAACTCATTTCCGAGTCAAACTGGTGGGTGGATTAGATAATTGTAAAAAATCATTCCCAAAACGTTGATAATATCCATCCAAACCAAGAAAACTTCGGATCTCGGTTACTGTTGTTGGTCTCGACAATCTTTCGATAACCTCTGTTTTTGCTGGATCCACAGATATCCCCTCTTTTGAGATTATGTGACCCAAAAATGCAACTTTTTGAATCCAAAATTCAAACTTGGTAAATTTGGCATAAAGCTTCTCCTTTATTAGGGTCTTTAATACAATTCTCAAGTGATCTTCATGTTCTTCCTTGATCTTTGAATAGACAAGAATGTCATCTATAAATACTACCACAAACTGATCAAGATAGTCTCTAAAGACTCTATTCATCAGATCCATGAAGATAACAGGGGAATTAGTAAGACCAAATGGAATTACTATAAATTCATAGTGTCCATACCTTGTACGAAAAGTCGTCTTTGGTATATTCTCCCTTTTTACCCTTAATTGATGATACCCTGAATGAAGATTAATCTTGGAAAAGTATTGAGCTTCGCGTAGTTGGTCAAATAGGTCATCAATGTGTGGGAGAGGATATTTGTTCTTGATAGTGATCTTGTTAAGTTCTTGATAATCAATGCAGAGTCTCATTGATCCATCTTTCTTCTTAACAAATAGAACAGGTGATCCCCAAGGTGATGCACTAGGGCGTATGAATCCTTTATCAAGATTCTCTTGGAGTTTCTTCTTCAATTCTTGCAACTCAATTAGGGCCATTCTATAAGGTGTCTTTGAAATAGGCAAAGCACCCGGTACGAGTTCTATTGAAAACTCAACTTCATGATTTGGTGGAAGACCTGGAAATTCCTTCAGAAAGACATCATCAAATTCCCGTACAATGGGCATATTATTAATCGTGACTTTCTCTCCAACCATTTGAGATAAATAACCTTCATTTAGTGGAATCAAGACCCATAAGATGGATGAAATTTCAACTGGAAGGTTATGTTCATCCTTGCATCGATAGATGATCATAGATTAATCTAGAATATGAAATGTGACTTTCATTCTTTGGAAATTGATAGGAGCTCCATATAAAGAAAGCCAATCCATGCCAAGAATCACATCAAATTCCACTATAGGAAGGATCATAAGATTTACAGGAAGCACTTTCCCACAAACTTCAATCGGAGAAGAATTGTAAACTTTTGATGCTACTGTTTTGCCATTAGGAGTTGTCATAGACAACTCAACATCTAATTGTTGAGGTAATACGGTGATACCCTTAGAAAATTCTTCATAAATAAGAGACTGGGTGGATCCAGAATCAAATAAAACATTTTCTACTTTAGAGTGGATGGTAAGTGTACCTCTCACTACTTCGTTGTCGTACTCCACATCGCCGATAGTAATTGCATTTGACTTTCCTTTGTCTTTGGCCTTAAAATTTTGTTGACGTCGATCATCATCATCAACCCTTGGATTTGGGCATTGATTGGCATAATTCCCCATCTCTTTGCACTTGAAACATTGAAGTGTAGTAGGTTCATTATGTGTATCCCTTCCTTTGTTTTCATCATTAGACATCTTCTTCCCATTATTTCGACATTCAATTGCCTGATGACCTTCCTTTCTACACTTATAACATTTGTTTGTCCCCTTAAGACAATTTCCTCCATGTTTCTTTCCACACTTTGAGCATAATGGAAAACTCGTCTTCTTTTCAGTGTGGTCTTTATATTTTCCTTTGAATTCCATTTTCCTCTTCTTATCAAACCCATGTGACTGATGGGTTACACCAATCTCTATCTCAACCTTGAGAGCACATCGAACAATTTCCTCGTAGCTATTGAAGTCCTTTATGGCTAATGCCCTTCGAAGACTTGGTTTTAAGCCACTAAAGAACCAATCGATCTTACTCTCAGGTTGGATAATAATTCTGGAAGCGTACCTTGCAAGTCTTGTAAAATTTGCTTTGTAGGTACCAACGGATTTATCATCCTTTTTCTTCAGTTCAAGTAACTACTTCTCCATCTTTGTTCGAAGAATACAAGGGAAATACTTATTGAAAAATAAGTTCTTGAAATCGTCCCATTCCATGGACTCAATTTCATCCCTTTGACTCGTATTCTTAATAAGATTACACCATTGATCAGAATCACCTTCCAAACGATACAATGTTAAGATGACTTTATCATGTTCATAACATTGAAGAACTGAAAATATATTTTTAGTGGTACAGATCCATTGTTCAGCCACTAATGGATCAGAAGACCCGCTGAATAAAGGTGGACGTTGCCTCATGAAGGATTCGACAGAATGTTGCTCCTTCCTTTTCCCATTTGAAAGTCCTGCATGATTCATAGCTTGAGAAAGTTGCGTGAGCATGGCTACAATATTTTTCATTCCAGATCCCATAAATTATGGTTGCTCAGGGGGAAAATCATTGCATTGCCCATCGCATTCCGTATTAACACGGTTTCTTCGGGTTCCAGCCATTGACTAAAACCAAGAAGAATAGTGTGAGAAACACTAATTATAATAGGAAAACCGCATAATCAAGAATAAAATTTCACACTTAAGGTCTTATCATAGGTTATTCATGGCCATTTCTAAAACACTAAGATTGTTTTCTATGGTTAGACTTATCCTTAGGGTTCTTACTAAGGCTTTCACATCCTAGTTTCCAAAGGTTGACTATACCTTTCCTCTGATACCAACTATAACAACCCTTAATGTACATACATGGTTAATACATCAAAATTGAAGCATACTTATTACAAAATATAACAAAACCATGAAATCACTGTATTGGTATAGTGTCTTTAGAAACTGGGAAACATAAACAACTGGTTCATAAAGCATCTACATTGTCTCCCATTTATTGCATCATATCTATAGTCCCTTTTTGGAATATCTTACTTAATACCCTTCTTCCTGACCTGGGGAAAGAAAACATACAAAAGGGTGACCTCAAATTCTCAGTAAGGGTAAACAAAAGAAATATCAATTATATAAAATTCATAAGAACATAACATTTTAAAAATCTTATCCTGCAAAAGATATCATAATTTAATAACATGGGATAAATCATGGTAGTGAAGTGTAATCCCAACAATCTTAACTTAAAACATAAAACTTTGTTTCATACACACATAATCATAGAGAATCATTTCTTATTAGTCAAGACTCATTGCCAAGACTATCTTAGTGGACAAAGTCCATTTCTGAACCGAGTTCACTCCTCATTTCAGTCCTGTTTCACTGAACCGGTTTAACTTGCCGTTCCAGCCATGTCTGTCTCATGAGATATAAAATCTTTACCCAATGCATTGGAGGGAGATATAGGTCCCACCCAACTCATAATGATACCATTCTTATGTGTGCCACAAAATCATAAACCATACATCATATCATAACCCATGTAATAAAAATGGGAATCTTAAACATCGTAACATCACAAAACAATTCATATAAGATAAAGGAATTCATACAAATAATTCCATCACAACATAATCAAATCAATGTAATAATAGGGATAGAAATAGAACCCTTTATTATCTTAGTTTGATAAAACACTTGAACTCCATTCTTGAGGAAAATATCTTTTCTACTTCAAAAACACTTTTCCTTTCTTAACATGTCATAAAATTCTAAAATAAAAGAAGTTGATTAAAAATAAACTTGAAAACTTGTAAGGGAAGCTTCTTGTAAATAATTTTTTAAAAACCCATTCATGTCGTATATGTTAAAAAACATTCTTCTCGTACTTTTGTCGGAAAATTCAAAAAGTACCTCGTACGAAAAACGACAAAAGATTCCTTTCATATCTTTTACTAAAAACTCACCGAAGGGTACAATTAGATTTAAACAATTTTAGGTGTATGGATATAATATTACATATTGAGGAAACATGTATTTGGATGATAAAATACACCCCAGTAAATACCAAATTATAAATAATCTCGGATAAAAATGAGATTGTGATATTTTCCCTTACATTAGGTCTGATTTGCTTCGTAAGTGTCTGAACCACCTGTATAATGATTTAAATAATGTTATTGACTTATTCCAGAATCATAATTATTGTTATGATATCATATATGGTCATATTCTTAGCTTCTTATTAGTAATATTTCATTATTACTTGTTTTTCGGGTGTTTATTACTTTTTGTTCTTATGCATGTTTTGTCGAATAAATTCTTATTCTTCTCTTTAGGTAATAGATACCTCATTTCCAGAATGGTATTAGTGTACTATATTTCATATTTATTCATTAAATTCATTTATATAATCATTATGAAATGAATATCATGTAGAACGAGTCGCATCACATCGTGGAGACGGTATTCCGTACGTACGCACGAGCGATGATATCGTTCCCATGATCGTGGAATTGTATTGGAGTGTATGTATACTATTTAAGAATCAATATCACTTTACAATAATCATATATAGTTATTATTTACACCATTATACCCATCCAAGTAAGGTGGTGGTGGAAAATAGATTACACCACGACGTGGAGACGGTATTCGGTACGTACGCATGCGCGGTGATTTTATTTTCCGTAGGATGGATAGATGGTGAAATAGGGTTGTTTAATACTTATAATAACATATCAGTATATGAGTGATAATTATGTTATTACTTCATATTGAAACAACAAAATAAGAAGAAGTGGAAGAATAAATAAAGATGAAAGAATCGGTAACGGGCATTACCTCTTCTTTGAAGCGCCTCTTTGAGATCTCCTCTTAGGGCACTACAATTGGACTTTAAAGAAGACCAGGACCTCTAGGATGTTTCTAGGGAAGTGGGGAAGTGAAATGGGCAGGGATTTTCCGATATTGAAGGCTCAAATTGGTGTTAGGAGGAGAGGGAGGAGGTTCCCTTTTATAAGGGAGGAGAGGGGCACCTTTGGAAATATAAGAAATATTAGTTTATAATAAATCCCGACCCCACTTAAAAACTTCCAGAATGCCTCATATCCAAATATTAGATGCGATAGGGTTGTAATCTCATCAAACAATAAAATTTAGACATGTTAGGAATTTATTTTAAACATTATCAACTTGATTTATCCTTATTTATCAATTTAATTTTATTTGTGGTAATAATATTCTAAATTTTAAATAATTATCAATAATTACATATGTGTTGTGAATTTTCCATAATATGAAACTTTATTACATTTTAGACCATATAAATTTTAATTTATAATTTTTAAATATTTTTGTGATTTTTAAACAATTTTATAATATGTTATTTTTATAAAATAACCATAGTGTCAATTTTTACACTATTCATTTATTTGAATTTAAATAAAATATATACAGCATATATGTTCAAAATAAAAGCTTTAATAGATTCATAAGATGTCATATGTATCTAGAAAATTATTGGAGCACATTAAATAGTTCATATAATATTTATTTTAATATTTTTAAAACCATTTATTTGATATTTTAATTAATAAAATAATTTCAACATCACTATTGTGTCATAATTAATGATAATTATTTAATCCCTATAAATTCTAAATAAATTCCTATGATGTATATAATTGTATTAGATTTCTGTATAATAAGAAATTGATTTTTTCAATAAAAAATTTTACAATCCTTAAAGAAATTATGATTGTACAATAACTTTTACCACTTGTAAATTTTCATGTAAAATCCCCCTGGATGAAGTAATTAAAATAAAGACATAAAATAAAATTAAGTATTAATGGATCATGATTTTATATTTCAAAGGGTAATTATATACACCGTATAAAAGTTAATTGGTGCACAATAAAAAATAAGTATCTATGAAATGGAAAATTGAGATAAAATACCTTACCCCACAAAAACTTTTGATTAAATGTTCATCAACCTCGTGTATAGTGGATTTAAACATGTTATTAACTTAAAAATTACTATATTAATAGTTATAATTTTTAATATGATCATTTAATTACAACTTATCACCCATTCATTAATAATCTCTCATGATTTTAATTTTTTTGGGTGTTAATTTCCTTCTTTTATAATGTATGTTTTGTTTTTAAAGATCCAGTTATTCCACATATTACATAGTTTAATAATCTCTAGAATAATAATCATGAAATAATTATAATATATTTATATAAATTATACTTTTAATACCAATAATAAATTTTGGATATAAGAAAATATGTATGTTATGATAATTGAGATGGTAGTTCGTACGTACACATGGGTAACATTCCCATTTTATAATGATCATAATGGAAAGAAGGTATGTAATATATTATATTTCCATCATGATACTAATATAATATATATAAGATTATTTCCTTTAATATACTTATATATTATCCATGTGTTTTGGTGATGAAAATAGTGTCGCATCATTTTGTAAATGTGGTAGTCCACTTGTATACAAATGGTGTTATCAGATTTCATTGAGTGAAAAGGTAAGAAATGGAATGATTTATATTAAATTTTAATAATGATAAATATGTAATGAATATAATAATTATCTAATTTATATCATATATAATCATTAAAATTATTCTTATTACCTTCCATGTAAAGAATTAGTAAATTATGAATCACATCATTGGGTGAGGAGGTTGTCCTTCATGCACAGGAGTGACGTTCTCATATCTCATAAAAAATGGAAATTAAAAGAAATTATATATGATATAATGAATATATAGGTATAATTACGTAATAAATATCATATATATATATATAATTTATTTCAATAATTATATAAAATAGTTAGAGGTGGTGATGGAGAAATAAATGACATATGTTCGTCAAGCGGTAGTCAGAGGAACACACGAATGATTATTTCATAACACCTTTGACAGAAGTGCGTTTGGTTTTTAGTCATGAAATGAACATTAAGAAAACTTGTTATATGTAATGTATTTATTTTATTATATCATATTTTATTTATATTTGTTTAAGGATATGGATGAAAAAATAAAATAAAAACGCTCATTGGATAATGTTACCTCTTCTTCAAGTATCCTCATTTAGTTTTCACCAAAGCCTTCTTAGGTTAGATTTCATCCCAAAAAAATCTTACATTATTAGATTAGGTGTTTTGGGAAGTTATTTTTCTAGGTAATGGTTATACCAAAAAAATTTGAAGGTGCTAAGATGTGTGGAGAGTGTGTGGCCTTTTATAGGTGAGCAGAGTGACACACTATTAATTTTTTGAAAACAATCAATCATACCCACATTTTATCATAGAGAAAGCCTCCAAAATGGTTCATTATATTTCCTATAAAATATTAGGCTGTAAATGGACACCCAATGGGTGTTTAATTAGTTTTAAAATAATTTTTATCCCTTATCTTTTTAGTTTAACACCCCGGTAAATCTATTATTACATTAACTGTAGTAATTAGTTTTTCTTGTTTTCACAGTTCATTTGGGTCAAAAATTATATTCACCATATTATAAAATATAAATTGTGTTTATTAAAAATATGGAATCAAATTTTTAAACTTTAATTCATATATGTGAAAAACATTAATTTAAAATTAACCCTGTAGAGAAGATGAGAATGCGAGTTTTTTAAGAGAAATTGTTTAAATGTTCACAATGTTTCTAAATCAAAATTAAATATGAAAATGATTAAAATAAGATTAATTTTATTAATTAATATATAATATTAATATTTTTAGATTAAATCCAGTTTAAAATATAATTTAAAAATAAATATAATTTGATCTAAAAGGTAGTTTTGAATTAAAATTTAGTATTTTCACTATTCATCAAAAAATGAAACATTTCATAAAATTATGAAAATAATATCCTAATATAATTTTGAAATTTTTATTTCAAAAATTATGATAATTTTAAAATATAAATTTTCAAAAGTGATATAAATTAATTTTCTATTATCTCTGCAAAGTATGATTAAACTATATTTTAGAAAAAATAATGTTTCTCAAAAGACATTTTTTTTCTTTTAAATTATTCTTATTTATTTATAATAAATATATATCCAAGATTTCTATAATTTTTTTACCACTATTCATACGATCCAATTTAATGGATAGGTTATATATATTATATTAAATAATAATATTTTAATAATATTTCTCACTTAATTTAAACATAGTGTTTTCTATAACATTAGATAAACTCAGTGTTACATGTAATAAAAGCTAAACATGGTGTTGTATATAACACAATATAAACTCTGTTTTGTGTAAAATACAATCTATTTAAGGTATTAAATTTATTTAAAAATATATACATCATAAATTATCAGGATGTTATATTCCCTTCTATGCTTGGTGTTTCATGTCACACATGTTCTTGAAAACAATATTATTCTTTTAAAAGCTGGGTTTCTTGCATATAATAACCCTCTGAATGTTAATTTTTTCCTTAAATTTAATAAATAATAATAAATTTATTTAAAGTATGTTGAAAATATATGGATATTATTTTTTATAATATAATGAAAATTTTATATTTATTTGAATTATGATATATAATATTTTAAATTTATTCTATGGAAAGAATATGTTTATGAAATAACCATGATTATAAATTGAAGCATATTTTCATGAATGTTATAGGATGTCTAAACGAATCATGAAATGGTTTACTAAATTTTATAAGTTTTTTAAGGATATATTATATCCAATATAATAGTTAAGTATCTCACCTATGTTACATAAATGAGATGTAATTACTAGAACTAATTGCAACACCCCAATATACTTTAATAAATTTCTATTAGAAAAAGTTTATTTTCATTGATATCATGTGATACACACAACATTGGGTTTAAAAAATGTGATACATAAATAAAATATTATTTAAACATGACCATTATGACCTAGTCATTAAATTAGTGGCTATTAATAGTACAAACTAAAATTTAAAAATAATGGTTATCTATTGATAAAAAATAAAATAATAATTATTTATGAGAAAAATAAATATTTTCTAAAAAATACATTTCTAAAATAAAGATTATTCACGCTTCACACACATCATTTCAAATTAAATATTAACACTGTTAGAAATTTTATTTAGAAAAATAAAATCGTTTTTGAAATCAGCATAACAAAATTATCTTAGGGTGAATTTTGGGTTTTTTTGGAAAGTTTCATTTTTTTGAATAGTTAAATATACTAAATTTTAATTGAAAACTAAAATTTCATTTAAATAATTTATAATATTTTATTATACTATTAGTTGTTTATGTAATATTTGATAAATTTTATATTAATTAATACAAATTAGTTCATTAAGATCATTTTAATATTGAATTTTGATATAAAGACATTGTAATCTCTTGAACATTTTCTCTTTAAAAACCTAATTTATTGTCCCATTAATATGATTAATGTTTATTAAAATTTCCAAATTATACAAATATATTTTTGATAAATGGATTACATATTTTAAATATGCATAATTTATAATTTCTAATAAGTTCAACAAAATTTTTGACCAAAATGAATTGTGAAAGAAATAAAAATAAATTATCACAGTTAAGGTAAAAACTAATTTACAATATGGGTTAAACTAATAAGATAAGGGTTAGAAATTACCTAATAGAAAATAAAACAGCCATGTTATGTGAATATTTACACCTTATTTATTATAATATCAATAATTGTTCATTTTTTAAGCTTCTAACATTATAAAAACATGGGTATGATCGAATGTTTTCCAAACATTACTAGTGTTACACTCATCTAATTTATAAAAGGTCACCCACTCTCTTCTCTTATTCACACCTCCAAACATATTTAGACCAGATATTAACTTCCCAAATAACTTCCAAAAATCCCTCCTCCAATTCTATAAGCCTCATATTCGGAAAAAATCTACCCTACGATGGATTTTTTTTAGACCTGTTGAAGATACCCAAAGAAGAGGTAATGTTATTAAATGAGCATTTTATATTATTTCTTCCTACAACTCAATTAAATCTTATTTAAATATTATTATATAATAAACATATTATATAACATACACTTATTTTTTTTTTATAATATTTTAATGACCCAGAAGTTTCTACACTTCCATCAAAGGGTTTATGAAATCATCGTCCAGGTGTATGGTAAATTACCACCTTGTGAACTGATGTCAATCATTTTTCCACTACCACCTCTCATGGATGTGTATGATTATGGATTTAAAGTATATAATTCATAATTATAAATAAATTATAACTCTATATTCATTATATTATATTTAAATTTTTACATTCAAATCCATAAGGGATATGATAACGTTGCTTGTGTGTATGGTGGACTACCTCTCCACGAAGCGATGTGATTTATCTTTCACTAACCCATTACATAGAGGGTGAGAAGGATAAATTCAATGATAATATTTGATATAAATGAAATAATTATGATATTAATTAAATATTTTTTATTTTAAAAAGATAATATATATCATTTTTTTCTTACCATTTCACTCAATGAAAGATGATAATGTCGTTCGTGAATGTGTGGACTAACGCCTTGATGAAACGATATGAATCTCTTTTCATCACTATACCACATGAATGATATGAATAAGTATACTTAAAGAAATAATATGGTATATAATATATTTTTATCATTATATAACAATAAAATACTACTTACCTTCTTTCTATAATGATTTTCGTAAAATGGAAATGTTACCCATGCATATGTACGGCCTACCACCTCCATGATCATAACATACATCATTTTTCAAAACAAAAATTCATGATTGTTCCTAAAATAATAATTGATATGTATATATGATTATTATTTCATGATTAATATTCTATATATTATTAAACATTATAATATCTTAAACCATCAGATCTTTCATGACAAAACACGCATGAGAAAACAATGCAGTTAACACCCAAAACAATGAAAATAATGAATGATTATTAATGAATTGGAGATAAGATGTTATAAAATAAGAATATATGATATTTTAAATGTTAATATGGTTATGTTATAAGTTAATAATTTGTTTAAATCCACTATATATCTATTTAAGTAATTTTTAATCAAAAAGAAGCATGATGTAATAGATTTCACCTCAATTTCATTTTATTGAAGAATATTGTAATGTTAAAAAGATAATTTATTTTATGTGATGTATATGCCAATAATTTTACAAGAAACATCATTATTAATTCATAATTCATATTATTTTATATTTCACATTGAATCATTTCATCCATGATTATTTGACATGAAAATTACCAAGCGGTTAAAGTTATTGTACAATCTCACTTTATTTTTTGATTATTATATTTCTCTTGAAACAATTACTTTACTATAATAATTTATCATTTAGAGTTATAGTTCTCTTAAATATTATCATTATTATATGATGTATATTATTATTTTCTAAACCATGTAACATTTTTTACATAAGGTTTTTACAATGAATGTTATTTGATTAACTAAGGAACTACTGATGAAACTATATCCTTTACTCAGTACGAATAGTTGATGATAAAGAAAAAATATTATTTATTAAACTGATTATTATATTTATTATGAATGGTTCGGACATGAAAGGAATGGATGGAACCTAATTATAGATATTCCCTCACTGAATTATTAGGTCTCATGAGACAAAACTTCTGGCCAAATTAAATGATTTTCTACCTATTGTTTTGAACTATCTTGAGGGTGGATCTTGAAAGTAAAGGTTTCCATGTTACTAAAACATGACATTAAATAATAAGCATTTAATTAATTAATAATTCATGTATTTTATTTATCCTTGATATGTTCTCTATAATATTATCTCTGTATGAATTTTATTCACAATTATTGATTAAAGGTAATTTATTTTCAGTTATTTACCTTTCCATGTTAATTATTCCTTATATTATCATAAAAGTAAAGTTATTTAAATTTCATATTTTTTAGTTATTTAATTTAAATTTTGATTATAATTATTGATTTGTGATTTATTCTATTATATATAACCTTCACTGAACATTTTATCCCACCATTATTTTATTTCCTTTACCTAGGATATAAAGAATAATTCTTGGAATGAGTTTTCAACGATGCATTTGTATTTCTTTTATTATGTATTATGTTTTATTTTTTATTCCCAATGTAAAATGGGTATCATGTATGTATTTGGTTTTCTAAAACATGAAATTTGATCAGTTTTTTTGTATGTGAATTCCCTATATCTATGCCAATGTAATAAAGAAGACACAGACTCCATGTGATTGGGTTTAGGTTCATTGTATTGGTAGTTCTATTTTATTCCCAAATGGAATTTTTCAATGAACTAAGATTCACCTCCTCAAATTATAAGGGTTTACCAAAAATAGTGAGGTTCTATGTAAAAATTATGAAAATGATTACATGGTAACCTAACTATATATAGAGGATAAAAATAATATCATGTATATATATATAATTTATTCATACATTTAATAGAACCATTTATAATTGTATAATTAATAAATATTACCTACATTTTCTATGACACAAAATAAAATGCAAGTAAATATAGTCATACATAAAATGAATAAAATCATAAATGATACTTTTCCAAATTTATGCCGTTAATATTTTTCTTAACAATCATTCAAGAAATTTTTTCCAAAATCCACAATATTAATGAAAAATGACACATGAATCTATAAACATCACCTTTTAAGTTTCTCTACCCTTTATCACTATTGTGTCACTATTCTTGTCAATATTATTTAGTTATAGTAATATTAAATATTATATGATTTTGGTTCTATAATATTGAATTTTTTTTATCATTTTTTCTATTTCATGGTTGTTTTTTGGTTAGGTAAAATCATAAATATTTAAAATGAATCCATGAAAATGATGTTATTTTATTAACATTTTATTTTCATGGTTTTTGAATTGGTTTTAAAACCATAAAGATACTTCTTAATATCCATGTGATTTATATAATGTTTGATGATAACTTTCACATCTAGAATATAGTTAAGTGAAATAATATGACCCAAACTATGGGTAGTGTGGTGTTCATGTCAACGGCTCCTACATGGTTCAACCACAATTTGGAATACCAAACAGTCAATATATGTTGAGAACCAAAAATAACTAAGGTTGTGATTTTACACATTTTTCATCTTCACAGTTCATTCTCCTTTAAAATTTTGCAAGATCTACTTCAAGTCACTCAATGTAGAGCTTCATCTCTTGACACTTAACATTTGGCCCATTTTTCAACTTTTATGTGGGTTTCATAGTAAATAACTAACCATTCTCTTATTTTATCTTCTCTTCTATTCCCCTTCCTTTAATCATATATTTATCCTACCTATAAAATCATCAAATCATTGAATAATATTTTATTATGTTTTTATGTTAATTCAAAGATATTGATTTGACATTTTTGGTATTGTTGATGGTGATTTTTCACTCATTTGGATGTTCACCATGGATAGAAATGCATTGGTACTTGATTCCCTAGATTATATGAAGTTTATTTTCTGTCTTTACTTTGTTTTTTAATTAATGAAATTCCTTAGACTTTAAAAAATCATAAATTATAATTATTTCTAAAATCAAAGATAAAATTTTAAATTTATTTCTATGTATTTTGGTCTTGAAATATAGGGTTTTCTTCATGAATTTCATGTTTAAGATTTGAAATTAAATTTTTTCCCATGATAATAAATTGAGAAATTAATATAATGCTTTATTTAGGGAATTTAATTATATATATATTCTATTCGACAATTTTTTTATTTTAGTTGAAGAAACCATCTTTCAAAATAAGATTTTAAAGAAAAGGGATTGATTTCATTCAAGGTGATTTCAAAATATTTTTGTAAGAAATATTTTCTCAAAAATAGTTAAGGAAGTGTAATAATAAATTGATTTCCCCATTAAGTATGATTAAATACATTATAAAAATATTTCTTAATATTTATGAATCCATCATTATTCCCTATATTATTTTTTCTCTTTTTGGATTGTGAATTTTATGTGCTGGTTATATAATTGAAAAAGGGGTTGTTTCATGTAAGGGTGATAGTGGTGTGATGAGATTTATTGTAATTTAAGTATTTTAGTATCCATTGATCATTGATATATTTTTTATCACCTAAAATTTATATTGGTCATGGTAACTTAGTGGACTATGAGGGAAATCTTAATTCATGATACTCTAGTTAGGTCACATAGTTTCTATTATCCCCAAGTTGTTTAGATTCCTCATTCTAGGGGGTGCCTTGGGTGAGGCATGTTTTGTTAGGTTGGGTGTATTGTATATTGTTTGGAATAAATATAGGATAGATATAGGTAAATGAATATAGTGTTCATTGAATCATATAACATCAGGACCCATGATATATCCCAGGAAACTTATTCCATGGATACTGATACCATGTATGGAACTACATCTTTATATTTTTTTCATCCCCTTATTCATGCATGATAGTGTAAAACCTTTCATTATAATTATTTACTTCTCACCCATTTATGGTTTTACCTATTTAATTTTTTTATTTTCTTCATTAAATGGGATTATTATTATAAATTAGTCTTCAAAGTCTATTTTTATATTTTCCTCAAGTAATTTTGTTTAAGTGGTTGGATTTATGGTTTTTTATTTATAAGAAGAATTTGAATTTAGAAATACTAGTTTTATTATGTTTTACAATGAATTAATGGCTCATGTTCACCATAGAACACAAATTTGATATTAAATAAAAATAAATTTCTTTCTTTTTTAATGGAATGTGATTTGTATCTCTTTAATCTTGATGAAAATAAAAAATCATTATTTCCTATTATATTTTATACATTAATTAATGATCTATTAAATGAAAGGAATTACATATAATACTTGGTGAGATTTTACTAGGCCTATTATCTCACACTATGTAGACACACTTGGTTGTGTCCATCTCTTATATTTCATAATAGTTAAGCATTTAGTTGTAAGATATATTTTGGCACTCATTTGTCATTGATGGTTAGTTGGGTATTTTGCGTCATAATGGGTTATGTAGACATTATTTTAAGACATATTTTGAGTATTTTTTTAGATTTTATTGTATCAACATAGTCAATAATCATTTTCATGTGATTATTATATTATTTTATTGTGATTTTGCATACTTATTTTGGAAAATTCATGGTGCAATAGTCCACACCTTTTTGTTGCCTTGAGAAGGTGGTAGGATATTACTTGGCCTTAGGTGACAACACTAAGACACCAATGGATGGAAATAATTACTAATGGATTAGATGAAATTGAGGGTTTATTTTACCTTTGGATATAAAAACCACCAAACTAATATATCCAATCCATAAACTACTATATAATTCATGAAAATACTATAATACAACTCAATGTATAACAAACCAAAAAAAATATATATGAGAGTACTAAGTGTAAACAAAAACTAATATCAAAATACAAAGAGGTTGACACAACCAAAAAAATTAAAAGACTAAAAATAGAAAAACACAACAAATACTAGCATTATCCATGCTCCATGTAATTCCCCTTGTTCTGAACCAGATAGAAATTCTAAGGGAATTTGAACTTTTGACAGTTACTGGGTGGACAATTTTTTAAACTAAGAATAGGAATGTTTTTTCTGAGATTCATAACACTTTGATGTGTATATTTTAAGAAATTAAATTAATTAAATTAAAATTAAAATGGAAATAAATTAAATGAGGGTAAATTAATAATAACGATGATGATGAATTTTTTTATTATAATAACAATAATATTATTCTTATTGTTAATGTAATTATTATTATTATCATTATTAACCTTAGTTTTTTAAGACTCCAAGTGGAGTCTACCTTCCTCCTTACCCATGATTCACACACCCAACCTCTTTGACCCTACCTCATGCAACTCCCCCTTCAACCGAACCCTATAGGTGTGCGAACCCATCTCCTTAGAACCTCTCTGATTCATCAATTCCACCATTTTTCATCATTATTCTCCTTCAAATCATCATGATAAGCCTATATGCTCTCTCCACTTCCACTTCTATCCAATTTTGGGGTCTATAGTCACCTGGTTTCCACTCATCCAAAATTAGTATTATAGTTTAATTTATATTTTTAGTTTTTTTGTGTTAGGGAATGCGAATCATCTCTCAGGTCGTGTTTGTGTCTATTGTGACAACCTCCATTGAAGGCGAAGTGGTTTGGCTTGATTTGGTTCACCACCAATGGTTTAAGTTAAGTCTTTCCTTCATTATTTAATGTCTCTTAGTTAATATTTAGAGGTTTTTAATTTATGATTCCTTGGTAGTTAATTTTAGGTGTGTTGGTCCTTTCCGAATTAATTTTGAGTTCCAATTAATGTGTGTTGTGGGTTTTGACCAATTTTGAAGTCATGAATACTTATAATTAGGTATGAATATATATAAATATATATCAACCATGTTTGTGCTCTCTCATGGAATGGGAAACATGTGTATTGGATTAAGGGATGTGTGTGTGTGTGAAGGTGTGTGTGTGTGTGCAAGTGTAGGGCAGTTCTGGGTGTTCATTGATAAATATGTAATGTGTCAAGTGTTCATCTTGGTTTCTTTGAGTTAGGATACCTATATTTATCATTAAATTTGATATTTCATTAAATTACTCACTTCTCGCACATCATTTTGATGTTTATTTGTGTTGATTGATTTTTAGAATAAGTTTTCAATTATTGTTAATGATTTTTTTGAAAAAAAAATCATGTTTTATAAAAAACCCCTCTAATGGATGTGTGAAATATGTGAAAACCCATAGTGATAGTTTATTTTTATTTATCTTTCTTGGAATTTTTTTCTTAACTTCTTTATTTCTTAATGCCTAGTCTAGATTTATGGAATTCTTGTATATGTACCTTTTTGGTTATTTCTAAATGACGTTGCTTCCTTTGATAAATAATAGATGAGTCAAGTCACCTCCTAAGTGCATGGCCCAACTTTTAATTATATTTACTAGTGTAGGGAATCTATCCTCTTCCCCTCACATTGTCTCTTATTCCATGTCACACCATTGTGTCACTCGCCAAAACCTTATGGTGATGCCTTGTTATCGATTATTAAATTTCTTGGTTCTTTCTATCATGTTTTTTTGTCCTTCTATTATGGAGAAACCTATTAGGGGTCTTCACCTTACCTCTTGGCTACCCCTTTGGGTGTTCGCAACCTAAATGGCCTTTTTCATAATGCCTTGAGTTGTGTTTTACCTTTTGTTGAGTGTGTGCTACCAGAGACTAATTTCCTAAATTTATAATTTTATTTAAAATTGGGAATTAAACTATGGACTGGGCCTTTGAAAATGAAAATGCCTAGTTCTTATTTTTTAGCCTTGTGCATATGCTTGTGTATGTATATTATTTCTACCAAAGTGGGTTGGATTGGTTTTATAAAATACATGGTCAATATTGGTATCTTGATACCTTGAGATTTCATTGATGACATATGGTTAAAGGCTTGTTAATTCCATGTGTCTCGAGTTTCATTTAATTGTTAGAGCTTATTCCTTATTATTAAGTATCTTTATTGAACCTTGATTATGTTTATTTCTTATTACCTAGTGATGTTTCTTAGATCCTTGTGTTACTTTTGTGCTAAATACCTTATGCCATATTGATGGATTTGATTTTTATTACTTGATAGCCTAAATATCTTATGGCCTGCGTTAATTGTTTGACAACATTATTTATATATATGATTTCCATGTGATATATGTATTGATATTTTCCTTGAAATGTGCTTTAGAAACTATCATTTACTTGATGTGGTTTGGGTGAGAACATGGGTTTTGTATTAAGGACTCATGGATAGACTCCCATGCTCAGGTGGTTAAACCATGACACGTCGAGGAATTAGTGTTTTAGGCTCTCAAGGAAAGGACTCCCTTGGGATTTTTATTATACTATTTGGTGATACCAGTTCCCAAAGGGGAAACTGAGGATAAACCCATTGGAAATATGGCTATGCCAAGCCTCGGGTTATACTCAGTCCCTTACTTGTGATACCCAGGATAGACTCATGGTTAACATACAATGAGTGATACTTAGAGCATCGAAAGGATCAACTTGGATAGGTTCAGTGGCATTGGATATTTTGAATGGATGTACCGTAGTGATACCTCAGTGAGGGGCTTAAACTCCACTACTATATTTCATAGATTTATTGAATTACATTGATTGATTTCTTTGGTTAGTTTCTTGTATTATACTTGTTATTTATTTTTATATCAGAGCATGCACTTGTGACTTATATCTCTTGATTATTAGTATACTTACATGATGACATTGGAATTAGACCCCAAGCCTATGCACAAGCTTAGGGGTGCACTTCCTTGAGTTTCCTTATTACTTTTGGAACTGGTTCACATATTATTCTTACACAGGTACCTCCTTTATAATTTTCGGATTAGGCCAAAGAAAGTGATATAGGAAGGTTTTCCACTTAGGAACCAAGACCAAGTTACTATTTTTAATTGTTCTCACTCTATATTTATTTTATATGGAACACTTATTGATTTATATTGCATTTTCTGGATTGGGAAAGACACTGTGGGTGTCGGCCTATTGAGATTTATATCTCACACCCTACTTTGGTACCCTTGGTACCCGAATAGGCCATATGTTTGCAGTGTCTAGGTTGTTTTCTCTATTTCTTGTACCTAGGAGTTAGGAGAAAAGGACCAAGATTGAGCTCGAGATGCTCATGGAGATCAACTGTGGGGATTTTCTATCTTTTTTTTATTATTTTACTATATTGTAAATAATTTTTTATTGTTTATTGCTTTCTTTCATGTATCATTACCATGGAATGCATTCATCTATTGTATAATCTAGTGTTGGCCACTTTTGTTATTTTATGTCAAATTTTTCTTTCGCAGTTGTGTCAATTATTGATTACTATTTATACTAATTTTTGTTCTTGTTATGCTTACGTTATCTATTATATATTGTTAATTTTTTTCATACTATGTTCTATGAGGGAATAGTATCCCCATGGACACACCCTAGTCCCTTGCTACTAGTTGGCAGAATCTAGCATTCGGGGAGATCTGCTTAAGGTCATGTGACCCACCGGTCTAGCTATCGGTTCAATGGTCAGTTAGTCTAGGATGTTACAAAGTTGTATCAGAGGGTTAATTTTTTCTTGGTATTATTATTTTATGTTGATATACAGGATACTAGGAATGTCTTAGCACTTGGATAATAGCCGTGTTTAGGATTAATCACCACACGTACAGGAAATGACCAAGTGGTCAGGGCTGGGAATTGATGTTCATGTATTTCAATATTCTAGTTGATATGATTTCACCTCGAGTTATTGGTGTAATTTCCACTTCTTAGGGATTTATGGAATTTATTTTATTTTACCATTGTCTAGGTATGATAAGGATAAAGCATTACATGCTTCATATTAGGCACATAGATAATTCACATGCCATGAATATTCTATGACAAGTAGTTTCATATGTAGGAAGCTTACTGATTTAGATTGTGTTCCTTGAGTGATATGTCATGTTTTTATTTTATTTAGAATTCTTTCTTACATAAAATTCTTAGATGTTAATAATCCATGGTTCTATGCCTATTCCATGTCTGTGTTAGATGCATGTAAGATATGATAGTTTTGTATTAAATATGTAATTGATGACATGTACTATGGTTATTTCCTATGATTAGTGGGATCCAATATTCAATTTATGGAGTGTATGGGCACTTCATAAATTGGGGGATGGAAGCCCATATGACCATTATATATATATATGACCATGTGTTATAATTTTAAATGGTTTCAAATGTATAATATGTTCAAATTGTTACTGTAAATGAATTGGTTAACCTTATGCATGCACAACTGGGCCCAAATAGGTCATTTGGAGGCATGTTTCTTATGGGATGTCCCATTTGGGTATTATTAATTTCTAAAATTAAGAAATTTATATTGGATTTATTTTTGAAGAACTCGGGTTGGCTTAATAGGACCCTCGTAGGTCGCCTTATCTGTTAAAAGAAGATAATTTTGATAAATTCCCAAATTATGACTGAATGTCAAGAAGTTTAAATTTTTTAACAATGAATCTTTTCAAGACATTCTTGCTTTGGAATGATGTGTTAGTTAAATATTTTAAATTGTTAAAGATTAAAAAAAATTAATTAATTAAATTTCCTTAAAATGGAACCATAGGTGGTTCCCTTTGTTTAAACCCTCGTGTAAGGGTAGTTTAATGTTTCTCTCTTAGTTTCCTTAGAATGGAAGCGTGAGTGTTTTTCATGGGTTTTAATTATTTTTATCAATGAATTATATGGCTGGATCTTGAGCCTAATGACTTTCATAGTTGGAACCCCATTATGGTTCGATACATTATGCTTTCGTAAGGGGGTGTCTCGTGGTAGGTAGCACCCTTAGAGCATAAATTCTTTTCTAAATCTAATGAGTTTTCTGATGTTTTGTTCCATTGAGGTGTCATTATACCTAGTATGAATTTTATCTCCTCAATGACACCTTTTCATAGAGGCAATCATGGTACCTTTGATCCTTATTTTGGGTGTGATCATTGAGAAATGCTCGATTTTAGCAAGTTAGGCATTCCAAAGGCATGTTCAGCTACTTCGTAGGTCTTGTAACCCTTTCTTCTCCTTTGGGAATTGTTGATATGGTATGGTGTCATCTAGTTTAATGGTCGAAAGTGGAAATATGAATTTTTGTTACATATTCTATACATACCACCTTATACTTAAATTCATGGGGAGGATTTCCTATAGAAAATATCGAGGGTGTGTCTTCTTACTTATAAATCCTTGGGGTAGTACGTGTCTTCATACGTGGTGCCCGTAAAGTTATTTATGTTTTAATAAACTGGTTCATTTCAGTGAAATAGTTGAGCCTTGTGCTTGTATTTAAGTAATCATTCCATGTCCATAGTAGGGTGACCTAGGTGTTAAAGGTAATCAAGTTTTCCCCAATGTGTGGGATGACTTCTTTGAGACTCGGGTGTTTGACATTATGATCTTTTTTGTTTTAGTTTTATACCATATTCCATGAAATACATGAGTGTGGCTCGGAGGAGAGTCATGCGTGAATCTAAATTCAATCTAATCTAGAGTTATTTGGAGAGGTAGTTCTATATATCTCTATTCTTTTGGTGTCTAGTACACTCCTAGGTGGGGAGCATCATGTTTAATATGATAAATGTTCCCTTCCAAGGAGAAGGAGCACAACCAAGGTGGACCATTGAAAAATGGTTGGTCTTGCTTAATTTCCTTTGAGGCCCATGGGTTTTGAATCTTGTCAGTGCTTTCTTGGAAACATGACTTTGATGTGGTTGGTAGTGTACGCAACCCTTGAGAATCACTATTGTTCATGGTTGACTTTGGTGTTAAACCTTGAATGATCATGTGGTTCCTCATGTAGTACAACATCATGATAAGTTTGTAATGATGTGTCGGTAGGTGAATCTGAGTTTCCTCTTTGAAGTAAAATAGTTCTGGTTTGACCGTTCTTCTTTCAAGTAGTCGGGAAGGATTGAATGGAAAACTACTTAAACCCTCTTAGTGTATTCTTCTAACTAATGTACATGTCACCTATCTTGATTTCGTCCTTAAAGAACTATGATGGAAATGGTATTAAGTTGTGATAAAGTTTTAAAGTCATTGGGCTCAATGGGTGATGCATTTCGTTGTGTTGAGTCACAGAAGTTTAAAATGGTCAAGTGATGTTTTGAATAAGTAACATCATTAGAAGTTGGTTATGAGCTTTGGTGAGTGTTTTTGTCCTAAACTTTATATTCCTTGGGAGAAGGAATCATCGATTTGTTCATAATATGATGGTCATATATGTTGAGCGTCTTTGGGAATATTTTCCTAGAGGGATTAACTAGTTTTTCCTCATGTCAAATGCTTATGGTTGGGAGGAACCGGTTTAAAATCCACCTCCAGGTTTTGGCAGGTGTGGGTTTAACAGGGTCGGCAGTGCCTTTGAGGAAGCTTGTATGACCAGTTTTTGTTTGGATGGTCAGGATTTGACCATTTTTTGTTCAATGGAAACATGCCAGGTGCATCCTTAAAATTCTCAGAGCGTTCTTTGAGAGTAAATTCCAACGATTTAAGATTCATGGATTGAGATTGTACCTTCTCAATTGTTAGATCCTAAGGTGGGTAACACCTTTGGATGGGATCTGAATGAGATAATGACATGATCATGTCCCTAGTAAAATGGGATCAGGTGAAGTGTCTGTTTTTTTTTTGAAGGATTATTGAGGATGATAACTCTATGTTGGGGAGGTTGTAATGTCTAGTGTTTTGAACTACATAGAAATTCTAAGGGAATTTGAAATTTTGACGATTACTCGATGGACCATTTTTAAAACTGAGCATTGGAATGTTTTTTTTTATGTTTCGGAACACAATGATGTGTATCTTTTAAGAAATTAAATTAATAAAATTAAAATTAAAATGGAAATAAATTAAATAAGGGTAAATGGGAAATAATAATAATAAAGAAACATTTTTATAATAATAAAAATAACAATATTATTATTATTATTATTATTATTATTATTATTATTGTTTTTGTTGTTACTATTATTATTATTATTACTAACCATAAATTTTTTTAAGGACCCGAAGTGGGTCTCCCTTCCTCCTTACCCACGATGCATTCACTCATCCCTTATCACGCTACCTCACATGACTACCTATTAATCCGAACCCCATAGGTGTGTGACCCCCTCTCCATGGAATCTCTTTTATTCATCAATTCCACCATTTTTCTTTATGATTCTCCTTCGAATCATCATAGTAAGCCTCTCAGATCCCTCATCTTCCACTTCCAGCTGATTTTTGGGTCTCCCATCACCCAGTTTGCACTCGGTAAAACCTTTGGTTTTACGTTTATGTGTTTTTTCAGTTTTTATTCAGTGTTAGGGCATGTGAATAGTCTCTCATGTTACATTCATGCATGTTTCGACAACCGCGGCTGAAGGTGAATCAGTTCAACTCTATTTTATTTGTCTCGAATAGTTTAAGTTGATTATTTACTTTGTTATTCGATGTTTCTTAGTTAATATTTGGGGATTTTGTAATTTATGAGTCCCTGTTAATTAATTTTAGTTGGGTTGGTCCTTTCTTCATTAATTTTGAGTTCCTATTAAAATGTGTAGTGGGTTTTGAGAAATTTTGAGGGTGTGAACACATATACATAGGTATGAATATATATATATATATATTTATTTATTTATTTATTTATCTCTTACATGTTTGTTTTCCCTCATGGAACAAGGAACACATGAATTAGATTAAGGGATGTGTGTGTGTGTGAAGGTTTCTGTGTGATAGGGTGGAATAGTTTCAGGTGGTCGTCAATAAATATATCATGTGTCGAGTGTTCAGTTTGGTTACGTTGAGGTAGGATCTATATTCTTTGCATTTAATTTGATATTTCATTAAATTATTCAATTCATTCACTTCATTTGGATATTTATTTATGCCACTTTATTTTTAGAATAAGTGTTTTTTTATGATAAATGTTTTTTTATGATAAATGTTTTTTTATAAATAAATCACGGTTTTATAATAAAACACCTCCAACAGAGGCGTGCTATTTGTGAAAACATACAGTGATAGTTTATTTTTATTTATCTAGTTTTGAATTATTTCTTAAGTTCATTATTATTTATTAATGCCTTTTCTAGATTTATGGAATGCTTGTACATGACCCTTCATGGTTATTTCTAAATGAAATTTCTTCCTTGATGATCCAAGGAACCTCCTAAGTTAGTGTCCAAACTTTTAATTAGATTTACCAATGTAGGGAGATTATCCTCTTACCCTTGTTTTATTTCCTATTTCATGTCGTTCCATTATGCCGCTCAACAAAACCTTCCATTTATGCCTTTTTATGACTTATTAAATTGTTTGGTTTGTTCTATCATATCTTTTGTGGCATTCTCTTATGGAGAAACCTGTTTGGGGAGTTTTCCTTGCCTCTTTTCCACCCCTTTGGGTGTTCCCGACATAAATGGCCTTTTTTCTAATGCCTAAAGTTTTGTTTAACCTTTTAGTGAGTGTGTGGTACCATGGAAAAATGTCCAAAATTTTTAACTTGATTTAAAAATGGGAATTGAACTATGGACTAGGCTTTTGACAATGTATATGCCTAGTTATTATTGTTTATCCTTATGTATAAGCTTGTGTATGTATATTGTTTTTTCTAATGTGGTTTGGCTTGGTTGTATAAAATATAGGGTCAATATTGATAGCTTGAGACCTTGAGATGTCATTAATGAGATATGGTTAAAGTAATGCTAATACCACGTGACTCTGGTTTCATTTCATTGTTAGAGCTTATGTTTTGTTGCTAAACATCTTGACTAACCTTGATTATGTTTATTGCTTATTACCTAGTGATCTTGCTTAGATCCTTTGGTTACTTTTGTGATTCATTCCTTATGCCATGTTGACGGATTGAATTGTTTTACTTGATTACCTGAATAGCTTCCGGATCATAGTGCTTTTTTGGTTGCATGATTTATGTATATGCTTTCCATGTGATATATGTATTGATGTTTTCATTGCAATGTTCTTTAGAAACCATGCTTCCATTGATATGGGCTAGGTGGGTTCCATATTAAGGACTCAAGGATGGGCTCATATGGTCAGGTGGTTATAAAACAACACATTGGGGAAGTAGTGTTTTAAGCTCACTTGGAAAGGGCTCCCCCGTGCTTTTTATTATACTATTGGGTGATACTGATTCCCTAATGGAAAAATAAGTATGAACCCATTGGTAAGATGGCTATGCCAATCCTCAAGTGATACAAGGCCCCTTATATGTGATACCAGGACGGACTCATGGTTACCATACCATGAGCGATACTTTGAATTTTGAAAGGATCGCCTTGTATGGGCTTGGTGGCATTGGATATTTTGAATCGATGTGTTGTAGTGATACCTCAAGGATATTCTCTTACTCCACTACTGGATATTGCGGTTTGATTGAATTTAATTGATTGATTTCATTGGTTAATGTATTGTTCTATACATGTTTATTCTATTTATATTAGAGCAACCACTTATGGATTTTCACTCTTATTTATTAGAATACTTACATGATGACATGGTAATTAGACCCCATGCCTGAGAATGAAATTGGGGGTGCGCTTCCTTGAGTTTCCTTGTTACGTTTTGCATTGTTACACATATTATTCTTGCAAAAGTACATCCTTTCCAATTTTTGGCTTAGGTTGAAGTAGGTGGTATAGGATGAGTGTCCGTTTAGGAACCCAGATCAATTTTTTATTATTAATTGTTATCACTCTGCATTTATTTTATATGACACACTTCTAAAATTTTATTGAATTGTATGGATTGGGAAAGATACCATGGGTTCTATCCTACTTATAATTATATCTCAAAACTTACTCAGGTGCCATTGGTACCCATGTAGACCTTATATTTGTAGGATCTAGGTTGTCTACTATATTACTTGTACCTATGAGTTAGGGGAAAAGGACCGAGCTAGAGATCAGGATGCTCGTGGAGATATACCATGGGGATTTGTTGTATTTTCTTTATTATTTACTGTATTGTAAAGAGTGATGTATTATTTAATTATTCCCTTCATGTATCATTACCATGTAATGAATTCATCTATTTTATAAACTGGCGTTGTCCACTTTTGTTCAGTTATGTCAATATAGTATTCCGCTGTTTTTATAACTATTTATTACTGTTTCTATTACTGTATTTTCTTATTATGATTTTGCTATCTATTATATATTGTTAATCACTATGCATACTCTGATGTATGAGGTCATAGTCTCTCAACAGACACAACTTAGGCCCTTGCTACTAGTTGGAGGCCTCTGGCATTCAGGGAGATGCGCTTGAGGTCATGTGACCCATGTTAGGTCGAAATATACAATGTAATACACAAGAGGGGGTAAATTGTGTCTTTCCAGAATCTTCCACAATTATGGATTTTAATACCCTATTCAATGTATTTATTCTATATGAAAATATTCAGATGATAAACATAAAGAATTAATATAGATTTTTATAGTGGTATAGGGCACAAAGATCCCCTAGTCCACTTTACCAATCACTCTCTCAGAGATCTTGGTAAATTTCACTAAAATTGTCATCTTATCATAAGAGAAATAATCCAAAACTATGTTCAGGAAGTTGTCACCTTTACAAGACCAAATAAAAAGACTTATGGTTCTATAATAGAGAACTGATTATCCATAGCTTATATCAAGAAGCTGATACTCCACCACAACTGAGTACGAGCAGTTGAAACTCAAATAAATCAAAAGGGATTTGATTTGTTGGAAACGGGTTAAACATCACAATTTTTGCAGCGCACAATTGATAGTAAATAGATATTCATCTTTATAAATAATATTTTTCAAGAGATAATGAGTTTGAAGTGATATAGGTTTCATATATATCTTCATTTTAAAAGCAGCAACAAAACAGAGCAGTCGCAAACATACAATGGAACAAGATAGAACATGTATATATCCAAAGTGTAGTCCTTTCATTAAAGTTCTTCATTTGATGTAGAAATATAAAAATAATTTCAATAAGTAGTTATTTTATGTGTATCACTTATCACATGTATATTTTAAGAGATATTCTAATGGAATATAGAGAACAGAAAAGACATTCTTTGGTGTTCCAGATCCAAAAGAATAGCCTGAATGGTCATAGAAATTTGAATTTAAATTAACTAGGATATTCATAACTTCCCATATAAATAGGAGATATCTTCTTCGATGAACACACTTATTTGAAATAATCAAAATAATCCTTGAATTGGTATTCATTTTTGTCTTGACCGTTGTAGTAATATCAAATTGTAAACACAGCTTGAAGAACTTCTCCATTGAGAACACAACGTAGGATTGATCTATGTAGCATAGGGTTCCTTTTCTTAGCATACGGTTCCTTTACATAGATTTGGGTTCCTTTTCATAGAATTGGTTTCCTTTGTGTAGCATAGGGTTACTTAGTGTAGTATAGGGTTACTTTATGTAGCGTATGGTTCAAATACATAATGTAGGGTTCCTTATTCATATTTTCATATGTACGTAACATTGGGATCAAAAAGTAACATAGTGGTGATGATCCATACATTCATCCTTGTCAGCATAAATTCCAAAACATAGCATTAATTAACCATAGGTTAAATTTTCCTGAATATAGGGTTGAAAACAGTAAATCCAGACTCCAAAATAAGGTTGTTGATCGATATGCATGTCAATTTTCCATACGTAAGGATGATGATCCAAACAAAAACTCCTTAGAATAACATAGGGTTGATACCTTAGACAAACTTTAGTTTTTTAGCGTAACTTGGTTTGAAAACTGTGTTTCCAGAATCATTCCCATAATGCTAAATTTCTTTAAAATTGAATATAAATTCCTATAAAACTCAATTAACAAAACTTTATTAGAAAACAAATAGGGATTTTTGTGAACATAAAAATCATCATAAAATACAGAGTATTGTTGAGACAATACATTCCCAACAATATCCCCCTTTTTGATGATCACAAACCCATAACATAATCCTTATTATAAATTAAATAAAATTTAGAAATTTTAAATATCACACAAAAAAAAGATAGACATTTTTTGAAATTTCTATTTCAAAAAGATAGATATTTTATAAAGAAAATTTTTCAAATAAATGAAATGTTTTGGTTTAAAAATATTCTCTTCATCTACTTCAGAGATAGTTTCTATAAACTTAAATCTTATCCCCATTTTTTGATATCAAAAATATATTTTGAAAGAATAAATGAAATAAACCACAGTTTAATATAGCACAGAACTATAAATGAATTGTTATGTATTCTCACATTAGAAAATGAAATCTAAGATTGGTAGTGAAGTATTGAACTGAAATAAAAAAAATCTAAATGAAAATAAATTAAATTTGAATATAAATTCAAATGTTTTGAAAGGTTATAGTATAATTCACATTAAAAAAGGGGATTTAAAATAATTAGATAAAATTAAATTTAAATAGGGACTAAGGGTTCTTCTGGATGAGGAATTGCTTGAATTGCACTGCTAAGATCAACCATATTTAGAAATAGGATTTGGAAATGATTTTTGAACACTTTTATCCAATGTTTAATTAGTTTCCTCAAATCACTTCCAACCTTTAAACTTTCAACCAAATTGAATTTCACAAACTCATTCGCAGCTTCATCAGACTGGATGAAAGAGGCAATCTTATACTTTACTTGATTAACCACTAGTCCTAACCAGGATTCATTCAAAGTTAGTTGACTCACCACATTTCTCTGATTTTATAACAGAACATTTAAAGGTATTCTATCACACTAAGAGTTTGTATCCTTCCATTAAAATCAGCCAGCACAAATGTAATTTCTTCAAACCTCCAAATTAATTCTGGCAGTGTCTGTTGAGAAGAAGTAAATGCTTGATTTCTCTATTTGAGATACTGAAACTCTCTCTGAATCATCAATATAAATTCATAAAACATTGTCTTCATGGAAACCTCATATTTTAATGAATAAAATTATCTTTACATCTTGTCCATAATCTTTTTAAGATCTCCAAATGAAATGATATTTTCTTTAAATTACCTCAAATGAATTTTTTGAGCTTCATGCTCTGATCTTGGTACTGAAGAAACTATGTACTCTTAAAACTCTTTCTTATCTAGTTCTAAATGTTCTCTTAAAAAAAACTTGAGCCTCAAAAAGTTTTATCTCTATATCCTGTCCATTAGCCTTTGAATCTAAATATTTGGTAGAATTAGCTCATGTTTTATCAACTTCTAAAATATCCAGGCCTGGCTCACCAGCACTCTCTAGTCTATTTCCCAAATCTAATCCTCCCAAAACACAAGAATCGGGAACAATATGAGTTTTAGGATCAGGGATCTCTTGACTTTGAGCCTCCTACACAACTTTCTCGTCTACTGGTTCTCATGACCTGTAGCTTCTCCTTGTTCACCATGTGGAATGGCATCCACATTTCCAACTACAACCTCAGCAACAACATCTAGAACATTAATATATAGTCTTATACTTCAAACAAGAGAGATGTTTGGTCTTGAATATACTTAATCTTCAGGCCTCTGTCTCACAGATCCTACTGAAGGGATAACCCTTTGCTCCCCCTGAGCAGTTACTAACAACCTATGTTGTTACTCAGCACCAACTGGTAGTAAAATGTTGCATGAGTTTCTCCCTATAAAATCGATCTTCTTGACTATCCCAGTAGTCAATGTATTTTTGTGGTGATAGGATCTTCCAAAAAAATATATTCACAATATTTCCTTTTCTTTATAGAAAGAAAGAAATAATCCTACCATAGGGATAATACTCCATCTTGGCATCTGAGTGACAGTAGTGATTTAGATAACGAAACATAAACCAAGATAAATTAAACTTAACATTATTAAAAATAAGAAACATGATGAAAATGTCTAGATAGAGAACCTTCTAAATCTTATTGGTTCTGGGAAAAATCTCAGATTAAATAAACTTCATCATAACTCATCGTTCAAGAGAAATTTATTTCGTAAACACCTTCTTGAGATCCCTTATTCCAAAAAGAGAAAAATAATGTCCTCAAATGTATCTATTCTATTTCCAATGTTCCTTAAATAAAACTAAATGTCCCCCTTATGGGTATATCTCAACATTTCATCCATTTCAACAGATGATTATAAAACATCATTATTATAAATCTTAGAAAGAATGGAATATTTATTGAAATTGAGACTAAATGATGAATTCATAAAAATAATTAACCTTAATTTCATAAACCATTGGAATACTATATTATACAAAGGAGTAAACTAGGCCTTGAAATTTTATATATTCTTTAATATATAGATTCGTAGAATCTAAATATTCAAAATATATTACCTTTACTTGTAGGAATTTGTGAGCTTTCCTCGTAGCATACATACTCTTATCTAACTTAGCATCAATAGATCTTCATGAAGTTCCATTTCTAAAGGTTTTGAAATATAAGGGTTTGAAGGTTTAGAGTTTTTGGAATATGGGAAACAAAAGAAAGAGGTTCTATGTGAGTCGAATGGAGAGGAGTACAAAATAATGAGAAGGAAAATGATTTTATATCACTGATCGTGGATGTAATATTTTTTTTTTAATTTGAAAAGAAAAAAAATAAAATTCAAATAAAATTCTTCTAAAAAAAATTACAATGAAATCGAATAAAAAATATTATAGATTAAATAAGGCTTACTAATATAAAAATAAAGATCTAGAAATAAATTAATAAACAATCACTTAAACAAAAATAATCCTAACTCCCCCTTAATAAAATTAAAACTAGCACTGGAAGGTAGTTTAGATAAAATTTCAGCTAATTGATATTCAGTATTAATAAATTCTAATGATATATACTTTTTAAGGACATGATATCTTAGAAAATGATGCATTATATCAATGTTCTTAGTCCTAGAATGAATTATATGATTTTTAGAAATATTAATTGAACTAGTTTTATCACATAAAATAGGAATACTATTAAAGTTTAGTCCAAATTCTAGTGGAGTGTTTCTCATCCAAAAAACTTGTGCATAGTAACTTCCAGCAGACACATATTCTGCCTTAGCGGTTGATAGGGAAACTAAGTGTTTCTTCTTACTAGACCATGAAAGTAAAGATTTTCCTAATAAGTGAAAATTTACTAAGGTAATTTTTCTATCTAATCTACACCCTCCAAAGTCAACATCTGAATATGAAATTAAAATAGAATCAGAATTTTTGGGGTAAAGAAGATACTGAAAAACAATTCCCTTTAAATAACTAAAAATTATTTTGACAGCAGTAAGATGAGATTATTTTGGATTTGATTAAAATCTACCACAAATACATATAGAAAACATAATGTCTAGTCTGCTAGCAGTAATATATTACAAAATTTCAATCATACCTTTAAATAATTTATTGTCAACTGGTTTTTCATATTCATCCAAATTAAGATATATATTCTCACACATAGGAGTTTTATATGTATTGTTGTTCTCAAGTCCAAAAATTTTCAATAAATCAATAATATACTTGATTTGATTTAAATAATTTTCAAAAAAATGGTAAATATGAAATCCTAAAAATAAATTTAGTTCTCCCATCATACTCATTTCAAATTATTTTTGATTTAGATTTAAAAAATCGTGAAAAATATTTTTATTGGTTGAACCAAAAATAACATCATCAACATAAATTTGAACTAATAAAATATTAGAATAAACATTTTTCTTAAAAATTATTGAATCTTCCAAACCAATAGTAAATCTCTTTTACAAAATAAAAGAACTTAATCTTTAATACCAAGCTCTAAGTGCTTGTTTAAGTCCATAGAGAGTTTTAGTTAGTCTAAAAATAGAATTTGGTTTTTGAGGATTTTCATAACCAGGGGGTTGTTTAACATAAACTTCCTTAATTAAATAACCATTTAAAATATACAGATTTGACATCAATCTGATATAATTTAAAATTCATTTGAGATGAATAGGCTAAAAGGATTCTAATTGCTTCTAATCTAGCTACAGGAGAAAAGGTATCATCATAATCTATTACTTCTTCCTAGTTATATACTTTAACTACTAATCTGTATTTTTTCTTGGTAATGATCCCTTGATCATCTTGTTTATTATAAAATACCTACTTAGTTCCTATAACTGGATAATTGGTTAGTCTTTATACTAGTTCACAAAGATAATTTATTTAAAACTAGTTTAGATCTTCTTGCATTGTTAATATCCTACTCTCATCATCCAAGTATTCTTCAATAATATTAGGTTCTAATCGAGATAGAAAGGAATAGGATTCAGCTAGGTTTCCTACATTTCTTTTAGTTCTAATTCCTGTATCTTGGTCTCCTATAAATGTTTTTAAAGGAAGATTCTTTAGGGTTCTAGTCTATCTAGGCAGAACACTTTCAGGATCTTAAGTATCATGTTCTACTAAACTGTACTAATCTTTTTTAATATCAAAATCAAAATCATTTTTAAGGTTTTCAAGTCTCATGTTATCAAAAGAGTCAATGGCCACATCAGTTTGATCTTTATCTTTATTGAAAGGGTCTATTTCAAAAAACTTCACATGAACTTATTCTTCAACAATTATTGACTTTTTATTAAACACTCTATAATATTTATAGGTAGCATAATATCCCAGAAATATTCCTTCATCAAATTTTTGATCAAACATTCCAATATTATCCTTGATGTTCAGGATATACACCTTACATTCAAAAAAATTAAAGTACTTTACATTAGGTTTTTTGTTATTCCAAAGTTCATAAGTTATATTTTTGAAAATAGGCCTAATTAAAACTCTATTCATGATATAATAGGTTGTGCTTACCACTTATACCCAAAATAGGTATGAAAACTTTATTCATTCAGCATAGTCCTATCCATTTCTTTAATAGTTATATTTCTTCTTTTAACATTTTTTTGAGCTGTTCTTGGTGTAGATAAGGTGTGTTTAATAACCAAAATTGAGCAAAAAGAATTGAATTCTTCATTCTCAAATTCTCTACCATGATCACTTCTTAATGAAATTATTTTGAAACCTTTTTCAGTTTGAATACTTTTACAAAAACTTTTAAAAATAGTGAAAAATTCACTTTTGAGTTTTTGAAAATAAACCTCAGTAAATCTAGTATAATCATCTACTAAAACATAAAAATATAAGTTATGAGTCAAAATTTTTATCCTTAATGGTCTAAAAAGTCTATATGGATATGTTCTAAAGGTTTTTATGTATCAATTTTGTTAATATATTTGAAAGATGATTTGTGATGCCTTATAATTTGGAAAGCATCATAGAATCTATCATTGTGAAACTTAAGAATAAAAAAGTCATAAAATAACTATTTCTTAGATAATTTATCTAAAACATAAATATTATAGTGTCCAAGTCTTCTATGACAAATCCATGATTCATTTTTCTTAGTAGTTAAAGAATTCACTTTCTATTAACATAATGAATTTAAGTTCAAAGTATAAACATTATAACTTTTAGTTGCTCTAAATTTAAGTTACTTATCATTAAACACACAACAATAATTGTTTAGCCAACGAGCTTGTACCCGAGTGGTAAGGGATCCTACTTGGCATCCATGAGACCCTAGTTCAAAACCGAGTGGAGGTGAATTTCTGGGTTACTGTAGCAGTTACCATTTGGTACTATAGCAGCAGGAACTATTCACCTGATTTGGGCCTTCAGGCCACTGGTTTGGGCCTATGGGTCTCCAGGGCCTTCAGGTCATCAAAGGCCTTTGGGCTACAGGGCTTTCGGGTCACGTAGACCATGGAGTAGCCATGTTCACACAGAACAGGCCCCAGAAGAGGATCAAAGAAACATGAGTAGCATACACTAGATGCAAAGCTAACCGGATTGGAAGAATGAGAGGATATGGTAGCTTTCATCGGGACCAGGCACCGTGCAGCTTTGTACGGGGCAATGCTAGCCAATCAGCAATGCAAGGTGAGGAGCTCGGTGATCAATGACGCAGAAAGCTGGGGAGGGGCAGTTCAAGTGGGATGGGCCTACGGGTCATGTATTGGGCATGGTATGCCTCTGGGCCTTTGGGTCATGTATTGTGGTTTTTCAGGCCTTGTGACTTGGGCCTACGGGTCATGTACGGGTTCCCCTTCAACCCTTAAAAGGAGGATTATCCATAATAAAATAAAAAAGAAGGCCTTCGGGCCATTCGGGCATAATAGTAATTGTTTGAAAAATAAATATAAAATCCAACGCCATAAAGTTGATAAATAATTATCAGATTATGATTTAACCCTTACACATACAGTAATTTATTGATTGATATAGTCTTTGGGTCTCCAGAAGTTCCAACTCCAATTATTTTTCTTTTGGAATTATCACTAAAAGTGAAAAGACCTCCATCCATCTGAGTTAGTGTGTGAAAATTTAATGGAGCTCCACTCGTATTCCTTGAACAGAAACTATCCATATACCATATAGCATTTTTATTCTTGTGTCATATTTCCTTCAAAAGTTTTTAAACAAATGTTTGTTTTGGTACCCTTTCTTTATTGGGTCCAGCAGTGTCAGCTAGCAGAGATATAGGAATCCAGGCCTGTTCTGTTTTTCCAAAGCTTATATTATTAGATTCATACAAACTCTTTAAAATAAAGTCTCTTTTAATTCCATTTATTTTAGGATTTCTCAAATAAAAGTTATTTTTCATATTCCCATTTATTTCACAAAAGTAACAAGTTCCATATTTGGAATTGGGGAAAAAATAATTCTTATACAGTTTAAATTTATCACCCTTACCTTCTAACCCAAATCTTTCCCTTTTAATAAAATTATTTCTAAAGATTTATTTTAATATATTTTCTCCTTTAGTAAAAAATTAGAAGAACTTTTATAAGTTTCTACTTCATCTTATAATGCTTTGATCCTTATTTTATTATCATCATAGTTTGTTGTGGATGAATTGAATTTTTTCATCAACTCTTGATGTTGTTTAAGCAAGGTATCTCTTTCACCTAAAACATTATAAGGAGTATTTTTTTATATAATTATGATTTGTTCTAAAATAATAAAAATTTTCTTCTAAAATTGAATAGTAGGAAACTAGATTATCATTTAAGAAACTACTAGTATAAAAATCATAAGAATAATAAGTTTGTAACTTTTCTTTTTTTTATTGGCCATAAATCACATGTTGTCCTTTAGGTTTTATTTCTATTTCTCTTAATCAGACATTAAAGGAATAATGGAGTTTTTATATACTCTCTAGGTATCTTTCATTACTCTTTTTCCTTTATACTCATAATCATAATTTTTTGATATCTCTTTTCTAGCATTTTTCTTTCGTCTTTCATTTGGGGGCAGTCTGGTCTTATATGACCAAATTTTTTCATTCATAACATTTACTTCTCTAGTGTCGTTATCATCCTTCTTAAAGGATTTTCTAAATCCTCTTTTCTTCTTGTGGAACTTTTTGAACTTCTTAGCTAACTGATCCAGTTCTATTTCAGAATTAGATTAATATAAATTATTATTCACTTTAACTTATATCTTTGATCTTCAGATATGTTTTTGAGATGTTACCTTCATAGAAGTATTTTATTTCTTTATTATAATTTTATGGTCTGAAAATTCATCTTACATTTATAATCAATACATCATTATTTTCCAAATTAATTATTTAATTATCAAATCTTTAACAAGTGATGCTTTTTGAATAGTAGTAGATGTGACATTCCATTTAAAAGTTAGTACTCTCAGTAATTATAAGGCTTGATCGGATTGTTTGATGGGTTCACCTAAGGCTGTAATATTGTTGATATTTTTTGTAAGTCTTCCATTCATCTATGTGATACATTCTCCATAAAACTTTTTAAATGTGTCAAACATCATATTTGTTGTTCCATACCTCATTTGTCTTAAATTTTCTATTCCTTTATAGGCAACTGAAATAGTTTTTCACATTTCATAGGTAGTGTTATGAAACATGATTGAACTCATCTAGTCCAATGCCAAAAATAATAGCATTCATAGCTTTTTAATTCATGTCATATTCAGCTTCTATTTTAGAATCCCATGTTTTTAGTTTCTTATGAATCATATATGGGGTAATGATCTTTGAGTAAACTCTAAACCCAATATTTTTAATATAGATAATCATCCTTGATTTCCAACACCCATAATTTTCACCATTGAAGTATGGAGATTTATCCATAGACATTCCTTTTCTAGGATCATACATTTCCATATTTTTATAGACACTAAAACATTTATCTTTCAATATATTTCTCAAAAATACAACCTTTGATACAAAATGCTATATTGGAATATACAAATTAATACACAAGAGGTGGTGAATTGCGTCTCTCCAAAATATTCTACAATTTTACCTTTTAACACCCACTATAATTTATGTAAATATGCAGTTTTATTCTTATATATAAAAATATTATGTGGATAAACAGAAAGAAAGAACACAACATTTTATAATAGTTTGGGGCACAAAGATCTTCTAGTCCACTCTACCAATCACTCTCTCAGTGGGTTTAGTAAATTTCACTAGAATGGTCCTCTTATCATAAGACCAAGAATCCAAAACTATGTTCAGGAAGTTGACATAATTATAAGACCAAATACAAAGCCTTTTAGTTCTATAATAGAGAACTGGTTATCCATAGCTTAGATCGATAAGCTAATACTCCACCAAAACTGAGTATGAGTAATTGAAACTCAAATAAATCAAAAGAGATTAGATTTTTTTGGAAGAGGTTAAACATCACAATTATTGCAGCACACAATTGAAAGTAGATGGATCTTCTTCTTTAAAAATAATATTCTTCAATAGAGAACGAGTCTGAAGTGATCCAGGTTGCATATAGATCTTCAATTCAAAAGTAGAAACAAAATAGAGCAGTTGCGAATTTATAGTAGAACAAGATAGAACATGTATATCTCCAAAATTTAGTCCTTTAAACCAAGTTGTTAATTTTTTGTAGAAATGTAAAAATAATCTCAATAAGGCGGTCTTGTATGTGAATAGCTTATCACATGTATATTTTAAGAGATATTTTTAAGTAATATATAGAATAGAAACGAATTTCTTTAGTGTTCCAGATCCAAAAGAATATCTTGGTTGGTCACGGAAACTCAAATTTCAATTAACTAGAAGAGTCGTAACTTCCCTTAGAAATAAGAGATATTGTCTCTAATGAACATGGTTCTTTGAAACAATAAAAATGATCCTTTAATTAGTATTCATTTCTATCTTGATTATTGCAGTGATCTCATATTTAAAATGCATCTTGAAGAACTTTGTCGTTGAGAACACAACATAGGGTTGAGTTGTGTAGAATAGGGTTCCATTACATAACGTTGGGTTCCTTTGCATAGCTTAGGGTTCATTTTCATAGCTTAGAGTTTCTTCATGTAGTGTAGGGTTCCTTTTTGTAGCAAAGGGTTTATTTTTGTAGCATACGGTTCTTTGGTGTAGCGTCGGATTCCTTTTCATAGTGTTGGGTTCAACTATGCAACGTATGATTCTTTATCCATATTTTCATATTCATGTAAAGTAGGGATAAAAAATTAACTTAGGGATGATGATTCATATGTTCATCCTTGTCAGCATAAAATCCCGAACAGATCATTAATTAACCATACATTAAATTTTCCAAAACGTAGGGTTGCAAACATTAAATGTAGACTCCAGTGTAAGGTTGTTGATCCATACGCATGTCGATTTTCCGAGCGTAAGGATGAAGATCCAAATGAAAAATCCTTAGAATAATTTATGGTTGATACCATACACAAATGTTTTTTTTATCATAAAATAGGGTTGAAAATAGGTTTTCTGGAATCATTCAGAAAATGCTAAATTCCTTTAAAAAATATACATTCCTATAAAAATCACTTAACAAAACTTAATTAGAAAACAAATAGGGGTTTTTGTGAACATAAAAATCATCATAAAATATAAAGTATTGTTGAGACAATACATACCCAAAAACCCACCAGTCTGACTATGTATTCAGTGGTCAGTTGGGTTAGGATGTTACATTTCAACTCTATAATCCATGCTAAAAAGTATTATGAAAAATCAGTAAAGAAGTGAGATACTTTTCCTTTTCATGTGTCTCAAGGAAAGACATCTAAAAATTCACCAAATTTCCTAATAAGGGGGTGAGTAATGAAACTAAATGCATTTTTTCCAAATGATATCCCTACACATGAAACTAGGATAGAACATGTTATTAAATATATATAAAAAAATTTATATAAAACACTTTAAAACAATTTATATCAATTCCAAACCATTTCTAAAGAAAATAATTTTCATACCAAAATAGTTTTCTAACCCAAATCCATTTCCAAGTAAAGAAACCAAACAATGTATTCAAACCAATTCCCATATTCACTTGGAATTACCCATTCCACTTTACATAACAACACAAACACACTCAAACACATAATCCTGGTGTTACCATTGATGATGGATCTTCACATCCATACTTCTCCCCATTAATGGTGATATATAACAAAAATTTTCCGTCTCATTAAACTCATGATTAACCATTTAATTCAATAACCATGCCCAAACAATATTTTACAAATCATTTCCATAAAATAGAAATTTTATTGAAAATAATTTTGGTCCAAAATTCCTTGAATCAAACCAAAAAACCATGTAAAAATTATCATTTTAATATCATGTTATGACTTTCACTTTCATTAAAAACACCCAATTTTCAAAATTCCATAAACCGTCACTAAAGAGGTTTTCCATAAAAAATTGAACAATAATTTCAAAATAAATTTCAAGAAAAATAGTTAATTGTAAAAAAATACTTCTCATTTTGATAAGTGGTAAAGAGTGTGAATTCACCTACCTTGGAAACATTGGTGAAAATGGAGAATGGAACAAATGCTTCAACAAAACTGAGTTAAAACTATAATAACCCACATTATATATCATTATTTATCATAAACCTAGCCAAATTTCATCATTATTTAAATTGAGAAATTTATATCTATTCAAAATAGAGTAGATATATGAATCCAAGAGTGGTAAGAAGAATAAATCTAAGAAACAACCAAGAATATAGACATTCTATGGAATTATTCATTAAAGAAAACATGATTTTCCAACAAAACACTCCCAGATCATGTGGAATTATCTCTATAGCCTTTCGAAAGAGAGTAATTCATGTTAGGTTATTCATAGAGGAATAATAAGTCATTAATGAGAAAAATTAATTAGATACTTAATTTTAAAATATACTCTTTGTCATACACTATTAGGGCACATGGTTAGGAAAATTGTTCCTTAACTATGAAAATTTCTCTATCCCAAAAAGGATGATTAATATTGAGTGTCCACACATTCTATCCATGCCATGTGCATACCCAGATCCCATAGTCTCACTTTTCATCGTTCTTTATAGGATTTTCATGGATTATACTAACTGTGATCAAACCATACACCTCTTAAAAAGCCCCAATAACATTGAAAAAATCCTCCAAACATTTCCAATCATCTCCCAAACACTTTACATATGTAAAATATATAATGAAATGGATACTTACTTAAAATTGGGGGGGTCTAAGTTCCCCGCATCATTTTCCTTCCCATCCCCATAAATTATAATACTACTAATGTCCCAAAATAGTTCGGTCCATTATTGATCCATTTACTTTTATGATTTCAATGTTTTTTCATGAATCTGACCATATTGCCATGAAACCCACACTATAGTGATGATTGTCCCGTTAAATAATTTCTCTTGCCTATCTGAAATATATACCATCATATGAACCAATTAAGAATTCGGCTATAATTCAACATGATCCCATCCAATCACATGGTCATGGTCAGGCTGATAGTTTTTTAATTGAGATACACGAAAAAAATTGTGCACTCTACTGAATCATGGTGGAAAATACAACTAATATTCCACCTCACCAACTTGTTGAGATTTCTCATAATGGAATATTTATTGAGGTGATAACTTTCTATCCTTTCCAAAAAGACTATAAAGAAGCCTTGTAGAAATTCTAAATAACACATGAGTACTCACCTGGAATGACAAATGTCATTGATGATGATATTCATATGATTTATAATGAATCTGAGCCATATTTGTACTCTTCATGGTCAACTGAATCTTCTCTATTATTTATTTCACAAAGTCTTGGTCTGTAACGACCCTAAATTCTATCATTAGAAATTCTATTCTTATAATTATTTCATACAGTAAAATCAAAAAAATAACATTAAGAACACAATAAAAACTTTATAAACAAATAATTATTGAAATAAAAGTAATTTTTATAAGTTAAGAAACATATACTAATGGAATAGTAACTTGAAGTTTGGAATAGTAACATGACCCTTATGAATATTAAACTGGGTAATTGAATAGTAACCTCATAAATGAAAGTATAAATAAATTGTATCCATCTTATATATGAAAATATGATATAATTATATCATACTATATGTAAATAAATATTTTCAAAATTATTAATTAAGTGTTAGTATTTTAGTAAGTCATAAATATTTAATTACAATTTTATGAATAATTTAATATTTAAAAAAATCATAAAATGAATTCATATAATAGTATTTTGATTTCTTATGGTTATAAGATAACTTTATGAAACCTTAGTTAATTTTTCATGTGAATAATTTTCAAGTCTGTATGTTTTAATTAAATTATGATTTTAATAAAAAAAATTAATTTCTCATATATAAAAATTATTATTATAAAATGGGGTTCATTTTTAAATTCTAAATGTTGAAAAATGGTTAGGGTGATTTTTTGTGAATTTTCTAAAATACTTGAATTTTTTGTGAATAATGAAATACATTAATTTACTGTATTTATATATTATAATTTAACTACACTATTCATTGAGTCGTATCTGATGTAAGAACCATAATATAAAAATTAACTTCATTATTTTAACATTTTTTGTGATAATTCTCAATCTATCCATGGTCTTGAGCCTAAATTATAAACTAATTATTAAAATAATTAGAAAACACCCCTCTCTTCACTATAAATACCACCCCTCACCACATATTCTCCTCACAACTCTCAAGCATTGAGCCTTTATCCAATTATGCTAAAATATACTCCCAATCACATACCCCATATCTAAAAGCTTTTGGTCTTAATAAAAGTTTAAAACTAATCCCCTAAGGAGGTTCTCAAGAAGGAATCAAGAGGTAAAACCCTCTTCTTTTTCTTTTAATTTCTTTTTAAGATCCTTTCTTTTCATTTTCTCTCCACACCTCCCATAATCCAAGTGGTATTGAAGTTCCAAGGATCGAATAACAACTGAGAAGGGGGGTTTAATCAGTTGTTTCACTTTTATAAGTTTCAAAACTTTGAGAAACTTAACCCTTGCAACCTGTTAAGATTTATTTCATTATCAACCTTTAGAAAGAAACTCAAGCATGAAAGAAAGGAAAATCAAGAAAGGCACACAATATTTACAAGGTTCGGCATCAATAAGAGAACCTACATCCTTGCTATATCCACTCTCGTGGGTCTATGGAAATTCACTATATTGAATAAGTGAATACAACTTGTGCCAACTTCCGTTGGACACCTTCTATCTCCCGATAGGAAAGATTATATTGTCTCTTGTCAGTTTAAAATGTGTCCTTAAAGAAAACATTATCCAAACACAAGAATAAGAACTTTTTTAAGCTTATCCACAAATGCTCACTCTAAATGATCACTCCAAATATTCAATCCGATAAAATGATTCCGCAAAAATGATTCCGCAAAAAAGATCACTTTGAATCTTCAATCGAATTTCTTGAATCCGATTTTCTGAAACCGGCCTTATCAGCAAGATAAGATAATTCTGATTCTCTTCTTCTCAAACAATCAAGAAAACTTCTTCAAGATGGTAGGAACTTTTCACTCAGATTTCTTCAGCTCTCCACCTTTTCTGTGTATATGAATGTTTTAAATGAGCGAATGATCTGAGAACATATTTATAGGCAACTCAGAAAATAAGGGTGGGATTCTTGAAAATCCTTCCTGCTTCCTCAAATCTCAAAAACTCCGCAAATCTCTCACATTTAATCTTCAATCTTTGACCTCTTCAAATCTCCTTTAATTTCTATGAGATTTAAGAAAAGTTGAAAATCTATTTTTCTTGAGCTCAGAATTGTCATTCCAAATTTCTCAGCATGTTTCTCAGGATTGTCATTCCGAATTTCTCAGCATGTTGCTTAGGATGTTCATTCCTAATTTCTCAGCATGTTTCTCAGGATTGTCATTCTGAATTTCTCAGCATGTTGCTCAGGATTGTCATTCCGAATTTCTCAGCATGTTACTCAGGATTTTCATTCCGAATTTCTCAGCATGTTGCTCAGGATTGTCATTCCGAATTTCTCAGCATGTTTCTCAGGATTGTCATTCCTAATTTCTCAGCATGTAGCTTAGGATTGTCATTCTGAATTTCTCATCATGTTGCTCAGGATTTTCATTCCAAATTTCTCAGCATGTTTCTTAGGATTGTTATTCTGAATTTCTCAGCATGTTGCTCAGGATTGTCCTTCCGAATTTCTTAGAATGTTTCTCAGGATTTTCATTCTGAATTTCTCAGCATGTTGCTTAGGATTGTCATTCCGAATTTCTCATCATGTTGCTCAGGATTGTCATTCTGAATTTCTCATCATGTTGCTCAGGATTGTCATTCCGAATTTATCATCATGTTGCTCAGGATTGTCATTTCGGATTTCTTAGCATGTTGCTCAGGATTGTCATTCCGAATTTCTCATCATGTTTCTCAGGATTGTTATTCTGAATTTCCCAACATGTTGCTCAAGATTGTCATTCTGAATTTCTCAGCATGTTGCTTAGGATTTTCATTCCAAATTTCTCATCATGTTTCTCAGGATTATCATTCCAAATTTCTGGCTCAGGAAGTAGACTCCAAATTTCCTGCTCAAGAAGTAGACTCTGAATTTATGGCTCAGGAAGTAGATTCTGAATTTCTGGCTCAGAAAGTAGATTCTGAATTTCTAGCTCTGGAAGTAGATTCTGAATTTCTAGCTCAGGAAGTAGACTCTGAATTTCTGGCTCAGGAAGTAGACTTTGAATTTCTGGTTCAGGAAGTAGACTCTGAAATTTTGGCCCAGGAAGTAGACTCTGAATTTCTGGATCAGGAAGTAGACTCTGAATTTCTGGCTCAGGAAGTAGATTATGAATTTTTGGCTCAAGAAGTAGACTCCAAATTTTTGGCTCAGGAAGTAGACTCTAAATTTCTGGCTCAGGAAGTAGACTCTGAATTTCTGGATCAGGAATTAGATTCTTAATTTCTGGCTTAGGAAGTAGATTCCAAATTTCCTTAGAATTTTTCTTAGTGAAAAAACATCAATCCTCTTCACCATTTCTTCAAAAGCTTTTATCATGAAACTTTTCATGATGTCTGAGAACTCTATGATCATAAAATCATTGTCTGATTTTGTTTAGAAAGTTTGAGACACTTTCTTAACTTCTAACTTCTTATTCTTCAACATAATCTTCTTTAAGGAAATCTTCATCAACCAGCTACTTCGACTTTAGGTAACTCAAAAACATTCTTCAACGAAAATATTAGTTGTCAACAAATACAAAACATTGTTAAAATACCACAAAGTTTCTTCAATCTCCCACTTTGGATTTGTTGGAATCCCTAATTAATAAGTTTTTACCTCTTAAAAAAATTTCACATCCCAAGTTATTCAACATTACCAAAACATATCCTTTCTTAAAAAGAGAGTGTCCTAACACCACACTACTAGATAAAGTAATTTTTTGAAGGATTTTTATCCCTCAGTGACAAGAAACTTTTGTGGCCATGTAAGGATAAACTTCACCTTACTCAAAACTCCCCCTCAACAATTATCATTCTCTTTCTCACTTTTATCTTCCTCTCTTATTTTCTTTCTCTCTCCCCCCCCCATTATATGATAACCAGAGCTTTAGATATAAAACAAAACTTACTATCTCACTTTGAAAACATAATCCAAAGCACGGTGGGGTAACTTCCTTATGAGTTTTAGGAAGTCATGGGAGGAGGTTGAAAATGGAGTTGCAGCCTTAGTTCAACAAACCTCTCCTTTGACATTGCTTTTGTAAAAATATCAGCAATCTGATACTTTGTCCAGCATGATGTCTCCAGTAGCATCTTTCTCCATTAAAAATTGATACTTTATATCAATGTGTTTTGATCTTGAATGTTGAACAGGATTCTTAGAAAGATCAATGGTCCTTTGATTATCACAGAGTATCTTCAAAGGTTTAGAAACTTTCACCTTCAAATCTTCCAGATGAACCTTCATCCACATCATTTGAGTGCAAGCCTGAGTAAATTAAACATATTCAGATTCATATGTACTTAATGTTATAGAACTTTGTTTCTTGTTGTGCCAACTCACACAGCATTCCACTAAGAAAAATGTTCCTCCCTATGTTGATTTTCTATCATTACAATCACCAGCCCAATCAGCATCAGTATAACCATGAAACTTCATCTCATTATTTCTCTTATATAACAACCCATGTGAAGTTGTTCATTTAACATATCTTATAATCCTCTTAACTTCCAACATGTGTGATTATTTTGGATTACTTCGATATTGGGAATAGAGAGTCACAATATTAGAAATATCAGGCCTTGAAGCTGTAAGATAAAGAATACTTCCTATCAACTTTTGAAATTCATTCTGATTCACACTGTTCCCTAACTCATCTTTACTCAACTTTGTGCTCACTAAGATAGGATTTAAAACTTCCTTTGATTCTTCCATCCCAAAATTCTTTAACAATTCCTTGGCATACTTTTCTTGGGATAAGAAAATGTATTTTTCTTGTTGTTGAACTTGTAATCCAAGGAAGAAAGTTAATTCTCCCAATATTGACATTTCAAAAAAATTCTTCATCTCTTCAGCAAACTTTTCATAAGACCTTTTCTTCATCCCCAGCAAAAATTATATCATCCACATTAAAAATTAAAATTAAAGTTCTGGAGTCGACATCTTTTACATACAAGTTTCTATCAACCTTTCCTTTAGAAAAGTTCATATTTCTCAAAGAATTGTCAAGCTCTGAATACCATGCTCGTGGAGCTTGTTTCAGCCCATACAAGGATTTCTTCAATTTGAAAACTTTGTTTTCATCCTCATCACGAAAAAACCCACAAGGTTGTTTAATGTAAACTTCTTCCTTAATCTCACCATTTATGAAAGCTGACTTTACATCTATATCATAAAACTTGTAATTCAGATGAGTATCCACTGCAAGAAACATTTGGATAGTTTCCAACCTTGCTATAGGAGAAAAGGTTTCATCAAAATCCACACCTTCCAATTGTGCATATCCTTTGCACAAAATCCTTTCATTGTTTCTTGTAACTTCTCCATGCTCATTCAATTTATTTCTGTAAACCCACTTGGTTCTGATAACATTCTTATTTTTTGGCCTTGGAACAAGTTCCAATGTGTCATTCTTCTCAATCTGATCCAGTTCTTCATTTATAGAATCCACTCATTCTTGATGTTGAATAGCTTCTAAAACTGATTCTGGTTCAACTTTTGAGATAAGGGAAGTCTGATTTTCTAATATTCACTTCCTTCTTGTCTGAACTAGAGCCTTATGATCCCCAATAATATTTTCAAATTCAACATGTTTTTTTAAGGTAGGAAAACTGACATTTCCTTTCCTAGTATCACTTTCTTCTCCATGTGACTTATCTGAGTCACTTTCACTCTGGTGGGGATTCTATGATTTGTCTTCTTCAGTATTCTTAATAAATTTTGTAAAGGAACTTCGATTTTCAATTACCTTCACATCATATGATTCCACCAAATTCTGTAAATGTTTGTTCCAGCATTTGTAACTTCTTCCATTTGGTGAATAACCCATAAATATTCCTTCTTCAGCTTTCTCATCAAACTTTCCTAAGTCTGGATTTTTTATTTTGAGCAAGCATGGACTTCCAAAAAATTTGAAGTAATTAAAAGAAGGTTTTTTTGTTATACCACATCTCGTAAGGAGTCATGTTGGTTTCTAGTCTCAACAAGAATCTATTTTGAACATGTATAGCAGTTCTAATAGCTTCTCTCCAAAAGAATTTTGAAAGTTTGTATTCTGATAATATACTTATTCTAATTTCCACCAAGCTTCTATTTTTCCTTTCTGCTAATCCATTTTGTTGTGGAGTATAGGGAGCACTATACTGATGTTTGATACCATGCTTCCATAGATAAGTTTCAAAATAATTGTTTGTGAATTTGGTACCATTGTTTGTTCTCAACTTCTTTATAGAAACCCCCAATACTTTCTCAACATCTCTTCTGAATAATTTAAACATTTCAATAGACTCGGACTTATGCTTCATGAACATGATGTTTTTCATCTGAGTGAACTCATCAATAAAAGTGATAAAGTATAAATCTCCTTTTTCTGATTAATGTCTCATAGGCCCACACATATCGGAATGAATAAGCTCAAGTGGTTTGTTAGATTGAATCTTAACTATTTTATGATCTTTGTTAGTCATATTTCCTTTTTGGAAAGTAATACAAACATCTTCATCTCCTCTTTTTAGTTCTGGAAAATTCCAAATAGCATCGACTTTAGAAATATTACTCATGTTATTCTGCCCAAGGTGGCCAAGTCTTCAGTGCCACAACTTATTTTCATCTTTGGAACTCAAATAACAAGATTTATTGGATTCTCCAATTTGAAAGAGATTCCCACTAGTTCTTTATCCTTTTGTAATTATGTTTCCATTTTTCACACTTTTGATGATACAAGAATCCTTTCTGAAGATAACTTCTTTTACATCATCACCAAGTTGACTTACACTAAGTAAGTTGTTTTTTAGCCCATCAACAAGAAATACTTCCTTAGATTTTAGTTTCTCTACTTCAATCTTTGTCGTTCTGATTCCCTTTAGGGAACTATCATTGCCAAACATAACCGCTCCTCCATCACGACTTTCAACATGTTCCAAGATTTTTATATCACCTGTCATGTGTGAAGAAAAACCACTATCAATAATCCATGGTTTGTTCCACTTACTTTCTTTCAAATCTATCTCAACAACAAAAGATCTCTCATAAATCTTCTTATTTTCAGATTTCTTTTCTTTCTAATCATAAGAAACTTGTTCTAGAAGGAGTGTAATACATCATTCGGCATGATGACCAACCTGATCACATCTTCCACAAACTTCATCCAAAAATTCAAATTGATTCTTTTTTGGAATGTTTCTAACATCTTGAAAATTTACCTTTTCAACTTTCTATGAGTATGGAAAGTCACTCATCCCTCTTTCACTATTTCTTCCACTTTTCTCAAAACTTCTTCTGAGTAGAGATAAATTGTGCCAAAAATCATAAGATCTATGCCCATATATTCCACTGCACCAGCAATATCCCTCAAATCTTGATTTTCTATTGATGAATGATCTTTCATTATAGAAACTTTGTTGAGGTTGATAACTTCTTTCATCTCTAGAAAACTCAAGATGTAGGTCATCTCTTCTTTTGAGTAAGTATTCTACTTTTGTAGAATTGATAGGTTTTTTACATAATTTCTCTACCCAATAATTCCTTGTACTTCTTCCAAAACCTAAAATGTTAGACGAATCAGATGAAACATTATTTTCTGTAAGAGAAGATTTCACCTGATTCTCGTAATGAGCCTTCACAGCATTTTTAGAGGTATTGGCTTTTACTTCTATAGCTTTGTTTAAGAATTAATTCATCTTCCTCAGGGTATTTTAGGAATCAAGAAGTTTTGATTTCACATTGTTTAATTCTTCTTCCTTAGCTTCCAACTTCTTGTTAAGATCTTCAATCATCTTTCCTTGTTCAGCAATTCTAAGTTATTAACTTAAAATTTCTTGAATGTATTAATCTTCCTTCTTGGTGACATCTTTACTTCCATCATGAACTTCTTCATGATTTTTCTTCATCACAATAATTTCTTTCTTGAGAGATTTGTTTTTCTCAAGACATGTAAGAAGTTCAGATCTTAGTTGATATTCTCTGTAAGACTCTTCACCACCTTCTTCACTCTCTGAGAAACATTTGTTTTATAAACTTTTTTAATGAAGGTTCTGAATCTTTATTTACTTTCATCTTCCGAGGAGTCATTGTCAGATGATTTTGATTCAACCTTTTTTCTCAACATACTTCTTTTCTTTCCTGTAAACTTCTTCTTGAATTATTTTGAAGTCTTCAATTATTTTTCATTCTTCTTATACTTATTCCACCGAGGATTCTTATTAGAAACATCTTGATATTCTCGAACTTTCTTCTTAGGGAAATTCATAGCAAAGTATCCAATTCCACTACACTCAAAACATTTGAGATAAAGTTTCCCTCCATTATTTCCTCTTCCTCTTAGATAGTTCTTGGATGTGTGAGACATGATTTTTTCATTCAACTCTTCATCATCCTTATCAATAGACTCACAAGAATCATCTTCTTCATCATCTTGGATTTTCATCTTTCTCATAGCTTTAAAATCCATTTCATAATTCATCTTCTTCTTAAATATTGGATCCTTCCTCATTTCATAAGCAACAAGAAAGTTATGTAGTTCATCAAGAGATAAATCATCCTTATCTTCTAAAGATGAAATTTTAGAATCAAACCTATATGGAAAGTTTCTCATAAGTTTCTTCACAATTGTAGAATCTTCCAAGTCTTCTCCGAATCCTCTGATGTTTCACAAAATTTCATTAACTTTGGTGAAGCATTCATCAATTGTTTCATCATCTCTCATCTTGATTTATTCAAACTTACTACGCCATATTTGTAGCTTGGCCTCCTTGACTGTTGTATTTCCTTCGAAAACACTTTCCAGCTTGTCCCAAATTCCTTTTGATGTTGTGAGACCCATCACCTTATGATAAACATTTAATGATAAATACATGAGAATAGAATTTCTAGTCTTTCCATCAACTTCTATGTTTCTCTTATCAGTAAACGTCATAGGAGCATTTTTCTCAATATGTGGAAAGCCAATAGTAGTGGCATCAACAACTTCAAGACCAAGATATAGGAGATAAGGAATCATACTATTTTTTCATCTATAATAATTCTTGCCATTGAATGTAGGAATTCCTCTACTGTTGACAGAATTGATATTCTCCATGATAAGGATTAAACAAGGGAACCTGCCTCTGATACCACTTAAAGTTCCAAGGATCACATAACAACTGAGAAGGGGGTTGAATCAGTTGTTTAACTTTTATAAGTTTCAAAACTTTAAGAAACTTAACCCTTGAATCCTGTTAAGATTTATTTCTTTATCATCCTTAAGCAAGAAACTCAAGCATGAAAGAAAGGTAAATCAAGAAAGGCACACAAGATTTACAAGGTTCGGCCTCAATAAGAGAACCTATGTCCTTTCCATAGCCACTCCTGTGGGTATATGGAAATACACTATAATGAATAAGTGAATACAACTTGTGCCAACTCCCGTTGGACACCTTCTATCTCTTGATAAGAAAGATTATACTGACTCCTGTCAGTTTACAATGTTTCCTTACAGAACAAATGATCCAAACACAAGAATAAGAACTTTGTTAAGATGATCCACAAATTCTCACTCTAAATGTTCACTCCAAATATTCAATCTGATAAGATGATTCTGCACAGATGATTCTAAAAAAAAGATCACTCTGAATCTTCAATCCGATTTCCTGAATCTGATTTTTTCAAACTGGCCTTCTCAGCAAGATAAGATAATTCTAATTCTCTTCTTCTCAAACACTCAAGAAAACTTCTTCAAGATGGTAGGAACTTTTCACTCAAAATTCTTCAGTGCTCTGCCTTTTCCACATATAAGAAAGTTTTAAATGAGCAAATGATCTGAGCACATATTTATAGGTAACTCAGAAAACAAGTGTGGGAATCTTGAAAATATTTCCCACTTCCTCAAATCTGAAAAACTTTGCAAATCTCTCGCATTTAATCTTCAATATTTGACTACTTCAAATATCCTTAAATTTCTCTAAGATTTAAGAAAAGTTGAAATTTTGGTTTTCCAGAACTTAGAATTGTCATTTCGAATTTCATAGAATGTTGCTCAGGATTTTCATTCCGAATTTCTCAGCATGTTGCTCAGGATTGTCATTCCGAATTTCTCAACATGTTGCTCAGGATTGTCATTCTGAATTTCTCAGCATGTTGCTCAGGATTGTCATTCTAAATTTCTCAAAATGTTGCTCAGGATTGTCATTACAAATTTCTCAGCATGTTGCTCAGGATTTTCATTCTGAATTTCTCAGCATGTCACTCAGGATTTTCATTCCCAATTTCTCAGCATGTTGCATAGGATTTTTGTTCCAAATTTCTCAGCAAGTTTCTCAGGATTGTCATTCTGAATTTCTCAGCATATTTCTCAGGATTTTCATTCCTAATTTCTCATTATGTTTCTCAGGATTGTCATACCGAATTTCTCAGCATGTTGCATAGGATTGTCATTCCAAATTTCTCAGCATGTTTCTCTGGATTGTCATTCCGAATTTCTCAGCATGTTTCTCAGGATTGTCATTCCGAATTTCTCAGAATGTTTCTCAGGATTGTCATTCTGAATTTCTCAGCATGTTTCTCAGGATTGAAATTCCGAATTTCTCATCTTGTTGCTCAGGATTGTCATTCTGAATTTCTCAGAATGTTGATCAGGATTTTCATTCCGAATTTCTCATCATGTTGCTCAGGATTGTCATTTCAAATTTCTCAGCATGTTGCTCGGGATTGTCATTCCGAATTTCTCAGCATGTTGCTCAGTATTGTCATTCCAAATTTCTCATCATGTTTCTCAGGATTGTCATTCCAAATTTCTCATCATGTTTCTCAGGATTGTCATTCCAAATTTCTGGATCATGAAGTAGACTCTGAATTTCTGGCTCAGGAAGTAGACTCTGAATTTCTGGCTTATAAAGTAGACTCTGAATTTCTGGATCAGGAAGTAGATTCCGAATTTCTGGCTCAGGAAGTAGATTCTGAATTTCTGGCTCAAGAAGTATATTCCTAATTTCTGGCTCAGGAAGTAGACTCCAAATTTCTGGCTCAGGAAGTAGACTCTGAATTTCTAGTTTAGGAAGTAGACTTTGAATTTCTAGCTGAGAAAGTAGGCTCTGAATTTCTGGATCAGGAAGTAGATTCTAAATTTCTGGCTCAGGAAGTAGACTCCAAATTTCTAGCTTAGGAGGTAGACTCCGAATTTCTGGATCCGAAAGTAGACTCTGAATTTCTGGCTTAGCAAGTAGATTTTGAATTTCTGGCTCAGGAAGTAGATTCCGAATTTCCTCAGAATTTTTCTATGTAAAAAAAACATCAATCGTCTTCACCATTTCTTGAATAGCTTTTATTATGAAACTTTTCATGATGTGTGAGAACTCTAAGATCAGAAAAGCACCATCTAATTTTGTTTAGAATGTTGGAGAAACTTTCTTAACTTCTAACTTCTTATTCTTCAATATAATCTTCTTTAAGGAAATCTTCAGCAACCAGAAACTTCACATTTTTGTAACTCAAAAACATTCTTCGACAAAAATATTAGTTGTCAATAAATATAAAACTTTGTTAAAACAACACAAAATTTATTTATGTATTATAACTCCAATGCCTTAAATATACTATAATTTTGTTATTCTGATGTAATAATTCATCAGCATCTCACTTTCTCCCTAATTTTATACTAAAAATGAGAATATCGTCTGTGATGTGTTAATTTTTCACATTCAAGGATGATGAAGTTTTCAATTTCCATTGTTGTATACAAGGATGGTCATGAAACCATTTTTATGGTTGAACCAAATTATAATATATTCATCATATCTTATTTAGTATTATGGAATCATTTTTTACACATGATATCAATTTATAAAACAAAATGAGTTTGTTGTGATCGAAAACTGCCAAAAATAAACTCAAATGATTATCATTAACTATTAATCTAATGATTCATCCTCATTATATAAAACCGTATTATATAGAAGACCAATTTATCCACTGGAAGATCTTTAATAACATATAAGTTCAATTCTATAAAATTACCCCCAATTTACATGAACTTTCATACATTTATACAAGTAAACAGATCATGATAACTAAGAAAACCAACGCTCAAAAACGTTGAAATTGAATCTCTTAACCCATCAAAATGACATAAATGAATATAATAAATCCTTAATAAATAAAATAAATATATAATTTGTTCTTTAATTATTAATTATATAATCAAACTTGATTATATAGGACATTAAGATCAAGTGATGAATAACTTCACACTTAAGGTGAGGGATTCTACCCGAACCTCCATTATTCCTTTGAGTTATTATATCTCTCTTTTTAACCAAATGAAAATATCTTTTATTTTTACATAAATATTTTAAATGATGTGTATATGTTCTAAAATCATATATTTATACCCTTTCATCCTTATTTTGTGGGAATATACATGTTTTAAAAATGTTTTTTACTCAATTATTCCTGATAATCAAGCCTAATTTAAGAGAATTTCTCACATTCCTACACATTTTCAAGTGAACTCCAAAATCTATTTTAAGAAAAAAATATTTTTATAAATTCAATTATTTTTATGAAAACTTTCTATATTTACTTATAGTTTTATATGAATGATTATTTCCTTTTATGATTTAAATTCTCTTTAATATTTTCCTCAAACCTCACTAAATTGTTTTATTCCTAAAGTTTATTAAACACCATTTTTGAATGTATTCGATTAATCTTGACATCACTTATCATGATATGTGCCTATTTTAACTTATTAATGTAAATGTATGATTTAAATCATTTCTTTCATTAACACCATTGTGATATTCTCTTATGTAATGCCTTTTTGACATGATTATGATACCCAATTGTTACCATGGGTAACACTTATGTTTATGTTTGATTCCTTATGTGTTATTATTCATGTGGAACACATATTCATGAACATTATATAATGGGCTCTCTAGATATAACTCCAATGAAATGGGTAATGTTTAGCCTCATGAGATGTCATGTGAAATGGTCTTGGTGGTTAGCCTTGACTCGTGCTCTATGTGAAAAGGTCTTGGTGGTTAACCTTAACTCGTGTCCTTCATGTTCCATGAGCCTTGACTCATGTTTATGTCATGATTTATGTTGTTTCTATATCTCTTATGATACCATGATTACATATGTTATGATTACTTATGTATATGCATGCCTTTTATGTTATCTTATTATGCCTAATAACCCATGTGCTATGATTTATTCTTATGTTTATTCCTTATCGGGCTTTTAAGATCATAATTTTGTTCATGTTTTCCCTAGGTTATCCTATAAAAGTTTAAGGGCTCAATGGAAGTTAGAATATCATAATGGCTGATAAATAAATAAATGCTTAATTTTTTCCTATGCTTTTAGTTTTATGTACATAGTCTTCCAAAGACACTAAACATTATAATCATTGGCTTGTAAATTTGATGGTTGTTTATGTTTAAAATAAAGTTATATTATTTGAAAAGTATTGGGTATATATAGTTGGTATCATAGGAAGTTCTAGTTATTTTGGAGATTTTGAATACAGTGCTTTAGTATGAACCTTAGGGATAATACTAAGTCTAAGAAAACATCCCTAAATTTTGGTATGTATAGAGTAAGTGGTTTATCAAGAAAATACATTCCTTCATAGATATTAAAAGTGAATGTGGTCCTAAAACATATGTACCTAGGAGTGATAACTCATACCAGGTGTTCTAATCCTGACTCAGAGTAACCTGGTACACAACAACGAGCCTTACTGGGCACCTAGTTTGATACTCCAGGGGGATATGCTTTGGTAAATTCATAAGCTCATTATGAACCATTATTAAGGGACTAAAAAAATCCCATAAGATTATATGTTAGGAAATAAACCTTGGATAACCTAGATTGAAACCTAGTAATCACAAGTTTGTATATCCTTTTATTTTAAAAGTTTATCCTTTTTATCTTCAATGTTTATTTTTAACATTCTTATTAGATAAGTATTAAATCCCCATAATTTCACTTTTTTCTTATTTAATTGATGGAAATAGAAAAACACATTCCAAAAATCATTGTGATAGGCAATGTGATTATTTCCATACTGATATGCCAAATATGATGGGAACAGGTGCTCAAAACATTATGAGAGTACTTGCTTAACTGGCTCAAGTTGAGAATAAAAATTTGAATCGTTTGGAATTCCCTCCTTCTCAAAGGAAAGAGAATATTTATGATGAATCCTTTATATAGAAAATTACTCCCATGTTTAGTGGATCTTATGATCCCCTACACAAATAATAGTGGATTAACTCCATTGAAAAGATATTTTATGTCCTCCAGTGCTTAGAAGAAGAGAAAGTTGTGATGAGGGTCTATCATTTAGAATGGGAAGTTGATTAGTGGAGGACACTAATCAAAAATACAAAGTCTAAGGAGGAAATTGATTCCATAGATTGGTAGTAATTCAAGAAAATGTTTTTCAACAAATATTTTCCCTAAACCCTTTATCTCAAGATGGAAAGAGAGTTCTTCATACTTAAGAAGAATGAAGATGGTTCTATCAGGGCATGTGAAGTAAAATTTACGAGGATTTCAAGATACACCTCTAGATTTATCATTAACACAAAAATAAAGTTGGATCTATTCTTTAGAGGTCTAAAGCTGGGTATATTAAAGGAATTAGTGATTCTAGAATTTGACAGTCATGTTCAAATTTTCCTTTGTTCCCTCAAGGTTGAAAGTGAGATCTAAGACTCTCAATAGTCTCGTGGTCCTGGTGAAAAAAGAAGAAAATGGAGTTTGATATGGGTGGATCATAAAATAAATACCATGGAGAAAAGAATACTGAATATCCCACATGTCAAAATTATGGGAAGAAGTATCCGGGGAACTATCTAATGGGAACCAGGAATTTCATTAAGTGTAGAAGAATGGGGAATCTTGCTAAGAAATTCTGAAGGGGCATGAAGAATTACACTAATGTGTAAGAATAATGTAAGGTTTAGATTAACCCAAATCTTATAGTGCATTATTTCAATTATAAGGAACATGGTAATTTTTCAAACCAATTCCCTAAGACCAGGGTTGTCAGAGGAAATCAAAAATAACCTCCAAGGCAACAAAGAAGGTCATATGATTTCACTACTACTGAGGTGGAGTTGGATAATGATGTGGTGACAGGTACACTGATTATTAATTAATAAATAGTTAATATACTACTTTATTCTGGTTCTATGCATTATTTTATATCTTGAAAGTTTAGTATTACTATTAAAACAACATGTCAAAATATGGATGTTGAGTTATATATGAGAACAGAAAATGGTGAAATTATTTCATACAAAGTAATAACTCTTCCCCAGTTAATATTTCTGGATTGAACCTCCCATAAAATATTTTCATACTTCATTTATTTTAGTTCGATGATATATTGATAATGGATTAGATATCTTTATACAAATCCAATGTCAATTTTCAGAAAAGGGGGATTACTCTTCACATCCCGAAGCATCCTCCAATTCTATAAAAGTTTAAGGAGGAGGATGAATCTCTTATAGAATCATTGTTTTAGTGTGAATACTACTACCTTATGAGAAACTCAAATGATTGAGACGATGGATAGAATTATGCTCGAATACATGCCCATGGTAAGGTACTACACTTATTTATTCCTTTAAGAGTTTCTTGATATTCCTCTTGGCCAAGAGGTTGATTTATTAATTGAAATTATTCCTGGATCTCTACCTGTATCAAAAACACCTTATAGAATTTCCACCATAGAATTGGTAGAGCTAAAAAGTAGTTCCAGAATAATATGGACATGGGTTTTATATACTCTAGTACTTCACAATGGGGTGCATCAGTCGTCATTGTCCAGAAGAATGGTGGATCAATGTGCCTATGCATCGACTGTCATGAACTTAATAAAATCAATATAATGAAAAAGTATCCCCTACCAGGGATAAATGAATTTTTTGATCAGTTATGTGGATCTAGTTATTTATCTAATGTGAAAATTAGGTCGGGATATCATCAATTAAATTTTAGGAAGGAATATATTCCCAAGACATCATTTCAAAAAAGTTATGAAAAATATGAGTTCATAATTATGCCCATTGGACTCACTAATGCTCCATTAATTTTAATTTATTTAATGAATATATTATATAAATTACCTCAAAAAAAATTGTTAGTCTTTGTTGATGATATTTCGATATACTCCAAGTGAAAGGAAGAACATGAGGATCATTTGAATACCATGATAAAGATGTTTTGAAGGGATAAACTATATACAATGTATAGAAAATGTGAGTTCTAGATGGAGGAAGTATCATTCTTGGGGAATTTTATCACCAATAAAGAAATATCAAGGGACCCTTCCAAGAAAAAGGTAATCAAATAGTGGACAAGGACAATATCTATAATGGATATATGCATCTTTAATGGCCTATCTGGGTATTAAAAATGATTTTTGAATAACTTCTCACGAATATCAAACCTGATAACAAAGATGACATGATAGGGATTGAAATTTTTATGGTCTTAAGAATGTGAGGAAAGCATTAAGGAGCTCAAAATAGGCTTATCACTACACCAATACTCACACTTCTAAAAATTGGAGATCTCTTTGTGGTATACATTGATGATTTAAAAAAAGTATTAGTCTGTGTATTGATAAAAAAATGATAAACTGATATCCTACACCTCAGGGAAGCTAAAAATTCATGAGAAAAACAGTCCTGTGCATGATTTGGAGTTAGCAGATGTGATCTTTACATTGAAAATCTGGTATCATTATCACTATGGGTAGAAGTGTGAGATATATACTAATCACAAGAGTCTCAAATATATATTTACACAGAAGGAGGTTAATATTCACTGGAGATGATGTTTAGAGCTCATCAAGGATTACGAATTCTCAATCTACTAACATCCTGGTAAGGAAAATAAGTTGGCGGATTCTCTAAGTAGAAATTATCATGCATATTTATCAATAATGAGAATTGAGAAGGATCAAATATTCTTAAACTTACAAAGGATGGTCATGGGAATAATTATGGGAGGAACAACATCAATCCTTTCTCAAATTATTTCTCAACCATCCCTTTTTGGAGAAAATGACGGTTTCTCAAATAAATGGTGTAGAAGTTTGTAAAAGGGTGGAAGATATCGAAAATGGGAAATCATATGAGTTAAAGATTGATAAGGGTGGTGTTGTAATATTTTTCTCATGATTATATGTACCATCTGATCAAGAGATAATGAATGAGTTCCTTAATGATGCATATATATTGAATTTCTCTATTCATCCAGGGAACAAAAATATGTATCAATTTCTATGAGAGAACTATTTTTGGGGTAATATGAAGAAGGATATTTCTAAAAATACATTAATGTTCCTATAATGTCAGCAAGGGAAGGCTGAAATAAAAAATTCTAAAGGTTTGATGCTACCATTACCCATACCAATATGTTAATGGGGAAAACATTTCCATAGACATTGTCACTAGACTTCCAAAGATATCCAGATGAAACAATTATATATGGTTTATTGTGGATCATCTTACAAATACAGATCACATTAATGAAATTCAAGAGGACTTATCACTGGCTCAACATGCAAGGATATACATCAAAGAAGTGGTAAGGTTTCATGGAGTACCACTATCAATCGTATCTGATTGAGATCTGAGATTTACCTTGAAGTTCTGGAAAAGTTTCCAACATAGTATAAGCACTGATCTGAACATCAGTATGACCTATCATCCTAAAATAATGGCCAATATAATCATACTATTTAGAAATTTGGAGACATGTTCAAATCAAGTTATATGGATTTCAAAAGAGTATGGGACCAACATCTGCCTCTGGTTAAGTTCTCTTATAATAATAGTTAATAATTGAGCATCCAAATGGCTCCATATAAATCCCTTTATGGGAAAATGTGTAGAACACCATCATGTTGATATGATGTTGGTGAGTTTAAGATTCTAGGACCTAAAATGGTCAAATAAATGGTGGAAAGGGTGAAAACCATTCAAAAAAATATAAAGGCAACCCAAAGTTGAAAAAATAGTTATGAAAACAATCATTAAAGAGACCTTAATTTTAAAGATGGAGACATGATATTCCTCTGAATATCTACATGGATGAAGATCATGATATTTTGGAAGAAAGGAAATCTAAGTCCCAGGTACATCATCCCCTTTGATATTCTTGATCATTTTGGAGTTGTGGCCTATCGACTGGCATTTCCACCTACCATGTCTAAATTACACAAAGTATTCCATGTATCCCTATTATGGAATTACATAGTGAATCCTTCACATGTACTAAATATAAAGGTGGTATATTTGGATAATAATCTTTCTTATGAGGATCATCCAGTGAAGATCGTGGATCATAGAGATAAATTTCAACACAATAAGACTACTCACCTGGTCAAAGTACTATGGAGGAACTATAAGTATGAAGAGGCAATATGGGAACTGAAGGAAGTGATGAAGGAAAAGTACCCACACCTATTTTCATATTATAATGTAAAACAAAATTTCAAGGGATAAATTTTATAAAGGGGGAAGAATGTAATGACCCTGAATTCTTTCAATGAAAATTCCCTTCTTATAATTATCTCATATAGTATAATGACATAAAATAACATTAAGAACACAATACAAAATTATATTAAAATAATTAATGAAATAAAAGGAATTTCTAGAAGTTATGGAACATATACCAAAGGAATAGTAACAAGACTTTTAGAATAGTAACATGACACTTATTAATAATAAACTGAACAATTGAATAGTAATATCACTAATGAAAGTATAAATAAAATCTATCCATCTTATCAGTGACAATATGATATGATTATTTAAAAGTATAAGTAAATAAATATTTTAAAAATTATTTACTAAATTGTGGTATTTTTGTAAGTCAAAAATATTTAATTACAATTTTATGGATAATTTAATAACTTAAAATAAAATTTATTTTCATAAAATGTATTCATAAATTATTATTTTTTCTTATTGTTGTAAGATAATTTTAAGAGGCCTTAGATAATTTTTCAAGTGATATGAAATCAATTGTAATTTTAAAATCTGTATTTTTATATTAAATTATGATTTTAATAAAAAATTAAATTTCTTATACTTAGAAAATTATTTTTATAAAATGGAGTTCATATTTTAATTCTACATGTCAAAAAATGGTAAGGATGAATTTTTTGGGATTTTTCAAAAATACTTGAATTTTTTTTAGAATAGTAAAATATGATAATTTACGGTATTTATATATTATAATTTAAATACAATATTAATTAATACATGGCTGTTATAAGAACCATAATCTCAAACATACCATAATTATTTTATTATTTTTTATGATAATTCTCAAACTATTCATAGTCTTAATCAAAAATAATAAAAAATCATTAAAATAAGGAGAAAACACCCCTCTCCTCTACTATAAATACCACCCCTCACCACCCCTTCTCCTAACACATCTCAAGACTTTAGCCTTGTCCAAATTCTGATCAAATATCCTCCCAAAACCATCCCCGATTTCCATGATATTTTGGTATTAATAAAATTCCAAAATTGATCCCCTAAGTAGGTTCTCAAGAAGAATGAATCAAGAGGTAAAACCCTCTTCCATTTCTTTTAATTTCTTTTCAAGTTCCTTTTATTTTATTTTTCTATCCTCAACTCCCCTCATAAAAACGGTATGATAACTCTAATACCTTAAAATTTGTAATTTTTTATACTAATTTAATAATTCATCATCATATCCCTTTCTACCTCCTTTTATACTAAAAATGAAAACATCGATCGCCATGCGTTAATTTATCACATTCAAGGGTGACATTATTTTCAATTTACATTACCATATTCAAGGAAAGTCATGATACTATTTTTATAGTTGAAAAAGATTATAATATATGAATTATAACTTATTTAGTGTTCCAGAATCATTTTTTAGGCATGATATTAATTTATAAAACAAAATGAGTCTGTTGTGATCGAAAACTGCCAAAATAAACCTAAACATTTATCATAAACTATTTATCTAATGATTCATCATAATGAAATACAACACATTTATATATAAACCAATTGAACCACTATAATATCATTAATAAAATATAAGTTCAGTTATTTATAATTACCACCACTTTACATGACCTTTCGTACATTTATACAAGTAAAGCGACCACAAAAACCAAGGAAACCAACGCTCCCAAATGATGAAATTGGATATATTAACCCATAAAAAAATCCATAAATGAATTTAATAAAGATATAACAAATCAAATACATGTATAAAAGGTTATTTAATTATTAATTAATGGATGTAATTTTATTGTCCAAGACATTAAGATGAAGTGAAGAACATCATCAGACTTAAGATAAGTGATTCTACCTAAGCCTCCATTATTCCTTTAGGTTATTCTTTCTCTATTTTTACCACAGTGAAATTTTCTTTTAGTTTTATATAAATATTAAAAATGATACTTATTTTTTCCAAAATCATGTATCAAGATCTTTTTATCCTTCTTTTTTAGAGATATACAATTTTGAAAATGGTTCCCTACTCAATTCTTCCCGATAAGCAACAACGATTTAAGGGACCATCCTGAATTCTTACCAAATTTTCAAGTGCACACCATAATCTACATTAAGCCATCATTTTTTTATAAAATTACTCATTTTATTATAAAAACTTTCCTATTTCACTTTTGGTTTTATAAGAAATATTATTACCTTTTCTGCTTTAAATTATCTTTAATATTTTCCTTAAACCACACAAAAATGTTTTATTTATAAAGTTTCTTAAACCCCATTTTTATATGTATTCACTTAAGTTTGACATCAATTGTCATGATGTATTACTATTTTCCCTTATGAATGTCCATGTATTATTTAAACACTTTATTTCATGAACACCATTGTGATATTCCCTTATATTATGTCTTTTTGATAAGATTATGATACCAAATTCTTACCATAGGCAACCCTTATGTTTATGTTTGATTCCTTATGTATGATTCTTCATGTGGAATACATATTCATGAACATGTTATGGTTTTTTTGAATATATAGTTCTATAATTCATTGGCTAAAGTTTAGTCTCATGAGAGGTCATGTGCAACGGTCTTGGTGGTTAGCCTTAACTCATGCTCCATGTTCAACGGTCTTATTGGTTAACCTCGAATTGTGCTCCTTCAGGTGCAATGATACTTGAATCAGGGTTATTTCATATTTTATATAATTAAAACATCTCTTATTATATCATAATTATATATTTTATGCTTCCTTAGGTATAACCATGCCTTTTATGTCATCTTATTATATCTACTAACCCATGTGTTATGCATTATTCTTATGTTTATTTCTTTACTGGGATATTTATCTCATCCCTTTTTTCATGTTCTCCCTAGGTTATCCTATACATAAGTAAGGTCTCAAAGAAAGTTAGGATCTCATAATGGATGATAAATAAATAAATATTTTATTTATTCCCATGTTTTCAGTTTTATGTACCTAGTCTTCCAAAGACACTAGACATTATGATCCGTGTATTTTAAATTTGATAGTTATTTATGTTCAAAATCATGTAATATTATGTGAAAAGGAAGAGTCTCTATATGGTCCAACTAATGAAGTATCACTTATTTATACCTCACTAAGTGAATAATGAAAAGGAAACCTATACAATGCTTCAACATGAGCCATGCGTATTGAGGTGTAAAAACTAGTATTATATGAGAACTCTAATAATGGTATGTTATCCTCTCATGATCCACAAAAATCGATTATATAAGCTCAAAGAATGTATTTAAACATTTGTATCATCTGTTCGGATTTTCCAACCATTTTATAATGTTACATTGTACACATAGTAAATTGAGTCCCCAAGGCCTGATGTAAAGATTTCAAAAAAAATGATATGTAAACCTGTGATTGTGGTTTGATACTATCAAAATGAGTATTACATGCCTCATTACCACTTAACATATAATAATCTTAGAAAATTCCTCCAACATATCATATTCATGAATTGGAATTAAATGAACTAACATTTTGAGTTGATCCATTGTCACCAATATGGAGTCATGTTTTTGTAATATTCATGGGAGACCTTTAAAAAATCCATGGATATCTACTTATATTTATAAAAACAAATATGTAAATACTAGAACATACCCACTAATCGCTCATTCTCTTCCTTAACCAGAAGATAGATGAAGCATCACATTACAAAATCATCCACATTTCATTTCATGTCAACCAACCATAAGTTTTCTTTCAATGCCTTATACATCTTCCATATTCCATGATGAAAAGACCTTCTCGACTGGTGGTATGTAAGAAAACGTTGTTCCTAACAAGCCATAAGTACAAACATACAATATCGAAACCACAAGACTTAACTCCCATCCTTCTTTTATCCATTAATGGTCTCCTAAACATTTATTTTTGTCTTCATAGGAACATATTTGGAATCAAATTTATATGTCTATTTAACCGTTTTAACCAAATTAAGAACAAACAAAAATGGAAATAAAATTGCAACATTGCCTCAGTCTTTACAATCTAAGTTAATTTCATCTATCACCAACATCAATTTCCACTGATCTAAAGCCTCTTTTGACAACTGGGAATATAAATTTCTTCATAATGCGTTTTACACCAAATTTCCTTTACCTAGTGTATACATAAAGTTATAGTCAAACATTTAGATAAAATTCATCCATATTGTTTATCTTAGATTCAAATCTATTTATGAGAAAATGTGTTTCAATATATTATTATATGTAAGTGTAACGTCCTGACCTGGGTTCCACACTATGGTGCCCCAAGAAGGTTCTCCATATGACCTCAAGTGCGCCTCCTCATATTCTATACAAAACCGACTAGCAATGAGGGTCTGGTAACTTATTCATGGGGATATTATACCCTCATTCATCAAAATAAGACTTCGGAAAAAATAAATAAACAATAGTGGTAGCATATAAAACCATGAAAAGACTCATGTCACAAGATAACCAAACGGGAAAACAATACTCAACTGAAAGGGAAAACATGCTATACAAATATAAGTATCAAGTTTCAATTATGAAACTGAAAATAAAGACACTATGACTCCCCAAGAAGGTCCCAAATCACATCTATTTCCCTCATCCAAGATCTATCCCCAATCAACCACATATCCCGAGGACTTTTCCCTTATCAAGTCCTGTAATAATATAATCTATTTAGGTACTGATTGGGAAGTCTGGATAGGGTGTGAGTACAACTCAGTAGGCCACCACCAATGGTGTCTAAAACAATTCCAGTCAAAAGATAGTGTATGAAGTTCTATACAGAAATAAGTACAATGAAATAATAAATAGTTTATCTCATTGAAATTTATTCTTATCTATCTACATTAACTTTAGGGTTCCAAAGGATACTCATACCTCAATACTAACTTCATCTCATACCAGATCCTGAAGTGTTCCCTAGGTAATAACATATCTTAATACCTAATTCTAGTCTAAGCTAAAAGTATTCAAATGTGATATAATATCTCAATACCTGATTCAACTCATACCGGAGATCGAATATTCTCAAGTGAGATCATAACTCGGAGTTTCATTATTTCCATTATTTAATTTCAAATTTAAAATCCACATTCCCAAAGCCACCAATATCAATAAAAAGTAATATAACCATTTTTTCATGCTTACTCCTTAATATAATAACCATATTCCCATTATCTTGACTCATAAGTATAATGACCATGTTACCATGTATACTTCTCAATTTATAATGACCATGTTCCCATTCTATTTACTCATATGTATGATGACCATGTTACCATTTGTACTTCTAAATTTAGAATGACCATGTTCCCATTCTTTATCAAGTAATTAATTTACCAATTAATTATACACCCCAATCCAATTAGTAATTCAATAATTAGTTAAACACATCCATTCCATTGGTTAACTCAACAATTAACTAAGTGCTTTACACTATTAATTAATTCATCAATTAATTAATCAATATCACAATTCATATTCGATAATTAATTTTCCAGAATTAATTATATCATTATAATATCAACTTTCCAAAATTAATCCCATAATTAATTATCTAGATCATATTATCAAACGAACATAATTAATCTAAAATTAATTACCTCAACTTATCTATTTCAAAATATCATAATTAATCCCCTGATTAATTATATAGATTAAAACCCCAATATATTATAAGAAATTTCTCTAAATTAATTGTCTAATATGGAATCCCCTTAGTCTCATGATTGATTCCCAAATAAATTGCCAATTTCAACAAGGCTTTGATAACTAGATGGCTCAATATAATAAACCCAATTCAAGGAAATAAATTGCTAAAGGATGCTAGTAATTCAACAATCTTCCATATACATATCAAATCCATGATTATAGTAATTAGATTTAGACCACCCACCTCAATTCTTTGATGGATGTTTGCCCAATGGAAATACCCAAAATCTGAGCTGCACAATGACATTGATATGAGTTTCATGTCTAAATCCCTAAACCAAAAATCAAGATCAAAGACATCAAGATCTCATAATTCTAGATCTAGATCCCCAATACTAGATCTATATCTCACCTCATAGGTTTATATAAAATTAAATATAGGATATATTATATGAAAATATCAAGGAAATGTAGAAAAAAAAGAATGGGGGAAGCATCGCGATGAAATCCACTTACCATGAGAAGAGATGATCTTCAATTTGGGATTTTGATCTCAAAGAATAGTGTTCTTAAGTCCTTGGAATCCCTCTAGGTCAATGGGAGAATCATCATTTTCCCTTAAGAAAGTAAAATATCATTTTATGGTCACATAAAAGGTGAAACAAGTCATTAAAGGTTGAAAATGAGTGAGATCCACAATTTTAGGATCTCATTGTCAGCCCACGCGTGGTTTAGTCGCATGGTTATGCAAACTATGTGCTAATCATGCGTTAGACACTAATTCAAGGGGAACTTCTCATACATACATCACATGGTCTATCAAACTATGATTTAACCATGCCTAATCTACTTCATCAAAAACCATAGTTTGCATGGTTTCTCCTAGGTATCCGCATGGTTTATTCAAAACGTGCACCAACCATGCACAACCTCTTTTCTCCAATATTTTCTTACACTTAACCCAAAAACACCCCAAGCCATAAATCCCCTCAAAGGTACATAAGTAAAGACAAAAATTACCTAAAATCACATTCGAGATAACTCCAGAAAAGGTCAGGATCTTACAATCTCCCCACCTTATAACAGCTCATCCTTGAGCTCCACTTCCAATACTCTCTAAGATTCCAAGCCAAAATATCGTGTGATTAAGCCCCCATATCTACTTATTTTTCCCATGTTTCCTCTTGTACACATCCAATTTTCCATAACACAAGAACTATCAGCATGGACTTTCCTCACAACACTTTCTGACTGTGATCCAACACAGGTATCAGATGCTCCTCACATAACACATCTATCTCAATATCAACCTCATCCACATAGATCACATGAGAATGTTCAGGTTTATACTGCCAAAGTTTTGATACATCAAAAACATCATTCATAATGATGTATCTCAATGGAAGAGTCATTCGGTATGCCATCGGTTTGATTATTTCCACTATCTCAAATAGTCCAACAAACTTGGGAACTAACTTGACCTCCCTCCATATCCTGTGGTGACCCAACCTAGGTGACACCCAAAGGAACACACGATCACTCTATGAAAACTCTAGGGGTCATCTCTGTCTATTAGTATACAAATTATATCTACTCTGAGTTGTATCCATACATTTCTGAACCAACTATACCTGCTCTGATGTCTCCTATATGAGACTCGGTCCCAACAACTCTGACTCACCAGCCTCCATCCATTATAGCGATGATCTACATGGCCTACCGTAAATATCATCGTATGGTTCTATCTATATAGTTTCCTGATAAATGTTATTATAAGAGAACTCTTTCAAGATCCACCAAAGTCAAGAACACATGCTAGTAGAATATCCTCAAGCACGTGTATGGTACATTCTGACTTCCGATTAGTCTGTGGGTGGAAAGTCGTACTCAATAATACCTATGTTCCAAGAGATTGTTTTCAGTCCCTATTAGAAGTTTGAAGTAAATCATGAATCACGATATGAAACTATAGTCTATGGCACTTCACGAAGACAAACTATATCCGAAACATATAGGTATCCCAACTGTTCTACTGTAAAGGTTTCCCTTATTGGAAATAAATTTGATGTCTTTTTCAATCGATCCATAATAACCCAAATAGCATCATTTTTTCCTACATTTCGTCCAAATATCCACCACAAAGTCCATGTTCATGTCATCCCATTTACATTATAGAATAGGAAATGGTTGTAGTAAAATTCTAGGTCATTGATGATCTGCCTTCCCCTAGTGAAAAGTGAAGCATCTTGTCACAAACCCTACTATCTCCTTTTTCATGCCTAGCCACCAAAACTGTTTTCATAGGTCACAGTGCATTTTGGTTACACCTGGATGCACCACCCACTTTGAGGCATAAAATTATCTCATGGGGTCTTCTCACATGCTCGTACATACTACAACTCGATTCTTCACATAGATGATCTCATCTTCATATATAAACCAGTCTGAAGATGTCTCTCACCCTTCAAAGCATTCCCTCAAGGCTAAGCCCTTTAGATCCTCATACAATCTATCCCTGATCCATATCAAAAGTGTATAATCCACTACAACTGAAACCAGAGTCATTTGCTTCTGACTTTCCTTAACCACCACATGTATTTTATCTAGTAAGGTCGCCATCTTCCACTCTACACTCGACTCATGAACCATTTGACTCTGATTTTTCCTACTCAAGGAATCAACAACACAATTTCCCTTCCCATGCATATATTCCAGTTCAAAATACAAGGACTACATATATTATACCCATCTCCTCTATCGAAGATTCAAATCATACAATGAAAATATATACTTAAATCTTTTGTGAACTGCATAAATTGTAAAATTTTCTACCAAAAGATAGTGTTTACAATAATTAAGAGAATAAACTACTACTGCCAACTAGAGGTCATGTGTAGGGTAATTTCATTCATGATTCATCAAATAATGAGACTCATATTCCACATCTTGATCTCCCTTCATCAGTACAACTCCAAGTCTGATCCCAGAAGCATTACAATAAACCATGTACTCCTTACCTAACTTAGGTAGGATCGATATCAGTACTTATATCAAGAACTTATTCAACTCCTGAAACTATCTCTCATAAGCCTCTAACCATTCAAACATTACTCCCTTTTTGGTAAAAACTAATAGTGGCACTTCTAAATGGGAAAATTCTTAGATGAACCTCCTGTAATATCAAGATAATCCTAGAAATCTTCAAAAATCAAACATTTTTGGGATTATCCCAAGAAACCATAGCATAAACCTTCTCTGGGTCCACTGACACACCTTCCTCTAAGATGATGTTCTCCAATAAGTGTACCTGGTTAATCAAAAATTGACACTTAGATATCTTGACATATAACTGATTCTCTCTTAGTGTACCCAGGATGATGTTAAGATGTCGGAAATGGTCATCATGAGTCTTGGAGTACACCAAGATGTCATCCACAAACACTTCCACAAACTAATCTAAATACAGATCAAAGATCATGTTCATCAATTTTGTAAATAATGTTGGAGCATTTTTTAACCCAAATGGCATTACTACAAACTCATAAAGGCCATACCTACTTCTAAAAGTTGCCTTCGGTATATCAGAATTTTACACTCTCAAATGATGATACCCTGATCTCAAATCAATCTTTGAGAACACACAAAATCCCTTCAATTGGTCAAATAGATCATCAATACACAGAATAGGATATCGGTTCTTCACAATCATCTTTTTAAAATTCAGATAATCAACACACAAGTGTAAAGTCTCTTCAGTCTTCATTGCAAATAAAAAAATTGATCCCCAAGGCAACATACTTGGAAAGATAAATCCCTTTTCCCCCAACTCCTCCAACTGATTCTTAAGCTCTTGAAGCTCAGTTGTTTTCATTCTATATAGTGTAATAGAAATGGGCTCAGCCTCCAACATGATCTTAATAGTGAATTACACATCTCTCTTAGGTGGTAGATCTAAGAAGTATTCATGAAAGACATCCTAAAATAGTTCTACAAATGGTGTAAGGACATCTTACTTAGCACCCCCATAATCTAGAAAGATACTAGAAACATGGGCTGTGAGCTCTCCTAGTTTCTGAGTAATTGGTCATGCTCGACCTTCCTGGATATCCCAATCTCCACAATGAATATATTAGTCACCCTTGGGATTGGTAAATGTAACCCTCCTACAGTAGCAGTCGATGTGGACTCATTATGTGACTAGCCAGTCCATATCCCTAATTAGGTTTAAGCCTGTCATATCAAGAACATAGAGATCCCATAAGAAATGATATTCCCCGATATCTAGTGAACATCCCTTGTAAAGACAGATATCTCTAAACTGTACTACCAACGGTGTATCTATAGTCATAACCCCACTCACAAACTCCACTGTCAGGCTCAAAACATTATCAAGTTATGTAGATATAAAGGAATGAGAGGATACATTATCAAACAAGGAGTTATCTAAAGTATAAGATAATAGAATTGTTCCTCTCACTATCGAGGGTCGAGCCTCGCTATCCACAAGTGTAGTTTGTACTGTATGTAACTATGTTATCCCTCTTCCCTATGATGCTAAATGACTCACCTGAGTAGCATCAATCTACTGATTTGGTCTCTACTTCCCAAATGAACCATGTCCTCTACCTCTACCACCTTGGATAGTAGAACTATAACTACCAACCCGATTTGGTGTATAAGATCCTTTTCCCATACTCTGACTCTGTCATGATGCTCCTTCAGTACCTGTCTATCATTGTGACCTGTAGAATTTATATAGGTGTCCAATCTTGCTGGAAGATTGAAACTCTAATGGTGGTCAGGAACAGTGTAGAAGATAGTGTTCTGACCAACCACACTGATGACAGATCACCCCAGTAAGGTCCTATCTAACTGACCCTCTAGTCTGCGTACTTTGTTTCCCTCTGCCTTAGCTAAAGTTGTCATAATGGAACTTCATGCTCTCAAAATTCGCACCTCCTGATCATCCAGTAACAACTACCTGTCCAGCACTAGAATCCTCCCTCAGGTTCCCTTCAACTATGAAATTTGGATCCACCACTTCTATAAACTTCTCCAGCCTAAAGATATTCACCTGGTTCTTAATATCACACTTAATTACATCCTGAAAATTTATCATCGTAGCGGCCTCATCTCCTGCTAACATTGGAGAAAATCATTGTAGATCAATGTAGATTCTATCATAGTACATCACTAACATGCTTCCATTTGTTAGATGCATGAACTCTGCAACTTTATCTTGTCTTAGTGCCTCTAGATAAAAGTGATCCAAGAACCTCTCTAAGAGTACTTCCACAACATACCTTCAGTTTTTCCAGTTCATGCCTGAATGTCCCACTAGTTCTTAACTGATGCCCATAGAAAATAAGAGGCCAAGTTGACCCTCCTCTCAGCCAGAGTCTCTGAAAGTTTAAGTATTGTCTCTATGGAATCCACCTAAAATTCACCTCCCTTAGGTCCACCCTCTCCAGTAAAATTCAGAGGGTGCTACAAGTGAAACTCCATTATCATCTTAGACATACTTTTCACAGCCCACCTTGGGTCTCTTTCCTTGAATTGTATGAAATGAGTAAAGTTCTCTCGAAATTTATCCCATTCATCTTTAGATGGCATGATTGATTCCTCAAGTTCCCTAACTAGAAATTTATTCCTAGGAACTCCCCTCGGTCATCCCCTCGCCAGACATAGTGGAGGAATACTCTCTACAAATCCAAACACATGTCTCAATTCTCATAACATATCCTTATAATATTTATGTAAAAGGAAAATAGTCACAGCTCTTCTTTTTACCCCACCTTACCACATGGTCAAAACTGAGGCTCTATCACTTCCCTTAACTATCTTACACCTAGGTTTTGGTTAACAAGGATAAAAAAACTATCATAATCATGTTTCTCATTTAGACACAAAATTATTCTCATTTTTAATCATTTTAAAATCTTTCTCAATTCATTTTAGGAGCCATTTTACATTATTATCTCACAACAAGGGGAATTTTTCAAGTTAAACAACTCAACAATAACCTATTTCCCTGTTCATGCCTAAAATGATGCATGACACAATAAACCTGAGTGCCTAGATTGATGCATCCATACCCAACTCTCATCCATTCTGGTCCATGAATCAATATTTAAAAATTCTAAGAAACAATATTCACATCACACTACATGTGCATCACCTAATGTGAAATAACATTCAACTATTACAGAAAACAATAATAACAATAATCCCACCCTGAGTACTTGGGTTTTCCCCAATACAAGGGTTTGAAAATCCCATTCACAAGCGCATTACTAATCCCCAACTCTTCTTAGTCTTATATCTACCTTTCCCAAAATAGTAATACAAAATAATAAGAAACAAAACCTAACCTCTGATACCACTTTGTAACATCCTAACCTAAGTTCCATGCTACAGTACCATAAGCTGGTTAGTCACATAACCTCAAGCACATATCCACATATGCTAGAGGCTAATGACAAGAAGAAAGGGTCTGATAAGTCATTCATGGGTATATTATACCCTCATTAATTAGATTAATATGCCAGTATAAATAAATAAACAATTTATGAATCATATAAAACCAGAAAAATACTCATGTAACAAGATAACCAAATGGGAAAAAATAATCAATTGAAATGGAAAAAATGTTATACTAATATAAGTGGAAAGTTTCTAATATGCAACTAAAAATAAAGACACTATGAATCCTCAAGTGGGTCCTGAATCGCGTGTGGTTCCCTCTCTCAAGCCCCATCCCCAATCACCCACCTATCCTAGGGCCTTTTCCTATATCCAATCCTGCAATAATATAATATATTCGGGTAATGGTCAGGAAGCCCAAATATAGTGTGAGTACAACTCAGTAGGCCACCACCAACGTTGTCTAAAATACTTCCAATAAAAAGATAGTGCATGCAGTTCTATAAGGAAATAATTAAAATGTAATAATAAATAGTTTATCACATTTATATTTATTCTTACATAACTACATTAACTCCAGGGTTCCCAAGGATACTTGTACCTCAATACTAACTTCATATCGTATCGAATCCTAAATATTTCTTTATGTAATACCATATCTTAATACCTACTTCTAGCTAAAGATCTAAGTATTCAAAGGTGTTATGACATCTCAATACCTGATTTGACTCATGTCGGAGATTGAATATGATCATGTGAGGCCATAACTCAGAGTGCCATTATTTCCATTCTTTAATTTCACATTTAAAATCCACATTTCTAAATTTACCAATATCACAAATGTATGTAAGATGACCATGTTACCGTGATTACTCATCAATATAATGACAATGTTCTCATTCTCTTTACTTATAAGTATAATGACCATTTTACCATGTATACTTCTCAATTTAGAATGACCATGTTCCCATTCTCTTTACTCATAAGTATGTTGACCATGTTACCATTTGTACTTATCAATTTTAAATGACCATGTTCACATTTTTTGTCAAATTATAAATTTACCAATTAATTATACACCCCAATCCCATTATTACTTCAATAATTAGTTAAACACATTTATTCTATTGGTTAACTAAACAATAAACTAAGTTCTTTACACCATTAATTAATTCATCAATTAATTAATCAATATCACAATTCATATTCCATAATTAATTTTCTAGAATTAATTATCTCATTATAATCTCAACTTTCCATAATTAATCCCACAATTAATTATCTATATCATATTATCAAAGTCATATAATTAATCCACAATTAATTATCTCAACTTAGCCATTTCAGAATAGCATAATTAATCCCCCCGATAATTATATATATTACAACCCCAACCTATTATAATAAATTTCCAAAAATTAATTATCTAATAGTAAAACCCCTTAGTCTCATGATTTAATCCCTAATAAATCACTTATTTTAATAAGCCTTTGATAACTAAATGGGTCAATATAATAAACCCAATTCATGGAAATAAATTTCTAAAGGATGCTAGAAATTATACAATCTTGAATATATATTTCAAAACCACAACTATGGGAATTATATTTAGACCACCCATCTCAATTCATTGATGGATATTTTCACAACTAAAATCCCCAAAATTTGAGCTGCACAACAACATTGATATGAGTTCTGTGTCTAAATCCCTAATCCAAAATCAAGATCAAAGACATCAAGATCTCATAAATATATATCTAAATATACAATCATAGATCTAGATCTAACCTCATAGGATTATATCCAAGGTAAAAAGGATATATTCTAGGAAAATATCAAGTAAATATAGAAAAAAATAATGGGAGAAGCATCATAATGAAATCCACTTACCGGGAGAAGAGAGGATTTTCAATTTAGGCTTTTGATCTCAATGAACGGTGTTCATAAGGCCTTGTAATCCCTCCAAGTAGATGGTATAACCTTCCTTTACCCATATAAAAGTAAAATCCTGAGTTATGGTTGCATATGAGGTTAAAAAATTCATCAAAGGTTGAAAACAAGTGAGATCCACGATTTTAGGATCTCACTGTTGGCCCTCGCATAGTTTAGTCACACTATTAGACAAATCGTGCACTAACCATGAATTAGCCACTACTTAAAGGGGGTACTTAACATGGATACCTTGCACGGTCTATCAAACCATTCTTTAACCATGATGAAGTTACTACCTTAAAAACTAGATTTCACATGGTTTCTCCTTGGCGCCTGCTCGGTTTACTCAAACTGTGCGCCAACCATTCACATCCTCTTTTCTCCAATATTTTCTTAGACATCACCCAAACACACCCCAAGACATAAATCCCATAAAATTTCCTTATATAAAAATAAAAAGTTACTAAAATCAATCCTGAGATAACTCTAGAAAAGGTCATAATCTTACAGTAACCACTGTGAATTTATCAAAAAAATAGGTAATAACACCAATTATTCACATCATATACTATAATTGCGAACATAAAATCAGGTTTTGGGTAGTACTTATCATGTATCCATAAATTTTGGGGATTCATAAGAAACAACATGATATCAATTCATGAGAATACATCCCAACATAGATCCTGAATCATCATAATACACCATGTACCCTTGTCTTGTTTCTAAAATAATCAGGGTCGATGTTGATGTAAGGAGAACATTAATCTCTTGAAAAGAATTTTTACATACCTCATTCCATTGGAATGTAACATTTTTCCTTTTCAAAATTATCATAGGTGAATATATTCATTAAATTCCATGAACAAATCATTGATAACAACCAGCCAATCCATGGAAATTGTGTTTCTCAAAGACATTCCTTGGTGGTTTCCAAGATATCACAACCTCTATCTTTTCTAGATTAATAGAAACACATATTTTAGATATAAAAAGGCCGAGGAAACGTACCTATTGTATAAAAAATATAATTTTATAATTTGGAATATATAATATGTTCCTATAAAATTCCCAACACTGTCACTAATTATTGCTCATGCTCGTCCCTTTTCCTTGAATAGACCAGTATGTCATCCACAAACACCCCGACAAAAGAATCTAGACACTTCTAAAATATATATTTCATTAATTCTATAAAGACTAATAGTGAATTATTAAGATATAAATGCATAACCACATACTCATAATGTTTGTATCTACTCTTAATGGATGTATTTGGAATATCCTTATTCATAACCCATAACTGATGATATCCAGAACATAAGTTAATTTTATAGAACCGTTGAGCTCCACTTAATTGATCAAACATGTGATCAACATGGGTAAGTGGAAAAAAAATTAATTATGGTAAATTGGTTAATCTTATGATAATCCACACACAACCAAAGAGTTACATCAACATTTTTGACAAACAAGCATTATTCTACCCACAGAGACAAGCTATGCTAAATGAACCCTTTTCTTTCTAACTCTTCCAACTAGGATCTCAATTACTTTAATTTGTTTGGTTATATATGGTAATATGGAAGGGTTATTATCCATTTCCCCAGGAGGAGATAAATCATAAATTCCACTTCTCTTGTAGGTGTAAACCCTGGGAAATTTTGTCATGACTTGCCTTCACCAAGATGAGGGAAGCGATAGCAGATTGACAGACCCTTCCTTCTTCAAGTTGAAGGATAGATAATGACCCCTGAGACCCACCTTCAATAGGTCCCAGAGTGGCGACTAGCACCAAGGGTATAAAATCACACACTAAATGGAAGGCATTACCCTTTTTCTTTTAATAGGATTAGGAGATAAGACAGTAAATCCCACAACACCAAAGCTGAAAGTTCAAGTACAGATGAAAGTAAACCATTCCCATGTGCATGTTCAAAGGTAAAAGATACAAGCCACAAAAATCAAAAGGTAAAAATATACCAAAAAAATAAATCAACAACAGTAACTGCCCCAAAGGTCCGAGCTAGTACGGTCCCGCATGATCCCGCAAGTCCTCTTGGAAACATGAAAGTAGTTTTATATACGTAGGGTGAGAATACAAGTATACTCAGTAGGGAAAATCAAAGACTCTCTGTACAAGTGAGGAGAAATTCTAATGTCCCGTGGAAAAAGAGATTACCAAACACCCAACAAGGAAAAGCTATCCACCCAAACCTAACCAAGGAACACTCCCCAAATAACACAAGGAAAGTAAAGTAATAGCACATCGATATTTGGGTACCCCACGCCACTTTCCCACTGGTTATTAAAGACATCCTATGCATCGAACCAATCCATCCATTCTCACCGCAGTCCCACTAACATACCCCTCCCGCACACACCTGGGCCACAGCCTCACCGTAGTCCCATTGCCAAACCCCACCCGCACACACCTGGGCCACAGTCTCACCGCAGTCCCACTACCAAACCCCACCCACACACACCTAGGCTAGAACAAATATCCCACCCGCAGACACCTGGGCCACAACCACCACGCGTAACCATACCCGCAAACACCTGGGTCAGAACAATTACTGCCATGCCCGAAAACACCTGGGACTCATCCCGAAGACACTTGGGAAACAACCTGCCCGCAAACACCTGGTCCAACCACCATAACTACCCTGCCCGAAGATTCTTGGGCTAAATAATGGACTTCAAGCCATCAGAGCCTCAGATTCATAACCAGCAAAAGTATAACAACAGGGGATCCCATCCTCACCCATATCACCCCAGAAATCTAAGCCCCCATCCAAGAAAACCATAGAGTCACCTACAATCGGCCCGTGGAAGAAAAAAAACAAACCACTATCACCAACACAAGGCAGGCCCATGCAGGTATTTTCAGATTTAAAATATTTAACACACTCCATGGTTTCAATTCCACTGTGCTTTAACCTGGGGTTATCACAAAAAGGGTTGATCCTGGTGCTTTCAATTTATTTAACCGAGTATACGTACTTAAACAATTCCATGTTACGGTTATTTAAACATCAAGGAGCACCTAGGTTCATTAGTGCGCAAAGAAAGACCACCAATGGACATGATTTTCAGTGAGAATAGGCTCGTACAATTCACAACACATATCAACATAAATAGTATAATAGAACACTGATCATACCCCCTTTCATTCATTAAAGGTCCGTTCATTATCTTTTTTATGTTCGGTTTCATCAATTTTCACATAGACAAAAGCGTACCCACCCAGCATGATACACGGAAAGGAGAGACGAAGGTAAAAATCCTTACTTGATTGATCAAAGATCGATGTTATTCTCCAAGCACCAAGAACAGGGGATGCGTGACTTGTTGGGGAGGGGCATCGGGAGCTCCAAACGTACTAAGAAGAAAGGAATCCAGCCAAGAGAAAAAAGAAGGAAGAAAGAATTCTCGTGCGATATATAGATAAGATCATATTGTTACGGGACATGAGAATTGAGCAGATTTAAATTCGGATCATGGTTCCCCACGCGGTTGGGTGGTTACACACGACTGAATTAACTGTTATTTAATAGGGAGGTTTCTCGTGATTTTTAGATATTAATTATGGGTTAAAAATGGCCTTGAAATGCCTTAGAAGGTCAAAAAAGCCTAAAAGATGCGTTATGGGAAAAACTGTAGAAGGAAAAACTAGACAAGGCTAGATAACACCGATCAGTCGCACTGATCTGTAGGTCGCGCCGATCGGTCCCACCGATCGATCGTGCCCAATCGGTAGGTCGCGCTGATCGGTCCCACCGATCGATTGCGCCGATCGGTCGCATCGATCGGTCGCGCCGATCGATCGCACCGAATGAGGTTCGACCCCTTAGGATCCTATAATTTGGAAAAGGGATGGATCATGAGGGTTTGGGCCATTACATCAGATACCTCTCAAATTATTCTCGCCCTTGAGAATCCAGAACCAGACCCGAAGGAAAGAGGGGGGTCCGAACAACCACCCCGTAAAATACCTCTCAGGAGTGAACCTCTCTGACATAGGAACACCTTGTTTCCTGAACAATCACGGACGTCCTACCGCTCGTTTCCCCGTGAAACCATGCAAAAAAAATACTAAATCGTCCAGCCATGTGGGAGAGGGGTTTCCCTTCCTCCGTGTTAAGATACTATCCGCTTTGGGTAGCACTGACTCGCCCACACAGGTTTAAGCGCATCCACTTTAATGCATCCTAACTAGGAATCATTTCCTCCCCTCCCCATCCTTTAGGAAACTTCACACACATTCATAGAAAAGGAAACTGGACATCCCATAGTCAAAAAGGTAAAGCATTACATAACAAACAAGTACTGACAAAATAGGATAAAACTCAAAACAACTCTGGGTACGGGGCACGCATATGCGCTTCCCTCTCCCAGGTACTCTCCTCAAGCCCACCATGCCTCAATAACACGCGAACCAATGGGATGGTTCATCCACGAAGCACCTTATCCTCACGACCCTCGATCATCACTGGTCGTTCCACGAAGGATGAATCATCTTTGATATCTAGCTATCCCCAGTCGAGGATGTGCGAATCATCGTGTAGATACTGACGAAGCTAGGACACATGGAAGACATCGTGCACCCTTTGTAGCTATGGTGGAAACGCCAGCTAATAAGCCACCTCGCCGACCTGGTGCAACACCTCGAAGGGTCTAACAAACCTTGGAGAGAGCTTACTTCACCAATCGAACCTCCGTTGTCCACACCGAGGGGAGACATTCAAGAACACGTGGTCCTCGACCCCGAACTCCAAGGGTCTTCTCCTATTATCATCATATGAATTTTTCCAGTCCTGAGTCACCTTCATCCTTTCTCGTATGATCTTCACCTTCTTCGTCATGCTCTGCACCACCTCCGGGCCAAGAACACTCACTTCCCCAACTTCAGTCCAGCACACGGGTGAGCGACAAGGCCTCACGTAAAAGGCTTTAAACGGAGCCATGCCAATGGTAGAGTGATGGTTGTTATTGTAGGAAAACTCTACTAGAGTCAAGTGTCACACCCATGATCCCCCGAAGTCTAGGATGCATGCTCGTAGCATATCTTTTAAGGTCTGGATGGTGTTCTCTATCTTCCCATATGTCTGGGGGTGGAAGGCAGTGCTAAGGTGCATCTGGGTGCCAAAATCATGCTACAAACCCCTCTAGACTCATGAGGTAAATTGTGAATCCCTATGCGAGACTATGGACCTTGGAACCCCATGCAACCGCACCACCTCATCCACATACCTTCGTGATAGATCTTCCATTGCACTTGACTCCTTGATTGCTAGAAAGTGAGCCGATTTCGTCAACTGGTCCATCACTACCCAGATAGAGTTGCACCATCCTTGAACCTTGGGTAGCCCCATGACTAAATCCATCAAGATGTAATCCCACTTCCACTCAGGGACATATAAAGGTTGCAAAAAACCACCTAGAACACGGTGTTCAGCCTTCACCTGCTGACACACTAGGCAATTTTCCACGAACTCTGTCACTACTCGTTTCATCCCAGGCCACCAAAACTGTCTCCTCAGACCCTGTTACATCTTGTAAAATCCCAGGTGCACCGCTAGGGGTGAGTTGTGGAACTCACTAAGAAGTTTTTCGCGCATTGCCTCTAGAACAGACAGCCTTCCTTGGAAAATTACTTGGTTCTGACCATCCTCTGCCCACCTTTCCGAAGCATCGCCCTGGTCAACTCGGTCACACATCACTTCACACTCTGGTTCTCCCCACTGAGACTCCTCCACTTGCCGCAACAGAGAAGACTGCACTGTCATCTGATATAGGAAACCTCTACTTCCTTCCACCCTAGCATCCAGGTGTAGGGCAGCCAACTCCTCCATTGCCCTCCAAGCATCCGCTGACTCTCGGACCGCATCCCTCTGTGACTTCCTGATCAAGGCATCAGCCACCACGTTTCCTTACCCTGAGGTGTAAGAAATCTTGAAGTCGTAATCCTGGAGGAACTCCATCCACCTTTGTTGTCGTAAGTTTAGGTTCCACTGGGAGAAGATATACCTCAAGATTTTGTGATCCGTGAAGACCACAAATCGTTCTCCGATGAGGTAATGCCACCACAACTTTAGTGCGAAAAATACCACTGCGAGCTCCAGGTTGTGGGTGGCATAAATATGCTCATGAGGGCGTAGCTGTCTAGATCCATAAGAGATCACCCCTTGTCATTGCATCAGCACACACCTAAGGCCTTGTCCCAAAGCATCACAGAACACCTCTAACGCCGCCCCTTCTTCTGGAAATCTCCGCACTAGGGCCCTAACCAACTTCTCCTTCAGATAGTCGAAGGCTGCCTCACACTGCTCACTCCACAAGAAAGCCTAGTCCTTTTTGGTCAAGGCTATCAGAGGAGATGCAGCTCGGGAGAAGTTGGGTATGAACCTCTGATAGTAACCTTCCAGCCTGAGGAAACTACAGACCTCTGCCACGTTCTTGGGTGCTGCCCAAGAAACAACCGCCTTAACCTTTGATGGGTCCACCGCTACTCCCTGCTCGGACACCACGTGCCCAAGTAAGTGCACTTCCCGCGTCCAAAACTTTCACTTCGACCAATTCCCAAAGATTTGATGCTGTCGGAGGACCTCCAAAATCATCCTTAGGTGCTCAGCGTGATCCTCCTCTGATCTTGAATAGATTAGGATGTCATCGATGAACACTACTACGAACCGATCCAGATACTCCCGGAAGACGGAGTTCATAAGCCTCATGAACACAGCTGGAGCATTTGTAATGCTGAATGACATGACCACAAACTCTAAGTGACCATATCTTCACCTAAAGGCCATCTTCGAGATGTCTCCCTCCTTCACCCTCAACTGGTGATATCCAGACCGCAGGTCAATCTTCGAGAACCATCATTCCCCCTTCAACTGGTCGAAAAGATCGTCTATCCGCGGAAGATGGTAGCGACTCTTGATCGTCACCTGATTCAGCCTTATGTAGTCTATGCACAACCTGAGACCAGCATCTGCCTTCTTTTTGAACAAGACTGGAGCACCCCATGGTGATGCACTTGGTCGAACATGACCCCTCTTCATCAGATCATCAATCTGAATCTGCAACTCCCGTAGCTCTGAAGGTTCCATCCGGTAGAGAGCCATCGAAATCGGACGAGCACCAAGTTGCAAGTCTATCTCAAACTCGACATCACGTCGAGGGGGTAGAGTCGTCACCTCCTCAGGGAAGACATCCATAAACTCACTGATGATTCCTGGTACCTCCACCATCTCTGCATCCACTGACTCTAGTGATAGCTCAACTAACAAGGAGAGGAGGGGTTCCTCTCGCTTGCTGCCCTTCTGGCCACCCCGCTCGCCAGTGAAAGTAACATGTCGGCCACATAAGTCTAAAAACACGACCCTTCCTTGGAAGCAGTCGATGATGGCACATACAGAGAACAGCCAGTCAATGCCTAGGATGACATCGTATGGTTGTATCTGCAATAGTAGGAGTTCCCTGACTGACTGATGTGGCCCTACCATCAGTCTGCATCCTCGACAAACATATATCAAGTCGCTCTAACCTCCAACTGGTGTGCTCAACACCAGGGGAACTGGAAGTCTCCTGGAATCTAGACCCAAAGCACGGGCCAGACTGGGTGTAATAAAGGAGTGTGAAGCTCCTGTATGAAACAAGACGTAAGCAAGAGTACTGAACAAACTGATCATACCTCGAACAACCTCCGATCCTGCTGGAACTGCTGCCTCCGCGGCATGCAACTGCCCACGGCTGGCTCCTCTGCCTCTCGGATGTCGGCCATCTCCCTGACCACGCCCTGGCCGAGGTCCCTGAGGAGTGCCCTGGGGTCGGCCTCCTCCTACAACGTCTGCCCTCGGAGGAGCGGGAGCTCGCTGCCCCTGCTGCTACTGCTGAAAGGGCCTAGCTGGAAGCTATTGCTGTTGAGGTGGGTGTTGGGCCTTCCCACTGCCACCGTACTTCACTCTGTCTGGTCACTGGTTCTGAAGGTGCCCATGGCTATAATAGACGAAACACCTTGGTCCCAGGCCTGAAGGGAAAGGGAAAGGACCGGGAGACCAGAACTAGAACTGGTGCGGCCTACTCCCTATTGGTTGAAACCTAGAGGGCCCTGATGCTGGAGGCCTGCTGCTGAAGGACTTTCCCTTTGACGAGCCCAGTTGGATCCCCTCACGTGACACACCTCCCAGCATGTTCATCCTCTCCACCACTTCATCCTTCTTATGCACCTCCAAGTATTTTGGTAGGGTGAAGGGGGTAACAGCGTACTGAAGAGAAGGTCGGAGTGCCTCCTCTAAATGTCTCACCCGAGACTCTTCATCTGAAAAGAGGTCTGGAGAAAAGAGAAGGAGATCCTTGAACTTGATTCCCAATTATCTCACTGATATACTCCCCTGCTGGAGGAAGAGTACCTCCTGCCTCTTCTCAGATTTCATCGTGGAAGAGAATAATTCCACCCAAAACTCCTTCTCGAAATCAGCCCACGCAATCTCAGCCTCCTTCCCTTCCCCGAGATAAAGCATCCACCACTGAAAAGCTGCTCCCTACATCTGGATGACAGCCAAAGGAACCCAGTACTCTGTCAGAGCTTGAATAAAGCTGAAAGATATCACTAGATCCTCGAACCAGCTCTCTGTCTCCATATCTGAGGTGCTGACCTCATACTTCCCGAGGGTCTATCGCTGGAAAGCACGAAGCGTCTTCTGCCACTGATCCTCCTCCTCCTCTCGGTCATCCCTCCGTCGGTCAGCTGAGTCAACCTCCTGGGCCTCGATCGCCTGCACAACTCATGGTCATCTCCCAGGTGCCATAACTACAAGGTAAACAACGATTTCCTAAGCCCAAGTAGTGCAGAATATTGTTCTTAAATTTTCCTTAAACATCTTATTCATTTTAATTTCCCAAAATACCCTAGAAACACGAGAACACAAGTCATTATGATTCATGTACCTTTGCTAGAGTCTCTACCCCGCAATCAGTGTAGCCTCACTTGGTCCTTCGATAGGTCCAGAGTCCCTGCATTGGATCACGAGGGACCCTAATATATTGTGTCCTAGCCAGTCTTCCCTAGCCTAATTCATGCACCAAGGTCACCCAACACGGTTTCCCTACCATCCCATGCAATCCTCACTATGCCTAACTCCATACTCCATCCTATATCTCAAACCTCCTCCTTTGATACCATTCTGTCACGATTCGCCTTCACCAAGATGAGGGAATGGACAGAAGATTGTCATACCCTTCCTTCTTCAAGTTAAAGGAGAGATAATGACCCCCGAGACCCGCCTTCAATAGGTCCCGGAATGGAGACTAGCACCAAGGGTATAAAATCACACACTAAATGGAAGGCATTACCCTTTTTCTTTTAATAGGATCGGGAGATAATATAGTAAATCCCACAACACCAAAACTTAAAGTGCAAGTACGGATGAAATTAAACCATTCCCATATGCATGTTCAAAGGTAAAAGATACAAGCCAAAAAATCCCAAAGGTAAAAAGATACCAAAAAAAGGAAATCAACAAAATCAACTGCCCCAAAGGTCCGAGCTCGTACGGTCCCGCACGATCCTGCAAGTCCTCCTGGAAAACTGAAAGCAGTTTTATATATGTAGGTTGAGCATACAAGTATACTTTGTAGGGAAAACCAAATGCTCTTGTGTACAAGTGAGGAGGCATTCTAATGTCCCGTGGAAAAAGAGATAACCAAACACCCAACAAGGAAAAGCTATCCACCCAAACCTCACCAAGGAACACTCCCCAAATAACTCAAGGCAAGTAAAGTAAATTAATAGCACATCGATATTTGGGTACCCCGTGCCACTTTCCCACTGGTTATTAAAGACATCCTACACATCGAACCAATCCTGCCATTCTCACCGCAGTCCCACTACCAAACCCCGCCCGCACACACCTGGGCCACAGCCTCACCGCAGTCCCACTGCCAAACCCCTCCCTCACACACCTGGGCTACAGCCTCACCGTAGTCCCACTGCCAAACCCCACCCGCACACACCTAGGCCAGAACAACTATCCCACCCGCAGAAACCTGGGCCAAAACCACCTCGTGTAACCATACCCACAAACACTTGGGTCAGAACCATTACTGCCACGCCCAAAAACACCTGGGCCTTATCCCGAAGACACTTGGGAAACAACCATCCCGAAAACACCTGGGTCAACCACCACAACTACCCTGCCTGAAGATTCTTGGGCTAAATAATGGACTTCAGGTCATCACAGCCTCAGATTCACAACCAGAAAAAGTATAAAAACAGGGGATCCCATCACCACCCATATCACCCCAGAAATATAAGCCCCCGTCCAAGAAAACCATAAAGTCACCTGCAATCGGCCCGTGGAAGAAAACAACCAAACCTCTACCACCAACACAAGGCAGGCCCATGCAGGTATTTTCATATTTAAAATATTTAACACACTCCATGGTTTCAATTCCACTTTGCTTTAATAGGGGGTTATCACAGAAAGGGTTGATCTTGGTGCTTTCAATTTATTTAACCGAGTATACATACTTAACCAATTCCATGTTACGGTTATTTAAACATCCAGAAGCACTGAGGTTCATTAGTGCACAAAGAAATACCACTAATGGCCATGATTTTCAGTGAGCATAGGCCCGTACAATTCACAACACATATCAACATAAAGAGTAAAGCAGAACATCGATCACACCCCCTTTCATTATTTAAAGGTCCGTTCATTATCTTCATTAAGTTCGGTTTAATCATTTTCCACATAGAAAAATGTGTACCCTCCCCACATGATACACAGAAAGGAGAGACGAAGGTTAAAATCCCTACTTGATTGATCAAAGATCGACATTATTCTCCACGTGCCAAGAACAGGGGATGCGTGACTTGTAGGGGAGGGGCGTCAGGAGATCCAAACATACTAAGAAGAAAGGAATCCATCCAAGAGGAAGAAGAAGGAAGAAGGAATTCCTGTGCGGTATATAGATAAGATCCCGTTGTTACGGAACATGATAATTGAGAGGATTTAAATTTGGATCGTGGTTCCCCACGTGATTGGGTGGTTACACACAACTGAATTAATTTTTATTTAATAGGGAGGTTTCTTGGGATTTTTAGATATTAATTATGGGGTAAAAACGGCCTTGAAACGCCTTAGAAGGTCTCCAATCGGTTGCACCGAATGAGGTGCGACCCATTTGGGTCCTAGAATTTGGTAAAGGTATGGATCATGAGAGTCTGGGCCATTACAACTTTTTCTGAAAATCATCTGGAAAATGATAAACAACTATTGTAAAACTACTATTCTTGATCTCATATGTTAATGAAAAGTTCAATTCTACCAACTAGTATGAGACAGTTCCAACTGCTTGAGAAAACAAGCCTGCATCACCAACCTTTACATTCTGATCACTTGTAAAGATATTATCAACACCATTATCAGTTATAAAACTAACCATTAAATTATAAAAAATGATCTGATATTTGAACATAGTCAACCAATCTATATCCTAAATTATTTCATTAACTTCTATCACAAGAACAGATAGATCCCATATCATCATAGCTCTATAAATCTTTATATAGAATGCTTTTCACATGAGGTATTGACATTATATTTGACCAAGAGGAGTATTATGTTTCAAAATAGAATGCATCATCTAAAAATTTAAAAATAGAATTATTATGTTTTAAAATAGAAAAAATCATCTACACATTTAAACCTATAACATCAGTAGTGTAAGAAATAATAAATGAATTGGATACACCCATATAAAACTCTTCTGGAATAATCATAGAATTCAAATGAATCATACTTATCACCATTGATGTTCTATATTGATCATACACAACAACTTTCTTAGCTCCATACAATTGTTTACCCACTGTACTTTGTTCTTTATTTCCTTATTGAGATTGCCCTTTTTGAGGAGTGATGGTATTACTATAATCCACATGGATATCTTGTGTCTTATGATGAAAGGTATTCTACTTTCTTCATCCCATCGAAGCATACGATGTATACAAAACATGATATGTGCCCTGAGAACCCGACCTTGGAGCACTATGACAATAGAGTTGAAGATAACCCATTTGGTTTCAATTATGTCATGCTTTATTTTCTTCCATAAAATCTCTATTCACATTATATAATGAACCAAATTGAAAACATATTGTCTTGGTCATATTTTTTAGAGGAAGATTTACTAATCCAACTCTCTGATTATGATTCATTCCACTAACCTATAAAAAGGTTTCCCTCTTTTGATTATTCACAATATTAGAGTTCCCACCATTTACCTTAGGTATCATCATGCTCCCTCCACCTATATCTTCTAAGATGTCCCTTCCTACTTATAATATCCCAAAATTTTATGAAATATATTCTTTAAAATTAATTTAAATTATTTTATAGATTTTATAAAATTATATACATAGATTATCTTTCATCACATAAAATACCAAGTTTATATTTCATTGCTCGGAACATCAAATCCCTTAGATGACTTATGTTACACAAAATCTTGTGTCTTAAAAGAAAAAAATATACTAATAATTTTATAATTATATTTATCACCTAGCCATTGCAATTGTGAAAAATAAATATATTAACTAAATTATTAAATTATTTTTTTCACATGTTTATATGATGAATTCATTAGATAACAAATAATTATATATAAATTAAAGAAAAAAATAAATACAAGGAATGTAACTGCCCAGGTAATGATATAATAATTATTTTTTATATTTATTAATATTTATATAGTAATTTAACCTCAAAATATATTTCTTGTCTAATAGTGTATATGACATGAAATAAATAATGTCTCTAAAATAATGCGACGTAAGTAAGACCAAGTTATACTGAAAAATAATATATTGTTAGTATTATTATTTTAAGTGGTAGTTGTCACCTAGTCATTGTATTGGTTAAAATAAATATGACTAACTATATTATGTTTAAAAAAATATTAAATTTTTTTACATTCATCCAATAATTTTTATAGGCTTAAAATAAGAAAAAATCTAATTTTTACCAAAAAAATATACCTATTTTTTAAAAGGTAGTTTCACTACCTTTTAATGTAGAAACCATCATAAATATAATTTTTTACACTTATAATTTTTATAAAAAAAATTAAAAAACATTTTTTTATAAACATATAAATTAGGTTAAGGTGATTTTTTGGTATTTTTCTGTGATATTTTATTTTTTTATGAAGAGTGAAAAATACTGAATTTTAATTCAAAACTGGTTTTTCGTATAATTTATTTATAAGGTTAAATTATCTTATAAATTGGTTTTAAAGTATAATAAGATAAATGTTTTATTAATTAATCCAATATTGGTCATTGTAATCAATTTCACTTTGAAATTAGATATTAAAACATTGTAATCTTTTGGATGTTTTTACATTAAAATCCTACATTGTCGTCCCATCTACAAGATTAATTTTAAATTAATTTCTACCATGTATGTGATTTTAATTTTGAAAAATGGATTCCATATTGGGAATTATAATAATTTAAAATTTATAATAAGTTTAACTTAGTTTTTTAATAAAAATATTAGTTAAATTAATTAAAATTAATTACAATGATTAATAGAAAAATTAGATCCGCAAGGGACTAAACATTAAACATAAGATCTAAAATGACCAAGATAATTGTAAAAAAGAAATTTTATGTAAATATTTACATACAATAATCCCTTTTATCAAAATTGGACAATTAGTTGAGCAAATTTTCATAGGAAAAATATGGGTGGAATTCCCTTTCCAAAAATTTACAAGAATGTCACTCCTCCTCCACTAGAAAAAGGCACTCAACCCTCCCACTTCCTAAAACCTATCAATCCACATTAGATGAAACAAAATCTTCCCAAATATCTCCTAAAAATACCTCTACTAAACCAATAATCCTTACCATTTGAATAAATACATCCAAGTAAGCCCCTTGTTACAAATCAAAAGGGTGTTACCCAAAAAAGAGCTAACATCCTTATTCAAGATATTTGTATTAAATTCAATCTTCATGACCTGAAATATTATTATTCCATGATCATGTAATAATATAAGTATCCTAAATATAATTAGATATTTTTCTATCAATTTTTTAACCTACACTTGCACACACATCCATCTAATGGGTAATGAACCTACTGTTTATGTGTATGGTGAACTATCGTCTCACGAAGCGATGATTGTTTGTTTTAACATACCACCATTCATGGTGAGAATTATGGTAGAAATACTATTAATATATGATATATATATATATATCAGTGATATTTATTGTGTATTTATTATTATTTAATTATTTTATAGAACATACATTTATGTTTCCCATTGTGTGTAGATACAATAACATCGTTCGTGGAAGTGTTGACAACCACCTCCTCAAAGATATTAGATACATTCACACACTACATGGAATATATAAAGGGTGGGTTTAATAAAAACTTATGTGATATACATAAAATACATATTATATTAATGAAATTATTATCATTATGTAAATATAATATATCATTTTCTTTAACACCTTTTCTCACAATGAAAACGTAAAAATGTCATTTGTGGATGTGTGGAATACCACCTCCTCAATGTGATGGGCATCATTTTACATCATAATAATTCTATATTTAAGTATATATGAGTAAATAAAATGTTATATATGATATAATTATAAATATAGAAATTTATATTTTACTTACATTCTTTCCATAATGATCATTGAAAAATAAGAACTTTACTCATGCATACTTACGGCCTACGGTATCCTTGATTATAACATTGGTTCATTTTTTATAACCATATTTTATTATTGGTTTTAAAAATAAAATTTATTTATAAATATGATTATTATTTCATTATTATTATTCTGTATATTTTTATATAATGACCCATTTGACCATATTTTTCCTACCAAAGTCATTTTTGACACATAAATAGAATATGGTCAAAACACCTGATGTAAACTGAATGGTTTAAAATATTTTATTAAGTGAAATAGAAGTAATGATAAACATGAAAAAGGTTCTCAGTAAATTATATAATAAACATAAGTTTATTATTTTGGAATATAAAAATCCAAGTGAAAAGTTGGACTCAAGGTAAGGGATTTCGTCTCAATCTCCTTTCATTGAGACATTTCTTAATGATATGCACCTTTATTATTTTATGAGGTGTATATATAGGTACTTTGACATTATATATCTATAATTCATTTATTACGATGTTATTTAATTTTTTTAAAATGTTATTCATTCATGGTTTTTATGATTTAAATGTTCAAGGTTGTATGAGATGCTTTGAATGTTTTATTATTTAATCATTTAATTACAATATTTTTTATATTATTTTACATATTTAATTATATGGATATAAAAGGGTTATAAAGGAAATTTTGTTTCTATTTTTCCATCCATTCAAATTTTTTCAAAATGGAATCTTTCTATGTGTTTCATATGGAACGTTTTGACAAACAAAAAAAGGAATGTATTATTCTTAATATACATGACAATAATGAATTTTCCACCATCATGGTAATTATTTTGTTTTTAGATTCCATTACATTATTTTATGTTTATTTAAATGACAAATAAATTTTTCTGTATTTTGGAATTGAAAAAAATTAATAGAAATAATTATTTGGTATTTTAAATGGTATTTTTTAATAAAAATTGTATTTTAATATCTGAAAGTTATTTTCAAAATATTTTAAAAGATTTTTTCAAATGATGAAATGTTTTATTCTATGTTGTGGTTATTGGAAATTATAAATGATGGGAGCACCCAGATAGCAACATGTGAGCCTGTTATAGCTTAAATGTTGGTTGCATCCAGATAGATCTCTAATAAATTGGGTAATAATTATATTCTCTAAAGAATTATATTAAAATATTATTGTATGGTTATTCCAATATGTAAGGGTTTGATAAGGGTTATGTAAGGGTTTAATGTGATGATGTCCTAAGGTACATACATGAATTTTCTATTTTTATAATGATTTTTCATGGTAATCATTTGATTTCAAAAGGTAAAGTAAATTATTCTTATTAATCAATGATTTTTTTATTTTGGGGTGAAATATTATGATTTTAAGAAAGAGTTTTTCATGTGTTTTAATGTTTATCAATGGACTAATGTTTTATTTATTTTTATATTCATTACTAAGATTTCTATGCTCATCGCACATTTTTTATTGTTTTTTATAGGACTTAAGGGTGATTAAGGGATTGAAATAATTCATGTTTAAAGTTGTGAAGAGTTTTCATAAATGATATCATGCGTTATTTTAAATATTCCTGATTATGGAAGGAATGGATATTGTTCTAGAGTACCCGCTTTGTATTTTAATGGTTTTTTTATGTATAAGTTGTGGCTCAAATATCTAAAAATATAAACCAAGAAAAATCCTAAATATAAAAGAAAGTAAAATTCTCAACTTAACTCAAGATTATGTAATACTTAAGGATAGGGCCTTAGAGTTAGTATAAAAGGGAGTTTTAGATACCATTATAGGCTAGGATAGTGTTAATATCATTCTCGTAGATGATTTTACATTATGGTTAAGTTGAAATGATGTAGAATTTTATGATTTCCATATCGCTTAATCTATATAATGTATATTTAGAATGGTTTTCCAAATTCTAAACATGAAAGCTATAGTGGGAAGGAATCAAGAGTAAAATATTCTTCCAAAACAGCATCTTGAGATGTTTAGAATTGGTACTGAATAGTTTCTTCCAATTATGGATTAGTTTACACAGATATAAATAATGGTGTCATCCATGATAAAGAGTAACCTGACCTATCATGAAGGAACGTGATGATATAAGAGTATTACATGAGGAAACAACCCCTATAATTAAATGGATCATCTGAACCAGTGGTAGTCGAAGGATGGATCAGTTCACTAGAGAAGATAGTTCAAGTCATGAGATTTTCATAATTTCAAAAGGTAACTATTTACTTATATAATTTTTAAGGTTATGCTTATCAATAGTGGTATTTGGTTTAGAATATTAGATATAAATATGATCTTGATGGAATATAATGTTAAACATTCAAGGATATTTTCCCTGAAAAATATTTTCTAAAGGTTGTTCAGCTTAGGTTGTAGAAAAAATTCCTAGAGTTAAAGTAAAAAGATGAAGATTTTATGGATGCATATGAAGAAATATTCAAAATATTTTTTATGTATGTTAAGGAATTTATCTGATAAATTGAAAGTAAAATTAATTGATTTTATACAGGATTGAAACCAATTATACAAAGGTATTTTTCCTCTAGAGAGTTTAAAAGTTATGAAAAATTGGTTCTTTGTGCAGATAAAGTTGAAATGGAGTTTATTGACACTTACGTGAAAATATATGACAAGAGTAAGAAATGTTTAAGGTGGTATGAATTCTAAAATCAACCAACTATGAATTCTATAGGTAAGAATAAAACTTGTTCCAAGTGTGGTAAAATACATTTTTGTGAATTCATGTTGAGATATGGAAAGTGTTACTGGTTTGGTAAGTACGGTTACATGGTTTGTGACTACAAGTAAAAGAGTTCTGAATAATCCAATATTGATATAACAGATACCTAGTCAACTATAAGATGATTTATCTACAATTATTTGGGACATTATGCTAATTTGTGTCCAAATAAACTTACTCAAGGTGGAAATTTCCATGATTAGAATAAAAAATAGATGGAAAATCACTTGATGCTTGTACAGTTGATGTTGGTCCTTCTGGTGAACCGATGGATTCTCTAAATATTTTTATATTTTTCAAAGTTTGATCATAATCCCAATATATTAGGAACCCCTATTTTAATTTTTTAAATAATATAAATACCTTTGGAGATATTTATTGAGTTTCTATAAATGTCTAAGGTATATGATGAATATTAATTTAAAGAAGAATGTGTCTACATGTTTGGATGTAATTTTAATGGTATGATTGACCATTAGGGTTATATATCTATAGAATGATTTGTTTTTAACTTTGGGTATTACTATTGAACTTTATAGATTAATTCATTATATCATTACTTGAATGTTTGAATATTCCTACTTTGTGCTAACCATGTTGGTCTTGGTTAATCTCTAAAGTTAGGAGGAATATCGTGTTATCCTTTTGAGGAGTATGTGATCTGTTAGAAATGAATTCTATTGACTCAGTCATGAATAGTCATTGTGGGTACACACTGTTTAGGGAAATATATGATTTTGTGGTGTATATTGATTAAAGGATAAACCTATTCCCATTATTTATGTATAATTACTTATGTCCATCGATAGTAAAAGTATTCAAAAATTATAGAAAAATGATATTGAAAAATATTTATCCCAATACATTTATTTTTATTGAACTAATGGTCTTATAAATCATCATAGATTTATGGTTTTGAGGCCTTTAATTTTCCATTGATCATTCACTTGATGGTGATCAATTATCTTTATAAATTTATCTTTATAATTATTTACACTTTTATTCCATGTCCAATATTCACTCATAACATATGTTCTCCTATGATGAAACCTTTTTATGAGTAACTTTTTGTAACCATTATTTTTCCAACATTCCCTTTTTAAAGGATTTTTTAGAATTATTTTTAGGGTGTGGGTTTCTAAAAATGGAACATTCAAGTTTTTTAATAACCTGGATGAATTTCCAGGGTAAAATTCAATTTAAGGGGGTAGGATGTAATATCATAAGATTTTATTATAATTTCCCTTAAAATTAATTTAAATTGTTTAATTAATTTCATTACACACTATATTTAGTTTATCTTTCATCACATGTAATACCATGTTTATCTTTTGTTGCACATGACATCAACTCCCTTTGATGAATTATGTTACAAACAAGACTAGGTATTACCAAGAAAAATATACTATTTATATTATTATTATAGTCATCACCTAGCTATTAGAATGGTGGGAATTAAAGAGATAAAGTATGTTGTGAAATTAAAGTTTTCACATGTTTATCAGATGAATTCATTGGATAAAAATTAATTATAAATAAAAAAATAACCAACTAAATATAATGAATGTAACAGACAAGGTAATGATATAGTAATTATTTTTCATAATTATTAATATTTATAAATTAGTTTTCTTTTAAAATATATATTTTATTTATAATAGAGTATATGACATGAAATAATGAGTTTTTTCAAAATCTTTTGTTGCTGAAAGACTAAGTTATACCGAAAAATAATATATTATTAATAGTATTATTATAAGTGGTAGTTATCTCATAGTAATTGAATCGATGGAAATAAATATGAATAATTATATTATTTTTACACATATTTATAAAAAAAATTACATTCATCCAATAAGTTTGATAGGATTGAAATAAGAATAAACCCAATTTTAAGAATAAAAATCTCTATATTTTTTCTAAGGTAGTTTTATTTCCTTTTAATAGAAACCCATTTTAAATATAATTTTTCATGCTTTTATAATTTTTAAATGACTAAATAATCTTAATTTTTTAAATGCAAACATAAAAATTAGTTTAGGGTGAATTTTTTGTATTTTTTTGTGATGTTTCATTTTTTTATGAATAGTGAAATATATTGAATTTTAATTCAAAATAGATTTTTCTTCTAATTTATTTGTAAGGATAAATTATATTTTAAATTAGTTTTAAAGTTTAATAATATTAATTTTTTATTAATAAATTTTATTTAGGTCATTGGAATCAATTTCACTTTTAAATTAGATATGAAAATATAGTAATCTTTTGGACGTTTCTACTTTAAAAAACTTGCATTATCTTCCCATATGCATGATAAATTTTAAATAAATTTATACCGCTTATATTATTAGCCTTTTGAAAAATGGATTCATATTTTTGTAATATTAATAATTTTTAATTTATATTAAGTTTTACTTAGTTTTTTACCAAAAAAATAGTGAAATCAATTAAATTTAATTATACCGAATAAGAGGGAAACTAGATTAATGAAGGACTAAACCATAAACATAAGAGCGACAATGACCTATAAACCTTTATAAAAGTCATTTTATATAAATATTTAGACCCTATACTCCCTTTTATATACATTACATCATTATTGGGACCAAATGTCATAGGAAAAACATGGGTGGAATTAACATTCCAAAACTTTACAAGAATGCCACACATCCTCCACTATAATAAGTCACTCACCCCTCACAGTTCCTCACACCTATCAAAAAACATTGAATTGGAAAATATCTGACCAAATAGATTATAAAAATAAATCTCCTCATCCTATATTCATCACAATTGGAATAAATCCAACCAAATAATCCCTTTGGTGTAAACAAAAAGGAGTTACCCAAAAAAGATGTGACATCCTTCCTCAAGATCTTTCTTTTATTTTCATTCTCCACACCATAAAATATTATAATTCCTGTATAATATAATAACATAATATTTTTCAATATACTGATATGTTTTAATTTTAATTTTTATACCATCAATTACACACATATCCATCTAATGGTTAACAAACCTACAGTTTATGTGTACGGTGAACTACCACCTCACGAAACGATGAATGTTTGTTTTCCCTTACCAACTCTCATGGTGGGAATTATGATAGACACAATGTTAATATATGATATATATGATATTTATTATATCTTTTTTCTTCATCAATTCCTTTATAATGCATACCTTTGTACTTTCCACTTTGTGTAAACATGATAACATCGTTTGCAGAAGTGGGGACTACCCTCTCCTCAAAGCAATGTGATACTTTCACACACTATGTAGAATGTATAAAGGATGGGTCTAATAAAATATATGTGACATAAATAAAATCCATATTATATTAATTTTATAATTAACTTTATGTAAATGAAATATATCATTTTCTTTAATGCCTTTTCACATACTGAAAAAGTGATAACGTCATTCGTAGACGTGTGGACTACAACCTCCTTGACATAATGTGATTCCTTTTACATAAAAATAAGTATATATGTAACTATATATGAATAAATAAAATGTTATATATGATATAATGATTAATATTTAGAGATAAATTTTACTTACCCTATTTTCACAATGATCATTTTAAAATGGGAGTGTTACGCATGTGTACGTACGACCTACCATTTCCAGGATTTTAAGGTTGGTTAAATTTTCATAACCATAATTTATTATATGTTTTAAAAGTATAACTGATGTAAAAATATTGTAATTATTTCATGATTATTATTCTATATATTTTTATATAATGACCCCTTTGACTATTGTTGACCTACCAACGTTGTTGTTGACACATAAACAGAATATGGTCAAAACACCCGACATAAACTTAATTGTTTATATAGTTGTTTATATCATGGTAATAAGTGAAAAAAAAGTAATTATATACTTGAAAAAGGTTCTCAAGATATTATATAATTAACATAATTTTATTATTAAGGAAGTTAAATACCCAAGTGACAAGTCGGTCTCGAGGTAAAGTATTTCATATCAATCTCCTTTCATTAAGACATTTCTTAAGGATATGACCCTTTATTCTTTTATAAGGTGTATATATATACCATTCGATATTATATATCCATAATTTATTTATTATAATGTTATTTTATGTTTTATTAATTGTTATTCTTTCATGTTTCTTATTATTTAAATGTTCAAAGTTGTATGGGATTCTTTGAATGTTTAAATATTTAATCATTTCATTAAAATATTCTTGATATTATTTTAAATATTTATTTATATGGATACAAATGGGTTATAAAGGAAATTTTGTTTCTATTTTTAATTTCATTATATTTTTTTCAGAACTAAAACTTTTTACATGTTTTATAAATAATTTTTTAATAAATGAAAAAATGAATGTTCTATTATTAACATACACCTCAAAAATCACTTTTATGATACTTTGGACATTATTTTTTTAGATTAATTTAAAATATTTTATGTTTATTTAAATGAAAACCCTTTTGTATTTTGCAATTGAAAATGGGTTTTCAAAAGAAAGGTTTGATTTGTTTTTTAAATGGTATTTTTGAAAGAAAATGGTATTTTAATATTTGGAAGTGATTCTCATATGAGTTTAAAAGAGTTTTTCAAATGATGAAATATTTTATTTCATGTTTTGTTTATTAGACATTATAAATGATGGGTTCACCCAGATAATATCGGGTGAGACCGTTATAGCTAAAATGATGTTTGTTTCTAGATAGTGCTTCAATGCATTGGGTAATGATTATATTATTCAGATAATAATATTTGAAGTTGGTTGTATGGTTATTCCAATCTATAAGGGTTCTATAATTTTTCTATATAAGTTCAATGTGATGATGTCTCAAGGTACCTACATGAATTTTCTAGGTTTCTAATGAGTTTCCATGGGAATTATTTGTTTTCAAATCGAAAACTACTTGATACTTATTAAATAATGATATTTAAATTTTGGGTTAAAATATTATTCTTTCAAGAAATAGTTTTTCCTAAGTTTTAATATTTAAAAATAGAAAAATGATTTCCTTTTTTTTTATATCCCTTAATGAACTTTTTATACTCATCCAAATTTTTTAATGTTTTTCATATGGGTGATTAAGGGATTTTAAGAATTCATGCTTAATTGTTTGAAGATTTTTCATAAAATAAGTCATGTATTATTTTATATTTTTTTGATTATGGACAAAAATGTTACTAGTAATAAGTTTCCATGGTATTTTTATGATTTTTTATGTATTAGTTGTGGCCTAATACTATACAGTTCTATACTTGAAAAGGTCCTCAATGTGAAAGAAATTAAAATTATTGAATTAAATCAAGATTATGTAATGTTTAAGGATTGGGCCTTATAATTTCACCTTATCTCTATTACACATCTCCGTATAATCCATTATAAAATGTAAAAGAAAATTTAAATGAATCTTCAGCCTCATACCCAATTCAAATATGTGATTATTCAATGATGCACTAGTATAAAATTAATGTTAAAATCAGAATAAATTCATTAATTTATCCACATACTCTGTCACTGATAAGTTTCTTGCATCAATCTGCAAAATTATATCATTCTAGAAATCCTGAACATGTGAGGATAGAATTTTTTATTTCAAAAATATTAAAATTCATCCCATGTGATTCCATGGTCCAATTTAGCATGAACTACTAATTCCCACCACTTGTGAGCAAGATATTTTGGCATATACATCACCAACATGACTTTCAAATCTACTGGTGTTCTAAGGAAATAAATGATCTGATTCATCTTATTTAGAAAAACCTCTTCTTTCTCTAGTTCTGAATCACCCCTAAATTTTAGTGGTTTCTTCTTCTGGAACCAAATGGAAAGGTCCACTTGTCTCTGTTCATCCCTTCTATTCCCTCTATCCTCATCATGAAAAGTTTTTAAAATAATATGAACCAGGTATTGGTTCACATATAGCTCAGGTGCAACCACATTCTCAACAGCCTCTTCTGGTTGGTTACTATAAAGCCTACCAAGTTACATTTCTAAAACCAAAAAATTACATACATCTCACTTTTGATAAATTTAAGTCTTATTAATTCAAATTTACCACATCCCAACTATCATAAAAAGGATTTAGAAAACTAACACTTTCTATTTTCAACCCATAGTTGAAAATTTCAAGATGCCTTTGATAATTAACCCATATTCAAAATACCACAAACATGCCTTTCCAAAAATTCACATTTGAAAAAAATAAATACTTTTAAAAAAATCAAAAAAAAATCACCAAATCATAAATCATTACTCAAAATGAAATATTCACTCCTATTGAGAATTTATTTATATCAATTCATGTTATGCTCTTATCATTTTCTAAATGCATGGAAGTGAGATGATATCATATAATTATCTCAAGAAACTTATGTACCCATCCCCTTGGTAACATTAAGGTCCTCATAAATAGGTTATCTATGCATTTTTACGCTCTAAATATCATGTCTCAATGATACCCCTCCTTCCTACCATCCAAAATCAAATAATAATCAGGAATAATTTTCTAAATCATTAACTGAAAAATGAATACCATTTCTCTCAAAATATACTTAGATGAACCAAGAATGCTACCATTTGTAACATCCCTCCCCTCCTCATTGTATTTAGAAGGCGATACGATATTACATGACCCTAAGTGCCATTCACAAGACACCAAAGGTTGGAAATAAAAGAAAGGGGATTTAATAAAATTGGAGGATGATATTCCCCTTAAAATTAAAAACCACCAAACCAAGATAACCAATCCACCAGCTACTATATGATTCATGAAAAAACTATAATACAACTCAATGTATAACATTCCAAACCAAACAATATTAGAGTACTAATAAGAAACAAAGAACAATATCAAAATACAAATTTGAAGACATAACCAAAAAAAACTAAAATACTCAAAAGACACCAACACAAAAACTCCCAACCTACTTCACACTACAACTCAACAATACATTCCCCAAAGTATCATGATGAATCACTATATATGTGATATGAATTTACTTTACATGTTTCTTGATAAATGAAATCTTTAAATATACCAAAGTTCCCAAATATGGGGGGTGAATAATGAATCTTAGTAGGTTTTCCCCAAATGACTTCCCTACTCCCACCACTCGGATAGAACATGTTATCAAATATAAATAAAACAATTTATATAAAACCCTTTAAAATAGTTTATATCAAGGACAACCCATTTCTAAACAAAACAGTGTTCATACCAACATTGTATTCCAACCCTAATCTATTTCCAAGGAAATAACCAAATAATTCATTCAAAAAAAATCATATTCACCTAGAATAACCCATTTTATTTCACACAACCACACACATAATCAACCATAATTTTTTAATGTTACAATTTATGGTGGAACTTCAAATCCATACTTCATCCCTTTGATGGTGGTACATCATGACCATTATCCATCACATTCTACTCATGATTAACCATTTATCCCATCAACCATTCCATAGCAGTTATTACTAACCATTTCAATAAAAAAAAATATTGAAAATAGTTTCAAACAAATTTTCCAAGAATAAAACCAAACTCCCATTTTAAAATAATTATTTTAAAATCATGTTACAACTTTCACTTTCCACCAAAACACCCAATTTTCACTGATATATATACCTTCACTAAAGAGGGTTTCCATAAATGATTTTAAAATAATTTCATAATAAATTTCATTAAAAATAAATTTGAAATAAATCTTTCATGTTATAATAAGATAATTAGAGATTGAATCCATTTATCTCAGAAACTACTGTGAAAATGAAGAACGACACAAATTCTTCAACAAAACTAGGTTAGAACTCCATGAACCAACCTTATATAACATAAACAATCATAAAAATAGTTATATATCGTAATTATTTGAACAGAGAAGCATATATCTATCCCTAATGGACTATATTTATGAATATAATATAGAGAAGAAGAGGATATCCAAAAATTAACAACAAAGAACTGAGACTTACTAAATAATATGGCCTTCAACACACCAATATTTTCCAACAGATCACACCAGGTTCATGTGGAATGGTCTCCACATAATTTGGGATGAGTGAAATTCATGTTAGGGCCGAACTAGGGGAAATGAAATATGTAGAAACCCAAAAATAGATCCATAATTTCATATCCAACTTTTTTCATCCATGGTTAAGTCACACAGTTATGAAAACTCTGAAATAATCGTGAAAATGGATTTTTTTTCCCAAATTAATAGTTACTAATTTATTTCTTAATTTTTTGAAAGAATTTTCACCAAAAAATCTCATACCCAGAACCCACTGCCTCACTTTTCAGATTTTTCTATAGGAGTTTCACTGTTTTAACTAACCGTGCTCAAAACATGCACCTCTGTAAATGTTATAAAATCATTCTAAAAGTCATCCAATCCTTCTGAAACATCACCCAAAAACATTACATAATTAAAATACATGATGAAATGGATAAATACATGAAGTTATGGTTTCTATATATGTATTTTGATAAAAATTAATTTTTAATCATTATTAGTTATGACTCGTCTGGTTCTTTTTTAATTTGTTTTTTTTCTTGGATGTCCAAAATATAGATTATTTATGGATTATTTTCGACAATAATATTCAGATATATTAAATCTAATTTTATGGGTATACCATATCCTTGGGGTATCACATGATTCCCATGCACTAGTTGACATCCCATTGGTATTGGGAATGCCCTTTAGGCTTTATTTAAGGCTGTCCCATGTAACATGGTTAGACGACCAGGGCCAGTTCATGAAAAATTTATATCATATACTATGTTTTTTTATGATCCAGGTTTATCATAAATACTGATTTTTTTGGTTTTTTTCATTATACTATGAATATAGTATCATTGTAACTCAACAGGTATATGTGGGGATAGTCTCACAAACTATTCCACAATTATAACATCATTCTTTCATGGGAATCTTGGATTTGACCCATATATTTTGATATCAATGATGAATGTTTTTGAAATATTTTGTTGTTGGCATATTTTATTTGAATTCCTTATGATTTAGGAAACTTATTTTTTGGGTTCCCTTAAATTTAAGGGTGGAATTGGAACAGGAAATGGACATATTCAGTTAGCTCACATGGTCTTTCCAACAAAGAGGAGTTGATGCATATGGTTCAGCCAAATGAATTGAGCATGTTTCATAGTTGAGGTGTGTCTTAATATAACATGTGGGAAAAACCATGCATAGAAATATAATTTTTTCGATTAGATTTTAATAACTTCTTTTGATTTTTGGATTCATCCTAAAGTGGTTCTCATTTATATAAGATTAATTAAGAGGGTTTTGGTAGTTTTTTATGTTTTTGGTATGATTATTTCTTGTTGTCGAGTGTTATGATATATTTATGTTTTAAATATTATTTATTTTTTTATGAAATGAGGTGATTTGGAATAATTTTAGTCTAGTGACTGGTTTTAATAGATCATTTGAAGATTATATCATTGTCTTTTAAGGATTTTTTTAAATGATTTTAGTATTGTATTAAGAAAAAATTATGAAATAGAAGTGGATAATTACATAAATATTTTTAAATCATTTCAAATTATAGTATAGGTTACTCCCCTGACCCACACTCTCGTATCCAGTTCCATAAATATATATTTTATGCATAGGATTTGATACAATCTATTGATTCAATGATATAATTATCCCATTATTACTATAAATAAACAAAATACATCATTTCATACATTATATATACCTTTTAGGTTTACATATATAGATAATTATGATAGATCATAAACTAATAAATCCCATAAATTTCTCAATTATTGGAATTTTTTTCTACATATATGTGAAAATAAATTATTTATTATAAGTCATCAAGAGCTCTAAAAAAACTCTTCTACACAATCTATCCTTATAAACAGGTCACATGTACAAATTTTCTTCATAACGTATGGAATATAAACATTAAAAAGGGGTTACCCAAAACACATTTTAAGGGAAACTTTTCACTAAATCTTCTAAAAACATAAGCATAGTATAAAAAATATCTTATCAATAAATAATAAAAATAATTCCCTTATCAACTAAAATTGATAGCATGATATATGGCTGATAATAAATTAAAGAGTGCATATTAATAATATTGATCTAATACAGATGCAATGCATAATTTTGGACATAAAACGAATTGTTTAAAGGTCTTTTTCAAAGACACTATAATCGTAACACCCTGATATTTTGTGAAATATTTTTTTCAAAATGATTTAATATTTTCAGTATTTTTCATTACACACAATACTAAAAATAGTTTTTAATATGAAAAACACCATGTTTGTATTGTGTTATACACAACACTAAGTCGATATTTCACTGCATGAAACACTTGGATTAGCTATCAGTATACACAACACTATTCTTTGAGCTTTTTACACACAATTCCAAGTCCTTTTGATAGTTTTCATTACATGTAAGAGCGGGTTTTACGGAACAAATGTATATTATTAAAATATTATTATTAAATATAATTATATATAAACTATCCATTAAGTTGGTTATTATTTATAATATTAACTAAATTATGAAAATATAGGGTTTATAAGATGAATATATATGTTACTATATATATATATAAAAATATATATATGAATTGTATATAAAAGAATTATTTTTATTTTTATGCTCCCAAAGAAATGTTTTCAAAATAAATAAAATTAATTAAAAAAATTAGTGAATGATATTAATAATATATATATATATATATTATAGATTCAATAAAATATTTTTTATATTCAACCAGTAGATTTTATAGTCATAATATTAGAAAAAATCAAATTTTATGCATAAAAACCAATATTTTCCAAAAGGGTAATTTTACCGCCTTTTAATGGAGAAGAAATTTTAAATAAATATTTTGACACTTTTATAGTTTTTATATGACAAAATAAACTTATTATTTGAAAGATGGTTATAAATATTTAATTTGGATTAATTTTTGGTATTTTTCTATTATGTTTCACGTTTTGATGAATAATTAGAAATATTGCATTTTAAATGAAAATAATATTTCATCAAAATGATTTATAATATTAAATTATATATTTGATTGGTTTTAAAGTATAATTGGATAAAATTTTCATTATTTAATTCAATTCATGTCATTATAATCAATTTCATATTGAATTTTGACATAAAATCATGTCTATCTTTTGGACGTTTTAACTTCCAAAACTCATTTTCTCACCCCATCAACGTGATTTTTTTAATTAATTATTTAAACTTATATGTTTTGAATTTTAAAAATGGATTCAATATTTGGATTAATTGGGTCAAAATTTATTATATAGGTCCATTTTATTTTTGTATAATATGAATAGTAACTTTAGTAATTTTTATTACCACGATTAAGGGTAAATCGGATAATTAAGGGTGAAAATGATATTATAAATATTATGAAATTACCCTAAAACTTGTACCAATTTCATTATAGAAGTGAGTGTATATAGAAATAATCCTTGGTCCAAAATAATAACTTTTAAATTCACTTGGGTGAGTGCATGACATTTATTATATTTTATTTAAAGAAAAGTTAAAGATATCATACTCATATTTTTAATAATTATACCAATTTTAATATAGGTTAATACAAAAGATAAATTCTAATATAAATATTAATTTGAAATTTATGATGTTTTTCTCTATCATGGTAAATTATTTTTATTTTTTAGAAAGTAAATAATTATCATATAGGATTAAAAAATGATGATGTGGTAATTGTTTAATTAATAAAAATATAAAATAATTGATATAAAAAATATTGAAATAAATATAATTTGATATAAATAATGTCGTAAAAGAATTTTTGGGATGACTTGGACATGTCCGGTATGAGATAATATAGTTTTTTTGAATATATCATGTTGTTATGATATTTTTAAAAAGACAAATAATGAATATTTTTAAAATTGACACGAATGATATTTTATGAAAGTAATATTTTATTAAATTATTTAAAAATAAAAAAATATGGAAAAGGATATTAATATGTTCTAAAATATCATATATTGACCATTTATGGTCAAATTGACACCTTATATGTAAAAATTACATCCTATTAACATTAAAAACATTGTTACCATTATTAAAATTATAATAGGTTTACTAAGGGTTAATAAAAAATACAAGGTCTACAACTACATAAAAACATATCTAAAATATATTGATTGATGATATTATGACATTATATCATCTTATCTTTGAATCTGTTACATTTTTTGTTTAATTTTGAATGGGATTGAATTTATTATAAATTAATATTTTTTTGAATTTCCAAAAGTACCCTTCACCATCATTATAAGAGGACACCTACCTCATCCCATTTCACCACATTGAGCCTGCTATATCAAGAAATATCTTCAAAATTATATTCTAACCTTCCCTATCCACATTCTAGTTGTTATAGTCTTTTCAAAAGACCATCTCTATAGTCCTTAATGGAAATATAATAGTTTCATTTTAAAGAAGGGTTAATCACTCTTACCGATAACTCTATTTTTAAAATATTTTACACCTACTATAAATCTATGTCTAATATCATAAAATAATATATTATCCTATTTCATATTTTTAAATTTTATTATTATTGTGAACACACCATTATGCATCCCCTTTCCCATCGAACAAGAAGTGAAAGTATCACGTGTTTGTATGTACGACTTACCGTCTTCACGTAGCGATAAAAAATTATCATCCATAAACATATTTTATGAGGGATAATTATGATGGGGTTAATGTAAATATATAATATTTATGACATTATTATGATCCTTGATTTATAATATAATATCTATCCTTTTACTACCCAATCTTTTGGGAAATGATAATGTTGCTCGTGCGTACGTATGGGTTATAATCTCCACAATGTGATGTGATTCATTTATCATCTATATTTCACATGTGTGGTAATAAGGATGAATTTAATGAATATATATTATCTATAAAACATAAAAATTATTCTATAATTATAATATATCAAATAATTTTTTTCTTTTATTAAGAAAAGAAAAGAAGTGTTCATCTGTATGTACGACCTAGCGTCTCCATGAATGTTGTTTTTCATTTTCTATTTATATATTTTTTAGATAAACATAAATACATATATGTAATTAATATATATTATATTTGTTTCATGGTTAAAATTATATAGATAATGAAGTCATGATCTAAGTATGAGGACCAAGAATAACAAGTCAAAACATGTACGGGAAACAAAGCGATTATTACCCAAAACCTAACATAAACATGTAGTTATTAAAAAGTGGGTAATATAAAGTCATAATTAATTCGTATATGATATTATATATATTAATATGGTTATTTTATATATTTATAATAAATTTATATTTATTTTTTAGGAGGTTTTCATGATTACTACATGAGTGAAGACATAAGGTAAGGGATTTCTATCTCGCTTTTTATTTTATGTGCGATACATGTCATGTTCACCAAATATTTATTATATGTGGTGTATATACATCCAATTGATATATTTTATGATTATTATCCTTACTTATATAGTTATTTACATATCAACTTCATGATATTTATTTCATGGGGTATTACGGTTCAAAAATAACCAAACCGGTAATTTCATTTTTGCCTCAATTTTCCTTCTTTGATATACATGTTATCATATGAACCTATATTATTTTATGAGTTGTGTATACAAAATTTTTAAATTTTTTATCATAAATATACTTAATTTATTGATATTATAAGTTTCATGTGATGTTATTCTTTCTCTTCGATCAGAAATTTGTTTTCCTTCAAAATCAATGTTTTCTAAAAATGTTATAAAAGTGTTTTAAATGATATTTTAAAATTTTTAAAGGAAATGGATTTCAAGGATATTTAAAATAGGTTTCAGATAATCTATTATATTTTTAAATGGTATTTTAAATTAAAATGGTTTTAAAATTATATTATTATTTAAAAAGTGTTTTCCAAAATATAAAGGATATTTTCTACACAAATTATTTCAAGTGATCTTTCAAACTAAATTTCTATATAATACAATGTTTTTTATTTCTCGTAGAAAATATCCTTTATATATCATGATATGGACATGAATGTAATGGGGAGTGAACTCAATTCAGTAAAGGACATTGTCTATTAGGATGGGGGTGAACCCTGACTATTATGATGGTCATAGGAATAAACCATGAGTACCAAGATCATATGGGGAGTGAACCCATACTACTAAGGTTTCATTTTAAGTGATTCATTGGATAATATGGATATAATTTTATATTATTATGTGTCTAGAATAAATTTAATTTATTATTCCATGTTATGATTTTTTGGCTTATTCTCTTGATTCCTTTATGATTTATGCCTTATGAACTACCAATATTTATTTCATGAGTCAAGATTTTTATATATTTTATACCTGGTTATAAAGAAAAGTTTTAGGTATAAAAAATAAAGAGGTTGATATTTATTGGAGATTTAGAATATGTTTTACCAAATTAGAAGAATGTGTTCCATGTTTCCAAAGGCTCTAGACTAGTACAGTCATTGGGAGTCTGTTTATGTAATATATTAAGTATTATGAAAAAGTGATATAATTTTAATGTATGTTTATATTTTTTTGTTATATTTTTTATTAGATAAAAATTTTAGTTTAACATTGGAAACTAGTATGAGAAAACATTAGCGAGATCCCTAGGGTTATTTCTAAGGATGTTTCATTGGTAGTCTATAAAGATAAGTTTAAGGGTGAGTTAATGTTTAGTAAAATGTCTAGTATTTTGAGAATGGATAGAATGACTAGTTTTCTAACATTAAATATTTTTCTAGATACTAAAAGTGGATTTGGATCTGGTATATATGTATATAGGGGTAACAACTCTCACATGGTGCATCTGTTCTGACTCGAGCATAACCTGGTACATGAAAATGGTCCCTTCCTCACACATGGTTTCACACTCTTGGTGGATATGACTTAGAAGTTTACAAACTCTTTACAAACCACCATGAAGGAGTTAAATAGAATTTCGCTATGAATAACCTAGGATAAAACTATGGTGTCCTAGATTAGGTAATGTGTCATGATTTAGACATCTTATAAATGGTTTTCCATGATTATGTGGTTCCTCACTATGATAATTATTTCTTATTCAATGATTTTTGGTTTTATTCAATGGAGGGAACCAGAGGGAATTAGATTAAAATTTAATGTGATAGAAAAATTTCTGATGAGAAGTCTAATGGTATGGTCACTAGATTGAAGGATATTGTGAACATTGCTAGTCAGTTTTCGAGGAACATGATAAACAATGTGTAACTTGACTAACCATTGGACTCACCATGGATGACAAGGATGGAGTTATCTGAGAGTTTAGGTAATGGAGACCATGGAGAAAAGAATATTCAGTTTCCTTTGTTTTAATAATTTGGAAATAATAAACTAAGTGAATTTATTAGATGAACAATATGATGGTTTGACTGTAGAAAATAAGTAAAAAACACATAATTGTAAAGGAAAATGAAGGGTTCGATTAAAAAAATTTAGGGGAATATTTGCGTCCCCAATAAATCATCAATTTTTAAATTCCTAAAGTGTGGAATGAATGGTAATTATTAAAATCAATGTCCCATATTGAATGGTCAATAATTGAATCAATAATGTGGTATGAGTAATGATTATATTATCGATGATGATGATATTATAGATGAAATGTTAAATGAAAGAGGTATTAAGTAATATGATGAGGTATCCTTCTTATGTATTATGAATTAAGTGTAATAATAGATGTTTTCTATTATTTTTATTCAATAATTGTGCTATATTAATGGTAAAATATACAAGGATTTTTCATTTAATTCCTTTCGCTCCGGATATAGAAGTTTATGTTGAATGTTTCTGATGGATTGGAAATGTGATTTAATGGAAATGTGGTATTTTGACTAAGTGAAGATAACCCTTAATATGTCCCTTATGTTAGGATTTTTTTTCTTGGATAATAATATGTTGGGTATGAATAAGTAAAATTGGATGGTACTAATTGCCTTGGAACTAAATAAGGATATGCTGATAAGTGGTTATATTATAAATGATGAAGTTTAGAGAATTTTTTGGATATAGGAATATATCCAATATACCTTAGGATTAAGAAACATCTATGTTTTCAATAAGGAATTATCATCTTTTAAAGTAATACATGATAAATGTATTCACATGATTGGTATGTAATATCTAAGATCTTCTTTATGATATATGCAGAATCAATGCTAATTTGTTTTTGTGAAATGTAGTAAACTTATTTTTAGAGTCTTAGACTTTAAAATTTAGAAATGGTTATAAGGTTAACCATTTATGAAATGGTTTATGATAATATTTAGATATAGTTTAAGAGATTAATGTATTATCTCACAATATGAGGATTTATGCATATTGGATAGCTTGTGTTAACATTTTTTTGTGATAAAAATTGATGCAGTGACCTGTCATTATATTTATAGATTTAATGTTATTTTAATGCTTCATTAATGAAAAATTCACCTTTATTTCCTGGAATGAGAGCTGAATTGGATGTTGATCAAGGCACAAAAAAAGGATATGGTTTTCCTAAAACCATGTAAATTAATTTCTTTAGGAAAATTCACAAACTTTAGGAAAGTTATATAGAAATAAAATTTTTCTTAATACCATTATTTTTGTTGAACTGACATCCTTTTAAATAATCATAGATTTATGACTTTGATGCCCTCAACTTTCCAGTGATTATTCACTTGTTTTTTATTGATGACCATAATCACTCTCTATACATATTCTTGGTCTCCTCTAAGTCCATATTTTCACTTTCCACCTATGTTCTCCTATGTGGAAACCTATTTACATGTTATATTAGGTAACCATTATATTTCCAACTTTTTAATGGTAGTTTTAATATTCATTTTTATGATGTGGGTTTAAATGAAAGGTTCGTTCAAGTATTAAACCTTTGATAACCCATATGAATTTTGAATGAAAAATTCAATTATGGGGGGTATAATATAACACCCCAATATTTTGTGAAATAATATTTTCGAATTAATTTAATCTTTTCTATATTTTTCATTTAAAAAATATTGAAAATAGATTTTTTTATATGGAAAAAACTATATTTTCCATATGTTATATACACCACCAAGTCATAATATCGCTATACACAACACTTGTATTAGATAGTGGTATACACAACACTACGGTTAGATTTTTTTATGCACAATCAAAGGTCCTTTAGATAGCTTTCATTACAATCAAGACTGAGTTTTACCAAGAATAGTATATAATAAAAATATTATTATTTAATATGAAAAGATTTAAACTAGTTATTAAGTTAGTTATTATGAATAATATTAACTAACATATGAAAATATAGGGTTTATAAGATGAATTCATGGTTTCTAATTACATAGAAATGAAAAATATATACCAATTGAACATAAAGGTAGTGTTTTTACTTTTATGTTCCCAAATCCATTTTTCCTTAATAAATTAAATTAATTACAAATATTAGCGAATTATATTAATAAATATATATATTTTATATATTTAATCAAATATTTTTTATATTAATAAAATATGTTTTATTAGCATAAGATAAGAACAAACCCACTTTTATGCATAAAACCCTATATTTTTCAAAAGGGTTATTTTACGACCTTTTAATTGGGAACCCATTTTAAATAAAAATTTTGACACTTATATTTTTTAAGAAAAAATAAAATTTTTCTTTGAAAAAGGTATATTAAAAATTTATTTGGTTTAATTTTTAGTATTTTCCTGTTAAGTTTCATGGTTTTATGAATAGTGAAAAATATTTCATTTTAAATGAAAAGAGCTTCTTCATCAAAATAATTTATAGTGTTAAATTACATATTTGATTGGTTTTAATGTATAATTTGATCAAATTTTTATCAGTTAATACAAATTAGGTCATTTGAATCAATTTTACATTAAATTAGGATATAAAAACTGGTCAATCTTTTAGATGTTTTTAATTTAAAAACTCGTTTTATTACCCCATCAACATGATTAATTTTAGAATAATTTCTATAAATTCTATGTTTTTAATTTTTAAAAATAGATTCAAAATTTGGAATGAGTGTTTCAAATTTTATTAAATAGTTCTATTTTATTTTTGGAAAATATTAACAGTTACTTTAATAATATTTATTACTGTGGTTAAGGGTAAATCAGGTAATTAAGAGAGAAAATAATATTATCAATATTACAAAATTACCTTAACACTTATCCCAATCTCATTGTATGAGTGTATTTTGAACAAAATAATCCATCTACTGAAATTATAACCATTTTAATCCACTTGGGTGATAATATTATATTTATTATATTTTATTTAAAGAAAATTTAAAGATTTCATACTCATATTTTTAAAAAGAACACAATTTTTAATATAGGGTCATACAGAATATAAATTTAGCTATAAATAAGCATTTGAAATTTAAAAATATTTTATCTATCATGGTAAATTAATTTTAATTTTTATAAAATAAATAAGTACCATAGAGGCTTACACAATAATGATGAAATAATTTTTTAATTATTGAAAATATCAAATAAATGATATACAAAATAATAAAAATAAATATAATTTGATATAATTAATGTCATCCATGAATTTTATGGGTGAATTTGACATGTTTGGGATGATTTAATATAGTTTTTTTGAAAATATCGAGTTCTTATGATATTTTTAAAAAGAAAAATAATAAATAGTGTCAAAATTGACAATAATATTATTTTATTAAATTAATATTTTATTAAATTATTTAAAAATCATAAATATATTAAACAAATATTAATTGATTATATATGGTCTAAAATAACATATATGGACCATTTATGGTCTGATATACACTTTATATGTAAAAATCACATCCTCTTATCATTTAAAACTTTTTAACATAGTTAACATTAAAATAGGATAACTAAGGGTTTATAAAAAATATAAGGTTTAAATTTAAATCAAAAGCCATCAAAAATATATTGGTTTATGATATAATAATATTATCTCATATTATATTATATTTTCGATGAGATAAAATCCATATTCACCACCTATTTCTTATATGTTGTGTATATATTGACTATGAATGTCTTTTATGAGTCTTATACTTAAATTTATGGTTATTTACATATCTATTTGACGATCTCTCTTTCAGTATTTTTATGGTTCAAAAATTACTAAATCATTAAGGTGATTTTGTCTCAATTTTCATTCTTTGAGATATATGTACGGATGTGAACTTGTATTTTATTACAAGGTGTATATACTTCCCTTTGAAATTTTTTATCATGAATATCCTTACTTTTATGATATTAAAACATTTATTTCATGTTATTTTATCGCTTCGGTCAGGAATATGTGTTCCTTCAAAATCATTGTTTTCTAAAAATATTTTAAAAAGTGTTTCAAATGATATTTTATGAATTTTTAAGGAAAATTATTTAATATTTGTTTGAAATTTTTTTAAAAGATTAATTTATATGTTTTTAAGGTTATTTTTAATGAAAATTGTTTGAAATTTGTTTTATGATTTAAAAGGTATTTTCAAAAAAATGAAAGTATTTTTTCCTTATGAATTATTTTACATGATATTTCAAAGAAATTTTACTTCAAAGGCAATGTTATTAATTTTATTAATGTTTTATTGGGATATTATCCAATGATTCCTTTTTTATAGATTCTATTAATTTTTTATGGTTATGATGGGTTGATGTTTATGAATTCTGTTTCTTTTCTATGAGTTATGTTATTATGAAATATTTGTGAAACACATTTCTTTTTTTGGGTTCTGATATAATTTATGTTCTTGTGGAACACATATGTATGGTTTTAATTATACAATAGGTGTGACCTTTATTTAAATCCAATTTATTAGGTAAATATTTATATCTTATGAGATAAACATGGTTTGAATGAGGAGTGAACTCGGTCCAACAAAGGCCTTTGTCCGCTAAGATGGTCATGTGAGTGAACCTTGACTATTGAAATGGTCATGGGAGTAAACCATGACTACCAAGTTGATATGGGGAGTGAAACCACACTAATAAGATGGAATTGGTAGTTATGTTTTGACTATTATAGAAAACATTTTATATACTTATGTTTCTGCCACAAATTTAATGTTATGTTTTCTTGGAGTCTACTTTCGATTCCTTTATGTTTTATGTCTTATGAACTTCCATGCTTTATTCCATGACTCAAGATTTTGATATATGTTATAAATGGTTATAAAAAATATTATGTAGTAAAAATAAAGGGGAATATCTTTTTGGGAGATGTTGAAGATGATTCACCAAACTAGAAGAATATGTTCCATGTTTCCAAATGTAGTAGACTAGTATGGTCTTTAGGCATCTGTTTATGTAAGATATTATGTATTTCACAAAAGTGGTGTAATTTTAATGTATATTAAACATGTTTTATTATAATAACTATATGTGAGGATTTATACACCGAATTCCAATATGTTTTGTCTCATGTGACCTATCGATACATTGAAGAGCTATATAAATATTGGCCCCACCCATCGCTTGTTTAAGTCTAATTCATTAACTATAAGAGTCAATAATAAATTTCATACCATTCACTAAGGAAGCTAAATATGTGTTTACTTATAAGTAAAAATAAAAAATGACAATACATAATGACCCCGTGTTAACAATAAATAATTATCAAGAGTGTCAATATTATTCACCATGTCAAAAAAAGTGATATCATGATCATAACATATCCACAAAAATAATGTGGATGGAAATATATTACATTATAAACAAGAAAATAATATTCTATATAGGAATAAAATCAAAGGGAATACAAATACATTTACCTTTTTAATAGAATAAAATCGTTTCTCGATGAACATCATCCAATCTGAATTGTTTAAAATGTGATTTTCACATCATACAGTGAAATGATTTTATAGATAAGTTAATAATTGAATTATCATAATCTATCTACATAAATAAGATATATAGTTTCAAATTAATATATCCCCGGTGTAACGAAGTTAACTTAGATAGATATTGGCATAGATTAAAAAAATCCTTGAAAAGGAATTCACGAATGATACAACCAAAGAATGGATTAGGAAAAGGATTTGTTGGTATTGGGAGTGTATTGTCCCAAAAGATATATATATATATATATATATATATATATATATATATATATTCTAGTATAAATAGTTAATAATAAACCCTATAGTGGAAATAATTTATAGAATGATAAGTTAATTATATGTGAAAACATAAAATAAATATAAGAAAACATTTTTAATCATTACATAAAAGAGGACGTTATAGGTACCTTCAAAAAGTCATTATCAAAAAGTGATATGAATTTTTTTTTTAAGAAACCATTATTTTTTTTAAAAATAATATTCAATAATGTGTCCTTAAAGGAGACATAAATTTTATCACGGATAAATTATTAGAGTAATACAAAACATTTCAATGTGAAGTAAAAACCCTTTTTTATTTTCTTAGAAGCACATTTATTCTAAACTCATAATATAAAATGAGAAACACAATATTATTTTGTATAAAAGTATTTTTTTCTCATCTAATAATTGAAATTTCAATAAAATAAAATTTTATTTTGGAATAACACAATAATAGAGGAAACAATTTCATGATAAAACAATTTTACACAAGGAATAGAGACTTCAGTTATCAATATTCCATTGAAGAAACATTCTCCTTGATGATTTAAATTTCTCAAAAAGGATAATTATTTGGTAGATATGTGAATTTGTATAAAATAAATATAATTCCCTATAATATAATCAATTGGTATAGTGTACCAAACTTTTATTTCAAATAGGATGTTCATAACTCAGTGAATGAAAATTCATTTACCAAAAAGCATTGCAACTTTGGTAATAATTGATTAAAATCCATTTGATGAAAACAAAATGATTTGGATTCATATTTCCCATGAAATTAAATAATATATTATATAGATACATACATATTTAGTGAATAAAATATTCAATAGAAAACATTGTTCATAACATAATCATGTATCGAAGAATTAATGTTTATTATAGAAAAAACCCCCACAAATTGAGAAACATTTTAATCAAAACCCATTTAAATGGTGGAATTTTTCTTGATATTAAAATATGTTATTGAAATATAATTCAGGATATTTTATCTCAAATATTCATTATATAAATCATTTATATTAAATTCAGTTCATAATTCCAAGAATGTCTCAAAGAGAGTAATTTGAGATAAAAACCATTTCCTATCACACCCCAAGCTTCCATGGTACGATTCTCTTTGAATAATACAATATCATGTGTTGTACGCAACTTCGAGATTCTAACACACCACGACCAATCAAACTAGCCATTATGAATAGTAATACCCACTTTTTTAAATTTTATAAATTTTATCTCTCAAAATAGAATTCATTTTTGGATTCAAAATATTTAATTTAGCCTAGGGTGAAATTTTGGTACTTTTCAGATAACTTTTATATTTTGATGAATAGTAAAAATTACTAAATTTTAATTAAAAACAACTTTTTTAATAAAAATAATTAATAGTGATAAATTATGAACTTGAGTGGTTGTAAAGTATTTTTAGAATATATTTTTACCATATAATACAATTTTGGTCATTGGACATAATTTCACATTTAAACTGGACATAAACAAGTGTCAATCTTTTGATAGTTATTATCACTTAAAAACACGCTTTTTGTTTTAACAACAGGAATTAATTTTAAATTAATTTCTTCCACTTATGTGTTTTGAATTTATAAAAATGTATTCCATATTTATAATCATGAGGTCCAAATTATGTAAATAGTTAACTTTTATTTTTAGACATTTTGAATAATTACTTCGGTAAATATTTTATTTACCATGGTTAAAGAGTAAATCCGGTAAATAAGGGTAAAAAAATAATATAATAATAACAATAAATTACCCTAAAACCTGTCCTAACTTTATTGGGGGATACATGTCCGACCATGGGCATATTTGGGTCGATTTTGGGACCCCATGGAGCCACTTGTTGGTGATAGGGACAATTTATATTAATTAAGTTAAAGTAAATACAAAAATGACATAAGCATATATCTTTTAACAAAAAAAATTTTATATAGGGTTATACATAAGATAAATTAGATTTTAAATATTAATTATAAAGATAAAACTATTTCCTACATAATGGTATTTTATTTATAATTTTTACACATTAAATAGTTTAATTTATTTTTGACACAATGGTGATGCAGTAATTACCTAATTAATGAAATATAAAAATAATTGATATTATAAATATCCAAATAAATGTAATTTTAGACTTTTTATGAATTACACTATTTTTATATTTTAATATTACATGTTATTATTCATTTAATTATGTTTTTTTTAAGTAATCATGTTGTTATGATTTTCACAAAAATCAAATACCAAATAGTGTCAAAATTGACATAAAAGAATTTTTAAAACAAATATTATATTATTAATTGATATTCAATTCCTAAAAATCTAAGGTTCGGCCAAGAGACTTATATCATTATATTTGTATCATTAATGGACCACTTTGGGGTCTCTTGGATGTATATAGTAATTTTATTAACAATATAATATAAAAATACAAAGTGACATGGTAAATGTCAAACTAATTAACTAAGAGTTAAAACTAAAATATAAGGTTAATATAATGACCCAAACATGTATAAAATCTATTGGTTGAAATGATTTCGACCCATCCCCACCTTAGAATTTGAATAATGCAATTTTGAGCCATTATAAACTGAATATGAATTTATTATAAAATAATACTTTAAGTTTTTTCTAAAGATCCCCTCCTCCCCCTTATAAAAGGACACCACTTCTAGCCAATTATTCACACCTTCAAATCCTTTTGGTTCGGCCAAACTATGCCCAAATATTCTATCAACTTTCTTCAATTCAACTTGGATGCCTTAATTTTATCATAAAGACCACCAAAAAAGCCCTTTTGATCAAATCAAAAGGAAGAACCCGAAGAAGAGGTAATGTTTTCGCCACCCTTTTTCAAGTTCCTTTCTTATTCAACTTCTTCTTCCTTTGTTATTTCCTTTCTAAAATAATAACTCCAGTATCTTATATATACTGTGATGTTATTATAAATATGGTATAAACATATTCATTATTCTATTCATCCTTTTAATGACATGTCACCATACGTGTGTACGTACGGCCTACCGTCTTCACGTCGTGGTGTAATTGTTATTCAATACACTATTATTTGGATGGGTATAATAATGATGTTTAATTCATGTAAATAATAAATATAACATTACAATGATTCTGTATATATGATATACCATTCAATTATATATTATTTTAATATTAAAAGAGTGATATTTTCGCTCGTGCGTACGTACGGACTACCGTCACCATGAACGTGATGAGATTCATTCCCCATCGTATCCATTCAAGTTGAAATCTCATTTGATGATTAAAAATAATGTTTAAGGACTTGATATTATTCTGGATATGAATAATATACAACCTATCCATAACAAACATGACTTATGTAACAAAACATATAAAAGAAAATGAGTAAGTTAACAGCCGAAACGACGATAATACTAAGATATTATTAACAAAGCAATGTTAAAAGATCATATATGATATCATATTAATGTATATGATTCTTGTATAATTTAATAACAATTATTTCACCATTATACTGGAGGTTAACCTACCCTCAACCAAGGAAAAGTACAAGGTAAGGGTTTATTTCACAATCTCTTCATTATCCGAGGTTGTTTATACGTAATTATCTACTCGGACCTCTTTATCATCCACATCCATGTTTCTTAAAAATTTATTTTAAATCATTCTTACTATTTTACTGAATATGGTTTAAATTCATTTATACCCTTATTTTACTTTTTAAAATAATTTTATAAAGTAATATTTCTGTCGTTTTCCAAACAAGGTCCTTTTTAAACTTTTCAACAAAATTAAGGTAAGAATGTCTTTTTTAACTTATACGGCGGGTGCGACTATTTTCTACCATTATAAAATCGTTGAAGCTTCCCTTACAAGCTTATAAGAATATTTTTAAAGTAAATTTTTTTTTTATAATTATTTTACTCTTAAATGATTTCAAACTAGAATGATATATTTCTCTAAAAAGGGTTTTGATTTCATCTATGTCAACATCCTTTGATGGATTTTAAGTTTATTTGGAGTTGATTTATTATGATACAAAAATTCCATATTATATTGAAGGTTTTGTGATATGTTTGACTATGGATGTTCTATTTTTATACCATTCATGATTTATAGTTAAAGTATTGACATTTCGTATGCTATTTTTAATATAAATTTTTATAATATGTTTAAACCTTTCCATATGAGGAATGTATTGGACTTAGTAAGTGACGGGTGGAGCTCGCTATAGCTCCTTGATGCATCGGTAGGTCTCATAAGATAACTATATGTGGAATTGGATGAGTCCCTTTACCAATTTGATTTATGGTTTTGGCCGAGTCCTTAATCATTTTTAGACATCTTGGCCGAGGCCTTCACAAAATGTTTCAGAATGTCTGGCATTATACATTCCCTCATTATGGAAATAATATTGATGGTTCATGTGGTTATTCGACTAGTAGAATACACATGATTATGTTTTATTATGGCATTATTTACTCAGGTCATATTCTTGCCATAAATTTATTCATGTTTATTATTGGTAAAGGCATGTGGTTTTAATTATTTACCATGCTTAAAATTTATGTCATTTTACACTATATTACTTACCCTTACTGAGTGTTTGAGATCACCCTTTATTGTGTTTCATTTTCCTAGGATATTAAGAAGTTAGTTATGAGTGACTTGTAGGCATAATCTATGAGGATTAGATGTCTCTAATGAAATATATTTGTGTTGTATTTCTCTTCAAGTTGTAAAGTTGAACTTATGTATGAATCTTGTTTCCAATAATACTAAAATGATCAGTCTTTTGAGACATGATTTCCTTGTGATCATGCCAATGTTATATAATAATGCACCGACTCTAGGTAACTAGGGTCAGGGCGTTACAGTTGGTATCATAGGATATTTATAATAAACCTTGGAAACTAGATTTAGATAAACTCTGATTAGAGCACATAGACCTAAGATGGACTTTGAGTATTAGTATAGAAGAACTTCCTAGAATTTTGGTATTGTAGACATTTTGTGAGTTTTCCGAGAAATACATCCCTGTCTGGATATGAGCAGGTAGAGGCGGCTCTGGAATAGATGTACCTAGGGGTAAAACCCGAAAACACCACTTTGAGCTAGACTCAAACGGGAACTGGTGCACGACAATGGGCCTTACTGCACTCTTGGTTACAACACTCCCGAGGGATATGCTTAGGATAATTCCCATTTTCTTTAAAAACCATTACGAATGGTTTATGAGTGTATACTTCCTCAAAGAAAACATTTTTTATGATTATGGGTTATGTTCATAAACTATTGAATTTATGTTAAGTGTTTTAGATGTTTGGAATTATATATTTCGATTCATAAACTAATCTAGTTTATGCCATTGTTTAGAAATGGTGCCTAGTGGAAGGAATGGAAACTGTATCAATGCACTCACTCCATGTAGTTATTTCCCTCATGCTCAAGATAATTATAGTGGAGCTAGTGATGCAACTAGTGCTGAACAGCTAATCACCATACGGGGACAACTCACTCAAGTTATGAATAATAACCTTACCCGTATGGAGCACCCTGATCCATAGCGTGGAGGATCAATGTTAGACCACTTCATGAGGAAAAAACCACCAACATTAAATGGGAATACAAATCCCTTAGTATCTGAGCAATGGATAAATTCTTTAGAGAAAATATTCCATGCCTTAGGGAGTAGTGAAAGGGAAAAAGTTATCATGGCAGTTTACCGCCTCACTGGAGATGTTGATCAATGGTGGTCATTGATTCAAAACAAAAAAGAAGATGATGAAGTATCAAATATGGAATAGAGGGAGTTCAAAGATCTGTTTTTAGAAAAATACTTTCCTTGTGACCATCGAGCAGATATGGAAAGGAAATTTCTAAGTCTGAGACAAAAGGAAGATGAGAATGTCACAAAGTATGAGGCTAACTTTACAAGGTTAGCAAGGTATGCTTCAGATTATATATGTAACCCAAGAAGTAAGATTGATCGTTTCTTTGATGTGCTAAAACCATTTCTCTATTGAGCATTGGTCTCGCAATCCTTCTCGTCATACGAAGATATTGTCTTGTGTGCTATCAAGACAGAAAAGGAATTCTCTAAGTCTTATGACTTTAAATCAATGAAAGTGAAGAAGATATCTGTTGAACACTCTGGGAAAGGAAATAAGGAAATAGGAAAGAAGGGTATAATTGAATTTCCACCTTGTGATAATTGCAGAAGGAAGCAACCTGGTGCCTATCTAAAAGGAAAAGGAGTATGCTATAAGTATGGACAGAAAGGCCATCTAGCTGGTGATTGTAAAGGAAAGAAAGACGCTACCAATGTTCAATGCTACAATTGCAGGGATATGGGACATTATGCAAATGAATTTCCTAAGAGTCAGGGAAACTTACCTCAGAAAAGGCCTAGGGACCAAGGCCAAGCTTATGCAATCACTACTGTAGAGGTTGAAGCCCCGAAAGACATGGTGGTAGGTAATTTAATGGTTTTCTCAAGTTTAGAAAATTCTTTATTTGATTCTGGATCATCACATTGTTTCATATCTTCCCAGTTTGCTAAGAAAATTATATATTTCCAATTTTATTTAACAAGGGAGTTGTTAGTTAAAACTCCTAAGGGAAGTATCATTGCTACAAAATTATGTGGATATGTTCCCATTAGGGAATATAAATGTTCTTTATATGCTGATCTCATCGTCATACCCATGACTGAATTTTATATAATCCACTGTATGTATTGGAATTATGACTATGATGCGAAAATATATTGTAATAATAAAGAGGTTACAATTTTTTATGATGATGATAAAGAACACCTTATCTTTAGAGCAGAATCGTCACCACCTAATTCTTATCTAGATCTACCCCCAGTAGCTCAACTAAATTCAATTATTGGGGAGGAAGATAATGAAATAACTATGGGTGAGGAAAGGAATGTTCAAATAGAGGATGTACCTATTGTGAGAGAATATGTTGATGTGTTTCCGGAAGATTTACCTGGACATCCTCTAGAATGAGAAATTGAGTTTTCCATTGATTTAATTCCTAATTCAAGGCCTATATCTAAGACCCCTTATATAATGGCCACTGTGGAATTAGTTGAACTAAATAAACAACTAGAGGAATTGAGTAATAAGTGATTTATTCACCCTAGTGTTTCTCCATGGGGAGCCCATATCCTTTATGTTAAGAAGAAAGAAGTATATATGAGGTTATGTATCGACTATAGGGAAATCAATGCTATAAAAATAAAGAAAAAATATCCCCTACCTCATATTGATGATTTATTTGATCAACTGCATGGAGCTCAATACATTTCAAAGATTGAGCTTCGATCTGGATACCATCAGTTGTGTGTGAATAAGCAAGACATTCTGAAGATAGCATTTTGAACTAGGTACGGGCATTGCGAGTTTACAATAATGCCTTTTGGATTGACTAATGCACCCTCTATATTCATGGATCTAATGAATAGAGTTTTCAAGGAATATCTCGATGATTTTTTGGTGGTATTTATTTATGATATCTTGGTATACTCCAAAAGCTACGAGGATCATGAAAATCACTTGTGCATTATCCTGAAGACTCTTAGAAGACATGAATTATATGGGAAGTTTAGAAAGTGTCAATTCTGGATTCAGGAGATTTCTTTTCTTGGTCATATTGTCTCTAAGGATGGAATTTCTGTTGATCCTTCTAAAACAAGATCAATCTAATAATTTCCAGCACCGACGATTATAACTGAGGTACGCAGTTTTATTAGTTTAGTAGGTTATTATCGATGTTTTGTCCATAATTTTTCCCGGTTGGCTAACCCATTAACGAAGCTCACACGTAAAGGGGTTAGATTTGTTTGGAAAAAATAGTGTGAAGAATGTTTTGAATAACTGAAGAGAATATTATTCAATGATCTTATTTTGACTCTACCATCGGGAAATGACGGGTTTGTTATTTATAGTGATGCATAGAAGAAACGACTTGGTTTTGTCCTTATGCAGAATGATAGGGTTATTGCCTATGCATCATGACAGTTCAAAATTCATGATAAAAACTATCCTACTCGTGATCTCAAGTTAGCAGCTGTGATATTTTCTTTGAAGATATGGTGACACTACCTCTATGGTGAAAAATGTGAGATTTATACTGATCACAAGAGTTTGAAGTATATTTTCTCACAGAAAGAACTCAACATGAGGAAATGGTGATGGCTTGAACTACTCAAGGATTATGATTACACTATACACTACCACCCGGGGAAGGAAAATAAGGTGGAAGATGCTTTGAGTAGACAGGACCATGGAGTTTTGAATAAGATGAGAGTTGAAAAGGATCCTATATATATGGATCTAGTAAAGATTGATATGGGAATCACCATGGAATGTGAAACCTCAATACTTTTTCAAATGTTTTCCAAACCATCTTTACTAGAAAGGATAAAGAGTTCTCAGACCAATGATGTATAATTTCAAAAGAAGATTAAAGTTGTGAATGATGGGATATTGAGTGACTTTGTGTATGAAGATGAAATTTTGAAATTTGGGAAGAGACTTTGTGTTCCCGATATACCTGATCTGAAAAAGGAATTGTTTGAAGATGCTCATAGTTCCAATTTCTCTATACACCCTGGGAGCACCAAAATGTATAGAGATTTAAAGGAACATTTTTTATGGGACAACATGAAGAGGGAGATTGCTGATTTTGTGTCACGATGTATGGTTTTTCAACAAGTGAAAGCTGTAAGGCAACAGCCTGGAGGAGTCATGCAACATCTTCCCATACCGGAGTGGAAATGGGAAAATATTACGATGGACTTTGTCATGGGGCTACCAAAGACTCCCAGAAGGAATGATGCAATATGGGTTATTATTGATCCTCTTACCAAGTCAGCACATTTTCTTTATATAAGGGAGGATTTACCACTTGAACTCCTAGCAAGACTATATATTAATAAAGTTGTGAGACTTCATGGAGTAACCCTATCAATTGTTTCTGATCGTGATCTCCATTTTACTTCAAGATTATGAAAGAGTCTTTAAAAGGCCTTGGATACCAAACTTCGTTTGAGCACTGCCTACCACCCTCAAGCAGATGGACAATCAGAACAGACTATTCAAAGCTTAGAAGACATGTTGAGATCATGCTCACTTGACTTTCAGGGTATGTGGGATCAATATTTACCTCTTGTATAATTTTCCTATAATAATAGCTTCCATTCAAGTATTTGGATGGCACCATATGAAACGTTATTTGGAAAGATATATCGCAGACCAACCTGTTGGGATGACGTTGGTGAAAGAAAACTTGAAGGCCCAGAACTGGTGGAGGAAACAATGGAAAAGGTGAAGGTAATCCAAAACCACATCAAAGCAGCTCAAAGTAGGTAGAAGAGAAATGCCGCTAACCGAATGAAGGATTTGGAATTTTAGGTAGGAGATCATTTTTTCTTGAAGGTACCTCCATGGAAGGGAGTTATACGTTTCAATAAGAAGGGTAAATTGAGTCCCAGGTACATCGGACCTTTCAAAATTGTAGAATGAATTGGGGTTGTAGCTTACCATTTGGAAATGCCTCCAAATCTCTCCAAAGTTCACGATGTGTTCCACATATCACTGTTGAGAAAATACATGTCTGACCCAACGCATGTACTCACTTACGAGGAATTAGAACTGGAACCCTATCTATCTTATTGTGAAGAGCCTATTAGGATTCTTGATACGAGAGAACAAGTGCTGAGAAATTGGACGACTCGTCTGGTAAAAGTTCTATAGAGAACAATAAGATGGGAGAGGCAACGTGGGAACCCAAGGAACTTTGGATGAAGAGCCACCTGAGTCCTTTCATGTGGTAGTATTCTAGAAATTTCCAGGACAAAATTATTTGAAGGAGGGTAGAATTTAACACCCCAATCTTCCATGGTACGATTCTCTTTGAATAATATAGTAGCGTGTGTTGTATGCAACTTCGAGATTCTAACACACCGCGACCAATCAAACTAGCCGTTATGAATAGTAATACCAACTTTTTTAAATTTTATAAATTTTATCTCTCAAAATGGAATTCATTTTTGGATTCAGAATATCGAATTTATCCTATGGTGAAATTTCGGTACTTTTTGAATAACTTTTATATTTTGATGAATAGTGAAAATTACTAAATTTTAATTAAAAACATATTTTTTAATAAAAATACTTAAAAGTGATAAATTATGAATTTGGGTGGTTTTAAAGTATATTTATAATATATTTTTACCATATAATACAATTTTGGTCATTGGACATAATTTCACATTTAAACCGGACATAAACAAGTGTCAATCTTTTGATAGTTATTATCTCTTAAAAACACACTTTTTGTTTTAACAACAGGAATTAATTTTAAATTAATTTCTGCCACTTCTGTATTTTGAATTTAGAAAAATGGATTCCATATTTAGAATCAGGAGGTCCAAATTTTTCAAATAGGTAACTTTTATTTTTAGACATTTTGAATAATTATTTCGGTAAATATTTTATTTACCATGTTTAAAGGGTAAATCCGGTAAATAAGGGTAAAAAATAATAATATAATAATAATAAATTACCCTAAAACATGTCCTAACCTTATTTTTGGATACATGTTCGACCATGGCCATCTTTCGGTCGATTTTGTGACCCCATGGAGCCACTTGTTGGTGATAGGGACACTTTATATTAATTAAGTTAAAGTAAATACAAAAATGACATAAGTATATATCTTTTAGAAAAACAATTTTTATATAGGGTTATACATAAGATAAATTATATTGTAAATATTAATTTGAAATATAAAACTATTTCCTATATAATGGTATTTTATTTATAATTTTTAGACATTAAATAATTAAATTTATTTATGAAACAATGGTGATGCATTAATTACCTAATTAATAAAATATTAAAATAATTGATCTTATAAATATCCAAATAAATGTAATTTGAGACTTTTTATGAATTAAACTATTTTTATAGGTTAATATTACATGTTAGTATTTATTTGATTATGTTTTTTTGAAGTAATCATGCTGTTATGATTTTCACAAAAATCAAATACCAAATAGTGTCAAAATTGACATAAAAGAATATTTAAAACAAATATTATATTATTAATTGATATTCAATTCCTAAAACTCTAAGGTTTGGCAAAGAGACTTATATAATGATATTTGTATCATTAATGGACCACTTGGGGGGTATCTTGGATATATATAGTAAGTTTATTAACAATATAATATAAAAGTACAAAGTGACATGGTAAATGTCAAACTAATTAACTAAGAGTTAAAACTAAAAGATAAGGTTAATATAATGACACAAAACTGTCTAAAATCTATTGGTTGAAATTATTTTGACCCATACCCACCTTATACTTTTAATAATCTACTTTTGAGCCAATAGAAACCGAATATTAATTTATTATAAAATAATACTTTAATTGTTTCCTAAAGAGCCCCTCCCCCCCCTTATAAAAGGACACCACTTATAACCAATTCTTCATTCCTTTAAAGCCTTTTTCTTCGGCCAAAACTTGCCCAAATATTCTATAAACTTACCTCACTTCAACCTAGAGGCCTTATTTTGATAATAAATCTTACCTAAGGATCCCTTTTGATCAAATCAAAAGGAAGAACCCGAAGAAGAGGTAATGTTTTTACCACCCTTTTTCAAGTTCCTTTCTTCTTCAAATTCTTATTCCTTTGTTATTTAATTTCTAAAATAATAACTCCAGTATCTTATATATACTGTGATGTTATTATAATTATGGTACAACCATATTCAGTATTCTATCCATCCTTTGAATGACATGTCACCATACGTGTGTATGTACGGCCTACAGTCTCCACAACGTGGTGTAATTGTTATTCAATACACTATTATTTGGATGGGTATAATAATGATGTTTGATTCATGTAAATAATAAATATAACATGATAATTATTCTTTATATATGATATATCATCCAATTATATATTAATTTAAAATCAAAAGAGTGATATTGTTGCTCGTGCGTACGTACGGACTACCATCTCCATGAACGCGATGAGATCCATTCCCCATCGTATCCATTCAAGTCTAATTCTCATTTTATGATTAAAAATAATATTTAAGGACTTGATATAATTCTGTATATGAATAAGATACAACCTATCCATAACAAACACTGCTTATGTAAAAAAACATATAAAAGAAAATGAGTAAGTTAACACCTGAAACGACGATAATACTAAGATGTTATTAACAAAGCAATGTTAAAAGATCATATATGATATAATATTAATGTATATGATTTTTTTATAATTTAATAACAATTATTTAAACATTATAAATGAGGTTAACCTACCCTCAATCAAGTAAAAGTACAAGTTAAGGGTTTATTTCACAATCTCTTCATTATCTGAGGTTGTTTATACGTAATTATCTATTGGGACCTCTTTATCACCCACATCCATGTTTCTTAAAAATGTATTTCAAATCATTATTACTATTTTACTGAATATGGGTTAAAGTCATGTATACCCTTGTTTGACTTTTTATAAGAATTTTATAAAGGATTCATTCCGTCGTTTTCCAAAAAAAATCCATTTTTAACCTTTTCGACAAAATTAAGGTAAGAATGTCTTTTTTAACTTATACGACGGGTGCGGCTATTTTCCGCTATTATAAACTCGTCGAAGCTTCCCTTACAAGCTTATAAGAATATTTTCAAATTAAATGTTTTATTTTATAATTATGTGACTCTTAAATGATTTCAAAATAGAAAGAGATATTTCTCTAAAAATGGTTTTGATTTCATCTATGTCAACATCCTTTGATGGATTTTAAGTTTATTTGGAGTTGATTTATTATGATACAAAACTTCCATATTATATTGAAGGTTTTGTGATATGTTTTACTGTGGATGTGCTATTTTTATACCATTCATGATTTATGGTTAAAGTATTGACATTTTGTATGCTAGTTTTAATATTAATGTTTATAATATGTTTAAACCTTTCCATGTGTGGAATGTATTGGACTTAGTAAGTGACAGGTGGAGCCCTATATAGCTCCTTGATGCATCGGTAGGTCTCATGAGATAACTATACATGGAATTGGATGATGCCCTTTACCAATTTGATTTATGGTTTTGGCCGAGGCCTTAATCATTTTTATACATCTTGGCCGAGGCCTTCACAAAATGTTTCAGAATGTCTGGCATTATACATTCCCTCATTATGGAAATAATATTTATTGTTCATGTGGTAATTCGACTAGTAGAATACCCATGATTATGTTTTATTATGGCATTATTTACTCAGCTCATATTCTTGCCATAAAAGTATTGGTGTTTATTATTGGTAAAGGCATGTGTTTTCAATTATTTACCATGCTTAAAATTTATTTCATTTTCCACTGTATTACTTACCCTTACTGAGTGTTTGATCTCACCCCTTTCTTATGTTTCATTTTCTCATGATATGAAGAAGTTAGTTATTAGTGACCTGCAGGCATAATCTAGGAGGCTTGGATGTTTCTAATGAAATATATTTGTGTTGTATTTCTCTTCAAGCTGTAAAGTTGAACTTATGTATGAATCTTGTTTCTAATAATACTAAACTGGTCGGTCTTTCGAGATATGATTTCCTTGTGATCATGACAATGTTATGTAAAAATGCACGGACTCTGGGTAACTAGGGTCGTGGAGTTACATTTCTTTGGTCCAAATTCATTCTACACTTTCACCACATTACCTGAATAATTAATTGAAAATAATTAATTATATTCCCATGAAACATTTTTATGAATATAACCATTTATAATGTTTATTTATAATTATTCTATATATAGTAGTAATTTTTTATATATTTTCAGCAATTGGTGTATGTAATCTTTAAACCTTTAAACTACTTTCCTAAAAGAGGTTTTAGTATCTTATATTTTTTAAAATTCCATCACTTCTATATAATAAATGTTCATGGAACAAAAGTTTCATGATATACTATAAATCTATAATTTTATTTGGTGTTAGTTTTGGTTATAAACCATGATGATGACATTGAAGATGATCATGTTTGGGTGATTCTTAATGAATGAAAGGTTTTTGATGAATTAATGAGTTATATATTGATATTAAATTACCAAAATAATGTTAATAAAATTTTTATATAATATTATATCATTAAATAAGTTCTCATGTTCATCAATTATATAAATTTAGAGCATTTTTCATGTATTTGGTTATACAAAACCCAATATGAACCTACCATTATTAATGAATGATTATATGGAAGTTTTGTTCTAAAAAAATAATAAATCATAATGATATTGAACTTTTTTTTAAAATATGATGTATCATAATTTTAAATATAAAAAATGTGAATATAATTTATATAAGTTCATTTCATAAAAATAAAGGTTCATTCTCCTCAAAGTTTTCTTGTTTTAAACGATTGACGTGATGATAATTGGTTGTTGATCATATCATTAATAGGTTCTCAAATATGTTATAAGATAAAAATAATGATATCATAATAATAATATTTATCCTATATTCTTAGTATCATGACCATGCATTTAATGTGGTGAAGATACAAAAAATATAAATCAATCTCATCATGGAGGCAGTAGCCAGTATGTACCCTTGGATAATAATTTCATTTACAACACAAAAATAGAAAGGTGTAACATTATTTAATTTATAAAAATAATAAAAAAAGATATAATTAAAATAACTACATATTAAATTACCATTTCAGATTGAAATTTTATGGTGGGGAAGGAAAATGGAACATGTTATGTCATGGAGATTGTAGTTCGCACATCACATGAAATACATTTTCATTTTTCTTAATAGAAAAAGGAGAAAGTGATTAATGATTACCACAATATAATAATAACATATTTTATATAACTAAAAATATATTAATTATATATTTAATTGAACATTATAATTGAAAATAAAAAAAAAAAGAAAACAAATAAGATAAGTTAAAATGATTACTCACATTGAGAAATTTGAGTTTTCCTTAGAAGATACCTAGAAATGGATAGTATAGGATAAAATCATGAAACTAGAAGTTCATGAGTGTGTAGAAGTGTTATAGGGTATGAAAAGTGGGTAGGGTTTTAATAGGAATGAAAATTTTTAGTATTTCCTTGATGATGTGGTGAGAGGCTTCTTTTATAACTATTTAGAATTATATTTTTGTAAATATTTCATTTTATTATAAAGGGATCACATGTTTAACATGCCATGTGACTCCAATATTGAGGATTAATCAAATTGAGAATATAAATGTTCGATCCATACCTCATATAATCAATTATAATCATGTTTTAATCATGTTTCAATCACTTTTTCCCTTGATTTATTAGTTTTACCATTTAATTATTTATTATAGTTACAACTTTTTAACTATGGTAACTTCTACTTTATATCAGGAAATAAATTGTCACTTGTTAGATAATTTGTACCCAATAATTATAAAGTATAAATAAATTACTTTGATATAATTTATATATGTGATAAAAAAATTAAAAAATAATAACATATAATGTATTAAATACAATATTGAAGAAAATATTACATATGTTCTAAAATATAGAATATTTATCTATCAATTAATTTTTTTATAAAATTATAAATTCAATGATAAATTAAATATTTTGACTTATAATTTTTTTCCATAAATTTCCAATTTATACTTATGTAGTAATGATATCATGCTATTGTTCACAATTAACCTAAAAAATAACCCTTTTTAGAAAACTCCCATAAATTTATCTTAAGACTATATTAATATTCCTAATCCAATAAAATATTAATTTTATAAAATTAAATTACTAAAATTTTATAATTAAATATTAAAAAAAAATAAAAAATAAAAAGTGGGAAGTTGTTTATAATAGAAAATTGAGTTTTAAAATATGACCTATAAATTAATTTTATTTTATATAAATTAATAATTATTTTTTGGTGATATTTTACTTATATTATCAATATATTTTATTATTATATAATCATAATATTATTTTTTCTAAATGGAAAACACCAATTTTTGGAAAATATTTTTTGAAGCATAAAATTATTTTTTTAGTTATACTAATTGAAATTCATACATAGAAAAAGTAACCATTGTTTTTTTATATAAATATTTCATAAAATTGTTAGTAATACTCATTCCCACTAATTTAATGGCTACGGTTTAAGGGTTATACATATTATTTAAATTTTTATTAAAATATATAATATAAACAAACTAAACAGGAATACCATCTGAGATGGCATCTGAACCAATATCCATTGTCCAAAAAGATGTTCTAGATCCACAAGGGATAAAGGAAAGTGTGTGGTCATAAATAAAGTTATTTGGGAACTATTTCACATGAATTAATAAGATTAAATTATCATATAATATATAAAAATCATTTAAAAAGTATAAAAACCAATTCATTCAAATACAATCAATAGAAAAGATACAAAAAATCAAGGTCATAAATGGAAGAAAAAAACAATGATAACCCATCTCCAAGTGGTCCGCAACCACACGCCATATCCAAATCCACCTTACCATGGAATATCATGTTCGGACCCAAAACAAAACATGAAGATACCACAATCTGTAGTTATATAAACAATTTGGTTGTAAACATCAAACGGTACAAGAAGTATGTGAGATAACAAATATTAGTAGGATCCCACTAAGAATTTTTGAAATTTTTCTATTATACAATTAAAATATACTATATTAAGAATAGGAAAATGAAAATAGGGTCTCTCTATTTTAATGAAGTATGGAAAAACATTCAAAATTTTAAAAAGGGAAATAATTACCCTCAATGTTTGGATACGGGTAAATGGATTCATATACAACATAATTTCTTTTCAAAAGTCTATTTAGGGTATCTTAAGAGAAAAACATTTCTAAATATCTTTCTAATAAAATAAACAATTCTTCAGAAAAAAAAACCCTTCTTAAGAAATCTCTGAAAATATTTCCCATGACATGGTTATTAATACAATGGAATCTATGAGTTAATATGATGTATCATAGATAAATACAATATACTAGAGAATATACATGGGAAAAGTAAGTAAATTATACCAAAAAAATTATAACATCCCATTATTTTATAAAATAAATTTTTTTAAATTAATTTAAATTATTTAATTGATTTTTTACATGCAATACACAGTTTATATTTCATCACATGCAATAAAATGTTTATCTTGTGTTCCACAAATATAATGACCCGACCTTATAACATTACATAATCTTGAATTAAATGAATAATTCGCATTTAGGATCTTTTAAGGTTTAGAGTTTTAGATAATTAAGCCATAACTATTACATTACATCTCAAAAATTACAAAGTAGAGACTTCTTCTCAATTTCCATTTTTTCATAAAATAAAAACTCTTAAAAATCATGTCCAGCTCTATATTTTAGACAACATGACTTTTCCTTGATCCCATCCTTGACCCTATTCGTCTTTAATTCCTGTGGAAAATATTTAAAAAACTTGGGATGAGCATAAAAAATCTCATTAGGGGATACACAAAGAAGGAAAACTGTTAGTTTTTCATAACAACAAGTAAACCATGAATACTTTATCATAAGTAATAATTTTCACCTTTATGAAGTAGTAAATACTCTTCACTGAATAAAAGATCCTTTCTTACCCTTTTGTAACCAAAATATTACCATAAAACTCATATAATGCACACATAACATATAAAGGTAACTTGGGACATAAACATACTTAGATGGAATAACCATACGGTCGACTTACAAACATATCACTAAATGGAATATCCATATGGCCAACTTCCATACCCAATGCATTAGAGGTTATAACGTAACCACCCGTCCTGGTTTATCACGGCACCTCCAGTCATTTGTCTAAGTACCATTATAAAATCATAAAATATTTCAAATATAAACATTTTATTTTCAATCACGAGAATTCATTTCAAGATATTGAAATAATCAATCCATTTCAAAAACCATTAAAAATATTTAATAAGGATATTTTTTAATTAAAGTGTCTCAAACCACTTTTAAGATTTTAAAGGAATTAACTTTTTAGAACATTAATGTCCATATATATAAATCCTTAAAACCATTTTGAAAATATGGACATTATTGATAAATATTTATAAGAATAAATCTTTAAAAACAATATTTTAGTTAAGGAGTTCTTAACCAAATAATAGATTCTTGAATACAAATAATTGAGGAATGACAGTTAATCAAAACCTTATAATATCATGAGAATAAAGGTATTCATGATATAATATTCCAAAGTATGGTACATACACCATATAAAAGTGAATTGGTGTATAACAACAATGAAGTCTCAAGGGAATGTAAATTGAGATGAAATCCCTTATAAGATGGTATCCTTATATTAAGGATAAATAAATTGCATAATTATGTATGAAAAATACAAATACTGTCACGACCTGTCCTCAGGGCCCGTGCCATGACTACCCCAAGCCCGCCTTCCATAGGCCAGGGGCTGGAGACTAGCACCAAGGCGTAATTCCCGATAAAAAGGGAATTCATTGCCTTTGTAAAGTAAACAAACACCTCAGAGTAATAAAGCAGAAGTAAACACTAAGTAAAACTGGGTACAAAAGTAAGTGCGGAAAAGTAAGTGGGCCAAAATAAAAACCCAAACTGAAAGTAAAGTACAACTGAAAAAGGGAGTACAGCAACTGAAAAGTAAAGCCGCAGCCTCGAGCCATCCACTGGAAGTCCCACCTGAAGGGTGGGTACAGATAGCCTTCACAACTCCTCGGGTCCAGTCGTCCGCTCCGAGTACGCCCCGCCCAGTGGTCCACCTCTGGGTACCGACCTGCTCCTCGTTTCTCAACTACGATCAGCACTGTCCGTCATCTGCAACCAACACAACGTACTACGGGCATAGCCCGTGCAGGGGTGAGTATACGCTACTCAGTAGGGACCCCGAGACCCCCGAAGGTCTCCCAGAATCCACAAAGGATAATCCACAAGGAAAGATACAATCAAGAAGTAACATCCGGCACTACTTAGGTATATGCCCATACATATACCTAAGTCATCAATTCTCGTTCAGCTCCAACATCTGAGCCCAAGTCCGATCACGTCCATGCAGGATAGCACTACACAATCCACATAAGAAAGCAAGTCAATCATATCGAAGGTAAAGATTGAAAGTCAAGATTCAGCTCACTCAGGTATACTTCTTCGTAAGACGATAGAGATGATCAGATGTAGCCACTGATTCATCTAAGCCATCGGACCCACACAGGATCGATAGATACTAACCCCCGCAATGACCCACAAAGGATCGATAGGTAACTAACCCCCGAAATGACCCACACAGGATCGGACCTACACAGGATCTGTAGGCGCTGGCCCACACAGGACCACTGAGCGCTGAACCACACAGGATCTGACCCACACAGAATCGGTAGCACTGATCCACGTAGTATCTCTAAGTGTTGTAGTCGTCACCGTCGAATCCACGGAGGATTTTTGTACAGTCGTCATCGCCATCGCAGTCGCAGCCAGCTCTAGGGTTCTCGTACACAGCAAGCTCGTTCGGGAGGGTCCGCTCCACGAGCCGAGGGGCTGATACATCAACTGACACATAGTCCGGAGTTGATGTATCCAAAAGTTTTGTATCATCAACAGGAACTCAATGCGACAGACGGCGCGTCGATCGGACGCCCGGTCTGAGAGTTATTGGCTTTTTCGTCCCAGGGCCCGGTTGGTTTTTAAGTCAAAACCAACCCGACCATACTCCAACTACATCCAAACCTCTAGTGGAGTAATCCAAAAGGTCCTTCTCACTACGAGGAATCCAAAAAAGTCGACAGCACGTCAATCGGACGTCCGGAGTTCAAGTTATAAGTGTTTCCGCTCCGAGGGCCCGGTTGGTTTCGTGTACGAACCAACTCGGTCGAACCCAAAGTACTCTGAAACCTTGAGTGTAATATACCGAAACGACCGTCTCGATCCAAGGATCGCATCGCAGCTGATATTGCATCGATTGTAGGTTCGTAGCCTAAGTTATGGGCAAAAGACCGTGAGGGGTCCGGTATTAGGGGGTTCGGGCCCGGTCTGACCCAGCCCGGTACCCCCTGGGTCGGCCCGAACCAGGTTGACCCAACCCGGGTCCGGGTCCGGCCCGCTTGGGCGTGGCCCGGCCTGGCGGTCCGACCTGGCGGCTCGGCCCGGCGCGCTGGCGTTGGCCAGGTGGCTCATCCGTTTCGGCCGAGTGGATGGGAGGGTGTGTTGCCCCCCTGTTTTGTAACTACGGCCCCTATGTGGGGGGCCGCTCTTGCCTGGCCAACCAGGGGTCATAACCCCCAGCTCCTCCTCTGATCTGCTGGCCCGCTCCGTCCGGCCGGCTATTGCCACCATGAGACCGTCACTGGCTGGTCCCCCTGCTCCAACGTCGGCGGCTCGGAACCGGCCACCGGTCCATGCTCCGCTGCGGCCTCAGCTGCAGCCTTGATCCGTCCGGCGTGACGGTGTCGCGCCCCTCCTCCACGGCCCCACTCCGGCCGTGGTGTTTTCGAAGTTCCTTCAAGGTTCTCCGGTGCGGCGCGACGGCGCCGCACACCCTTGCTGTAAAATCCCGCGCGGTGCCGTTGCACCACGCCGCTTTCCTTTGAACCGCATCAACACAACTTACAAGGGAGGAGGGTCGGCTGTGTTTGTGTGGTTCGGCCCCATCCCGTTAATCGATAGCAATCAGCAAAGTTTCCCGAAGAACGGCAATGAAAGTATTCACGAATAAAAACAAAAACCCATACCTCATCGAATTCGTTGAGCAAGGGTTCATCACGGAATTTATCATCGCGGAAGAAGGCGTCGCGGAAGGAGAGGGTCATTGGCGTCGCGGTACACGGCGTCGCGTAATTGATCTCCGAGGATTCGGCGTTCTTTGTCGGAGATCGGTGCATTATTCGCGTTCTTCGACGAAGAAGATGAAGATCATCAAGCCTCCCATTTTTCTCCCAATCCCCTCTCAACACAACTAGTCCAACCAAAAATAAAATAAGTCATCCACTTATTTTATTATCATGACTTAAGTTTTAAAAATTCAAAAATTGAATTTAAACCACTTAATTAAAAGTTTTCATTAAAAGGAGGTTAAGGGGGGTTAGGGAAAATGAAGGGGTGGGGTTCGTGTGGGCCCCACCGCCCTCATAACCTCTCTTGGGAGGTTACCCAACTTCCACCCAAAGGTTAACCACTTAACAGAAATAAAAATTGTAGCTCAATTTTTATTTTTAACTTCCACAATTTTTAAAAACTCCTCCCGTGTAAACGCATCTCCGGAAGAAGGTGTTCTTAAGAAATTACCGGTGCTGCGAATTCATCGGTTCCCTCAAAATTCGATTCCGAGAACCGGTTCAAAAGTTAGGAAAACCCACTCGTTCGTTCACTAAACGTACCCAAGCTAAACATCGGATAAAAATTCCGGGCACACCGGGCCTTGGAATCAAGTTCCGTCAGAAACCGCATTCTTGTAAAATCCCAAAGAAAATTAAGAAAAAATTTCCCTTTAATTTTACGTGTCTTTACATTACTCCCACCTCAGGGCTTTATGTCTCCATAAAGATACATCATAAACTAGCAGAACAAATGTGGGTACTGTGTACGCATCTGAGTCTCTCACTCCCAAGTGCTCTCCTGGAGGTTCCTGCGCTGCCATCTGATGCGCACTAGAGGAATCAACCGTCCATGTAGGACCCGCTCCTATCGATCCTCGATCTCCACTGGGACCTTCGCAAAAGTCTCCCCATCATCAATGTCCAGCTCCCCATGGTCAATGATATGCGTCGGGTCATGAACGTATCTCCTCAGCTGGGATACGTGGAAAACGTCGTGCACCCGGTGCAACTGAGGTGGTAAAGCCAGGCGATAATCCACCTCGCCAATCCTGATGAGGACCTGGAATGTTCCGATGAAGCATGGAGACAACTTGTTGCCTCGTCCAAATCTCTGTAATCTACGTCGAGGTGAGACCCGCAAGAAGGCGTGGTCGCCATCCTCAAACTCTAGGGGCCATCGCCTCCTGTCAGCATAAGACTTCTGCAGGATCTGAGCTGTCCTCATCCGCTCCTGGATGACCTGGACCTTCTCTGTCATGGCATGGACCATCTCCGGTCCCACAAGTGCTAACTCCCTAGGGTCTGTCCAGAACAGAGGAGATCTGCAAGGTCAGTCATACAACGCCTCATATGGTGCCATCTCGATGGTGGAGTGGTAGCTGTTGTTGTATGCGAACTCCACCAAGGGTAGGTGGTCCTCCCAGCTGCGACCAAAGTCAAGGACACATGCGCGGAGCATGTCCTCGAGAGTCTGAATGGTCTTCTCTGTCTGACCATCCATCTGAGGGTGAAAGGCGGTGCTCAGACGTAGCCGCATCCCGAACGCCTCCTGCAACCCCTTCCAAAGCCAGGAAGTAAAGCGAGCATCTCGATCGGAGACGATAGATGATGGAACACCATGAAGCCGTACAATCTCCTGAACGTAGAGGCGTCCCAAGATCTCCACTGAGCCCTACTCTCTGATGGGTAAGAAATGGGCCGACTTGGTGAGTCGGTCGACAATCACCCAAATGGAGTCATGACCTCTGGAAGTGCGTGGAAGTCCAGTCACAAAGTCCATAGATATCCCATCCCACTTCCACTCCGGGACCTCCAAGGGCTGCACCAAGCCTGCTGGTACCTGGTGCTCTGCCTTCACCTGCTGGCAGGTGAGGCATCGAGAAACGAACTCTGCCACAACCTTATTCATACCCGGCCACCAGTGCTGTCGTCTGAGGTCCTGGTACATCTTCACCACTCCTTGATGTACCACTAAAGGGGAAGTGTGAAACTCTCTCAACACCTCCTCCCGTAAAGCAACGGGTACCAACATAAGTCCTCTGGAAAGGATGTCGTGCTCTCCTCCTAAAGAGAAACCATTAGGTGCCTATCCTGAGGATATCTGCACATGCCACGTCTCACAGTCGGCGTCCCCACACTGTGCCTCTCTGACCCGTTGCAGCAGTGGAGGAGTGACTGTGAGTGACTGAAGAAAGGCTGCTCTATCACTATCCACGAAGGATATCTGCAAAGTAGCTAGCTGCTCTGTCGCCTCCCCAAGTAGCTAAATTCTTGTTATCTTGCTGAGAGCATCGGCTACTACGTTCCCTTTTCCAGGAGTATAGACTATCTCAAAGTCATAGTCCTGGAGGAACTCGAGCCATCGCCGCTGTCTCAACTCCTGGAAGCTCTGCTGACACCTGTCTGACCACACAAAGGGTTTCCCCTTCTTCATCAAAGCTGAGAGTGGTACCGCAACTCTGGAGAAGTCTGGCACAAATCTCCAGTATTACCCAGCTAGACCCAAGAAACTCCGCACCTCTATCACGCTTCTGGGTGGCTCCCAAGCTAGCACTACCTCGATCTTCGCAGGATCCACCGCAACTCCCGCCTCAGAGATGACGTGTCCCAAGAAGTGGACCTCACGTAACCAGAACTGACACTTAGAGAGCTTTCCATAAAGATGGTGCTCTCGGAGTATGTCCAGTACAACCCGCAAGTGGTAGGCGTGCTCCTCCTCAGTAGTCGAGTAAATCAAAATGTCATCGATGAAGACCACGACAAATCGATCGAGGTATGGCTGAAAGATCCTGTTCATGAGGGCCATGAACACTGCTGGAGCATTGTTTACGCCGAATGGAATAACCAAGAACTCATAGTGGCCATACCGACACATGAAGGTCGTCTTCTGCACATCCTCGTCCTGAACTCTGAGCTGGTGATAGCCTGACCTGAGGTCTATCTTTGAGAACCATCGTGCTCCCTTGAGCTGATCGAAGAGGTTTTCAATCCTCGGTAGAGGATACTTGTTCCTCACGGTGACCTGGTTCAGGCGACGATAGTCGACACAAAGTCGCAAGCTCCCATCCGCCTTCTTGGCAAACAATATTGGGGAAGCCCAGGGTGAAACACTGGGTCGGATGAATCCCTTGCCCTTTAAGTCCTCCAACTGTACCCGTAGCTCTTGTAGCTCAACGGGGGCCATCTGATATGTTGGGGTGGATATAGGGGCTGTCCCGGGGTACAGATCAATATAAAAGTCTACCTCTCTGTGAGGAGGTAGTCCTGGAACGTCGTCGGGGAAAACATCTGCATACTGATCCACCACTGCAGGAAAACCAAGACTCCACACGTCAACTGCTCCTAGGATGAGGCTAGCCAACTGATGAGTGATGGGTTGTCCTCTCCTCTGCGAGAGTCAATCCTGTGCTGCGAAGGCTCCCTTCTCACCGGTGAAGGTGAACCTGCTCCCTTCGGTGCGTACACACCGCACCTTGCACCTAATACAGTCAATCTGAGAATGGACTGTAGATAACCAATCCATGACCAAAATGACGTCGTAAGGCCTCGACGCCGATACAAGAAGATCTCAACCGAATATCTCGCCTCCTAGAGTAATCTCACATTGTCAGCACTAGTGCGTAATCATCGATTCCGATCCCGTAGGAGTCTCTAGCCATAAGGATCGATCCAATGGCTCTGTCGGAATCTCCGAGCTCCGAACAAGGGCAGCGGCTATGAAAGAATGACTTGCTCCTGTGTCTATAAGAACTGCAGCAAGGGTGGAATAGACACAGATAGTACCTCAAATCATCTCAGGCGCACCGTGGTCGTAGGCCTTCGCTACCTGGAGTTGTACCTGTCTCTGCCCGCCAGCTCCCTGTGGTCGCGGTGGACCTCCTGGTGGTGGTGGTGGTGGTAGAGCCTCAAAGTGTCGCCCACCACCTGCTGCTCGGCCAGCTCCTCTGCCTCATCCGCCTGCTCCCTGCGGACCACCACGGTTGACCCTCTGCCTCTGCCTGGGTGGTCCCTCTACCATCTGCTGCTCCTCGGTACGGCGGGTCGGGTAGTCACGAGCCATGTGGCCCTGACCGCCGCATGCATAGCACTATCTACCTCTCGAAAGACTGGCTATGTGTTGTGTACCCCACACCTCTAAGCCAGTTTCCTAAGGTCATCTGCCTGAGGGTCTAGTCTGCCTGGACCCATGAGTCATTCGTCGACTACATGCTGCAGAAGACTCTGCTACATTCCACCCTGTGGTAGGTCTCGCTGTTGATGTAGGCTCAGCAAGGAAGCTCTCGATCAGAAGGGATCGCTCCAGTACCTCTGCCTATGTCGGAATGCTGAGGAGATCAGCGATGCCCTGATCTCCTGCCTCAACCCCTGCTCGAAGGTCCGGGCCTGGAAGAATGGTTCATGTATCATGTCCGTCGAATAGCGCGAGAGATCTGTAAATCTCGCCGAGTACTGGGCGACCATCAAGCTACCCTGCCGCAGTAGTAGAAGCTCCTGGATGCGCATCGCACGGAGGGTGGCTGGGATGAACTCCGAGCGGAAGAGGCTCTGAAAGTCCGTCTAAAGAAGAGATGCCTCATCGTGTACCAGGAGCATCAAAATCCACCATCTTCCTGCTGCCGCATGCAGGAGGCTCGCTGAGAGGATCACCATGAGGTCAGCTAGTCTCCTCACTAACCTGAAAACTTGTACAACTGCCTCCAGCCAATCCTCGGCTGCCTGAGGGTCCGTCTCCCCATGGAACCTGGGCGATCGCTGACGCTAAAAATCGTGCAGTGCACTAAGGCGACGTGCATCATCAACGGCTGGGGCTAGTAGCATCGGTGGCTCGGCGGGTAGAGGTACCGTCGGTGCCTCTGCTGTCAAAGGGCCCTGTACCGAGGCCTCATCGCTCGGTGGGTTTTCATCACGCACAACGCTCGAAACCCTAGCTGGCTGCCATCGTGGGGCCATCCTGAAAGGAAACAGGTGGTCCACGGTCAAACAGTATACCTAGTGAGCTGACATAAAGTAATCACAAAGAAAACTTGAAACACCCATGCAATCAATGTTTTCATGCATTGAGTCAGAAATCAGAAGTCAGGGTCCTGGTGTACGGATATGTCGGCCACCGCACCAACACTGGACTCCCTGGACTGATAACCACACTCAATACTCTTAACACTATTTCTTCACATAGAAAAAGATCAGAGTCCTGAGTTCTGCGGTAGAACTGAACTCCTCTAATACCAGTTTTTCATGACCCGTCCTCGGGGCCCGTGCCGTGACTACCCCAAGCCCACCTTCCATAGGCCAGGGGCTGGCGACTAGCACCAAGGCATAATTCCTGATTAAAAGGGAAGGCATTTCCTTTGTAAAGTAAACAAACACCTTAGAGTAAGAAATCAGGAGTAAACACTAAGTAAAACTTGGTACAAAAGTAAGTGCGGAAACGTAAGTGGGCCAGAATACAAACCCAAACTGAAAGTAAAGTACAACTGAAAAAGGGAGTACAGCAACTGAAAAGTAAAGCCGCAGCCTCGAGCCATCCACTGGAAGTCCCACCTGAAGGGTGGGTACAGATAGCCTCCACAGCTCCTCGGGTCCAGCTGCCCGCTCCGAGTATGCCCCACCCAGTGGTCCACCTCCGGGTACCGAACTACTCCTCGTGCCTCAAACATGACCAGCGTTGTCCATTGTCTGCAACCAACACAACGTAGTGCGGGCATAGCCCGTGCAGGGGTGAGTATACGATACTCAGTAGGGACCTCGATACCCCAGAAGATCTCCCAGAATCCACAAAGGATAGTCCACATGGAAAGATACAATCACGAAGTAACATTCGGCACTACTTAGATATATGCCCATACATATACCTAAGTCATCAATTCTCGTTCAGCTCCAACATCCGAGCCCAAGTCCAATCACATCCACAGAGGATAGCACAACACAATCCACATAGGAAAGCAAGTCAATCATATCGAAGATAAAGATTGAAAGCCATGATTCAGCTCACTCAGGTATACTTATTCGTAAGATGATAGAGATGATCAGATGTAGACACTAATTCATCTAAGCCGTCAGACCCACACAGGATCGATAGGTACTAACCCCCGCAATGACCCACAAAGGATCGATAGGTAACTAACCCCCGCAATGACCCACACAAGATCAGACCCACACAGGATCTATAGGTGCTGGCCCACACAGGACCGCTGAGCGCTGACCCACATAGGATCTGACCCACACAGGATTGGTAGCACTAATCCACGTAGGATCGATGAGTGCTGTAGTCGTCGTCGTCGAATCCACGGAGGATTTCTGTACAGTCGTCATCGTCGTCGCAGTCGCAGCCAACTCTAGGGTTCCCGCACACACCAAGCTCGTTCGAAAGGGTCCGTTCCACGAGCCGAGGGGATGATACATCAACTGACACATAGTCCGGATTTTATGTATCCAAAAGTTTTGTATCGTCAACAGGAACTCAACGCAACAGACGGCGCGTCAATCGGATGCCCGGTCTGAGAGTTATTGGCTTTTTTGTCCTAGGGGCCCGGTTGGTTTTTAAGTCAAAACCAACCCGACTATACTCCAACTACGTCCAAACCTCTAGATGAGTAATTCAAAAGGTCTGTCTCACTAAGATAAATCCAACAAAGTCGACGGCACGTCAATCGAACGTACGGAGCTCAAGTTATAAGCATTTCCGCTCCGAGGGCCCGGTTGGTTTCGTGTACAAACCAACCTGGCCGAACCCAAAGTACTCTGAAACCTTGATTTTAATATATCGAAATGGCTGCCTCGATCCAAGGATCGCATCGCAGCTGATGGTGCGTCGATCGGAGGTCCGCAGCCCATGTTATGGGCAAAAGACCGTGAGGGGTCCGGTATTAGGGGGTTCGGGCCCGGCCCGGTACCCCCTGGGTCGGCTCAAACCGGGTCGACCCAACCTGGGTCCGGGTCTGGCCCGCTTGGGCATGGCCCGTCCCGGCGCGCTGGCGCTGGCCAGGTGGCTCGGTCGTTTCGGCCGAGCGGATGGGGGGGGGGGGGTGTTTCCCCTGTTTCGTAACCGCGGCCCCCATGTGGGTGGGCGCTCTTGTCCGGCCAGCCGGGGGTCGTAACCCCCAGCTCCTCCTCTGACCGGCCGGCCCGCTCCGGCCGGCCGGCTATTTCCGCCACGAGACCGGCACTAGCCTGTCCCCCTGCTCCAACGCCGGCGGCCCGGAACCCGTCGTCGGTCTCTGCTCCGCCGCGGCCTTGATCCGTCCGGCGAGGCGCGACGACGCTGCACCCCTCCGTCGATGCCCCGCTCTGGCCGCGGTGTCATTGAATTTCCTTAAAGGTTCTCCGGCGCGGCGCGACGGCGCCGCGCCTTTGTTCAACTTCAACGGTGCGGCGCAGCAGCGCCGCGCAGCCTTGACGTAAAATCCCGCGTGGTTCCATTGTACCGCTCCGCTTTCCTTTGAACAGCATCAACACAACTTACAAGGGAGGAGGGTCAGCTGTGTTTGTGCGGTCCGGCCCCCTCCCGTTAATCGATAGCAAGCGGAAAATTTTCACGAAGAACGGAAATGAAAGTATTCACGAATAAAAACAAAAACCCCTACCTCGTCGAATTCGTTGAGCGAGGGTTCGTCGCGGAACTTATCGTCACGGAAGAAGGTGTCACGGAAGGAGAGGGTTGTTGGCGTCACGGTACACTGCGTCGCGTAATCGATCTCCGAGGATTCGGTGTTCTTTGTTGGAGATCGGTGCGTTATTCGCGTTCTTCGATGAACAAGAGGAAGATCTTCAAGCCTCCCATTTTTCTCCCAATCCCCTCTCAACAAAACTAGTCCAACCAAAAATAAAATAAGTCCTCCACTTATTTTATTATCAAACTTAAGTTTTAAAAATTCAAAAATTTAATTTAAACCACTTAATTAAAAGTTTTCTTTAAAAGGAGGTTAAGGGGGGTTAGGGAAAAATGAAGGGGTGGGGTTCATGTGGGCCCCACCACCCTCATAACCTCTCTTTGGTGGTTACCCAACTTCCACCCAAAGGTTAACCGCTTAGCAGAAATAAAAATTGTAGCTCAATTTTTATTTTTAACTTCCACAATTTTTAACAACTCCTCCCGTGTAAACGCAACTCCGGAAAAAGGTCTTCCTAAGCAATTACCGGCGCTACGAATTCATCGGTGCCCTCGGAATTCAATTCCGAGCAATGGTTCAAAATATAGGAAAACCCGCTCGTTCGTTCACTGAACGTACCCGAGCAAAACTTCAGATAAAAATTCCGGGCACACCGGGCCTCGGAATCAAGTGCCGACAGAAACCACGTTCTTGTAAAATCCTAAAGAAAATTAAGAAAAAAAAATCCCTTGAATTTTACGGGTCTTTAAAAATATGCTCAATATAAGTGGATATTAAGTTTGAAACAATCAGAGGTCATTCAAACATTTTTATAGCATGACAAAATCAAGAAGTAGAAGTTTAACCCAAACAATTGAAATTGGGTTAAGAAGTTCTCTTACAGAAATTCAACTGCCTACCGACGTCACTTTAAAATTTAGAAAATAATTTAATGAGAGATAAAAGGGTATCTCATCACTTGGACATAAAATTTACATATTTAAGGATATAGAAGAACATATCCCAACATTATAATATGTAAATTAAATGACATAACAAAAATAAGTCTTTTAAAAAGAGGAGGGTGAAAGGTTCCCTTACCAATTTGGTAACATACAAAACATACACCCCCTGAAAGAAGGATCATAAATTGAAGATGTAATTACCCATAAATCAAATTATATTACATAATTAATACAATCATGGTTAGTACATACACTAAACATAAGTAAATAGTGGCAATATACCATAAATCTCATGGGAATAAAAAAGGAGATAAAAACCCCTTACCATGTTGCAATCAATTGAGTCGTATTGACAAAAGTTAAAAACCACTAAATGAATCATAGAATAACATGAATATAAATAGAATCATGATAATATATATAAAATGGTAGTACACAATAAACCACATGCAATAAATAAGTGGCGAACAATGGAAATCTCACCGAATTAAAAGTGAGATTAGAAACCCCTTACCTCGTGTCCAACTTGACTTGTTTGTTCTTTATTCTTCCTGAATAATAAACTTAAGTTAATTTCTACTTGATTAAAAACCTTTTTCAAGTTTATTATTCCTTTTATATAACTTATTACCATGCTATAATGATTAGTTAATTATTTGAGTTCATATTGGATATTTTTTCGGTGTTCAGAACTTGAGTCAAAAATAAACTTATTATAATTACAAATTGTCCATGTGGTCAAAATTCCATTATCTCCAGAATAATATTGGTGATTGAGTTATAATATATATCATATATATATAGTATATGTATTTATAATAGTACATAACATTTGAAGATGATAAATTAAATGCACCGTTCATGTAGATGGTAAGTCGTATTGTAGCATCCCGCCTTTTTTATACATAACTTTTCATTACATTTTACAAACAGAGGATCTTTAGTGTCTTGGAAATCAGGAACATAAAACATGAGAAAAACATAAAACATTCTTCTATACCACTTTTAAGGCTTCATCATAGGTTCAACCTATGTACATTTACTACATCTCATATCCCGGAGACAGACATCAAAGGAAAGGGTGAGCAGAAGGCCCAGTAAGGGTAAACAAGGGAGTCAATGTACTTGTGATAACAATAAGAACTTGATTAAAAACATGAATACATGAGAATTGGAAGAATAGTCATATCATAAATAAAATAACAAGGAACATATCTTGAATATGTGGCTACAAAATTTTATTTAGACATTCATGAACATATCACTAAGGTCTATTCCCAAGGTGTCATAAAGATTTCCAAGGTTATTCACCAAGGTATCGTAAAACTTATCATCTCTAGAGATTAATTATTTACCCAATGCATTGGTTTGCTATCAGGGTGAACCCTTAATATGTCTTTACTTACATGTGATCCACATATATCATAATCAAACATTTCATAAATAACCCAAATGGAATCAAAGAAATGGGTTTCATTTCAAAATCGTGACTTTTTAAAAGAGCTTAAAAATAAGATCATTATGTCATTTATAACCCATTGAAAGGGAGTGAGGGTTATATGTGTGTCAATTCCAGAATCAAATATATCATATTTATACATTTATGAACATGCATGGAAAATAAATAATTCTGGGTATTCTCATAAAAAATAATAGAATTTCTTGAGAGAAAGAGATGGAAATTTTGAGACAAAATTTCTGCAGCATAACGGCTATATAACATGGTTTTAGAAAACATTGAAAAGATATGAGACAAGGGTCACCCACTAAAAAATAACTCATAATATTTTATGGGTACTTAATAAGATCATGGTATTGATATTTTAATTTCATACCACATGAAAAAGGAAACATGAAAGAAAAGAGAAGATAAGATTTCTTTTACGAAAAATTCGGCAGCCTAACGGCGTCACTTAAAGTTTCAGAAAATAAATTTATGAGAGCGGAAAGGGTCTCTCAACAATTAGACATGAAATTGGCAGAAATGAGAACATATAAGAACATACCCTCAACATAAATATATGGAAATTAGAAGACACAACATAAAGGAAGTTGTGACTTAAAAGAGGAGGGTGAAAGGATCCCTTACCTTGAAGAGTAACTTCAAAAGCTTGAAGGTCGGGACCTTGGGAGGCTTGAGGGAACCTTGGGAGGACTCCTTGGGAGGTAACGAGACCATAAAGTCATTGGGAAGGATTTTTAAATGAAATGAATTAGGGAAAGGCTTGGTATTTATAGGAGAAGTGAGGGGACAAAGCATTAATTGCCAAGGTACACCTCATCGGTGGTATTGGAAAAACCATGGGCTTGCCCATGGTATTTTCCCATGGTATTGGCCACTTGGGACACCTCATACCTTATATTACTATTCATAAGTCAACCAGAATTATTGCATAATTATTACATCCTTAATGATGTCATTAAATACATGAAATGCAAAACTATATTTTCACTATTCACCAAAAAAACAACTTTCTCAGAAAAATCCCAAAACTTCACCTTAACCAAATATTGATGCTCTGATATCAAAAATGAACTCCATTTTATGAAAAAAAAATTCTAAATATTTTTAATTTAATTTTTAAATAAAAACACTATTCATTGAAAATTCAACTATTTCAGAAAATTCCCAAAAAATCACCTTAACCTAATATCGATGCTCTGAATTCAAAAATGAACTCTATTTTATAAAAATAATTTTCTAAATATTTTTAATTTAATTTTAAAATAAAAAACACTATTCACCCGAAAAAACTAATAGTACATTCTGGAACACTTATTTACCTATTTTATTGAATCACATTACTTAATCAGGGTGCCAATATTATATTAATACTTTCTTAAGTGAGATTACTTAATCCATTTGATCACATTACTAATCATAAGCATAAAATAACTATTCATAATTTACTATTCATCAAAAATTAATTTGATCTTATTAGACTCTAAATTTCTTATTGAACATAACTATAGAAGACCATTTTTTGAAAATCATTACACATTATTAATTATTTAAGGTTTACATAAATATTTTTAAAATATCCTTTTTCTAAAATTCATCAATAATATGCATACTATATTTATTCGGACATTTGAAAATTCACAAACTTCGCCATAGGAAGACGTCATAATTTTTATTTAAATCAAAGGATTACACAAGTTATTTACTATCTCATTACATAACCCCTTATAACACTAAAATAGTACCTAAGAGTAAGGTTTTCTAGGGTGAAAGAATCTTGGGGCGGCTCGGCAAACATTGCCCGAGTAGTGATTTCTATCAGCTTGAACTTCTCACGAAGGTGATTCTGTTCAAGCTTCACACGATGAAGTTCAACTTAGGTTTGGTCCAGAGAAAATCCCAAATGTGCTACCACCTTCCTGACTTCCGTCAGATGGGCTTCGATCGGCCCGTGACTACTGGATGGGGTCATCGAATCTTCTTTCTATATTAATTAATCAAGAACACTTGTATTTATAGACAATAATCGCAACATTTAGTTTCCAATGGTCATATTGATTTTTTTTTAATGGTGGGGGAAGGCCCCAAAAAATATTATTAAAAGAAAAAGTTCAGAGAGTCATCAAGCAAGCCAAACTCAAAAGTGAAAAAAACCGAACGAAGTTTTCAAGAACCCCTTTTTGGGGGACCAATCTTCTTTCGGATTTTCTCCATGATGATCTTCTCCTTGCTCCGCATCTCATGCCAGAGATCTATATTGACGCGCCCACGCCCACGCCCTCTCCCTCACCCTCCATTGTATTTGGCTTCTATTTCCTCAGCTTGTTGTAGCAAGGTTTCTAAGTCCTCATCAGAGCTATCCTCTTGAGACATCTCTCTTCTTTTCATTTCATCAATTTTTTTATCATTCTTCTTGAGGCTTCTTGTTCTAACCTTCTGCCATGCATCCTCTTGTACCTCTTCATTGACATCTTTTTCATGCTTTGACCACCTCACATGCGTAGCTGGAGTGCTCAGTCCCTGCACACTAACCACAGCATGTTGATCATATGGAACTTCCAAGGATGTACTCACCTTCTTGTCAGACGAAGGAGTGGTCTGAGAGTCCAGCTCCTAAATTTCTGTTTGGTCAGCCTCCACTTCTGGTAAATCAGAATGTGTATGAGAGTCCTTTCCTTCATTTCCGGCCACTATTAGTGGTTCTGAAATTAAAGAAGGTAGCTCAGTTTTTCCAGAATAACCAAGTGTAGCAGCCTGGGTGGTCAGCTTTGAGGGAATGACCGAGGCAGTGACCTGCTGTATAACAATTCCTTCCTCATTTTGAGTCTCAGTTTGCATAGACACCAAATCAACACCAGGAGGGACTTGGGTTGCATCCTTGTTACCAGAACAAGATTGAAATGCATCTTGATCATCATGATGTACATCAGTGATAATCTGTGCAGCATAAGTAGTGTTAGACTCAACATCCTGAGCTGTAGCAACATCCAAAATAGGACCTGTTTCAGCATTAACAGGATTAGAAATAGACAAGGTAGGGGTCTCCATGTGTCCCTCTTCCACAACATCTTCCCGTGATCTTTTAATTTTCCTAGGGGTCAAATTTCCACTGGCATCCGCTGGAAATGTGTCAGAAGATTGGCCATTCACTATAGGCTTATTCTCATATAAATGCATCTTAGTTTGAACCTGCATAAAGCCAGGTTTCTCCATTTGAAGTTTGGGGCATGTTTTAGAATCATGCCCCCGAAGTGAGAAAATCTTGCAAGTCATATGCCTCCTGCAATTAGTTTCATCATGTCCTATAACCTTGCAATCCAAACAGAATTTAGGTAAGCTTTCATACTCAATTTTCAGCACTAATTCCTCATCATCAGTGGATAAGAAAACTCTATCAATCAATGTGGAACAAAGATCAACTTCTAAAAGGCATCTAGCAAAGTGACCGTACCTTGCTACTTCAGTCTCTCTATCCATCCTGATTGGAACACCAATAGCTAAGGCTATATCGTAGAGAATCCTAGGATGCCACAGTATCCAATTTAGGCCAAAAATTTTAATCCAAACCTGTGCTGCAGTGTTACCAATTTCAATTGGGTTGAAAGTTCTATCACATTCTCTAATGTGCAGAGCACCGGGCTTGAAAGAAAGTGAGCTGAAGCCCCATGCTTGTAGCTTGAGATCCTCCGAGGGGAAGAGCAAGTGGTAGAATCCCTTACCAAGGGATACACATTGCCAGGAACTAAAACCCCAGATCTCTAAAAGCCGCTGTTCGAGGTAAACCATCTTCCACGGTTTTGAACCCTTCGGAAGAATCAGCCTAGAAATTATTGAGTGAGCCCCCAACTCTAATCTCTCAGCAACCGCATCCGAATCCGCCTTGACATGGGCCACCGAACCCTTCTTTCTGATTCCTGCAAACAAACCCTTAAAATGGGAAAAGGAAATGTTGTTATCACTAACCCTAAGCGGCCTCTCCCTGGGGATATCGGCTTTCTTTGAATCTACACCATTTGAAGCGCTAAGATCGTTCTTGTGAGATTTGAATCTATCTGGATTTAAGAAGAGATCTGCCATATTCAGTTGATTCAGCGGGCAAGGAAACCCTAGTCTTCATTCTGCGTCGCGCGCTCCAGCCGGTTGCTCGACATCCAACCAACGGTCATATTGATCAATGGTCATATAACAGTTTAAACTCAATGGTCTTATTTTAATTATACTCATTTTATTAAGTGAAATATTTTTGTTGAGTATAAAATAAAATAACACACAAAGTTAGGAAACAAAATTTATTCAAAATTTCGGGTCGTTACACGTACGTACGCATGAACGCTACATTCATTTATTCTTCATATTTAATGGAATTAAAACGTAATGATAAATAGATATATTATAATTATAGTATAATATCATATATAATTTAATTATCTTTTCCTTTATACGTTCCATGTATGGCCTGAACGAGTCATGTCATTTTGAGGGGGCGGTAGTCTGCACTTCCTCAAATGAAATTATCGTGTTTACCCATTATGGAAAGCATAAAGGTATGCCATAAATGTAAAATATAGAGTCATAGAAGAAATATAAGTATAATATATATCACATATAAATATATTTCCATAATAATGGCCACCATGAGAGGTGGTAGGAGATAATTGAATAATCATCGTTTTGTGAGGCAGTAGTTCGTCGTCCATATACACTATGTTCTTTACCCATTAGATGGAGGTGTGTGTAAGTGTAGTTTGAATACTTCTCATAAAAACAACCTAGTATATTGAGTATACTATTGTTGTTATAAAATAAAGGAATAAAAATATTTCAGTGGGTTGGAGAAGTAAAATAAAAGAAAAGAATTTAAAAGAACACATTACCTTTAAATTAGGTAACTTCCTTTGGTTTGAACCAAAAAGTTTACTTGAAGTGCCTTCTACCTAAGTTAAGGCTCCTAAGAGGATGAGAGGGATGTAGGGAACTTAATTGGTCATATTTTGGATGAGAAAGGGGGCTTGAGAGGTGTGAGTAATGGCTTTAAGGTGATGTATTTTTATAAGGGGGAGGAGGGTCTCTTTAGGAATGTTTGAAAATATTATTTTATTATAAAATTATCTTCAGTTTAAAAAGGTCCAAAACTCATTAAAGTCGAAGATAATATGACTCCTATTCTAAATAAAATCATCCAATAATAATTTGATAGGTTTTTGATATTGCTTTAATTTTTATAATCTTATTTATTTAAATCATTCATTAATGAGGTAAACACTACATCATCATTGTGTCATAAATAATTTTATTTATTTGATGTCTAAAAATTATAAATAAAATACAATTATATAGGAAATATTTTTTTATTTCTAACGAATATTTATAGTCTAAGGTATAACTTATATAACTCCATGTAAAAAATTACTAAAAGATATTTGTTTATGTCATTTTTCTTTTACTTAAAATTAATTAATATAAAGTGTCGTTATCACTCCCAAGTGGATCCAATGGGTCCCAAAATCAACCCAATGATGCCCATGGTTGGAAATGTATCAACCAATAGGATTAGAAAACATGTTAGGTTAATTTAATATTATTATAATATTATTATGTTTACCCTTATTTACCAGATTTACCCTTTAACTATGGTAAATAAAATATTTACCAAAGTAAATATTCATAATGTCTAAAAATAAAATTTACCTATTTAAAAAATTTGGACCTCATGATTCCAAATATGGAATCCATTTTTCCAAATTCAAAACACAGAAGTGGCAGAAATTAATTTAAAATTAATTCCCGTTGTCAAAACAAAAAACGTGTTTTTAAGAAATAATAACTATCAAAAGATTGACACTTGTTTATGTCCAATTTCAATGTGAAATTACTTAAAATGACCAAAATTGGATTAAATGGAAAAACCATAATCTAATTAAACTTTAAAACTAATTAAAATGTTAATCTAACCATATTAATAAATTATATTAAAAGGGATTTATGAATTAAAATACAGTATTTTTCACTATTTATTAAAAAATGAACTTTATCAGAAAAATACCAAAATTTCATCTGAAGTAAATTTTGATGTCCCGATTCTAAAGAAGAATTTTATTTTGTAAAATAGAATATATAAAAGTAACAAAAACTAGATTTAAAAATGGTTCTCTATCAAAAGGTGGTAAAACATCCTTTTAAAGAATATTAGATTATTTCATTCTTAAAATAGGATTAATTCTTATTTTAATCCTCTAAAATTTATTGGATAATTGTAAAGTCATTTAACAAACATCTATAATCATATTTTAGTTATTCTTATTCATTCTCTCGAACACAATGTCTAGGCCTTAACTACCATTTAAAATAAAAATATTATTATATTATTTTTCGATATAACTCAACACTGTGTACAACATAAGATTTCCAAGAAACCCGTTGTTGCGAGTTGAGTATGATATCAGACATAGTATCCCATTTAAAGTAAAATTAATATTTAATTCAAAAATATTAATAAATATGAAAAATGACATATTCTTTATTTATAATGGATGTTACATCCTTCCCCCTTTTGGGAATTCTGTCCTCACAATTTTAAAATTGGGCTTAGAAACTTCATTAAAAGTCCCACATAAAAAAAGAGTCAATAAAACTATCACTTCAAAAGAAATAAAGAAAAGAAAAAAGGTCACCCGATACAACATATACTAGGAATATATTAAAACATGGATATGGGGGAGAAAACAAACCATCAAGCTCTGATGGATAGTGACAGAAAACATGATTAAGAGAAATTAACCACTAGAAAATCACAAAAATGTGATGGGTTAAACAGTCTTTGATTCCCCGGTAAGAAAATTTAATGGAAAACATTTTTTGTTTTAAGTTCCTTTTCCTAAAATTGAGGAATTTATTTAAGAGATTTAATAAGAACATAAGGAAACATACTTACATTTCATGTAGACTTTCATCCTTTACTAGATTTCTACCAGAAACTCATCTTTTCTCCAAAAGATGAGTATTAAAGATGACTTGTTCACATTAAAAGCTCTATAATCAACTTATAGAGAATAAAATAATCCAAAAAAGATGAACTATATACTTCTCATTCCTTTAGACATTAACCAAAACCAATATATTTAGTACAAGATCATATAATCCCCAAAAAGTGTAATCTTTTACCAAAAGAAAAATCTACTTTTAATCTCCAAATTTTGTCAAACAATACCCAAAGTTCAACAAAGACCATTCAATAAACAACTTTCCATAAAATTATTTAAATTAATCCAAACTAATATTAAAACCCAAATCTTAGAAGGATTTAATCACATAGTCTTCCAAGATAAATCTTTATATTTATCTCCAAATAACATCAGTTACTCTTAAAGTCTCATACTGAAAAGTAATTAACCAAATCACATATTCTCTATGATAGGTTAATAATTTCCTTAGATAACTCAAAATCAACTTATTCTTGATTCATAAAATCATCTAAATAAAAATAATTAGTCATACTAACCAGGGATTTCACATAGTACAATGGTAGGCGATAAATCTCAGTCGCACTTTGGTTGTGGGTTTGATTCCCACAGCTTTATCTGACGTGACGGGTTGTCACACAATCTATTTTTTATCATTTTTTAAATACTATATAATTTTATAACATTCCAAAAAATGATATAAATTCATCAAAAATAACCATAACATATTTTAACCATAAAAGGTTATCTAATAACTTTCATTTTGCATCCCAAAATATAATAACCCATAATTTCATCAAATTCAAGGATCATATAAACCCAAATGGGTCTTTATAACTATATACAAAAAAGAAAATATAATTCTTCTTTGAATAAAATTTTCACATATCAAACATCATGGTTACACATACTAGAAAAAGTTTACAAAGTAATCCCATCCTTAATACATTCAAACATGTCATCATCCATAACTCTTCAATTCCTAAAATGTAGAAATATTAATCATCAAACATCCTTCCTGATCCTTTATCCATGTTTTTCCATATTATTCTTTTATACTTCTTTCCTACAAACAAAATCATGCATAATTTCTTAAGATTTCAGTAATTTCAAAACATGATCTAAGAAATAATCCATACCTTTAATTGGTCATTTTTAGTTTCCTCATCTTCAATTGGGATGGCATTAGGAATCGGTAAATGTATATTAGTATGATCCTATGGATCCCTTTCCAAAAACTTCTTTGCAGGAAATATATTTGCATAGTGACCGTGTACACCACATTTAAAACATTCAATTGACCCCTCTAAAAGAACTTCTTTCCCTTTCCTATATTAAACTAGACGCTTCCTTTTTCCATGGTAGTTTCTTGCTTCCTAACCTTCATTACCACATCTGAAACATCTTCTCATCCCTTTGAAGCATTTTCCTAAGTGTTTCTTTCTACATCCTTGGCACATAGGTTTTTTTAATATACTTACCTTTATTAATATTATCTAAAATTCTATAGGTATTTTTTTATCGCATATACGATGACTTATAAAAATCACCAAGGTTTAGGTGGTCACTCATGACCCTAGATAGTTGGTTGAGAATAACCAAACGACTTCTCATTGCAGCTCACATTACATTTACTTGATCATTCATAAAACCATCAAAATTTTCTTCACATCCACTGTTACTTTGGTGGCTGCTAGATCTAGCCATTTAATAAAACCAAGAAGGTCAGTGTGATTATATCAGTAAAATCATCATATAATATCTTATGAGGATTGTAAATACTAAGATATACTTATTCATGTTTTCTTAAACTCATTCACTTTATCTAAAATAACTATGAGTCTTTATAAAATCCTAACCATTATGGTTATGTCACTTATGCTTAAAGAACACCCTAACCACTAAAGTTATCTAAACCGACCTATGATACCAACTATAATGACTTGTCCTTATAACATTTCATAATATTGAATTGAATGAATAATTCAAATTTTGGATCTTTTAAAGTTTCTATTTTTAGAGAATTAGGCCATAACTATTACATTACATCTCAAAAATTACAACGTAGACACTTCTACTCAGTTTCCATTTTTTACATAAAATAAAAACTCTTAAAAAACATGTCTAGTTCTATATTTTATACAACATTACTTTTCCTTAATCCCATCCTTAACCCTATTCATCTTTATGTCATGTGGAAAACATTTCAAAAACTTGTTATGAGCATAAAAAGGCTCAGTAAGGATACACAAATAAGGAAAACTGTTGGTTTTTCAAAACAACAAGTAAACCATGAATACATTATCATAAGTAATAATTTTTACCTTTATGAAGTAGTAAATACTCTTCACTAAATAAAAGATCATTTCTTACCCTTTTGTAACCAAATTATTACCGTAAAACCCATATAATTCACACATAACATATAAAAGTAACTTGGGACATAAACATACTTAGATGGAATAACCATACAGTTGAATTCCACACATATCACTAAATGGAATAGCCATACAGCCGACATCCATATCCAATGTATTGGAGGTTATAACGTAACCATCCATCCTGGTTTATCACAGCACCACCCGTCATTTGTCCAAGTACCATTATAAAATCATAAAATCTTGCAAATGTAAAAATTTCATTTTCAATCACAAGAAATCATTTCAAGATATTGAAATGATCAATCCATTTCAAAAACCATTAAAAATATTTAATAAAGATATTTTTTAATCAAAGAGTCCCATAACACTTTGAAACTTTTAAAGGAATTAACATTTTAAAACATTAATGTCCATATAAATAAATCCTTAAAATCATTTTTAAAAGATGGACATTAATGATAAATATATATAAGAATAAATCTTTAAAAACAATATTTTATTTAAGGAGTTCTTAACCAAATGAGAGATTCTTAAATACAAATAATTGAGGAATAACATTTAATAAAAACCTTATAAGATCATGAGAATAAAGGTATTAATGATATAATATTCCAAAGGACAGTACATAAACCATATAAAAGTAAATTGGCGCATAACAACAATAAAGTCTCAAGTGAATGTAAATTGAGACGAAATCCCTTATAAAGACGGTATCCTTAGATTAAGGATAAATCAATTACATAATTATGTGTGAAAAATAATAATACACTCAATATAAGTAGATATTAAGTTTTAAATAATCAGAGTTCATTCACTCATATTTATATCATGATATAATCAAGAAGTAGAATTTTTACCCAAAGAATTAAAATTGGGTTAAGAAGTTCCCTTACAGAAATTCGACTCCCTAACAGCGTCAGTTTAAAATTCATAAAATAATTTGATGAGATAGAAAAGGGAATATCATCACTTGGACATAAAATTTACAGAATTAAGGATAAATAATAACATATCCCAACATTATAAGATGTAAATTAAAATACATAACAAAAATAAGTCTTTCAAAAAGAGTAGGTTGAAAGGTTCCCTTACCGATTTGGTAACATACGAAACATACACCCCATGAAAGAAGGATAATGCAATGATGATGTAATTAAACTAAAATTAAATTATATTACATAATTAATACAATCATGGTAAGTACATACACCACACAAAAGGAAATAGTAGCAATATAGCATGAATCTCATAGGAATAAAAAGGGAGATAAAAACCCCTTACCACGTAGTAATCAATCGAGTCATACGGAAAAAAGTTAAAAACCACCAAATTAATCATAGAATACCATTAATATAGAGAGAACCATGATAATATATATCAAATAGAAGTACATAATACACCACATTCAATAAATAAGTGGCAAACAATGGAAATCTCAAAATTAAAAGTGAGATAAGAAACCCCTTACCTCATATCTGGCTTGACTTGTTTGTTCCTTGTTCTTCCTAAATAATAAACTTAAGTTAATTTATACTTGCATAATAACCTTTTTAGAGTTTATTATTCCTTTTATATTACTTATTACCTTGCTATAACAATTAATTAATTATTTTAGTTCATATTGGACATTTTGTCGATGTTCAGAACTTGAGTCAAAAAAATAAACTTGTTATAATTACAAATTGTCAATGTGGAAAAAAAAATTATTATATAAAGAATAATATTAATTATTTAGATATCATATATATAATATATATCCAGTATATGTATTTATAATAGTATATAACATTTGGAGATAAGAAATGAAATGCACCGTTCATGGAGATGGTAAGCCGTACATACATATGAATGATACTTTCATTTCTATTTAATATTTAATAGAATGAAAACATAATGATAAATAGGTATATTATAATTCCAATATAATATCATATATAAATTAATTATCCCCATCCTCTTTACATTCCACGTATGTCATGAATGATTCATATCACTTTGAGGGGGCAGTAGTCCGCACTTCCTCAAATGAAATTATCGCGTTTACCCATTATGGAAACCATAAAGGTATGTAATAAATGGAAAATACAGAAGCACAGAAAAAATATAAATATAATATATATCATATATAAATATGGTTCCATAATAATGTCCACCATGAGAGGCGGTATGAGATAATTGAACAATCATCGTTTCGTGAGGTAGTAGTTCACCGTCCACAGAAACAGTACGTTCTTTACTCATTAGATGGAGGTGTGTGTAAGTGTAGTTCGAACCCTTCTCATAAAAAAACCTAGTATATTTACTATACTATTGTTGTTATAAAATAAATGAATAAAAATATTTTAGGGGGTTGGAGAAGTAAAATAAAATAAAATAACTTTAGAGAAGACATTACCTTTAAATTAGGTAACTCCCTTTGGTTTGAATCAAAAGGTTTACTTGAAATGCCTTCTTCCTAAGGTAAGGCTTCTAGAAAGAGTATAGGAATGTAGGGAGATTAATTTGGTATAGTTTTGATGAGCCAATGGGATTTATAGGTGTGAGTAGTGGGTTATAGGTGATGGATTTTTATAAGGGGGAGGAGGGGCTCTTTAGGGAAGTTGGAAAATATTATTTAATTATAAACTTATCTTTAGTTTCAAAAGTTACCAAACACATTAAAGTAGATTATAGGATGACTAATGTCCTAAATAAAATCATACAATAATAATTGGATATGTTTTGGATATTTTTTTAATTTTTTTAATCTTATTTATTTAAATCATTCATTAATGAGGTAAACATTGCATCATCATTGTGTCCTAAATAATTGTATTTATTTGATGTCTAAAAATTATAAATAAAATATAGTGATGTAGAAAATCATTTTAGATTTATAATTAATATTTAAATTATAAGATATAACTTATATAACCCCATGTAAAAATTAATTTAATAAAAGATATTTTTTTATGTCATTTTTACCTTTACTTTCAATTAATTAATATAAAGTTTCATTATCACTCCCAAGTTGATCCATTGGGTCCCAAAATCGACCCAAGGATTCCCATGGTCAGCCATGTATCAACCAATAGTATTAGGACATATGTTTTGGTAATTTAATATTATTATAATATTATTTTTTTACCCTTATTTTCCAGATTTACCCTTTAACTAGTGTAAATAAAATATTTACCGAAGTAAATATTCATAATATCTAAAAATAAAATTTACCAATTTATAAAATTTGGACATACTAATTCCAAATATTAAATCCATTTTTTCAAATTCAAAACACATAAGTGGAAGTAATTAATTTAAAATTAATTCTTGCTATCAAAACAAAATACTTGTTTTTAAGAAATAATAACTACAAAAGATTGACACTTGATTATGTCCAATTTCAATGTGAAATTACTTCCAATGACAAAAATTGGATTAAATTTTAAAAACATAATCTAATTACACTATAAAACCAATTAAAATGTTAATATAACCATACAAATAAATTAGATTAAAAGGCAGTTTTGAATTAAAATATAGTATTTTTTACTATTCATTAAAAAAATAAACTTTATCAGAAAAATACCAAAATTTCATCTGAAGTAAATTTGGATGTCATGATTCTAAAGAATAATTTTAGTTTTTCAAATATAACATATTAAAGTGAAAAAATATGTATTTAAAAAGGGTTTTCCATCAAAAGGTGGTAAAATAACCTTTTGAAGAATATTAGAGTATTTATGCTTAAAATAGGATTCATTCATATTTTAAGCCTCTAAAATTTATTGGATAAATTTAAAGTCATTTTAAAACCATGTATAATCATATTTTAGTTAGTTCTGTTCATTCCCACCAATACAAAGGCGAGGCGTTAACTACCATTTAAAATAATAATAATATTATATTATTTTTCAGTATAACTCAACGTTGTGTGCAACATATGATTTCAAAGAAACTCATTGTTGCGAGTAGAGTATTCTATCAGAAATAGAATCCCTTTTAAATTAAAATTAATATTTAATTGAAAAAATTAAAAAATATGAAAAATGTCATATTCTTTATTTACTTGGGATGTTACAACAAAACATTGATTCCCTTTGATAACTTATGTTACACACAAACATGAGTCCTACCGAAAAAAATATACTATTAATATTATTTTTATAGTTATCACCTAGTTTTTGGAATATATAGAATGAATCTTATTAACTATATTTTGAAATTATAGTTTACACATGTTTATAAGGAGAATTCATTGGATAAAAATTAATTATAAATAAAAATAATGACCAATTGAATATAAAGAATGTAATATCCCAGGTAATGATAAAATAAGTATTTTTCATATTTATTAATATTAAGATAATAATTTTACCATAAAATAGACTCTATGTCTAATAGAATACATGACACGCAATAATGAGTTTCTCAAAAATCTTGTGTTGCATGCAGGACTGAGTTATACCGAAAAATAATATATTATTAATATTATTATATTAAGTGGTAGTTATCGCCTAGTATTTGTATCGATGTAAATAAACATGACTAAATATATTATTTTTACATATTTTTATTAAATTTATTTACATTCATCCAAGAATTTTGACAATGCTAAAATAAGAATAAATCAAATTTTAAGTATAAAAAAATTCAATATTTTTTTAAAGGTAGTTTTACCACCATTTAATTGTGAACCCAAATTAAAAATAATTATTGAAGCTTTCAAATTTTTTGTATGACAAAATAAACTTCATTTTTAAAGCAAAACATAATCATTATGTTACGGTGAATTTTTGGTATTTTCTATGACGTTTTATTTTTTGATGAATAGTGAAAATAGTAAATTTTAATTCAAAATTTCTTTATCTTCTAATTTATTTTTCAGGTAAAATTATTTTTTAAATTAGTTTTAAAGTTTGATAATATAAATTATTTACTAATTGATCCAATTTAGGTCATTAGAATCAATTTCACTTAAAAATTTTATATTAAAACTTAACAATCTTTTAGATATTGGTTCTTCAAGAACTCTCATTGTCCTCCATTCAATAAGATTAATTGTAAATTAACTTCTACCAATTATATGACTGGAATTTAGAAAAATGAATTTCATATTTTGAATCAGAATAATTTATAATGTATAATATGTTCAACTTATTTTTGGACCAAAAATATTAGTGAAGGCTGTTAAAATTAATTAAATCGATTAAGAGAAAAATTATATTGACAAGGGAATAAACCATAAATATAAGAGCCAAAATGACCTAGAAACATTTATAAAATCCATTGGATAGAAATATTTTTACCCTATATTCTATTGGATCGACTTTAGACCATTATTGGAGCCACTTTTCATAAGAAAAATGAGGGTGTAATTCCAATTCCAAAAATTTATAAGAATGTCACTACTCCTCCACTATAAAAAGGCACTCATCTCTACAGCTTACTCAAATCTCTAAAGACACTTTGGATATACCAATATCTACCCAAATATCTCCTCAACATCCCTCCAATTATCTTATAATCCTCTCCTTTGAAATAAATCCATCCATGGAATCCATTTGGTGCAAACGAAAAAGAGTTACTAAAAAGAGGAAGACAAAGACCCATGTGACAATTTGGACTCAGGGAAAGTAATTTCATCTCAATATATTTTAATTGAGACATTTCATAATTATATTCACCAATATTATTTTATAAGGTGTATATACAGCCCCTTTTACATTATATATACATATTTTATCTATTATAATGTTGTTTAATGTTTTCTTAAATGTTATTCTTTAATGGTGTTTATGATTCAAAAGTCTAAAGTGGTAGGGGATGCTTTGAATGTTTAAAGATTTAATATTTTAATTTCAATATTTTTTATATTAGTTTATATATTTATTTATATGGATATAGAAGGGTTATAAAGAGAATTTTTTGTCTATTTTTAATTTCATTCAAATATTTTTAAAATGGAATCATTTTATGTGTTTTATATGGAATGTTTTTAAAAATGATGAAAGGAATGTTTTATTCTTAACATACATAGAAACAATGATTTTCCACTACCATGTAAATTATTTTATTATTGTATTCCTTTGGAGGATTTCAACTTATCTTAAATGACAAAACATAACTCTCTTTTTTTTGGGTATTTTGGTATTGAAAATGTTTTTTCAAAATAAAGGTGTATTTTATATTCAAAAATGGGATATTTGAAAGAAAATGGTATTTTAATATCTAAAAGTTTTTTTATATGAGTTTAAAATATTTTTTCAATTTATATAATGTTTTATTTCATAGTGTGGTTCTTGGACACTATAAATGATGGGTGCACCACAATAGCACCAGGTGAGCCTGTTATATCTTAAATGATGGGTGCACCCAGATAGTTCTCTAATGAATTGGTTAATGATTATATTATAGGAATAATTATATTTTTACAGGTTCTATAAGGGTTCAATGTGATAATGTGTCAAGGTACCTACGTGAATTTTCAATGTTCCTAATGAGTGTTCAAGGAAATCGTTTGTTTTAAAAAAGTTAAAGTAAATGATACTTATTACACAATGATATTTACCTATTTGGGATAAATTTTATGTTTTCATGTTAGTATATCATGGGTTTTAATGTTTATCAATGGAATAATGGTTTCTATCTTTTTATACCCCTTACTGATATTTTTATGCTCATCCCAAATTATTTAATGTTTTTCAACAGACTTATGGGTGATTTATGGATTGGAAGAATTCATTTTGAAATTCATGAATAGATTTAATAAAAGAGATTGTGAATTATATTAATAGTTTTAGATTATGGAAAAAATATATACATCTTGGAAGTGTACAATTTTTATTTTTATGGATTTGTTATGTATAAGTTTTGTTCTAACTCACTATAGATCTATAACTGAACATATCTTCAATTTGAAAGAAAGTAAAATCATTAACATAACTCAAGATTATGTAATGTTTAATACTGGGGCCATATAGTTGGTATAAAAGGTTAGTTTAGATAAAATTAGAGGTTAGGATAATTTTAATAGCATTCCATTAGAATATTTTCTTTTATGTTTAAGTTCAAATGATGTGGAATTTTAAGATTTACATGTTTATTCATCTAAACTATGTGTTCTTAGAATGTTTTTATGCAAAGGAAACATGAAATCTATAGTAGGAAGGAACTGAGAGGAAAATTTCCTTCCAAAACAGTATCTTGAGATGGTTGGAATTAGAACTGAGCATTGTGTTACAGTGATTTATCAGTTGAAAAAATCTATATATAGTGGTGGTACCCATTCTAAATAGTAACCATACCTACCAATAAAAAACATGATGATAGTTGATCAATTCATGATGCAACATCCTCTATAATTCATTGGATAATCTAACCCAGTGGTAGCTGAAGGATGGATCAATACACTGGATAAGATATTTGATGTCATGGGATGTTCAAAATGTTAAAATTTAACCCTTGATGTTTATCATTTTTAAGGTGAAGATGATAGATGTTGGTATTTAGTTAATAATTCTATAGAGAAATATGATAATGATTCCATAGAAGGGGAAACATTTAAGGATATTTTACTTGAAAAATATTTCCATATGGTTGTTCGGCTTAGGATAGAGGAACGATTCTTGGAGTTGAGGAAAAAATAAAGATCTTGTGGTTTCATATGAATAAAACCCCACACTCATGTCCTGGTATGTTCCAGACATTATTTGAGACATTGACTATAAAAATAATATATTTTAATCAGGATTGAAACCAAGCCTATGAAGAGCTTTTAAATATCAAGAATTTAAAAGTTATGAAAAATTGGTTTATTGTGATAATAAAGTTAAAATGGAGTTTTTCGACACTTACATGCCACGAGATGACAAGAGTAAGAAATGGTTAAGGTGGTAGGAAATAGATAAGAAACCAAATAATAATTATAGTGTTAAGTATAAAACTTGTTCCAAGTGTGGTAAAAAACATTTTTGGTAATGTATGTTGGGATATAGAAATTGGTACCAGTGTGGTAAATTTTTTCACAAGGTTTGTGACTATAATGAAAATAGTCCTAAACAATCCAACAATGAGATAATATATATCCAGTAAATAGGTAATATGATTTAGCTATAATTATATGGTACATTATGCAAAAAAAATCGATGAAACTTACTTTGGCTGGAAATCATCATTATCAGAATCAAAAAATGGATGGTGAAATCATTTGGTACTTCTACAGTTGATGTTGGGCGTTCTAGTGAATTGATGGAAGCTCCATGGAGTTATATATTTTTTTAAGGTTTATCATAATACCAATTTCTTAGAAACCCCTATTTTAATTTTTTAAATAATGGAAATACTTTTAGGGAAATTTATAGAGTTTTTATAGATGTCTAAGGTTTATATTGAAAAGTTTTTTTTGAATAAAAACTCTATATATATGGATGTAAGTTTAATGATATGGTTGACCATTAGTTTTTCATATATATATATGTAATTATTTATTTTTAACTTGGGTATTACTATTGATCTTTAGATATTAATACATTATCTCATCACATGAATGTTTGAATTATCATACTATGTGTTAACCATGTTGGTTTTGGTTAATATATAAAGTTAGTAGGAACAATGTGTTATCATTTTGATGATTTTGTGATCCATTGGAATTTTATTCTATAGATTTGGGCATGAAACTTCATCTTGGATAATCTTTGTTTGGAGCAAGAGATGAGTTTTTGGTTGAATTTTATTTAATAATGGATCTCTTCTTATCAAGTTAGTATATTTCCTTATGTTTATAGATAGTAAAATAATTCCTCAATTCTAGGAAAATGATTTTAAAAAATATTTATCCTAATACCTTTTTCTTGTTGAACCGATGGTCTTATAAAACATCATATATTTATGGTTTTTTGGCCCTTTACTTTCCATTAACCATTCACTTATTTGTGATCAATGATCTTTTCCACTCTCAATAATTATTTATGTGCTTATTCCATGTCCAATATTCACTCCCAAACTATGTTCTCCTACATAGAAACATAGTTATGTGTAATTTTTTTTAACTGTTATGGTTCCATCTTTCCATTTTTAAATAATTTTTTTAGTATTCTTTTTATGTTTTTGGTTTCTAAGAAAGGAACTTTCAATTATTTTGATAAATCGGATGAATCATTAGGGAGAAATTCATTATAGGGGGTAGGATGTAACATACCAATATTTAATGATATAAATTACTTCAATTTAATTTAAAGTTTTTGGTGGATTTTTTTACATGATATATGTATATTATCTTTCATCACACGCAATACAATTTTTGTCTTGTGTTGCACAAAACATCGACTCCCATTGATGAATTATGTCACACAAAAGCACGAGTCTTATCAGAAAACAATATACTATTATTATTATTATGATATTTATTACCTATCCATTGTATTGTTTTGAATGAATGAGATTAAATTAATTATGAAATTATAGTTTACACATGCTTATAAGATGAATTCATTGAATAGAAATTAATTATAAATAAAAATAAAGAACAATTGATTATAAAGAATGTAACAGCCCACATAATGGTATAATAAGTCTTTTTCATATTAATTAATATTTATATAGTAATTTTAATATATAATAAATGATATTTCTAATAGCTTAAATGACATGAAAAATTGAATTTCTTCAAAATCTTGCATTTTACAGAAGACTGAGTTATACCTAAAAATAATATTTTGTCAATATTATTATTTTATGTGGTAGTTATCTCCTAGTCATTGTATTAGTGGAAATAAATAGGACTAAATATATTATTTCTACACATCTTTATTAAATGCTTTTAGATTCATCCAATAATTTTGATGGGTATAAAATAAGAATAAATCCAGTTTTAAGAATAAAAATAACTATATTTTTAAAAAGGTAGTTTTACCGCCTTTTAATAGAGAACCCATTCTAAATATAATTTTTGCAACTTTTATAATTTTTATATGAAAAAATAAACTTAATTTTATAAATAGAAACAAAAAAATTATGTTCGGGTTACATTTTGGTATTTTCTGTAATGTTTCATTTTGTTATGAATAGTGAAAAATACTGAATTTTAATTCAAAAATGATTATTATTACAATTTAATTGTAAGGATATATGATATTTTAAAATTGTTTTAAAGGTTAATAATATTTATTTTTTTAGTAATTATCCCAATTTAGGTCATTGATATCAATTTCACTTTGAAATCAAATATAAAAACATTATAATCTTTTGGACATTTTTATTTTAAAATCATGCATTGATGTCTGATCTACGAGATTAATTTTAAATTAATTTCAAAAAATTATGTGATTTGAATTTATAAAAATAGATTCCATTTTTTTAATAATAATAATTTATAATGAATAAAAAGTTTAACTCTATTTTTGACCAAAAATATTAGTGAAAGTAATTAAAATTAATTACATTGATTAAGAGGAAAACTAGTTTAACAAGGGACTAAACATTAAATTTAAGAGCCAAAATGAAATAGAAACCTGTCTAAAATCCATCAGTAAGGAATATTTGGACCCTATCCTCCCATTTCATGACTTTTGAGTGTTATTGGATCCACATGTCATGGAAGAAATGTAGGCGGAATTCCCTTTTAAAAAATTTATAAGGATTCCACTCCTCATCCACTATAAAAAGGCACTCAAACCTCCCACTTCATAACAACTCTTAATACACATTGTCTCAAGAATTATCTTCCCAAATAGATCCTCAACATACCTCCCCTCAACCTAGAAACCTAAACATTGGAATAAATCCACCCAAGGAATCCCTTTAGTGCAAACCAAAAGGAGCTACCCAAAAAAATGGGAAGATAAAGACCCACATGGCATGTCAGATTCAAGGAAAGGGATTTCATCTAAATATCCTTTAATTTAGAAATTTATTAATGATATATACCTTTATTTTTATATATGGTGTATATACATCCCCTCTGACATTATATATCTATATTTTATCTATTATCATGTTATTTATGGTTTTGTTAAATGTTATTCTTTCCCCGTGCTTATGATTCAAATGTTCAAAGTGGTAAGGGATGCTTTGAATATTTAAATATTTAATCATTTACTTTCAATATTATTGATATTATTTTACATATTTATTTATATGGATATAAAAGCGTTATAAAGTAAATTTTATGTCTATTTTTAATTCTATTGAAATTATTTCAAAAATGAATCTTTTTATGTATTTTATAGGGAATGTTTTGAAAAAAAATGACAAAAGAAATGTCATATTATTAATGTTTAAAAAAATTGACTTTTCTACCACCATGGACATTATTTTATTTTTTAATTCCTTTGTATGATTTCATAATTTCATAAATGAAAAATCATCTCTCTTTTTTGTGGGTATTCTGGTATTAAATGTGGTTTTTCAAATAAAAGTATAGTTTTGTATTGAAAATTGGAATTTTTAATGAAAATGGTATTTTAATATCTGAAAGTTTTTTTCATATGAGTTTAAAAGGGTTTTTCAATTGATATAATTATTTATTTCTTATTTTGGTTCGTGGAAATTATAAATAATAGGTGCTCTCATATAGCTTCGAGTGATCCTGTTATAGCATAAACTATGGGTGTTCCCAGATAGTGCTCCAATACATTGGTTTATGATTATCTTTTTCAAAGAATTATATTAGAAGTTTTCTATATTGCTGTTTGAATCGGTAAGGGTTCTATAAGGGTTCTGTAAGGGTTTTTTAAGGGTTTAATTTGATGATTCCACAAGGTACCTACAAGGATTTTTAATGTCTCTTGTGTTTTTTCATGGAAATAATTTGTTTTCACAAGGTATAGTAAATTATACGTATTATACAATGATATTTTCTACTTTGGGTAAAACATTATTTTATCAAGTAAGTATTTCATGAGTTTTAATGTTTATAAATGGACTAATGGTTTCATTCATTTTATATCCCTTACTAATATTTTTATGCTCATGCCATTTATTTAATGTTTTCACATGACATAAGGGTGGTTAAGGTATTGGAAGAATTCACGTTGAAAGTCGTGAAGAGTGATAAAAAAGAGATCACGCATTATTTTAAAAGTTTTAGATTATGGAAAAAATCAATATTGTTCGGAAGTGTCCACTTTGTATTTTTATGTTTTGTTATGTATAAGTTGTGTCCTACATCTCTAAAACACTAAACCTTAAAAGATTCTCAATATGAAAAAATTTAAAATTATTGATATTACTAAAGATTGTATATTGTTTAAGGTTGGGTCCTTATAAAAATTGACATAATAAAGGAATTAAAACATGGAAACTCTAGTTTCTAGTAATGATCAAGTGATAAGAGTTTTATATCAAGTATCATTGTCAATTCATGAGGTCATATGTCAATGGAAATTCATATATACATTACTGAGTCCACTAAATACCTGAAAACAATCTAGGACTGACTACATAAAAATGTTGATTATTTTAAGTACATAAGCTTACCAGCTCTACACACACCCTCCTATATACAGCATGTACCTAACTAGAATTAACATTATCTATGGGGATACTAGTCATGAATTTAGTATACAAAAGCATAACATAATCTAGGGTATATCATCTAGCTACCCATATATCTCATGAATAGTCAAAGATTTTACTAATATAACCAAAAATAAATATCACAATAGGGATCCTTCAAGGTATCATCATACAAAATCCACAATTCATATCATAGAAGTTCCACATATTACCCTCACTTGAAGATCCCTGATAGAGTACAACACATATATCAACACACATCATCATTTTATTATATAACCATTCATCGATAAATATTACACATAATAGGTTAATCAACCACTTACATGATAGGATAATTTACTTGAAGAAATACTAAACTTGCAATTATGGTAAAAATTTGATAAACTAATCCTTTATCAATTTAATAAAATTTATTATTGATCTATTTATTTATAAATGGACATATTTTACCAATTCCTTTGAAACCCATTTTTAAGCACCAACCAAGCCTTTAAAAAAATAACATAAATAGGAAATAAATCTATTCAAGGTTCTGAAATACCAATTCCATTGTCTATTTCAAAAAAACCCATGGTATGTTATTATTTAAATCACTCAAAAATTAATTTTGAAGGAAAAAACAAATACTAATACTTTTGGAAGTAAATTTAATGAACCAACTTATATTCATTAAAAAAGTGGATATTTATTTTTAAAACCAAATTCAATATGGTTATAAAACTACCAAATTTACTTCAAATCAAGGGATAAATGAAAAATATGAGACATTAATTTCTAATAAATATTTCCATGAAAACAGAAAAAAAAATCTAAACTATCAGAACATATTTAACCAATTTAAAAATAGAAAAATCATAAATAATAGAAATATATGAATTAGAAGAATAAAAACGGCATTAAAACACCAACTCAGAAGGCCCTAGATCAAACCATAATTAAATTATGATGTTCTTCCTTTAATGGTGAATATATAATCAAGGAAGATATATATCGATAGAATCATGAAGAGATCCTAGAATCACTATTTCATATCAATCATTCAATATCTAAGTAATATCAGGGTATTGGTAGCCACTTTGAAGAATGTATTAGGAGAAAATGGGAGATAAATTTTCCAATAATATAAAGACATATTGGAAGAAGATCACTACTATGATCATCACTTAGATCTAATAAGATTCAAGGTTAGTTGAGGTAAATGATTTAAATAAGACTCTAAAGTTTTGTTTTGGTCTTGAAAGGTTTGAGTAATATGAGAAGTTAAATAAAATGGGGGTTTCATAGTGCAATTACCACGCCACCCTGACTAAAAAATCATTCTTAACAGCAGCACTAGCTTGGTAGTGGCTATAATAGAAATGTTGTATCCATGGACCTACCCAATGACCATTTAGTGTAGCCCCTCTAGTTGGATAGTGGCCCTTACCATTTATCCAGTGGACTAACTTCATCCTTAAAAACAGCATGTTATAGTCCACACCTACAAAAATATTCAGGTTCATGCTTTGACCACTCAATATACAAAAAAATATTGTCCATTTATGAAATTGTTATAAAGATGTCAAAATTATCCTTAATGTGATTCTTTATGATCCTAGAAAGATTCTAGTCCAAAAGATAGAAACTAAAATAATGGGAGAACTCCCACACTAAAATTATGAGATAGATAATTCATGAAATATTATGAGACTCACCCACAAGAGAACCACTCATCATAACTAAAAAATAATGGAAAATAAATAATCTAAAGAGTTTATAAAGTAAATCCTCAAACATCATCACACATATCTAAATGATCTACTAAAATCACTAAGAAGATATAAAATCCAATGAATAGTAGGAGAAATATATATGGGACCCCACCTTTTAAAGAATCCTTAAAATGGTGGAATACATGAATAACATCATCCAAGAACCCATACCATCATCAAATGAATAGACCTCCATTATTCTCCATGATGAAAAAATAATATAATAAATAGAACCCTCAAAGGAATGGAACACCCAAAACATCCCAATGATTCCAAATTAACCAATACCCTGACGATTCATCAACTACTCCACTATTAAAAAGTGAGGAACAAAACTAAAATGGATTAATATCTTGACCAAGTGCATGATAGAAATATTTAATTCAAATTAGAGATCCTGACCCATCAATGATCTCATCGAATAATACACCAAAACAAATGAGTTCCTAGTCTAAGAGGTATGCTCAAAGTCCTAGTCACCTAAACTCATCCCCAACATCTATAAATATCCAACAAAGGATCTCAAATGGTAAGTTCAATGAAAAAAATGTGATATAATCTCTCCAAAAGAGAGAAAATCCAACCCAACATGATTGATATATAACTAAAATGTCATGAACTAAAGTATACCAAGGAACTGTGACCAACCCAAGTGATATACAACGCCCACCATATAAAGGATCCCACAAAATAAAAAAAATAAGTTATCTTGATAAATATAATACCAAAATATAAGAGGATCTTGGTACAAGATTAAATTACATCCCTATGATTGAAATAAACTCAAGGGATTGAAACCATTTAAAAATAAGGTTAAACATCCATGTGGAGACATCCACAAAGAGACACTATTGATATCTCTATTAATTAGGTTGATACTAATAAAAAAATCACAATAACACCATTATTGATATACATGAGAGAAGCCAAAATAGTCAAAAAAAATAATACACAAGTGATCCCCTAAAATAAGAGGGTCACCATTAACTATCAAATGAAAATATGGAAACCTCGTATAGTCTCCATTCTAATATCAGGATCAATAAGGTGGACCAACATCAACTCCCACCAGTAGCTTCTGTACTATGTGAAAATACATCACATTGAGGCCATTGGATGGAGGCATATTGTCTCAAATCATCTCATATGCTATATTTAGGTACTAATGATCCCTGACTGAAACTTCCCTTTTAGAAAGATAAATTACAATACCTCTTAACATGACCCAAATGGCCACACCAATCATAAACTCTCAGATATTTCACACAAGGCCTCTTTGAATGTACATGGTATCCTCACTAGAAACAAATGTAATGCCTCTCCTTCCACTAAAATTATTTTTATTTCTCAACAAACTACTGGGATCCACCATATGAAGCTTCTTCACTTAAGAAAACCATAAATGATGAATTCTCTACTTCTTGTCACTTTATTAGATATTCTTCAACTGAAATGAGTCATGCATGCACCAATATATATGAAACTAGATACACCACTGATATGATAGTCTAATGGTCTAGTAAAAGATCTTAATTAAAATAGATTTCCTTAAGAGATTCAACACCAACATGTTTATGTGAGAAACCTACCAGTCTTGAAAAATTATTAGCATACTCTTCATTTGAATGATCACCTTAACTAAGTCCCATGAGTACAAAAACATTCACTTCCTTTACTTCATTGGGATATTTCCACTTAATGGTGGATGGATTTAAGAAACTCCATTATATTTATTCATATGGGTGGGGAGGAATCATGACTTCCCACAATTCTTGACCATCTCTTTCAAATAATAAAGCGACAGTCTTGACATTTAGAGTATAAAGTGTCTTCAAATAATCAATGATCGATTAAAATTATTCATTACACCTCATTTAATTAGGATAATCCTACCCAAATATGTATAATGGTGGGAAATAATCCATGAAAGCATAGATTTTACCCAAAATAAAAAAATACACCAACACCACCACTCAATTTTGAGTGTTGGTATAGTTTTCAACATTAAACACCAATTTAGGAAGTTGTGAAGAGATACATAAAAAACCATAATGGGGAACAATATTTTTTTTATCATTAAAAAAATTTCTGAGGAATTTCTAGAAATCTCAAAACACTGAATTATCAACTTAGGCATAAAGAAAAAATGAAAATAGAAAACATACAAAAATCATTTTTGAAAAAAGGCACATGATCTCCCTATTTATAAAGCATTACAATTTATTTCTAGAATTGGAAATCATTATATATATTGATCATAATTTATAAATCATTTACCAACTCATGGGACCATTCTCATGGTCTCAAAACATTAATCCCAATGTCAAATTTGAAAACCAATTCCATTATAAATCTAGGAAAAAAATTATCTTAAAACAATCCTTTAAAAAAAATATGAGTCTTTGGAAATATTTTTTTTAAATAAAATATTTCATAAAACACTCATGTTTGTTAATTAAAAACTTATTCAATGAACTTATATAAATACCTATATCTATTAAAAACGTGGTCTTTAAAAGTATTTGAAATCATAACCAAATGGATTAAACAGAAAAAACCAAACAATAACATGAATCAGACCCCACCCATTATATTCTATTCGAAAATAATAATCCTTTAGACTAACCTTACATAAATGAAGTCACTTAGGAAGAAAATGTACAAATATCCATGGTAATATTTTATTTATAAATTTTCATTTCTTTTTCATATAATCATTTATCAAACTATAAAGGCACTGTGTAGATCTAGTAATATTTACATTCCAAACATCAAGTATATTCTAATTGAGAATCTAAATATCATCAATATCATCAAACAAATAACTCAAAATTAATAATTTATTCCCCAAATTCCCTTATAACTCAAGTCTTATCAAGTAGGGGGTGATCAGGCTCATATTCATGAACAACCTCATGAGTATTAACATGTCCCTAATAACCTTTATACTATTAATTACAACAAATAAATAAAAAAATGGATTTCATAGACGGTATCATTTGGGAAAAAACTTCCATTGAAAAATTTTATAACTATCCAACCGAGAATAAAATCTAAATAACATCTAAATTGATATCCATTATCTCAAAGGGTGTTCTCAATCTCTATGAGATGGAAACAAGTGCCTCAGCATCAATAAATATCCATTCAAAATGATTTATCTGAAAAATTAATATTAAATTATCAATCAGTATGTAAAAAATATATAAAAATATCTAACAACTATGTAATCTTGATTAAACTAATAACAATGATACAAATAACACAAAGAAACAAAAAGAAACATAAAATTGATCAAACGTCACCTGGTGGTTCATAAGCACTAACCATGTCCCAAGTCACCATCTCTCAAGAAACCAAGCATGATCCCATAGAGGATAATTAAGAGAATAATAACACCTATTATAAAGAATGATTAAAACACTAAATGGTAAAAACATGGAATGAACTAATAAATATCAGTATGATCCTACTTTAAATTCTATGCAATTTCTCTACTAATAAATTTAGATAATCTAGTTTCAAAGAAATAATAAAAAATATAGATTCTCTATTTTGGTGAATGATAGTAAAACAAAAAACATTTTAAAAAGAGAAATAAATCTCCTCAATGTCCATTTATGAGTCAACTAAGTCCAAACCAATATCATTTCCATTTCAACAGAAATTTATAAAATCTAATAAGAAAAAAATGTCAAAATACCTTTTAAATAAAGTAAACCCTTAATTATAAACCAAATAATTTTTTATAAATCCCAAAAACTATTTCAAAAACCAAGGATATTATTATAAAGGAAGATATGAGTTAATACCATGTATCACAAATCAACAAAACATACCAGAGAAAGTATATGGATATAGAAAATAATTGATAGAAATAAATGGTCATAATAAATTAAGTAAAACATAAAAACTTTGGTCTTGAGTATTTATGGGTCTCCCTCTACCCAGTCTAAAGAGGTCTTTGATTTCAAATAATAAATTGAGGCTTCGGCCCCAACCTTTTTAAAAAAAATAGTGAGTCCACCAAATATAAGAAAATAATCCATGAAAGATAGTAGTAAAATGATTAATTTATCATGTACAAAATCATACCGACTTGTTACACACCTGCCTCCTTGGTTCATATCCCTAAACTAAATTGAAATTCTCTATGTGGATGTTGGTTGGGCAGTGAGTTCCAAAAATAGTGTCATAAATCTAGTTTCTCTAATCACGCTACCAAATTTTACTATGAATAGTTAAAGAGTTGAGTGAGACAACAAGTGACATGGATCCATATATAGATCCATCTTGTAATCATCATAACTAAACAACATTCTAATAAATTCAAGGATAAAAATGAAATCTCACCCCTAATATCCCTAAAAGAGTACAATCTTACTATCAACACTCATCATCATGTGATTCAAAAATCATTCATCAAGGAGTAGTATACATAAGGGTTTAAGAAATCATTTTCACAATAAGATAATTTACTTCAAATACTTTAAAACATTTCTTAAAGGTTAAAAAAATTAATAAACCAAACCATACTCATTTTAATAAAATTTCATATCGAACTATTCATTTCAAATGGTTCATACATGTTCTATTACTTTAAAATCCAATATACATCACCAAGCAGGAAACTAAATGTCACGAACCAACCCAGGTACCCAGGTACCCTGGTAACCTGATAACTGAGTCGGTCCAAACATAGACCAAAGGGCTTTCCTGATCCCCACAGGTTGGCGACTAGTACCTAGCATCATACAAACTGAAAGGGGAACGATTTTTCCACTAATAATGAATAAAGAAAATAAAACAATATAGTATTCATATCAAATGAAAACTCAACTGGGAGTAAAGAACCAGAAATTAAACAGGCACAACAACCAAAGTACTACAACCCAAGTACTAAAAGAGGAAAAACAACCCAAATTCCCTAAGGACACAACTCACCAAGACCAAAGTTCAGCAATAGGATCCACCTCTAAGAGATCCTTTTCCTTTGCTCGAACCTGTAAGGAGATAATCTACAATCACCCAAAGGCAAAAATAGGGTGTGAGTCAAAGCCCTTTAGGATTTCACCCAAAGATTCCATAACAGATTCCGATATCAATTTAACCAAAATGTGCTTTCAATTTTAAAACAAAAAGGTTCGGCATTAACAAAACATATTTAAACAAATAATTCTCTACAATTTAAAAGATGTAAATACCTTTAGAAAATCATTCTATACATTTCAAATGATGGAAAACATTTCAAAAGATGAAATTTTCCTTTAATCAAAGGATACTTTGCATAAACATAAATTATCCCAAATAGATTAAATAAACACTTCATATAAACAGTTTATATAAATTCTCAAGGCATGTGAAATCATTTATAACAATGGAATATATAAGCATTCAAAATGAAAACAAGCAAGAAACATGGTCATGTTTGAAATAGGTATGATACTTTCAGGATATAAGGATCCAACATTGTGAATACAGAAAAGTATGTACATATTCCCCTTTAGGCCTAAGGTAAAGGGATCCCATCACCATATCCTAAGGAATAATATGTGATGTTGTGATGTTTTAGAACATTGTTGAATCGTAAAGTTCCACCCAAAATAACTCACTAACTACCTAAGGCTTACATGTGTTCAAGTACAAATCAATGATGGGCAATAAATTTTATAACAGAAAATGAAATTCATCCCATTATACATTTAAAATATGCCAAAATTCTCTTTAAAACCCATAATGGTTTTTTAATCAAAAACATGCCTTTTCACCAAGATGAGACCCTATGGTTTCCATCAAAACATTTTAAGTCGTTTTTTCACAAAACTGAGTTTTGAAACCAAATCATTCAATTTCACAATCCATTTCACATTTGAATTCACAAAATTTCCATAAAATAAATTTTTCTTCAATTAAAATCAACATTTAAATTGATTCAATTCCCATCAAAATCAAAAATTAAATTAAACAATGTAATTCTCACCAAATTCCAATTCTAAGCCACAAACCAATTTTTTTCCTAAAAAATACCAATTCATCAGAATTGGGTTTTTCCAACAAAAGGGTTGAAATCCATTTGATTCAAATATAAAAAATTTCATTTAAATCCAAACAAGTGAAATTGAAACAAAGAAATTAGGTTCAATAAAAATTGGGCATCGTAACGGAACCACCTACCTAAAACAATGGATCTCACAATGCCAAACCCTAATCGGGATTTGTCCATAAAGAACGAATATCACACAAATATAAATTAAAAATAGTTTTAAGATCCCAAAAACAAAGGGTATTAGATCCATAAATCAATACCATGATCTATGGAACCCTAATGAGAAAGAGAGAGATCGTTGGAGGAAGATAACGGGAGGAGGAAACTGACCAGGAGGAGATCAGCCGGTGTTGGCCTAGCTTCAGATCACTTCCAGAAGGGTTTTAAGGGTCCAATAATCCTTCTTTGGAGCTCCAATGAATGGAAAATTCATTTGGGTCAAAGTAGGTTTGTCTGGGAAATAAAAAGCGGACTCAAGAAATTTTAATAAAAATTTCAGATCTAGAAAAACTCGTCTACACAGTTTCCTAGAAAACTGTGCACAGTTAAGGAAAACTGTGGATAGACCGTGTAGATCCCACTATCCAAAACATGTAATTGGCACACGATTTTACAAACTATGCACAGGCCATGCACAAACCATGCTCCATCACAGAAACCTCCATAATTTTCAAAAAAAATCACTTGAAATAACTCCAAAAGAAACCCAACCAAAGATCAAACAAAATAATGGTTTAGGAATACCTGAAAACGGTAACGGGATGTTACAACCTCCCCACCATAGAAACTTTTTGTCCCCAGAAAGCCTATGAAGAAGCCTCCCCATAAAAAAGATGATGCCACTGCCCCCTCATCAATGCCTCCCTCTCCCACATCTCATGAGAATCAAAATTGTGATGTCATAGAACATGAACCAAAGGTATCATTCTCCCATGAAGTACCTTGGTCTCAGAATCAACTATCCTGACTGGTCATTCAGTCATGGATTAATTAGATTCCACTTCAAGATGACACCAACTCAAAACATGATATGGATTGTATAAGTACTTTCAATTTTGAGATACATGAAACACGCTATGTGTCAACATCAGTTGTGATGGTAGTGCGAATCAATATGAAACTTTCCCCACCTCCTCAACAACCCCAAAAAGGTCCAACAAAATGAGGATCAAGTTTCCCTTGCCTCCCAAGACATCGATGACCCAACCAGGGTGAAATTTCAAGAACACATGGTCACCAACTGAAAACTCCAATGGTCTACAATGACGATCAACGTAAGACTTGTATCGGCTATGAGCTGTCAACATTCTCTAAATAATCAACTAAATCTTTTTTGTCGTATATTGGATTAAGATCGGTCCAACAAAGAAACTCTCACCAATCTACGACCAACACAATGAATATTTATAGGGTCACCCATATAAGGCCCTAAAAGGAGCCATCCTGATTGCAGACTGATAACTATTTTTATAAGAAACTCAACCAACCCCAAATGATCATCCCATGATCCACCAAAGTTTAGAATGCAAGTGCGGAGCATATTCTCAAGAATCTATATAGCTCTTTCTTTTTGGCCATCTGATTGAGGATGGTATGCCATGCTCAAATGGATGTGAGATCCCAGCACCTCCAAAAGGCCTCTCCAAAAGCGAGAAGTAAACCGAGTATCTCTAACAGAGACTATAGAAGATGGAACTCCAAGAAACAAAAAAATATCTTTCACATAGATACTTCCCTACTCCTCAACTTTTGATATATTTTGAATGGGTATAAAGTGAGTAGATTTTTTTAGCCTATCTATCACCACCAAAATCACATCCTTCTTCCTCTAGGTGTGTGGAAACCCAAACACAAAGTCCATAGAGATCTCATCCAACTAAAAATTAGGAACTAGAAGTGCCTTAAGCATCCTTGAAGTTTTCTGGTGCCCAACTTTCACCTATTGGCATGTATAGCAATAAGAGACAAACTCGGCAATGCCTTACCTCATACATGGCCACCAAAACTACCGCCTCATGTCATAGAACATATTTTTAGTTCCTGGGTGCATAGCCCACTGGGAATTATAGAAACCCCCCATCAAATCTTTCCTTACCGGATACGGTACCACAAAACAATCCTGATAGGATACAATTCCCTCTTTGGAGAATGACCATTGGGAAACTATCTCCCCACCATTAAGGGAGTCTCTAATTCTATAGAATTCATCATCAAGTTGTTGATCCTGAAGAATCATATCAATATGAGAGGATGGAAAACTAAACACTGTCTAAGGAAACCTTGGACCCTATTTCCTGAACTCCAATATGTAATTGTGCAAAGAGATCCATCAAGTTCCACTCCTCTGAAGATTATTTCACTTCTTAGGTTAGACTCTTTCTGCTCAAAGAATTTGCAATGACATTCCCTTTCCCTAGGGTATTGGAAATGTCAAAATCATAATACTGTATGTATTCCACCCAACATATTTGGTGGAGATTCAAATATTTTTTAGAGAAGATGTAACTAAATATTTTGTTGTTAGAAAACATAGTAAACCTTTCTCTATAAAGGTAATGTCGCCAACTCTTAAGAGTGTGCATCAAAACTGCAAGTTGAAGGTCATGGGTCAGATAGTTCTTATCATGCAGCCTAAGATGATGAGATCCATAAGCAACAACATGATCACCTTGCATAATAACGTGGCCCAAACCTATACCTGATGTATTACAAAATACCACATAGCCATGCCCAGCCTCCAGAAGAGTCAAAACATGCACAGTAGTCAAAATAAATTTCATCCCAATAAAAGAACTCTAACATTTCTCATTTCACACAAACTTCACACCCTTTCAAGTAAGATCAGTCATCGGAGAGGCTAACTTTGAGAAGTCTTTCACGAAGCGGGGATAATATCCGTCTAAACCTAAGAATATTTGAATCTTGAAAACATTCCATGGTTGTTCCCATGTCATAACAGCTTTCACCTTTTCAGGATCAAAATAAATACCATGTTCTGACACCACATTTCCCAAGAATTTCACTTCCCGAATCCAGAAATCACACTTTGAAATCTTGGCATAGAGTTGGTGATTTCTTAGAAAACTCAACACTGTTCTTAGATGATGCACATGATCCTCCTATGATTTAGAGTAAAAAAGGATATTTTCCACAAATACAATCACAAAGGTATTGAGATACTCATGGAAAATCTTGTTCATTAAATCCATGAAAACTGCAGGAGCATTGGTTAGACCAAAGGGCATGAAAAGGTACTCATAATGGCCATACCTACTCCGAAATGTGGTTTTCTCAATGTCAGATTCGTTTATCCTCAAATGATGGTAACCCAAGTGAAGGTCAATCTTCTAGAACCACTTCATCCCTTTCAACTGATCAAATAGATCATCAATTCATGGAAACTGATACTTATTATTTACCATTACTTGATTGATCTTTCAGTAATCAACAAAAAGGCAGAGTGAACCGTTATGTTTCTTGGAAAAGAGAATTGGCATCACCCAAGGTGACATGCTTGGATGTATAAAGCCTTTATCAAGAAGATCATCCAATTGAGACTTCAACTATTTAAATTCGTATGGTTCCATGCGGTAAGAGGGAATAGAAACTGGATGAGTACCAGGAATCAAGTCAATGGAAAACACAACCTCTCTTACTAGTGGAAAACTAGGGAATTAATAAGGACACACATCAGGAAACTCAATGATGACTAGAGGGAGATAACTTCTCAAAGGTTCCCGCTCCAGATCAAAAGAAAACACTAATATTACTTTCCCCAACTCTGGATAAGAAGGTCTGACCCTTCTTGACCTTGGTCCTATTCTCCTTGAAACACGAGAGACACACCACTGAGCATAGTGAAGGATACCTGTCTAAGATAATAATCAATTTGGGCACTATTGTCCATGATCCATTCCATTCTGAAGATGATTTCAAAAGATTTCATGTCGAGAACCAGAAAGTTCCAAGCTAACTCAACATCTGAAAGAGAGAAAACACCAGTGGGACTACGGAGACCCTACTCTCTCTTTGTACAAAGGGGTGTAGTAATATCCATTGTACAAGACAAAAGGTCTATAGGAAGATTAATTAGATTAATAACACGTGTTGAAATGAATGAATGAGATGCACCAGTATCAAATAAAGGAATCACTAATGACGATGCTATAGTGATGGTACCTCTCACAGTCACTGGACCCATTTCTGCTTCCTCTAGAGACTCTTCCACTATGTGAAGAAGATTCATTTTGGATTCCTGTTTCTGGAACCGTTTTTCATGAGAATCATCTGATTACTTTGTAGTTTTAGAAGGATTTGATGATCTTGTCCCACTGCACAGAGTGTAATAAATATGGTAGAACCTCTGTAAGTTCCTTGAATGCCCGTAGGAGCCACAATTCTTGGGTGCCTCAGTGAAAACCTTCTTAGAATGCCCTAGCTTTCCACACTAGTAACAAAACAATGGGCCTCTTCCGAGTACTGTAGGAGTTATGTAAAAAACCCTACCATCAAGAACTACCACGAGAATCATCACACTTCCACTTTCCCTTGAAGGAACTCACGCTTCCACTAAGAGAAAAGGAGACTCCCGATAACCCTGACTAACCTGCCAGGTCCATCTCGACCATCAGTGCTCTATCCAGTACATAATCATAAGAGGTAAGATTCAGCAAAAAATATGAGAATGAATATCTTGAAGAAGTACCAACTCAAACCTTCGAGCCTTCATCCTCTCATTTGATAATATCTTAGGTGTGAAGTACCCAGGCTCAGCAAAATGGTTTTCATACTCTATCAAAGACCTGACAGCCTACTCAAGTCTGAAAAACTCTGTAGACTTAGAAATTAGCATCAAATATGGATAGAACTGGTTGGGGAAAAGAACTTTGAAGTATTTCCACTCTAATCCCTCATGTTTCTTCTCTATCACCATAGTGTCCCACCATCTTCTTCTTGGTCCTTCCAGCATGAAAGGGGAACACTTCACTTTGATCTCATCGGGTGTGCCCAAAACCCAAATAAGAGTTCCAAACTTCTCAACCAATCCTCAACCTCTTGAGGGTCATTTGAGCCCTTAAACAGTGATGGTTTCTAGTGAAGGAACTATTGAGATCTAATCTCTAGAATGTCCCTCTAAGGTTCCACAATGGGATCATGAACGGGAATTGGAGGTGGTGTCTATCCTAGAGCTTGTACATTGCGTATGATCACCTCAATCAGATTCAGATCCACAACAGGATTCGCTCACTGAGGTTCAGCAGCAGCTTCCTCCTGGGTATGATTCACATGTCTTATCAAAGGCATGATGCTACAAAACATCAGCAGACAATAAGGAATACATTAGGAAATGCTCAAACTGAGCAACGAGGGAAATTAATCCCAACATATATGATGTACAAGATTTGTATTTCATGTTATCCAAATCAAAACAGGTACAAGACTAGAACTAAACCACAAGACGTCTTTCCCTTACCACCCCTAGCGACTTTAGGTTCATTATGGTGAGAGATAGCCATATAATCAATTGCAACTACCTCCTAAGTCCTGACAAGATTTCACAATGCATACTAACTTTAAGAAAAGAGCTCAGCCTGGCCCTCTAATACCACTTTTTCACGAACCAACCTAGGTACCTTGGTAACCCGATAACTGAGACATAGCCCAAAGGACATTCCTGATCCTCATAGATCAGCGACTATCTCCTGGAATCATACAAACTAAAAGTGTGAACAATTTTTCTACTAACAATGTGGAAAGAAAATAAAAAAGGATAGTATGCATATCAAAGGAAAACTCCCCTAGGAGTAAAGTACCAGAAGTTAAACAGGAACGACCTCCAAAGTACTATAACTCAAGTACTAAAAGGGGAAAACATCTCAAAGTCCCCAGGGACACAACTCACCAAGACCAAAGTTCAACAGTAGGATACACCGCTAAGAGATCTTTTTCCTTTGATCAAGCCTGGAAAGAGATAATCTACAAACACATGATGGCACAAGTAGGGTTTGAGCCAAATCCTATTAGTATTTCACCCAAAGATTTTATAATAGGTTCCAATATCGATTTAACAAAAATATGCTTTCAATTTTAAAACAAATAGGTTTGGCATTAATAAATCATATTTAAACAAATAATTCTATATAGTTTAAAAGATGGAAATACATTTAGAAATTCATTCTATACATTTCAAATGATGGAAAACATTTCAAAAGATGAAATTTTCATTTAATCAAAGGATAATTTGCATAAACAGAAATTCTCACAAATGGATTAAATAAACACTTTATATAAACATTTTATATAAATTATCAAGGGATGTAAAATGGTTTATAACAATGACATATATACACATTCAAAATGCAATCAAATGAGAGACATGGTCATGTGCCAAATAGGTACGATAGTTCTAGGCTATAGGGATCCAACACTATGAATACAGAAAAGTATGTACATATGCTCCTTTAGGCCTAAGGTAAAGGGATATCATCCCTATTGCATAAGGAATGGGATGTGCTAATATGATGTTTTAAAATGTTGTATAATTGTAAAGTGTCACCCAAAATAACTCGCTAACTACCTAAGGCTTGAATGTGCTCAAGTACAAATCAATGATGGGAAATTCATTTTATAACAGAAAATGAAATTCATCTCATTCACCATTTCAAATATTCCAATTTTCTCTTTAAAAACCATAACAATTTTTTAATCAAAAACATGCCTTTTCACCAAGATGAGACCCTAAGGTTTCAATCAAAACATTTTAAGTTGTTTTTTCACAAAACTGGGATTTGAAACCAAATCATTCAATTTCACAATCCATTTCACATTCTAATTCATAAACTTTCCATCAAATAATATTTTCTTCAATTAAAATCAATATTTGAATTGATTCAATTCCCATCAAAGCCAACATTTAAGTTAAACAATTTAAATCTCACTAAATTCCAATTCCAACCTAAAAACCCCTCTTTCCCTCAAAAACCCCAGTTCACCAGAATTGGGGTTTTCCAACAAAAGGATTAAAATCCATTTGATTAAAATCTAAACAATTTCATTTAAATCCAAACGATTGAAATTTAAACAAAGTAATTAGGTTCAATAAAAATTGGGCATCATAACGGAACCACCTATCGAAAACAATGGATCTCGCAATGCTAAACCCTAATTGGAATTTTTCCATGAAGAATGAAAATCACACAAATGGGAATCAAACCTAGGTTTGATATCCCAAAAATAAAGGGTATTATAGACACAAAACAATACCAAGATCTATGGAACCTTAAAGATAAAGAGATAGATCGTCAGAGGAAGAGAATGGGAGGAGTTAACTAACCATAAGGAGATTGACCGACATTCACCTAGCTTCAGATCACTTCTAGAAGAGGTTTGAGAGACCAAGAATCCTTCTTAGGATATCTAAGGAAGGGGTAAATGCATTCTGGTCGAAGGAGGTCTGTTTGGGACCTAAAAAGGGGATCGAGAAATTTTAATAAAAATTTCGGATCTAGAAAAACTCGTCTGCACAGTTTCTTGGGAAACTACACAGAGTTAGGGAAACCCATGCACAGACCGTGTGGAGCCAACTATCCAAAACATGGCACTGGCGCACGATTTTCCAAACCATTCACATGACATGCGTAAACCATGCTCCATCCTAGAAACCTCCATAATTTTCATAAAATCACCTGAAACAACTCCAAACGAAATCCAACCAAAGATCAACCAAAAGAGGGGTTTAAGAAATCCGAAAAACAGTAATGGGATGTTACACTAAACAAGTAAAACAAAATATCCAATAAATCCCATCAATGATTTTATATAAAAATACCATAAACCATTAAAAAACTAGATAATGCATGTTGTTCTTTAAATAATGACCAAAATTCATTTTTAAGGTACATATATACATACCAAAAAATTTATAATTAAATTTATAGAATGAACATATATTTAATTAAAATAAGTATTTCTCATTTTAAGGGAAGTTAGAATATATCCTAGAATCACATTAACATATCAACCATTAATTATCTAAGGAATCCTATGGGTGAAATATACACTATATGAATGAATCCATAGAATATGAGAGATTGATGAATAAGATTAGAACAAAATACTAGTAGAGGATCATCAAAGTGTTAGACACTTCAATGTGATAAGAGGTGAGGTAGGGAGATCCAAATATGTTAATTAAGGCTCCCTATGTTAGTTTGGGTCGAGACCATTTTAAGGGAGAATATAAGATAAATAAAATGTGTGTTTTGAGGTGTAGTTACCATGATTCTATAAAAAAAACTCATGACCAGTGACACCACTGGCTAGCTAGTAGAGTCCCACTAGATAACCAGTGGCTAGTATAAAAATGAAGTAGCCATTAGATATCCAACTATATATCATGTGTCCCTCACCATATACCCAGTGGACCACCTTGAGCATTACAGGCCAAAGGATCAATTCCACACTTATATAAAGAGTCTAGGTCATCCCCCAACCACTAGAGCCACTAAAAAACAAACACAATGAATTTTTCTTTGATGAAAATTATATAGATAAATTACATTAGGGTTCAATTTTAGTTCACTGTTTCATGTGGTGAAATCCATATAACACATGTGTCTCGTTTAAATTATATCATACATTAAAATCTCAGTGTGTTATAGTAAAGCTATAACATGATTTCATTTATTTTTTAAAAAAATTGTGTGGTATTTTTGAAAGACTAATTTGTTTTTAAAAGAAGTGTTTTCCTTTTTAATTGTGTCTGTTGATAAAAGGGGATTTTAACATTCCTATAGGGTTTTCATGATTTTAAATAAATAAATTTTATGAAGTGTGTTTGGTATGTTTTATTTAGGATAGTTTATATAATTTAAATTATCCCTTAGTTTGTAGTGGAATAGTTTTGGTTTGAAATATGAGGCATGAATTGATTGGGTTTATATATTATTTTATATATAGTATACCTCCCATAATAGTTGATAAATAATGTAGAAGGATCCCATAAAATTATTAACCTCTTAGTTAATCCTCTTATCATTTGGAGAAGATGTTCGTAGTTATGAACTCACTCAATACTTTGAATAGATTGATGGACCTGGAATATCTTTTACTCTTGGCCCCAATCACGAACTTCCTAATATTTTTTCTACCATCCCTCTATATAGAGTGATGTTTAGTAGAAGAGAAATAGTGGATAGAAATAATTAATGGAAACATAAATTATATATTGAAACATTAATAAATAATTGTGAGAGTGGTGTAAGTTAGATTGTTGGAATAAGTCAAGTGTGGTTGGAGTCTATGGCCCTTTCTCAGTTCTGTCTAGATATATCATTGGAATTATATAAGTTGATGTTTCTTCTATGGTTCTATCATGAGGACATGAATTTTGAGAGATCACATGAGTTTATGAGACTTTATAAAGTTGAAAGAATGGTGTGGGTTTATGTTTATCATTTCTTGGAGACGTTGATATTTTATCCATAGATGGACATTAATGATTCTTGTAAATCTCGTTTCTATGGAGGAGGTTATCACCTAGAAATTTGATCATTTTTTCTCAGATATAGATATAAATCATTTAACAAAGTGTTCAAGGAGTCTTTATGAGTGGATTCCTAGTAATATTGGTAAACATTAATGTGTGAATCTTTGATTCTATCAGATACAAATGAATTTAACACAACATGTGTAAAGGATAAGATGGATGATCCAATAATGGAGGTGAAAGATGATGCGGGTTCATCTTCTCAAGACCCTAGTTCTTCTTAGGAGAAAAATATACCTATCATGTCCTTACATTGTGGATCTCTTGGGATCTATATTCCCTCTTTATTAAATTCTTTAAGTACATTCATTCGTTTTGTCTATTCAGGTGATATTTAGTATTTTTGAATTTTCTTTATCAGAAGAAGTCTTTGGTGTATTTTTTCGAATGATTATCTGATTTTCGATGGCTACAATTTTTATTGTTTCCTTTTTATGGATTTGGATTTTTCTCAAAGCTTCTAAAGTTTTTTATGGATGTTTCCATTGAGTTCTTATTTTTATTTCATTTATTCTATGATATCCCTTTAGTGTCTATATTCACATTTTATGTACCAAACCATGTTTCTTATGTTAATGTATGTCATAGAATTATGTTGAGGTTTTACTGTGGATGAGAGGAAATGGTGAAACCATGGCCCTATGTTTGTTTGACTAGGATATGTGCTACACCCATTCAGGTTTCAAATTGGCTGGGGTTTGGTTTTCCATTTGTTGGATTCTCTATGTGTTGGTGTCCCAGTTGTGATGTCCTAGATTACCCATCTCTTGAATATTTTAACCAATGGTTAGAACCATGTCACTTCATGTTTTTGTTAGTTGTTGTTGTTTTATCTTTGATTTTGGTCAATTCATTGACAATTTTGATTATATGAATTTGTGAATATTTGAGTATTCTTTAAAATGGTATCGCTTTGTGAGTTTGACCGGTTCTTTTGAATGGTTTCTAATAGTTAGTGGAATAATCTATTTTCTCAGGTGTTTCAAGGGGGTGTTTTTCTATTTTTGTGGTTTCTTCATTGTATTTGTGTGTCCCCGTTTCACAATTTTAGATAAATTATAAATGATGGAGTGGCACACAATGGGTTTATATATTCATGGGGATATAATTATGATTGTTGTGTTTGGTGTTCTCTAAATATGGTATCTTAACTATGGGATATTAAACCAGTGGTATATAAGGATATCAGATAGATGGTTTTGATGATGGATCTAATTGATGGATCATATTCGTTTGGGCTTCCAGACTCTGTCCCCTTCCCCACCTACCTCTTCATTGTGTTTTCAGGTAGTTTTGATGTTCTATGAAGTTTTACTTTTGACTATGAAATTTAATTATATTGAATGTGGATGGGTGGGGAGAACTGTATCACCCTAGTTTCACTATTGATTTTAATATTATTTAATCATGGGATTATTTTGAATTTTATGTTTTTGGTACTGGATTTTTGAAATTTTATTAGTATTTATTTTGTTTCACAGTTGATGCATGATTAGGAAAAAACATGTGGATTTCAATGGAAACTATGAAAATGATGAAATTTCATTAAAAACTAGATGTGAAAAGTTATTGCATGGTTTTTCTAACCATAAAACATCTTCTCGATAGTTGCATGGCTTTGCTAGTGTGTGGGGGTGACCTAAAGGGTTGGATCAAGGTTAAGAGAAACCATGTAGTCCAAACTGTGTAGGTTGTGGTGTGTATGTAAGTGGCACTCACACTATTTACCTATAGTTTCAAAAACCCTGTGACCTACCCAGAACCACATAAAAATTGATTTTACTCTTTTCCCTCGTTTTTTTTCTTACCTCCCTATTCATCTATCCCATTTCTTGTTTTCAACTACAATGTGCCTTAAGGGAGAACTCCATCTCTTCCATCTTCGATTCAAGACATTTTTATTCTTCTTATAAGTGGTTTTCATTGTAAATACATCTTTATTTTTTCTATTAGTTGTTACTCTCATCACTTTCCCATTCATTTTCTTTAATGTTTCTATTTCCTCCGAGAACACTAACTCATAGTGATTTTAGAATTAATGTTTAGGTTAGTTTTAAAGTAGGTATTTGATAGTTAATAGAGCATAGAGGGTGATTCCATTCTCATTTTGGTTTTATATATGGAATGAAATATATTATGACTTCATTCCACTCAATTTAAGGTAGGTTCTTATATATCATTCCATTATTTTAAAATTCATGTGATGCTTGGTTATTATAAACTTATTTATGAATATATAACTATATATGTTATCAAAGAAGGATTTAAATTCATTTCTTCTATGGATTTTTTGCACGTCATGAAGTGTTTTCTTTATTAATTTTATGTTTTATATTAGAAATTTAATTCCTTCACATTCCAACCATTTGAGAAATTCCTTCCAGGCTCTCTAAAAAGGATTTGTGGAAAATGATTGGGCTTTCGCCCTATTTTTCATTTAAAAGGAAAAAACTCTATTTTAAAATTTTATTATTGGAATATGGGTGTGTTGGAGTTCAATTTGATTATTATAAAATGTTTTTTAATATGTGAATTCTTAAAAAGGATAATGACTTTGAAACCATATTATTTTTCTTGTGAAGGCTCGTTTAACCCCTTATGAATGTTTTAATATTTGAGAAACCATCACTATTCCCCTTATGCTTGTTTTTCCATTTCTGGTTGGGAATATTATGTGGTGGTTGTATGATGGAAAAATAGGGGTTATTTCATGTATTGGTAGTGGAGGTGATGTTAGATTTATTTCTTTTGCATTATTGATGTATTCATTGATCATTTCTTGATTTTTTATCCCACCTCCACTTTAGATAGTTCATGGGAAACTAAGTGATTAAGTGGGACATCTTGATTCATGATACACTAGTTATTTCATACAATTTCCAGTGTCCTATAGTTGTTTGGTTTTCTTGGCCTAGGGGGTTCCTTTGGTGAATCTTGTTTGTGTAATTTGGGTGGATTTTATATTATTTGGATACAACAAAGGTCAGCAGTTGGTCTATGATTATAGTGTTGTTACGATAATCTAACAAAAGGACTTAGGGTGTATCTCAGAACACTTATTCCATGGTTGATGATGGATTTTTAGGGACTACATCTTTGAATTTTTTTTACATCCAATTAAGTTTGTCTTCTAGTGGAACACCTCACCTTATCAACATTTACTTGTCACCCTTTCCTATGGATGTGCCTATTTATATTGTTTTCTATTCTTCTGCGGTGGGGTTTTCTCTTGTTAAATTGTTTTCAAAGTTTATTTGGAAAATTTCTTCAAGTAAAAGGTGAAAAATTGATGGATTTCAAAAAAAAATTAGAAGAATTTGAAATTAAAAAAAACTAATTTTGTTCGATTTTACATAGAAATAATGTGTCATGATTACCTTAGAGGATTAAATGGATTTTTAAAAAACAAAAAGTTTTTTTTGTTAAAGGCGTGTGGTTTTATTTTCTACAAGCATAATGAAAATGGAAATCCTTATTTTCTATTGTATTTCAATCAAGATAAATGAACTGTTTAATGAAAGGAATTATATTGATTGTTTAGTGAGATCCTACTCATCCTGTTAGCTCAGATCTTGTAGACACATATGGTTATGTGTTTGTGTGTTTAGCACTTATACTTCATACAGGTTCCAGGATACATTTTTAGAATGATTTTCATCCTCTTAGGATATCGATGGTGCATTAGGATGTGATATATGACCACCCATCATGTAGATATTGCCTCTATATAGTTTGAGTTTTGTTTTAATTTTAGGATGTTGATGTATTCTTCAAGTAAGCCATCCATTTCATAGTGTTTGATTCATATTTCTATAACATGTTGTGTTTTTTTTAGATAATGCATGTATGTTGATACAAATGAGTTGTTGCATTTTTATTAGTTATAACTCATTAGGTTCTATTTTTATGTGTATCTTTTTATTTTGATATCCTTGTACATCCAACATATGGATGCTCCAAGTTTGAATTTTAAAAAAGAAGTTTCCACATTATCAAGTCCGATTTTTGGGAAAACTCAAACACATAGTGTATCCCTTGATTCTTATATATTAGTTGTCTGCCCATGAAGATCGAGAATGCACATCCAACCTTATTGCTTGTTGAATGGGGTGGCATAACAGGTTAACCCAAGCCGGTTCGCGAGATACCCACACAGGCATCAATCCACACCATGTGAATCTGTAGGAGTTGAGATCATGGACTTAGTAGGTTTCCCCAATTATCATTTACTCCTTGTGGAAGTAATCAATGTAGATATTTGTGAAACGATCGTGGTGAGAGAAATTAAACCAACAACAATATAAATATATAGCAACACAATATGATAAAATATATGCAATACCAAATACAAATAATGGGGCTCAAGAACACCACCAAAAAATTAATGAATAAGAAAAGAACTACTTAATACACATTTCTACTCTATTGTACATGAAACCGTCCCAAATCCATAATTCTCAAACAATCGATATAGATTTATATAACATATTTATTTCCTCAGTAACTAATATATCAACTCATTTCCTACTAATTCCAAAACTACAAGTATCCTGAAAAAGAATTATTAATAAAATAGAATTAATTATTCCAGTAGGGGTAATTAGTCAATATGGAAATATAAAAAAAAATCAAATTTTCATAACAAATAAAATGATTTTCCATAAGTCATTTGTATTAATTGAAATGATTCCTAAAATAAGCCTATAACCAGTCATTACATTCCCAAAACAACCCCAAATGCAACTCACAAATGACTAATCAAAACAAACACACCAATAATATAACAAAAAATTCATAATATTTCTTACAGAAAATCAATCTCGACCAGGGGTGTTGGCTCCCATAGGATGTTGGTGAGTTATCATGGTCTACAATAAAAATTAACTACATCTATGATCATATACAAATATTAATGAAATTTAAAATGAATGATACGTTATATTATATCAATATGTTATATTAATGTATTTTAATAGAATTTAAATGCTCATGCTCGGTGTCCATGTCACATGATAAGTGTTTCATTTTTTATATTTTTTTATTTTTTCATTGTTAAATACACATTTTTCCATATTTGAAATTTTTTATATTTTTAGATTCTTTGAAATAAAATTATTGTTGGAAAATTTGGTTTTTGGGGGTATTTTTATATTTACATGAGTTTCAATGACAAATGAACATTAATTTTACATAATTTTTTTATTTATACCCAAAACCTATCCTCGAGTGGGATGGTCAAGACTGCTAGAGGGCAGACCCAAGGGAGAGAAATTGGTGACCCATAATAACAAGTGAGTATAGGAGCTGACCAAGGTAAATGTGACTTCATCCATGTATATGTGGGTTTCGGTTTACTTTGGGAGGCATAGAGAAGAACCCCTTATAGATGTCACTTTGGTTGTCAGCCGAAAGCAGCGACAACCATGGTAAATAACTAAAGAGCCTCCAAATATGATGTTTTATGTGGAGTGGGGTGTGTTTTTTGTTTTAATGATAAAAACACTATTGTGGAAGTCACTCAAACCCACAACATGAGAAATATTTTCAAAAAGAATTTTGGAGGGTTTTATCTAGGGTTTTCAAAAATAATTGAAAGTAGTTATTAGTTTCCGTTTTTTTTAAACTAGGCCTAAAAAGAGTTGAATCCCAAAATGTTATTGGTAAGACATCAATGTCTTTGGCCACAGTTAACAACTGATGTCTTTGAAGCCTCCAACACCTTTGGATTAGAGTAAAAACTATATAATTTTGTTATAAAACATTTAGTTTTAGTTTTATTTTATTTTTTGATTTATTTATGTATATACATACATATATATATATATATATATTAAAATGTTTAGCAGACATTCACTACTATTATATCAAGCATTACTTCTATTAAGTTGTTTTGAAAATATAACTAAACCCCTCAACCAAGAATCCCTTTCATAAGAGAGGGTGTTCTAGAAATCCTTATGGATTTTCAATTTGAGATTTCGCTATCCCCTTTCCTGCACAAGAATAATTATATATTATTATTAACAATTAGTAATTAATCGATTACAAAAATTATATATTAATGAATTAATTTTAAATAAAAACATTAATAACTAGATAATAATTATATATTAATCTTTACTATTAAATATTAAGAGATAATTAAATAAAAATAATTAGAAATTAAATAATATAGATTACTAATTATTTAATAATTAATTCACAACACCTAATAGTTATTATTTAATTGGTAATAAAATAGTAGTTAATTAATAAATATTAATTTCAATAATAACTAAATTATAATAATAACTGAATAGTAATTAACTATTAATAATTACAATTATATATTATTAATTATCAGTTAATAATTAATTAATACCAAAATATTTTTTTGTAATAATTAATAATTATTTTACAAATACATATTAATTAAAAAGAAATATTATTAATAAATAAATAATTATTTACTAATTATTTATTAATAATTAATGTGTTTTAATTAATTAGTAATTAAATGAAATTTACTTACTAACAAATGATAGTAAGAATAAATAAATGATATTTATCTATTAATAATCACTTTTACATATTAATAATTTATTAGTAACTAAATACAATTAGTTACTAGTTAATAATATTAATTTTTAATAAATATTAATTAATAATTGATATTAATTACAAATAAAATTTTAAAATCGTTATTTACTTACTAATTATTAACAGTAATAATTATATAATTTGAAATTAATAGTTAATTATTTAGTTAAAAAATAATTTATTATTAATATAATTTATTATTACAAATTTATAATAAATATTTGAATTTATTCTTTAGTTTCAAATTATTAGAAGAGATTTTTTTATGACAAGTCTTAGATCATGCACAAAGGCCCAATCACTTTTATTAAAATAAAAAGACACAAAACATAGGATGAAGGCATACATGGAAAAACAACCCACAAAAAAAAGAAAATAAAAGTCTTACGGCAACATCATGGGTAAGGTTAGGACCCCGCCGAACCCTCTTATGATGGTCTCTTCCCCACAGATGTCTACCACGCTTCTAGTGATAGATTCTGATCTAGTAGCCTCAACATACCCTTCATGTATAGATATTTTGAAGTTTCATCCAGCTCCATGTAAATTTCCACCGTGTATGACTCCTTGGTGATCAGCACCACAAGAAGCTGTCCATTGAGTACTTCCCCGCTTCTCTAGCCCCTTAGAATTAGCATCACAGATAGTAGAAATCTGCTGATGGGCATTATTGTCCGGGACTTCCTTTTGGGAAAAATCCATACATGTCCCATCCTCTACATCATTCCTAGAGGTATGATCAGCATCGTCATCATGCAGTTCAGGCTCCTCTTATAGAAGATCAGTTCGTTTTTGCACCTATCCCTGGTCAAAACTGGACTCTGTTGGTGGTTCAAGCAGGGCAGCCACCATGGAACTAGTTTCCTGATTCACATTAAGAGAGTCGGGTGCACTTGGGGAAGGATCCCTGAACTCTTTGTGTTGTCCTACAAATGTGGGGGGGGGGGGGGGGGGGGGGGTTATGGAATGATCATAATTATAATCCACCAAGACAGCACCAGTCGAATCCTTAAATGCTGGAGAGGCTCAAGGTACAGCCTGCTCAGGATTAAGAAGGTTGTTGCACTTTCCATTCGCTTCTTTGATTTCACTTGGAGAGGGAGATTTATCCCCGCCACCCCTTTCTTCCCCCTGCTGTCACCGGTATTAATGTGGTCTTCTTCTTTCATTTCCGCTGATTCCAGATCAGATTCTCTCTCTATGGCCCATCCTTCATTGGAAAGCGCGCATTCATCTATGTCTCAGTAGCACCAGCCACAACATAGCTGCTCTTAGCAGCCTCTAAGTTGGAAGAACCCAATAATTTGTTTTCAGTTTCATACATTTGGTGACCTCTCAATCCCCCCTCCTCCCACACATGAATAATCAGATCCTTTATAAGGCTTAAAGCACCCTATCCCCCACCCCCAGTGCCCATCACATCCATTTTTTCCTTCTGCATCACCTGGAAATGATGCCTTTCATGATCTCTACAGGATCTTTAACCACATACCTCCTTCACTTATCACCAGTGTGCCCCTATATTCTGCAAGAAATATAGTTCAGTTTTTTTATGACATCTATCAATTGAATATCCAATATTGTTATAACTTTTGGCAGAAATCCGGCACATTTCCATAATCAAAAGCCATATCAAATCTATAGTCATCAGAAAACAACACTACAATTTTAATCAGTGGATATTCAAGATCAATCTCCATGAGTATCTTAGAAAATTGAACATACGTTTCCTTTTCCAATTCATTATCCATCTTTATTGGAGCACCGATTCCCAAATCAATCTCCCATACAATCTGTGGGTGTCATAGGAACCAACTCGCCCCACGGATCCGAATCCAAACCTATGTAAGTGAGTTCTTCACATTCAAAGGGTTAAAGGAAGGATCCCAATCCGGAATTATATGAAAATTAGTTTTTAGATTAATGAGGTCATAGCCCAATGCTTTTGGTTTCATAGCAACATCCGAGAAGACAATATGAAAGAAGCCCTTTCCAAGAGAAGCAATCCCCCAACCATGAAATCCCCAAATAGCAATTAAGCATTTCTGAGTATCATATAATCCCCACTGATTTTCCTTTTCCTATAATGATAAGCGAGGAATAGTAGAAAACTCACATATTTTTATCTTTTCAGCAATGATTCCATGACTAGAATCAACAAATGCAGTGTCTCCCATCTTCATAATTTTCTAGGCTGCTGACTTTATTAGATGAAGCCTTTCAAAAGATCTACTATTATGGGAGACCGCCGAAGAGCTTGAGGCCCCTGGACCAGTTGCGCCAGCCGAAACATCTGGGTCCCCATCTTCAAATGGAATATTTGAATCCCCCTGTGTCAACAGACCAGAGGTGCCAACCACCACCAGCACAAAGGAACGAATATGACCTTGCAGGGTAGCATTGGAATTAATTAGGCCGATCGCAACCCTAGAATCATCCAGGTTCTTCTCAATGAGATGATTATCTGACGCCGCAACATTTGAGAGTCGATAATCGGCCTCATACACTTCCACCGCCATCGAATCGGCAGGAAAATCGAATAACGAATTAGTGGAGCTCTAGATCACCATGTGATCACCTTCAGATTGCCTAGATCGCTGGAGCAATACGCCCAAACTCATCATCATTAGATATTGTTTTTTAAATTACTAATTAATTAAAAACTATTAAATATTATTAAACATAGTAAAAAAAATTAATTACTATTCTTTAGAAATGAATATTAATTAATTAACAGCACGTAATTTAATAATTTAATAATATTAATTATTATTATTTATTCAGTTTCCAATTATAAAAAATATATTTAATTTCTAATTAATTAAAAACTATTGATTATTAATAAACTAAATATAATTATATATTATATATTATTATAAATTATCAATGAAATGTGATTAATTATTGATAATAAATAAATATTTGTAATTAATTAACAAAAAATAATTATGAGTAAAATTAATAAAAATAACTATTAATTATTATTAATATTTAATATTGAATTGTAATTAATTATTAATAATTAATAAAATTCAATAATTAACGAAATATATTTCGTCATAATTAGAAATTAAATAATTTGTAATTAAAAAATTAATAATAATTCGTATTTTAATAATTTGATCATTATTATTTATATGTAGTAACTAAATAATAATTTTCAAGATTTATTCGTAATTATTTAATAGTAATTTTTTATAATTTTTAATTAATTAGATAATAAGTAAATATTTTTATTAATAAGTACATAAATATTATTTAGTTACAAATTAATTACTAACTAGGAACTATTATTCATTAATTTGTAATTGATTAGAAATTAATTAGTTGTTTTATTAATAATTTCATCAATATTATCAATATTAATTATTTATTTCATATATTTAATAGAAAATATAAATAGTTATTTATTATTAATTTATTATGATTCTTTTTTATCAGTAAAAAATTATTAAATAATATTTACTTTTATTTCATTAGTAACTAATAATAATAATATATTATTATTCGCACATAGGAAAAGGGGAAGCTAAATCTCACAATGGAAATTCGTAATGATTTTTGAGGCACCCTCCATATAGAAGAGTTCTCTAGGTGAGAGTTTTAGTTATATTATTATATTACATTCATAAATGAAATTCAAGATATAATGAATGTTAAATGGTAATAAAAATTTAGTTATATATGTATATATATATAAACAAAACAAAAAAATAACATTTAAAATTTTAATCTAATTACTTTAGTTAAATATAAAGGCATTTGGTTAAAATCATAAGATTATTCAATGTACTTCAAGAGGGGGTGGGGGTGGGGGTTAATTGTAGTATAAAAAAAATTAAACTTGCAATTTTCCCAACACCTAATTTGTAACAATGTTTGTCAAACGAAGATTTTTTCAAATATATTTATAATCATCAGGAAAAAAAAGTTAGTACTACGCAGTATGAACATTATATAAAAATGAAAATCAGAAATGAAAAACATATAGAAACTAGTAAAACATAGTAAGACACACTTTATTAAAAGTTCATTACAAAAAAGTACATAACATTTTATAAGAAAGGTATTCAATTTCACCCAAAGTGACAAGGATGTATGTGAATCCAACATTAGGTATTACTGATTATAAACCTACCAGATGATATATCTTCCAATCCATGGAATCCCTCAATCAACGTGTGCGGACAAATATCTCCCATTACCCTTAGGAGTCCTCAATAACATGATCAGAAAGACCTTCTATATCTATATCCTCGAGGGTCCTCGATCAAATAGTCATACAATCAACTATTATAGTGGGAAAGCATAAAGCATTATAATGAAATCCTCACAAACATATGATTAAAGGAAACTATCTAAACATTGAAATTGATCTGTACTCAACAAAAAAGTCATTAAAAACATCAACAGTGACTTTAGATAATAGATTGTAAAAATTATAAAACAACCTCTCTCCTTGAGGCTATGGTCTTTGTCACGAACCAACTCCGAATGTCATCCAACCTGACACCCGACCCGGTTCGCGACATAGCTTGAAGGGAATTCTCGATCCCCACAGGCTGACAACTAGTGTCGGGCATCAAAACATATAAAAGGGAACGATTTCAGCCCAAAAAAACAACCAGGACCAGATAGATAAATAGGAAAAACTGAAAATGCAGTAAAACTAACAACTAAATATAAATAATTAAACAGTTGATCTAGGTATCAAATACAACTAAACAAGCGAGAATGAAATACAAAAAACTGAGAACTGAAAACCAAGCTACCACGATCTCCATGTGACCCATTGGTCACCTCCAACCATAAGACCAACTTTGCTCCAATAATGAGCAACTAAACTAGGAGAGCCTGAGCAAACGAGACCTGAAACTGAAAAGATAAAGTCGGCGTGAGCACTGAAATGCTCAGTAAGAATACCAAAGATAAACCACATAATCAAAGTATTTCCTTTCCCAAAATAGTCAATTGACACTAGTTTGAAATACAATTATAAAAATAGGGTTTTCACATTTTCCTAAACAACACACACTACATTTTATTTCCAAAACCAATCTCTATTTTACAATCAAAATCAAAAACAAGGAATGCCAGGGCTGTGCAAAAAGAAACAGCTAAACAATACAGGCCGGAAACAAGTGAGTTTGAAAGTAAACAAACAATATAAATAATAACCATGGGCGATCCTAAACATCCTTAGAAGACCCTTGGACATACTCGGTTCGGAACCACCTGTCAACGTATGATGAAGCCCTAAGTCAATAACCAACAAGTTGCTTTATCCAAGCTTCTCTAGTGGCACAACCCTAATGACTTTTCTATAACTCCAGGAGGGTACCGATCCATCTAATCGGGGCTGGTATGCTATCGTTACTCAATCATCTAGAAGACGCTAAGGAACCCATTGTGGTAATAATAATACTGTGCAAGTAGGAGACCAACACATGCATGACTCATCTTAACTGCCGCCACCACACTTGACTACCTCAAACACGGACACCAATATATGATAACCCACAAAGGTAGATCCCTCCTATAAAGGTGCCCCATATACATACATACATATTTCACATCACACAAGGTGCCAACTGGGCTGCCATACCATATATAACATTCAAATATTTTTATAAAACACCCCAAGTTGCCGATCAGGTACACACATTTGCCAAAACACAATCCTTTCAAAAAGTTAACATGAACATCACCTTTAAGTTGGAAGTGAAAAACAAGCCTTTAGCTCAACACACTCTAAATCTGTTTACCAAGAACATTTCCAAACCCCCATTTTAAGAAAAACATGTAACTAGTAAAACATTCCAAATGGCTCTTTATGCCACACATTCCCCAAAACACGCACCAAAATCCAAACGATCATACACTCTATGAATTCATTTCAATCCATTTTTAAAATCCACACAAGAAGGGATTAACAACATTTAAAAAACAAGAACTATTTAGGAAACCAAGGATTAGAGAAAACACCAATTTAAAACACCATCTTCATTTGAGGGAACATCCACGTGTGCACCTAGTGCACCCTTGGATGTGCCAACATCCAATGGCACACCTAACATCCAAGGAGACAGTTGAAAACAATTTTTGCAAAGTCACCACTTGCTTTGAAACCAAATCCAACCACTCAAGTTATTAAAAGAACACAACCATCCCCTTAAATCCATAAAACCCTTCCCAAAAAATTTTAACATATTTAACACGCTATACCATTACCCTATCATACACACCAAAACGAATGCAAAAACAAAAAAACATCATCACAACATCTTAAGGGCTAAACATTTCATAAAAGACTCCAATTCTACTTTAAAAGAACAAAGGCATTTCAAACAAGCACCCTAGGTGCTATAAACCTAGAAATTTCACCCAAATCTCTTTAAAAAACTATTTTTAACAAATTGAACCAATTATAAAATAATATAATAAGGTTAAAAAGGTTTCCATAGTGTAACACCCCACGCTTTCACGATACGCTTCTCTTTCAATAATGCAATAGCTTGCATTGTATGCAAGTTCGAGATTCTAACATACCACGACCAATCAAAGTAGCAGTTATGAATAGTAATACCCACTTTTTGAAATTATATAAATTTTATATTTCAAAATGGAATTCATTTTTGTATTCAGAATATCAAAATTATCCTAAGTTGAATTTTTTGTAATTTTCTGAGAACTTCCAATTTTTTATGAATAGTGAATAATACTTAAAAACAACTTTTTTAATCAAAATAATTTTTAGTGATAAATTATAATATTGAGTGGTTTTAAGGTATAATTAGAATTTATTTTTACAATTTTACCCAATGGTGTTCATTAGAATTAATTTCACTTTGAAATTGGACATAAACAATTGTCAATCTTTTGATATACATTGTTTCTTAAAAAACGCTATTTGTTGTGACAGCGGGAATTAATTATAAAATTAATTAATGAAACTTATATGTTTGGAATTTTGTAAAATAGAAATAATTTTTGAATTCGGAATATCAATTATAGCTTAGGGTGAATTTTTGGCATTGTTCTGAAAAACTTCAATTTTTGATGAATAGTGAAACCACTAAGTGGTAGTTAAAAACTGATTTTTTGTTTAAATGAAACATTAACACTTTTGTGATTTGATTTTCAAAAATCCGACATACATGGTTGTCATTATGAAGTAAAATGTGGTTCAATGGGATTAAAATAATTTTTTGGTGAATGGTAACATTTAAGTTTAATTAATCGCGATTAAATGTAATTAGTGAAATTTAAGGTAAGAATGATATTATAAAAATATGAAAATACCTTTACACTTGTCCTACCCTTATTGGATATGTCATGTCCGACCAAGACAATCCATGGGTCAACTTGGGGACCCCATGGAGCCACTTGGGTAAGAAAATGACAATAATAACTTTTTATTTAAAGTAAAAATAAAATTGTCACAAACATGTGTTGTTTTACTAAAACAATTATTACATGGGGTTATATAAGTTAACTTTTTTACTATAAATATTCATTGGAAATATAAAAATATTTCCTACATCATGGTAAATTTTTAAAATTTTTTATGACACAATGATGATGCAGTGATTACCTCATTAATTAACGATTTAAATAAAATGAAAAGATAATGTAAAATCTAAGACTTACACTTGTCAAAAACCTATTGGATGAGTAGATTTCAAACCCTTATCACCTTATCCGCGAAATATATCATTGTGGGAACTTTAAAATCCGAAAATCATTTCATAATAATGTAAAATTTCATGAGTTTCCAAGAGTGCCCCTCCTCTCCTCTTATAAAAGGCCCCCACCTCTACCACCTTATTCACACATTCAAGCCATTTGGCTCGGCCAAACTCTGCCCAAATACTCTGCCAACTTCCCTCTCTTACTCCTAGAAGCCTCACTTTGGGCAGAAGTCTTCCCAATGAAGCCTTTGGCTCAAATCAAAAAGAGTTACCCGATTTTAAGGTAATGTCTTCTCTTGTGTTCTTTTGTTTTATTTTACCTCTCCAACCCCCTAAAATCTTTTTATTACTTTATTTTGTAACAACACAAATATCATAAATATACTTGGATGCTTTTATGAGAAGGATGTTATTTACACTTACACACACTTTCGTCTAATGGTTAAAGAACATACTGTTTTTGTGGGTGGTGAATTACTGCCTCACGAAACGATGATTGTTCAATCTTATTTTAACACCTATCATGGTGGCCATTATGATGACAATATTTTTATATATGATATGTATTATGTTTTTGTTTTCCTTATGATTCTGTATTTTTCATTTATGGCATACCTTTATGATTTTCATTATGGGTAAACGCGATAATTTCATTTTAGGAAATGCGGACTACCGCCCCCTCAAAGTGATTTGAATCGTTAATGCCATATGTGGGATGTATAAAGGATGGAGTAAATGGTATTATACATTATATTATACTGGAATTATAGTATACCTTTATATAATTATAATTTTATTCCATTAAATATGAAATAGAAATGAAAGTAGCGTTCATGCGTACGTACGGCTTACCGTCTCCATGAACGGTGCATTTCATTTCTTACCTCTAAATGTTATGTAATATTATAAATGCATGTATATACTGGATATATATGATATATATGATATATAAATCATGAATATAATTTTGGATATAATGGATATTTCACCACATGAACAACTTTTAATTATAAGAAGTTTATTTTTGACTCAAGTACCAAAGATCGACAAAACGACCGTTATTAACATAAATAATTACATAATGTTCATAACATGGTAATAAGTGATATAAAAGGTATAATAAACTTGAAAAATGTTCTTAAGCAATTATAAATTAACTCTAGTTTATTATTCAGGAGGTTAAAGAACGGTCGAGTCAAGTCGGACACGAGGTAAGGGAACTTCTTAACCCAATTTTCGTTCTTTGGGTTAATATTCTACTTTCAAAGTATGTCATGATATTATTATGTCCTATCTTGTATTTTTACTTTCGTTATGTGTACTTATAGTGAATACACATAATAGATCTATTTTATTTGAAAATGATCTTTGTAAGGGACTTCGTCTCAATCTACTTTCATTGAGGCATATTTTGTTTTATACACAACTTTCTTTTATACGGTGTATAAACCCCTTTGACTTTTATGTTTTTTTCAAATGGAATCTTTTTATTCGAAACGTTTTAATAAACGACAAAATGGTATGTTTTTTTGTCATACGTATGCGGCGATAATGAATTCTCCGCCACCGTGACCATTATTTGAGTTTCGGCTTCCTCTACAAGCCATAACTTTTTTTAAATGAAAAATAAATACAAAGTTTTAGTTTTCCTTTATTTTGGTATTTAAAATGGTTTTAAAAGTGTTTTTATTATATCAATGTGTTGTATTGATATCTTGTGATTGAAATGTGGAAATGTTATGTTTCCTTTATGAATGTTTTATGTGATATGATTATGTTATGATTTATGATATTTTTAAACCTATTCATATGAGGAATGCATTGGACTTAATAAGTGACGGGTAAAGACCGCTATAGCTCCTCGATGCATCGACAGGTCTCATGAAACAAACTAGTGTCTTGGCACGAGGCCTTGAAAAAAATATTATTTGTAGTCTTGGAACGAGGCCTTGGCTACGTGGTTATGATAGTCTGGCATTATACATTCCATCATTATGAAAGTGGTTATTGATATTGCATGTGATTATTCGACCGGTAGAATATCCATGTGAAGAAGTAAATGACATTATCTCGTTTTACATTTTCCATATTATGTTTAAGTTCATGTTTAAAAGGCTTTTGTTTTAGTTATACATTGCCTTAAATGTTTATGTTTATTTATAAAAGCTTTCTATAAATTGTTATCCTTACTGAGTATCTGAGCTCACCCCTTTCAATGTTTTATTTTTCTCAGGATGTGAAGAAATATTTTATGACTGACCTGTAGGGATAGCCTGAAGGGGATATGGGTGTGGACTATGGAGACTATGTTATTGTAGTTTTTCACTTTATGATGTAATGTAACATTTATGAATGTATCTAGTGTTTCCAAGGCTACTAAACTAACCGGTCTTTCGAGGCTTGATCTTTTGTGATCATGCCAATGTTACCCAATAATGCACCGACTCTGGGTAATTGGGGTCGGGGCGTTACAGTTGGTATCAGAGGCAGTTTAGTACTAACCTTGGAAGCTAGATTTAGATAAACTCTGATTAGAGTACATAGCCCAAAGATAGACTTTGAGGATTAGTATAGAAGAACTTCCTAGAATTTTGGTATTATAGAGATTTTGTGAGTTTTCTGAGAAATACATCCCTGTCTGGATACGAGCAGGTAGAGGCAGCTCTGGCATAGATGTACCTCGGGTTAAAACCCGAAAACACCGCTTTGAGCTAGACTCAAACGAGAACTGGTGCACAACAATGGGCCTTACTGCACTCTTGGTTACGACACTCCCGGGGGATATGCTTAGGATAATTCTCATTTTATTTACAAATCATTATGAAGGGTTTATAAGTATATACTTCCTCAAATAATTTTTTTATGATTATGGATTATATCCATAAACTGTTCAATTTATGTTAAGTGTTTTACAAGTATGGAATTATGTATTTTGATTCATAAACTAATCTAGTTTATGCCATTGTTTAGAAATGGCACCTAGTGGGAGGAATGGAAACCATATAAATGCACACATTCCATGTAGGGATTGCCCTCCTGCTCAAGATAATTATTGTGAAGCTAGAGATACAATTGGTGCCGATCACCTTATCACCATACTAGGACAACTCACTCAGGTTATGAATAATAACCTTACTCGTATGGAGCACCCTGATCTGCAACATGGAGGATCAATGCTAGACTGATTCATGAGGAAAAAACCACCAACATTCAATGGAATTACAAATCCCTTAGTAGCTGAGCAATGGATAAATTCCTTAGAGAAAATATTCCATTCATTGGGGAGTAGTGAAAGGGAAAAGGTTATCATGGTAGTTTACCACCTCACTGGAGATGCTGATCATTGGTGGTCATTGATTCAAAATACAAAGGAAGATAAAGAAGTATCAAGTATGGAATGAAGAGAGTTCACAGATCTTTTCATAGAAAAATACTTTCCTCATGACTATCGAGCAGATATGGAAATCCAATTCCTGAGTCTGAGACAAAAGGAGGATGAGAATGTCGCAAAGTATGATGCCAACTTTACAAGGTTAGCGTGGTATGCTGCGAATTATATATATAACCCAAGAAGTTTGATTGATCGTTTCTTTAATGGGTTAAAACCATTTCTCCGTCGAGATTTAGTATCACAATCCTTCTCATCGTACGAAGATATTGTCTCGTGCGCTATCAAGACAGAAAATGAATTCTCTAAGTCTTATGAAAACAAAGTAAAGAAAGAGAATAAGAGAATGGTGGAACAAGAGACAAATAAAGGGAAAAAGGGAAAGAAGAATTTTCCATTATGTGATAATTGTGGGAAGAATCACCCCGGTACATGCCTAAAAGTAATGAGAGTTTATTATAAATGTGGAGAAAAAGGTCACCGGGATCGTGATTGCAAGGGAAAGAAATAGGCCATCAATGTTGAATGCTAAAATTGTAGGGAAATGGGGAATTATGCAAATGAATGTCCTAAGCGTTAGGGAAACTTACCTTAGAAAAGGCCAAGGGATCAAGGGAAATCTTATGATGTTACTACAGTTGAAGTGGAATAATTAATGTATTGGTGCTTTTGGACTCAAGGATTATATTCTGGTTATAAGAATAATGTGATATATATAAGGATTATACTGCAGTACTTGTTGTTTTCATTAAGGTTTTAATATGATGAAAGTAATCATATTTTTGTATGTGACAATAATAGAAACTTTACTTTGTTTGAGGAATATGATGATACAATTGATTTTGGAATTTAGAGACCTTTTAGAGAAAGTCTGGACAGAGGTATTTTGGATAACTATAAAGGTTGGAATGGGTTAATTTGAACTTTGGATAGTATTGTTTAAGGTTAAAACATTTATGAAGATTATTTTTGGAATATTATAATACTATAGTTTTAGGAAAAGGACAACCTGTAGGTTGGGGGATAACTCGTCGCGTCGGACAAAGCTGTAGGAATCGAACCCACAACCATAGTGCGACAGACCTTTATTACCTACCACTAGCCTACATGAAGTCCTTGTTTATTACAAAATAGTTTTCTAATCTAAATGGTATGTGTTAATATTTGGAACCTTGTACGATTAGGATAAATATAATATTTTTGAGTTCTGTTATCTTTTTGAGTGAAAGATGGATTTGTGGTAAAAATTCATTAAAGAATGAAATTCTATATGACAAGTATGTATATTCCCTTACATCCTTAGTAAATCTCCTAAATAAATTCCTCAACTTTATAAAGGTAACTTAAAACAAAAACGTTGTCGGTTAACTTTTCCTACTGGGGAATCAATGATCGTTTAACCAATCACAAGTTTGTGATTTTCTTTTAGTTAACTTTCTCCTAACCCTGTTTTCTACAACTCTCCATCAGACCTTGATGGTATTTTTTCCCTCCATATCCATATTTTCATAGAATCCTAGTATGGGCTATCTCGGGAGACCTTTGTACTTCTCTTTCTTTCTTTTAATGTTATATTTTTATTAACCCTATTTCCGATGTGGGTTTTCCACCAAGGTATTTTCTATTTTCAACCTTTTATTTTCAAAGAAAAATTTCAAATTGTGAGGATGCAATTTATTGAAGGATGGGAGAATGTAACACCCCAAGCTTTCACGATACGCTTCTCTTTCAATAATGCAATAGCTTGCATTGTACGCAAGTTCGAGATTCTAACACACCGCGACCAATCAAAATAGCAGTTATGAATAGTAATACCCACTTTTTGAAATTATATAAATTTTATATTTCAAAATGGAATTCATTTTTTTATTCAGAATATCGAAATTATCCTAAGTTGAATTTTTTGTAATTTTCTGAGAACTTCCAATTTTTTATGAATAGTGAAAAATACTTAAAAACAACTTTTTTAATCAAAATAATTTACAGTGATAAATTATACTATTGAGTGGTTTTAAAGTATAATTAGAATGTATTTTTACCATTTTATCCAATGGTGGTCATTAGAATTAATTTCACTTTGAAATTGGATATAAACAATTGTCAATCTTTTGATATATATTGTTTCTTAAAAAATGCTATTTGTTGTGACAACGGGAATTAATTAAAAAATTAATTAATGCAACTTATATGTTTGGAATTTTGTAAAATAGACATCATTTTTGAATTCGGAATATCAATTATAGCTTAGGGTGAATTTTTGGCATTGTTATAAAAATCTTCAATTTTTGATGAATAGTGAAACCACTAAGTGGTAGTTAAAAAATGATTTTTCGTTTAAATGAAACATTACCACTTCTGTGATTTGATTTTCAAAAATCCGACATACATGGTTGTCATTAGGAAGTAAAATATGGTTCAATGGGATTAAAATAATTTTTTTGGTGAATAGTAATTTTTAAGTTTAATTAATCGCGATTAAAGGTAATTAGTGAAATTTAAGGTAAAAATGATATTATAAAAATATGAAAATACCTTTACACTTGTCCTACCCTTATTGGATGAGTCATGACCGACCAAGACAATCCATGAGTCAACTTGGGGACCCTATGGATCCACTTGGGTAAGAAAATGACATTAATAACTTTTTATTTAAACTAAAAATAAAATTGTCACAAACATGTGTTGTTTTACTAAAACAATTATTACATGGGGTTATATAAGTTAACTTTTTTACTATAATATTCATTGGAAATCTAAAAATATTTTCTACATCATGGTAATTTTTTTAAATTTTTTATGACACAATGATGATGCAGCGATTACCTCATTAATTAACGATTTAAATAAAATGACAAGATAATGTAAAATCTAAGACTTACACTTGTCAAAAACCTATTGGATGAGTATATTTAGAACTCTTATCAACTTATCCTCGAAATATATCATTGTGGGACCTTTAAAATCCGAAAATAACTTCATAATAATTTAAAATTTCATAAGTTTCCGAGAGTGCCCCTCCTCTCTTCTTATAAAAGGACCACACCTCTACCACTTTATTCACACCTTCAAGCCATTTGGATCGGCCAAAATCTGCCCAAATACTCTCCCAACTTCCCTCTCTTACTCCTAGAAGCCTCACTTTGGGCATAAGTCTTCCCAAGGAAGACTTTGTCTCAAATAAAAAAGAGTTACCCGATTTTAAGGTAATGTCTTCTCTTGTGTTCTTTTGTTTTATTTTGCCTCACCAACCCCCTAAAATCTTTTTATTACTTTATTTTGTAACAACACCAGTATCCTAAATATACTTGGATGTTTTTATGAGGAGGATTTTATTTACACTTACACACACTTTCGTCTAATGGTTAAAGAACATACTGTTTCTATGGGTGGCAAATTACTGCCTCACGAAACGATGATTGTTCAATATTATATTAACACCTCTCATGGTGGCCATTATGATGACAATATTTTTATATATGATATGTATTATGTTTTTGTTTTTTCCTTATGATTCTGTATTTTTCATTTATGGCATACCTTTATGATTTCTATTATGGGTAAACGCGATAATTTCATTTTAGGAAGTGCGGACTACCGCCCCCTCAAAGTGATTTGAATCGTTAATGCCATACGTGGGATGTATAAAGGATGGATTAAATGGTATTATACATTATATTATACTGGTCTTATATTATACCTTTATATAATTATAATTTCATTCCATTAAATATGAAATAGAAATGAAAGTAGCGTTCATGCGTACGTACGGCTTACCGTCTCCATGAACGGTGCATTTCATTTCTTACCTCTAAATGTTATGTAATATTATAAATTCATGTATATACTAGATATATATGATATATATGATATATACATCATGAATATAATTATGGATATAATGGATATTTCACCACATGAACAACTTTTAATTATAAGAAGTTTATTTTTGACTCAACTACCAAAGATCGACAAAACGACCGTTATTAACATAAATAATAACATAATGTTCATAACATGGTAAAATAGTGATATAAAAGGAATAATAAACATGAAAAAGGTTCTTAAGCAATTATAAATTAAATCTAGTTTATTATTCAGGAGGTTAAATAACGGTCGAGTCAAGTCGGACATGAGGTAAGGGAACTTCTTAACCCAATTTTCGTTCTTTGGGTTAATCTCCTACTTTAAAAGTATGTCATGATATTATTATGTCTTATCTTGTATTTGTACTTTCTTTATATGTAATTATAGTGAATACACATAATATATCTATTTTATTTAAAAATGATATTTGTAAGGGACTTCGTCTCAATCGCCTTTCATTGAGGCATATTTTGTTTTATACACAACTTTCTTTTATACAGTGTATAAACCCCTTTGAATTTTATGTTTTTTTTTTCAAAAGGAATCTTTTTATACGAAGCATTTTACTAAATGACATAATGGAATGTTTTTTTGTCGTACGTATACGGTGACAACGACTTCTCCTCCACCGTGACCATTATTTGAGTTTCGGCTTCCTCTACAAGCCATAACTCTTTTTTAAATGAAAAATAAATAAAAAGTTTTAATTTTCCTTTATTTTGGTATTTAAAATGGTTTTGAAAGTGTTTTTATTATATCAATGTGTTGTATTGATATCTTGTGATTGAAATGTGGAAATGTTATGTTTCCTTTATGCATGTTTTAGGTGATACGATTATGTTATGGTTTATGATATGTTTAAACCTATTCATATGAGGAATGAATTGGACTTAATAAGTGACGGGTGGAGCCCGCTATAGCTCCTCGATGCATCGACAGGTCTCATGGGACAAACTAGTGTCTTGGCACGAGGCCTTGACAAAATATTATTTGTAGTCTTGGCACGAGGCCTTGGCTACGTGTTTATGATAGTCTGGCATTATGCTTTCCATCTTTATGAAAGTGGTTGTTGATATTTCATGTGATTATTTGACCAGTAGAATATCCATGTGAAGAAGTAAATAACATTATCTCATTTTAATTTTTCCATATTATGTTGAAGTTCATGTTTAAAAGGCTTTTGTTTTAGTTATACATTTCCTTAAATGTTTATGTTTATTTATAAAAGCTTCCGTTAAATTGTTATCCTTACTGAGCATCTGAGCTCACCCCTTTCAATGATTTATTTTTCTAAGGATGTGAAGAAATATTTTATGACTGACCTGCAGGGATAGTCTGAAGGGGATATGGGTGTGGACTATGAGACTATGTTATTGTAGTTTTTCACTTTATGATGTATTGTAAAATTTATGAATGTATCTAGTGTTTCTAAGGCTACTAAACTAATCAGTCTTTCGAGACTTGATCTTTTGTGATCATGCCAATGTTACGCAATAATGCACCGACTCTGGGTAACTGGGGTCGGGGCGTTACACATAGCAGTGAAAATCCAATTTATAAATTTATTTAAAATTCCAAGCATCAAAGGAAATGGATTAGGAAATAAAAACAAGGAAACGCCTACCACAAGCATGTGCAGATGGAACGTAACTCTCGTGAATGGAAGATTAGGGTCTCGAAAAGTATCCACATGCCCTATATCAAAATAAAAGCAATCCAAGCATAAACCCTAACCATTAGGGTTGGGCCAACAAGAAAACCCCCAAAGAAAAACCCTAAAACCAAGAGGGAAAAATAAAGAGGGAAGAAAAAATCCAAAAATCCAAGAAACCTAACCTTGGAACCTTCAAGGGCCTTCCAAGAAGGAAGGAAAGCAAGGAAGATGGGTGTGGGAGGACCCCTTGGTGCGCCTAGGTTGAACAAGGGAGGAGGATCCCAAAAATGGGCTAAAAGAGGAGAGCAGGATAGAGTGATCCGATTTTTTTAATGACCTGGAACGACCACACGGTCTGGCTGCATAGTTTTCCAAATCGTGCAGTAACCATACAGATGCCTCTTCCCACGCTTGTAGGAGTTTCACGATTACCTGGGATCAACCGCACAACCATGTGATGGCTGTGTAGTTGGTTATGTCTGAGGATTTTTCCACCACATGATTTCCTGTTACTACTGCATGGTTTCTCTGAATCATGCGGTAACCGTGCGCCACCCTAGAAAAGCTATAAAAAACTTCCAAAATTCAAAAATTTTGATCAGGACTCAAAACTGATCCTCGACCAAAGACCCAAGACTCATAAAAAGGGCAAAATAAAGGATTATCCGAGGTCAGGGTGTGACAATTCTCCCCACCACATACACTTTCTGCCCCCAGAAAGTCACCAAACTGATCGTTAACCAAAACTCAAGTCCATGCCCATACAAAACTGAGGAAACCGTGAATCCCTAGATAACCTTTCTAACAATAGGTCACACCCAATCGATTCAAGAAGAAATCAAATCCCCAAGATTGAGGTGAGGACACATGAGGGTTCTCCCCACCACAAGAATTACTCTAACACGAGAATTGAAACCTAAACACACTATCCTGAGGATGGGGCCAATGTGGGAACTCCCAACCCAAATTTCTCCAATCTCTTCACACTAACCAAACAACGGCCTTAACGCAATCAAAAACTAAGGAAATCTTAATACTGAACTAAATCAATGCCCTCATCATGAGAAAAACAATTCAACCATAAAGACTCAAGAAGAAAACCTATTACGAAACAACCCGACATACCAGGATGCCGGAATGAGGAACTTCCTACAAGAACAAACAACCCACCGTACAAGGGCGAACAATATCACTATCGGAATTAAAAATTCTTTACACTGGATAAAATTTTCCCAACACTAGGGATAACACAAAATAGAACCTGAACTAAACAAAGGACTAAAAACTCCGTCCATCCATCTCACAAAACCCAAACGTTTCCCAAACAGGCACCAATGAAACCAAAACCAAAACCAAAACCCAAAAGAACCTATTTATCCACAGGTCAAACATCCCTTAAGGTAAACAAATGATTCAAAGGGACCAAATTTTGAATAAATAAATCTACTAAGATTGTGGTATAATTTTTTCATCACATTATTACAATAAAGATGAACATAAAACAATGAGAGGAAAAAATTACAAAACATAAAACTAGGTCGGGGCTTCTTGTACCCCAAACAACTCTTAACTGTGCATGAGCTTCACCCTGAGACCCATTGCTGGGGATTTGATGGATGAAGCATCTACTGCCTCATAGTTATACAACACATCCTTCGATCAAGACGTATTTTTCAGAAAAAAATTACTACAAAACATCTCTATATAACCCAAACAACCCCAGCGACGAAAGTTCTTCGGAGGATTGCAACAAGCCGACTTTGAGTGTCCAAACCGACTGAACTAGAAAAATATAAGCGAATGGTCTGACACATGAGAAGCTGGGACCAATTAAGGAGACTCCTTGGAAATAGGTTCCTCTGGCATGCACTCCTCGCTAGATGGGGAACCATCGTGAGAACCAACCACCACTGACTGCGTCCTAAAAACCAGCTCCACCATGAATGCCTCATCAGCCAACTTCTCAAAGATGTTTCACCGGATGAGAGAATTTTTTCTACAATCTTAGGATGAAGAACCTAGGAAAAAAGAGGGGGTTTTATCTAATATTTTGATGCTACCACCAAAAAAATGGAACCATCTTATTAAAATGGTCAACATAAGCCTTCACTTACCACTGGACCTACCGAATATCCCACAACTCTGCCACCTTCCTCAACTTCACCTCCTATGGTATGAACCTTTGGAAGAAATTGGTATTAAACACTTCCAACATCATCTTAACATTCATTGATGATGGGGATACCAAATCCAACTTGTCCAGGGATGGACCCTCAAACTACCTCCGAACTGCATGGACTCTGACAGCTTCATGAGTTCCCAATGACTTGAAAACGCACTCAACTCCCTCAAGCCACTCCACATATTCTAATGGCCTCGATCACCATGGAAATTAGAAAACACTTAAGGAGGACTAGGAAATTGGAATGGATCATCATAAACTTTAGGGACCTTTTTGGGTGGCATTTTTTGGGAAACATAAAAAACACAAACCAAATCAAACACCAAACTAAGGCACAATTAAAAGGAACACCTAAAGCCAAAAAAACAAGCTCAGAAGCCAAAAAAATAAAAACACCACCAAAATATAACTTTTCAAAAACCACCATTTCCTTTTTAAAATTGAAAACCACCTTCTTCTAAGGCCAATTCTCAAATACCCCAACCCACTTTTCAAGAAAAACCAATTTCTGAAATCATCTTCTCATTCAAATCCATTTTAGAAAGATAGAGACAAAACTTTGATTCCCAAACCCCACCCATGGAATCCTATGAACCGTCACATGGGTGTCTGTCCATTTCCATCAACACGTGCCAACACACACTTCCCACACATACCCACACACATGAAAATTTCTATAAGGAACACCAAGGGTCACACCAAATCCATATTCTCAAACCCAAATCACTTTTAATTTCAAAACCCACTTCAACAACTCCAAAACCATTTTAAAGAAAGCATTCCCATTTCAAAACCATTTTCATTTCAAGATCCACTTTCATTTTAAACATACACTTACACCAACCGAAACCAAAATGAAACACAGCCGAAATTAAACCAATGGAATGAGGAACTAGTGACTATGACTTACTCGATAAGATGGTAGTGGGCCATGCCCCAAGTAAGGCATAACAATAGGAGGACCTTGAATCGGTCACTTAGACTCCACATGGGTCACTACTCCATGTGAGGCCACAACATGACACTAGTTTGCCTCCATTGTCATCCCTCAATCCAAAACAACCCAAGACAAAAGTCTCAAATCTCAAACTACCCCTGGTGACTCGAGGATCAGTGTGAGAAAGAGTTCGCGATGCTCTTTTCGCACCTACCACCCAAGCGTGAAAACCCTAGTCTCCTTCTATTGGACACCCCAAACATCAATGACCTCCTTTGATACCATTTTGTGATGAACCAACCCAGGATATTATTCGACCAGACACCCGACCCGGTCTACGACATGGCCCAAAGGGCGTTCCCGATCCCCATGGGATGCCAACTACTATTGGTCATCAAAATATATAAGAGGGAATGATTTCAACCCAAAAGAAACAACCAGGACCAGATAAATAAATAGAACAAACTGAAAACACAGAAAAACTAACAACTAAATATAAATAATTAAACAGTTGATCCAAGTTCCAAATACAACTGAATAAGTGGGAACAAAATACAAAAACCGAGAACTAGAAACCAAGCTACCATGATCTACATGAGACCTGTTGGACACATCCAACCACAAGACCAACTTTTCTCCTATAATGAGAAACTAAACTATGAGTGCCTGAGAAAAAGGGACCTACAACTGAAAATATAAAGTAGGAGTGTGCACCAAAATGCTCAGTAGGAATGCCAAAGAAAAACCACAAAATCCAAGTGTTTCCTTTTCCAAAACAGTCTGTTGAAACTTGTTTGAAATACATTTATAAAATAGGGTTTCACATTTTCCTAAACAATACATGCCACATTTTATTTCCATAACCAATTACTGTTTTACAATCAAAATCCAAAACAAGGAATGTTAGGGATATGAAAAAAGAAGCAAGTAAACAGTGCAGGCTGGAAACTAGTGAGGCAGAAAGTAAACAAGAAATATAAATAATAACCATGGGTGATTCTAAACATCCCTAAAAGACCCCTAGATGTACTCGATTTAGAACCACCTACCAACGTATGGTAAATCCCTAAGTCAATAACCAACTGGATGCTCTATCCTAGCCTCATCAGAGAAATAACCCTCATGGTATTTCTACAACTCCAGGAGGATACTGGCCCATCTAATCAGGGTTGGTAAGCTATTGTCACCGCATCATCTAAAAGATTCCCATGAACCCATGGTGGTAATAATAATATTGTGTAAGTTGGAGGCCAACACATGTGTGACTCATCTTATTTACCACCACCACACTTGCCTACCCCAAACATGGAAACCAATATACTATAAACCATGAAGGGAGATCCCTCCTATAAAGGTACCCCATATACATACATATACATTTCACATCACACAAGGTGCCAACTGGGACACCATACCATATATAACAATAAAATATTTTTAGGAAACACCCCAGGTTACTGATCGGGCACACATATTTTCCAAAACACAATCCTTTCTAAAAGTTAACATGAACCTCAACTTTGAGTTGGAAGTTCCAAATGGTACTTTAGCTTGAAACACTCCAAATCCGTTTACCAATAACATTTACAAACCCCCATTTTAGAAAAAACATGAAACTAGTAAAACATTCCAAATGACCCTTTATGACACACATTACCCAAAACACACACCAAAATACAAACGGGAATACACTATATGATTTCATTTCAATCCATTTTTAAAAGTCACACAGGAAGGGACTAAAAAAATTTATAAAACAATAACTGTTTAGGAAACCAAGGTTTAGAGAAAACACCAATTTAAAGCACTATCTTCATTTGAGGGCACATCCATGTGTGCACCTAGTGCACCCATGGATGTTTCAACATCTAATGGAAAACCTAACATCCAATAAGACACTTGAAAACTATTTTTGCAAAGTCGCCACTTTCTTTAAAACCAAATCCAACCACTCATGTTATTAAAAGAACACAACCATCCCCTTAAAACCATAAAACACTTTCCAAAACATTTTAACGCATTTAACAACCTATACCATTACCCAATCATACACACCAAACCAAATTCACAAAAAAAACAAACAATATCACAACATTATAAGGTATAAACATTTCAAAAAAGACCCCAATTACACTTTAAAAGAACAAAGGCATTTCAAATAAGCACCCTCGGTGCTATAAACCTATACACTTCACCCAAATTTCTTTAAAAACCTATTTTAACAACCCAAACCAATTCCAAAATACTATAATAAGGTTAACAAGGTTTCCATAGTGGTCAAAATAAAATTTATAAATTTATTTAAAATTACTAACATCAAAGGAAATTCCTTAGGAAAGAAAACAAGGAAACACCTACCTCAACTATGTGCAGATGAAATGCAACTCTCAAGAATGGAATATTAGGGCCTTAAGGATGACCTGCATGCCCTAGATCAAAATAAAAACAATCCAAGCACAAGCCCTAACCATTAGGGTTCTTCCAAAAAGAAAACCCCAAAAGAAAAACCCTAGAAACCAAGAGGGAAAGAGAAAGATAGAAGAAAAAAATCCAAAAATCCAAGAAACCTAACCTTGGAACCTTAAAGGGCCTTCCATAGATGAACTAGAGCAAGGGAGAGGGGTTTGGGAGGAACCCCTAGTGCGCCTAGGTCAGAAAATAGAGGAGGAGCCCATAAATGGGCTAAAAAGTGGAGAGAGGGATCTAAATTTTTTTAATGGCTTAGCACGACCGCACAGTTTGGTTTTCCAAACCGTGCGGTAACCATGCAGATGCCTCTTCCCATGAAGGGAGAAACTGTACGATTACCTGGGATTGACCAAAAAACTATATGATGGACATAAATTAGGTTTTTTTGAGTATTCTTCCACTGCATGGTTTCCTACTACTACCACATGGTTTTTCCTAACCGTGTGGTAACCACGAGCCACCCTGAAAAATCCATAAAAACTTCCAAAATTCAAAATTTTTGACTGGGACTCAAACTCGAACCTCGAACCTCGACCAAAAGACCCAAGACTAATAGAAAGGATAAAATAAAGGATTTTATGAGGTTGGGGTGTGACAGTCCTATATATTGAAAATATTCCAATTGCTGGCTTTAGAACTTCATGGAATCAGTTGCAATGACATTAGAGGAACACAATATCTTCTTTATGAATTCAAGACATCATCCTTCATTATGATTAATTATTGGTAATACACCATTAAAATTGATTTATATTATTTCATATTATACATATTAACAGTTTTAAAAAGGTATATTATGTAAATAAAGAAGAAGGAGAGCCTCACTCTCATTAATGGATATCTTCTTCTCTTTTAAATCCAATGGAGATTGATTCAGAAATCATACATGGATCCTCCCAAGATGATGATTTTAGGATGAAATTTTTAGTCATTATTAAGTTAATTCATCATGTGGTTGTGTGAGACCCTCTATCAACATCTCATTTCTAAAATACAAGATGCCATCGGTTCAATGATTACGATCAGAAAATTTATGAAACTTGATCTATGTTCCATGATTCCAACAACTAGAGGAATGGGAAATTAAGGTTTCCATTGCATTGGATATCAAGTTTATAACCATGTGGGGAGAGGCTCAAATGAATCTCTCTTAGAAAAGTTGGTGATGGGTTCCCCACCATGTTGATGGGGGTTGGAGATGAATAATTTGGGTATGGTACCTGATGATGGCGACCTATAGTATTACTAAAGATGGTGGGATTCATGGATTATTGACTGAAAGTCTTGTGGCTTAGATCAATCCAAAGAAAGTTCTTTTCTTTGAGAACTGGATAAATTTGACGATAAACCTACCCGATGGAAGGGTAGCAGTTTCAAGTTTACCAGTAATAATAAGGGGAGCACGCTGATGAAATGGGTTTGGAATCCTAGTGGATGCGATGACAGAGTCTTGATGGTGGGTTTTTGTAACATGATTGAGGTGATTGGTGACAACACATTGATAGTGGTTGATAGAAATAATGCACAAATGGTGGTTCATTTATTCCAACTGGTGAAAGGATGGCATCGATAAGATGATTTTACCTTGACGTTCTAAATAAATACACTATGGAGGATGTCTGATATAACATCAGTAGCTGAAGGGAAATGACCTCAAGTCATTGGATGTTGAAGTTTACTTTGCATTATAGGAAACCTTTTGGAGCGTTACTATTGGGATGTGCATGGGATAGGCTAGAAAATATTGCTGTAGATGACTTTAGACATAGAGGATCATGATTTTGTGTGTGGGCCTTATGATGGGCCTTTGACCGAATGGCCCTTTGGGCTAATTTCATATACAACACTATTTTATGTGAAGGTGAGCATGATCAGGGGATTTTGTTCTCAATTGGTGACAATATTGGAAATTTATTCATGATCATGAGTGAATCTTGAGAAGATATCGATGGTATGGGATATCAGGGGTGGGGGTGAGTCTCATGGTGACCTTAATTGGTATGAGATACCGACGGGTGAGATGGACCCAACTCAATATGGATATCGGTAGAATGGGAATCTAATGGGTTCATAGACCAAGTTCAATGTTGAAGTGTTATAAAACTGATGACACATAAAGAAAGATGTAGAGGTACACAATAATTTCCTCAGGGTGTATTATAATGAATTATGACATAGTGACATGTGGGCTTTAGGTGACCAAGGATATTCATGGGATATAGGGAAGAGTGGGAACCTAGGATAACATAGTGGGGCTTTCACCCAGTCTCTATGGTATCAGGGCTATTTACATTGGTCGATGGGAATGTATAATGTGGGTATTTGGGCCTAAAATTTTCATTTATTGGATGGAGATATCACTCTAGTTTTCTTTTGGGTGGTGTTAGTTTTCTAAAATCATTTTTAGTGGTGATTTATATGTCACATTCTTTTAGTCTCTATTTTTCTACATTTATCTTTTCATTAATAAAATTTATGGTTAAACTCACATGGATCATAAAACATCACGATACACTTTTTAAATCAATGTTTGATAGAATTATTGAATTTTTATTTGGTAGGATTTTTATGTCTCTATCTGATTGATTCTGTTTGATAGACTCAATCTGATTAACTCATTCTGATGGATTTTATAAGACTTCCATCAAATACACTTCATATAAGTCTATATGATATACATTATAAATGTCTATCTAATACACATAGTATGTGTTAGTTAGATTGAATTGGATATCTCTATCTAGTAAAAATACTAACATTCCAACAAAAAAATAACTTTTCTAAAAGATATAGATTAGGAATTTAGAATAATTTAATGAATGAATTGTTATTTTTAAATGTATTGTTAGAAATAGGCCTTTTTAACCCAAAATCTCCCCATTTTCTAAAAGGAAGACCAAAAAGAAAAAATGGTAAAAATTTACAAGGAAAACTAAATCTCCATTATATAAATAAATTTACTGTGCTTTACATTCATTTCTTTGTTATATTAAAATTGAAGTAAAAGTGAAGGTAATTTTTGTAGAAATAGATCCATGACATTTTAGAAATATAATATATAAAATATTTATATCGAATTAAAATAAATTTAAGAGAATATAACATTCAACTAAAATATATATGAAATAATTAAATTATAAATATTATAGGTTTATTTATTATAAACATTCAAGAGTTTACAAAAAATATAATTCATTCTTAAGAAGTTTATTTATGATGGTATTTATCTTCTTTAAATAATTATGTAAATTCTATGGGTTATTTTATTTTGAATCATTCTTCCTTATAATTTTATCAAAAAATTCCAAATTCTTTTTTTTGTGAGAGCTCTCTGACATGTTGAATTTCATGGGATATTATATCATAAAATATTCTTTAATATTATCTTACAAAATTGTTGAAGTTTTCAGAAAACATTTAAATGGACATTGTTTCTCTTTTTTTCTTGATTATCTTCTCATTAATGAATAATTTCTCTTATTTAATGTGGTTCATCAACATGATGATATTCTGTTACTTTTTAAACTCCATATAATATTTTCATTTTATATTATTATACTCTGATTCATTATTTATAACTATTTCATATATTTTCTTAAGAGAGATCCACATTTAATAACATATACATTCCCATGGATATAATCACATCAAGCATGTATGTCCTAATCATTTATATGATTTACTTCAATCCTCTTGATTAAATAATTAATGTAATTATTCTTCATATGTATCCATTTAGATCTAGCACTCATTGGATAATTTTTATAGTCACTATAAACATGTAATAACATAATTTCACTAACTAATTGTAGTGAAGATTCTTCTCTTTCAAAAAATTTGTACTCAGAGACTTCTTATATTTATACTTCTTCATTAGATATATTTTTTTCTTATGCCTTGGTAGTTGAATCTTATTTTGAAATGTCCAAATATTTGTATTCTAATAAATTGATTGATTCTTATTCCTATTCATATTAGGAATAATGATATTGATATATTTACAAAATAATTTTCCAATATATGTATATATTTTAGGATATTTTACAACATGTCATGGTTTCTTGAAATCTTACTTTTACTTGTAACATGAGATAACTCTCTAGGAGAAGAATTTTCAGTGACATATTTTTCCTTTTCAAAAAATATTTTCTTCAAAAAAATATATCTACAACATCCACTAATTTATTTCCCATGTCCTAATCATGGGATAGAAGAACTAATTCAAATTGAACTAATAGAGGATTGGTCCAGAGAATGAATAGTGAAGGTAGTAGTTCCTTCTCAAAAACTAAAGACCAAAGAGCTATAACATCATGTTTACTCAACATATTTATGAAAATTTTCTATTATCCTTATGAAATATCTAGAAACTTTATCCCCATTTACTTTTAATACTTATATCTTTTTTGTAGTCTGCTTTTTTCATTATTTAAAACACTTCTTCCTTCATGGATTTTGATTCTGTATAATTGAAACTAAAACAAGGGTCCATTTCTTTATAATACTACTTATTTATTATTAAGTCTATAAAGTATTTTCTAAAATTTCATTTATTTTCTTTATTAGTAGAATAAGAGATTCTCTAGAATTTATTTATTTCCTCTTGTCATGAAATATCTTTTTATAGAATTCTAGTTCTTCAGTAGAAGAATAATTTTTTTTCGATGAAAATCCATTTAGTGTGGAAGTACACTAATATCATATTAGGAATACTTCCATATCTAAAATAAGATTCTGTGTCACTAATAGGAGAAACATCATTCTTGATGTTTTTAACATAAAAAAAACTTCACAATAACCTTTTTAAATTAAATTTGGGTGCAAAATAATCTTGATATTAATGGGTAAAATTTTTATACCCTCAATATATTTTTAACATCCCATCCCAAACCAACAGGTCCAAGTCATAATTCCTCATGAACTCATGAATTCCTCCCCACACACAAGTGGTTATTGACTAGTAGTAAGGGTATAAATATGACAGTGGGGAGACTATGCCCTTTGCATCATGTCATCGAGAAGGATAACAATGAACAATAAAAAAACAATGATTAAGTAATCAATATAGAATTTGGAAACTAAATAAGTCACATATATATATAAATAGCTCCCAAAGTGGCCATCCTATCCAGAGTATAAAAAGTAGTTAAATACAAGACAAGTAAATAAAAAACATCTGCAAATAACTATGGTTTTAGTCTCGGTCTGCACCAGCACCATGACTCATCTATCAAGCCACACAGAATGATTTATTATTGGAGTTGATATTAAAGACATTGAGGTATGAGTTTCCTTACCATTTTAGGAAATTTATATATGATGTTATCATGATATGAAATTTATGTTGTACTAATATATTCTTATTCTTAAATGCATGTGGGTGTGTGTGTAGCCATGGGATTACTAGATTACATTTTATTATCCTAACTTTTATCTTTGTGATAATTATCATTACATGCTATGATTTAATTTGTGTTTTATTGCATGTGAAATTGTGCTCTAGGTAATGATATATTAATGTGGATCCTTAAGGTTGGGTGTATATAGTTGTAGAACATGATTTGTTCCAAACATCCTTAAAAGTGGATGTGGCTACCTACATAGAAGGGAAATCATAGTGGATAACTGGAAGGCATTGTGATATAGAGGTGGAGCCTTGATTTTGAGAGTAATATTGTATTAATGTATTTAAAGGTGGGTGTGGATAACCATGTAGAAGGGTAAACATCAATGGTTGGATACCCAACTTAACATAGTCAGCACATTTATAAAGGCATGAGTATATTCCCCTATAGAGGAGAAATCATAATGGCCTACTGGAAGATACTAGACATTTCTTCTTCATATATACATGGGTCATGGGTGATTAAAAGGTTAGTCATGATAGGTATAGATATGAAAGAATGTAAAACATTCATGTGAAAACCACCAAAAGGTTTAGGTGAGATTTTGAGATGGAGGAATATGTGATGTTACTGTGACATAAACTAGTTAGGTGGGGTGAGATTGGATACCATGATAAAGGTAAGCGACTTCTCGAAATCCTTATCGATAATGAGTTGAATGAGGCGGTGATGAGGTTTATGGAGGATTGATCATTTCATAATGACTTAGAACCTGTATGATATGGGTAATTTACTTATTTAATGTATACACAATTATATATATTATGAACTTATGATGAGGATTCATTGATGGTGTATAATTGAGTTTTTTACTCACACATTACATGGTAATTTTGGTGCGCTTGTAGATTTAATGACCAAATATACAATGTAGGGAAAGGTACCTATGTTTACTAGGAATTTAATTATTTAATTAAATTAATTTTTTTGTGGTGTTAGTATATATATGATGATTGTGGATAACAAGAAGGGATGAGACAAGGGTTAGTTCTTGGAAGGTTATAACATGGGTTGAGGGTATACTCATAGGAAAACCATGTGTGGTCCCATAGTCTGGTCAATATATTTTATGTTCGTAATGCTTTTTCAGATGAGTATATGTCTCCTTTTAAATGATTGGGATGAGTGTCAGTTGATCAGACTACTCATGAGCATCTTTATTCATATTTCCTAGTGCTATATATAGTTTTCCTACTCTACCAGTGAGTCATACCACTGAATCCTGTGGTCGACTATGCTAGAGACTTCTAGCTTCTTTATCCTCCATCATTTCAGGGAACTGGTGGACCACAATATATGATGGGATGGATATACATTATAGAGTATTTTTTTATCTCATTGAGACACCATAGGAATGGAAGGTAGAACTTGAATATTTAATGTTACTAAGACTATCCAGCAGTAATGGGGTGTAGTGAAACATTTAAGAAGATATGAATGTTTGATGTGGAAAATATTAAAAAAAATCCTTTGAGGAGTTCTTTATGGATAAACTGAATTTATATTGTACCTTGAACTCAAAAAACATCTACAAAGCTTAAAAATAGTGATTTCCTAAGAGACATGGAACACAAAGAAAATTTAAAGGGACCTGAGGGAAAATAAAGGACATGAGTGGGGTGAGTCACATGACTCATCCTAGTTTCCAAAAAATCTTCCTATGATACCTATATCATAAGAAATAAGATGTTTCATGAATCAAATTAGAGTGGTTATAGATAGTCTAAGAAAGGAAAGGACTCAACATCAACTATTGTGAAAGAAATAGGTCTGTGGTGATTCAATTATGAGGTTGTTGGTAATTGTTGGAATTTCATCCCATCACTTGATATCCAATTCCAACAATGTGTTATGAAATTAAAATTGCAGATAAGGTTTTAGATCTAAGGTAGTCTTTACTTATATTATGGATTAAGAACCAATAGATAGTGATAAGAAACATGTTACTATGTGAGGTATGATATTGAACATTTCTTTTTGACATTCTTCCTTATTTAATAATGGTGTTTTCCTTATATATGAGACATGTGTCAAGAATTGACTTACTAGTAGAGTAATGGTTTCACTAACTTACCTTTCCTTGAAAACATCATTAAGAGGATACATGAATCCCTAGTCTATAAGATAGTGTATGTCAGTGCCTCCATCAATGATATATTGATGAGGTATTTCAATATCACATTATGGGAGGACGTCATGGTGGAAATTGTGATGGGGTTACTGAGGACCCTGAGGAGTCTTGATGCAATCTGTATGATTATTTATCAGCTAAAAAGTTTCCAAATTATTACTAATCAGATAGAATTACCAATAGTGGATTTGTAAAATCTTTTCATCCATGAGATAACATGATCATATGAAGTTTCTATGAGATTTGTTTTAGATAAAACATAGGTTTTACATTTCATTTTTTGTAAGGATTTCATAATCACATAGGGAATCAGTTGAGATTTATCACAACATACCATCCCCTAACCGACAGATGATCTGAGTAGACTACAAATATATTAGAGGATATGCATTGATCTTTCATCCTAGATATCAGTGGAGTATGTCATGGTCACCTAGCCTTACCACCTTAAGAGTATTTTTATGATAGGATGTATCATTCATCACATTGATTGAATGAGGTGGGTGAGGGTATACATTTGGGCCCCAGTTTCATATGAGATAAATCTAAGAGAGTGAAGCTGGTATGAAAGAGGATGATCACTGCTCAGAGTAGACGTATATCTTATGTCAAACATTAGAGGAGAATTTGTAGTTTACTGTTGGCGATCATGTTTTTATTATTAGTTACTCCTCAGTTGGGTAGGGGATACCTGTGGAAGAAGAGAAAGCTAAAACCATGGTTTATGGGATGCTGAGAGATCAATGAATGAGTAAGGATAATGTCATAACATTTGGAACATCCTCCATGTTATTTAGGAATGAATGATGTTTTCCATGTTTCTCAACCTATGATGTATGTTTACAATCTTATACATGTTATAGATAGTGAGGATGTGAATTTTGAACCTCATGCATCTTATGAGGAGCATACAGTGTGGATTATAGACTAGAGTAAAAAATACCTCATAGGGAAAATGATAAATCTAGTTTTATTAAGGGGAATCATTGAAGGATCTAGAAGGAGATGTGGGAATGCGAGTCAGAGGTTCAAGCTCAATAGCCTATGTTGTTTGAGAAATAACTCTAGTGATACATCTCGATGATGAGAAGTAGATATATTGGGAGAATTGAAACATCAAATACTTTTTAAGGACACTAAAACCCCTCATTGATAATAATTAATGTAAATTTAATGTAGAAATGTAAATTTTCAATAAAAACACTTAATATATGATTTAGAGGCCTTGGGTAAGGGTAGAGTCTAAGTTAAAACCTTAGAATACTCAATAAAATAATTTTAGATTTAGTGTGAGATTCTAAGGGTTATAGAAAGTTAGCTTAGACAAAATAAAAATACTAAATATATTATGTTATGTGTGCATTATTTTTCCAATAAAATATAATCTCTCCTAAATGGTGTATCATATGAGAAATATGATACCACAGTTAGGTCCTAGATTATGGATTTACTCTAGGTGAAATATAATATTTGTCTACATTTGGCGTTTGTTAAGATCACATGTGAAGATAACTTATTTAATAATTTTACTAAAAATAATTAGATATCATCCAAATGGTCTATTGTATGAGAAATATAAGATCTACATTACTTCCAAAATGTCAGGTTTACCTTAAGCATGATATAATTTTTTTTATGTCGGGTGCTTGGTCACATCGCACAAGGGATAAAATTGTAACATTAATTTCAAATATTATACAAATTTAATTAACTAAATTTATTATTTGGGGTCATATTCTCTATGTTATTATATTATTTCATTTTTGGACATGGTAACATTTCAAACACCAATTTATTCCATTTTTAACACATTAAAAATTTAAACTCCTTAATAGTGTAGATGTCATGACCCGTCCCCCAGGGCCCGTGCCATGACTACCCCAAGCCCGCCTTCCATAGGCCAGGGGATGGCGACTAACACCAAAATACGTATTCCCTAAAACCATGAAGGAATTTACTTTTTAACATGTAAACTCACCCAAATAAGTATAGAGTGAACAATAAAGTAAACAGGGTGTGTACAGAAAGTAAAGAGGCCGTAATACAATCCCAACTGAAAAGTACAAGTAAAATTGAAAAGTACAAGTAAACTGAAAAGTAAAATTATAACTAAAAACAACTCCTGTGAACACCTGACAAGGATCATACCGGATTTGTAGGTACAACTCTTTAATGGCCGTCTCTGCGGTACACCTCGTCTAATGTCCACCTCTGAGCTACCTCCAGTCTAGGTACCCTCATCCTCAATCAGCGCTATCCGTTGTCTACACCAGACATAACAAGGTGTGGGTGTATCCCGTGTAGGGGTGAGTATAAAAATACTTAGTAGGGACCACGAGAACCCTGAAGGTCTCTCAAATCCACAAAGGATAAACCAAAAAACATAGAAACAATAGTCAACCCTACTTAGGTATATGCTCATACATATACCTAAGTTATCAGAATATACCCACCTCACAGAGGAGGGAAGAATACCACACAGGTAATAACAAGAAGATAAAGTACCACATAGGTACACCATGAAGATATAAGACACATCTCAAACCAGGTATACAACTCTGAGAAAAAGGATTATGATGTTGACCCACATAGGATTGCTATGAAAGCTGATAAGCAGCCACATGATTCTCTAGTGATAATAACAAGTAACATCCCTAGTCACAACGTCGAACACCTCAGATGCTGGAAAAATCCTCCCCTATGGAGTAAAGTGGGCCTACCGCATCATACAAAGGTGCTTCCACTAAACTTGAACTGTTAAGGTACTCCTCCTATCGAGTACTGTGGGTCTGCCACGTCACACAGAGGCGCTCCCCACCGTGGGTCTACCGCGTCACATATAGGCACTCCCCCTTGTGTCCTGTTGAGGTACTCCTCCTTTAAAGTACCATGGGTCTACCACGTCACACAGAGGATCTCCCCACCATGGGTCTACCACGTCATACAGAGGCACTCCCCACTGGGCCTGTCGAGTCACTCCGAGTCGAAACACTCAGAAGTCATCAAGTCTCATCCAGTCGCAAGGTTCCGTATGTAGAGCACTTGGGAGAGCCGATCCCCAAGCCATCGTTCATACCTAAACTGCCCGAAGTCCCAGGAGGAAGTATCCCAGAGGTCCGTCAAGTCATAAGGGACCCAACGCAACTGATGGCGCGTCAATCAGACGCCTGGTCTGCAAGTTATTAGTGTTTCCGCTCCAAGGGCCCAGTTGGATTCTGGGTCCAATCCAACCTGGCCATACTCCAACCTTATCCAAAACTCAATTAGAGTATACCAAAAAGACAATCTTAATCCAAGGGTCCTGGAGCTATAGACGGTTTGTCAAACAGACGCCCGATTTTCAAGTTTTGAAAAAAAAAGGTAAAATTGGGTCCAGATGGGCCCGGGTCTGGTCCAACCCGGCCTGGACCGAACCGACCCAGTCTGGGTCCGTCTCGGATGGCCTGGTCCTCAGCGGTCCTATCCCATTGGGACTTGGTCTGGCCCAGACCGCGAAGGGGGCGGCCCATCCCGGCCCGCGAAGGGGGCGGCCTAGCCCGGCCCACGAAGGGCGCGACCCATTGGGGTGGCCCTCTGGGCGGCCCACAGTGTGGTCCATGGTGGGCAGGCGGTCCACCCTCGCCACAAACCGAGTGGGGGGGGGGGGGGAGAGGTGCCCCTGGTAATCCAAATGGCCCGATGGCCGTTCAGTCACCCTGCGGGCACACAGGACCATTCAACGGTCCCACACGATGCACCTCGACCAGCAGGTTCTTCTTCTAGGGGTGTGACAGTGCCGCTGTCCACCTATGGATGGCCGGGTGCCGGCCGCCCTCCGGCCTCCTCTGCGGCCAAGCGGTCCTGGCCTCCTACTCTACCGGCGGCGCAGACACGCGCCTCCTCTTCACCATGCGGCCGGCCGGATGCCGACCTCCACCCTGCTTCACTGTGGCCGACAGGCCACAACCTCCTTCACAACCAGCGGCGCAGACATGCGTTTCCCTTTCTCCCTCACAACTGGCCAGGTGCCGGCCACCGCCTTCTTCCATGAGCCATTACGACTTCGTTCCAAGCCCACAAAATTAAACGATCACATATTCACAATCCTTGCGTCGAGGGCTCCAAGTCCATATATCGTGCTCAACGAAACTCTGTGTTTCCAGCGTCAATAAATATTAGGCATTGAAGAATGTGTGAAGAATGCGTGGAGAATAAAAAGAAAGAGGAGCAAGGTTTATGTGTGGGATGATGGAAATATTCGTTTGGCCATCTTCATCATGAATTTAGGATATGAAGAATCAATAAACTAAATTCAAAAATAAATTAAAAAACCCCCTACCTCAATTTTGCATTAAAGGTGGAATGAGGAATAATACATAGTCGATGAAGAGGATGTCTACATTCGTCACTTATACAAGACGCTTCCGATCCGGGATCAGGCGCTGTCCTCGTTCTTTATTTGGGAATGTTCTTTTAGGTTCCACAAGGATCTCTCCCAATTCTCCTTTTCCAACGATTTCCAACACGGAAATGAGGAGCCAATATTAATTAAGATAGGTTAATTAATGTCGGAACATAAAAGTTGGCACAATTAAAAGTCACAATAAATTGTATTGTGTTGGCACAACTGAATGGAAGGATTCCAAGGAATTTTCTGACATTAAAGAAGGGTTCGGGTGGTTCCCACTACTAGAATTCAAAAAGGAAGTTTCAAGCTCAGGTGGTCCCCACCTCTATAATTCAAAAAGGAGGTTTTGAAAAGAAAAATAAAATGTTAATTATTTTATTTTTCTTCTTCCACGAAAAAAATGAAAAACTAACTTCCACCCTCGACCTACTGCGGTCGAGGTGAAGGTCTCCTTAAGCGAATACCAATGCTACGAGTTCAACGGTGTCCTCAGAGCTTCGGTTCAAAATTTAGAAAAAACTTCTTGCACATTTACTGAATGTACCCCAAATTAAGTTCATAAATTCATTCCAGGCACTCCGAGCCTTGGAATCATGCGCCATCAATTTTCGTGGACTTGTAATATTCCTATATAATTAAAAAAATTACATGGAAAAATCTGGGTCTTTACATTCTCCCCACCTTAGGGATTTGCATCCCTGAAAGACACAACATAAAATAGGGAAACAAGTGGGGGTACTGAGCACGTATCTGAGCCTCCCACTCCCATGTGCTCTCCTGGAGGTTCCCGTGCTGCCAACGAACGCACACTATAGGTATCAACCACCCATGAAGGACCCACTCCTGTCGATCCTCAATCTATACTGAAACCTCTGTAAAGGTCTCCCCATCATTTATGTCTAGCTCTCCATGGTCGATGACGTGAGATGGGTGATGCACATATCTCCTTAGCTGGGATATGTGGAAAACGTCGTGCACCCAGTGCAACTGAGGTGGAAGAGCTAAGCGGTAAGCTACCTCGCCAACTTTGCTGAGGACCTAAAAAGGTCTGATGAACCTCGAAGATAACTTGCCACCCTGGACAAATCTTTGTAAACCTCGTCGAGGTGAGACCTGTAGAAAGACATGGTCTCCATCCTCAAACTCCAGAGGTCTTTATCTCCTGTCAGCATAGGAATTTTTCTTGCTCTGTGCAGTCTTCATCCGCTCCTGGATGATCTGCACCTTCTCCATAGTAGATCATACCATCTTTGGTCCCACAAGTGCTGACTCCCCTAGGTCAGTCCGACACAGTGGGGATCTTCAAGGTCACCCATACAATGCCTCAAATGGTGCCATACCGATAGTGGAGTGATATTTGTTGTTGTATGCGAACTCCACCAAAGGAAAGTGATCCTCCCAGCTATGGCCAAAATCAAGGACACAAGCACGCAACATGTCCTTGAGGGTCTAAATGGTCTACTCTATCTGACCATCCATCTGAGGATGGAAGGTGGTTCTCAACCAAAGTTGTGTCCCGAACGCCTCCTATAACCCCTTCCATAGTTGGGAAGTGAAACATGCATCATGATCGAAGACAATCGTAGATGGAACTCCATGAAGCCATACAATCTCTTGCATGTAGAGGTTTCCAAAGCTCTCTACTGATCCTTGCTCTCTAATAGGTAGGAAGTGGGAGGATTTGGTGAGTCGTTCAACGATCAACCAGATAGAATCAAGACCCATGGACATGCATGGAAGTCTTATCATGAAGTCCATGGAAATTCCATCCCACTTCCACTCGGTCACCTTTAGTGGCTGAAATAATCCCACTGGAACATGATGCTCTGCCTTTACTTGCTGACAAGTGAGGTATCGAGAGACAAAATCTGCCACTACCTTCTTCATTCCCAGCCACTAGTGCTGACGTCGGAGGTCCTGGTATATCTTCACCACTCTGGGATGTGCCGCTAGAGGGGACGTATGGAACTCCCTCAATACTTCATCCCTAAGTTCCACTAGTACTATAATACACCCTCTTAAGGGGATAATGTGATCCCCACCTTCAGAAAATCCATCAGGTGCCTATCCTATGGATATCTGAGCACGTCGAGCCTCGTAGTCAGTATCCCTAAGATGTGCCTCCCTGAATCACTGAAGGAGTAGGGGAGTGACTGTAAATGAATAAAGATAAGCTGCTCCATCTCGATCCACATAGGATATCCACAAAGTGGCTAGCTACTCCGTTGCCTCACTCAGCAACTGTATACTATATCTCCTGCAGAGTGGATCTGCTACTACATTCCCCTTCCCAGGAGTATAGACTATCTCAAAGTCATAGTCCTGGAGGAACTCAAGCCAACACCACTGTATCAGGTTCAAGTCCTTATGAGAGAAGATATACCTGAGACTCTTTTGATCAGAGTAGAATATAAAACATTTTCCCATCAAGTAATGTCACCACATCTTCAAGTAGAAGACCACTATTGCTAACTCCAGGTCATGGGTAGCATAGTTCTACTCATGATGTCTTAGCTGTCGAGAACCATGAACGATCACTACTCGCTCTTACATCAGGACACATCCAAGATCGGTCCCTGATGCGTCGCAGTAGAATACATACCCAACGCCTTCCTCCGGTAGCCTCAAGATGGGGGCACTTGTCAGTCTCCACCTCAGCTCCTAGAAACTCCACTGGAATCTCTCCAACCACATGAAGGGTTTCCCCTTCTTCATCAACGCTGATAAGGGTGCCTCAACTCTATAAAAGTCAGGAACAAACCTCTGGTAGTAACTAGCCAAACCCAGAAAACTACGCACCTTCGTCACGCTCCTGGGTGGCTCCCAAGCTAGTACAACCTCAATATTTTCTAGATACACCACAACTCTAGCCTCTGAGATGACATGTCTCAGGAAGTGGACCTCTTTTATCCAAAACAGGAACTTCTAAATCTTACCATAAAGCTAGTTCTCTCGACGTGTGTGGAGAAATATCTGTAAATGATAGTCATGCTCCTCCTCTGTTGCTGAGTATATCAGGATGTCGTCGATGAAGACTACCAGAAAGCGATTGAGGTATGGCTGGAAGATCTTTTTCATGAGTACTATGAACACTACTGGGGCGTTGGTCTTTCCAAAAGGCATAACCAAGAAATCATAATGGCCATACTGACATTTGAAGGCCGTCTTCTGCACATCCTCGTCTCATACCCTGAGATGGTGATAACATGATCTGAGGTCTATCTTCGAAAACCATCATTCCCCCTTCAGCTGATCAAAGAGATTGTCAATCCTTGGAAGTGGATAATTGTTCTTCATAGTCACCTAGTCCAGGCACTGATAGTCCACACAGAGTCTCAAACTCCCATATGTCTTCTTGATGAACAAAATTGGGACTGCCCAAGGGGAAACACTGGGACTAATGAATCCCTTACTCTGCAAGTCCTCCAACTATACTCGCAGCTCTCGAAGCTCTGCAGGAGCCATCTGATATACTAGGGTAGATATCGGTGTCATCCAAAGGTACAAGTCGAGGTAAAAGTCTACATCTCTATGAGGTGGTAGACCCGGAACATCATCTAGAAAAACATCAGCATACTGGTCCACCACTACAGGATAACTCAGACTCTCTTCATCAATTGCTCTGAGGCTAAAGCTAGCCAACTGATGTGTGATCGACTACACCCACCTCCGAGTAAGTCCATCCTGCACTACAAAGGTTCCCTTCTCACCAGTGAAGGAAAACCTAGTCCCATCCATGCAGGCACACCACCCTTTTCACCTAATACAATCAATCTGAGCATGGACTGTAGATAACCAGTCCATACCCTGGATGTTGTCATAAGGTCTCGATGCCACTACTAAAAGATCCCAACCGAAGCTCTCTCCTCCTAGAGTAAGCTCACACTTCTGACACCAGTGCGTAATCTTCGAATCTGCTCCCATAGGAGTCTCTATCTGTAAGGATTGAGCCAACGACTCTGTTAGAATATCCAAGCTCTGAACAAGGGCCATGGCAATAAAAGAGTGATTGGAACCCATGTTTATAAGTACTACAACTAATGTAGAGTAGACACAGATTGTACCTTGTATCATATCCAGAGCACCATGGTTGTAGGCCTCAGATGCCTAGAGCTGAGCTCGTCCCTGTCCACCTGATCCCTGTGGTCGAGGTAGACCTCCTGGTGGTGGTGGAGGTAGAATCTAGAAACGTCGCCCACCGCCTGCTGCACGGCCTGCTCCTCTGCCACGTCTGCCTCCAGCCTGCGGACCTCCTCGATCGAACCTTTGTCTCTATCTCGGTGGTACCTCGACCGTCTGCTGGTCATCGATACAGCGGGTCGGGTAGTCACGATCCATGTGACCCTTCCCACCGCATGAGTAACACTGCATGATCCTCACATGTCCTGCTCTTCCTTGAGAGCCCCACACCACAGACCTTATATCCTGCAGTCATCCACCTATAGGTCTAGTCCTCTTAGATCTCTGTGTCATCTATCTACTGCCAGCTATCGAAGACTCTGCTATGTGTCATTTGGTGGTAGGTCTCGCTGCCGGTGACTGCTCAGCAAGGAAACTCTCCACTAAAAGTGCTCGCTCCAACACCCCCTCCTCTGTCAGGATATTGAGAGAAACCATCGAAGCTCTAATATCCCATCTGAGCCCATGATCGAAGGTCTAGGTCTGGAAGAAAGGGTCCCACACCATGTCAGTGGAGTAGCGTGAGAGGTCGGTGGACCTCACTAAATACTGAGCCACGATCATTCTACCCTGATGCAAGTGGAGAAGCTCTTGTATACGCACTGAGCATAGGGTTGCTGGGATGAACACTTCCTTGAAAAGGCTCTCGAAGTCTGCCCAAATGAGAGTGAACTCTTTATAAACTTGGAGCATCAAGCTCCACCATCTGCCCTCTACTGCCTGAAGAAGGCTGACGACAAGGATCACCATGAGATCAACCGGTGTTCCTACCAGTCGAAAGACTCTAAGCACAAACTCCAGCCAATCTTTAGCTACATGTGGGTCTATCTCGCCCTGGAAACTCAGTGGCCTCTGGAATTGGAACTCGTGCAATGAGCTCAAGCGGAGTGCACCCTCTACTACTATGGATGGTGGCATAATCTACCCAGCGGGTAGTGGTGCTGCTGGTACACCACCTGGTGGTACAACTGCCATAAGGGGGCCCTACAGCGAAGCCTCATCGCTCAGTGGGATTTCATCACAAACTCTAACTGGAATCCTAGATGGATGTCTGTGTGGAGGCATCCTGAAAAGAAATAAGTGTTCCACGGTCATTAATTTTATACCTGGTGAGCTTACTCAAAGAGATCACATGAAAATTTTTCAAAAACACATATGCAATCAGTGTTATCATGCACTGAGTTGGAAATCAGAAGTCAGTATCCTGGTGTATGGATAGGTCGGCCGCCGCACCAACACTGGATCCCCTAAACTGAAAACCACACTCAAAACACTTAACACTATTGCTCCACATAGAAAAGATCAGATTCCTAGTTCTTAGATAGAACTAAACTCCTCTGATACCAATTTGTCACGACCCGTCCCCCAGGGCCCATGTCGTGACTACCCCAAGCCTGCCTTCTATAGGCCAGGGGATGATGAATAGAATTGAAAGGCGTATTCCCTAAAACTGGGAAGGCATTGACTTTTTAACCTATAAAATCACACAACTAAGAAAAAAGTTAACTATAAAGTAAACAGGGTGTGTACCGAAAATAAAGGGGCCAGAATACAAGCACAACTGAAAAGTACAAGTAAAATTGAAAAGTAAAAGTAAACTGAAAAGTACAAGTACAACTGAGAACAAATCTTATGAAGACCCACCAAGGATCCTACCTGATGGGTAGGTACAACTCTTGAATGGTCATCTCTGTGGTACGCCTCGTATAGTGTCCACCTCCGAGTTACCTCCAGTATAGGTACACTCATCCTCAGTCAGCGCTGTCCTTTGTCTGCACCAGACACAACAAGGTGTGGGCGTAGCCCGTGAAGGGGTGAATATATCAATACTAAGTAGGGACCCCAAGACCCCTGAAGGTCTCTCAAATCCAAAAAGGATAAACCACAAAACATAGAAACAATAGTCAACCCCACTTAGGTATATGCCCATACATATACCTAAGTTATCAGAATATACCCACCTCACACATGAGGGAAGAATACCACCCAGGTAATACCACGAAGATAAAGTACCACACAGGTACACCATGAAGATATAAGACTCAGCTCAAACTAGGTATACAACTCTTAGAAACAGGATTATGATGCTGACCCACACAGGATCGCTATGAAAGCTGATAACCAACCACATGATTCTCTAGGGATTATAACAAGTAACATCCCTAGTCACAACGTCGAACACCTCATATGCTGGTGAAATAATCCTCTATGGAGTAAAGTGGTCATTCCATGTCACACATAGGCACTTCCCACTAACATAGGACTGTTAAGGTACTCCTCCCGTCGAGTACCGTGGGTCTGCCGCGGCACACAGAGGCGCTCCCCACCGTGGGTCTCCCGCGTCACACAGAGGCTCTCCCCCTCGTAGCCTGCTGAGGTACACCTCCTATCGAGTAGTGTGGGTCTACCGCATAACATAGAGGTTCTCCCCACCATGGGTCTCCCACATCACATAGAGGTGCTCCCCACTGGGCCTGTCGAGCTACTCCGAGTCGAAACGGTTAGCAGTCGTCAAGTCTCATCCAGTCGTAGGGTTCCGTACGTAGCGTGCTTGGGAGAACCGCACCCCAAGCCATCAGTTATACCTCAACCACCCCAAAGTCCCACAAGGAAGTATCCCAACGTTCTGTCACATTATAATGGACCCAACGCAACAGACAACGTGTCAATCGGATGCCCACTCTGTAAGTTATTAGCGTTTCTTCTCCGAGGGCCCGGTTGGATTCGGGGTACAATCCAACCCATACGTACTCTAAACTTATCTAAAACTCATTTTGAGTATACCAAAATGACCATCTCAATCCAAGGATCCCGGTTCCATAGACGGTTCGTCAAACAGATGCTCGGTTTTCAAGTTATGGCCAAAAAGGTAAAACTGGGTCTAGATGGTCCTGGGTCTGGTTCGACCCAGCCAAGATAGACCCGACCCAGTTAGGGTCGACCCGACGTAGTCCAGGTCTGGCCCAGATGTCCTGGGACTCTGCGGGCCCAGCCTGGCCCATGAAGGGGGCGGCCCGAACTGACCCGCGAAGGGCGCGACCCGTTGGCGCGGCCCGCTGGGTGGCCTGCGGTGTAGTCCACTGGGCGGCCCGTGGTGCGGCCTGCAGTGGGTAGGTGGTCCGCCCTAGCCACAACCTGGGGGGGGGGAGGTGCCCTCCTGGTAATCAGAATGGCCCGATGGCCATTTGGTGGCCCTGCTGGCATGTAGGACTGCTCGACGGTCCCGCACAGTCCGCCTCGGCTGGCCGTTCCAGCCGACCAGTTCTCCTTCTAGCGGCGCGATGAAACCACTATCCACCTATGGACAGTCGGGTGTTGGCTGCCCTCCGACCTCCACTGGGGCCCAGCGGCTGTGGCCTCCTACTCCACCGACAGCGCGGACGCGCGCCGCTGCTCTGCCATGTGGCCGGCTAGATTATGGCCACCACCCTGCTCCGCTGTGGCCGATGGGCAGCAACCTCCTTCACAACTGGGGACACGGACATGTGTCACCCTTCCTCCCTCATGACCGACCCGGTGCCAGCCGCCACCTTCTTCTGTGAGCCGCTGCAGCTTCATTCCCAACCCAAAAAATTAAATGATCGCATATTTGCGATCCTTGCATTGAGGGCTCTGTGTCTATATATCGCGCTCAGTGAAACTCTGTGTTTCCAGTGTCAATAAATATTAGGCGTTAAAGAACTCACAAATAACGCGTGAATATTAAAAAGAAATTGAAGAAAGGTTTATGTGCGGGATGATGACGATGTTCGTTTGACCATCGTTGTTGTGAATTTAGGATGTGAAGAATAAATAAAGTAAATTCAAACATATATAAAACAAACCCCTACCTCGATTTTCCATTGGAGGTGGCACGGGGAAGAAGACGTAGTCGATGGAGAGGATGTCGTCATTCGTCGCTTCCGCAAGATGCTTCTGATCTGAGCTCGTGCATCATCCTCGTTCTTCGTTGGGGAATGTTCTTCGTGGTTTCCTAAGGCTCTCTCCCAATTCTCCTTTGCCAACAATTTCCAAAAATGAAACGAGGAGCCTATATTAATTAATATAGGTTAATTAATGTTGTCACATCAAAGTTGGCACAATTAAAAGTCACAATAAATTGTATTTCATTGCACAATTGAATGGGAGGATTCCAAGGGATTTACCCACATTAAAGAAGGGTTCAGGTGGTCCCCAACACTAGAATTTAAAAAAGAAGTTTCAAGCTCGGGTGGTCCCCACCTTCATAATTCAAAAAAGAGGTTTCAAAAAGAAAAATAATATGTTAATTATTTTATTTTTCTTCTTCCACAAAAAACTAGAAAACTAACTTCCACCCTTGACCTACTGTGGTCGAGGTGAAGGTCTCCTTAAGTGAATACCGATGCTGCAAGTTCAGCGGTATTCTCAGATTTCAATTCTATGCACTAGTTCAATTGTTACAAAAACCCACTTGCATATTTACTGAATGTACCTGAAAAAAAGTTCAGAAATTAATTCCGGGCACTCTGGACCTCGGAATCACGCACCATAAATTTTCAAGGAATCATAATATTTCCATATAATTAAAAAAAATACATAGAAAAATCCTGGTCTTTACATTAGAAATAAAGGCTATATCATCAATTTTTTGTTGAATCATAGATTAAAATGGATGTATTAATTTAGTGTTTTAAATGTTATGATTTGGGGTTTTAAATAGTCAACAAATTCTATATTTTATATTGGTTGATTCCATTGATTTCAAGTGATCCTGAAACTCCCCTTGATGGGTTTGGTTAAGCCTCTATCGATCGATCTGGGTGCACGTGGGCTGCTTCACCTAGCCGGTACATCACAAATGGTTACTATACAAATTTTTTATTTTATTCTTCCCAAATTAATTTATTAAATTTTGGAACAATAACATAGTTGGATAAGTAATTATTGAAAAAATAGTTTTATCTATGGTTAATTCCAAAAATTATCAAGGATAATTTATAAAAAAATTCTCAAAGAATAAATTATTATAAATTATCAAAATATAATCAGGTAAAATTATCAAAGATAATAAAAATATATTTTAAAATTATATATGTGTTAAATTATCAATGGATAATTGTAATTATTTATCAAAATATATTTTTGTAAAAATTATCACATGACAATTTTTAAATTATCAAAAGATAATTTTGAATGGATAATTTAGGAAAAATTATGAAATTAAAAAAATGAAGAATTATAAAATGATAATTTCAATTAATTAGAAAAATATAATTGCACAAAATTATCAAAGATAATTGTAAGGAATTATCAATTGATAATTTATTAAAATTTTAAAATGATAATTATAAGTTTTTGAAAGGGTAATTATTAAAAATATCAAATGATAATTATGATATTACTACAGGATAATTATTAAAATTATCAAACGATAATTGAATGATCATTAAAGGATAATTATTGAAATTATCAAACAATAATTACGAGTTATCAAAGGAAAATTATTAAAATTTTAATACGATAACTATAAAAGGATAGTTTATAATAAATTATCAAAAGATAACTATAAAGGATAATTTAAAATAAATTATCAAATGATAATTAAAAGGATAATTTATGATAAATTATAAAAATTAAAATACAAAGGATAAATTATAATAAATTATCAAGCGATAATTATAAAAGAATAATAAATTATTAGTTGAAAATTATAAAAGGATAATTTATGAGAAATTATAAAAAGATAATTATTCTTAAGGTGAATATTTTAAGAACATGTGTTGAACTAAACAATAATTTGGAAATTATCGTAGATAGAGAAATCATCATTTTTTGTGAAATTTCATTTCTATTTGAAATAAAATATTTGGTTTTGGTCAGATGTACCCTTAATGAACCTCGATATTTGATGTGTTAATGTTTATGATAATAATGTTGTGAAATGTGTTCTTGACCATTGAGGTTTCTACTTTGGATTTCACACTAAATAAAGTGGTTTATTCCTTCCAATGACATCGATGACTTTGAGGTTGGAGCTTTTATACTATTATGGGCCTCTCATATATAATGTTATCATGATATAATGTTTAAGATGAACACACCTAAGATTGTCTTAGGATGAATGTTAGTGTGTGAATATCCATGTGATTACTTCCTTATGTGTGATTAAACTGACTTTGATCATGGTGTGACATATCATTCATTATTATAACAAATATTTTTTATGTGTTGCAAAAATTGTGTAATTGTGCTACATGTACTGAGATACTCATGTAGATCTTTAAGGATTAGAATATGCGGTTAGCATAATGTCAAAATACTAATGTTATTAAAGGAGGATGTGGCTTCCCCTATAGAGGGGAAATCATAATAGCTAGCTGGAAGGTACTAAGATACATAGGTGGATATTGGGGTTGGGATTTATGAAGTTATCATGTCCTTAATGGTGGGTATGGACAACCCTATAACGGAGAAATAATTAGTGTATGATTACCCAAATTGAAAAAACCCTAAAAAAATAATGGTGGGTGTGGCTATCCCTATATAGGGGAAATAATATAGGCTTTATATATAATACTAGACATAGATTCCTATAGACATGGATTGTGGGTGATTAAAAGGTTAAGTGACCAGGGTATCAACCTCACAGAATGTGCAGAGTTCTTGTGACAACCACCAGAATGGTTGGGTGAGATTTTGATATGGTGGAGCATGCGATGTTCCTATGACAATCACTATCTAGGTGGGATGAGCTTGGATACCTTGATATAGGTACCTATTTTCTTAACATCCTTACCAGAAATGAGTTAATGAAGGTGGGGATAAGGTCATGGAATCTTATTTATCACATGATGACTCGAAAATTTTATGTTTATTGGTAATTTTTTTTTCTAAGATACATTATTATATATATTTTACACATATGGTAAGGTTGCATTGGTGGTGTCCTACTAAGTCTTGTACTCACACCATACTTTGGCATTTTGGTCCACTTGTAGATTTCATGAAAATAGATACAATGAGGGGAAACTACCCTATGGTGGATGATTGACTAGTGTAGAATAGAGTTTGAGTGGATCAGGATAGATACTAGAGTACCCTACAAATGTTTTTTTATTTACGTGTCTTGTATTTACTTTCTAATTATAATCTGGATAGGCTTACCACTTAGGGATTTATTTTTATATTTATGTCACTTATTCATTTTCTAAATTTTAATCTGAATATTTATTAATTTATTAAGTATTTTTCATTATTATCCTACTTGATGATATCATATAAAGGATATAGTCTCCCTAGTATCATATTTATACCCTCACTTCTAGCCAGCTACCTATTTTTTATGGGGAGGTGAACATGATGTCACGTGACATTTCATCTTGGACATGGCTGTTAATATTGGGATGTTACAGTAGTTCTACATGAATTTAACACAATTAAAATCCATCATAATTTCAAAAATGTCCAAAAAATATGTATATCATATGTTCAAAGTATCTGTATCTCAATTTTTTGGTAGCATGTAATTTTGGATACACAGGAAAACAATCCTTTAATTTAGTGATAGATGAGACATCTTTTGAACCTAGACATTTGGGGAAAAAGTGTTTTCTACACAAGAAGTATTTCGATTGAACCAAAATTTTTTGGTAACATATGAGACACAATGGATATTTCTCCTTCCAAATGTATTCTAACAAGATTAGTATTTTTTAAAATATTCAATCTAAAGGTATTCTAAAAATATTGGATGTTACATTCTTCAGGAAATCAACATCATTAATTTCTAATATAATATAAAACTCACACACTATAGTCATATTATATAGATAATAATCATACAAATTTATAAAAATAAATTCCAAAACATGAATGATAATGACTGATTTCAACAGATAATCGAACTTTTCAAACCAACTTTAGATGATTATTATTTCCTTTACTAATTCACTAGTTTTGAAATTATTGAATGATAACATGGAATATTAAAATGAAAAAATGATAATTACATAACAAACCATATAGTTAAATGATCATAATAGAAAAATTAAGTTAAATGTATTCTTAGAATCATTATGAGGGGTAAATAGACTAAGAAACCTCTATTACATATTGTTAATAGATTAACTGTTAAAATTCCAGAAGATATAACAGTTGAGATTTAATCTCAGAAGATGATGAAACTAAAAATTTAATAATGTATAGGTTCTAAAATTATAACATTTGTAATAGTTTTTTAATATATTTAGGTTTTAGTGGAAAACATTATTCTGATAGAAGATAAAATTTTATAAAAAACATTCATATATATTTTTCTATTAATGTTATCATTATAAAAAAATCTACCTCTAGGAGAGATAAAGAAATTATATTATTACAATTTTTTTTGATGATTTAAAAAACATGGATGCATAAGGAATGATTGAGGAATGGTTTTGGTCTGATGAATATTCAAAAAAACCACATTCTAAATTAATTTATTTTTTTTAAAAAATATATATATTTGGATATTTTAATACCAAGATAAAATCATATGAAAATCAAAATAAGGAAATGAAAATACAAATTTCTTTATAATTTGTTGTGAATAATTTCAATATAAAGAGATAGGTAAAACAAGAATTATATGAATTATCATTTTTTATTGATTATATGAATATTCTGGTTAATATAGTCAAATCTATTAGAATTGAGTGGTTTTGTTAAAATATTACAAGTTGACCTTTCCTTCCGATAAGTTGTAAAATAATATGTCATTTTTTTGTTCCATATTGAAGTAAATAGTTTCTAATATCTATATTATTTCTTCTTGAGTGATGTGATGGGTTCTTAGAAAAATAAATGGAATTTATGTTGTCATAAAAATGGATTTTTACTAAAACTCATGAAAGAAACAATGAGGCTGTGTTTCCTACTCAACAGCAAAGTGTATCATCTTCCAGATACTATATATTTAACATTCATAGTTTAATGTTATAATAAGTGTTGTTTTATAAAATAAAAAGACCAGAAATCTTCTCCAGTGAAAGGAAAATGTCTAGAAGTAGTTTTCTTATCAATGTTTCATTTACCAAAGTCATCTTATGAAATGAAATTTAGTTCAAAATAATTTCTATATAAATAAACTATTACATGTCCAAAAGTTCCATTAAGATAATAAAAATTTAATTTTACTGCACTAATATGGGATTTATTCATATTTTCATGAAATATCCCTAAAAAAATATAAAAAACATTATGTATGGTAATGTATCTATAAGATATAATAAACATCCAATAATTAATCTATAATTATTTTGAGAAAATATTTCCCAGATTAATCAATATCAAGATTATTTGAGGTTCCTATAGGAGTACTTATAAATTATGTATTTTTATAAAAAAATACCTTACCAAAATATTTAATATACTTTTTTTGAGATACAAATGTTCCTTCCAATTTTTGAGAAATTTTAAAACCAATAAAAAAAGTTAGTTGACTAATCAATATCATATGAAACTCATATATGATATGTTTCAAAAAAATATAATGATATCTTTGAGTTCATGAAAATATATTGTCATCAATAGAAATATAAACAATGATGGTATCATTAAAAAATTTCTTAATAAAATTATTTATATATGTAGTTCCCTTAACAAATATTCTTTAAAGTTAAAGTCTAGTAAACCAGTCATATAAGGCTCTTGAACCTCATTAAAATATATAAACTACCATTTTATGTTTTAAAACATGTTCAATATATTTTATAAATTAACAACTATGTTGTTTTTCTGTATAAAATCTCTCATATACATACCTTTTATGTAAATCACACTTGACATCCAGTTGATAAAGTGTGAAATTTAAATAGGGGGAAAATATTATAAGTATATGAATAGATTAAAGTCTCACTACTAGTGAAAATGTTTCATAATAACATATTACATATTATTTATAATTGCCCTTAGAAATATTCATTACGCTATTTATAACAATAATTCCAATTTCATCACATTTAAAAAAACCAATTTTACTCTGACCCAAGACAATAGTTAGGCCATTATATAAAATTGAAAACTATTTTCCTCTCAAATTCAATGAGCTCATCCTATATTTACCTTATCAATTCATCATCACCTAAATCCTATTTAGAAGATTTAAGTTCAAACTAAGATAATATTGCACTATGTTAACATTCATATCTTAAGTAACTATGATTTTTTACTGGATGATCTACATCTCTAATGATATTATTTGTGGAATTACTCATTATTATTAATAAACATCATGGATAAGTAAAAATTTGTTCTTAAAAAACTACTTTAACTTCTTCTAATGGTTCTACTTATGAAACAATTCATTATATTTTCTTCTATAAAATGTGTTTTTCATCATTGTTTAAAAACTTGTTTTGATAAAATCATCTAAAAAAATTGTTTTTAGACATTTGAATACTAAAGGATCAGTTTCAAAAAATCTAACATGATTTGTTTATTTGGAATTGTTAGCTCATTTATGAAACAAATGATACACCTTACTTGTTATAAAATAGCTAATAAAAAATTACTCATCAACCTTGAGGTAAGATTTATTTTGATTATTAATAAAATTCAAAATGAAAACCTTACATCCAAAAAAATTATAAGTATGAATGATTTAGATTTAATATAATTGATAACTCATCATAAGTTTTATTATGAAATTATTCTATTAAATCTTTATTTAATGTAATGAATATTGAACTAATAGTTAAATCCCAAAAATTATTATCAATAGAGTATTCAATCAACATGGTTCTTGTAATATCCTATTAATTCTAATTCATCATCCAACCACACCATTTTTTAGGACCTATAGGTTCTAAAAAGTTTTGTGTAATTTCTTTTTATTATAAAAAGATTCAAAATCAATTATTTCAAAATCTCCTCCATGATCACTATGAATTATAACCAAAGTAAGGTTTTTCTCATTCTTAACATGTGCTAAAAAAATATATTTAAAAAAAATAAACTTATTATTTTTTTAGATGATAGACTAATAAATATCTATTATATTCATATAACAACAAATATAAAATTCATTTTCCACCAATACTTACAGTTTTTGTTAGAAAAAGTATAACCAATAACACTGCTTATAATGATATATAAGTTGATATTTCACTAATATATTTAACGATTAACTTATGTTTCTTAATAGTGAAAAATAATAATGGTACAATGAAACCATCTCATGTCTATGATTATTATCTGATTTATTTTTTCGGAAATATACTTCTTGTAAATATCATTATTCTACCTCTAGTTAAATTTTATGTTATCTTATGTATATATTTGATACATTTCCATAAATCCCACATCAAGTTACTAGGATGTGAAGTCAAATTTTATATTTTTAACCAACCTATGATCATATATCAATAAAATGATAAAAATGAACATCCAATGGAAACTACTTTTGTTGTATGGGTCTTAATTCATATTCACATGGGGTTTTTATTTAATATGGTTAGGGAAGGAATCAACATAGAAGATATGCCTATTGTATGGGAGTCAGATGATGTTTTTATGGAATAATTTTCTAGTATTACTCCATGTTGTAAATTTGAATTTTAAGTACAACTCATACCTTATCCTACACCTATTTCAATGACTTTATATTGAATTTCCTCGGTTGAGTTGTTGGAATCAAAGAAGGAAATGTAGGAAAATTTTAATAATGGATTCATTTGGTCACATGAATTACCATGGGGTAAATATGTTCTTTTCATTAAGAATAGAGATATGTTGATGAGTCTCTCGATTGATTATCTAGAACCTAACAATATCAATCTCATGAATTGGTATCTTCTGTCCCATATTGATGACTTTTTTGATTAATTACGAGGAGCTCAATATTTCTCCAAGATTAATCTTAGATTTGGATACTCTCAGTTCAATGTCAAAAGTGAATATGTACCCAAGGAAACCATTAATATAAGGTATAAACAATATTAATATTTAGTGATGGTATTTTGTATTACTAATGCACCTATAATTTTGATGCATTTAATGACTACAGTCTTTAGATATTAAATTTTTTAGTTTGTGGTAGGATTTATAAACATAACATGAGTATGGAGGGGCATGGTGATCATATGTGTTTTATACTAAATATATTATATAAGGATAAGTTTTATAAAAAAATTACCATGTGTGAATTTTGGATTCAAAAACATTCATTTTTGGGTCATATAATATGAAGTAAGGGTATATTAATGGATCCATCAATGATGAAAATTATATATTGTTGGCCCAAAAAAACCATTATGACTGAGGTCTATAGTTTTCTTGATTTTTTAGGATATTATCAACACTTTATATAATTTTTTTATTGCTATCTAATCTACTGACCTAGTATCTAAAAAGGGATCCATGTTCACATAAATAGTTGAATATAAAGAAATTTTCAAGGAACTTAATAGAATATTTGTTAGCAAAGATATGTATACATTAACTTATTGTGGATGATCATTTTTGATATATATTGATGCATTGAATAAGGGATTTGGATGTATCCTCATGGATAATGATTTAGTGATACCGTATTCCTAACACTAATTTAAGGTTCATGACTACAATTTCCCAACTCATTATTTAGCGTTAACTATAATAGTCTTTCCCAAAAATAGATAAACAAATTATATTTATGGAGAATGGTGTGAGATATATATATACCATTAAATTATAAAGTATATATCTAGTTAGGAGGAGGTAAATATGATCGAGATAAGATGGTTGTATTTTTCCTTAAAAATAGCGATTGTTCAAAATATTACCACCCTAGGAAGGTGAAAATGGTGTATTGCGATGAATTTAAAAAGGAACATTATAGTTTGATTATGAGGAGGATTTAAAGAGATCCATTAGATATGGATTTTCAAATGATGGAATTTTAATTCTTGAGGAAAGGGTAAAAATCATATCATTCTCATATGAATGATCAACCATCCATCCATGTGAGGATTAAAATGTAACAGAAGGAATTTGTAGAGATCAAAAATTAGGTGAGAAATGTTTCTGAGTTCATAAATTATTATGATGGAATGAAAAGGATCAGGAACCATGTATGTTCCCCTTTAAAACCAGAAATTAAGAATGGGCTATTTGATAAAGCTCACAGTTCAAAATTACATATTCATCCTAGAATTATAAAGTTGTATAGATATATGAAAGAGTATTTCATGTGGGATAACATAGAGTGATAATAAAAAAATTTATTGATTATTTTATTGATAATAAATGATATAATTTTCCCAAATTTTTGTAACTATTCTCATTTATGGAATATTTTCAATTAGATCATTTATTTGAAAATTTGATGAAAATTCCAGTTTAACCATTTAAAAATTCACTGCAGTATTTCAAACATAAATTATTTTATTTGAATTATTTGAACTTAATATATTTTAAATATGTTCCTGACTTAATGTTCTACAATATCCATTAATGACATTGGAGCTAAATCAGGCATTTGGTTAGTGCAAATGGGCCATGAAGTCAAAGTTGGGCTGGACTCGCCCGATTGGACATGGGTTCTGTATTTGGGCCATAACTTCTATATCCGTGCATGGATTGAGCCCAAATTTTTAGAGGTAACCGGAAAAAAAATTTCACAATAATTATCATGCTAAAAGAACAGCTGGTTCACACGTTTTTAAGGTCAAATGGGCAGTACAAGTGGGAATAAAATATTTGGCAGAGATTCCCCATTCACACTTGAAACCAATTTGAACCTAGCCTCCCCACCACTCTATAAATTGGTGTTTTCACTCTTTGGGATGGTTTTTCGAGGAATTGGGAAGGATTATCCGAAAGGGTGTCTCTTGGGATCCCCTCAAAACTCTTGGAATATGTAAGGCCTTATGAAAACATCTCTTCTAAAAAGGCTCTCCTCCCCCACCCCTCTTTGTATTTCTTTGCTTTCATGATTGTATCTTGAATTTTTTACCAATTAATATTCTATGTTTTCCATTTTCATATTCTTATATTCATCTTTGGTTTGGAATTCCATAGTGGAGATGATATTGGTTTCTACCCTTTCGATCCTTTTCTCATGCAAAACATCTCCACGATGACCACACCACCCATGGAAGAGTAGTTTTCTTAGTGATAGATCTATCTTCTACCCTATTCATTTAATTATTTTGAATCATTGAGATAATGTAACTCACTTAATTTAATTCATGAATTGATTTTTTAAATTACAAGAAACAAAGCAATCAATTGAATAATTAACACAAAAACACGCGAGTTCGAGTATTGTGTGAATTGTGAGATCACGATCTTAATCGGTAATACAAGACCACACAGGATAGGTTTGTAGAGTTAAAATATAATTCCTAAACTCAATTAATTTTCATCTCCAAAATATATATGTGTTATAATTAACCAATAACCATAATATAACCTTATAACATCAATCAAAGCAGGGTGCTGCGATTGCATGTTCCGAAGCTAGCCTAGGATTTAAGTAATTTCATATTTGTGGTTAAGTTAACTCTCATAGGGTTTGAGTGTAAAAAAATTAGGGGATAATAATTAAGTGGGTATTAATGTTAATTATTAATAAGTAAATGTATAGGTAGAGTTAGATCAATTACATCTTTTAAAAATATTTTCTAAAAAAAGTATATTCTCGTTGTGTCTTATTAATCAAACTTCATTTCAAAAAACAAAAATAAAAAAATACAATTTTATTCCAGAAAACTTCATCAAGGTTTATAATTGGTAAAAAAATGCCCAATACTTTTTATATAGTATTTTTTTCTCTTTTATGTAATTTCCATAATACAACTAATAAGTTTTTTCAATTACTTCCTCTTTTGATAGACGACCTTGGTCAGCCACTCTGCTGCACTTAAGTACCCCAAAAACCATTAATCATTTAAGGGTTACCACAACAATTTATTTTAAATTGGTGCCATTTCCAGGGAGGAAATTTATTTATTCAACCAATTAGAGGTATTTATTTTATTTTTAATTTAATTATTTTCTTCTCCTCTTTCTTTCTTCTTTCCCCTTTCTCATGATTTTTATCTTCTCTTACTCTCTTCTTTTATTTTTATTGGTCCAACTCAAACTTATTTTCTTTTTATTATGGTACAATTTTCTTAATTTTTTTATCATTCATTGATTTATGACAAGAAATAATCCTGAATATCTCTTAGATCTTGACCCTGATATTGAACACAACCTTAGGGCTTGAATCAGACATTCTCAATCTACGAGAAGTTTCAATATTCAACCAGTTGGAGAATTCCACCACTCCAAGAACATTGAAATTGGAAACACTTATAAGTGAAAATTTAAACAAGAAAAAATGGATGAAAATAATGTAAATTAACTTAATAGAATCATTCAAGAATTGACTACACCTGATATTAATTATCAACCAAATTGCATTGCATACCCAAATCTCAAATCGGACTCTGAACAGAAATCTAGATTAATTCACCTTTTTACAAAATTTCACGGATTATCTGGTGAGGATCCAAACAAAAATTTAAAAGAATTTAATGTGTTTTTCTCAACCTTAAAACCAAGAAATGTTTCTGAAGATCAAATCAAACTAAGAGCATTCCCATTCTCACTTAACGAAGCTGCAAAGGATTGTATGTATTATTTACAACCTGAAGATGTAACTTGTTGGAATGATTTGAAACATATTTTCTTGCAAATATTTTTTCCAGCATCAAGGACCACTTCCATTCATAAGAAGATATAAGGGATCAATAAAGTGAAAGGAGAGTCAATGTATGAGTACTGAGAGTGATTCAAGAAGTTTCACACAATATGACCACATCACCAAATCAATGAGCAACTCCTCATCCAATACTTCTATGAAGGACTCACACCTATGGAGAGGAGCATGGTGGATGATGAAGCTGGAGGGGCATTGGTAGACAAGACACCAATATCTTCACGTTTATTGATTGAAAAGATGGCATAAAACTCCCAACAATTTGGTGGTCAAGGCACACCACATGTCAGGGGAGTACATCAGGTAAGTCCTTCATCTCTTGAAAATAATTTGATTGATACTAAGTTAGAATAATTGACCACTATGGTTAGGCATATTGCTTTAGCACAAAATACATGACAAACCCCTCCTTCATGTTCTTGTGGAATTTTCACTAAGACAATCCACCCAACTGATTGTTTACCCCAAATATAAGAAATATTAGATTGTGCAGCAGTGTTTCCTAGGATACCATATCAGTAGCAATAACATTCACATCCCCAAAAGTAGTTTGATTTTTTTTTGCATAATCATACAGACAAGGGTGTAAGGATCAATCAGACATGAGGTACACATATTGACAACAACAAAGGACCCCCTTTCAACAAAACTTCCAGTAGTATCCACCTTACCAACAGGGTTTCTAACAACCCTAAAGGTGATTTGAAGCTCAAGCATCAACAAGTCAACAACAAGGGAATTCTCAACCAAAGGTAGATTTTAATACTGATGATCTTTTGAAATAAATTGTTCTTAATCAACAGAATGAGCTGAAGAGTCAAGGTTTGGAGATGAGGGAGTTGAAGACTCAAATGAGCCAGATTGCCACTTCCCTCCATGAACTAGTAAGTAAGAATTTTGGAAATATACCTTCCCAACCTACTCCAGATCCTATGGGGAATATCAGTTCCATCATATTGAGAAGTGGGAAGCAAACAATTGATACATTTGTACCTATCATTCCATCGGGATTCACCTCAACTCAAGAAAATCCTCATTCCACACCAACTATTGAGAAACTCAAGGAGAAAGATAAAGGTATGAAAAATATTGATGATGTTCCTCTTAAACCCCTTCACTTTCCAAATAGGGTTGTGCAAACCAAGAAGATAGCTGAGAAGGTGATGTGAAAAGAGGTTTTGGACACATTCAAGTGTGTGGTGATCAACATCCCTTTACATGAAGCCATTAAAAAAATACAAAGGTACGCTAAATTCTTAAAATAACTTTGTACCAATCAAAGAGGGATCAAGGGAAATTAAAGGATAAATCTTGGAAGGAAGGTGTTATCACTCATTACACCAACTCTAGCAATTCCAACAAAGTGCAAGGATCTAGGGACATTCACTATCCCAAGCACCATAAGGGAGTTGCACTTTCTTGATGCTCTTTGTGATTTGGGAGCTTCCATAAATGTGATGCCTTACTATGTATTCTCTTCTTTATAGTATAGTGAGTTGAAGCTGATGAGAGTAGTGGTGTAGTTGGAAAATAGAGCTATGACATATCCAGCAGGAGTCCTTGAGGATGTACTTGTTCAGGTAATAGACATGATTGTTCTAGTAGATTTCTATGTGCTTAACAAGGAGGATGATCAGGTAAGTTTTCATGATCCAATTATCTTAGGTAGACCCTTCCTCAAAACTAAAAAAACTATCATAAATGTCAATGAGGGTACACTTTCCATGGAGTTTGGAGATGAAGTTGTGATATTTAATGTCATGGAATCCATGAAGTACCCCTCAGAAGACCATTCTACTTTTGTTATCTCCCATTTTGAACCACCAAGTAAAAACCCCATGGATTTTTATTGTCTTATATTTAGGGAGATTATGAGAATTGGTTCTAGTTTGATGTCTAAGAGTACTTCCACACATATTTATAATGCACAAGATTCTCTTAGATTTGATTTTGAAATGAAATCATATTCTGACTTTAATCATGTGAACTCTGATTGTGACATGGATGTTGAGTTTACTGATGGATTTGATGATTTATTCTCTAATTTTGATGATTCATATTGTAATACTAATTTTTATTGTGCACATATTTCAGTTCCATCAATTTCTCCATCCATACATCACCCCTTCATTGGAACTCAAACCATTTCCACCTAATCTCAAATACTCATACTTGTTAAGTGGTGAGAGATTACCTGTTATAATTTCTAATAATATTTCTTTTGAACATGAATAAAATCTTTTGAATCTTTTGAGGTGGAACATCAGGGAAATCAGGTGGACCTTGGATGACATATTAGTTATTATCCCCTCCATTTTCATGTATAGAAATATTTTGGATGATGGTGCTAAACCAGTTAGGTAGCCACAAAGGAGACTAAATCCAACTCTTCTGGAAGTCATAAAAAAAGAAGTTGAGAAATTTCTCAAGGTAGGTATAATCTTTCCCATTTCAGATTCTCAATGGGTAATTCCTATTCAGGTTGTGCCTAAGAAAAGTGGTGTTACAGTTGTTAAAAATGAAAAATACGAGTTATTCCGGTCAGGGTTCAAAATAGTTGGTGTGTGTGTATTGATTATATGAAACTAAATCAGTCCACTCGCAAGGACCATTTCCCCCTCCCATTTATTGATCAAATACTCGAGAGACTACCTCAAAAAACACACTACTGTTTCTTGGATGGATTTTCTGGATACTTTTAGGTTCCTATTGCTCTAGAGGATCAGGAGAATACAATATTCACTTGTCCATTCGGTACATTTTCCTACTGGAGGATGCCATTTGGACTTTGAAACACCCCAGGTACATTCCAGAGATGCATGATGAGTTTTTATTTTATTTTATTGAGACATTCATGGAGGTATTTATGGATGATTTTATAGTGTATGGGTCTTTATTTGATGATTGTATCTCTAGATTGGGAAAGGTGTTGAATCATTGTATTGAGAAGAATCTGGTCTTGAACTATGAAAAGTGTCATTTCATGGTAGATCATGGCATTGTCTTAGCGCATGTATGTCAAAACATGGGATACAGGTTGATAGATCTAAGATAGACATTATTTCATCCTTACCCCATCCTTCATGTGTGCGTGCTATTAGATCCTTCCTAGGGCATGCATACTTTTATCAGCGCTTCATCAAATATTTTAGTAATATTTCCTTTCCTTTGATGCATTTACTTCAAAAGGATTCTGATTTTGTGTTTGAGGATTCATGAAAGGTAGCATTTGATGAGATGAAAAAGTGTCTGACCACTCCACTGATCATACAACCCCCACAATGGGACATTCCTTTTGAGCTTATGTGTGATGACTCCAACTTTTTGGTTGGAGATGTCTTATCTCGGAGGTTGGAGGGACATTCACATGTGACAGCCTATGCATTGAGGACACTAGATTCAGCCCAATAAAACTACACAACCACAAAAAAGGAGTTTCTTGTTGGCATATTCTATTTAGATAAATTATGTTCATTTTTATTGGAATATAAAGTAGTTATTTTTTATGACCATGCAGCTCTGAGGTGCCTCTTGAAGAAGCCAAACGCAAAGCCCAGACTTATCCGATGGATGATCCTTCTTTAGTAATTTTATATTGAGATAAAGAACAAGAAGGGGTTAGAAAACTTGGTGGCAGACCACATGAGTAGGCCTACTCACACACTAGAGGATGACACCTTGGACCAAATACCACTTCGAGACACTTTACCCAATAATCATCTTTATTCCATCTCAGGTACACATCTTTGGTATGCTGATTTAGTTAACTACCTTGATTCCTCTAAAATCCCAACAAATTTAAAGAAACAGCAAGTCCAAAAGTTAAAGAGTGAGTCAAGATTTTATGTTTGGGATGATCCATACCTATGGAACATGTGTAGTGACCAAGTTATTAGGAGGTGTGTTCCTGATCATGAGTTGGAGTCTGTTTTATATTTTTGTCATACAACTGCTTGTGATGGACACTTTGGACCCCAATAGATAGCTAGGAAAGTTTTGGACTCTCAATTATATTTTGGTAGATTATTCCATGATGCCCTTTTGTTTTGTAAGTCATGCTCTCATTGCCCACACAGTGGGAACATTTCTAGGAGACATGAGATGCCCCAACAACCCATACTATTCTGTGATATTTTTGATGTATGGGGCATCGATTTTATGGGTCATTTTTCTAGTTCCTTTTGTTTTTTGTATATTTTGGCTACTGTTGATTATGTGAGTAAATGGGTGGAGGATAAGGCCACCAGGACTGATGATTCTCATGTTGTAGTGGACTTTGTCAAGACACATATTTTTTTGTAGGTTTGAAGTACCAAAGGCCATCATTAGTGACCAAGAGACACACTTTTACAATCAGAATTTGGATTCCCTCCTTCAGAAGTATGGGGTGATGCACAAAACATCAACACCATACCACCCCCAAACAAATGGCCAAGATGAGGTTTCAAATAGAGAGTTGAAACAAATTTTAGAGAAAACCGTTTATCCGAATAGGAATGATTAAAGCAAGCACTTGGATGATGCCCTATGGAAATATAGGAAAACATAAAAAATCCCATAGGTATGTCCCCATTTTGGTTTTTTTTGAAAAGAAAACCACCTCCCTGTGGAAGTTGAGCACTAGGCTTATTGGGCTATAAAGAAATGAAACATGGATTTGGCAAAAGATGGAATCCAAAGGAAGCTGAAAATTCAAGATCTTAAGGATATTTTATTGTATTCATATGAGAACTAAAGGATATACAAGGAAATATCAAAAAAATCTCATGAAAAAATGATCCAGAAAAGAGAATTTCAAGTTGGTGAGAAAGTCATTCTCTATAGTTCACGACTAAAGCTGATGCCTAGTAAGTTGCATTCCAGGTGGTTAGGTCCTTATGTTGTGACTAATGTTTTTCCTTATGGTGTAGTGGAGATCACGCAAGAGGAAATAGGAAGGATATTTACAGTCAATGGGAAGTGTTTGAAGAAATACATTGAGAGACATCCTACTGATGCAGTAGATTTCATCACACTGCATGACCCCATCATCACTTGAGCATATCAGACTGTTCCTAACCCTTTTACTTCTTTATTATTTGTCATATTTAAAATTATACATTTCATGTGCATATATAATCTCATTGGTTCACATTGAGTACAATGCAATATTTTAAGTGTGAGGTAGGGAACCTTTTAGTTTAGTAATTTCAATTGTTTTCCTGTTTTTCAATGATTTTCAATTTTTTTGTGTTTTTCAAAATTTTTGTGTTTATTTTTCAATTTTTTGTGTGTTTTTCAAACTTTTGATCTGAAATTATTTTCATCACCATTTTAAAATTCATATCAATAAGTGAAACAATTTATCCCCTGAAACCGAGCTTAAATGAATACTGAAAATAACTTTGTTTCAAGTTAAAATATTTAGTAATTTCATGAAATGTACTCTGAATTTTGAATCCCATGCAACATATCACATTATTTATATTTGAAATCATTTTACTGTGAGGCTTATGAACAATTCTTTTAAAATTCTTTTCATTTACCTAAATTCTTGAGAGAATCAAACCGTGCTTTATTTAACCATAATTTGATTTATTCATGTAAAAACTTGAGGGTTCTAGGTACTTATGTTTTAAATGATTGAGAAATTTGTTTGGTATTAAAGCCCCTATTTCAATGAATCCTTTTTATAATGTCCTACCTTGAACATTTAATCCTTTTATCCCTTATAATCCATGAGCAACCTATTACGTTAGTCACATTACAAGCCAATTTTCCCTATCCAACCAACTCTTGAAGTTAAATTGCATAATCTAGTTGAACTTAATTTCAGGGGAAGCTGTCTTGTGTTGTGCTACCACATTTTGTGATACTTTGGGTGGAAAATTAAATTATGAGGAGATGTGTTTTCTGTTGAAGAAAAACATTATATTGAAAGCTGTTTCTTTTTTGGAGCTTTCATGATAACTGATGCTGTGCCTTTCTAGAGCCTCTAATAGAGGAAGAAATTTGTGCATATTTAAAGCTTTCAAGAAAATCATGTTTGAGAAGATTGAAATTTTTACTACTGAAATATTGAATGGTGTACACATTAATTTATTTTTCATGATGATGGAAATGAATTTATGCTATGGTTATTGAGGAGGATATGATATTTAATTGAAAATTAGATTAATGCAATTTTTCTTCAAAAAGAGTCAATCCCCCCTCATTCAGCCTCAGAATTTTTCATATATAAATCATACCAACCAAAATCCAAAGAACAACCCTGAAAAGTCCTCATGATAAACATATGTATATGACTCACATCGAGTAGAGATGTAGTAATTTAATAAGCCTATGGTGACCCTTGTATGAGTTTGGATGAGAAAGACATTGCTGTAAAATTGACATTTGGTTGATAAGATAAAATTCAAGTGAGGTAAGTGTTTTGTGTGCATGGGAAGATAAATGAAGTGGAAATATATTGAATGATATAAATGGATAACTGGAAATATTTTTTATGAGGCATGATATCTTTTGTTTCTTGGTATGTATTTTTTAGATCTCAAGGATATGTGTTTGTTTTGATTTGATATTGATGTTTACTTGTCACAATTTTTTGGAATAAATGATATGAGGTTTTGCCCGGGAGTGAAAAAGGGTAAGTGTGGGAGAGTTGATAAAACACAATTTTATTGAATATTATATTGATAATAAATGTTATAAATTTCTCACATTATTGTAACTATTCTCATTTATTGAATATTTTGAATTAGATCATTCATTTGAAAATTTGTTGAAAATTCCAGTTTTACCCTTTAAAAATTAACTATAGTATTTCGAACATAAATAATTTATTTGAATTATTTGAACTTAATATTTTGTAAATGTTTTCCTGACTTAATTTTCTACAACTTTCATTGAGGACATTGGAGCTAAATCATGCATTTTTTTGGTGAAAATGGTCCATGAATTTAAAGTTGGACTGGACTCGCTAGATTGGACACGAGTTTTGTATTTGGGCCATAACTTCTACATTAGTGTATGGATTGAGTCCAAATTTTTAGAGGTGATCTAAAACCAAATTGAAAAAATTATCCTTCTGTAATAACACCTGGTTCACGCGAATTGAAGGTCAAATGGGCAGTGCAAGTTTGCTTAAAATATTTGGATGAGATTCCCCATTTACACTTGAAACCACTTTGAACCTAGCCTCCCCACCACTCTATAAATTGGTGTTTTCACTCTTTTGGATGGTTTCTCATAAAATTTTGAAGGTTTGGACGAAATGGTGTCTCTTGGGAGCCCCTTAAAACTCTTGGAAGAAGTAAGGCCTTATGGAAACATTTCTTCCAAAAAGGCTCTCCTCTCCCACATCCTCTTTGTATTTCTTTACTTTCAAGCTTGTATCTTGGTTTTTTATTCAATTAATCTTCTCTATTTTTCCTTTTCATATTATTATATTCCTATTTGGTCTGTAATTCAAGAGTGGATATGATATTGGGTTCTACCCTTTCAGTCCTTTACTCATGAAAAACGTCCCCATGATGACCACACCGCCCATGGAAGAGTAGTTTTCTTAGTGATCGATCTATCTTATACCCTATTCATTTAATTATTTTTAATCATTGAGATACTGAAATTAATTTAATATGATCCATGAATTTAGTTTTTAAATTATAAGAAACTAATCAATATATTGAACAATTAACACAAAAAATGCGAGGTTGAGTACTGTGTGAATTGTGAGAGCGCGATCTTAATTGGTAATAAAAGACCACACGGGATAAGTTGGTAGAGTTCAAATAATCCCTAAACTCAACTAATATTCATATTCAGAATGGATATGTGATATAATTAACCACTGACCACAATATAACCTTATAACATCAATCAAAGTAGGGTGCTGTGATTGCGTGTTCCAAAGCTAGCCTAGGGTTTAAGTAATTTCATCTTTGTGATTAAGTTAACTATCATAGGGTTCAAGGGTTAAAAAATTAGAGGATCATAATTAAGTGGGTATTAAGGATAATGATTAATAAGTAAATTAATAAGTAGAGTTAGATAAATTACGTCATTTAGAAATATTTTATAAAAAATGTATATTCTCATTGTGTCTTATTAATCAAACTTCATTTCAAAAAACAAAAACAAAAAAATACAATATTCTTCCAAAAAACATTATCAAGGTTTATAATTAGTAAAAAAATACCCAATATTTTTATGTAGTGTGTTTTCTTATCTTTTATGTAATTTTCATAATACCTTTAATAAGTTGTTTCAATTACTTCATCCTTTGAGAGATGAACTTGGTTAGCCACTCTTCTGCACATAAGTACCCTAAAAACCAGTAATCATTTGAGGGTGCCCATGACAATGCCTTTCACAGAGATATATTTTGAAGATTATGTATCTCAGTTCTTGGTATTTCATAAATTTAAGAATGAGAGACAAATGTCTATGAAGATATTATAACCATTACCCATAACATAATGGAAATGGTAAGACATCACCATATTTCTTTCATTAGACTCACCAAAACGTCTAAAGGGCATAATTCAATTCATGTTTTATCCAATCACCTTACGAATTAAACACAATTTATTATTTTTAGAGATGTTTTACCTCTTTATCACCTTTATGGAATATAAAATAAAAAATTGGTAGAATTTTATAGATAACCATATTCTATTATATCTTATTGAAATATTTATTATTCCTCTATGTTACGGAGACTCATTTATAAGGCTATGGATATATAGTTTTTTTGTGATTCTTATAATCCTTAGATAGCTGATCAATCTGATAGAACCATTCAAAAACTAGAGGATATAATGAGATTTTATTTTATGGATTTTATAGATGGTTGGGATCAACACCAACCTCTAATTGAGTTTTTGTACAACAATATCCCTCACTAAATAATTTATATGGATCTTTATGAATACCTGTAATTCTATGAGAAAAATTTAAACAGTAATTAATTATTTACTAATTTTCTTATAAATTAAAACTAAGGAATGACTTAATAAAAAGGTTTTATTGTTATTAAATAATCAAAATATGTTTTGAATCAAAATGTAACATTTTACTTTTATATCTTAATAAATTAATATATATATATATATTAATATATGTATACAAATTGAGTTTCAAGGATATATGAGTATTATTTTTAATTGATTATTTTTATAGCAAATAAATATTTTATAAAATTATTATAAATAATTATTTCATAAAATTCAAGCATAATATATGTTATAATTATGATGTATATGATAATTATATAAAAAATGAAATGTTTTGAATTATAAAATGTAATATATATATATATATGATTATAATTAACTTTTTTTTATGAAAATTAAAGATACTAAATTAAATAAATAATAAGAGTTTTAATATATATATTTTTTAAAATATGACTATAGTATTGTTTTACTATATATATATATAGATGATGATATATATGTATTTTAATTTATAAAAAAAAGAAAAAAATAATGAAAAGAAATATTAAAAAAATGAATTCGGGTTAAAGAAAAAGGGTAACATGATATCACAGAGGTCTCCAGGTCACGTGGGATGAATTTGAGATAAAGACTTGGTCCTGGAGTCATCACACCGCCGAGGGAGTCCAATCATATGAGAGGGTTTGTCTTTGCGATTTGGGAGGTTGAGTCGCAAATGACGAGTTCCAAGAGAGGATCAGGAGGTCGGGCGGTGGTCTGGATCGTGTAGGACGAATGCGAGGCCAAGGTGTTTCGCGACTGACCAAGTATGGTCTAAGAACCGGTGAGTGGGATCTTTCTTGGTTAGTGTTTCATTTTTAGGTTTTATTTAACCAGTAAAGGTAGTTCTACTTTTCCAATCTCTTTTGGATTTAGGATTTGTCTTCCTCCAGTTCTCAGATTTTTAGATCCATAGGTATGTGTTCTTTTGTTTGTTTTTGTGTCTAATTTTTCATTTGGAATAATCATTAATGTTTTCTCATTTCATATCTCTCCGCAAATATTTTTCTAACCTCCATAGACCATTTTTATTTTTACTAGTTTTCTTTTTGTCTATGAATAAAAGATGTCTTGGATTTGGTCGATTCAGAAATCCCTGTAGTGTAATATTAAAATTGAATTTATCGATGTTTTCTGTTTCTTTGGATGAGTATGTCAACTAATTGCTTTGCTTTTCTACTTTTCCAATGAATCTGTAAGAAAATGAATGAATAAAAAAATTTTATTTTTTATTTTTCAATATTCTTCAACACTCAACTTACTTTGCAAGCTTGAGTATTCTTCTTTTTCTAGTCCACAAAGTTGGATTAAGCCAATTCTCTCTCTCTATCTCTGTATATATAAAAGTTATATATGTGTAAGTAGTGAAGGATTAGATATAAAATCCTATAGTAATATTCTAATGAAAAGGGAGTAAACCATTTTTTAGTCCATAAAGGAATTGTTGGGGGGTCCAAAGCAGAATATGATTTTCTTCCTCTTTGCAATATAAGTAAGGGATTTAATTTATTAAAATTACCTTTTAATTATATTATGATCCTTAATAATTTATTATAATTTCCTTTTATTAGTAAGGGATTTATTCTTAAATTCATTTTTAAGGGATAAAATTATATTTTCAATTATGGTTTTTTATTTTCAAATTAGTAATGAGTTGAATTTATCAAATCTGTTCTTCCGTAAGGATTTTTTTATTTTACAGGTCATGTTTTATTAAAGGTTGTGTAAGGGAGATTTTATATTTCATTATTCAGATTTTAATTACTTTTAGGTTTTGATTTTATGTTCATGAAGGCATATTCTATTTTTCATGTATTTTTCAAGCTATAATTTCTCAAATTAAAAATAGATTATCTATATATTTATTTTTTTATATCAAACTTGATTTTTAGTAAGGGGGATTTATTTTATTTCAAAAAATTATTAATTTTTAATATTTTCTTAGACACATAATTTATATACATTTATGTATGTAATTTTTATGTTTATATGTGAGAATTATACTATATACTTTATACATCTAAATCATGTAAGAATTTTTATGGGATTATTATCTTATATATTGCACAAGTTATGGTAATCAAATAAGTAAACGTATATGATTTTCTCAACATTAAAGATCTTATAATTTTTAGTTTTATAGTTTCATGTTTAAATAAATAAATAAATAAATAAATAAATATATATATCCTCATATTTTATGTACTTCAAAGCTTATGTGAATGGATTTTTACGTTTTAAGATAATTAACTTAAATTATAGATGTTATTACAATTTTATAAACATGTAAGAGGATTTCATTCATGATGGAATCCACTTAAACCACTTTTATATTTAAGGGTTATCATACTTTGATGTACATGTATGTGCAAATGACAATTGTCTATCTTAAAATTTTATCGTGATAATTTTTTGTGTGATATGTAAATAATTACTACTTAAGAGTATTATATAATGCAAAAGATAATTTTTAATTACTAGGAGAAGAGTTTATATTTTCATGTCTTCAACTTATGTATATAATTAATTAATAAATTTTATAATAAATGTATTTACTTAAGATAAACTTTTTATAAAATGTATTACATGAATTAATGAAAGGGATTTTGTTGTACATAGATGTTTAATGTTATTGACAGTTCATATAAATTTAAATGACATGAGTTTTGGTGATATCAAAACTCACTAGATATTTTAAAGAAAAATTAATATATATACATATACACAAGCATTATCTTCAAACCAAGGGTTAATCATTTATATATAGGAATTTTTATATTTTGTGTAATTTAATATAATGGGTTTCATCATTAAACCACTAATTATTTATCAAGGATCACTAACTCCATGTATGATTTATAATCCACTAATTTACTTATATATATATATATATAAACACAAAATTTTACATTTCAAATTTGATTTCATATTAAATCTATAAATGGATATTTTCATTTATCAAGGTTTTACAAAAACTTGAATTTATTCTGCACCGATGAAATCAAGGTCACATGTATTTATTTATTTATATAAGTATGAAATGTTTATTTTTCATGTAAATAAATAAATAAATAAATAAATAAATAAATAAATAAATAAATATATATATATATATATGACAATGGTTGGAAATTAAATGGTAATTTCCAAATCCTATGGTTTCTAATGATAAAATATTTACAATCTATAAAAATTTTATACAAATATATATATACTGATTTATGCATATGTAGATATATGCAAATGTTCCTATCTATTTGATGAATTTTTCCAAAATTAAAACTTAAGAGTTTGAGTTTATCAAATAATTTCATTCCATAAAGATGTACACATATATATATATATATATTATATAAGGATGAAATGTTTAAGTTTATATTTTATATTTTCATTTAATCACAATGTTTTAGAAAAATGCACATAACATGTCATTATGTTATTTTAAAATTAAGGATATTGCATATGCATACAATCATGGCCATATATCAAGAACAATATGAAAAACACCTTCCATTCATAATAAACTCATGGTTTAAAACCAATTTCAAGGTTTACTTCCAAGATTATCAAGAACATGGATTCCTTCAAGAATTGAAATGCTTAATTTTATGCACAAAATGTATTTATAGATCATGTATGCATTTATTTCATTATACTGATTATTTTTGAATTATAAATAGAGACAATTATTTCAAGTATGGTATTAATATTTTTATGATATTATATGGATTAAAAATTAAACTTTTCAAAGTGGTATGATACACTTTATATTGTTTAAAGATTATGTACCTCAAGAATTCATCAATAAATTTATTTTCATATATGATTAAGAATCAAATAAATCAAAGTGGTATGGCACAATTTTATTTAAAGACACATTTTTATTATACATATAAGGAATGCATTGGACTTCTTATGTGATGGGTGAGTCCCACTATAGCCTCTCGATGCATCGGTAGGTCTCATGAAACAAACTACGGTCTTGGTATGAGGCCTTGAAAAAATGGTTATTTATAGTCTTGGCATATGGCCTTAACAGTATGGTTATTTATGGTCTTGGCATGAGGCCTTGATAGTATGGTTATTTATGGTTATAGCAAGAGGCTTTGAAGGTATGGTTATGATGTGCCACATTATGAATTCTTTCATTATGAATCTAGTAAGTGAAAGTCCATGTGATTATTTGACTAGTAGAATATCCACGGTTAATGATCATTCTTTAAAGAACCTTTATTAATCAGTTTTACATTTTCAAATGCACATGGAAAAACGTTTTATATTTAAGTATATACTTATATAAAAAATCATCTATTTGAAAGGATTAATAATAAGTTTAGAAACTTATCTATTATTTCATGGTTTTCATTTATGTGTTGAATGATAAATGACATTGTTGCCTGTAAAAATTTTGAACAAATATTATTTCATGTGTAAATTTCTATATGCACCCCTGGTATGTCATACATAATTAAGTATGACCATTATCTAACTTATAGGTGGCATTTCATGCATTTTTGTTCAAGTGCGTTCATAATTAATAATGTTTTTTATTTGTAATTTTTAAATAAGAATAGAAATTATTGAGCATGGATTTTACCTAAAAATGAATTTCAATAACTTTCAAAAAATGATGATGACATGATATGAGAAAAATTATTTTGTTTTAAAGAAAGTGATTTAAGTATGTTTATTTATTTTATATATTTTTTTAAAAGGAATTTATTAATTGTTTTGAAAACCCCTTATTAGGCATTTTAAATGCTCACCCTACGAATTATAATCACTTTTACAGGTTTAGAAAACTTGCTACATTGAAACACTATTATGTAATATATAAGTTAATGAATCATTATTTTCAATTTGTGTATTTTGTTGAAATGCAAGTCATGTATCTAATTTTCCAGAATCTAGACTAGTAAAATATCCTCTGTTGTATTTAATGATGTATATTTATTCAAGTTTCTTTTATAAAGAAAATTACGCAGCATTTATAAGGGATGAACTTGGGTTTCGGGTTTGGGGTCTTTACAGTTAGTATTAGAGGAATGGCCTAGAAAAATTTGGAAATTAGATGTTGTCTAAGTGGTAGATTTTAGAAGTCTAGTGGTCCAAGTTTTTCTTAATTATAAAGATGAGAATTCATAATTTACTTAAGTCTGATAAACGATTTGTGTGGGTGTAATTAATTTTATGGGGGGGGGGGGAGAATGTAACACCTTAAAAAAAAATTAAATAGTAATTAATTATTTACTAATTTGTTTATAAATTAAAAATAATGAATGAATTAATAAAAAAGTTTTATTGTTTTTAAATAATCAAAATATGTTTTGAATAAAAAAGTAACATTTTAATTTTATATCTTAAGAAATTAATATATATATCTTAATATAAGTATATAAATTGAGTTGCAATGATATATGAGTATTATTTTTAATTGATTATTTTTATATCAAATCAATATTTTACAAAATCATTATAAATAATTATTTCATAACATTTAAGCATAATATATGTTATAATTATGAAGTATATGATAATTATATAAAAAATGTATTATTTTGAATTATAAAATGTATAATATATATATATATGATTATAATTAACTTTTTTATGAAAATTAAAGATACTAAATTAATAAATAATATGAATATTAATATTTAAAAAATATGATTATAGTATTATTTAACTATATATAAATACACGATGATATATATATATGTATTTTAATTTGTAAAACAAAGAAAAAAAATGGGGAAATGAAATTAAAAAAAAAATGAAATTGGGTTAAAGAAAAAGGGGAACAAGGGATTTTAGAGGTCTCCAGGCCGTATGGGATGGCTTCAAGATGAAGCCTTGGTTCAAGAGTCATCACACCACCAAGGCCGTACAATCGTTCGAGAGGGTTCATCTTTGCAATTCGGGAGGTCGAGTCATGCAGGCCGAGTGCCGAGAGAGGATTAAAAGGTCGAGAGGCGGTCCATATTGAGTAAGATGAATGTGATGCTAAGGTGTTTCACCACCGATCGAGTGTGGTACAAGCACTGGTGAGTGGAATCTGTTGTAGTTAGGGTTTCTTTTTCAGGTTTTCTTTAACCTAGCGAGGTAGGTCTACTTTCTAAATCTCATTCAGATTTAGGTTTTGTCTTCCTCTTGTTCTTAGATTTGTAGATCTATAGGGAGGTGTTCTTTTGTTTGTTTTAGTGTCCAATTTTTCATTCGGAATAATCATTGATGTTTATCATTTTCGATCTATCCTTCAATCATTGTCCAACCTCCATTTCCTGTTTGTATTTTTACTGATTTTCTTTTTATCTATAAATAGAAGATGTTTTTGATTTGGTCAATATAGAAATCTCTATAGTGTAATATTAAAATTTAATTTATCAACATTTTCTATTTCTTTTTATGAGTTCGTCAACTAATTTCTTTTCTTTACTGCTTTCTAGATGAATCTGTAAGAAAATAAATGAATATAAAATTTGTATATTTTATTTTATAGCCTTCTTCAACACTCAAAGTTCTTTGCAAGCTTGAGTATGTTTCTGTTTTCAGTCTACATTGTTGGATTTAGCCTATTCTATATATATATATATATTATCTATTTTTAAGAAGTGAAGGATTGACTATAAATCCCTATAGAAATTTGCTTATTTAAAGGGGGTAAACCATTTTTTCAGTCCAGAGAAGAAGAGTTGGGGGGTCCGAAGATGAATATGATTTTTTACCTGTTTGAGAAAAAGTACGGGGTTTCATTTTTTAAAATTACCTTTTAATTATCTAATTCTCATTAAGTATTTTTTATAATTTCATTTTATTAGTAAATGATTTATTCTTTAATTCATTTGTAAGGGTGAAAATTATATTTTCAATTATGGTTTTTCCTTTCAAATTAGTAATGAGTTGAATTTATCAAAGCTATTATTTCGTAAGAATTTATTTTTTATTCTACAAGTCATATTTTATTTAAAGTTATGTAAGGGATATTGTATATTTTATTATTTAGATTTTAATTATTTTTTAGGTTTTAATTTCATGTTTTTGTATGGAATATTCTTCTATTCATGTGTTTTTCAAGTTATATTTTCTCAAATTAAAAATAGATTATCTATCTATTTATTTTTATATAAAACTTGATTTTTAGTAAGGGGAATTTATTATATTTTAAATAAGTCTTAAATTTTAATATTTTCTTGGATAAATAATTTATATACATGTATGTATGTAATTTTTATGTTTATATATGAGTATTATACTATATAATTTTTACATCTAAATCATGCAAGAATTTTTATGGGATTATTAAATTATATATTACACAAGTTATAGTAATCAAACAAGTAAACATATAAGATTTTATCAATATTCAAGATCAAATAATTTTTAAGTTATTGAGTTTCATGTTTAAATAAATAAATAAATAAATAAATATATGTATATATATTTTCAAGTTTTATATACTTAAAAACTTATGTTCATGAATTTTTAAATTGTAAATGAATTCATTTAAATTACAGAAGTAATTCCAATTTTATAAACATGTAATTGGATTTCATTCATGATATAACCCACTAAAACCCCTTTTATATTTAAGGGTTATCATAATTTGATGTACACATATGTACAAATGATGATTTTCTATCTTAAAATGTTATCATGATAATTTGTTTATGATATATAATTAATTATTGCTTAAAATATTATATAATACAAAAGATAATTTACTATTTCCATACGAAGAGTTTATATTTTCAGGTTATCAACTTATGCATATAATTAATTAAGAAATTGTATGATCAATGTATTTACGTAAGATACACTTTTTATAAAATGTATTACATGAGATAATGAAATGGATTCTTGTGTATACGTATACACAAGTATTCTCTTCAAAACCAGGGTTAATCATTTATATACTGGAATGTTTATATTTTGTGTAATTTAATGTAATGGGTTGTCTCATTAAACCTCTAATTATTTATTAAGGATTAATAACTCGAAGTATGATTTCTAAACCATTATTCCACATATATATATATATATAAGTTTAGGTTTTAAATTTTATTTCATATTAACTCTAAAAATAGATATTTTCATTTATCAGGTTTTTTATAAAACATGAATTTATTCCACAATGATGAAATCAAGGTCACATTTATTTAAATATTTATATAAGTATTAAATGTTTATTTCTCATGTATATATATATATATATATGAAAAGGTTTGGGAATTAAATGGTAATTTCCAAGGCCTATGTTTTCTAAGAATAAACTATTTACAATCTATAATAATTTTATACAAATATATATACAAATATATATATATATATATATATATATATATATATATATTCTGATTTATGCATATATTGATATATGAAAATTTTCCTATCTATTTGATGATTTTTTGTAGAATTAAAAACAAAAGAGTTTGAGTTTACCAAATAATTTCTTTACAAAAATATGTACACATATATGTATATATATATATATATATATTTTACATTTATATAAGGATGAAATGTTCACTTTTATATTTCATATTGTCATTTAATTTCCATGTTTAAAAAAATATGCATAACATGTCATCATGTTATTTTAAAATTAAGGATGTTGCATATACATACAATCTTGGACATATTTCAAGCACAATATCAACACACCTTCCATTCATAATAAACTCATGGTTTCAAATTAATTTTATGGTTTACTTTTGATATTATCAAGAACATAGATTCCTTCAAGAATTAAAATGTTTAATTTTATGTGGATAATGTATTTAGAGAGCATGTATGCATTTATTTCATCACACTACTTATTTGTGTATTATAAATAGGGACAATTATTTCAAGTGTGGGATTAATATTTTTATGATATTATATGGATTAATAATTAAACTTTTCAAAGTGGTATGGGACACTTTGTGTCGTTTAAAGATTGTGTTCCTTAAGAATTAATCAATGAATTTATTTTCATTTATGATTGAGATTCAAATAAATCAAAGTGGTATGAGACACTTTGATTTAAAGACATATTTTTTTAGACATATTAGGAATTCATTGGACTTATTATGTGATAGGCGAGTCCCGATATAGAATCTTGATTCATCAGTAGGTCTCATGAGTTAAACTATAGTCTTGGCATGAGGCCTTGAAAAAATGGTTATTTATGGTCTTGGCTTGAGGGCTTGAAAATGTGATTATTAATGGTCTTGGAATGAGGCCTTGATAGTATAGTTATTTATAGTCTTTTCATGAGTCCTTGATGGTATGGTTATGATGTCTCACATTATGCATTCTATCATTATGAATCTATCAAGTGAAAGTCCATGTGATTATTCCACTAGTTGAATATCCATGGTTAATGATAATTCTCTTATGAAACTTTATTAATAGGTTTTAAATTTTTGAATGAACATGGTAAATTTTTTTATATTTAAGTATATACTGATATATCAAATCGCCTATTTTAAATGATAAATAATAAGGTTATAAACTTATCTATCATTTCATTGTTTTCATTTATGTGCTGAATGATAAATTAAATCGTTGCCTGTGTAAATTATGAACAAATGTTATTTCATGTGTAAATTTGTATCTACACCCCTGGCATGTCATACATAATCAAGTATGGTCATTATCTAAATGATAGGTGTAATTTAATGCATTTTTATTCAAGTGAGTGCATAATTTATAATGTATTTTATTTTTAACTTTTAAATAAGAATATAAATTCTTGAGCATGGGGTTTCCCTAAAAATTATTTCTAGTAACTCTTGAACAATGATGAGGACATGCTATGAGAGACATTATTTTATTTTAAATAAAGTGATTTTAGTATGTTTATTTATTTTAAATAATTTTTTTAGAAGGAATTTATTCATTGTTTTTAAAAAACCTTATTGGGCATTTTAAATGCTCACCCTACGAATTATAATCACTTTTATAGGTTTAGAAAACTTACTATGTTGAAAAATTGTTGTGGAATCTATATGCTGAAGAATAATTGTTTTCAATTTGTTCATTTTATTGAAATGTAAGTCATGTATCTAATTTTCCACAACCTAGACCGATAAAGGGTATTCTATTGTATTTAATGTTGTGTATTTATTCAAGTTTCTTTTATAAAAAGAATTACACAATATTTGTAAGGGATGAACTTGGGATTTGGGTTTAGGGTCTTTACGATACCTATATAGAAATATGTATATAAATCCAATTTTTTGGGGTGAATTTAGAGAAAGAAAGATAATGGGAACTGATCTAGCTCATGAAATAGTAGAGATTATTAAAATCATTCGAAAGTACATCAAGGCACCTTAGAGTCGAGAGAAAATGTATCCTTAAAATCATCAGGAAAATATTTAATATGATTTTTTTAGTGGGAATTCAAATGAATTTATTCATAGATGAATTCTATTATGTTTTTATAGAAGTAAAATCTATAAAATATGTATATTATCCCTTTATTTATTTTTTATTGAGTAGGGATGGTAGTGTATATAAGGCCCCAACCTTAAACCTTACTTAATCTTGAGTTATTACAAGATTACACATTGAGGATCTTTTCAAGTTTAGAGATTTAGAGAATTAGATCATGAAACTTACATTAAATTCCACTTTTAAACAAAGTGGGTACATAAAAGACAGTATTCATTCTTCCCATCAACAGAAACATATTTAAAATAAAACATCGATTATTTCTTGACACATCCTTGACACTATCATCACATCATGTACCTTTCCCTTGACCTGTGAAAAACATTTCAAAAAACTTGGGATGAGCATAAAAAGCTCAGTAAGGGTTATAAAAATATGGAAAGGAAACATGAGTTCATATATACATAAAAATGAAATCATACTTTACCCATAAAACATAGGCACTTTAACATACCTCATCAAATCATGAATAAATCATAGAAATCATAAGACATAAAAGGTAACTTGAGGAATTCATAACATTCTTACATAGGGAGTAACCCTCTTGGTTACGTTTGGAATACCCACCACAATATATTCCATAAATCTCTTTAGAGAAACCTTAACGTTTCACTCCTTCGCGTTACCCAATGCATTGGAGAGCTATATCGGGCTCACCCGCCCTTAGTTTATCACGGAACCACCCATATTCATAAACAATGCCCAAGAACCATAACATAATCATAGAACATAACTTAATCAAAATGGAAAGATAACATTCCCACATTGTAATAACAATATAACATTTTAAGATATTTAAATAATGAATCCATTCTAATAACCATTTTCAAAACCATTTAAAACACTTAAAAAAGATATTTTTGAATCAAAGTGTCCCATACCACTTTGAAGATTTTAAAATTTTAAACCATTAATATCCATATAAATAAAACCTTAAAACCATTTTGAAAACATGGATATTAATGAGAAATATTTATAAGTATAAATCCTTAAAACATTTAAAACGATATTTTAGTTAAAGGGTTTTTAACAAAATGAGAGACACTTGAATACAATAATTGAGGAATAACATTTAATCATAACTTTATAATATCATGAGAATAAATGGATTCATGATATAATATTCCAAAGGACAATATATACACCATATAATAGTGAATTGGTGCATAACAACAATGAAGTCTCAATAGAAATGTAAAATGAGATGAAATCCCTTATAAAGAAGGTATCCTTAAATTAAGGATAAATCAATCTCATAATTATGTGTGAAAAATATAAATACACCCAATATAAGTGGATATTAAGTGTAAAACAATCAGAGTTTATTCACATATATTCATAGAACGACATATTCAAGGAGTACAAGTTTATCCCAAAGAATCAAAATTGAGTTAAGAAGTTTCCTTGAAAAAATTTGACAACCTAACGACGCCACTACAAAATTCAGAAAATGAGTTGATGAGAGGTAAAAAGGGTATCTCATCACTTGGACATAAAATTTACATCAATAAGGATATAGAAGAACATATCCCAATATTACAATATGTAAATTAAATGACCCAACAAAAGAAGTCTTTTAAAAAGAGGAGGGTAAAAGGTTCCCTTACCGACTTGGGTATCTTTCGAAACATACACCCCATGAAAGAAGGACAATACAACATTGATGTAAATACTCATAAACAAAAGTATATTACACAAATAGTAGAATAATAGGCAGTAAATATACCACTCAAAGTAAATGGTGGCAAATGTAGCATAAATCTCATGGGAATAAAAGTGAGATGAAAAATCCCTTACGAAAACTCGGCAGCCTAACGACGCCACTTAAAACTTCCAAAAATGGATTGATGAGATCAAATAGGGTATCTCATAATATTAACATAAAATTTAAAGAAATAGGAATATAAAATAACATCCCCCAACATAACAAAGAGGAGCTTAAAAGAAGTGACATAAAGAAGAGTACTTAAAAAAAAGAGAGAGGTTAGATCTCTTACGAAAATTCGGCAGCCTAACGGCGCCACTCAAAACGTCCAAAATGGATTGATGAGAGAGAATAGGGTCTCTCATCACATGAACATAAAAATTAAAGTAATATTAATATAAAATAACATCCCAATAACAATAAATATTATCTTTAAAAGTAATGGCATATAAGAGTGTACTTAAAAAGAAAGAGAGGAGTAGGATCCCTTACCTCAAGTCCGACTTGTCTTGTTCGTTTCTTTATATTTCTGAATAATAAACTTTGGTAAATTTATAATTGACTAAGGAACTCCTTTATAGATTATTATTCAGTTCATATCACATATTATAATGTTATAATAATTGTTTAATAATGTTAGTTCATATCTGACGTTTTTGCCGATGTTTGGTACATGAGTCAAAAATGAACTTGTTTGAAAAAAGATTGCCCATGTAGTTATAAGTAAATAATTTCAAGAATAGTATTAATGATTAAAATATCATATATATCCAGTAAATATTTATTTTATACTATTCCATATCATTTGGAGATAAAAAACGAAAAGCACCGTTCATGGAGATGGTAGGCCGTATGTACGCATGAACGCTACTTTCATTTTTTTCTTTGTCATATTAATGGAATTAAAAATAAATGATATATATATATATATTATAATTACAGTATAATATATATGTTATATAGGTCACATATTTTCATTAATTTCATACTTTATACATTCCATGTATTGCATGTACGAGTCACATCACTTGAGGGGGCGGTAGTCCACACTTCCTCATATGAAATTATCGCATTTAAACAACATGAAAAGAATAAAGGTATGTTATAAATATAAAATAAATAAGCATATAGTAAACATAAATACCATATATATCATATATAAAATACAGTGACATCATAATGTCCACCTTTAAAGGTGTTAAAAGAATATTGAACAATCATCGTTTCGTGAGGCAGAAAATCGCCAACCACAGAAACAGTATGTTCTTTAACCATTAGACGAAGGTGTGTGTAAGTCTAGCTCGAATAATTCTTATATCAACATCCTAGTATATTGAAGATACTGTAGTTGTTACAAAAGAAATGAATAGAAAGAGTTTATGGGGTTGGAGAAGCAAAATAAAACAAAAGGACTCAAGTGAAGACATTACCTTAAAATCGGGTAACGCCTTTTGGTTTGAGCTCAAAGGCTTCCTTGGGAATACCTATGCCCAAAGTGAGGCTTCAAGGAGTTAGATAGGGATTTGGAGAGACAAAATGGGCAGGGTTTGGCTGAGCCAAAGGCTTTGGAAGTGTGGGTAAGGAGGTAGAGGTGGGGGCCTTTTATAAGAGGAGAGGAGGGGCACTCTTGGAAAGTAAGGAAATGTTACTTTATTTTAGAAAGAGTTTCGGATTTTAATGGTCCCAAATTGATGTGTTTCGAGTATAAGGTGATAAGGGTTATAAATCCACCCATACAATAGGTTTTGGACATGTGTAGGTCTTAGATTTTACATTATATTTCCATTTTATTTAAATCCTTTATTAATGAGGTAATCGCTGCATCATCATGATGTCATAAATAATTTAATAAATTTAATGTCTAAAAATTATAAAAAAATATCATGATGTATTAAATCTTTTTATATTTCTAATGAATATTTATAGTCCAAAAGATCATTTATGTAGACAAAATTAAAAATATTTTACTTAGGTGATACATTCTTTGTTACATTTAACATTCTTTAAAAATAAAAAGATAAAAAGTCACTCTCTCACAAAAGTGATTCCATGGGGCCCCCAAGGTTGGCACAAGGCATCCCATGGTCGGCCATGAGACAACCAGTAGCCTTAGGACACATGTTGTGGTCATTTTGTATTATTATGATATTATCTTATTATCTTTAACTACCCGATTACTCATTAATCAAGATAATTAAAGATAATTACCGTCGTTACTATTCATAATGTCCAAAAATAAAAGAGTCTTAATTACATAATTTGGAAATTCTGATTCCAAATATGTAATCCATTTAACAAATTCCAAACACATAAATTGCAATAATTAATTTAAAAAAAACTTCCCGTTGTCAAAACAAATAGCGGGTTTTTTAGAAACAATATTTATGAAAAGTTTGGCACTTGTTTATGACCAATTCCAAAGTGAAATTAATCCCAATGACCATAATTGGATTTAATGGTAAAAATATATTCCAATTACACTTTAAAACAAATTAAAAAGATAATATAACCATATAATTAAATTATATGAAAAAGCAGTTTTGATGTAAAATGCAGTATTTTGCACTATTCATTGAAAAATTGAACATTGTCAGAAAAATACCAAAAATTAACCCAAGGTAAATTTATATGTCCCAATCATAAATAATATGTTTATTTTAAAAAATAGAGCTTATAAAATTTTCAAAAGTTTGATTAAAAAAAAATGGTTTTCCATCAAAAGGTAGTAAAACAATCTTTTAAAAATACTAGTGTATTCAATGCTTAAGATTGGATTCATTTGTATTTTAAGCCTCTAAAATTTATTGAATAAAAGTAAAAACATTTAACACAGATATATAATCTTAATTTAGTTATTTATATTCATTCCTGTCAATACAACGGCTATGTGTTAACTACCATTTAAAATAATATTATTTTATTATTAGAGTGAAACGTAAGATTTCAAAGAAACTTGTTGTTGCATATTGGGTACGCCATCGAGCATAACGTTACCTTTAAAGTAATATTAATATTTTATTCACAAATATGGATAAATGTGAAAAAGTCATACTCTTTATTTACCTGGGGTGTTACAGTGTATCACTTGGTGCTTCTACTGAACCACTCTAAAGTTCAAAAGGTGCACACATATATATACTAAAGAATTAAATACTTGATCAATCACATGTATTAAACTAATAGTTATTACCAATGTATAATTTTATTTCCTTTGAATAATAATTGGGATAAATATTTTATCATTGAGATAAAGTATTACGAAACAAGACTACACATGTAATTAAAGTTCCCTAGAGTAATCGAAGATTCAAAGAAGCTACTTAGGAGCCTGAGGTTGTGATAAAACAAAGATAACATAATTTTTTATATCAAAGTATTTTAATTTTAAGGGAATAATTCAATTTAAGGGGGTTTGGGGGATAATAAGAAACCTAGAGTTTTTATAATATATTTCTCTTCAAATAAAATTTATTTGATATCTTATGATATGCAGAACCCCAGGTCCAATTGAACTGTAATATTGTATACAATTATAATGTATTTTTTAAATCTATATAATTTGTAGTAACTAACAAATTTTAAAAAATATGTATAATGGTTTATGATAATGAAAATATATAAGTATTTAGTTTTTAGAAATGTCATTTAATAATTTAAAAATACATTTTTCCTCAAAATGTATTATCCTTAATTTTATGATAAAATAATATAATTTATTTCCTCCACCTTAATAAAATTTATATAAAAAACTAACTTCATTTTTTAAATAATCAAATTGAAATTATCTTTTAGAAAATTTTTAAAAATTTTCTAAAGTGATTAATATTTTTAATAAATAGTAAAAATATAGATTTTTATGGAAACATGTTTTTTCATTTCAAGAATTTATAAAGTTTGATTTTTATTAAAATAGGTTTCAAAAGTAACATTATATAATTTATATATTTACTATTCTAATTAATTTAATGGGAAATAATTTTGTGTTATATTTTAGTAAAAAAATTGTTTATACATTAGAAATTTTTTTTTCTGAAAAATTGTTTTACAACACATTTTACTGGTTTAATATTAAATTAATTTATGTCACATTAGTGAATTTATTCTTGAAAAAATGATGCCAAATTTTGAATTAGGATATTGATATTTGGTAAATAGTTCCTTTTATTAATTTTTCCATAATGAAAAGTAACCATTGTATATTATTTTTCACCTCGATAAGAGTAAAATAGGTAAAACAATGTTTAAAAAATGAGATAATGTATCACAATTTACCCAAAACATGCCTTAATTTCATTGGATTATATATATTAAACCATATACATTAAAAATAATAATATATATATTTTTTGTTTCATTTTTCCTTAATAATATCATTTATATCAGTTTAGGTAAATAAAAATCCAAAATGTCAATCTCTTGAAATCTATATTAGTAATAATTTTACATAAGGTTAAAATGAGGATAATTTTAGTTATACTTGTTTATTTTAAAGTTTAATTAATTTTTATATCATGGTAGTTTAATTTAATTTTTAGAGATGAAATAATTACATTAAATTCATAGTTAATGTCAACACAGTCCATGCGGATACAACAGAAAAATAAAAATAAATGATATTAAAAACATAAAAAGCCATTTATTTTTGGATTAATTATAATCTAATATAAATTTTATGGTTAATTATATTGTAAAATTTATGGTAAAATATTTTATATCTGAATTAGATACATGTATTCATGTAAATGATGTCAAATTAAAGGAATAGATTCAAAAATGACATTAATGATATATCATGGTAAATAATATTTTATTAAATTAGTTCACAATCATTAAGAAAATGAATGAGGAAAATTAGGATGATAAAATTTCTAAAATTTCACCCTGTTTCCATTTTTGTTAAAATTTTAAACTTTTAAATATAATTATTACACTTTAATATTGAAAAATTCATTACTCCAATTAAGGTCAACATCTATTAACAATGGTCTTAAACAAAACGATAAGGTATAAAAGGACCGAAAACCTATATTAATTTTCTAGGATGATGATATTTTTAGGATATAATCATTTTCATCAAATTAATGGCTATTTGGAAGCATTATAACTTATAAAGACATTAATTATATTTAAATATTTTTAGTAATTCCAAGTGTCTCATTTCCATCCCTTTTAAAAGGTCACATATTCTCTTTTTTCTTTGTACCACATTAGTAAATATAGGTTAATAAAAAAAATACCTAATAACATTTTATAAATAAAATTAAATGAATTAAAGGTTATGGTATTCTTAAAATACCATTCCAAGTGTCCTTAATAAGGGACATAAAGGCGGCCTTCTGAAGAACATGTAATCTTCCTAGCCGACCTATGTGAATTTATTTATAATTTTATCTCTTATAAATATATGATATTAATAATAAAATAATAAATTTATTATCCTAAATATATTTAAATGTTATTATAATCAGGGATCTACCATTATCCACCTTCTTTTAAACCTAATGTGAAGTGAAAGTATCCCTCGTGCATACATGTGGACTACCACCTCCATGTAGTGATAAAATTCATTTTCCATTGCAATCACTCATGTATAGTTATTATGATGGGTTTAATTTTTATAAATTATATTTATATCATACTTATTATTATGTAATTATAATATCATAACTACCTTCTTATCTTCCAATTAATTTGAAAATGAAAACTTCTCCCATGCATACCTCTAGACTACCACCACCATGAAGCCATGCGATTTACTTTTCATTTCCACTTTAATGGATGATAATAAAGATAGATTAAATGAATATATATGATATAATGATTATTTTTAAAGGTGCATTATTTTTTAAATTTATTTATTTCTATCCATCGAAAATTGAAAACAATATTCATCTGTACGTATGAACTACTATCACCATGAAAGATGTAATTCATTTTTATATATATATCCTTTATGGATTAGACTCTATATATTTAATTAATATAAAATATATTTATTCATAATCAAAATTTTGTATATTATGTAAAACATGATGAAATTATAAGGACTACAACTACTGAACTAAAATTCAAATGAAAAAATAAAACTGTTATCACCTACAAATGATGGTTTTAATAACAATTTATTAATTAATGGGTGTTAAAAATTTATTAGTACATAAGATATGATATTATAAGTATTTAAATGATTTTTTATAGAATTTATATAAAAATATATTTATGATATGTAAGTTTTATTTTCTTTTAAGGAATGACGAACTTGAGGTAAGGGATTTTCATCTCACTTTTGTTTCAATGAGGTACAATTCATATTCACCACTTATTTCTTTTATGTGGGGTATATACTACCCATGAATTTATTTTATGATTAATTCCATTTAAATAATGGTGATTATAATATCTCTATAATGTTGTAATATTTTATTAAGTTTTTATTTGAAATGTTAACAGTGTGCTAAGGGAATTATGTTGCAATGTCATTGTTTACCGAGAGTATTTATAATTAAGTTTATGATGATGAAATTTATAATATAACTCTCAAGAAACTCATAAATATTATATTAATATTTTTATTTCTATAGAATACATGTTTTGCATTAATTTTACAATCATTAAGTACTAAATATACTGAAAGAACGTTTTTAAGGAAAATCGATTTAATTTTTCTCATTGGTCGAAAATATTTTTTCTTTAATATCAATGACTTCTAAAAAAATAAATATTGTTCTTAATATAATTCATTTATATACTAAATTAAATTTTACAAATGATTAAATTTTTCAAAAATGGTTTAAAATAAATATTCTTGTTGTTTTCCATATGAGGTATTTTGGATATTTTATAGAAAATCTAAAAAGGATCTTTGTTTAAACTTACAAAACATGAGATAAATTTCCTTCCATGATGACTAAAAATTTATTTGGATCCTCTTTTAAATGTTTCCAAAGTTATATTCAGTAATATTTTTTACTTAATATTTGGAATTTATTTATTGATTTTATATAAGTGGCATTGATGTGAAATGGGTAATTTACTATAAGAAAATTTTTAGTGATATTTTAAAAGAATTTTCTATATATAATAACATAAATTGATGTTATATATGATTTAATAGGTATAGGATTCAATGAAGCCATCCAGTTTTATTCTTTTCATAGATAATGATTATGATGATTAATGGGTGATTATGTAATACTAGTTTATTTCCTGCTTGATTATTACATTATTATGAAACCTTTATGAAAATATTACATTTTCTTAGGTTATGATATAATGAAATGTTTAGGAATCCTATTTCCCTTCCACATGATATTCTATGATGAATTTTTTATGATCTTATGTCACACATATGTATGATTAAAATTATGTTATGGGTGGGCCCATAACTATATATCCATTCATTGAATTTGGTAATGATGGATATATCATATGAACATTCATTATTTATTCCATAACTCAATATTTTGAGCTATGACATGTAGCATATAGTTTTCAAATTTTAAAATTATTTTTTAATCACTTGTGATTATGTTATTATTATGTTATCTTTAATAACTCCCTCTATTACCCTTAGTTAGAATCTGATCTCACCCTTTCATATATTTACTTTCACCAATTTATAGGAATATTCGTTAAGTATTATACATCTAATAAGGTTTTCACTAATTAATATCTTAGTGGGAGATATTGTATCTCACTTATGAATAAGTTTTTTTATGTATCCATGTTTCCAAAAAAAAAACTATAAAATTTTGGAAATTATTATATTTTAATGTATCGAATATTTATCTAATATGACGTAGTAGTTATGTATCAAAATTATCAGTCAATATAGGAATTGTTCTACGAGAGATATAAAAATTCATTATGCTTTCACTCATATTTACATATCTAAATTACAATAAATTACTAAAAAAATCAATCTTATAAAATAATTTAGATATATGAATTCAAAATATATAATATATTTTAATAGATAAATTATCATTTTATAATAAAAATACCTTTTAATATTTGTACATGTAACATGCTAAATTTTTTTATAGATAAAATATATTGTAAAGCATAAAAATGTATGTGTTGGGAAAAATTTTAAATGTATAAAATTTTCATTATAACTATTGGTTTATAATGAATAATAAAAATTATTTTCCTATAAAATCACTCCAAACAATTTTATGTTTAAAAACAATCTTTAATTAAAATAAAAGGCCAAAATGTGTTTTTATTGAAAAATATAACTTATGTCCTTAAAATGTAATTAATTGGATTTCTAAATTTAACATTATGTTTATAAAATGAATAATTTTACTTATTAAATATGTCTTTGACCAATTAAGATGTTTCATAAACATCAATGTTCTTCTTATATAATGGAAAAATTTATAGTATTTGTAAAAACTGTACTTTTTAATTGTCACATAAAATCCAATTATATCATAAATATCTTCAAAATTAACCCTAATATAATTTTAACATGATGAATTAAAAAATGATGATCATTTTAAAAATTTAAAATTATAATATTTATAAATTTAGAATTTAAATTAAAATAAAATATATAAAAAATGTATTTTTATTAAAATCTTCATTAAAAAAACTATTTATTCTTAATAATGCTTTGTATTAATTTTTTAATGATTAAATTATTATTATCTACCATAAATTTATTTATTTTTCTCATTTTATTATCTAATATGTTTGGGATTGTTTTATTTTAGTTGTTCATGTGGAAAAATCTATCAACATGGCGGTTATTTAAGAAAAAAAATTATATTGTAAAATATTTAGTCGTTACATTCAAAAACATTAAATATATTTCCACCAAATTATTTTAATTATTTCTCATTGATGAATGTATTTGAGTGTATTAATATTTTATTTATTATTTGGGATATAACTTATAATATTAAATATATGTAACTCCCTTAGGATATATATAGTTACTTATCTTTCCATAAACAATATAAATATTTCATACAATCATATACTCAAGTATGTATATACCCTAATAATAAATTCTATAAAATATATGTTTCTCAAACATAATTTTAATATATAAGATATTAAAGCATAATGAAATCCTATATTCTTCAAAAAATTGACTTTATCTTTATCTTTAAAATGCATTAACTATTATTTCCTAAAACCATGCACCATTAAATTTCTATCATAATTCCAAAAATTATATTTAATTCACAAAAAATATCACATATCACTTTTTTATTAAATCAATAATAAATTAAAATGATATCAATAATATATAAATAACTTTTTATGAAATCAATAAAACATTTATTACCTCAAGATAAAATTTATATTAAACCTATGATTTATCCACACCCCAATATGTGTCCTTTAATAGTTCCCCCCCAAAGATAAAATTATATTAAAAATAAATTTTTAATGTTATTAAAACCATTTAATATATATTTCCAAAACTATAATGAAAAACTACTAATGTAAAATCCTTAAACATTTCATATAATTCAAAAAATATTTATAATATAGAAGAATATTATTGATAAATATTACTCTCTAATGAAAATATTTAAGAGGATAATGAATTAATTTATATTAAAATTTCAACTTAATTACCTTATATAACATTATAAAGCTATATTTTTCCATTATAATTGACATATACTAATATTCTAAACCATACCTTATTTGGTTATATGACATATTGGTTTCTAAATACATACATTTCTCAGATTCCATTCCATGACCCAGTTTCAACCATATAATAAAACCAAAATAAAAATTATACTAATAAAAAAAATATGGATAATAAAACATCAATATAAAGATATATTCTAATATAACACCTTCACATTTAACATATGATACATTCATTTAAACCTATGACTATATTTATAAAATCCATTGTTATCCATGGAAAATTTCCTTATAGGTACTCTAAGCTAGTTAGTTAACCTCATACTAAAATCCTTCATAATGGTTTATTAAAGATAATTTAACATAACCATAGCATATCCCCTAGGAGTATAATACTTGTTTTGAAGTTAGTACTTATTTCTGTGAACTTGGTGATGATTTATTTAATGCACAATATTCTTTTTTATGGTTATTACCCCAAGGTAAATATGTTCTAATGCTTCCATCCACTTATAAGTTTTAGACTGTGAAGTTGATCCTAGGAAAAAACAATCAATATAAACATTAGAAAAACTTTTGAATGTTTTCATATACATAGAAATATCCCTTATAATTATCCCTAGGGTTTTTACTAAATTTATCTAATCATAATCATAAATTAAAAAACTAATACCCAAAAAATACATAACATCCATTTGATACTTTTACTCCCCAGAACAACACTACCAAGTATGGGGATGAAAACACATAGTTTTACAAAATTTACATTAATTACAAGAAATATGGTCTATGGTAAACAAGAAAAAGATTACTATTAGTATTAAATCTCAAAATAATCTCACAGAACTCATAGACTATTATGGTTTGGTGTATTTAAGTACCATTTACATAGGAAACATATTTTGTACTACATGTGAACATTTATACATAACTGAACCATACTAGAATCCATTCTATACTTATAATAGTTTAAATTAATATTCAAAACATAGGGAATGATAGCATAAGAAAGTTGTGATATCAGATTCCTAGTAAGTATAAATAAAAGTGACAATAACCAATGATTACAAGTGTTCAAAAGATAATAATATGGGTATAATCATGATATATAATTAGATTATACCAAAAAACACATAGAACATAAATCATCATAGAAGAAATGGAATAAAATAAGAACATATCATTAAATTATCACACATTAATGAAATGAGGAATAATAGATAATTATTTCATAACCATATTTATATAGAGATATCACCTTCACTAGTCACTCACTTTCATCCACACTTCCGGAAAACAAAATTATGTCTGTCTATACATTACCTACATGAGTGACACATTTTCTCCCATACATGCGTGTAAGTAATTTTTTTCATTATATACATATCTTATGAAATTTAAAATTTTATCTAATGAATTATAGGGATATATAACTCCACACTAGTAATTTATCCATATATACATGTTCTATAAGATATACATCATTATTCAATTCATTAGGAACACATATAAAGAAAATTATTTTCATTCAACACATCCTAAAGAACCCATGGAGTGAAAATGGGTTTCAATCATCACATAATAAATAACCCATGGAATGAATATTAGTATCATATACCCTTAAAATGGATTCATATAATGCAACAATTAATTATTCTGTTAATAATCACATCATGAAAAACCAATGGAAATTATGTGGTTGTATAAGGATATTAGGAAACATTATAGGAAAATACCCTTATATCAAGATAATAAACTGTATGTTATTTACACCATATATATATATGGTATATGGTTAATATAATAATTTTCATAATCAATTTATGTTTATCATCATGGACAAAAAATTCCAATCAAATAAAATAAATAATTAGTTTTCACAAATAAAATGCATTAGATGAAAAGTTAGGCCTATTAACTATGGATTCTTAGAAAATAAAATGATATTTATGTATAATATATTTGAAATAAAAGAAAAAAGAATAATAAAACTTGAAAAATAAGGTTTATGGAATCATTATATTAATATCTTTGATCAAGCATAAGTTTTATCAATGGATAATGAATTAGCTAATACACACATTTTTAACAGTTTTAGTAAAATAAAATTGGATTAAAGAAATATTCATAAAATTTTGAATGCATTTAAAAAATAATATTTTCTATACTATGAGAAATTTATTTTAATTTATAAATATATAACATGTAGGAGAAAGTTTCAAATAAAATTAAAAAGTTTTTGGAACGATTTGTTCACATGAAGGAAAACATAAAAGTATATTTTGGAAAACATTTTAAACATCATAAAAAACTATGATATTATGGGCCCTTTGATGATTTATTTTCAGAAATTTTAATTGAATATTAATAAATAATTTAATATTTTTATACTAAAAATCAATAATATTACCTTAAAATACTAAAATTTATTCAAATGAAAATTTTCATTGAAGAAAAAACAATTTATCTGAAAGGATAAGAAAATATTTTAAATATTTTAAAATATCTTTGTCAAAAACTCACATCCTGAATAAATTAAAAAAACCTAATTTTAAAATGGGGAGAATAAAAATTTTGTGGTCACATTATATAACACATAATTAGGTTTCCAATTATGAAGGATTACATCTGCAGGAAAGGAAAATGTGGATAAGGAGGTGAAATCGTCATTTGAGGATGTGATTTATTCTCAACAATGATATATCATTTATGATTGAAATTTTATGAAGGTAAAAGATCTTAATTAGAAAAACATTTAAAACCATATTTGAAAAAAATATACTATTAAATAAATTCTTAATGTGGATGTATCCAATCTTGGAAGAAATATTTTTTGGAGGATACATTATAATTTAACTGAGGGATTTGAGTTAACAAAAAACCATGTGACATTGGTATCTTTTGAATAAAAATCCATTTAAGTAAAGAACATGATAAGGATTATAAAACATGAATAATTAAATGAATATGTTAAAACAAATTTATTTTCCAATAATCATACGTTATCAAATTTTCATGATGCATAATATAATTTATTTCTCAATAAATTAAATATTAGACAAGGAACTACTTACCTTAATTCATTACATCCACTAAGGAAATTAAATCACTTGTATACCAAAAATATATATCATAGTCATATATTTTATTTCCTTTTTCATATATATAAAATTTTATAAACATCATTTATAATTATTCATTGAATTTATATTAGTTACTTATTTAATATTTTCAATATTGACTATGAGTAATTTTTATCTGTTTGATCTAGTTCCATTACAATAGTGTTGTTATTCATAATTATCCAAAAATTTCAACATTATATGAAAATAAAAGGCACTATAATTAATTATTTTTAGCTATATATAACATTATAATTTCATGTTATTGATTTTTTTTGTTATGATTCATAAATATGAAAATCAATGATGATCCTGTTTCATTGATCTTTAGCGAACAAATGTTCCAATTTCAATTAACGTGTTTAATATAAATTTTACCATTATAGAAAAAAAATAAAATCACTATTTACTTATTTATATAACATATTATCATAAATTAATTTATCATTTTCATCAATGATATTATTTTATTGCAATGTTCATAAATGTGGTTTGATTGGCCCACATATTATCATACCATAATTAATGGATGATTATGGTTATGATTTTTTTTTATTTTGGAATAATATCATTATTATACAATTATAATGATATTATTTACTTATTTTTATGTTTTTAAATATTATTTTGATTTATTTTAATAAATAATAATTAATGTACCAGAAAACTGAGATTTGCTTCCTTGTGAAGGCGGTAGTCCAGACAACGTATGGTTAAAGCTTTCATTACTCAAAGAATGAGATGGAAATATGGTGGATTATAATTTTTAACTTTTTAATAAAAATAATATTATATATTTAATTTTTCTTTAATTTCTATACTTATAACCATATAATATAGACGGTGGTGAAACAAAGGAAGACATCACTTTGTGGAGGTTGTAGCCTGCACAACGAACAAATGATGGTTTCATTTGTCTGAATGAAAAGGATCTAAGGCTATTAATATTTATAGCCATATCATAATTACATATAGTATAAAAAAATAAATATGATATTATACAATAATTAGGAATATATATTTGGGAATTTAGGAAAGAAAACAAATTGAGTTAGGGAAGAAATGTACTCATGTTGAAGACTTGGCCTATCCATTGAAAGAATCTATGGAAATAGAGGTCATTGGATAATATATTTTGAAAATATAATCAATAAAAATTTATAGGATTATTAATCATTGAAAAATGTATTTTTTTCAAAAGTAAATATACTTTTTTGTGAAGTCTTGATGTGGTGATGAGATCCCCCTTTTATAAGTGGAAAGAATGGTTTTTTTGTAAAACTTGAACTTCAAATAAAAAGAGCACATTATTCACATGACAATAGGAATAAAAATAGGGAATAATGTATTTTTGGAATAGGTAAGGTCAATAATCACTTAACCATCCATTTTAATACATGTTATAAATGTGTTTTATATCCTTTACTCATACAATTTTCACTTTTACTATTTGTGGTTTTATCTCTCTAACATGAATTTACCAATATAATTTACATTTAATTCCTAAAAATAAAAGTCATAATTAAATAATTTTGACCAAATTATTCCCAATAAGAAATTAATTTTATTAGATAATATTTATTTAGGTAAAATCAATTTTAACATTAACACAACTAATTATTATTATTTTTTTATTTTTTAAAAGGAATTTTTATGCTTTTGATTTGTGTATAGGTTAAAATTATAAATGAATTTTATTTTCATGATATCTATTGGATAAATAAAAAGATAAATTATATATATCTTCCAAATAAGTTCAAAACCAAATTTTACCAATATAATATTTAATTAAATAAAATTACCAAAAACTGTTTTCATTTAAAAATTTTACTAAAGCCCCTAAAATGTTAATCACAGGTTTTCAATATTAAACATATTAATTTTAAAATGTTTAGTTTTAATTATTAAATAAATATTCAATGAAATGGTTTTATATTATTATATATATTTATTATAAAATGATAAAATTTACAATTTTGGTAAAAATAATATTTTTCACTTTTCATAGAAAAATATTTTATTTAAAAACAAAATTAAATGTGAGAAAGTTTTTACAGGAAGAACTGAAAAATTAATTTATTTTAAAAAAATTATTATTTAAAAATTTATAAATTTAACTTCTAAAATAATATACAACATATAAAGAAAAACTGATTTTGTTGAAAAATTACCTTTTAAAACATTGAATGTCCATACTCTTATTATTTATTTATTTATAATAGATTGAAATATTTTTATCTGTCTTATGTTTGATACTTATTATAATTTTCTTATAATATAATTCTTGGATATTTTTAGTTTGTATTTTTATGTGGAACAACATATAAAAAATATGTTTATTTAAATGAAAATAATATATATAGTAAAATCATATATATTTGAGAAGGTTTTAAATAAATGGTGATAATAATCATTACCTTCTCAAAATATTGACGACATGTTATTATACATGGTGTTATACCTTATTCCAAATTTTAATCTAATGATTTATTCAAAAATTAATATTTATATTGGTGATTTTTAAAAAAAATGATGCCCTAAAATGGTCTTTGTCGAACATTTCCACCAAATTGAGTGCGTACCTTATTCAAAAATGGGACATCATAGAATTTCATTTATTATATACCCTAAAAAAATTCCATTACTAAGTATTTCATCTATCCTCTCATAAAATTTGGATTTATATATCAAATATTAATTTCTATGAGAATCATATAACATAAAACATGGATACTATATTAATTTGAAACAATAAATTCATAGAGCAAGGTAAACATCAAATTATTACCTAGTTATTTCAGTCCAATTAAATGTAGAGAAAAAATAATAGATTTGATCTTCATGTATAACCAATATGGAATTTATTAATATAAAAACATAACTAAACATATATTTTATTGGTTACTTGGTAAACTATAAGTATTTATTTCTACTATAGATAACATAAGACGAACATTTCTAGGATTCCATCAAAATTTATGACAGTTGGGATCAATTTTATTTGTAGTGTCCTTGACATTATGAAATATTACTTTTTAAAAAATTAGCTGAAGTATTTATCTATGTTATATTCCAATGGAGTTGAAGGGTGGGTGGTGGAGTTGTAGAAAAAATTTTAGATGGGAAAGATTTTTTTTGGTTTGGAAGTTAGTGGTGTGTCCCAAAGGTGTCATCTACAACACAGAGAGACTGAGTATAGCGTAGAGACATAGTGGTGGATTTTACTGATTTTTCTATTTTATTGATATATATTATTTATAAACAAGACTATGGTGTGGATTCTTGAGGAATGATATTGTTAGTTTTCTTTATTTTAGGGTAGGTTCATTATGGATATTGTTTGTGCTTACCCTTTTTCTTAGAGGTTGAATTCTGAAGTGTGGTGGTTTTAGTTGCACTAAGGACCCTCTTAGAGTTTATTGGATAAAACAATGGACCACACTATATTTATTAAATAAATATTTTTTATAACCCAAATACTTTACCTTAATTTTCTTTTAGATTTTTTGGATATCTTTGTAATGCACACATCACCCGATTTACACAAAACACTATTCAGTCACTTTTTTTATAGTCAATTAAATTCTGAAACTTTTAAAGAGTTAATTTAGTAAATTTATATATAATATTTCCAATTAAATATTTTTACACTCATATAATATATTTTATAGGAATAATATAAGAACAATCCCACTATTACACACAAAATAATATATTTTCATTATGACATTTTTATCGATTTTTAATAGAGAACCTAATTTATATAACATTTTTGAACTTTTATGGATTATATGTGTGAAAATAAATTAAATATTTGACATTGAAACATAAAAAATTATTTTATGGTAATTATTTTGGTATTTTTCTGTGAAGATTTATTTTTAATGAATAGTAAAAAATACTTAATATTAACTCAAAACTTCATTTTAATCTATTTAATTTATATGGTTAAATTATATTTTATTTTTTTGAACATTAACTAGATCAAATTTTTATCCATTAATTAAATTTATTTAATTGGAATCAATTTATCTTTGAAATTAACTATAAAAACATAGAAAAAATTTCAAACGTTTTTACATTAAGAACATGTATTGTTGCCCCGCCAGTGGGATTAAATTTAAATTAATTTATGCCAATTATGTGATTAGAATTTGAAAAAATTGATTCTATATTTTTAATAAGAATAATATTTTATATATAATAAGTTTAACTTAGTTTTTCACCAAAACCATTAGTGAAACTGATTAAAAGTAATTAAAACGATTAAGGTAAAATGAAGCTTAATAAGGGAATAAACCTTAATCTTAAGGGATGAAATGACCTATAAAATTTTCAAAGAGTCATTTTATGGACATATTTATACCATATACTATATTTTATCAACTATTTTACCTTATTGGGTCCACTTTCAATGGGTGAAATGTGGGTGGAATTTTCTTTCCCAAAATTTACTAGAGTGCCACTCCTCCTCGACTATAAAAGGCCTCATTCAATCGCACTTACTCACACATATAAAGACATTTTTATTAACAAATATGTTCTCAAATATCTCATAAACATACCAACTCATCATATTAACTTTTACATGAAAAAACATTCATCCAAGTAAGCCCTTTGGTTCAAACTAAAAAGATTTACCTGATTTAGAGGTAACATCTTTCCATAAAATCTTTAGTTTTATTTCCATTATCCACCCCTAAAGTTTTATTATTAGATTATTGTATAAAAAAAATTATAATTAATATACTAGGATGTTTTTATTCTATGGTTTTGACCTACACTCACACACACTTCCATCTAATGGGTAATGAACATATTGTTTACGTGTATGATGAACCACCGCCTTGCAAAATAATTATTGTTAATTTTTACTTTACCACCTAACATGGGAGTAATTAGAATAGAAACTCTGTTTATATATGATATATGTGATATTTATTATTTCCTTATTCTTTTTTAAATCTTTTATAACACATAACATTAGAATTTCCATTTTGTGTAAATATGATAACATCATTTATGGATGTGTGGGATACCACCACCTCAAAGTGGTGTGACTCGTTCAAGCTATACATGGAATGAATAAAGGATGATTTTAATAAACCTCTATAACCTATATATTATAATATAATTAGAATATACATATATATCATTTACATTTTATTATTTTAATATAAAAAATAAATTAAAGTAGTGTTCATGCGTACATACAACCTACCATCTGCATGAACGGTGCACTTTATTTCTTATCTAAAAATATTACAGACTGTTATAAATACATATGCATAGAATATATAAGATAATTAAGTCATGTTATGAATTATATATATGATTAAATCATGATCTAATTAATTGGAGCAATAAGTAACAAATCAAAACATACTTGTAAAATTTAGGCAATTAACACCCGAAATAGTGAAAATAATGAATGATTGTTAACAAAAGGGTAATAAGATATTATATAAAGTTATTATATGATATTATAAACATTATTATGATTATTTTATAATTTATTAACATATTTTAAACCACTATATATAGGATAAAGACCACACAATAAATATGATGTTTAAGGTAAGGGTTTTCATCTTAATTTACATTCCGTTAGACTTATTTGTTGTTATGTGCATAGTTTCTTCTATATGTGTATATACTGACATTTTTCATACTATATCATGAATTATATTAATTAAATTATATTATATTACTTCCATTTTTATTAAATAATGAACACTCTATTTTAATGCACTCAATGAATAGAGTATTCAAGGAAAATCATAATGATTTTTTATGGTATTCATTGATGATATTTTGGTGTATTCTAAAAGTTATAAGGAAAATGAAAGTAATATTATGATCATTATTAAGACTCTTATAATGAATGAGATATATAGAAAATTTATAAAGTTCCATTGTTGTCATTAATAAGTCTCTTTTCTTGGTCATATTGTCTCTAAGGATGGAATATCAGTTGATCCTTAAAAGACAAAGCTAGTGAGAGAATGTCCCAAAACAACAATCATAACCGTGGTACATAGTTTCATGGGTTTGGAAGGAAACTGTTGGTGATTATTTCAATTTTTTTCCAATTATATAATCCTTTAACCAATCTTACATGTAAAGGGGTTAAGTTTTCTTGAAAAAAGGAATGTAAAGAATGATTTGATGAACTGAATAAAAGATTAGTTAATGGTCTAATTTTGAATCTAATATCTAGGATTGATGGGTTTTTCATATTTAGTGATTAATTAAAGAAGGGAATTTTTTGTGTCTTAATTAAAATAGATAAAGTGATTGCTTAGGAATCAAGGAAATTGAAGTGACATGAGCAGAACTATCCAACCCATGATCTTGAGTTAGAAACTGTAATATTCTCTTTGAAAATATAGAGACATTATCTCTTTAGAGAAATATGTGAGATATGTATAGATTATAAGAGCCTTAAAGGCATATTCTCTAGAAATATCTCAACATGAGACAAAGTTGATATATCAAACTACTGAAAGATTATGATTTCTCAATACACTACCACTTAGGGAATGAGAATAAGGTAGCAGATGCTTTGAGCAAGAAGGATCATGGAGTTCTTACCTAAATGAGGATTGAGAAGGATCCTATGTTCATGGATCTAGTAAATAAGGATATGGAAATTTTAATGGAAGGTGATACATCAATAATTTATCAAATGATTGAAATGCCTTCTTTATCGGAGAAGATAAATAATTCTCAATCTAATTATGAGTACTTTTAGATGAAAATTAAAGGCGTGAAAAATGGAAAATTAGTAGACTTGGCTTGTGAAGATGGTGTTCTAAAAGTTGGAAAGAGTCCATGTGTTCCATATATACCTAATATAAAAAGGGAATTTTTGGATGAATCCCATAGATCAAATTTCTCTATACACCTTAATAGCATAGAATTGTATAGGGACTTGAAGGAACATTTTTTTGGGGAAGAAATGTATCATCAAATTGGTGATTATGTATCCAGATGCTTGGTTTGTCATTAAGTGAAAGCTGTGAGGCAGAATAAAAAAGGATTCCTACAAAATCTTCCTATTACTGTGTGGTAATGTGATAAAATTACCATGATCTTTGTCATAGGACTACAAAATACTCCTAAAAGGAACGATGCAATATAGATTATCATTGACCGACTAAAGAAATATGTATATTTCATTAATATAAGATAATAAACATCTCTTGAGTTCCTCTTAATTCTCTAAATTAATGATGTTGTAAGACTTTATGGTTTACCACTATACATTGTTTCTGATTAGGATCCCCGTTTTACAACAAAATTATGTAAAATTATTCACAATGATCTCAACACTGAGCTTCATTTGAGCACTGATTGTGATACTCAAACTGATGGATAGTCTGAAAGAACAATTCAAACAATGGAAGACATTTTGAGGTCATGCTCACTAAACTTTTATGGTATGTGGGATTAGTACTTACCTTTGGTAGAGTTTTCTTACAATAATAGCTTCCATTCAAGTATTCAAAGAGCCGTATAAATTGTTATATATAAAGGGATGTCGTACTCTAACTTTTTGGGATGAAATCGGTGAATGGAAACTCATAGAACTATAAATTGTTGAAGAAATGAAAATAATGGTAAAGGCTAATCGGTATCATATTAAAGCGGATCAAAGTAGGAAAAATAACTATACTAATAACTAGAGGAAAGATTTGGAATTCTAAATGGGAGATCATGTTTTCTTGAAGATATCTCCATGGAAGGGTGTTATAAGGCTTGGAAAGAAAGTTAAACTGAGTCCTAGGTACATCAGATCCTTCAAAATTCTTGAATGAATGGATTCATTTCTTATCATTTGGAAATGCTAAGAAATCTCTCAAAGGTACACGATGTGTTCCATATATCTATAATAAGGAAGTATATGTCTGACCCAACACATGTTATATCCTATGATAAAATTTAGTTGGAAACATACATTTCATACTATGAAAACTCCATATATATTCTTGATACTAGAGAGAAAATATTTAGAAATCGTACAACTCGTCTGGAAAAGGTACTCTAGAGAAATAAAAAAATAGAAGTGGAATCATGAGAACCAGAATATTCTATGAAAGAAAAATACCCACATATTTTTTAAGGAAATACCAATGAAATTTAGAGGAATAATTTTTTAGGTGGGAAGAATGTATCACACCATGTCATTACCATATTTCACTTTATAATTTTTTGATAGCTTTGCAATAAACACAACACTTGATTTACAAAAAAAACTATTTAGTCATGTTTGTCTTAGTAAATTAAATTATAATACTTTTATATAGTTAATTTTAAAAAATTATATATAATATATCCAATAAAATATCTTGACACAACGAAAATATATTTTATAGGCATAATATAATAACTAACCCAATTTTGTACATAAAATATTATATTTTTATTTAGGAATTTTTAATGCTTTCTAATGGGGAACCTATTTTAAAAACAATTTTTGGAAATTTTATATATTATATATGTCAAAATAAAATTCATATTTGATATATAAACATAAAAATTATGTTAGGTTAGATTTTTGGTATTTTCCTATGAAGTTTCATTTTTTTTAATGAATAGTGAAAAATACTGAATTTTAACTCAAAAATGTTTTTCATCTAATTATCTCTAAGAATAATTATATTTTAAATTGGTTTTAAATTTTAATTAGATAAAATTTTTATCTATAAATACAATTTAGGTCATTGGAATCAATTTCACTTTGAAATTGACAATAAAAACAAAGCAATCTTTCAAATGTTTTTTATTTTAAAAACCCACATTATCGTCCCGTCCATGGGATTAAATTTAATTTAATATCTTCCAATTATGTGGTTGGAATTTGAAAAAATGTATTAAATATTTTTAATCATAATTATTTATAATTTTAATTATGTAAACTTAGTTTCTTACCAAAAATATTAGTGAAACTAATTAAAATTTATTACATTGATTAAAGGAAAATTAAGCTTAATAACAGACTAAACGTTAATCTTAAGGGATAAAATGACCTATAAACTTTTACTAGAGACATTATATGGCCATATGTCGACCCTATACCCATATTTATCTAATTTTTACCATTATTGTATCCATGTTCATTGTAAAAAATGGAGATGGAATTCCCTTTCCCAAAATTTACAAGAGTGCAACTACTCCTCCACTATAAAATGGTATCCTCTCCTCCCACTTCATCACAACTATCATTCCACTTTTACCCAACTAGGATATTCCCAAATAGCTCCTATATATATATATATTCTAATCCTATAATCCTTCCCTTGGGAATAAATCCATCCAAGTAATCCCTTTGGTTTAAACCAAATGGAGTTACCTGATTAGAGGTAACAAATTTCTATAATCTCTCCAGTTTTATTTCCATTATCCACCCCCAAAATCATATTATTAAATTATTATATAAAAAATAAGCATAATAAATATATTATGATATTTTTATTCTAATTATTCATTTTAAACTTAGAAACACTTCCATCTAATGGGTAATTAACATACTGTTTATGTGTACGGTGAACTATCGCCTAATAGAATAATGATTGTTCATTTTTCCTTCACCACATCTCATGTGGGAAATTATGATGGAAAATATGTTCATATATGATATATATGATATTTATTATGTATTTATGTTTCTTTAATTCTTTTATAACATATACCATTATACTTTCCATTTGGTGCCAATACGATAACATCATTTTTGAAAGTGAAGAATACCATATCCTCAAAGCGATGTGACTCATTCATTATATACATGGAATGTATAAAGAATGGTTTTAGAAAACCTATTTAATATATATAAAATATATATGAAACTATAATTATAATATATATATATATTTATCATTTACTTTTCATTCCTTTAATACAACAAATAAATGACAGTAGTGTTCATGCATACGTACAACCAACCGTCTCCATGAATGATGCACTTTATTTCTTATCTCCAAATATTATTGTATATTCTAAACATAAATGAACTAAATATATAATATAAAAAAAATTCATAGTTAAAATTATATAGATTATTAAATCATGACCTAAGTAATATGAACAAAATGTTATAAGTTAAATCATATTTGATAAAACAAGGCAATTAACACCAGAAATAGTGAAAATAATGAAATTTTATTAAAAAATGGGCAATAAGATATTTTATAAAGTTAATATATGATGTTAAAAACATGATTATGGTTATTTTATAAGTTAGTAACATATTTTAAACTACTATAAATTAGTATAAATACAACATAACAAAAAGGAAGGTTATGTTAAGGGATTTCATCTCAATTTACATTCCACTGTAACCTATTTATTGTTATGAACCTAGTTTATTTTATATGATGTATATACTTCAATATTTCATGTTATATCATTAATTTCATTAATTTAATGATATTATGAGTTTAATTTAATGATTATTTATTGATATATATTTTGATTTAAATGTTTCAATGTGATATGGGGCACATTGGAATGTTTAAGGATTATTTTCATCAATAATGTGTTTAATAATCACCATTGCAATTTCACATAATTTTATTTTTTAACTTTATCTTGAAATAATATCTCCCTTATGAATATTTTTATAGTACATTATATTTTTCTTAATTATCTATATTCTCATGTAATGGATATTACTATTTCCAAAACTATATATCATTTTCATATAGTGTTCACTTTGACAGTTATTTGATTAATTAAGGAATTATTGTTAAAGCTATATCATTTAGTCAATATGAATATTTAATAAGACTATGGTATTTTATTTAAATTGATTATTATATTTTAATAATTCTTTGTAAATTAAATTTTTAATGCAACCCAGCCATTATATAGCTTATTGAAGTATCATTAGGTTCTCATAAGGCGATTAATTTATCTAAATTAAAGAGTTTTGTACCTGTAGTTTTAAAATTTTCAGAGGATGTATCATGATAGTATAGGTCCTAATGTGAATTTTTTATGATGTCCAATAATTAATAATTTCATTCATTTATATTTCAGTTATTATTCATCCATGATATTTTTCATCAACATATCTATAGATACATTTAATTTTCAGTTCATTAATTAAATGGAAAGTGTTTCAGATTCATACCTTTACATATCAAATATTTCTTATCTAGTTATTTTAATGGTATGTTTTATTAGTTATTTACCATTAGACATTGATTTATACTAACTAATTCATTATTTATTCCACTTTATTTATGCTTATTTAGAATTTGAGCTCACCCTTATTATATTTCCTTTTCCTCAGGTTATGAAGAAAAAGGCATTGAATAAAAATTCAAGAATGTATTTTATTTTATTTTATTATGTTTCATGTTTATATTTTCTATTTTACAATGTATTATAGTTATCATGTATGTAATTTTTATTTCCAAGACAACTAAATTGACTGGTCCTTGACAATTTGATTCCTTGTAATCATGGAAATGTAATAAAGTAATGAACCAGATCCGGGCTTTTGGGGTCAGGGTGTTACATTTGACCAGCCCCACCATGATGTGATCCCATCCTTTATATTATATTCCTGACCTATTTCTGCACCATTATTCCATAGTGAAGGGTGTACCAGCATCATCTTCACTTTTCTAGTTTTCCTATAAATTCTCATACCCCCTTCAAACTATATCTTCTTGCATCATTTTCTCACATATCATGGGTGACACCTTTTTTATTTTTAACTAATTTCACCGTAATCATGTGAAATTTTACCCTTGGAATATTGATATTTATTTTTTTCAAATCTATTGTGATTTCCCTTCACCATAATCTATATTTTTCATTTGTTCTTCATTACAGAGGAGGTTCTGCATGGATAGATATATGGGCTGTATGATGTGGTGGGTAATGAGTGATATAGAGTGTTTTAATATTATTTTCTAATCCATATTTGTTGAGACATTGTTCATAAGTATTTATATTCATTACCCCTTAATTTCACAATATTTTAAGAATATTTTTCAAAGGCAGGGGATTTTTATTATCTCTTTCCATTATTTCCTTCTATGGGAAATACATACAATTTATTTGTTTTTGGTATATGGTACAAGTTTAAATAACATGATAATGATTTGGATTAATATAAAATGTAATACATATGAGGGTTCTTGTAAATAGAATACTTGTTTTTATGATATTTTATTATGGATTATCCAGATTTTTACCTTACAGAACATCACAGTTGTTGGGAGTCTTGTTTCTATTGAATCATCTATGACTATTATATTGAATGTTGATATAATCCATGTATAAATGTCAAATAACCAATATATTGATAATGAACTGGTCTCCCATGGAATAAAATTTTGAAATATTTCTAAATTACCATTTTAAATTTGAAATAAATGGATGCAAGTCCTTTCATTAAATTTTGAATGTGGTGTTGGGAATGTAAATTTTATACTATTTTTTGATGTACTTGTTTTTTTATTTTGGTGTAACATGAGTTTGGGAACTATGGGGATTTTATCAGGGGTTAAATAAAAATTATTTCAGGAAGAATGCGTTTTGAAATGAAATAATGGTTAGTTAGCATGATGTGTGAGATGGGCCAATGTATGATATGGTTGTATAGGGGTTGCCGTTCGGGGGATGATTATTAATGACAGGGTATGAAGTTGGCGTGGCAATACTCAATGGTTTCTTGTGTTGTATTTTAGTTTCCTTATAGTTATGGAATGATTAAAATGGTAATTATAATTAAATGAAATGGTTTTGTGATCACTCTTTGGGTTTCATTAGTTTCTTATATTGATAAATAAATTTAATTATTTATGCACACTCAATAAATATAAACTAATTAATAAAATATTGATAGTTTAAATTTGATATTGAATCTATAAGACAAAACAATTAGTTATTTTAGGAATTTAAAATTTATTTATTTAATTTATTTGATGTGGATAATAATGAAGAAGTAAGTTGTTTTTAAGAAAACAAGAAAGAAATATAAAATGAGTTTGATTTTTGAAAAGTAGTTGAAGGAGTGCCAGGCTTTTATAGTTTATTAGGTTCAATTAAAAATTTATTTATAAAATAATTTAGTTATTCACGATTGGTGTTAGAGTATAGAATAGGTAGATATAATGGTAATGGTATCCCTAATTAATAAAAAAACACCTTATTACCTATAGTCGGGTAATTTATGGTTCTAATGAATTATGTTTATCATTATAATATTTTTAATTATAATTAATATGAATGCGACAATGGTCATGACTATTTCAGGGTAATCAGTTTCAAAATTAAATTGTACTTTTCAAATTATTTTATCAATGGTCATGAATTAAGTAAAAGAAAGAGATTGGTATTGAAATTAAATATTATGACAACCTAAATACATTAAATAAATAAAAATAGAAATCTACAATACCTCCACCCTTTTTCTACATCACCCAACATAAGGTGAGAGCTACCCCTCATTCATGTATTTTGGGAGTAATAGATAATGATAATGAAAAAAATAATGAATAATAAAAATAGAGATGATGACCTATGGAGGAATCTACTACAGTACAACAACTCACCCTAGGCTTTAGTCTTTAGATTAATCCCCTCATAGTAGTAGCATGATCCGCAATTTATAGATCTTTATGGTTTTTTGGTCTATATAAATTCCTCATTAATGTGGTAATTATTATCCTCTCAGGTAAATTTGGGTCTTAAATGGTGATCCAATATCATATTGACAAGATTACCATCGAAATCCATGTCAAAAGGCCAAATCTGAGTCTATTTAGATAAAATCATGGAATCACATATGTGTCATTCCATGAAATTTATGGGCTACTAAATTTTTTTTCCACTAGGTCTTGTATTCATGTCTTGAATTTCCTACATTTTTAAAGTTATAATAGTAAATTAATGAAATTAATAACCAATATTTAATATTATAAGCTCCCTTTCATTTAGTTTATTTTATTATGAGCCTCTACACTAGCCCTCACATGTCGTATCTCATGGGAAATATTTTTCATTGTGAATTCATTATCAGTTAGCTTGATTTTCTCATTCTCTATCAAATGTATGTATCCTAACAAAGATGAATAAAATATTAATATGTAGAAATTATATGAAATTAATCATATAATTAATGTATTGTATTATCAAAATGATAAGCATGAAAATGTATACATCAAATCATTATACACTAAAATTAAAACTTATTCTCATGGTTGAAATCTCAACATACTTCACTAGATACCACTTTGTGATACTTTTAATTTATAATTCAATAAAATTAAATAATAAAATGTAGATTTTAATGTTAGATCATAATACATGGAAATTTCATTAACTCCACACTTTTTAAAAAAACAAGTTAACCAATTATTTTACTATTCTTATTTCAAATTAATCTTGTATCTTCCATCATCCTTTTTATTTTCCAATTAATTATTAAAATGCATTTCATTTGTAATATAACTCACTTTTATTTTTTCTACTCATCATCAAGCTAAAAAATGTTTGTGAAATTCCGTTCATAACTCAAGAATAGGTCACTTACCATTGGATTTTAAGACATCTATAATCTCCAACTTGTAATGAAAAAATGAAAAAAAAACCAGTGGGATAAATAATTAGGTTCAAATCACTCTGAGGATTAGGGATGATAGTTATGTGATAAAACAAAAGTAAATTTCATAATAAAATTTATCTCTTAAGTACACTGTAAGATACTCAAAAGCAAAAAATGGAAATCTTCTCTATAAAAGTGATTTCAACCCTTCCACAATATCACAAAGTAGGCTCAAGAAGAAATTAAATGTAATGAATGAACACCCTATTGTATTATTAATTTGTTATCTCATTTTCTTTTTTTTCTTTTTTAAAAGTTATTTTTGGGACAAATATCACATCCGCCACTCAACCACATACGATCAATATATCATCGGTCTGTTAATGGTGATTTTTATTCTCCCAATATGACCCCATTTAGAAGAGGGATGCAGTGAATAAAATGAATAAAAAGCATGATCCTTTCAAAAAACTAATGAAAATCCTCCCACACTTTATCCTAATATACATGTCTCTTCCACCATGTCCCTATATTCCCCACACTCATATTCTTAAAAATAATGTAGAATATTTTAGATTAGGTTATTGATTAATAAAATAGGCATGTAACATGTCTCTTTTCTTAACAAGTCTATCTATGGATTCTATGATCTTAAAAAAATATTAATGTAATGTGGGTCCAACGATGTGGGGATAATAAAAAATATCTCAATAATATTAATTTTTTCTATTTAGTTATATATTTTTTGTTATTTCAATCATGTTCAAGAAGATAACATGCCCATGTATCTCAATAATTATTCTATTGAATGAATGTGAATTTTTTTTATAAAAATTATCTCTGGAATGAGAATAAATATTTGGAAAAATTAATCTTGGAAATTCATATTAATAATGAAATCAATTAAGACAAATATTTTAGACTAAATTCATGAAAAATATCAAAAAAATCTCATTAACAAAAATCATCATATTCTACAACTCGTGATTCATAAATTCAAAAACCATAAGTTTATATATACTAATTATTTCTACCATTTTAATTGTTTTAATTTATTGACAATGAAATATAAAAATATGAAATTAAATGTCACGACCCATCCTTGGGGCCCGTGCCGTGACTACCCCAAGCCCACCTTCTATAGGCCAGGGGTTGGCGACTAACACCAAAGGCGTAAATCCCGGTAAAAAGGGAAGGCATTGCCTTTATAAAATTAAACAAACACAACAGAGTATGCAAGCTGGAGTAAATACAAAGTAAAATGAGTACAAAAGTAAGTGCTGGAAAGTAAATGGGCCAGTATACAAACCCAAATGAAAGTACAATACAACTGAGAAAGAAAGTACAATAACTGAAATGTAAAGCAGCAACCACCGAGTCGTCCTCTGGGAATACCACCTGAAGGGTGGGTACAGATAGTCTCGTTGGTACCTCAGGTCTGTCTTTCCACTACGTGTACGTACCTCCAGGTGGTCCACCTTTGGATACCATCCAACTCCATAAGCCTCGACCACGATCAGTGTTGTCCGTCGTCTGCAACCAACACAATGCAGTGTGGGCAATGCCTGTGCAGGGGTGAGTATAACGATACTCAGTAGGGACCCCGAGACCCCCAAAGATCTCCCAGAATTCAAAAAGGTTAAACTACAAAGGAAATATACAAACACGAAGTATCCACCAACTCTACTTAGGTATATGCCCATACATATACCTAAGTCATCAATCTCAGTAGGACTCTAACTTCCGAGCCCATGCACAACCAGTCCACACAGGAAAGAAGTCAATCATACCAATGATAATGATTGAAAGTCAAGACTCATCTCACAAAGGTATACTACTCACAAAGAGGGGTGGAGATGATTAGATGTAGCATCTGAATCATCTCCTCTGCTGAACCCACGTAAGATCCAAGTACATAATTCGTCGCTGCCGAACCCACGTATGACCCAAGTACAATAACCATCGCTACCGAACCCACATAGGATCCAAGTACAGTCATCATCACTGCCGAACCCATGGAGGATCCAAGTACAGTCTTACTCACTGCCAAACCCACGTAGGATCCAAGTACAGTTGTCATCGTCGTCGCAGTCACAGCTAGCTTAAGGGTTACCACACACAGCATACTCGATTCCAGGAGGGTCCACTCCATGAATAAAAGGGGTCGATACATCAACTATCACGAAGTCCAGAGTTGATGTATCCAGAAGTTTCGTCTCATGAAAAGGAACCCAATGCGACAAACAACGTGTCAAACGGACGCCCGGTTTGAGAGATATTGGCTTTTCTGTTCCAGGGGCTCGGTTGGAATTATGCTTGTTCCAAACCTGATTGTTTTCCAAAGCTATCCAAAACTCACTTAGAGTATCGAAAAAGTACCGTCTCATCAAAAGAGTCCCAGTGCCGCATACGGAGCGTCAATTATACACGATGTCTTTAAGTTATTCACGTTTAAGTGAATAACGGGCCCGACCCGTGTAGCCCAGTGGGTCGACGGGTAGGGTTAACCCAGTTTGACGGGTCGACCCGGCAGGGGTGTCGGACCGGTCTGAAGGAAAAATGCAGCTCGACCTGAAGGGTGCGGCTCGACCAAAATAGGCGTGGACCAGCCCAAAGTGGCGTGACCCGGCTCGGCCCGGCTGGGTGCGGCCTGGCGTGGCCTGTCTGGGCACGGCCCGGTTGGGCACGCGGCCCAGCTAGCTCGGCTGGCTGGCCAAGCGGTTCCGAGGGGGGCATGGCCCCCCGACTGTCCAAACCGGCGGCGTCAAGCGGCACCGCCCTTCCCAAACCGGCCGGCTCGGCCGGCTGGCCTTCTGGCGCATGCGGCCCGCACGGCGGGCTGCAGATTTCCTCAGCACGACGCCTTCCTGGAACCGTGGTCCAGCTCCGCTTGGCCGGCCGACGGGCCGAGAGGTTTTCCAGCATGACACCCTCCTTGTGCCGTGACTTCCCTTCGCCCGACCGACCAACGATCTGGCCGGTTCTTCCGCCGAAGCGGCCCGCGTTGCGGGCCGCAGTTTCTCCCGCACAGCCGGCGCGACAACACCGGCTTCCTTATCCACGTACTCGACACGACGCGATGGCATCATGACTTCTCTGTCTTCGGTTTCTGATTCTAAGAATAATAAATAAGATCGACAGGGGGCATCAGACTGTGTTCGTTTGGCCCACACCCTCCACTTATACCGATAACAGTTGGTCGTATATAAACAACTATTTCCAATGAAGTATGGGGTTCGAAAACATTCACTTCAAGAATAAAAACCTACCTCAACAAATGGTGTTGAACGTCAGCGTCGTGAGGTGAGGATTCCTAGACGTCGTTGGAGTGCATCCGAGGTGGAAGAAGCATCTCTTCACTTTTCACAGAGAAGAGACTGGAGATGCTTTGTCGTTCTTCATGGAACCGGCGTTCTATGTCGGAGAACCGATGTTCTTCCAAAATCTCAAGAGTTCTCCCCAATATTCCTTAGCACAACGAAAGTCCTCCCAAAATAAAATAATAGTATTCTCCTATTACTTTATTATTACATTCAATTTAAAATTCAAATTCAAACCACTTCATTTAATTAATTGATGTGGTTGAATTCATTAAATTAATGTGTTGGAAAGAGTTAATGTGGGAGAGAGGAGGAGGTGAGTGGTCTCATAAATATGGGAGAGTTGTCAAGTTTAATGGGGGGAGTTTATGAGAGTTATGGGAAGTTGTAAGGTTGGGACTCATGTAGGCCCCACCTCCAATAAAACCACACATGGGAAGGTGGGTGTTTGTGGGCCCCACCAATTACTTCCCATGGAAGGGTTTAACTTCTAAGGATAAGAAAATAAAATTGTACAAACATCTTTATTTATTTATTAATTAAACCCCAAATAATAATTCTCAACCCGCTTAAAATGTAACTGTGGTAAAGGTCCCCTTAAGCAATTAACGGCGCAGCGAGTTCATCGGTGCCCTCAGATTTCAATTCCGAGCACCAGTTCAAAAGATAGAAAAACCTTCCCATTCTTTTACTGAACGTACCCAAGATAAACTTTTGAAATTGATTCCGGGCACACCGAACCTCAGAATCAAGTGCCTTCAGAAGCCACAGACATGTAAAATTACAAATTATTTAAGAAAAAAATTTCCTTGAAATTTCCGGGTTTTTACATTACAAGTATCCTAAATATTTTTTTTGTATTTTAGTTTAGTTGATTGAAGAAATAATCAAGGTAGGTATGCAATATGTAGTTTAAAATAACTAAAAAAATAAATTTAATGTGTATAGTATAAAATTACAAAATTAAAGTTAATAATTGAATAAAATATTGATTTTGGTTTTGAATATGAATATTCTACCTATTCTTGTTTACTATGTGAAGAGGACATACATTGTGAATCAGTATCTCATTCTGTGAATTCATTTCATGCCATTAATCTTCTTTAGTATCCATTTAAATTTCTTTATGCCACTTACTAGTGCTTTCATCTTGGAACTAAAAAATAAAAATAAACAAGTCAATGTACATTCCAATTTTTAATAAATTTTATAATGATTTATGGGATACTTCATGTACCATAAAAAATAAAAAAATCCTAAAATTTAAGGTTTCCTTTAGAGAAAGAATTTATTTAATACTGATTGATCAAAAATAGAATTTTCATCTCAAGTGATGGATTATTTAAATGATTTGACCTAGTCAGGATCTATAAATGGTCTTATCTATAAAATTTCTATATAGTTTATCACATTTTTTTCATCTAAAAATAGACAAACTTTACCTACTGGAAATAATTACATTATTTTTATTATAAAATACTCTATTAATTTTTCAATACTGATGAATTAAATTGAAGTTTATGTTCCACCCATATCTTTTGGACTTTTTTTCCAGCAAGTTTGGAACAATCTATCCTCTAGTTTCAATGGTTTGATCACTAAGGTTCAATTTCTTATTTTTGGTACCTTTATTTTAAATATCCTATTGTAAGACATTAACCCCTAATATACTTCAAAAATATCTTAAAATTAATATATTCTATCCTCCACTAGATCATAATCACATTTCACAACACTATTATTCATTTCACATTGAATTTTGAATCATACTTTTTCACCACCAACTGTTAGATAATGTTCTTTTATTTGTTTGTCTATTATCCCTAGACTGATTAATAAGAATGTACTTACAAAAACTAGAGGATTCCTCAATTACTCCATTTCTATCACTAATAAATCTATTGGAAAGTAGAGTTTTTTGAATTTTACAATTATATACTCAATAACCTATCAAGGGTATTTTAATATTGAATCATCCAGCTGGAGTGAAACACTCGTATTTTTCAAATTATCTAAAATTAAGCCCTTGAATGTATTTTATAATATGATGATCATCCTAGAACATAAATAACACAATTATTATCAAAATTTGTTATACTAAATATGAATTGGAATTGAAAATCTACCTAGGTACTAATTCCTTTTCAATAAATCATTCAATACAACCACTGAACACTCCCCTATGGGTTTATGGTTCTAATTTCATCCAAGTTTCACTTACTGGTCACAATATATTTCAAAATTTTTGTGTATGATATTGCGTAAGTGAGATCATATAAAAAAGTTATTTGAATATGATTTTTTTTAAAATTTTCAAGATATAAATCTTTTTGTGCATCAATATTCCATTTCACTAGCTATTCAAAAAATGTATGACTCAAATTATACTGCGATGGTTCTTCTTCAGCAGCTATATTCACTATGATATATTCTACCTATTCATGTATTTTTTATCATGACTTAACCTATTTAGGATCACCCTATGTTTTCCCACTTCTTACAATTATTGAATTCAAATCTATCTGGGGATACACTCCTTTCTATCTTTTTAATAGTACTCTAGGTATCTCTCTGAGTTTCTCAGTGATTTTACTAAATTAAAACTCCATTTTTTGAAAATAGGCATTTTGATTCATTGATAATTCCTTTATTTCTTTGATCATAGAACATTGGACTTTTGATCCAACATTTATTTCTTCTATACTATCCCTGGTAGTTTTCAAAAAAATATCTCAATTTTTCTGTTATGTGGACTTCACATTATAGAGATTGTCTCTACTGCACTTGCTGATGATATCCATGTGGAATTTTGTGTTACATGTACCCTTAGGATTGATTTTTACTATTATAATTATAATTTTTTTTATCTTCCATATTTATACATTGGGGTTTTTTTATATCCATCATCTTGTCAGTAACTCTTATTACTGTTTCAATTTGAGAAACCATCCACCTATTGTCATTGAACATAAAAATTCATCTTTATTTCATCCCTTTACCTTGAAGTTCGAAGCTGTTACTCGCTATCTCATTTAGTATATTATAGCTTCCCTCCAATGACTTATTAATTAGTGACCCACCAGCTAAATCATCCAAAATATTCATGTTTCCCTATGAAAAACTTTTATAGAAATATTGTGTTAGTATAAAAGTTTATATGTAGTTATGAGTTAATTTTAGAGTTAAATATACAATGTGATCCTATGAAGAGTAAACCGATTCATCATTGAACTGATTAAAATTTATAATATTTTCCTAGATATTAATGGAATATGAAGCAGTAAAGAAGTGATTGAGAATTTTAGGTTACAAATTATTCCATGTGGTGATGGAATAATCCAGTAGACTTTGTATCCATTGAAGAGCTTGATCTATCAATGAAAATATAAAATATAAAATCCTTACTATGTCACATGAGACATTCTGGAATTGAAATGTGATGAAAGTTATGGGAAAGCTACCCAAGTGGTCGTTCAGATATTTCTGTGTTAGTATAATAATTACAAATTTTTCAGGACCAAATAGATGTTTTTTAGTTTAATTGTGAAATGTTTAACTACAATTGGAGGCATTAGGATACTGAATTGAAATACTATGTTTTATGGACACCCAAAATCTGTATTGTTTTACAGCCCTATATCTCATGGTAGAACTCCTTGAGAAACTAATTTTTTCATTACACCATCCAGGGTCATTTCTTCTATAAACTTACTCTATAGGCTTTACAAGATCACATGGTCATATTCAAGGATTTATTTTCTTTTGGATTCTATGCAGTTAGTCTTCCTAATAAAACATTAATATCTAAAATTCCCAAAAATATCACACCAAACATAAAAAGTGAAATGAAATTAAACTAATAAAAATTTAAAAACCTAAAAACTAATTTAAAAATTTCCCCAATAATGGTGAAATAAATTTGACTTCCCTCTAGAAATCGTTAGTTTCATACATAAAAAATTATATATTTCTATTGACTTAATTTTTTTCCAATAATTAATAAAATATAGACATAATTTAATACATATACAAACCCATCATAAAGAGAAAATCGTTATTTTAGGAATTAAAAAAATAATTTTTTGAATTGATTTGAAGAATATAATTAAGAAACATAATGTTATTTTTAAAAAATCAATAAAGGGAAATAAAGAATGTTTGATTTTTGAAAATCAGTTGGAAGCATGTTGGGATTTTGTAGACTTAAAGGGTTTAAGTGAAAATAAATTTAAAAATTATTTCTATTATTTAATATTTCTGATGGAACCAAGTAGATGGAGATCCAATGGTCGTGGTATGACTTTATTAATATAAAAAAAATTATTTCCCATGGTTAGGTAATTTAGGATTTTAGTGAATTAAGTTTATACTTATACAATTTAAAAAAAATATCCTTAATGCGATAATGGTCATTTCTAATTTAGGTAAATTAGTAGCACAATGAAAATGTACTTTTTAGATTCATAAATAAATTTTTATAAATTAGAAAAATAATTATATTGGAATTTGGATTCAAATATTGTCATAACCCATATAAATGAATGAAATAAAAAATGAAATCCACCTCACCTCCCCCCTCTATCTACATCAACCATAAAAAAGAAAAGAGTTCCCCCTAAATCTACTAATGATGGAGTAAGAGGGATAGATAATGATAAAAATAATGAATAATTAAAATTTAGAGGATGACTGGTGAAAGACTCTTCAGCAACATAGGAAATCACCCTAGGCTTTGGTCTTCGAATCAATCCACTAAAATAAACATCTTGACCCTCCACTTATAAATCTTTTCAGTAATATGAACTTATTTAAATATTTTTTAATGTAGTCATTAATGTCCTATCAGGTCAATTTAGGTGTTAAATGGTGGCCTCAGGTTATAATGTTGATATCCCCTTCAAATTCCCCATCAAAATTCCAAATTTGTGACTATTTGGAAAAAATCATGGTGTGATAAGTGTGTTAATCTGTGAAATGTTTTGGCTACTCCCAATCACAGTTTTCTTCATGTATTGTATTAATTTCTTTAAATCCATTCATTTTCACATCATGGATAGGATATTCATGATATTAATGACCAATTTCTATCCCTAGAGGATTCATTTCATCTAGGTTCTTTAGTTACGAGTTACCAAATTGGTCTTAATATGTATTATATTATTGGACCCCCTTTTCATAATGAATTCATTTTTATTTAGCTCATTTTTTCCATTTCCATATAATTTTTATATTGAACCAAGGTTATTTGAAACTATTAATAGTTGTAAATAATATCAATTAAATAATTATAGTAATGTATTTTAATATCAAATGATATGCACGAAATGTATGTATCAGGTTCAATTACCTGTTAGGGGGTTGGAAATGTTGACTAAATGAATGAAAATTGGAATAAAAGTGATTAATATGATTATTGAAATAAATTAAATGAAAATGTGTGTGATTGGTAATTAAATTGGTTAGTTTGGGGATATTTCTTTATGTTTAGTTTAACTCATGGAATGTTGAATTAGAAGTGTTGGTGGTAGATTGGAAGTGGTTTTGACACACTATTGAGGTGATTTAGAGGTTGTGATAGTTGGGTGGTTTTGGTTATGTGGACCACTAGGTTGAACTTGTGGCCAACAATTATATATTTCATTAACTTGATAATTCTATATGTGCCCCAACCTATGTAATGTGTTTAAACAAACAAAAGAAGTTTTTGGGCTCCAGATGTTTTCCCCAAATATCCAAGTTAGTGAGGATAGATGGGTGGATCACCCATCATACCTACTATATCATATAAGATATATTATTACATATAGGTTTTATAGATTTTTTATAAATATCTAGATGTAATTATTGATGAGAGGATGCTGTGATTCATAGTTATGGTCTTTCATGGTAGTAGGAGTAATTAGGGGCATGTATTTCATGTTTATGATACCTTAATAACCTATTTTATAGTAGTGGATACGAGAATATGAGAATATGATGGCTAGGGAATATGGTATGGTTATGCTAAGGATATTATGTAGTGACTAGCCTGAGTTTAGATCTAGGGAATTCCCAAAGATATGTGGATTATGATAGTATGGGGTTGATGGATATGGAAGGGATGAGAGATCCACAATGTAAATTAGTGCAGTTTGAGAGTAGTAAATTAGTGTGGATGTGGTAATGGATACCCATTTTTTATTTTTCTTATTATATTATTAATCTTGGAAGTGTTGGTTTGTGAGTGATCCTTATAGGGTTGAATACTAGTTTATCAATAGGTTCTTGTTGATTTTTTATTTGTTTATTTATAGGGGATATAGTATTCTTGTTTCACATTTACAAGAGTGTCCACGAGTATGGTTCTATTGAGTATACATTTTATGCTCATCCAAATTATATTAAAACTATTATTCATGTTATAAATAAAAAGCATGAGACTAAGACGAACATTTCCAGCATGGACCTATGAACTATTATGTTTATTCCATAGGACTATCTTTTCTGTATTTTACTTGGTGAAATTCATTGTATTCATATAAAATTACAAAAATTGTAAGATATTTTTGTTTATTATTCACCTTTTTTATTATATAATGGAGTTTCTTTGTGACTTATATCTTATCCATCAATCTTACATTATTTTTCCAGAGGGATATCCCTCACCTATTAGATATTTTTTTAACTTCATTTATAGTTTCCAACCTAAGGACTAAGGGAGGTGGGACCCATGGAACATTATCCCTCTTCCTTCATTTTTCAGCCTAGGAGGGGTACCTTTGGAGGGATTGAGTCTTGAAAGGGTAGTATCAAAGGTTTATGTTGAGAGATTAGATAAAGTTTGGATATAAGAACTTGTGATGACTGTATGAGAAGGTTGGGAAATAGAATCAATAGACCTCAATACATGAAATGGACCTAAGATACTATATAAGATAAAGGATTAAAGGAACCTCTATGATCTATTACAAGGAATCCAATACCTTTTAAAGAACATGTTATGTGGTTTCTTTAGTAAGGTAAATACATTAGAAAGGAATGCGAATAATTATTTTTGTTCTTATGTTTGAATATAGAAAATTTGGGAATATAAATTTAATGTAATTAAATGAATAAAATATTACATATTACAAGGATTAGGAAGTCCTTAAATTCCATTCAGTTATGGATCATAGACATCATCCACATATTGTTTTTGGCTAATGATGTTCAACAAGCTAACCTATTTTCCATTAAATGTTTACTACCACAAAATTGGGTTTCTACAGCGCCACCCTTTAACAACACTTTTTTTAGTAGTGCTGATAAAGGGGAGGATTTATCAACACTTTTTTCCTATCAATATTAAAGTGTATATTTCAGAAAAAATTATGTTTCATAAAAAATAATATATTGATATAAATATAATATATATATTTTTAAATATGTTTTAGATTGATTTGATATGTGGAAGACACAAAACAGACACTCGGAGCCGATGTTATAGCCGTTTGAGGGGATTAAAGACCTTTTTGGGAATTTAAGAATATGATAAGGTGTTTTAGTGGTCACTGGAGTGTAGGTTTGTTTTCAAGATTTGATTTGATATGTGTTAGAGGCAAAATGGACATCCAGAGAAGAAGTTATGGAAAAACGGACACCCGGAGCAGAACTTATGACTGTTAGGAAGAATTATGGTTTTTTTGGACTTTAAGAACGTGATAAGGGGTTTCATTGGTCACCATAGTGTAGATATTTTCTCAATGTTTGATTTTATAGGTTTTAGTACTCAAATGGACACCCGGAGTAGAAGTTATGATTGTTTGAAATTGAGCAACCCTCCTAGAGCCTAAAAACCTAAGAAACCCATAACTCACTAAAACAACCATAACATCTAATATGGGTGGCCATTTTAGAACCATGACCATTAAAATAAAATCTCCCAAGACAAGTAAGTACTTAATCCAATCAAAACCATGATAAGATCACAGAAACAGAAGATATATCAATTATACCACTCTAAAAGAAACTCCAACTTCAAACGACCATTAATTTCACTCCAGGTGTCCGTTTGGGATCTATCACATATAAAATCGAAGGAAAAAAATATATATACAGAAAATCATGACTTTAAAAATGTTTTATTCATGTTCCAAACCCTAAAACCCAAAAAAATCATCAGAAGGCCTCCAAAACTCTGTTTTCGTGTCAGGTGCCCTGTCAAATTTTTCTTAAAATGGCAATAACTCTCGATCTGTGTGTCTGTTTGGAATTTACCAACTTTTATATCATAATTTGTTCTATGATATTTGTTTTTAATGTTCATGAAGCTAAAACAGATAGCTAGATCAGTAGTTATTCCCATTTCAGCGACTCTATAGTTTTATAGGTTTTTCAAGCCCCCATTTCGAGCACTTTTGTGTTATGTGCTATTTTTTCAAATAGCTGTAACATATAATCTGCCTATCCGTTCGGCCTCCACCACCTATCATATCAAATATCATTTGATTATCTTTAATTTTATTGGTCACAGATCTAGAATATACTCTCATATCATAAGTTTTCGTTGTTACCTAGAGTTTAGGGTTTATTTGACTTTCTGACTATATTTATGAGTTTTGAGGGTTTCTCCATTTTTTACCTATTTTTCAAGTTTTCAGGGATTGTAATCATTTTTTATAATGTATTATTATTTATAACCAAATATATAATAATGTATACATATTTTTTATATATTCACACATAAAAATATAATTTTATAAGTAAATAATAAAACATATTTACATATAAAATATATTTCTCAATATATAAGCCTAATATAAATAAAAATATAATATCCATTTTATTTAAAATAAAAATATATGAACATTTATATACCTATATAAGGTGTACTTGTATATATATATGTGTGTGCGTCTGTATTGACAAACAAATATATATAATATCTATATATTCTAAACATATATATATACATATTAATATATAATATTTGTAAATATATATAAATATATATAATTATACTTATAGATACACATATAATATATATATGTGTGTATTCATACTGTATATATGTATTTATTTATAAACACACACAAAAAATCATATTTTATAAATGTATTTAAAACTGATCTTATAAATATATATTAATATACGAATAAATATATTAATATCCAAATATAACTATATATATATATATGAATATAAGGATATATATATATATATTAATATAACTAAATATATATATATATATTAATATAAATATATATATGTTAATATAAATATATATTAATATACGAGTAAATATAACTATATATATATATAAATAGATATATTAATAAATGAAGAGAAAATAAATATGGTTGATTGGTAAAGGCTTAGGTGCGTAGACAATAGGTCTTGAGTTCAAATCTAGGGGGAGGCAGGTCACACACATGGGTGGAATAAGGGCTAGTGCTCTTTAAGGAAGAGGGTGCTGTTAAAGGTTGGGGGGGGGGGTGATTGAGGCATGTGGGCTAAGGTGGGGGGGGGGGGGGGGTGGGGTGGGGGGGGGGGGGTGTTGAAGGGGGATTCAAGCGTTGTTGAAGCCCATCATTAAATTTCAGAAATATGTTATTATTATTTTAATGTTTTTTTAACTTTTATCAGCGCTAAAAAAAAGTGCTGATAAAGGACCCATTTATCAGCACTGATAAACGACCCCATTTATCTGCTCTTTTTTTAGTTATAATAAAAGGGATCTTCATCAGCGATTTTTTAGCATTGATAAAAGGGACCCCCCGTTATTTTCACTGAGATTAACAACACTTTTTTAGCACTGTAAATGGACTTTTCTATCACTGATAAAGGCCATATTTGTAGAAGTGGTTTGACCAAATTTAAGAGGAGTATTGGAAGAATATTTCATGTTCCATTTGATGTAAATATCCCAAAAATTATGAGAGTATCACTTCCAATCTATAGACAGAGTTCTAGATAGAGGAGCTTTAGAAAAATTGCAGTTTTATTCAAGACCTTATATAGTACTGGGTTCTGTTACTATTGATTTATATGAGGGTTGAAGTGTTCTATTCTTGGATGTTTTAACCCGAGTAGTTGAAGAAGGTGTACATTTCATGGTATGAAATTTTGAAGTAGTTCTAGGAAGAATTAATTTCATCGAACATGATATAAGAAAAGTGACATGACATTATTTTTCTCCTGTAGGTGAGAATATCTTTGAGAGAGATTAGGATCACATTTAAGGACCATTTTTATTTCACCCTTGATCTATTTACTCACATGGATTCCAATGTGAAATATATTGATATATAAATCTTCCATCTATACAGTATTCAATTACTACATTTATGTTTTTAGTATATTTTATGGTACATAAAACGATGGAGGTGATTAAGACAATGCACTCTCATGGTGGGTTGTCATGATGGGGAATCCGTAAGGGTTCCTCAAGGAGTAGGGTTATTGGTTTACAATATCATACGCATGGACCATTAAGGTTTTGACCAGCGTGGAGTTAGCCTCAATATCCCCACTTCCAATTTTCATGGGATGGTGGTTCCCATTTCTTTTATGGGGGTCTTGGAGTATTGTAAACTTTTATTGGTTCAATTTTCATTTCTTGTATCAGTTCCCATTGGTTCATAGGTAATATAATTTTTATAGTGGCCATGTTTAATATCTAACTCTGTGATAGGTGCTTGTGAGGCCGTGTCATAAGGAGAGAAAATAGGCCCAATATACAGGGTAAGACCTCATGCTATTCCACATCACTATGGATCCTAACATTACTGTATCCAGAGAGATGATCAACAGTAGTGAGGAAAGGAGATGGGTATGTATATTTTCATACCATGGATATAAAATCACTAGAGGGTCCATAGATCTTCATAGGAATTATTTATTTATTGTCTAATCATATGTCTACATTTTTTGATTCAGTAGACTAGAAATACTTTATTACACCTTCATTAGCATGGTCATTATGAATAGATTGAGAGAGGAATTCATGACATTGGTATTGAAAATACAAGTTAGCAGCAAGTCCTTATAGTTTGATGTGTTTCATGGGTGTAGTCTAACAATATGGAAGAATCAGTCATGTAGGTATTTATTTTTTACTTTAGATATATGAATACAATTTCATCCCAAGCATGGATTGGTTGTATTTTGTGCATGAAATTAACATCTAATTCTAAAGGAATGACTTTTTCTTTGATGTGGATGGTTAGCATGTAGTTTTCATCAGTAAGAATGGTTTTTGTATGGAAAGTACGAATATAGATCCCATCATATACATGATATTAGTGTTATTAGAAAAGTAAATAGTAATTTAGATGGTGGAGGTTCCTAAATATTTTTATGAATACCATGAATTTTTTTCAAATGTGTTTGTGACTCTACCCCCTCAAAGTGACATAAAGTTTGGGATACAGTTACCGCCATATGTCTCTTTGATTTTTATGGATACTTATCCTAGGGAACCATATGAGCTATAATTGTTGATTATTAAAATAGATGATATCATATAGATCAGTTTTATCTATAACAATATATCGATGTGGGGTGAAACATTATTATTTTCGAAGAACATATATGTTAGTCTAAGGAAATGTATAAACTACTGATGTTTGAAAAAATTATTGATCACGAATCATTAGCCTCTTCTACAGATTGCTGATATTTTTGAATAGTTGAGTTTACATTTTTGAATTTCAATGATATATCTACAGTATACATATCATTAGATGAGAGTGAGGGGGGAAAATTTCCAATTTACCACCTTTTAGGGAATATATTAACACTTTGAGTTGGTAATTTAATAGTTCAGGGTCATGAACATAGGAATAATGTTCTAGAAACTTGCGAACTCCATATTTCAAGAGTTATTGGATATATTTTTAGACATTTTTATCATATAAATTATTGTATACTCGAGGTTTGAGGAGGGGAATGTTGGGTATTTGTGAATAATTTTAAAAACTCTCTAACACCACCTGGTTTATGATAAATTATCCAAGTGTATATTTTGGATTCATGAGTTTTATTTCATAGACATAAAATGTTTTAAAAGGGAGTAGCAGTAGACCCCTCAATTATTTTTGAAGTTGTTTCTTATATGATTTCAAATAATTTGTTATAAATTCATACATTCCATGGTATTGATATAACTTACCATAGGTTTGTGTATGATTTCATAAGGATTTTGTCCCTGATAATGTATTTAACTAAGAAGGAGTAATATTTTTTTTGGACCAACCAATGTCATGAATTTTTCATCTAACTAAATGAGTAGTTAGTTGGTACCCAAGTTCTCTATTTTCTTAAGGGGTGATGTTTGAGTTGTTTAATGATGCTTCCCATATGGGTCTAGGTTGTTTCTTCATGAATTAGTAGAGATTGGTCATTTATGGGTCTTTAAAGTTGAATATAAAGGAGTATAAATATGAAATCACTGATCTAGAACTTGATATAGTGGTGTTTACCTTGAATTTGTGGTGACATTTCCTCACCGAATAAGTCTTTTTGGTCTTCAAATATTATAAAAGATTTTGGAACAAGTTACCTTAGCACAACATGAATCTACATAAATGGTGGTGGATGGTATTTATTATTGTTTATGATTTTAATATATCTTAAACATTAGGTAATGGGATTGTTGTATAATATTCACTGAGTAGGACATCATGAAGGGAATTTATTCAGGATTTAGGGGATTCATGGGTTGTGATGGAGGAGTCAGTGATCATGCACCTGTTTCAATGGATTTTTTATTATAGAGGTTTTATACATCACATCAAAGTGTACTATTTATAGGTATAGTTTGTGGAGGGTTAATAGTGGAGAGACCCATAGGTGGTAGTTATGTGTGATCTAGTTGTTCAAGGTGGTGCCTATGAAGGGTTGTCTAAGGATAACCATCTTGGTTTGATGTTTGCAATGAAGATTTTCATTCAGATAGAGATGCATGAGTGAGTCATTTTTTAGTTTCAATGATCTTTTATAGAGGGGAACCTAGGAGTATCTCAAATGTATCAGGGTTTGATGACACAATTATGGTGTCCCATAATTAAATGACCATTGGAAGAGTTCATAACAAAATGTCTATTTTTCCAGTAGGCGATGGGAGATAATTGTGTACTTGTTGGCATAATGCGAAACATGGATACCACTATGTATAAATGGGTTGAAATATTAATGAATTCCATAACCTGATAACTTTAGTCTTGTGAAGGATATGATGATATATGTTTCATCCTGGATTGACTAATCAAATCGACTCACTTTTAGATAGTTCAAGGAGTCTATCATTATGGAAACCTTAGTAGGGATGTATGTGGATGATTTTGTGTGGCTACCTGGAGTTCAATGATCCATTGTATCAAACTATAATTTTTCTAAATCATGATTATGGAGGGTATTACAATAATCCGTTTTCACATAGTTATTACTTATAACTTATTTTCACCAACACAATGATGTGTAGATAGACCATACCATCTAGAAATTGGAGGATATATTGAGATCCTATGTCTTGGATTTTGGTGGGTTGTGTGTGGATAAATTTTCATTGGTTGAGTTCACCTAAAACAAATTTTACCACTCATATATTTTTGTTTCCCCATTTGATTCATTATATAGGAGGTCGTTTTGATCCCTGATATGCTAGATTGAAGTTGGAAAACCATATGTTCTTGGTCATAAGGTTGTGTAGAGTTAAATTGAAAAGGTCCATATTGTTCTTAAGAGGATGAAGGTATCCCTTCACAATGAAAAGTCTTATATTGATAAGAGTAGTAGGAAATATTATTTTTAGGATGGATACCACATGTTTCTAAATTTTTCCCCTTGACATTGGTAGTGGATGTTTGGTCTAGTAAGTATGTTGTCACCTTGATTTTCTAACATTTTGATGTTTTGGAACATGTTAATAAGGTGGATTTCTAGTTAGATATTCCTCTAAAAATTGAATGGATCCATAATACCTCCCACATGTATTAGATTTATCCATATAAAGATGATGAATATCTGTTAATTGACTAGGGTTAATTGGATATCGAAAATTCCATGAAATTTATGTAGCAACCTGTAGATATATAGGATCATTGTGAGAAGGTGTTTCATGTATGAACCATCCCTTTGGTTCCTGTTCTTTGGGGATATGGTGGATCATAAGAGAGTAAGTTGTATTGTAAGTCACAAATTCATGCCCAGTTTTCTATGTTATTTTACATTTAGGTTTTTGTTTTCCTTCCATGGGTGATGTAATTATCAAATATTACCAGTTTATGAGATTTACATTTTTTAATTATTCATGGAATGTGTTTTGGATTCCATAATTTAAAGATGATATAAATAAATTTCAATCAATATGTGTTATGTTTATGATAGATTTTAAAACCATATGAGTGAGTCAGTGCCACAAAAAGGGGACAATATCATGATACGGGGAATGAATTTTCCTATTTTGTATGCTTAAGGAATTATTGTGTGATTCTTGTGTGAAGGATATGTTTCTTGAGATTGATGTGATATGGAGGTAGAATTTACTTATTCTATGGTTCTTCCATTTGCATCATAACTATAACATGGTCTCAAGACTATCACCCAGAGTATTGGATGATGTATTTCACTATTTTTATTGATCTTAGGTTATCTATGTGATGGATCTGGGTTGTGGGGCCACCCCTTTCTTAGTGGTTGAATTTTTTGATGTGGTTGTTTCACTTGCATTGTGGTGCCTCTCTTGGTTTATAAAATCCACATCATGGACCAAATTTTGTTTCTCATACACAGGATTAAACATCCCAATTGAGGTGTGTATCATGTATTTACTCATTAGTCCTAACCCATGTTCTCACCTTTACATTGAAATGGATGTTATTCAGTCATGGTATTCTATTTTACTGTTTGCTTAAAAATTCATGACTCTCATCAAATACAATATTCCACTACCTTTTCTCATGACTCTTGGGATACAATTTTAGAATATTTTTGGAGGTATTTCTCCACCAACTTTTGGTATTTGATCCTTGGAATCCATAGATTAAGCCTCGAAAATTATAAGGTTATTTATCCACTCATTAATCTAAAATTTTCCCCTGTTCATCATTTCAGGGTAGGTTTTTCAAGGATAGATGGATGTCCTGGGTGATGTAGTTGTTGGATACTAATAGAGGGTTCTATATCAATATCTTCTAATCCATTAATGGTGTGGCCACAGATGTGAGGATATTTGTTCTTTATCCCTTCCTTAAACAATTTTTATAGAATATATGTCTAAGGCAGGGGATCCTCATTCTCTTTTTCATTTATGTGAGTCTATAGTTGTCATGACCCGTCCCAGTGGGGGCCACACCATGACTCCACAAGACTGCCTCCAATAGGCCAGGGGCTGGTGACTAGCACTAATTAGGCATATTACTAACATGGGAGGCATTTCCTATGTACCTGTACACACACACACATCTCTAAGCCCACAAATGCTGAAGTGTAAAAACCACTAAGGAAAAAGAATGCATGCATACAACTGACCCCAACCAACAGAGTACGAAGAAAGGTAGAGTACTGTAAAAGTAAACTGGGCCAAAAATACAAGCCCACCAAAAAGCAAACAAACAGGAGTCTGAAAACTGAAAATCTAACCTGTAAGCACAAAATGTACTGGGACTACTACTCGTAGCCACAGGAACACCTTGGCCTGTAGGGAACTCAGAAAGCTCGGTCCTGTCCTGGTCCGCCCTGAACTCTGTCAAAAGGATGCTCGTCTGCACAAGACACCAGACGTGTGGGAAAAGTCCGTGTAGGGGTGAGTATAACAATACTCAGTAGAGGACCCCTAAAACCACAAAGTAGTACACAAAGTAAAGGTACAGTCATCTATGAACATTATATGTCTATGAAACATATAGAACAAACCAGATATACTCAAACCCATCCCCGTAGTCAAGGGACAAGTCACACAACCGCATGCCCCCATTAGGGATTCAGTTCGAATATTCCGTGATGCACTCATTCTGAGAGAACACACTCCACGAGTCTTATTTCTCTGATGACGTCCATCCGATAAGTGTTTTTTGTCGGGAACCATCACGAGTGGTAGCTGCAATCATTACGGGAGACACACTCCTGAGTGGGAAAGATCACAATACACAGATGAGGATCACTACTAGGGCCATGGTGGATACCGCGGCTCATCTGGAATTCACCTGCTAGGTAGAGGATTAACGCCTGGTAGAGTTGTTCATGTCGATGCCTGACTCTACCTAGGGTTAGGAATGGATAGAGGATCTCGATCCGAGCCTCTCAGATAGATGCTTGACTCTATCACAGAATGTTCTGCTGAAGGGATGAAACTCCTGAAAAGGAAACGATACCCGACCTTCAGGGAATGAGAAGAAGGGGCACTAAACCAAATGAAATATTTCCAAGGCATGATGAACAAGAGGACGAAGCTATTTTCCAAAAAGTACATGACATGTAGAAAGGATAAAATTCATGTTGTCTAACCCCGGGTACTGCCCATGTACAAAGGCCCGTGTCAGGAGGCTAGTCATGTTGAAAAAAAAAACTAAGTACACGGCGTGTAGTATCACGTACACGCCGTGTCTGGGTAACTGGGGTTGGCTCCATGCACTCTGTCCATGTACCCGTACATGGTCACCAACCCATGTACTCCGACCCGTGTAATCTGCACACGGGGTGACCTGCGCTTCTGGCCTCACCTGGCTGTGTGATGGAGTACACAGTCGTGTACTCCATCCCATGTCCGCGCATCCACAAGATCCACGACGAGCTCCACGTGGCCGCTTCTGCCGCACTGTACACGCCGTGCCGCCTGAAGCTGTGTAGCTCATCCCGTTTCCATGTACTACCCAAAGTACACACTAAGTTTTAGGTGAAGTCCAACATGCAATGTGACTGGGGTCACACGCCGTGTTATTCCTCTTTGACCCCGAAACCCTAGCCACCACCACTAGTACTACACGACGTGTTCTTCGGAAGTACATGCCGTGTATTCTGGAAATTTTTAGAAATGGATCCCTTTGATGGCACGCCTCCCGTGGTGCTCCGATTATCGATATGCCCATCCGATCACCACAAAACATCCAGGTTCTGGTCACCCCGACAACACGATGCCGCTTCTGGCATTTTTGTGTCTCCGATCGGCTCCGAACACGTGTTCCGATCTTCCCGCATGAAGAACGCTCGAAAAACGCTCTTTCAGATCCGGTCCGATTCATCGTCTGCCATCGTCGCCACACCACCACAAGGTCGTTACGGTGTCGAACCTTCAGTTTGGGATCTTTGAATCACAGAACGGATGCACAAAGATCCGTTGTTTGTCACCCCACGAAGAACATGAAGAACGTGCGAGGAAATAAGGGGGAAAGAAATCCAAATAAACAAATCGAGGAACAAACCTCTACCGTCATTCGTCACGGTGTTGATCTACTCCCATTAATAGGTTTAAACGAAGTAGAGATCAACATAACTAAAAGCATGGATTATTTCCCCAAAAATCATCCCAACGAAAACCCTCCCACAAGAACGTACGAATCCGCGGATCAACTTGTTCGTGGTTGATCCGCGTTCGTCATTTAAACTCAAATATGGGGAAAAGAAATTGAAACAAGAAACCCCTAACTTTTAAAAGGATCGATCATTGAAGAAGGCGCCACGCTGCCATTGTCGTTGAGATCCTTCAATGTTGTTGGCGTAGCGATTCTTGACATCGATCCATCGTCGTTCGTCATCGAGAGTTTGCTCCAACGCACCACGGATTTGGAAGAGGTTCCTCTCAAACGTCGCCAATGATCAACAATTGCTTAACCCATTAAAATGGGAAACATGTTGTCATTTAATTACACGGAAGCATTAATGACGTCAACTCTCCATTTTGAAGCTATTATGGCATGCCATTAATTTAGGAAACAGCTGCACCGTTGCCATGCTGCAGTAGATGTTTCCTGAAATGAAATAAAATAAGCTTGTTATTTTATTTTATTTTATTTTACTTAAAACATCTAAAAATTAACTTTTTACCTCGACCTACGCCAGTCGAGGTTAGACTCATTCTTAGGTAAAGTCGTTGTCCCGAATGCAACAGTGTGCTCAGATTTTTAATTTGGGAATCCGTTTGGAAACTGCCACAACCGCGCACAAGTGCCGACTTAATTAACTTATAAAAAATTCAAACCACCATCCCGGGCTCACTGGACCTCAGAATAATGTGCCGTCTTCACGCCCGGTCTCGAAATAATTCCATATAATATTTTAAAAATAATAAATGGAAAATCTGAGATATTACAATAGTAGCTGAAATTTTTTTCATTACTTCTGGTAGATAGAATGGTTCAATTTAATAAGATAATGTTATGGGTTAATCTGAAATTAAATAGAAAAGGGTGTTATTATAATACAATTACTTGTTTTTATGATATTTCTTATAAAATTATCTATTTTTTATATTGATGAAAATCATAGTTATCATGTTTATTTCTGTTGAAACTATGTTGACCATGAAATGATTATTATGTTTATTCTTTATCTCACCCATTTATGAAAGGTTAAGAAATTATATATTATTTATGAATCAGTTTACCATGGAATGAAATATGGAATTATATGATACATACAATGTTATAATTTGAAAAAATGTGATCAATAACCTTTTCATAAATATAGAATGAAGTGTTTGGAAGTTTGGTTTTTTGCCTTTTATTTATGTATTTGTTGTGTTATTTCTATTTGATGTGTGTGTAGACCATGTGGGGATTATGATGATTTGATGGTTGTGTAATGTTCTTTGTCCATACTGAGGAGATTTGTATTTCCAAATAAGATATGGCGTGTAAAAATATGAGGGTTATTTATATAGAAGATATAAAAGTGGTAAGAAATATGGCATAGAGGTGTAAGAGTGATGAAATAATAGGGAATTTATGCAAGGTTCCCTTTTAGTAAGCCTATTTTTATATTATTATACATGGATGATTTTTCTAGTGAGTTATCCATGGTGTTCCTAGGGAATAGTTGAATAATTGGTGACTATTGATTAATTTTTTAGGTTTACTAGGGAAATATAATGATCATTTATCGTATTCATGAGATTACAGGGGTATGATCCTATTAATATGACATTTTATTCTCATATCATTTATATAAAAAATATTTCTAGGTTATCTGAAGGGAGATAGAAATTAAGTTGGTTGTTTTTAAATTAGAGCATTAGACCGTGGATTTATTGTCGTAAGACTATATTTAGGGTATTTTATATGGTCAATTTCTTTGAATACATATGAAATTACATGAATTGTGGTATATTACGGTGTTTTATTCCCCCCTTTCCCTATTCTAGGGATTTTATTGGTCATTTATATAGAATCCCTAGAATATACTTTATTCTCTTGAAGGGAAATCTATCATGTGTGTGAGATTTTGGTACCTTCTTTACTAGTCACTAATCTAGGGATTATTATAGGTGGGATACGAGGTTCATTATCTCTCTTCTTCTTTTGTCGGCCTAGGAGTGGTACCTTTGGAGGGAGAGCGTCATAAAATTATTACACCAAGGAGGGTCTGTAGGGTGATAAAGGTTCCCATATATAATTCATTTATCCACATGAAACACAAATATTTTTATACTATCATTACTTCAATATTATAATTTAAAACTTCAAATGGTAGTATAGTACAACAAAAAATTTTAAATCCATGGTTCATATTTCTTATATTTAGACACACCACACTTATGGAATTTTTTATGTGATTAATAGACCTTGATAAATGATTCCAAGTTTATGGTTTAGGGAAACATTATGATACCCTGATGTTCGATGAAAATTCATATCATTTTTTATGGAGAAACATAAACTTGCACGATTATAACATGGTTAATTTCATACTATATGGAATTATAGAGAAACTATGAAATGCATTTAGTGGATAAAAATATGATTTCATGGTTGTAAGATTTTTTGTTAAAATGTGTGTCCAAACCATGAAGTATGTGATGGATTTTATGGTGGTGGATCACAATTTTCTTATGGATGGCCAATTGTGTGGCCAAACCATGAAAATATTTTAAAAATTGATACTTACCATTTTTCCATTACGGTTCTTAATGATGGAATCCCCTCATTATCCTCTTTTCATCCCATGTTATCTTCTTAGAAAAAGGGTAACCTTGGAGGTTATCTTCACTTCACCTCATGTTTTTTCATCTTGCTATATTTCCATGGTGAATTTTCAAATACATAAAGTTTAAATTAAATTAAATTAATAGTTTTTTTGATGTAGCGTGTTTGGTATTTTTTCCGACTTGAGATATGATGTATGGAATGTGATGTTGAATCGTGGTTGGTTGTGATTCTGGTGTGATGAGATGAGCTAGTGAGAATTGAAGAATTATTCCAATTTAAATAAAATAGTTTAATTAATGATAATTAGTTGATTATAATTAATTAATTATAATGTGATTATAATGATTCAATTCTAGTGGTTTGGTTGTGAGGAAGGACCACATATGAATTTTATATGGATGGAAAATCATGGATGGTCCATGAAATTTTCTTTGGGCCCATGATGATAAAAGTGGAAAACTTTATAAAGGTGGGTGGTCTCACATTCTTTCCAAATAAATACTATTATTGTTTGTATTGTATGTGTGTGATCGGGATATCCACTTATGTAGACACCCTTGATTAATTTAAATCAAATCAAATGTATTAATTAAATTAAAATATCCATTTAAATTTACGGTAACCTAGGGTCACAAATAACACATGGGCCCTATCGTGTCTCATTGGTTGTTGATGGTAGGGGAAAGACTATTGAGATACTGGGATGGATCTAAACCACTAGATTGTTGAGGCTAGACTGGCCAAGACATAATGACCCATAAGGCCGGGCTATTGTGACTTCTATTGACCAAACTATGATGGTCCAGTGGGAGATTTCAAATACAAAGTGTCTTCCATGACTCCTGATAGGTGATTATAGAATGAGGGTCATTGATTATCTAATACATCAAACTAGGTGGACATACCTTTGGAAGACTCAAATCTGGTTGGGTGAGTGGACCAACCTAGAGTGACCTTGAGGAAGGAAATGGTTCATGCACTATATCTTGATTAATTCCAACTTGGTGAGACCATATATAGTATAAAGTTTAATGTCACCTTCTTATTATTAAATGGGATGTGACATACTAATACATTAGGTGTCGACCCAAGGTTGGGAATATGTTTGAGGATCCAATAGATGGTACCAGTATGATTTTGAGACTGAAGGGACCTAGTGGTTCTCTTGTTGATATACTGTCCCTGAGCAGGTACGTATGGCCACTGGTAGTGATGGTTCCAAGTGGAACCTAGAACCAAAACCAATTTTTATTCAAAATGGATTGTGGACAGTGATAAAAAAATATTTTATCTTGAATCATGGATTAACCAGCATGTACACTATGTCTAACATCATATCAGAATGGGTTTAGTTTTTTAGTCAACCCTCTTGAGTAAGGTTAAGTATCAACTTGTTTACCAACTAAATTGTAATTTTTCAGTATTATGTATTACTTGAGGGATGTGCCTCTATAAACTATTTTTATGACTAATGTACATGGTCACCAAGCACCTATCCCTACCAATCTATTATATTGGATGTCATTTCCTTCCGAATATTAAATGTGAACTATAAATATGATGGATATGGTTATAATAATATGTATAATATTAGTTCTGTTATTGGATGAAAGACATAAATTATATATCATATTGGATACCACAAATATTAGTATCCACCTATTTATTATTAAAGTTATTTTTTACTACAATTTAAAGTTTGAATTAAAAGAATTCTCACTTGTAAATCCATATAGGCCTGGTGAGATTAACATATAATATTAAATTCTATCTATAATGGAATTCCTATTGTCTCTAGAATTTCTAAATGAATTATAAAATAGAATTTTTTTAGTAAATCTCAAAGACACTCCTAATTAGGTTATCACCTATGATTCCTTGCATGCTTGGATCCAAATGATTCTAGAGTTTTTTGGGTGGAATAATTTCCCCCAAGTACTAGATTTAATGACATATTAGAGGTTGATGATGATAAAATAGAATAATTATATAGATATTAACTAGGATTGAGTTTATTAACCAAGATTTCATTTCAAATATTGTATATGAATAGGTCACAGAAAAGATTATTTATAGACTTCAAGTTATAATCTCAGATTGGAAGAGTATTCTGTATAAATATTCCTATGGTTCATTATCTTATGAATTAATTTTAGTTTCAAATGTCATGAGTATTAATGGAGCAAGAATTATAAATATAAACATTCTATGTAATAGGGAACAATGTGACATCTTCAGGGTTCTACTGGTTACACTTGGCTTGAGAACTATGCCTCAAATGCCTGTGATTTAACTCGATGCCTTATTTAGAGAATATCCAACAAAAAACGGAATATGACCTTATATTTAGAAGAGGTGAGTTCATGTGATACTCGGTCCAGTACTTATATCACCCTATGTTGATACATCATTGTAATAACCCTGTTACTTATAAAATAATTTGTTTTCATTCTGCAATTAAATAGATAAATTTATTATAAATGTATAATGGAATAAGTTGTACTTAAAAAAATTAAATAATATATAAAAATATAATAGTAACATCATCTGTTAAAGTATAAATAATATTTATATATCCCATATTTGAAAATATGATATATTTATATCATTGATTAAGTTAATAAAATTTTTGTAAATGATAAATTAAGTGTTGGTATTTTTTATGACACATAAATTTTTATTAATAATTTTATAATTAATATACTTATTTAAAATAAAATTAACATTTATAAAATTTATTCATAAATTAATATTTTGTTTTCTTATGATTATAAAATAATTTTATGAGACGCTAATTAATTTTTCAAAGTGTTATAAAATTAGTTATAATTTTAAAATTGGTATTTTTCAAATAATTGATGATTTTAAATAAAAATTAAATTTCTAATTTATAGAAAATTATTTTCATAAAATATATTTCATTTTTGAAATCTACATGTCAAAAAATTATTAGGGTGAATTTTTGGGATTTTTCTAAAATAATTGACTTTTTAGTGAATAGTAGAATACATACTTACAATATTTAACAAATAAATGATTTATGGATTATTTCAGAACATCATAAATACCGATCCTCCATTATTTTAAATTTTTTATTGATAATTCTCAATCTATCCATGGTCTTGAGCCAAAATAGTAAACTAATGAATTAAATAATAAAAAAAACGCCCCTCCCTCGACTATAAATATCACACCTCACCACTTATTCTCCACACGCCTCAAAGATTTGTAGATTGTTTAATTTCCTCACAATTACCATCCAAAACATCTTCCCCACATATAAAACTCACTGGTCTCACCAAAATGCCAAAACTAAGTTCCATAAGGAGGTTATCAAGGAGGAGAATTCAAGAGGGAAAAATCCTTTTTCTTTTTCTTTTAAATTTCTTTTAATTTATTTTATTTTATTATTATCTCCTTCCCTCCCCTCATCCAAGTGAAATAATAACTCCAATGTCTTGAATATACTATAATTTTATTTTTTAATGTAATATCCATCATAAAACCTCTTCTCTTCTCATATTATTCTAAAAAATGAAACCATTATCTGTGATGTGTCCATTTTGTGTCATCATGGATGATGTGTTTTTATTTTCTTTTACTACCTTCAAATATAGTCATAAAACCATTATTATAGTTAAATAATATTATAATATACATATTATAAGTTATTAAATGTCCGGGAAAAAAAATATAGAATATATTAAATAAGATGATATGAGTTCATGATGGTTATAAAAAAACCACAAAAATAAATAAAATCATTTTCATTAACATTTTATATAAGAAATAAAAATAATATTAGAAAAAATTATATATGATATAATTAAAAATTATGGAAACAAATAAACAAAATTTCATTCCACTTTTGGTGTTTTTCTTCTATTCGACAAGAAAATTCATAATGAACCAACCATGGAAACCATGAAATAAATGCACCTGAAATAATGATAATTACAAAATATTACTAATAAATGGGTAAAAGATGTTATAATAAGATCATATAAAGAATTATAAATATTAATATATTTATTTAATAAATTAATCAAATTCCTTAATCCATTATACATGTGGTTTTAACACATTTGAAGGAAGTCAAACTTGAGATAAGGGACTCTTCTTCAAAAATAATGTTTTAAATTTCATTTTTTGCATAATTCAAAAGGAATATTTTTTATGATGATAGTATTCATGATTTATGATATGGTTCTTAGGAATTTTTTATTATAATTTGTTAGACCTATATCTCCCTCCAATTCATTCTGTATGTTTATGTTGTTAGTTGACTGTAATGGTTATTTCAAATGTAACTATGACAGTTACACCATAAGGTATTCATGAGGGTTAAATTATATGGTAGTCGTGAGGGCTGCAAAACATATGGTATCTATGAGGGTTAAAATCTTAAGTATGTAATTATCCAATAGTCCTATATGGTTTTATTTATGTTCTATATGTTTTATGCAAATCTCTTATTTTCTCAAAGTAAGTATCTAATACTTTATGGGTGAAAAGTATGTATTTGTGAAAATGATTTCATATGTTTATAAGTATTAATGAACTGATGGTTTCTTTCCATATTTTTGTCTCCCTTACTATTATTTTTTCCTTATCCCAAGTTTTAAAAAATTCACTTGGTATGGTGATGGGTAAGAGAAAAGAAGAAGCTAAGTTAAATGTTGTGAATATTTTTCATGATGGGATTTCATGTTTTATTAAACACTTTTATATTGGAAAAGAAATGAATATTTATTTAGTAGTAACCACTTTTATGATATTGGGTTTGTATGTATGAGTTATTTCTTAATTCTCTAAAACTATAAAACAAAAATTTATTTGGGAATGTAAGAATGTGAATTCTAGAGGAATTTATGAGATTATGTAATGTTTAAGGACATGTCCTTATAATTGGTATCAGATAATGGTTTAGATAACATTAGGGTTTAGGATAATGTTAATTGAATGCCATAAATGATTTTTACCTTATGGATAAGTTAAAATAATATATAATTAATGATTATCTTGCTGCATTATCTAAGATATTTTTGTTTAAAATGGTTTTCTATAGAAGAAACTGGGAAAATTATGTGGGAAGACACCTAGAGGATGATATCTTTCTAAATATGAAACTTGTGATAGTGGAAATTGGAAACGAGAAGATTCTGATAGTAATAGATTAGTTGTCTCAGGCTATAAATGGTAGTGGAAACCATGAACAAGAAAAAACTAGAGCTACAAAAAAGAAACATGATGGTAGTGGAATATTTTATGAGGAAACACCCACCTTCTTTCAGTGGATATTCTAAACCAGTGGTGGATGAAGGGTGGATGAAATCCATTAAAATATTTTTTTATGTCATGGGGTGTTTAGATAATCAAAGGGTTAGTCTTTTTATTTATCATTTTTAAGATAAATCTAACCAGTTGTGGTCAATGGTAAATAATATTAGTGATAAAGAGGATATTAAGGACTTGGAATGGGAATAATTTAAGAATCATTTCCTTGAAAAATATTTTCCTAAGTTTTTTAGACATAGGATGTAAAAAAAATTTATTAAATTAAAATAATGAGGACGATTCAATGGTCTTTTATGAAGAAAAATTCACTCATTTGGGACAGTACACCCCAAATCTTATTTGGTATCTTGATTGAAAAATATGTCATTTTTAATCAGTATTGATGCCAAGATATCGAAGGGAATTGTCCTCTTGTGAATTCAAACAATATGAGAAACATGTTCATTTTTCTTAGAGGTTATAAATTTAGTTTTCTAATGATCACATGTACTTTGAAAAAAATAAAAATAAAAGTTTCATATGGTAGGAAATGTGTAAGTATCAATAAAAAAATATGAAGTTAAGAAAGTTCAATTTCTATTTTTAGGGAAGTGTGGTAAAAATAACCCTTGGGAATTCCTTAACAAATATGAGAAGTGTTTCTGATGTGGAAAGGTTAGACATATGTTTTGAGATTGAAATTAAAATGATCTTAATTTTAATTCTGATTAGAAAACTATAAAGTGTTTTAATTGTGGTGGAATAGGGAATTATGAAAATACCATCCCAAAGAAAGATATCAATGATGGAAAGCTACCAGATTATAAGAAGAAGGGTGTAGTGAAATGATTTGAAACTATGTCAACAGATGTTGGGCCATCCAATGAAGTAGTATCATGTACTTTGTTTGTTTACTCATATTTTTCTAATTTTTTGCATGATACATGGTCTACACATTTCATTATTTCTGAATGATTTTCTGGTAAATTAGAAATTTGACATCAATAAATTAAATCAGAACATATGGTGAAAATAAAGGGGGAAATATTAAAGAAAAGGGTAATTCTAAGAATCTTCTTGTTGTTGTCTATGGTAAGAAATTACCTTAAAAACTTGTTGTTTTTTCCTTAGTAGTGGCTGATCTTATTTTGGGAATGGATTTAATTCCTTTTTTCCATGTTAAAATTGATTGTGGAGATAATTGATTTTAGAAAGTGTTTCAGTTTGTATAGAAGAATGAACCCATACCATTTATTACATATTAGGAATGTGGGAAATTATAAAAATATGAAAATGAAAATTAACATGAACATATTGTTAAAAATAATACAAATTCTCATATAAATGTTATGTCAGTGGTAAATGAATACTTGGATGTTTTCCCAATGAGTTTCACAGTGTTATACTTGATCGGGAAGTTCAATTTACCATTTACTTATTTATTGATTCAAATCAGATTTCAAAACCCCGTTATTGAATTTCTCAAGTGGAACTTTTATAATTTAAAAATAAGTTTTAGGATTTAATTGATAAACATTTCATTCATCATAGAACTTCAGTATGGGGTTATCCTGTCTATTTTATTAAAATGAAATATAGTTCCATGAGACTTATAATTGATTATAGTTCTTTGAATAATGTTACTTTCAATAATAATAATCCACTACCTCGTATCGATGACTTATTTGATCAAATCAAGAGATATTAATACATTTACAAGATTAACATGAGATACAGGTACCATCAGCTGAAGGTGAAGGAGGACGACATTCCAAAAAAAAACACTTCGAACTAGATACAAGCATTATGAATTTGTTGTTTTTCCCTTTTCCTTAAAAAATAACCACGATAAATTTATGGATTGTATGAATCAAATCATTTATGAATATTTGGATTAGTTTTTTGTTTTTTTATTTATAATATTTTGTTTTATTCAAAAAGTTATGAAGATCATGAAAAAAATCTAAGGATTTTTCTACAAAAACATAAAAAAAATATATTATACAGGAAATTTAGAAAATGGGATTTTTTGTTTCAACATATTTATCTTCTTGGGAATATTAAAAACAAGGATGCTGCAACAGTTGATCCCACAAAAAAAGTGGTTGATGAATGGAAAGTACCTGAAAATGTTACATAGGTTCATAGTTTTATTGAATTATTAGTATATTAATTATGGGTTGTTAAAAACATTTCATGGTTATCTATAATGCTAAGTTTAAATTAAAAATCATTAAATTTATTTAGATTGTATATTGTGATGTTTGTTTTCATGAACTGTAAAGAAGATTGGTGAATTCTCTAGTTTTGGCACTACTTTTGAAAATGGTGATATTGTAATCTACAATGATGCTTCATTAATGTGACTTGGTTGTGTTCTGATTTAGAATAGTTAGGTAATTTTCTATAATTTAAGACAACCAAAACACCATGAGTTAAATTATCCCACACATGATCTAGAATTTGGTAGTTGTGGTTTTCACTTTAAAAATTTGAAGAAATCATTTATATAGATCCAAATGTGATATATATACTGAACATAAATGATTGATGTATATATTTATTCATAATTAATTGAACATAAAGTAGAGAGGATGGTTGGAACTGATAAAGAATTTTGATTTCACGATCAATTACAATCCTGGAAAAGAAAAAAAAGTGGAGGATACCTTGAGTCGAAAATATCATGCATCATTAACTATGTTATATTTGGAACATGACCCCTTGGTTAATAATTTAATGAATTTTGGATTAGATGCTTTTGGTATAGGAAAATCCTCTATTTTGTTTCAGGTGTCAGTGTATCCAACCATTTCAGACCGAATTAAGAAACCATAGAATGAATACCATGAGTTCTAGAAAAATGTTTAATTGGTTATGAAATGTAAATTTACTGAATTAAATGTTGATAAGTATTGTGTCTTGATATTTGGAAAGAGATTTTTTTTTCCGTATTATTCCTTCCTAGTGAAATAATTTTTAAGTGAAACTCATAGTTCTTAGTTTTTTGGTCATCCTAATAGCACTAAGATATATATAAAACTTTAGGAGTATTATTATTGGGATGTAATTAAAAGAGATATTGCTTAGTTAACCATGAAAGTTTTATTTGTCAACATGTTAAAGTAAAGTGAATACTAAAAATGGGGATGCTTCATCCATGGCTTGTACTGGAGTTGAAATGGGAAAATATATCTATTGACTTCTTGGTTGGTATACCAAGAAATTATCAAGGTAACAATGTAATTTGGGTTATTATTGATTGATTGAGTTAATCTTCACATTTCCTTCCTATTAAAGACATTATTTATCTAGATCATCTTTCTAGAATATACCTCAATGATATTTTCAGGTTACATTGAGTTCCCCTCTTCATTGTATCTGAACGTGATCCTAGGTTCACTTATAACTTTTAGAAAGGCCTTTAGAAGTCGTTGGGAACTGAATTAAATTTTATCATAGCCTTTCGTCTTCAATCTGATGGATATACCAAGAAAGAAATTCATACATTGTAAGACATGTTACGTGTGTTCTCAATGTATTAGAAGTGAGGTTGGGATCAATATCTTTCTTCAGTTGAGTTTTATTATAATTATATTTTTAATTATATTATATAGATATGAAATTTTGAGGAATTATATGGAAAGTGGTGTTGAACTATAACATTTTGGGATGAAGTTAAGGGAAGGAACTTGATGGGTGTATAATTATTAGAGGAACTAGCTGAGAAAGTGGAGAGAATTTAGTAACACATGAGGAAAACTTAGGGCCGACTAAAAATTTATGCAGATAACAGAAGGAAAGTATTTTATTTTGAGGTAAGTGAACATTTTTTATAAAATATCTCCTTGGAAAAGTTTTATTAAGTTTCATAATATATAAGATCTAAGTCTATGGTTTAGTGTACTATATGGAATCCTAGATAAAGTTGTAATAGTTTCCTATTGAGTACCTTTTCCTCTGAGTTTATCTTAGGTACATTTTTTTTTCATGTTTTGATGTTAAGAAATTATGTTCTAGATTCATTTCATGTTTTCTTCCTAGAACTAGTTCAACTATAAGAGAAAATTTCTTATAAGGAAAATAATGTTTAGATTCTAGATTGTAAAGATCATGTTTTTCAGAATAAGGCAATTCACTAGGATAAGGTTTTGTAGAGAAACCAAATGGTTGAATAAGCAACATGAGAATATAAAAATGATATGGGGGAAGGTATCCTCACTTATTTAATAAGTGAATAAAAACATTGAGAACACAATTTCCAAAATGGGGGAGAACGTACAAACCCAGGTACTTATAAAAGAATTTGTTTTCATTCTTGAAATAAATAGATAAATTCATTATAAATGTATAATGAAATAAGTGGTATTTACAAAAATTAAGGAATCTATATAAATAGAATATTAACATCACTTATAGAATTATAAATAAAATTTATATATCCTACAAGTGAAAACATGATACATTTATATCATGGAATAAGTAAATAAATGTTTTGAAAATGATAAATTATGTATTGGTATTTTTATGTCACACAAAAGGTTATTTATAATTTTATAATTAATATAATAATTTAAAAGAAAATTTTTCTTCATAAAATATATTCATAAATTTTTAATATTTTTTCATATTATTATAGGATAATTTTATGAAACCTTAATTTGTTTTTCAAAGTGTTATAAAATATGTTATAATTTTAAAAATTGTTATTTTTTAAATAAATGATGATTTTAATTGATAATTAAATTTCACATATTTGTAAAAATATTTTCATAAAATGGATTTCATTTTTTAATTATACATGTGAAAAAATGGTTTGGGTGAATTTTTGGTATTTTTTTAAATAAATGAATTTTTGGTGAATAGTAAAATACGGTAATTTACAGAATTTAACAAACACATGATTTATTGAGTCATAGATGATGTATGGATGATGTAAGATAATAGTATCTAACTATCCTTCAATATTTTGATATATTAATTTATAATTTTCAAACTATTCATTGTTTTGAGAAAAATTAATAAACCAATGAATAAAAAAATCAAGAAACACCCCTCTCCTTCACTATAAATACAACCTCTCACCACCTCTTCTCCTCAAAACTGAAATCCTTGTAGCTTATTTAATTTATACCTAATTCAATTCCAAATCTTCTTCCCCACATCCAAATCCTAATGGTCTTGCTAAAATTCCAAAACCAGGTTCCTTAAGGAGGTTCTCAAGGAGGAGAATTCGAGAGGTAAAACCCTCTTTATTTTTCATTAAATTTCTTTTCAATTTCATTTTTTTATTCTCTCTTCAACTCCCCACATAAAACTGGAATGATAACTATAGTATCTTATATATAATGAAATGTTATTTTATTAATATAATATCTATCATCAAACCTCTACTCTTATCCTCTTATTCTAAAAAATGAATACTGTATCTGTGAAGTGTCGATTTACCATCATCATGGATGATGTATTTTGATTTTATTTTATCGCCTTTAGTTTTAGTAAAAAAACCATTATTATGGTTAAATTATATTTTAATATTCATATTATAAGTTATATAATGTTCCGAAACCAATATATAAACATGATATTAAATAAAATGATCTGAGTTTATGTTGGTCATAAAAACCTACAAAAATAAACTAAATAATTTTCATTAATGTTTTATCAAATGAATCATCCTTATATCAGAAAAAAATTATATATGTTATCATTTAAAATTATATAATTATATTAACAACATTTAATTCCACTTCTGGAATTTTTCTTCCATTCGACAAGAATATCCATAATGAACCAACCATGGAAACCATGAAATAAATACACCCAAAATAATTAAGATAAAAAATTATTATTAATAACTTGTTTGAAAGATGTTATAAGATGATAATATAAGGAATTATAAATATGAATTTAGTTATTTAATAAATTAATTACACTCTTTAATCCATTATATAGGTGGATTGAACACATTTGAAGGAAGTCAAAGATGAGAAAATGGATATTTATTTAAAAATCCTCTTTTAAATTTCATTTTTTTCTAAAATTTAAAAGGAATGTTTTTTTATGATGTAAGTATTCATGTTTTATGATCTGGTTATTGTTATATGTTTATTATGAATTGTGGGACCTATATATCCCTACAATTTATTTCTTTTTTTTATGTTGTAAGTTGACAATAATGGTTATTCCAAGTATAAATGCGATTGTATCATTATAAGGTAGCTAGGATGGTTAAATTGTAAGGTAGTCACGAGGGTTACGAATCATATGGTATCCACAAGGGTAATAATATTAAGTAAGCAATTCTCCAAGATTCCTATATTGTATTATTTATGTTTTTTATGTTTTATATAAATCTATTGTTTTCACAAAGTATGTGTATGCTACTTTGTGGGTGATAAGTATGTCTTTGTGAATATTATTTGATATGTTTATAAGTATTCATGAAAAAATGGTTTCATTCCTTCTTTTTATGTCTCTTATTGAGAATTTTTTGATTATACAAAGTTTTTAAAATGTTTTTTCAGAGGATTTAATGATGGGTAAGAGAAAAGAAGACGCCAATATGAATGTTGTAAAGATTTTTCATGAAAATATTTCATGTTTTATTGAAAAATTTTTCATTATAAAAAAATGGATATAATTTTAGTTGTACCGAATCTGAATTTTTATGGGTTTATATGTATGAATTATTTCCTAATTCTCTAAAACTATATACCTAAATGTTATTTGGGAATGTAAGAAGGTAAAATCTATAAAAAGTTACTAGATTATATAATGTTTATGGTCAGGTCCTTACAATATTTCTTAGATACATCAGTTTTGATGGTTTCAACATGTATGGCTAGACCCTGGTAGCCATTAGGCCCCATGTAGGATATTAGTTCTTTAATTTATTTTTAGTAGTCAAATAATTTTATTTTTTTAGTTTATTGATTCACGTGAACATACAATGTTTATTTTTGTTATGTAAGGGACTACATTGGTGGTTCCATATTATGTTTAGTACTCAATCCTATCCTAGGACCCCATTTCACTTCGTTAATTTAGAAGATATTCATATAGATGTAGAAATAGATTTGGTTCGAGGCCTGACATAGCATGATCGAGAGGTATGGATCAAATTATTGAATGTTGATTAGGTTGAGATTATCTAATTATGTTATAGATCCAACATTTTATTTTATATATTTTTGTATTTATATATAATTGGCCCGGTGGGTGGTTAGTTTTCTATATGGAATGACTATATGGGACCATATGGAATTTAATTTATTATTCAGTTTTCTTTACATTTACTTCTTTTTATTTATGATTATTCACTACCATGGATGGTATTTGTTAATTTATTATTTATTTCACACTCTAATATATGTTTTATAGTCTCCCAATATTACAATGCTACATCATCACTGATAGTCGGTAACCTCTTGTGTAGAAGGTGGAACATCTGAGATCACATGGTGAATGGAGTCTGGGAACTATTCATAGTTAACCTGGGTGGGGATGTTACAAGACGATCCATAATCTATAGTGTTATTCGAGCCATAAGAAATATTTATTTTTTATCCATGTTTATTAAAACATTTATAATTTTGATCTACTCCATGAAAGATCAAGTATTATTCCAAATCATTTAAAATAGGAATCTTAAATAACAATAATGTAAACATGGAAAAATTCATTGAAAAGGGTCATATGCCTGCATTTTTGAAAACATCATGAACTCATTAAAATTATCAACATAATAGTTTATCATATGATTAGTTTTGATCTATTTTCAATTCGTATACATCCATATTGATTTAATAGTATTCATATTTAACAAAAACAATACACCAAAGGTTTGATCATAGAATCCTAAAAATTTATTCTATATATATAGACATACAGTAAATATATTTGATATAAATTCTTAGTGGATCAAATAAAAATTCCACACACTATTTTGAAAGGCACAAAATCATGTCTTCACAAACCTTTATATTGAGTTTATAAAGAGTCAGACCATTGAAATTTAAAATGAAATGAAATTAACCATCACTATATATAATATACATTGAATTTAGTGATTATCCATAAAACTACATTTCTATATTCAAAACATACTTTATAAAAATATTATATACATGGGGAATTTTTTTTATTTAATTCATGAAAAAAAATTGAGAAGAAATTTCAGTATAAGAAAACTCTTTCATTAATGATTGTAATTATCAATGTTATAGTTCTAAAGAATAAATTTTTTAAATGTATTTTAATTAATCATTAACAATATTTCACTCAGGTGCTATAATTTTTTTAATTTCTTAACAGATGAAAAACATAGATTATATTTTAAAATATTAGTTAACATATCAATGAATTATAATTTTTCACAATCTTTAGTAGATAATAATTCTTAAATAATATAATAATAAATGAGAAATATGATGATTAAATATAGTTGAATATTTTTCATGGATTAATAGGTGTTATAATATTAATGATCAAGTATATATAATTTCTCATTATATTATAGTTACCCTTATTGAAATGAGTTTTTCAATATGAATTTTATTTATTTAATTAAGATATCCTTTTATATAAATATGTCATTAAAATTGATCACACACACACACACATATAGATCCAATATTTAATGAATTTAAATGTTTATTTGACATTATTACATCAAGAATGAATGTATAAAATAATATTAAACAAATAATTTTAATTTTGATAAATTACAATTCCATTTTACAATGGTATTTTCTAATTGTTTTGATAAGATTCCTTTTTATATTCTTAATCATTTTTCCCTCATAAAAATTATTGACATGATAACTACAAATTTGACACACCAACCAATTTTCAAATGTCTCATGTATAAAAATTTATATAAATAATATATTAGGGGAAAAATTATATTTATAATTTATATAATTTTTATGAAATTTTAATTTAGATTGTTTGTTAAATTTATTATTATTAATTATTTTGAAATTATTTTTTTTAAAAAAATATATAAATACAAAAAACAACATATGTTTCCATATTCAAATATCTATATAAAAGTAAAGGGGATTGATGTCTATTCAACTTAAATCATTAGATCAATTGATTGGTGGTGGATTTTTCTTTCTATTACAACTAATGAAAGAGAAAAAATGGGAAAAGGGTAGGGATAACCAAAACTGGGAGGTTCAAATCAGGATAAACAATATCAAAATAATAACAAATCTCAAATGATTGAAAAATAATACTTAAATCAAAATTTTAATATTATAAATTGTGTTTGGGGGATCTCAATTAATAAAAAATAATCTAGAGAGTTGTAATAATTCTTTGACTTTTATGAGAGCATTAAAGAAATGAGTGAGTGATGTAAAGTGTTAATAATTTTTTAAAAGTGGGGAAATGGTTTTTTAGTGATAACAAACAAAAAATAAAAAAAAAGATACATTTATCTACACTAAAATAATAACCCCAAATAAGGGCACATTTTATCTATGCTAATACTATTTCTCATAAAGTGATTCTTTTATCATCACTAAAGAAGCACTGATAAAGGCGTATTTAGCTGTGATATACATTTAACATTGAAAAATGATTCTTTTTTCATTGCTAATTTCATCGCTGATAAACTCAAGATTTATCCATGTCAAAATTATAATAGTTATAACAAATAAATAATATTAATTATTTTAATTAAAAAATATTTAAAGCTACATTTAAAAATTCATTTACAAAAAAATTATTATTAAAATGAAAAATAATAATTATATAAATATTTAAACATAAAAATATTAAAATAAAAATTAAAAATAGTAATTATATAAATTATAAAAAAATTATATTATTAAATATTATTAATAAATATGAAAAATTAATAAGTTACAAATATTTAAAATGAATATATATTAAATATGAATAAATATTAGTTATGTATTAATAAAAAAAGAACAAAAATTGATAATTGAAAATGAATAAAAAAATAAAAATAAAAAATGATTAAATAAAATTAACTATGTAGATTATTAAAATAATAATTTTAATAAATAATAATATTAAAAGTAATAAATATCAACAATTACATTTAAATACCAAATATTTAAAATAAATCACTAATTATAGAAATATATATAATGTTAATTATATTAATAAATTTTAATATTAGGTTATCATCAGGAAGGATAATGGGTCTGGGGTTCTTGCACATACATGATTATAGAGATATGGGATGTTAGGGCTCTGAGATGATGGTGTTTCCCCACAATCTAGATTTGGATCCTATGGATGGGGTGAAGCTCTCTGTTATATACAGTGATGTTGAACAATAGGATGAGTCCTCTCAAATTATTCACGTATTAGTTGATACGTATTAAAATATCAAGAACATAGAATCTCTCATGAATACAGCCCCTGAATGAAATGTAAAGGATAATAATTCCCATGTGGTTGAATATTGGGAGGCCATCCTCCTTAGATATAAGGGTTGTAAACATTCGATTTTTGGGAGGGCTGTTCTACTAGTGGGAGGGAAAATCTATACAACTATTGACCTTGCAAGAAAATTGGATTTAGATTTTGGATTTTCTTAATGGAAATGGATCCTAATGGGTTGAGAATATTTCCACATTATTATCCTTCCTGTGATTCAATGTGGCGAGCATGGGGGATTGGTTCAAAATTCTTAATGCAATGTATTATTTGTCTTCAATATTGAGACTTTAGGATAAGCCAATTTCTATTGGAAATACAATAGTACAAACATGGATTAACATTGTGGGTCTCAACTAGACCCCCAAGATTTTATTTGATATAGAATATTTTGTGGAAATTCCCATTAAAATTTACCAGAATAATGGATTTTACATAATTTTACATTATTCTAGTTCCCATGTGGAAATTGATTTAGGAAACACTTTGATCAATAATATTGTCCTTTCTAGCTTGGATGGTGATATTTATCTTAAATTAATATAGGAATGACTATCTTGGTTTTCTTTAGATTTGCAAACCATATGACATGTCAATGGTAATAATCATAAGGAGATTACATATGTTTTTTTCTCTATTAAAGGTATCTATGAACACCTATAAAAAGGAGTTGAAGAGGATAAAATTGAAATCCTATATAAATGTTAAGGGAACTTGTATTAGAGATATTGGGAGGAATAAGAAGTCTTACAAAGTTGATGTTGCTACAGGGCTATGCGGTTAAGAGGCTCTTTACAATGATGCTCCATTTAAAAGGGAAGAATGATCTAGAAAATGATGTGAAATTTCAATCTATTCCTCCTACGAAATCTAGAAGAAGTAAGGACTACTCTCATTCAAAGCCAACCATGATTGCCTAATCATATAGACATATGGGATATGAATCAGATTAGTTTGATGATTATATCAATTCAAAAGATTTGGATTATGATCTTTGATGTTATTTGTTATTCTCGTTGAATATTCCTTTTGATTTGAACGAGGGAATGTATTCCATGTCTAAACCCATTATTATTTTCTCATTTTTGGAATTTTTATTAAAAGGGACCTTATTCATGGCCTAATAAATAAATATATGCAATATTATAATAAATGTATTGAATTATTATTAATTATATTTAAAAAAAATATTAATTAAAAAAAATATTTTCAATGATACATCATTTTAAAAATTAAATATAAATATTAAAATTAGTTTTAATTATATTTAAAAAACATTTATTCCATATTTTTTATTTTAACAATAACATTTTAAAAGCTATATAAATTACTTACATACACACATGAATACATATATATACCAAATCTATGCGCACATGCACATAAACATATATAAAAATGAATAAATTAAAAAAATAGAAATAAATAAATATAATAAATAAATAATATGAAACATGCAAAATATTAAAAGAAAATACAAATTAATAAATAAAAATGAATAAGTTGTAATTTTTTTACAAATGATTAAATAACATTAATTATATAATCTACCAAAATATTATAAATGAATAAATATTAAAATAAAAATGAAGTAATATTAAAAATTGCATTTTAATACAAAATATGAATTACAATTTACTAATTAAAAAGGAATAAATTTTAGTTGTATAATGATTTTAATACAAAAATACTAAAATAAAAATGAATAAATATTATTTATGTTAATTATCAACATTTTGAAGATATTATATACTAACAAATAATAATGTCAGGATTAATTTAAAAATGATAAAATTATAAAAATATGGAAAGAATAATATTAAAGAAGAATAAAATTTTATAATTAAAAATAATTAAACATTAAAAATGAATAAATTAAAAAATTATTCAATAAATAATATAATATATGAATAAATATTTAAAATGATTAACTAATAGAAATATTAAAAGAGAATAAATAATATTAAATTAATAAATACAAACAATGAATAAATAATAATAATTTAAAATGAATAAATTATAAAAAATATTAAAAAATGAATAACTTATATTAATATAAACTAAAAATATTAGAAATTAATAGATATTTGATTAAAAATGAATAAATATTAAAAATTAAATTTAAATAAAAAATGATTATAATAAAGTAAAAATTAAATATGAATATAAAATAATTATAAAGCCTTAAATATAAAAATATTTAACTAAGAATGAATAAATACTAATTAAAAAATTGAAAATATATTAAAATTATTTAGTATTAATAAATAAAAAATTTAAAAACCATATTAAAATTTTGGAAAATGAAATAATATTATATAAATAGTATTAAAAATGAACACCTTTTAATAAGTAAAAAAATAAATATTAAAATTTAATAAATTACATAAATAATAAATAAATAATATTTAAGACGGAAATGTATTAATAATATATATATATATATATATATATGCATACACATACACAAACCTACACATACAAGGACATACACATTTACATACACATACAGATACACATACACATACAATACCCATACCCATATGCATACGCATACATATACACATACTCATACACATACACATACACATACACATACACATACACATACATATACAAATACACATACACATACCCATACACATACAGATACACATACACATACACATACACATACACATACACATACACATACACATACACATACACATACACATACACATACACATACACATACACATACACATACACATACACATACACATACACATACTCATACTCATACACATACACATACACATACACATACACATACACATACACATACACATACACATACACATACACATACACATACACATACACATACACATACACATACACATACACATACACATACACATACACATACACATACACATACACATACACATACACATACACATACACATACACATACACATACACATACACATACACATACACATACACATACACATACACATACACATACACATACACATACACATACACATACACATACACATACACATACACATACACATACACATACACATACACATACACATAAACATACACATAAACATAAACATACACATACACATACACATACACATACACATACACATACACATACACATACACATACACATACACATACACATACACAGATATATGAACATATACCATCATTCATACACATTCACATACATACATATACATACATACACATACACACACATTTATATACAAAAACACATACACCTAAATACATACTTGCATACAGACATACATGCACAAATAGACAAATACACATACACATACACATACACATACACACATGCATATACATACATACATACATACATACATACATACATACATACATACATACATACATACATACATACATACATACATACATACATACATACATACATACATACATACATACATACATACATACATACATACATACATACATACATACATACATACATACATACATACATACATACATACATACATACATACATACATACATACATACATACATACATACATACAGATACATGCACATACACATACAAACACATACATAAACATTCACATTCATAGACATACATACATACATACATACAAATACATACACATAAACATACATACACATAAACATACATATACATATATACACATATACACATATACATACATACACATATACATACATAGATACATACCTACATTTATATAAACGTACATAGACACCCATATACCTACATACAAAAATAAATACATCAACATACATACATACACATACTCTCACACTCACACACAAACATATATATGTACATTGTAATTCTATTTTCAAATATTAAATTATTTAATATTATAAATACAATTAAATTGATATATCAATATTCATATATTTATATAATTACTTGAATAATATTTTAATATATCATATTTTCATATTCATGTTCTAATATATTCAAATATTTTATTAAATATTTCAATTGATTAATATAAATTTATTATTATTTATAAAAACAAATTTAAAAATAAGATCGATTTTTTTTATAAATAAACTTATTGTTTTAAGGTCAAATTATAGAAATAAACCCACAAATATATATATATATATATATATAAATTAATCATTCATGATGACCTTTAATAGTTGTAATCAACCAGCCTGGGGTGCCATCTAATCCGGCTCCGAGCATGGTCCGTCATAAGGATGGAAGGGAGTTACAATTCCCCATGGTTTATCAACCAGATCTTGGGCATAAAAGAACATACAATGGGATCAATTAATAAAAATTAACAGAAATAAAATAAATAAACCCTCCATGAAAGAGATAAACATAACTGAATATCCCAATAGGATATGTAATTGGTGTAGAAGAATCAAAACTAGAAGAAAATAGATTAGTTGAAAAAAATAAAACCCACAAGTTCAATACAAAACCATAAGATGAAGTCAAACCCCAAACATGATCTATAAGACTCAATGTGACCCACGATCACCATATAAATGAACACCTCCCCAGGAAGGCTGTTATAGGTGAATCAAACCAGAATAATCATGGAGTTGTAAAAAATAGGCGTGATAATGATATACCATTAGATTTCCACCCACCAAATCTAAGAATTCACATTTAACATTAACTAATAAAAATTATAGTTTGAAATAATATAGAGATATATTCATTTTTTAGAATAATTTAAATAGTTCAATATGAAACACATCTCAATTTTATTAAAACACATTTTCTATATTTTCATTTAATGAACAAAATCACTTTGAAATAATTTTCCACATGAAACACCTCATAGTTAAACCACCATTTTAATATCCCACTTTGAAACTATTTCATAGTCACCTCATTATTAAAACCACATTAAAAAATTAAAAGTGGTTTCAAAATTTTGTAATATTTTCCAATGCATCATGGAAAAAACAAATTCCATGTAAAACAAGTCACATTATCTTAAAACCATGTTTCTAAAACCTAGGTACATGGAATCATTAAAAATAGAAAATTTACACTTTCTAATAAAAAAACCAAAACCCTTTAAGAAAATGTTTTCCCCATTTAATGAAAAAACCATAAAACTCAAAAATAAAATAGCTTTGAAGTACATTAAAATCACAATTGTTCATTCCATCCATTAGAATATTTCACACATTCCTTTATAAATTATTTAAAAACAAAACCATAACATAATGGAGGAAAGAACACAAGTATACACCCCTATTCTAAAAAGAAATGATATAGATAAATAAAAATAAGTGCATAGGTACCAAGAAATAATCCAAGAAGTAGAGGATATAGATGAAATTAAATGATTAATGAACTAAAATTATCATAAATAGGATCATAATTTCATGGGATAAAACTAGTATGATCTAATTAAAGATATTTATCATAACTTAAAATATCTAGGTTTAGAAAACACTATGTGAGTACTATTGATGCTGGAAGATCTCTTAATCATCCTCGAGATCTGTCGATCCCAAAAGGTTTTCTTTTTCCCATCTTCCCAAGAGCTCTCTTATTCTCATGGGGAACGTTCACTCTATGTGATCTATTGTTCATAAAGAAAATGTCCCTAAATAATTTTTAAACATAATTCAGGGATTCAACCACCAATACCACCTAAACTGATTCCACATGTCTCCCTTGACAAGTCAAATCAAGTTTATAAAAAAATAAACCATCATAAGGATCAAACATAAAGAATTTGAAATAATTCATGATTAATATCATATACCCTTATAAAGAAGTAGTCTTATTTACAAAAAAGATAAGAAATATATTTCAATTGATAGTGATAAAATATTCCTCAAAGGGATCACAAGCCACTATAAGCCTAAAAAAATCATACAGTGCAAATAAAAGTCACACAAATTTTACAAAAACTCTTTTTTCATAAAATTCTAAATGAGACTTTTAAAAAAAACTATAATTCATATCCAACAATCCAATTTCATTATCTATATTCATATACTCATGATGAAAATTTTACAAAAACATATTTGAATCTAATGTAAGAACTTATAATTCCATTTAATCACATTGGAATGCATTAAAATCCATTAACATGTTTCAAAATATAATTCACATGGGATAAGAAATCCCTTTGAAACCAAAAAAACCATTATTATTAACTAAAATTATTTAATCACCTATAAAAATTTATTGAAAAATAATCCAAGGTTTTATAAAGGTATTAAATATACACCAGGTTTAACAAACCCTTTTTTAATAAAAAACCCATGTCAAATACTTATAACCCCTTTAAAAAACTCAGAAACATTATTATGGAATCATTAAATACCAAAAAAATTAAATCTAATGTGCAATCAAGAGACACTTTTAAAATCACTAATAAAAGTTGAGATATTACTAGGGCATGTTTACTATCACATAGTATGGAATACTATTCCATGCCAAGAGTAAAAACTATATAAAAACAAATTTACTCCTCATGGGTAGTAAAAATATCCATAACATTAGTAATGAAACATTTTAAAATCAACTATCATATATTTTCATGTAATTGGTAGAGACATTAAAGAAAAACCTACCTCGACCCAATGAAAAATCAGGATGAAGTCACTGCCCACCTTGGAGAACCCTCAAAAAATCCATAGGAGGTCCTACACATTCCATAAACCAAAAAAACCCCATGAAAAAATCATCATAAACCTTAAATATAAACCATGGAAGACCAAGAGATTGTGGGAGATGGATAAATTTATTGGAAAATGGAATTGGGAAGATTGAAGGAGGAATTAGATGATCAATACCTTAGAATACCCATATGATTCGAATGAAAGACACCCAAAATAGAAGGGAGTTCAAGGTTGAAGATTCCCTGAGGAGCTCCCATGGTCCGACCATGGGTTGATGAGAGGGGTGATAGTGACATAAAATTGGGAGGGAATTTTAGGAAATAAAAAAATATAAATATTTGGTTGGTGGAATATTTTGGTTGCATGGTTTTCCTAACCACGTGCCAACCATGTAAAGGTCACTACCTAAATCAAACCCCTCTCAAATAAATTAAATGGATGTCCAAATGGTTGAAAAACCCCAATACCCATTGTTCCAAATTACATGGTAAAATTACAGATCAAATTTACATGTGTTTCCCACGATTTACCTAAACATGTGAAACCTATGAACCTTCACCATTAAAGACCAATAATCCTATACATCTTCCCTAGGATCTATAAAAGTTTGGATGAACATGAACTACCCACGAAATATGGATACATCATGAATAAAAAATAAAATAAAAAACCATAAATGAATGGATAATCACATAGTTCCCCACAATGTATGCTCGAAAACCATCCATAGATATAAAAACATAGGATTTTCCATTTTTTTGACAGAAACTCTTCGTAAACATAAAATGATTCCCTAACACATATAATATCATAAATTAAACACCTTAGTAACATTATGGATTTCACAATTATCTCCACCATGCCACATTATGTTCGTATAAAGTCTCAATTATAATTAGAGGACAATTATAAGTAGATTCTAAAACAAATCCTAAAAAAACAATCAATACCTGATCAAAGAGAAAATATTCAGAGATAAAAACCAAGAATAGGTGTCCCAATGATTTAGAATTATTAAATAATTATTGATTTATTGGGATCTAATAACCAATAAAACAAGAGGACATCACTGAGTATAAACTTTCCTAAAATATATATAATTAAATATCAAAGACCCTATATAAACATGAAAAAAAACAATAGGCACACAACAACAAATGGAATGCACTAAACATTAAAACATCCCTAATTACCAAATATCAAGATAAAAAATCTATTGTATAAAAAAAGAGAATATTAATCTAAAACATGACTCATTAGGAAAATACATAACTCCAATCATAGGGACACAACCATAAAATGTGGGTGATTTGATCTAATTCCATATAATTCCATACCATGGTGATTGTAATAGGAAAACAACCTCACCAATACCCATAGTCCATAAAAAAAAAACTAAACCCCAAGGAATCAATTAATTCACCCTTGATTCTTCCCATGTCAATACTAACAAACAAAACCCATCACATATTCTACACTATTCTAGGAAAATAATGAATTAAAACATTCCCTAAAATAGCAACCACTCATAATAAGACACCAACAAAAAAACACTAAAAAAGATATCCTCAATACAATTATGGTCATATATTAGAGATATTAAATACAATACTATTCTTTTATAAAAAATAGACAAAAGCAAGAACTCAAGGGATACAAAAAATTATTGATCTATATTAACCTATAATAGTTCCATGCCTGATCAAAAACATTACCCAAATAATATCTCCCATAAGAGTCTCCATGAATAATTGACCCTCATTGGTCTAATAACTAAAATAAGGATAAAATACTAATCCAATTAGGCCACACAAATCCCATGATTTATCAATGAAATCATATAGCCATGAATAACTGATGACACACTACCAAGAGGAGATGAAAACACATGTCACTCAATTTAGATAATGAGTAGTGTTAAAATATAATGAGGGATGCCCCTTAATAAAAACACTCTACATCCATATTCAACCATTCTAATAGGCATACAGTAAACAACATGAGACATGAGGTCAACCCATTTAGGTCTACTAAATAATATCAAGGAGTCCCCAAAATCACATTAGTGTAATAAAAGTTTGTGGAAGTTACTAAAATAATAACAGATCTTTCAAAACATAGCTCTTTTAAAATGACTAGCTCCCTAGAATGGATTTTTAAACCCCATTTTTTGAAAACAAGACAACTTTAATATTTTAAATTATTTTAATGAATTATGAACAAATATCATTTATAAATTAAAAATTTATTCCCAAACTCAACTTAAGGATTTTGTAATGTTTGAAAAACTAATTTCTGAAAAAACATCAAAAAATTTTAAGACAAAACACCCTTCCAAATTTTATAATAATAGAAAAAAATTTTCATTTGAAAAATTTTCAAAACACTCCCCTATTTTTAAATAAATTCCTACAGTCAAAACTCAAGAAATAAAAAATATCCAATTTTCATTAATCATTAGATCTTTTAAAATTCGAATCCAACCATTAAATATGCTATGTAAACATGATTATAAAATCAATCCCAAATAATTTTGTTTTTCAAAATATCTAAAATAAATGAAATTTTTGAAACCATTTCATAACACCAAACTAAAAAAACAAGAACGATGGACTTGTTTTCAAACCAAATTATTTTTATCATAAAATATAGTTTTCAAAACCAAGAATAAAGATTCCAAATAACATGAAAAATAAAATAATAAAAATCATAACAAAATCCTCAATAAAAACTTATACCAATGATTCCAACAAATCAAAAGACTAATAAATAATCCCATATCATTACACTAAAACAGTAGGAATTAATAGTGTTATGGGGTATAAATAGAAGAATCAAGAGAGATATATAACCATGACCTACTTGGAAACATGGTTGATGACCACATGTCAATCATTCATTGGTTCTGATAGTGTATCAACCATTAAAAGTATGGTTGTAATATAGTTTGGAAGTCCCTACATGATAAAATTATGAATCAATTGCATTTTTCATCTCCATCTCAATACTAAACCAAATTCCCAAGGAAAATCAAGAGAATATATTGAGGCTCAAAACACCACCTCCATAGGAATAAATCCACAATCTAAAAAATCCATTTGATGTAAATATAGAATCATATAAAAAATATTGATTACCTATTGAAACTGGTGGCTGAGGATGAGAAAGTTCTCATGAAACCTTCCCTACACCCACATCCAGAGTAATGAAAAGCATATATACACACTAACAATACCCCCAATAACAATAGTCAATTCCAAAACCCATGTCTAACTTAGAACCTACATGCGATACAATTTTAAAATGAATTTGCATGAGGTTACATCCAACCCAAATCCTAAACCAATCTATCACATGGACTGAAGGGAATTATAGATCCCTACAGGATTGAAAGTATTGTCAATAATCATGATACATAGCTTGGGATTGATTTAACACTCACAAAATGGTAATAAATAATCAATTGAAATAAAATAAATAAACCATCCATGTAGAAGATTATCATATCTGAATATCCAAAATAGATATACAAATGATATAAAACAATCGAAAATGAAAGAAGATACATAAAAAACATTCCCATGAGGACGATTCAAAACCCAAAGATGAAGAAAAAACCGATACATGCAACAATACACTACATGTGACCCAAAATCACCATAAAACCATATATCACCCCCAAAAGGCCAGTAATGAAAAATCAAAATGGAATGAACCTCGAATAATAAATTATAAGAATGTGCTACTTAGCCTAGTAGGTAATGACTCATAGAATCTATGTAGTGTATTTAACATTATAAATTTACAATTATAGTTGTATATAATGTATATAAATATATTTTTTTCATAAAAATTTATATACTAAAAAAAAACACATAACAGTTGTCTTAAAACACATTTTTATATTTTCATTTAATTAAAATTAACTTGGAAATAATTTTCACCATCCGAATCCTCTTGGGAAAACCACTATTTTAATTCCCCACTTTAAATCCATTTCATATAAAAATTGAAAATTCAATTAGGTTTTTAATTTTAAAAATGTTTTCCAATAAATCTAGGAAAAACCAATTCCCAAGTAAAATAAGGCACATCAACTGAAAACCACATCTCTAAAACCCACAAATATTAGAGATTGAAAATAATTTTTTTAAAGAGACTCATCAATATTGTCTAAAACACATTGTAAAACAAGATTTCACATTAAAAAATACACCTTTCAAACTCATAAAAAATAGTTTTAATGAACATTAAAATGACACATACACATTACTTAATTTAAAACCTTTAAAAAATACCTTATCAAATTTTTTAAAAGATATCAATAACATAATAGAGGGAATAACATAAGTAGTAACCACTATGACAAAGTCACATGACAATGATTAATAAACAAAATGTTTATAGGTTCAAAAATTCAATCCATAGAGCAAGGGATATAATCTAAAAAAATTTAAATTCCCTAAAATGATTCTAAATAGGATCCATGTATCATGAGATATAACTAATGGTATCTCATCAAAAGAATATAGAGAGAGTTAAATTATATTAGGTTCATTAAACACCACATGTGTATAAAAAAATTTGATGCTCTCTTGATACTAACATGGCTCTCTCAATCTCAACCACCCATGAGCTCTCTTTGTCCCATATAGAATATTCCCTCCATGGTATCTCTAATTACTATAGATAACATCCCTAAAACATTATAAAACTACATTATGGCTCCAATTATCTATATTACCTATAATAATTACCCAAACTTCCAATTAAAATTCAACCGGAGGTGAGCACCATAAAACCATAACATAAAAATAAATAAATCATTTGAAATAAAATATTCGTCACCTTTGAAACCATCACAAAGAAACATATTAATTTAGATTAAAACACATGAAATATATATGGATGAATCAATATAGTTAACCCCATACATGATCATAAGCATGCAAATGTATAAAAAAAATAATATGGGTCTAATGAGGGTGTCAAATTTTTTATGAAAACATGTTTTTTATAAAACTAGAAATATTCATTTTAATGAACATGATTTTAATTCCATTACAACACACCTATTTAAAAATATGTATCAATATAATAAAGAGACCAATTTTATCAAAAACACACTAAAAATTATGTGGGAACTCAGACGTCCATTTAAAATATCTTTGAAACATTTAAACCCACCAATGAGTTTCAAAATATAATTATCACGGGATAAAACACAACTTTTAAACCAATGAACCCATTTTTATTATCCAAAATGTTTTAAATGATTAAACCCATTGATTTAAAAATAAATCAAGCTTATAAAGAGGATTAAAATATAACACATTGGGTTAAAAAACCCTTTTCAAATCAAAACCCATGTCCAATTTTTTGAACCCTATCAAAACAATGAAATAAATGGTTTAAGTATCATTAAATTCTAAAAAAAACTAAAAATACTTGTATGAATCAAGAGTTACTTTTAAAAACACTCAATTTCTATGAAATGAGACATGAGAATTTGTAAAAACGTTTATCATGGAATCCCATTACATTAAAAGTTTCAAAATCACTTCAAAAGAACATTAGACACTTATTAGTCATAAAGATATTCATATAATTATTAATAAACGTTTTAAAATCAACAATAATCGATTGGAGTTTTATAAAAAGTGATATTAACAAAAAAAAACCTCAGATTAATGGAAAAAAAGATAAAAGTAATTTCATATGATGGTGAATGCTCTTCCAAGCCCCAATGAGACCACTAGAATCCAAAAAAAAAAGAAACCCATGAGAAAACTATCCAAAATAACAAATCCAAAATTTTATTTACCTATGGTTTATAGAGGTTGAAGAAATAAATGGGAAATGGAATGGGGATGAGGAATGAGATGAGAAATACCTTAGAATACCCTTATGATTTGAGGATTTTAATCCCAAAACAGAATGGAAGCGGGGGGTTAGATATTCTCATTGATATCATAAGGAATGTCTATTTGAATTAGAAGATGAGAGGAGTGAGGGTGACTTAACATCAATATACTATTTTAGAAAATGCCAACAATTTTAAAAAACATACATGGCACACATTCTTCCAAACAATGTGGTTGAAAAAACCACCCAATAACAATTCCAAAAGCAACTAAAAATAAGATATCCAATTATAACAAATTTCAAAGGGTTTCCCAAATCATGTTAGAGATATTATCCATAAACCATGAATACCAAAGGTCTTGTATTGTATCCCAAAAGATCCACAAGGGTTGGACTCAATAGTGCTCTACCCATGTAGTCTAACATTGTATATAATAAAAGGAACTAAAAAAAGATCCACATAATGTCAGCTACAGAGGTTTTACCAAACCACATAGAAAAACCTTTAATATAAGGTAATGATCATGATTTTAAATGTTTTGGAATGAAAATCACTGGAAACATCCAATGACCCTCAAATAGACTAAAATGTAGTAAAATAAAAACTGATGTGACATTATGGGTGTCAAATAACTATAAAATTCCATATTTTATCCATGATTTATTTATCATTGATAAAGAATAACTTAATCAAATATTTCATTTAGTGATAATAAAAATATAACCTTTTTCAATTCATTTTTAAGTACCGATAAAGGGTAACAATGAAGATATGAGAATCTATACTGGTGATTTTATAAAGTTTGAATGGGTAGTTCATTTAGAGTGGTTATTATTCAAGTTTAATACAAACATAATGAATTTTATAAATAACTCATATAAATGGTATATAATCCATTTTTTATATAAAAACAGAATAAATAATTTCAACAATGAAGTCACTAATAATTCATTTTATCAGATTTTACTTTTCTTAAAATTTTTCATTTATTTATTTACTTTTATTTTTATTTTTTTAATTCAATTTTAGGATTAATTTTAATTTTTTTAGTTTTCACACCCTTTCACATTTCATTTTACACCTTATGTAAATAATTAAAAAAATTATAACTTAAAACCCATAAGAAGAATTATTAAGTAAAAATATCTCTTAAATGGATAACCTGTGGATAGACACCAACCTATAAAATTATGGAACATAAAATTTTATATATGTGGATCCAAAAACCATATAAACTTTTAGATTTTACATTATTTCCTAGGATATCACATGATTTATTTTTAAATAAAATTAAATTTGTAAATATTTTATTCATTTTATTTACTTTTATTATTCTTATTTTCTTTATCACATATACATTTATAATTAAGTTTATTTATCAAACTAATTTGAACATTCTGGTGTAATCATTTATTTTTAATTCTTGACAACACCTATTCTGAGTTATAAAAAGTGGATAAATCAATGCAATGTTCAAAGACATACCACCGAATGAACTATCCCACACCATTTATAACTTCTTAAAAGTTCTTGAAAAAAATTTCATTGGACTCCACAACATTTAGTTTATAAAATTGGATTGGATCTAGCAAGCCATTTTTATAATAATTTACCATTACATTAACATAAAATCCACCCATGCACTAGAAAGAAGATATCAAAACCATAAAGGTATATTAAGACTTAGAAACATGTAAGAAGCATCAATGGGAGATCAATGAGTTACATGAAATGATAATTATTATGAAAAACACCCTCCAATAATTAATTTATCATATAACACAAAAAAATATTGCACCCAATTGTATTTGATCTTGAAAACAAAGAGATTAATGCACAAAATTAAAATCCTTCCCTCATAACTCATTCTAGTTTATTTTTTGAAGACCTATTTGAAGATAAAGTTCTTATAGTAAAATAGAATAAGTTATTTGATCTAAACTTAGATTTAATTATTTTTCAAATTTATCAAACATAAAATATTTACAACCCCAATTCACATTGAAATGTCAGATTCAATAGAATTGATCAAATACCTGGATGAATATGAGACAAAAATGGAGGAAATTATCATTTATAAGAAGTCCAAGGATCCACTTATTTCATCAATTAATCAATTAACAACAAAAAATCAAGAATATAAAGGGATCATGGTCAAGTAATTAAAGGATTTAGATATTTCATTGGAATCATGTTCTTTTTATTATTCACTATTATAATTATAATCTAACCCTATTAATGATTTTCATGTAGAATCATCCAAGTCACTAATTTCCCTAGATATATAAGAATAAGAAAAATAGGAAACCATTATGGATAATATGTTATTTAAAATTATATAATAATATGTTTTAATGGTTGTGAATGAATAGAAAATATTTTAAGAAAAAAATTACGTTGGAAAACTCAAAAATTAAATTTTATTATTTTAATTTTACAAAAAAATAAAATATTTACTTATACATTATATATTGATAATATATATTTATTACCCATGATTCCAACATTTATGGGGATAGGAAGAACCCATCATCGATATGTTAGTGACTTAATAAAAACATGAGGCTATGTTATGAGAAAAATAATTCCTCTAAAATTTATAATTAATTGAATAGAGGAAGATAAAAAACATAGTTAGAATCCAATTATATTATTTTTCACCCAAAATCACTTCATTTATCAAGTTATTATAGGGTTTAGGACAAATTAATTTCCTCTTGGCCATTAGGAAAAATAACATGCAATGAATTACATTATAAAAACTATTTTCACTTTTTTATTTTGGATAACCACTAATATTACCTAGATATTTGCTATATAAAAACAACATCAGCTTGAGGTTATAGTCAAATAATTATATTTATACATATATTTCTCATTATAACATTATTTTATCTTATATAAAATGTGATAATGTTTTTATTTTCAATTATCAGTAAAATAAATTTGAAAGAAGAGATTAAAAAACTTTTCAACTTGAAATTAATTACAAGGTTGTGTCTCTCTAAGTTGTATGTTTCTTGTTCTCAATCATAAACATATTAGAATATAAAAAATAATTGGTAATAAAAATGAATACAATTTTAAGGTTATGTGTGTTATAAAGTGTATCATAGTGTGTTGATTACAGGTTCTATTGTTTTCTTTACTTTATTTTTCATTTTTGTGAAATTCAACTGAAATTGATAATTTTCTCCTTTTGAGTTGTTAATTAAGTTTTTTCATTATTAATTGAAATTAAAGACTAAAAATCACATGATTAATGATATGATTTAGGACCCTAATAGTTTTTGATTATTTAATGAAATTTATTTTCTTTTGAGATGTCAATGCATGTAAATACTATAAAAACATACCAAAAAATAGTTTTTTAATATAATTTTTGGAATCTTATTAATTTATTAACATCTCTAGTGCATAAGACGTATTCGGTAATAATTATCATGATTTTTTAATTTTTCAAAATTATACAAGTGTTGGAATGTTTTAAATGATAAATTTGAAATTTGAAATTAAAACAACCATTTTGATACTATTTTCAATCCTATATTGTATTTTTATTTAATTTTAATCAAAATTTGAGGCCTTGAATGTCCATATAAGAGATGCATTAAAAGTATAATCCAATACCACCCTTATTTTGATGTTTTAATGATTGAATTATAATTTTTGACACATGAAACATAGGATGTTCATAGAGTTCATTTTTTATATAGGACCATGCTATCCAGAAGGATATAGAGGTTCTCTAATTTTTAATGGTAAAAATAAGTCACACTTTTTATGTGATCAATTTTTCTCATATTCATCAATAAAAAATTAAAATGAAAAATCTGTTCATATGGAATTAAATGAAATAGGGATTTGAGACTACCATTAATTATTTCTTTTTGAATAGATAATGATTTCAATCATAATAAAATGGGTATTAATTTTTATCCATTATTTATTTAATAAAAATATCAACCTAATATCCTTTAAGAAAATTATAAAAAAGAGTCATTAAGAGGAATAAAAATTGATAATTCTGTTGTTATGTGACTTATCATCGAGGAGGATGATGATATTCAATTTAGTGGGCATTTGAGGGGTGGAAAGTGAGGAGTAAAATTTCATTTTTATTGACTTTAATTTCATTTATTGATATTTAATAGATTAAAATCCTTATTGATTCATTTATTTTCAAACATAAAACCATTGCAAATAAAATTAAAATGGACCCATGAAAATGTTATTTTGATTAAAAACATTTGGTAAATCAAAACATTGCATGAATATAGAAAGTGATCATTATTTTAAGAAAGAAAAAAATTACCAAAAAATTAGTTTCTTAAGGGATATATAGAGATTCATTTCTTGGTATGGTAGTAATAAATGTTTATTAGTTGATAAATAGATACGAATGAAGTATTATGAGCATAATGAATTGGTAATTTAATTTATAAAGGAAGTAATATGATAATAAAAACAACATATAGAGTTAATTATCACATTTAAATTAATTAGTTTTAAAATAATGTAAGTGAAGATTAATTTTTAGAAGTGAAATATTTATATGCTGTACCATAATAAGAGATTCAATTTTCCTAAATTTTTATCTATAATTTTTAAATACCTATATCAATTTTTTATTTAATTATAAATTCCACATTTATTTCTATTTTTGAATAAAATAGAATTAAAATACAGGTTGGTAAAAATATATTTTAATTATTTTTAATTTTTTTAGAGATCTCAACCATTGATGGAGTTTTGATAATAACTTGGTTAATCAATATTAGTTTTTAGCTATCCAAATTTCAATTCCAATTATTTTGATTTTTCTACACACTTATATAGGTTTATATTATTGATATTCTCACACAATTGATAGTAAAAAATACTAGTAAAATGATTAATCTTATAAAATCTAGTTATGCTATCTAGAATCCAAAAATTAATTACCTTTTGTATAATAATAATTTTTAGGATCCCAGAAGGGTGACCACTAAGCCCATTATGTTGAAATTAAAATAATTGTCAATAAGTGATAAATATGGTGAAATTAAGTTTACCAGTACACTTATATTTCATTCAAATAGGGTTATGTTCAATATGATGGGCAATAAATAAATCCGATTATAGAGACCCATGATTTGTCCTATAAGACTTAAAAATAATTCGAAGAATATTTACGATGATAGGAACTGAGTCGACACATGAATCTAGGGTCTGGAGATCCTCATCACGGTGATTTTGATAATATTAAACATATTTTGTCACATGTGTGAAATTTCTATTCAAACATGAATAAATACCGTGAAGAGTCTTGGATCAAAAATACGCGACAATGTTTTTATACGAAACATCGTATTTACCCAAGGCATGACTTAATGTCATATGCAATGGGAGTTTCAGTTGGGGTCATTTTGGTGACATGACATTAAAAGGGGAGTTAATTGATTTGAATTGATTAAAAATCAATACCTTTACCCAAAAAAAACATGACACAACCGAGGAGATCTCTTCTCCTATCCTCCCTTTGGTGTTGATAAAAACGAGCCAGAATCAATGAAATGAGGTTCCACCGATCTAAGTTTCTAACATAGATTATCACCAGATCAAGAAGTAGCATGATTCAGGTGTCATTATACACCTAAAGCTTCAGCATATCTCCCTTGAGGTAGGCAGTATTGAGATTTGGTCCATATCCCCTTTATTAAGATTTTTTTAAGGTTCTAGATCCCAAATAAAATTTCTAGTGATACCTTCTTGGTAGATATGAGGTTTTCAGGTTAAACTGGGGAAAACCAGGAATTTTTGTAGGTGATTCCGGACTAAAATTACCATCTACATGGCATGTAGTCTAGAGAGACACATCATTTAGCCATTCCTATTCAAAGAAGATGGTCTTTGGGGACTACACACCATGTACCTGGGTACAAGTCATGTACTTTCCAAAAACGTGTGGCCATTGGACATGTCTTGGGTTATCCATGTAAAAATACATGGTTGTGTAGAACTACATAGAAAAATTACATGAACACGGGGTCTGGTACATAGGCATAGAAAAACTACAAGGCCAGGGGTCAGGAGAAGCAATACATGGCGTGTTCCTTTTCTACAAGCAGTGTACCCATACATGGGTTGAAAACCCATGTAGATAGGATACACAACTAGGTGTTTGGTTGGGATTACATGCCGTGTGGACCCCAGTGCATGATGTTCACTCATTGGGGATCTTCTTGAGATTTTCCTCTTTTAATATCTCTTTTATGGACTCAGATTTAGGATTTTGATCAGAATTTTATGAGTAGTTTGGCATGTAGAACATGATGGTGGTCTCTGTTTCAGCCTACGAGATAAAAGGGGGCTTGTTACAGGTTAGAATATTGTATAGATATACTCAAATGACAATGGAGATTGGTGTGGTTCATAAGAGAGACGCTAGGGCTAGTACTCCCCTATGACATCAGGGTGTGGGTTTCCTATAAGACTATTATTTGGTATAGACGAGACTCCCCATTTTGTGGGGGTGAGTTCTATAAATGTGGGTAGATATTTCAAGGTTGGTACTCCCCTAATGGTTTAGGGTATGGGTTCCCCATATAATATGATTAGTTTGAGTTACTGATCACCGGTCGTGCTAGAGAATTTTCCCTCCATACTCATTGGACACATATATTCGGTACTCCCCTATTAGACTAGGGTGGGGGTTCTCTATTTGTGGAGTCTTTACTCCCCTATCGTACATGGGAGAAGGTTCTCCACATGTGACTTATAACTAAAGTGGGTACTCCCCTATCATCTTAGAGTGCGTGTCCTCTATCATTGGGGTTAGAACTCCAATGTCATTTTAGGGCACATGTCATCCATATGCGTTCTTCCGGCAGAGTTGGTATCCCCTATCATACTAGGGACTGGGTCCTCTAGACTAGGGGTGGTACTCTCCTGTCATTCTAGGGTGTAGTTCATGCATAATAATTGATCTGGTAGATTAGTCCTCCACTAAAATTACAGGGTGCATGCCCAATAGCCATAGAGTGGTACTCCCCATGATATGGGATTGGGTCCTATATAATTTGAGTAGTACTCCCCTATCATTCTAGGGTGCCTGCCCTCATAGAGTTGTACTCCCACATCTCCAAGTAGCAGTGGGGAGTGGGTCCCCCGTTGCATTTGGAGCTCCCTCAGTTTTTGAGTACAGTTACGAGGAGCATTCCCCTCCAATATATATGATAGATGATTGGTTTGGAGTTATTGATCCCCGTATAGACTAAGGTGAGTGATACTCTATACAGGATTGATAGTGGTTTCATAGGTTGGTTAGGAGCTAGTACTCAATCAACTAGAGGGAAGTGGTGAGTTACTGGTTACTCCATTTTCATTATCATAGAGAGGATACATGCAATGCATATTATTGAGTATTGATCCCTCTAATATGTAAAGTGGTGAAGAGAGGGCCTCTCCACATGGGTTTCTATATCCTTGTACATGGTGCACATTAGCGATGGAAGGACCTCTCATGATAGGTATTAGAGTTAGAGCATGTTGGTTGTTTCCAATGGAGTGTATCTCTTAGATGGGTTCCATATGGGATGTTTGAGCTTGTGGAATGTGCTCTCTAGGTTTTTGTATACCGTTAGAACCTTAAGTAGAATCATGTTTCTGGCTATGAGGTCAGAACCTCATGAGATTTGGAGTCTATGATGTGTATATCTGGGTGTTTTTGGGATCTCCTATGGTGTTGTATCATTCTAGTTTGACACCCATTATGGGTTGGGTAAACGTACTTCTTCACTTATGAAACCTTAGTTTAGTTTACTCTCCCTCTATAGGAGGTGAAGGAATGTGGTGTATTCCACATGCTTTCCATGTTTAGTTTATCGTGGTTTGATGAGATCACTCTCCTTCTAGGGGTGGTAAAGACTCGATGTGTAGTTAATATACTCACCATGTTGAGTAACCCTTTTCTTGGATGAGGATACTTCCTACTGGGTTTAGCTGTGGGAGAATTTTTTTATTACTCTCTTGTTGATGATTTTTTTTACATAGTTGACTAGTCATGTGTAATCGATGATGGTTCGAGATGGAGTTTTTTATTGATGGGGTTCCCTCTAGCTAGGTAAAGTAGACCGTATCCTATCAGTTTCTCCCTTATTCTTATAGGTTTTTGGGTTCCTTTTGAGTATTCTTATACTCAACCCTCCATGGTATTTTCCTGCATGAGGTGTGTCTTGTACAAACCACAATCCTTTCAACAAAGTCCATGGATGACCTATGGAAACTAGAGCTTAGTGGGCTATACCAGCCAAGGTTTTTACCATAGTTGGATTGAGGAGCATTCTAATGGTTACTTTTGATAGTGATCCCCTCATTCAAAGTAGGTTGGAAACTTTTATAGTTTTTTAGTGGAAACTTGCTTTTCCCTTTTCACTTTTAGTACATCTATTTTACTCTGTCTTGGGATAGATGTATGCATGCATTTTAGTTCTAGAGTTTTATATCACTGGACTATTTCATTGAGGTGTTTGTGGGTACGTGCATATTGGTACTTTAGGAAATGCATCCCCAAGATTAGTTTTTCATTTGGTTCTTATCACCACCCCTTTTCCAATGGAGTTGGGCCTGGGGTAGTTTTAGATCAATCCATAGCTTGAGTTAGGTTGTGAAAGATTGGTATGAGAGGTGGTTCATTCTTTGGGATGTTTTTTAGATATTCCATAAAAAGGATTTGGCTATGTTTTAAGGCAACAATGTAAAAGTGTCATGGCTACATCTCTCAGGTTAGGGAGTCTAGTGATGGTGCGGTAGCTGACGTATCTATTCATTGAGACTCAAATAACCAGATTTTTTGACTCAACGCATTAGAAAAATAGACAAAGGGGAAATAAATGGTATATGCATCATATAGGTATGGGTTTTGGTTTTTCCTATCCTTCTTGAGAATGTTCCATAGATATACCATTTGACCATCGTGCGTCTTGATTCTATTTCATGATAGATCCACAATGATGGCCAAATAGGGTTCTACAACATGATTGTGATGGAAATATTACCTGTGATGAGGCTTAAGTGTAGGGAATTGGTTATGAGGCGTTACCATCGGGCGATACACCGGTTGTTACACCACCCATTGAGTGAATGGTTATTCCAAAAGTTCATTATGAGGATGTTTATAGGATGAGTGTATTGAAATAATTAATGAGGTAGTGAACTCTGAGGTTCTAGGGTGATCTGGACCCCCAAGGAAGTAGGTGATTGCCTCAAGGTATTCACACAAGTTCTCCCCCTAGTGAGGGCACCTCCCAATCAGATGGTGGTCCTAACAGTGAGAATTATTCATAAACCAGTCATGCAATAGTGGATATTGGTGACACAGCCCCATGATGTGGTGAAACTCACTTGGTTAGTATTCGAGAAAATCTTTAGGGAAGAGTTATGCCCATCCACATTGAGATCAGTGCATATAATGGTGGTTGAAGCTTTGGTAGGGTAGCATGACTATGGAGGATTACTCGAAGATGTTTAGATACTAGTGGAATTACTTCCTAGATATGGTTCGATAACCACTATAAAGAGATTGGATCTTTGAGAAGGGCCTTCGTAGATACTTCATAGAAGGCATGGTCTCATTTTTCCATCCCTCTCATACAAAGGAATGGGAGTGAGATATAGTCATAGAGAGATTGCTGGCAGAGGGACAAGCGATATGGCCCAGGGTGGTTTTTATGAGGTCGAGGGATCTGAAACATCTAGTAGATGATAGATGAAAAGATCATGGTGAATGAGGCATAACCATTCTCAGACACATGCATGTGGTCCCGTAGTGAAGGAGTAGTGTTGGGGATCAGGTTATCCATAGGAGATGAGGTGTTATTCTTTTGACGAATGGAGACATCTTGCAAGAGATTTTTCAAGCTGTCGTGCTACTAATAGAGAGCTGGTCAATAGAACTCCTTGGAAGAGGAAGGGCTTGGAGTAGAAAGTACTAAAAGATGGAAGACATGGCAGTGGAGCTGGGATATCGACAAGAGGTGGAATACAGTTTGAGGTGTTTCCACCACCACCCCTAGGTGGTCTAGTCCAGGCTTAGGGAGCTGGAGGACGTGGGTGAGGAAAACTTCAGGTCATAGAATAATTCGACATAGAATTTATGTGTATGAATAGATGTATTCTTGGTTTCTTTTCTACATTTTGTATTAGTAATTGTTAGAAACATTAGTGTGGTAACCATTTTTATTTCTGCTTCTTACTTGAAGTTTAACGTGGGTGACGTGGGGCGTCAGTGTAGCCCTATGTCAGTGTTTTTGGACCTATATTTGAATAAAAAATAATGATATATCCTTCCCCACAAATATTCATTTATAAGACCTGTGTAAAACGGTTTGGGTGAGTCAGTTCCTCCCAAAGTAGATAATATCAATGTGTGGTGGATGAGTCTCTCTAACTTTTCTGTTTGGGGCTAGGTGATGAGTTGGTGGTTACGACAGAGGGTCTGGTAAGACCCAATTGGGAATGTGGTAAGCCCTATATTATATGATGGTATCCTCATGTACTTAGATTAATCTTAGTATACAAGATGCTTAAGGAGGGATGTGATAGATTTCGACATAGCTTTAGAATCAAGAGAAAGAGGTACTCTTTCCCCAAAATGATGTGTTTTTGTGATGTGACCCAAAATCCTGAGGGTGAGTCAGTGGAACCCGAAACAGAGAGTTGGTGTACCACTAGACCCTAAAATATTTCTATAGTGTGGATCTAGTTTCCCAACGTCCATACTTAGATGTTTTCCACTAATGGACATGGTAGTGTTTCTATCTTGGTGAGCTATGTTACAGTTAGATGTTCACAGATGAAGGTCCTAGCAAGACCTGTTTTTTACTCTTAGGCAGCCCTTTTTCATTTTTAGGTACCTTCGCGTGTTCATCATCACCTTGAATACATGAATCTTGAGGGGTTCATGGTTCATGTAATCTAGGGGTGGATTTGAACTATGGGGTTCCATCAATATATTTTTCATGTTAGAGAGGTGGTGTACCACTAGACCCCATGACTACAGATGGACCATGGATCTTGGAGTTTTTTACCCATCACTACTGAGAAAACATGTTCCTTCTTGTTGCGTGATGTTGACCTGGTTGGATATCAATGTAATAGTGGTTTTTCCTAAGTGTTTCCCCTAAGTATATGATAGAAAGAAGCACATTAACCCTTGGAGATATCGCTAGCATGAGAGTTTTAGTTTGGAGATCAGTTTATTTTCCCTATGCATAGCATTTTTACATTTATAGTAATAAATTATTTGAAAGTGGTAGTGATTTAGACACCTGAGTTTTGACTTATAATACATTAGAATACTTTTTAAAAAATTTCTAAAGCCATGGGATATGTGGGAATGAGAATCCAAGGCCCAAAGAGCCTCAATATAGTGATTTTGAAAATATTAAATATATTATGTCATGTGCATGTGATTTACCTTGAAATGTGAATAAATCCAGTGTGGAGTCTCATATCAGAAATCTGATATAGCGATTGGGTTCAGAATGTTGTATTTATCGAAGGCACAACCTGAAGTCATCTTCTCTGGGAGTTTTAAACAGGGGTGTTTTGGTGATGTGGTAGTAAAAGGGGAGTTAATTGATTACAAATAAATTCACACCCCACACAAAACCTTGGTGCACATGACCCAACTAAGGAGATAAACTATTTTTTCATCCCTTTGAAGATGATATAAATGAGATAGAATCAACATAATGAGGTTCCACCAATCTGAGTTTTGGATGCAGATCATCATCAGATTAGAAAGCATCAAATACTTAAGTCATTCTACACCTAAATCTTCAGCGTTTCAACCTCAAGGTATGTAGTTTTTAGTTATAGTACCTATCCCATTTTAATCTTCTTTTAAGGTTCTAGAACCCAAATAAAATTTCTAGTGATCCATTGTAGGTAGATCTATGGGTTTTGGGTAAAACTGGGCTGAATTGGGAATTTTTATAGGTGATTCCCAACTAGAATAACCATCTACATGGTGTGTAGTAAAGAGAGACACATCATGTAGCCATTTTTATTTTGGGAATATGATCTTTGGGGACTACATGTCATATACTAGGGTTACATGCATGGTAGTGTCCCAAACAGTGTGACCATGGGACATTTCATGGGTTATCCATGTGAAAATACATGGTTTTGTATAAACACACGTCCAAAGTACATGGTCATAGGGTTTGGTGCACAGGAATGGGAAAACCACACGAGCAGGGGTTGGGAGAAGTGGGACATGGAGTATACCTTCTCTACATGATGTGTACACCTATATGGGTTAGAAAATTGTATAAACAGGATATAGGGGCAGGTGCTTGGGTGGGCTCACACACCATGTGTACACTAGAAAACACTATGTATTCCTTGAGAATCTTCTTGAGATTTTCCTATTTATGTATCTCATTCTCTAGAACTCAAATTCAGGATTCTAATAAGCATATCCTAATAGGATTCCACATAGAACATTGTGGTGGCCTCCATTTTAGCCAATGAGATATGATGGTGCATGTTTTGAGAAATTCGCACATGCTGTAGTACTCAACCGATGTTATAGATCTTTTCAGTTCATAAGAGAGACATTAGTACTAGTAATCACCCAAGGCATTAGAGTGTGTGTTTCCATCAGATCTCTTTTTTGGTAGAGATATGAATCCCCATGTTGTGGGTGTGGGTTCTATACCTTTGGGTATATCTTCCATGGATGGTACTCCTCTAATGGTTTAGTTCCCGAGTTCCCCGTATCATTCGAGCATTGGGAATTAAAAATCCCCTATCATGCTAGGGAATATTCTCTCCATACTCTTTGGTTAGATAGAGTAGGTACTCCCATATTAGATGTGGTTTTATGTTCTTTATCCGTGGAGTTGGTACTCCCTTACCATAGTAGGGAGCGAGTCCTCTATATGTGATTTATAGGTAGAGTGGGTACTCCACCATCGAGTTATAGAGTAGGTCCTATATCCTTTGATTAAAAACTATCATGTTGTTATAGGGAGTGGTTATTCCATACATGTTCTTCCTATAGAGTAGGAACTCCGCTATCACACTATGGAGAAGGTCCTATAGCCTAGGGTTGGTAGTACCCAGTCATTCTAGGGAATAGTGCCCCCATAGTAATCGAGATGGTAGATTAGTACTCACCTATAGTTTTAGGGTGAGAGTCCTCTAGCCACATATTCATACTCCCCAATTAAAGGGAATGAGTCTTATATACTTTTAATAGGACTCACCAGTCATACCAGGGTGCGGGTCCTCGCAGAGTCGTACTCCCTCATCTTCGAGTAGAAGCGAGGAGTAGATCATCCATTGAAGTTGGATCTATCTTGGTTATTGAGTTTAGTTACAAGGAGTAGTCCCCTTTACTATATTTAAGAAATTCCTAGTTAGGATTTAGTTTTCCCTCAAAGGAATGATATGTGATCCACTCCATATAGAAGTGACATAGGTTTCACAGGTTGGATAAGATATTGTGCTCCATTGACTATAGGGTAGTTGAAAGGTTTAGGTCTCTATATTCTCTCTCTCATAGAGAGGATGCATGAAATTAATAGTCTAGAGTAGTTCTCCCTCAACTATGTGAAGTGGTTAGGATAAGGCCTCTCAAAATGGGTTTATTTAGCCTTATATAGGGTGTATGTTAGCGACTGAAGGACCCCTGGTTCTAGGCAGTTGATATGAACCTATTAGGTTGTTCCTGATATTGTGTATCTCTCAAACATGTTCTATCTAGGATAAATGAACTCATGAAGTTTTTTCTTCTTAGTTATAGGTTACATTTATAGCCTTGAGTAGAGTCTTGTTGTTGTCTATGTGGTCGGAACCTCATGAAACTTGGAGTTTGAGACGAGTATATCTGGGTGTTTCTGGGATCCCATGTGGTGTTTTCATGTTCTAGGTTGACACCCCATGTGGGATGAGTACACATACTTATTCTGTTCCCACACCTTAGTTTTTTTAATCTACTTCCCTAAGAGGAGAATACACCATGGTTATTCCACATGTTTTATGTGTTTAGATTCGTAGGGTTTGATTAGATCACTCTCCTATAAGGTGTGGAAAAGAATCTATGTGTAGTTAATCTACTCACTTTGTTGAGTCCCATTATGCTTGGACAAGGTTACTTTATACTAGGTTGATTAGTTGTATGAATTATTTATTTAATCTATTTTATGGGATTATTTTGAAATAATAGACTTTTCATGTACTGCCGAGGATGGTTTGAGATGGAGTGTCTATCTTGATAGAGTTCCCTCTAGCTTGGTTGATCGTACATATCCTTTCAGTTGCTCACTTTTTATTTTAGGTTTTGGGGTGCCTAATGAGTATTATTATAATCAACCCTACACAAGATTTTCCTACATGATTTATGTCTTGTTCATACCACATGCCTTTCAATGGTGTCCACATAGGACCTAAGGAAGGTGGAGTATAGTGAGCTAGACCAACTAAGGTTCTTACTAGAGTTGGATAGAGGATCATTCCAATAGTTACTTTTTATAGCGATCTCATCCTTCTGAGTATGTTGGACACTTTTACAGTTTTTTTTTTTTTTTTTGTGAACTTGTTTTTAACTTTTCAATTTCAGTACTTCTATTTTACTATGTATTAGGATAGATGTATGCATGCATTTTAGTTTCAGTTTTTTATATTTTTATACTATCACATTAAGTTGCTTACGGGTCTATGCATATAAATACTTTAGGAAAAGGCCTCCCAACGTTTAGTTATTCCTTCTATGATTTTTATACCCCTTGGCCTATAGTGGTGAGCATGGGGTAGTTGCGGTTCAAGTCTTGGCTTGGGTAGGGTCTTGACAAAGATAGTGGATCAAAAAAAGAATCTAATAGTATTTTTCAAACAAATATGATGATTTAGTTATGTGGAAAATATTAGAAAATATATACATATTGATAATTATAATGAATAAAGAAAACGATATATGATGTCTTGTCAATCTTATATACAATGATCAAAAGAACATATCAAAAAACATGATATTATCAAAATCTGTTATTATGAAACTAAATTCTACGAAAATTATTATTGATAATTATTTATATTCCCTCTCAATGTTGAGTTCTTTAACAATTATGTTGTATAAAATAGTAATTTTAAAAAAAAATCAACATATAATGGAAATATTATAATTGAAATAGTTAGAAGTAGAATTATGAATGAAGAGTATCAAATGAAGGAATATAAAAGTATAATCAAATAAGAGGATTTTATAACTAAAAGAAAAGGGAAGGAAATATGGAAGGGAATAAGTATAAGAAATGATCCCTATAATAAAAATCAACTGAAGAGGAAGTGATCAATATCTAGATTGATATACGGTTTGATGTTCCACTACTATGTAAAGTCATATATCTTTATCCAAGAATTACAGAACCTAAATTTTGAGTAGAGGAATCATAAAGTTAAAATCCAAAATATGATGAAGATATTATAAATAAAGATAAATTTATTTTTTAGGAAGATGATAGTTACAACCTTGGAATATTATAGTCAACATTGGTAATTGATTTATGTTCCTCCTTCCAATTCAATACATCATGAGATTTCATCAAGGATTTTTTCAAATGTAAATATGGGAAATTATAATAAATAGATATTTTGTGTATTTTTAATACTATTCTTGAGAATTATATTGAATATAGGTTATAGTTAAATATGCAAGGTCTGTTTTAGATATTCATATTAATATGATATCAACTAGAATTCTGAACCATGATTGATATGTAATTTATTTGGTGCTTGGAAAGGGAAGCTTACCAACGGTTATATGGTTATTTCTAATTAAAATAAAGCTATGTTTCATTACCTCATAAATTCAAGAGTATATGGATTAGAAATCCCTAGAAGCATAAAAAGGGTTCATACAAAAGGGTTGCACAGACGATCTGGTCACATGAGTGAGATAAGAATTAGAATGCTCTCTAAGAAATATCTATTTATAGGATTTAGAGGTATTAATTTTTATTCTTTTTTTTAATTTCATCATTTTAAAACAACACATAGTATCATTTCATGGTTATTTATTATCTAAAAAATGTAATGTTTTAGATTTGATACACACTAATGTTCGAGTGATGATAAAAAAATCATGTATATGTGCAATTTGTTTGGTCTCAAAAGATTATTATTCTATAATAATATTTTATTCTTATTTATAAATTAAATATCAACTGAATTATCTTTACAAAAAGTTTCACATTAATATGTAAAGGAAAATAGATATCTAATTGATGTGTGTGAATGAAGAAAATGGGGCATAGTATCATGGTTTATTTAAGGTATATTAAATGAGTTTTATACTAACTTAGAAAAAATATATATCAAATACATATCATAATTATTTTGATGTTGATATTGTGAAGAAAACCATCAATCATAAAGTTATGTTCTATTTCTCAAATGAAATCCTACCAAAAACCTTTTGAGGGGAGGTAATAGGAACCAAAGATAATCTTATGATATTTTCTCCCTTAGTTCTATTGAAATACAATATAACATAATGGTTTTTATAGGTAAATATATTTCAAATAAACACATGGAAGTATTTGGGTGAATAGAATATCTTGACATCCCAAAATACATGACTTCAAAGCTAGATGAAGAAAAGAAATGTCCCTTTTTAGGATATCATTTTGATGAGTTTTTTTATTAACTGTAGAGTCCTATAAATGAGTGGATCCATAGAATCTAATATGTTTTAATTTATAAATATTTGATCATATAAATATTTTAGATTCCAGAAAATCATGAGAAGTCATAATCTATGTAAATTCTAGTAAATTTGGAATAAGTCTCAACGTTATCTATTCCAGATTTGGGGGTGGGGGATTATAGACACATATGTTATATCACTATAAAAAATATGTATCTATATGCTGACATGTCTCCATAAAATGATATTATTTATAATATCACATTTTAAGTAAAATTGATGAGATATACCATAGAATGATAATTTAGTCAAATATTATCACCACTTAAGTATTTGATTCTTAATAATGGGGGATATATAAAGTGTTATGATAATGTAATAAAAAGTTTGAGAAAGTTTGAATCAAAAAATAATCCATGAAATAGGAGAATATATCATTAAAAAACCATACATATGACATCATAAAGTTCACACATAGAAATATATATCTAAATAATTTTTTCCAAACAAAATCAAAGGTGAAGATAGAAATATTCAACCATGCTAAAGATATAATATATCTATAGAAGGTTTATACAAAATAACTACATTGAAATTAATGAAATTTTAACTCAAGTGGTAAAAATTTCTTTTTTAGTGCTTTCCATGGATTAGAATAAATTCTAAACCTAGAGGTTCAACAACTACATATAAAAAGTTCATTCATAAATAATGATTTTGAAGATGAGATTTACATTGGTCTATTAGAAGGTTTTCTATTAAAAGGTAATGAAAATTTAGTATGTATAGTTAGAAAAATTTTATACGGTTTGGAATAGGAACTAATGAAATAATATATAATGTTTAACTCATTTAGTGTGAAAATGGGAATAAAAGGATAACTATTGACCACTATGTTTTCATCACATGATTTTAAAAAAATGATTAAATTATTATATTTATATTGATGATATAATGAATGGTATAAGAGATATAACTATGATTGATATGTTAAAGAATGAATGGAATAATGAATTTCATATTAAAATCTTATAAGAAGCTATAAAGATCATGTGTATCTTGATTACTCATGATAGGAGTAATCACAATATCTTATTCTATGAAAAATGATTACTTTAAAAGGTTCTTAAATATTAGACATGAGTAATGTTAAACCAGTTAGTACTCTACTTGTGAGTCATTTGAGGCTCAAATATGTTAAATTTTCTCAACTAATGATGAAAATTCAAAAATGGAAAATTCCCTTATCATTCTGTAATTGAAAATCTCATGTTTGTTATGATGTGAACCAAACTAGTTAATTATCATGTTGATGGAATTATGAGCTTATTTTTATTAAATATATGAATTTAATATAAAAAAATAGTCAAATGGATATTGAGGTATCTATGAGGTATATCTAATCATTTTTTTTTTATTTTTTGGAAGAGATAAATCTATTATAGAGGGATGTACATATAAAGATATGACTGGACATTTAAACATGATTATTAAATATAAATACACATGATATTATTTAAATAAGGGCCAATCTCATGAAAATTAGAATTTCATAACTATTTTTTCATGTCTACCCTAAAATCAAAGTATATTGTGGTTACTGAAGTCTATAAGGAGATATTGTGGATGATGAAATATATATAGGAGATGAAACATATTTGAAATTTTATCTACTATTTTAATAGTCAGAGTTATATTTATATCATATGGTACCCAAAATTTCATTCCATATCCAAACAAAATTAATTTTTATATCACTAGATTAAAAATGGGTTGGAAGATAAATTGTATAAAATTGAGAAAATCACTACCAACGATAATATGGAAGAAATAATGGAAAATGTTCTATCAAAAGAGATTTTAGAATCTTATATAGGGACCATAGATCAAGATTTTATCCCAAATTATCTTTGTGGTAGATATATTTCAAGGGAAAAATAACACCCTAAGATTTTAGAATATATTACCATTTAAATAATTAGATTTCTATGATAGCTTTCTATACACACAACCCTTAGTCTAAATGAATAGTAATATAGTTTTTCATTATATCCTAGAAATTAAGTTGTTGGGTATGAATAATATTATAAAATTTATGGTTTACATTTGTGTAAAATAAATTATTTAATTAACAATTGATTAGAAATATAAAAACAAAGTCATTTGAAAATAAAGAGTTGTTTTATAGAAAAACTATTTTTATGTATGAAATTTATTTTTAAAAATCAAATTAATTACTATTGAGGAATGATTTATATGAAATTTTAAAATTTTAAAATCAAAAAAAAAGTTTTAACATTCATCTAATAATTTTACTAAGCATGTGATAAGAAGACTTTTTTGTGTTTAAAAACTCGTATTTTTTTAAAGTAGTTTTCATTATGTCTAGAACAATTATATTACAATTTATTTTTCTAACTAATAAATATTGTATTTGGTAAAATAGATTATATATTTGGAATCATGAGGTATAAATTTGGTAAATACACCTATTTTATTTTTATGAAATATTAATAGTAACTGGGGTAAATTTTATCACCTCGGTAAAGGGTAAATGTGGCTGATTGAGGATAAAATTAAGTGTGAATATCACAATTTTTTAGATTAATTATTATCAGATAAATATAATTCAACCCTTATCACATTAGGCTCTAAATTAAATTGTTTATGTGAATCATGTTTATAAAAATGACCTCTATAATATTTAAAGAAATGAATAACAAAAAATGCCAATATCATACTTTTAAATATCTATTATGTGTCCAAAATGGATAAATGATAGTTATTAATGAATCTAAATAGCTATGTTGAAAAATATTTAATTATTTTAACTATGGAAATTTATTACTAGTTTTTAAAAATTTATTTAATTACCATAAATTCTCACGATGACGACACAATTTTTCTTCAATTATAAAAAATATAAAAAATAATTTAAAAAATATTAAAATTAATATAATTTGAGTGAGATATAATGTTAAAAAAAGTCCGATGAATGTGATGTATTAGTTTTTTTCAATGGATTAGATTCAAATTTTAATTTTTTATCACTTCCTTTAATGTCATATTAATCAAATGGTTTCTAAATTGACATTAATGTTATTATATAAAAATAATATTTAATACAATTATTTTAAAATGATAAATATATTATAAAAGGAAATAAGGATTTTATTGGGATGAAAATGTCATCCTATGTCCATTTATAAACCAATGATCACCATATAAGTAAAATTATAACACTTTAAGTGTAAAAATTATGTTACCATTGTTAAGGTTTTATTTTTTAACTAAGGTCTTAAAAAAGATTAGGTTTGAAAAATTAATTAGACCTTTAAATTTTTTTTATAATGGGACTCAAAATATAGGCTACCAGATATTTGAATATCATGACATTTGGAAGCATTATTATTGAAAATGAATTCATTATATTTTAATCTATAAATACAATCCAAGGGTTTTGCTCCCTTCAATTATAAAAGGGAAACCCTCCTTTATCTTCTTCACACCACTGTGATTCTTTTAGACTGAACAACCCATTAGAAAATCTCTTATGAACATATTTATCCAAATTTTAGAGGTTTTAGTATTCCCAAAAGACTAGCCCAATGATCCTTAAGAGGATATCTAAAAGTGATCATTCAAAGAATAGGTAATCGCATTAACCGGTCATTTTCATTTTAATTCTCCACCACCTACACTAAATATAAGGTATTTACTATAAAATAATAAATTAATTATTCCAAATATAGTAAAATTATATTATTATTATTATTATGAAATCACCGATATCCACCCTCTTTCCAATAAAATGGGAAGTGAATTTATCTATCGCACATACGTACAACACACACTCTCAATATATTCATATCATTCATTTTCCACCCTATATTTCATTGATGATTATTATGATAGGTTTAATGTTTATATATTATAATTATGAAATAATTATGCTTCTATATTTATAATATCACATTTAACATATTACCTTATAATCCATTGGAAAATAAGAATGTCGCTTATGAGTACGTGTGGACAACCCCATCCATAAAGAGATATGAATTATTTTTCAATTAAAATTTAAATGGATGGAAATAAGAATATATTTAATTATTATAAAGTATTTATATGATATAATAATTATTTTGGAAAGGTTAATTATTGTTTACCTTTCCTTTGTTCTGTCTTTAAAAAAGTGAATACATCATTCATGCGTATGTGCAACCTACCATCTCCATGGATAATGTAATTAATTTTTTTCTCTATATCCTTTTGGAATTATTTAAAATATATATACAATCAATATAAATGATATTTTAATCATTTATAATATTATGTATATGATTGAACCATGATTAAAGTACAAGGACTATAACCAATGAGCTCAAATATAAATGATAAAAAAATAGTTAATGCATAAAAACTATGATTTTAATAAGGAATTATTAATAAATGAGTGTTGAAATGTTATAAAGGTATAATATATGACATTATATGTATATAATTTATTCTACTATAGAATTAAAATAAATTTATATTTATTATTAATGGGGTTATAGTGCTTTCGAAGCAAGTGGAACTCGGGAAAAAGTTTTATCATCTCAAATTGTCTTTATTGGGATATATGTTATGTTCTCACCTTTATGATGTTATAACATATATATAATTACATTTTAAATTATGTATCATGATATTTAAAGTTTCATGATATTTAATGTTTCATTTTAATTTATTATTTCATGGGCATTATGATTCAAATGATAGAAAAACTGTAAGGGTTTTGTGTTACAATCTCATTATTTAATGAGATTGTTTATGATTAATTTTCATATGTTCAAATTTCATGATAATACTCCCACAAATATCATCGATGTTATTCTACCCTAATTATCTTTTTTTGATATTATATTAATTCGTTTCATTTTCCTATCTTTAACTACTCAATAGAATAAAATATTTTTTATGAAAAAAGGACTTTATATATATCTTTGGTCAAAAACCATATATCTTTTATGAAAATGTTTTCAAAAAATGTTTTCAGGAATGATTTATCTATTCTATAATGATTTTTTATATAAAATATCTGCATTTTTTGACTTTTTAAAAAATCATTGAAAATGAATCATTTTTAAATTTTGCAAACATGGATCATTTTGAAATTTTAGAAAATAATGTTATTGATTTTTTTTAAATTTATATAAAATTAATGGAATTTACTAGATCCATGACCAATCAATAATGTAAATATTACTTTATAATTTTTCAAGGACATTTTTATGGGAAAATATTATCACAATATATTGTGAATTAATATTTTTTAAAAATTTATTTTCATTGTCGAAATGGTATTTCTTAATAATGTTTTAATGATGTTGTAATGATATTTCTATTCATCAAAGATAAAAACCCTTTTTTTAACTTATAATTTACTAGGGATATGATCCAATGTAACCAATCTTAAAATTTATTTGGATGTTTCATGTTAGTGTTGAAATGATTATGAAACCCATTTCTTTTTGACGGGTTATGCTATTATGAAATGATTATGAAACCCATTTCACTTCATGGGTTATTATATGATGAATTTTTATGATCTTGTTGAAAACATAAGTGTGATTTTAATTATGAAATTAGTGGGCCATAATAATATATCACTATAATTTATTGGGTAAATATTTATATCACATAAGATAAACCGGACTGGAATGGGGAGCGGACCTAGTTCAATAAAGGACTCAGTCTTCTAAGATAGTCAGGGGAGTGAACCTCAACTACTACATCAATTTGGGGAGTTAACCCAATAAAAAATGATAATCATGGTAGTGATCCTTTAATACTATTTAAATTATTTATTTTATGCATGTTTATACAAAAATATTATGTCTTATGCTAATTTTATGCTCTTATAGCTCATGTTCTTTGATTCCGTAATGATTTATGTCTTATGAATATCCATGCTTTATTCCATAACTCAAGAGTATGATATTTGATAGTTATGGTATTGTCATAAATTTCTAATATCATTATATCATGCACTTATTCTCATTTTATGCTCATTTAATTTTTTTATATCTCTCTTTTTTACCCTTACTAAGCATCTGAGATCAACGGTTTAACATTATTCCTTTCCCCAGTTTATGAAGAAAGGTAAAATTATTATATATCTATGAAGGTGATATTTATTTAAATTTTAGAGATATATTATGTAGTAAAATTATGAACTAGTTTATTATGTATCGATTTATTTAATGATAATATACTTATATGATTTGATTTTGTATAATTATGTTTTGTAATGAATATTTATAAAATAAGATATAATATCAATTTATGAAAATTTGGGTCTTTATAATTGTTATCAGAGTAAGGTTTAATTATACATTTGAAAAATTGAAGATAAAACTTTATTATGAACACTGAGATAATGTCTAAGTATAGGGTAACATCCTAAATATTTTGTAAAACTCATGAATGAATTTAGTTAAACAAAAGGTTTTATCGATTTAAATGGAGGTTTTTTGATTTATACATTATATAAATGGTTTTTCATGATAATTTGGTTACCCATTATGATTTTTATTTCTCACACTATGATTTTTGGTTTTATTCAATGGTTCAAACATGACTGAATCATAATAATACTAAATTAAAAGGGAAATGAATAGATTTTCCTCCTAAACAACAAAATGTTATGTGAGTTAGATTGAAAAATAATATTTTCAGCTTATTAAAATTTTTTCAAGATAGGAATAATGCTCATCATCCTTATGAGAAAAGGAGGGAATAACATTTTTCTGAGTCCTTCATGAGAAAACACCCACCTTATTTTAGCTGGTCTTCTAATCCACCATTTACATACAAATTAATCAATTCCCTAGAAAAGATATTTTCCATTATATAGTGTTTTGAACATGAAAAATTTGTCTTGGTTGTCTATTGTTTTGAAGGAGAATCTGATCAATGTGGTAATATTAAAATTAATATAAGTAAAATGGAATACAAAGAATCCATGATGTTATATGAGTTAAAAACATTGTTCTTAAATATTTACTTCCCTTACAATCTTTATACAAAAATTGACAAGCAATTCCTTGAGCTAATGTATAAGGTTTATGGGTCTATTAGTACCTCTGAAGAAAATTTTAGAAGACTCAAGAGGTAATCATAGGGAATTTTCATCCAACATAAAATTAAGGTTGAAAAATTGTTAAATAGATTAAAATAATGACTTCTAAGGTGTTACCAAAAAGAGACTTCAGAAGCTATGATGAAATTGTTTCATGATCTATAAAGGTGGAAATTGAGATTAGGGTTACATATTAATCTCATAGATTTGATAATAATTGAAATATTGAATTAAAATTAAATTCTAAAAATCATGGAGATAAGAAGGTGAGATTTCTATTATATAGACCTAAAAAGGAAGGGGATGTGACATAAACCCTTTCAGGTGAAAGTTTCAAGGTCCCTTCTATATGTAGTGACTAAATGCATCAAATAATCAGTTCTTGTCATTAGAGTAGTAGCCACTGAGGGAACCTCACCCGATGGACTACCTGTGAACCTCCAGGAACTCCTCACTGGAGTGTACAATTCACATAAGTAAATTCCTCCTTTATACCCCCACTTGTTTCTTATAATTATCTTCTTTACTAACAAATTTTGGATTAGACATTTGAATGGTGCCTAAGACATGACCACCAGAACAGACATTTTCATTAACTTCTTCTATGAATGAGGTGGTGGGGACTGATGTTACTCTCTCAGAGGTAATGGTCAAAAATATCATGGTGGCCGAGTTAAACATTGAAGTCATACTAGTGGAGACCGCTTAGACCATGCCCTTGAGAAAGGGGATTGAGATGGGGCCCATGACACAAATAACTGAAGGAAATATGTTGGTCGATTCTATGGTAGTGGTGCCACTTGCGGAGGTTTTTGGGGTCGAAGTCATGATGGAGGAGGTGGAAACTATTCCAGTGATTCAGTAAAATAAGAGCTAGCATTGGAAATTCCTTCTCTATAGTTACAAATGATATCTATGGTATCCAAATATGAGGTTGAACCATCCACAAGGGTAGATAAGGAACTTGGGGGGATCACATATTCCTAAATGGTGACACATGGTGCAGTGAAGCTTTCAACTCCTAGTGAAGAGACTGCTGAGGGAATGTTCTCAGAGATAGTTATCTATCCACTCACACCCAAGGACCTGGACTTAGTGGATAAAAATAACAACATAGTAGCAGTATTTCATCGATATGATCCAACACATCCCAAAGACTTCAAGGATTCCATATTGAAGGCTGCTGAGGAGAATCAGATCATCCACCGTAAGGCAAGGAGGTATGTGTGAATTGTTTTCACCCATATCCAAATAGATTAATGTCCACAAAGTTTGGGGTATCTCCTCCAATATATAATATTTTCGATATATAGTTGGTTGAAATTTACCAACATCCATGCTTTTTCTGGATTGTTTCTTGTTGAGAGAGTGCATGTGGTGTGGCAAGAGGTTGACATGGTCTGAAAGAATCACCAGGATGGGGACTCCAAGGAAATTCACATAGCTAAGGAACATATATTAGGAAAAAGGTTATAGCGAAAGATCATTAGGTAGTAATTGGTTCCCAAATCAAGATCATCATCAGTTTTAGGGATAATTTAGTAGTGTCTAAAGCCATAGTGGAAGAAGAGAAATCCTTGGTAGCTGACTACCAAGCTGATCAGCACCTTTGGAATATCATATCCCAAGACATTCACTCCAAGTCCAATAAAGGGAAAGAAGACATAGAGAATACCCACCAGATGTTGGATTATACTCAACGAAAGCTGGCCAAGAATGAGATCCCGATCATTAAAGCTGATTCATAGAAGGGAATTTTGAAAAGGAGAGTCTCCAATATCTGGATAATCCTCTTAAACATTGGTTTGTTTTCTATTACTATATGAATGGACACATTATTTCATTTTATATTCACACATAAATCAAATTTATAATATAACCAATGGTCATTCCCTGTGATCACTTGTGTCTAGATAGTTTTGAGAAGTAGGGGTAACCAAATTTTTTCTCACTTATATGAGAGTGTCTATGCTGAGAGAGAATATGGTTAAAAAAAGATACTCAAAGAACAACTGACTTGATTTTCCAATGTGATTTAGTGCATAAAGGGGATAACTCTAAGGGAGTTTAATTGTAACCCAACAAAGGGTAATGATGAATGTGTATTATGATGCCCCAAATTTGAAACAAAAGGAAGTTGGCATCATGATATTGGATAACTTTTGGAAAATTTAAACACACACCATCTATATTTATTAGTCGGGAATGGGAAAAAATGGAGGGTCAACCACTGACCATGTTCAAAAAACATTTAATTATTTATAATGTCATCCCAAGTCTTCTGGGATGTGGTCCTAGGATGGTAGGTGGGCCTTAGCCAAAAAAATTCCATTAGGGGGTCCCTTAAAACATGGAAAAAGATTAAGATCTAAATGAGGGGTACACTAAGAAAAGAAATTAGGTGATGAAATGTTCTAATGGATTCAAACACTCTTGTAATAATACCACCATGGATGAGAGAATTTAGATGTGGGTACTTCGGTTGGAACACATGTCAAACTTGTCTTCCATGGGATGCGTCACCTTAGATGCAAATAAATTGTTGATAAAAATCCACAGATAACCGACATCAGAGTAAGGGGCCTATTGTGTGAGTTCATAAGGCTCCCTATAATTTTACATCTTACAATGTGGATGATTAACAAGCTATTTTACATCATAAAAGGATGAAAGGGAATTATATAGTTTAACATCAGGTGTCCAAGACATGGTAATCTTGGCTTATGAACTAAAAATACCATTATTTATTCCTCATGCGAGGTCAAGAGAGAATATCATAAAAATTTTATGGGGTACTATTGCAATTTAGCATCATGAAAAAGAAAATGTAGAGAAATGATGTCAATAATAACTACCTGAACAAAAAAAGTTGTTGGCTATAATTCATTGAAAAATTAGGTGTGTATTGATGGATTGTGTGTGACACCTAAAAGGTTTCCCAATATGAATGAAGGGTCAAATGTGGACACATAACGCCCCCAAAAACATCCTCGAGACACTTACAAACAATTTAAGTTCTTGAGAATTAGACCATGAGACACAGTATGCTAAAAGATTGATGCTGGTTGGGGGATACCCTCTTGAATGAGATTATTGTATCTTAAAATAAATCAATTTGTGGCATACTTAATTTACAAGGGGTAAGGATATATTTTAATGTCATATTCAATTGATGTGAGTTTCTTTTCCTCCTGTATTTTGAATATGGGGCATCCTGGATTAAAAAAAGGTAAGATCATCTCTTATTTTGAGGCCTCCAGATCATGTTCATTGTAATATTGTAGTTTATTATATTATTATAAGGATGTTAGTTCCTCATATTATGGTATAAGGGAATCATGATCAACTGATGGGTCAAGGTAATCATATGGATCTTTCAATTGGAAAGAGTCCCATGGGCCATTTTGAGGTGATTATGCCTAGAGTAATTGATGGTCTCATGGAGAATCTAATAATGGTACCATAGTTGGAAGGTCAAGGCATCAATATATATCCCATAAGGATGGTAATAAAGACACAATTAGTTCTATGGGTGATACACATTTTTTAGATCATAGGCCCTCGATCATGGAAACAGAGAGGGTTCAAGGATGTTTATTTTTTCAATGAGTTAAAAATCGATGTTAATGATTGAAAATGAAGATAATCATGATGTCAAGAAATCTTGAAGATAAATGTATGTAGTTTAAGTTAATTATTCTTGGACTAGGGAAAACATTTTAGAGCAATGTTTCTTAGACTATGGAGGGGTTGTTTTCTCTAAGGGTATATATGTGGCATGAAAAAGGAAAAACTCCGATGTTAATGATCTTTTGAGACCAATGTACCACAAAACACAAAGAAAAAAATATCACATAGTTTAAAGAAATAATTATTGGACTAAAAAATAGTTTATTTTCATGTTTCATGGATTTAGAGGGGATCTTTGTTTTATTTTCATAGAGTTTGGACAATAGGATTTGTGTCCTAAATATATATGTGTTGTGCAGTAGTATGATTAACCCAATGTAAACAAAGAATATGGAGGAATAAAATGAACTATATATTCCTATGAATACTCAGACATAATTTAAGTTTGTGATTCTTAGACAAGGATTTATAGTTTGTGGTGATAGAGTTCTTCCCAAAGGAACTTTTTTTTGTTTCTTGACCATATCGAAAGACACCATACCAAAACATATAATCCCATGTGGGTCATGATCGCTGTGGAAAAAATGAGTAGTATGCCTATTTACCGGACACATGGGAAAACATATTAGGTTCTAGGAGATATTGGGGTGAGAATTTACCAATGAAACTGACTCTTATACTCGTCATGTCCATATGCACAGAGGAGTGACTACAAGGGTGTTAGGATTCCCCCAAGATATATTGTTTAAGAAAGGGGGAAAATTGAGAATTTTGATATCTGTATAAGAGGGAGACTAATGGGTTGGGATCAAATATTGAACATGATCAAAAATAGGGACAACAATAAAACTATTCAAGAATGGGATGCTAAAACACAAGATTAACTGTTGAACAAATTTGAAACAAAAGATTTCTTGTTTGTTTCCAGAGATCTATCATGGCATTGGACAAGGAAGGGATTTGAGCCTTTTCATGTAAACACAACCATTAGGGGACCCATTTTAATCTAAGATATTATATAATTAATAATTGATGAAGTCTTGATGTGTGAAAAATGGATCAAGGGAATAACTATGTGGTATTTAACACTATATCATCCATGCCTCTACACATTTGATCATACCAATTATCCATATATTAAATTAGTATTCAAACATCAGTTTTAAAAATAGTTTAATGTCATATTGAATGAAATATGAATAATAGTTTATGGTCTTATTTTTTGGACCATGATATTTTATTTTATGGTCATCGTGTTTGGATAATGGAGGTGTCCTAAAATGATAAATGGGCAGCATCGAAGTTTGAAAAATAAATGTGAATGATGGCCTAATGGGCCCAATGCCACACCGTAGATTCATTAGAAGAATCACACATTGGTTAATGTATTGATTCTTGTAATGAGGGAGGGTAATAGTTTACGGTCTCAATGATCGGACCAAAAATGGGGCTAAGGAGATGATAGATTTGATGAATTTGGGATTGCACCCAGGGATAAGAATCCAGGGTGTCGCTTTGTATCATATAAGAATGGGAATCAAGCAACATGTAGTTCTAAAAGGTAGAAAACATAATTTATGGTTGTATGATTTGTAACATGGAAAATAGTTTAGAAACATGTTTCTTGGAATATAGGATAATTTTTTCTCCAAAGGTATATATATATTTCATGAAATAGGTAAAACCTGATGTCAATGTACCATGAAGGCTCACATACCATATACACACCATAAGGAGAACGACATTAAAATTAAGGTCATAATGTCTGGACCAAGACTAGGGAATGGGGTAGAAGGGTAAATGAATTTTTGGTTAGGCCCGAAGATGAAAACTATATTTATCACTAAACATATCATAATGATAGGAATCAAGACACATGTAGTTCTATAACATGATGTGGAAAGAGATCCATGCCTGTTGGGGAGATCCTCTTTGATGAGGGAATTGAGGAATCTCACAATTATCATGAGGCATCCCATGTTTAGATAGTTAGGAATTTTCTTAATCATACTATACTTATTTTATGAGGAATCATGGTTCAATAAGGGGTAAACATCATCTATTACTTATTTAAGAGGAATCATGAACTTTTCTAGGGTAAGACTATTGTTTAGCATCATGCACTGAGGACATCCGTTCATCCCATATTTATCAAATGGGGTATCCCAATTTGATACAAGGTAATATTATCCTTTATTTAGAGGCATCCTAAACTTATCTATGGTAAAACTATAGTTTAACATAATGTGCTAGGTTTTTTGGGATTTTTCGTTTAAAGGTTTACAACACAAACTATAGGGGATACAAATAGTTTAATGGAATAATTCTTAGACCTTAGAGAGGGGTTTCTCAGGAGGATATATGTAGTTTGGGGGAATAAGAAACATGATTTAAATGGATCCAAGGAGGCTCAGTGACACAATACATATACTAATGGGACATTCATATATATGACCTAAACTTTTACATAGATAATAACATTTTAAGAATAATTTTCCATCAAATACAATTCAATGATTATAAAGTATGGTATCTTTTGAAGATTATATTCATAAAACTAAAAACATGGAACTAAAATAAAACATCACTTTATTAATATCCATAATTATATCCTAACTACCTTTGAGATCCTATAACTGCACATGAGATCCTTGGAAATACGTAGACAAATTTGATGAGAAACAATTCCCAGTAAGGGAATATACATGGGAATAATGAATAATGCATGAGTTAGAAGGGATAAAATAATAACATAAAATTAATGAAAAATCGGTAATAATATTTAAGAATAACACATAGAACATGGAATAATATGATCATTGAAACATATGAATGTTGAAGAAACATACAACTTAACATAAAATAGAGTAAATGCTAACTTCTAATATTATACCACATGGTGGACAATGTCCCATAATATATTAGGTTTACTCCATAATCCCATACATGACATATCATGAGACTAAACATTACACAATTAATTATAGAAATATCTATTTTAACCCATCATAAAAGGTTCAGGCTTATTTTTTCCACATAAATAATCAAATATAAGGAATAAACATAAGGGTTACCCATTGAATGAAGTGGGTTTTTTTAATAATGTAATAAGGCATAACTAATGGAAATATCATAAGGTTTTCCATGAAAGGATGGATTTAAATCATAAATATACAATAATAATTGAAAATAGGAATATATCATGAGAAATTATGTCCAACTGATGAAAATCATTAAAAAATAGTGTTTAAGAAACCTTAGAAATGAGAAACTATAGTGTTGTCTAAGGGAAAATATTAAAGAATATTTAAAGGAGAAAAAATAATAATTTATCATATAAAATAATAGATGAACTCAGTTTTTAATAATAAAAATATTTATTTCGAAAAATATTGGTGGATTAAAACTATTTATGGAGTGAACATAAAAATGAGTACTAAATTGGGAAGTTCCATTTAATCGGGCTTGATTTTCAGGTGGTATTGAGATGGAAACCTTGATAAATATGTATTTACCTACCAAATAAATACAAATTTTTATATATAATTAATTTTGAAACATATTAGAATAATTTATAGGAGTAATATATGAATAATTAATAAATACAGTAGTCTAAATATATTGAAATCGTAACCCAAAGGTAAATTTTGAAGTTCGAAGAGATCTATTTCCTTAAGTATGAAAGTGTTCATCACTTGAACTTAATTTCCTAGATAAAAAATATATTAATTAATAATTTAATTAATAAAATATTTATGATATATTTTATTTAGTATAATTTTATTAAATTTATTCATGTCCATTTTGATGAGTTATACTATTGAATTTTGTTGTTCTGGGAGTGTCTGTTTCATGATTTTATGACAAGTTCCCTTGAGTATAATTATGGTAGTTATTGCAAAATTGAATAAAAACTATAGAAGTGGAATTAAATGGCATTAATATAGTTAAATAATAAATAATAGTCCCATATATATTTTTCTCAGATATTAGAATGATTTAGTTTATAAAACATTAATGAAAAAGATTAGTTTATTTTTGAAGTTTTTATAACCATAAAAAACTAGTATTGTTTTTATTTAATATTATGTCTATATATTGGTTATAGAACATGGGATAAGTTATAAAATACACATTACAATCATATTTGACTATAAAAGCGGTTTTATGACCATCCACGATGGTATTAATAAAAAATAAAACTCATCATCCACAAATGTGGTGAATCGACACATCATTGAAAATGTTTGAATTCTTTAATAAAATGATAATAGAACATAATTTATGATTTATATTCCATTAAAAAAATAAAAGTATAGTATATATGTAATACTATAGTTATCATTATGTTGTTTATGTGGTATGTGATTGGATGGTATGGAAACAAAAAATATTTAATTAGAAATGAAACAGTTTTTACCTCTTGAATATTGCCTTCTTGAAAACCTCCTTAGGGAATGTGTTATTGGACTTCTGGTGATTCTATAATGGCTAAGACATAGGGAGGAGTCTTGGGAAAAGAATTAGATAGAGTATTAGTAGGATCCAATATTATATTGTGTGAGGAGTAGTGGTAGTGAGTGGTGTTATTTATTTTCATAGGACATGGGTGTTTTTGATTATTTTAATCATTTGTTTATTATTTTGGCTAAATACTATCAATAGTGTTGATTATTATGACTAAGAATAGTAAATATTGAATTTTATTTTTAGCTATTTATTTATTTAATCAATAATGAATCAAAAATTGATGTATTTGGATTCAAATGGCAAATAACATAAATTATCATATTTCACTATTCACAAAAAAGTCAACTATTTTAGAAAAATACCAAAAATTAAACTCAATTTTTTATATGTAGATATCAAAAATGGAAAAATTTTATGAATATAATATTATAAATATGAGAAATTTATTTTTTCACTAAAATCATCATTTATTCAAAAAATAATGATTTTAATATTATAACCGATCTTATAAAACTTTGAAAAAAATAATAAAGGTCTCCTAAAATTAGAAAATAATTTTAATAAGTCAAAATATTAATTTATGAATATATTTTTTGATTTTTTTTAATAATTTTATTTATTATAAAATTGTAAATAAAAATTTACTTTTCCAAAAAATACCAACACATAATTAATAATTTTTAACAAGTTTATTTATTTATTCAACAATATAAATATATAAAATTGTCAATTTTAAGATAAATAAATTTTATTTATATTTTCATAGGTGATGTTAATATTTAAATGGCCAGATTAATATTCCTAATGGTCAAATTACTATCCCAACAGTCATGTTACTGTTCCAATAGTTAGTTTTCTAACAGTCATAAGGGTCTACTACTTTTAAGAAAAAAATATTATTCTATTAATCATTCACTGAGATTTTCCTCCATGGATATATATATTATATTTTTAAATTAATTTTTTTGTTAACATTATGCTTTATTTTAATAGCTTTTTTTTGGAGTTTGGTCAGTCTAGTTGATCGAGAAAATCCAATTTTTCCTATTCTTATTATATTATTTTCTATTTATTGTCCCCATGTATTATTTCAAATACATATTGGTTTATTTGCTAACAAATTATTCATTATTCATTAATTATGATAATGTTTTTATTTGACTCTTTATGTAATGTGTATGATTTATACTTCATAGAATAAGAAGGTAAAATTTCAATGACATATTTTTTGGATGTTACATTCTTTCCCTTATGAAATTTCACCCACAGAATATTTTTACAAACTAAGGTGTGAATAGGTGAAGGTAATACTACTTCATATCTTCCTCTGGTTTTGATGTAGACACTTTGTACTGATGATTCTTCCATAGTACTTTGACCAATTGAATAGTCTTGTTGCATATAACATTATCTCTATGGTACAACATCTTTATCATCTTCTCCCCATTAGTTATATCATTTTCCAGTTGTACCACCTATAATTTTAGTAAATTTGTGGGATTTGGTTTGAACTTCCTCGATAGGGATACATGAAATACATCATGTACTTGAGACATGATTGGTGGAAGTGTTATTTGATAGGCCACATCCCTTACATTATCAAGAATCATGAAGGGGCTGATTTACCTAGGAAATAGATTTAATCTCTTTCCAAATCACTTTACTAACTTCAATAGAGATATTAAAAGGAATACCATGTCTCCAAACATAATTTATAGGTCTCGTTGATGATTTTATGCGTATCTATTATGCCAACCTTTGGCTTCCTTGATATGTTTTCGAATATTTTTAACATTTTTTACAATTTCTTCATCTATTTTAGGTTCCAATAGCTTATGTTCAAAAACTTCAACCAATAATGATAGTGTTATGAATATTTTACCATAAAAAGTTTCATATGGGGTCATATGGATTCTTGAGTGGAAACTATTATTGTAAGGGAGATCGACTAGGGGTATATATTAATCCCATCCTCCTTTGATGTCCATTGAAAATGATCTTATCATGTTTTCAAGTGGCTGAATATTTTTCTCAAATTATACATCATTTTGAATATGATGGGCTATACTGATGTTTAGTTGAGTGTTTAGAGTATGTTGTAAAATTTTCCAGAACATGGAGGTAAATCTTGAATCCTGATCGGATATAATCTATATTGTTAATACATGAGACTTTAGCACCTATCCATTGTATATCCATGCCAACTGATCTAGTGATAAATCCTATAAAATTACGATAAAGTGAGTTGTTATTGAAATATGATACACAACAACCCATATAGCATTATTTCCTCCAGATTTTGTCAGAAGTCTGATGACAAAGTCTATAGTGATATTTTCCCATTTTCATGTTTTCATGTGTAATGTTTCAATAATCCCATTAGTTTTTTTCCATTTATCATTCTATTGTTTATATCTCATGCATCTTGATGTATATTTATCAATCTCCTTCTTCATATTTTCCCACAAATAGGACTCTTAGAGATCTTGAAACATCTTTGTGCTCCTTTGATGGATAGTGAAGGTTGAGCAATGTGAATAACTCAAAATATCTTTATTTATTTATCAATTTAATGGTACACATAGTTTTTATGAAAATATTATGACTCCTTCCTCATATAACATGAACTCAGGGATTTCTCTTTTCTTATAGCTTCAACCTTTTTCTAAATTTCCACACCATCTCTTTGAGAATCCTTTAAATTATCTTGAATAGATGTTTAAGAAATAATTTGAGAAAGGATTTTCGATGATCCTTATGTGTTGATTAAAATGTCCATAATTTTTAATTCTGGGAAGACTAGATCATTCTAAATTTCAATCATTGATAATATTAATAAATCATTTTTACTTAGATAATCTTCCACTTTATTTTCCTTACTGTGATGATAGTGGATTGAGTATTACTAATCCTTGATGAGCTATAACCATATTCAGTAGTGCATATTAAAATCAATCTTTGTGAATATATATTTGAGGCTCTTATCATCAGTATATATCTTAAAATTTTCCCCATATAGATAATTTTGCCATATTTTATACATAATGATCACAACCACCAACATCAGATCATATGTGGGATAGTTTTTCTCATGAACTTTCAACTACCTTGAGTCTTAGTTTATAAAGTTTTCATTTTGAATCATTATACAACCAAGTCACTTATTTGATGGTTCATTGTATATGATAAATATTTACCACATGTTGAATGTGTGAGTACTAAGGTAGTCATAAGCCTATTTTTCAACAAATTGAAGCAGTCTTCACATTCACTTGTCCAGAAAATATTTACTCTTAATGCTCTTCCTTTCCCTTGGAGTGTATTAGAATATCATTTATAAATACCACCAAAAAATACTTGGAATAATATTTAATGAATATTTTCATTATGTCCAATAAAATTTCTAAAAAAATAAATATTCCTTAGGGAATCACTATGAACTAATAGTGTCCATACCTCATTTGAAAGGAAGTCGTGAGAATATCATCATTTCTTAATATAAAATGGAGATATCTCGACTGAAGGTCCACCTTAGAGAAATAATTATCCCCCACATAGTTTATAGAATATTTTATCTATCCATGGAAGGGGATTCTTGTTCTTTTTTTTTGAGTTTATGATAATCAATTTAGAGGCACATTAATTCACCCTTTTTCTAGAAATAAAGGTTAGGCACACCCCATAGTGAATCACTATGAAATTTGTATACCTTGTCTAGATTTTATTATAATGAATTATTAATTTATTCCACATTAATGGTGACCATTATATAAAGAGTCTATGATATAGGAATATATATAGGAATGAGTTAAATTTAGAACATAACTTTTTAGGTAGGTGGGAGACCATAAAATTGTTTAGATCACAAATCTGAATAGTTCCTCCAAATGCACATGTCCTATAGAAAGATTATATCCTTTGTATCAATAATTTGATATAGATATTATTTATTATAAGGAAATAATATCCAAAATTGAGATGATTATTTTTGATGAATTTTTATCCCCATTCTTACAATTTAACAAAATTATAGGATGCCTCAGGATGTGAAGAATGACTTCACATTCCCAATAGTTGAAGTTGGATTTGTATAATTATATTAAATCCATGCCCAATAAAGAATATAACCATACCAAATTATGTAATATGATATTCGATAGGAAGTTCAGTCCACACAAAATAATTGGGGCGGTGTTATATACTTTGGATGTAATAATTAACCTATTATCTATTCTAATAGATAATTCAACCTCTATATTTTGATGTGGTGTTTGAATTGTTCTAGTAAACAAACAAAATATGAAAGAATGCATAAAACCAAAATCAAATAGTATGTACCATATTCATGAATGAATAACCATCAAACCCGTTATGAAATCATTTTCAGGGCCGCCTCCATAGTAGTGAGAGCATATGGACTTCCTTGATTCCTTTGAGTTTGTTTTTATTTATTACATTGAACAACCATTGGATTAGGGAATTTTATTTCATAATGTCCATGTTTCATGTAGTTGAAACACTGCATTATAGGATTACTATTGATATGTAACTTTTTTTTTCTTCATTTGTATTTGTGGGATTGTTAAAATCCCTTTAGAAAAAATTATCTAGTTGACCCCCTCTTATACATTTGAAGAATATCCCAGTTCCCCTTAGTTAGTTCCCAAGATTATTATTCCCACACATCTGACATGTGGTATGTTGGGTTTTCTTTCCATAAAGGGATTTATCTATTTCTCATCCAATATTAAACTCCATTTTTTAAAATTTTATCACCAATACCATAGGACCACTTATAGTCTACAGTCTCTATTTCAACTTTAAGGGGACACCATAAAATCACCTCATAGCTTCTAAAGTCATAGATTTATAACTCTTTTAGTAGAATAAACTTTAGTGTAATAAAGAAGCTATCCACATTATGTAAAGTTTCCATGAAAAATATATAGGTGTATTATGAAATCCTTTTATAGTGTTCATCATATGTCCCAATCGACTCTTCTTCTTTTTGACTCAATCCAAGGAAATACCTTTACATATTAATATGCATATTTTGGGGAAAATATTTATTGAAAAATATTTTCTTGAATTATTACCATTCCATGGAATCAATATTGTCATTAGAATTTAATTTTTTGATCAGTTTCCACCACTTATCAACTTCCCCATCAAAACAAATGACCTTCATCAAACCATTCTCTTATTATGAACATTAGAAGAAAAAAAATCATATCAATTGAGTTAATAAATTGTTCTGTGATGAGGGAATTAGACGATTTAGTAAATATATGATTCTATTGTCACATATTGTTTTAGACAGAAACATGATCTTTTTTTAGATAAAAAGGGTGTGCACACAATTGAAGTTATTTTTCACAACTTTATCTAGTCTTGAAATTATTGTAATTATGTTTTTAACTTTTGTTCCCATAATATTTTGAATTTAATTAAGGAAATCATCACACTTCCTGTCATATTTATTATTGGTACGAGTTCACCTATTTACCCCTATTAACTAGAAAAAGATAAAAATAAATTAGGGGGCATAAATACTTGTCTAATGAAAATATATAAAGGAAACATTTAACATTTAATGATAAAATTATAAATGAAAAGTATATCAAAACTTTTTATTATTTAAGTTTCAATATTTTTTATCCATAGATACAAATATTCTTAGGGTTTCAACAAAAGTTTTATAGTCCTAATATATAAAATTAACTTGGAAATCCTATGATTCCAACTATAATGACCCAATTCTTGTACACATATTATTACATTAAATTATGAATAATTATCCCTCAAATAAAAACAAATGATTGTAAATCCATGTTTTATTAGAATATTAGATTCATAAAACTAAAAACAAGGAAATCAAATAAAGAACAATTTATAAATCACTATAATGTTCATATAACTCCATTTTATCTCATATTACTATATTGGATAACTTTTGGAATACAAAGAAAAAAGGGATGAACTAAAAAATATAGTAAGGGATTATACATGGGATTAAGTCAAAACACATGAGTTGGAAGGAATAATATGATAAAATAAAAGGAATAACACATGAATAATCATATTAAAGATGTTAACCTGGAATAACGAATCACATGATCATGAAAAAATAAGAATTTTGTAGAAAAATACAACATGACATAAGCATGTGTCAAGGATAACTGCATAGACTATATACCAAGGTGGAAAAACTTCAATAATAGATTTGGTTAACTTCAAAATCTCATACATGGCATCTCATGAGACTAAACAATAACCGATGAATTTTAGTATTATATTTTCACACCTATAATAACATGTTCATGCAAATTTTTTCTACATAAAGAATCAAATATATTGAATAAACATAAGGTTTAACCAAGGAAAGAATTGGTTATTTCAATAATGTTATAGGGAATAACCAATGGTTGTATAATAATTTATTTAATGAAAGAATGAATTTAAATCATAAATGAACATTAATAAGGTAAAATATGCCCAGATCAAGATAAATTATGTTCAAATAAAGAGAAAACATGTAAAAATAGTGTTTAAGAAATATTATAATTGTTCCACTTTAGTGATGTTTAAGGAAATTTTTTAAAGTGTCTCTAAAGAGGAAAAAGTCACAATTTATATTATAAAATAGTAGAACAAACAAGTTAGTTTTTAATTATGAAATTATTTTTATAAAAATAATTTTGAAATTAATCAGTTTATGGAGTGTTCTTTAAAATGGGTAGGAAATTGGAAAGTTCCCTTTAATTGGGTTTTCTTTTCAAGATTAATTTAGAAGGAAACCTTATAAAGCATGTATTTCCTAGTCATGTAAAGATTAATTGATCTAGAAAGAAATTTTTGGAACATATAAAGATAATTTAGAATATTTATATTAGAATAATGAATGAATACATTGTTGTAAAGAGAGAGAATGTGTACCCAAATAGAAAATTTGGAGGTTCAGAGAGATATCATAAAATGTGTCTGAATGTGTCTTGAATGTACAAATAATGTCAAGGATAATCAAATTAGAATAAATAATAATTTAATTCAAAATAATTTATATATATATTTCATTTATTATAATTTTATTAATATTATTTATATATATTTGATGAGTTATAAGGATTAATTTTGTTATTTTGGGAGCATTTATTTCCTAATTTTATGATCGGTTCCCCTAAGTGTAATTATGGGTGTTCTTTTCTAATGGAATAAAAACTCTAGAATTGGAATCAAAAGGTAATAATATAATTACATAATATTAAAATTTTCCATATAGGATTTTTCTCATATATGATAAATATTCATTAGATAAAACGTTAATTAAGAATGATTTGTTCATTTTGTATATTTTTACAACCATAACAAACTATTAATGTTTTATTTAATATTATGTTCATATATTGGATATATAACATTATATAAGTTATGATATATATATCATAATTTTATTTAACCATAATAATTTTTTTATGAAATGTCATTATGGAAAAAATGAAAATAAAAACTCCTCATCCATGAAAGTGGTGAATCGACACATCATAAATGTTTTTATTCATTTTTTGAATAGAATGAGAAGATAATAGATTTTTTATGGATTTTAAATTAAAAATAATAAAATAAAATTCCAGTATATATATTATATTTGAGTTATTATGCTATTTTAGATAGGTTAGGTGAGAGGATGATAAGAAAAAGGAAAGAAATTAAAAGAGAAAGAAGAATGATTTTACCTATTATTTATTGTCTCCATGGTTATCCACTTATGGAACATTATATTGGTATTTTGGTGAGATTAAAATTAAAGGATGTGTGAAGAGGTTTGGGAGAGTAATTGGGAATAATATTAGTAATATCCAATTCATATATGGTGTGTATAGAAGAGGGTGGGTGGGATCATATTTATTAGGGGAGGAGTTGGGTCTTTTTGATTATTTATTTAATTTTTTATTATTTTGGTACAATACTATCAATTGTATTGTTTCTTGTGACTAATTATAGTAACAAGTAAATGTGAGTTCTAAATAATTATTTATTACATTATTCATGACTCAAAAATTTATGTATTTGTCTTAAAATGTTAAATACCGTAATATATTGTATTTCACTATTTGTGAAAAAATAAATTATTTTAGATTAATACTAGAAATTAATTCCAAAATCATTTCAATGTGTGGATTTAAAAAATAGTTTTCATTTAATGAAAATAATTTTATAAATATGATAAGATTAATTTTTAATTAAAATCATTATTTATTCAAAAAATAAAGATTTTAATATTGTACCTGATCTTTTGAAAATTTATAAAATTATTTAAGGTCTTATAAAATTATCTTATAATTATTATAAAACAAAATATTAATTTATTGATATATTTTATGAAAATAAATATTATTTTTGATCATTATATTTTATTATAAAATTGTAAAAAATATTTATGTTTCAAAAAAATACAAATAATTAATTAATCATTTTTGAAATTTTTATTTACATATTCCATGATATAAATATACCATACTTTCATTTATAAGGTACCTAAATTTAATTTATACTTTCATAAGTGTTGTTACTATCTTAATGTCTAGATTATTATTCATATCCTTCACATTACTATTCCAATGGAAAGGTTACTTTTCAAATGGTTAGATTTCTAAAGGTCAAAACGGTTTCTAATTAATAAAAATAATTATTATTCTATTCATAATTCACTATTATTTTCTACCAAGGTTATATATACATTAATATATTAAATTAATATATTATTATTAACATTATGTTTTTATAGCTTCGTTCGTGAGTGCAGTCATTCCAATGATTCAAGAAGATCCAAATTTACTATTCTTATTATAATGAATTTTATTTATCATACCAATGTATTAATAAGGATTCTTATTAGTTAGTTTTTTGTATAATGTATCACTACTCATTAATGATGATAATTTTTTATTGGTTTCTCTATGTGATGTATTTTATTTATACTACTTGGCATAAGAAGGGAATGTTTCATTGACATTTTTTTGGTACTTACATTGAATGTAGTTTAAAGTCATGATGATTGGACATGAAATCCTATTTTATATTCATAGAGTGTGAACCCTTTTGAATAGTTTAATGGTCATGATTCATAGAACATAAACTCAATATGCAACGTAATACATTATAAAAACGGAATTGGTGGGAGGAGTGATACACTCTTTGTCCATAACAACCAATTTGTATTCACTATTGGAATAGACCTTCTGAATGACTTAAAGTCATTCCCACATGGGCTCCAACATTGGTGGCTTTTTCCAGGTATTATTTGTGTCCTAATATAAATTACCAATTCACTCTAGAGAAATGAGTGGAGGCAAAAACTATTATTGAACACTCTTTATATCATTTTCTATAACCTCTCTAGATTATGAAAGGCTTGTAGACTTTTTTATTTGGGGGATTATAGCACAGATAGAAGGCATTATTTTATTTTGTATAGTGTCAGCTGGTCTTAGAAAACTATTTGAAGTAATAGAAAATGATCCTCAATGAGAAGGACTACGCTTATTTTGTACACTTAGGAATATGGAGTCACCTTGGTGGATCTCCAAGTCTTCATCTAATAAACCTAAAGGGCTTTGAGGTGCTTGTACAAAAAACATTTCTTATTCTAGAAATAAAATTTTACAATATGTTAGAGTTGTGATTATTTAATTTTTTGATCTATCCATTTTCTTATGAATGATAGAGGGAAGTATGGTTAAAAGAATATTGGAAATGGAATATAATATCTTCATCTCAGAAGATGTGAAGTTTGTGTCATTGTTAGTAAGAATGGTGAGATGGAATCTGAATTTATTGATGATGTGGGAGCTCATGAATTCAATTATGTATTATTCCATGAATTTCAAGTGAGGAATTGATTATTCCCACTTGTAGAAGTTGTCTATAATGGATAGAATGAAACTACACCAGTGATCCATTAATGGGTGTTAGTGGATTAAAAAATTGATCACATACATTACAAAGGGCCCAAAATATTTAGTGGTATAAGGAGCTCTAGAGGTAAATTCATGATGTTATTTTGGATCTCACATGCACAGAACCTCTTAGCATAATCGATGAATTTATAAATAATGGGGGACTAGAATTATCCCATCCTATGAATCTAGTGGGAGAGATTCCATACAACTTGATGGGCACTACAATATCTATCATGAACATTCTACATAACCTAGGGAATCATATATCCTTGACGAAAAGGGGGATAATTCCATCAAAACCCAGATCTATAGGGAGTATTATAAATGTTTTGACCACGTTGGTGGGTGATATATGATGCACACTGATGAATTCACTAACTCTCAACTCGATTTAGTTAGAGATGTGTTGTTGTTCTCGCTGAAGTGTAATTTTCAGCAACCCAAATTGGTATTCCCTAACTTGTAAATAGTATAGTGCAAGTATGGGTTCGAACCACATGGAATATTTGAGGTGTCATGCTTCTCTAATTGTGATTAATTATATGAGGATTCTGAAATAAAAAAATGATTGTTTGTTAATTATAATGATTCTTTTCCCATATAGCAAATAGTAAGATTCTTTTAATTCAAAAATGATTAAACTTTAAAATAGAAAAACGCTCAATCTTCTTCTTAATGCTTAAGGATAATAATGTTTCGTGGATGTGAAAGGTTTTGTGGGTCACAAAAAATGTGTTTTCCTATTGTGTTGTGTTGTTCATGATGACCCACATTTATGGGTTTCAAATGTGTCAGAACCCCTTGGTCTGCTGGGTTTCGATGAAGTCTATAGAAATCAATTCCTTGGTTTGGAATTTGGTTTCTAATAATTTTTTTTAAGAACTTCCCATACAAAGTGAAATGTGAACCCAATTATTATGGATTTACCTATCTTAATTCCCCCAAGGATCCCTAGAAACTTTTTTCTTGGTGTTATATGAGGTTTCCAGTGAAATTAAATGAGAAACTTTGAGATAATTATTTTAGAAAGAATGAACAAAAAAACGTAAGAAAATTAACCATTAACAAACCCACATTTACCAATAGCTCCAACACAATCGGGATTTAGTTACTAATGGAGAAAAGGATGAAAAACATACAATAACTACCTATAGAATCTATTAGAGTGAAAGTAGAACCGATAAAACAGATAATTACCCAAGAAAAATGCCAGAAATTCCTTTGAATGGATTTCCTACTCCTAAGTAGCAAAAAAAAGCCTCCTTAATCCCCCTACTCCCAGGTGTTTACCCCTCATTATTCGGCATTCCCTAACTTGTTATGGGTAGTTCAGAGTCCATTCCCTAGGTTTAAGGTTGGGTAGGGGGTTGATAGGGGTAGGTAGGGATTTGTGATCAACCGCATGGTTATACTGTATAGTTTGCAAAACCATGCACTAACCGTACACCCAAATCTATCCATCAAAGAAATGGTGCATGTTCTAGTTGGATAGGACACACAGTTTGGAAACCATGTGAAGAATGTGCACATGAGCTTTGTCTCCAAAAATTCCACCCATCACGGTTTGAGGGTCGGGTAGCATGGTTTGGTAAACTGTGTAGAGACTGTACGAGGCCTTCTATCTTGAAAAGTGTAGAGTTATCTAGCATCCAAGTATGGGTTTTCATACCGGGTGACATCACAATTGAAAAAGTCATGGAAAAAGGGTCCAAAGCCTCCAATTTCCTTATAAAAAACCCAAAAATTAAATGTCTTCATGCTTCTTCACTTGGTGACCAAAAGACATATCAAAACATGTTTAGCTTGTGAAAATCATGAAAATGCCACTCACACAACCATTTTTAAGATCCTAAAACAATTGGAAACGCCCTATGGATAGTAGTGCATCAAACTCCCCCACACTTGATTGACTGTTTGTCCTCAAACAAATTTCTAGAAAATTATTTCAGAGGATTTACCATAGCTACAAGTAGAAATGTGACACACTAAAGAAAAAAATAAATATTTATTTTGAATTAACTATCATTAAAAATTACAACATTAATACTTCTTGGCTCCCAATGTTTGGGAAGTTAGCTAACAAGGTAGACTTAATACAAAACATCCAACCATTCATTCATAAACACCAATGCTTAAAATTGAATTTTCATTTCTTCATTCAAAGAAATTACCAACCTCTATTTCCATCTCATCATACACTTAAATTGGTTAAGATTAGGTTTTAGCATCTCCAATTGGTGGGATACACTTTTACAAGACACATACCCTCATTGACTTACATATTTTGGAAAATAATTAAAGGTCATCAATAATATTGGGAATGCCTTTGAATATCATGAGAAGTTGTTTCAGCAGGATGAGATACTAGAATTCTATTAGGCCCAATTGGTCATGTCAACACATGAAGAAAATTCAGAGTATATGAGGAGTTTATGAAATTAAAACTACATGATATCCACTAGTGCGACAACAACAATTCCCAAACCTCGCCCCTCTTTATGCACAAATTGACTTTCACTTTAAAGGGTTCCTTAATTTAAATTACTCTATCACAAAAGTCATTTTTAATCAATATGATTTATAAATGAATGACTATAGGTTCCTTCTCAAGAATTAAAATGTTCATTTATATCACAAGAAAAAAATTTCAATCTAAACATCTTAGAAATTTTCATAGATAATTCCCAAAATTCATTATTACTTAATTAATATAATCCTATGACACTTATAACATCCCTTTAGAAAATTATTAAGAAAACATGTCATCCAAGAAATGTGTTCAAGAAATCAAGCAAATGGGGTGTCATATGTGTGATCCCTCCCCCACAATTAAAACCAAGCATAGTACCTCGTGAAGGTAGGAAGGTGGATAAGGGTATCAAGGAATGCATGCCAGGGGTGAGAGAGAAAGAAAAGAAAGAAGAATTTTAGAACAAAGAACTCCCTAGGATAGTTGGGATGTAGTGTAAAACAATTAGTGTGTGAGATCCCAACTAGCAGAAGGGTGGCTTCAAGCTGGAATATGTGAGTTTCCTATTGACTAAACAAGAAAACTAGAAAGTGAATCCCGAAAAACCAAAAAATTTAGCATGGAGACAAAAATGAAGCACACACCATGACAATTATGCACAATATTTGCAAAAAGAGGAAAAAAATGTCACACTACAAAAATTGGAAAGAATAAAAAAAGAGAACATCATCAATTACACCTCATGGAGGGATCATAAGGATTTAAAAATAGATTACAAACGACTTCATCCCAAGTCAGATTAGCAGTAGGTGGAGGTGTGGTCATTGTATCGACGAGAGAAGAGGTGGTGGAAGTAGTTCCCATCGATGTGAATCCCCAAGCTAGATCATAATGGAAAGGGGAAGATCCGTACATGTAGTTGGAAGGAGAATCGATGGGCCAAGACTCATGAAGTGTTGGGGGGGGGGTGATGTTTGGCTAGAATGATCCCTTCCACCTCCAACTGAGTTTTCTCCAAATGCTAGTGGAAAAACCTGCACTGGTCCTACTTCCATTTCCAAAAGAGGTTATGGTCAGCATATAGTGTACCCTATAGGTTGGGGTAGAAACGATATAATGAGTAATAGGGAGGAATCATATAAAGCGAGAATGTGGGGGAAGGAAATGGTTCAGTGTAGGGATATGAGTGGTGGGAGGTAGGAAGTGCCACTGGAGGTGCCTCTTCCATAGCGATGCATATTGGGGTTAAGGTGGGGTGGTCCTGGGATGACCATGAAATAAGAATCTGTTGCCATTAACTTCAATCATCCTCATACGCTGGAAAAGGGTGATGTAAAATAATGGGGCTGGCGACAAGTCAATAAATTAAATCTCTTCAAACTTGATGTCTAATCGATCCATGAGGAGATTGATAAATAGGACGAAAAAATACCCCCCTTCAGCTTGGAAAACATGGTCTTCAAAATTGGGGTAAGAGGAAGGTACAATTGGATTTTGCTCCTTTGATAATGAAGTACAGGATGAATAAATTATTATTTCTCACATTGCCTTCACTATCTAATTGATCGGTAAAACATGTGGTGATAATTCTATGTAACAATTGATGGATTGGGTTGAGTAATCGGGATTCCTTACATGTATGAGGCACATAAGAATCACTGAGTTGGGAAATGGTGGCCCAGAAGTGTCAGCACACAGTGGGATCCCACTCATGAGGTGCCTCGCCATAGGTAACAATATGCACATACACACTGTCATAAATCACGATAAAGGTAGAAAACTCACTGAGCTAGAAACTGTATCTCTTGTTCATGAGGCGAAATGTAACATCACACTTATTCATGCACATAAGGAACTTATTGTCCTCACTGTACCTATTGCGGCACTAGAAGGTGACCCCAAATCCCAATATGAGCTCTTTTAAAGTGTGTTGGTGAATGTAAAGGGCATGGGTGAGGTTAGATGGAGCTATAAACATTTTCAAATCCTCTGTAATACCCAAGGGTTCAAGTTATCCAATGAAAATTGGTGACAGGGACTCACTTCTTAGGTTAGAAAAGACCTATACCTCATTTTCTCCTCTTTTTTACTAAATTTAAAATAGGGGATATGGGTGGAGGTCAAACTGGAATAATGGGCTCTCTTGGAGGATGACATAATAGGTCAGGGTTTAGGAACCTGCATGCATCTAGCGACACCCAAAAAAAGAATTTAATTCACAACAAGTATAGATAGAAAAAGTGAATTAATAAAAATAAAGAACATAAAAAAATAAGGAAAATCTCAAATAGGGAAAATGAAGTTCCAAAATTAGGGGTTTGGTGACAATATTGTTGGTGCACAACTATGTGGATATGAATCGGTAGAAAACAATAGTAAAAAGAAGTGAAATGGAGGCCAAAAAGAAGAGAAGAAGAGAAAAAGAAAAATAAAATGGGGGAGAAAGGGGCTGGCAGAACCCTAGGAAGAAAAGAGAGAAAATAGGAAGAAGAGGGTAATGAGAAAAATAAAGAATAAGAAGAATAAATAAGAGAGAAAAATTACTATGGTTGAATATCTGGATGAAGGGGAAGACAAGCTTGATGGAGAAGATGAAGAGGAGCCTGGGCACAATTTGAAAGAGAGATCCTGCGCAATAATGGAGGAGAGGAGGGGGTTCATGTTTTAAGTGATTTTGGGGTTTAAGATGCCACACAGTTTGGGAAATCATGTGCCAACCATGCAGTTTCCATTGGAAGGGAAATTCTGAGTCATAAGGTTCTCACACATTTTTAAAAAATCATTAGCCAACTATGTCATTGGTTCTATTTGAAATCATTTTGAAAATTTTCCTCTTTTGAACTCAAAACACCCATATAAATTTTAAATCCTTGGTCCCCCATAAATTTTAAAAGATAATTTTAGACTTTTCCTAAGAGATGCAAACTTTTAATTATAAAATTTCAATAAGATATCTCTACATGTTGTGCTAATTCTAAACTAAAAAATTAAATGAAAATCATGCATTCATAAACATACTCAATAAAACAATTATTTGTAGCAAAAGTTGTTCAAAATGTCGGGTTACCTCCCAGTCAGTGCTATGTTTATATTCTGGAGTTTAAATTACCTAGCCTTGAGTTACTCGAAAAGCATGGTGAATATAGTTCCCACCACTTCCTTCATGTTTAGATAAAGTTTACGGCTGTCCATTCACCATGAATGTCTGATCATCAGTACCATCCACTTCCACCACACCATGGTGGAGGACCTTGATTACACGGTAAGGACCCGACCACCAGGACTTCAATTTTCTTTGAAAAAGTCAAAGACGAGAGTTAAAAAAAATACCTCATCACTGGGCTAGAATGGATTTTGGGATATCATACAATCATAAACCACCTTTTTCTTCTCTTTATATAACATGGAATTCTCATATGCCTCCTGCCGGATCTCATTAAGCTCAGTCAATTAAAACTTCCTCTTTTCTCCTGCAGTATTCAAATTATAGTTTAATGCTTTGGAAACCCAATAAGCATTATTATCCAGCTCCACCAGCAAGTGACATGGTTTCCCATATATCATTCATAATGGAGACATTCCTAGGGGTGTTTTGAAGGTGGTCTGATATGCCCACAAGGGATCATCTCTCTTTTTGGACTAGTCCCTTTTTTAAGCACCCATCGCCTTTTCCAAAATCTATTTTAATTCATGGTTGGAATCCTCTACATGACTGCTTGATTGGAGATGATATGGAATCCCTTGGTCATACATTACTCCATACATAAAAAGAACATTCTTTGTCAATATGTTGTTAAAATGTGTTCCTTAGTTACTTATCAAAACTCATGAGACTCTAAACCGACTGAAATTATTCTACTTGAGGAATGCAACAATGACCTTCACTGTGTTGTGTGTTGTGGCCGAAGATTCCACCCATTTGGAGACATAGTCGACATAGATCTAAATTTATAAATCTCTAAAATATGGGAGAAAGTGTCTCGTAAAATCAATTCCCTACACATCATAAACATCTACTTAAAAAATAAGATGTCATGGAATTTCAGTGCGGTGGCACATATTACTAGCTTGTTGGCACTTATGATAGCAAGAAACAAATACAAAGCATCCTTATTCACGTAATTACAGAAAAATCTAGATTGTATAATCATTTCTATAGTTTTATCCAGCCCATGATGCTCTCCACCTTGAGAGGAATGAAAAAAAATTCCAGAATGCTTTGAATATCTTCATCTGGGACACATTGGTGGATCACCCCATCACCACATGAGTGGAAAAGTAGTGTGTCTTCCTAGAAATATCATTTCCCCTTAGATAAGAATAATTTATTCTATTAAAAGGACATATATGGATAGAAAAAAATAGTGACCAAGTAATTATAAAAGTTTAAAAACCATGGAAGAGGTGTTACATCAACTGAGAACAACTGCTCGTCCGGGAAATCCTCCTTAATTTCTCAGTCATCCTCTCTTTCTAAAAGGGGTATTTCCATCCATGAAAGTTGGTCGACCACAACATTTTCACTACCCTTCTTGTCTTGGATCTCGATATCTTACTCTTGGAGGAGTAGTACCCAACGTATGAGTCGTGGTTTGGCATCCTTCTTATTCAGCAGATATATGAGTGCAGTATGGTCGGTATAGACTCCAACTTTTAACAACACCAAGTAAGAGTGAAACATATAAAATGTGGAAACCACAAATAAAATTTCTTTTTCTATGGTGGTGTAATTTATTTTTAATTCATTCAATGATAATCTTGAATAATAAATTTGTTTTAAGATTCAATTCAACCATTGTCTGAGCACTTCCCCCATCATGTAATCACTCGCGTTACACATAACCACAAATTTATCCTCCCAATTAGGTGTAATCATAATTTGAGCCTCGACGAATATATGTTTTAGAACCTAGAGGGCTATTTTACTGGTTCATAAAACTCATAGATGGAACATTTTAAAAAAGGATTGGTTAATGAGTGAAATGTTTTGGAGAAATCACGGACGAAATACCTATAAAATCTTCTATGCCAAAGGAAACTCTGAATGGCTCATACAAAATTGGGAATGGGAAGCTATGAGATTACCTCAATCTTGTCTGGATCAACCTCAATCCCATTCATGTAGATCTGGTGGCCTAAGATGATACTGTGTTGTACCACAAAATGTTAATTCTACCAGTTTAACACCAGTTTATTGTGCTCGCAGCATTCAAGAACCAAATCCAAATTTCTCAAGGAAGTATTGAAGGACTTTCGATATACTGAAAAATCATCCATGAAAACTTCTAAAATCTGATCTACCATGTCATTAATTATTTCCATCATGCACCGTTAGAAGGTGGACGAGGAATTTCATATACCGAAAGGCATAAGTCGATATAGAAAGGTTCCAAATGGGCATGTAAACGTCCTCGTTTCTTGATCTTTTTGGGAAATAGATATTTGGTCGTATCTGGAATAACCATCTAAGAAATAGTATAAGTAATTCCCCACTAATCTCTCTAGAATCTGATCAATAAATGGGAGTTGGAAATGAACCTTTATCATGAAATTATTGAGTTTTTGGTAGTCTACACATACTCTCCATCCCATCACTATTTTCTTTGGAATAAGCTCATTTCCATCATTGGTCACCATAGTAATACCTCTCTTCTTGGGAACCACTTGTAGGGGACTTACCCATAGGCTTTCAGAGATTGGATAAATAGTTATGGGATCTAACAACTTCAATACATCCTTCTTTACTACCTCCTTCATTGGGGGGATTTAGCCGTTATTGCGGTTAGAAATAGGTATTTTACCCCTCCTTCAGTAGCACCTTATGTGTTCAAATAGTTGGACTAATACTGTTAAGATCCGTGAACATCCAACCTATGTCCCGTTTCCTTCCCCTATGAACTTGTAAGAGATCCTCCCCTTCCTATTTTTGGAGTAATGTATTGAGGATCACTGACAGTGTATTCTCATCTACCAAGTACCCATACTTCAAGGAATATAGGATAGGTTTTAATTCGAGGTGTGGGGAATTGATAACTAAAGGTACAACAAATTAACCTCGCCCTGATCTAGAAAATATTGAACGAGTTCCCACTGCCCATAATGGTTGTACTAGAAAGTGATAAATTGTAGCTAGGCTAGTTGTCCTCTACGACGTGTTCCTCAGTTACTGAGCCACTACTCACATCATCTCCCATGTGTCTAAAGTGACCACCCTCTATTTTCATGGAATAATAATCCTCATTTTCCATTAGTGAGACTTTTTTAACAGCTTTGAAGGCATTTTAATAAACTTTCCAATCCCCCACTCTAAAAATCAACTCGCCTTGAATAAAATCAATTAAAAATTATCCAGTAGCCAAGAAGGGTCTTCCTAGAATCATAGGTTCATCTTGGCCTTCTTCCATGTCAAGTATGATGAAATCTCTAGGCAGAATCAATTTTCCCACTTTTTCTTAACACATCTTCTAACATCCCTCAATGATATTTGATAGAGTAATTGGAACGTTATTCTACCACTTGAGTTGTCTTGAGACCATTCAATAATAATTTCTTGAAAACTCTAAAGGGAATAAGATTTACAATAGATCCCAAATAAGAAAGTTCCTCCCCAAACTCACAAGATCCGATGGTTCATGGGATTTTAAAACGTCCAAGATCTTGGAAATTAGGATACAGGGTGTGTTGAACCACTGCCAAGCATTCCTTGGTTAAGGTAATGGTACCCATGCCCTCTATTTTGATCTTAATCAGTATATTTTCCTTCATAATCATGGTGTATGTTGGCATTTGAGTTAATTCCTCTATTAATGGAATATTTATATGCAATTTCTAGATGTCCTCCCCAAACATAGAAAATTGTTGATCTAGCTTCCTTTGTTTCATTGTTGCAGGAAATGGAAAGGTGGGTTCGTAAGGCTAAACCACTTCCTTACCCTAACTCTATGAGGCTTCCAGTTCCTTTACTAATTCAGGTGTCGAGGGGGACTCTTTATCTTCAGCTACTCTATCAGAAGAAGGTGTAAGTAGATCTCGATTGGAAGATTCTCCTTGAGTTATAGTTGTTTTTTGGGACAACTTCTTCCCACTTCGTAAAATCACTGCATTGGCTTCCTCCCTTGGATTTTTACGTACTGACCGATAGTGTACTAGGATTCCAAGAAGAATGTTTATTAGAAAGACTCCCAATATGATTTTTGAGGCTTCTAATAAGTGCCTACTAATTTTAACCATGCATCAGCAGTTGTTATAAACTTGGGAATTATTTCTTCCAGCCATGATGGAGGTTCTTTCAGAGGTGGTTGGGATGCTTTTTGGAGAGGTGGATGCCTTAGCAATTGAGCAGGACGAGGGTTTTGATATACTTGTTGTTGGTAGTTTCCTTGATGCTGCCTTGGATATGGATTCGGAAATTGTTTCTAACCATATCCCAATGGTCTTTGTGGGTTGGGCTGAGGATTTTATGTTTTCCCCCATGCCATATTTTGATTTTCTTTCCAGGCTGTGTTCTGGTATTGATGGTAGCTATTTGGCCTTTGGTTCTATGAAACGTATTTCACTTCACTTATTGATGGTCCTATACTTTCCCCCATGCACTCACCCAAGGCTTTATTATCTCTACACTCACTACATATCGGGTGACTAAACGATTGATCTTGAGACATTTGTTTTAGATTTAAGGCATCAATATTCTTAGATATGACATCAAGTTGGACCACAATAATTGTATTGGAATCAATGTTGTCCATGACTCTCTTTTGGGTTCGTCACACAGAATGCCATTGAATTTTTTTTGCCAACATGTCTTCAAATAAATCAAAAAGTTTCTATAGTGATATCCTCATAACTATACCTCCAGCCACTACATCCACAACTAAATTGGTATTTGTGGTGAGTCCTCCGTAAAAAGTTTTGACTTGCATCCACAATAGTAGGACATTTTGAGGTAATTTTAGCAGCATTTTTTTGAAGTGCTCCCATGACTCATATAATGATTCTGAATCGCGTTTTTGGAAATTTTGAATATCATTCTGCAAAGCGACCATCTTGGAGGGAGGAAATAACTTTGATAGGAATTCATTGGCTAATGCCTCCCAAGTGAGGATGGACTATTGAGAAAGTCCCTCAATATAATCTTTCTCCTTTCCCCTTAATGAGAAGGGAAATAGCTGGAGACGAATTGAATCCTTGGACACACTGTGGTAACGAAACATGTCAAAAATTTCCAAAAATTTAGGTAGGTGAGCATTGGGATATTCACTTGGTAAGACTCCAAACAAGAGTGTGTTTTGAATAAGTATCTTTATCACATGCTTAATATCAAATTGCTGGGCTTACATTAGTGGTATCACTATGCTAGTATCCGCTCCATGGATGGAGGGAAACCTATACTTTATAAGAGTATGACGTGAAGGTATTTTCTCATGAGGAATCTGTGGTATGTACTACTGCTTCTCTAGGTGGAAATACCTCTGTTGATTCAGAGGTATTTATGGTGGGTGATATTGAAAAATATATTTTCATGGATGTGGTTGTCCAAACGCTGACATAAACTGAGACGGTGGTCTTTGCTGGTTCATTGGAATACACTCCATGAAATTTGATAGTTGATTCTAATATTTCTCCTCCTCAACAACCAATTGTGGGTTTTTGTTGATGCAACGTGGATTCCCAATTATTTGTATAATAACCAATTCTTCTCCAACCACATTCACCATGGGGGTGTTTAGGTTTTCATCGCCCATAACTGAACAACATTTCCTGGAGAGATTTTGTCCGATTTCAAGATCAAGCATAAGTATTATTGAAGTATTATTTCTCTTGGAATGCATGATCCAGTCACTCAAAAACCTATAGTTCTGTACAACATGGAACAACACACCATGTGTAAAATGGAATAACCAAAAATAATTAAAACCAAAATGGCATGTAGAACAAATATTTTTGATCTTTTTTATTTTTGCTTTTAGTTAGTTAATTCAACTCAAATAAACAAAACACCATTAATTTATCTCCCTAGAAATGGTGCCATAATTTGGTGTCATTTTAACTGATGTGTTATTTTTGGAAACAAAAATTGATATTCCCTAACTTGTAATAAGTATTGTGCAAGTATGGGGTCAAATGAGAAGAAGTATTTAATGTATCATGCTTCTCCAATAGTGATTAATTAAGTGAAGATGATGAATTAAAAAAATTATTGTTTTTTTATTTTAATGATTCTTTTCCAACATAGAAAATGGTAAGATTATTTGAATTCAAAAATAATTTAACTTAAAAACAAAAAAAATGCTAAATCAGGTTTTTAATGCATAAGGATAATTTTTTTTGGGTATATAAAGGCTTGTGTGGGTCATAAAAAATATCTTTTTCCTATTGTGTTGTGTTGTACATGACATCCCACATTTATAGGTTTCAAATGCAATGGAATTCCCTTGGCCTTGTGGGTTCCGATGAAGATGATAGAAATAAATTCCTTGGTCTTGAATTTGATTTCTAATAAATTTTAGTTAAGAATAGACCTTATGAAAAGACATGTGAACCCAATGATAATGGATGTACCTATTGTAATTCCCATGGGGATCCCTTGAAACTTCATTCATGGTCTGATATGGGGTTTCCAATAAAATTAAATGAGAAATATCATGATAATTATGTGAGCAAGAACGAAAAAAATGTAGGAAAATCATCCTTTAACGAAGCCACATTACCCACAGTCCAACAAAAGGATGATTTAGTTACTCATGGAGAAAAGGATGAAAAACATAATTCTATTACCTGAATAATACATTACAGTGAAAGTAGAAGATACAAAACAAACAATTACCCAATAAAAATGCCAAAAACATTCTTCAAATGCATTTCTAGCTCCTCAGCTACCAAAAACCAAGCATCCTTAATCCTTCCCTCAACTCCTAGGTGTGTCCCCATCATTATTGGGTGTTCCCCCCTTATCCTATGTAGTTATAAGTCCATTCTCAGGGTCAATGGTTGGGTAGGGGTAGATAGGGGTAGGTAGGGAGCTATGGTCAAACACAAAGTTAGAACACACAGTTTGCAAAACTGTGCACCAACCATGCACCCATATATATCTCTCAATGAAGTGGTGCATGGTCTGGTTTGCTGGGCCGCACGGTTTGGTAAATTGTGTAAAGACTATATGTGTGGGCTCTGTCTCCATAAATTCCACCCCGCATGATTTGGTAAACCATGTAGAGACTGTGCATATCCTTTTATCTTGAATAGTGTAGGGTTGTCTAGCCTCCAAGTTAGGGTGTTCGGCCTGGGTGTCCTCGCAGTGTCAAACTTCAGGGAAAAAGGGTCTGAAGCATCCAATTTCCTTTTGAAAAACCCAAAAATGAAATTTCTTCATGATTCTTCCACTGGTGACCATAAGACCTATCAAAACATATTTAGCTTGTGAAAATCAAGAAAATTTCCCCCACACAACCATTTTCAAGATCTTAAAAAAGTGGAAACGCCATATACATAATAGTGCATCAAGAAGGTCAGGTTATATATTCAATGAAAGGGGTTTTACAGAAGGGATATTCCTTTATTATGGGAGATATTTGAGGTCTTGACATAGAATCACCAGTAGTCATCTAGTTTACATTTGATCTATCATCCTAACATGAAATGAAAAGTCTGATGATCCTTTGATGTTACACATGAATGAATAGGTAATCCTAGTCAGGATCTAAAAGATATGTAGTAAAATTGTCTAAGGCTTCAACTCTACCATTCTACGACTGAGAGACACGATTCGTTTCAATGGAAAAGATATTTCTTTCTAATGATGTATTCACCAATTTTTTTATGAACAAATGGGTGTCTCCATTCACATAAATGTGGGGGAAGTCATTCTAAAGGGCCAACATGTGACTAGTAATGGGAGAATGTTACTTTGCCTCATTGTCTTTACATACTTCTAACAGTATGAATGAATATAGTAGGACAACCTATTTTGACGTGATGAAGATGATCCCTAGTCCAACACTTGTATGATTGGGATTATTGATCTTTTTACCCATTGGGCTCTAGGAGGAACCATCAAATTGCATATATAACAATGCATGGCCAAGTCCACTTAGAGGATAACCCAGTTTTGTAAATAAACATATAGGGGAAATTGTTCAGGGGATTAATGGGTGGTTAGGAAGTCCACCAATGCTTGACCCTTGAAATAATTCTATGAAACGAACCTAATATTAAAATGTTTAAGGATCACCTCCTATAATTCCATCCACCTTGTCATCATGGGGAAATTTTGGATATATATTATAGGGTCCATAAGGGATACTATCTATATCTCATGATACTATAGATAATTCATCAACATCAATGCTGCAAAAAACAGTGTGTGGAATCACATATCGATAGATGAATATGTTGTCTTCATGTTGAGGAACATGCGATTGGGGTGATATAAAATGTTTTATCCACCCTCATTGTTGTTCTGGGAGAGATGGGATCGAAGGAACCATCCTAGAGAATTAATTTATAGGACCCCAAGATTCCCCTAGATGGGTGGAATCAGAACTGAAGACTATATAATATACTACTTGATTTAATCAAAAACAGCTTGGAACTCCCCATCCCACTCCTAAATGGTTTCTTTCTTCATAATCCTTGAATAGGTATTACACTTGGTGACTATATTTGTGATGAATTTGTGTATGTATTCTATGTGGCCTTCAAGGCCTCAAAGATCCATTAGGTTTCTTGGGGGATGTATCTTGATGATGGGTTGGAAATTACCACAATCGATCTCAATAACTCAGTATCATATAAAGAATCCTAGAAAATTGCCATAGGTTACCATGAATGCACCATTAAAGGGGTTCGTCTTCAAATTCAAAAGCAAAGAAACCAAACACTTTATCAGGACCACTAAAATGGACATGGAATAGGTTGGATTTGATCACCAATTCAACTACGTAAAATTAATATAGTTTCCTAAGAATTAGTTTGATTATGTGGTTCATTTATCGATGATAAATATATTTATCATTCTTCATTAAGAGGGTAATCAATTGATTTCAAAAGGTCCCTTTAGGTTCCTTGAGGGAATTACAATCCTAATACTTTGGTCAAATCAAGATAATGTTTTACCAAGAATATACCACCATTAAAAATAAGACTTGAAACCCATATATAGCATTGATAAACAACTCTATCACTGAGGATGGAAAATAGTCCATTAGGAAATGGTGGTTAATATCCTGAAAGTTGATATAGACTATGATATGTCCATTATCCTTACTAAATGGAATGATATTTTCTAGCCACATATGGTACTACAATTTCATGAAAAATATGGATTTGATAGGCTTGTCAACTTCGACAATGACCATGAAACCATGTTAGGTGTAAATCATCCTTAGAGGATGCTTAAATCTGGGTGAATCATAGGAGGGACTAGATAGTGGGAAAATACCTAAGGTTATTGTCCTAGTATCTCATCATAACCATATGAAAATAAATCATGATGCTCTTCTAGAAAATAAACATATTGATACTGCTCCTCTGGGGAAATATCCATGTTGATTAGTGTTAGGCTTATATTTTCCTCAATACTAATGTTAACTTGAATCAACTAATCAATGGTGTTAGAGAAACCCTCTTAAAACTCATGAGGAGTGAATTCCATGGCCTCCTCATTATTTGAGGCTAGAGAATCTATACGAGGAGGTAGTTCATCAATTCTAGAAAACTTACAAGGGACCTAGTTCTTTCTTTGGTGGATACAAAATCTCCACATGGGGTAATAATCTACTGAAACTATGGTGAGGTGGTTTTCAATATAATTCTATTAGGCCCTAGAATGTGGGGTACATACCTAATGTTAGAGAAATGTTGGTGAATCATCTTCTAGGTCAACTCAGCCCTACAGAATAGGAGGACATGTCACAATGTGAAATTTATAGGGAAAACATCTCAATAGCTCATAGGGGTAGAGGATTCTGGTATCACACAATCATGCCCTATGTATTAGTGTTAGGTAATATTTTGAAACTATTTTATTATAGGTATGTGACATACATTCATCTCAATGATGAAAAAACAATACGCCAGATTTATCATTCTAGGTTCTATCCTGTGGATAAGCAGATTGAAAGCATCACCCATGTCCTCCCATGGACTAGTTGTAGTGGTTGTGTGATCTTCCTTAGTAGTCTAAGCCCATATCCCCTTACTCTTATAATAAAAATCATCTAATTAGTTGCATTCTAAGAATTATAATGTACACGTATCACCTTATATTACCACTAACAAACCATTGAAGAAGTATTTTAGGGACCCGTGATACGAGGAGAGGACCACCGCCTGAAGATGAAGTCTGGTCCTACCTAGAAGAACATTTTAGATGGTATCATATGAGGCTATAATGTATTCATATCTTAAAATTTTTCCACTGAATTAGGTCATCAACAAAATCCTTCCACTTGGTCTCTACTCAGTTCTATCATAACACAAAATCTTTATATTGGAGGGTGTCAAATCTTCTTTATTCAGCCCCAACTGATGAAGTGTCTAAGTTGGGATGATATTAATAACAAAACCTATATCAACTAATTGAAACTGATAAATAGGACATTGAACTAGCCTAACATTTATAGTAAGAAAATGCGCCTCTACATTTTGGAGGCCTTATCCTTTTTAGAGAATGAGATGATGGCCTGGAATTCCCCTCTCTCTACCACTTCCACATAGTAGGTCTATCCAGTATATACCTCATATTTAAACTATAGGGGACTTCTCAAATCCTCTAAATGTTCCTCACACATCTATTTTGACAATTGGGGCCTCTCGAGGAATAAAATTTTTGTTCGTTTAATAGATACAGGATTCATAATGTTATTCATCCACCCCAAAATATTTTCCCCATAGTGAAACATTATTTGTATGGGGTTAAAATAAGTATTGACAGCGGTACCACATGGGTTTTGGATGGTATTGGAAATATATTTTTATCTGACAAGAAACCTTTCATAAAACCATTATTAACGAACTATCAACTAACTTAAAATTAGATCTCTTTATACATAGGTGATTATGGTGTGATCAAGGATGATATGCCTTATTAGTTAACACATTTGTTTCTAAAGGAATGTATGATAATGTGTGTTGGGTCTAGTATTCATACTTATCTCTATGAAAAACCTGACTCCTAATCTCAACAAAAAGCATGTACTGAATTGAGGTGATTATTTATAAATTCTAGTCATTTTCATGTCCATGACCAATCCTTCAATGTTGTCGACTAAATTCACCATAGAATTATAAATGGTATTCATCATCATCAGGAAACAAGAAGTATTCCACCAATTCAACAACATTTATAGAGAAATACTCAATGTAACTGAGTGTGTGTGTGATATATTAAACTATAAAGGTTGAATCAATATTCATATGCATTATTGTATCATTATATTCTACTATTTTAATGGATATAATGAGGATGTCGAAAAAAAGATTTGTGGAGGCACCATGATTACAGGAGGATATAGCCCACCCAAGAAAGCCTAAATGTCATTTTGTGTTTGAATCCTCACTGTTACTGTTGGGATTGGAGGATAAATGTTTTACATGTATTGAAGAATTTTCCAAATTAACCTAATTGTTATACACTTGGTCCTAGATCCAATCCATAAACACATATCATTCCTCGATGGTATGTCTTAGGAGCCTATAATATGTGAAGTGGTCTGAGTGATTAGTGAATCCAACATCCTAGTGTCTCTTGCACTCTTTAAGCTTCATAATTCGCTTTTCCAAGGTAGATATAAAAAAACCCATGAATGTTTCATCCATGAATGAAAAATTTTAATGTATTTCTACTAGAAATGGTTCTATAGGAGCAAAAACAAGATAAGTGTATGGGGCCACATTCTCTCGTTTAGGTGGAGACTGCTCCAACAGAGACAAAGCATAATGATTTTACATTGGATGAGGTTGAGATTAGTAGGGCTTCTACAATCATCTATGTTCTTCAAAAAAAGGGGAAAACAAATATAGAATCATTAGGGACGCTACATGTGCTACTATAGAGATCACTTCTTTGTATGGACACCTCACAGGATCTGTAAGAGGTAACATGCATGTCAATTTTTCCTATTGCAAGGCTCCCACCAGGTGCTGATCATTGATCAAAAAATGATGATGAGATGTATATTTATCTTTTTATAGATTCCACCATGGAGAAAATAATCTAGTCCAGATATCCCTCATAGATTAATATCATGTCCACAAATATCAATCCCAATCCTATCTCTTTCTAGGAACTGGTTAATTAAACTGCAACTTTCTTGAAATTATTCTTTTTTCTGGATAAGAAACCAACCTTCAATTTGGAGAGAAGTCATATTGGTCATCGCATGGCATGTCTGGACAAGGATAAAATTGGTCACCTATACTATTAATCTTAAATTGGAATCTCATATGATGCATCTTAAGGTTTATAAGCAAAGGAATCCCATTTCTATCATGATTTAATGATGCCCATGGAATACGTATTCAAAGGCCTTTCACCTCGAGCACCCCACACATACGCATGAGGTATGTATTTGGGGTTATCTCACAATGTTTCTTTCCTGTGGATATAGATCATGGAATCTAATTGAGATCAATATGGGAACTATTTTATTTTATTTTGGGGATGGGCATATGGTTAATGTTTTATGAGGGTATAGTGGATGGATCAAAACAACCTATGGAGGGGAATCTAGGAGGTGCATCCCTCAGTGGATAGATGCCACACCAGCGATGATGGGTGTGAATACCCCTTGATCTAAACCCTATATGATGGATTGGAATTCCATTTGTGGTGGATATAATAGGTGTTCCCCTAGTAGGGATGATGTCACACCCGAATGGGTGAGAATTCTCCTTGAGATGAACTAAGGATGGATGGTTTAGAATTCCACTTGAGTTGGAATTAATAGTATTCTCCCTATAAATGAAGATGTCACACCTAGATTGATGGGTGAGAACACCCCTTGAGGTTAACCTGGGATTTATTGATTAAAACACCATGAGAGGTGGATAAAAAAGGTTGATCAAAATTCCATATGAGATGGATCAAGGAGGTCATTCCATATGCGGGATGATGCCACACATGGGTGGTTCAGTGAAAATGCCCCTTAGAGAGAACCCTTGATGGATAGAACAGAATTCACCTTGAGATTGTTATAAAAACTTAATTAGATCCTCTTAATGATATATAAGGGAGGTGTTTCCCTAGAAGGGATGAATCCACTCTTATATGGTTTATTGATAAAACTTATTAGGTCAAACCTGAATGGAGGGATCAGAACACCTCTTGAGATGGATCTGAAATGTTGATCCAAATGTCACTACATACATATCAGGGAGGTGTGTTCTTAGGAGTTATGATTCCACACTTTTATTTATGGGTAATAACACCCCATGGGGGGAACCCTAGATAGATGTATTAGAACACTCCTTGAATAAGATTTTAAGGGTTGATCCAAATTCCCTTTGAGGAAAATCAGGGAGGTTCATTCTGAGGATGGATGATATCAGAATTGGGTTCATGGGTGAGAATACCCCCTGAGAAAAACCATAGATCAATGGATCAGAACTCCCCTTGAGGCGGATCTAGAAGGTTGATCAGAACACCCCTTGTGAAGGATAATGGAGGTTATCCTTAGGAGGTAACTCCTAAATTTTTCTATTGGGTGGTATTAATCCTTATGGATGCTTCATAATTACTCTATTTTGAAAATAGGGTTCAAATCCTACATTGTTCGATGCTGTAGTTTAAGGTTGCGTGGCATGAAAAAACCATGCAGTTTAACATCATGTGGTAAGGAAGCTTGTATCATAAAAGTATCATTAATGATGGAAGGTTTGGGGATTATGCGTTGAATCTTCCATTCACAACAGGATTTTTATTGGTTGGATGGTTTTGGGCATACCCATTGATCTTCCTAGAGGACTTCATTCCCTGGGAGTGGTAGGGGTGTGGGGGATTTCCCATGCCACTCATACCCGAAGCATCATAAGCTTATTTCATAGGATAAGAATATGTTTTACTTCAGGTGATAAGGAAATTTTCATGTAGTTTATCATCATACAAATAGGTTGTCTGTAAATATAGTTTTACATCATACAACATAGATGTGTGTTGAATCACTCATTAACCCTTGGGATTACAATACCATCGCTCATTACCATTTAGTTGGGGCCTATATTTTCAACCACAAAGATAAAACGACATGAGGAGTGTCTAATAAAAAGCTTTACATTAGGGTCCCTACTCTTTGAAGAAAATGGGATTAGGGTATTTATGTTTAGAAGTAAGAGGTAGGTGGAATAATAGAGCTCTTGTTGGGGTGAAGGGGGAAGACACCTTAGTGGTTGGCACAAGTTACATGGTGTTTCGAGTTATAATTGGACCAATCCTGGATTATTATGGGGGAACTAACCACTCATACTTCCCAAAGAAGGGTTAATAGAAGGGAGACACCATAGAGAGCCCCATAAAAAGTATTTTTTTGATGATATGGGACTTGTTGTGAGGTTATTCACGGAGATCAGGTTCTTCATATAAGTTAGGGTCTTTATGAAGGAGTAGGATTTATGAAATAGGGTCCCCATACCTCAAAGTGAAGTCTTGATTTTGAAAAGGGAGTGCTCTGTGAAGGATGAATTCTTTGTGAAGCCTCATGTTTCCCATATTTCTTTCTTATTATGTGGTGGGTTCAAGACTTCCTAAAAGGAATCCTCATAATATGTGGTGGCTTTTGAGAACACATGGAAGGGGGTTTCTTGATGCGATAATATCTTGGATGATCAATTTTCTCTTTGGTTTATAAACCTCAAGAGGTTTACAAATTGGGAGAAATTTAGAAGCTGAAAGGTTAGGTCACCATCCCAAAAATTTCAGAATTAATGAGGGTATTTATAGGATTGGGGTTTCTCCATGATAGGAGGTGATTGTGAAGAATTGGTGGACTTTACGAATCAGCAGGACTTAGTAGGCATGGATGTCGTACTCACAATGACAATGTAAAAACATATGAGGTTCTCAAAGTGATCCTTGAATATAAAATTCTCTTCTTCGATGTTTTTCATCAAATTTACAAGAAATCATGGAGGAAAAACTCATACATGGTTCTTCCTGAGCTTTGGCCAATGATGAAAAAGCAGGGCTTCATGAATCATACCCTTAAGAGATAATTTTTTTTTCCATTTTGGCTTGGATTCACTCTGATATGGATATGACTTCCATCAATATTACCATGGTATGAATATTTTGAAATAAAAAAACATATGTTAATTAAATATTAAACTTTCTACCTACCATCTAAATTATAAGTGATAAATAAATCTCATCGCTTCATGAGGCGAAAAACTTTCCTTACACATGAGGGATGTTATTTTATCATCCAAATAAAATAAAGTTAAACTGTATATGTGATAAAATAATTAAATAATTATAATAATTTCATAAATATTATATACATTTTTTAAATCCATAATTATATCTATCCCTAAAAAGTTGTGATTGAAAAGGATTTACATCAGTTCTTGTGGTGGAAATATACTTTACACAAGATCAATGGCATCATTTTCCATTTCAAGGAAGTGGAAACATATCTAGATTATTCTTTTTTACATATAATATATTAGTATATATTAGATTTTGGAGTTTTTATATTGGTATAGTTGAATAAGGTTTGAATGATACTGAAGAAGATATAAAATAAATACACAAGTTTATGAGTTATACATATTATTTAGAGATCCTCATTATGTTTATACCAAAATCCTTCATATGAGTAATTAATTTTTTTTAAAAATATATGATAATTAAGGAAGATATTTGGGAAGGTATTGGCCAATAAAAATGGTTTGGAAAGTTTGAATATGGGGATAATGTGTGGTTTTTTACCAATGGGGGAGACGAGACGCATTGATGTTTTATAAAGATAAAGTGATACCTGTGCTTTTATCACTATACACACCTCCATAATGGGTAATTATAGAAACCTATAGGTTATATGGTCTATATATGTCCATAACATGTATTTTGGACATATTTTAAGTCATTTTTAACCCTTATCTTTATAGTTTAACCCCATAATAAACTCATATTTACCTTATCAACTATAAATAAATTGCAATATTTTCAATATTCATAATGGTAAAAAAAAAATTAAAATAATTTGATAATATAAATTATTTTTATTCTTAATATGGAATAAATTTTTATAAATTGAATTCACATATGGGATAGAATTCCATTTAATATTTAACTCTTTATTGGAAGAAAGACCTGTTTTCTAAAGATAAAATTCTCTTATGTATATATGATTTTAATGTCAAAATTCAATATAAAATTAATTAAACTAAAAAAACTAAGTTTATTATAAAATAATTTAAGTAATTTTAATTTATAACTAATTTAAAATATAATTTAACTTTGTAAAATATTTATACGAAAAGGAAATTTTCAATAAAAATAAGTATTCTTTAATTTTCATCAAAAAATTAATCTTTTTGGAAAATTATAAAAAATTAACCCAATGATAATTTTTAAATTTATATTATGAAAATAATATTTATTTTTTATAATAAATTTTAAAAAATTAGTAACAAATAATTTTAAATAATTTGTCCATAGCCTAACTAATATGAAATTTAATAGAATAAAGGTTTTCAAAAAACATTTTTTTCTCATTCAAATTGATCTTAATTTATTTTTAAGAAATATATATGGAAATTTAAGCTACGTTATACATGTGAATAATATATAATTTTAATTTTTTATTTATTAATTTCAATACATTTTATCATAATGGCTAGGATATAATGGTTATGTTTAAATAAAAATATTTTAATAGAGCATCATGTTTCTTTTATTCCAAAGGTTGTGTATGTTAGAAGATATAAAAGGGATTGAATTTAATGAAATATATCATAATGTATCAGCTTATAATATTTCATTCTGTACTTTGGGCTTTATATCATACACACTATCAAGCATGATATCCCCCTTTTAAAATATCTTGGTTTTACATTATAACCCCTAAAATAAATTGCATCACTACAATTTAATATATAACATGGTAATAATGGGTTTTAAAATTGAAAATACCTTTGTTGGAAATCTACATCATTAAAGGGGTTAATAAAAAATCCCCCTGCTAATATAGAATGGTAAGTTTTATGTTGGGTAAGAATAACAGATTACTAGGTTTTTACCTAGAATAACATTGGGGGTAAATAAAAACATAGAAATAGAAGATAAAATTAATGCCAAAGGATTAATAGAGAGTGACATACACCATGTTCATTAGAATGTTAACATCCAAAAAACCATAAATTTATGATTTTTTAAAACACCATTGAATCAATTTAATTGAATGTGATTAGAATTTTTTTGTCTCTATATCCATTTTTTAATGTTGAGGGATTATGTTAACATTATGTTAGAGAACACCAAAAAATATAGTTTCAATTTAATCCTCTATTTATTATTCTTTAAATGTTTACATCATATGTTACTCCATTAAATTAAGTTCTAGTAATAATTTATATGCTTTATTTATTAAAATTAACAATTACTAGATCATTATCTCAATAATATAATTACTTGTCATTATTTCGGGAACTAAGTATTTATAAGTACCAAAATGGTTAGAATAATTTATCAAAAAACACCCAAATTTTAGCTTAATCTAATCCATAAATAGTTAACTATATGGCTCATCCAAAATTTGTCTGACAAAATTCAATGTCCCAAAATTTTGATGGTTGGACACTAAGTCAACATTGAATAAGAAGCAATATTTAGAGTGGATCTTAATATGACATTCCGAAAATGTGAATTCCCTAATGATCATAGAAACACAATGAAAACATGCGTTCTTCCCAAAGAAAAATCTCTTGTATTCAAATATATTGTACAAAAATTAATATCCATTGAACTCTAATAATGAAAACATAAATCATGATCAAATTTCATAGTTCCCAATACTATCCCATAAACATTGATTTATAATTATTATCTAATCTTCATCCAAATATTAGGGGTTATCCTCCCTCAATAATATATTTTCCCAAAATATCAACATTACAAAAAATAACTTTTCTTGGTTATGTGTGCTGTTAATCAAATGCTTCTGGAAACATAAAGAAATGTGACTACCTTATAATCCTTATATATTTTATTATTATTATAAGGACAATACTTTTGTTAAAATACTTATAAAAAATATTTCATGAATCCAAATAAAAGAAATTTAGACATTACACCTCAACTATATCAATAACATAATCCTCACCAAGTTCCCTTAGCTTCTTCTTATATATATTCAATTTTTTCATTGGAAATTCACTTTCATAGTTTCCTATATCTATAGAGTTCAAGAATTAAACATTTAAAAATTAATTATTTTCCTTGAAATCATGAGCATTGTGGTGTCTCTGTATACACTCATATCAATCTCACACTATCTTCAAGAAAGCACCAGGGTGTTTCTATACACAATTAACACATGTCAGAAAATCATTATTTTCCTTATTCTCATTATCTATCTTTTCATCTTCTATCCTCTTGTAATCTTATTTTTCCTTGAATCCATAGGACATGGAAAATTATTTCTCTATCATGGTAGCACATGATACTATGTCCTTGTATGATGGGAATGTTCGGGAAACAAATTCCATTTAATGTACTATCTTTAACCCATCAAAGTATCCATAAATCTTACTCATTAGATGATGTACATTGTTTATATAATGAATTTATAACCATGTAAATTTTTATTAATAATTAGTTAAATTTTCATCTTCCTTTTGTATTAGAAGACATAATTTTCTCTCTATATATTCTTTTCAATTACAAGGAAAATACTTTTGCATTAAGAATAAATAAATATCCTTCTATAACATCTTTGATATTTTTATTCAAATTTAGTGTCTTGAATCAGTTACCACTATTGATCTGAATATCTTAAGAGATGATAATCTTTAATGATAATCATTGCTCAGTCATTACTTCCCAAGGTGATAAATATAATCTCTATGGAACATATCCATTTCTCAGTTACAAATTGATTTGAAGTCATATTGAATGATATAATATTTTAAAGTGTGATGATATCTGAAATTTTTACACAATTTAGAGGATTATCTGGAATATATATAAATAATGTTTATTTTTCATATCCTAAATTTTCTTCCCTAATGTATTGAAAATTAATTCAATTCCAACTGCACTTCTAGCTTCAGATTTATTATATTTACAATGAGGTAAATCTTTACATGGGTTATGTGTATTGATATAGTTCATATTAATTTCACTAGGATCTACTTATAAACAATGACATATAATAGATTAAATCATAAAATTATGAAACATAATTTATAATCCTTATTAATATCCAAATAACTAACTTAAATTCAAAAATTAATGCATTGATAATATCAAAATCATTAACACTGTTTCTTTGGGAAACTATCCAAATGATGAAAATATTTTCAAATCCTTCACAATGGGTTTTAAAGAAAATATGAATTATCCTAATCATATATCACTGGAGTTTCAAAATAGGTGTGTAGTTTGGTTTATTATATTGTACTATGTAATTTTTGAGTCAAACCTGACTGAAATTTTTTAGAGTTATTACACCTAGGTACATCTATGCCAAAAACATGTCCACTTTTAGTATCTAGAAAGGGATGTATTTCTAGGAAAACCACATAATCACTACCTTAAAAAAACCATTGAATGTTATATACTAATCATTAATGTCTATCATAAGCGTTATGTTTCCTAATTTATTTTTTCTTAAATATAATTCCCAAGGTTTCTACTAAACATCATTTGATACCAACTATAAAGACCATGACACCAGTATCCTAATGTAAGTTTTTTATTTATTACATGGGAATAAGATACAAGTAATCTCATCCAAAAGGACATAATAATTTTATTTTTATTGTTAAGTTGGATTCATTCTTAAAATTCATATTATAATTATGAAAAATAAATATGTAAAGTGTTTTCTTTGAGAACACCATTATTTTTCTTTGAGTATCCATGCATATCAAACACAAAACACTTCTTGGTATCCTAGGGAAAATAAAACATAAGATAATTGTATGATCAGATTTGTAGTAAGGTTATATACACCAAGAAATATATCATGAATAAATAATCATAATTAATATGTTAATGAAAATAACTGAAACACATTCTATATAATCAATAAATAGCGTATAATATGGAAGAAATAGATATTCAGGAAATTAGTCCATATAAATAATCACATCATCAAGAATCTTATCCATGGATATTATTGTTAATTGAATAATCATATTGAAATAAATTTCTGATAACATAATTATGTAATTCTTAATCATGAACATCAGAAACATACAATTAAGACTTTTTACAAGATTTCATAAATCTACGGTTATAAATCCGTCTAATTTGGAAACTAATTTGTATCATGAGACCTATTGATTCATAATGGTGTTGTCTATAACCAAGAACCATCGGTAATATACTATATCCAATGTATTCCTCGTATAAATGGGTTCAATCATTATAAACAACAACATTCATATTGAAAATATAGCATATGAAAATATAATAATTTCCCTAATGAAATAAACATAATCGTACACCATACAATGTAATACGATTAATGATATAAAAATTTTCAACCTCATAAATACTGACTATAAACCATAAAAACAAACAGAAATAATGATATAAATAAAAAATATCCCTAGTGGATCATAAGTATGACAAAGGGTTGTTTTTATTGATGAACAGAAATACCATATCAATGTTATTAAAATAATTTTTATGGAAATTAAATCATCACCTTGAAAATATTTTTTTTAAACTAAAATTTTTACAAATATTTTGAAAATAATCTCCCTAGAAAATAACCATTGAAGTACATAAATTAATCATTAAATTATTTAGTGGTCAGGGGATCTGGAAATTTTATTCATTCCATTCATGATAATGAAATATTACCTCCACATATTAGATAAAATTCAAATGATATTTATTTTAAAATTTTCATGGTGATTCAATTAAAAAATTTTTTATACATTAATAAATGGGTAAAATTTTCTTTTATGAAAAATTTATAATAGTTTCAAATTTTTTTTATTTTTTTAGAAATCATGGATTTTATTATGAAAAAGAATTTTCGACTAAAGAGTAAAAATAAAGTCAAATTTTCATAAAAATATATTCTCAATAATTTTAAGTAAAATAGAGTAGAATATGGATTTATTAAAATACATATTTCATGAATAACCATATGAGAAGAAAATATATTTATTTTAGTATACAAATATTAAATAGTCCCTCATGTTAAACTTAAAAAAACAATCTCGAATAGTTATTAGATTGTGTAATAATCCCATACTACATTGGTTGATTGTGAATCATAATCCCCATTAATAAAATATCATGACATGAATCATTAGATAACATGAAAATAAATAGTTTCATGATATAAAATATCAAAATTGGTAGTATATACATTACATAAAAGAAAAGGTGGTGAAGATGTTGCATGTCTCACAGATGTACCGGTGAGATGAGAAACCCTTACCCCAAGTTCAAATTCCTTCATATGTGTCTGATCATATTGTATAATAATATTGGTTTATTATAAATCTATTATATAATTATAATTATATATTTCATTCAATATAAATTATACTTAGATACATTTCTTACTGATTTAATGAGAATTCATTGATAAAATCAATTACTTAAGTGTAAATTGTTTCATTATTCAGGAACTATTTAGTTTTGTAATTTGGACCCTTTTAATTTTATAATTTATATTTAATATCAAGAATGTTAATAATGATATTAATAGTACATATATATATACCTATATTCAGTGTAATATATTAAAATTAGCAATAAAAAATAGATTACACCATCCATGGAGAGGGTATGCCATACGTATCCATGAATGTTGTTTCAAATTTCATGAGAAAGATGCAATTATAGAGAAATACATATTAATAAATATTTAAAATATTATTATTATCTCATCTATATAATTTATATTAATCAAATACATTTATATAACAATCCATGTTAAACAAAATGAAAAAAAAAATCACATCACTATGTTGAGGTGATAGTCCACATATAAGCACAAGTGACTTTTTCCAAAAATATTACAAGGTAAAATGTTAGATGTGATATTATATTTATAGAATCATTTTTAGTTCATAAATATCACATATATTCATTAATTTTATTCTTACCATCTTCCATGTAAAGTGTAAGCGAAAAAAAATCAGATCATTTCACAAGGCGATAGTCCACCGTACAGACGAACGATGTTATCGTACTCCCATGAAATAGAATATAAGGAGTGATATGTGATATAATATTTGAATATGTACAAAAATTTCATAAGTATCATATAAATAATCTCATTCCATCATTATATCCTTCTGTGAAAGTTAGTAATGGAAAATGAATTACATCAATTAAAAAGGTTGTAGTCCCCCGTACTCTTCATTGATGGTTTCAGTTACCATTAGATGGATGGATTAAAAATATACATAATAATATCATAGAATATATTAGATATTTTTATGTTATATTGTCTTAATTTAATATTTTTTTAGGATTTGAAATAAAAATAAAACAAATATCCATGTTTATGAATTTTGTTACATCTTCAGAGATCCAATTTAGTTATATATCAAAATCCTTAATTGAAGTTATTCGTAATAAAAATAAGGATTATAGAACTTGAATATAGAATAATTTAATATATTTTTTGTGGTATTGGATAATATAAATGGTTTTTATATGTAAAGAGGGGAGGAGAGAGTCTAACATTTATTATTGGGGAAAAGGATACACATTGAATTTTCAAAATAAAAAGTGATACCAACATTTTTATCATTTAAAAAGACTGAAAAATAGGTAATTCATGAAAATAATATTTTATAAGGTCACAATATATCCATAAAACAGATGTTTTTAATATTTTAGGTAAATTTTAATCCTATTATTCATAGTGTAACCCCCAATAAAACCATTTTTTCCTCAACCGCCGTAATTAATTTTTACTATTTTCACTATCATTTGTGATAAAAAAATTATGTTGAACTTATTAGGTAATATATATTATTTTTATTATAAAATTAATCTATTATTACATATTCAATTCACATAAGTTATTGAATTCAATTTAAGAATAAACTAGGGATGCCACAGAAGAGCAGTTTTCTAAAAACAAAATTCTTTTAAGTATAAAAGGTTTTAATTTAAAAATAAAATATGAAATTTATTCTAATGGAATAAATTGAATTTATTATAATATAATTTAAATAATGAGACATTAAAATCAATTTAAAATATAATTTAAATTTGAAAATAATTTCAACAAAAATTCACTTTAAAAAAATAAGTATTTTTAAATATTTATAAAATTAAATATTTATATAAAATGATAATAAATAATACAAATAAAATTAAAAAATTTAGATAAAAAAATTGATTTAAAAATTTTCAAATTTTTTTATAAAATTGGTAAGATTGTATTTTAAATTTTTTTCCCAAAACACGACTAATAAATCTTTTAGAAAAAATGGGTGTTAGAAAATATTTCAATATATTTAAAACGGTTATTATATTATTCAAAATCAATAGATAAAAATTGAATTTATTTTTTAGATGTGTAAAAAATATAATTTTCATAATATATTTCCAACTAGTCATACCTTCAATTATAACTTATTGGTTATGATGGTCATCTTTAATAATAATATATTAATAAAGTATCATGTTTTGACTAAACCTATCATTTCATTCATAAAAAGAGGTCAAAGATATTATATTTAATAAATATTTTGTAAAATCTCATGGTGTAATATTCTATTATAATAATGTTATTTTGTTTCATACAAAGTAACAATCATGATTTTCCTATTTTCTAATTTTGGGGAGTTACAATCTCATGTATCCCAGTATCACTCAAATAATCCAATAACCACTCCCTGCCAAATTTCAAATATAATTTGTCAAGAAACACCTTAGTTTACTTCATCAATGTCATGGAATTTCACCCATTCCCATATCCCACCAAAAAAGTCATCATTAGAGAATAAAATACATATATGAATTCTTATCCATCATAGATATTTTGTTCTATAAATAAATGTATCCATCACAATGGGAACCACAGTAAAAAAAATAAGGCAAGGAATCCCACCAAACTTCCCATCTGAACAAATCATTGATTCTAAACACCTAAACATATAAACGCTATTGAATCATAGGGAACTTCCATGACCATTTCACACATCTAATAATACATATTCTGCTTTAATCTCAAAACCTTATGTATCTACCAATTATCCCATATATAGGTCTCTCATAGGCTTAGCCTAGACCCTTTATCTGGTTACCCATGCATATATAACTCATATCACCAGTATCCTAAGCCACATATCAACATAACTAGTCTTTCCCACATAGCCTATAAAATGAACCTCACATAGGTCATAATATATTGGAAACATCCTTGTTCCCATCTCATATAACTCAATAAATGTAACATTCCCAAAATATCCACTTTAGGGTTCTCACAAATACATCATGGAAATCATATGCCAATCATTAGTTTAATAAGGAACTCATCTAAAACAAGAATATTAATACAATATTACCTCATAAAAGATCATGATCTTATCTTAGTACAAATATATATAACAACCCTATCCCATAGTGATTAATGTTAAGTAAAAAAAATCATATCTCTATATTTAGTAGAATGAAATCAAGTGGATATATGGGAAAACATGATATAGGTTGTTGTTGACACTATATATAGAATATCTCATAGCTCAATCAATCAAGATTGGTTCAAAATACATAAATTCAATTCATGAACCAACACTCTAAGGGTAACTATATATACCATACTAGAGGGACTAAATAGTAATTATCATGAGCATGCCTCTAAAGAAATTACGCGATCTATCATCATATTAAAGAAAAATCGGTTTAGCTAATTATAATTCCAACAATATTTTATAAAGGAAAATTCCATGTAGGTTATTGTTGATACTATAATTATATAGGATCTATTGTCAGTGATATTAATCACACACATTCATATTAATTTCAAGTGAATCCTTCAAACAAAAAATGATCCATGTACATAGTTCCCTAGAAAATAAGATATGGAGAAAAAACCAATAAATCATAATACCAAAAATGATAGTGCACAACACTATGTGATATCATTGAACCGTAAAAGATAAAAACAATAAAACAATACTAAATCTATAGTAACCTAGGTTACCCTCAAAAATATTTTTTTTCATCCCACCAACTTGAGGTCCATTTTAAGATATGACACATTTCTACATCACATGGACAATATATCCCAAATACTAAGACCAAAAAAGTTCTTGGATACCCCATTATGACATCCATTAGTTAGATACAATAGATCTATGTCCCAAAAATAATGTCAATGTAAACTCAAGAATAACTCCCCATACTCTAGAGGCTATTGACAAGTAGCGATGGTCTATTTTGTTGTCGTGGGGGAACTATAACCTCATGTCAAAGTGTGGAGCAACATATTTAACCAAAAAAATGAAAAATATATAAAAGAAACAATACCATAAAAGTGTAATGTAGAAGCATAAAATCATAAAGGAACTTGGTCATGCTAGAACACATTTATATATCACCCACCATAACTATCATAGTAAAAGATAAATAAAATAATAAAAGAGTTTTTTCTACATCCACCCCGGACACTCTCCATATCCAGGTCTCTAAATACCATATGAGATATCTGGATTAAAAAGAAAAAACTAAGAAATGACCCTAAAAGAACCAATAGATAGTGAATTTTATATTTCTACTTACGATCCATGGTCTCTCGAGAAGGATGTGAGTACAATTAAATAGGAAACCAACAATGGGATCACATATATAAATAGTAATGGTGTGTGTGTACATGTGATATTTTTCATATTATAATAAGCATAACATGTAAGCATAAATAATAAAACACTGTTAATCCTTGTGTACTAAAGTGATAGTCGAGATCGATTATACCAATTTTAACCAATGCCCAAGAGTCTCCAATCACATTGCATAATCATGCCAAATAGTATTAGGATAAATATCTGAATATAAGGTCATAGCCATGGTAATATATATAGACTGGTAGGCAGAATCACATATATTATCATATTCATTCCATATAGACAGACAGTTTGAATAATAAAAAATGACATGGACATTATTGGTTATAATGCATAAGAATAATCTTATGTAGAAATCCTAGGTATTCCCTAATATCAGGTGTAATTTCATTGATCCTGGGTAATCAACTAGTTATTTCATAGCATCATGTTTAAATATTTGAATCCTTGTTATCCTGGGTAGTGGATTCCTTAAAGGAAAATGATGAATCCCATATTTAAACCAAAACATTACATATCTACCTATAGGAAAAATCCCAATTATTTAACCAAAGACTATAAAAATTAGGAATAAAGCTGATTCCTAGAAGAAAATACATTAAAGTCAACTATGATAAGGCTAAAAGTGAATTCTTAGTAGGAAATATTGAAGTTTTCGACTGAAAGATTATTACTAGGAGGTAATACTAGGAAATATAGTAGTATGAAGAAGAAATTAAGTTCCAGGGATTTAATCTAAGTTGATTTAGTGTATCATTCTCAAATATAATTCTCAAGAGGCAATCTTATGAAATTCAGTATTATTAAGAATGTTTCATTTCATAATAAGTAATATTAGGAAATCTAGGAATATATCTAAGGGTGACTCCCAAGTGATATCCTAATAATTATTTATAATGGAATAAATGGAAGTGTATCCATCCAATAATATTTCACATCATCACAATCTCTAAATAAGGCACATGTAATAAACCACAGGGTTCAAATGAGCGACTAAAAGTTTAAAAAATATAAGCACTTATACTAACCCAAACTAAGATCAATATATCGATGGGGAACCCAATGAGTTCCCCTAGGTCTCAACATGAAACATAAATGAGATCATATAACTCACTCTCATATATTAAAAAAACCCATCAATCAGTGGTAATCGAATCCCTTGGTATCATCATGATCATATTTAAGCATCATTGTCCTAATAGGATATTCCCATATATGAACCGACCTATGAATATATCATAATTACCGTATCATATTCAATGTTATCATAGGTTTATACACTCAAGAAACCTATCACCATTATTCAAAAGGTATACCAACATGGTTGATGAAATTCTTGTGGGATTGTAATATTCACCTAATTATCTAATCATAGAGTAGAAGCACTCTAATTTATCTCACAGTTTCATCATGACCTACCCAGGAAAATCACCCCATCCTTACACACTCTTTTATATTAATGAGTTTTAGTTATCCTACATAAAGGACACTATTTTTTATTGTCTTACAATATTTTTTATTCCAATATGGGCCCCATAAATCTCATTTTCCATTCTTATAGTCATTTCTATAGCCATCATTTTCCAAATTCCCAAGCTAGTTTTGATTTTCTGTATATCCCAAGCTACACATTAATTATTAATTCTCAACCATATGTGTAAATGGAATAAAGAGAAAACTCAATGAATCTAAGGGTACCTATTTAGGTCCACTATGATAATATATCTCATTATATTCCCCCCACATGGACCTTATATCTCATAAGATAATTTTATAGTTAATCCTACACCATCAGTGTTTGAGAAATCACAATTATAACAAACGATATGTCTATGGGACAAGTCTATGGTTATACCCTAAATGCCCTTATTGTTAGAATATATACAAAGTAAAAATTCATGTGGATTTAAAATCCATGGCTCTATAATGAAGGTTATATCCATGATTACCACCAATTTTTATATCATATAGATATAGCCACTTTAACATCATACTTGATCCATGTATCAATAATATCCAACGAATAATGCATATGATTGTGTATGGATATTTTCTTGAATATAAAGTTTTTGGATAAACCCTAAAACTATTACAATATGCATACTCCCATGGCTAAAGGGTGCCAAAAAAAGTTTTTTTAGCTATCATTATTTGATCTCATGTTCCCATGATAAATAGCATGAAACATTACCACTCCACTAAATATATTTTCAATAAGATGTGTATAGAATATATATATATATATATAGTCAATAAAATTTATATTTATAATACAATATTTATTATATAAATATTAATATTTTATTTGGAATTAATTATAGACACAATCATGTATAACCATGGATCGAGGGTTCAAGTGCAGGGGCATATAGCCGGAATATAATATGACTATAGTTATAGGGTTTAGGTATAAGGGACAGTAGACCTGATATAGTATGACCACAACTATTTGGTTCTAGATCAAGTGGATATATCTGTAATTATACTTGATCATGTATATAGTTTTAGTGTGTAGTAAATTATTATCATGGTTAAGTATGAACATGGATATAGGTTTTCATAAAAATGCCTATAACCACAATTCACTATGACCATGGTCATATGGGACATGATTAATCTGAAATAGCAACATACCTACTTTTCCCATGCCAATAAGATCTTCCATAAGTAATAACATTGAAAAATAATTTATTTATTCTAACTTATTTCCACACATATGAATACCATGGCTATAGAACATCTATATACACGCGTATAGCATACCAGTGGCTATAAATGACCTATAAGAAGTCATTATTCCCCTATCTATATCCCCATGGATATATATTTTTATGGTAGTTTATGAATCTTGTGCTTATGGGTCCCTAATGTATCATAAAACATACACCATTTTATAAGAATTTTAATTTATAAAACAATTTAAATAATGAAAACGTTTTATCCCTCACCATGAAGAGACCACATATCACAATATTGACATAATAATGAATTTACAAAAAAGGAGGATTAATATTTACCATGTACCCCATTCAGAGTTATTTAATTTATAAAAAATCCATACCTCCCTCACCAATGATCATCTAAGTATGAATTTCTGTTATGAATTAATACGATGCCATAATTTAATTTATAATAATTTATTTAATTATAAAATAAATTCATAGATAAAATTATAAATATTTTAAATTGGATAATTATAGGATTAGTATCCCCAAAAAATCCCTTTTTTTCTTTAAAATAATTCTCTAAGAAAACCAATGAAATATATCATGTTATGGAAATTTAAATTTTATTTACCCTTATGCATGATATTTAAATTAGGGGGTACCTGCATAAGGGTATAATTTATCACACTTATGGTGGCCATAGAATAATAAGTTACTCAAAATTATCCTTATGAATATTCACTTTCATATGGGTATTGAGGTAGTAACACAAGCATCATCCTCCCTATGTAATTGTATCACAATGTTACCCATACCGAGGCCCCTGCATAAAGGTGACACAGGGTTACCATTACATAACCCCATCATAAGTATAACAAAATATACCTTTATTCATGGAAATGTCTGATACATATGAGTTTTCTGGGTCCTAAAAACAATTTTTATGATTATTCCTCATAGAACTGTATTTCCCAACATCAACCATGACATAAAAACACAATTTGTAGATTATTTCAAAAAAATAGTAATTAAATTAATTTCATAAATATTAAAACCTCATTCACCACCAATAACTACACTACAGACCATAGCCAAACCATCCTAAAAAACCCTTGAAAAAATAAAAATGATAATCTAAATAGATGTGTCGTGAAAATGAAATCAATTCTATATCCTCTTGGTGAACCACTAAAGCTTTGAGAATGACCCCATGCTCTAAGGGTGAGGCACAATGACAAAGCTCTGACATAACTACTCAAAAATATTCTATACCTTCACCCTCTATAAATCTATTAAATACACACAGATTCCAGGGTAATTCTCTATTCCACAAAAATTGAAAAATGGGTGTGGGAAAATATGGGGAGTTCATAATAAAATAATAAATGGACCAAATAGAAATATATATTCATTTAAGAGACAGACCTGATTCAAAGAACCTAAGAAATTTTAACACCTCAACTATTTATGACCATCAATTATAGACCTAGTTGTCAATTTTTATTTTGGATATAGGCCTCCATTTAAGAGATAACATCAATAAATGAAATAAAATAAAAAATATTTCTAAAATAAATATTAATATACTCTAAAAATTACCACTGGATCAGAATCATCAACATATTCTATTTCTAGGGTAATCACCCCATTTTGAGGGTAGTGAAAATATAAAAAAAATATTTTTTGATCATTGTCCAAGTGAAATTTCCAATTTACCACTCATAAAACCTTTTAATAAAAAAATTAAAAATAAACCACATATTCACAATCAGGAAATATAAAGATATATATTTTTGTTTCACATCCCTTAGTGGAAAATCAATTAATTAAAGGAAAAATAAATAATGAATGAAATATGGTAAAAGTAGAGAAATTTCAAGAAATTATTCTCACAAATTCCCCATGATCCACCATATTTTATGTGAAATAGATGGAGAAGAATTTAAATGGTAATTGAAAAATGTTTCATCATCTAGAACCCTTCATTTAAAAAATTATATAGAGTAAAAAATCATGAAAATATGACGATGCCCTAATTTATTCTTATGTAATCCTTCGGGTAACATGTTTCACTACATTTGGTAACCAATTACCATTTATTGGTCAAATTCAGTAATCTGGAAACCAAAATCCGTTCTCTCAAATTCATTCACATCATAATAATTTGAGTGTATCTAAAATAATCCTGAATTCAATTAGTAAATAATGAAATCCCAAAACAAAAAACCAAATCCCAACTCCCTCACTCTTATTAAAATAAATCTTAAATCACCAGACCATGATGACTGAGGTTTCCACCTTTACTCTAATGACCATGAGCTAGTTTCTATATTATTATAATTTAACAAACTACTTATATAAAAATACACATGTACATGAAGATTAGTAGTCTCAAGAAAGTATATATATACAAAAACAATATATTACATAGAAAACCTATGATATATCAACCAAATAAATGAAAAATAAGTATTTTTCTTTAAAAATACATAAGTTACATGTAATAATCTGCTTGAATTTATAGGGAAAGGGCTCAATAAATAATGGTGTGAGCGTATATTCTACATAAGGGGTAGCATATAAAGGACTTTATGATATATAATCATGAAATAAAAAACATGATAGGATTAAATATCATCTATACCCATTGGAAAAATAAGAATAATATATCCATATATTACAAAAAAATTGCATGTATAAGAATAAATCACAACATAGTGATAGAATTCATCAAGCTAGAAATCATAAAAATTTCTTCGAGGCCACATTCCAAGACATCATACATAAATATCTATAGATTAAATCAAATACCCAAGATATATTTTCTCATTATAACATCCAAAGCTATGAGGGGTTATATTATTCCGAAACACACCCATCAAATAATAAGTCCAATAACATCAAATATATGATGAAAATGGAAAAAATACATATCAAAATGGTCTATATCGAACCTCAAAAATAATAATTAATAAATAATCAATATATATCTATATAAATAAACTGGTATAATACATATAAATATTTACCCATTTAATGGGAAAATTTGGTTAACTAGGTGAATATCCCTCAATAAACATAGATTCCATGATATATTCATGATGTAATGGATGTAAAATTATCAAATAAACGATAAAAGGTAATAGTAATTGGTACTATCATGGTGTAGGAATATAAATTTAAAATAGTTATTTTAGTAAAATGATTAAAACAATAGTAGACTGATGGAGTGATAGAAGAATCTCCCCCAAACACATGCTTTGAAATCCAGTCAAAATAAAGATTTAGACACATAAATTGAAAATTTATTTCAATAATATTAAAATATATTCTTGCCAATAATTCTATTTCTCAAATATATTGTCAATCATCCAACATATATCCCACAGGAGTGTCAAATGGGAGTTCAGTTAGGCCCGTTTGTTGATAATGGAGTGAAGATCAAGTTAAAACCCAACCAAATATTTTCTTGGCTATTAGAACTATGTGAACATGAGACTGATATAGTATCTAATAGAAGTATCTAGATTGGGATATCATTTATATGATTCTAAAACTCTTTACTTTATAGGAATACTGGAATATTCCCTCATATATAGATTCAACCATCGGGTTTATGCTAATGTTTGGACATTATAATGACTGTTAAATGTTTTATAATTAGATTTAAATGGGATCTCAAAGATATAATATGATAATTAATGTATACAAACAATGTATAATGAAATTTTACATAGAAAATTCAGTGTAAAGTGTTATACAAATAAAGGATAAAAATGAATTATGGACCCTTACCAAAACCAAATAAGGGTTTTGAAATAGATATACTGGGAGGGAATAAGTAATAAACCATTAGAAATATTTCACGTAAATAAAAATAATATAAAATTAAAATAATTTATTCATAAAAAATTTAATTTTAAATGATATTTTAAAGAAAAGGATTCTAATTGAGAAGTTAATGGGTGATTTAGAACACTTAACCATAAATGTAGCATCTTAAATCTTGAAAATAGAACATTAGGGACATATAATCATTATGGTGAGACAAATTATAGATAAAATGAGTGGAGAATAATTCTCAGTGATTTTGGAATGAAGATGAGCGAGGGGATGGGTGAGAATTAGTTTTAAATTAAGGGGGAATGTTTATTAACTTCTAAATATTTTCCAATGAAAACTAGGTTCGGGAAATTTTAAAATTATCGCCTTACACATGGTATGAGATAATAACTTTTTAAATTTAATTCTTTGTTTTTGTAGAGTTTCATATTTGGGAATTGAAATACATATTTTAATATTAATCTGATCATATAAGTATTATTTTCCAAAAATATTATTTTTAAAACATTAATTTCCCTTTTAGATGTTGGATAATTTTTTATAGGTTTGAAAAGTTAGTTTAATTCATCAAAATAGATTATATTATAAAATAATATTATTTTAAATAATTTATTCACTTAATATAAAGATTATATAATTATTACAGCATAATTATCTTATAATAACTTCGTCATATTCATACTAAATTTCAGTATTTACCAAAAAAATCTCTCTTAGAAAATAATGAATAATTCAACATTGAATAATTTAAATGTGATGATTAACTATTTATTTTTTTGAAAATAATTTTATATATATTATAAATCTAATAATTAAATAAAATTCTTTATTAATTTCAAAAGGATGCATTTGGTTCAAAAACTACTTTCTCTTTTATTAATTTTATTAATAAACATATACACATTTATATTACTATTAATTTCTAAAAATTCATTATTATTTGTGAATGGTCTTTTGAATTTTATTAAAAAACCAATTTTCATTTTATTATTAGTAAAAAAAATTTCATACGGTTATTATGAAAAAATTGAATCGTTATTATACCACTATTACTGTGATGGAATGTTTATTTACTATAGAATAATTTTGATTATTACATTCTCCTACTTTTAAAAAAACTATTCTTGAAAAGTTTGGTTATGTAATAATCTTGGAAAAAATTGATGGTAACTCTTCTTCAATGTTTCATCACTCTACCAATTACAATCATCCATCTTATGAAAGTTTTAAATAATATTACATAGTTTGGATATCTAATCTCATAAAACATTTTCTATAGTGAAGAGAATCTAGATAATCTCTTCATTATATGAAATACCTAGATTCATCACTATTCCATCAATGGTGAGTGTATATGTTGGGTCCAACATGTACATTTATAAAGTTGATACATGAAAGGATACATGATCATTTGATATGTTTTATGGAAAAACCCAATGATGATCTTGAACCCAAATTCTCTCTAAAATTTTAAAATATCCAATTTACTATGTAATTATATTTCATTTATAACCAAATTTATAATAGTTTTCATTGTGATACATTTAAAAAGGAATGATCTCATAATTGGAAAATCATTTGATTCTATTAATTATCAACATAGATTTTATATATGGTTTGAAATATCATTCCATGATTTTAAATTTCCAACGCATTCTTCATTTTGTCATCAATGATTTTGGGACCAACATTCCCTATTTTCCCAACATCATTGTGACTGGCCACCCATGGGCATCGTTAATTACAAAGGGTGCGCGTCAAATTAGAAATTTATATGGGTCCCAAACTTTACCAAACTACTAGGGTGTAGTAAAGTAGAAGTCCGGTGTAGATCCACGGAGTAAGATGTTGTTCTATGGGTGAAAGAAATCCAGTCTTAAATCCTTTGTATGAATCCTTACTATTTGAATTTTTTTTGGGAGTTTCTAACTATTTTTGGGATTGACTTCAAGTGATGTAAGAGGGGTCTGGATGAAGTCCATGTTTCTAGATAAAAGTGATCCTAGTTCTAATCTTGGAAAGGTCCTAAGTTCTTATTTTGTGAAGAAAGAGGTATGCGCTAGTCAACGTTGGTGTTGTCTTCTAGTTCTAACTAGGATGTAGATATTCCATGGTCTTGAGGCTAGATACAGTCCTAAATTCATTACGTTCAACTTCTATTTTAGAAATATTCCTAAGATAATGGTCATATTCATAGTTCACTTCAATTAGGATAGGGTCTTTTTCATGACTGTCTGATGGTCACAGTTCAGTCACACAAATGGGGTTTGACCATTGGTTTATACCCTAATTACTAATCCATTAAGTTTTTCCAATCATAGAACTAGAGATTTAATTAAGCGTCTGAATAAATCGAATCTTGATCCCTACCTCAATGCGTTTAGGTACTCATTTTTAAAACAACAAAATGGATAAATGAAATCATGATAACAATGCTAATGGAATTGAACATGTAATGATATTAAATGAACATGTATTAATACATTAAATAAATCCGTAATAGAATGGAATGGGATTGAAACAACACGTTAATTAATCGTGTTGAAGAAAAGTGAATCCATATCTCTTTGATTGAAAATTTAAAGAAATTATAAAAACTAAAGTGTTTTAAAGAGTAAAAAGAGAATGAATTCTTGAAAGGAGTCTAAAAAGAAGATAGATCTAATCCAATCATGCCATAAAGTGCTACCATGATGCTCTTTATATAGGTAGAAATGGTCATGATGTGTACTTTATCGTCACACCGTGAACCCTTAATCTGCGATATTTCGATGAGGATTTTTAGAATGGAAAGTAGATATTCTATGGATTAATGATGTTTGACCATGGTCACACCATGTATAGGTGGTTCATGACATGTAATCGATGTACTCTAGCTTTTTTCATTGAATTCTCTTCTCTTTTTCTGTGTTCTGTTTGACTAGTGTCACGACATGTAAGAGGGAGTCAAGATGTGAACTAGCAATTCCTTCATCCATTGTGGTTGGTTTCAAATAAAGCTTCATGCCTTGATGCAGGTTGTGATCATCAAGTACACGACATGAATTTGGACATCACAACATTTACTAATCCATTTGTGCAGATTTTCTTCCTTTGATCCTTAGAATCTTGTGATGCTTTGTTTCCTACAATATTGGAAATCTACCACATAAATTATCCAGTAAATGAATGAAAAATAATGGAAAATGGATTGAAAAATATATATAACATTTAGGATTATCAAATCCCCCCCCAATTAAACCATTTCATGTCCTCAAGAAAAATATCTCAACAAGGATTTCAAAAAGGATTAGAAGTTTTCAAAGAAAGAATTGTGTGTTTTGTCCATAAAATTGAATTGGGTGTAAGTAGAAAATTAGTCAAGTTCTAGTTTTAATCCTACCTAATAAATTATTCATGCCTAATAGTTCAAATTTTCAAAACAAATTTGATTCTTTTAATCATAATCTTTTAACTGATCTTTAAGCTATATGCCCACCTTTTTTTTACCACACCATACTTTTCTCTTATCACTCATGGTAAAATATAAGTAAGGTATGCTCATACCCTGATTCCACATTCCTAACCATAGGATTTCACTAGTTCTATAATCTCCACTATGTATTGAAAAGTATGAAAATAATATTAAGGGATTTTATTGAAAAGGTTTTGATGACTCTGAGTCAGTAGGTAGGTAGGTAAAATGTGAAAATCGAGCTCCAAAGTTGGGTAAACACTAAAGTTCAATGAAGATGTGGCAAGAAAAGTTTGACAAAATTCCTCTATTTTGCGAGTCAAGTCCATAGTCGATCAACTGAGGTCAGATCAATATATATAACAAGTAAAAAGATAAATAAATAATTTTGTTCGTTTACTTTTTATTTTGTATTTTTATTTTTCCAAAGTTATGCCTAGGATAGATCACATATCCATTACCTAACCACATATGACCCTTCAAGGGATTCATCAATCTAGAAAATTTTGATTTTTGACCCTCTCATTACACAACCCATACCAAATTTTCCTTTTCTTTTAAATTTTACAAAGGAACAAAATACAAATGAGATTCAACAAAAATGCATATGGATCACAACCTGATAGTTAGGTGAGTGCACCGTACATATCTAAATGGGAAATAATCCCATAAAATCTGAATTCCTCCCCCACACTTGATTAAAAAAATCTTCAAGAATTATAAAAATAGAAGTGTAAGAAGGGAAATAAGTTTGAAATTTCTTTTATTCTAACATGTCACTCATGGAAACTATGGGATAAATGAAGGATATATGTCAGGTGGGTCTCAAGTAAAATGGCTATCAAAGGCTGCCTCAACAATTTTAAAATTACACTTGTTCATTCATCGTTTTCATAAGATATTAGTGAAAGTTATAATAGGTTTCCTTGCCCTAGGTATCTCTCTATAAATATTCCCAGAAAAGAAAATGAGATTTAAGGCTTAGAATACTCTCGAGTGCAAAGAATAAAATACAAATTGGTAATTAAAAAGGGCATAAATACTATGTGGTGTGTTAATTAATCATGATTTCAAAGATTTTGAATTTGAATGAAAATTATAAGATCAGAAAACATTCTAAAAATCTATGTAGGTGTGGAACATGGTTCTTAATTTTTTTCTTTTTAACATTATTTTTAATTTAAATGGTTATAATGGTTTTTAAATTTTCATAATTGTTATTAGTTTGAAAAATGTCTCCTATAATAGTTAGAACAAACAAAAATCATGTGTATCTCTGTGAAAATATGAGAACAACCCCACACACTTAAAATGAGTCAGTTTCCCCAATGTTTATCAAATAATGGGTGGGAGTGGTGTGTCAGTGATTTTTGATTTTTTGGATCATTGAATTGACATGGAAATGATGAATGAATTTAAAAAGAGGGAATCAAGAGCTCCCTAAGATGAAGTGGTATTCCATGGGGGTGGCAGAGCTGCCATAAAATTTATGTATTGATGCACCTTCATAATATGTTTGTAGAAAAATATTTCACTATAGAACAAACATTGGTCCGCAGGTTTAAACATTTTAATGGCTGAAAAAAAAGGTGTAAAAAGAAATAATATTGATAAATATTTTATTTATTTAATGAAAGTTTGTACAAAGTACTATAATGAAACACTAAAAATTACAAGACTCAAACCAAAATTTAAAAAACTATGGGTTGCGTCCCATAAAGCGTGAACTATAAAGTCATCAGCCAGATTTTTGGACCAAAAATTCAAATAGTGGGCCCACCAGCTCAGTTTATCTTCTTGAGCTTACAACTATTGGTCTCCATGTACCTGAGTTCACATGGTCTCTTAACTGGATTCACAACTTTAGGTGAAGCTTGACCGAAAATTTAATGTGGTAGAAATGGAATCATTGGTAGAGGTGGTGGTTGCTGATGGTGGATTTACAATGCAGAAACCTAAAGTTGAAAGGTGATCTCTGGGAAATGCTAGGTTACTCGTTGTATAATAATAGATACAGTAATGGCTCTGTCAATAAAATCAGACAACTTAGAAGAGATATAAATTCCTAAGGGAAAAGAAAAAGAAATAAGAAAATGTAAACATATGTTCAAAAGGGAAAAGAAAGAATGAATGTATATAAATATGCTAGTGTATTTAAAATGAATGAGAAAGAAAGCAGCTCACCCAAACAAAAAGTGTCCCAAATCCCAAAATTTATGAAAATACAATTCAGTGCTCTGGGACAAAAAATATCCTCCATTGTTAGACCAGCATCTGAAGATTGAACAAACTGGGCTGCTAAATCACCATCGGTAGCAGTAGGAGTGGTTGGTGGGGCAGAGACCGATAGTGGTGTAGTGGAGGTGGGTAGATGGGATGGGGTGGGTGGTGTAGAATCCCTAATCCATATAGAGGTCATGTGTCTGGAAGCTTGATCAATTAAAATAATGTATGGAGTGGGATCGATGGCTAGTTCCTTTCTTTTCCAGGAATAATTTTCCAAGAAATACCACTGATTAGTGGGGTCCGTGATGTTTGGAGGCAGGTCGGAGGGCAAAGACAGTGATGAAGGAAGGGTGTATGAGGAAGGGCCAACGATAGCATGTGGTGGAGGGGTGAATGACGAAGGGTCAATTAAGTGAAGGTGGAGGTGGGTAGTGAGCTAGAGCTAATTTTCCAAGAGGCTTTGGAGGAGTACCCATAAGTTAGAAGGGGTGGGAGGGGTAGTTGCAAACTAAGTGGAGGGGGTGGTGTTTGGGACTGATGGTGGCTGGGTAGGGGGTCTTCTGCTGCTGTCGGTGGTTTATCCTATGGATCCGCCGCCTATCGTGCATATAACCCAAGAAATGGCTCATGGACTCAAGATGCCGATAAATAAATGTTGTCCTCCTTCACCAGTATCCTCATCTAATGATGGATCACATGATCAATCTACTCAACTGGGCCTACTGAGGTGAGAGGCTAAGAGGCATCAAAAACATGGAGCTATCTGGACAGCTTGGTGATGAATGATCCACCCATAAGTGTGACACACCTCTTCTATGCCAGTACTCTATAATAATAGGTGAACTGAGTATCCATATTGATGGGCAGTCCACCCATGACAGAAGTGAGGATAAGAGCATCAAGATTGTTGATGCGGCCATGGGTCTTGCCTTGTGTGAACCATCCATGTGCCATGGCCTAGTGCAGTATGTCCAGGGCTATAGTCTTCAATTGGGTGGACTATTCCTGCTTAGGGTCATGATAAGATCGGGGGTCACAAGCAACAAGATGCCAAAGGCTCAGAACGTCCTCTCAAGAAATCATCTTTCGCAGGGTAGGATGGATGTCTGTGATCACGAACTCCTCGGTGTAGATACTGAGTCCTAAACTAAACTGTCCATAGTGAGCTGGTGTGGCCTACCACCTAAATTGAAGTGGAGTGAATCTACTGAGATGTCAAAGGTGGCCAATAAATCCAAAAAAAACTCCCTGTATGGATCCTCCCTGACGTTAATGATGCTATCGATGTGTGGAATCTCCAATAAGATAAGGATGACATCTGTGATGTTCAGCTTCGAAAGCACAACCATATCTAGATCCTTGTTGGTCCTCATGGGTTTGGCCTAGATCTGAATGGTATTAACTCAGTGTTGTGGGTTTTCAAAGAAGATAACTGGGTGTAAATGAAAATTATCATCGATAGATGTTGTGGAGCTCATGTCTTGTGAGGTGGATAGAGTAAGAAGGTGCTTCACTGGAGAATTCTAGCTCACGGAGGCAGAGGAAGAACTCGATTATGTTGGATAAGATTCAGGCTATGACCTCTTGGTGCATGCCATGGAGAGGAATATGAGGGTTTCATGCTAGCAGAAGGGTAAGAGGGTGGTGGAGGTCGACTTGAGGGAGGGAGGGAGGATGGATTTGTGAAGAGAGAAGGGAAGGGTCACCTGTAGGTTTGAAATGGGTGGGGTGTTGCTGGTTGGGAGGAGAGGAGGGGAAGGGTCATGAGTTGTGACCGTTTGATAATTTTTAAAAACTGACCCGATCTGGGTCAGGACATGTACCTTATGGTCAAATTATGACCATTGAGAAGGATCAATTTTTGGAGTAACAAAGTGTCATGTTGTGACCTTTGGGTTCACAAGGTGTACTTCAATGATTTCATGTAGTTTTCCTCCTTTCGTTCTGTACATCATTATTCCAATGAAAATAAGACTCTAAAAAAGTCTTGTCCTATTCTAACTTAACTATATCCTAATCTGGGCTGCCTCCTAGTTAGCGATTCATTTATAGTCAATATATTGAATCAGTTAAGGCTCATTTGATCGTATAGTTCTCATAGAATGGTTCATGAAACATCTTCAAATCATGATCATGGATATTTGATAGCGATCTATCCATGTATAATTCAATGTGGACAATAATGGTTAAAGAGGTGGATCCCCCTAGAAATGAGTAATTTGAAGTACTAAACTGAATGATGGATGTAATTTACAAAGGTACCACATCTCTAGTGGGTGGTTTAATAATGGTGACTTTTTTAAAGTCGCAGATTCCTTTTTCTGTAACAAAGTCATCACATTCCTTCTTCTTAGTAATGTAATCTTCCTCATTCTGGGTAAGAGATATGACATTACAATCCTTGTTTTCATATGAGGGTTTCACAGCTATAACCTGGTTGAACACAACTTTTTCTTCTCTTATTCAAAAGAGGAGACTACCTTGGTTCACATCAATCAGTGTCTTTCCTGTTGCTTAGAATGGTCTTCTAAGAATAATAGGAATTTCACCTTATTCTTCCATGTAGAATACCATGAAATCATCTAGGAAAATGAACTTGCTGACCATTACTAGTACATATTCCAAAATTCCTTGAGGGTACTTGACCGAGTGATCAGCTAATTGTAATGACACCATTATTTCTTTAATCTCTTTGAGTCCGATATTTTTAATTATACTCATTGGAATGAGGTTAATACTTGCTTCAAGATGACAGATTGATCTACCAAATTTCATGTGCCTATCTCACAAGGGATTGAGAAGCCATCATGGTCTCTCAATTTCATTGGAATTATCTCTTGTACAAAAAAAGAGCATTTTTAATTTAAAGAGATGACTCCTAGGTCTTCTCTTTTTATTTTATTTGATAACCAGTCATTCAGGAATATGGAATAAGTGGGTATCTAGAAAATAACATCAGGAAAAGAGATGTTTATTTGTAATTGCTTGAACATATCCATGATCTTTTTGTATTGTGTCTCCTACTAAAGATGTCTTACACTATAACAATATGGAATAAGTGGATGATATTGAGGTGGGAAAACATACTCAGGTTCCTTCTATTTCACAGTTATATGTTCCTTCTCTGCTGGTACTTTTAATGATGTATGGTGGGATTGAAATCATCAGATACTAGTTGTTTTCCTGGCTGTTCTTCTTTTGGAATTATTTATTTAGGTTGTTGGAAGTCAAGAATCTTTTCACTCCTTAGAACCATGGCCTTAGCTTCCTTTTGGGGGTATGTCTCAGTGTAACTAGGATGTTTAACTAGTAATCTCTCAGATAAGTTCATTGATATTTGAACCATTTTCATTTCTAAGTTCCTTAGAATAGCTCTCTAGTTTTTCATATCTATCTCAGGAGTCATCATTCTTCGATCAGAATTTTGCACAAATGAAGCCATGAGGTTTTCCAGATTGATTTTCATAGGGGATTAATGAGGTCTTGGATGAGGTGGAAGAAATTGTTGTTCTCTTCGACAGAATGGTTTCTATTTTTTTAGGACCAATAGGGGCCTATATACCCTGAGAGGGGGGGTGAATCAGGGTATGGATATTGTTTTCAAAGTTCTTCCTACCCCACTGGATCTTGACCTCTTTATTACAAGGGTCACCTTGTTTGCACTTGTGTGGCTATTATGATCACTTATTTTCTTCTTTTCCAGATGATGATGCTTCAAATGCAATGCAGGGAAGTAAACAAGTAGACACAGAGATTTTTACTTGGTTCACCGCTAAGGGCTACATCTAAGGAGCATACGCCGACAAGTTGCCGGTTCGTACCAAATTCCACTAGACTTCACTAGCTGTGGATTACAATGTTCGGGATAGATCACTTCTATGCCCAGGCTCACCGCCTATACAAGATTTAGGGTCAGCTCACATTTTTCCCAAGGGTCACTCCCTATTTCTCTCTCTCTGGCTCACTGCCGGTGGAGAGGATCACCTTCTTCCTCTTCCTAAGATCACTGCTCTTGGAAGGAATCCACTCACAGTTTATAGACCTGTAGGTCTCTTCATTTTCATGAATGAATGCATCTTCTCCTGTATGTAGATGCTCCGTTGAAGTTCAACTTTCATCCGTAGATGAATCTCTCTTTGCACCGAATATATCGGGCAAACTTCCAGCTTCCACGCAGCCTGAAAAACACTGCAGGAAAAAAACCTTACTTGGCGCGCAAGTCAAACTCAGCGCGCAAGTATCGGCGCGCAAGTCACAACGGGCGCGCAAGTATACCTCAGACACTTGCGCGACTCAAGCTTCCTCAACTCCAAACTTGCGCGACTCTCTTCCTTTTACGCCCAAACCAATATTGGCGCGCAACTGCCAACCGGCTCGCAACTTCTAACACCGGCGCACAACTTCAACCTCTGGCGCACAAGTCCCACCTGCGTGACCACACACACCACTTGCACGACCACCACACCTGCGCGACGGGAGATCTGATTTGAACTCCGGTCGAAAATAAGGAGGGGTGGTCCAGTATTTATAGGCAAATTGACCACCCTGCGCGATAGCGTGCAAGTCACCTGCGCGACCCAGTCTCAGCGCGCAAGTCTTCTCTCCTTTTAGACACTTGCGCAACCAACTCCCAAACTTGCGCGAACCTACTTCCTTTTCCATATTTTGATCTTCTGATCTTGAAAAACATATGGTGCGCAATTTTCCTATTCTCCAAGTCCTCGGCGCGCAAGTCCCTTTGCCAAAAACACTTTTCTTCATTTGCCGATTTTCAGGCCCATGAATTTGGCAAACACTGGAAAACGGCGCCACCTTGTATCTGTTCTTTTGTACCACCTCCAGATCATCCATTCCTTTTATCTACGTTCTTGAATCAAACATGGATCGTTGACCTCAGCTCTTGAACTCGACATTCCACCATGAAATCCTCTTTGTCAACAAATTTGTATGTCATAGTTATGCTTTGTCAACAATCACCACGCATATGTACACTTTGTCAACAAACACAATCACCCCAAAAATGCTTCAATGATACCTTGAGGGATTTTTTCCCAACAATCTCCCCCTTTGTGTTTGTTGACAACTCTTCCAAAACAAAGATTCGTTGTTGATTCTTCAGCATCCATTCGCCTCATTATGATTCTGATAGTGATCAAGGATTTACCCAACACATACTCTAAGCCCACATGAGCACTGCTCGGCGTGAGAAACAAGAGTAAATGAAAAGTTCATCAATGAATCACTTCATCTCTGATGTCCACTGTTGACACCAAACTGATACCAACACCACTCTTCTGCTTTTATCACGATCCTCAGCTGTCGTAACATCTATTCTTTGATCGATCACTTCTAGCATTGCCAGATTTAATACACTCCCCCTTTCTCATTTCTCCCCCTTTCTGGCTGCTCCACCTATCAGCTTCTCCCCATATCAATTATGATTTGTCAAATCTCCGCACTGTCTCCCCCTTGAACAATCACTATTTTCTACTCCTTTAACAAACACTTTTCTCCCCCTTTGTCAACGAACCCAAAGGACACTCCTTTGTAGTCTGTAACATTGTAGAGAACACATATCAGCATATTAGGTAAAAAGACATCATACCTCGGGGAGGGGGGGGGGGTGTGGTCCCACATCCACACTATATCATGTGCGGGGAAGTAACTGAACTCCGAGAGCCAGTCGATGCCTCTCAAAAGCTTCCTTGGGTAAGGCCTTTGTCAGGATGTCTGCTACCTGTAGTTCTGTAGGCACATACTCCAACTTCACGATTCCCTGCTCAACCTTCTCCTTGATAAAATGATACTTAATCTCAATGTGCTTTGTCCTTGAATGATGGATGGGATTTTTGCTAAGATTTATAGCACTTGAGTTGTCACACTGGATTCCGATCAGAGACTTCACTTCAACTCCCATATCTTCAAGCTGCTGCTTCCTCCACAATAACTGTGTGCATGCTTGAGTAGCCGCAATATACTCAGCTTCGGCGGTGCTCAATGAAATGCAATCTTACTTCTTACTAAGCCAAGAAATACACAATCCTCCAAGATATAAAGCACCACCTGACGTTGATTTCCTATCATCTGTTGAACCGGCCAAGTCTGCATCAGTATATCCCAATAACTCTGTCCGAGATTTTTCAGTATATGTCAAGACGAAATCCATTGTGCCCTAGATATGCTGAAGTATTGTTTTTACTAGGAGCATGTGGATTTCCTTGGGATATTAACTGCCTTTCCATCCTCATCTTCTGACAATTTCATCCGGGTAATTTCCAGAGTCTTCATCTCCTTTGAATTTTCCATTCAAAATATTTCCAAAACCTCCTTGACATATTCGGATTGAGAAATGAATGTGTCATTCCTTCTATGTGTCTCCTTCTTCAAATAATGATGTAGCCTTTAGTACCATGCTCTTGGTTCTTGTTTCAGCCCATATAACGCCTTCTTCAGCCTGCAAACTTTGTTCTCATCCTTATGAATGAGAAAACCATCAGGCTGCTCAATGTACACCTCTTCTTCAAGAAACCCATTTAGAAATGCAGTCTTTACATCCATCTGGAACTCTTTGAACTTTTTTTGCACTGCAATGGCTAGGAATAATTGGATTTTCTCCTTCCTAGCAATCGGTGCAAATGTCTCATTAACATCTATTCCCTCTATCTGGGAGTCTCCTTTGCATATCAGTCGTGATTTGTTCCGAATCACTGTGCCATATTCATTCATCTTGTCTTAATAGACCCATTTAGTCCTGCTGACGTTTTTATCTGATGGCCTTGAAACAATCTCCCACATCTGGTTTATCTCAATCTGATCAAGCTCTTCATTCATAGCCTGAACCCAGTTTTCATTTTCAGTTGCATCAACAATGCATTTCGGATCAACCTGTGATAATAATGATGTTTTCTGCAGTGATTTCATTCTCTTTGTCTGAACTGGAGCTCACTGATCACTAATGATATTCTATCTATCAGTTTTAGCTCAACTCTTTGGCTTCCTTGTAGACACATACTTGACACTTTCTTGTTCATCATCAGTGTCTTCTTCTGAATCAGCATCAGCCACTTCTTCTCCCTATGTTGCTTTCTTCCTCAACACTTTCATCAGGAAGTTTTTTTTACTGACTCATTTTTCAGTGGCTTCATTTATTTCAGCTACTTTTCTCAGATTTTTGTTGAGACGCCTTTGATTTTATCTTGCAGCTTCTTGGTATCCTGAAAACAGTCAGCTGATACCATATTGTTAGATCAAATGGAAAAGCATGAAATGCATTGTTATTGCTGCTTCTCCCTATGTTTATTTCTTCCCTCAATAGGAAACACCTAAGCTGAGTCATCCAATTATTTCATTGATGGCTCTTGAATCTGATTTGGATATAGAATGATCCCCCTGTGTTACACAACACTTCTATCTGGTAGGCCCAATGGCAGAGACCCATAATCATTTTTCTCCACGTGCACCATTTAAACTAATCTGGCACTCAACATCGAGCCATTAATCAAATCTCTAAGCCTACTGAGTTGGAACTCGGTGTAGGAAACAAGAGACAAAGTTAACAACACAATCACATTCTGTTGTGCTCTGTTGCTCCCTTTCTTCTTCAACTCTGGTACCTGATTTGAATCAATTGAAACTTTAGAGCATATCATATATCCACTTCGCATCCTTAGATGCCACTTCTCCTTGGATCGTATCTCCCTAGAGCCTGAAACACATGAATCATCAGTTAATAGCATTTTATACATAGGGAGAGTGGATATCTTTCGGGACTCCTCAAGATGAGGATTGTGGTTGATCCTGATGGGTCAGCCCATTGATTCTTTCTTGGAGGGAATCACACTCTTTTATTGCTTCCTCCAGCTGCCTTGCCAACTTCAACTGCTTTGGCCATATGACTAAGCATTCTTTACCCATATTCGGAGCCTTTCTCTGATATGTAGATTCGACAGAATTAGCCTTTTTCACCATTTGGGGTTTAAACCCACTAGTATACATTTTTTTCTTTGATGTTCCACCGAAATTCCATTTCCCTTGATTATTTCTCTGAGTAGGAACCTCTCTATTTGGCATCTTCCCTTTCTTATTCTCCCATCTTAGGGGTCTTCCTCTTTCCTTCACTTCTCGCTGAGAAACACGACATGTGGATTTCTCGATGCATTCTTCGTTCATCTTTCTTTTATCAGATGTCTGAGTCACCACACTCTTTTTCGCTGGTGGTGATTCCTCTATTGAACATTCATTCTTCTTCATCACAGCTGGAGTAGATCTCTGCTTAATCTTCCAGGTTTGTTCACATTCTCTCCTTGAGAGCGGTTGTGAGTACGATAGAGGAGGTGATTGATACACCTTTCGTCTAGCTCCATGTGATTCACCTGAGGCTCTAAGCCTATTTTTCACCTTACCACTTTGTCTCCCAGTGTTTAATTTATCATTATGTACCACTGCAGTTGGTAATCTCTTTCTCGGGTCTTTTTCCTTCCCCGTTTTCTTCTTGCTGCACTGTCTGGCCAAATGCCCATGATCAGAACATATGAAACATTTTCTATTAAAGGCATACCTCATTTCATCACTTCTCTGCTGAGATGTTGATGCAATTTGTTTTCTTCTTCTGGCCTCAATATCCTGAGCTTCTTGACACATACGCAGGGTGTGTCCCATCCTTCCACAGTAATAGCATCTGATGAATGTTCTCCTCTTAGAAACTCTTCTCTCTAATTTATCATGATGCTTCTTCTTATTCTCATATTTAGTAATGTCTCTGTTTTCACAGCCTGAAATGTATTCCAGAGCCTCTGAACAGAAGCTTGATGTGTGGCTATGAATCCCACAGAAATAGCACATGTCATCACTACTTTTTGTAACTTTCCTTTTAGGCCTATCTGCAGCACCTATAGGATTTCTTTCACATCTGGAACTGTTCACAGCTCTCTTTTTATCTTGCACTGGAGTGGATTCATCAAATCCGATAACAGCTTTTCCAAAACTTGCTGGTCTTTGAGCTGAGAAAATATTCTGTTGTTTCTCTTCAGAAATAGCATATTTGTTCTTCATTTTATCATTACTTGTCGATGGATGATCAAATAGCAAGTGTAAGGCATCCTTCATTTTTGGCATTCCTTTAGCACTGGATTTCTCCAATTTCATCTGTACTGATTCTAGATCTTCTTCCAACATTTGAATCTTCATATCCCGTGATTCAAGTTGGACATCATGTTCTCCCTTGAGAAGTTTCCCTCTACACATCTCATCTTCCAACTCACGTTTCAGCTTATCCACCATGTCACTCTGCTCCTTTACTTTCAATTTTTCTTGACAAACAGAATCAGAACAACATGCATTCTCTTGTTGTAGAATTTTATTCTTCTGAAGTAGTTCGAATAGCTCTGTAGTTAGATCCGCATTTTTAGATTTCAAATTCTGAATCTCATATGAGTTCAGATTCTTCTCTTTGTCACCAGCTTTTTATTTTTCCACCTTTTCAGATCCCTTTATCAATTCTTCATCTTGAGAATCATTTTTCTCCCTTAGATCAGTAGCTACATCAATAAGCCTTTGATTCAATCTTCTTAGCTTGTTGATCTCAGTTCTCAGTGCTTGGATCAGAATATCTTTAGATTTAACTTCTTCGGTGTTTCCAACGTCACTTGGAATATTAGGTTCTTCGATGCACTTGACTTGATCTTTCACTTTTCTATTCAATATATCGATCTCCCTTTTCTGTTCTTCAATCTTATGCTTATACTCACCAACTATTTCTGAGTTCTCTGGTGCTGATAACTTGAGTTCCTCAATTTTATCCATCAACTCAGACTTCTCTTCTTCCTGCTGCTGCATATATAGTTTGGCATCGTGAACAACTTTGTTAGCTTTCTTGGTTTTGGCTCTCCAAACATCTATCTCTTCAAGAGAAGCCTCTAACTCAGCTTTCATATCTATTCTTCCTTCAATTATTTCTTCTTCATCATCACTTGTTTCAATATCACTTTGAATTTCATGTACTTCACTCATTCCTGCATCATGCTTGAGTGAATCAATCTTTTCCCTGTCAGATTCATCCAGACCTTCCTTCAGTAAAATGTTTGATTATTTCAATTGAATCACAGTTTTTCCATACACACTTCCACACTGAGGAATACCACCTAACTTCTGCTTCTTCTTGGATGTTTTCCCTTTGCCATGGCTCACCAAGATAAGAGCAGGCTGATTCTTTAAACACACTAATCGACTACACCAAGTCGGAGCAAAAAAATCTGATTAAAGCAACCTTCCCTCTGATACCAATTGTTAGGACCAATAGGGGCCTATATACCCTGATAGGGGGGGTGAATCAGGGTATGGATATTCTTTTCGAAGTTCTTCCTTCCCCACTGGATCTTAACCTCTTTATTACAAGGGTCACTTTGTTTGCACTTGTGTGGTTATTATGATCACTTATTTTCTTCTTTGCCTGATGATGATGCTTCAAATGCAATGCAGGGAAGTAAACAAGCAGACATAGAGATTTGTACTTGTTTCACCACTAAGGGCTACATCCAAGGAGAATACGCCGACAAGTTGCCGGTTCGTACCAAATTCCACTAGACTTCACTAGCTGTGGATTACAATGTTCGGGCTAGATCACTTTTATGCCCAGGATCACTTCTTATACAAGGTTTAGGGTCAGCTCACTGCTTTCCCAAGGGTCACTCCCTATTTCTCTCTCTCTGGCTCACTGCCGGTGGAGAGGATCGCCTTCTTCCTCTTCCTAAGCTCACTGCTCTTGGAAGGAATCCACTCACAGTTTATAGACCTGTAGGTCTCTTCATTTGCATGAATGAATGCATCTTCTCCTGTATGTAGATGCTCTGTTGAAGTTCAACTTTCATCCGTAGATGAATCTCTCTTTGCACCAAATGTATCGGGAAAACTTCTAGCTTCCACACAGCCTGAAAAACACTGTAGGAACAAAACCTTACTTGGCGCGCAAGTCAAACTCGGTGCGCAAGTATCGGTGCACAAGTCCCAACGGGCGCGCAAGTATACCTCAGACACTTGCGCGACTCAAGCTTCCTCAACTCCAAACTTGGGAGACTCTCTTCCTTTTACGCCCAAACCAATATTGGTGCGCAACTGCCAACCGGAGCGCAACTTCTAACACCGACACACAACTTCAACCTCTGGCGCGCAAGTCCCACCTGCGCGACCACACACACCACTTGCGCGACCACCACACCTGCGCGACGAGAGCTCTTATTTGAACTCTGGTGGAAAATAAGGAGGGGTGGTCCAGTATTTATAGGCAAATTGATCACCCTGCGCGACAGCGCGCAAGTCACCTGCGCGACCCAGTTTCAGCGCGCAAGTCTTCTCTCCTTTTAGACACTTACGTGACCAACTCCCAAACTTGCGCGAACCTACTTCCTTTGCCATATTTTGATCATCTGATCTTGAAAAACATATGGTGTGCAAGTTTCCTATTCTCCAAGTCCTCGGCACGCAAGTCCCTTTGCCAAAAACACATTTCTTCATTTACCGATTTTCAGGCCCAAGAATTTGGCAAACACTAGAAAACGGCACCACCTTGTATCTGTTCTTTTGTACCGCCTCCAGATCATCCATTCCTTTTATCGACATTCTTGAATCAAACATGGATCGTTGACCTCAGCTCTTGAACTCAACATTCCACCATGAAATCCTCTTTGTCAACAAATTTGTATGTCATAGTTATGCTTTGTCAACAATCACCACGCACATGTCCACTTTGTCAACAAACACAGTCACTTCAAAAATGCTTCAATGATACCTTGAGGGATTTTTTCCCAACATATTTATATTTTAGTCTTGGTACAAGGTTCATAAGAGGGTATCCTAGTGATTCTTGAGCTCTGAATTGGTTATGTCCTCCTCTTTGATGAAAACAACCCTAATTGCTTTGAGGTTACTGCTAAGAAAGCCTATGCTAACAATACTATTGCTACTTGAATGGATGGTTCGGTTGAGTGTAATTGATGTAATTAAAATTTTTTGTGGTTCTCCATATCCATATTTGTAGTCTTCATAAATATGAAAGCCACCACACATCTCTCATGATTTTAATTTCATTACAGGGGAATGAGGGGGTTGAGTAGTTGGTATCTAAAATTCTTCTATGTGTTTTGTGAGCACTTTCACTTGTGCTACTAGCCTTGTGGTCTCATAAATCTGGTGGATTTCATGCTGTGGTGGTCCAAAATCACTCTTCCACAGACTAGAATTATGAGAGACTTCATCTAGAATGGCTCTTCTAGATTCAAGAGTCTTGAACATGAGACCTCTATCAGCAGCTGCTTCGACAAAATTTCATGACACTTGCTGCAGCTCTTTATAGAATGTTTGGAGTTGTATCAATATATCCAGTCCATGATATGGACACTTTATCATTAAATATTTAAAGAGTTCCCATGCTTCCCAAGAAGATTATCCATCAAGTTGGTTGAAATTTGGAATGTCCATTCGATGCTTCCATGTTCGGATGGGTGGGAAGTACTTATTCAGAAATTTCTTGGCCAGTTCATCCCAAGTCGTAGTTGACTTGGGAGCCTGACTGTTTAGCAAGTCCTTGGATCTATCTAATAATAAGAATGAGAAGACGCATAGTCTTATTTCATTATATGAAACTCCCTAGCTTCGAAAGGTATTACAGACCCCGAGAAAGATAGCAATATGTTCTTATGTATCTTCACTCTGAAGACCACTAAATTGTCCCATTTTAGGGATCATATGATTGAGTCTAGGTTTGACCTCAAATGGGTAGTATTGGGTAGCTGAGAAACAATAATACGAGTCTTTCCATGAATTTATTGAAATCCATAGTCCATGATTGTTTTCTCCTCATTCATTACCGGGTTCTCTCCCTCAATGATTTGATGGTTGGAGTTTGGAGGGTTAGGTACTGCAGGGTGGAATTGCTCGACCACTGCTAACTGGAAAAGGAAAGAGATATGCCTTTGGATCATGGAATCCAAGGAGAAATGATATTGTTATTTAAGAGTCCTTTAATGAGTCAATGGACATTGGTACAAACACAGGGTGAAAAAAATGAAAACAAAAAGACAAAAGGGAATAAAAAAAGGAAAGGGGTCGATGGGAAGGTAATCCAAGACCTGGACCAGGGTCCTAATCACATAAAAATAGCGTTGAATCTCTATAAATGGAACTAAAATTTGACAGGCCACCCAAGAGATTCATTAATTCCCAATGGCACGAGTCAAATTATAAATTTATAGGTGTCCCAAACTTTACTAACTACTAGGGAATAGTAAAGTAGAAGTACTGGGTCAATCCATTGAGAATGATGCTATTCTATGGGTGAAGTAAATTTGGTTTTAAATCCTTTGTATGATTCCTTACTAGTTGACTAATGTTTGGGAGTTTCTAACTAATTTTGGGTTTGAATTTATGTGATGAAGAAGAGGTCAAGATCAAGTCCAAGTATCTAGAAAATGGTGATCCTAGTCCTAATCTTGGAATGGTCCAATGTTTGTAGTATGCAAAGCAAATGACTGGTTCTAGTAATCCTTTCTCCAGTCTTTTATTTCTACATAGGATGTATCTATTCTATGGTTAACGGGATAAGTACAGTCCTAGATGCATTACGTTCAGCTTCTATTGTAGAAAGTTCCCTATGCCAATGATTATAGTCATAGTTTACTTCAATTAGGATAAGGTTGTTTTCTTGGATGTCTAATGGTCGTGGTATAATTACACAAATAGGTTTGGACCATTGGTTTATATCCTAATTACTAATCCATTTATGTTTGTCAATATTATCACTTGATATTTAATTAAGTGTCTCTAGTAACATCGAATCATGATCCCAACCCTGATGCATTTAGGTACTCATATTTAACACAATAAAATGGATAGAGGAAATCATGATAACAATGCTAACAGAATTAGACATGTAACGATATCAAATAAACATGAAAGTATACTTAAAATAAAACCTTAATTGAAAGGAATGGTATTGAAATGACATGGGAATTGAAGGCATTGAAGAAAAGTGAATCCACAAGTCTTTGATTGAAAATGTAATGAAATTGCAAAAACAAAAGCGTTTTAAAGAGGAAAAGGAGAAGGAAATCTCAAAAGAAGATTAAAACGGGGAGAGATATAATCTAAGAATACCCTAAAGTGCTTCTATGCTGCCCCTTATATAGGTGGGAATGGACACAATGTGTACTAGATCGTCACGTTGAGAACCCTTAATCCGTGTTATTTCAATAAGGATTTCGAGCATGGCATGCAGATCTTCTGTGGATTAATGATGTCTGACCATGGTCACATCATGTACAGGTAGTTTATGACATGTAGACCATGGCCATATAGATTTTCACATTGAGTCCTCATTGATTTCTCAGAGTTCGGTTTGACTTGTGTCATGATGTGTAGGAGGCATTCACAACATGAAATAGCAATTCCTTCAGTCATCGTGGTTGGCCACGACATAAAATTCACGTCTTAATAAATGGTATGATAATCAAGTACACGACATGAATTTGGATGTCAAAAAGTGTACTTGGCCATTTTTCTATCATTTATGCCTTTCTTCCTTGGAATTTAGAGAATCTTTGTTTCCTGCTAAATTAGACATCTACCACATGCATTATCCGGTAAATGAATTAAAAATAATGTAAAAGTGATAGAAAAATATATATAACATTTAATCTAATCACATCCCAACATGTTGATGTATGAAATATTTTTTATATACACTTCCCCATGCGGTGTTGTTTTAATTATTTAATGGAATCTATTTTTGTTCATGAATTTTACAAGAATTAGGAATTAGTCCCATATTCCATAGATTTCATGTTATAATGAATTCATATTATCCTATATGGTTTCTACGGTCCTTTTAGACTACCCATCAATTTGAGGGTGACAATAGATTCTTAAATGTGTCATAATGTGAAAATAATTTTTAATGATTCACCAAATCATTACTGTAAATTTAGGGATATGATCCAATATAATTGATCAATATATACCATTAACTCTTGAAATATTCTTGATATTATGTCATGAAATAATTTTAATTAATAGATCTTCACTTATTGAAACAATGTTGGAAGTCTTTTTGAGTTAATACAAAATGTTCCAAATTTCATCATTAGTCTTATATTCCTTAGAGAGTCCTATAAATATTTCTATTTGTATATTTTCCAACATCTACATAGGTATAGTGAGAGGTTTCATGATACCCACTCAATTGTTTCTATTAGTCTTTAATTTTTGGCATACTTAGCATCTAGACAAATAATATAGAATTTTTCATTTCACTTTTTTCCATGAAAACTATTCCTATAGACACGTGTACATATCATTAACAGTAGGGTTTATTAATAAGTTTTGATGTATAATCATTATATAGTAATTGCTTATTTTGATATGGTATTGATGGATAATGTAGTTTGTTTCTAAAAAAAAGCACCATCTTCATAGTTGACGTATATCAATTTCCCCACTTCCTTGTTTTGAATATTCATTTGTAAACCACTAAAATCTCATTGAGACATATTTATCTTCATTAGTAAGGATATTTTTTCCATTACTTATAGAATAATTGATGATTCCTCATATAATATTTAAAAATTTAAATGTTACAATTCTATGAACATTGGATCATTATCAATCCTTATCATAGATAATAATCCACGTTACTTTACACTCAATGATTTTTCAACCATGTTTTTATTCCAAAGGTTATAGTGTATTGAAAAATAATAGTCCTTCAGTAATTTTGACCATCTATATTTCCTCATTTTGAGATCATTCTACCAGAATATATATATATATATATTAAATATTTTTATCTATATATATGTCACATCATTCACCATAAAAATAATATCTCTATATATATAGATAAAATGATACTGCTTCTATCTCAAGATCATGAATTGTATAGTTTTTTCCTTGGGTATTTAATTTCAATGATAAATAATAAATAACCGTATCATTTTTCATAAGGGTAAACCTTAATCCTTTATTTTATGCATAGTTGTATATAATAAATCAAGAATTTCTAGACAGTAAGTATAATAATAGTGGATTTATTAATATATTCATCAGGCCATCAAGTATTTATTCACATTCTATAGACCATTTTTCAACTATTTACATTTCAACTTCATTAATGGATTAGGTAATTAAGAAAAAAATTCTACAACTCACTGATAGTAACAATATATTACATGAAATCTATGTATCTCAGTAATATACTTTGTTTTGGGATATTTATAAACAATATTTTTCTATGTGTGGTGAAATGATATTATATCCTTTGATATAATATTTCCACGAATAGAATTACATTGAAGAAAACGTTCAAACATACTAAATATCTCATATAGCTACTTGTCCCAAGTATTATTGAGTAAAATTCATTATTGGTATGTATGATATTAATAAAAAACTAGAGTATATTAAGATATCAACAATATATGACATAATACATTTTTCAAGATAATTATGTAATACTAAATTCATTATGTTTATAAACTTTGAGGGTACATTTTTTATGTAAAAACATATTAATTGGAACTCATGATGGTCAAACAATGTAAAAAATACTTCTTTGTTATATCAACCTTAATCACTATTACCATATGGTAAGAAGAACTAATATTAATATTTGAGATGTATTGACCCCCTGGAAGTTGATAAAACTGATTATCAACACAAGTTAAAGGATACATTTTCTTTAGAGTAACATTATTGATTTCTCTACAATCGATTCACAACTTCATAAACCTATATTTTATTTGCATGTAAAATATATGTCCTCCATATGGTAAAATACTAGAATCTATGAATACCATATCACAAAACTCATGAATTGGTTTCATTAATTCCACCAATTCCAACTGACCAACATTATAGGGATGCATATATATGTGTGTTTCATTAGGGATGAGTTAAATAAAGAAATTTAATTCACAAGCAAATTTATATATGGGTAGTTTTATTGGAAAAACATCAATATAATCCCTCAAAATATATACTTCCTATATTTTAATAACATACATGTTATTTTTGACTCATATTCATTAATAATTTATTTTTAAAAGACATTGGAGGTTGTTATAGACAAATGTTAATAAATGAAGTCTATCCTCTTAATGAAATGGATTCTAATCCTTCCTTATATATTGTAATATCCTTTTTTGATAATAATCTATTGTATTAGAGAATCAAAATCCCTGATTATATTAATTTTGGACATTCCTATTACCACCATGCTGGAAAATAAATAAACTTTATTGATTTTAAATTATACAGACTAGTATACATTTTTTTCTATATGAGTAATTTTCATAGTGTAGTCATGGATTTCATCTTCCCTGACAGACAACCTGGCCTGTGACAAGGCTCGAAATGATTTTTTGGTCCTCATGGGCTGCTGACTAGTGATGATCATGAATGATATCAAAGTGGGAATGCGTTATCTCAATAAAAAACTGAAATAAAACAACCCAAACAAGTAACATAGAAAAATAAGGTGGATCCATAAACACGTAACATAATAGATATATAACATGATCTGACACAACTGTAACTAAATAGAAATAAAATCTAATTGAAAATAGAATCAAATTGGAACCCAAAACGATCTCTATATTACTACTTGTTCACCACCATCTACAAATACCAACCTTCTCTCAAGGAAAACCTAAACAAGAATGTTGAACATGAAAAACAACTCAGGTTTACCGACACCAAGTGAAAAAAGTAGGTTCTGAGGCTTATTAGCTTAGTAGGTATGCACCATAATATCCATACATGTCCTTTAATGAACTGTTACACAAGCATTAGTTTGAAATAAATTTATAAAATAGGGTTTTATCATTTTAATGATCCCAACACATATTTAATTTTTAAAATACTTTTGAATTTTCAACACCCATATTACAAAACTAGATCCCAAAAAAGAAAACCCAAGCCATGAGATCAACAACTAAGTGAATAATAAAGTAGAAAATCATGGGTCAAAAAAAAGAAAACATGAAAATTATAAAATATTACATTTGAAATAATATAGGAACTAATAAATCAGGAAACCCAGGGAAGTGGAATAATGCGGCAAGATATACATTTTAATCATGGGAATTTAAAAAAATATCTATAAGAAATACATGAATATTATCTAGTCAGAATAACCTTCCAGTGTATGGTGTGTCTCTGTAATGTATAACCATCCTGGTAGCTCTAAACTAGCCTCACTAGTGGCATAACTCCACATGGACACTCAATAAATCTTGGGGTTCCAGTCCATCTAACCATGACCAGTAAGGAACCATATCATGAACCATGAGATATTTTCTACAAATCCCATAATAATTATTACATAGATAATGATAAGTTCTTCACACATGTGTCATAAACGAATAACCAAAGTAAGATAATGTCCCTGCCTAGCCAAAAATCTAACACCACCTATGTGGAGGCCCTCTCCTCAGAGGGAAAACCATAGTGGCTCCTGACACACATCAAACCATCTACAAAGATATCTTTGGTGACATGTCACATATATTTTAAATACACTTTCTATAACATAACAAGATACCATTCAAGACTAATCATTTATAATTCCAAATAACTTTCAAAACCTTTTCTATGAAAAGGAAAAAAATTAAGACATCCATAAAAGGATCCAAATGGGCGTTTATACCATTTAATATCCATTTCATATTATATGGAGGCAAACAAGCCAAACAATAAGTAAAATTTTTGAGAAAAACATTTTAGATAACTTTGAAACCTTTTAACCATTTAGTAATCACTGGATATTGAGAAAACCGTTGTGAAATGGGAGGGATAAATTATTAAAGAGTGAATAATAAAAGGGGTTTTGAAATATGACATTTATGGTGAACACCATTTTAGAATTCTGTTGTCATTTTAATGCCTATATTTATTTTCACCCCATGAACATATGGATACTATCCAATCAAATGAAACACCCAATAAAAGTCATATAGTACCAAAGGTTTATAATTAATGAAATAATAGTGGAAAAATAATCGATACATAAACAATAAATTATAGAAAGACATTAAAAAAGAATATAAGCTCAATTCAAAATCAAAATTAATATAAAAAAACATATCTGAAACCAAATAGACCATAAATCACCTAATTATATTTCAAAAGACCCATTGGGATTTAATTTAACACTATTTATACATATATATATATTTATATCCCTAAAAATCCTTTAAATATCCAATTTTATAAAATTTTAAAAATGATAACTACACAAAAATAATAAAATAACATCACAAGAATAAACAACACATTTGTAAATTTTGAAAAACCCTCAAGAATCACAAGAAATAGTTTATAATAGAAATCGATGGATTCAACTACCTTAAAAGTGTTTTAATGAAATTTAACTCCAATAGAGGGAAGAACCATACCTAAGAGTCCATCAACATACCCAAACATTCATCTAACTCCAAACACATATCAGCCCCTGCCTCTATAGTTTAGAAAAGACAGAACCCCCCAATAAATAACCAAGAAACCAAGAGGGAAGAGGAAGAGGTGGATAAAATTCATAAAACCAGTTAGAACACACCTTATAATATTTATGTAGCAACCATAGAGTATAGAGAAACAAAATATTGGATCTTAGGGGTGTCTATCATGATCCTAGGTCGAGCAAGGGGTGGAGAAACCTGAAATGATTAAAAAAGAGGGAGGGGAAAAGATGAATTTATAATTATTTTAATGAACATGGAAATGAGTAATGGTTTGTCTACATAGTTTCTTAAAACATGTTCCAACAATGAACACACTTCTAGAGAGAAGGGACACCCACATGGGCCAGCTATATGGTAAGGGTAACCATGCACCAACCATTCCACCCAACACTTCAAAATGAAAGAGAATTTGTACATTCTTACCACATGATTTCCTCTAACTATATGAAATCCCTGTGGTTTTTCCCAAACATCATCAAATAATCATGGTTTCTCCAAGGCCTACTGTGGTTTTCATTAATCCATGTTCAAACTATGCCCTGGGCCAAGACCACCTGAAAACATAAGAAACATAAAAATAGCACTATAAACTTAATCCGGAATGCACAAAAATAACCAACACCCAGAAAAATATAAAATAAGGTAAAAACAATGGTCGAGGAATGATAATTATCCCCAACGCAAACACTTTCTTCCACTAAAAAGTCTCACAGCCAAACAAGAACAAAACATAAACTCAAAACTAAATAATTCTTAGCAAGACCACAAACCTATATGTGACCTTTTATCTCCATAAGCCACACTCGACCTTCCCTAGAGAAAAAAATAAGGAGATCCATTCAGAAATTAAGGAAGTGGGTTATTACAACCACAAAAACACTATAGAACGACAACACTAGCATAGGAAGATCAACTGTAAGTAACCCATGAACTCGCAACCATATCCAAAACCCCCAACATAAGGGAAATATGGTATAAGAAACATTATCCAGACGGATCACTAAAGAATTATTCCACATTTACATAGGACAATAGAATCAATAATAATTCATGTCTCAAAACCAAAATTGATCCACAAGGGCTAAAAATTTAAATATCGACATCCATAAGTCACAACCACAAAGTTTTGATAAAATGGGACCACCAACATTTCACAATGAAAAGTGATTAAAAAATAGAAAACTAAAATCGAGGAACTCAACTGTTTCCACTCCCATGTTTCCCACACACCTAGTTTTACTAACTACAAGAAGATATTCACTTTTCGGGATATGGCTAGTGCCCTGATGTCATTAATCATCAAATACCCCACAGACAGAAGCTGACATCTTCAACCTTAGGCTTCATCTTATAACATCATCTCATGAAGAATATATCTAATTGAATAGAATATCCACGCTGATGAAAAGTATTTTTTGGATTATGGAATGATGGATTCTAATTCTTTAACCAAAAATATTGGAATCACTTGATAGAATAGTCTAAATAATGAGAAACATGAATTGAAAAAGGAGACATCATAGGAAAATGTTCCTATGGAATAAACCAACACCTTATCCACCAAAATATCAAACATAACATCATTAGATGATAGGACTCAATTTTTGATCCTTAGAATAAGATGAGGAAGGAATAGTTTAGGTTTCAACTGATCAACTGAGTCTATATCTAGAGAAAAGGGAAATAACTCTTTAAAATTGTCAACATAGGCCTTCACCATCCAATAACCTTATTGGACACCCAAGATCTCATCCACATTCTTCAACTTCACCTATTCATGTTTGAACCATCATATGAATGTGGTATTAAGAACATTTTATAGACATCCTATATTACAAACAAAACAATAACAATCAAATTCCACTGATCAAAAGGCGGTCCTTCAAAAAAGACAAAAACAGGTTGGATCATAATAATTTCAGAAGTTCCTAACAACCGAAAAACCCTCTCGACATTCTCGAGACACTTCATAGCCTCTAAAAACCTAATTAACTATAGAAAATAGGAAAATAATAAAAATAAATTGACTCATCCACAACATTAACAGACTGGGAAGATCAAACATCTAAAAACAAATCACAAGAATCTTTGGCGTCCTTTCCAGGTGGAATACTCTATATTACAAAAAACAAAAAACTGAGTCAACATCAAACTAAAATTCAACCAAAAAAGAAACTACCAAACTAAAAAAACTGTTTCAAATTCAAAAAACCAAAAAATAAATCAAAAAATCCTCAATAAAAACCCACCACTTCCATTTCAAAATATAGACCAACTCTCTCTATGGACAATTTTCAAAATACCAAACCCTAACTACCAAAACAAAAATATTAACCTAAAACCATTTTACATTTAGAAACATTTTTTCCAAAACAAATATATTTAACACCCGCATATTGTGACCATTAGTTAAGCCTAGAATAAACTCACACCAAAATCTAAGAATTAGAAAATTATGGCCTTATATAACACAACCACAAGGCATAGTGGGCCATTCTACATGCAAGAACAAACCACTAGTAATATACAGAGACAAGAACTCAAGAATCACATGGGTCTCTTCTAAACATAATCCCTCCATATATCACTATCTCATTTATGTTTTCATTTCCTACTCACATAATTAATAAATGGCCCCACTGATTCCATTTTTTCATGAACTAAATCAAGATTCCATACATCCCAACATCGAATCCAGCCTTAGAGAGGACCTGAAAAGTACCCTCGATCCTCCTATGTTGGTGACTTGTCCTGAGAATCAAGGATAAAAAACATAAAATTATTTACCAAATAAACAAATAAAATAAAACTACCCAAACAACACATGAAGAAATCCAAGGAGGATCCATGAACACTAAATACATTTGATACACAATAAGACTTGATTAAACTACAATAGAATGAGATTGAAAACTAATGAAATATAGAACCAAATTGGAACCTGGATGGATCACCATGTGACCATATAGTGACCACCATTGTCCAGACCATCCTAATCAAAAGAAAAACCCAATCCTAAAACATAAACTTATATAATAGCTTTGGTTTACTAACAATGAGTAGTACATGTAGGATGCGAGTGTATAAAACTCAAAAGGTAATCACCAGAGAGTCTACACATGTCATTTCCTTAAATATTACATAAATTATATATTGAAATAAATTTAGATAATGGGGTTTTATAACTTTAAATAATCCATCATAGATATCCTTTCATAAAAGGAATTAAAATTTCAAAATACATATTACAAATCCAAAACCAAAATAAGGAAACCTAATCCATTATGCCAAAAACTAAACTAGGAATAATGTAAAAAAAGGGGATCATAAAAGAGAACAAGAAAAATGGAAAAAGTAAAACTTAATGACGATATGTAATAATAAATCAATCAACCGGCATTATTGAAATAAAGTAGTAATATAAAAATAATAATCAAGGGAATAAACTAAACATCTATAGAATAAATCCCTATAAGTTCATAGGATAGAATCACCTTTTATCATATGGTTCCACTCTATAGTCAATAAAAATATTGGCTTCTCTGAATTAGAATTACCAGTAGAAAAGAACACCTATCCTTCAAAAAATCAAGGGGGTGTAAATCCCTCAAATAAAGACAAGTATGAAATAGTCAATCGGCCCTCAATATGATTCCAAGGAATACCTTGATAAGAGCACATGTAGAATTAGGAGGTAATTACACACATGTAATAAATGAATGACACATAGATTACACCATTCATTCCTATCCCAAACACAAACTCCACATATTTGGAGTCCCTCTATTCATAGGGAAAACCATAGAGGTGTCCATCACACATCAAACCATCCATGGTGCCGAATAGGTTGACATTTCCCATGAGTTTGAAATAAACAACCTACAAAACCACAAGGTTCTAATCGGGCCTCAATATTCAAAATTAAATATCATTTCCAAAACCATCTTATAAAATTGAGATAAAAACATAAAACATGCACTAAAGTTTCTAAATATGTATTCCTATGATTTAGTTATCATTTCACATTCTTTTTACTCGAATGTTCCAATCAATAAATAACAATTTTGATAACCACAAATGAGATCACATGGAAACCAAAGTACCATTTTGTAATCATTAGAGGTTTTGAAGAACAATTTGGATTGAGGAGGGATAAAGAAGATAAGATTGAATAAGAAAAGGTTTTTTGAAATATAGGGTTTAAGGTGAACATAGTTTTATAATTTCATTATCATTTTTATGCCAATACATTTGTTCACCTAGTTAACATATAAATATGACCACACCCAATGAAACACCCGCTATAATTAATAGATTACCAATGCTGTTTAATTAATGAAATAAAAGAGGAAAACCAACCCAAACATAAAAATCAATGAAAAAATGATATATTTCAATCTATCACTAAAAATAATCCTCAGAAAACAACTTTTAAGAAACACATGACACACTTTAACCCTATTTTATAGGTTTTTTTCAACTGAGAACCCACAAAGAAATAACCAAGAAACCAAGGGTTAGAATAGAAGAAGACAAAACAATTTCTTAAAAACCAATAGCAACTCACCTTGTAAAGTTGAGGAAGAAAACATGGAGGGAGGAGAACCATTAAGAGGAGAATGAGAGGTCCTACCCTACTTATAGGTTGAGAATGGAGAGGAGAAACATGAAATGTGATAAAAAGAAGAAGGGGGAAGATTAATTTTTACATTTTTTACAAAAATTGGGTTGGCTGTATAGTTTTTTCACCTAGTTTTCCAAAATATTATCCCACTATCCACACCCTACTGGAGAAAGGGAGCACTCACATTGGCTAAAAACACAATTTTGGTGAGCATGAATCAACTATGAAACTCAGATAAATTAAATGATAGATCCATTTAACATGATTACTAAATGGTTTTCTATTATAGTGTGTCATCTATGCTATCTTAAAAATTAATTAAACTCTATAAGGTTTCCCTAGTCCTCACACGGTTTTGATTAATCCATTCTCAAATAATGAATAAGAATTAAACCATCCAAAAAATCCAAAACCCAAAAATTCTGACCAACAACTCAACTAAGAAATCAACAAAAATAATGAGCACCATGGAATGAATAAAATAAGATAAAACATGTTTTTAGAGTGTGAAATTACTCCTAAGAGTATTAAGTAAAAACCCCTTCTTTAGTGCATCATGATTTGATTTATAATTATTATAAATTATTCAAGTTATAATATATTGTGTAGATATAGAATATAAAATATATTAGCTGAAATTGATTTGATGATTGAAGTAACCGTTATAGAATCTTTTTGTACCTCATTTTTTTATGATTATCAAATCCAAACCATGTTCCCTTGGGCTCTATTGGGATAGATTACATTGATGCTGGTGGATTTATCTGAATGGGGTCCCATCATATTGAAATTGAATCATTGAACATTCTGAAATTATTTTATTCCATTGTATCCTTGCGAATTATAGATATTATATCGACACTTGTAGATATTTACCTTTACTTTCATGTAAGACTTTGAGTTTTTATTCAAAAAATCACTTCATGTTAGAAATTCCAAACATACCTACTTTTCCTTAGGTAAATATTTATAATCATGGCACTCAACCACCATATTATTCTCTTGCATCCATTTAGAAATAAATACATTAGATTATTCCTTAATAGTGTAGTTCTGTGATAGAGAAGTGGGGGGACTATAACTTTACTGTCATAGTAATATAGTGGTATCAAAGAAAAATAAAAATGTGTAAGGATAATATAAAACAACAATATAAGATAAATCATTTATAAAATAGTAATAATAGTAAAACCTAAATGATATTTGATATAAAAAATGATGAATATTTCATGGTACTATACTAATGATATAAAATAAATGGAGACATGAATCCAATAAAATAAAGTTATCAAATAAACAAAAATAAAAAATGAATCTATCTCCATATATAATCATGATCCATAGACCAATCTTGTGCTCCACATATCCTATGCAACAATCAATAAAGCATCACCAAGAGGGTACATTCCACTATCCCAAATTTCTTCTACAAAGTCTATCTAGAAACTGAATAGAGTCTCAAATTATGAGTGACATTACACTCCATAGGTCACCACAATTGGTGACTATAACAAGTCTATTCTCATCATATAAGATGATGTAATGTGAAGGTATAATATTAATAAAAGTGACAAGGTAAAAGTGATATATTCGAGTCTATAATGTAACACTGGTATCAAGAAACTACACCATAAGGGATAAATATAAATGATTCTAAGTATCAAAAATATCCAAAACCATGCATTTAAGTATCATACCTACATTGTCAAAATAAACCATTAAAATCATATACAAGGATTTGAAATGTAATAGGATTCTAAGTTGGTAAATTATGAAGTATCCAATGAGTAGAAATTTAAAATTCCTCTTAGTTTGTCATGTGTTTAGGATCTATTGAGAGGAAATGTGAAAGGAATAATTGTGAGCTAGATCCATGAATTTGAAATATCCAAGGTGTTTGGGTGGGTGGGATCTGAGGAGTAAAAATTTATAAGGCATCAAAAATAAAATAAATAAACTACATCTAAGGAGTAGAAATTTACATGGAATCCAAATAATCCTAATCATTATATTATAAATGTCATAGGAGTTGATGTAGGTTATGAATTCCACATCATGAACCCCCATTACCATGATAACTAATTCATTCACCTTCTTATAAATCATTTCATTAATCTTTTTACTAATCCATTCATAATCATATACAAGACAATAGGTTACCCATTTCATTCCATTCACATATGAATGACAAGGTACATTAAGGTTATTATAGCCTTTAACAATCAATTTTTTACCATATTCAATTTCTAATTATGTAACTTGAAACTAACACACTAAAATGGTCAAATAGTCACAATCAAAGAAATGAACCCACCATATGGGTGATTTAGGTTTAGATCAAGAGTATAAAAAATTATACAACAGTGTGGATACATGTATTGAACTTTAATTTGACATTTAACTAAAGGGTCTATTAATTCAAGGAGAAGTGCATGTAATGTTTGATTCAAGGTAAATTGAAAACAACATATAAATGAAAATACATTGAAGGAAAAGTTATAAACCACCTACCTCAAGACAAACAAGGAACAATCACCCAATATTTTCTATTATACAGACTAAGAGATGAATGAAATGAATTATTAAACAAATATCATAAAAATAGGGCTTATCCACTTTCACCAAAATAGCATCATCAATATGAAGACAAACAATGCAAGTGGCCTACTTAGTGAAGAAATCACTAGTGTTTATGAAACGTGTGGAAAAGATCTTTATTTTGACATCATATGGAGAAGAAACCCCAAACCCTATCATTAGGATTGAAGAGGACTCTAATGTGAAAAAGGGGGAGGATATTTATAGATAAATAAGAAATGTTTAGAGATATTTAAAAATATAAATTGTTATGATCAAAAGGGTCATTCTATCCAATATTTAAAGGATTCATTGTTTGAATTCTTAGTTATTCAAACCATGAACCAAATATATACCATACACTGCCTCAAGAACCCCTCAAACAATTACAGAACATGGTTAGACAAACTATATGCTTGCATTGTGTTTTCCCTCTATTATGAACCTATAGAAGAATGCAATGGATTATGTCTAGGGGTTTATGATTTCATCATACCTGATGACCCCTGAGAGTGCACTACATTACCCCCTCAATTTTATATTACCATATGTATAAGGAAATATAGTTTTTACTAACTATTTGGCCTAGAATCATATTCATGAACACTATGGGTCCAGACTCAATACAAGCCCCAAACACCCTTGTTTCATCAATGACCCCACTAGGCACTCCCACAATGATTATTTTAGAATTTAATATAAATAAAAATATCTTGTACCTCATTGAATTTTTTGGTTCTTACAATCTACACCCTTAAAGAAATTATTTCTTGAATTGTACTTCTAATGGTTTGAAAAAATCACATAATAATAACTTCATACACTAGGATGTACGTCGACTTACCACTCCCATGTCTCCTCTTGCACATGGTTGTGATTCCATAACACTCATACCATAGGAAATAACAATCCTTGGAGAACCATAATTCCTTGATCAATAATATGAATAGGATAACCCTCAAAGGTTTTATCAAACTCTAATTAATCCTCATAGAGATAAATTATATGTGGCAGATCATAATGGTATTAGTAAAGTTTAGATGCATGGAAGATGTCATGCATGGACCGGTATGTCTGAGGAAGTCGTAATTGATGAACTAAACTGATAAATCAATATAGAATCTCAAAGGTCCCAACATAATTAGCTGATGTAATATGTTGTTTATAAATATGTTTACACCCCAATAATGGAGAAAGTCATAAGAAAATATAAATCCCCACCATTAACTCCATCGGTCAAAGGTAATGATCAATGTGTTATTTATTTCTAAAATTGGCTATAGAAATCTATTTCAAAATAAGTTTAACCTACTCCGAAGTATCCTAAATGATATAAGGAAAATTTAGTGATACATATCTTTAATAAGACTAAAAAATGTGTGAATGACACAACATACATTATAGGGACTCGTAAAGATCCATCTATATAGTTTTCTAGAAGCTGTTATTATCATAACACCCGATGAAAGGTAATTATGTCCCCCAAGAACCTCTAAAATCAAGGACGCAAGCTCAGAGCATGTACTTAAAAACCTATATGACATGATCAGAATGAACATTAGTCTATTGGAGATATGATATACCGAATGATACTTATGAACCCGATGCCTTCTGTATCCCCTTACAGAACCATGATGTGAAATGATTGTATATATCTAATACGATAGAATGTGGAATCCTATTGAGGCATATTATCTCATGAACATAGAGATTCCTGATCTCATACACTAACAAGGTCCCCCAAAAAGGCAAAATGGATTAAGTTTTTCAACCTTTCTATGATTACCCAAATGGAATCATGAATCCTAGGTGATCTAAGAAATATTATCAGGAAATATATTGTGAAAGTTTCCCATTTCCACTTATGAATAGGTGTAGGTTATAAAATACCCACTATTCACAGGTGTTTGTCTACCACATGATGATATGTGGAACACATAGAAACAAATCGACATATCTATTACTTCATTCTTAACCACCAGTATAGGTGACATACATCACAATAAATCTTTTTATAACTAGTACACACAACCCATATCAATTCAGGTTACTCTCACATCAACTCTTCTAGGAATATGTAGTAACCCATTTGCATCCATGAATGCACAATATCACATTCTTCTCAATTACCTATTCAAAACATGGGTAATCTCTTGAAATACTCTCCAATTGGATAATAACCTAAGAATATGAATGTTTCCTTATCTTTAATATATCCATAAGTGAAGAGGAAACTAATAACAATGTATGTATAGACTATCCATGATGACCATAAACCTCAATGTGCATCTTAGAAAATAGGACCATAAGATAGCACTCGCTACTGGAATCTTTAAAATAATGTGTTTGAGTCCTCCTTCTTAGGTCATTAGTAACCTTATTTCCCTTTCTAGGATAATAATAAATCTCTAAATTAAATGAATGTAGGTATTGACCCCACCTTCATTGGCTAAGATTAAAATCAAGCTAGGAAAATATTTACTTGAGGCTTATGTGGTGTATATACACCAATAAACACTGTCCTAGTAAATAATGTATCTAATAGTGCAAGGCATGAACAACAATGGAAAACAAAAAATCGTGAGTCAAGTAGTTCCTCTTATGTGGGCTAAACTGATGAGAGCCTTACTCCACAACTCGCTCCTCCAACATCTAAACTTCTCTGATCTCGGTACCGGATGCATCCAAATATGTTATATAATGGCTTCCCACCTCTAGAAGAATCATGACCAACATTGATGTCAGTCTGACTTTCAACTTCTAAAATGATATATTATTTGATTCTAACCATATAAACTTCATACCATTCCTATTCAATCTCACAAGTGGTGTTGATGTGTGGTATTATTCTTATATAAAGTACTTGTAATAACCTATAATTCCCAAGACACATCTAATATAAAAGACATCCTTATGCTAATCCCAGTAAACTATAGCTCTAACCTTCTCTCAGTTAACTGATACATCTATCATTGAGATTATATGATCTAGGAAGTGAATCTTATACTTCCAAAAGTATTACATTGTGATTTTCTAATATAACTAATTATCTATTTGTGTATTTTATACAATATTAAAATATTTTTCATCGACGTGTCATGTAGGATAATACACCAAGATATCATAAATGAATACCCCCATAAACGAATCTTAATATGAATGGAAACCCAATTTCATTAGTTCCATGAAACATTTTGGTGCGTTTACAAGACTGAACAACATGATCAAATAATAATACAGGAGAAATATACCATGGAATTATATATGTGAAATATATGATAGTCTAATATGAAGATGATGATATCCCAATATTAGATCAATCATAAAGAAAACCCTTTATCCCCTATGCTAGTAAATTAGAAAATTTATATGGGGAAAGGATACTATTTCATAATTATCAACTGATTCAATTTATCATACTCGACCCTTTAATAGAGGATTCCTTCCTCCTCAGTGTAAAGGATTGCTGAACCCCATGATTAATTACTAGTTTGTAGAAAATAATTTTCTTATAATACATATAGCTACCTCACAAGCACTTGAAACTCAGTATTATCCATCCTATAAGGAGAAATGGATACAATTTCAACTCTAAGAACTAAATTGATTGAAAAATCTACCTAAATATAGATAGGTAAAGAAAGAAATATTTCAAAATATCCTTGAAATGATCTACCTTGGGATGAAAATATCCTTGATGCATTAGCTATTCATCTATATATCAGCTATAAATCTGTACTGTTATCCCACCTAGAAAATAATTATTGGTTCTAGTTCAACTGACTTAAACATCCCATTCACCCATGTGAAAATAAAATATTCCCTGTATTGACATGAAAGTCACCCTTTGGTGATAGAAGTCAACATACTAATGGGGGAAACAAACCAGTCCATCAAATGAATGATGTCAAACCCTTCCATCTTGTGGTAAAAGTGGCTCCATATAATGTGAAACTAACGTATATCAAGGGGGAACTCTATACAATGGAATAAACTCTCTGATTAAATAACCAGTGTAATGTTAAGTCTCATCACACAAAAAATAACTACACATAGTGACCAAGGTTGTCAAAAATAGGAACAAATATAAAGGATAGAGAAGAAATTGTATCAAAAAGATAAGATAATAATGTAGAGGATACAAAAGTATTTCCTTTCATTGTAGATGTTTTGACACTATTCTCTTCAAGTATCAGTTTCACTACATACACCTGTCTAGATCCACAACCATGAGATATATCCGAGATAGCCTAAGATTGTCCGCTCTATTTTCACTATTAGTCTTCTATCGGGATACCTCGATCCTGACCACCGGCTCAACATAAATGACGAGTCATAGTCCATCTCCATGCCTGATGACAAGAAGTTGAACTTTATTATGAATATAGATTTGGTATGGACCCTCTCTCTGTGGATGATAGAGTAAAGGTTATACCAAACCAATAAAGAGGAACCATCATTATTTAATTTTGACAATCAATTGGGCTCCTACCACACATACTCATCATGTTCCCCACCTTCCACTCTATAGATAGATGATATAACTACAATTAATCATGATATAGCTGGTATTCCATTCCTAGGATCCCTCAAAGAATCTCTTCCTACCACCTGACACTACACCACTTAGTTGAGAAGATGAACTTCTCTGTTATGTTACCCCATCTTCCATCAAGTAAAGTTCAATAATACACACACGATTCATTGTTTTAGATATGATAGGATTCATAAATGAATTCAATTATGATCAGATTTCATACATAAGAACATACATAAATATCTTAGTTTTTTATAACTCATCACCTAACTTAAAAGTGAAAATTGAGTGTTCTCTGTAAAATGGGAAAAAAGTCTATGACTGATAAGGTTCCCAGCTCCATGTGTATAAAATCATTGGATCTATCATCCCACAATGTCTCAGGATACAAATAGATATAGATGGATATCTAGATATCCCTCCATGAAATATCCTAATGATGATATATCTAAGAAATAATATCCAACCATCTCTTGGAGGAATCCAAAATTATATATGTACCAATATTCAATTTCCCATCAAGAGGTGTCTCAAGATTCTTCAAAATTTATAGCATGCCCTCTAGAGAAATATCTCTGTCCAAGGGTAGTCAATGCACAAAAAATGTGTGTGGATGATGCCCCTGAAATTCATGTGTCAACTCAACCATAGTTGGGGAAGGTTGTGGGGACCCTTTTAAGTATGCGTAATGTGTAGGAAACCCATATGAAACTGGTAATCTATACCCATATTAGGTATAACAGGAAGATAAAAAATAATGACTACTAGAGTTTCTACTAGTGACCTTGATCAAACCACCTATGGGGCATGGTCATCACCACCCTCATTGTGCACGACTGAAGGTAGTCATTGTGGTATGTCACTAAAAATTCCAAATACATGCCCCAAAAAATTATTTAATAACTACTTGAAATTCTAACATATGAATATGATATATATAAGACTCCTTATATATAATGTAGACTCCTCTAGATACTCCAAAATCTAGGTCTTCTTAATATATAAATCATAAGGAAAAAAGATACATTGGATACTGGCTAGTAGTAAGGTTGGTGAGGGTCAAGGTCACTTATATAAGGAATGGTCCTGATATATAGAGTTCCAATTGAAGTTCATAGAAAAAAACATGATTTTAATTTCAATTGGAATCCCAATTTAGTGGTTACCATTTCATTTTTGAATTAAATTTATATTAAGGCCAGACTCATTTATATATAAAATGTACTAAAAATGGTGAAATATATTGATCATCATTTCCAATTTATGAAGAGTATTAAACTAATAAATTGATGTGTGGATTCAATATAACCACCACCAATTAGATGTTGACTCACTATATAAAATGACTGCACAAATTCATGTAAAAACTAAAAAAAAGACCCAAAAAGGGTTGAAGAAATATACCCATTAATATAAAGGTGGCATTTAATAATGAATAAAAAATACGTTCTGAAGTGACTATGAGAATTCATAATGTGATACTTGTTTTCCATATCATCCACGTGAAAAAATCCATAAACTTATGGAACTTGAATCACACAGTGTATCAACCAAAGGTGAAATCAAGACAACTGTAATAGGAAAAATCCCTAACCACATGTACCATACAACGTGATTTTGATTTTCACTGTATTTGGGTTAGATACTCCTAGGAATAGGTTCAGGGAAAAATCTTTAAATGTCTAATTTCTTCTTCTTACCATCCCATAATAGTAAGGAATGAAATGAAAGATAAGGAGAAGTCCTTTGATACCACTTTGGGATGTACTGACCCAGATGACACTACGTATTTCTCTCAAGATGGTTTGTAATAATGAGTCATGCATTCTTCCCCATTTTCTAGGGGCTACTGACTAGCATCAACGGTATGAGATGGAATAGTGTGGACACTATACCATCAGGATCATAGTAACACTGAGATATCTTAAATAAAAAAATGTGGAATCATAGTACTAACTTGAAACAAAATATAATTCATCCAAACAATATTAGTTATAATAAAATTCAAAGGTATCATCATATAAAAATTTACAAGTTTGTCATGGAGCTATATAGAATAAAATAAATATAAGGAAATAGGTATCCAGTATAGTACATGGGTCAAATGTAGAGAAATCTCAAAAACATGCTCTCCTTATATCATCATAAGATATATTCTCATCATGTTCTGGACTTATTGTACGCAATAATGAATCAAGCATAAGCATGTGAGTGAATTTACCTATCATTACTTACATATTTGTTGTCTTTCAAGGTACCAAAAAGCATCCCGAACAAGGTGTGAGAAATCAATCAGCTGTAAACCACCAAAAATCTCTATAAAAATTCAATTAGATGTAGATATAAAAACGAAATGTGAAACTATGACATGAAAAAAGAGAAATGATAAAATTTATATAGTCCATCCTTTCAAGTAACACTGGTATCTAGAAACCATTTTATAATGGTTGATAATAAATCATTTTAAACCTTAAAAATGACATACGTTTAGTATTAAAGAGTCAGAACTAAAAGGGCCATGTAAACCAAGTAAACTGGATCCATGGAATTTAAATTTAAAAGGAATCTAGGTAGTTCAAGTATGCAGGATCAAAGGTGTATAAATTTAAAGGGAATCCAAGTGGGTCAAAACATATTGGATAAAGTGGTGAAATGTACATTTAATATTAGTGAGTCGAATCCAAGGAGTAGAAATGTCCAAGGAATCCTAGAGGGTTAAATACAAGGAGTATAAATTCCTAAGGCATCCAAATAATCCAAATATATTAGATATATGGGGTTGATTTATCCAAGGCATCCATGTAAGATTGATAATTGGAGTAGAGATGTACAAAGAATCCATATGGGTCATTTGTTACATACCATGAAGCCTCTGTTATCATTATAAAAGATTCATTCACCATTTTATAAATCATTTCATTAATATTTTGTTTAATACATTCATAGTCATATAAAATTTAAAGGATTATCAATTTAATAACATTCATATAAAAATGAAAAGGTTCTTTAAGGTTATTGCAACCTTTAGCTATCAACATTGTTATAATATTCAATTTCCAATTATGTGAAATGAGCTCAACACACCCCAAAGGTCACATATTGCTGGTCAAAGGAAATAAGAAGCCCCATGGTAGGTTGAAGTTTAGGTTAAAATCCTCCAACATTATATAAATTTGTCACAACATGTCATAAACATGAATTTCACATTCAACTCTTGGTTTTATTATTTTTTTATGAAATGCCAAGAAGTAATAGTGTGCAGCTTAATGAAAAAAACGTATAAACAACTAGACATTGGGGGAAAAGGTATAGACCTCCTAGGGGAGCCCATTAGAACACAAAATGTGACATTGTGATAGATCTGAGTAGATGAGGGAAATTACACCATTATAGATTGACCTAGGGGAATGATTGTACTATTTATTCAAAACTAAAAGGAAATAACAGGGTATGACGGTCCATGGTGACATCCCCTATAACATGGTACTAAGATGAAACTAAATTATGGATTGATCTAAGGTCCTATTTCAATTAAATTACCTTTTAGAATGAATTTTGAGAGAGATATGACTTGATAGTAATGTGGGTGTATCAGAGACCTTTTTGTTTTGTGGTTATTGTAGAATACACGGGGAATCCTTGTGGTTGAATCTGAATAAAAACTTATTTAATCACTTGGTTTTCCCATGAATTCAAAGAATATGTAATGGGATTCTATGGTAGTATAGTTAGCATAGGACCACTAGATACATGATTTTAGGTATTATATTTTTTGTTTGACTACCATCATGAAATACACTCTTATACATCTGTACTCATGTTAAATACATGGTGATAATTTCCTGTAGGGATTAAACTCAAAACCTAAATGGGAATCATTATGGTTGTGTATAAATTATGATGATTTATAATGGTAAGTGAATTTCATTAAATATAGAGAAGTAGGTGATGGATCATAATGATCATAGGTGGTACTAGGATTAAATCTTTAGTTATGATGCAATTTTTTATTTTTTTCCCAATAATTCGCATATTATTTTTAACATGCCACCTATGGGGGTGGTGTGTGTGTGGGGGGGGGGGGTTCCTTCATTAATATTTGTTTTAAAACATGATATACATGTGATGATATATTTTTTTAAAACTATTTTATTGTTTCCCTGTGTTATTACTTATTCTTGTCTTAATTATATAAAGGGTGTAGTCTCTCTACTGATGTCATTGAAACCATCACTACTAGGTTGAATCCTCTTGCATATCGAGAGATGTGCATAAATGAATTTTGAAATCTGGATCAAACCTATTGATTTGAGTTGGTTCATTATGGAAAATCCCCATTAATAAAATATTTTCTTTATCATTTTAATAGTAGAAACCATAAAAGTGGGTATAAAAATTTTCAAAATTATTGAATAGAATTCAAAAATATGCTTCTACAAAATAATGGTTATTACACTTTTATTGTAACTTTTAATGAAATAAATGGGCAAAAAACATATTAAATGATATTCATCGAATTTATAATAGATTATCAATGAAATAATTGAAACCAAATTTTCATGAAAACACACTTAAATGAAAGAGTTATACAAATTTTAATAATAACTATGTAAAAAATGATATTTATATACATATTAGTAATCCATAAGAATAAATTAAGTTAATAATTCGTGAGAAAAATTCTTATGAAATTTAATAAAAATGATGTATTACAAAATATTAGAGTCGGTATAATGTGGGATTCTAAAGGTAAAATGATTTCAACCATAAATAAGGACATGGGTTCTATATGTACACATGTTTTACTTGAGGATATTCATTTTTAACATTCATTTTAAGAATTCATTATTCCTAGTTAAAATTTATTTCCATTCACTATAGAGACATTTAATGGTTTATTAAAAATATTAGCTATTTGAAAATCAGTTGAAACATATTCTAAAATGATTTCACATTTTTGAACAAGACCTCTTAAAAGATGATATATAACATCAATGTACTTAATTCTTAAATATTGTGAAAGGTTCATAGAAATAGTAATAGTGGATGATTTATCAGATTAAAATAGAAAAATTATAAATGTAAACATACAAATCAAACGAAATTTCCTTAATCCATAGTGATTTTGAAAAAATCTTACATGATTAAGATAATCTAATTCTATAATTGACAGAAAATAAAGTTATTTATTTAATCGTCATGAAACTAGATTTTATCCTAAAAATGGAAAATTCACACAATATTAATTTTTTTATTTTAAAATGTAAAAACTAAATATCATGGGGGGGGGGTTTCTAAAGCATTGATACCCAAGGGATTAACCTTTAAATATATTATTAGAATCATATGTAAGTGTACCAATTTGTGAAAAAATAATAAGGTTTTCACTAAGACTACCCTTTCATACAAGATTATTTACAAAACATTTCTGCACACTCAATGTGTGTGAGATCTTTGTATCATTTTTAATGAGGGACATAAATTCTCTAATAAGATACGCAAAAGACCATGCCACATTAGTATTATCATAGAGGAAGCTTACCAATAGAATGGAATCATATTCAACAAAAGTGATACGATAATTGTGGAGCTTTTGAAGAGATAATCTATTGAGAAAGGCTCTCACATCTTCCTCAATGGAGATACCTAGACTATAATAAACACTAAATCTAAAACCCATATACCTCATTCACAATTACAAATCCCCTATTTTCACCAGGTGTGAATTAACCATCGACATTAAACATGAGACTAGTGCCTGGAAAACACCACTCAAATCAACTTCCTTGTAATGTATCACCCCTATCTGTAGAATCACTAGTTACCCTTGATAGAAACCCTCTTATAATGGTTGATATATCACAAAATTAAAGAAGATTGACAATTTCCTCAATAATAGAAAAAATATTCACCTCAAGGAAGATAAGTGATCTCAATATTCCTTCACGATACCATTTTCAAGCTTCCTATATCATCCATCACTCAATAGCTAACACCATATTAGAAAACATTGTCTCATTACAACAATACTTAGTCCAATAATACTCTGAAAATTTTAAATCATTGATATTGAAAATCTACATAGTAAAACCCATCTTCTGTATGATGATGTTCCATGAAAAAACCCTACCACCTTCAAACAATAAGTGCCTCATAGGCTCCTAATTTTTTCTCTCCAAAAACTTGTTACATAATGCAAGGTGAATTCAATTTTTTTGGAAGATTCACCTTTGTGGGTAGAGATTTGTTTCACTTGTACATTTTATAACTATTTTACATCAACTAAAATAAGAATTTGAATAGATTTATAATTGAATATATTTTTTCTAGGATAGAATAACAAAATTTTTAAAATACCATTAAAATATTTTAAGGTTATTTTTTTAAAAAATGTAAGTAACATTCCATTGAATTAATTTTAAATATAGAATAAATAAATACTAAAAAAATTAAATAATGAATATAAATATTAAAATATTAAAAAATAAAAATCATTCCACTAAAAGAATCATTATCCTTCGATTTTCTATATTTATAAGAATCTAGTTTAAATGAAATAATTGTGTGTGTGTGGGGGGGGGTGTTTGAAAATTCATAAATATTAATCCCAAATACATTTATTATTTTCTATACATACATTGATTGATTAAAAAAATGAAATCATCCCTTAAAAAAATGAAGCTCAAGGTAAAAAATTAATCTTATTATATGAATCCTTTGAAATTCATTTATATTTAATTCTAACAATTAATTACATAATGTATTATTTGATGATATAAAAAAATAATATCCATATAAATTTGAAGAATCAAAATATCATTAGAACATTTCCAAATGAATAAAATAGGATCAAACATTCCTTTAAAAGAAAGGTTTTTTAAAATAAAATTAAAGAATCTATCACACAAATATCTCATATATTTCATAAGTAAATAATTAAATTTTAAATGATTCAAAAAATTATTAGGATGATTGTTACTTTGAAACACATGGGGCTATCTAACAAAAACTATTTCACAAATAAATAACTTATGAAAAATGATATTCAACTGAATTTATTTTATGAAATGAAAATTTTTATAGGGAAAAACATTAAAATCTTCACATCAAGAAAATAAATAATATGAATATTTATAACAAATTAATTCTTCTAGAAAATAACCTTGTGAATCTAATATATATTATTGTAATATATAAAAATTAATCAATTTGTTTTTTAAATCCCATTTTTTATAGAGTACATGTTATCATATTACTGGTAAGACTAATATCCAAACATTATATCATCTAAAAAATATTAATTAATATTTTATTGATAATATTCAATTAGAATAAATTAATTTCTCCTCAAAATAATTTTCAATGAAATCAAGTTTGAAATCCGAATGAGAATAAAAATTCCTTAACATATTTCTAGTTTTACTTCATGAATTATCTATTCCATTAAAATTATCTAAAGGGGTTTTTCTTTAATATTTCTATTTTATTTCATGTGGGTGACACTCCGCCTCAAACTTTTCATTTTCATTTTTATATAAATTTAATTAAAAATTAAAATAATTTAATACTTATTCAACAAGTTTTAAATTGTTCATATTTTAATTTAAATAATTTTTTGAATGAATTCAATATTTAACCATGATTAATTATTATTATAAACTATATATGAATAACTATATTATGAATAACCAAAAATCATACCTTCATCTAATTTTACATCAAATGTATTTATATAATTTTATGTGTTAGAAAATAATTTGTACATCCATATTCTATAAAATACCCGACTTTTTGTTTTATCCATTTAAAAATTTCATAATGTGATTTCATTAAATTATGTCAAAAATAAATGTATTAGAAATAAAAATATTTTATTATATCCCATTACCCAAATTATATATATTTTTTAAACACATTTAACATTGTTAGAAACATTCATTATGAATTTACATTTTTAAATACAATAAATGAGATTTTTATGTAGTCATAGGGGTTGAAAGTTACCAAAATAAACATTTTCTTCAAAGAATTTTTCAGATTTCATATTGAAATACTCTGCAACATTTCACTTCAAATGGATAATATTAAGTAACCATTTACATTTGAAAAAAAAATTCAATAAGAAGAAAATTTTCAAAAGGACTCAAAAATTTAAGATAGAAAATAAACACATGTATAAATAGATAAATCATAAATAATTACAAAGACTTCCATTTTAATATAGATTTTTGGATGATGAGATAATTTTAAAAAATAATAATTAATTCATATCAATTTTTTAACGACTTTGAGAGATATGAAACTATCGTTATGTCATTTATCATTCACAAGTCATTCAACAAATTATGTTTTATGCATCTTTAAAAAAATTATAGAACTCATTGTTGTTCTGATATATTTTCTAGAGTCCTAAAATTATCATCACCAATTATACCATTTCATAAAATATTTTTTCACTTTATAACAATTAAGATATTAACATTTTGGTTAGAATGTTTAGTAAATTTTAAATAATATGTATTATCTATTTTGTTTTGATAAAATTTCGGATATTCATCATTAAAAACTAATCACGTATCATTTTAAAATTTGAAATGATTAAAATAATTATATAATTTAAAAACAATTATCTAATTATATTATAAACCATTAATATATAATTACTTTAAATGCTAACCTATTTTGAAATTTTAACCTCTCTAAAACTATAGACACCACATTTAGAATTTTCACCAAAAATAACATTACATACTAAAAATTTCGTTAATTATAGGTAAATTAGAGAATTGTATTCCATGTGTTTGGAATATATTCTATCCATTTTATTAGATTCCTTTATTAAACTCTCAATACCAATATCCAAAAAAGTTGAATTTAATATAACTTTTGGAACCCATGCAAATATTGGTCTAATTAGGTTAAAATAATAATGTATGCAGTCAATCCCTAATTTAAAAAACTGATTCATAGGTAAATTTTAGGATAAAGTTTAGAAATAATGGATTTTTTTGGTAACTATGGGATCACAGAAATCTCAAATAATAGTAACTTGAATAATTCCCTTTAATCATACATCTCAAATAGGTAGTTATGGATATACATCATTTTGATAATTTAACAAAAAACAACTTGCATATTTTAGTTAATTGATTATCTTAACCAATACCAATATTATCTTTATTAAATTCTATCATAGAAATAATTTTTTATTATTTTTCATTTCATGAAAATATTATGAATGAATCTATTTTAAGATATAAATTTACATTTTCATCTTGTCAATTTTATTTTAAAAATGAGAAATTTTATTTCTTAAGAATCAATATTTTCAAAATAATAATCAGTATATTTACTATTTTCTATTTAGACAATTCCAAAATCTAAATATATTTTATAATTAATTAAATATGATATAATACTTAGCCTTTAATTATCCTTAATAATTATCTTGTTTTCTTCATCATGAATTTTATTTTTATTCTTTATCTATATGTAAATTTTTTAAATAAAAAAATTATCATTTTAACCTCTCAATTTCACCATATAAAACATAAACAGGTGGTTTTATATAATCTTATTAATTGAATTTAAAATCATATTCACTAACCAAGCTTAAAGAATCCATTATGTATAGATTTTTTAATTCTTTTTCAAAACTAGACTCTTCACTTGAATCTGAGTCCTCAATATAGCTCTGTAGAGATGCAAGTCATATCTTCTACTTGTATATTTTAATCTTTTCAATCTTATAGAATTTAGTTTTTATTTTACTTTTCCACAGGTATTCATAATAGATAAAATTATCAGAATTATTTGATAGAATATTTCATTTTCTTCTACTCTTTCATTCCCATAGAGGATAATCCTTTTTATTTCCTCTTGAGAATAACTTCTTTTATATCATTACTTATTTGACCACTTGAGAAACTTTATAACATTTCTTACACTCTATATATAAATTTGACGTGTAATAAGAATTTTTTTTATTGAAGGGAAATACATTTTCTTTTTATAACTCCCACTTGAGATATGTATTTTATTTTTAATTCAAATTGATATAAAGAGACAATATAGTCATTATTTATATATTTTTTATAATTATTTCTTTCGATAACTATATATTAGTTAAACCCTTAAAATAATTTTCTGAAAATAATTATATTATCTATTAAATTTCCTATGGAATCTAATCCATTAGAAGTTCACATGAAATGAATAAACATTCGATTAATAGTTTCCTCTTCACCCATTTTAAATTATTGATATTTAGATCAATAGATTTTATTTTTTAATATATCATTTCATGATATGTGAAAAAATATATTCTCAAATAGTTTTATAAAAGATATATGATTTAATACATTTTCATTAATTTCAAAGTAAAAAAAATAATTACCTTATATTTTAAGACATAACTAATTGAATTATTACCAATCAAAGTTTAAAGATAAATTTCAGGTAACTTGTATGGTTTTAAATTAATTATTAAATTTTGAATTTGAAGCTACTTAATATATGATTCCTTCTTTTATTTAGAATTACTTTATTCATTACCATAAAAATAGTTGAATTTGTGGAATCCAAACATCATTAGACACTGTTCCATCCATCTAAAAATATTTCTTAATAATGTTGATAATATTTATAAGAAAAATAGATTCTTAAACTGTAAATAATAAATTCATGAATGAATCTATAAAATTGAAGAGTTCCAGATGGTTAGGAATTGATTCAAATTTGTATGGAATGACCTGACCCAAACCCCTGAGTCTATATACGACAGTCACATGATGGATAATCACATGAAATCATACGATCCTCCTTGTATGCGAGAAGCTACCAACTAATAGAGAGGGTTTGGACATCCACTAGGGGAGACTATACCCTCAGTATCACCTCTTTGTAAAAATAATTGTAAATATATATTCTATAAAATTAACATTTTGGAAGAAAAATAATATCAAATGGAATATACGACATATTAGAAATAAAATAATGGATCCCTATGGTGAAATCTATACCAATGTATAAGTACAAGTAAGTTAAGATATAATATTTTGGTATCCTTTAGAGAACATATTTTCATCTATCCATGATCTATGATCCTTGGATCAACCATCTAGCATTGGAAAATTAACCTTGATTAAATCGCAAAACATAATGTGTGACTGTGTGTCAAAATTTACATATGGGGTAAGAGTGATAAAGACCAATAGGACACCGTCAATTCCACCATAACCAAATATGAATATATATAATAGTTTTATTACATGAAAACAATCAAAGAACGAGGAATAAAAACAATCACTCACTGAGAACCCCCATGCTAACCAAGACACTATAATCCCCAATTTCTCCTAATTTAGCTCTATTATAGTAGGATATAAGGAAATTTTATAGTTGATCACAACTATCCTCAAGGTTTTTGATAAATATATTATGTTCCTCAAGTAATGAAGTGGGAACACTACTTGGTATCTATATGGAATTATGTTTCGAAAAGTTCTTTGGTTTCTTTAAGTCACTAACTTTTATCCAGTACATAAAAATATCATTCTCCAACCCCATGCATGGGTATTTGTTCATCATCATCTCATGATATGCATGATCCCTCTCTATAAGTAAATTTTCCATGAAATACCACCTTTTATATATACGAAGAACCAACATCAAAATGGAAGGTAACACACTACATTGATGAGAATTATAAAATAAGAATAGCATTGGATCATGATAAAAACATTATAATCATAAATAAAATGTGAATCGACCTTAATATTGGTAACAAGACACTCTAATAGTTATTACAAAAAAAATGATCAAATATGGGTGTCATAAAAATAAAAAAACAATAATCATTAGTCAATAAAAAACTTCATTCAAAAAAAGAGGAACTATATAAATAAGAGAATTAATATTCCTCAGATGGTAAGAAATTACCTATTTCATGGTTGTTGAAGAAAAACTGTAATATTTGTCAAATTTATGATAAATAAACATGGTTCACACTCATAAATAATTAAATAACTTATTATGGATTTCTATTTTGGTACTAATTCATCATGATAGAGTTTAATTATAGTTTCTCAATAAGAATCCATGTATAGTTTTTGATTCAAGAATAACATAACTTACAATTTCAATCAACAGATCCTAATATTAGGAATTTCAGTTATATGGATGCAAATTTACCAAATCCATCATTTATAAAAAATCAAATCCTGAATTATTCATTGTTTCTAGAAGATGACCCCAGTTCAAAATAATAATAATATATGCACATTTGATATGTTAATGAAAATGAGATTCATGGTGTGAATATGAAAGAAGATAATCTCATGATTATCATTATAAATATTCCTTCTAAAAAATGACCCAATTATTTATGTTCGACATTAGAATAAAAAATTAATTAATTGAGAAAACAATTCTCTATAAATATACCAATGATTCATCAATTAATTAATATTCTATCATCATTTAGACATCTAGAAGATGTTGTGGAAGTATATTCATGAAGACATACTCATATAACATTAGTTTTTTATATTAGATCTATATTATATAAAAATAGAATGGAAACATGACATATCATCCATATATATATGAATAAAATTAGAGATAATCATGGGTCCTTCATGGAAAAAATTAATCTAGAAATGATCCATTTTATCTAGAAATGTGGAAGAACAATTTGGAATATATCTAAGAATACCTTACCATTCTAGCATCAACAGATGATTCTAATGATTGAGTAATGGAGTTAATTATGAGAGTTAAAGAAGAAACATTGGTGGTATCATATTAGAATTATCTTTATTTCAGTTATAATTGGTCTATTAAGTAATTATCAAACTCGGTGGAATTAAGACATGTGGGGTAAATTTGATGTACCCCTAGATTAGGTGCATCAACCAACCATTGAGCATCATCAGCTAGTCAGGGGTACCACCTGTTAGTTAATATAAGTAAAATATATTTCTATTGTGCAATAAAAATTCAAAAAATTATTAATTGGAAATAAACTAGTTATTTCTTCAACATAGTCTAATTATTCGGTCTATATATTCTTGTCAGTGGGGTTATTATAAAAATATAGACCTACTAGAACCCCACTGGCTGGTCGGTGTCCATTTTCTTACTACCTGAAACTCATTCCATCATTAACTCTTTATCAATTGATTCATAGTGCATTAGTCAATAAAACCAATCCCATTTAAAACATATCGTAGGGAATAAAAAATATATAATGGATATTTTCAGAAACTATAACACCTCTTTTTCTAAACAAGTGTGGATGTTTTAATTTCCTCCTCTAACGACTTCTCCACCTTGTGAAGTAACACAATGTTTATTCTAAAAAACCCCTATCCAATGACCAAAAAAATTGAAACCTCCCTACCATGACTCATTTAGGATACATCAATGATTCCATTAAATATATTAATATACTATCATACACCCATGAATGACTCTCTCTCTGTCTCATCTACAATGTACACCCAGTGCTCCATGCATGATGTTTCATGCTCTTGAACAACCTCCACACTATCGATAACATGTGATGGATCAAAAATTAATCACATGTGATATGACACATGAATCACTTTTTTCATACCTCACTAATTATAAATTCTCACTCAGTGATCTTGAAGGCTCTAACAAAGTTTGATTCTAATTTTCCCAGATTCCCTAAAATATAGTGGTTGAACAGAGGAGCTTCTCTTAGAAAGACATGATAACCTATGGAAAAATTAAAATGGTTGCTCCAATAGATAACATAAAACCTATGAGGGATCTGTAAAATGATATAACTCTTCTAAACCAGCTTCACTATCTCGATTGTCTTCTATATTATACTTCACCACACAACAACTGATTCACTCACATCATGAAATCAGAGATGTAAGTGACATGACCTCTCACATAGAACCACATAAGTTTCCATTTGAATTGAATCCTAGTAATTTTTTTTATGTAAACTCAAAAGAGTCTAGGTGATCATCCTTTGATCATTTAATGTCTATAAAATATTCCCAAGTAATATTCTCTAATATGAGTATATTATTCTTGGATTGTCTATTGGTGGAGGTATTGTACATGAACTTAATCATAACTAAGACACTTAGGAATTATTTAATCAATTATATATCTAAAACATAAAACATCAATATATATCATAAATTAATCTTAGGGGAACTTTATATAATGTTATATCTCATTAAGAAACAACTATCCCAAACCATCAACTGAATGAGTCTCATAAATCCAAAAAAATAAGGAACTTTACTTAGAAGATTAAAAATCACCGATTTTGTGGAAGGAATCATGGTGGTCCTAGGAACCACCATAAAAAAGTCCATATTGATGTCCTCCCACTTCCCCAATGACATAATAAGTGGATATAATAGTCTATGAGGACCTTGTTGACCATCATTTTACCATTTGTAGGTAAGGAATCAAAAGATAGTAAAAATGATGTCCTTATTCATCTATTGAAAATAGAACAACCCCATGATGTTCTGGTACATTATTGTCACTCAATAATGAAATTTCCTATAAGAGGAATGAAATTATATTATCTTATTGTACCTTTTTAGCATGGAATAAATCTATCCCATGCAAAAGGATCATATCATCATCGTCAAATGAATATCTGGGTACCAAGTCACCCCCTGTTGCATATTCCCACATCACAACCCATTTTGTTTCAAACACCTTTTCAGTCAACACCTATTCTACTATAGAAGTTTCAACCATAAAATGGAAATATTTCATCGATCCCTGATAATTGAAAGCATCCATCCTCCCATAAGTTAACAAAATCACCAGGACCCAATAATCATCATAAGACTGTTCACCATGATCTTGAGCTAAATGTATGTTATGGATAAGTAAATATTCAGTGAAGTTATCCTAACATATATCATATGAGAACTATAACTAAAATTTATATAGGTACTCTACCCAAAATCTCTATCATAAATTGAGTTCCAACTATATTAAAATATTTCAATGTAGTTTTGATTTATATAGACAAAAATCATCTCACTGAAGAGATAATTTTCCAAAACATCAAATCTTGGACCACAGCTTCCAGCTCTATGTCATTAGTAGGATAGTGTTAATCATGGGTTCATAGTTTTCATAACCAAAAATTTATTAACTCTTCTCACTAGATTAATAATAATTCCAAAAAAATGCATAATTAATCTCAATGTATGGAGAAGATGATCCCTAGATTGGGATGTTTCAAAACTAGATTAATATTCAACCTCCAGGTTATCTCATGAAATAAATTTTCAAACTAGTCTGACCACTACAACATTAACCCCTTATTTTACAAAAAATCCATGGTGACTAATAAATGGGAAAATTCTTTGATAAAACATTTGTATTATTCAACTAAATCTAAAATGCAATTGATTATTAACATTTTATGATGACATATCCTTAATATCAATTCTTAGAAATTCATTGGGAATATGGATATAACTTTCTTAGACACCATATACCCCAATTATTTATCCATAAAAATATAGTATTTACTCTTTGACAAGTTAGCATAATGAAAATGTACTCAAAGAGTACTGAGGTCTATCTTGAGATGTCTGACATTTTTATCTATAGTTAGCGAGTATATAAGGATTTTGTTACTGAAAAACATTATGAATGAGTCAATATATGGGTGGAAGAAATTATTCTTTGGATAAATGAACAGTAAGGGTTCCATTCTCAATGAAAACCGAATCACAAGTTACTCATACAACCGAAAACATCTTTAAAACATAATGTTAAAAATATCCTCATCTCTAAACCAAAACTCTTGATATTCCTATCAAATATAAATCTTGTAGAATCACTATAATACTTATAAATGACAAAAAAATGTTATTTTTGTTGAAAAATGGCTATATATTCTTCACCATATTCTGATTCATCTTTCTATAAGCAATAGAGAGTCGAATATTTTCATCCCCCTTATTAGCGAACAAAACTAGTTCACACCCATGGGGATGTTTATGGACTGATAAATCCCATACACTCCATTTTCTCAAGATATACCTTGATCTACATCAAATTAGTTGGAATAATATGATATGTTTGTATCAAAATGAGATGTGATGATAGGATGATATATGTCTTGATGTATAATCCTCAAACATGGGCTCAGTATGTCTAATAAATTCTTTTAAGAATACATATTGATTGACATACATGACAAGAAGAAAATACAAGGGGGATTCTACTGATGCTATTGAAATAGACAAGGCCACCATATATTATGTTACCATCAAAAGATAGATAATATTCAAAGAAACTATACATAGTATTAGTTCTCATTCTCTAGTTATGGAATTTATCCATCTCCTCACTAAATAAAAAACTATTATTCTCTGAATGAAATAAATGTTTTCATAAAATATTTTCAACCAGTTTACATTGATAATTAGATAAAATATTATTATCTACAGTATCATAAATTCAAAAATATATCCATAACCATCGATGAATATAATCTACTATAGGAATAACTGATGATGGTCCGCTTGCAGGACCAAATATTTGTCGAGGAATGTAAATCATAAGAGAACTTGTTCAATAGGCCATGTCCATATAAATTTCTATAGATAAAAAGGATTATAAAAAACTAATATCAATTATTGTAATTAATAAAGTAGAGGTGATGAAATATTTTCCTTGAATATTAGATGGTCTCTCACCACCATCTACACGAGTTTAGTCCTATGTATAAACATGACATGACACAACACCATGACCTTGTCCCTAGGATGCATGACCAATCATAGCCATCCGTTTATGTGCATACCACCAAGTACCTGGGGTAGATCCTTAGGCGATAGATCATATCTATCATACACCATTTTGAGACATTTATATCGAAGATCTATGAAAAACCTGATGAATATGGATTATCATTTGACAATATAGATAAGAGATTTTATTTATTATGAGAAACTTTCTATAATGTCTAACACTCACATAGTTGTTACACAATAGAACTCCTCTTGAAGTAAATGAAGAAGATATAATATATTCCACCTTCACACCACTTACCTGATACATGTCACGATTCTTCCCCTTCTTGGTACAATAATAGTAACTCATCATAGAAGAATGACATCCACCATCCGAAGAACCTATTGATAAAAGAAGACAAACTGCTCGATCCTCATCTAAGGCCTTCTAGATAGAAAATTTCCTATGAATAACTTATGAGTATATCACTAGGTTTAAACTACGAAATTTCAATTTAATTTTGTAATGATGTTTGATATAGAAATTCCATTCCATATGTGCCTCATTTCCATCCAAGATAACAATAGAGTATAGCATATTTGTGAAAAAATAAGAGGATAAAGATAGTATTATAGAACCTGATTCTATTTCCATGAAATCCGATTCTGGATCAATCTTTTATGTGTAAGGGATAAAATAAACATTGGAAATGTAGCTGAATTTGTCTCAATTGAGATCCTAATGAATTCTTGTCTTTCCCATCCTACCCACCACCATCTAGAGGGTCTACCCAACATGAAAATATCCAACTTCACCATATGATCCTTAGTTGTCTAAGTGGGATCAATCACACCTTGATTATTTCAATCGATTCCTATGTATCTTGTGGTCCTTCATTAGCATGTATGTCTGGATGATGTTTTATCATAATGTATCAAACATAGAAAACTATAAAAAACAATTCCTTTACACCATGAATATGAACAAACTGATGGAATCCTAGATAAGGTGGTGCTATATGTTATAGCACTGGAGTCGGTGTGGGGGTATAATATAGTGTACCCTCTTACATAGAAATAAATGGAATACGGTATTCCTCGCTAGAGTGAAAACCATGGCGCAAGTCACTCAGTGGTCCCGTCAACCAACTATAAGGTGACATATTCTGTAACATGAAGGGTAACAATTAAGACATTTAAGACTTATGGTAATCCATCTATTTCATAAAAAAAATGTTTCCCTAAAAGACCACCCATAAAATTTTATATCCCCCATATAATTGACATTGGTCTCTACCACTGCACATTAGTCACAATCACATATTTTCGTTGAACATAACCACATATTCAAGTTTTACTAATTAATTACTGAATATATATATGTATGTATGTATGTATGTATGTATCACAGTAACACAAAATATCACTCAATCAAGGAACAAAATTCATTCTAAAACAAATAGATTAATTCATGTAATTAAATAATAAAACTAATATGTAATAAAAAAAGACGTATACAAATGGAATGTGATCCAACATGCCTAGTCATGATTCCTGAATGCACCCAAAATTTTTATAAAACTATAAAAATAACTATGCATTTTTTAATATATAGGTTCATTAAGCATATGCTTTCAGGATACAAGGAAACTCCCCTACTTGAGTCTCATATACTTATATCTTTTAGACAATTTTCTAGATTAATCAATAATAAATTAAAAAAATTGATCCTTGATATAATTTTTTAATTACCTGATATGGACCAGCAGGTCATAGATAGAGAGTCACATGACCACATGTGTGCTTCTTTATATGCAATAGTCTACCAACTAGTATTGAGGTTCTAAAAACTGTCAGTAGGGAGATGATACCCTCGACATAGAGAACCGTGAAAAAAAAAATAGTAAATTAATAAAAACTATGAAAAACAATGAAAAAGAAAAGTAATGTCAAATGGTATAACTTTTATATAAAAAAAATAAACAAATATCAACAAGGTGGAAGTTAAAACATGAGTATATATGCAAGAAGGTATGTAAATAAAACACTGTTATCTACCAGAGTAAACACTTATACTTTTTCCAAATAAATTCCCCTTACCACAAAAATCTTCAACAATCGTTTTCCCCTTTGTTAGATAACTATATATGATGTCTCTAAACACATCAAAATTCATGTATAGAGTTTTAGAAATAAAACACAATATAATACAGAAATTTCTTCCTTAAACAAACAAGCACATGTATAGTATGTGTATTAAATGATAATAATAAATGGACAAGAAATAATAATAATCACTTAATGAGAAATCAGGTTCTTACGGAGCCATCATGAGCGCTTGTTGAAAATGCATCAGATTCATGTCCAACAGATGGGTGATGATATATGAAATAATCAGATCTGGGCACAAGGTATTTAACATGTCCCTAGATATCCTTAAGGCATTGAGAGGACAAGCTACCCAGTATCCACAAGGCATTGAGTTTCAAAATATTCCCAAGTATCATCAAGGCATCAAGTTATATCCATGCCATAAGGATATCATGCTCTTACATGGAGTATAGGTTTACCATCATCATCATCAGACACGATGCATGATATCCCTCTAATTGTAAATATAACATGATAATACACCTATCAAAAATTCCAAATTGACTTCTAAGAAATATATTCCATAATACATTTAAGTGCATGAAAAAACAATAATACCATGAAATATTGATGAAAATAGTAGCATAATATAGAAATATATGAATTAAAATCAAGAATGGTAAAAAGATACACTAGAAATAATTCAGAAATATGGATCATATATATGAATCAAAACAACACACAAAACCAAAAATAATCCCCATAAATCTAGAAAAAATATTCATTCAAATAGATTTGGATCCATGGAAATAAGATAATCAAAGGGCCTAAAATTATAAAGAACTTCTTAGACCACAATTTGAAAAGAAAAACACCATGGTTTGTTAAAGGATCATGGACTTACCATGTCATACACCCATAGAGAATGAGATCAGTCATCAAGGATAATTTTCTCAATTCTATTTCATCAAAAATTGGTGTAGAAATATTTTTATAGAAAAATATATATCCTTATAATTATTCTATAATTTCATACCATATAATTGCTGTCAATATAACCATATAAGATGTTTTTCAAAGGTTGGTATTTTAATCAATTAGAAACACTATCAAAAAAATACATGATATTGAATTCATCATTGATTGTTGAATAAATACTTGATACTTTACATTGATCATTGATTCATCCCCAATAAATCAATATAATGGTCTTTTTTGATGAAAATAAGAAATAATAATATCTGTATATGATCATTCTAAAGAATCTTACTAGGAAATATCAATATTCTTGATATTTCTATCTCTGTTCACAAATAACATTCATCATCATGTTTAATCCTCTAATAATCTACTAATCATAAAAAATGGATTAAGGATTTATCACTATTCGTCCATCAATAAAATTTTAATAAGATTATTAATGAACACATACCAAGAGAATAGTCAATATTTATGGTATATATCAATTCGGTTAAGAAATGTTTTCAACATTCTAGATATTTGATGTATTTATTAATAAAGAGAAAAAATGTCATTGGTTATTTACGAAAATACACATATAAACCCAATATTCATGCTCATATAACAAGGATGAGGAAGGATTTCACATGAATCTAAGAGGTTATTAGAGTTATAGTGTCATAAGATTATTCCAATGGGGACAGAGTTAGGGGACTTGAATGTGTGAGTTAAGGAGGAACTATGGGAGTTCACATATTCATATTAGGTACTTACAGTTTTGAATTCAGTTATATATGATTTTCAAAATGTGTGGAATTAAGACCCTCATGTTACATTTAATACACCAATGGAGTGGGTATGTTAGTTATCCAGTGGGCCTCACCATGTTACTTTTGGAACATCCAGCTAGCCGATGCATGGACACCGGGGGCTTAAAGGCTCCAAAAAATCTTGTCAGTGGGGTCTATAGAGAAAATAAGACCCATTAGAACCCCACTTGTTAGCTGATGGGTTCCACTGACTATAAAGTGTCTATTTTCTAGCGAGCTCAAATCCTCCTCCCCAAAGCTCTTCCACATCTGGTTCCTAGAAAATTAGTCACTAAAAATAATCACTTTCACAACACACCATATGGATGAAAAAAAGTGAAAGGGGAAATTAATAACCTTACCATATCATATATCAAACTAGAAATGATGTTATATCCTTGTCCAAATATGATAATGACCTAGCACTCATGAGGGGATAAGGTGAATTAACCACTCTTTAAAATTGAAAATATTTAACAAAGTAATGTTAGTTTGAGAAGAAAATAAAAAAAGTGAAATAATAATTTGTATAGTTTTTTAGATCAATGTGACCTCATATACAATCTTCATAATCTCAATGAAAGAGTAAGAAACCCACCAAATGGCATGACTATTGAATTGATTCACAACCGTTTATGGTGATCTTTCACATGTGGAGGATCAACCATGATTCTTCATTTACCTCCCCTAGAGGATCAACATAGTAAGTTACTTTTATAGTTATGTATGTGGTATCATTGACTTTTATCTAAACCAAGGATGTCATGAAAAACTCTCCTTTTACTAGAATAAGGTACAGTTTTATAAGAATTTGTATGGGGAAGTATAACTCGACACAGAGGCCCTTATTTTGAATGAAAAATATTAGAAAACATTTCACACAAAAATGGTAGAAAAATATAGTACATTGGAAACCATATATATAAGGTGATATTTATGAATTTCAGAGAAAACCGGATCACATATGGAGAAAATAATGGTGAATTATGATGTCTAGCTATAGATTATTCTTGGTGTTGTCATCAAAATATGTAAAATTAATGTATCCTGGATATTCTAATTATTAAATCATTGGATATTAATGAGATAATTTTTTCCGACTCTATTTTTTTGGGTTACTTCAAGAAAAAAAATACTCCTATAGTTATAACATCATGCACAGACACTTGAATATTCTACCTGTTCCATGTCTACTTTACCGATGTAATAGTTTTTCATGTGAAACAAATAGAATAATTTATAGATAATTGATATTTATTTCATATATAATTATGCATCGGTAATTATTTCATAAATGAGAAAAAATAATATTCAGGTCAAATCTCATTGATAATATATGAACGCAGTAATGATTTGTTTAGTGGAACTCATTATGATGAGTAAAACTTTAACAGGGAAATAAATATTATAATAAGAATAAATAATAATGTCTTTGAAAACTCTTATAAATTGTGAGATACTGAATCTTTATATGGGAAAAAAATAAAATTGTAATCTTACAAGTTCCATGAATGTTGTGTAAATTTTTTAGATGTTTTATCCTATATGGTGTTCATTTAATTATATAAAAAAATTTCAAATAGTTTTTCATAGAATATACATAAATAATAAACAATTAAAAAATGTATATCATATAAATTGACTAAAATGAATATGAATGAGATTTAAGTATAAAAACTAATAAAATAGAGCACACAATGTTTTTTTTATAAAAAACTATGGAATTATATTATAGTCATTCTATGTTGGTTTAATTTCATATAAGAGGGATCCACATAGTTGTAATTCATAAAATACATGTTTTAGAAACATTTATTATCTACGTATATGAAACCATATAAGTATATATTTCATGTAATTATAATTTTCAAAACATATTCACCACATTAGGATATGTTCACATAAGTATCATTTTATGTTCAGTCTAAAAATATAATTATCATTATGGAAGGATAAATTGAAGCATAAGTATGGTACTTGTATGAATCATCGCATAAGGATAACATTATGAATTTGTAATGATAATTCTACACAAACCATTCATATAAAAAAATTATTTTTTCATATGGATAATTTTGTGAGGATTATTCCCAAAACTGTAAGGATCATTCTTAAATCCACAAGGAAAATTTCATAAACAATAATGTTAATTTACTAAATAGAGAAAATCATGTATATGAGTTATAATATAACCTATCTAGATAGGATTTTTTTATCAATATTCTATTCAAAATACACATAATTAATTTCAAAAAAAAAATAAAGTATAAACAAAATCAATAGTATTTCAACAACATTAATTTTTTTTCTAGTATTACAATAACAATAAAAAATTTGAAACAAATATTTTTTCATTAATTAATTAAAAAATAATGTGAGGTATTTTCCATTATCAAAACATGATGAAGTGTAAAGGATCCAATAAACAACTATTACTTCTGCAACCATCATATCTGATATCACCACCTCCATGTAAATAGCCCGGTAAAAAAATATAGACACCCACCTAATGTAAAGGGTCAATACAACATTCCATGTATTTTATTTTTAATGGAACATTTGAGAGTACCTTATCCATATAAAATTATTACTCAAACAAATTAATTCAATACAATATCATTGATTGATCATGTTTCCCAAGACTATACATATATTCTATATTAGACAATTTTAAAAATTTAGTAGTTTTTTAACAAATAAATATCCTAAAACCATCCAGTAAAGGGAACTCATATGGACCAGTTATAATAATAGACTTACTCTACTTATATTTTGGACCATCAAATATGAACATTAAAAACAATAACTTATGATATAAGTGAATTACAAGAAGATTAAGGATTCCATTTATCTTCCCAAGATACTCATCTACCTTATGGATGAATTACTCCCCTCAATGGATAAGAGGATTTGAATTATGATACTTATAAACCCAATCATTATATTATTTTTAGATATAATTAACACACAATCTTATGAATTAAAACAAGAGTGAGGAAGTGATAAGTAAGGCAATGTTAGAATAAAGGGTTCTCATGTGCTAAAACACCCACAACATCCTATTTATAATTCATTGAGACTCATCTGTGAGAAATAAATCCAAAACATCCTAAAATATGAAATATAGTGAAAATAAACATCAATATTTACAATAATACAAAAAATTGATAGAACTAGAAATGATACCAAAAAAGCCTCATTTTTTTTCATAATATCAATCATTTTTTAGTAAAAAAATTACTAAAATATAAAAAATAAAACCCTTATAAAAAATTGTGGGTCTTCTCCTTTGTATAAAAATATTTTTTTTCTATAAATTCTATAATTTTATATTTAACTATATATTTCACTATATGTTAATAAAAATAGGAATGATAAATAATAAATTTAATAATAATAATATATAAATTATAAAACCCCTATCAAGATATAAAACTCTTTAAAATTAATTTAATTAAATTCATTTTCAAATAAACCAAAAATTCTATTTGATTGTGCTTAATAACATTATAGAAAAATCCCTTCAATGTAAAAATTTATGTAAAATATTTTTTAAAATTATATTTCAAAATCACCACAAATAACTTTAATACACATTTTATAAATTGATTATAAATAATTATTATCATTAGAATTAAATATTTATTCAAATCATTTAAAAATTAATTGAAATTAAACCAATTTTGGATGAAAAAGATTTTACAAAATATTATTTTAAACAAAGAACATATTTTTATATTAAACACAAAATAATTAACATAAAAATAACAAATAATCCCAAATAAACATCATTACTAATTTTATGGATTTATATAGATCTCCCCATGTAGATAATAAATAATAAAATTAAATGTCTTAGATCCGTCAGAAATGTAATCATACCAAAAAAATACAATAAATAAACAAAAATTATATTGGTTTTTCAAATTAAAATCATAAATATTTCAAAAAAAATATTGATGTATTAATAGAAATCATTGAATGATAAATATGATAATATGACCCATTTATAATTCCACATGGTCGACATGCATGTTCTCCCATACCATATGCAATCCATAAATGGATTATTGGGCTCTCCAAATCACGTTGAACATTCCACATGAATATTGTACATCTAGAGAAAATATACTATGAGATTCAATGATGCATAAAAAATTATAATATTCCTTTTTCAAGTTCATTAAAATTATAATTAAAATGCACCTTAAATTGAAATGAAATATCTTGGACATCCCAAACTAACTATTTCCTCTTCATGAAAAGTGGTAGCTAGACACATTATTATAATATATTCATTAAATTCTTATTATTCTATATCCTACTAACAATATAATCATAAATTAAATATGTTAGTCTATTAATCCATTTTTTTCAAGAAATAAATTGATCTACCCCCACCCAAAAAATATCTTGAAGCATTTTTTAGATTTCCATGAGAGGGAAAATAATTTTACTTATCCATATATTTTCTGATTGAATTATTTTAGTCGCAACCATAGTCTAATATACTAGAATTACAGGCTATTTTACTACATATAAACTATATATAAGAAAACCCATCTAATAGGATCAAATTGTTTAGTATTATTGGGAGACTATATTAGTGAATGATTATGATATTACATATCAAATTAGGAAAGAAAAAATATAGTGAAATATTTATTATTTATTCTAATATAATTTGAAAATAATTCATATATCCCATCATGATATCTTATAAAGTGGGAAATATTAATGATTTTTCTCATATGATAAGTAATAGAAAGATGAAAACATAATCTACCAATGAATAAATAAATCATGAATAATATGGTTTAGATAAACAATAAAAAAAATATTCCATATAACTAAATCCTAAAGGGGGATTATATCTTGGGATGATATAATATAATAAATACACTCATGGATAAAAATAACCAATTTCATAAATATGGAATTTATAATGTGAGGCATTATAATAATAATGTTGAGTCTTATTTCCAAGACAACATAAACATACAATGAATGCATCGTTCAAAGAAATCATAAACAATGTTGTATGCTTAAAAATACATACATTGGACAGATTATCTCATAAAACATATTGATGCATCAAGTGGTTGTAATGGTTCTATACCATTAAATAAAATGTAAAACTAATTCATCATATGAAATAAATGAATAAAATTTCAATAAAGAGCCATAAAAAATTAATATATAAAACTAGAATAATATATATTAACATTTTCCTTCATAAATCATAGGATAAAGATCATCATAATCCATCCAAAGTAATTTGGTAGATGATATAATTATATTATATCCCCAATTAAACAAAATATTCATAAAATGATAATTAAATTTATAAAAATAATATTAATATATAATTCAAACAATTTTTGAGGAAAAAATAATTTTCTTTTTGAAATCATTTATTTAAAATATAAAACATTTTATAATATTTTAGAAAAAAATTTCATTAAAAAGAACCATAGATACATGTAAATGAATATTCAAGGAAAATAATAGTCATAATGGATAGGAAATTCAATCATTTGGTAAATGTTAAAATAATTATTTTGTTAATATCTAATGTAAAAAAGCCAATTAGTTTGAAAATTACAAGAAGATTTCTTTTAAAACTTTTTTTACTTTAAACATGGGTAAAAATTTCATTGACCAATATTTTTAGAATATTAAAAAAATTATTAAATTTTTTAATATAATATAGATATGAAAGAAAAATATTCCTAAAATAATAGAAAAAAAGATTCATTTTTCCTTAAAAATATTCATTTTCACTTTTAAATATTTAGAGTGATGCAAATGAATGGAAAAATTGTAATTTATAGAAATCGCTACAAGGAAATGAAATATGTGGTGTTTAAGAAAAAAAATATCACGAAAATACTCAAGTAAAAACATTAACATAAACAATATTAAAAAAGATTATTTTTTTAATGAACACTTATTATAACTTTGTATCTATTATTTATTAACAATATTTCATTATCTTCATCCTTTCCAGTGTTAAACACTTCTTTTTTCATATGGGGATCAATAAGTTATGGTCCATTAATTTTTATTATGGTTAAATAATATTCATAATGTTATTCTGGATTTAAATATATTATATACTCATTATATGAAAATATAGATTCTTCTTAGTATGTTTTATTTGAAAAATGAATTAAATCACTATATAGAGGTGTTAGTCCACACGTACCCAAAATCAACACTAACATTTCATATAAGGTAGGTGGTTAAGAGGGTAAAATGTGTAATCTAATTCCATAATCTCAATTATGTATTAAATATCATATATATTCCATAATACAATAATTAAAAAATCTATTTACAATGGGGATGAAAAATGAATTACACTTCTATATAGAAATAAGAGGTCATACGTACACACGAGAAATGTTTTCATTTTAAATTACATAAAAGGTGGTTTAAATTTTAATCCCCTGATGATTATAATATATACGTGTATTGATGATATTAAATTTGTTATATTTTAATGGATACAAAATATTTAACAGAAGTATAAAAATAAATAAACATTGAAGGAGTCAATAATGACGATTAACTGGTCATTGAGGGACCTCATTTGGATTAAATATTAAGACTTATTGGTATGTATTTTGAGGAGAAAATATCATATAATTCATATAGAATATGTTTAGTAAGGTACTCAGTTAGTTCATGGTTACACTTCGTGGCTCAAGAGGTCTGAAGAAGTGAGGATATTTGCTTCCCTTTTAAAATTGAGGTGGGTGTCACTCGTGTTATTTTTTGAGATTCTAAAATAATAAAATATCATATTAAATGTCAAGTGGATCCAAGGAAGAGAAAAATTCATATATAAGAAGTTTTTTTTTGAAAAATATTCTAAAATATCTTTTACCAACTATTTGGAGATATTTTAAGCCTTATCTTATTATTGAACCCACTTAAATCTAATTGAACCTTAATAAAGATAATATAAATTTTACCATGATAATTTATTTATGTAAGAAAAAATTAATGGGGACTTCTACCAAAATATTAACATAGTGAATATTATGGTGAAATAAATCTTCTTTAGATTATCATTTTATACATATATAAAATTACTTTTAATATAAGATCACAAAATTCATGAAAAATTATTTTTTAAATAACTGATTTAAGTATAAAATTTTTTACATTATAATCATGTAAAGAATTATAATTTATATTTTTATTCATTAATTTACAACAAATTTAATTTTTGTATACTTATGGATCCATCCAAAATCGATGGAATGATTTTAACTAAAACATTATATGAAGAGACACAAATATAGTTTTTTATTTGATAAAAATATAAATTATGTTCAGGAAAAAATATTGGGTTTCAAAAATCAAAATAATATTTCAATATTCAAAATCATACTCACTAAAAAATATTTGATTTAACTATGTTTTTATATTTATTAATCCACTCATATATCATTATAATTTCATAAAATCTATTGTATTTTTAAAAAAATTTATTTTCACTATTCAGAAAATAATTAACTATATTAGAAAAATATAAAAATATAAAAATATACCCCTATTACAATTTTGACATGATGATTTCAAAAATCATACTCGATTCTGAAATTATAATTCCTGAACATGGTTGTAATTGATAATAATATTCATTCCAAACATATAATAAAAACAATTTTGAAGAAAATATTTTTTTGATGAATAAAATAAACTTACCAAAAATGAGTACTTATTTATTAGGAAATAATAAATAAATTTACATTTTTTAAAACCACTATACATATTTTTCAAGATTTTTTCATTATTATTCATACTCTATAATTCATAATTAAGTGATAATGACCAAATTTAAATTAAAATATTATTATATTATATCATTGGTTGCTTTCTTCTCTTTATTGGGTTTTAATAAAACTATCAATATTATTATTTAATTTAACTAAATTATCATAGTGTTATAACTTTACCCAATAAAGTAATTAATTAAGATGGGATATTCCATTTGTAAATATGGAATGATAATTTATTGAAGTTGGACAGATCATGTAAATTAATAAATTAATTTAAAATATGCTCAGTGAAATGAATCATAAAAAAGTTAAAACACTTAATAATAAATATAAAATTGACATAAATTATTACTTTTTATCAATGAAATAAAGGTAACATATATTTAATATCAAATTTATTATGTTATTTCATTAGTAAAATAGAGATGGTTTATATGGAAAATTACATGAGTTGTAACAAAGTAAACAATGAAAAGAAAAACCCAACATTCTCATCCTAATGATAATAGACATAAATTTAAATACCAAAACCATAAATAAATATACTTTTTTATGTTTTAATGTGTTTTTTTATTTTTTTTAAAATTAACCTTATTTTAACTGATGTGTAATGACAAAAATATTTATGAATAAAATTGTCTTTCTAATTGAATTAAATTCCATATTATGTATAATGGTTATAGAAAACATATGAACGACATTGCTCAATAATAATATATCCTATAAATTTTAAAATACCATTATGTATCAAAAAAATTGATGAAATAACTATTGACTGATGATTATATGATATGAAAAAATTCAGATTAATGATAAATCCAATTGAAGTTGAAATTTGGAGAAACGACCTATACATGGAAGAATTTATCATATTAATCCCATTAATCATAGCTTCCATGGGATATAACATCACTAGGAATTTACAATGACCTATATGAAGCTAAGATCCAATAATTATATCATGTTCAAAAACCTTAATGAGAGAAGATAAAGCTAATTGAGATCACAACCCAAACCCTGTATACCGAACCCCCCTTGAAAATATCACCCTCACACACTTTACGCATGGGGAATTTGATAGTGTAATTAATACCTATATATCAATATCGTAATTTTATGAATATTTATATTTTATTTTTAATATTTTAACTATTATAGTTACTATTTATTGTTGTTAAATTATAAATTATTTTCATTTTAAAAGGATAAATTAGAAATTTTATCTTTGGGAAATATTCAATTTGAATAAAGAAATTAATTTTGTGGAATTAAAGAATTTTATTAAGATCTATATTTTAATAAAATATTTTTATTAAATAATATTTATTACGTATATTTGAAAATATAATTTTATTAAGTAAAAAAATTATGGTTCAAAAATGTGTTGTGGTCAACAAATCAAGTATTTTTCAATAATTTTTTATTTTGATTTAAAAAGTAAAATATATCATATTTAGAGATTTATTTGGGTAAAATAGAAAATATTTTTGGAATAGAAACGTAAAAATTATCCAACATTCAATTCTTCATTATTTTCTATGACAAGTGAATTTTATGGAATAAATTAAATAGGATATAAATATATGGTGTGTATTATGACATCTTAATGATCAAAATGTTAGGGAATAAATTTTATAATGGATTTACACAACCAAATATATATTTCCACTTTAAAATTATTTCATTTTTTTATATTTGATTAATTTTAATGTATTTTTGAATTCTCCATAACCTGTATTATATTTTGAGTTTTTAAAATCACTTTTCATAAACATGATTCACTTCCACATCACCAAGGGTAATATTTTATTGACTTTTACAGTCACACTAATAAAATAATATAATTTTTTTTGTTTGGTAGATAAAATTGGAAAAATATATAGTAAGGGTTACAGTTTTGATTAAATATTTATATAGAGTAAAAAATAGTTCTCTAAATAATAAAAAACTCCACTATGTTTTCATATATACACCCACCCAATTTCCCCTTTCACATCACTATGAATCCTTTTAGAATAACATTAATACGAAATTACTTATATATTTTCCTATTAAGGTTGCCCAATAATATCAAGAAACTCCTCCTATGATTTTGGAATCACCCTTTAAAGGTAAGGGACTTCTCTATCTTATTTTTAATTGAGGAAAGATCATTGAATTTAGCCTTTTGAATCTCAACTAGTCATGATCTCATAAATTTATAAAGATAAAATAAATTCCAATTTATTTCATAATAACAAGAGATCATTTATCCCCTATTATAATATAATTTACCTTATCCATTATTATGATAAAATTTATTAATGGGTCCTATCTTTATCCTCTTTATCCAGGAGGATTGTTTATGTGAAAAATATTGTATTCAAATTACATCTACTATAATATGATCTTCCAAATAACTTTTTATACCCTTATGATTTAAACATGATTATTTTACCCTTTAAATGTCATTAATTCCTCTCATTATTCATCATGTACCCCCATTGCATTTCCAAGATTATTTTTATCTTTTTCATGAAAGGTTTTTATTCATGTAGTCATCTTTTCTTATGCAAATTAATTATAAAATTTACATTTTGTTTTATATTCTTTCATATACCCCATACTTTCAATTTTAATTAAGAGTTTTATAATACCCCTTTCTCTCTCATCGATCCATTTTATGAGTCTTCATGTATTTTTATTATGCAGCCAAAATGTCACTGTCATTTTCCATGATTAACTATTGTGAGGTGTATACTCGTATCTATATCCACTAAAGGGTATTGAAATATTTGTACCCATACATTATTGACTAGGTAACATTATTTATTAGACCCATAATCATTAATGATGTGGTTAAAAATGATGAAATATGTTTTAATGTCATATGATCTATGTGGAACACTTATGAAAATACATGATGTGATTATGATGGGTGCGCCCCGATAGATCTTCAATGAATTAGGTAGTTTTTTATTCTAATTATATTTCTTGTATGGTGTGCATGAGGTTTTCCCATGAACATTATGTTTTGATTCCTTGGTTGTTATCAATGAATTATACTTATGATTCAATGTTTGTTGCTGTGGCCACATTCCCGTGTTGCCTTTATGTTGTCATGCAATATAATTCCTCAATGTAAGTGTTTATGATTCACACACCTTTTATGTCCTATTGAAATTGGTATTGTTTGAAACATAATACTTTCTTTATGTCATGGATTGTTTATTCCCTTATCGGGAACTATATCTTACCCATTTCTTATATATGACTTGAGGTTATACCATTCATTTTTAAGAATGATGGAATATTATGACCATGTTAAGGAAGTTTTATATAATGTAAATGGACTGCAAGTTTTATGTTTTTATGTAACATACCTAATATGCCAGAGCCCTATACTTCTCAATCATCTAGGTTGTATTATATTTATGATTAGGTAATAAATTATGAAGTTGTGTGTAATAAATACACGGGTTCTTAGAGTTGGTATCATTGGAATAATTAGTTATTTTTGGGATTAGGATTTGGAAAATCTAGAGTAATACATAGGGGTAAGACCTAAGAAATAAAAACAACCCTAAATTTTGGTAAAGTATATGTAATTTTGATTATAATGAAATAAATTCATATCTGGATACTGTAAGTGGATGTGGATCTAGTATAGAGTTACCTTAGTGTCATAATCCTGAAATAGGTGTATTAAGATATACTATATAGGCTCCTAGTTCATGATAATTGTACTTATTTCACACCTTTTTGGACATTATCAACTGATATGCTTAGATTAATTAAGAATCTCATTATAGACAATTATTAACAGAATATAAACTCCCATAAGATTTTATGTTGGGAAATATATTATGGTTAACATATATGGAAGACTTGAAATTTATATGTTATGAAATAAATATCAGTTATAAATTATCCCTTTACTTTTAGTGGATTACCATTTTGTGTTTAATATTTAAAAAATATTCATCTATAATTCCCCATTTATTCTAACCAATATCCAATAATAGGAGGATCTGAGTAAACAACCATTGTGATGGGAAATATGATGATTTCCCAAATAAGTTTCCCAACCTAATGAAAGATTAAATCATGAAATTTATGTAAATATCATATTAGTTGACTTATGTTATTAATTGAAACATGAATAAATAATAAAACCAAATTCTCCTGAATAATGAATAGGTTTTAGTTGAGACCATTATCTAAAAAAGGTTACTAACTTTCAGTGGATCATATGATCCCTTAAAAATGGAATAATGGAAAAAATACATTAATAATACATTATCCATCCTTCAATGTACTTATAAATATAATTTTATAATTTATGTTTAACATATGGAGGGAGAAGCTGATTAGTGGTGGAAATTGATCATGAATATGAAGTCCAAGGAATATATTTAAGTTATGGGGAAGGAAATTATGAAAAAAAATTGAAAAAATTTCTTCATACTCTTCGAATTAAAATAGAAGGGGGTTTACATTTCCTAAAAAAGGCTATGAACCATCAAGGTGTTTGAGGAAAAACTTCAAAAGGCTTGAAATATAAGCCTATGGTTATTTCATTACCCTTGAATTTAATGTTTACCAATTTTTTGGTGGGCTAAAATTGAGTGAGTGAAAATCCATAGGAAATTATGACTTCAAAAATACGGGAAAATTTTCTGATGTGCCTTCAAAGTCAAAATAGAGATCTGTATATCTCAAGGGTCACATGGGGATAAGAAGTAAATATTGGAGTTTAATTATTGAAGTACCACTACCACAAAACTGGGCAAGGTAGGTTCCTACCTTTATCACAACTAACGAAAAATTGCTGATAAAGGGGTAGGACTTTATCAGTGCTAAAAAAGCACTGATAAAGGGTACATTTATCAGTGCTTTTAAATATACATTTTTCAGCACTTTTCTTAGCGCTGATAATGGTCACATTTATCAGTTCTTTTCTAAGCGATGATAATGTTTATTGTATACATTAAATAAAAAACAGATGTTATAAATAAATATATATATATAATTAAATAATTATAAGATTAATAATAAATAAATTTATAGGAGTTATAAGATTTATTAGATTTATTAATTCATTATATTTATTCTATTTATTAATTCATTATATTTAATATATATATTTATTATATTTGTTTATATTTAATGTATTTGTTTTATTTATAAATATATAATACTTTTTAAAATATATGTATAATTAAACTTATTGAATATATATGTGTTTTCCATTGAATTGGGGTCAATGAATATATAATGTGTATATATATGTTCATGAATAATGTTCATTTATATATTATAATTACATATCATGTTGATGTGTTATTGATTTATAATTCATTATGTTACCCATATAATATATATGTTCTAAAAAATGTACAATTATAATTAAAATTAGATTATATTTAAAAAATAAATATATATTTTATTATATTTTCATTGATATATATATAAATATACCTTTCAAATAATTTTATAAGTATAAATAAAGATATATTTATTTAGAGTTATAATTATTAATAAATATATATATATATATTTATCATAAATATCATTTTAAATAAATTTATAATAATATAAAAAAATTATTAAATTTATACATTTATCATCGCTTTTGTTAGTGTTGATAAAGTATGTCTTTATCATCACTACAAAAGTGCTGATAAAGAGGGTATTTATCAGCACTAAAATGAAAAGCGCTGATAAAGTCACCCTTTATTAGCGCTGATAAAGTCCAACCTTTATCAGTGCTAAAAAAGAGTTGATAAAGGGGGTCTTTATCAGCAGTTTTTATTTTTTCACTGATAAAGACCCCCTTTATTTTCACTTTTTACTAGCATTGATAAAGGTCCACGCAGGAATAATAAAATCTCTAGGGTCCTCCTCCTCCTCCCCACACCCTGTCAAGCTTTCATGGAAGCCCTACCCTGTGCCGCTACCTCCTCTCTACCACTGCCTACTCTCCACTGCTGCCTCCTTCTCCTCCTCCGTCAAGGCCGCCACCACCTCCTCCTCCTCCATCGCCCACTTCTCCTCCTCCTCCTCCTCCTCCACCAGCACCTCCTCCTCCTCCTCCTCCTCCTCTTCCTACTCTGCTACCTCCACTGCCTCTGAGCTGTCTCTGCTGCCTCCGCGCTCCCTCTACGCAGCCTTCGATGCCTCCACTGTCGATGTATCCTCATACTCTACCACCGGGTCCTCCTCCTTAAGGTGATTAAAATTTAATTTGCATTAATTAATTATGTTTTCATTTATTATCAATATTAATATTAATTATGATTTGGCATGATTCTTATGTGTGATGCTTGTGTGTGTGACACATGTAATTGTGGTTGGTTACTTGTTTGATCTTGATTAGCTCTCCCCATTAAATACTTGTGATAGAAACCTGAATAGAGATACTATTTTTTGTGAAAGGCTGTTACAGTAGATTAGTATTTCACTCTGTCTAGTGGCCCTTAGTATGGATCTTTTTCTGATTTTGGATACTACCCCATAGTTAGGCTAGGTAGGGTTTGAACTGTCTGTGTTGGTGAATTCATGTCATCAGGCGAGGCATGCCAACGGGATGAGACATATGTTTATAATGTTCTATATTGTACACTATTCTTTGGGTTTGGTCATATACCAATTCAAATATCACATCCTTTCTTATAACATAACAGTGCCACCAACCTCTCACATTGGGTGTGATTCACATATCCTCTAATTCCACAACATAGTAGCTGCTCCCCTCTCACTTACGATGGGTCTCACCATCACATCACATAAAAATCAATTTGAGGTGGGAATATCCATAGACATCCTCTCACAAAACTACTCCAAAACCAATACTAAGTGATCCCCATTTCTATATCCCACATCATATTATCATAGAAAAAATGATCTAAGGAGGGAATCACAATGTCCAACCTCTATCACAAGTCAAAATTCACCATTAATAGGTGGATCCCATGGATGTCACACACCAATCCCCTTTGACCAATGATTTCTCACTCCAAGTAGGGTCCTACCAACACCTTATCACTTAAATAAAGACCATCCATCTTGTCTCATGACACAAAACAAATAAATAGTAATATATGGAGGGTATCTAGATAGCCAACCTCTCGTACTAGCTAAACCACATCATCAATAGGTGATCCCCATAGATGATCATATTTCAACTAGGTGAAAGTAATATAATGTCCAAATCTCTTTGTCAGTCTGCCCATAAATGATAAAATTCACCATCCATTTATCCTTGCATAATAATTTCCTTAAAACTATCTTGGTTATACATGAAAATTATTCCCAACCTATCATAATTATAATTCCTCCCATAAGGGAATCTGTTGGGTTCTAAAAACCTAACCCATCTCTACTCATTGATTCCAACACACTCTCATCTATAAATGGTAATGTCACAACCCACGTGCTATAATTGATCCAGGACTCGATAGTCTAGTCTATATCATCTTCTAATTCCCACATTAAAACTCATTAATACTTAATAATTACCATCCTAAGAAACTCACACTAAGAGCCTTGGATACCCTATGCTAAGTCATTAGGACTATTACCATGACCCTCACTTAGGTACCATATCATATCTCCCCTTAGAGATCTCTTTACCCAATTATAATGAGGAAATCCTCTATGACACACTTCACCATTCCCTATATGGAATATCATACTCATCACACACACCATGACTCTTATATATCTTTAAGAGGGTGTTCCCCATCATAAGTGATATATAAAACTATATTATCCATCTTCGTTAGGCCTAAGACTCTAATACCTACTCAAATAGCCTTACAATACCTAACTAGGCTATACAAATCTCATACCAAACCCAATCCTCTCATAACAACAACAAGAAACCTCACCTACATGGAGATATAATCTATGGATGATCACAAAATCAGAAACATTCAATAGAACCCTCACTCTATCTCTTGGGGATCAAAAAAATCCTATTTATTTACCATGGTTGCTCTTGATTTATGTCCCTTTCACTAGAACACATATACTCATGCATGAATTCACTATCATTCATAAATTGGAACATGGTTTTGTATTATAGGGTCCATCTACCTCAAAAAATAGAGTAACCCCCTCACAAAGATCAACTCATCCTCAACCAAGACTATACATGCCTTATCAAATCTTGTACCAATGATTGAGACCCAATCTCAATGAAAAATTCGCAAACAATTAATTATAAAAACTAATATTTAATTCTTCACCTTAATATAATTAGGAATAATCTTTTAAAAACTCACTGGGAAACACAATACCACCTAAACCACAAAAAACATGGTGCGCTCATCATACGAGGATAACCTCTTGCCAAAAAAAAACAAAATATACATAATCTGAATTGATTTGAAGATGATATAGTGAAATCATCACACAAATACTAGTTAAAACCATCCCAAATCATAGGTAAATAAAGGATAATAGTAATGGAGGATGTATGAGGGAAGAACTCACTAACACACTATAAAAAATCCCAAGAACAACCCCTCATCAGGGGGGATCGAAGAGAGGAAGAGAATGTATGAATCCCAAGAACCACCCAAGATTTTCTATTAATGAGCATTCCCACACCATTTTTGAAGTATCTAGTTTTTTATCTAAATTATACTCATATTCCTTCTCCCTTAACCAATATACCCATCCTTTGGATTTAAAATAAGATGAATATAAATAAAGAATGGATGAATGCCAATCGGTTGACAAAAGAGTATGAAGAAGGCATGAAAGAGTTTATCAAGCTTGCAAAAGATCATGCATATGACCCTTCTCAAATCCTTTGTCCGTGTTTACATTGTTTTTATTCAAAACAAAGTAGTCTAGATGAGTTGGAAGAACACATGATCTGTCACGGAATAGATCAGAGTTATACATGTTGGAATAAACACGGGGAAACAACGAATGTAGGTAGTGGCTGGGATAACACTGCATTTTATGGATCATTTGATATGATTACAAGTATAAACAATGAATATGACCGTATGGAGGATGTGATTACAGATGTGAATGTTGATGAAGATCGTATTGAGGAAATTATAAGGACCATCGAAGATGAACTTCATGATTGACCAAAATTGTTTGAGAAGTAAAAAGGTTGTGAAAAGACGCCACTATATGCTGGTTGCACTAAATATATAGCACTATAAGCCATATTGAAGTTGTATAATTTGAAAGAAGAAAATAGCTGGAGTGAAGCCAGTTTTACAGAACTACTTGCTCTCCTAAATGACATGCTTCCAAAAGATAATGAGCTCCCAGGCCAAACATATGACGCCAAAAGAATGCTACTCTTGATGGGTATGATCTCTAAAACAATAAACACCTACCTGAATTATTGTATACTATTTCTCAAGGACCAAAAATCACTTAATGAATGCCCAAAGTGTGGTTCTTCTCGATACAAGAAAGATGAATCCAGTACTACTAAATTTGTATGGTACTTTCCAATCATTCCAATGTTTAGGCGCCTATGTGGAAGTGAGGAGACTGTAGGAAAATTGACATGGCATGCAGATACAAGAATTAAAGATGGGATACTACGTCACATGGAAGACTCTCCTCAGTAGAAGATAATTGATCATGAGTATCCTGAATTTGGAAATGATTCAAGAAACCTTCATCTTACGTTATCTACAGATGGAGTGAATACTTTTGGGTTTTAAAGCAACAGTCACAGTACATGGCTAGTTATGTGGGTAAATTATAACTTACCACCGTGGTTATGCATGAAATGAAAATACAACATGATATCTACACTTATATCTGGACAAAAACAATCGAGAAATGATATTGATGTTTATTTAGCTCCATTGATCGAAGATTTGAAATTATTTTGGGATTCAGGGGATACATTATATGATGCTTACAAAAAGAAAGATTTCACTTTGAGAGCCATGTTGTAAGAGACGATAAATGACTTCCCTACTTATGGAAATTTGTCAGGATATGGAATTAACGGAACTCAAGGGTGTCCCATTTTTGAACAAGGCACACAATCAATTAGGTTGAAACATTAATCGAAAAATGTGTTTTTAGGGCATCACAGATTTCTACCCCAACAACATAAGTACCGATCTTGGACGACATCATTAGATGGAAGTTTAAAAGAACGTACAAAACCATCTCCACTAACAGGATATCAATTGTTTGAGAAAGTTAAAAAAGTGGAAACTACTTTTTGTAAACCGGCTTCAAAAAACCTTATGAAAATCGGATGTAAAAAGAGATCAGTTTTTTTTTTGAATTACCATACTGGAATTGTCGGTATGTCAGACATTTTCTTGATGTTATGCATATAGAAAAAAATGTATTTGATAGTGTCATCGAAACATTTCTAAATACACCTGGAAAAACAAAAGATGGAATTAAGGCTAGGTTGGACATGTTTGAGATGAGAATACGAGAAGAGTTGGTACCAGTGAAGGGTGAAAAATGAACATTTCTTCTTCCTGCAGCTTACACTCTTTCCAGGCCGGAGAGATATCAGTTTTGTAACTTCTTGAATGACGTAAAGGTTCCAGAGGGGTATTCGTAAAATATTTGGAACCTCGTGTCAATGAAAAATTTGAAGTTAAAATGTCTGAAATCACATGAATTACATGTTTTGATGAAAGATCTCATTCCTATTTCTTTACATTGCATTTTTTTTAAGAATATCTGTCATACATTAATAAAACTCTGTTTCTTCTTCAAAGCTATATGCAAAAAAGTTATAGACCCGGCGAAATTTCCAACTATGGAAAGAGAAATTGCCATCACATTATGTGAATTAGAAATGTTCTTCCCACCTTAAATTTTTGATATTATGGTTAATTTGATGGTCCACTTGGTGATAGAGATTCAACTATGTGGTCCTGTACATTACAGATGGATGTACCCCATTGAACGGTATATAAAGATTTTGAAAGGGTATGTTGAAAATCTAAGTTGCCCATAGGGTTGTATTGTAGAGTGATATATTTATGAGGAAGCTGTTGAATTCTGTATCGAATACTTATCTGGTGTGGAAAGCATTGGCATTCCGAAATATCGTCACATTGGGCGGCTTGAGGGTGAAGGAATTTCTAGAATACTAGTTGTCACAATGAATATTACAGATTGGGAGCAGTGCCACCTTTATGTTTTTCATAACAATTTTGACATTGGCCCATATGTTTAAACCCACAAAGAAATTATTAGGCATTTAAATCCATCTAGGGTTGAAAATGGATATCAGATACACATAATCGACAGTTTATAGGATGGTTTTAGGAACATATATTTAAGAAGTCAGATGAAAATCCAGGGTAAATTTTAGACTGACTTCGAGGGCTAGCCGGAGGACCAAGTGTGTATGTATTATATTACAATGCTAATATAGTTATTGGTTATACATTTTATACTAATGAACATTATTACCACAGTACCATGTGGAATAGTGGGGTTACACTTGTGGCGGAAGTGATGCATGTTTTCAGTATTAAGGAAAAAAATCAAATTTATGTGAATATGTCATACCTTGGCATCATCAAACAAATATGGGAGTTCGATTATAAGGAATTACAATTAACAAATTTTTTATTGCAAGTGGGTGGATAACAGGAGTGATGTTAAAATAGATGAATTGGGATTTGTGAAAGTTGATTTCATTAAGGAAGGGGAGAAAGATGAACCGTTTATAATGGAATCATAGGTAGTGCAAGTATTTTATTTTCCAGATCCCACAAACAGATACTGGTCAATTGTTCTATTATAGACCAAAACAACTGAAGCATTAGATGAAAAATCAATAGAGGATGACCCTTTCATTGGGACTTCACAATCATTTTGCAGAAGTACCAATGCAGAAAACGTTTTGTATGTTAGAGGAGACCACAATGAAGGGATATGGATAGTCTATAGAGGGGTCAAATCCCTTCATCCTTTAAAAAAGGAGATTTTAATAATTAGGTTATTTTTTATTTATAATATAGATTGTGTTACATTATGTTATTAAATGTTCACTTCGGATTTTCTGAAATCTAAATTAAATGTTAAACCACTTCTGCAGATAATGACTTCTGGACCTGTTGATGCACCCAATCATGAGACACAACAGTTTTCTCAACCTGTTGCAGCTGGTCCCACTGCTGAGGTACAACAGGTCTCTCAACCTGTTGCCGTTGGTCCCACTGCTGAGGTACAATAGGTTTCTCAACCTGTTGCTGCTGGTCCCACTCTTGAGGTACAACAGGTTTCTCTACCTGTGGTTGCTGGTCCCAGTGCCAATGTTATCACTTCATAGGAAGATAATGATGAATTAGAAACCAAGGAAATGGTAGGCAATGAAATTCCGACAGTACAAAAAAATAGGTGCACTGTAGTTTGAAAGTTTTAGCCAAAATCTTTAAGGAAAAAGAAAAAGGCATAAAATATGTGGTGGGATGGAATAAGCGAGGACAACATGTAAACCCCAAAAAATCCATGTTTAGTAGCTACATTGGAATCACCACTCGGTAACGCGTGCCGATAGATATAGAGTTGTGGAAACATGTTGTCAGTGGGCTGAAAAAATAATATGGGAAGAGATTATGACAACATTACAATATCATTTATTTAATTTATTAAAATAAAATAAAATAAAATACTGAAATATTGACAAACTCTACATCATCTCTTACAGAGTGCATTTATAGTAGATGTCTCGCACAAAGAATATGTATTAAGACTGGCAAGAAGGGTTTATAGAGGATTTTCACACCATTTTAATGAAATTTCATCTGAATGATGCTGAAGGAAAAATCAAGCCGCACCCACCTCCTCTTTATGAAAACTTGATATCCCAAGGAGCATGGGATGTGTTTCGCAACCTTCACGCGGAGTATACTTTTTAGGTACATTGTTTTTGTTAACTCTTTGTTTAATGTTTCTTGTATTCATCACATTGATTGACAATTTTTTATTTATGAAACAACAACTAAGTGCTGAAAATAAAGAATTCATAGCAAAACCAGTGTACCCCTACTGTAAATCAAGGCTGGGGTACGCTTCAATTGACAAACAATTGGTGCGTATTTTAAAAGTACTATAATACTTTTATGTGAAATAAAACAACACTGTAACCATGTTTCTCTATTTTTGTGTAGATTGATGAATCAAAATCCCAAGCCACTTCCATCCTACTCCATGTGCTATGGAAGGAGGCTAATGTTAATAAAGAGGAGAAACAGGTAGATTAAAACAAACAAAAAGTGTTGGAAACATGTGTAAGTATGATATAATATAAATTTGTTTTGCTTTAAATCACTATTACATCATGATGATTACTTATTTTTCCATATTTTCTATTTGGCATTGTCATAGGAATCAGCAACACCCGCAATGAATGCAGACATACTATCAGTGGACTTGAAACAGCCAAAACAGTATGGCCTCGTTAGAGGTGCAGGTTTCGGGGTGACACCCTAGAAATATTTTCAGAGAAAAAAACTAGAGGAGTAACAAACTAAAGAAATGAAAATGACGAGAGATAGAGTTACTAACCATGAATAAAATTTACAAAGTCAGGGAGAGTTGTGAGAAACTATTATAAGGGAGAGGTGAAGAGAAGAACCAACTCAAGAACAACCCGCCCCACCCCCACCAGCTTTGAGGTGAGCCATTCCCCTCAATGACCAGACTTAACTGAGGTAATCAATGTTCTAATATTTTTTTTCTGTGAAATGTTAATCACATAGACACTGATACCTTTCTTGTAATGATATTCTATAGGGTGAAAATGACTGTTATTTATATCTTTGAACTCCCGCCCATCACCTTGTAGTGAGGGATACGGTGTTCAATATGCAGAATGACATGCTACACTCCAGAACACTTCCAACCGGTCATGTCAAAGTGTTGATTAACATTAGTCATGTGCTAAGCGCCGAGATACCCATGAATAATGACGATGATGACATTCATACGGTGGAAAAAGCTATAGGAACATTCGTTGCATGGCCATAGAATCTTGTAAAAACACATGTCAACCATGATGTATTCCTTTCCAATTCATTTTTCAAGCAGAACCTTTAACATTTAATTAGAAAAGGGCTGAACTGAAGAATGTTATTACACAAGGACAAAAGGAAGGAGCTAAAATGAAATAACAACTCAAAAGTATCAACCAACTGATCAAAACGATCTACTGAGGGCACCTTCACCCCGCCCATTCTATATCCACAATTAATATAAATGTATTCTCATGTGGATACGAAAATGAAAGGCGACAATAATCACCCAATTTTTTGTGAAAAAGATATACACGGTGAGGAAACATTAGATTTCGTTAGTGTTTACACTATAGCTGAAATCATCACATATGACTGGCTAGGTGCCTCAGTTTTAAATGTATACATGAGGTAAGTTTTCATGATTTGATTTTACAGAAGTTGATATACAATGATAATTATGGCTAAATACATTTTATATTTTTCCCAGGTGTATATATGAAAAACAAATTGATGGTATTTGCTCGGGAATACAAATTTGGACTCGTTAGTCCTCACACCATGTCTAGACAAAAAAAAAGAAATAGATTTTGATTTTTAGGTTGAATTAATGTCAAACCTGCTTAGAACGTTTGAATGAAAAACTATGACTGACATGTTCTTTATAATACCAATATTATAGGGGAAAAACTATACATTTTAATCGTAACAATTATATTTTCATTTCTATCATTACTTAATCCTTTTTCTGTTTTTAGGCAACATTGGATGCTCATTGAAGTCAATTTGGATACTCAAAAGATTTATTTTCTGGATTCCTTACATCGATATCCCACAAACCGACCACACATGATGGAGATTGTGAATTTTTAATACACTAGATCCAACATTTTAGAACTAAATATCTAGTTATATAATTTATATTATCTTTTAATGAGGATTCTGTTATGGTAGGGTGGTGTATGAATATCGTCTAAAGGTTTCAATGAATCCAGGGTCTAAGGATGACAAGGCGCACGAGATCTACAAATAGAAATGTATAAGGGTATATATAAATATATTTCACTATTCAAATACATATCAAAACAAATTACTTATTTTTCTCAATGTTTCTACAGTGTCCGAAACAAACAAATGGAAAGTAAAATGGTTATTAAGTTTGTAAATTTATGAAAGAGATCATATTTCATAAACAAAATAGCATCCCTAAAGAGGAATTTTTGAAAATAATTACTAGTTCATATAAAATATTTATTAATCCTTTGTGTATTTTTTTTTTAGTACTACTATGATGGTCACAAAAACTTCTATTCACAAGATGATATAGATGCGTTTAGAAATGAATGAGCAATGTACCTGATGGAAGAATGTAAAAAAATATAACAATGAAGGCAAATTCCTACTACTTATGTTATCTTTATATGATCATTGAAATATACCTTGTTTACACTTATTGAGCATCTATGATCACCCTTTATTATGTTTCATATCCATAGATTATGAAAAATGGTTTTAGAAATGATTTGAGTTTCTAGTAAAGAATAAAATGAGAAACTCTTACGAACTACTAACATATAGAAAACTAATAAAACACATTCGAATTGTTTTGATAATTTATGAAAATGATCCATGGGTCATTTGTGACGTGTATGAATCGATTTCACCCCAATCCGACGCACGATGTGACTGGTATGGCTAAAAGTGTTTGATATCATTTTGAAATTGACATTAACTTTAGAAAAAAAACACTACTAACATACAGAATACCAAGAAAATGCGTTCGGATTGTTTTGATAATTTAGGAAAATGATACATGAGTCATTTGTGAGGTTTAAAAATCAACCGCACCTCAATCCGACACACGGTGTCACTGGTATGGCTAAAAGTGTCTGATATCTGTTTGAAATTGACATTAACATTAGAAAACGACACAAGTGACATACGAAAAACCTAGAAAACACATTTAGATTGTTTTGATAAGTTATAAAAATTATCCATGAGTCAGTTTTGATGTGTAAGAATCAACCGCTCCTCAATCCGACGCACAGTGTGACTGGTATGACTAAAAGTGTCTGATATCAGTTTCAAATTGACATTAACTTTAGAAAACAACACAAGTGACATACAGAAAACCAAGAAAATTTGTTCCGATTATTTTGATACATTATAACAACGATACATGAGTATTTTGTGAAGTGTAAGAATCCACCACACCTCAATCCAATTCACGATGTGACCAGTATGGCTAAAAGTGCCTGATATGAGTTTAAACTTGACATAAACTTTAGGAAACAACACAAGTGACATATGAAAAACCATGAAAAAAAATTCAGATTATTTTGATAATTTAGGACAACAATCCATGAGTCATTTTGACTTGTAGGAATCAACCAAACCTCAATCCAACGCATGGTGTGACCATTATGGCTAAAAGTATCCGATTTCAGTTTCAAATTGACATTAACTTTAGAAATAACACAAGTGACTTATATAAAACAAAGTAAATGCATTCAGATTGTTTTGATACTTTAGGAAAATGACCCATGAGTCATTTTTGATGTGTAATAATTGACCACACCTCAATCTGACGCACGGTGTGACCGGTATGGCTAAAAGTGTCTGATATCAGTTTGAAATTGACATAAACATTAGGAAACAACACTATTAACATACGAAAAACTGATCAAACACATTCATATTGTTTTGATACTTTAGGAAAACTATCTATTTGTCATTTTTGATGTGTAAGAATTGACCTCACCTAAATTCGATGCACGGTGTGACCGGTATGGATAAAAGTGTTTGATTTTAGTTTGAAATTTACATTTACTTTAGAAAACAACAAAAATGTCAAACAGAAAACTGAGAAAAAACTTTCGGATTGTTTTGATACTTTTTGAAAAAGATCCATGAGTCATTTTGGAGGTGTACGAATCAACCACACCTCAATCTGATGCACGGTGTGACCGGTATGGCTAAAAGTATCTGATATCAGTTTCAAATTGACATTAACATTAGAAATAACACAAGTGACATACGGAAAACTGAGAAAACGCGTTAGGATTGTTTTGATACATTAGGAAAATGATCCATTAGTCATTTGGGACACATACGAATTGACCGAACCTCAATCTAACGTATGATGTGACCGATGTGGCTAAAAGTGTCTAATATCAATTTGAAATTGACATAATCTTTAGAAAACAACACTACTGACATACAACAAACTGAGAAAACACGTTCATATTATTTTGATACTTTAAGACAAAGATCTATGAGTCATTTTTAACGTGTAAGAATTGAACTCACCTTAATCTGACACACGGTGTGACCGGTATGGCTAAAAGTGTCTGATATCAGTTTGAAATTGACATTAACTTTATAAAACAACACAAGTGACATACATAAAAATGAGAAAAAAATGTTCGGATAGTTTTTATACCTTAGGAAAAAAATCAATGATTTTTTTTGAGGTGTACAAATCAACCTAACCTTACTCCGACACATGGTGTGACTGGTATGGCTAAAGTGTCTGATATCAGTTTCGAATTGACATTAACTTTAGAAAACAATACAAGTGACTTACGAAAAACTAAGTAAATGCATTCAGATTGTTTTTATAAATTAGTACAATGATCCATGAGTCATTTGTGATGTGTATGAATAAACCACACCTTAATCCGACACACAATGTGACCGGTATGACTAAAAGCGTATGAAATCAGTTTCAAATTAACATTAAATTTAGAAAACAACACAAGTGACATATGAAAAACCAATCAAATGCATTTTTATTGTTTTCATACATTCAGAAAACTATCCATGAGTTATTTATGATGTGTATGAATTGAACACACTTTAATTCGATGCACGGTGTGACCGGTATGGCTAAAAGTGTCTGATATCAATTTCAAATTGACATTAACTTTAGAAAACAACACTACTAACATATGGAGTACCAAGAAAACACAATCGGATTGTTTTGATACTTTAGGAAAACGATCCATGAGTCATTTTTGACATGTACGAATCAACCGTACATCAATCCTATGCACGGTATGACCGGTATGGGTAAAATTGTCTGATATCAGTTTCGAATTGACATTAACTTTAGAAAAAAACACAAGTGACATACGGAAAACCAAGAAAATTGATTTGGATTTTTTTGATACTTTAGGACAATGATCCATGAGTCATTTGTGACGTGTAAATTTCAATTTCACCACAATCCGATGCATGGTGTGACTGGTATGGTTAAAAGTGTCTGATATCAGTTTCAAATTGACATAAACATTAGAAAATAACACTACTAACATACAGAATACTGAGAAAATAGGTTTGAATTGTTTTGATACTTTAGGAAAACAATCCATGTGTCCTTTTTGACATGTAATAATCGACCGCACCTCAATCCGACGCACGGTGTGACCGGTATTCTTAATAGTGTCTGATATCAGTTTCAAATTGACATCAACTTTATAAAACAACACTACTGACATAAAGAATACTGAGAAAAGGCATTAGGATTTTTTTGATACTTTAGTACAACAATCCATGATTCATTTCTGACATTCAAGAATCAGTCGCACCTCAATACGATGCATGGTGTGACCGGTATGGCTAAAAGTGTCTCATATTAGTTTGAAATTGACATTAACTTTAGAAAACAACACAAGTGAGATATGAAAAACTGAGCAAATGCATTCAGACTATTTTGATACTTTATGAAAACATTCCATGAGTCTTTTTTGATGTTTAAGAATCAACCACAGCTCAATTCGACACACAGTGTGACTGGTATGGCTAAAAGTGTCTGATATCAGTTTCAAATTGACATGAACTTTAGAAAACAACACAAGTGACATATAGAAAACCGAGAAAAATGCGTTCGGATTATTTTGATAATTTTTGAAAATGATACATGAGTCATTTTTGACATTTAAGAATCAACCGCACCTTAATCTGACACATGGTGGGACCAGTATAGATAAAAGTGTCTGATATCAGTTTAAAATTGACATTAACTTTAGAAAACAACACAAGTGACTTATGGAAAACCGAGAAAATGCATTCTGATTGTTTTGATACATTAGTAAAATGATCCATGAGTCATTTGTGACATGTATGAATCAATCTCACCTCAATCTAACACACGGTGTGACCGGTAAAGCTTTTCATTAGATAAAGAATCTATTTTTATTAAATGAGTTAAATCATCCAAAAACATATTGATTTTACATTATTCCCTTTCATTATTATCAGAATGAAAACATTTGAGCTTATAATTTCCATATTCTAGTTTCACATTTCCATATTAATTTATTCTTTCATATTAATGTTTTAATTTATTTCATTATTGTATTACTAATATAATATTTGTTTTCTTGTATAGGTGAATTTTTTTCCTTGAGTTCAGATGCTTTGTTCAGGAAAAAATACCGTGGACAAAATTTTTGAGAGAGTATTATGGATATCAAAGGATGAAACATTAATGATTATAACTATTGTTGGATAATTGTAACTGTAACAATGTAAAACATTGTTTGAAATGTATATAGCAGTGTTTTGTTTTTGTATTCATGATGTTAAGTAAAAGTATATTTAAGTACCCCTAGTTTCTAGTAAGTAACCATTTTTTATCCTTTTTAAGTGCATGAAGTTTATGGGAGATGATTGGGGAAAGTTGGGAGAATTTTAAATCATAAAAGGGCCAAATGTGGGGACGCATGGGCTGCGACCGTTTTCCAAACCGTGCGGAAGCCGTGCAGGTGGTGGTATTTTGGAAAGAGGAGATCGCATGGTGTGCACACGGTTTGGGAAAACTATGAGAGGAGGCCGTGTAGAGAGCCCCTCTCTAGCAGTGATTACCGCACAGTTAGCACACGGTTTAACTAACCGTGAGGACTAACCGTGCATGAAGTCAACTTAGATCCTATTTATTAGGATCTAACAATTTTTATCATTTATCCCACTTTTTTTTTCTCCCAGACGGCCCTTAGTCGGGATTTATCTCTGGGGAAGGTGGGAGAACACTTACCAGGTGTTTTGGAAGCTATCTGGAGGGTTTCTTTGGCATTTAGTGGCCGGTTGATCACGGTAAGTCTCATTCTTGTCTTGTTTTCTTAGATCTCCTTCTTCCCTCCTATTGGATCCTTAGATCTATGCCTGAGGTGGGTAGATCTAAGGTTGTAGATGACTTCTAAGTCAGGTTTTGGTCTTGTTGGTGATAGGGGAAGGAATCTAAAGAGAGTTTTGGGAGAATCGACTTGGGGTTCTTGAGCGTTCTTCGTCCGTTGGTTGGTTTCGCCCAATTTGTTGAGGTAGGTGGATTCACTCTCGATTCCTCTTTCTTAGAACTTGAAGGCTTAGTTTCAATTTTTTTCCTTCATCTAAATGGTTTGTTTATCTGTTGTGAAAGAATGGTTAAAACCACTTTTTTAGTAATAGGTGATGGAAGTTGTGTGGTTTTGGAAAGTGTTTGTTGAAGTAAATTTAAAATTGTGATTTAAAATTGGCTATGTTTTTTGCTACTTGAATGAAATGGTTTTCAATAAAAGGGTGATGATTTATTGAAAGGTTTTGAACACACATGGTTTTGGGCATGGACTTACATGCATTGTGGTGTGTGTTCATATACATTGGGATGGATAAGGGTGAGAAGTCCCCCCATCACTAGGATGGGACAGATAAGGTCGTGAAGTACCCCCGTTAAGGTAGTCCACTAAGTGACGGCTTAGTGGAAGGATAACTCACCACTCACGAGTATAGGGAGGTCAAGGTTGCATGAATGGTTGATTATGTCGATTGGTGAAATGGAACGAATGCACCAAATGGAAATGTGAATGGAATTGGTAAATTTTCTTGGTGGATTTTTCTGTGAAAGATGGGGTTTGTTGGAAAATGGTTTTGACATAGAACATGTCATATTGTGAACCGTTTTTGGATTTGTTTTATCTAAATTGTTTTATATAAATGTGGTAACATATTTTACCCTACAGGCATGGGTTGGGAAGTCATCGGGGTGAACCTACTGAGTTTCATTACTCACCCCCTGCTTTGGCATGTTGATTATTTTGCAGATGTCATATAATGGGACGTTGGAAAAGGTAAAGTGTCACATGATTAGAGCAATGCTTCTTGATACATGGGCTAGTTCGTGACGTTGGATCTTGGAGCATGTGGAGCTTGGAGTTGTGTTGTGGTCATGTAGTCTTTGAGTTGTCTTTCCGCTATTTACTTTGATGTTTTAGTGTTGGTTTTCACTGTGGTACTCCCAGTAGATTTTTGTTAAATAAATGGTTGAGTTTTCTGAGTTCTTATTATGCATTATTAGTAGATATGTTCATTAAGGTTGTTGGCTCTTTGGTATGTTCTTAAATGGTAAATCATTCCCCACTTGTTTTGAAACACTTTGGCATTTATTGCCAGCCTTTGGCACCTTGGGGATGTTGCTTAAGGCCAAGTAATGACTCGTTAAAATTTCAAGCCAATGAGAATTGGCGGGTCATTATAAATGGTATCAGCTTGTTCGGTTCTTGCCTAACATGTGGTCATCAATGTTCTTGTCCTGAAGTTGAAATTACTTCTTGTCTATTCCTTGGGTTTCATCTTAGACATGAGTAGGATTGTCGGAACATGAAATGTATAGAATAAAAGGATGTAGCTAACCTATTTATGCTAAACTTCTAGTTACCAGGGTGTTGGGTACCTAAGTGTTTTGGATATACTTCTAAAATGTTACAAATCTCATTGTCATTGGTTTAACCATTGAGATGTGCATGACATGCATTAGAGGAATGAATTCCCTCTAGGATGGCATATCTCATTGTAGAAAATGATTTATGATTTTTGGAAAGGTGATTTTTTTTTGAAAAATGCATAAATTGATTTTCAAATGAATGATTTTGAAAAATAGATATTTATTATATTTTGAAAAAGGGTGGATTTTCAAAAGTATGTGGCATGTTTTCAAAATTGGTTGAACATGTGGAAATGATTGATGGATGGAAAACAATGATGTGATAGTTGATGTGATAGGAATTAAAATTATAAGCCTTCAATTTCTAGGAAGTGATACTAACGACATGCGTTGTTGGTATAGAAAATGGCACCCGTTAGGCGTCGTAGAAACCAACCCGAAGAAGCTACGGAGAATGTGGTTGCACTTGAACCACATGTGAACCAAGAGCTTGTTCAGAGCATCGTTCACACATTCTAGTCTGGGGACGCAGAGAATTAGAGGGTTGAGTCAAGGCATGTAGACCATTCCGTCCAGTTCCAGAAGCAGAATCCACCCATCTTTTGGGGTGATTCTGAATAAGGACAGGCAGAGGTGTGGCTGAGTAGGATGAATCGTATCTTCGATTTCATCGGCACACCGGTAGAGCTGAAAGTAAAGCAGGCGACATATATGCTCGAGGATCATGCACGTCAGTGGTGGGATTTAGCAGTGTAGGCTAAATTTGATGAAGGCCTTACATGGGAGGATTTTGAAGAATTGTTTAACAAAAAATTCTATCCTCACACGTTCAAGATCCAGAAAACGACGAACTTCTTCAGCTTGAAACATGAGAGCCTCTCTGTCACAGATTATGCGGATTAGTTCATGAATTTAATCTGTTTTGCACCATAGGATGCAACAACTACTTCTTTGATGGCACACAACATTAAATCGGGGATAAGGAAGAAGATTAGATCGAAGATTTTGGTGATATATATTATAGATTATACAAAGATGGTGAAAAGAGAAATGGTTGTTGAACGTGATATCTCAGGATCGATAAGAAGAAGCATGATGGTACCCACAGGAATGGGTAGGAAATTTAATGCTGGAAACAAGAAGAAGAGGGATACCTACTTACAAGGTAGGAGTGCGAATCAGAACCAGACAATGGGATCAGTCAACCTCCCTCCACGACCCAGATCAAAGTAGGTTGCTTTCAATGTGGTTCGACTGAACACATCAAACGATAATGTACAACACCACTAAGAGCATGCCACGATTGCAAGCAGATGGGGCGTCTTCAGCGATATTTTCCCAGCTCTCTATGGTAAGCTGTTCATGACACTTCTCAAGTATCGCAAGCATCATATTCTTTGACAGGGAAAGGACAACAAAACCAGTCTCGCCAGCAGAACAGAGCTAGTTATGGTGATTCTAGGAATACCATGACCCATCAACCAGGGAAATCTCATCAAAGCAACAAGGAGAACATTGTAGCGATGAAGAAATTGTATGGAGCTGAGAAGATGATTGTTGATGATCAGGCTGGACCATCAACAGTAAGAGGTACAATTTTTTTGAATTCTACCTTTGTGAAAGTGTTGTTTGATTCTAGTAAATTACATTCATTCATTGCTTCTCATGCTGTTGACTTGCTTTGTTTAAAACTGGAAATGATTCCTTCTGTCTTTAAATTACAAACTCCTCTTGGTGAAAGAGAATTTTAAGCCTTCGTATGTAGAGCATGTTATATAAATGTTGATGGATTTGAGCTGAAATGGGACTTCTACATGTTGGATATGGATGTCTATGATATGATATTGGGTATCGATTGGTTGACAATGTTTAAGGATCACATCAATTGTTATGGGAGAACGGTTAGTTTCATGACTGAGGAAAACATGAAGCATCTCTTCAGAGGAGAGAGGACAGTAAAGAAAGGCACAATGAGCTTTTTGGGACCAATGGTGGGAACTATTTCTCACCAATTTGCAGTGTTGACTTTGGAATCAATTGAAGTGATTGAGGAAAATAATTTTCCATATGTGGTGGATCAATTACCAGATGTGTTTCCCAAGAACTTATCAGGGTTACCACCTGTAAGAGTAGTGGATTTTATGATTGATCTCATTCCAAGGACCAGTCCTATATCACTTCCATCTTATAGGATGTCACCAATGGAGTTAAAGGGATTGAATGTGTAGTTGGAAGAACCAGAATGAAAGGGTTTTATTCAGCCAAGCATGTCTCCGTGGGAAGCACCAGTTTTGTTTGTAAAGAATGCAGATGGAACTTTGAGGCTATGTGTGGATTATCATAAACTTAACCAAGTTACAATAAAGAATATATATCCACTTCCACACATTGATGAACTGTTTGATCAATTAAGGGGAGCTCTATGGTTCTACAAGATTGACTTACATTCAGGATATCACCAGTTGCGAGTTCGGAAGGAGGATATTCTGAAGACAGCCTTTAGAATCAGATATGGCCACTACGAATATGTAGTCATGCCTTTTGGTCTAACGAATTCACCAGTGGTCTTCATGCATTTAATGAATCAAATATTTCAACAATATCTGGATTCTTTTGTTGTGGTGTTTGTAGATGATATATTATTGTATTCAAGAACAAGGGATTAGCATGAGAAACACTTAGCGATAGTGTTGTAAATCTTGAGGAACCGTCAATTGTATTCCAATTTATCAAAGTTTGATTTATGGATACAAGAGGTATGTTTTCTGGGCCATGTATTTTCTGAGAAAGGTGTTTCAGTGGATCCAGAAATGATAGAAGCTATTCTTTCTTGGAAACCATTGAATAATGTCTTTGAAATATGATGTTTTCTTGGTTTAGCTGGTTATTACCGACTCTTTGTTCGTGAATTCTCAAGATTAGCTTAACCTATGACAGCTTTGACAAAGAAGAACAGTGCATTTCAATGGACTCAGAAATGTCAAATATCTTTTTAAGAGTTCAAAGTTCGCCTTACATCTGCACCCATCTTGATTTTTCCCGAATCAAGACAGGGGTATGTGGTGTATTGGGACGCTTCAGGAATAGGGTTGGGTTGTGTTATCAAGCAAGGAGACCATGTTGTTGCTTTTGGTTTAAGGCAGTTCAGGGTGCATGAGAAGAATTACCCAACACACGATTTGGAGTTAGATGCAGTCGCCCATGCTTTGAAAACATAGAGACATTATCTATTTGGTGATAAATTTACTATGTTTACAGATCACAAAAGATTTAAATGCATTTTCTCATAGAGAGATTTAAATCTGAGGCAGAGGAGATTGATGGAGTATCTTCAAATGTTCGACTTTGACTTAATGTATACACCAGCTAAGGGAAATTCGGTGGCTGATGCATTAAGCAGGAAGTCTTATGCTCAGTTGGAAAAGTAATCTTCAAATGAATGGTAGTTGATGTCGGTCTTAGTTGTCATGCATGTGGAATGAGAAAACCGAGGTGAGGTTGCCGTTTTATTCTCAGTAGCACTTGTTTCTGTTTTGGTGGAGATAGTGAAGAAGGCATAAACATCTGATGTAGACTGTGTTGTAATGAGTTCAAAACTCAATGGTGGGGAGACCATTGAGGGATGGAAGATGGATAGAAGCTTAGTTCTGTGGTTCAGAGATTAGAGGGTTATACCTATGGTTTTTCAGGAACAACTCCTTCATGCTTACCACCATTTGAGATGGGTTGTACATCTAGGTACATAGAAGATGTATAAGGTTCTAAAGGCATAGTTTTGGTGGAGAAGCATGAATAGGATGGTGGCCGAGTTCATCTCGCGATGCTTAAATTGTCAGAAGGTTAAAGCAGAGCTTCAGAGACCAGCTCGTATGTTACAGTCTTTACCTATACCAGTGTGGAAAAGGGACCAGATAGCAATAGATTTTGTTAGAGGTCTTCCAAGAATGGTCTGGAAACATGATGTCATTTGGGTGATAGTGAATCGTCTATCCAAGTCGGCCCATTTCATCCCAATTTGTGAAACCTATACGATGGAAGATATTTCAAAAATCTATATCCGTGAAGTGGTAAAAAGACATGGTTTACCTGTGTATATTGTCTCATACAGAGATCTAAGGATCACATATTGTTTCTAGAAATCCTTACAAAAAGACCTTGGGACTCCGTTGACCATGAGCACGACCTATCATCCTCAGACGGATGGGCAATCTGAGAGGACGATACAGACATTAGAAGAGATTTTTGCGGGCTTGTGTAATGTATTTTGGTGGCCCATGGGAGGATCATATACCCTTAGTAGAGTTCTCATACAATAACAGTTATCAAGCCTCGATACGCATGGCTCTGTTTGAAGCATTGTATGGGCGTCCTGGTCATTCTCCACTTTGTTGCGTGGAAACAGGTGAGACTTCACTAGTTGGGCCAAGCCTTGTCCAAGAAACCACTGAGAAGATACAGATGATTAGAAAGAGGATGGAGATGGCTCAGAGTCGTCAGAAATCTTATTCGGATCATTGTTGAAGACCATTGTTGTTTGCAATGAGTGATCATGTCTTCTTGAGGATCTCTCAAAGACTTGGACAACGTCATTTTGGGAAGAAGGGAAAGTTATCTCATTGATATATAGGCCCTTTTGAGATACTGGAATGGGTTGGCGAGGTGTCGTATCGGTTGGCGTTACCACCACAGTTCATTTCGGTGCACAATGTGTTCCATGTATCTCAGTTAAAGAAGTATCTGCCTGATCCTGACCATGTGATCAGATGGGATCAGGTTAACCTAGAGCTGGATGTTTCGTTGGTACATATCCTGGTATGGATTTTGGATAGGCTAAATAAAGTCTTGTGTGGACAAGTATTGGTCTAGTATGGGTTTTTTGACAGCATGGTCAGATCCAGTAAGACACTTGGGAACACGAGAAAGAAATGAAGGAGCAGTGGCCAGAACTCCTTCCGGAAAGCAATGGTTTTCTGCTTTATGAGGACGGAAAGTCCAATGGTGGGGAGAATGTAGTACCCCCAGTTTCTGGTAAGTAACCCTTGTTTTATGCTTTTTAAGTGCATGAAGTTTATGGGAGTTTATTGTGGAATGTTGGGACACTTTTAAATCATAAAAGGGAAGAATATGGGGACGCACGGGCTGTGCACGGTTTTCCAAACCGTCCGGTAGCCGTAGAAGTGGTGGTCTTTTGGACAGAGGAGACCGCATGGTGTACACACGGTTTGGGAAAACTATGCTATGAGGCCATTCGGAGAGCCCCTCTCTAGCAGTGACAACCACACAGTTAGCGCACGGTTCAACTAATCGTGCAGACTAATTGTGAACGAAGTCAACTTAGATCCTATTTATTAGGATCTAATCCGTTTTATCATTTAACCCACTTTTGTTTTCTCCCAGATGGCTCTAACTCGGGATTTCGCTTTGGGGAAGGTGGGAGAACACTTACCAGGCGTTTTGGAAGTGATCTGGAGGGTTGCTTTCGCGTTTAGAGGCCAGTTGATCACGGTAAGTCTCGTTCTTGTTTTGTTTTCTTAGATCTACTTCTTCCCTCTTGTTGGATCCTTAGATCTACACCCGATGTGGGTAGATCTAAGGTATTGGATGAATTCTAAGTCGAGTTTTGGTCTTGTTAGTGATATGGGAAGGAATCTTAGGAGAGTTCTGGGAGAATCGATCTGGTGTTCTTGAGCATTCTTCGTCCGTTGGTTGGTTTCACCCAATTTGTTGAGGTAGGTGGCTTCACTCTTGATTCCTCTTTCTTAGAACATGAAGGCTTAATTTCAATTTGTTTTACTTGATTGAAATCAATTTTCTATCTGTTGTGAAAGAATGGTTGAAACCCCTTTTTAGTAATGGGTTATGGAAATTGTGTGGTTTTGGAAAATGTTTGTTGAAGTAAATTTAAAATTTTGATTTTAAATTGGCTATGGTTTTTGCTGCTTGAATGAAATGGTCTTCAATAAAAGAATGATTCTTTATTGAAAGGTTTTGAACACACTTGGTTTTGGGCATGGACTTTCATGGTTTGTGGTGTGTGTTCATATGCATTGGGATGGATAAGGGTGATAAGTCCCCCCATCAAAATGTTGGTATGGATAAGGGTGAGAAGTCCCCCCATCACTAGGTTGGGACAGAAAAGGTCGTCAAGTACCCCCATCAAGGTAGTCCACTAAGTGACGACTTAGTGGAAGGATAACTCACCACTCGTGGGTATAGGGAGGTACAGGTTGCATGCATGGTTGGTCATGTGGATGGGTGAAATGGAATGAATGCGCCAAAAAGAAATGTGAATGGAATTGGGAACTTTGCTTGGTTTCTTTTCTTTAGAAAGAGGGGTTTTGTAGGAAAATGGTTTTGAGATGGAACTTGTTATATTGTGAACTATTTTTGTATTTGTTTGATATAAATTGTTTTATATAAATGTGCTAACATGTTTTATCCTAGTTGCATGGGTTGGGAAGTCATCGGGGAGAACCTACTAAGTTTCATTACTCACGCCATTCTTTGGCACATTGGTGCTATTGCAGATGCCATATACCAGGATGTTGGCCAAGGTAAAGTGTCACATGCTTAGAGCACTGATTCGTGATACTTGGGCTGGTTCGTGAGGTTGGAGCTTGGATCTTGTATAGCATGGAGTTGTGTTGTTGTCCTATAGTCTTTGAGTTGTCTTTCTGCTGTTTACTGTAATGTTTTAGTGTTGGTTTTTATTGTGCTACTCTCAGATGATTTTTAATAAATAAATGGTTGAGTTCTCTGAGTTCTTATCATGCATCATTAGTAGATATGTTGGTTATGGTTGTTGGATTTGTGGTATGTTATTAAAGTGTAAAACGTCCCCCACTTGTTTTGAAACCCTTTGACATTTATTGCCAGCCTTTAGAACCTTGGGGATGTCGTTTAAGGCCAAGTAATGACTCGTTACACTCTCAATCCAATGAGAATTTGTGGGTCATTACATATATAGCATTGTTTGTCAAAATATTGTGAGCGGGTTATATTTTGTGCAGGTCTGCAGGTGCTATTTTGTGCAGGTGTGCAGGTGCTGGTTTATGAAGGTGTGCATGTGTGCAGGTACTAGTTTTGCAGGTGCAGGGGAAGGTGACTTTATCAGTGCTTTTGTGAGAGCTGATAAAGGACATCATTAACAGTGCTAAAAGAGCACTGATAAAGGGCCCTATTATCAACGCTCAAGATAGCGTTGATAAAGGCACCCCTTTATCAGTGATAGAAAAGCACTGTTAATGTCAGTGTAGATAGGGTGTACACTTTATCAGCACTCCGAAAAGCGCTGATAAACTCCACCTTTATCAGTGCAAAAAAATCACTAAGAAAGGGCGTACTTTATCATCACTTTTTTTTAGCATTGATAAAGGTCGCCTTTATAAGCGCTTTTCGGAGCACTGATAAAGGGGACCCCCCTTTATCTACACCGGCATTAACAACGCTTTTCTAGCACAGTTAATATTGGTTTATAGTGATGATAAAAGGCCAAGTTGTAGTAGTGTGCGATAGTGAAATATATTATTGGTAAGAAATATCAACATCCCACTGGTTGAAAGTATGGAAAGAAGCACCCTCAAAATTTCCTAAAGGGGCAATGAAATTATTTTAGTGATGGAAGGAAGAGAACCTAGCTATTGATTACTGAGTGTAGAAAATCACTAATGGAATGGGAGAATGAAATTCTCCAGTCAATATTCAGAACAAAATTAATTGTTTCAATATATTGAATGAAGGGAACTTTGGAAATAAATGCACTTAGCCAAGGGTAGTAAGAGAAAATGAATACCAACAACCACCAAAGCTGCACGAGCTAGAATATTCTATCACTACCACTGAGGTGGAAATTGAAAATGAAGTGTTGATAGTTATACTAATTTTTCATTCAATAATGGTGAATTTACTTTTTATTTGGGTTATTCAAATATTTTCATTGAAAACTTGTTTAGTTGAACTATTTAAAACCCACCAAAATTCACAGAAGTAGATATTTTAAAAAAAATAGAAAATGAGAGAATTATTGCATACCAAGTATATAAATACCCCCTATCAAAATATTTAAACTGAAGTTTTATGGAAACCATTTGATACCCCCTTAAATGGATTTTGATACATTTATCATTATTGATTGGCCTTTAATATGAATCCAACATAAATTTCCGTTATAAGAAAGTTAATCTCAATATTAAAAAACATCTTATGATTATATACAAGTAATAATATTGGAATGAATCATCATTTTCATAATCATCAAAATCATTGAAATTTTTTACCTATTATAAATCATATCAAGATCAAATGATTAATTCCCCGGAAAAGGTCATCCTTGAATACATTCCCATTGTGAGCGAATATGTTGATGTCTTTCCTGAATAATTGCATTTTATACATTATAAATGATTCATTGAGTTCAAAATCAAACTTATACATGGAAATATTAACAAACCTAGGGAATTTCATCATTAGAAAATGGATATATGTGTACCATTTAGAGATAGAAGCAATTGAAGGATGGGTGGTTCCATATTTTTTTAAATAAATTTTTATGTTCCTTGGATTGGTAGGGATTTATAGATGATTTTTAATAAATTTATCATGATTTTAAAACCCTATATCCAAGAACTTATGGAATAGAGTTATGTTTTTAGGAATAATTATTGCGAAGAGAGCTTCATGGAGTTGAAAATGTGGCTTATCACTACTCCAGTACTTTTTTTACACACAAGTGTAAAAATTTTCGTGGTATGTATTGATTATAATAGAATATTTTATATTGTTTACTAATTAAGAATTAAAATGTGACATCTAATTCATCAATGTTATTCAATGTTTAAGAATTGAATAACCCAACACATGAACTGTAGTTGGCTACAAAAATCATCATAATGAAAATCAAAGGGCATTAACTCTCTAGGGAGAACTATGAAATATATATTAATCAAAATATCCAAAAGATTATATTTAAATAGAAATAAATTAATATGTCCTATATTAACTCATTACCCAATTTTAGGTATTTTCATCTTCTATTCATGTTTTCTACTTTAATTGGGAGCATGTTGGGACTCTCGAGGGTGGAGAAACTTTTATGATAAAAAGTGACATAGTGTTCACAAATTTATGTTTTTATAAATTAGTAGAGTCTATATATAAATGTGTCAATTTATTTGTGGGGTTCTTGCCATGTACTGAGAATATTAATGTTTTTAGGGGTTTCATGTAATTTGGGGTTTTTATAGTATTCTAGATAAATACACAACGTTTAATGGGAATACACAATGTGTAATTTCTAATGTGATCATTCCACATACCAGGTACACAACATGAAGTGATTACACAACATGTATACGAAACACAAAATTTATGGTTAAAGGATTTATTTTAAAAAAAATGTGGCAAGGTTTTTCACATATCTGGACAATATAGGTTACAAAACATAGAAATTGGTCATACAACTTGTAATGGTCATGGAAAAGTATTTTAGGTTAGTACATCGGTTGATTTTTATTTCATTCATCTACATCTCTCTTCCATCTTGACCTAGAATACTTGTCCAATTATATTGGGATAATTGTTTTGACCAGGATTGATTAATTTGATGATTGCTCACAATTACGGTTGGATTTCATCCCATAGGGCGAGTAATCCTTTTTTTATCATCATTTCTATGATTACATTATATATTATACATTATATTATCTGATCTATCATCTACTTGTGTTTTTTTCTTGATTCTCTCTAGATTTGTTGGATGATCTTGATCGGAGGACCATTTATATTTTTGGTTGTGGTACAGTGAGTGTTTGTTCATGAGGAATTTCTTGTTTCCAATTATATTATAATCTATTTCTAAATTTAATGAATTCTAAGATGTGTAGATTCATTATTGGTCCACTATTTTAATTATTTTTTTTATTTCTGGTGATGGATTCTATTTTAGGAATATGTAATTGATGTTTTGAAGCAGGTGGTTCTATCTATAGCCTTTGTTGGTGAAATTTAGTGATTCTATTTTTGTTAAAAAAATTATTTAATGAATTTTTTTTGGGAAAAAATACCTCAAGGTATAATTGAAGCATTTTTGAGGTGATTGTTTTTGCTGACAAAGTGGACATTTGTGTTGTCATTGTTGAAAATGCAAGCCATGACATACAAATTTGTTGACAAAGGGGATTTCATGGTGGAATGTCATGTTCAAGGGCTATGGTTAACGATCCATGTTTGATTCAAGAACATCGATAAATGAATGGATGATCTGGAGGCGGTAAAAAAGAGAAGATACTAAGTGGCGTTGTTTTCTAGTGTTTTCCAAATATTTGGGCCTGAAAATCGAAAAATAAAGAAAAGTGATTTTTGGAAAAGGGACTTGTGTGTCGTGTACTTTAAGGAGAGGAAACTTTAGTGCTATATGTTTTTCACGATAAAAAAATAAAAATATGGAAATTGGATATAGGTTGTGAATGTTTTGTGTTTGGTTGCGCAATTGGTTTTGCGTGGTAGAGACTTGCGCGCCGAAACTTGCGCGTCGAGAGGAGACTTGCACACCATCACATAGGGTGTACAAATGCTGATAAATATAGATCTACCCCTCCTCATTCAGTGAAGAGTTCAACACTTATAAAAATTAGAGCTCCCGTCGCACAAGTGTGGTGGTCGCGCAAGCGGTTTGTGGTCGCGCAGGTAGAAGTTGTGCGCCAGGTGATAGTTGTGCGCCTAAGTTGGTTTGGGAAAGAAAGAAAGTGAGTCGGTCAAGTTTTGAGTTGTAGAATAAGGTATCTCACAAGTGGTTTGGTGAAACCTGCGTTCCAGATTTTGAAGAAGCGCAAAAGTTTTTGGTTGCAAGGCAATATTGGTTTGGGTGTAAAAGGGTGTGCGTCATGCAAGTTTGGAGTTAGAGAAGCTTGTCTCGCGAATGTGGTTGATGTGGACTTGTGTGACCATTTTTAATTGTGCACCGAGACTTGCGCGCTGGCTTAGAGAATGACACTAGGTAAGGTTGATTCACAGTAGAGATTCAGAGCTACGTGAAAGTTGAGGATTTCCTGATATCTTCAGTGCAAAGTGAGATCATCTATAGGTGAAAGTTGGACTTCAACAGAGCATCCAAATACAATAGAGGATGTTTTCATTAGTGATAATGAAGAGACATACATGTCTACAAACTGTGAGTGGATCCGTTCCAGAGCAGTGAGCAAAGGAAGTAGAAAAAGGTGATCCTCTCCACCAGCAGTGAACCAGAGAGAGAGAGAAACATAGAGGGACCCTTGGGAAAGTAATGAGATGACCCGAAAGCTTGTAAAAGTAGTGAGACTGTGCATTGAAGTGATCTAGCCCGAACCTTGTAAAAAGTAGTGTGCTTTAGTGGATTTGATACAGCGGCACATTGCCATTGTATGCTCCTTAGATATAGCCTAGTGAGGGTGAACCAAGTAAAAATCTTTGTGTCTACATGCTTACTTCCCTGCATTGCATTTAAAACATCATCATTAGATAAAGAAGAAAACAAGTGTTCATAATAAATACACAAGTGCAACCAAAGTGACCCTTTTTATAAAGAGGTAAATATCCAGTGTGGCCAGAAGAATTTTGAAAAATAATATCCTTACCCTGATTCACCCCCACTATTTGGGTATATAGGTCCCTATTTGTCCAAAAAATTGGTATCAGAGGGAAGGTTGATTTTATCAGATTTGTTTACTCCGACTTGGTGTAGTCAATTTGTGTGGTTAAAGAATTAGTCTTCTATTATCTCAGTGTGCCATGGAAAAGGGAAAAACATCCAAGAAGAAACATAAGTCAGGTGATATCCCTCAGTGTGGAAGTGTTTATGGAAAAAATGTAATTCAACTTAAAGAATCAAATAGCTTACTGAAGGAAGGCCTGGATGAATCTTATAGGGAAAATATTGATTCACTAAATCACGATGTAGGAATGAGTGAAGTACTTGAACTTAAGAGTGATACCGAAACAACTGATGATGATGATGTTTCAAGAATGAGGTCACCAGTAGATTTTGTCAACATGATAAAGAAATTGGATCAGAAATTGGATGAAGAAGTTTAATCTAATGATATCTGAATCCAATTATTGGAAATTGAGGTCAACAAGATAAGAGGCTTATATAAAAGGATTATTTATGTGGCTACTGAACTATGGGAGAAGAATAATTCCCAAGATGAAGAACTACAAAAGATGGCTAAAATGAAAGGAAAACAAAAGGCTGATGAATATGAAGGGAATCAGAAGTCATCTGAAGTTCAGAATATAAAAGCTAGAAATGATGATCTAGCTACATAGTTATGTAAACATGTTCAGAAGAATCAAAGGGTACAACAAGATAATTCATGTTGTTCTGATTCTATTTCTCAAGATAAATTGAAAGTAAAGGACCACAGTGACATGGTGGACAAGCTAACACGTGAATTGGAAGATGAGATGAGTTGAGGGAATCTTCTCAAGAGAGAACATGATGTCCAAATTGAATCAAGGGATATAAAGATTCAAAAGATGGAGGAAGAGATAGAATCAGTAATGAAGTAAGTGGAGAATTCAAATACTAGAGGAATGTCTAAAATGAAGGATGCATTGCACTTACTATTTAATTATCCTTTGACAAGTGATGAAAAAATGAAGAATTGATGAGCTATTTATGAAGAGAAACAATAGAATATTTTCTCAGATGAGAGACCATATATTTTGGGAAAACATGGTATTGGATTAGTTGAATCCCCTCTCATGCATGATAGAAAGATAGCCGTGAACAAGTCCAAAAGTGGAGAAAATAATGTAGGTGCTGGAGAGAGACCTAAGAGGACATTTATAAGAAGTAGTGACAACATGTGCTATTTCTATGGGATTCATGGACACACATCCAGTTTTTGTTCAGATGCTCAAGAAAACATTTCGTATTGTAAAAATAGATAATGTAAAAAAATATGAGAATAAGATGAAACATGATGAGAAATCAGAGAGAAGAGTCTCTCAGTGGAAAAAATTCATCAGATACTATTACTATGGAATAAATGGATTCATAATGAGTATGTGTCAGGAAGCTCAGGAGCTCAATGTCAGAAGAGGAACACAAGCTGAATCAACATCTTGATAGAGAAATGTTGAAATGAAGTATGCCTTTGATGGAAAATGTTTTATATGTTCTGATTTTGGGCATTTTGAAAGACATCGTAGTAAGAAGAAAGCAGGAAAGGAAAAGGAACTCGATAGGAGATTCGTGACTCAAGTGGTGTATAATGAGAAATCCTACACTGGAAGAGAATGTGGTAGATTGAAAAATAGGTTTACTACCTCAGGGGAATCACAAAAAGATAAATTAACGGTGTATCAATCACATTATCTTTCACACTCCCAATAACCCTTGTGAAGATAATGTGAACAAACTTGGAAGATTAAGGGGAGATTGACACCAACTATGAGTAATAAGAATGAACATTCTACAGAGGGCTCACCACCAGTGAAAAATAGTGTGGTGACTCAAGTATCTGATAAATGAAAGATAGACAATTAATGTATTGAAAAAATTGCATGTCAAGTGCCTCCGCAAGAAGTGGAGGAAAGAGAAATACCCCTGCAATGGTGGAAGAGGAATGTAAATATGACATGTAAAGAGATTCCTACTCAGAGAAGTAATCAAGTGAAATGGAATTTTGGTGGAACATCAAAGATGGAAATGTGTACTAGTGGGTTTAAACCCTAAATGGAGAGAAAGGACAAGCCTACAGAATCATCATATTAGAAAAAGACTCAGAATGCAGGTGATGAATGCTTAGTCATATGGCCAGAGCAGTTGAAGTTGGCTAGGCAGCTAAAAGAAACTAGGAAGGAGTGTGATGCTCTGCATGAAAGAATCAAAGGGTTGACCCATCAGGATCAACTGAAATCATCATCATGAGGATTCTAGAAGGTCTACCCCTCTCCCGTTGTATATTAATGCTGTTAACCAATGATTCAAATGTTTCAGGTTTTAGGTAGATATGATGCAGGGGGAAGTCACATCTAAAGATGCAAAGTGGAGATGTGATATGGTTTAGATTTACAATTGACTCAAATTAGGTAACAAAGTTTAAGAAGAAATGGAGGAACAGAGCATAATAGGAAGAGATTGTGTTGTTAAATTTATCTCTTGTTTCCTACACTGAGTTTCTACTCAGTAGGCTTAGAGATTTTGTTAATGGCTCAATGCTGAGTGGAAGATGAGTACAAATGATGTAACAGAAGATGAATGTAAATGGTTCTAACCACATGAATTGTTGCATAACATAGTGGGATATCTCTATCTCCTAATTAGATGAAAGATATCAATTGGATATAAAGGACGAGTGTTTTTTATCAAGAAGACATATGGTGGGAGAGGCTGTAAAATTCATGTATTTCATAATCTTCAATCTTGTTCTAACAATATAGTATCAACTGACTATTTTTAGGATACCAAGAAGCTACTAGAGAATATGAACCCGGTTTCAACAAGAATATCAGAAAAGTAGTAGAAAGAAATGATGGCACTAAACAATGAGACAGTGAGAAATTTATTGATAAATTTGATTAGGAGGAAAGAAAAAAAGGGGGAGCAGAAGTGGATGATGCTGATTCAGAATTGGTAATTAGAAGTGGTAGATTATTTCAAGACCAGCAGATAAGAATGTCATCGAGACTAAATGGGTCTATCTCAACAAGATGAATGATGATGGCACAATGATTCGGAAAAAATAACATTTGGTGTGCAAAGGATACCCCCAAATAGAGGGTATTGAGGTTGATGAGACATTTTCAACTGTTTCAAGGCTAGAGACAATCAAGTTATTTTTAGCCATAGCGGTGTAAAAAAGTTCAAAGTGTTGCAGATGGTCATCAAATCTACATTTCTAAATGGGGTTCTGGAAGAATAGGTTTATATTGAGCAGCCAGATGGTTTTCTTATTCATGAATATGATAATAAAGTTTTTCGATTAATGAAAGCTCTATATGGGTTGAAGTAAGCACTAAGAGCATGAAACTCAAATCTGGATCAGTATTTGAAAAAGCTTGGCTTTCAACGTGGTGGAGTTGATTAAAATCTATGTTTTCACAACGAAAGTAATCAAAGGATGATGGTGTTGGTTTATGTCGATGAAATAATATTTGGCAGATCATATGAATCTCAGTTCAGATAGTTTTCCAATTTCATAAATACTAAGTTTGAAATTTCAATGATTGGAGATGTCTCGTTTTTCCTTGGTTTGCAGGTGACACAAGGAAGTAATGTCACCTTCATTTCTCAATCCAAATATGCCAAGGAAGTTTTAAAAAGGTTTGGAATGGATAATTCCAAGGATATGAATACCTCAGTTGATACCCGAATGAAATTATCAAAAGATGAGGTTGGAAAGGCAGTTAATATCACAGAATATAGGAAAATTATTGGAAGTTTTCTATACATTACCACAACAAGGCCTGAAATTGTTTTCTCCACATGCCAAGAAGCGATGTATCAGAGTAATCTCAATGAAATCCGCATGCATGTAGTGAAAATAATACTTCGGTATAACAAGGGTATGATAGAATTCGTCTTGACATATAATGACAAATCTCAGATAGAGTTATTGGGATATATAGATGTAGATTGGGCTAGTTCAACATATGGTAGAAAATCAACGTCAGGTGGTGCATTATATCTTGGTGGACTATGTATTTCTTGGTTAAGTAAGAAACAGGATTTCAATTCATTAAGTACTGCAGAAGCTGAGTATATTGCAGCCACTCAAACTTGCATACAGTTATTATGGATGAAGCAGTAGCTTGAAGATATGGGAGTTGAAGTGAAGTCTCCGAACATAATCCAGTGTGATAACTCAAGTGCTATCAATCAAAGAAAAAATACCATACATCATTCATGGAAAAAGCACATTGAGATAAATTATCATTTTATAAAGAAGACGGTTGAGCAGGGAATTGTAAAGTTGGAGTATGTGCCTACAAAGCTACAGGTTGCAGAAATTCTTACCAAGGCCTTACCCAAGGAATATTTAGAGAGACATCGACTGGATCTGGGAGTTTAGTCGACTCCCCACACTTGAAAGAGTGTGGATGTTAAAACCCCCTCTCCCCGAGGTATGATGTGTTTTTCCCTAATGTGCTGCTATGTGTTCTCTACGCTGTTATAGACAGAAAAGGAGTGACCTTTCAGTTTATTGAAAAAGGGGGAGAAATAGTGATTGTTAAAGGGGGAGACAATGTGACTATTTGAGAAATCATGACAGATAGGGGAGAAGCTGATAGATGGAGCAGCCAGATAGGGGGAGTTGAAGCTATGAGTAGATATGGGGAGTATCAAATCTGACGATGCTAGAAGTTATTGATCAAGGAACAGATATAATGATAGCTGAGGATAGTGATAAAAGTAGAAGAGTAGTGTTGGAATGTGGTAATAATTTTTCCATAAATTGGTATCCATTTGGTGTCAATATTGGGAGTAAGAGTTGAAGAGATTCATTGATGAACGTTTAATTTACTCTTGTTTCTCACATCGAGCATTGCTCATGTGGGCTTAGATAATGTGTTGAGTAAATCCTTGATCGCTATTAAAATCACAATAGGTGAATGGTGGATGAAGAATTAACGATGTATGTTTTTATGGAAGAGTTTTCAACAGACTGAAAGGAGGAGATTGTTGGCAAAAAATCCCTTAAGGTATCGTTGAAACATTTTTGACGTGATTGTGTTTGTTGAAAAAGTGGACATCTGTGTTGTGATTGTTGACAAAGAAAACTATGCCATACAATTTTTTTGACAAAGGTGACTTCATGGTGGCATGTAGAGATCAAGGGATGTGGTTAATGATCCATGTTTGATTCAAGAATTTCGAAAAAGGAATGGATGATCTGGAGGCGGTATAAAAAGAGCAAAAACAAAATGGCGTCGTTTTCCAGTGTTTTCCAAATATTTGGTCCTGAAAATCGACAAATAATGAAAAGTGGTTTTTGGAAAAGGTAAATTCACTCCATGTAATATAAGGAGAGGAAACTTGTGTGCTATATGTATTTCAAGATCAAAACATCAAAATATGGAAAATGGATATGGGTTGGACATGTTTTGGGTTTGGTCATGATGGTGGTTTTGCGCGGCAGAGACTTGCACGCTGAAACTTGTGTGCCAAGAGGAGACTTGCACGCTGTCGCATAGGGTGTCCAAATTCCATTAAATACTGGTCTACCCCTCCTCATATGGTGAAGAGTTCAACACTTAGAAAAATGAGAGCTCCTGTTGCACAGGTGTGGTGGTCGCGCAAGTGGTGTGTGGTCATGTAAGTAGAAGTTGCATGCCAGGTGATAGTTGTGAACCTAAGGTAGTTTGGGTGAGAAAGGAAGTGAGTCGCACAAGTTTTGAGTTGAAGAAGAAGGTGTTGCATAGGTTGTTTGGTGACAGTTGCATGCTCGATTTTGAAGAAGTGTGAAAGTTGTTGGTTGCACGCCAATATTGATTTGGGCGTAAAAGGGTGTGCATCTCACAAGTTTGGTGTTGGAGAATCCTATGTCACACAAGTGGTTGAGGTGGACTTGCACGCCAGTTTTGACTTGCGTGCCGAGACTTGCATGCTGACTTAGAGAAGGGTGACATGTAAGGTTGATTCATAGTAAAGATTCAGGGCTGCGTGAAAGATGGAAGATTGCCTGATACCTTCGGTACAAATTGGGACTAATCTACAGGTCTACAGGTGAAAGTTGGACTTCAATAGAGCATCCAAATACAACAGAGAATGTATTCATTAGTGATAATGAAGATACATACAGGTCTATAAACTGTGAGTGGATCCTTTCTAGAGTAGTGATCAAAGGAAGAGGAAGAGGGTGATCCTCTCCACCGGCAGTGAGCCAGAGAGAGAGAAACAGGGAGTGACCCTTGGGAAAGTAGTGAGATGACCCTAATCCTTGTATAGGCAGTGAGCCTGGGCATAGATGTGATCTAGCCCAAACCTTGTAAATAGCAGTGTGCTTTAGTGGATTTGGTATAGCGGCACATCGTCATTGTATGCTCCTTAGACGTATCCCAGTGAGGGTGAACCAAGTAAAAATCTAAGTGTCTGCCTGCTTACTTCCCTGCATTGCATTTAAAACATCATCATCAGATAAAGAAGAAAATAAGAGGTTATAATAAACACACAAGTGCAAACAAAGTGACTCTTTTTATAAAGAGGTAATGGTCCAGTGGGGCATGAAGAATTTTGAAAAAGAATATACATACCCTGAATCAACCCCTCTTAGGGTATATAGGCCCCATGTGGGCTTGACAATTTTCATGATATTATTGATTTTTTTTGGGTTTGTAATTAGGTTTTTATAAAATATCTTTCCCATAGTTATGGTAAATTGAACATGTTTTCAATTAATTGTGAAATGATTTTAAATAAAAAAATGGTGAAATGGTTTGATAAAAGGGTATTGAAAATAAATCACATGGGATACCATGGGTACTTAGGTGAATGTTATAGTAATAAAAATCATCCACATTCAGGGGCATTCAACTTGGGGAATTCCTCTCCTCCCTTGGACTATTGTCATAGGTACATGTTATACATGCTTGGGGATCTCTTTCTAGGGTGTTCCTATTCTCTCGAGACTCGATGCTTATGTCTAGTGGCTTGATGCTTATGAAATTTTCAATTTTTTGTATGAGTGTACTAGATATCCTGACATAGGGTGTTCCCGGAAATGATATCACCAATGAGTTTAATATTGGACAGTACTATTTTGATTGTACTTCCAATGATTTGAAATTATTTGTGATGCAAGCATTATTTTGACATGATATATCTATTGTGATATATAGATATGAAAATTTTAAATATAATTTAAATAATTTATTTGCAAAATTATAAAAGGGGATATTAAATTCTTTTTCCATGCTTTGGATATAAAAAAATTTAAATTATTATCTTTCCTCGTTTTCATTATAGTTTGAAATGCTTGGATTATTGTTCAGAGATATGATATGGAACACATAGTTGAGACACTACTGAGTCTGTTATCTCACACCATGAATACCCCTTCAATAGTGTACATATCTTGTTATTTCATTTGATGGAGGGAAAATAATGTTTCCATATAAAGGTAGTGAGGTTTTATGTTAGGTTGGTTGTGGGTAGATGTTGAGAGTTTCCCACATTATTACATGGAGCTATTAGAGTAGCTATTAGATTTTTTAGTCCTGTGTGGTTGAATTTGTCACATGGATATATTTTTCTACCTTTTTCAGTTGTATAACTTTTATTTTTCGTTATCTATTTGGAACATAATATTATATTCCAGTGTGTATCTCTATTATGTGCATATTTTCCATTTTGTTACTTCAGGATGGGAGAAATCATTACTTCTTTTTTGTTTTTGGATTACTTGATTCTAGTTTCAAGCTCATGGGGATCGGGAATACCCTTCTATTTTGGTGTATATCAGGTCACGTACAAGTTTGAGATTGTATTCGGGTCGACTCAATACAATGTGGTATCAATGGTATGTTTTTACACTATATAACATGTCATGATAAGTTTTAGTATAATAGAGATAATATTATTAGTACATGAGAGGTAGGATATAGTGACTTCATGTCCATCTCTTTTCTTAATGATAGTCATGTTACCAGCGGATGTTGGAATGTGTGTCTCATATATTGGGTATTTTTCTTATTTTAATCTAGATCAAACTAATATTTTTCTATTTTATAATTGTTTCTTTTTTTTGTGCAACAGTATGCCTCCGAAATGTGTTGTGATAGTTCCTCATGAGGGTGTAGCTGATGATCCTCATGGGAAATCATTTATGGAAATGAAATTGATTGAGGCTATCATGTAGGAAGCTGGTTCCTTGATCAAAATGTCCTTTTAGATCAAAATAAATTTTTTTAGGTTTAATCAATGTATGTAGGAGAAAGAGATGGATCATGAGATGTCTTGTGAAAGAGTAAAACATCCATTAATTAAATGAACCTCAAGATGTCTAGTATAGCATAATAAGATTGATCAGATCTTCAAATTCATGGATACAACTAATAGTGTCCAGGTGAACTGTGAATAATTCTTACATGAGGGTATCAATAAGAATTATTGGTATTTCATTGTACAAGAGGATATAAATATTGTCTTGGATTAGATGGTTTGAAATAATTCATTCTTTAATAAGATTGGTGAAAAATTACAGATGATGTTGAAGACATTAGAGTTCCTCTATTTTCAGTAGTGAAAGCATTTGATATCGATATAAAACAATTTTTTTGACTAGCATGTCTGTTTTTCACTAGATGTTGTGAATAATGGTTGACTAAATACTCAGAAGTAGGTTTAGTGCTTGTGACTAAATATCAGATCATATGTATTTATGGTAAATATTTTGACCCTTGTAGATAAAGTGGACACTGATATGATAGAATAAATTAATATGAAATGCAATGTTGGATATCCCTTCTCTTCTCTTCCACATAATGACAACATCGATGGTGTTATATGAAAAAATTAGAAGTGGCTAGAACATCATAGTATGGGTGGAGGTGGTTTATGGAAACACGAATCTACAACACCTCTAGTTGTCAATAGTGATGTTACTTTGACTTGATATTTGTGTGGAATGGTTGGAACCAGATAGTTTTCTTGTCATTAACTTGAAAATATTTGTATTAATTGTGGATGTTATGGTCATATACAATGTTTCTAACATCCCATGTTTACACCTCACTTTGGTTAGGGATAATTGACTCCAAAGAATGCTATGGAGTAGTAAAATGATTCAAAAAATATAGGGCATTGACCATATTCCTCAACATAGCAGCACAATCATGCAGTAGATGAATCTACAGTGATGGTAGATATAATTACACTAATAGAGAGAGGTACCATATTTATTAAATATTTAGTATATATTTATTTATTTGGTACTAGATCTCCCACTCAATTATATTTGGTCTTTCTATGGATATAATTAACCTCCCAATGGATCTCATGTCTTTTTTTTGGAGTTAGTGGTATCTATTAGTAAGAGGGAGTATTCAATGTCAATCTATTTCACTACTGATATCTAATGAAGTTATTGTCTATGATTTTATTATTTTCAATATGGATCTATTTGATTTATTCATTTTACTGGATTAGATTTTTTATAATTTTTTGATGTTGATTGTTATTAGTAGTGTTTTTTTCATGAATCTGATGGGAGCATATGAAAAGTTCATTGATAGTGGGATTTGAGTTCTAGTAATATAGAACCTTCCTACCTAGAGCATAATATTTTTTTTTCTATTGTTGCAGTTGTTCATGATGATGTCTGTTCTGTTTTTGATCTTCCCACTATTTTGAAATATTTTCCTTATATTTTCCATGATGATTTTTATAGGTTTATTTTGGATAGGTATTTAGAGTATATGATTGAACTAGTTCTATGTACATAGATGACTTCAATACCTTACATTTTAATGGAACCAACATATCTGAATGAACTAATAATATATTTGGATGACCTAATGGAGATAGGTATTATTCACCCTAGTGTTTCACCGTGAGCTTCCCCAATACTCTTTTCCAATAAGGTATATAGTTCACTTCAATTATTGTTGTGTATCATATGTTAAACTAAGTAATAGTTAAGAAAAAACATCCCTTGAAACACATTGATGACTTTTTTGATTTGTTAATGGGGGAAATTTTTTTGTAAAAATTGATCCTTTTTTAGGTTGTCATCATCACAGAGTTTGGGAGTGTCATATAGAGAAGAAGGATTTCAAGAGTAGGTATGGCCATAAAAAATATGTTGTGATGATATTTTATAAGGACCTGACCATAAAATATTACATAAACTTGAGTTTTGTCTATAATTTTACTTCATCTCTCATTGATGATATTTTTAGGTTTAGAGTTTTAGAGATTTATTCCATAACTCATAAAAAAACAATAAAATAAAACATGGAAACTTTTGAACAGTATCCATTTCATCCATAATCCATAAAGTTTAAAATAAATCAGGATATTCTTAAGGAAATGTATTCACTACTATCAACATGAATTCATTTTATGTTTTAATCATCCTTAAGTTATATGAAAAACGTTCAAAAACAAGGGGCGAGCATAAAAAATATGAGTAAGGGATACAAATAAGGAACCATTTGGTCGATTTATATTCATTAAAACTTATGAAAACACTAACATGAAGTAACACTTATTACATTTATAAGTAGTATATAATTTCCTTTTATGAAAATATCATTTAATACATTTTATGATTATAATATTTCTATGAATCCCAAAAAGGAATAAACAATATAAAAAGTTAACTTGGAATGTCATTATACTTTTCACTCTTACATAGGGAATAACTATACAATCAACTTACATACATATCACTCTTCCTAATGGAACATCTATATGACCGACTTCCATACCCAATGTATTGGAGGGGTATCACATACCCGCACATCATTAGTTTATCATAGAACCACACATCAATGGTTTATTATGGAAAACCATTAAAATTTCCTAGTAAAATTTATATAATTAAAACATATAAAAGATTGAAATTTTCAATATTTCACGGATAAAATTTTGATTTTAATAATTAAGCATTCCTTTTATTTCATGTAAAAACGTGCCCTTTAATGTACATAAAAGATTACTTTTCAAAATTATTTGAATGAAATTAAAATTAGATATAAAATTTCCTATATAACCCTTTATATATAAATATAATATATATATTAATAATAATATCAAGAATATTTACATGAGGAATGTATTATATCTTTAAACATTCAAATCATCCCATACTAGAGCGAACATTTAAATAATAATGTAAGTGAAAGAATGACATTCAAAAAAAATTTAATTAAATTATAATTAATTAAATATGGTTATATAATGTTAAACGATCTGTATATAATCATTATAATAGAATAAAGGTTCATATAATTATGAAATACATTAATGAAAGGAGATTGAGGAAAATCCCCCACCCATGGGACTGATTGGACTTGTGTGTCTTTACCTTCTTAAATAATCCACTTTCATTAATTATCCACATCATTGAGAACCATATTCAAGATTATTTTTTATCATTTATTCAAATTATTATAGTTTTCTATAAAACTACGTAAACAATTAATTTTACATCGTTTTTTGACAATATTATGTTTATGTTTCAAAACTACTTTTCTAGGTAATGTTTTGTGAAAGAGGTTTTTATATGAACATATATAGAATAATAATCATCAACTAATCATTATATATATATATATAAACAAATAAATTTTTTAAAACCAATCATTAATTATGGGTATGAAAAATGATCCAACGTTATAATCAGGGAGACGATAGGGCGTACGTACGCATGAGTAACATTATCATTTTTCAATGATCGTTATATAATAAAGGCTTGTAAAAATATATCTTTCAAGAATGATCACTATATAATATATACCATATTATTTATTTATTAATACATATATATATATAATTTTGGTTATGTAAAATGAATCACATTGGTTCTTGTAGAAAGTAGTCCACTTGTCTATGAACGATGTTATCACTTTTTCATTGTGTGGAAATGTTTTAAAAAATGTTATGTTTTTTTAGAAAGATTATTATTTCAGGGAAATCATATAGAACATATATTTGTCACATATATTTAATTAAAACCATATTTAATATGTTTCATGTAGTGTGTGAACTTATCAAATCGCTTTGAGGAGGTGGTAGTCGACACTTCCACAAATGATGTTATTATATTTAAAAAAATGTAATGTATAATGGTTGCTATTATAAAATAATTATATAATAATAAATAAATAATAAATAACATATATATCACATATAAATAGTGTTTTCATCTTTCTTCACAACCATGAAATGTGTTAATGAAAAAACGAACAAGATTGTTTCATGAGGCGGTAGTTCTTTGTACAAAATAATGATATGTCTGTTACCCATTAGATGAACACGTGTAAGTATAGGTAAAACTATTATCATAAAAATTTAAAGAATATTTAGGATATTTAAGTGGTTATTTATGCATGGATTAAAAATATTTTATGGATATGATAATGAAAATAGAAGAAAAAAGTTTGAGAAGGGTGTTACCACTTATTCGGGTAACACATTTTGGTTAGCAGAAATGGGATTCTATGTATCAATTTTCACCCAAGTTGAGGATTATAGGATTATGGGAGGAATTTTAAGGAGAAATGTGATCTAATAATGGTAGATACAAAGTTTATTGAGTGGCATGGGGATGTGGGAGGAGAGAATTCCTTTTTATAGTGGAGGAGGAGTGGTACCCTTGTAAATTTTTGAAAAGGAAATCCTCCCACAATTTTCCCATTACATGTGGCTAAAATAGTGGACCAAATTATATAAAATTAATTATAGGGTCAATATATGGCTATAAAATTTATTTCAAAAAATATTCGAGGTCGTTTGGGCCCATATGTTTAAGGTTTAGTCCCTTGTTAAGAAATATTTTCAAATAGTCAATATAATTAATTTTAATCAATTTCACTAGTGTTTTTTTTGGTAAAAACACAATTTGAAATTATTAGAAGTCATAAATTATAATGATTAAAAATATAGAATCCATTTTAAAAAATTCCAATCAATGAAGTTACAGAAAATAATTTAAATTTAATCCCACAGATGTCATGTGACAATGTGTTTTTAAAATGAAATTATTCAAATGATTTATATGTTTTTATATTTATTTTTAAAGTGATATTGGTTTGAATGACATAAAATATGTTGATTTGTTAAAATATAATCTAATAAAATTTATAACCATTTAATAAAATAATATCCACTATACATAAATTAGATCAAAAATCAGTTTTGAAGTAACATTCATTATTTTTCAACATTCATTAAAAAATAAAATATTATAGGAAAATATCAAATATAATTAGTAACCAAATTTTTATGTTTCAATTTAAAAAATTATGTTTTTTTGATATATAATATTAATAAATCTTCAAAAAATTGGATTTAAAATAGTTTATCCATTAAAAGGTAGTAAAATAATTTTTCAACAATATAAAACTTTTAAGCATAAAATTGGATTTTTTTCTTTTATTCCAAAATAATTTATTTGATAAATGTGAAAATATTTAATGAAAATGTCCAAAAATAATATAGTTATTACTTTGTATTCCCATTAACACAATGGCTAGGAGATCAGTACCACTTAAAATGATAATATTAACAATATATTATTTTTTGATGTGACTCAGTATTTCATGAAATAAAAGAATTTTCATAAAGTCATTGATTCCTATTATGTATTCTATAAAAAAATATTGCTCATTTTAATTTAAAATCACTATCTAAATCATAATATTAATAAATATTAAAATGTATTATTCTATAATCACAAGGGAAGCTACATCCTTCCCATACATTGTAAATTACATCCTCGTAATTTTATTCACCTATAAACTTAGTGGGGATATTTTCCCCTCATATAAGTTTTATATTCCCATGTTACCACTTCAACCATATGGTTTTTCCATAAAACATTAACTTGGTGAATTACCTTATTCCAAAACACTTTCTCTCTATGGTCAATAATCTGAACAGGTTATTTCTCATAAGAAATATTATCTTCTATGTGATGTAATCCATGGATCAAAAAACTAGATTAGTCTAATACATACTTCATGAAAATTGCATCATGAAATATTTCATGTAACTAAGATAAAATTATAGGTAATGTAACGACGCAAAGTTTCATTAATGGAAAATCATTCTTGATCCAGTTAAATGTCTCCTTATGAAAAATGTTTTTATAAGATGTCAACTTCTTTGGTTTTATGTTATGATTTTTGACCGTTACTTTTATAGCCGTTGAACAGTGATCACATGAGTAGTATAAATATATGGCTTTAACGAACCCAATTTTATTCAGACAATGGAAGCGATGGCCTCATCCAGTAGAATTGCCTCGTACGAAGCCCATTTGTCGGAGCTTGGAAAAGAGGTGGCGTCTTTGGGCTTTGCCCTTAACCAAGCCCAAGATGAGCTTCATTATGTCAAGCTTGAACATGACCGTCTACGGGAAAAGTGGAAGTTGATAGAGATTACCACTCGAGCGATGTTATCCGAGCCGCCCCAAGAGTCTGTCACCATCGCACACCTTACCCATAGGTCTTATGCGACTATTTTAAGGGGTTATTTAACAAATAAGTAGTACCATGTTCATGTAAATTATTTTTGTATATAATAATGAATATAATTTCTAGTCATTTTTGATACATTGTAAATAGTTTTTAAAGTACAAATGGTGTTTTTGGTTATTAATTAATTAAGAATTATATTTTATTAAATTAAGGGATTTTTGAATTAAATAATATTTTAATAAAATATTATTATTTATATTAAATTAATTTTAATTAAATATAAATGATCTTATAATTTTATGAATGCAATTAAAATTTTGATTAAGGTTTGAAAGCCATTTCTGTCAAAACCCGTGAGTTTTTTATAAATGTCATTTTTTATTTTAAAAGTGAAAATTTACGTATTTAGAATATTATTTAGATAAAATAAATATTATTTTTGGAATCAGAACGTCGAAATTATCCAACGGTGAATTTTTCATAATTTTCTGAGACAGTCAAATTTTTGGGTAAAAATTAAATAACGTTTAAATATATAATGTGTTTTATGACATCATAATGACCCAATGGTGATGTAATCAAATACCATAATCCTTATGTTAGGCCAATATATGTTTTATCATTAAAATAATGAGGTTTTAGGTTTTTTTGACCTACTTTTCAAAGCATTAATGAACCCCTCAAGACTTGTTCAACACTTTGCCTTTTTAAATTAATTTCCATGGGAGTGTGACTCACCTCCACATAAGAAAACCTAATTTTTTAATAAGTTCGGAAATTGGCCTTGTAAAATATTTTTTTCCTATTTCCATTTCCAGAATCCATGGCCAAATACCATGGGATGGTTTGTGGTTTGAATTATTTTAATATAAGGGGTCCCAAACCTAAATAATAAAGAATTCTCTCACCTTTCCTATATAAACCCACCCAAGCTCCCACTTACTCCTCACTCAAAGCCCTTGGAGTTCTTCAAACCTCTTCCCTAATCTCTCTAGAATCCTCTCAAGGTGCCCCAATCTCCCAAGAAGACTCTCATAAGCCTCTCTCTAGCCTTTGGAAGCACACTTCCAAGTAAGGTTTTTTATTCATTTCTCATTTTTGTCAATTTTCTTTAAGTTGTATTGCCCTTTTAATTTCAATTATGAATGTTGGGGTATGGTTTCTCACCTCCCCCATACTGCCCTCTTATTTTTTGAATTATGGGAGAACCTTTTCTCTCTCATTAAATGCCTCCCATGTACACCGGTTACTATGCCGAAATTCTGAAAGGAACTTCTCTCTTTTTTTTACATTCAAGCAATACTTTTGTATCATGAATCTAAATTCCTTTTAAATTGTTGGGACATGTATCTATATGACCTCCTTACTATCCATTACATGTAAATATTATGAGGAACCCCTTTCTCTCTCATCAACCATTTTTATGAATTCTTATGTAACGCCGTTATGCTGCCGAAATCGCACCGATTTTCTATGCCAATTTCATTGTGTAGTGAATACCATGCCCATTTCTCCATCAAGGGTATTCACCTTTATGCACATTTACATATTGATTGTAATGTTTCATGTATGAATTCCACATTCTTTTATCGTGGAATAAATGATTATGTTTTATGAATCCATGTTTTATGATCGATGTGGCACACTTATGCATGAAATGAAATGTTTAAGAAGGGTGCGCCCTTATAGCGCTCCGATGCATTGGGTAAAGTATAGTATCATGATACATCATGTGAAATGAGTGTTGAATCATGCTAATTCAAGTGCAATGAGGGTTTACTCGTGCTTCAATTGAAATGAGGGTTTACTCATGCTTCATGTGCAATGAGCCTTGGCTCATGCTAATTCAATGTTAAGTGTTGTTGCCACATTTCCATGTTATGATTATCATGCTTTATCATGACTTTATGTTCATGTTTCTCTTATGATCTATTGATATTCCTATTTCCTAACATGTATTGTACTCTTCATGTTATTCCATGTGTACTCCCTTACTGGGCTTTATAGCTCACCCTTTTCTTATGCATGTCCTCAGGTAATCCCATGTAATGCTATGTACGAAGGAATGTAGTGGTCATGTAAAGGAAGTTTTCAATAAAGATGTTGTATTTTCATGTTTTATGTTTTTATGTAATGATCCTAAGCCCCAAAGACACTAAACCTCTAGATCTTCTTTGTTGTATTAAGTGATGTTTTATGTAATAAAGCATGTTTAAGTTGTAATAAAAAGCAGGGTTGTCATAGTTGGTATCAGAGGATAGGTTTAGTTATTTTTGGGATTAGGAAACCCTAGTAAAGCCTTAGATACAAGACTAAGTATAATAAAAACATCCCTAAGTTTTGGTAAATACTATGTAAGTGGTTTATCAAACAAATACATCCCTGTCTGGATACGAGCAGGTAGAGGCGGCTCTGGCATAGATGTATTCTAAGGGTAAAACCTGAAAACACCGCTTTGAGCTAGACTCAAACGGGAACTGGTGCACGACAACGGGCCTTACTTCAATCTTTGTTATGACACTCCAGGGGGATATGTTTTGATAAATTCACAATCGTAGTATGAACCCTTATTAAGGGAAAAATGCCCCTAAGAATATATGTTAGAAGGTAGATCATGAAAAGCCTGGATTGAATCCTATAGACTAATGAGTTAAAGAGATTAAAGTGTATTTATAAGTCATCAAATTTTGACTTTGGATTACCCTTTATGTGTTACCCCTAACTTTCCTTTTATTCCAGCCAATGGCCGGTAATAGGAGGACTCAGGATAACAACCGTTGTGAAGATCAGTGTGATGATTGTACTAATGAGATACCCAATCCAATGGGAGCGGGAATCGCGAACTTTGTCATGATTCTCTCTCAGCTAACTCAAGTTTTGAATAGAAACACGGGTCAAGAGGAACGTTCAACCCCCCCCCCCTATGAAAGAACAAGTCGCTATCGAGAGCTTCATGAGACAAAGGCCTCCTACTTTTAGTGGGTCATCTGATCCCACGATCGCTGAGCAATGGATCAACTCCATTGAAAAGATCTTCTCTATCCTTCAATGCTCTGAACAAGAGAAGGTTCTCCTGGTGGCCTATCGTATGGAGGGTGAAGCTGATTAATGGTGGACGTTGATCAAAAATACAAAGCCTGAGGAGGAGATCAAGTCTTTGGAATGGAAGGAATTTCGGAAAATGTTCTTCGATAAATATTTTCTGCGCACCCTCCGTCTTAAGATAGAAAGGGACTTCCTTTCCCTAAAACAGAAAGATGAAGAATATGTGGGAGCATATGAATAAAACATCACAAGGCTTGCATGATACACTTCTGGCTTTGTCGTTACCCCCGAATGCAAGGTTGACCACTTATTTGGTGGGCTGAAGCCTAGTTTGCGGAAAGCATTAGCGATCCGTGACTTCGACAGCTATGAGGAAATTGTCCGATGTGCCCTCAAGGTCGAAATGGAGATCGGAGAATCACAGAGGTATCATGGGGGCAAGAAGTGTAAGGTGGACTTCAATGCTGGTGGGCCAATGGATAAATCCAATGGCGCTAAGAAGTTCCAGCACCCCACTTGCCAAAAGTGCGGAAAGAAGCACCCTGGAAATTGCCTTAGGGGGCCGAGAAAATGCTTTAGTTGTGGAAGAGAAGGGAACCTAGCTATTAACTGTCGGCAAGAAGGACCCACGACTGCGACAGAGGAGAGGAACACTCTGTTAGAACCTTAACACGTTGTTTAATTCTACAAATGCAAAAAACCGGGTCATTTTGTAAATCAGTGCCCTAATCCAAGGGTTATCGGAGGCAACCAACAACCTCCAAGACAGCAAGGAAGAGCTTTTGCCGTCACTTCTGCCGAAGTGAAACCCGACAATGAAGTGGTGACATGTACACTAGTTATTCATTCAAGAATAGCGAATGTACTTTTTGATTCAGGATCTACGCATTCTTTTATATCTCAAACGTTTAGTAGAACAATCCCAACACCACCACAAATCCTGGATGTAATGATGTCGGTGAGTATGGAAAATGGGGCCATCATTGCGTCCCATTAATATAAGTCCTCCCCTGTTATAATCTGTGGATTGAATTTCCTGGCGAACCTCGTCATACTCCCTTTGGTGGAATTTGATGCAATTCTTGGCATGGATTGGCTTTCCTTATATAGAGCCAACATAAATTGTCGGGAGAGGGAAATCACACTCCATATGGAGAATCGACCCCCGATTGTTTACAATTGTCAGGAAGAAGATGAATCTCCTTTAGTTCCATCATCTCAAGCATGGATATTACTGCCTTATGAGCATGCATATCTGGCTCAGATGATTGAGTCCAAGGAAGAGACCACCCTTGAAGAAATGCCTATTGTGAGGGAATTCGCTGAAGTGTTTCCCGAGGAACTTCCTGGTCTTCCTCCATGAAGAGATGTTGAGTTCTCAATTGAACTTATACCTGGGGCACTACCAATATCCAAGACTTCATATAGAATGGCTGTTGTTGAGCTCGAAGAGCTGAAGAAACAACTACAGGAGAATCTGGATAAAGGGTTTATACGCCCAAGTGCATCACTATGGGGTGCACCAGTCCTCTTCATCAAGAAGAAGGATGGGGCAATGCGGCTTTGAATCGATTATTGTGAACTTAACAAAATCACGATAAAGAACAAGTATCCTCTCCCAAGAATCAATGACTTGTTTGATCAGCTGCGTGGAGCACAATACTTCTCCAAGGTGGACTTGCGGTCGGGATATTATCAAGTAAGGGTGAAGAAGGCAGATACCCCCAAGACTGCTTTTCGTAAAAGGTACATGAACTATGAATTCATAGTAATGCCTTTCAGACTCACCAATGCTCCAGAAATATTCATGGACTTGATGAATAGAGTCTTTAGAGATTACCTTGACAAATTTTTGGTAGTCTTTATAGATGATATTCTAATTTACTCCAAAACCAAGGAGGACCATGATGAGCATTTAAAAACTGTACTAGAGACTTTGCGCAAGGAGAAGCTCTATGCAAATTATAGAAAGTGTGAGTTTGGGTTGAAGGAAGTCTCATTCTTGGGCCATATCATCACAAGCAATGGGATATCTATGGACCCCTCCAAAACAGATGCAATTGAGGGATGTCAAAGGCCAACATCGGTAACTGATATCCGTAACTTCTTGGGGTTAGCTAGATATTATCGACGATTTGTGAGGAATTTCTCATGATTGTCCAAACCTCTTACTGAGCTAACTAGAAAGGGGGTAATGTTTTCTTGGAGTTTTGAATGCGAAGAAATCTTCAAGGAGTTGAAAAGGAGGCTTATCACTGCACCCATGCTCACTTTACCCACAAGTGGGGAGCTCTTTGTGGTATTCAGTGATGCTTCGAAGAAGGGATTAGGATGTGTGCTGATGCAGAATGATAAAGTGATATCCCATGCCTTAAGGAAGTTGAAAATCCATGAGCAAAACTATCCAACGCATGATCTGGAGTTGGCGGCGGTGATCTTTTCCTTCAAAATATAGCAGCATTATCTCTATGGAGAGAAATGTGAGATATATACTGACCACAAGAGTCTTAAATATATATTCACACAGAAAGAGCTTAATATGCGCCAGAGAATATGGATAGAGCTCATCAAGGATTATGACTGTTCAATACATTACCACCCTGGGAAGGCGAACAAGGTGGCAGATGCCCTAAGTAGAAAGGATCTAGCTATTCTATCAGTGATGAGAATTGAGAAGGATCCAATCTTCTTAGACTTGATGAAGATGGACGTGGGAATCATAAAAAAGGGAACATCATCAATCCTTTCACAAATGAATTCTTAACCATCTCTTTTGGAAAGGTTAAAGGATGCTCAAAAGGATGATGAGGGAATTCAAGAAAAAGTGGAAGCTATCAAAAAGGGAAAATCCTCAGAGTTTAATGTTAATGAAGAAGGAATTATACGGTTTGGGAAAAGACTATGTGTTCCATCAAGTCTGGAGCTGAAGAAGGAACTTTTGAATGATGCACATAGTTCAAATTTCTCTATTCACCCAGGGAGCACAAAGATGTATCGAGATCTCCGAGAAAACTTTTGGTGGGATAATATGAAGAAGGAGATCGCTGAATATACATCAAAGTGCCTGGTGTGTCAGCAAGTGAATCCAGAGAGGCATAAGTCTAAGGGGATGATGCAACCATTTCCCATACAAGAATGGAAGTGGGAGAACATCACCATAGGCTTTTTTACGGGACTTCCAAGGACATCTAAAGGGAACAATGCAATCTGGGTTGTTGTGGATCGTCTTACAAAGACTGCACACTTCATTGCTATTCAAGAGGATTTCTCTTTGGATCAACTGGGACATATATATATCAGGGAAGTGGTATGGTTGCATGGAGTACCACTATCTATTGTTTTTCACCGAGATCCAAGATTCACCTATATGTTTTGGAAGAGTCTTCAATATTATCTGAATACTGAACTGAACTTTAGTATGACCTATCATCCTCAAACTGATGGCCAATCCGAGCAGACTATCCAAACACTTGAGGATATGTTGAGAGCGTGATCAATGGACTTTAAAGGAGGATGGGATCAAAATCTTCCTCTGGTTGAGTTCTTTTATAATAATAGTTTCCACTCAAGCATCCAAATGGCACCATATGAAGCCCTGTATGGGAAAAGGTGTAGAACACCGACATGTTGGGATGAGGTCGGTGAACGTAAGCTGCTTGGACCATAAATGGTCGAAGAAATGGTGGAGAAGGTGAAAACCATTCAGCAGCATATCAAGACATACCAATGTCGAAAGAAGAGTTATGCAGATAATCATCGATGAGACCTTGAGTTTAAAGTTTGAGACATGGAGTTTTTATGCATATCTCTATGGAATAAGGGCATGAGATTTGGAAAGAAAGGTAAGTTAAGTCCATGGTACATCGGCCCCTTCGAGATTCTTGATCGTGTTGGGGTTGTGGCCTATCGACTAGCACTTCCACCTACTATGGACAAGGTGCATGATGTCTTTCATGTATCCCTCTTAAGGAAGTACATACCGGACCCTTCACATGTACTCTCTTCCGAGGTGGTACAATTGGAAGATGATCTTTTTTATGAGGAGCAACCAGTGAATATCTTAGATCATAGAGAAAAAGTTCTACGAAATACGACGATGCCCCTCGTCAAGGTGTTGTGGAGAAACCACATGTTTGAAGAAGCAACTTGGGAGTCAGAGGATATGATGAAGCTGAGTTACCCACATTTGTTTTAGTGTGGGAAAAGGAAAATTTTGAGGAAGAAATTTCTTAAGGGGGGAATATTGTAACGACCCAATGTTTCATTAATGGAAAATCCCTCTTGATCCAGTTAAATGTCTCCTTATGAAAAATGTTTTTATAAGATGTCAACTTATTTGGTTTTATGTTAATATTTGTGATCGTTACATTTATAGCCGTTGAACAGTGATCACATGAGTAGTATAAATATATGGCTTTAACGAACCCAATTTTACTCAGACAAAGGAAGCGATTGCATCATCTTCCAGAATTGCCCCATACGAAGCCCATTTGTCGGAGCTCGGAAAAGAGGTGGCATCTTTGGGCTTTTCCCTTGACCAAGCCCAAGATGAGCTTCATTATGTCAAGCTCGAACGGGACCGTCTACAAGAAAAGTGGAAGTTGATAGAGATTACCACTCGAGCGATGTTATCCGAGCTGCCCCAAGAGTCTGTAACCATCGCACACCTTACCCTTAGGTCTTATGCGACTATTTTAAGGGGTTATGTAACAAATAAGTAGTACCATGTTCATGTACATTATTTTTGTATATAATAATGAATATAATTTCTAGTCATTTTTGATATAATGTAAATAGTTTTTAATGTACAAATGGTGTTTTTGGTTATTATTTAATTAAGAATTATATTTTATTAAATTAGAGGATTTTTGAATTAAATAATATTCTAATAAAATATTATTATTAATATTAAATTAATTTTTATTAAATATAAATGATCTTATAATTTTATGAATGCAATTAAAAATTTGATTAAGTTTTGAAAGCCATTTCTGTCAAAACCCGTGAGTTTTTTATAAATGTCAGTTTTTATTTTAAAAGTGAAAATTAACATATTTAGAAAATTATTTAGACAAAATAAATATTATTTTTGGAATCATAACATCGAAATTATCCAACAGTAAATTTTTCATAATTTTCCGAGACAGTCAAATTTTTGGGTAAAAATTAAATACCGTTTAAATATATAATGTGTTTTATGACATCATAATGACCCAATGGTGATGTAATAAAATATCATAATCCTTATTTTCGGCCAATATATGTTTTATCATTAAAATAATGAGGTTTTGGGTTTGTTTGACTTACTTTTCAAAGCATCAATGAACCCCTCAAGACTTATTCTACACTTTGCCTTTTTAAATTAATTTCCATGGGAGTGTGACTCACCTCCACATAAGCAACCCTAATTTTTTAATATGTTCGGACCTTGGCCTGGTAAAATATTTTTTTCCTCTTTCCTTTTACAGAAACCATGTCCAAATACCATGGGATGGTTTGTGATTTGGATTATTTTAAAATAAGGGGTCCCAAACCTAAATAATAAAGAATTCTCTCAACTTTCCTATATAAACCCACCCAAGCTCCCACTTCCTCCTCACTCAAAGCCCTTGGAGTTCGTCCAACCTCTTCCCTACTCTATCTAGAATCCTCTTAAGGTGCCCCAAGCTCCCAAGAAGCCTCTCACAAGCCTCTCTCTAGCCTTTGGAAGCACACTTCCAAGTAAGGGTTTTTTCTTCCTTTCTCATTTTTGTCAATTTTCTTTAAGTTGTATTGCCCTTTTAATTTCAATTATGAATGTTGGGGTATGGTTTCGAACCTCCCCCATACTTCCCTCTTATTTTTTGAATGATGTGATACCCCTTTCTCTCTCATTAAATGCCTCCCATGTACACCCATTACTATGCCAAAATTCCGAAAGGAACTTCTCTCTCTTTTTTTTACATTCAAGCAATACTTTTGTATTATGAATATAAATTAATTTTCAATTGTTGGGACATTTATATATATGACCTACTTACTGTCCATTACATGTAAATATGATGAGGAACCCCTTTCTCTCTCATCAACCATTTTTAGGAATTCTTATGTCACGCCGTTACGCTGCCGAAATCGCACCGATTTTCTAAGCCAATGTCATTGTGTAGTGAATACCATGCCCATTTCTCCCTCAAGGGTATTCACCTTTATGCACATTTACTTATTGATTGTAAAGTTTCATGTATGAATTCTACATTCCTTTATCGTGGAATAAATTATTATGTTATATGAATCCAGGTTTTATGATCCATGTGCACACTTATGCATGAAATGAAATGTTTAAGAAGGGTGCGACCTTATAGCACTCCAATGCATTGGGTAAAGTATAGTATCATGATACGTCATGTGAAATGAGTGTTGACTCATGATAATTCAAGTGCAACGAGGGTTTACTCATGCTTCAAGTGCAATGAGGGTTTACACATACTCCATGTGCAATGAGCGTTGGCTCATGCTAATTCAATGTTAAGTGTTGTTGCCACATTTCCATGTTATGATTATCATGATTTATCATGCCTTTATGTTCATGTTTCTCTTATGCTCTATTGATATACCTATTGGTTAACAAGTATTTTACTCCTCATTTTATTCCATGTGTACTCCCTTACTGGGGTTTATAGCTCACCCTTTTCTTATGCATGTCCTCAGGTTATCCCATGAAATGCTAAGTACGAAGGAATGTAGTGGTCATGTAAAGGATGTTTTCAATAAAGATGTTGTATTTTAATGTTTTATGTTTTTATGTAATGATCCTAGGATCCAAAGACACTAAAAATCTTGATCTTCTTTGTTGTATCAAGTGAATTTTTATGTAATAAAGCATGTTTAAGTTGTAATAAAAAACAGGGTTGTCATTGGTAAGTCCCCTCAATAGTAAACTATTATAAAACTCTCTATGATTTTATATATACCAATGATCCATGATCTCAAATACACCTTCTTAAAAATACACATTAGACTTTTATGTAAAGAAACATTTAAATAGACATTATCACTAACCCCCAAAGGAAGATATTTTATCTAGTTATACACATAACTCATTTTCCTAATATTAGATGTCCTTATGTTTTTCTCAATCAACTAAACATTCTATGTTGTTTCCTATACAAACTATAATCCCATTAATATCATTTGTCCTACATCATACCAAAAATATATTTTCTACACCAATTTCCAAATAATTCATTTAAAAGTTCTATATCAACACTACAAAGAAAAAAATTATTGTAAGAAAATCCACTATAGAAATATTACAAAAATCAAATTCTTTATTAATCCATTGAGAAGGAACAAATCATATCATATGAGGTATGTTACATCCACTAAGACTATACATCAGATTGAAGATGAAAATTTGTGCTAAAATTTAACTCAATATATAATGACTTATGTAGTCCATTCCACAAAATAGATGTGGAACTGGGATCACAGTTTGATATAGTAGGTCAAATAACTCCATGTAACCTCATAATCCCATTTATATAGATTCCAAAAAGATGATATAAATACATTATATGTCATATTAGAAGGAAATGTAAATATTTATTCAATTGATCAATAATAACCCAAATTATATTTTTACCCTGAGATGTATTTGGAAAAAATGACCACAAAATCCAATGATATATTCTCCCATTTCCACTCTAGAACTAGAAAGGAATATAGGATACCTTTATGCAACCATTACTTTACATTAACCTATTGACAAGTCAATTACTTGATAGTAATTCAGCAATATCTAATTTCATTACATCACACCAGATGAATGGAAAATTGAGAACTATGAGCCTCAGTCAATAACACTTTCCTCAACTCTGAATCAAATGATACACATAATAATTTTTCAAACCGTAACAAAACTTCTTCATAAATATTAAAATTAGGAAAAATATCATTCTTAATGGAATATACATTTTCTTGCAAATATTGATCCACCTTAAGAACTATATTATTTCATTTTGAACATGTAAAATGCATTGAAAATTGGAAAAAAAATAAAATGTCCTTATAGTGAGAAAATCTAGGCCAAAATTTATCTAATAATTAAACAAATGGTCATGATCTAAATGTAACATTTTCAATGTGGAATTACATTTTCGACTCATGGATTATGCAATTGTGTTTTGTTTTCTTAGATGAAAATGAATCGTATAATCATTATCATTAATCGGTTTCATCTATATTCTCTTTCTCAAGATAAACTCGTTCTAATTAAATATATACTTAAATTTTTTGAGATTGTTATATATTTAACACATCCCACCATACAAATGAAGTCTCAAATTTTTTAATTAAAAAACAAAAAAACACATTATAAATCAAGTGGAGGGTAATATATATAACAAGTTGTAAATTAATGTGATGGAAAATAATTAACCTTATATTATTCATTAAGAAAAAACCAATTCCCTTTATCAAATAATAATTATAGATGATGAATTTTCCATTTCTAGAAAGAAAGTCCAAGTAGGTGCATTGACCAATCAGATTTTCAGTTTTGGAAAAAAAAATATAACATTCTATTACCTCGATGAACTTAAATTCTTTCTATATTAACTTATTCAATATCCTAGATACACATGCAAATATTTCTATAGTCCTTCAGTAATAACCCTCTATTCCATGATAAATACGAATCTCAGTGACATTGGTAAGTATTTCCTACACTTAAACAACTTTTTAGAAGGGGGAATTATTATTCCATATGTCAAAACAATATTTCCACATAAATAATTTTTTTCAACAAAAATTCACTATTAATAAACATTAAATATAGTTTATTTTCTTTTAATATTTGAAAAAAAATCCTGATGTTCCTTTAATGTTCCTCATGTCATTTAGAATATTCCAAAATATGATCTACAAAAACAACCACAAACTAATCGAATCACTAGTAGAAGACACTATAAATAAGATTAATAAATAAATAAAGTGAATAATATAACCCAAAAAGAATAACTAGAAAATCATAATTCCCATATCTCATCCGAAATGTTATCTCTAAAATCTCTTCCCCAATCACCTTAAGATAATGGTACCCGTACCTCAGATAAATTTTAAAAAAAACACTGTGATCCATGGAGATGATCAAAAAAATCATCAATATGAGGAAATTAATACTATCTCCTAATAGTGATGTTATTCAAGATTCTATAATCAATTCAAATTCTCATGGAACCATCTTTATTTTTCAAAAATAAAACTGGGGCACCCCATGGAAAAGTGCTAGGTTGAATGAAAACTTTATCAAGATATTCATGAAATCAAATTTTCAATTACATATATTCTTATTGATACATTATATAATGGGATTTACAAATAAGATTAAAAACACTCACTAAATCAATAGTAAATCTAAATTCCTTTTCGGGAACAGTGCTTGCAAATTTATTAGGAAAAACATCCATAAATTCATTCACAACTAAGATATCATTAGTTATAACTATTTCTTTCTTTTCAATAACATGATAATGATAACATTCCCAGGCATATTTCCAAAATTTCTCAGCTTATTAGTATGTTGTAATGTGAAAGAAATCATTGAATAAAAGAGTCTTGGCATTGCAATTTTTTTGGAATGATTAACTAAAACTCCATCCATATATAAAATTATATCAAAATATACTATGGTAAATTTTACAATATTTTTAGGAAAGACCATCCCACTAATTTAAATATTAATATTACTATATACCATGATATTTGTAAAATTTCCACACAATATTTTTACAAAATGTTTTATCTTACTTTCATGAAGTGATATTTGTATTTTTCTCAAATATTTCTCTAAAATTAAAGAATGCAATTATATAGAATCAAAAAAAGTGTTGGAATAATTTTAATAAAATAGTAATATACCTATCACCAATTATTTTGACATTCTAAAATCAACTATAGTAGTAAAAAAAATATTTTTCCACACCATTTTTCTTTTCATCTTTCTCATTTCTACCATGGTTAGTCAAATTTAGACACACATTGGAAAAATTTTCTAACTCATTGAAACTAAAACATCTTAACAATGGATTTTCATTTCTTGTATGGATGTATACCTTATAATCATGAAACATATGAAAAATCATTCCAAATTGTATTCACACACCATATGTTGAATTAAATTCCCCTTAATGATTTTTTCCAGACTTCTCACATGATGGTAATTTGTTTTTCTTACCTATAAATTTTTTTGATGAATTATTTCCCATTTACTATCAACTGGACTACTTATTTTTTCTATTGGTATGAGACACATGATCAATGGAAGACCTTATTTATACTTAGTTTTTAGTGACCCAAATCTTGAAGTACACGAACATTACATAACTTTTTCGTAATAATTAATACATAACAAAAATAGACACCAAAGGACCATAAAAGTTTAGTGTCTTTGGAAACTCTGAATATAATCTTCTAATCATGGTGAAAGATCTTCAATATCTTCCATAAAGATCTTAACCTTTTGTTTCCTTACCTAAAATATTTATTTATATCCTGGGAAGAAGAAAACATATAAAGGGTGAGATCAAATGCTCAATAAGGGTAATCATTGAAAAAATAAAACAAACCATATACATTTGAATATAAAAACATGAACATAATGTTTAAAAATAGAAATATTGAGCAGTGATAGAAAACATGGTAGTACGTAAGGAATAGATCAAAATGGAACATTAATCATGATAAAATATCTTGGAAATAAATCTTGTAATTGTGGAAAAAATTAACCACATGATATGATTTCCATAGTAGCCAAGGCATTTCAACCAAGACCATCTTAGTGGACAAAGTCCTTTACTGAACCGGGTTTACTTGCCATTCCATCCCTATATTACTGAACCATATTTACTTGCCGTTTCAGCCATGTCTATCTCATGAGATATAAATCTTTACCTAATGCATTGGAGGGAGATATAGATCTCACCCATCTCATATTGAAATCATTATTACGTGTTCCACAAAACAATCATAAATCATTCATCATAATCCAAAGAATAAATTGGGTTTCATAAACATCATTCCATCATAACATAATCCATATAAAACAAATGGATATCATTTAATCATAATAAATGTGAAACCAAATAAATCATATAGACATTATAATTGAAATATACACATATGATATAATGTCATCTTAGCTGGAAAATGGTTTTGATAAACAACTTGAAATGAATTCATGAGGAAAATATCCTTTCTTCATGAAAATCATTTTCTTTCCAAAAAATGCCAATAAATTTTCAAAGAAAAGGATTTTGTTGAAAATATTCATGAAATCTTGTAGAGTATACTTCAAGAAAATAAGGCGTTAGGAAACCATAAAAATCTGTTCATACTGTATAAGTTAAAAAAACATTCTTCTCGTACTTTTGCCGGAAAACTCAAAAAGTACCTCGTATGGTAAAAAAAATATTCCTTACATACCATGTAGTAAAAGTAAAAAATGGGGAAAAAGGACTTTAAACATAAATGAAATTTTTTTATAAAACTTGGACATGGATGATAAATACTACCCCAGTAAATACTTACGTATAAGCAATCTCGGATAGAAAACAATTTAGATTGCGACATTATCACTTACCTTAGGTTCGATATGCTTCGTATGTATCTGATACTCCTATATAATGATTTAAATAATGTCATTGACTTATTACTGAATCATATTCATTGTTATGATATCATATATGGTTCACTTATGACTTTACATTACCCGTTCTTTTGTAAATTCCATGTTAAAGAGTGTTATGGGTAAAATCGTTTCATTTGTCATCCGTGTTTTGACTTGTAATTATTCATATTATTACCTAGATCATGATTTATTAATTCTAGAATATAGAACATGATTTATATATAATATATATTCAGAAAATACATATATATAATAGATAGATAAATGGAAGTAAATACACCGTTCATGGAGAAGGTAAGCCGTACATACGCATGAACATTGTTTTCATTTACTTATTGAATTGAATGGAATTAAGTAAACGAAAAATATATGTTCATAAATACAATATAATATCTTTAATTATTATTTATTATATATACCTTATAATCATACTTGAATGATTAGTCATGGAAAATGAATCTCATCGCGTTCGTGGAGACGGTAGTCCGTACGTACGCACGAACGATGATATCATTTCCATGATCATGGAATTGTATTAAAGTGTTTGTATAATATTTAAGAATCATTATCACTTTAAAATAATCATATATAGGTATTTATTTACACCATTATACCCATCTAGGTAAGGTGGTGGTGGAAAACATATTACACCACGGTGTGGAGACGGTATTCCGTATGTACACATGCGCGATGTTTTCATTTTCCTTTGGATGGATAGAGGGTGAAATGGGGTTGTTTCATATATATAATAAAATATCAGTATATGAGTGATACTGATCTTATTAATTCATAATGAAACAACTAAATAAGAATAATGATAAGAAGAAGAAATAAATTTGAAAGAATCGGTAACGGGTATTACCTCTTCTTTGACACGCCTCTTTGAAACCTCCTCTTAGGGCACAAAGATTGGCCTTTGCAGAAGACCAGGACCTCTAGAATATTTCTAGGGAAGTTGATATGGGAAATTTTCATGGGTTGGACGAGCTTGAAGGCTCAAATTTGTGTAATGATAAAAGGGAGGAGGTTCCCTTTTATAAGGGGATAGTGGGGCACCTTTATAATTTTACGAAATATTAATTTATAATAAATCAATCCCCACTTAAAAACCTCCAAAATGACTGAAATATTAATATTAGATGAGATATAGTAGAAATATCATCAAAAAATTAAATTTAGACAAGTTAAGAATTTATTTTAAACATTATCAACTTGATTTATCCTTATATAATCTATTTAATTTTATTTGTGGTAATAAAATTCTAAATTTTAAATTATTATAAATAATTACTTATATATTTTGAATTTTCCATATTTGGATAATTAATGTCATTTTGGACCATATAAATTTTAATTTTTAATTTTTAAATATTTTTGTAATTTTTAAACAATTTTATATTATGTTATTTTTATAAAATAACAATAGTGTCAATTTTGACACTATTCATTAATTTGAATTTAAATAAAATACTCATAGAAGATATGTTCCAAATACAAGGATTAATAGATTAATAACATGTCATATGTATCTATAAAATTAGTGTATCACAATAAATAGTTCATATAATATTTATTTTCATATTTTTAAAACCATTTATTTGGTATATCTCTTAATAAAATAATTACTACAACATTTTTGTATAATTATTTAATATACTTATATGTTGAATAAAAATTAAAACTAAAATCCTATGATGAATATAACTATAATAAATTTCATAATAATATTTTTACTTGAATTTATCATCTTAACATAACAATATTTAAATTGTTATATTTATTAAATCATGAAGGTGACATATTTGACACCATTTAAAATAAAATAATATAAAAGTTATAATCGATTTTATAAGACTCCAAATGGATCAAAAATAGTAATTTGGATGCTTAGGGTATAGATATACTCGACCAATAAATTTTGGTCAAGTTTCTGGTCCTTTTGATATGTATTGTTATTTTAATAAAAACTATATTATTGATTTTTCACTAAATAAACAATTTCTGCATCACTATTGTGTCACCCATAATGTCAATTATTTAATCCCTAAAAATTATAAATAAATTATCATGATGTTGATAGTTTTGTTATATTTCTTGAGACTATTAATGATCAAAGGATAATGAATTCTATCACAAAATTAAAATTAATATACTTATAATATTTAAGAGAGTGACATGTTATCACTTTCTTTGGATTTAATAATAATTAAATTATTTTCATGGTCACAAGTCCTTAAAATGAATTTAATCCGACCCTTAGGTGATATGGGTTGACTTCTAGTCATCCAATATAATTTTGGTGTGTGTTATGGTAATCCTATAATCTTAGGTTTACCCTTAATTACCCGATTTATCTTTAACTGAAGTAAATAAAAATTACAGTAGTTACTATTCATAGCGCCCAAAAATAAAATGTATCCTATTAACCTAATTTGGACCTACTGATTCCAAATATGGAATAAATTTTTCAAAATTCAAAACACAGAAGTTGCAGTAATTAATTTAAAATTAATCCTGCTATTAAGAAAACATGTTTTAAAAGTTAAAACATTGCAAAAGATTGAAATGATTTTACCTATTAATTCAATGTAAAATAAATGATAATGAAATAAATTATATTAAATGGTAATAATATATTCTATTTATACTTTAAAACCATTCAATATTATAATTTAACCATATAAATTATTATGATGAAAAAAGTTGTTTTTAATTAAAATATAACATGTTTTTACTATTAATTAAAATATGAAAGTTATCAGAATAATATGAAAAATTTATCCAAAGTAAATTTTAATTTTTTTGATTTCAAAGAAGAATTTTATTTTGTCAAATTGAACTTATAAACATGTCAAAAACTAGATTTAATTTGGGTGCACCATCAAAAGGAGGAAAACATCATTTTTTAAAAAATACTTATTTTACCCAAAAAATTTATTTTGTTCTTATACCATGTTCTAGAAAATACGTAAGATGAATAATAATTTTATAAAATAAAAAATTTAGTTAATACTATTCATAACATCTAGTTCATAATAATAATAATATATCATCGTTTAGTGAAACCCGGTATTGCGTACAACACACGCTATCAAGGAAGGTCGCGATTGTGTGCAATGCAAGCCAAGTCAGGGTTGCATGTAGTGAAAGACTCCTTTGTTGTTGCGTATAACAAAATCCAACCATATTTCATTTATACATTGGATATATATATATATACACTCAATGTTACATAGAATAACTACTATCAAACAAACTTGAAATTGGGTGTAACACGATCCATGATTAGTGTTGCGTATACTGCAAGCTAATAAAGTGTTGTGTATAGAGCAAGATCATCTTGGTGTTGTGTAAAACAGAAGATATGAAAGAAATTAAACAGAATATATCTTATAAAATCTCAGGTTGTTACATTCTACCCCCCTTAAAATGAATTTCTCCCTTTAAATTCTTCAGGGTTATAAATCATTTACTATATATAGAAACCCACATAGTAAAAAGGAATACTAGAACTTAATTTTAAAAACTAAAGTATGAAATGTAAGTATTAACCAAAGTAACTAATCACTGGGTTTCCATATAAGAGAACAAATGTGAAAATATGGATATGGTAGAAAAATCCAACCATCGGGTTCTGATGGAGAGTGGTAGAGATCATTGCTATGAAAAAGACAAAAATCACAAAGCCATAAATTTCTGATGTTCTAAGGTACCATCAGATTCATCAGATATGAGGGCACTAGGATAACATTTTTGGTTTTCTAGATCATTTCCCTAATGTTGAATTATTTTTGAATCAAAATAAATACTTACTTGATTTTGGTACAGTCTCACTGTTGTTCGTGCCTTAAAAAATTTCCACTTCATCTCTTAAAGAAATGAAGTTGAATTTGTCATTCGTGAAGTATTAGCAGATCATGTGATAGAATGATGAGTCATTCCATCTATTTCAAACAAAAGGTTAGAAAAAGTTATCAAATATACATAAGTCCATCTACAGTGTGGTTAATTATATATGATTCCAAAAATGGACATTTACTTCATCTATCACATCGCTTAATAAAATAAAACTAGTTTCTACTAAAAATGGACTTCTTGTAGGCCAGTCGTAGGGAATAAAGGCATGTCGTACTTCTGTTGTAGGTTTGATTCCCGCAACCTTGTCTACCGCGACAAGTTTTCACCCATCCTGCAGGTTTTCCTTTTTCTAAAACTACATTATAACATCCTATAAATAATATTGAAAAAAATTTCTAGCCTTAAAAAATACCGACTTATGTCCAACATAATCCCTTCCAGTCTTTAGGAATATCCAAAATACTTCTGTCCAAGCTCATAGTATAATGAAAACAATTACAAGAAATGTCATCTTCCGAGCATGTGAATACCATCATTTATCCCCATATATCATAAGATAAAACTTGTTGGTCACATTACAAACATGTGAATACCTTAATCATGTATTCTCTTGAAAAATGAATATCCATTGACCCTTAGTGAAAACATGAATGCTATCAATATTTAACACTTTCCACATACCAAAATCCCAAAATTTCTATATACTCAATCCAGGATATCACTTTGTCCTTATACCTGTAATGAGCTCATTAATACTATCAAACAACACATTATCTCCTTATCCTTTCATTATGAACATATCATCTACCTTACAAAAATATTTGAATAACCTTTTAGGGTTACCAGTACTATTCATCATATACTTTCAAAACTCAAGAAAAGGCAATAGTGTAACAATCCTTAGATTTTTAGTTTATTCCATAGTACCATACATTATTCTTGATAAACATACAATCATTACACTACCTTCTTAAAACATTGACCAAGATTCAACAATTATTTTATCTCACATATAATTTGTAGTCTCTTAATTATCATCAATATAAATACTACCCAAACGAACATGATGATTTCCTTCATGAGACTTTCCCTTAGGGCATTGGTTTTCATAATGCCCATACATTCAAAATTTAAAACATTTAACCATTGTTTATGGATTAGAAATACCAATATCTTTGTCCATGGTGTTAACTAAACCTTTTCCATTTCAATTACTGGATTTGTGTTCTTCTTTTCCACACCTAAAGCATCTTATAGTTATTTTGAAACATTCTCCCTAAGGCCTCTTCCCACATGATTTACATGAGGGGAATTGAACTTTCTTTCCTCTATGATCATCATGAAACTCAATCTTTCTCTTATTACCTGAGTCAGGATACTTACCAAAGTTGAGATTATTGATCATATTATGAGATTGCTGATTTGGAATAACAATTATATGTGGAATTCTAGACCCAATTTCATTGGGTTTCTCATGAGTAATATCATTCCATTATCCAGCATACCCTCCATTATCGTGAATCTTCTGATTTCCAGCCATTTTCTAAAACCCAAAAAGAATAGTGTGAGAGGGAAAAATCATAATCAAGGGGGAGTACCATCAATATATAACATCTTAGGTTTAATTATAATATAGTTACTATAATTCTAGGACTATAACCTATATGTATACTTATCCTTAGGGACATCCCTAGACATACCTTAGAAATATCTCTAGGGATCTCACTAAAGATTTCGCATCCTAGTTTCCAAAGGTTAAATAAACCATTACTCTGATAGCAACTGTAGAGACCCAAAGCATGATGTACATAGACATTACATTACTTTTGAGTAATACTTAATACATAACAAAAATGGACACCAAAGGACCGTAATAGTTTAGTGTCTTTGGAAACTCGGAATAAAATTTCTTAATCATGGTGAAAGATCTTCAATATCTCCCCTAAAGATCGTACCCTTTTGTTTCGTTACCTAAAACCTTTAATTATATCCCGGGGAAAATAAAACATATAAAGGGTGATCTCAAATGCTCAGTAAGGGTAAGCATGGAGAAAATAAAACAAACCAATTACATTTGAACATAAAAACATGAACATAATGTTTAAACATCGAAATCTTGAGTAGTGACATAAAACATGCCAATACATAAGGCATAGATCAAAATGGAACATCAATCATGATAAAATATCTTGGAAATAGAACTTGTAATTGTGGAAAAACATTAATCACATGGTATGATTTCCATAAAAGCCAAGGCATTGCTGCCAAGACCATCTTAGTTGACAAAGTCCCTTAATGAACATGGTTTACTTGTTGTTCCAGCCTTGTATTACTGAACCAGATGTACTTAACGTTCCATCCATGTTTATGTCATGAGATATAATTATTTACCCAATGCATTGGAGGGAGATATAGGTCCCACACATCTCATATTGAAATCATTCTTACATGTGCCACAAAACAATCATAAATAATTCATCATAATCCAAAGAATAAATTGGGTTTCATAAACATCATTACATCATAAAATAGTCCATATAAAACAAATGGATATCATTTCATCATAAGAAAAGTGAAACCAAATAATTCATAGAGACATTATACTTGAAACATACACGTATGAAATAATTTCATCTTAGATGGAAAATGGTTTTGATAAAGCACTTGAAATGAATTCTTGAGGATAATATCATTTCTTATTGAAAATCATTTTATTTTCACAAAATGCCATTCAATTTTAAAAGAAAAAGATTTTTTTGAAAATATTCATGAAATCTTGTAGAGTAAGCTTCATGAAAATAAGGTGTTATGAAACTGTAAAAATCTATTTTTCCTTATAAGTTAAAAAACATTCTTCTCGTACTTTTGCCGGAAAAATCAAAAAGTACCTCGTATGGTCAACAAAAAAAAGATTCCTTACATACCATGTAGTAAAAGTAAAAATGGGTAAAAATGACTTTTAAAATACATGAAAATATTATTATAAAACTTGGAAATGGATGATAAATATAACCCTAGTAAATACTTACGTATATTCAATCTCGGATAGAAAACAATTGGGATTGCAACATTATCCCTTACCTTAGGTCAAATATGCTTCATACGTATCCAAACCTCATGTGTAATGATTTAGATAATGTCATTGACTTATTACAGAATCATATTCATTTTTATGATAATATATATGGTTCACTTATAACTTTATATTACCCGTTCTTTTGTAAATTCCATGTGAAAGAGCATTTTGGGTAAAATCGTTTCATTTGTCATCCGTGTTTTGACTTGTAAGTATTCATATGATTACATAGATCATGCTTAATTAATTCAAGAATATATAACATGATTTATGTATAATATATATTCCAAATATACATATATATAATAGATCGATAAATGGAAGGAAATACATCATTCATGGAGACGGTAGGCCGTACGTACGCATGAACGCTGTTTTCATTTCCTTATTGAATTGAATGGAATTAATAAAATGAAACATATATGTTCATAAATCCAGTATAATTTTATATAATATATTTCATTATTATTTATTATATATACTTTATAATCATACTTGAATGGTTAATCGTGGAAAATGAATCTCATCGTGTTCGTGGAGACGGTAGTCCGTACGTACGCACGAACGATGATATCATTCACATGATCATGGAATTGAATTGAAGTGATTTTATAATATATCAGAATCATTATCAATTTACAATAAAAATATATAGTTATTTATTTACACCATTATATGCATACAAGTATAGTGGTGGTGGAAAACAGATTACACTACGGCGTGGAGATGGTATTCTGTACGTATGCACGCACAGTGATTTCATTTTCCATAGGATAGATAGAAGGAGAAATAGGGTTGTTTCATATATATAATAACATATCAGTATATGAGTTATGCTTATATTATTACTCATAATGAAACATCTAAAGAAGAAGAAGAGGAAAATTAAATTTGAAAGAATCGGTAACGGGTATTACCTCTTCTTCGGCACACCTCTTTGAAACCTCCTCTTAGGGAACTATGATTGTTCTTTGAAGAAGACCAAGACCACTAAAATATTTCTAGGGAAGTTTATAAGGGAAATGGGCATGGGTTGGCCGAGCCTGAAGGCTCAATGTTGTGTAAAGATAAGAGGGAGGAGGTTCCCTTTTACAAGGGAGGAGAGGGGCATCTTTGGAATTATAAGAAATATTAATTTATAATAAATTCCAACCCCACATAAAAACCTCCAAAATGAATCAAATACGAATATAAGATGAGATAGGGTTTAAATCTTATCAACCAATAAAATTTATATAAGTTGGTAATTTATTTTAAACATTATCAACTTGATGTATCCTTATATAATCAATTTAATTTTATTTATGATAATAAAATTCTAAATTTTAAATAATTATAAATAATTTCTTATATATTGTTAATTGTCCATAATTGGATAATTTATGACATTATGGAACATATAAATTTTAATTTATAATTTGTAAACATTTTTTTATTTTTTCAGCAATTTTATATTATGTTATTTTTATAAAATAACAATAGAGTCAATTTTGACACTATTCAATTATTTGAATTTAAATAAAATCCTCACAGAAGATATGTTCGAACTAAAAGCTTTAATAGATTCATGACATGTCATATGTATCTAGAAAATTAGTGGATCACATTAAATAGTTCATTTAATATTTAGTTTAATATTTTTAAAACCTTTTATTTGGTATATCTCTTAATAAAATAATTACTACAACGTTTTTGTATAATTACATAATATAATTATTTGTTGAATAAAAATTAAAACTAAAGTCCTATGATGAAGTAAAATATAATACCTTTCATAATAATATTTTTAATTGAATTTATCATCTTAAAATCACAACATTTAAATTGATATATTTATTAAATTATGTAGGTGACATCTTTGACATCATTTAAAATAATAAAATATAAATGTCATAATAGGTTTTATATGGCTCCAAATGGTCCAAAAATATACCCTTGGATGGTTAGGGTGTAGATATACTCGACCAATAAAGTTTGGTAACGTTTCTGGTCCTTTTTATAGGTATTGTTATTTTAATAAAAACTATTTTATTGTTTTTTCACTAATTGAACAATTTCTACATCACAATTGTGTCACAATTAATGACCATTATTTAATACCTAAAAATTAAAAATAAATTCTCATGATGTATATAATTTTGTTATAGTTTTGGATACTATCTATGTTCGATGTTTCATGAAGTTTATCACTAAAATAAAATTATTATACTTATAAGATTTAAGAGAGTGACATGTTGTCACTTTCATTGGTTTTAATAATAATTAAATTATTTTCATGGTCAAAACTCCATAAAATGAATTTAATCCAACCCTTAGGTGATATGGGTCGACTTTTAGTCCTCCAATATAATTTTTACATGTGTAAGGGTAATCTTATAAACTTAGATATACTCTTAATTACACGATTTATCTTTAACTAAAGTAAATAAAAATTACCATAGTTACTATTCATAGTGCCCAAAAATAAAAAGTACCATATTAACATAATTTGGACCTAATGATTCTAAATATGGAATCCATTTTTCAAAATTCAAAACATAGACGTGGCAGTAATTAATTTAAAATTAATCCCGCTATTAAGAAAACGAGTTTTAAAAGTTAAAACATTGCAAAAGATTGAAATGATTTTACCTATGATTTTAATGTAAAATAAATGCTAATGACATACATTATATTAAATGGTAATAATATATTTTATTTATAATTTAAAACCATTAAATATTATAATTTAACCATATAAATTATTACGTTAAAAATTGTTGTTTTTAATAAAAATATAGCATGTTTTTACTATTGATTAAAATATGAACGTTATGAGAATAATATGAAAAAAAAATTTGAAGTAAATTTTAATATCCTTTTTTCAAAGAAGAATTTTATTTTGTCAAATTAAACTTATAAAGATGTCAAAAACTAGATTTAAAGTGGGTGTGCCATCAAAAGGCGGTGAAACTGCATTTTTTGAAAAAGACTTATTTTACCAGAAAAGTTTATTTTGTTCTTATACCATGTTCTAGAAAATGTGTAAGATGAATAATAATGTTATAAAATTAAAAAATTATTTAATAATATTCATAACCTCTAGTTCATAATATTAATAATATATCGTTGTTTAGTGAAACCCGGTATTGCGTACAACACACGCTATCGAGGAAAGTCGTGATTGCATGTAATGCAAGCCAAGTCGGGGTTGTGTGAAGTGAAAGACTCCTTTGTTGTTGCGTATAAATAAATCCAACCATATTTCATTTATACATTGGATATATATATATACACACTCAATGTTGCGTAGAATAACTACTATGAAACAAACTTGAAATTGTGTGTAACACGATCCAAGATTAGTGTCACGTATACTGCAAGCTAATACGGTGTTGCGTATAGCGCAAGATAATCGTGGTGTAGCATACAACAGAAGGTATGAAAGAAATTAAAAATAATTTATCTTATAAAATCTTGGGTTGTTACATAGTAAGTGCATATAACATGTTTCTCATATCTCTTGAAATCATTAGAAGGAAATTCCCCAAAATATATTTCCTTTAATACTGAGTAAAAACTGTTTATCAAACTATTAATATCATGGAAAAAATTTATGACATACCTCACTAGTTGAGTGATGTTTTCTTTATAGGAAACCTTAAAATTCTCCTTATTTTTTCTCAATTTCAAGAAATGTTTTCCATCCTAAGTCGATTAGCCTTAGAAAAATATTTCTGAACAAAATTATTCTTAAATTCATCCCATTACAAGGCATCAATATCTTTATAGTCCCTGATATTCTTAACCATTGAACACCACTAATCTTATTCACTATTAAAATTATACACTTAAAGAGTTTCCTTTTTGCGATTCAAACAACCCATGACATCGAATATCATTTATAGGGATTTAATCCATCCATCATCTATTATGATGTTAAATGATCTTATGAAAGATTGGGGATGTTTTCCCCAAACATTATCCACTATCATCACGTTTCTGTATGGTATATCTTTTTTTCCTCTCCTACATGTACACCACCACCATTTATATCCTGATTAAACTGACCCATCACTATAATAAAATTATATGTTTTGATTCCGACCACCACATAATGCTAAATCAGAACAATATTCTCCTTTTATCACCTTACAGCTACAAATTCAATATTTCTTTTGTGGAAAAACATTCTAAAAAAAATAAATTAGATGATTACACATGGTAACATTCAAATTATATACCATTTTAACATAAATATAAAGTAAAAATCTTTTAAAGTAATTATATTAATATTATCATAAACTCAAAACTTATCTAGGCATTTCCTTTGATAGTAACTACAAGGTCCTAGGCTTAAAACATTACATAATCTTTAGTTATGTCATGAATTTTACTTTATCTCACATTTAATATATTTTCATGTTTATATTTTCATATAATTATCCCATATCTCATACATAAAAAAATGATAAAATAAAAAGTAGAAACTTTCTAACAATATGTATTTTTTCAAAAATCTATTTTTTTAAAATAAAAAATGGTCTAAATAATAATATATCTTCAATAATATCAAAAAATTTCTTCTAATACTTTAACCATACTTAATTCCTCTTAAAAACATCAAAAAACAATGGTGGGCAGAAAAATCGCAGTATGTGATAAAAATAAGGAAACCATTTGTCTATTTATAATCATTAAAAACCTCTAAAACACATTAACATGACTTAATAAATTTCAACTTTATGAGTAGTAATAATTTACTTGGATAATAATATAATTTAATACATTTTAATCAAAATATTACAAAAAAATATAACAAGTATAAAAATTACAAAATGTAACATGGAACATCATTATAATTATCACTATTTTAAATGTAATAACCATACAATCGACTTTAATACATGTCACTCTTACAAATGGAATATCCATACACCTTAATTCCATTCCCAATTCATTGGAGGGCTATCATGGACCCACCCATCGTTGGTTTATCACAGAAAACCCATTATTGGTTTATTCTAGACCCACCCTTAAAATTTCCATGTAAAATATATTTAACGGTAACACATAAAAGATTACATGTTTCATCCTATCCCTAAAAAAATTTCATTTGTAATCATAGGAAAAAATTTCACGATTTTAGAATTATCAATCCATTTTAAAAAAAAGTTTTTGAATAAAAATGACCAAAAAATTAAAAATGTGTTTTTTCAATTAATAAAACATGAAATCTTACAAAGGAATCCAATTTAAAATAATTCCCATGACAGTAGAAATGTCTTAATTTCTATGTATGTTTGGAATAGAACATTCATTTTATCATTTGAAAAAAATTTCCATATAAAGAGTACATAAATATTAATTTTCTAAAATGTATGACTGAAATTAAATATATATATTAAATTTACTTTATAACCATTTTTCTATCCATATAAAAAAATATAAAAAATAATATCAACAATATCAAAATTGGGAAAGGTTTACATATTTAAAAATTCAATGATTCCCATTTTACTTTGAACATTTAAATGACAATATACATAAATGAAATACATTTAATATAGAAAAATAAAATAAAATTTTAATTGATAAAATAGGGATATATAGTGTCAAAGGTGTTTTTATACACCATATCAAATAATAAAGGTGGATGTAATCAAGAAATGAATCAATGAAAGGAGATTGAGACCAAATTATTTACAATGAGTATAACATGTCTCATGTGTCTTTACCTTCATGAATAATAAAGTTATATTAGTTATATAATTTATTTATAACCTATTTCATATATATTTTAACACTTTTATTCCACTTATTATAATGTTTTATATAACCACTTAAACTATTAAGTTTAGATCAGTTGTTTTGTCAATATTTGATTTATGTGTGAAAATGACTTCGATATGTCAATTATGGTCCAAAGGGATATTATATGAACATATCCAAAATAATAATCCTGAAATAATAATCATATATATACATAAATTACACTTTTAATGATAATCAATAATGGTGGTTGTAAGAATGAACCAACGTTACGACCATAGCTGTAGGACATACGTACGCATGAGTAGCATTCTCATATTTCAATGATCATTATGGAAATAAAGTAAATAACAATTAAAAATTAAATAATGATAATTATGTATTATATACCATATTATTTAATCATATGTAATTATATATATAATTATGTTGACATGAAATGAATCACATCACTTCGAGGAGGTGGTAGTACACACGTCCACAAATAACATTATCACATTTTCAGTGTGTGGAAATATCTAAAATAAAATGATATATATTAATAGAAAAGGAATTATTTAATTAATTTAATATAGAATTTAGGTATGTTACATATATTTAATTAATCACATCCTCAATATTTTCCATGTAGTGTGTGTACGTATACCATCCTTTTGAGGAGCCAGTAGTGAATACTTCCACAAATGTTGTTATCCTATTAACAAAAAATGTAATATATAATGGTAATTGGTATAAAAGAATTAAATAATCATAAATAAATAATAAAAAACATATATCATATATGAAAACTATTTCCCTCATAATTCCCATCAATTAATGGTGGTAAAGGAAAAATGATCAACATCATTTCGTGATGTGGTAGTTCTCCATACACAAGAACGATAAGTTTATTACCCATTAATTGGATGTGTTTATAATTGTAAATAGACATCTTATAATTAAAAAATATATGTATGTTGGGTATAATTATGTTAATCCTTATTCATGTAATAAGAATATGTTAGGGAATAGATAATTAAAATAAAATAAAAGAGCATGAGGAGAGTGTTATATCTTATCCGGGTAATGCCTTTTGGTTTGCACCAAAGGTCATACATGGATTGATTAATTCCCATGTTGAGGATTTAAGGATGAGTGAGAGGTTTTTTTAGTATCTATTTGGTTATATAATGTCCTATTCAATGTGTCTTGGGTGGTTTTAAGAATTTGGAGGAGAAACGGATTTTATATAGTGGAGTAGGAGTGACACTCTTATAAATTTGAGAACAGGTAATTCAACCAAATTTTTCAATTCAAAGTATATCAAATAATTATAAAAATTAAATAAAATTGAGTATATGGTATATATATGGCCATCCAATAGATTTTTATAAGTATCTATGTGATTTTGGCCCTTAAGATTAAGGATTATTCCCTTGTAAAGATATTTTTTATCTTAGTCAATGCAATTAATTTTAATCACCTTCACTATTATTTTTTGGTCAAAAAAAAAGTTTAAATTATGAGATATTAAAAATTATTATTATTCCAAACATGTAAACCATTATTCAGAGTTAACATAATATAAATGGAACAAATAAATGTAAATTTAATCTTACTGATGGGATGTGACAGAGGGTTTTCAATTTTAATGTTAAATTTGTTCTGATGACCAAAATTGGCTTAATTGATAAGAACCAAATCGGATTAAAATTTAAAACTGTTAAAAAAAAATATAATTTATTCCTATAAATAAATTAGGTGAAAAATTAGTTATGAATTAAAATTCATTTTTTTAATATTCATTAAAAAATGAAACATTATAGAAAAATAGACAAAATTTATAATAACATAATTTTTATGTTTATATTCAGAAATTATATTTATTTTAACATTTAAAATCAATAAAAGTTCAAAAATTGTATTAAAAATGTGTACTCTATAAAATTGTTGTAAATATTCCTTTTAAAAATATAGTGTTTTTATGCTTAAAATTGAATTTATTCTAAATTTAAGCCAATAAATTATTTTGGATGACTATGAAAATATTTAATAGACATGATTAAATTTATATAGTTATTCTTATTGATTTTTTGATGACACAAAAACTAGGTGCTAACTACCAATTTTTATTATTATTAATGTTATATTATTTTGGGTATATCCCAGTTTTCTCTGCAATGAAAACTTTCTGAGAAATTGATAATTGTTTGTATGGTATGCAATCAAACATAGTGACACTTTTAATGTAAAATTACTATCTAATTCCTAATATTAATAAATATTGACAAATATTATTCTATAATTATGTAACATGATACATTTTTTTTGTCTAACTAACACTCCTAATGTTTTTGTGGCTTTGATGATTCATATATTCTACATGTATTTAAAATATTTTTTGGAAGTATTCATGCATGTTATTTTGGTTTACTTGAGATCTAAGTATGATAACGAGTACCATTTGAGTTTTTTAATGGAAAACATGAGTAATCAACATTTATAAGGAAGGATTTCTAAATTTAATTTCTTGATTCAAGATGTAATGTTCTGGGGGAATGTGATTTTAGGGCAAGAATTATTAGTTAATATATAGAAGGTAATGTTTTTTTTTCAATGGGAATATCCATGGAAATTCATTATGATTTGAAGAATCCTTTATCTTTCTAGATAATATAAATGGTTCATTATTTTTTATTGTAATTTGGTTTCACCTTTGATTCCTCTTATAGGGAAAGGGGTGAAATTAGCATGGAATGTAAAGAGTCAGTCTTCTTTTGATGTGTAGGAATGACTTCTAAGATCTTATCATATTAAGATATTATATGAGATGGATATGTATTATATGATTTTCAATGATTCTTCTAGAACTTATTTGGGTTTTATGAACATGAAAGATGGTCATGTATTATCTTATTACCCTTATCAGCTTGAAATACAAGAGAATAATTATTCCACTAATTATTTATTGCATGTATTAGTTATTCATGCACTTATGTATTGGTGGAAATATCTTTTTTGGTAGAGTTTCCCCATATTTTCTTACCAGAAAAGTCTTGGTTTTATCATTTTCCTAAATATTTTAATGTTATACATATATGATGGGTGGAATATCTTAATATATTTGATTTTGACTTGTCATAAACCCCAGGGAAAGTAAAAGTTGTTGCAGAAACCCTTAGTAGGAAGGTACCATCACCGACTATTCATGAATCAAAGAAATAGTGTAACCTTATGGTACTATTTGCTCAGTTGAACCTGAATTATCAAGATGATGATTCCAAAATGTTTATAACTAGTGTTTAGTTATCATAATATCTTCATGATTTTATACTACAGATCCATATTCATGATGTTACGTTCCATGGAATTTGAGAAACCCTATATGGTGGGGAGTCAATTTCTGTTTAGTTTCTCTCTTCATATGGTACTCTTAGTTTTGGGGATCTGTTTTTCATACCAGCTTCTATGAGGATATGATTTTTTTATTGTCAAATTTTTTCATGTGTTATTAATTTTGGAACTATGAATATGTATTACTAAATGATCCTATATTTTTGTGTTTAGGAATGAAGCATGGCATTGATGATTATGTGTCATGTTATTACACATTCCAATTGATAATGGAAGAGCATCTAAAACATTATAGTTTTCTTCATCATCATACAACGTTAGTTTAGAAATTGCATGATGTATCCATGGGTTTTTTGATAGACTATTATAGAATCCATAGGGAAATAATTATATATATGTGTTTATTGATCTGTTGAAAAATTTAACTCATTTTATTCTGATCAAGGTCTTTATGAAAATAGGGGATATAGATAATATGTATGTGTAGGAAATTATGATGTTATATTGGGTTCCTTACCCATTATTCAGAAAAGGTTACAATGTTTACTTTTAGGTTCTATGTGAGTCTCCAAGTGGCGATGTGAACTCATTTCATATTTTGTAAAACTTAGCAGATATAGATAGTTGTTCAGATAGATTTTTCTATAAATATTCTAGAGGATATGCTTCGTTCAGGTGCTATAGATTTTTTAGGATAGTGGGATATCTATCTAATCTTGATTATATTTTATCATAACAAAATATTCCTATTATTTCTCAGAATAGATCCTTTAGTTGAATTGGGTGGTCACTCATGCATATCACCTCTTTATTGGAAATAGTTGTGAGGGGCCTCTTTTGTGGGATTTAGATTGGTTCAGGAGATGTTAGCATAGATTCAAGATATACGTCAATGTTTGTTTATAGAACATAGTTTAAAATAATAATTTGAAGAACAAAGACATCAAACATTGGAAATTCCATTAGGTGATAGTGTTTTCTAGAATGTTACTCCTTAATTGGGTCATCACCACCTTGTAAAATAGGGACTAATGGACCTAAGATATGATGGACTATTTTTTGTTAATATGGGTGTTGAGAAGGTTTCTTATCATGCTGAATTACTATACTAGTTGACACACATTCTTTATTTCTTCCACATACTAAAAATCAGAAAATATCTTTCTACTACCTCTTATATTCAGAGTTGGAAAAATATCGAGTTATACAATTATTTTTATATTACTAAAAATATAGTAGAGATTATTGAATCTATTGTGAAAGTCATGGGAAATTTATTTCATTTTCTAGAGAGTTATAGTGATTTAGATATTATTCTCATGACATATTGGGACCATGAGTCGTTGATAATAGAGCACAATCGTTTTCAATTTACCATAAATCATTCTTCCACATGACTTCCAAGGTAAAAAAAGTTTTATGGTGTGATGTTTTTAACATCATGTTATCTATATTAAGGTTTTTTTCACATACATTCATGTATTCCTATTTAATTAGGTGTGCTTTGGGACTCTGGATGATGGAGAAACATTTATGACCAATTAACATATTTTTGGGGATTTATTTTTGATTGAATTAATAGAGTCTATGTATAATCGGGTGAATGTATTTGAGGTGTTATTCCAAATTTTAGAGAGAACCTTAGTTATTTTTATTTTTATGTATGGAATATGGTGTTCTTTAGTATACCTGAGAAACACACTCTGTGTAACAGTAACACATGATTTATAATATCTATTAGGTATATTTCACGAAACAAGAACATAGTGTAAAGGGTTTACTTGATGTGTACATGTTACATGTTCTGTAAATTTAAATAATTTATTTTTAAAAAGGAAATGTGTTTTCATAGTGTATTTAGACACAGTCTGATACATGATGTGTATATGGGTTACATGACTTGTAAAGGTTGTGAGTAGAACTTTTGGGTTCTTTTTTAGTTAATTTTTATTTCAGTCGTCCATATATCTATATGATATACAACTAGAGAGATCTTTTGGTGATTCTTGGAAACATCTTTCACTTTAGATTGATTCAATTGGTTATTTATAACAGTTGTGATTGGATTTTGTCTCTTTGAGTGATTAATTCATTTATATTCTACTTTCCTTTTATTATTGTTTCTCTGTAGTGTTGGGTTGTCAAAAATGTTTACATGTGGTGATGCTCTTTCTTGATTCTCTCTAGATCCATTATGTGATCTTTCTTTAGGGGTTGTTTCATTTGATGGACTTGGTGCCTAGGTTGTTTATTCTTGAATTATGGGTAATTTTTCTTATATTACGATCCTTTAATAAATTGAAAAAATTATGAAATTTTTAGATAGATTCTATGGAATCCATTTTCAATATTATTTTCAATTGTTTGGAGAATTCCTATGAATGCATGCACGAATTGAGTTATGAGGTTGCTGGTCCCACCTATAAGCTGCAGTGAACTTCATTACTCAGTATTTTATAAATTTTATTCAATAAATTAAATGGATTTATAAGACCGATTTTGTGTGTGCGTGTGTGTGGAACTGGGTCTTTATTAGTGATGCTTTCCCCTGGTTTTATAAAATGGAATGTTTTTTCAAAGAATTATGATATTGTTTAGTGAAATTGTTTTCAAAGCATGAATTTTTGAAATGATTTTATGATGTGGTTTAAAAAATTGAGCACATGGGAAGCCTTGGGTACTTAGTTTTAATCAATAGTAATAAGAATTTTCTAATTTCAAGTGGTTTTCTCGTAGGGGTTTTTTTCTCTGAAGGCATGTTTATCTTGGGAAATGCTATCCCTTTCGGGGGGGGGGGTTAAATTTTTAGGGTGTTCCTGTACTCTCTTGTCCTAATGAATATGTATTGTGGATTGATGAAATCACAATATTCTATTTTAGGTATGAAGTCCTTAGCTATTATAACCTAGTGTGATCCCAAGCATGATGTTACATGTGTTTCTTCTTTTCTCATGTATTTATTGATTTTATATTCAGGGAATTGATATAATATATGATGCACTCATTATTATGAAAGGATATTTCAGTTTTGATATTTTGATATGAAATGATTAGAAATATATTTTTCATAATTTGTTTAGAAATATAGAAAAAGGGAAATTAAAACATTTTCCCATTTTTTTGATATCAAAACTATTTTACTACTATCATGCATTGTTTTTATTAATGATGATAATTCTTGCATTATTTATTAGATATGAGATATGGAATACATGGGTGATAATATACTAATCCTATTTTCTAAAACCCATCATACCCCTTTGGTGGTATGTAGTCTGGACTATGTATTTTAATGAATGGAAAGGCATGGTTCTAGAGTGGGGTATTTAAGTTTTCCCTCATTTAGAATTTGGGTAACTGATGGTGAGATGTTAGGAGATTTTCCATGTTCTCACATGGATATCTTGGGGTAACAATTTTATTTTATAGTATTTTTTATTTGGACAAGTATCTTGGATATTTTTTATAAATTTTTCATATGTATCACTTTGATTATTATTTATCCATTTTCACAAATATTATTATATTGCACCGTGTGAATCTGTTATGTGAAAATATTCCATTTTATAGCTATATGTAGGAAACAATAGCCCCCCTATTTGTTTTTTGATGCTCAAGTTCTAGTATCCAGCCAGTGGGGATCAATAATATCCTTCATGTATTTGGTGGATTAGGACAGGTATCGGTTTGAGAGGGTATTTATTCCGGTTTTTTATATGCACCAAAAATATGGTTAGAGATAATTATATACCAAGAATGTTCAATCCACTCCCATTTTGAGAAAAAAAATAAAGTGTTATATTCTCAATGTATAAATGATATGAAAATTTTATCATTGATGATAATTTAAAAGGATCATCTCTTCTTAGAATTAAAAAGGAAGAATATGTAAATCCTAATGGAAGTAGAATCATCAATCCTTTAAAACTTTATATATCAACCATCCATTCTATGGAAGATAACGAATCAATAAAGAGAATATGTTGACAAACAAAAAGGGTGGAAGATATAAGTGTCAAAAAATCCATAAAGTTCAAAATTTAAGAAGAATGAGTTGTATGATTTGGGTCATTACTATGTGTACCATCAAATACCATGTTAATGAATGAGCTGTTGTATGATTCACATATCTCAACCATCCCTATCTACTCAGGGTGTATAAAGATGTATGAATGTCTTCTGCGGAACTATTGGGGGTGAAAAAAGAAGAACAAGATAATAAAATATACATCGAGGTGTCTTGTATGTCATCAAGTGAAGGATGAAAGAAAAAATAAAAGGAGATGATGCAACTATTACCCATACCTACATGGAAATGGGAAAACATAACCATAGAAATTTTCAAAATTTATATGAATACATAATGAAGAAAAAATTTAATATGGGTTGTAGTTGATAATTTATAAATGTATTCTCAGTTAATTAGAATTCAAGAGGACCACTCACTCAATCAATATGCAAGGATATACATTGGGGAAGTGATGAGGTGGCATGGAGCACCACAATCAATTGTATCTAATTGAGATCCAAGGATTTCCTCCAATTACTAGAAGAGTATTAACCATGCTATAAATATAGTGGTGAACTTCATACTAGATTATCACCCTCAATATTATTTCCTATCAGATCTCACCTTCGAAACACTAGAGTTCATGTTGATGTCTTACTTGATGGATTTCAAAAGTGGATGGGATCAACATCATCCCCCGTTCGAGTTCGTATACAATATTATTATACATTCATGAATCCAAATGTCTCCCTATAAATCCCATTAAGGGTAGCAGTGAAAAATATATATTCTATGATGAAGTTAGAGAAAGTAATCTTCTGGTTCCTCATATGGTATTGGAAATGGGGAAAAGGACAAGACCATTTATTAAGACATCCGGGCTGCTCATATTTTAAAAAAGATATATACTGACAATCATCAATGAAAACTAGATTTTGAGGATTGAAATAAAGTGTTCCTATATGTTGGTCGGAGTGGACACTCCAGAGGGGGGGGGGGGGTGAATTGATTTCCAATTAAAATTTATATTTAAAAACCTTTACAAAAATCCCCAATTTTATAATACTAATTGAATTGTAGTGGATTTGAACTAAAGAAAACTTTCCGTTTGGTTCTCAAGGGATTGATTAATTCCCAGTTATTCTAATCATAAGATCAGATTTGCTTTTGAAACAAACCTAATGATTTACAAATAATGAAAACACTTTCTAATTCAATTATCATAGTAACTTTGAAACAGTTTATGTTTTAAAGCACTTAGCAGGAAAAACAAAAAGGTTTTATATAAAACTAAACAATGCACATCAGATATAACCAAGAGGTTCAGTCTCAAGCCAAGACTTAGTCCTCTCAACAATTTATATAAATTTGATCCACACCCTAGATCGGGGTTCACAACAGTTTACAACTGTCCAGGTCAAAGACCTCTACCACAGTTCTTCGTGGGAAAAAAACAACAGAAAATACAGCTGTCCAGGTCACACACAAACTCTACCACTATCCACAGTGGGAAAAAGAATATGTAAGAAGTTTTAATGAGGATTTACAGATCCTCCAGTTAAGGTTAAGGAGACAGTGTATGTGTAAATTAAAACAGATGACACACACTGCTCGTAATGTAAGTAATAAATCACTGAGCAAGATATTGAGTTTAGAATGGCTCTAGTGATTGCAGTGTAGCTCTAGACTCCTTTGGATTGATCAGAAATGGTTCTGAGTCATCTTTTTGTTTTTGTCTGGAAAATAGAGAGTCATTTTTTTGACATCCAGGTTTAGAGACAGTGAAAAAGTAGTAGATGACATTCTTCAAAATCCTCGTGAATGTAAAAAGATCTTCTTGAGTAAGCTTGAGTGTGTATGATCTTCGGTGTCGTCTTGGTCATGCATGTATATCTGTATGAGCTCTTCTTTTGTATGTAACTTGTAGATCACTTATGTATGCATGTTGTATATGACATCTCTTTTGAAGCTACAGGGACTTATTATATTTATGGCACGATCTCCGGCAAAAGAAATGATTTGTTTTTGCAGGTACGAGGTACGATTCCTTGGTATCCAACAACCATCATTAAATAAATGTCAGAGCATTAAAATATACCTAATATGACCATTGGTTAGATCTAAAAAAGATAAAGAAATTAAGGAAGCGTCAGATTCTCTAGAACGGTAGCTTTGGATATCGGTAGCCTTGTGTATCGGTACCCTCTTGTATTGGTAGCCATTCTATCGGTAAACTTCATGTCTGTCAGTAGACTTGATCGGTAGCGGTAGACTTAATGTATCAGTGACCTTCCGTGTAGCGGTAGCCTTCATGTTCCAGTAGCTTCCTTAGTGTATTGGTAGACTTCCTTTGGTAACTTGTCTGTAACGGTAGGCTAGAATAACAATGACTTGTCTGTATCGGTAACATTCACGTAACGGTAGACTTGTTTTACCTGTGGACTTGACGTATCAGTGACCTTCACGTATCGGTAGACCTGCATAACGGTGACCTTCACGTATCGGTAGACTTGCATAACGGTGACCTTCATGTATCAGTAGACATGCATAATGGTGACCTGTATCTTTAAGCATTCTATTGGCCGAATGGGTTAAGTTAGAATATATATCCATTCAGTAACTGAATTCTATGAAGATAATATAAATATTATAATATATGAATATATACATGGTGTACAAAAATACTAAAATAAGTAATTAACCATTGATCAATATAGGGATTATCAAACTATAATTGATCATAATTGGGATTATCAAAATAAGGGTTCAACTAATTTTCCCAGAGGGTTCAACAATATCCCCCTTTTTGATGATAAAAACTTATGCCAAAGTATTAAGAAAATTAAAATGGTGTCATAGGAAGAATTTCCAAAAATAAACATTTAAAACAAAGTTCTCATTTTTCTCCCACTTTCAATTGCACTCACAGTTCTCATTTTTTTTAGTTTCTCCCCCTTTGTGATTAACAAAAAGAAGGGTAGAATCAGAGAAATGGAGAGACAAAAAGAGAACAGATGGCAAAGAAACATAAACACAGTTTAGTGGAGAATGTAAGAGTAAATTTCCATTAATTCACAAAAGGTAAAAACTTATAAATTAAGTATTGAAAAAATACAAGTGAATCCTATCAAAAACATGCAGAATCACTCAACCTTCCTCTTGAACATGAGTCTTTCCCTTAGGACTAGAAGAGGGTGCAGGTTAAGATTGAGCAGATGGCTTGGGAATAGTTGAAAGAACAACTAGAGGGTCAGCCACTGAAAGTGTACCAGATCTTAAATCTGTGATTCTCTGTGGGATCATAGGATTTAAGCTTCAAATAGCCTAAACTGGAGTCAACTGAGGTGTACTCCCAAAGGCAGAGGCAGGAAGAGTAGGAGGTATAATCACAGGTCTAGCAACCACATGCAAGAAAGGTAACAACAGGTTCCTGAAATACATAATAATACTACCTCCTCTCTCCATTGCTGACACAAAATCATCTCGATTTTCAATGAATTTATTCAAGGCAGAAGTAAGCTCCATGAGCTTACTAGCTTGTTCTTAGAAATCACGAGTCACTGGAGGCAACTTCAAATTCTCCATCAAAAGCATGAAATGGTTGGTCATTTGATGCTTGGTATAGACCTTCTAAAAGTAAGCATCCACTTTATTCTTAATTGCCTCTTGAGAAGCAGTAGTTGCACGTAGGTGATCACGAAAAAAACTACTAACTTCCCCAGTGGTAGCAAGGATTTGAGTATTCGAGGTGCCACTGGTATTGGCCTTAGCCAACTCTTCCTAGATAACAGTTCTGATCTGGTCAAGGTTCACAGTGGAGCTAGATGAGGGAAGGGGTTTTACTGAGAAAGCCATTGTCTCCTTGAAAGATTGAGTCAGATTACTAACCACCTTCTAAACAAGTTCATCTTGACTGTTCAAATGTTAATTGACTGATTTCTTAAAAGACTCAAAAACTTCCACAAACTACTTGACTACTTCTTTGATATATTTGATATCTGTAATCACTTGGGTTTGAGAGTTTTTCATGGCAGTCAATGAAGAAATAGATTGTCTTATAGAAACCACTGCTCCTGTCCAACTCTAATTCTAAGTATGGTATACTTTAACTTCATCCATCATTTCCTTCACTGGAATAGACACATCACATCCCAGAGATAGCTCCAGGGATTGCTCCACACTCCTCATTTCAGCAACCAGGCTTGTCGTCAAATTTACCACTGATTCTCTTAGTGATTCTTTCATTTCAGCCTTTAAAGACTCAAGGTCCTCCTTGGTTACCAAATTTTCAGCCACAACAGGTAGGATAACTGACTCCCTTTGAGACTGGTCTTCCACATCAGAATCTCCATAATTAATTCCAAGAACCATATATCCTAGATCTGATGTCCAACCTTCAATGTCATATAGTACAGAAACTGAACCAATATGCTCCCCCTCACTTAGAGCATTCTCCCGAGGAAACTCCTCCAACTGTTTTGCTAAAGGTAACTCTACAGCCTCCTCTGCAACTTCAGCAGATTCAACAACCATTTTCTCTGACAGTTCAATAGTGGGGTTAGTCCTATCCTTTTCTGAGTCATCAATGAATCCCTTAGTAATGGTAGTAGGTGCCACTTCTGCTTCCTGATCAGGCACAAAAATGACTGTACTATCTATCAGAGGGCTCAAACTGAGCTCTTCTTCTTCGTTTTCCTCATCATCTGCTTCATTAGCATCCTCCTTTTCTCTATTAACAAAATGATCAGATTCGGTTGCCTCATCCACATCAAAGGTGTCCTTAACAACATACTGATATGTTTCTTCTTCTTCTTCTTTTTCTTCTGTGGTCTCAGTATCACTGTCCTTCAAAACAGTTTCTCTCCATGGTAGTTCTTTTGGAGGGCTAGCTGCTCCATAGGAAATAATTTGGTGCACATGACTAAGAGGTAAATCTGGGTCTCCTCCTTCCTGAATTGATGTCTCTTCCTCCTCAGCTTTAGCTCCATCATCACTGTAGATCGGTTCTAGCTCATCTGGTCCAAGACCAGGATCCCTCACATCCTTTGGTCTGGAAGGATGGTCCACATGAGTGTACTTGTCATAGATTTTACCTTTATCATTAACCCATGATTTCTTCCAAGGGTTCCAGCTAACTTTCATAAACATACAAACAGTCCAGGTGATGCAAAAATTGTCCTTAACCACAACAGTTTCTTCTTGAGGTCCAGCTACCTCCTTTGCCTTCAACATAAAAGAAATCAACTTAGAAAAGAATAGTGCATTTGACTTAGACTTAGGTCTAGTCATATCCTCAATCTAAATCACTATTAATCTTCACAAATTCACCTTTACTCCATGCTTTAATAGATACAAAAAATAAATATCTTGAAATATGAGGGTAGCAAAATCTCCTCTCCTTGGTCTAGTCACATGCTGAATGAACATAAAATGTAGTTTATCCTCCCCTGCCATCTCTATAGAAATGACCTTTCTAGGAGTTCCATTTCCTATCAATTCTAACATGGCATCCTCATAATTGAAAAATTCACTAGCAGTAGGTATGGATTTTGAGTAAAATCCATAATCACCTCTATGAGGAAATCTAAGGTTCATAGCCCATTCAATATATGAAAAAGAAATCTTTTGACCATTCAGAAATAAAATCAACCTATTCTCCACTTCTGATGTTTCAAAACAGACAAACTCATAGAACTCTTTTACCGGTACTGGATAATACGGTCCATTATTGTTCATGAAGCACTAGATCCATCCTTGCTCTTGTAAAATCTTCAGAATAAAGGACTTACTTTCCAATAGACATTCCGCATATAACTCCTTTTCCACTACAATTTCATTCTTCGATAAAAGCTGATTCACTGGATTCCTTCGAAAAACACCTCTACTGCTGCCACTAGCACCAGCATTGGTTACTTTCTGCTTCTTAGCTTGAGGTGCATCACTCCCTTCATCCACTGAGGGTCGCTTCAGAGGGGCCATTTCAGATTCTGAGGCTTAGGGTTTCGAGAGCTTGAGAGGTTTTAGGTAGTAGGGATTCGAACAGACGGGTTCGAGGTGATTGAGTGAAGTCTAGAGTCAGGTTTGATATCCTTTAGGATTCACATATAAAATAAATCTTATAATAAAAAAAATTCGATGTCTCGGCCTTAATATGAATATTTAAAACAGAGCGAGAGATGTATCGGTGAGGTGTCCTAACGGTGAGGTCTATCCTAACGGTGAGGTCTATCCTGACGGTGAGGTTTATCCTAACGGTAAGGTTTATCCTAACGGTGAGGTTTATCCTAACGATGAGGTTTATCCTAATGGTGAGGTTTATCCTAATGGTGAGGGTTATCCTAACGGTGAGGATTATCCTAACGGTGAGGTTTATCCTAACGGTGAGGTTTATCCTAACGGTGAGGTTTATCTTAACGGTGTGGTTTATCCTAATGGTGTGGTTTATCGTAATGTCTTAAGAGTAAGTTATCAATCCTCATTCATGTCTAATGAAACTTAATCTTTCGGAACATAAAGTCTTAGTGAAAATATCCGCTAATTGGAGTTTAGTGCCTATAAATTCAAGAGTTATATCACCTCTTTGATAATGATATCTTAGAAAGTAGTGTCTAATATCAATGTGTTTGGTTCTAGAGTGAAACACAGGGTTCTTAGAGATGTTGATCGCACTAGTGTTATCACAGTTAATTGAAACATGTTTAAAATAAAATCCATAGTCCAATAAAGTGTGTTTCATCCACAGAATCTGTGCAGAGTAACTTCCAGCAGCTATATACTCTGCTTCAGCAGTAGATAATGCAACCGAGTTCTATCTCTTACTACACCATGATACTAGGGACTTTCCAAGTAAATGACATGTTCCAGATTTGCTCCTTCTATCTAACATGCATCCAGAAAAGTCAACATCTGAATAACTTAATTAAATGAAATGATTGTCCTTTTGGGTAAAACAGTCCCAAATTAGTAGTACATTTAAGATATTTGAAAATCCTATTAACAGCAAGAAAGTGTGACTATTTAGGGTTTGATTGAAATCTAGCACACATACATACATTAAACATAATATCAGGTCGACTAGCAGTAAGATAAAGTAAACTCCCAATCATACCTCTGTAATTAGTTTGATCTACTGGTTTCCCAGTTTCATCAATATCTAATTTACAGGTGGTACTCATTGGTGTATCACTTCACTTAATACTATCCAAACAAAAACGTTTTAATAAATCCTTAGTATATTTACTCTGATTCAAAATAAATAGTCTTTAGTTTGAAAGATTTTTAATCCAAGAAAGTACTTTAGATATCCCATTAAACTCATTTCAAACTCATTTTGCATAACCCTTGAAAATTCAGTACATAGAGAATTTTTAGAAGATCCAAAAATAATATCATCAACATATATTTGTACTATTAACACATCTTTTGAAATTATTTTTATAAAAAGAGTGGGATCAGTAATTCCTTTTGTAAATCCTTTTTTAATAAGAAAATTTGTAAGTCTTTCATACCGAGATCTTAGAGCTTTTTTTAAACCATATGAAGATTTGGAATGTTTAAAAACATGATTTTGAAAGTGAGGATTTGAGAAACTAGGTGGTTGTTCTACAAAAACATTTTCAAAAATAAAACAATTTAGAAAAGCACTTTTCACATCCATTTGATATAACTTGAAATTCAGATGTGATGTAAAGGCAAGTAAGATCCTAATTGCCTCTAATCTAGCTACATGTGCAAAGGTTTCCTCATAGTCAATTCCTTCTTCTTGATTGTAACCTTGTGCAAGTATTCTAGCTTTGTTTCTAATGATGTTTCCAGATTCATCAACTTTGTTTCTAAACACCCACTTTGTGCCAATGGTTAAAGTGTGCTTATGTCTTTCTACTAATTCTCAGACTTTATTTCATTCAAATTGATTAAGTTCTTCTTGCATAGCCATTACCCAAAACTCATCATTGATAGCATCATTGATATTTTTAGGTTCTAACTGTGAAAGAAAATCATGATGTTCAACCTGATTTCTTATAGAAGCTCTAGTCTATGTTCCTCTATCTAGATTACATACAACTGCATCTAAAGGATGGTTCTTTAGAATCCAAGTTGGTCTCGAAATGGTAGGGCTAGATATTTCAGGTTCATCAACATGATGGGAATCAACAGAAGAAGGTTCTGGAAAATTTCTAGAACTGAATGTTTTAACTAAAGGTCCTCTGTCTTTATCATTAAGGGTCAAAACAGAGAGATCATCTTCAAGATTTTCAAGAGAGTTCTTAGGTTCATGTGGATCAGTTTTATAAAATTTGATGTGAACATATTCCTCCACACATTTGGTTCTCTTATTGAAAACTCTATAGGATTTACTAGAAATAGTGTAACCTAGGAAAATTCCTTCATCAATCTTGGATGAAAACTTGTCAAGATTATCTTTGGTATTATGAATAAATACTTTTCAACCAAGAACTCTGAAGTAGTTAAGATTAGGTTTCCTATGGTTCCACAACTCATAAGGGGTCCTCTAAAGAAAAGGTCTAATCAAGACTCTATTGATAATATTACAAGATTTGTTGACAGCTTCAGCCCAAAAATAAATAGGTAGGTCATAATCATTGAGCATGGTTCTAGAAATTTCCTAAAGGGTTCTATTCCTCCATTCCAATACACCATTTTTCTGAGGTGTCCGAGGGGCAGAGAAATTGTGACTATAGCCATTGTGTGAGAAGTAGGATTGAAAATCATGATTCTCAAACTCATGGCCATGATCACTTCTCAAGATTTTAATCTTAAGTCCACTAAGGTTCTCTACAGACTTGGAATATTTAACAAAGTAGGAATAATCTTTACCTTTGTGAGCTAGAAAATATACCCAAGTATACCTAGAATAGTCATCTACTAGAACATAGACACAGTGCTTCCCATTTCAACTAGAAACTCTAGAAGTTCCAAACAAATCCATGTGAACCAACTCGAGAGGTTGAGAAGTTGACACTTCTTTCTTTGATTTGAAAGAAAATTTATGTTGCTTTCCCTTTTGATAGAGATTTCAAACTTTATCTGCTGGGAATTCATGTTTTGGTAGGTCTCTAACTAGGTTCTTCCTAGTAAGTTTTCTAAGTGAATGTACATTCCAGTGTCCTAATCTTCTATGACAAAGCCAAGAATCTTTACTAAAATCATTTAAACAAGTAATATTTTTCATAGATAAAGAATTTAAATCAACAACATAGACATTTTCATTTCGCAAGGCAGAAAATACTAAAGGATTTTTAGAATTAAAACCATTTCAAGAATCATTTTCAAATTTAACATTAAAACCATCATCACATAACTGAGAAATACATAGTAAATTATACATAATCTGTAACGACCCGAAGTTTTTCAATGGAAAATTCCCTTCTTATATCTATGTCATAAAAACACAAAACAATGAACTACTAAGTGATAAGTTACCTTTAAACATAATTTTGTCACCCCTATGTTTGGAATTTTAATCCAACATTCACGGTTGTGTTCAAGATAGTTTTTGGAGTCCAATGAAACAAAAATAATTTTTGGTGAATAGTAACCTACCCTTATGAATAGTAACCTACCCTTATGAATAGTTATATGACCCTTAGGAATAGTAAATAAGAGTAACATTACCTATGAATAATAAAATAAAATTTAGACATCTTAGAATGTGACAATTTGACCTTAGTAACCATTTTTGGTATTTTATAAGTCATAAATGATTAATTATAATTAATTAATTTAAAAGAATATTTATTTTCCTGAAATATATTCATAAATTATTTAATCAATGTCTAATAGTTTTTAGATAATTTTATAAGACCCTAAGTAATTTTTGAAAGAACTGCAAAATCAGTTTTAGTTTTAAAAACTATTTTTTAAGTAAATTATGATTTTAATTAAATATTAAATTAATAATATTTAGAAAATTATTTTTGAAAAATGGAATTCATTTTTTGATTCTACACGTCGAAAAATGGTTGGGGTAAAATTTTGGGATTTTTCTGAGATAATTGAATTTTTGATGAATAGTAGAATACATTAATTTATCATATAAATACATTTTAATTAAAACCCACTATTCCTGACATCACAAGTGATGTAAGCACCCTACTCCCGAATTCAAAAGTCTTATTTACTATTCATAGTCATCCAAGACTCACTATTCCTTGTCTTAGGTGAAATTAATAAACTAATCAATTTTATATTAAGGAAACCCCTCTCCCCTCCACTATAAAAGCCACCCTTCACTCCCTCTTTCCTCACACCTCTCAAGATTCAAGCCTTCTCTAGATTATGCCCAAACACCTTCCCTAGCCCCTCTCCCACGTCCAAGATCTTCTGGTCTCATCAAAAGACCAAGATTAGGCCTTTAATGAGATTCTTAATTGGAGGATTCTAAAGGTAATTTCTCTTCCTCTTCTCCTTTAATTTCCTTTCAAGTTCAAGTTCCTTTCTTGATCTCTCCCTACCTATATTCATCCAAATTGTTTTTTAACACCATTATTATACATATATTGTAATATTATGATTCTAATGGTATATTATATCACCCCGCACTCTTTCCCTCTTCCTTTTATTTTATTAAAGAGAACGTTGTTCATGTGGTGATAATTTATCACCTTCAAAAACAACATGCTCTCTTCTTCCATTTATACCTTCAATATTGTCATGAAACCATTTTTATGGTTGAACCAGAATGTTTTATATGTATTATGTTCTATTTTAGGTTCTGTAAATAACCTATGGCCATACTACTAAGTGAAAAATTAAAATGAGTTGGTTGTGATCCAAAAACCGCTCAAATTAGCCCAAATAATCTTCATTTAATTCTTATCTAATGATTCGGCCACATGGATCTAATATAACTCATTATAAAATCATTCATGCTTCTTTAATATCATTAATTACATGTAATATCAGTTCTGGATGTTTAACCATGATCTACCCAAACATCAAATGAAGAATACAAGTGGACCGCTCAAGAAAACCATGAAAACGAACATCCCCGATCAATGTTTTTAAACTCTATAAGTCAACCAAAGGAAGATAATATGAAATAATGAAACCATAATGAAACATATTAATGTATAATAGGTTATGTAATTTCTAATTAATTAATATAATGTCATTATACAGGACATTAAAGAGAAGGAGGCATTCGAGTACAAGGTAAGTGGAAATCTCGAACCCAATTTTCTTCCTTCGGGTTCTCCCTCTTTCACTCCATTTTTGATATGGTTACTCCTAAAAGGTATTTTGTTCATCATTTACTTTAATTTTATGGGATATACATGTTTTTCAGTGGTTTTTATGTCCATCAAAATGTTTTCCAAAAGAACTCTTTTTTCAAGATCTCACCTTTTACCTCTCATTCAAGGTTGATGGTTCTTATATCAAGTATGTTGTTCCCTCTTTCTTTTGGGAACCCAAAGCTTATGAATGTGTTACTATGAGATGAGACCCATTACTTTACATGGGTTATTTATGTACATGTTTGTTATGTGTTCTATGTGGCAAGAATGATAATGATAATGTTATGATGTGACGGGTGCGCCCGGAATTATATAGCGCAATATGAATGTTTAAATGTGACGAGTGCGCCCGGAATTATATAGCGCTCCAATGCATTGGGTAAAGTGATGAATCTCATGAGTAAATTTGAAATGATGCATGAACATGATTCTAGCTTTGTTCACAAGTATGTGTGGTATTTAACCACTAAGACATGATGTTTCATTTTTATGCTTTGCCACATTTCAAGTTTATTGTTTATGCTCCTCTCATGTTCAAGATCTTCTTCCTATGTCATGATTATGCTCACCCCATGATATATTGTTCTAATCTATCCTCTTACTGGGATTTTATCTCACCCCTTTTGATGTATATCCTCAGGGGGCTACATGTACTAAAGAGAGGAAAAGTGCTACTAAGAAGCTATAGAAGAAGAGATTAAATGAATTTTTATGCTTGATGTTGTACTTGTTATGTGTAGTCCTAGTTTTCCCAAGACACTAAACCTCTGGATCCTCCATGTGTAATACTATTATGTTGTTTATCTTTGAAATGATGTAATAGTAATGTATGAAAAGGCCGGGTCCCTATAGTTGGTATCAAAGGAAAGGTTTAGTTAATTTGGGAATTAGGATTAGTGAACCCTAAAGAAAACCTCTAGCATGAGACTAAGTACAAATATACACACAAGGATATTTACCTAGGGATCCCATATGTTATGTTTTTGGTATAATTGTTTAAATTAATTAGTTATTCATGACTTTTTTACTTATGTTTTGTTCTAACCTTTTCTATTTTAGAAAATGGTGGGAACCGAGAGAGGTAATGAAGGAGAAGTACCCTCACCTGTTTTTGTAAAGTGAAATTTCGGGGGCGAAATTTCTTAAGGGGGGAAGAATGTAACGACCCAAAGTTTTTCAATGGAAAATTCCTTTCTTATATCTATGTCATAAAAACACAAAACAATGAACTACTAAGTGATAAGTGACCATTAAACATAATTTTGTCACCCCTATGTTTGGAATTTTAATCCAACATTCACGGTTGTGTTCAAGATAGTTTTTGGAGTCCAATGAAACAAAAATAATTTTTTTTTGTGAATAGTAACCTACCCTTATGAATAGTAACCTACCCCTATGAATAGTAATATGACCCTTAGGAATAGTAAATAAGAGTAACATTACCTATGAATAATAAAATAAAATTTAGACATCTTAAAAAGTGACAATTCGACCTTAGTAAACATTTTTGGTATTTTATAAGTCATAAATGATTAATTATAATTAATTAATTTAAAAGAATATTTATTTTACTGAAATATATTCATAAATTATTAAATCAATGTCTAATAGTTTTTAGATAATTTTATAAGAACCTAAGTAATTTTTGAAAGAACTGCAAAATCAGTTTTAATTTTAATTTTTTTTTTAAGTAAATTATGATTTTAATTAAATATTAAATTAATAATATTTAGAAAATTATTTTTGAAAAATGGACTTAATTTTTGGATTCTACACGTCGAAAAATGGTTGGGGTAAAATTTTTGGATTTTTCTGAGATACTTGAATTTTTGATGAATAATAGAATACATTAATTTATCATATAAATACATTTTAATTAAAACCCACTATTCCTGACATCAAAAGTGATGTAAGAACCCTAATCCCGAATTAAAAAGTATTATTTACTATTCTTAGTCATCCAAGACTCACTATTCCTTGTCTTTGGTGAAATTAATAAACTAATCAATTTTATATTAAGGAATCCCCTCTCCCCTCCACTATAAAAGCCACCCTTCACTCCCTCCTTTCCTCACACCTCTCAAGATCCAAGCCTTCTCTAAATTCTGCCCAAACACCTTCCCTATCCCCTCCCCCACGTCCAAGAGCTTCTGGTCTCATCAAAAGACCAAGATTAGTCCTTTAAGGATATTCTTAAGAGGAGGATTCTAAATGTAATTTCTCTTCCTCTTCTCCTTTAATTTCCTTTCATGTTCAAGTTCCTTTCATGATCTCTCTCTACCTATCTTTAACCAAATTGTTTTTTAACTCCAGTATTATACATATATTGTAATCGTATGATTATAAAGGTATATTATATCACCCCACACTCTTTCCCTCTTCCTTTTATTTTATTAAAGAGAACGTTGTTCATGTGGTGATAATTTATCACCTTCAAAAACAACATGCTCTCTTCATCCATTTATACCTTAAATCTGGACATGAAACCATTTTTATGGTTGAACCATAATGTTTTATATGTATTATGTTCTATTTTTAGTTCTGGAAATAACCTATGGCGATACTAATAAGTGAAAAATTAAAATGAGTTGGTTGTGATCAAAAAACAGCTCAAATTAGCCCAAATAATCTTCATTTAATTCTTATCTAATTATTCGGCCACATGGATCTAATATAACTCATTATAAAATCATTAGAGCTTCTGTAATATAATTAATTACTTGTAATATCAGTTCTGGATGTTTACCCATGATCTACCCAAACATCAAATTAAGAATACAAGTGGACCGCTCAAGAAAACCATGAAAACGAACATCCCCGATCAATGTTTTTAAACTCTATAATCAACCAAAGGAAGATAATATGAAATAATGAAACCATAATGAACCCTATTAATGTATAAAAGGTTATTGAATTTCTAATTAATTAATATAATGTCATTATACATGACATTAAAGAGAAGGAGGCATTCGAGTACAAGGTAAGGGGAAATCTCGAACCCAATTTTCTTCCTTCAGGTTCTCCCTCTTTCACTCCATTTTTGATATGGTTACTACTCAAAGGTCTTTTGTTCATCATTTCCTTTACCTTTCTGTCATATACATGTTTGTCAGTGGTTTTTATGTCCATAGAAATGTTTTCCAAAAGAACTCTTCTTTCAAGATCTCACCTTTTACCTCTCATTCAAGGTTGATGGTTCTTATATCAAGTATGTTGTTCCCTCCTTCTTTTGGGAACCCAAAGCTTATGAATGTGTTACTATGAGATGAAACCCATTCCTTTACATGGGTTATTTAAGTACATGTTTGTTATGTGTTCTATGTGGCAAGCATGATAATGATAATGTTATGATGTGACGGGTGCGCCCGGAATTATATAGCGCTCCAATGCATTGGGTAAAGTGATGAATCTCATGAGTAAATGTGAAATGATGCATGAACATGATGCTATATTTGTTCACATGTATGTGTGGTAGTTAACCACTAAGACATGATGTTTCATTTTTATGCTTTTCCACATTTCAAGTTTATTGTTTATGCTCCTCTCATGTTGAAGATCTTCTTCCTATGTCATGATTATGCTCATGCCATGCTATATTGTTCTTATCTATCCTCTTATTTGGCTTTTAGCTCACCCCTTTTGATGTATATCCTCAGGTGGCTACATGTACTAAGGAGAGGAAAAGTGCTACTAAGAAGCTATAGAAGAAGAGATTAAATGAATTTTTATGCTTGATGTTGTACTTATTATGTGTAGTCCTAGTTTTCCCAAGACACTAAACCTCTGGATCCTCCATGTGTAATACTATTATGTTGTTTATCTTTAAAATTATGTAATAGTAATGTAAGAAAAGGACGGGTCTCTATTGTTGGTATCAAAGGAAATGTTTAGTTAATTTGGGAAGTAGGATTAGTGAACCCTAAAGAAAACCTCTAGCATGAGACTAAGTACAAATATGCACACAAGGATATTTACCTAGGGATCCCATATGTTATGTTTTTTTGTATAATTGTTTAAATGAATAAGTTATTCATGAATTGTTTACTTATGTTTTGTTCTAACCTTTTCTATTTTATAAAATGGTGGCAACTAGGAGAGGTAAGGAAGGAGAAGTAACCTCACCTGTTTTTGTAAAGTGAAATTTCGGGGGCGAAATTTCTTAAGGGGGGAAGAATGTAACGAACCAAAGTTTTTCAATGGAAAATTCCTTTCTTATATCTATGTCATAAAAACACAAAACAATGAACTAATAAGTGATAAGTGACCATTAAACATAATTTTGTCACCCCTATGTTTGGAATTTTAATCCAACATTCACGGTTGTGTTCATGATTGTTTTTGGAGTCCAATGAAACAAAAATAATTTTTGGTGAATAGTAACCTACCCTTATGAATAGTAACCTACCCTTATTAATAGTAATATGACCCTTAGGAATAGTAAATAAGAGTAACATTACCTATGAATAATAAAATACAATTTAGACATCTTAGAATGTGATAATTTGACCTTAGTAAACATTTTTGGAATTTTATAAGTCATAAATGATTAATTATAATTAATTAATTTAAAAGAATATTTATTTTCCTGAAATATATTCATAAACTATTGAATCAATGTCTAATAGTTTTTAGATAATTTTATAAGACCCTAAGTAATTTTTGAAAGAACTGCAAAATAATTTTTAATTTTAAAAACTGTTTTCTTAAGTAAATTAGGATTTTAATTAAATATTAAATTAATAATATTTAGAAAATTATATTTGAAAAATGGACTTCATTTTTTTATTCTACACGTCGATAAATGGTTGGGGTAAAATTTTGGGATTTTTCTGAGATACTCGAATTTTTGATGAATAGTAGAATACATTAATTAATCATATAAATACATTTTAATTAAAACCCACTATTCCTGACATCACAAGTGATGTAAGAACCCTAATCCCGAATTAAAAAGTCTTATTTACTATTTTTAGTCATCCAAGACTCACTATTCCTTGTCTTAGGTGAAATTAATAAACTAATTAATTTTATATTAAGGAAACCCCTCTCCCCTCCACTATAAAAGCCACCCTTCACTCCCTCTTTTCCTCACACCTCTCAAGATCCAAGCCTTCTCTAAATTCTGCCCAAAAACCTTCCCTAGCCCCTCCCCCACGTCCAAGAGCTTCTGGTCTCATCAAAATACCAAGATTATTCCTTTAAGGAGATTCTTAAGAGGAGGATTCTAAATGTAATTTCTCTTCCTCTTCTCCTTTAATTTCCTTTCAAGTTCAAGTTCCTTTCTTGATCTCTCCCTACCTATCTTCATCCAAATTGTTTTGTAACTCCGGTATTATACATATAATTTAATCTTATGATTCTAATGGTATATTATATCACCCCACACTCTTTCCCTCTTCCTTTTATTTTATTAAAGAGAACGTTGTTCATGTGGTGATAATTTATCACCTTCAAAAACAACATGCTCTCTTCTTCCATTTATACCTTCAATCTGGCCATGAAACCATTTTTATGGTTGAACCATAATGTTTTATATGTATTATGTTCTATTTTTAGTTCTGGAAATAACCTATGGCCATACTAATAAGTGAAAAATTAAAATGAGTTGGTTGTGATCAAAAAACCGCTCAAATTAGCCCAAATAATCTTCATTTAATTCTTTTCGAATTATTCGGCCACATGGATCTAATATAACTCATTATAAAATCATTCTAGATTCTGTAATATCATTAATTACATGTAATATCAGTTTTGGATGTTTACCCATGATCTACCCAAACATCAAATTAAGAATACAAGTGGATCGCTCAAGAAAACCATGAAAACGAACATCCCCGATCAATGTTTTTAAACTCTATAATCAACCAAAGGAAGATAATATGAAATAATGAAACCATAATGAACCCTATTAATGTATAAAAGGTTATTTAAATTCTAATTAATTAATATAATGTCATTATACAGGACATTAAAGAGAAGGAGGCATTCGAGTACAAGGTAAGGGGAAATCTCGAACCCAATTTTCTTCTTTCGGGTTCTCCCTCTTTCACTCCATTTTTGATATGGTTACTCCTCAAAGGTCTTTTTTTCATTATTTCCTTTACTTTTCTGGGATATACATGTTTGTCAGTGGTTTTTATGTCCATCGAAATGTTTTCCAAAAGAACTCTTCTTTCAAGATCTCACCTTTTACCTCTCATTCAAGGTTCATGGTTCTTATATCAAGTATGTTGTTCCCTCTTTCTTTTGGGAACCCAAAGCTTATGAATGTGTTACTATGAGATGAAACCCATTCCTTTACATGAGTTATTTATGTACATGTTTTTTATGTGTTCTATGTGGCAAGCATGATAATGATAATGTTATGATGTGACGGGTGCTCCCGGAATTATATAGCGCTCCAATGCATTGGGTAAAGTGATGAATCTTTTGAGTAAATGTGAAATGATGCATGAACATGATGCTAGATTTGTTCACAAGTATGTGTGGTAGTTAACCAGTAAGACATGATGTTTCATTTTTATGCTTTGCCACATTTCAAGTTTATTGTTTATGCTCCTCTAATGTTCAAGATCTTCTTCCTATGTCATGATTATGCTCACCCCATGCTATATTGTTCTTATCTATCCTCTTACTGGGCTTTTAGATCACCCCTTTTGATGTATATCCTCAGGTGGATACATGTACTAAGGAGAGGACAAGTGCTACTAAGAATCTATAGAAGAAGAGATTAAATGAATTTTTATGCTTGATGTTGTACTTGTTATGTGTAGTCCTAGTTTGACCAAGACACTAAATCTCTGGATCCTCCATGTGTAATACTATTATGCTATTTATCTTTGAAATGATGTAATATTAATGTAAGAAAAGGCATGGTTGCTATATAATCCCATCAACCAATATAACTTTAGAAATTAATACTGAGTCAGTGTTACCAATATGTACTAAACTGATGATTTTCCCATTAGAATTATCACCAAATGTGACAAAACCTCCATCAACTCTGACTAAGACTTTAAAGCATGAGAAGTCTCCTGACATATGTCTTAAACATCCACTGTCCATGTACCAAGTATTTCTTCAGGATCTCTTTAAGTAGGTTCCCTACAAAATAGATTTAGATAGGAAATGATTTTGGTACCCAGATTTTCTTGGGTCCAGACAGGTTAACCAATAAAACTTTAGGTACCCAAACATGTCTTATGGGTCTCATAAAATTTGTAGAATCAACAGATTTTGAAAGATAAACCTTGTTGGATCTATAACTATGAATATAACTAGTTGAAGCATATGAGCTTCCAGAACTACAACTATCTACATTCTATCCATATTTAGGAATGAATCTAGTTTTGGTAATTTTTCTTTGTCCAGGATGGTATCCTATTACAGTAGTATATCTAGGTGCAATCTTCTTACATAGAATTTGAGTAAGAGTATCTTTGCCATTTGGGAATTTTTTTAAATCCTTCCTAAGTTGGTCATTTGACAATTTCAGTTCAGTGTTTTCTTTAAGAAACTGAGCATTATTTTCCATTTCTATGTCCAGATCATATTTATGTTTAACAGTTAAAGCATACTGTTTCTTTAAACCTTTGTATTTGTCTTTTAGCTCATTACATGTTTCTTCCAACATATAATAGTATTCAAATAGTTCTGATTTTGAAATAGTTTCAGAATCAGAATCATCTCCAGAATAATAAGAACTTAAAGTAGGAGTTTCAGATGTTACCTCAGAAGTGTTTGTCATAAAACACATGTTTGCCTTATTTCTGTTTTTAGTCTCAGAAGCTTCAGATTCACTGGAGCTATCCTTAGAAGCACTCCAAGTATCCTTTATGGCTTTATTATACTTATTGTCCTTATATACATACTTCTTATTGTATTTTAGATTTGGACAGTCAGCTTTTATATGTCCTTTTCTATTACATTCATAGCAGAAAACGTCATCAGAATTATCAGATTTCATCGAGTCCTTTTTCCAGTGTCCCTTGTTGTCATACTTACCATTGTAATTTGATTTTCAGAAAAACTTCTTCTTCCAATAAAACTTCTTAAATCTTCTGGCTATGTGATCCATTTTTGCATCACTTTCAGATGCACTTTCACTTTCTTCATAGCTTGAGCTATCACTCATGGTCTGGATTTTCTCTTTATCCTTATTCTTTGAAGTAGATGTCTTGAAGGAAACTAACTTCCTTTTTTGGTTCATCTTCTTCTTCATTGTTTACCTTATATTCTTCTTCATACATCATCAACTAAACAATAAGTTCCTTAACTGGAAGTTTACCAATATCACAAGATTCCCTGATTGAAACAGAAGTGCCCCTCCATCTTTCAGGTAGGCATCTGAAAATTCTCATGATCTACTCATTTGATAAAACGTCCTTTCCCAATGAGACCATTGTATTGAAAATTTCATTAAACCGGAGATACATATCAGAAATGGGTTCATCAGGCTTCATCTTAAAATTATCAAATTTTATAATATAGGTGTTCAATCACATTTCCTTAACATTAGTTGTTCCTTCATGAGAAACACTTAAAGTATCCCAAATTTCGTATGCAGTCTTACAAGCAGATATTCTATTAAATTACTCATCTCCTAAATCACAATACAGAGCATTCATAGCCTTGCAATTATTATTGTGAGCTGTCCTTTTAGCTTTATTCCAAGTAGATCTAACAGTAGTAGGAATTTTATATTCTGATTCTATGGTCATCCAAATATCAAAACCCATGCTTTCTAAGTAAATTTTTATCTTAATCTTCCACTAAGCATAGTTCTTTCCATTGAAAAATGGTGGTCTATTAGTATCGACACCTTCAAGTATGTTATCCATGATAACAAGGTTGAAACAAAAAATTTAATGAGGTGAAAATTTAGAAATAACAGAAATTTTAAGAACATTAAAATACAACTAAAATCACAGTTGAAAAACATAGTACTTCAGAAAATATTTTAAAACCTTTGATAACAAATGTTGGTCGGAGTGGACACTCAAGAGGGGGGGGGGTGAATTGAGTTCCAATTAAAATTTTTGTTTAAAATCCTTCACAAAAATCCCCCAATTTATAATACTAATTTAATTGTAGTGAATTTGAACTAAAGCAAACATTCAGTTAGGTTCTCAAGGGATTGATTAATTCCTAGTTAAACTAATCAGAAGATCAGATTAGCTTTTGAAACTAACCTAATGATTTAAAAATAATTCAAACACTTGCTAATTCAATTATCAGAGTAACTTTGAAACATTTTATGTTTTAAAGCACTTAGCGGTGGAATAAAAAGGTTTTAGATAAAAATAAACAAAGCACATTAGATATAACAAAGAGGTTCAGTCTCAAGCCAAGACATAGTCCTCTCTACAATTTATATAAATTTTATCCACACTCTAGATCGGGGTTCCCAACAGCTTACAACATTCCAGGTCAAAGACCTCTACCACAGTTCTTCGTGGGAAACAAAAACAACAGAAAATACTGTTTTCCAGGTCACACACAAACTCTACCACTATCCAGAGTGGGAAATAGGATATGTAAGGAGTTTGAATGAAGATTTATAGATCCTCCAGTTAAGGTTCAGGAGATAGTGTATGTGTAAATTAAAACAGATGACACACACTACTTGTAATGTATGTAATAAATCACTGAGCAAGATATTGAGTTAAGAATGGTTCTATTGATTGCAGTATCTCTCTGGACTCCTTCAGATTGATCATAAATGGTTCTGAGTCCTCTTCTGGTTTTTTTTCTGGAAAACAGAGTGTCGTTTTCTTGAAATCCATATTCAGAGATAGTGAAAACGTATTAGATGATGTTCTTCAAAATACTCGTGAATGTAAAAACCTATTCTTGAGTAAGCTTGAGTGTGTATGAGCTTCAGTGTCTTCTTGGTCGTGCATGTATATCTGTATGGGCTCTTCTTGTGTATGTCACTTGTAGATCACTTCTGTATGCATGTTGTCTATCACATCTCTTTTTGCAGTAACAGGGACTTCTTTTATTTATGGCATGAGCTCCGGAAAAAGAAATGATTTCTTTTTGTAGGTACGAGGTACGATTCCCTGATATACAACAGCCCTCATTAAATAAATGTCAGAGCATTAAAATATACCTAATATGACCATTGGTTAGATTAAATAAAGATAAATAAATTAAGGCCGCGTCAGATTTTTTGGAATGGTAGCTCTGGATATCGGCAACCTTGTGTATCGGTAACCTCTTGTATCGGTAGCCTTTCTATCGGTAGACTTCATGTCTGTCGGTAGACTTGATCGGTAGCGGTAGACTTAATGTACCAGTGACCTTTCGTGTAGCGGTAGCCTTCATGTGCCGGTAGCTTCCTTGGTGTATCGGTAGACTTCCTTCGGTAACTTGTCTGTAACGGTAGACTAGAATAACGATGACTTTTCTGTATCAGTAACCTTCACGTAATGATAGACTTGTTGTACCGGTGGACTTGACATATCTGTGACCTTCACGTATCGGTAGAATTGCATAACGGTGACCTTCATGTATCGGTAGACTTGCATAACGGTGACCTTCACGTATTGGTAGACTTGCATAATGGTGACCTTCATGTATCGGTAGACTTGCATAACGGTGACCTGTCTGTTTAAGCATTCTATTGGCAAAATGGGTAAAGTTAGAATATATATCCATCCAGTAACCGAATTCTCTGAAGATAATATAAATATTATAATATATGAATATGTGCATGGTGTTCAGAAATACTGAAATAAGTAATTAACCATTGATCAATATAGGTATTATCAAAGTATAATTGAGCATAATTGGGATTATCAAAATAAGAATTCAACTAATTTTCCCAGAGGGTTTAACACAATACATATATCCATGGAAAAAATTCAGGAGATTTTGGGTGAAGTAAATTTTTAGTATATGATACATTAGTCCCTTTAAGATACTTGATTATATAGGAGTGGTGGACTATTTATTAGCACTGCCACATAACTTATATGAAGAACATGATGTGTTCCAAGTATCCAACTTAAGGATGTACATATGAGACCCGTCACATGTGTTGAATTCACTAGTGGTACCATTGTTTCATGTTCTATCATATGAAGAGAAACCCCAGAAGATCATAGATTGTAGGGATAAAATTCTACGAAATTAGTCAATTCACCTAGTCAAAGAGTTATAGAGAAACCAAAATCATGAATTTTTTAAAGGTAACTAGAGGTGGTGATGAAACAAAATTACCATAAAAGTGTAATTTCATATATTTAGTGAATTTATGGTCGTTACTTGTGTAGTAAAAGGATATACATACAAACCCTAATAATAAAAGGATATACATACAAAACCTAATAATAAAAGGATATACATACAAACCCTAATAAAAGGATATACATACAAACCCTAATAATAAAATCTCACCATGGTCCACCGTGCCTTTATGGTCATTACTTGTGTAGTAAAAGGATATACATACAAACCCTAATAATAAAACACACACACACACACACACACACACACACACACACACACACACACACATATATATATATATTATTTTGAATATTATAATTTTTATATTAACTTCATATTTTTTTTACATTATAAATTATTTTTAGTTTGAAACTACAAAACACAAATTGTATTTTTTTAGCAATTTGTTATGTCAATTAAGAAAATCATTTTTTTAAATAATAAATTTTATAAATAAATAAAATTTTAATAAAATAATATTATTAAATAATATTTGTTCAATATATTTCAGAATATAATTTTATGATGGAAAAAATGATTTTTATAATGTTTAGAAAACTTTTATTGTCTAAAAAACGAGTATTTTTTAAAAAATATATATTTTATATAAAAGTGTAATTTCATATATTTAGTGAATTTTGGATAAAATTAATATTATTATTTCAATAATCACATAAAAATTATTCTGAAATTAAATTTTCATAATTTTCTTAGATAATATCATTTTTGGGAAAAAACTAAATACATTATAAATATACCATGTGTATTATGACATCATAATGACCAAAATCTGATGTAAAAAATGATATAAATTTAGCCACGGATCCTCTCTTTGTTATATTTTTTCAAGATCCTCATTTATATAAATCCCTATTTATTCCAAATACTTTTGTAGAGATATGATTTTATAGATCCATATTAATAAACATATTATGTAAAAATTATTTTTTACCCCTTTTAATCTCATAAATCCCTCCCATGATTCATTATGTACCACATTAGTCTATCAAAATTATCTGACAATTTTTCCATGTAATGATTTTATTAATGAATCCACCATAACATATGAATTATTAATTACCAAATTTTCAAGTTGTATTATGTCCATTAATACACCTCATACCGTCAATTTTTACATATAATGGATGATATAACCCCTTAACTCTCACTAATCCATTTTATGAATCTTCTTTTACCTTCATTACACCACTGAAATGTGATTGTGATTTTCCATTTAGAACATATATAAGGTGTATACTCATACCAATTTCCACTCAAGGCTATCCACCTAGATGTAGCTATACATAAATTATTATTTAATTCAATGTATGTAATCCATAATCATTAATTTTGGGATTAAATGTGATTAAATGTATTCTTATGTTATATGATATCTATGGAACACTTATCCGTGCACATGATATGATTATTATTGGTGCACTGAGATATCATTACAATGCATAGAGTAATGTTTTAGTCTCATAATATTCCATGTATAGTATAGAAGTGGTTATCCTTAGAATATTATGTTTTTATGTCTTGGTGGTTTACATTGATTTAAACTTATTAATTCATGTTTAATGTGGTTTCCACATTCTCATATGGGTTATCCCAAAGAAACTATACTCATCAATCTTATGTGTTATATTATTTATATTATTATGTAATTAATGAGTAATTTATTTATAGAAATGATAAGTGTTTTGATATTTTTTTTTTGTAAAATTGGTGAATGTTGGTGGATTTTCTTAAAATATGTTTCTTATGAAGTCACTGGAGGTCCATAAAGAGTTTTTTTATAAAATGTGTTATGATGTAGAAATATGTAGGAATATTTTTATGTAAAAAATTTCATAACATTCTAACCTCAATCATGGTGATTATTTTTGGATCTCAAAGTTCTAAAGATCAGGGAAATATTCTGGATAAATGTTTTTTAAGAAAAAAGTAAATTGATGTTCTCAACATTAGGTTCCAATAGTTCATGAAACATGTATCAATAATCTTAAAAAACCCATTAAATATATTTCATTAAATTTTTTCTCATTGATAACATAAAGAAAACAAAAACCTGAGTCTAAAAGAACAATTAGTTTGAATACCATTATTACTTAGCTATAGCATTGGTGGGTATTAATAATACATAATAAATTTTGAAAATTATGGTTATCAATTTTTTATAAAGAATATAACAATCAATTAAAAAAGGAATGTTTTAAAAATAAATGTATTTTTTTATAAAATATTGATCAGTCACGATTGAACTCATAATTTAAAATTATTTTTTTCCAAATTTTGTAAAATTTATTTCAAAAAATTAAATGAAATTATGAAATAGGAATATCAAAATATCCTTAGGGTGATTTTGTTTAGAAATTCCTAAAAATTCCATTCTTAATGAATAGTAAAACATAAATAATATTTATTTAAAAAATTATTTCCTTTGAATAATATATTATTATAAATTATATATATAATATGATTGAAATTAAAATTTTAAAAACATTATTTCATTTAATTCATCTTTTGTAATTGGAATCATTTAAATTTTGAATTTTAAAATAATAACATTGTAAATTTTTGAACATTTTCCCTTAAAAAACATGTTTTCTCATCATGACTACATGATTAATATTATAGAATCATTTTTCACATATCTGAATAGAATTCGGTAAGTTTAATTACATATTTTTAGTAATAATAATTTATATTATCTAATAAGGCCAAATTAAATTTTTTACTTAAATGAATTTTGAATACAAAAAAAATTAATTACTACAGTTAAGGTAAAAATTGATTTACAATGGGGTTCAATTAAAAAGATAAGTGTAAAATGACCTGAAAAATTGTACAAATTATATTGGTTTTCCATATTTAGAACCTATAATATATAATTCTCGATAATAATTCATTTTTTACCCTTGTGAAATCAGAAAAATTTCATTACACCTTTTCATTCAAATGATTACAATTGTGTCCCTCACCTCAGTTAAAAAAGTCCACCCTATCCTCTATTATTCAAAAATTAAAACACTTTTGGATTACACAATACCATCCCAAATCACAACCAATATTCCCTACATTCATCATTTAAGTCATGTTTTGGTAAACAATTCAACTTGAAAAGATTTTTTGAACAAACCTAATGAGTATACCTGAAGAAAATGTAACTTTATTCAACAAGAATTGTTATTATATTTATACCCCAACAACAGAAATTATTAATAAACCATGATGATATAATATCCTAATAATGATCTATATAATTAAATGAATTTATTCTATTCTAATGACCTTTATCTATCTTTACACCCATCAAATGGGTTATAAATCAGCATTTGTCACAATAATGGACTACCGCCTTGTAAACTAATGACATCAGTTTTTCCATTTCGACCTCTCATGGATGGGTATGATGATTGATATTAAGTATATACAAGTTATTTATAATAAAATTATTCCACTATAATCATTATATAATATATAACTTTTATTTATTTCTCTTTATTAAGGGATATTATAACAACAATATTGTATATAATGAAATAATTCTTTGCGAAGCGATTCAATTCATCCATGACTAAGGCATTGCATCAAAGTTGATAATTATATAGTTAATTAATATATGTGATATTGACGAAACAATTATGATATATATGAAATATTTATCATTATTAAATCATAAAACGTATGTTTATTTCTTAAATATTTATCAATATAAATATGATATTGTCGCATGTGTAGGTGAGGACTACGACCTTCACAAAGCTATGTGACTCTCGTTTCATCAACACAACACATGGAAGATTTTTTTAAAAAACGTTAAGGTATTATCCACCAAAATTGAACATAAATAAAAAATATATTATGGAAATTCTATAATAGGGAACCCATTTTAGACATAGAGGAAAAAACCATAAGAATAAAAACACCTAAAGGATAAAAAGGTCATGAGTGTACAATGAGTGATACAAATCAATATAATCAATAGAAATGTATCAATTACCCCATTAAAGACACCATATGAATGATATATATAATTATATTTAAAACATAATATGGTATTTTTGATATTATTCTCATTCTATAGTGATAAAATATTACTTACCTTCTTTCCATAAGGATTTTAGAAAAATTTAAGCGTTACTCATGTGTACAAATGGCCACCATCTTCATGATCATAATGTACATCATTTGTTTTTCAAAATAATCATTCATGGATTGACATAAAAGTTTAATTGGTTTAAAAATATGATAATTATATAATAATAATTATTTTAAAGATGATGGAACTATATAATATTTTTTAAAACCATATACTTCATGTTAAAAAACTTATCCGAAAAAAATAAATTAACTATAAAATAATGATGATAATGAATAATTATTAATAAAAGAGTGATACTATGTCAGAAAAGTATCATATTTGATATTTTTTATATTAATATAATTTTTATATAAGTTTATAAATTTTTTATAAACACTTGAAAAGAGTTAATTCATGTTCATCCAAGAAAAAACATGAGGTAATGGGTTTCTTGTCTCTCTTTTATTTATGAGAGGCATATAAAAATTCACAAATTGTTTCTTTTATTTGGTGTAGATACATACCCTTTGACATATTATATCATTAATGAACCTTTTATATGATATTTAATGTTTCATTTTATGTTATTATTTAATGGGGGTTAGGATTCAAAAAATTATTATAGAGGTATGGGATTTCCGTCTCACTTTTACATTTGTGAGACAAATGCTACATTCAACACTAAGTTTTTAGGTGTGGTTTATATAATAAAATTATTGATTGATTTATCAGTTTCTCATTTTTCGTCATGGAATTTAATGTTTGATTTAATCTTATTTCTTTCGTTGTGATTATTATCCAGAAGCATCCAAACCGGTAATGGTTTATTTCACAATATAATCATTATTCAAGATTTATTTTGTTTATGTATCCCTTGGGAGAATAATTTTTTATTTATATATTAAATTAAATCCATTTTATTCTAATATATTTATTCATTATTTTTTAATAAAAGTACTACTTTCCCTCTCTTTGTTACATATAAATTATTAAGAAGACGTTTTCATGAAAATATTACAAGATTTCACATTTTGGTAAAAAATAATTTTTCTTATACAACCTTTATTTCTGAAAATATTTTAAAAAAGTTTTAGAATTATAAAAATAATTTTATAAATAAATATTTAACCATTTTTATTTTTACAAAAAAATTGAAGTAATGGTTAAATTATTTTTCAGAACATATCACTTTTATATCATCTGTATAGTAGAAAATAAGTGTTCTTATTAATAAATACAACATGTATAGAATTAACCACCACCATGAGAGTCATTTATATGAGGATTTAATTCAAATTTTACAATCTATTATATTAATAAATTTTCCCTAATATTATATAAGGTCTTGGTTTTTAAAAGTAATTTTCATGGAAAATGATTTTGATAATATTTTTTAAATTTTCTTGTCTTGAAATAAACAAAGTGATTTTCAAAGAATATTTATCGCCATCAAGAAGTTTTTAAAGTGAACTTTCAAAATAATTTCCCATATAAGAAGACTTTATTTGATGTTTGTTATGATTTAATGGGGATATAATATTATAGTATAATACATATTATTTATCCAGACAGTTTGGGATTAATTTTATTGGGGTTATACTATATTGATACCTCTAAAATTACTCTAGATTGACTATGATTGTGTATCTTGATTGGGGAAATTATATAAATTTAATTTTTCAGTTAAAATATTATATTTTGGTTAACTATGTTTCACCACTTCTATATGAGGAATGCATTGGACTTCTTAAGTGACTAGCGGGGACACTATATCTCCTCAATTGGTCAGTATGTGTCATTAGACCAAATATGCATGGGTTTAATGGAGGCGCAGCCAAATTATATAGCAATATTGGAATAAGACTCGGAATTATTTGATTTCATGATAAAATCCTCGACCATATTTGATGTTTGGGGAAAAATCATTTCATTTTGTTTTTAATGTCCAAAATTATACATTTAGTAATTATGAATTGTGTTATTAATATTACATGTGATTATTAGATTAGTTAAAATATACCTAGTAAATTATTAGTCTCATGTGAATATTTATATGGAATTATTTGATCTTCATTTAATCCTTCCATATTATTATAAAATTATGTACTAAATATATTTTATTTCTATTATTTATCTTGAAATATTTATTATGATTTTTTTATTCACATCATTCGCAGTATGTTTAAACTTCCAAAGCATTTGATCTCACACCTTTATTATGTTTTGTATTTTTCCAGGTTAATAATTAGTGATTTATTCTTAATATGATTAGATATTATAATCTTAATAATTTTTTTTCAACAAAAATAATTTATTTATTTAATATTCCAAAATATATTTTTTGAATTTCTAGTATGTATCTAGTTCACCTAGACTATAGAACTATTAATTCTTTTAGGATGTAATTCCTGGTATATTATTCCTATTTAACAATGTAGACACTAGCATCGGGATATTGGATTGGGGTTTCTGTAGTTCTTATCATAGGATGTTTAGTAGAAACATTGGGATCTACATTTAACAAAACATTTATTAGGGAACATAACCATATAATAAAATTTTAATATAATTATAGAATATCATTATAATGTATTATAAAATAATATATAATGTTGTTTTTCAGAGAAAGAAATTATTTTATGTATACTACAAGTGGAAATGGATCTAACATATATTTACTTAGTGTTAATATATCTAAAAAGATCGCATTAGGCATAAAACTATCATGAATTAGAGCACAACAATCAGCTTACTATGCACCTATTTTAGCACTCATATGGGATATGTTTAGGATAATATAAATTTTATATAAAAAACCTTATAAATTATTCAAAAATAGATATATCACCAAAGAATCCATTATTATGATTATGTGATTATCTATTCCTAAATACTTCAATTTATAGTATGTGTTTCATAAGTGTTGGGATTATACATTCTGTTTCATAATGTTAATGTATAATCAAGTGTATGCCATTTTTTGACAAATGGATACTAATGAAAGGAATTTGATTCATACCAATGCCCTTAATCAATCTGGGGATTCACTTAATGGGAAAGATAATGAACCTGGAGATGGATCCACTATGGGAAATGATGAAATTATAACTATATCGGGGAAATTGACTTAGGTTAGGGGTAATTGAATTTCCCATTTGTATAAGCCTACTGAACCACTACATAGGCTAACATTTTTAGAAAGCATCATGCATCAAAAACCACAATTATTAAATTGTACAAAAAAATAAATTTTATATGTTCAATGTACATGTTCCATAGGGAATATAATTCTATCCCTAAGAAGTAATGAAATGAAAAATGTATTCATTAGAGTTTATTATCTCTCAAGAGATGCAGATAAATGGTGGTCAACAAATGAAAAAATGGATATGGTGGAAATAAAAAACATAGAGTGGAAGGACGTTAAGATAATATAGTTGGAGAATCATTTTCCTAATGAGAAATGAGGAGATATGGTAAGATATTTCTTGGTTCTAAGATATAAAGAAGAGGAAAATAAAATTACCCATGAAGAAAACACTATAAGGTTAGAAAGGCATGTTGTGGGATACATAAATAAGTAAAAGATAAAGATTGACTATTTTTTTGTGATTAAGACTATCCACCAAAGGGAACTAGTCTCCCAAACATTCTCATCATAAGAGGATACAATATAATGTCATATCAAGGAAGATAAATAATTATAAAAGGATTATGGCTTGAAAGGGAAGAAAAAAAGAATAGGATAAAAGAAAAGAATGGATAAAGGGATGATGGGAAAAAATTATTTTCCAACATGTGATACTTGTTGAAGAAAACATCCTAGTAAATTCTTAAAATGAAAATGAGATTACTAAAATTATTGAGACAAAGGCCACTATGAACATCATTTCCAAGGAATGTAAATACTTCAATGTTAAATTAATCAAATTTAATAATGTGGGAAATTATAAAAATGAATACCCCAATCAACAAAAGAATACACCACAAAATAAGATAATGGATTATCGTCAGTATTTTTTTATTACCATAGATTAAGTAGAATAATTAATGTTATTTTGTTCGGATTCATGAATTATGTAATTTGAGTATTTTATTAATGATATACTGATTTTAATATTTATGAAATTTATAAGGATTCTAATGTAGTAGTTTTTATTAGGTATTTGAAATATCATGTTGAATGGCACTAATGAACAATAAAAATTATTTATGGGAAAGCCAAAATTCTAGGAATATACACGAATTACGGAAAGAATACCATCAATATCATCTTAATGTAATGATAATGATGTTGGGATAAAGTGATAATTGTAATGGAAAAAGTAAATGGGATGGTACTGGGTACCATGTAACATATTAATGATTTGTTGACAAAGTGTTTTATTCAATAATTGTTGGAGTTTACATCATTTTTGGGTTTTTGGAATATATCTACAAATCTATGTTCTAGATAATTAATCAAGAAGAATGTGTGTTTTTGATGAGGGTTTATTATAATTCTAGTTATTATTTTGGTTCAATATAATACATTATGTTGGTATTCAGATATATTTTATTTTAAAATTATGATTTACACTATAGTGATTAATGTAATGATATGTTCATTTTTAAAAATTGGTGACCTTATTTCTATTTTTTGGATCTAAAATATTTGAATAGTTCGTAGGGTTTACCTTTTATGAAATGTTTTATGCTAATCATTGGATGATGATTTAGAGATTAATGTATTATTTCACAATATAAAGATTTCTAAATATCTGATTATTTTTAGTAATTTTTCTATAATAATAAAAACTAGATATTGTAGGAATGATATAACATTATTTTATAGAAATTATGATCCATTAAAATCAATTTTTACTTCTCTAGGCATTAAATAATTCATGTTTGGATATTCATTTATTTGAGAAAGAAATGAAATGAAAATTTTTTAAAGCACAAGAAAATAATGAAATTGTGATTATGAAATTGAAATATATCAAGTAAATATATTTCCATATATTCTTTGAAATTTAAAAAAATCATAAACACTAAGGAATGGATATTTAAATAACATGTTATTCTATTTCCATCATTCATGATTATATCAAAAACAGTTTTTCGACATATTTGGTTTATGGTTTTGTGGTCATTAACCTCATTTGGACCACCCAAATTCTTTTGATCAATGACCTCTATCGCTGTATATTAATAATTTGTGTTATTATTCCATTCCATGTCTATATTTCCAATTCATGCCATTATTCTACTACCGAAATCCTAGTTATTTCATTATCACATATTACTTTTTTACTTTTATTTCTATCTTATAATAAATCTGTTTTATTAAATCTTATAACGATGTTGGTATTTCAACAATAGTATATCAAAATGTAAAACCCTTGAATAAAAAGATCAAGTATTAATTGTGAAAAATAAATTTATTTAATATGAGGAGAATGTGAAACAAGAATATTATAAAATAAGAAAATATTATTCGATACCGAATGTGATATGCATCATCGAGGATAAATAAACCCACATAATATATGACATGAAACATAATCACTTCAATATGTTATGAGACACACAACCAAACTCTAAATAAATTGTGATATAGAAAACCATTATAAACTAGACATTAAATTAGAAGGCATGAGTTTTATTAACTAAGTTATGAAAATTATTATTATCTTTTGATTTGATATAATTTAAGGATCATTTAAAAATAGAAATGATTTGTGAAAATTAAATTTTATCGGAAAGTCTGTTTAGTTAAGATTACAAAAAATAACTTCAAATTAATCTATTAAAATTTTAGAAAATTTATATAAAAAATTAAATATAATTTTTTAAATTCTAGTATAATATTTATAGTAGGCTTATGTTTACATATTTTTCATAAAATATTCATCTTTTGACGAACATTGAAAAATATAAATTTTTTATTAAAAACTAACTTTTCATTTAAGTAATTTATAATGTTAAATTATTTATTAATTGGTATTAAAGTAACATTAGATAAAATTTATTTAAATTAATATAATTTATGTAATTTTAATCATATTTATGTTCAATATTTATACAAAAACATAATATTGTTTTGAGCATTTTCTATTTAAAACCCCACTTTCAAAATGCGACCATGCGAATAATTTTAAATTAAATTCTTCTAACTCTATAAATTTAAATTTTTAAAATTAATTATAAATTTTGAATCAAAATAATGTATTTTATATAATAAGTTCAACTAAATTTCTTTTTACCAAAATGAATATTGAGAAAATCAAAAATGTATTCTCATTTTTAATCTAAAAACTAATTTATTGGGGGTTAAACAAAAAATGTATGGTTTAAAATAACCTAAAACAAGTATAATATATTTTATCTAGAAATATTTATACATTAAAATGTATAATTCTTGATAATACTCCATTTGGGTCCCTCGTGACATGTAAAATATTTTGGTACATCTTTTTATTTCAAACAATTACAATCGGTCCACTCACCTATGTTATAAAAGGACACTGATTCCCATCTCTTATTTACAACATAAAACCCATTTTTTATGAAAATAACATCCTAAATTTCTTTATAAATTCCAAAATATCATAAAAAAAACTATATTTTGGTCATAAATCTATCCTATGAAGGTTTTTGGTGATAATCTATGGAGTATACCTAAAGAAGAAGTAATATTATTCGTATATGTATTTTAATATAATTTATTCCCCCAAATCCTTAATTTTTTATTAAAATTTGATGAGAAAATAAAACCATTATGTTACATATTATAATATATTAAAATTTTAAGGTAATTACCTATAACCATCTCCACTTCAAACAAATCAGTTATGAAATCACAATTCATGTGTATGGTGGACTATAGCAACACAAACTGCTGTCACACATTTTTCCATTACCACCACTCAGGGTTGGGTATCACGATTGATAAAATGAATATATATATATATATATATATATATTATGTTTATAATATATTTATATTGAGGTATGATCGAGTGGTTGAGAGATGAAGGCACAAGGAGGGGAGAAGGGAGAACACCCTAGTTCGCGCAACTTTAATTCTTTCCCAGTAATCAAAAATTATAGGGAGAAAGTTGGGGAAGATGTGGCTATATATGAATTGATAGGGAATAAAAATCTATTTAGCCTCTGTGCGATACATAAGTCTGGAAATTCAGACCCTCTTCAAGAAGGATCTAGTTTCAGGAAAAGCTTTGCAGATGTGGCCAAACATGCTGGTAATATTTGTTTCTTAGACTGTGATTCAGCTCCTTCAGGAAAGATCATTAGGAAAGGTCTGGTTGCACATGTATCAGCAAATCAATATGTTGTTGAGGAAAGGGTGAATCTTTTTAATTTCTCAATCAACGCCCGTGTTGTGATTCCAAAACGGATGAGACCCTAGAAGTTCAATGATCCTACCAAAAGGATTACTAAGATATGGGGTTTCAATGATTGGAAGATGAATGCAATGGGACATGATTTTTATCACAATTTTTTTTCCTTTAGATGATAGTAAAAGATGTTCTTGGAGCTTTGGTTTAGTTCCCATGCAACTTGGGTTTCTCCTAACCCATTAATGGGACATAAATTTTCATCCCAGTATCGTTAAGAACACATTTTCTCAAGTATGGATACGATTATATAGGTAGAGTTAGTTATATTTTCACCCACAAATTCTTTGGGATATTGCCTCATCCGTAGGTAATCCTATAAGGATCGATAGGTAGATGGATAATCCAAGTTTTGGGTACTATTCAAAGATCATCATTGAAGTGCATATATCCACAACATTAGTGGAAGAGGTTACTTTCACATCTTTGGATTACAACCTTAAACTTTAGAATTTTTATGAAATGATACCAAAGTTTTGCTTGAATTGTCATATCTTTTGGAATATGAATACTGAATCCAATAGGAACAAGCTTTGTACCTTCTACAATATCAGGGGTCATGAGATTGGTAGCTGTAAGAGGAATCATGGAAAGGCAATGGAGTAGCCCTCTCGGTCAGGTCCTTCTAATATGGAATTTCCTGTTTCTAGATATGGTTCAAATTCTTCCCTTGTTGATACTGATGGGGATAATAATTTTAGTACAAGGGATGATATTTCTGCTCCTATGGTCATGGATTAGGATCATACTATTAGTGAAAGTTGTGGTCTTTCTTCCCCAGTGGTTGTTGAGAATGATGAAAATGCTAAAATACCCTCTAACACTTCAGAATCTTGTCATATTTCTGAGACTGAACATGTTCAGAGTGTTGTTATAAATGAGCGGGTCTCCGAAACACCATTGAAGGATGATAGTTTTAGAGATTCCCAGGATCTATAGGAATCCATGCAGGTAGATGTTTATCATGAACCAGTTGTACATGAATCCCTTGAGGAGAGTATCTCTGGTCTCAGGGGTTTCCAGGAAGGTTCTTTAATGAGGGAGAACCAAGTCATACAAGAAGATGATGAGTAGGTGTCAGGTTCTTTCTCCCAGGTCCCACCGTCTATGTCCGGTAGGAGAAAATTACTTGCTACCCTACTACTAATACCCAATGCTTCAGAAAATAGGTTCACCACTCTTAACACTGAACCCACTTCTGGGGACGAAGCTGGGCATAGTAGGTCTAAAACATCTTCTGCGAATTCATTGCTGGCTGAATATGGAGAACTAGAAAAAGGAATAACACAAGGTTATGTTGGACCCTGCACAAGGCTTTGGTCTTCAAATCAAAGAAGGTCATGTTTTGGAATTTCCAAGGGTTATAGAACTCTCCCATAGTCAAAACCCTTAGGCATATTATTATGAAAAATAAGCCTATGTTACATGGTATTGGAGAACCAAGAATGAAGTTTGAGAGATGGATGGCTTTCAAGTGGAGTGCCTTTGGGTATTCCTTTGTTGCAAATAATCAATTCGATAATGACACATAATCCTTGTGGATTTTAAAACACAACAGTGTAATGATTGATTCATTCTATAATGATCATCATTAGGTGACCCTTTCTTATTTCTTCCTGGCTATTTCTATTTCTATGACACTTGTGTACACTTTCAATTTATACCCCAGAGGAAGAGCCCTCTAGAGAAATCTGGTCTCCACCTTTGAGAATGTGTCTACCATCTGTATTCTGATTGGAGTTTTAATGCTATCACGCGGGCAAAAGAAAAAAACTGGGACTAATTTATATAGATACCCTACTAATGAGTTCTATTCTTGCCTTGATCAATGTGTATTGGTTGAAGTTTCCATATCTGGTGCTGATTTCATTTAGATAAGGAATACCCTAACAGAAGGAAGGCTAGTAAGATAGAAGGGTGCTTGGTTCAAGTGGACAAAAATGGTGATGCAGTGGATGTATCTGGTTTGACTCTTCCTAGGAAGCACTCAAATCATAACCATTTTTTTTGTTGATATTGGTTTTATTAGATTTAGGTCATCCCCCTTCCTTTTAAATTCGATAATGCATGGTTGGTTGTTCCGAGTTGTAGATAAGTCATTATTTATTCCTGGAAAGTTTTTTGTTTAGGAAGCACTTTGCACATCTTAACTTGTAAACTGAATATTGTGAAGGCCCGATTGAAAGAATGAAGCAAAAATTTCATTTTCCTCTCTTGATGGTGACTTTAAAGAGTCTGAATCTCATCTACTAAATTTCTAGCAAGGGGATGTATCTCAGGATGCTCCCTCCCAAGATGAGATACGAGCTGCTGAAAATACGGATAATCTCTTAACACTTAAGGATAACCTTACTCGTAATCAGTTTAACATTAGGTGGCTAAAGGAGGTAGATAGAAACATATATTTCATTCATTTCTTGAACTTGGAGATGAAGGTCAAGAAGAATAGAAATGCGCAAATGAATGATGGAATCATGTTTAATTCTGAAAACGGTATAGAAAATATTGTGACATGCTACATTGAAAAGTAATATTTAGATTCTTGGGGGGAGTCATCAAAAAATTAATGATGTGCATTGAGACAAGTGTTGATGATGTTCAAAATATATGGTTAATTGAGATCCCTAGCTCAAAGGAAATACATGTGTCCCTCTTCTCATTAAAAATGGATAGTGTTACAGGTCCTCATTGCTTCACCAACAAATTTTTTATGTTCTACTGGGACATTGTTCGGACTATGGTGATAAATCCTTTAAGGGAGTTTTTCACCATTCCTAAATACAATTTTGGATAAATTAAAATTACATTTCACTCTTTCCAAAGAAATAAAATTCCCTTGATACTAGAGATTTTAGGCCTTCGGCTATTGGGAATTGTAATCCAAATATTATTAGTAAAATCATGGCTCGAAGGCTGGGTGAGGTGGACAAGGACTTTATATCGGTCAATCAATTTGGTTTTGTCCCCGGAAGAAAAATTTATAATTTCTTTTTCACTACCTACAAATGTTTTAATATTATGAAGAGAAAGGTCAAAATGGTAATATGGCATTGAAGGTTGACATTTCGAAATCCTTTGACACAATAAAGTGGGATTTAATTTTTGAAATCTTCAAAATGTGTGGTTTATCATCAAGGGATTTTGCTATGGTCTGTTCTATCCTAGAATGTTCCAGACATTTAATTCATGCTAATGGGTCCCCAAGGGGTTTCTTCTTATGTACAAGAGGAGTTAGACAGGGTGACCCTTTTTCTGAATTGTTATATTCCATTACTGAGGACTATCTGAGCTAGTACCTTAATGATAATATCAATTATGACTTGTATCAGAGACTAAGGGCTGGAAGGAACTACTTTAAACCCACGCACTTGTTCTATGCAAATGATATATTGTTATTTTTCTAGGATGACAGAGATACCACATCCTGCATTAAAAACATTTTCTCACATTACAAAGAGGTTTCAGGTCAAGTAATTAGATGAAATAAGTCCTTTTCTATCTTTGGAGAAGGAATTCACATTTCGAAGCAAAAAAAGGAAGCTCAAAGAAATGGTGTAAAGAGGAGATCATCCCCCTTCACTTATCTTGGAATTCATTTATTTTGGGGTTAGGTGAGGAAATTACATTTGGAGAGCATTGTGTTGAAAATCACCAATCAACTAGTAAGTTGGAAAGGGAATACTATGTCTCAAGAAGGTAGAATCAGTCTTTTCAATTCTATCATTACCTCATTGTTTGTGTAGTCCTCATTTTATAGATGGAATAGTGCCATTTTCAAGGTGTTGAGTGACAGGATACAGAACATTATTTAGACATGTTAAATCTATGAAAGGAATCTTGTCACGGTCTCCTGGAAAGAGTGTATTAATCTGGTGGGTTTAGGTGGAGTGGGAATTGAAGGCATCTGGTTTTTTAATGACGCTTCGATAAAAAACATTCCATGGGGCATTCTTGATATGCCTGATTTCTCAGATGAGTTTCTCGTTACCAGATTTTCTGACAGGTTACACAAAGGGCTTGCTTTGTACCTGCAATCCTCCGTTTGGTCATTGATCAAGAAGAATTATTCAAAGATCATGGAACACTCCATGTTGAAGGTCTGTACAGACTCTCACTTGAACTATTGGATGACCCATCAACTATCTTGTCCCATTAAGGATTGTATTGGTATCCATAAATCCAGGAAGAACCTCTTCATTTCTTACTTGTAAGGAAAACTAAGTACACATGATTTTCTTCCTAGTCATATTCGCATGGAGAGATCCAAATATGATTATGTGGACTGTGATATATTGTTCTGGATACCTGATCATGATGGGATGTTTTTCAACCATGATTGTTTTAAGATTCAATGTGGCACATCATCTAGAATCCCTTTATGGGTGGATTGATTTTACAATCCCTTCATTCCACATAATTATTCTCTACTAGTCTGTAAAATATGGAAACAATAGCTACCTATCCAGTGCCTCCCTGAACAGACTGGGCTGCATCTTGCCCCACTATGCCACTTATGTTTGGATGCTGAGGAGTCTATCCTCCATCTATTTTCTTCTTGATGGTTTACCAGAAGTCAGTGGAGATATGTACAGTTTCTATTTCAGTGTGGTCTCAGCCTTGCATCTATTGAGATGCTGCTAATCTCGGTTTTCCAGGAGAACTGAAGTGACCAGGTGAAAGCCTTGTTGCTTTCAACATCTATCAGTATTTTATCTTATACATGGAAGGCACATAATAATTTAATTTTTAACAATTGTAAACCCTCCTTCCATGAGGGTGTCCTGGCCATTCATCATAGAATCATACTCGCTTCTAGAATTCAAATTGGATCAATACATAATGATGTCTCTGACCTTATTATTTCAAGGACTCTTGGTGTTAGTGAAAGGGAAAAAAACCACGAATAGTGAAATACATGTGATGGATTACACTGATCACTAATTGGATTAATGTAACTATTGATGGGACAACCTCTGGTGCACAATGTTTTGCTGGCTGTGGCATTGTTTTTCGCACCCATTGGGGTTTCATGAATGGTTTCTTCTTCTACTTCATTAGCAATTTATTTTAAATTGAAGCGGAGCTGTGGGTGATGATAAAAGTGATAAGGTATGTAGTCCATCAGCGTTGGTGTATATTACGGATTGAGTGAGATTCATTGGTTTCTGTGCAAATTGTCAATGGTCGGTCTAGGAATGTGCCATGGAGGATGTTGGCTCAATGCATTTCTTGTCTCCGTCTTGCGGAGTCAATCTCTCTTATTGTCTCCCATGTTTTAAGAGAGGCCAAACAGGTTGCTGACGCACTTTCCAAAAAATAAATTTTGGAGGATAGTCCATGTTGGTCTTTTGTTTTTCCATGTTACTATTCTAGTCTGTCACCGATGAACTGTAGTGGTGAGGTGCACACATGGCTATGTAATGCCCCTTTGTTCTGATATGATTTATACTGTTTATTTTTATAATTGTTTTTTATGACCATGCCTGCTTGTCTCCTAAAAATTCTGGCTATAATTATATATTTGGAATTATTATATCATATATACCTTTTTTACTTTCCATTCTGGGGGGGATGATAACATTGCTTGGGTGTACAGAGGACTATCGCTACACGAAGTGATGTGATTCATCTATCACTAAAACTTTTAATGGATCTTAATATGGATATAGATAATTAATATATGGGATATAAATGACATAATTATGATATTATAGACATATTTATGACTTTTAAAAGGGAAAAATTCATTTTCTTCTTACCTTTTCACTCACTCAATTATGATAACCTCAATCTTGTACATGTGGACTAGCACCTTCACAAAATGATGTGACTCTCTTTTCATGATCACTAAACATTTATTGTATATATAAGTATATATTAAGAAATTTCATTGTGTTTATAATATTATTATAAACATTAAAACGTAAAATATTACATACATCCTTTCAATAATGATAATTGAAAAATTGAAATGTTACTCATGCATACATATGACTTACCATCCACATGATCTTAATGTACTTCACTATTTTCAAAACCATATTTCAAAATTGGAAATAAAAGTTTAATTTACCTATTATTATAATAATTATATAAGAAATATTATTATTATAGATATTAAGTAACTTTATAATATGTGAATGAACTGGATCATTCTTGATAAAAAATGGATGAAAAAATAAGAAAATTAAAACCTGAAACAGTGAAAATAATGAAACACTATTAACAAACTTGTGATAAGCTATTATAAAATGGTCATATATGACATAATAAATATAGATATGGTTATCTTATATTTTAATTTTTTTAAAACCATTATAAATGAATTTAAATCACGTTCAACCAAGCTGAAGTGTGGAGTAAGGTAATTTTGGTTTCTATTTTTATTTTTGTGGGAAATATGAAAATAAAACACTTAATTATTTTTTGTGGTCTATATAATATCGAATTAAATTTTTATATAATGAATATATTTATTTTAATGATATATAATGTTTCATTTTATGTAATTATTTATTGGGGATTGTGATTCCAAATACTTTTAAAGTTGTTAGGGATTTCCATATCACTTTTACTTCTGGGATACAAAAACCATATTCACAAATTATTTATTTTTTTTTGTGTATATAAATCCATTTTTAAATGTTATATCGTGAATTTATTTATATACCTCCAATATAATGTTAAATTTAATTCTATTTATTTCATGGGGATTATGATTCAAATTTTACCAAAGTGGTAAGGGTTTATTTTACAATCTCATCATTAGTTGTGATTTTTTTGTTTAAGTATAATTTGGGAGAATTATACAATATTTATATAATTAAATAAATAAATTTAATTCTACTATTGTTATTAGTGAAATTTTTATTGTAATAGTACAATATTTATTTTCAATATTATTTAAAATTATTATGATTTTTTTCCAGAATATTAGACTTCATTTTTCTCTTCCGTTGAAAATCTTTTTTATTTTTTTATAAAGGAAATAACTGAGGCCCTTGCATTAGTAATGAAGAGACAATGTTACACAAGTCTAAAATAGGGGATTTTACACTTATCACAAAATAGAAGAGGCATCATGTTAACAGGCTGCATAATTGAGTAAACACTTTCTTCAGCATTGATCCCTTTGTTTTCTAGCCCATCTGCAATGTAGTTGGGTTCCCTGTTTGTATGAGTGATGATGTAGTTAAGATGCGACATACTTTCCAAGCAGTTTATCCACCTAGCCATCATTTTCTAAGATAAATGAACCTTCCCTCATATTATTGCTTGCACAATCATGGAGGAATCACATTCTAGACAAAGATAGATACATTATCTTTTTTCAGCAATGTCAACCGCCATAATAATTCCCATCCTTTCCACCTCTAGATCAGCTGATATGCCACATGAGCCAGAGGCACATTCAATCACATCATCGTTGCAATATCTAAAGATGGTGCTGTATCCTGAAGGACCTGGGTTGACTCTTAAGGCACTATCAGTATTTCATTTAATCTAATCTTCAAAGGGGGTGTCTAGAAAACCACTAGGGTCCTGTGATGGGTGGGAAAGTTACATGGAATTTGAAGGTGTCCGACCACCAGAAAATTAGCAATCGTGGTGCAACAATATTTAGTATGTAGCGAGTTAGCGTGCTGTATTTCAATAAGAATTGTCTTCATGGTCATCTCTGCATTGAAGCATGCAGAGTTATGTAGAATATCATTCTGGAATGTCTAGATAACATGAAAAAGTTCAGCATAAGTAGCTCTGATAAGGACTGTGATATGATTTGAGTGAGGCATTAGATGAATTTCCTCAAGGAAAGAGCAGATGGAGTCCATTTGAGTGAAACGCATGTTAAAGATTTGTAGAACCTTATACCATAAAGAAAAATTTGTTTTACAGTTGAGGAATAGGTGATTAATATATTTCCTGTGTTGGTAACAAAGCAAACATCTAGAGAACAGAAATATACTATCTTTCTGTAGGTTCATGTCCACTAGGAATTTATTTAATAACAACCTCGAGATTAGAGTAAACCAAGAGGGGGACAGCCATTTATTATTCTATGTACTAATCCAGTGGGTGTGTTCTTATATCAAGTGAATGAAAAAACTTTTTGAATCCAAAGTTCCATTAAAAGTCCCCTTCCCTATGATAATTCCTTTTTATGGATGAAGTTTTACGTTTCCACAAGTGAAGAAATGTTATTCTAGACTACTCCCATGTCCTCTAGCTGTTCCCTGATTCTAATGTTGTGATCGATTCCACTTATGTCATCATTGACCTTGTAATTAAGTGGTTCTCCTATCAATTTTTTATAGTAGAAATTTAAGGATGTCTGAGCACTAGAAATAAATTTGGAATGGTTAATGATCTTTTGATAAATCTGATTGCAACCAGGCCAAATTGTGGAATCCAAATTTTTTTAATTTCCAGCAATAAGTCTATCCAGAATCTATTTCATAAGAATAACTAGATCAGAAGAATTGTTGTTGATCAGTCTCCTTATGAAATTGGCCTACAAATAGTGATTAAATTATTCCATATTTTTGATCCCCAGTCCTCCAAATTTACAAGGAAGGCCACATTTTTTCCATGAGGTGATGATGATATGTTTTTTCAGAATGTTAACACTCCAAACGAAGTTTTTCAGCATTATATTGTGCTTTATGAGGGGTGAAATCGGCCAACGATACACCATAAAGGTGTAGAAAAATTTGGATATAAAAACATGTATCACAAGGCATATGTGTACTCCCATTGATATGGATTTCCCTTTCCTGGAGGCAAGGCTTCTTCTAATTTGATCAATGATATTTGAGAAGTGGAGAGCCTTGGGTTTTACCCAAAATAGGGGAACCCCAAAATAATTAAATGGTAGGGATCCCTCCTTGAGAAAAAATCCATTGATGAGACGTGTTTTACATGGCACTGAAATGATCTTGCAAAAATATATGAAGGGCTTGTCCCAGTTAATATCCATACCAGAAACATTTTCATAGTGATGGGGTTACCTTTTGAGATTGGATATGTTCTTCCTATCTCCCTATGTGAAAATGACAATGTCATCAGCAAATAAAAGATGAGATGGAGCAGTAGTACCTTTTCCTTCTTGAAGGACCCTATGATTTCCCTTGTCAACCATGTCTAGAGAGAGTCTACTCAATTAGTCCTCAACAGTGGAAAAAATGATTACTGATAGAGGGTCCCCTTGTCTTAGGCCCCTTGAATAGTTCATGTATCCCTCTGGAGAACCATTAATAAGTATGGAGACCCCAGCTGATTCTAGAAGAGTCTTAACACATCAAATGAAAATCATGTGGAAGCCAAATCCAATTAGAACATTTCCTATGAATCCCAAATCCCTTATGACAAGGGCTTTTTGATATCAAGTGTAATGGTTACATTTCCACCTAAGAGTTTTTTCCTAAGTAGGTTCACACACCCTGAAGTGGTGAGAAAGCAATCTTGGATGTGCCTATTTTTCACAAAGCCACATTGATTTCGAGTGATGATTTTTCCCAAGATCCTGGAAAGCTTGTTAGCAATGATTTTAGTAATAACTTTGTGAATGGTGTGGACCAATGTGACTAGTCTAAACTATATTATCTCACTTGCATTTTCAATATTAGTAATGACAGAAATAAATTGATCATTGAACCTCGGGATGAATAATACCCCCTTGAAGAAGTGTTTGACAAGTTTATAGACATCATTTTGAATAGTATCCTGATAAGTTTAAAAAAAGCTAGTGAATCTGTCTAGGCTTGGAGAGCTATCGTTATTAAGCCCAAACACCAACTCCTTGATTTCACAATCTAGAGGCAATGTAGTAAGAATAAATTTTTCCTTTTTAGTAATCAGATTTAAAATGATATTGTCTTGAAGAAAATCAATATTAGGGGTGCCATTGAAAAGTTCCCTGTAGAAGGAGACAATGTGATTTGAAAGATCCGACCTTTCTTCCAAAATTCTGCTTCCATCTCTGAGTAAAGGAAGAGGCCTATTAACTCTTCTGATTATTTTAAGGGAGTTAATTTATTTTGTTCTTATTTTCGTCTGAAATCCATCTAGTCTTCCAGATTTTTGTCTTCATTTTATCTATAAACTTTAGAAAATTTTAGATCTAGAGAGATGTCTCGGATTCACTTGCCATATCCCCACAGAAATTCCCCTGGTGTTAAATTCCTGAATATAATGAAGGGATCATTCTTGGCCATCAATTTCTACATCCAGAGTTCAGAACATACTTTTTCTCCATTACTTCAGTTTTATTCTTATTTCTTTAAGCTTAGAGGTGCAGATGACAAGAATCTCAAATGGAATCTTCGAGGTCCAGGTTTCTTGAATAATGATAGAGAAGTCTGGGAGGGTGGCCCATGCATTGTTGAATCTGAATGAAATTGGAAGATTTTTGTCAAAGTGGAGAAGACTTGAAAGAATGGGATGATGGTGTGAGTTATGTTTTTCCAAAGTTACATAGGCAATAGACATCCTTTACTTGAGAAATTCATCATTGAAAAAAGCTCAGTCAATTCTACTGGCATGCATTTCACTGAGGTGATGCCTATACCAAGTAAATTTATCTCCAGTTAAGTTGACATCATTTAGACCAGACAGATCAATGCATTCCCTAAATTCTCTGATGGAGACAACATTAGTGACCTGTACCATTTTTTCATCCATGTGCAAGAAGGCATTGAAGTCCCCCACAATAACCCATGGATCCACTACTGTGTGTGTGTGAGCCTTTTTATATTCTCACAAAGAGACCATCTTTCAATGTAGTGGTTGGAAGCGTAATCCACCGAACAGAACATCTTTTTATTTGAATCTAGAAAACTACATGTGATAATCAGCTCATGCTTAGAGACAATGATTGGAGTGTCCACACTGTTGTGGCTGAGGACCCAAATCCTGTTCGGTTTCTTTAGGTGAAGATTTCTATTTAGTATATGACACCCTTTACTACTAAAGAGGCTGCCTAGTTTAGTCTGAGGAAATTTTGGCATAGATATGCCAATGATATTAGCTTTGTACCTACCTATCAAGAGCATAATGGATCCTTTAGTATCAGGGTTGGCCAGAACATGATAGTTTTAGAAGAGAATCCTCATAATTATTTTAGTCTGGAAGTGAGGCCCCCTTGTCTTTTTTATATAGTCTTTGAGATGACCATAATCCTAAGGATGGGTTGGGCACTTCAATGCCCTAAAAACTCCTTATATTATCAAAATGAAATTGAGATTTATGAAACACCCTTGTTTGGACATCCTTGTTCCTTGCATAAGGCGTGCCAAGGTGGTTCATTGCCTGTGTCTCTACTGTAGTCTTCTCAAGAGCCAGAAAGGACTGCTGCTGGAGGTTGTCCTCAATTGGCCCAGAAACATGGATGATTTCAGTTCCTTCCGGATCCTTTAAACCTACTAAATCAGAATTTATATGTTCCAGTAGGACCTTAATGTCCCATGTGATAAGATCTAGTAAATATTTAGTAATATGATCTATGAAAACAAAAGAGAAATAGTCTTGGGAGAAATCAATAGAAATATAATTTTTAACTTCCAGGATGGGTGTTCCATCTTTTATTGTATTATTCTCTTATTCCAGAAGGGTAGGTCCATCCATTACTGTGTTATTCTCTTCTTTCTCAACCAACAAATCCCAAGAAACATTGGTTCTATTTATCTTGTTTGAGGTAACACCTTTTCATTGGTCCATCACATTGCCTTTCCCTTTCTCTACCCATTTAGAAGCTCTCCCCATTGGGACTTCCTTCCAATATGATGGTTGAGCTACAGGTTGAACCAATTTATATAACACATGACAATTGTTAACAAAGTGTCCAACCATTTTATAGTTATCACAGTACTTAGGGAGAATATCAAATTCATAATTGACTTCGATATGTTGGTTATATCTATCCTGAAAAATGTTCTCAGGGCGAGAAGCCTCCATGTTGACTTCAATGAGAACCCTCACATACATTCGTAAATCACCACCTAGGGAGCATTGATAAATATTTAGTGGAGAACCAATGCTTTAGGAAAGGTCATTTAGGATTCTAGGATGCTAATACACCCATGGAAAGCCTTTAAGCCTAGTCCATACTTGTGCCAGTGAATTCCCTTGCTTGTATGGGTTGAAATTTGGATCCCAATCCAATATTTTGAGAAGGATAGGCTTGAGACTGATGTTTCAAATTTCCAAGCACAGTTAAGATATTCCTAACTCCTGATAAATAAATGGGAGAAGCCCATACCAATTGGAATAAGTATCCAGCTAGAAAACCCCAAGTAATGAGATATTCTATCTTTAAACTCCTTGAAGGACCAAGGCTTCATACTTCTGTCATAAGAAATGCATCCAAGAGAAGTGAATTTTCATAGATCCATTTAATTGACACATAATTTTTTATTTTTATAAGGATATTTTTAAATGAATTATTATTTATTAAATATTCTATAAATTCATATTTTATTTACAATTTTTTCAAATAAATGGATCTTCATAATATTTTATGAATTTTATTTTTTCAAAATAAAAGTTTGTATTTTAGAAAAATATGACTTATCTTATTAATTGTTCCAAGTAATATTTTATAATAAATTTTCATCAATGAATATATTCTATGATGTTAATTAAAGTTTAGTTGGTATATACTAAAATTATATCATCCTTATTATTTCTCTAAAGGGTTTATCATCTGTTTGACCGGGGATGTACTCTGTTGATACAATTCACATTACTCAATATGGATTGAGACTATGCTTTTTGATTGAGGAAGGTATTTTTTCACATGAAAATTTATATATGAATGTTTATGTTCATTTTTTTCACTCCATTCATATGAATAATTCTCTAGAAACTGTATAATATGAGTGAGGCCTTTTATATGTCCTATATTCCTCTGTAGGTTTCATGAGAGAAATAATATATGGTTTTGGATGAGGACATACCCATTTATATAAGAGTCATGGTTCTAGGATCAATTTTATTAGATGTATTGAAAAATGGAATGGCGATATTATATGTATAGGGAAAATTGAAAATTATATGATATATAATTCCATCATTATGAATTGAATCATTATAAATTCCATTATTGATATTACATGTGATTATTAAATAAGTTATAATTTTCATGGTTATGTTTAATGCTCATGTGATTATTTATATGGAATTATTTGATCATAATTATTTATTTCTATATTATTATCTTGTTATAGATTAAATGGTTTGTGTTTTAATTGTTTATCTTTTCATATTGATTATTTTTTATTTCATCATAGATTCTCTTATACACTGACCCTTATTGAGCATCTCAGATCACACATTTTTATGTTTTATTTTCCATATGATACTAAAATCTATTTTGTAATTGCTATAAGGGTATATTATAAAGGTAATAATGGGGTTTCCAAATAAAATAGTCTATGTATTTTATGTTTTAAAGTGTAATGTAAAATCCTACTTTGTATCTAGTTTAACAATAATACCAAACTATTTGGTCTATAGGGACATGATTCTTTATATATTATTATTATTTGAAAATGTAGAAAAATACACTAGGCGAGTAGGAATAGAGATCTATATAAACTTCATAAAATATGGATGTATGAGTTTTTTAAAATTTGGTGATGTACAACCTTGCTAAGAAGAATCATCCTTAAAGAATGAAATTTCTAACATATATTTTGGAGGTTGATACAAGTATGGGAAATTCACTGAGTTTTTGAAAATCATAACAAAAAAAAAGATGTTGGTTTTCAGCCAAGATAATAAGGTGTATGTTTTTAACTATGAAATAAGAAAGATATTTATTTAGAGATGAAAATTAGATATCATATATGGTTCAAAGAACATGAGCCTTAGCCTGGTTGGTAAGGACTCCGTATGTTCTTCCAAATGACCAGCGATCAAATCTAGGCGGAGGTTGAATTTCTGGGTACTGTAGCAGGTACTGTAGCACGCACTGTAGTAGGCACTGTTTGGCACTATAACAGTTGAGAATATGCCCCTGTTTTGGCCATCGGGCCACCGATTAGGTCCCTCAGTCGTGTATGGCCTTCAGGTCTGTAAGGCCTTTGGGCCACCTCAAGGCCTTCAGTCCACCACAAGTGCATATGCAAACCAAACAACCTACAAGGAACAAGCTCTACAAGGAGGATGAGCAAGGAAATTTCACCACAATAGAAGCTAAACGGATTTCAAGAATGAGAGGGTATGACACCTACCATCGGGTCAAGCCTGTACATGCACAGGAATGCCTAGCTGAACAGCCATGAAAATGTGGAGATCTGATTTCATGATGAAGATGCTGGGGAGGAGCAGTTCCAAGTAGTTAGTCTAGGTTTTATGTAATGTTTGAAGTCTACGGGCAATGAATTCCTCTAAGGCCTACGGGCCATGCAATACTTACTCCTATGTGCCCTCTAAGGGTTCCACCTCACCCTTTGAAAGGTGGATTATCAAAATCAATAAAAAATGAAGGCCTTCGGGCCATTTGAGGACTATATGGTTCAAAAAATAATATTCCAAATAAACTCTTTTGGATAAATATTTAAGAAGAAGTATGAAGATTTATAAAAAGATATAAGATGTCTAGGTAGAGAAGACATAATAAGTTAGTAAAGTTCAAGTTTGTTACCAGATTTTTTTTTCAAAAATACAAGAATGAAAGATGAAAAATGTAAAGAGACCATAGAAAAGAAAATTTTTAGAAATATTGAAGTTACTAAAATACATTACTTGTAGGTATATGACGTGTTTAGATGTTTCAATTATATTAACAACCATCATCATGAACATTGAATGAATATACAAATATATGAGATTATTTTCTAGATAAATATCTTATATAATGTTTGAAGATCATTGTTTTATAATAGGGATAATAAATTTCAACCTTTTTGTAGAGTTTTGTTGCTTGACTTGTGAAACAATTTCCATATAGAATCAATGTTTTTTTTCAAGTTCATTCAAGATAAGAAAATAAAAAATGTTTATAGAGAAAAGTCTCTTATATATGATTCCAAAAAATCATTTCTTGATATAATATTTATAATAAGTTAGATGTTTGAGACGATTCTTATCAAATAGATGTTAATTTAATGAGAGCCATGAGAACTAGATATGTTTGTATGGAGACTTCTAGAAAGAGATGTTCTCGAAAATAAATTTGCTGACAATTTTTTTCTTAATATTGAAATGTTCTAATGATAATAGAAGATGGAAATCTGGGTGTTCTATAGAATTCATGAATATTGGAGAGTACTCCTAAAGAGTTGATATGATAAGATAATTAATACAATGAATTAAAAATATTAAAGAAATTCATATTCATGAATTTTCATGAGTTGGAAAGATTTCTAGTTTCTTTCTTTTACTATTGTGAGACACCTATAATTTGAATGAGGAAAGTAAAAAAAGGATTTAACCCTTCTCATAGAGAAAAACATAAAAAAAACTAGAATGTCTTTGGATAGTTTAGATTTAAAAAAATTGGCTTCGATCATAAGATTAAAAAGTAGAAATTTTAGCTTCAAAGTCATAGAGAAATAGTCCAACATGATTAGACATAGTTCTAATAAGAGGATTACAGGGTTCAATGTTCTGTTAATTAGTAAGAATATAATGATTATTAATTAATTTTTTCGAGAAAAATTTAAATATATTGAGATTACCAGATGGTGAATTTTCCGACATAGAATATTTTGTATATGATGATCGGGCATATAATGTTGAATGAGCCTTTGTATAGAACATTGTTTCAATGTTCATTAAATTTTATTACAACTCAAATTTTATAAGAATTTTTTTAAACTGATGATATTTAGTGTAATCATACCTCCCATGAGATAGAAGGATACTAATATGAGTGGGCCAAAAATGTTATTCACTTCTATCGAATAGTGAATTTTTATGGACCCATGGGAGTGAAAATGGAAAGGATAGAGGTTCTCATAATGAGGATGAAACATTTTAATGTTTTCTACCTTGTTTAAATTTGTATATTTTTATTCTTGTGTGTTACATTTAAAAATTATAAGGAATATATATCTAATAAGTTATAGGAAATATATTTCATAAAGTAGGAAATTTGTAAAAAAGAAATCCTATGATTCAACCCCCCCTTAGTGGTATAACAATTCATTAGGTAGCCAATTGGTATTAGATTAAAGGTTACCCTATTAAATCCTTATAAAGGATAATATCAATTATGAAAATAGTAGTTCAGTTCTATTTTCAAATAGAGAAAATTATCATGGATGGAAATATAGAATAATCCCCAAAATTATATCACTTTTATATAGGTTTTGGATATAGTAACATTTGGCTTTCAACCTCTTGAGGGAAATTATGTAATGAATTTTTCTGATAATATAATAATTTATGTTGATGGATAAGAAATAAATTATTTTATTATGTCTCTCTTATAAAATCATTATATTGAAGTGATGCGTTTCTATTCATTTAATTATATTTGGGACATGATTGAATGTATTTTTAGGGAAATAACAAAGTGATGGAAGAAAAGCTAAAAATATAGTATTTAATATTTTAATATTTAAGAAATAGTTATGAAGAAATTATAAATTTATATTTCACCATAGATAATGAAGTTTTCATTATCATAAGAGGCATAAGGGATGCTTTGTAAGATCCTAAAATATTTAAAAAACTTGTGTGAAACATCCAAAATAGGTTTGATTCTTTAATATTTACTCTGTCAAATAATCATGATTTTCCCTTGATTAATTTAAAATCATTATTACTACCTATAAAATGATAAATGATCCAAAATTCAATAATAATATCAAAGATGAAATGGACATTTAATGATTGATAAAGATGAAAAGTCATGATGTTGATAATGTTAATCCTATTGATTCTAAAGATAATGAATGTAATGAGATGCATGCGAAAATAAAGCCTCTTATTTATAGGGACTATGATTGTTTAAAAGAAATGTATGTAGAGAGACATCAAATAATTTTTTTTGAGTATAGTGGAATTAAGGACATTGATTTGAATTTACCTAAGATATAATTTGGTGAATATGAATATCTTTATTTAGAAAAAACTCAATGGAAGATGTTTTTCCAAAAATCAAAGAATTTTAATAAGTAAATTTGTGATGAAAAATGTTTATCAAATAATAAAATAAAAATTTTGAGTACTAAAGTCAAATAGAACATAGATAAGTCTATTATTTATAAGGACAACGTTTAAAATATTCAGAACCATCATTGAATATATTGAGAAAAGGTAACATTCTTCATGAAGTGAATAAGAATTAGTTATGAAGAATCCTATATTGAGTATCAGCATAGATCAGAAGATGTTGAATGTCTTAAAAAATATAACTCTCAATAATGATATAATAATGATAATTAAATATAGTGGATAAATATGTTAATGTAAGACAATATGTACTCAACTAACAAGAATAATATATGAAAGAAATATTTAGATACAAAATAAAATTTTTTGAGCAGGGAAAGATAGTTGAATAACTCAGTAAGAAATTATTATCTAATGAAGATGATGTTAACAAAACTCATTAAATCCCTTAAAATATGTATTCACTATGGTAAATATGAAGGATACATAAAATAATGATTCAAAAGATAATGATGAATCATCTCAAAATTGAAAGAAATTTCATTTCATGAATAAGTTTATATCTCTACCTACCAGAAATAATGTTTCAGCTAATTTTACAATAATTTTAGGTGTTCAAAATAATATTTCAAAAACATGGGTTTAGAATGGTTCTGAAGAATCAATCACATCTAAAAAAGTTGAAAATTACATCCAGAAAGAAATATGGAGAACTCCCCATGAATGTAATAGAAGAAAGAAGTAACAAGCCTGAAAAGAAATTGTTATAGAGAAATATCATAATTCAAGAGAAAAATGAGATATGATGGTTTTTGTTGATGCTGTGGAATCAATGCGAATAAATAATAAGATATATGGTATAATATTTGTCTTCCAGGAAAAATAAATGGAAAATGGGGGATAAATTATGGACAAATAGTGAGAATCACTCCAAATCCAAAATATGTTTGAAATGTGAAATATAAATATTTTAAAAAACTTCCAACAAATAAAAAAACTAATTCTTGGAAGAATTTTGTCGAAGATGTGACCAATTTTTTACAGTTGATAAAAAATGTACTGGTACTCTACCAGGGAAACTTTTTATTCTAGATAAGAAAAGTAGGATGGACAGATGAAAGTTGAGGAAAGAACATTTATTATGTAAATAAATCCAAAATAAATTAAAAAAAACAAATAATGGATTCTTTATAGTGGTTGTCGCTTTCATAATATATGTGATTTGATATTCAGGAATGACATTGATAATACTTATGGATGATGAGTTACCTTTAAAATTAAAATTTTTTAAAAAATATTAGAACTATAGTTGATGAAATAGAATTAAAAAAAGTTGAAATATATGTTTAATCTATTTTTTAATGAGATTAAACATAAGTTACATAGTTTGGGTAATCATTGTGATGATGGAAAAGAAGGGATTTGCATAAAATATTCATATATTATTACAAGTGTGTAAGAACGAATATTTGTTTAATTTTGTAAAGTAACTAACGAAAATCACTTTCATAATAGAGAATATTGTATCTCTTACTATTTTTTTGTTTAATTTAAGATTATTTCATTTCATTTTTTACATTCACACCTTGGTAATAAAATTATGAACAAACAATCTAAATTTAATTTAGTATGAAATTTTACCATAGAGAAATGAGGAGAAGATAATGTTTTTATATCTTTTTGTAAGGGTATGATTTCAAGAATATTCCATATGAATTTTTTTAATTTACTATGTTAGACATATTAGACATATTAATTCATATTTTTCAAGACCAATGAGACATAAAAAAGGGATATTTTTCACTTCATCAATTTTATTGATGATTTTAATCTCATTACCAATATCATGATTACAATGTACAAGTTAGAGGATATAAATATGTTCAAATCTTTCAAAAGTGATGTTGATAGTGGGATGAGTGTTTATATAAAAAATAAAAAAAATTATAATGTAAAATAGATTATATTAGAGGTCTATAAATCTTATATAAAGAATCATGTAAAAAAATTTCAATATACTCTTCCACACACCCCTCAATGAAATGTAGAAGTAGAGAAGAAAAACAAAACTCTAGTTGAAATGGGAAGAAGTATATTGGATGATTATAAACATTCTAAATTTTATTCGAGAGAAACTTTTATAACTATTGTACACATATAAGAAATACGTTTGATAAGGCTATAATTTAATAAGACTTCATATTAAATGGGATACAATAAAAACTCATTATTTAAGTATATAATTGTTTGGTGGTGTCCTTGTTTTCTAAGGATAGAACATCTCAATCATGGTAACTTTGATAACAAATTTGGGGAATTAACATTATTGGGGTATTCACCCAATGAAATAAGTTATAAATGTTAGAACATGTTTTTATATAATATGGGGCATTCCTAAGATGTTTAACAAATTGAAAATTAAACTTTCTTAGAAGAGATTTTCGGAAATATTGAAGAAGAAAAAGAAAAGATTTACAATAAAATTTTTGATGACTATTATTAAAACATTCTTCATAAAGATTAAAAAGAATCATGTTGTAAGGATAGTGAAGAATGAAATAATACAATGATATTTCACATAATAAATAAATGATTGAAGTTGAAAATATTTATTGGAATTAGAAAGTTGTACTTGAATCTTAGAGAATGATGAGATTAGAAAATAAAATATCTCTTATTTTAATTATTTAACCATGATTAGTTTCAAAATTTGTTGAATATAATTATTTATTTGATGCGATGAATGATGAATTTGATTATATAGAGAAAAATAACACTAGAAAATTGTTATATGTCTATCATATAAAAATTATTTTGGAAAAAGGTGATGTATAGAATCTAGTTTAACGAGTATGGAGATGTTTCATGAAAAAATTGATGATTTTTTTGTAATGGTTATTCAAAGGTAAAAGTTTTGTACTTTTAAGATTCAAATCCTCCATTTTTAGGATTAGAAACCATCAGAATGTTCATAGAAGTGGTTGCACATCGATATTATAAATCAAATCAGATAAATATAAGAATATCTTTATTAAATTGAGATATTGATGATGATGATTACATTGAAAAGTATTATATTTTTAAATTTAATAGTGGTGAAATAATGGTTTCTAATATTAGTAAACTGATGAATGGGTTAAAACGTGCTCTATGTTCTATTTACTACAAACATGAATATTTTCTACTAAATTTGAGTTCTATAATGTAAATGTTGAAATCAACATATGTGTGAAGGAAATAATTTCATGCACCCTGATTGTAATAGTTTATGTTGATGAGAAATTTTTTTAAGGATATAGAATTTTTTGAAGGATTTTTCTAAATAAATGAATATGATTATTTGATATGTCAAAGTTAGGGGAGTTGTCACGACCCATCCCCCGGGGCCCGTGCCGTGACTACCCAAATCCCGCCTTCCATAGGCCAGGGGCTGGAGACTAGCACCGAAGGCGTATTCCCTAAAAGAAGGAAGACATTTCCTTTATAATCTATAACACATACAACCAAGAACACAACAAGATATGAAATCAATAAAACTAAATGGTAAAAAGAGTGAGTACAACAAGTAAAAAGGGCCAGAATACAAGCCCAATTGGAATGTACAAGGAAACTAAAAGTACAAGTGAAATGGAATAGCTCCTGGATTATCCACCATGAATCCTACCTAAAGGGTAGGTACATCTCACGAACGACTGTCTATGATGTTCAACTTTTCTAACATTCACCTCTGAGCTACCTCCAGTCCTGGTACCTATATCCTTAGTAAGCATTGTATGTCGTCTACACCAAACACAACAAATTGCGGGAATAGCTCGTGAAAGGTTAAGTATAATGATACTCAGAAGGGACCCCGAGACCCTCAAGGTCTTACAAAATCCACAAAGGATAATCGACAAAGGAAGGAAACAATTGGTCACCCAAGTTAGGTATATGAACAGACATAAACATATGTTATCAAGTAAACCCATCTCAATCATTAGGAAAACACAGAGGCCAACTACAAATCCCCAAGCTCAACTATTTCACAAAACAAGAAATACCATGAAGGCAAGTACTAGCTGCAAAGATGAGCCCATAAAGGGCACAACGCGGTAGGGTTTTCCCCTCGTCACTTCCTTCTTCATCCTAGGTTGGCACAATGACCTCCCTGTGCTCAGTGAGTTTGGAAGGAGTTCTTTCTTGTGGTGGTGCTTCATGGACTCTGTGGCATCAACCCTCGCGTTGTTGCTTGCCTCTTCATTCCTAATTCCATCTTTCTAGATAGGGTTCCCCTGGAGGCGCGGTGCAGGTCCATGACCTTGTTTCCAGATCCGCGGCCAGAGGACTTCGATATGTCTCTAGTGTTTGCGGGGGGTGTTCCCCGTGGTCTTCATGTGCGTATTGGTCGGCAGTGACGAGATCTGGGCGGCCGGACTTCCATCTGGCATTATGGTGATTTATTCTACTTTCTTCATCCATATTGTCATCTTAGTTTAGGTTTTTATGGTTCATGTTGTTGTGTATGTGCGATGGTTTTGGTCTCTCTCTTTGATGAATCAGTGGTTATGAATTTCTATATCTTCAATTTCTACAAGCCGTGGTGTTTCGATGAAGGATTGGATAATGTCACAGATTTGTTACGAAAACACTCAGCTTCATTGTGAGCTTTGGAAGTGATTAAATGGGCTGTGATCATTTGTGATTTTCTGCGTTTTTTGGATTTTCGGTTCAAGAATAGATTTTCGGTGGCCAGCTGTTTGAGATTTGAGGGTCTTGCAACTATTCTATTATATGAATTGCTTTATATGGGGTTCAGAGCACATTTTTTCTCATAGATTATGATTTAGAATTTGAATTATGAGAGGGTATGGCTTTTCCATCGGTTCCATGCCTGTACAATCATGCACAAGACTACTTTTCATGAAGTGATGAGTAGGAGAAACTGATTTCATGTTTATGATGCTGGGTAGGAGATTTTTTTTGTACATTGAATGGGATCGTTGTTCATGATTTTTTTATTGTGTTGTGAATGTTTTCACCTTTCAAGTCATGTATGGTTTCTCACACTTTCCTCAAAAGTGATTGAATAAAAAGATTAATTTTCAGTCAAGTACCACACAGGTACACCACACTGAAGAATACCATCAAGGTACTACTATAATGGAAACTACCACACTAGCACAGACTCATCTCACCCGTCCTGGGCAATGGCCCGTGGGGTGGCAGAGGTCGCAGAGTCCGCGAGGTCAGCGAGGGGCCGCAGTGGCCACGAGCAGCATGGAGGGCTTTAGGCAGCACTGAGGGTTACACGGTGCCTTATAGGGACGTGGGGCGGCTCGAAGGGCCGTGAGGCGGCACCGAGTGCTGCAGGCGGGGGCGGAGGGCCACAGGTGCTAGGGAATGGCGCAATGCCATGGGTGCCATTTGGTGGCTCGAGGAATTGGGGTCGCACGGTGTGGCCATGGGTGGCGCGACTTCGAACGGCGGAAATGAGATTGTTTTTTGATAGAATGATTTTTTATTATCACTTGTGTTATCTTTTAAATGGAAATTTGAAATGATTTTTTAATTTATATATTCCTTGTAGAGAAAATGGTTTTTTAAATGGTCTTTGACTATTAACAATTGAGTTTTTTATAATGATAATGATAAATTAAACATTTTACCTTTTTATTTATTTTTTTGTCATGGCACTGTCGATATTTTTATGTTTTTATGGTTTCAATTAATGGTTAAACCTAATGTAAACACGTCCCTTAGAAGGATTCATTTTTTATTGTTAAACCATATCTACACATGGCCCCTAGGAGGATGCATAATTGAATTTCTTAGGGGTGAACATTACTCTTGGGTGGAAACATGGCTGACGATTAAACCCACGGTGAACAAGAAGCCTAAGTGGATGCACGAATGATTGGAAATCCTAGTGTAAACACTACCACTATGTAGAACATGGGAATCCAGTGTTGTGTATATTACCTCTATATTATAGTTATTCTTGGTATAAGAATATTACCTATAGCTGGGAGTCATTTGTTTGGAACAATAATCATCACATGCTCATAGACACCTTAGTATTTGTCGGAGCTTGTATGTACCATTATCAAGGTGAACCCAGACCCGAGGTTTTCATTTATTATATAAATTTGGATTTAGTATTTTAATAGATTTAAGTGAGTTTTCATAAATATAAAACATCTTAAAAACATATATTTATAAAGGTTATATTTATGGATTTATTTTTTATTGGCCTACTGAGTTTTTCTCACATCATGCTCAGGACACCATGGAACACGGAAACCCGAGAATCCCTACACTTGTAGAAAGATAAAATTGGCAAGTGGGACAAGAATGCATGATTGAGCTAAAAAATGTCCAATAATATTTGAAGTCTGGTATGTGGTGATTCATAGGGATCATAATGGTGACTCATATGAAATTATTTTTATATTTGATTATACATTTTTGTAATTTATGAATATTGGATAGTATAACTGGGTAATCATTCTTATATGTTTGTATGTTAGCATTACATTTAATCAACTTATTATATTTTTTTATATTTCATACTTTAATGTATTTATATGATTATGGATGATTTATAGTAATTTACATTATTATTTTTTATTATGATATACGGGGAACAACATCTTATAGTAACTCTTTAGACCGTAGTTGCTGGTTAGAAACCTATGGCCTTTGAGAAGGTTCACATAAGGAACAATGGTGACCATCAGTAAAGATATTTCTCAGTGGTATGGGGTAGTGATATATTATAATATGTCATGTTATATTTTAAAGATATTTCCTATAAAATGTTACTATAACCATAATATTTTTTTAACTAACTTACATTTCATTGAGTTTTAATAAGACATCATGAACATTATTCTAGTTTTTTGGGAAAATTCTACATTATGTTGGAAAATATATTTTAATTTGACTTATGATTCTATGGATTAATATTTATTTCACCTAAAAACCTTATAAAATGATTCTTTATTCATAACACGACCTATGTAATGGTTTTTCCAAACACAATTTCAATTTTTTGAGCTGTATTATTCTTCATGAACTACATGCTTCTATTTCTTATATATTATCCATTTTCAATTTCATATGATTTGCAATATTATATATATGGGAAAAATAATATTTTAAATTCAAATAATATTTCTTGATTAATTTCATTCTCATATAATTAAAGTGTTGTTAACAATAATTCTCATCAATTTTAATGACTATTTTACTCACATGTTCATATTAAATCATTCTATAGATTATTTAATTTATTATTTTGAAATTTCTATTTTTATTATCTATTATGATATTCATCTTTCTCTTTAACAATTTTAAAAAGGATTCATTATTAAAATTTTAATAATATTAGTTTCAATAAATACATTTTATAATGTTTAAAAGGATTTTATTTTAATTTTCATATCTTTTAACTTTATCCCCAAATTTTATTGGGTTACCATTTTTATTTTCAAGGATTCATTATTTAGTTGAATTTCTGAAAAATGATTTAAATTTGATCGTGAATATATCCATTTAATGTATATCATAACATTATATCATGATGAAAATGTTGGGAAATATTTTTACCCAAAACTCAAATTATGGTTTCACTTCCATTATTCTTATTTATCTAAAACGGAAATATCCCTTAGGAGGTTAAATTTCATGAATCACCAACCAAATTACCTTATAAAATAAACCTTATGTGTGATATAATGATGCAAGAAGTCTTGATATATTTTTTTCAGATATAATATGAAATGATATGAAACACAGATTCCATCATTGGTGTTTTTTATGCCATGATATTTTAATGATTTAATGTTATAAAAATATATATAGTTTATAATTTTCTTTAATTTGGTTCCTCTAATATATTTAGGTTTATTGGGTTAGAGATAAACTAATATATTTTTCTTCAATTCATGAATATAGACATGTTTGATCCATTAAAACCCTAAATCTTGTTATATCAAATAAATATCATTAAATTATTAGTCTGTAAAATCTTTGAGATTTGTTTGGTTCATTAAATACATAATATGGTTTGGGTTCATTAATTTGAAAATATGATTTGGGCCCAATATACCCTTCCAATTCATTGTTTGCTTTTCTTTATTAAAAAATGAGGCTTCAGCCCCAACCTTAAAAAAATAGAAATTTCTATGATGTTTACAATATGACACTTGGTAATGATTATTATCTTCATAATATGATGAGTAGATGGTATTATTATTTTGAAAACATTACAATGGAGTTATTTAATGTTATCATTTCTCACAATGTTATGATTAAATATGCCTACAATTATGCCATATTTTTATGTCCAATACTATATTAAGATCAACTGAGCATAATTATTGTTACTTATTCCAAACTCTTATTCCATTTTATATGTTTTATAATTTTAGAATACATTTACTTATATTATATTAAAAAATAATATTTTTATATAATATTTTAATAAATTATTTCTCCCATTCACATCAATTCTCAAATGTTTATGTTTTAACCAATTATGAGTCAATGATATGTTTATTCCCCTTATAGAGAATTTGACTGCCTATATTCTTATGATTCCCCATTCCAAAAAAAATAATATTTAGTATTATCTATTTAAGTATATTTTATGTATATGTTATGAGATGTTGAATAATTGTTTTGATGTGTTATTCATACGAATCTATTCTCTAAATATTGTATGTTCATGATTGTTGGGACTATTTATGAACATTTGTGTGTTATAATGCTTAAAGTATGAGCTGATTTGAAAAATATTTCATGATTATTTTGTTCATATAATTTTATATCTAATATATTAATTAAATGTTGACTTTTTTAGAATCATATTTGAAATTGTCGGTCAGGTTCTCTTTAGTTGGTATCAAATAATTTTTTAAAAGTTTTCATTGATTATTTTACTTATTTTATGAGATTTAGTCTATAAAAAATTAGGGATAATTATAAATATTGTAAACTAATAATACATGTTTTCTAAATTATGGAGTTTTGGGTTTTGAATAATAGAGATGAATATTTTGATAGAAAAAAGTGGATACAGGATTTTCTTTAGAGGAAAATAGGGGCAACATCTTTAGAAATGGATGGTTGGGTATTAAATAAATATTTACTAAGTGCATAACTAAATTTCATAACTATAAACATGGTTTCAAAATCATGATGGATATATTATGGATGATTCACATGAACATTGTGAAATATAATAAAGTATTTAAATTGAATTTTATGGTGTAATATATATATATATATATATATATATATATTTCTAGTGATTTTAATAGGAATGTGAAAATGGATGTATAATATTCAAACACAAATACTCATAATAAAATCCATTTAGACCATTTATTAGATATATATTATATGTTTATTTCATCATTTTTATGAATTTATTAATATAATTATTCTAATAACATAACAATATATTTTTTAATGTAACAGAGAAATCATAGTGGAACCATGATAATAAGAAGTGTGATGGAAATGTGGTGATTGTCCAAATAAGAAACCAAGTGGGATGGTTGTTTCATTAGAAATTATTATTGTAATTATTACCCATATATTATAGATTTTTATTAACAACAATAACCATTCCAAACTCTATAACAAATTTAATTTGTTAAAAATGGAGACCTTTGGAGATTTAGCTGACAATGGACACATTATAAAGAATATTAAACTATGAATCATTCAAAAAGGTGGGGGAAAATCACCTGAGAAACTTAGTAAAGGGAGTGAGAATGTGATCTTAGTGAGGAATGGATACTAAAAAGGCTTATTATTACTAAATAGGGATGTAGTGGTTGGTAGATACAATGGGGGGGGGGGGGGAAGAATGTCCAAACTAATACATCAACTAAACATCATTACCTCAAATTCATGGGATTTTGGAATTATTAAAATCTATTTCTCAAAAAATTTATTATGTAGTTAATAGGAATCATAAACCATAAAATAATATTTAAAAAAGAATAACCCTTGAAACGATGATCGCATAAGGGGATCATTATAATTAGGTTGTTAAAAGTACATATATCCCACAATCAAGATCCATTGATGTTTAATTTTCATCTAATTAATGTTTTATAATTTTTTTTATTTTTCATATTAAGTATAATATATTTAATTACCATGAAAAACACCTTGTGGATGTGTCTATGGATTTAAAATAATAATCGAGAAGTTTGCTGGTTATATCTTAAATATATGTCTGTTCATTAATTTCTAGAATTCAATGTGGTATTTGGCATGAATAACATACATTACAAAGGGTTCATATCAATTTTGAGATATGTTAAGTCTTCATAATATCAAAAAAACCCATGATCAAATATTGATGAAAATATAATTATAAAAATATTTTGGAATTATATTTTATAATATGGGTCATTATATAGAATAATATAGGATAAATTACACAAGTTGTGAAAAAGGACCTCAACATTGAAGACACTGTGAATGTTTCATTAGTAATTAACATATGGTTAATTATCATATTCATATGATGTTTGAATCAAATATAATTTTAAATAAATAATTTGGTATTAAGTTATGGGGTTGAAATGATAAATTTTGAATTATTTATACAATTATAATCCCTAGACTTTAGTAAGTTTTCAATCAGATAATTAAGGAAACAACACCAAAATGAATGAAAATATATACTTTTCATACTTAGAGCATGAAAAATTCATCTCAACCATATAATATTTTAGTATTGATATTGATAAAGCATGTACAATTATATCAAATGACATTCTATGATTTGTTCTAGAAACCCAATTAAAAGTCTTTGTGTTTATATTCGTTAATTAAGAATATTCCCTTAAGTGCTTGAGATGAATTAAAATCTAAATATATTTCTACTGAAAAGGGAATGAGGATTTTACTAGCCTTCTCTAAGAAATAATTCCTAAAAATATCAAGAAATTAAATTTTCAATTATCTTTATCTTGTGGATATAACTATATATTATCATCAGTGAGAAACACAACTAATGTTTTAGCCAGTTGTATGGGGTTTTATCTGATGGATTTGTAGTATCAGAATTTGAATGTAGATAATCAAATATAATTGGGGGGGTGGGGGTGAAATTTATGTTTAATAACATTCATTTTTAACATTATGGAAAACTATTTTTAACAAATTTAATCAAGGAAAATTCACAAGAACAATTTTTTTTCTACAAACATGCTAGGTTCTCGAAATATGCTATTGGAAAAGAAACATAAGAAAAATTTACATGGAAAAGATTTTACCTTAAAGTGTTTAGAATCTTTCTTATCAGAGTATACAAAAGTAAATGAATGTATAATAATGTTACACTTTATTTCATTATCAAAATACAACAGAAATAAACTCAATAACAAGTATGAAATCCATTAACCCAAAAATAAGGGTATCTAACAACCTTGGATAAGGATCCCTTGATTTATACATTCAAGAAAGCATGTCTTACCCACACCAAGAAAATCCCTCACTAGGAATGTCAAAATCAATCTTTCAATCCCCGCAAGCCTCTTATATTTAAGGTAATCGTCACATACGTCTTCCTATCCACAGAATTCCTTGAACATTAAGTTAGTCAGTACCTCTCTCTTCCTATCCCTAGAATTCCTCAATTGAACACAAAAATAATTAGAGTCACATGAAGTAATCTGAACAAGATGGTTAGTACACACATGGCTTGAGAGTCTCTCTCTAGAAATCACTTCAGAAATATGAAATCTCTAGATTGATCAACAGGTCTATTGGGATCGTTCAAATTAGCTCTCATTTATAGGTACTTCTTCAATGGTCGACTCTCTCCTCCAATGGTCATATATTTCTATGAATCTATATGGGACCTGTATGCGTGTCAGTCAAAAAAAAGTTTGGTAGAAATAGATTGTATGACATCATTTCATGACAATAATATGTGTATGAAAAATAAGGTTTTTTATCTAAAACTATTTTTCAGAGTTTAGGGGAAAAAATAAATATCAAAGTCTACCCAAATAAACATTCAGAGACTATAGATCATGGATATTAAGATTCTGTTTTACAAGGAATTCAGAATCAAAAATATATAGACTTTGGATTCTGAATTCCAATGAATTCGGAATCTAAACTCCGAGTAATTTTTTGTCTGAATATTGTGGAATTTGGAGTCTGAATTATATGAAATTCAAAGTCTGAATTTTGAGTAATTTAGAGCTCGAATTCTAAAAAATTTGTAGTCATAATTCTGAGGAATTCAGATATGTAATTATAAGGAATTCATAGTCTGATTTCTATATAATTTAGAGTATGACTTATATGGAATTCAGAGCCTAAATATCAGATAATTTAGAATATGAATTTCAAGGAATATGGAGTTTAAATTTCAGAGAATTTAGAATCTGAATTTCAGAAAAATCAGAGTCTGAATTTCAGAGAATTCAGAATCTGTATTTTAGAGAATTGGGAACCTGGATTTAGAATGTGAAAACAGAATACTCTCTATCTAAGTATTTATAGAATTCCTAGGTATTAAATTTGAAACTTTTTTTTTACTCTTAGGAATATAATGAGTTAGAATTCGAGAAACTATAAAATGAACAATGAAAACACTAGTAAAGAAAATTTTCCTTTGAGAATAATTATTTTCCTTATTAAGATAAAATATAATTTTCCTTATGATAATGGGTTTGTGATTTTGAAAACATATACGAATATAAAATTCATAAGGAAACCTCATTAACTCGATATTATTCTCATTCATAAATGTTATTTATGATGAGAATCAGTTGAAAAACCCATCTGAGAAAATGGATTTGAATATTTGAGAGCTAGTTATAGTTTTTGGAAGAAAATTTTATTTATGATTGGTTTTTATTTCCATCAAAAAAATATATTCTATTTTTTTGAAAATTTATTATGACAGAATCTGAATACATCCTAATTTTGAAATATATAAAAAAATTATAAATATTTTTAAAAAAATAAAAAATACTAAAAAATAAATTGAAAAAAAATTCATTGAATAATAATATAATTTGAAGAAATATATATATATCAAATAAACATACATAAAAACATGTATATGAAATGAGAATCAACTAATATCAGGGGGAGGATCAACCAAATGGCTTTTTGACTCTTTCCAATCATCTCAAAAAAGATGAAATGTGTTTAATAACATCATTTTAACTCTCTAAGTCGTATGCCCATAATCTTCCTCACAAACTATCTAATAGTGGCATATAATATCACTAAGAGTATATAACCTATATTTATGTTACACATTAGATAAAGATGAATCTATAACACATGTCTTTGAGTCAACTGATGGAATCATGAATGTACTATAATAATTAGCAGGTTTCAACTATGAAACAATATCATACACCTAAAGTTTATCGACAACATGAATTATCACATGTATCCAATCCCCCCCATCAAAACAAGAATCTAAAGAAGAATATTCTTTGTTGTCATCTTTATGATCATTTGAATTGGAATTCACAATCTGTTATGTTTCATTCAATAATTAATTTAAATTAAATTAACAATAATGTAAATTTTACAAAATGATTAAGAAATAATAAATATAATCAGGCATTGTCTATTGTCGATAAGCATTCATGCAATTTGATTTATTCACATATTATTTTAAACTACTAACTCCATAATAGTGGGTTTGGTAGTGCCCTATATTATATAAATAAATTACATTTAGTTTATATATATATTATAAAATAATTATACATACCATATGTCATTGACGTATATGAAATGTATTACTCACATCACTATGTGTGACCTCCTTCCTCCCTAGGTTCTATCATACCAATGATGAACTCCTATTAATATTAAATCATATCTAATAGGAGAATAATCTATATTATACATGGGATAAGATATACTATATTTGATGATAGAAGAAATATATGATAAAAAAATGGTAGATCTATCAATGTCTCTATTTATTAATATCTATAAAAACTAATGAATTTATACATGTATAAAAATCTCTCATTCCACCTGGATATAATATACCATTCTACTATATATCAAAGAATATAAATTATGCAATACAGTTAAAGATACATGTCATTAATTAAATAAATATAAAATGAAATATGATATTTATTAATATGAAATGTAGTGGTCAAATATATTATGTCAAAAATTAATGAGAACTTAATCCCCTGACACCCAGGATGCTGAAATAAATTCTGTGGAATCTCACCAACTTAAAAAACTTCCAAATGATAAAAACTATGATAATAGAAAAAATAACTGGGATTTATTACAAAAAATAATGAAAAACATAATATAAAATAAATAACCTAAAAATGAATATACCTCAAAAAAATTTGACCAAAATCAAGCGGTGGACATATATTAAGAATATGGATTAATATAATCAATCTAGAAATACTGTATCTCATCCTAATATGTAGTGTTGTGACAATATCATGTGGTCCATATTAATGGTCACTAAACTCATCATTATAATGCTCATCACTAGTGATGTAACAAAATATATCATTAAGACAATCTACAACCAAATGAAACAAAATAATATTTTTAGAAACACCACTGATCAAGGATTTCATTAATTCATTGATTCACCATATATTGATGTAAAAAAATAGCTAATCATTATAATTATCTACACTAGTGGTGTTTGTTTAGGATACCTTATTGGAAAATCTATCTACACTATTTTTATGTTGATATCCTTTTAAACAAACACCACTATTCGATGATTTCATTGATTCACCAAATATTGATGTATGAAATAAAAATACGTTGACTAAATACCTAATATAATATTTTTACAATTTAATGGAGATTTTTAATCAAAAATAATCAACTAAAAATTTAATATTCATGTTGTGATGTCTTTAGAAAATAAAAATTGTTACCAATATATAAGATTACAAAAATGATATAATGACCCATCATAAACAAAATTACATAATGGTATTTGAAACTAATTGGGAAAAAAAATTATTGACATTATCGATTAGGGTAAGGGTGGATTTGGAAAAAAAATGTACTTGATATTGTCACCATAAATACCATAATACAAATTGTATTTATTAACTTATCACTTAATTTTTTTTAAAAATATTAATGATTATTATGTACATCAATTATTTTTCATTTCATAACAATTGTAAAAATCATATGTATTTGTTAAATGTAGATATTCATCTGAAAGTATTCATTTGTGATATACACTAAAATAATGATCATAATTAATGAAAAATTAAAATTAATGGTTTGTGGTATCATAAACATTTTTCTCATTAGGACACATGCAAGTATGTTTTAGAGTATATTTAGATTGAAAATAATAAGTGAAGAATTCTTTGATTTCCTATTAAAAATACGCTTCTACAATTGAACCCTCAACCAATGATTTGTTACATGATTTATGATTTATTTTTTACACACATATCTCAAAAGGGAATATACATCAAATTTTCACTATCCCTTCATATATTTCTTGATTTAAAAAAATATTAATTTTTTTATGTCATGAAATCTTGAAGGGAGTATTTTCTAATTTGTATAAAAATAAAATAATATATTTCTATAGCATACTCAAAGCATCATAATATGATGTTTACACTGTAATATTACATAATAAATATGATATTTTTGTAAACAGAACCCATATTGAAGAATTTAGCACCCCTCTAAGACTAAATAGATGTTTTACTTCCATTATGACATAACATTTATGATTTTTCTACCAGGTAACATATCCAATTTTGGTACAGTGAGACAAAATAAAAGCATATCAATTTTTTAACCTCAAATATACACTCAATTTATATAATAATTTTTTTATAAACTATGTAATATTTCTATGGATTCATTAATTTTTTTGATCTCTCATTTTCAAATAATTCATGTTCTGGAAGCCTTCAAATTTTGGGCAAGATATATCAATGATTTTACAATATCTTTGGTCATTCATGATGTTTTTGTCATTGTAAAAATATGATATAATAAAATTACTCTCAAAATATTTTACATATAACTAGTGACAACACGACAAATCAATACAATATTAAATTTCATCAAAAAAATTTTCTTTATAAAAATATGATTTCTCCCAAAACCATATATATTTTGTTCTTGTGTAGTTGGTCCAAAATTAATTAGAGGTACTATAGAGATAATAGATTTTACATGAACACTAGAGAGCACTGTTGGAGGGTTGTGTCTTTCAATTCAAACTTCTATAAAATTATATGCATTATATAAAAAAGTATTATAATTTGGAAAAAATATCCAATAATAGTGAAAATAACTATTCATTAATCCATTAACAATCATAAATGTTTTTTTTTTCATCCATGTTGTAAGAAAATGACGTGAGACCACGCGTATTCAATCCAATAACATACAATACATATTAATTTCCTTGATTTTCTAAATTATTGTATCATTATATATATAGTTATGATATGAAACTATATCAAATATTGTAACACCGTCTTTACAAAACTAGTTTAACACATTAATAAATGGCATTAAATAAATTTCAATATTCTTCTGAAGATGCCCTGGAATTTATACTATTATATATTGGCATACTATTCCTTCATTTATACCCAAGGAGGTATGTTGTGTAGAGTTTATAAAATTACCCAAAAATAATATTTACTTCCCCATAAACAAAATTTAGTCGAAAGACTCAACTATATGTAATGAGGTTATAAAGAAAAAGATGGATTCACCTGATTAATGTGTTTCCCTAAAATACCATCTCTTGGATGATTTAGGATTTCACATATTAAAATATTTTATTTATTCCATGCCATCATTGCATCATGGTTGTAATTTATAAATAATTTATATAATCAAGCTGTAATTATAAAACATTTGAATTGTTTCATAGGAAATGTTCACTATTATATGTGTGCAGTTTTATAACTCTATTCTCCATATGCTTGAAAAGTAATTACTATTTCATAATACCAATAATATAATATGTCACCATTTCAACATATAGTGATAATATGACAACTAGGACCCAAATTATAGACCAAATTATTCCTTTTAAAAACAAATACATGTATTGTATTTCAGTCATGAAATAATGATTTAAAAATGAAAATATTTGCTAAAAATATATCTCACATTCCAAAACCTAACTTAATATCCAAATATTGTTTTTATCAAAATCAGGTTTTCAAATCTAAAATCTAAAAAATATGGCCCCTCAGAATATTTCATAAAATTATAACATTCATATTTTTTTTTGATTTAGGATTTGGAATATCATTCCATGTTTTTGTTAGTTAAAAACATTGTCCATCAACAACCTGAACAAATTTTTCTTATGATGGATCAAAACAATTTTTTATTTTTTCTGAAATTTCAATTACGATGATGACACAAAAATATATATTATTTCCAAAAACCAAAACCCAATAGATTATGTTCAATATTTAAATGGGTTAAAATCTATTAAGATAATATTTTATATAAGGAAACATAATTTTTATTTTGAAAACAAATTCTGAATTTTAGGATATAGATGATATAATGGGTTTAACAAAATAAATGTAGATTAGATTTAAACAACTTCTGTTTGGAATTTTTTTATTGATTTATCCTATCAAAATCATGTAATAGAAAATCGAGTCTACTTATTATATCTATATTTATCTAAAAAAAATATAAATAATGATAATAATTATTTATCATTATAAATAATTGTTAAAAATTATTATTAAATTTTAAACATGAATAAGTATGCCAACTTACTAAGAATTATTTCAAATGTTTACAAATTATTACTACTAATAATAAGTTATTTTCTAGTCATTGTAGATATTTTTTTAATTAATACTACATTTTTATTAATAATAAATCCCTTTTTAATAATATTACTATTATTTAATATCTCTTTATTTTAATTACATTTTTTGGTTATTATAAATTATGATACCTTTCAATTATATTTTAAATATATTAATAATATTTTATAATTTTTAATAATATTTTCTATTTATTAAAAACATTACCTCTTTATTACTTAATTATTAGGATTTTTTGATAAATACTATAAATTATTTAAATAATTACCTAATTTTTATTAATTATTGGGAATTTATATCAATTATTTGTAATATATATATATTTATATTCAATATATTAAAAATTATCATAATTTAATAATATTGAAAAATTATCATTAGAATTTACTAAATATCACAAAAATTAACTAATTATTACAAATATTGACTAGTTATTTACTAATTATTACATATTATTTGATAATTATTAATAATATATTCAAATATTAGCAAATTTTTATTTTATGTTGTGTTTTTTATAATATTTAGTAACTTTTATATATTTTTAAAATTAATTAGAAAAATTATGAATAATTACTAATATATATTAATATATACTAAAAATTAAATTATTTATTATGTAAAATTAATTATTTATTAATATTAGAAAAACATTTAATAAATATTAATATTTTTCAATAATTATTTGTATTTATTATATTTTTTACAATTTATTACAAAAAATCATAATTTACTAACATTTCCAAATTACTTCTAATATTTACAAAATAATTCTGGAATTTACTATTTATTACTAATATTAACTAAATATTTTTTAATTTTTACATGTTATTTAAATGTAGTCAATAATGTTTTTAATTATAAGTACATTTTTAATAATTATTTCATTTTTTTTAATTTGATAGTATTATTAATACTTTCTACAAGTTATCACCTATTTTAAAATCCTATTATTAATAATTATTATATTTTACTAATTATTTCAATTATTTGTATTTTAATACTAATTATTTGTTATTTATAATTGTATTTTTTTTAAAAAAATTAAAAGTTATTAATTTTTTTTATATTTCAAATATTTTTTTGGAATTTATTTCAAGTTATCGTAACTGAATAGTTTTAAAAATTATAGGTAATATTGAGTAATTAAAAAAAATTATTTACTAATTATTATTATCATCAATTATTTATTTCATAATTAAAAAATTTTATTTATTGGCTATTTTAAATGTTTTTAATTTTTCCAAAATTTTCACTAATTGTTATAAATTTATATTATTGGTTTTCATTTTTTTAAGTTATCAAATCGTTTTCAATTTTTTTAAATTTTTTATTTTTTTAGAAAAATTAATTATTATTAATTAATTATTATTTATAATTATGTATGAAATAAATAATAATTCTTTGTAATATTTATTACTATTATATAAATTTTTGAAAATTTATTATAAATTAAAATAATTTCACAGTATTTGCTAATTGTTAAAGACATTGTGTATTTTTTCCAATTATTAAAAATAATTTAATAATAAATAATTATTTTATTTAAGTATTACTAAAAATTTACTAATCTTTATAAATATTTTATAAATAATATCATTTTTATATTTTTATAGGTTATAGATAATTTTTTATTTATTATTAGAAATATTTAATTTGTAATACTTTCTATTAATTAATTATAAATAAAACATTATTAAATTATACTATGTCCTGATTGCTAATCAAAATATATGGTTGTATTAAATACCATAAAAATAATAATTTTATATACTTAATGAATGAATGTAGATATTATAATAATTAATACAATACACAAGAATGAGAATTTAGAATATTTTCATATATTACATATATATCATGCTTTATAATAATTCAAACATAAAATGAGTCATATACGTAATCATATCAATTAATCATCATGTTTTAGATACATTTGAAAGATACTATCATAAATCTATAAGCATTGACAACTCACAGAATACCCATGATAAAATATATAATAATAATATGATGCTAAAAAAAAACATGTACCTTATACAATCAAATTATTAAAAAAATTATAACTAGCATGTAAATTTTAATGAAATATATTAACATAAGTAAAATACCAATCAATTTTTTTAAACCATATTTTGATCTAAAATCTCTATTAAATTAAAAATTAACAATTAAGAACACCCAAATAGAGAAATTATATTAAATCTAATGGTTAAAAATTAGGGAAAATACAACAAATCATTTTGAATCTGCTTGTACGGAGATGTAAGGTCTCTTCTTTGATGGATAAACTGAAATAGGTAATAAATTACCAATAGTAACATTAAATATTGAATATACCATAATAATTGGTTAAATATATTGAGCAAGGGATCAACTAAACTAATTGTAGTGAGAGGGAAGGGGGAATATCAATGAGAATAATGGAGAATATAATAAGATTATGTACCATGGGGATTCAAAACTCAATTGCTAAAAAAAGGCTGTGACAATGGAGAATGGAGGGCAGTGTGCTATAGAGCTACCCTGTGAGGCGGGATGGGGTGGTGGAGGGATACCAAATGGGGAAAATTGAAAAGTAATTTGGGTGTGGGGGGGGGGGTGGAATGGGTTTGCTATTTTTTATCAATGTTTTTTGAGGATGGGGTAATAGTGATGAAATATCCTTCAATAAAAGAACATTAGTGAGAACATTTTGGGGAAAATAATATTATCCATTATTAGTAACATTACTATGATAAATACTTGTGACAAACATGTAGTTTGTCTCTATTACATGTTTTAAAAAATACTATTTGTGGTAGGTAGTACCTTACATCATAATAATGTTACAAATTTCAATTATTTATGTAATATTGTAACCTATCAAAAATAACTTATTGTCATTATTTAAATTTCTATTTGTAAGTTGATTAAAAATTTTAAGATTGAATGTATAGAAGGGGTGGGGGAAAATTTAACAAACTGAGACTTCAATATATATCTGTTTTTAATAAAATAATTTTAATGAAGTGTATATTTCACCGACAAAAACAAACTAAAACAAACCCTGAAACATTTAATTGAGTATAGTATTTAAATACATGATAAACATGAATATTTTATGAAGATCTAATAACTAAAATCATTTTTAAAATTTAGATAGAAATAAATGTACATGAATATAATGAAATACCATCAATTTTTTTAACTTCATTGTTTTCTCTAAAGATCATAACTTTTACAAAAATCCTTGGATATAAGGAAAACTAATATAGTTATTATACACTTATTTAGTGATAAGTGGATGAATAATATGATATATTTTAGTGATTTATCTGAAATTATATATAGGAAAAAAATATGACCATTGCAAATATAATATTTGTAATAGAAGTAATTAGATATAAAAATATCCAATATATTTGTAGATGTTTTTTATTATTTGTAATATATATAAACAATATAATGAAAAAATAATAAATATAGTTAAAAAATAAAATATGTAGTTAAAAACTAAATTTAAATGAAAAATTTATGCCATAAATAAAAATATTTTAATTAATTTTTGATATAATGTATTTATAAAATTCAATGAATGATTTTAATATCAATGTATTGATACAATTAAATGGTTAACAGGTAAATAATTAATGGTATATGGAAAATATTTTTTTAATGTGATGTTTTTCATAAAATAGTTTTTTAAATTATTGAGTATCATTATCATAATTGTAAAGACCCACAAATTCCACGTAAAATTCTTTTTTTAATTATATTGGAATTTTATGATTCTGCAAAAATCGACGACACGTGATTCTGATGCCCAGTGAACCCAAGAATGAATTTGTAATTTTTTTTCAGGTATGTTCAGTTAACATATGAGTGAGTTTTTTGTAACTTTTGAACCGGTGCTCGGAATTGAGATTTGAGGGCACCGTTGAACTCATAACGTCGGTATTCTCTTAAGGATACCTTCACCTCAACGATAGTGGGTCGACAGTGAAAGATGGTTTTTGGGATTTTTCGTGGAAGAGAAAAATAAAATAAAATAAACTGTTATTTTATTTCTAGTAAACCTCCCATCAAGGGTTATGTAGGTGGGGACCACCCGAACTAAAACTTCAATTTGGGAATTCAAATCATGGTGGTGTGGACCACCTGAATCCCTCATAATAGGGGGAGGAAACCTCCCAACTAACTCAATTAATTTTATGTGTCAAGATAAAACTAAATGTTAAGTTACCAATTAATTTAATTTGTCAACATAAAATTAAATGTTATGTTATATATTTTATGTTGGCTATTTCTTTTTCTATTTTGTAGAATTGGGAAAAGAATTAGAAAAAGAGGATTGGGAGGGTGAAGCTTTGGAGGATTATTTTCTCCAACAAAAAATGCACTCTCCAATGAAGAACTCTAACACACGACTTCGAATTCATCATTAGGACATCCTACAACAGTGGAAATATTCAACAACAAAGAACCACCACCATTGGAGAGCAGTTATCCAACGAACGAGCTCAGGATCGGAGGGGTGTGGTGGGGGCGACGAACGTCGACAACTTCAACTTCTCTCATCGATGTCAACAATCAAACGAGGTAGAAGTTGTTATTGAATTCATGAAATTTCCTGATTCAATTCCTCATTCATGGAGAGCATGGAGAACGTGGATCAACCAAAACGAGTTGATCCTCGATTATTATGAAATTGTAGAGTTGATGTTCTTCATTCATGATTTTGTAGAACCGCTTTCTACCACCCTAAAGCAGAGGATATGGGCCAAACAAACAAGGCCTAACCCCTCTGAAAAACTTTTGGATCAATTGTTTGATCTTCCTGATGGTGATAGCGACCGGTGCCAGTGGTTTTCACTGGTGGAACTTGAGAACCGTGATGATGGAGATGACTGAAGGTCGACCAGTCAAACCAGCCACCAGTGAAGGCACGACGCTCCGCTACCCCGCTGCCTCCGCACACCACGCCGCTCCGCCACCCCGTGGGGCTCCGCCCCCCTACTGCTTCATGCCACCCCACAACACCCGCGGCCTCACATTGCCCCGCAGTACCAGCAGCCTTTTGCCGCCCCACAGAACCCATGGCCTCTGCCGCCCCTTAGAACCAGCGGCCTCGCGCCGCTGTGCGACACCCCGCGACCTCCTGTACCCCACGACACCTGCGGCCTCCAGCGCCCTACGACACCCACGTCATCCACCGCCCCATGGCCCCCACAGCGTCACGCAGCCCCGCGGCACCCGCGGCCTCACGCCTCCCACGTCCTCCCTCCCCCCACCCGCCACACCCGCCACCCTATGCCGCCCCGCGGACTTGCGCTTCCCCACGACAACCACGACCTCATTCCGCCCCGCGAAACCTAGATAATCACGTAGCCCCACAAAACTCGTGGCCTTGCGCCGCCCCGGGGCACCCATGGCCACGAGACCCCCCTACGGAACTCGCAACCTCGCGCTGCCCCACGGTTTTTGTGGCCTGCCACGGCCTCGACGACAGTGTCGCCGCCCCGCGGGGCCGCTTCGCAGGCTGGGCCACCAAGCACGCCAGACCTCCCAGTGAGTCGGTCCGGGTCGGTCCATACCACAGGCCGGGCCGGTCCTAGCGAGTCGGGCCAGGTCGGTCCGACCGGGTCGAAACAGACCCGAGACCCAATTCGACTAATTTAGGCTCTTTCGGTCATAACTTTGGCACCAGACATCCATTTGAGAAACCATCAATGATGCTATAAACATTGGTGCGAGACAGTCTCATTGGTATACCACACATTATATTTGGATAAAGATGGGATATGGTCGGGTTGGTTGGATGAGCACGAATTCAACCGGGCCCTCGGGACTAAAATGCTAATAACTTATAGATTGGGCTTCCGATTGATGCGCCGTCTGTTACGTTGAGACCCCTATAATGTGGTGGTACTTTGGGATACTTCTTCATGAGACTTCATGGAATTTGGAGAATCGACAAGTGGCTTGAGGAGCGGACACTCTCGAGGACGAGCAAGCTTAACGCAGGAACCCAGTAGCTGGCTGTGACTTGAGGAAGAGATCCTTTGTGGGTCTATGATTGAGGGTCCCACATGAAACCACTCTAGGGTTTCATGTGGGACTAATCTAGAAATCATGTGTGGGTAATCACCTAGTGACCCTGTGTGGGTCTATACCTAGCGATCCAGTGTGGGTCAGCACTAAGCGATCCTGTGTGGGGTAGCACAGAGCGATCATATGTGGGTCAGCACCGAACGATCCTGTGTGGGTCAGTACCTAGAGATCCTATGTGGGTCTTGTAAAGACATGAAAATTTCAAGGACTTTTTTTCTTAAATAATTTGGAATTTTACAAGTCTGTGGCTTCTGAAGGAACCTGATTCTGAGGCCCGGTGTGCCCAAAATCAATTTTTGAAGATTAGCTTGGGTACGTTCAGTAAACGAACGAGCAGGTTTTTCTATCTTTTGAACTAGTGCTCGGAATCGAAATCTAAGGGCACTGATGGACTCACAGCGCTGATATTCACTTAAGGGGACCTTCAATGCAGTTTCATTTTATGTGGGTGGAATGTTAATAATTGGGGGAATTAGCTTAAAATAAATAAAATTGGTGTGTACAATTTAATTTATATCTGAGGTAGTTATATCCTACAAAGGGGAGTTAAGGGCGGGACCCACAACCACCTAACTTCCCAAGTGTGGATGTTTGATAGGTGGGGCCCACACGATCCCCAACCTTTCATTTTACACTAAAATCCTTAAACCCCCTACATTAAATTGGCAACACCCCTTTAATTTCCAAACTCTCCACCTCACTCACTCCATTAATTCATGACAACCCCTTTAATTTATGAGATATTCCACCTCCTCTCCCTCTCTTTAATTAATTTCCAACACATTTAATTAATGAGGTGGTATGAAAGTTTGATTTTGAAATGGATTATGTTAAATAAAATAATAAGGTAGCTTATTAATTTATTTTGGGAGAGGCTTTTCTTGTGTGGGAGATCTTGATTTTTTGGGGAAGAACTACGACCCTCCGACGAACAATGACGACTTCTTCGAAGAAGAATGCCGGTTCCATGAAGAACGAAGACACACCATCCATTCTCTTCTCCGCGACAAGTTAGGAGATGTTGTTTCCTCCTCAGACACACTCCGACAACGCCTATGAATTCTTTCCCCGTGACACCATCTTCCACGATTCCGGATGTATGACGTCAATTATCGAGGTGGGGTATTAAGTTCAATTTTAGGGGATTAAAATTGTGCCTCGGTTTTTCGTTGTATAACCTTGATTTTCTCATCCTATTGTTATCAATTAACGCGGAGGGGTCGGGTTAAAAGAACTCGGCCCGGTGACCCTCTTTTTGATCATGTTTAATTATATGAAATTGACGATCGGAGGAGAAACACGGATGAGACCGGCAGCGCAAGGCTACTGTCGCACACGCAATGAAAAGACATGGCCAAGCAGGCCGTAGTGGAGGAAGAACAGTGCCACCGCACTGTGTTGGGGATGCAGAGCTGTGTCCAGTGCAGGCCACAGCAGAGGAAGCCGGAAACATCATTCCGGATGTGCGGATGAACCACAGCCCGCTTCGCGGGCCACTTCGGTGGAAGGACCAGTCATCCCGTCAGCCGAACGGGTGGAGCAAAGCCTTGACGCCAGGAGGACGCCGCGTCGGATGAGCCGCGGCCCGACCATGCGGGCCGCTTTCACCAGAAGGCCTGCTGACCTAGCGGACCGGTTTGGGAGGGCGGCACCATAAGGCGCTGCCGGTTCGGACAGCCCGGGGGCCGCACCCCCTCGGACAGCTCGACCTTCAGGCCAAGCCGCTCGGCCTGCTAGCCGAGATAGCCGGGCCACGCCGCTTCGGGGCGGGCCGCACTCTCTTCATGTCGAGTTTTTCCCCTCAAGCTGGACTGCATGAACCTTCCAGTCGATCTGACACCCCTATTGGGATGGACCTACCAAAACTGGGTGACCCGACCCGCCAACCAATGGGGCTTAACGGGTCCGGCCCGTTATTCACGTAAGAGTGATTAACTTGAAGACCGCCTGTCCGATCATGACGTCGTCTTCAGTATTGGGAACCTATCAAAAAGGACTTCCTTTTACGATACTCTAAGTGAGTTTTAGACAACATTGGTAAACGACCAAGTTTGGAATGAGCATATTTCCAACCGGGCGCTTTGAAAGAAAAATCCAATATCTCTCAGCCCGGGCATCCGATTGATGCGCCATCTGTCGAGTTGATATCCTTTTGATGAGACAAAACTTTGGGATACATCAACTCTGGTCTTAATGGTGGTTGATGTATCTACACCTTTACTCGAGGAGCAGACCCTCCCAGAATCGAGTATGCCGTGTGCAGGAACCCTATAGCTGGTTGTGACTGCGACAACTACCGTGATGGGATCCTCCGTGGGTTCGATGATAAAGATGATTGTACTTGTGTCCTACGTGGGTTTGGTAACGGGGATGACTGTACATGGATCCTTCATGGGTTCAGCAGAAATGACGAATGTACTTGGATCCTACATGGGTTCGGCCACGATGGTTACTGTACTTGGATCCTACCTGGGTTCGGCAGCGGTGACTTCTATACTTGGATCCTATGTGGGTTCGACGGAGGAGATGATTCGGAGGATACATCTAATCATCTACACCCATATTCGTGATTAATATACCTGTGGGAGATAAGTATTGTCTTTCAATCATTATCATTGGTATGATTGACTTCTTTCCTGTGTGGACTGGGTTATGCTTGGGCTCTGAATTTCGATCCGAACTGAGATTTATAACTTAGGTATATGTATAGGAATATACTTAAGTATAGTTGGTTTATACTTCGTGTTTGTATCTTTATTTTGTGGTATATCCTTCATTGATTATGGGAGACCTTCAGGGGTGTCGGGATCCCTATTGAGTTTCATATACCCACCCCTGCACGGGCTATGCCTGTACTATGTTGTGTTGGATTCAGACGATGAACACCACTGATTTAGGTGGAGGCTTGTGGAGCTGGATGGTACCCGTAGGTGGACCACTAGACGGGATGTACACGGAGCGGACGAATGGACCCGGGGAGCTGAAGAGACCATCTGTACCCACCCTTTAGGTGGGATATCCGGAGGATAACTCACTGGATGCCACTTTACTTTACTGCTGTTGTACTTTCATTCTCAGTTGTACTGTACTTTCTGTTGGGTTTGTATACTGGCCCATTTACTGTTCAGCACTTACTTTTGTACTCAGTTTTACTTAGTGCTTACTTCACATGTGTACTCTATTGTGTATGTTAACTTATATAAAGGCAATGAATTCCCTTTTTTATTTGGATTTACTCCTTTTGTGCAAGTCTCTATCCCCTGGCCTATGGAAGGCGGAGTTGGGGTAGTTACAGAACGGGCCCTGAGGATGGGTCATGACAAATTGGTATCAAAGGAGTTGGTTCTATCACAGAACTCAGGAATCTGATAATGTCTTCTCTTTGAATAAATAGTTTTAAGTGTATTGAGTGTGGTTGCCAGTCCATGGAGTCCAGTGTTGGTGCGATGACAGATGTATCCATACACCAGGACCCTGACTTCTGATTTCCAACTCAGTGCACGAAAACATTGATTGCATGTGTGTTTCAAATGTTTTCTCTCAGATTACATTGTGTCATCTCACCAGGTATACTATATTAACCGTGGCGCACCTGTTGCTTTTCAGGATGGCCCCACATAGGCAGCCATCTAGGGTTCCGAGCTACGTGCGAGATGGAAGCCCACCAAGCGACGAGGCCTCGGTGCAGGGCCCTATTATAGTGGAGGCACCAGCGGTACCATTACCTGCTGAGCCACCGATCCCACCTACCCCAGAAGCAGAGAGTGCACTCCTCCTGAGTGAGTTGCATGAGTTTCAGCGATAGAGGCCACCTAAGTTCCATGGAGGGACATACCCTCATGCAACTAAGGATTGGATGGAGGCTATCGTCAGAGTCTTCAGATTGGTAGGGACACGAGCAGATCTTATGGTGATCCTTGCCATGAGTCTCCTTCACACATCAGTAGGTAGATGGTGGAGCATGATTCTCCAGGTGCATGACGAGACATCTCTACTTTGGACCATCCTCGGGAGCATCCTCTGCTCAGAGTTTGTTCTAGCCACCCTCTATGCGGTGCATATCCAAGAGTTACTACAGCTGTGGTAGAGCAGCATATTAATTCCCAGTACTTGGAAAGATTTACCGACATCTCGCACTACTCCACGTACATGGTACATGACCCATTCTTTTGGGCCCGAACCTTTGAGCAGGGACTGAGGCATGAGATCAGGGCTTCGATGATCTCCCTCATCATTCTGATGTAGGCAGGAGTATTGGAGTGATCCCTTCTTGTGGAGAGCTTTCATACTGATCCTACGCCAGTAGCGAGTCCCACCGTAGGGCGACACATAGCAGAGTCTTCTACAGCCAACAATACATAGATGTCGCAGAGGTCCAAGATAACCAGGCCATCAGGTGGGAGACCTCAAGATATGGGTTCAGATGTGCAGGGCACACGGAGCAAACCAGCCATACGAGGGAAGGTAGTGCTATGCATGCGGCGGGTAGGGCCACATGGCTCATGACTACCCGAACCGCCATGAAGAGGAGCACCATATAGTAGAGGGACCTCCCAGGAAGAGGCAGTGGTTCGACCGTGGTAGTCTGCAGGGAGAAGGCAGATGAGGTAGAGGAGCTGGCCGGGCAGCAGGTGGTGGATGATGCTTCGAGGCTCTACCACCACCACCACCACCAGGAGGACCCCCCGACCATAGGGAGTGGGAAGACAGGGGCAGGCTCAGCTCTAGGCAGTCAAGGCCTACGACCATAGCACACCTGAGATGATTCGAGGTACTATATGTGTCAACTCCACCCTTACAGCAGTTCTTATAGACACATGAGAGAGTCGTTCTTTTATTGCCACTGCCCTTGTTTAGAGCTCCGAGATTTTGACGGAGATGTTGGCTCAATCCTTATGGCTAGAGACTCCTATAAGAGAAGACTCAATGATTATGCACTGGTGCCGACAGTTTGAGCTTACTCTAGGAGGTGAGAGCTTCGGCTAGGATCTTCTTGTAGTGACTTCGAGGCCTTACGAAATCATCTTGGGTATGGATTGGTTATCTACATTCCATTCCCAGATCAACTGTATTAGGCACAACATGTGGTCTGTTCGCACGGATGGGACCAAGTTCACCATCACTAGTGAGAAGGGAGACTTTGCAGCGCAGGATGGGCTTACATAGAGGAGAGGGTATCTGATCACACATCAGTTGTCTAGTCTTATCCTAGGAGCAGTTGATGTGTGGAGTCCAATTATTCCTATTGTTGTGGATCAGTATGTAGACGTTTTTCCTGACGACATTCTAGGACTACCTCCTCGCAGAGAGGTATATTTCTACGTTGACTTGTACCCCGGGAAAAAACTGATATCCACTCTAGCATATCAGATGTCTCTCTCCGAGCTTCGTGAGCTGCAGGTATAGCTCAAGGACTTACTGTGAAATGGATTCATCCGACCCAGTGTTTCACCCTGGGATTCTCTGATTTTATTCGCCAAGAAGGCGGATGAGAGCTTACAACTATGTGTCGACTACCATCGCCTAAATCAGGTGACCGTAAAGAACTAGTACGCACTCCCGAGGATTGATGACCTCTTTGATCATCTCAAGAGAGAACGATGGTTCTCGAAGATATACCTCAGGTCAGGCTATCATCAGCTCAATGTTTGAGACGTGGATGTGCAGAAGATGAACTTCAGGTGTCGGTATGGACACTATGAGTTCTTGGATATTCCCTTCAGCGTAACCAACACACCAGCTGTTCTTATGAGTCTCATGAGTAGGATCTTCGAGCCTTACCTCGATCTGTTTGTCGTATTCTTCATCGACAACATACTGATTTACTCGACTGCTGAGGAGGAGCACCCCTACCCCTTACTGGTTGTACCGGACACATTCTGAGAGCACCAGATTTATGGTAAACTCTCGAAGTGCCAGTTCTAGATTTGATAGGTTCACTTCTTGGGGCACTTCATCTCGGAGGCAGTAGTTTCAGTGGATCCTATGAAGATTGAGGCGATACTTTCTTAGGAGCCACCCAGGAGTGTGATGGAGTTGCGGAGTTTCCTAGGTCTGGCAGGGTACTATTCGAGATTTGTGCCAGACTTCTCTAGAGTTGTAGTGCCACTTTCAGCTTTGATGAAGAAGGGGAATCCCATCATCTATTCAGATAGATGCTCGCAGAGCGTCCATTAGATAAGGAAGAGATTGACCAGTGCGCCCATCATGAGGCTACTAGAGGAGGGCAATGGGTACGTGGTTTACTATGACGCATCAAGGGCTAGACTCGGGTGTGTCCTGAAGCAGGAGAAGGAAGTGATTGCATATGGTTAATGAAATTTGAAGCAGCATGACCAGAACTACGCTACCCATGACATGGATTTAGCAGCAGTGGTCTTCGCCCTGAAGATGTGGTGGCACTATCTGATGGGAGAGCGCTTTACAGTCTATTCTGACCACTAGAGTCTCAGGTAAATTTTCTCTCAGAAGGACCTGAACCTGAGATACTAGTGGTGGCTCGAGTTCCTCCAGGACTATGACATTGAGATATTATATACTCTTGTGAAGGGCAACATATTAGCTAATTCTCTCAGTAGGGGATCGGGAATTCAGCTACTTGGAGAGGCAATAGAGCAGTTAGCCTCTTTGTAGATACCCTTCATGGATAGATATGGGAAACAGTTTCTATAGTCCCTCACAGTTACTCCACCACTACTTCAGCGGTTCAAATAGGCATAGTGTGGGGACGTTGACTGTGAGATGCGATGTGCTTAGATTTCCACAGGGCAGGCACCTGATGGATTTTATGAAGGAGGAGAGCACGTCATCCTCTTCAAGGGATGTACCATGGTACCAATTGCACTACAGGAGGAAGTTCTGAGGGAGTTTAACACTTCCCCATTAGAGGTACATCCAGCTGTGGCGAAGATGTACTAGGACCTTAGACGATAGCACTGGTGACCGGGTATGAAGAAGGTTGTAGCAGAGTTCGTTTCCCGATGCCTCACTTTCCAGCAACTGAAGGTGGAGAACTAGGTACCGGTAGGTTTGGTGCAGACCTCGGAGGTTCCAATGTGGAGGTTGGATGGGATATCCATGGATTTTGTGACGGGGCATCCACATACATCTATGGGACCCAACTATATCTGGGTGATCATCGACAGACTCACCATGTCGGCCCACTTCCTACCGATCAGAGAGCAGGGCTCAGTAGAGGGTTTGGGAGGCCTCGAAGTTTAGGATATCGTACGTCTACATGGTGTGCCATTGTCTATCATCTCGAATCGAGATGCTCTCTATACTTATCGGATTTGGAAGGGGTTGCAGGAGGCATTTGGGACACAGCTATGCCTGAGCACCGCCTTTCATCCTCAGACAGATGGACAGATGAAGAATACCATTCAGACTCTTGAGCACATGCTCCGTGCATGTGTCGTTGAATTTGGTCACAACTGGGAGGATCACCTACCCTTAGTGGAGTTTGCATACAACAAAAGATACAAATCCACCATCGGGATGGCACCATATGAGGCACTGTACGACTGACCTTGCAGATCACCTCTATGTTGGACTGACCCTAGGGAGTCAACACTAGTAGGACCCGAGATGTTTTAGGCTATGAAATAGAAGGTGCAGATCATCCAGGAGTGGATGAGGACTGCACATAGGAGACATATGTACTATACTGATAGGAGACGGAGACCACTGGTGTTCAAGGATAGCGACCACGTTTTCTTATGGGTCTCACCTCGATGTGGATTAAGGAGATTTGGTTGGGGAGACAAGTTATCTCTGTGCTTCATCGGACCACTCCAGGTCCTCAGCATGGTTAGCAAGGTGGATTAATGCATTGCCCTTCCACCTCAGTTACATCGGGTGCACGACGTCTTTCATGTATCTCAGCTGAGGAGATACGTGCCTGACCCAACCCACATCATTGATCATGGGGAGCTAGACATTGATGATGGGGCGACATTTGAGGATGTCCCAGTGGAGATTGAGGATCAATAGGAGAGGGTCCTACGTGGATGGTCAATTCCTCTAGTGCACATTCGTTGGCAGCATGGAAACCTCCAAGAGAGCACATGGGAGCGGGAGGCTCAGATGCGTGCTCAGTACCCTCATTTGTTTTCCTAGTTTATGTTATATCTTTACGGGGTTGTAAATCCCTGAGGTGGGAGTAATGTAAAAACCTGGAAATTTCAATGAATTTTTTTCTTAAATACTTTGGAATTTTATGAGTCTGTGGCTTCTGACGGCACCTAATTCCAAGGCCCAGTGTGCCCGGAATCAATTTCTGAAGATTAGCATGGGTACGTTCAGTAAACAAAAGAGTGGGTTTTTCTATCGTTTTAACTAGTGTTTAGAATCATAATCCGAGGGCACTAATGAACTCGCAGCATCGGTATTCCATTGAGGGACCCATCACCGCAGTTGCGTTTTATGCGGGTCGAAAGTTAATAATTGGGGAATTAGCTTAAAATAATTAAAATTGGTGTGTACAATTTTATTTAAATATGAGGTAGTTATATCCTACAAAGGGGAGTTATGGGTGGGACCCACAACCACATAACTATCTGAGTGTGGATGTTTGAGATGTGGGGCCCATACAAGCCCCAACCTTTCATTTTCCTCTACACTGCTTAAACCCCCTACATTAAATTGGCAACACACCATTAATTGCCAAACCCTCCCCCTCCATCACTCCATTAATTCATGACAACCCCTTTAATTTGTGAGATCTTCCCCCTCCCCTCCCACTCTTTAATTAATTGAAAACACATTTAATTAATGAGGTGGTTTGAAAGATTGATTTTGAAATGACTTGTCTTAAATAAAATAATAAGGTAGCTTATTATTTTATTTTTGGGGAGGCTTTTGTTGTGTGGTAGCTCTTGAGTTTTTGGGGAAGAACACCGACCCTCCAACGAAGAACGACAACTTCTTCAATGAAGAAAACCGGTTCCACAAATAATGACGATGCACCATCCATTCTCTTCTCTGTGAAAAGTGAGGAGATGCCATTTCCTCATCAGATGCACTCCGACATCACCTTCGAATTATTTCCCCGTGATGGCATCTTCTGTGATGCCTGACGTGTGAAATCAATTATCAAGGTAGGGGATTAGGTTCAATTATAATGTATTAAAATTGTGCCTCGGTTCATCATTGTATAACCTTGATTTTCTCATCCAATTGCTATCGCTTAATGTAGAGGGTGTGGTAATAATGAACATGGACCGACGACCCTCTGTTTGATCTTGTTTAATTATATAGAATCGATGATCGGAGGCGAAACGTGGAAGAGACTGGCGGCGCAAGGGCCTCCGTCGCACACTCAATGAAACGTTGCGGCCAAGAGGGCCACAGTGGAGGAAGAACTATGTTGTTGTACCGTGTTGGGGATGCCGAGCCGTGCCCAGTGAAAGCCGCGACAGAGTAAGTCGGTGTCGTCGCGCTGGCTATGCGGATGAACCGCGACCCGCTTCGGCGGAAGGACCGACTGTCCTGTCGGTCGGCCAGCTGGAGAAAAGCCATGGTGCCTGGAGAGCGCCGCACTGGATGAGCTAAGAAATGCCCATGTGTTCCACTTGCGCCAGAAGGCTGGCCGGTGTAGCCTGCCAGTTTGGGAGGGGGCGCCATAAGGCGCTGCCGGTTCGGATAGACGGGGTGCTGCGCCCCCTTGGACCGCTCAGCCGGCTGGCCAACCCCGCCGCGCCGTGCCATGCCGAGGCGGGCCTCGCCCCTCAGGCCGGACCACATGAAACTTCAGGCCGGTCCGAAACCCCTACCGGGATGGACCCGCCAAAACTAGGTGACCCGACCTGCCAGCCCACGGGGCTTAACGGGACGAGCCTGTTATTCACTTAAATGTGATTTACTTAAAGACCGCACGTCCGATCGACACGCCGTCTACGGCACTGGGACCCTATCAACAAGTAGGTACTTTTATGATTATCTAAGTGTGTTTTGGAAAACATGGGTAAATGGATGGGTTTGGAATGAGCATATTTCCAACCGGGCCCTTGGAACGAAATATCCAATATCTCTCAGACCGGGCGTCTGATTGACGCGTCGTTTGTCGCATTGAGTTCCTTTTGACAAGAAAGAAGTTTGAGATATATCAACTCTAGACATCATAGAGATTTATGTATCGACCCATTTACTCGAGGAGCAGACCCCCCCCGGAAATCGAGTACACTCTGTGCAGGAAACCTATAGCTGGCTGCGACTGCGACGACTACCATGCTGGGATCATTCGTGGGTTCGACGATGAAGACGACTATACTTCGATCCTACATGGGTTCGGCAGCAAGGACGACTGTTCTTGGATCCTCCATGGGTTTGGATGTAATGACGACTATACTTGGATCATATGTGGGTTCGGAAGCAATAGTTACTGTACTTGGATCCTACGTGGGTTCGACATCGATGACTTCTATACTTGGATCATACGTGGGATCGGTAGAGGAGATGATTTAGAGGCCACATCTATTCATCTCTACCCATGTTTGTGAGTAGTATACCTATGTGAGAAGATTATTTTCTTTCAATCATTATCAATGTTATGATTGTCTTCTTTCCTGTGTGGACTGGGTTGTGCTTGGGCTCGGAAGTTGGAGCTGAACAGAGATTGATGACTTAGGTATATGTATGGTAATATACCTAAGTAGAGTTGGTTGATACTTATTTTTGTATCTTTACTTTGTGGTTTATCCTTCTTGGATTCTGGGAGACCTTTGGGGGTCTCAGGATCCCTACTGAGTATCATATACTCACCCCTGCATGGGCTATTCCTGCACTACGTTGTGTTGGATGCAGACGACAGACAACACTAATCGAGGTGGAGGCTTGTGGAGTTGGATGATACCCGGAGGTGGACCACTAGACGGGTCATACACAGAGTGGACGACCGGACCCAGGGATTTTAATAGACCATCTGTACCAACCCTTCAGGTGGGATATCCAGAGGACGAATCAGTGGTTTCCGCATTACTTTACTATTGTTGTACTTTATTTATCAGTTGTATTGTACTTTAAGTTGGGTTTGTATACTGGCCCATTTAGTTTTCATCACTTACTTTTGTACTCAATTTTACTTAGTGCTTGCTTCACTTGCGTACTCTATTGTGTGTGTTTACTTATATAAAGGAAATGCCTTCCCTTTTTTATTGGGACGTATGCCTTTGGTGCTAGTCTCCAGCCCTAAGACTATGGATGGCGGGCTTGGGGTAGTCACGGCATTGGCCCCGAGGATGGGTCATGATAGGTCTAATGATGATTAGCGATCCTTCATGGGTCTGACTCTTAATAGAGTAAGATGATTCAGTAGTTACAACTAATCATCTCTACTACTGTACCTAAGTTATACCTGGTGTGAGCTAAGTCAATACCTGAGCGGTACGTTCCTCTGAGGTAACACCATGGTGGTATTATTTTGTGTGGTGTACCTGTGTGGTACTTACCTTCATGGTATTCCTTGTTTTGTGGAAGAGTTGAGCTTTGGTATTTTGAGTTGGACTATGTGATTCCTCTTGATGGAGATGGGTATACATAATAACTTAGGTATATGTATGGGCATATACCTAAGTTGGGTTTTTAGTTGATTTCATTATTTTTGGATTATCCTTTGGGGATTTTGTGAGACCATGAGGGTCTCGGGATCCCTACTGAGTATCATTATACTCACCCCAATACGGGCTATGCCCGCACCTCGTTGTGTTTGGTTCTGAGGACAGACATCACTGACTGAGGTCGTGAGAACCAGGATTGGAAGTAGCTTGGATGTGTACATTAGATGAGGTGTACCGCATAGATGACCGATCGAGAGATGTACCTACCCTTCAAGTAGAATCATTGGAGGGTGTTCACAAGAGTTGTTCCAGTTTACTTGTACTTTTAGTTTCTTTTACTTTCCAGTTGGGCTTGTATTCTGGCCCCTTTTACTTACTGTAGTCACTTTGTTTACTATTCAGTTTACTTGAGTTCGTATCTTGATGCGTGCTTGGTTGTGTGTGTTAAAGGTTATAAGGGAAATTCCATCCCAGTTTTAGGGAATACTCCTTCGGTGCTAGTTGGTAGCCACTATCCGATGGAATGCGGGCTTGATGTAGTCACAGTACTGGCCCCGAGGGATGGGCTGTGATATTAATAAAATTAATCACTAATAAAGAATGAGTTTAAATAAAATATGTTAATAATATAAACCAAAAAAATAAATTAACATTCATTAAATTGTTATTACCAGTTATGTTAAAATATTAACTTCATTTTAGGCTTAAAATAAAATTTTATAATATTGTTTTCAAACATTAAGTATTCTTGTATTTGAATGGAAATTTACAACCAATATAAATTGAATCCTATAAAAATATTTTCATAGGATGATTCAGTATATTTAATAGTGAATTTACAAACACCCCTGATCTGGAAAATTGGGATACCATAGCTAGCATAAACTTTACTAAAATTAACTCAGATCATCACCCCATATTTGTTAGTATTTTCACCAAAACGTTTAAACCCATTCTTCCCTTCAGATTTAATAATTCTTGGTCTGCAGATCTAGAATTCTCAAACATTATAAAAAAATTTCGGAGTCTATGAGTCATCACAATTATACTTTTTCCATTATCATCATGTCAAAACACCTCAAACAGTGCCTTAAAGGATGATGTAGTTATAAAACTAAAAAAAATTCAAGGAAAAATATACTCTTGAGAATAAACTTTTACATATTCAAAATAATACTCCTAACTCTAATTTATCTTTGGACCCCCGAACTAAAATAATCTCTTTGACAAAACATAACTCTATTCATTGTTTTAAAGACCACATACACAAGAAAATTATTAAAAGAAATGGATTTCAGATGGTGATAGAAACAATATGTTTTATAATTCTTTACAAAGAATCAGGTAGGTTTGTAGAACTCTCGCCTTCTTTAGGGATGAAGAAACCCTCTTTAACTCTGAGGAGGATATTTATACTCAGGTGGTTTCTTACATTAATAATATTTTCAATGGACCAAATGTCTACAAGTACATCCTTCTTGATTTTATTCCAGTCATCGTGATTGATGAAGACAATGCTTACCTCTTAAGTACCCCTCTTGATCATGAAATCAGAGAAACGGTTTGTAGTCATAATCTAAATAGTACCCATGGTCCTGATGGTCTTAACATGGGTTTTTTTCAACATCACCAGGAGGTCATTCCCAAAGATATTTTGAAACATGTCAAATCCTTATTTTCTAATGGTATTCTCCCCCATGGTCTTCACTCTCAATTTCTATCATTAATTCCTAAAGTGGAAGATGGCTCTGAGATTCACCTCTTTCAGCCTATTGCTCATATGAATTCCCTTTATAAAATCATTAATAAGCTTCTTTCTATTATAATTTCTGCTATATGTAATAAAATTGTTTCATGGAATCAATTCTCTTTCATAAAGGGAAGGTTTATTCAAGACTGAATTTTCCTCACCTCAGAATGTACCAAAACCTTAAACAAAGCTAATAGAGGGGGAAATATTTCCATAAAACCTTATATTAAAAAATTTATTGACACCATTAATTGGAGGTTCAACTTTAAAGTTATCAATCCTTTGGGTTTAATGATACTTTTATTAGTAGTATAAAATCCTTATTTAGATCAGTTTCCATCTCTATCCTTGTCAATGGTTCCCCTAAGTGCTATTTTAAATGCACTATGAAAGTTAGAGAAGGTGATACCTTATATTCCATTCTTTTTTCTACTGTGGATAATTACTTAATAAAATTTATCACTCTCCTTGTTGATCAAAATAGACATAAATCCATACAGGTAGATAGAAATATAAATATACCAACTCATATTTAATATGCCGATGACATCATCCTATTTATACTAGGGGATAAAAGGATTATAAAAAAATTAAAATTGAATTTTTCCCATTATGACAGAAAACTCTGGTCAATCTATATTTTGGATAAAATCACTTGTTTTCTCTGGAAAATGTTTTTCTTCTCCTAAAAAAATTACTATCATCAAAAATTTAGTTATTAATGAACTATCCTTCCCTTTTACCTAACATAGAGTTCCCATTTTTTAAGGAAGGCCTAAAACCATTTACTTTTGCACAGTGTTGGACCAGGTCATCAATAAACTGTCTTAATAGAAGGGTAAATAATTCTCTATGACTAACATGATTTGTCTGGTGAAATCTTCAATTGTCTCAAAAATGGTCTATTCACTAATGGTTTATAAATGGATTCCATATTCCTTAATAAAATTTATTTTACATCAAAAATTTTGTTTGGACTAATAGTATTCTGGAAAGGAAGCTTTTCACCATTCCCTAGGCTACTTGTGGCAATCCTTTAGAGAAGGGTGGTCTTGGAATACAAAATCTAAAATTCTTTAATGATTCCCTTCAAGATAGACTCACTTGTATGTTTATTCATAAGAAATCAGCCTCTATGGATTTTCTTAAAAAAATATTCATTATGGATTTAAAGAATGGAAATTTACATTACATTAAATCCTCTTTCGGGAAATCAATTAGATATTTGTTTGCAAACATCATGACTAACTCTAGATGGATTGTTAGCATGCATTCTTCCAGGAATTTTTTACCAGACAACGAGACTGAAACCCCTCGAATCTCTATGTTTCTTAATAATTCTCTTCTGGAAAACAGTGGATATACTATAAAGGATGTTTTTCCATCTTGAAACATTAACTATCTTGATATCATCATTTTAATTTGAGAAAATGATTCATACTCTAATTATGACGACTTTTTATTTCGGAGCCTGATCACAATGGTTTTCCTGATTCAAAAAGTTATAACACCCAAATTTTTTGAAATTCTGATCTAAATTTTTATTTGTTGAAATCCTTTGATAAACCATCGATTAAACCCTCAATATTTACACTTTTTTTTTTGCATATTTCACACAATAGTGTTCCCACCGAGGTTTGTCTTCATTTTTTAGGATTCAATATTGTTCTAAGTATCATTATTTTCACCAACATGGGGAAGATACTAACCATCTATTTCTATCTTGTGCTATATCTTCATCCCTCTAGAATTACATTACTGACATTTTTTACTATAGAATGTTACTCCTTGACACTATTATTACCCCATTAAATTGATGTGTGAAACTTGAAACCTCTTAAAAAATAACGAATCTCTTATTAACATTTGTTGAAGAGCTTCTTCAAGTGATCTGTTATGATATAAATTATATTACCCACAAAAATTACTTATTCATTCATAATTCAGTTCAGACATGGATTCTCATTTCCATAAGGGATGCTGCCTCGATTCCAAAAACTTATTATGACAACACCATTGGAGACATTGATATTCTTTGTAAACATTGAATTAATGGTCTCTACAAACAACTAAGATGAAATTTTTAGGTGTTCTGTCCAGACCCACTCCCATTATGGATAAATGTGAATGTTGATGGTGCGTCCAAAGGCATCCCAAGATATGCGGGTTATGGTGCCATTTTCCTAGATTTTCGTAGACAACGTCACAAGTTATTTTTTTGCAGCTATGGTACTACCATATCTGTAGAATAACAAATGATGAGCATGATCATGCCATTCATTTTTCCATGAAAAAGGGTTGGAACAATATTTGGAATGAAAGTGATTTGACCATTATTGTGTATGCTCTATGGAATGGTGTGGTGCACCTTACCTGACTGCTTACTACCCGTTAGATGTGATTCATTACTTCACTTCTGGATATCATCCAAGTTGTCACTCATTCCCTTTTTGAAGTAGACATGGTTCCATACGGTGTTTCTATCAAGGGAAGAAACTAATATTTAACCTAGCGGGATAACCTTCTTACCGATCTTCTCCCTCTCTTTGATAAAGATTATAAACAGATTCCTTACTTAAGACTCATGAAACATATTTTATTCTATTTAAAAAATTATTTCATTTTATTTTACCAAGACAACAACTTCAATAAAAAATATTAACATTTATTTAGTTATTAATTGATAGTAAATAATAATTTAAACTCATAATTTATAAAAATACATTTTCCAAAAAAAAATTATTCCATTTCCATATCATCGATTCTAATTTAAAACTAAATTTAAATAATAATCCAAAATTGAATTTGATTAAATGGAGTCCAAATTAAAAGTCATCATTTATAAATATTTTGGATGAGGTGACTTCATTTTATTTAGTTTCAAAATAATTAAAATAGTGAAAAATTAATCATGCTTAATGATTTCAGTATGGTGTAAATTGTAAGTAGTTCAATTTTTCTTAATTTACAAGGAACATAGACCATATTTATGACCCCTGATATGTGGAAAAATAAATCCGACAAGTGTCATAAAAAGTTTCCCACCAATCTCTTCTTATAAAAATTTGATTTCATTTATACCCATCACCTAATACAAAATTTCAATCAATTGCCATATTTTTCACTCGTATCAATATATCATTACAAAAAACATCATAATGTACTTCTAATATAAATTTAAATAAATCCAATAACTATTTTACCTCTCATATACTCATCTCTCACCATTTAAATCTCATTGTAGAAGGATGTTTCACATGTTTTTGTTTTTGGAGTTCCCTTATATGGAAGATTCAATACTAGAATCCGGTTGATGTACTTTTAGGGATGTTGAGGGTATGGTGATGGGTTTTCATAACTAAATTTTCATTCACTATCTCATTTACTATATTAAAAATTTATTTTATTCTATTTTTTATATACATTCGTATGGTTTTCATTTTATCATAACAATAATCAAAATAAATTGATTTACAATTTCAAATCATGTTTTCTTTTTATGGACATGAGATTAAAATATTACTATAGTTATAGGGGTTTTGTTAACTAAATTTCTATTAATTAACATAGGATTAGTATTCTTGAGAATTATTATTAAATTTTGTGTACAACTGGACTTATGATTTAATTATATTTTACTTAATAATATGTTTAGATGGTTTTAAATTTATTTCTTACATAATAATTTTCAAATGAATATTTCATCAAAACTTAAATTCTATTAGGGATTTCAAAAATAAATTTTTTTTGGGTTGAAATATTGCTTACAAAATGATTTCTTTCAAGTTCAATATATTTTTAAATATCCTAGTTCATAAGATTTTTCTTCTACACTTTCTAGGGAAAATTAATTTTTTTTGTAATAATTATTGATGATATTTTACTCATAAAATAATAACATTACATAGTTTAATTTTCATCCTCTTTAATAATTACTTCCACCAAAATTAATATTCATTCCTTGAAAAAAAAATTATTGTTTTATTTTTAAATCCAAATATGTATTATCTATAGTGGTATTTATATTTAACATTAATACTTTTCAATAGAATGATTTATTTCTCTATTAATTATATATGTTAGAATAATGTTATTTTGAAATTTTAAATTAATGTTTATTTTCACAATATTATCTTTTATATTATGCTACAGATTTTTTAAAATAAATTCTTCCTAAGGTTAAATTATTTATATTTATTTGTAAATTAGGTTTAAATAGTATCTATGAATGTGTCTTAGGAAAGAACCTAATAAAATTATTTATTTATATCAATATTTAAAATTGATTTCTAGAAAAATTTGATTTATGGTATCAAATCCATTTTTCAACAGTATCAATATATAATATTTATCCTATCATGTTATGTTTAATTATTCATCATTTAAATAACCTTATAAAATATTCTATCTGAGTAATTTAATATTTATTTAATTTATGATATCATTTTTAAGTGATACCATTTGAAATTATAAAAATCCCTTTTTCTATCAATTAGTTTTCATTTTTTGATTCGTGAATTATATCATGGGATTCAAATGCATATGGTTTAACATTTTGTGATGGTTTAGATCTATAAAATCATAGAGATGTGTTTTGTCAGTCAAATCTATAATATAGATTTGGTATGACAAATCTTTGAGATGGATTGTGTCTATTAAATCCCTATAATGGGCTGAGACTGTTAAATCACATAGGCATGTTCGGTCTATTAAATACAACAGATTTTATGGTTATATTAAATACTATAGAAGGATGTTCCAATTATATCCTTGCATTTAATTGGTTAGTTTTGTACATTTAAATATATTACATTATTGTCTATACATTATTCTTATATTCACAATAAGATGCGTGGAAATTTTTGTTACATTCAGAATATGATGTGTAGAAATTACAGTTATTTTCAAACCATGATGTGTATATGTTGTTTTTTTATAAAAACATGATGTTTGGAAATTATTATTTTGTTCCTAATATGATGTGTGGAAATTAGTGTTACATTTAAAATAGTATTTAAGGATATATTTAGAGATTACTTTTAACATAATCTTATGATTTCCTATGATTTTGATTATTCCATATTTTTATGTTATGTGAATATGTCAAGATCCATGGTATGTAGTTATAGTGTCATGATTCCATACAATTGTTCTATGGTATATTATTTATCATTTGAGATTAAATTACATTCTATTATATGGAATACTTTTCTTAGTCCATGTTGCTACATAAATATATTTTTTACATGCTCTTGTTTTCTAAAAATTTTATATTTTAACCCTATATTTCTAGTATTATACTTTTTCAATTACTAAAAATTCAGTTTCCCCAGTTTTTTACCATTTCCCAATGGAATTATATAGAGATTATGTTTATCTAGTTTTATATAAATATATGTTGAGATATTATAGAAATTATGTGAAATTATATTTTTGGTGAAGATAATCTCTAAAGATATAAAACTTTAGGTTCTATAATTGTGAGTGGAAATTATTGAGATATAATGATTAATTAATTAATTTTTATGTAAAATAATAAAATTATATTTGTTTTATATGAATTGATATCAAATATTTTATTTAATTTATGTGTTTTAGCAACAGATCAAAGAGTGTTGGTTTGTGGTGTTTCTTTTATAAATTAGACATCAAGAATGAGTACATCACAAATGTGTAAATATTTTTTATCTTTTTTTATAATTATTAGAATTAATATGAAAAAATATATTTCTCAAATTTACACACCGATGTTATTTTTTTTAATTACAATAAGCATTTCCACTATTCATATCATCACCCCAATAAAATGATTTATTAAAAAAATAAGATATTTTAATAATTATGTTAATGAGGTTATCATAATTCATTTGATATCATATTTGAGAATCATTATAAAAGTTTTAAATGGTATGTAACCATTGAAAATTTATTATTCTAATATAGATAATCTATTTTTTTTTAAATCAGTTGTGATATATTTAATGAGTAGCTTTTTATTATCATTTTATAGTTTCAAGAATTTAATAAATTTACCATTTAAAAGTAACATATCTAATGACTACAATATTATCTATTTTATTCATATATATGCATCCGGTTATTCATATAATAATTTCAACAAGGATCTCTTAACTTTTCACCAACATTATTGCCTTATGGTTAATAACGATTAACATTTTCATGTTATGAATGATTCACACATTTATCTATATATATATAGACACATTATCCCATTTAATTCTGAAAATATTATAATAAAGATTCACATTAAAGGATATAAAACATTATATAATTGGATAATTTTATATATCTATAGATATTATGTGAGGGGAATTAGTATGATTTAATGTATTTAGTGGTTACCCTTTTCATAGGAGTTAATCATAATATTAGAATCATTGGGTAGACATATAATTTGTAGGTCCTCTTCCCTCATGTTTATGATGTTAATATTTATCATTAATTTATTATATATTATTATTATTAATATTAATTCCTATTACATTATATCATGATATATGGTGAAATATTTCTCAACATAGCATCATTCAAATTTTCCCATACTGGAATTTATTTTCTGTATTATTTTTTATCTATTGATAAGTATATGGAAGATGAGGATATTAAATATTTAATATTTTCTTATACATTGATAGTCCTACGAGATGTATTTTGAAATTATTTATTTATTATTTATGATGAATTAAATTCACTATTCTAAAAAATTAAGAATTTATGATTCAATTAATCATTTGAATCTGGAATTTTTTTTCTATTAAATGAATATCATGAAACTACTAAATATTATCAAGGATAATTTTTACATGTTCACATATGAAATTATTCCTAAAAAATATTTATAGAATGAGGTAAGTTGTGTCTATTTATATAAAAAATAAATAAACTAAATGAGTGATTAATGGTAATAAATAAAAACTATATGCTCATAATATATTTATGTTAAGAATTATTTTATATTTCCATAAAAACCAACACATAAATATATTTAAAACACTGACACTTATCAATCATATATATGAATGTCCTAATGTTGGTAAAATTGTAGTACTATACTATAGTTTTGGAGAAAATAGTTGTGCATTTTTAAATAATGATCTACATGATGAATTTATTTTCCATCATGAGGAATCACATTCACTATTAAAATAATAAATTATATTAAAGGTATTACTTAATCAGGCTTTTAATAAAAACGATTTACTATTTCAAAATCATTTAATGATTTTCATTAAAATATGTAGTCTTTTAATGTGTGGTTATTTTGATAAGAATGTGTAAAGAAGAGTTTTGTTTAATAAAAAATAGTGTACCTCTAAAAGGTAATATATTTTTCCCTAAAAACCAAAATATAATAATATTAAGTACTGAACATATAGTGGAAGTACATGGATCTCATTATCTCTATTAATAACATGAAAAATGTTCATTTTTAAGGAAAATGATTTATTAGAATTTTTAGGCAATACATGGCATGACTATGTACATGAGGGTACCATGATGATACATGGAAGAAGAATTTAAGGTTGTTGATAGGTTAAATAGAGGAACCATGAAATGATTTTTAGAATTGTATATGGTTTTAAGGATCTAGTATATGATTTTAATAAAAATGTATAATACATGTGGTATTTAAATTTTTTATAAGGACTATCCTTGATGGTAATCCATTATTCCCCAATGAATGTCCTCAGATACATTAGGTTCACTTCCCTAAATTCTAATAGTTTTAATCTAGTATTGGTGATATAAGTAAAAAATGTTCTGTAGTATCATTGTGGTAAAAAAATACAAATTTTTTATAACAAATATGATCAAATATAAATATAACAATTGCATATAGGAATCTTAATCATATTGTATATTATATTAATGAAAAGAAAAAACCATTCCCCATGAAATTAAATAAAATGGTATGTTATATGGTTTTATATCAAGTAAATATTATTACAAATTTTGTTTCTGTAGACAGACTACTTCCTTATTAATATTTGTAATATTTAAAAAAATTACAAAATACAATAAAAATTGTAGGACCAAAGGACACCTGAACCTATAAAAATCATAAAGTATGTTGGTATAATAATAAATACAATAAACCAAAAGATGTTCATGTGTAACAGGTGATGACATAGATATATATTTATTTTCAACACTGTATTTAACTCTTTTATGGTGATGTAATCAATGTTTAAATGTCAGAAATGATTTTGTGGAGTTAAATTGGACCACCACTAAAGAAATATATAACATTAAAATAAGATAAAATAGATTCATGAACCAATACTTATAATTTGTGATAGAAACACCAACCCAAAAATAATTATTTAGAAAATAAATACCTAATACCCATGCATATGCCTACCCTACAACGCATGAAACCATCAGAAATCCTTAATTCCCAAATAATTGAAATTGATTTTGATAAATTATTTATTATATCAATATCCCATATATAATATCCTACTATAATAAATTTCAATCTAGTTTTATCTTAAAATTTTAATTTTATTTGAAATACTATCATTAGTAATTCATATGGCTATATCGATCGTGGTGATATTATAAAATATTATATCAAAATTCATCTAAAGAGTGGCATTGAAAATAAAATAATAATTAAAAAAGTCACATATTTTCCAATAAAAATTCCTAAAATATTCCAATATTCACATATTAAATTATTTTAAAAACATAAAATTGAACTCAATAATAACTCAATAATACTTCCAAACCATTATTATTTAATAAAAAACAATTCCATTTGTATATGAAATCAATCTTGAGCCAGGGAATCTACTACCACTACATATTGGTGAGTTATTATGACCTACTAGAAAAAAATAACTACATCACTTGTCATAGAGTTATATAACTAATATTAAAATAAGATAACTGTATAATTGGATTATTGTAGTATATATTATTATTTTAAGATAAATTAATTTCTATTTCAAAGTATTCTTTTTAACCTTAGTGTTTTATATAATAATATTATTTAAATTATCCACTTAATTTTGAGGATGAATCATCCCAGGCAATATCAAACCAACTACCAAGAATAATGTACGTCAAATTGAAATAATAAATGTAACCATAACATCAAAAAGCTCATGGTAATTATTTAGCATACATTAATATTTGAGGCCAACTATAAAATAATATACACCTAGAATATCAATATTATATAACTTTCTAAAATAATTTACTCCAAAATAATATGATTTAAAGCAATGGTTATAATTTTTTAAATATTCACAAATTTATGTTTTAGAGTTTTTATAATTTTGAAAATATTATCTATCTAATATAAAATTTATTCATAGTGTATATTTTTTTTAAAAAAAGGTTCTTATTATTACACTCATGTTTTATTCATACTCATTTTTCTTCATTCAATTTGGGTTAAAATTTACCTTTTTATAATTATTACACACCATCATTCCATACGGAAAACATTTGATAATATGGGATGTGTGAAAATATAATTAATGGATACAAGAAGAAAGTAATACCATTTATCCCTTTTGGAAAACATGAAAACCCATATGGAAGCATGCCTTTTCAGAAAACAATATATGAACTCAAATAACAATGTAACTACTAATTAAAAAACCTTATTGAAAAATGTTTTCCATAAATCATATTTGGGATATAAAATAATAAAATTCTCAACTAATATAGTTCTTTGAAAAATGATAAAAACTCATGAAAACCTTTCTCTTTTAAAGCAATTATTTCCTCTTTAAAAAATTATAAACCATCCTTTAAATCATCAATCCATTTTGTTTCCTTTTAAAATCAATTTCCCTAAAATATCATTTGATATAATTTGATAACCTTTAGGTATCTTGTTGAATTATCTATTTAATCACACATAAAATAACCCTTAAAATGGAATAACTATAAAATTTAATTTCAATATATCTATTAAGTGTAACATTTAGTTGTTTAACTATGTCAAATAACCCAATTAATTTGAGAGCTATCTTAGGCTCATCTATCATCAAATCTATATCGGGCTAACCTAACATCATATAAAAATTACAAGCACTATATTATATTAAAAAACATAAAATATTTCATTTCCAAAATAAAACTCATGAAATTGGCCATTAGATCACCTAAAGAAGAGAATAATAATTTATCTCATGAAAATAAGAACAAATAGCCTTAATTAATGATTTTCTTAATTACATGAAAATGTAAAAATTTATTTTAAAAATAATCGAAATATGTAATTGTTAATTGAAAATGAATGACCATTATGATAGTGGGTAAATGTTTTCATGTCAAATATGTTAAATAACATTTTCTCACTTATTCTAATGGAAGTAAAACGCGACTAGTACAAAAAATGATGAAATCATTACTATTAAAACCATTATAAAGAAGGTAAAAAAGTTGGAAATTACCATTAAAAATAAATTAATAATAAATAGGAATATTTTTTAATGCATTTAAAATAAAAATGATATTTTCGATAAAGTGTCTAAAACAATTAAAATAATGGTTTAATGAACAAATCCATATAAGTTTATCAGATTTTGAATCAAATGAACAATAAAGGATAGAAAATTATAAATTATTATTATGAAGATTAATTTTAGGAAATTAATGATAAAATAAAATAATATGATACTTTATAATACAGAAAGTATAAGAAAATATCTATTAAAAATGGAATAATTATCAATGGAAGGAAATTTAGATGATAAATCACTTAACTCGTGACTTCCAACTAACACATTTTAACATCATATATAATAAATTTATAATTTTTATACATCTATATAATGAAAATAGTTTTATATAATTTAATATATTCCATTCATTCACAACCTCATTTTACATATTTAAATACAATTCATTGTTAAAACCAATATTTAGGTTTTAATTATCAGGATCCCTATGAATGTTTTTATTTACCTATTTAATATTGTAATCAATTTTCCAAGCTTATTAATCTCTAGAATAATTGAAATTTAATAATTATTATGTTTATTCCATCATTATAGGTTTATAACCATCCATGTATTGTGGTATTGAAAAATAAAGCACATGATTTCATAGAGATGGTAGTTCGTATGTTAGCATGAATGAAAATTCCTTTTTCTAATAGGTGGAAATGAAATAAAGTATATAACATATGAATTTTAAATAATAAAAAAATATGTTATAAATGTTATATTTTTCATTATTTTCATTGTTATTACCATCAATTTGAGTAGGTATTGAAAAACGAATCACATCATTTTGTGGAAGTGGCAGTTCACACGTACGCATGAGGAACATTATCATTTTTTAGTTAAATCATATGAAGGTAGATAAAATATTATCATTAAATAATAATTAAAATTTCATAAATATAAAATAAATTCTATATTTCAATATTCATATGTATTTCTGTCAATCAAGGATGAAAAATAGATTTTTTTTCATAAATTTGGTAATCAACATGTACACATGAGCAAGGTTTTCATTTACCATATCATAGATATAACGTGGAAAAAGGTTTTTACCTAATCATAATAAAAATTTATTATATCAAATAAATTGTTTTAATTTGGGTATAGTGGATATAAGATATTATAAAGAGGTCAAAGAGAAGTGTACATTAAATTATTGGGTTAAGACTTATACATCCCCCTTCAGTATCTCTTATTAGCATTCACATTAATCCTTCTATGATAAATATTTTGATGATTCAAGGATCTAGGGTAGTTGGTTATTATATGTGGGTTGTGCTCGGTAAATAATTATAGAGATTTAGTGTTTAATGTGCATGGATAACTAAGGATAGGATGATTTCTTTTATAGGTGAGAGGAGTGGGACCCTTGTAATTATTCAATATTTTATAATAATATAAAATATATATTTTTGGGATTTTTGAACAAATAGAACCGAATTTATAATATTAGATATATAAAGGTAGTAATACCCTCAACCAACCATTTTAGATATGCTTTGGAGATAATTAAATCTTTTTCCTTTTATTTGACCATCTCGTTTTCACTTTGTACCCATACTCCTGTAACAAAATTTTCACCAAGGTAATTAATTTGAATTTAGAAATAATAAATGGGAAATTATATTAAATTATTTACATGATGATTTAAAAGTTATAATCCATTATATGTGACTCAATTTCTAAAAGAGGTAGAAATTAAATTTAATAAAAATTTGAAAAAAAGAAACCAATTTTTTAGGAAGATAATAATTTTAGTCATAAAAATGATTTTTCAACTTATTGAATATTATTTATAATAATGTATCTAATTAGATAAAAAATAAACATATTAAAGTTTTAGGAAATTATTATAATTAATAACAAGAATATATATTTTTTACCACTCAATTAAATGCAATGATCCAAAATGGGTTTTTAACATGATAAAATTAATTTTAGTTCCAAAATGTCCATAATGAGTTATCAAATTAAATATAGTATTTTTAATGATTTATTTGACTCACATAAACTAATATTTGGTAGAAATAAAAGGTGTTAAATTTTTTAATCCAATCATAGACCATGATGATATCATAAATGATAAAGTATATGAAAAATCAATATCTTCACTATTCACACTAAAATATTCATTTTTAGAAAAAAACCAATTCAAAAATGTCTTTATAATACTATGATATAAAAAATTAATCTATTTTTACCAAATTAAAGTATTAATATTTTTTAAAAATTTATATTTATATCCAATAAAAAATAAATAAATGTATTTTTAGAAAATACATATTTTTGATGTAAGAAATGAATTTATTCACATTCCTTTCCTAGTGAAAATAATTATATGTTTCATATAAAATTATATTTAATATTATTTAAGTTATTTCATTTAAATAATTAATCAATATATTTAGTTTAATTTAGTGATATAAAAATATATTTAACACATATGAAATATTTTATAAATAATATATTTGTTTACCTTCAAATGATTTTATCTTAATTAATCAAAAATTGGCATTCAATGTATGAATTATTATTCATTATTTTTTTATAAGGAATATATTTTACATTAATTTAAATATTTAAATATTATAAATGTTCATTTTAAATTATATATAAAATATATAGAGAATAATATTTTATAGAGAAATGACCTTTTAGACAATAAATTTTTTGATCCATATTTTATTTTGTTCATATGGCTTAAAATTGAGATATTATTTCATTAGAACAAATATATAAATTTTTATTTTCAAAAAAATTCAACATATATATCATAATTTAAGTATACTTATTAAATCCGTCTGATATAATGATATGGTTATAATAGTTATTTTTAAATAATGATGTTGTAGTTCATCTAGTCTCACTATTATAAATGCTACAAAATATAATGAATATTAGTCATATAACAAAAATATAAACTAACACCACGGGGTGTTATATTACCCCTAATGAAATTGAATCATTTCAATTTTAATTATTGTCAAATAAATAAGGGATTAAAACATTAATAGAATCAATTTTGTTGTATTTGAAATAAGAATACATAACTTTTAATAAGTATTGATTATATTTTATTTTTATTTGAAATTTAATGTCTAGGATTAGAATTAGTAACATATGATTTCCAGAATAATTTATAAAGTGTGAATTAACCAAAATGATACTCATATTAATGATGTCTTTCAAAAAGAATATATTTATTTTCAAGTGATTTTTTTTCAAATAAGACTCAATATATTTATCTTATGTTTTCATGGTGACATAATTTACTATTATGATAAACGATAATAGAAAAATAAATTATTTCAATACAAGATTTCAGGAATTGGTTGTGTTTTTTGAAGTTTTACACCATTACCTCAACTCATTTTCTAAATGATAAATGATTAATTTTTTCATGGATGAAGAAAAAAACTAACATTTAATGGATCATAAAATCTATAAAAGGATGAACATTTATTTCTGAAATTTATATTTATTTAAAATTTTTTTTTATCATTTTCACTAATACCAATGAACCACTAATTAGAAGAATATCTAAATGTCCTAAATATCAAAAATAATATTTAAATTTCATCTTAATTCATTACATATATAATTGTCCATAATTTTTTTCAAAATATGATGGAAAAAACATTAAAACAGATGACTATAAATATTTGATCAAATTTACTTCTAATATTAACCTATAATTTATATATATACATCTTTAATTTACCAAAAATTAACCTACGATGAATTTATATTCCATATTCATATATTTTCAAAATTATAATAATTTATTCATAAATAAATCTAATTTCCCTAAAGCCACAATAAAACCATTTATGGATCAAAATGATTACTCCATATTTATTGATCAAATTAATTCACATAATTTTATTAATTTTACATTTAACTTAATTAAAAAATGATCCAAAAATAAAGTAGAACACTTTATTTAATTAACCATAATTACCTTAAAATTAAACAATGTATCAAACCATATGGTTATTTAAACATTTTATACCCAACATCAAATCATTATTCATAAATATCATTAATTTTATATAATATGTAAAACTAAGGATAACATATAACACGAACAATTATTTTCTTAAAACCTAAAAAATGTCACCCAAAATATAATTAATGATATTAAAAATCTATAAATGAAATTACAAAATGTGTATATAAACCATTAAAATTAAGATCCATCATTGAATTGTTAACCGGGGCAGGCAACTAAAACTATTAAAATATCATCATTTCAATCATCCGAACCAATAAATTTATAGGATAAGTTTATCAAATAACACATATAATACATAATACACATTCAACCAATAGATATATTATTTATTAAAAAATTATAAATTTCATACATTTCAAGGTTATTTTTAGTTTTAATTTTTATAGAATTAGGAAAATATTAAATAAGTAAAAGTATTCTAGTACATTGAGTAGATTTTTTCACTAAAACATGATCAATTTTTTAGAACCAATTTCATTTTTAATGTTATTTATTTATTCCCGATGTTTCACCATTGACACTACTACAAATCATAATCCACCTTATACCCTATAAAAAAATTTAAACAATTTGAAAATAAAAAAAATCTTATGAAGAGATATAAATTTAAAGGAAACCCAATAGTCTCTTTTTAAAAACCTCAAAATCCCTAAATAATTTAACCTTTTAAAAAATAATTTTAAGATCAGATAATCATTTAATTATTCATTAAAGCTAATCTATTACATGTTTCTTTATAGAGAATATATTTTAGAAAGAATGAAATAAATTGAATTAATATTATAATTATAGCATCCCTCCATGGATAACACTTAACATTTCCGAAGACTATTGAAATAGGACCTCAAGAGAATCTCCCCACATGATAGAGGTTGTCAAAAATGTTTCGAGGGTATATGATGCATTTTTTGGGATACTATTACCTCATTTATCTTTATATGCATAGTAGTAAACAATTTATAATAATTAGAGGAAGCGTAAATATAATCACACAGTAGCAGAAGTAAATAAATAATAAGAATGACATAAACAAAAAAATAGGTGATTCTAAAATACCATAATATATAGGAAAGGTGTTAATGATGTTATATGTATACATAATTGAGAGTTTTTGGTAACATGGGTACAATAATATACTATAGGCTATACAAAACTAAAAAATGTCAGAAAATTGCTACACATCATCTCACGTATAGGATCGGTCCCCTACCCCAAAACTCCCACCCAAGAGGTAATTAAATCAAACATCATAAGAAAAAAAAGTCATGTTATCCATACTTGTGAACATAACACCTACTCTGGTATCAATTGTCTCCCGAACAGGGTGTGAGATATAATCTCACTAGGCCATCACCCAGGGTGTCTAGAACTTTCCATTTTAAGAAATAGATAAAGATAGTGTTCTCTATATAATAAAAGTGGAGTAGTAAATAAATAAAAAAACTTTATCTGGAATGGGTTCCTCAATGGAAGCACATATCGTACCCCCTACTTAGGCCTAATATGGATATATGATATTTATTAATTGTTGAAGGCATAATATGTATAGAAGGGTAAAAGTAAACAAGGACATCCTAGAGAAAAAATGTGGGTGAGCCCCCAACCTTGGGCATTGGAATTGGGATTCATTTTCAATCTCACCAACCATGTGAACTCAAAATAAATAATAATAAGAAAAGATCCATCACTTATGAAAATAGAAATCAAGAAATCCATTAATTCTAAGGTAGAGTACGTGCCCATCCATGATGATCTAAGTGGAATCCCAGGTGTCCCAACATAACATCCACTATTACCCAATACCTCCGAGTTCATCCAAGATGACCCATCTGACATCACTTGTATCACTGAATGAATGATTACTCTATGTTTGTACCAAGTTTCTAACATATGGGACTAGATATCAACCAAGGCATGACCTAGCCTTCTTTCTAATATATATGTCAGTGGTTCCTCCCCTATGGAGATGGCACCAGTCACAAGCATAAGAGAAACCTTAGGGCTATCTTATACCGTCTAAGACAAGGAATCACACCTGGCGTGTCAAGTAGTAACCAACTAGGCATGATGATTTATTCCATGGAATCCATAAATTTATTCCAATATTCTCTTATAACCCTTCTCACATGAGCCACATCAAACAAGGAACATCATAAGCAAGAAATATATTCATAATTAAATGATGAAAAAAATATTATTTCAATATCACATGCTCACTAGATAAAGAATATATGAAATTAAGTCTATAAAACAATTTCCAAATTTATTTGTAAGGCACAAACCATTGATTAATATTAAATCATGGACATGAAGAACAGTCAACAAGGCATTCCATATAAATAATGACATTTCATCACATGAATTAACCTACTTCTACCCAATGTGTATGCCAATGAATAGAATTTAATTCAATACATTTTAACAGGTCATAAGCATTAATACTTTCCCTTTTATATTTATATAACAACATATAATTATTGACTTCCCAGAAATCCCAATCAATCAATGTTGGTCAAGAAATTCATTTAAATTAATACAATTAAAATATGTCACAACTAAATACACAACAAATTCATAGAATTTATTTAATAAATTTAATATATCAATATGAAAGGTATTAAAATAAAATGAAATTTGTCATTAAAATTAAATTTTAATGGAGATGAAAATGAATAATTAGGTGTGAACATTTAAATATAATGTTAGAATCTTGAAGTCCTAGTGCTAACACACAGTTCACAATTCATATTAACTCAACTTATAAATTTTTTTCTTTCAATAATTGTGAAACTCTATAACAAATGGGGGGTGGGGGTCACTATTTAATGAAGTGGAAAAAGTCCATTAATTAAAGGCACACCCAATTGGTTGACCTATTTAAAGATAACACAACATGAAGAGGATTTTCCAAATTGTATATCCTTATAATAAACATCAAACTATTTTTATCAATTTAATGTTCTATAAGAAATTATTATTGAAAGGTTTTGGTGAGATAAATAATTAATAAAAATATAAAATGTGATAAATTGATAAGAAAAATCATAGAAACACTACCTCTCCATTTTAGTAAACCAATCGTCGGATAACACGCCTTGGTTGAACCTAAAACAAGATAAATCAAAGGATTTTCTCAAACCATGAAAATAGGGGAAATGTAAATTCTACAAAAATATAAATATAGATAGAGGATGAACAATGTAATGTTTTATTGAATAAGGTAGATCCTTCCAAGAAGGAATTGTTGTGTCTAATGGTGAAATAATTAGAGGTGAAATGAGAGATAAAGATTAAAAAACCATGTAGGTGAGAAGGGTGGATCAGGCCCCTGGAGGAATAGGGGAACCCACTAGAAAGAGTGGGGAAGAAAAGAAACAGTTGAAATATAATTTAATTAATGATATTTTAGTGTTTTAACCCACATAGGAGGGGTAGAATAGTTTGGTCGCACAATTGGAAAAAATATGCACCAATCGTGTGACAATTCACTGTCAAAAAATTGCAGGTGGCCCTATGGATATATGTCTCAGGTCATATGGTTGTCAACAAACTATGTCACCCTCTGCATCCCACTATTTATTACCTCACAGTTTAGTGAATCTGTTTAGGTTGGCCTTCACTATATCCTCTAAACATTACATCTAAGTATGTGACCTCCCATTTGGGGGATTACAACCTCAAATGTGCCATAGAAACATCTTGAACATCCTTTAAACTCTGAATCATTAATATTATGCTTATTAAAAAATTAATCCAAGAATATAATTAGTCCATTAATGTTGATAAAGCAGGGATGTTACAACCTCCCCTCCTTAAAATAAATCATCCTATAGGTTCCCTTCTGAGGGTGGTAGAATGTAGTATGAGAAATGATTCATCCACAAAAAACATACATCAGTCTCCCACTACCTAGTCATTTCTTTTTAACATCTATTCTTATATATTACCCAACCCCAAGGTAACTAACCTACCTTTGTGAACCAGTGTATTACGACCAACTATACGAATTGTGTAGTCCTTGAAGGATGCTCTCACTTCCATCTCAATAACATCAGGATAAAATGAATGGTATGGGTGTAGATTATATTTTTATAGCTGATATATTTGGATGAATTATTATATGGAATGATACAGATGTGGTAAAAAAATACGATAGGCTACCGACCCATTTTTGTCCACTTTATCAAAGGGTCTAACATAATAAGGAAAAAATGTTCTCTATCACTTAATTATTTTATGATGAAATCTAGGTGAAACACATATAAATACCATACGTCCCACCTCAAATTCAAGAGGTATATAGTGATGATTTGTATAAGAATACTACCTAGACCGAGCTGTATCCATATTCTTCTAAATCACCTAAAAATGATCTGATGTTTCTTGAATGGTAAAAGACCCAAGAAATCTGCTTCACTAACTTCAATATAGTATAGTGGTGAATAGAATGGTCTACCATAGAGGGAATCATACTAATCAATTTTAATTGTTACCTAAATTATGTTATTTTAGGAAAACTCATCCATAGGAATATTCTTTTCAAAAAAATGTCCAAAATAAATTATATAAGCTCGATGCATATCATCTAACATCCAAATTGTATTTTGGAATTTCCCATTATTTTGTGAGTGATATTAATTAATCATGACACTTGAGAACCTTTTTAATTCTACAACCCTTTCTCGAACCATGATGTGAACTAGGTGTCACAGTCTGAAATTAAGGCATATGGTACACCATGAAGTCCAACTATCTCACGAATGTGAATCCAATAAAACTCATTAATAGAGTAGGTCTCTCAAATTGGTAGGAAGTGTGAGACATTGGTCAACCTATCAATGATCACCCACAGCGCATCAGTATAATGATGATATCTCAGAATTCCTGTCAAAAAATCCATGGCGACATCATTCAAATTTCACTCAGGAATGGATAGAGGCTATAGAAGTCACGTAGGTCACTAGTGATCTTCTTTCACATAAATACTAGTGGAGAACTGGGTGATTAATCCAAATATATGCCTCTTCATATATGACCACCAATACTAATGATGCACATCTCTATAAATATTATTAATCCCATGGTGACCTTCTCAAATAGGGCCATGCGATTCCATCATCTTCTCTTACTGTATGTTTGAAGGCACCCATACATGGCCATAAAAGAGTATAGTATCTTGACCGTCAAAAATAAAACTAGGATGGGGTTTCCTCATGTGATACTCTCCCTCAGAATGAGTCACATAGATTCTCATAATTGGCATAAATTATCCCATTCCACAAGAGAGGATGTCACTACTAGAGATACTAATATTGGTTTCCCTTGTTGTTCTTAAACCTCTAAATATAACTTTGAAAATAAATACATCATTGTCAATTCAATTTTTCTCACCTAAATATCTCATGTTTGTCTTTTATGGATATGAAATATTTTATAGATTTACCCTTTATGGTGTATAAGAAATCTCAAATCCAAATGAATTCTGGTTTTACACACAGCAACACTGCCTCATCTTCATGTCCTGCTGAATAGATTTATATTTTAGGGATTTATGATTCATTTAAACAACGAATCAATTATAAAAAATAGAGTTCCTCCAATATCACAGGGAAAGAACATTGGAAGCTATCTCGAGGTCATGTGTAGGATAGTTTGGCTCTTTAGACCTCATCTGGAGAGATCCATACACCACAAATTGATCACCTTGTATTTGAACTATACCCATATCTATTCCGGAAGCATCATAGTAGACTGTATAAGATTTTACATTCATAGTAATAATTAAACATAGAGCCAATGTGAGTCCCCCTTTTAACTTTAGAAAATACTTTTCGAAATATGCAGACCATATTAACTACAAAACCTTCTTAATCAAGGTTATAAGAGGTGTTTCAAAGAAGGATATGTATTGAATGAAATTTTTATAATAACCGGAGAGTCCAATGAAGCTGTATATATCTTAAAAATCTTGGGATTCTCCCATGAATTGATGTTTCTCAAATTCTTTGGGTCAACTAATACACCTGCCTCAACTATTATTTGAACCACGAAGTGAACATTCCTATTCCAAAGGTAGCATTTAATGAGCTTCACATATATCAAATTTTCCCTCTGTGTACCCAGTATGATATCGAGATGGTTTTCATGGTTGTTTCTAGAGATCAAATACACTAATATGTCATATACAAAGACTGCCACAATGGAATCAAGATACAGGTGGAAAACATGATTCATCAGAGCCATGAACATTTTTGGAACATTAATCAAACAAAATGACATAACTATGTACTCATACAAGTCATAAAAACTCTGGAATATTGTACATGGTTTTTTCAATGGTCTCACATGAACTTGATGATATCCCGAACTCAAAAAGATCTATAAAAAAACTATGGATCCCCTAACCCGGTCGAAGAGGTCATCTATATAAGGAAGTGGATACCTATTCTGCACCATATGATTGTTGAGTCCAAGGAAATTCATTCAAAATATGAGAGTACAAAGTACCTAATGATGGAAAAATTTAGTGAACACCATGAAGTTGTGCTAGGTCTAATAAAACCCTTATCCCCTAAGAATTAAAGCTTCTTATTGAGTTCCCATAGCTTTGCAGTTTCCATCCTATAGAGTAATGGACACTGGTTCCTCAGTAATAATTAATTCTTTTATGAACTCAACCACTCTATTTTGAGGTAATATATAGAAACCATTGGGGGATATGCCCCTCAAATGATCCAAATATAGAGGTAATTATTCCTACTATATTCCATGATCACTCATAAAGTAACTCACTTACTGAGTTGTCACTCTGCCTATACTAGTATGCTTTGGTCTAGCTCGATATATATGTATATCCCATTATACCATGTGTTAATATCTACTAACCACAATTGAGGATAAGGACAATCGATGGTGATATAAATTCACATGGGAATGGTAAGGCACAAGCCAGTATATATCGAGAATGATGTTGAATCTGGTTTTCATGAAGACAAAGAATCATTAGAAGAAACAAAACCCAGCTATCTAAAGGGGAAATCCCAATACAAGAGAATGAATAATGTACTGAGTCATAGTGTCATGCTGAGATACATGACATTAAAAAACAACTAGATTACTACTTCAAGACTTCCCACGCTTGTAGAAGATATAAAAGACTGTGATTCACCTGTTTCAAAAAGAGAGGAAACTAAAGTAGTTTCTAAAATGATGATACCTCTAACAATAGATTGTCTTAGACTCTCCTCCTATGGCCTTGTCTGCACTTCATACATATGGATTGAACTGAATCCCTAAGATGCTTCTTGACTAGCATGAGGTAACCCATTGTGTTGATGTTGAAGATCTTGGGCCAAACTGTCTCATCCATTGCCACTACGAACTTAGCCCGACCAGCCCATAGAAGACCAAATCCCACCCTTATGTGGTTTCATAGATATTATACATGATAGAGGTGTTGGTATAGACCCCATATTATTTGTTGATGGAGTAAAATAACTACATAATCACTGATGAAGACCCTTCCTCCCACAAGCTCAGTACTCTATTAGGTTCCTCAAGAATTAAGGCTCTTTATGGCCTAACCTGTTACTTAGGTGATATAGTTTTGATTGATTAGAATGTGACAACTAGATGGAACCACCCCCAGGTGCACATTCACAAATTCACTTTCTACCTCAAGAAGATCCATCCCTTTATCGAAACTGAACTTCCCTAGATCATAAAATCAAATTATATAAGAATAATTCCATAATTTTTGAATTTTTAATGATCTCTATAGTGATATTCAAATGGAGTACATTCTCCCGCGAGGAGACAGCATATCCCAGATCATCCTAAAAAATGTCTCGCAAATATCTATTCATCATTTGTCAGAGATGGAGAGAAAAATGATTCCTACTAAAGAATTCATAACACCATGGAACTGTTATAGTTCCAAGATAATTTTGCATGAGGTTTCAAACTTGATCCACTATCAGTGTATGTGGGATGAAATAATCATTTGATGATATATAGATGTATTCCCAACCATTTCTCAGTAATGATCTGACAGAGATATGATGTCCTAGTAATTCCTAGCAGATTCGCGTAACATATATGTGGAGATCATAATCCTCCCTTATAGAGGCTTATAAAGATTGAAAAATATAGAAAAAATAGATTCCAACCAAAGCTCTATAGCATGGGGACATCCATATCCAATGAATATGGGAGGATGTTATTATTGAACTCTCATGTTAGCTCGGCTATAGTTATGGAAGGTCTGGGAGCACCCGAAAAGGACTACATAAACTAGAGAAAACTATCCCTAAACATAGTATCAATGCTAAGTGAAATATTAGTAGGAGGTTCTTGAGGAGGAACTATAGGAGGTATAACAGTTGTTCTAGGGACCACCACCTCCAAAGCATTCTAATAACTAATTGTGGCATCAAACAGAAAGATATAGTGGTAGAATAAGTCTAAAATTTCCATGTGTGCACAACATAGATAGAATTTAATAATTGATAGGGAAAGTAGATAAATAAATTGATTAAGAGAAAAGATATATGATATTCCCCTTAACGTAGCACAATGAAAAAACTGATTTTTGAGATAGGCTTAAATAGGATGTAAAGTATTCATGAGGATAATATAAAGGGAACTGAGACCCGACTTATAGCCAACTTCCAATGCCAAATGAAGGCCAAGTGTCATATTTATGTATCATATATGGTGGTCACATAATTTTAAAAGGCTAAATATTCTTTTAATCCATTTATTTATTTTAATTCATCTTAAATTGATTAAATTAGCTATATCACTATCTATGTTTATAAGGACTTATATAACTTATAAATTGAAATTGGGAATCGACGTAACCAAATTCATAAAATCACCCAATAAGAAAAATGGACAAAAATCCCTATATATAAACAAATAGTCACTTAAAGATATAACATTTAGGAATAATAGTGTACATATAAATTCCTGAAAATGAATTCAGAAAGACAAAGAGGGAATGCAAGTATGCATGACATTTAATTCCTATGGATCATACTATGATGCATTCCTTAATATGCTCTCGTATCATTGGGATGAAGTAATAAAACTATAATTTCAATAATATCAATATAACAACTTCATAACCATGTGTGTCACCCAATAGTTAAGTCATATCAACCATAAATGGAATAATCAATAACACAATTTCCTAACCTAGGTAATTTGGGTTTCCCCAATAAATTGATTTTCTATATCCAAGAAGATGGGCAATTAAATATTCGATTATTCGAATCTTCTATCAAAAAAAATGTAAGATAAAATGAAAATGATACTATGATAAAAAAATTGTACTATCCCTCCTCAGATTTCACTCAACAGTGCTCGGAGATAGATGCTAGATGACCTCAAGCACATCTCCCCGAATTCTAGAGTTTATCAACTAGTAGTGAGGGAATATAGAGTGTATGTTTAAAGGCTATTCCACTCATTGATCTTTGAATTCACACTGGTATAAAATTGATAATAAATTGCAAAAGTATAATGGCAATCAAATAATAATGAATGTAATGTAATAAAAATAAAAATATAAATAAACAACTGGCGGAAGATGAATAATAATAATAGATAAAAAATATTATATTGATGTAATATATCTATATAAAAATTGATACTAAATGGGAACATGGGTACAAGCATATATTTCATTCTATACAAAACTAAAAAAAGGCCAAAAACAACTAGACAACATATCAAACATAGAATTCAACCTCTTCCACCAAAATCCATCCAAATTATGAAATAAATAAAACATTTGAAGCAACACACTTCCCTTTATCCATACCAAATATCATAAACTCTACTTGTGTGAGAAATGATGCTAGATCAAGGTGTGATATGTAATCTCAGTAGGAATGGACCCAAAATTTCTATACCATTCCATTATCCAAAATAGATAATTACAGTTTTCTCTATATAATAATTTTATAGTAGTAAATAAATAAAATTACTATATCTTGGTCTATATTCCTAAACAGACACCCATCCTATACCACCTTCTTCGGACTAAGTCAAACATATGATATGGATTACCCATGGGAGGAATAATATGTATGCAATGGAAAAAGTAATCAATGAAATCCAATATGAAAAAAAGTGGGAAATCCCCTATTCATGGTATTTTTAATGTCGTTTCATTTTCCATGTCACCAACTAAGTTAAATCATAATTAATAATATTGACAAGTGATGCATCACATATGAAATGATTAATAATGAAATTCATCAAGTAAATGGTGGAGTCTGAGCCCATCCAAGGATATCTAAGATGAATCCTTAGTGATACTATGGTACATCAAATATAACCCAATACCACTGTGTCCATTTGAGCTAACCCGTCTAGTGTCCGTTATATCACTCTAGGAATGGTGAATCTTAGTCAATATGAATTATCTCACATAGGGGACTAGGTATCATCCAGGACATGGAATCACCATCTTTCCAGTGGATTTATCCAAATTTTCTCTCATAGAGAACTAGAATCACTCAAGAGTTTATGTAAACCCTCATGGAGAGAATGCACCTAGAAATCCAACACATTTCTCCAAGTGCACTGAGTAGTAACCAATAGAGAATGGTGTTTCCACCCATGGAATCCTTATATAGGGACCATTGTTCTCTATCGGCCTCTATAATGTTAGCTACATCAAACAAGGAACTTCTTAAGTAAAGAATATAATCGATATTACATTCCAAAAAATAGAATCTCAATATTAAATTCTCAACATCTAATCAAACAATGAAATTAAATCCAAAAAATAGAAGAACTTAATAGAAAGGAATAAGACATTAAATAAGATAAAAGTATGGGCATGTTGCTTAAGAAATAAAGAATATCATATATACAACTACATCCAATAATTGGAATTACCGTATTTCAAGAAAATGATCTTAAAAACCATATCATATAATTCAAGCCACTATAACAAAGAATAATCATTTTTTAGTTATTCTATACTTGTATCAAACCCCATGTCATTTTTAACATGTCAAAATCTCGAGCTATCTAGATTAGAAAACCATGCCACTTCAATTCAAGATATTATAATATGGAACCACTATAAGATATACCAAGGCATAACATATAAGTAAGAAATGTAAAATTTTAATAATAAAGGTATTCCATTATCATACAATTGGTGATTAAAATGAAAAGAAATTACTGATCAAAATGAAGCATCTAGTCTAAAAATTTAAAATTAATGCTTGAAACATGAATCCATAGGCCATACAAATGGTTCAAAAATAATATTAACACAAAATATCAATTTGGGTCTTCAATTAAGTTGAAACTCTTTCAAAGGGGATGGGGGAGGGGGTGGGGGTGGGGATTACCATTTAATGAAATGGAAAAAATACCATTAAATGAAGTCACACACAAGGGGTTATCAATGACAAGTTGAACACCCCAAAATGTGATTTCTTTTCATTGTATATTCTTATAAGACACATGAAAACATTTTGATTAATTTAACATGAATGAATGATGATTAACTTGAAACTTATGTAGTGTGGAATAACTGTGAAATATAAAACATGAAAAAATGGTGGGAAAATTACTGACACCATACCCTAATGTCGTAGTACTCCACTCATGCGATAAAAATCATCGATTCAACCTAATGACAGAGAAAACAAAGGATTTAAAAAAACCCAAAATAGGGAAGAAGTCTACCAACCACAAATAGTGATACAGATACAAGAGGAACCCAAAAACATTGGAGTTTGGAATGTAGAGCCAAGAAAGATGGTTCAATTGCTTTTGATGATGATGATATTGGTGGAGAAATAAGTGGGATATATCAAAACCCCATGGAGTTGAGGAGGGGAGATCATGCATATAGGGGAATAAGAGATCCTGATGGAATTATAGGGGGAACAAATAAAGGGGTGAAATAAAATTTCATGATGTCTAATTAAGTTTTTCCACCCACACATGAGGGTTCTTGTGGTTTGGCCCCACAATTGGCCAGACTAAGTTCCAACTATGTGAGACCTCACTGTCCAAAAATTGTATGTGGTTGCATGACCCTATGACTTTAGCTGAATAGTTAAAGTTAAACCATGGAGCCCTTTTCAAAACTCTATCTACTACTACATAATTTAAATAAGTTGTGATGATTGTGCAACATGGTTTCTTGTAACCATGTGGCATAGTCAATCACCTAATATTTTGGGTTTTTAGACATTTAATTAGCCCAGAACACACTATCATCATCCTTCAACCTCACATGAATTATTACTAGGGTCTTCTCATGGAATTAATCCAACAATTCTAATGGTTCGTATCTTTAGGTAATATTGGGATGTTACAAAAATTAATTGAGGAAAAATAATAACTCTTGAAAAAACATTTCCCTTAAAGACAAACCATTCACTGTAAAATTAATAAACCTCCATATGAATCAGAAATCCTTTGTATTTCCATTTTAACTACATATAATTCCATCAAAACAAATTTATAGAATTATAAAACCATGTATGTATATTGTGAAATTGTTTATACACCCACACTTAAACAGTAACAACCATCAAAGTCAATTCCAAAACATCTCTTAGAAGTAACATCCATCAAGTAACCACCACCACATTACCCAATGTCTTAAAGATCTATATCAAAATCACCATACATTATAAATAAATCTTACCTATCTCATTTGCATATAAAAAATCCAGGATCCAAATCATGATAAAAACCTATAAAATCATGTATTTACATAATAAAGATTATAAAATTTTTCATTAAACCCCATAAGCACAACCAGTATATGTATTCTCATAAAAATAACCAAAAATGTCTGTTTCTATTAAATACATTTATAAACACCCTGAAAAAATGAATATGATATTTTTAGAAAACGATTTGATACTTATATAAGAATATCTACAATTAATAATGGCTATGATTGTTGGAAAATTAGTTCATTTTGTACACATGAAAAAAATAATTTCTCACCTTTAGAAATGAATTTAAAAAAATTAATGGTAAGAAAATATTGGAAATATTATTTTTATAGCCATTATAAATAATTTAAAATTTAGTTTAATATTAACATTAATAATCTTTGATTTAGATATAAGAAATTTCTTGTGTCATTTAAATGAACATGGAAATAATTGAGGAGGACATGAAAACATTTAAAATAATGTTTCAATGATGTTTCCCTCGAGTATATGGTAAATTTTAAAGAAAAAGAAAATAAAAGGAAATAAAATGAATATTATTTTTCAAAAACCCATTTTTAATAAATTGATTATATAATACATCTAAGTGAAAAACTATACACCACAGAAAGGAAAAAATTAGGTAAAAAATACATAAGTCTGATAGAAAGAAAATTGATACGGTCAATCTCTTACCTCATGAAATCAAATTAGTTGAAAATATTTAAAGGTCCTATATAATACATTTAGACCTATTTTAAATCCATATAAAAAATTGTATCTAACATAATAGATTCCATTCACTCACATCTACTTTATACCCATTTAGATATAATTTAATTAATTAATAAACTTGTATATTTTAATTGTTCTATTTCCTATGAATGTTTTGATTTTGATATTTTGGTACATGAACCACAGTCATGATTTAATCATCTTTACAATAAAAAACTTTTTATAATTATAATTTCTCTGAAATATATATTATTTTTACAACCACAAAATTAAGGTGACCATGAAAAATGAAGCACATCGTTCCTTGGTGATGGTCATACATACATCCACATGAACAAAATTTTCAATTTTTTACAGGGTAGAAAGTATATATATCAGATAATATTTTAATTTTAATAAATAAAATGTATTTTAAAATATTCATATCTATTGTTTACTTCCATCCTTATGTCCATACATTTGAAGTTGTAAAAAAAATGAATCCATTCAATTTGTGGAGGTGTTTGTTTACATGCATACACGAGCAACATTGTTATTTTCCAATGAATGGAAAAGTAGGAAGTTAGATATTATATTTTAATTATAAAATCATAATATTTTCATTAATATTATATAAATATTCATTATAAACATCCATTTAAGGTGGTTATAAAATCAAAATAGAATGCTTCATGGATGCAATTATCCACACATACACATGGGTGATTTTTTAGTTCACAATATACAGAAAAGGGGATAGAAATAGGTTATTCCATGATAATAATAACATTCCAATATAGTCAATATACTTATTTTATTATTTTATAGTTTTTATAAAAATTTATAATAATTCAGGAGAATAAATAAACATGAAATAAATTGGTTAAGACTTAGACATCCTCATTAGATGCCTTCTATTAGCATACCTATTGTGATTTATATGATTGGTATTTTGGTGAGACCAGTACATGTAACACATGGGTAGGAGATTTGGGAATGTATTTTGGAAGATATATATTGATATAGAGTGTTCAATATTTGTACATAATTGAGGAGATGAGGTTTCCTTATTTAAGTGAGCATAGTGACACTCTTGTAATTATTCAATGTTTTAAAATAATATTAAGTTTATTTCATATCCATGTGGAATAATAGAAACCCGATATCAAATATAATATATTATATGTTTGAAATACACTCAGAAAACCATATTTAGGTATGTTTTGGATATATTCGGAGGCTTATCCTCTACTTTTAACCTCCCGTTAACCATTTTCACCCTTGCCATGTTGATATTTTTACCTAGTTAATAAATTTATATAAGAAAAATAAAAAATAAAAAATTAAATTTTTTTAACAAGATGATTCAAAATATAGAATACATTTTTTATATTTAAGGTGTCATATGTTTAATAGATTACTTTTAATTTATGTTCATTAATTCAAAAGAATTTTTTTTAAAAAAAAAATTGTTTTGAGCATAAAAAAAATGTTACAATTAAAATGTGAATATTATTTATTTTCATTAATTTAATTGGATTATAATTATTCAACATAATATTTTATGAAATATTCATGTGGAAAAATTATCATTTAACCATAGAAGAAAATTATTATTATATATAAAAAAATAGTTTTTTAAATAAAATAAAATATATATTTAGTTGTAAAAAAAATTTAATGGGTTTTTGAATTCAATAAAATAGTTTTATGTACCTTATTTCACTTCTAAAATTTATATTTTATTTATCTAATGTTTTTATAAATATTTAATTCAATCTTACAAAATTATGATGTTATAGATAAATTTAGTATTCGAAGATGTTTTAATTTAACTATTCAACCAAATATCAATATTATCATACAAATACAAAAATAACCATATTATTATTTATATATTATAATATTAAAAATTAATAATAATTTATAAAATAAATCTTTTTAATGTTGAAAAATTATTAAATCCAAACACAATACATATAAAACCCATTTTTAGTAAAAATGTATTTTTGAAGCATTAAATTAATATATTTTAATTATTTTTATATTGACAACCATTAGATGATTAATAATTTATTTTATTGAAAATATTTTCAATAAAATTGAATAAAATCATTAATCAATATGGATTTATATTATTTATAAATATAAAAATACATTTCACATAGAAATACTATTTTATAAAAAGAATTACATTTTTATATCAAAGGATTTTATTTTCATTTTTAAAAAATTGATAGTCAATGTATGGATTATTAGTAATTAATTTCAAAAAATATAAGAAAATTTTTAAATAAAATTTAGTCACTAAATAATATAGGATTATATTTTAAAAGAATCCAATTATATATAATTAAATCATTCTTTTATAGAAAAATTGCCTTTTAAAACACTAACTGTTAATAAAATCATATGATTTAACTGATATCATTCAAATGTGTGTTCTTGTTTCCATGTAATTAATCAATAAATTTTTATTAGGATAAATTTTCTACATGTATATCATATTTTAATTACTCATATTCAAACACTACAATAACAATACTTTTTTTTAATTGTCAAATTTAAATAGTAACATTTTATTAGTTTAAGAAGAGTGTTGCATTTGACACATGATATTGAAAATAGTATTAATTTATTGTAATACAAAGTAAATAGTATGGTTTTACAAAAATATATCCTAACCACTAAAATGAATTTAAAAATGAAAATAAAATTGTGAAACATGTCCTTACACAGAATTTATTACAAAGATCAACACTAAATCCCATAGTATTTCACTCATCCAAAATGATGAATTATGTTTAATTATACTATAACTTTCTCATTAATACCATTAATCATCATTCTGAATTTTGAAAATTATTATATATATCAATATGCAATAATATATATTCCAATATTCTAACATCTGTAATCTCCATCAAATCTAAAACATGGAAGAAGGAAGATGAAAACATAATATAGAAAAAAAATATTTTTCTTTAAAAAGTGAATATGATTTATGAAATTTTATAGTGGTTATTTCAGCCAACCACGTATATGTTCTAAATAATATAAAACTTAAAATAAACCACTAATTAATTTTACATTGATGGGCCTATAAGATCAACAAAACATACTTTTAATTTCAAATTACATTATGCTTTTAAAAATTTCACGGTATTGTGATTTTATAACTTAGGATATATCCAACAATAATGGTGGTGGGTGAATCCAAATTGCATGACTTCTAAACAATTCATTGTTTTCCCCCTTATTTAAATTTTCATATATTTGGCTAATTGATAAGTTTTCTATTTTAACTCACCTTTTATTTTAATGCATTACTAATGAAATAATGTAATGATACAATTACACCATGGTCTATTACATATTTCACCTTTATACTAGGTGACTTTTTCCCTGGTGTGTGGTGGGTGTAATCCTAATCAGAAACAAAAACATTTTATTATCACTATGACATTTTGAATGGTTATATCCCTAGACCAATAATCCTTGCTTTGAAAATGTACAATATAAGATCTGACATCATATTAATTAGGTATAACAAATGACTTTCACCTCCTTGATTTATGATAAAAAATGAAGTCTCAAATCCCTCCATGAAAACATATATATGATATTCTTCCTCCACTTACAAAAATCAAAAAGGCTATACTGAACTACTTCATATGTTATAGTATATAGGATATCATAGATTGGATCTCTCACTTACACCTTCTTCGATGCTTGAGTTGATCATTATTATTAAAATATACATGTTGTTACTTTTCTTTAACTTTTTTATATACAATTGAGTATCACTAACATATATAGAATGAATTGACAATATAGGCATACTATGAGGCCTCTCCACCCTTTATTTGACTCCAAATCATATATAGATTATCGTATCACTAATTTTTTTTTCTTATTCTATATCATTTATATTAGATTGCATTGATATATTTTTTCCATATTTAATTATTGACAGATTTCATGATTTTGGGTGGTATACATCCTTTAAAATTCTCATATTTTATCCAAGTAAAACATATAATATAAATATACATTTTATTTATGATTTTTCATTCCATAAATTCATATCTATAATTGTAGTACATTTACATTCCTTTTAATTATATACAATATAACTTTATTTATAATCAACAAAGACATTGAACCATGTAGTAAGTTATTCATAGTCCAGGTATTACCTTTTAGAGTTTATAATATCCCATTAGTATTCTGTTCAATATACACTCACAACATAGTTCCCACATTCATGGAAAGAAGACATTATCAAATGATTGATCAATCATTATTTCAATCATTTTTATAATATAGAATTTTAGTGAGATAATACACATGGGATAGAAGATAAATCATTCTTATACACCCTTTTCAATCAAATCCAAGGGGTTGAATCATGATTATATGGATAATTATTATAATTAGATTATTTATTAATTATATTGAACTATATAAATTAAAATTAGTCAAAATATTTCATTCTAGAAATCAACTAAAATATTTATATGTAATATAATCTTACAAAAAAACATAATCACTCAAAATTATTCATTTTACAATGTAATACCTTTTTAGGATTTTATATCAACATGTATCATTATATTTATATGTGAATCATATAGATATACCATTCCTTTTTCATCAAAACCTAATAATCCTTACAAAAAATAATTCATTCACCACTTTTTCAATCTGAAAAATTCATAAAAGAGTAATATATTATTACAGACCACACAAAATGACTTCAATTAAATTCATATTTTTATTAAGAAAATCACATCTCAAAACTCATTAACATGGGTTGTAGAATATCTATTATAGTAATTCCTATTGATCCTTACAAAGGTTCTAACTATTCCTTATAGAATGTCCAATATCATTTTCTCGGAATTCTTCTCAAAGACAATATTGAAAAGTAATTTAATAATCCATATAATGTTATTTTCTGGAATTAATCATAAGAAGTTTCACATTGAACCTTATATAGAATACAAGTTAACAAAATTATGGGCAATTTTAAATCTATGCTTCCAATTTCTAATTACTTAGCATATATGGAATAACCCTGAACATCTTCTTATCATGAAATTTACATTAAAAAACTAAAAAATGATTTCAAATACAATTCAATGATTACCTAAATAACACCCTGTATTAATATATCATAAAAATATTCGATGGTGTATTTTAATGAGTTTTCACTCACTCATCTCAACTTCTCCACCTTCATCCAAGTGTACATTCATCCAAATGATAATTTGAATATATAATAATAACATGTATGGATCTTTAAAAATAACTTTCAAAATATATTCACATACATAATATATATAATATCCGACACCCCATACCCATACACATGAATCAATTTCCAAAATCACATACTTTTCATACTAGATTTGTTACCACTTATAAATTAATTAACATATTCATCCTATAGATACCTAAATTAAAGAAAATATATCATTATATACATTCCCCAGAACTTTTAGGATTAGATATTTTGAGAATTAGAAAAAACATAATAAATAACATGTGTCGTCCCAAACGTTCGTCATTTTTCACAATATAAGAAACTACTAAATACATAATGATTTTTCAAATATCTCCAAAACATTATTATGCAAATTTATTCTTTATAAACATATAATTTTTAATAATTTTATTAACAACCAAGATAGGGGAATCCTAATATAGGGTGAACTTAATTTTAAAATATTTGAAACATATAAATGAAGTTGTCAAAAATTGAAGCATGTGATACATAATATTATATGAATAAATAATATGAACAATTTCATAATCAACTAAGACATATATAATACTATATATATGATCGTGAATAAATAATAAAAAACTAATACTTAGGGAATAAATTATGTTTCATTTCAATGAAGTTATGTTAAGTGATTATTCAAATACACAATAATGATATTAGGAGTGGTATACACCAAAACCAAACATTCTATTTCTCGTAAGACATATCGATGCATTGAGGGAATAAATATTTTCTAGGCCCACCTTTAACTTATTAATATCTAGTGAATTCACAAAAATAGTCATCAAGAAATCTAATGGTATTCCCTAAAGATCTTTTGGATAAAGAAACAATGATATTTTTATAATGAATAATATGGACTATTGAAAACAATCAACCATGTTATTAGTAAATAATTATCAAGAAAGTATATATATATTTACCCTATCAATAAAAGGGAAATGAATATTATAAACCATAGGAAAAAATATGTTCGATTGAAAAAAATACATAGTCAACATTATAATAGTCTTCCATAATAGAATATAATATATTAATTTCCTATAAATTTCCTCATGCCAGTAGAATAACATTTATTATAGGTGAACATAATCTAATAAAAATTATGTCAAATGTTATGTTCAAATTGTATAGATAAATGAGTATATATCTAAGCTAATATTGGAACAACATTATTATAAACCAAAATTAGAAATAAGGTGGATGGGTTTAGAATAACATATCCCAATCATAATAAATTAATCCTGGATGGATGTGGACATATTAGAACAATATTTATGACAAAGAATATATTAATGATACCACCGAAGAAAAGAACATAAATTGGATTGTTTTAGAACATGATTTTATTCCTTAAAAATATGAATATATATATATTAGTATAAATAGTGAAACATGTCCTTGAAAATAGCATAATGATTATCTTAATGGAATGGATATATGATGAAAAAATATATGAATGTGAAATAAAAAACCATATTTATTATTTTCAATAAACCATTTTTCAAAAATCACATTTCTAAAGGATTAGCAAAACATATTTTTGTATAAAAAATATTTATCCTATAGAAACCAAACTCTTGTATCCTTGAGTTGATGTTCACTTTTTATACTTTTATAATAAATACAGGATCACATCACAAAATATAGATCCATTTAGTTTTCATGCAGAACAAGATATATAAAATATTCCCATATTACATTTGAAATATAAAATAAATATCAAATAAAATAATTTATCCTCATTTATCTTATTCATAATATACATCATTATATGATAAAGAAATGCAATTAAACAAAAATGATCTAATATTCTCAATAATCGTTATATACAAATGAATCTATCACGAATCAATAAGGAATAATCATAATGTAAAAAACTAAAAATAGTTTTTATTGAATCAATATCAATAGAATCGACAGATAATAATATTTTTTTTAATATTTTGGATAATGATATCTTTTTTCTCAATTAAATAAACTATTAATACTACATTTCATTATCTCAGACATCATGATATCTATAGTATAAAATCATTATGCTTAGATATTTTAATCGATGGGTATACACCAAAAAACCATTTAGTTTAAAGAAATTATTTATCTCATGTGACATGTTTATGAATCAAGAGGCTATATATAACTCATCCCTAACAATCCTCACAAGCCCAATGCATTCATCATATATTTAATAATCAATTTAATTCATATATTATATTATTTATCAATAAATATATATATTAATTAAACGATACAAAATATCAAAATTTCCTAATAAATAAAATAAAAAATAATATAAACCACTATATATATATATTATACCATTTAGGAAATGATAATATCCATGATAAAATCATTATGGACATTTCATATATATTTATGGTCTAATAAAATATGATCTCAATAACTTGAATGTCTCAATAGAGAGTTAATAACCACACATATAATATGGTATCAATTTATCATAAATATAATTTCGTTAATAAATTCATATGTTTTCTAAAATAAAATAAAGTCAAATTGAAACATTAAAACAAGATTTATTTAATAATTTTTTATATATGAAACCATTAAAAATTGGCAGAAGAAGCTCAATATTGTATAATTTTTATAGTAGTTGGAATTTGTGTAAACATCAATTACATTAAACAAAATACTCCTCTTGATTTTTTTTTGTAATAAAATGTAGAAAAATTACATTTTTTGAAGACCTTATAAAGTTACATTTCATATTTTTTAAAAATTAAATTATAACACAAAATGTAGTTAATAAATATTTTGGATGAATAAAGAATACATTTTGAAAATATTTTTTTGTTATATAGACCTGGAAGAAAAATATACCCACTATAAAGAGGAATGGGATTTATTATCTATCTAAACATTTCATTATTTGATTAATGTTACAAAGAGAGAATATCATTGTGTATTATATGGAAACTCAATAAATAACATTATATAATAAAATATATGATAATTATGATGGATATAATGACATAATTATTCAGTGAAAATATGAACAGGCCAAAAAAAGATATTGTAAAATTAATCCTAACCATATTAATAATATTCAAATTAGAACACCATGAATGTGTAAGAGACTGGATCTTTATTTCAGGTATGGATATAGATGCCAGATGTTTTTTTTGAGAGAGAGTGGAGAATTAGGAACATTCATAAGTTCACGTCATGTACTTAAGATTACATGTCGTGTACCTAGCTTTTGTGGGTATCTATGTACTGGTCTTGTAATGGTCGAGTACATGGTCGTGTGAGGTGACCAGGAGATGACCTAAAGCGGGGGCAGGTTAAGGAATGTACACGGTGTGTACATTAAATGGAAAATCCCTATACTTTTCTTTTAACTTTTTAAATCAGACCAAGTTCACATATAATTCCTATAATTTCCTTCTTCTAACCTTGTCTCATCCATGAGTTACTGGGAGCGATGACTCTTCTTCGATCTATCATTCATTCTTCAAATCAAAAATCATCTGTTGCATTAGAATACCCTTGATGATTTCTTCTTTATTATAAATTCTATCCTCCTGATTTCTCTTCTTTCGTGAGATATTTGAGGTTGATCATTTTTTTTATGATTTTGTAGATCTACGATGTTCTAGGTCAATTCAAAGGCATAGGTTCAACTATATCGATCGTACAATGTCGAGTTTAGGTGGTTATTTTCCATTCTGTAGTTGTATTTGGATTATGTATACAAAAAGATCCAAATACCCTTGTTTAGGGTATTGTGAGTTTTTTAGATTTAACCATGTTTGATGCCTGCTATGTTTTGTTTTCTTGAGAAAGGGTTTTGATTATTATTTAGATTTATTACATTGTTTATGGATTTGTTTTCCCATGTTTGTTTAATAGTTGTCGTTGGGTCTAGAACTTCCAGTTAGGATGTTTCATTTCCATTCCTAGTGTAGTTAGGATGGAATTGATATTATATGAATTTCTTCTAATATGCATTGTAGCTACTTAGACATGTAGTAGAAGAGATTACCTTGGATGATGGATATCGTTTGATCATTATTGCATTACACAGGGTTGTGAGGACCATATGTTGCTAGACCAAAGGTGGAATTGATGTTGTGGGCTTCCCTGTGGTGTCTCTTATACTTTGTATGTTGCGAGAACATAGGTGGGTTGGATGGTGAGTGCTACCTCATAGTGTGCATAATATACCATTATGAGACCATAATGGGAATGGATGTTGAGTGCTTCCTCAGAGTGTCTATAGTATACTATTAAAGGACCTCATGAGGAATTAACGGTTAGTGCTTCCTTAGAGAGTATTTCTCTTCGTGAAACCAGAGGGGTTAGACATTGAGAACATTACAAGATGGTTTCTTGTGAATTATTGGTTGAATAATTAATAAATGTGGTTTTAATGTTGTTTGAATGGCAATATTGTTTACTTTTTAGTACTTCCTTGTTTATTACATCATTTTTCATATTACCTGGTTATATATTCACTAACAGTTAGGCACTGATCATTGGGTGGTTGCCTACTTGGATTCTTCTCACACCCTATTTGGGTCATGATTTTAGTCCCAAAAAGATTATATAAATGCAGGCATAGATAAGGTTAAGCACCCTTCATCATCAAATACTTGATTATTTTGGAGCAGGAGAGCATGGGACCAAGATGAGGCTTGAGATACTTCTAGAGTACACTTTTTTTCTTTGTATTTTGGTTTTGGGATATATTTACAGCACTGTGAATTGTTTGGTTGTTTTCCTAGATGTATGTGACATTTATCATTTATATATGTTCTCTAGTCATTTATTTACATTTGGTATTCTGCTGTTTACTTTCTGTATGGTATTATTGCTTCTGTTGTGGTATATTATCATTTTTATGCTATGTTACTCTACCAATGAGGATATAGATTCCCCAATATGACACCCAAGGACCTTGCTTCTAGTCAGCAACATATGGTGTTTTGGAAAATACACTTGATTCCATGTGACTAACTAGGTACGGGGCACCATTGGGTGGCACGAGGAATTGGAATGTTACAAAGTTGAATCAGAGGAGGATATTTTCTTCTATGTATTACTATCTGGAGCCTATAGATAGTGATAAGAAGAAATAGGTAGTTTGTAATAAGCTGTGCTCGGAGGTAGTAAACTAGTGTACCGGGAAAATCCAATATTCCTCAATTATTCCAATTTTATAGTTTTTCAATTGTTACTTTTGATTTGATTTCACCATTGGGTGATTCACATGCCTTGTTCTGTTATTTTTAATATCATTGAGGTTCTATTTCTATTACATCTCAATGAGATGAGGGTATTCCATCTCATGCATCATATGGGCACCAGCTTGAGATCACATGTCATGCATTATTGTCATGCCATTCCGGGTTAATAACTAATTTCATGATGTTAAGATAGATGTTGTGATAGATATGCATGTTATTGTCATATATTCCTTGATATAATACCTACTATTTGGTAGGATACAGGATTTTGTATTGTTTCATTTGGATGGATGAAAAATATTTGTCCCAAAGGTGTTATGGTCCCTCTTGGATAAAAATTTGGTGGATCATATCTAACTTTAACTGAATTCTGATATGATATCACATGAATATGATGAAAAGCATAGATTCGTGGGGATTTTAGGGCCCCAATGTTCATAATGTGTCACTTTAATGTTTGTCTTAGTGTTATATGTTGTTCCAGAGTAGTTTCTGAAGCATACTGTTTGGAGAAACCAACAATCCATGGTGTGTGATGATGAATACACGCCATGTATCCTTCTTTTAAGGAAGGAAGTGTTTTTATTAATTACATGCCATGTATTCCATGACTGTGTGACTGTTATTGTGGGGAGAGACACGGTTTTGGGAATTATTGGTTGGAACACAACGTGTGTGGGTAGTATATGTCGTTTTATAGAGACCATGTTTCTGGTCATGTGAAAAACAACACGTGTCAGGGAAATCCTTCTAGTACAAGTTGTGTCTGGAACAATCATATCGTGTTGTATGGATTGTGTATCCATCCATGTACCCAATGAAAAGGATGGATGAAAATTAATTGGTACACACCATGTGTATGGTGAGAACTCATTTTAGCGTCAATCAAAAGAGAACCATGTGGTTTAGCCATGTAGAGGAACTCGAGAAGTGGGGAAATAATTCAAGTACATGCCATGTTATAAGAAGAACAAGCCATGTGTATGGGGTGTTACCGGAGCAGGGTTGTAAAAAGTACATTCCCATGTAAAGACTAAATTTAACACTTCATATAGGGGTCAAACACGCTGGGTATACATGTTTTAAAAAACATGAATGTTTTCTTTCTCCTATACCCTTCCTGAACTTCTATGTTTCCTTTCATCATTATCTGGAACTAAGGTGTGTTCTTAACCTTGAAGAGTGAGGTCACCAATACATCCTCCAATTGTATGATATATATAGGGAAACAATTAGGCACTGGACATGGTAGATTAGGGGATACAAGAAGATCCTCCAATCATGCCTGTCTTGGAATGATCCATTATTCTAGATATAAGTTCCAATGAACAGTTCTGAGAAGGCTTCACGAGTATTATGAAGACCTTTCAGGGAGCACCGAATACTGCCCTATCTATGGAAGAGTTGACACTGGTTTTTTAGTAGCAGCACCTACCCACTTACTTAGTTGATAGATGTAGAGACCTAAAGCTTGATGTACATGGACATTACATTACTTTAGCGGAATACTTAATACATAACAAAAACAAACACACAAGGACCGTAATAGTTTAGTGTCTTTGGAAACATAGAACGTAATCTTCTAATCATGGTGAAAGATCTTCAACATCTCCCATAAAGATCTTCCACTTTTTGTTTCCTAACATAAAACCTTTCTTTTGATCCTGGGGGAAAATAAAACATAAAAAGGGTGAGCTCAAATGCTTAGTAAGGGTAAGCATGGATAAAATAAAACATACCATATACATTGGAACTTAAAAACATGAACATAATGTTTAAACATTAAAATCTTGAGCAACGACATAAAACATGGAAGTACGTAAGGAATAGATCATAATGGAACATAAACAATGATAAAATAGCATGGGAATAAAACATGTAATTGTGGAATCCATTAATTACATGTAATGATTTCCATAGTAGCCAAGGCATTGCTGCCAAGACCATCTTTGTGGACAATGTCCCATTCTGAATCGAGTTCACTCCTCGTTTCAGTCCTGTAACACTGAACTGGATTAACTTACCATTCCGGCCATGTCTATCTCATTAGATATAAAATTTTTACCCAATGCATTGGAGGGAGATATAGGTCCCACCCATCTGATAATGAAATCATTCTTACTTGTGCCACAAAATAAACATACATCATTCATAATAACCCAACGAATAAAATGGGTTTCATAAACATCATCCCATCATCACATAATCCATATAAAAAAATGGATATCATTTCATAATAAGAAAAGTGAAACCATGTAAATCATAGAGACATTACACTTGAAACATACACATATGAAATAATTTCATCTTAGATGGAAAATGGTTTTGATAAAACACTTGAAATGAAATCTTGAGGAAAATATCCTTTCTTCTTCAAAATCAATTTATTTTCAGAAAATGTCATTCAATTTTAAAAGAAAGAGATTTTTTTGAAAATTGTCATGAAATATTTTGGATGAAGCTTCATGAAAATAAGGCTTTATAAAACTGTAAAAATCCGTTCGTGCCGTATAAGTTAAAAAACATTCTTTTCGTACTTTTGCCGGAAAAGTCAAAACGTACCCCGAAATGTAAACAAAAGAAAGATTCCTTACATACCATGTAGTAAAAGTAAAAAATGTGTAAAAAGGACATTAAACATACATGAAACCATTTTTAGGAAACATGAACATGGATGATAACAATAATCCCAGTAAATAAATACGAATAAGCAATCTCGGATAAAACTGAGATTTGCAAAATTATCCCTTACCTTATGTCCGATATGCTTCGTATGTATCCGAACCTACTGTATAATGATTTAAATAATGTCATTGACTTATTACAGAATCATATTAATTGTTATGATATCATATATGGTTCACTTATGATTTTATATTACCCGTTCTTTTGTAAATTCCATGTTAAAGAGTGTTTTGGGTAAAATCGTTCCATTTGTCGTCCGTGTTTTGACTTTTAATTATTCATATGATTACTTAGATCACAATTAAATAATTCCAGAATATAAAACATGATTTATATATAATATATATTAATAATATACATATATATAATAGATCGATAAATGGAAAGAAATACACCGTTCATGGAGACGGTAGGCTGTACGTACGCATGAACGCTGTTTTCATTTCCTTATTGAGTTGAATGAAATTAAGTAGATGAAATACATATATACATAAATCCAGTAGCTTTATAATGTCATATATTTAATTATTATTGCTTATATATACATTATAATCATTCTTAACTGGTTAACATGGAGAATGAATCTCATCACGTCGTGGAGACGGTAGTCCGTACATACGCACGAGCGATGATATCGTTTCCAAAATTATGGAATTGAATTGGAGTGGATGATACAATATATCATAATCAGTATGATGTTATAATAACTATGTATAGTTATTCTTTACACCATTATACCCATCCATGTAAGGTGTTGGTGGAAAAACAGATTACACCACGGCATGGAGACGGTATTCCGTACGTACGCACGCGTGGTGATTTTGTTTTCTGTAGGATGGATAGAAGGTGAAATGGGTTTGTTTCATATTTATAATAAAAAATCAGTATATTAGTGATACTGATGTTATTAATTTATAATGAAACAACTAAAGAAGAAGAAGTTGAAGAAGAAATAAGCTTGAAAGAATCGGGAGAAGAAATTACCTCTTCTTCGATACGCCACTTTGAAACCTCCTCTTAGGGCACTAAGATTGGTATTTAAAGTAGAAAAAAACCTCTAGTATGTTTCTAGGGAAGTAGAGAAGTTAATTTGGCAGGGGTTGGACGAGCTTGAAGGCTCAAATTGGTGTGAGTAGGAGAGGGAGGAGGTGCCCTTTTATAAGGGAGGAGAGGGGCACCTTTGGAATTCTTAAAAATATTAATTTATAATAAATTTAACCCCACTTAAAAACCTCCAAAAATGACTCATATTCTAAGATTAGATGATATAGGGTTTTAATATCATCAACCAATCAAATTTAGAAATTTTTGGATTTTATTTTAAACATTATCATTTTGACTTATCCTTATTTAATCTATTTAAGTTTATTTGTGGTAATAAAATTCTAAATTTTAAATTATAACAAATAATTACTTATTTGTTGTGAATTTTCGATAATTGTTTACTTTATGACATTATAGACCATATAAATTTAAATTTAAAATTTTTAAATATTTTTGTGATTTTTAAAAAATTTTATAATATGTTATTTTTATAAAATAACAACAGTGTCAATTTTGACACTATTCATTTATTTGAATTTAAATAAAATATATACAGAATATATGTTCGAAATAAAAGATTAAATAGATTCATAAAAGGTCATATGTATCTATAAAATTAGTGGATCACATTAAATAGTTCACATAATATTTATTTTATTATTTTTAAAACCAATTATTTGGTTTATCTCTTAATAAAATAATTACTACAACATTTTTGTATAATTATTTAATATACTGATTTGTTGCATAAAAATTTAAAATAAAATCTTATGATAAAGATAAATCTATTAAATTTCACAATAATACTTTTACTCTAATTTATCATCTTAAAATCACAATATTTAAATTGTTATATTTATTAAATTATGATGGTGAAAACTTTGGCATAATTAAAATTAAAATAATACAAGTGTCATAATCACTTTTATAAGGATCCAAATGGTTATATACTAGGTAATGGGATGATTAAGGTGTATATATACACTACCAATAATTTTTGGTCAGGTTTGTGGGTCTTTTAATGGGTATCAATATTTCAATAAAAACTATATTACTTATTTTCCACTTAATAAATAATTTCTGTATCATTAATGTATCACCATTAATGACAATTATTTAATCCCTAAAAATTCAAAATAAATTATCATGATGTAGATAATTTTATTAGATTTCTTGAGACTATTCATTTTCGAAGTTTTATGATGTTTATCACCAAATTAAAATTATTATACTTATAATATTTAAGAGAGTGACATGTTGTCACTTTCTTTGGTTTTAATAATAATTAAATTATTTTCAAGGTCAAAAGTCCATAAAATGAATCCAATCCGACCCTTAGTTGATATGGGTTTACCTTTATCCATCAAATAGAATTTTGGCATGTGTTAGGGTAATTTTATAATATTATATTTACACTTAATTACCCGATTTACCTTTAACTAAGGTAAATAAAATTTACCATAGTTACTATTCATAATTACCAAAAATAAAAAGTACACTATTAACATAATTTGGACCCACGGATTCCAAATATTGAATCCATTTTTTCAAATTAAATACAAAAAAGGTGCAGAAATTAAATTAAAATTAATCCTGTTGTCGAATGAAAATGGGTTTTTGTTTAAAACATTGCAAAAGATTAAATTGATTTAACCTACGAATTCAATGTAAAATCAATGATAATGACATAAATTATATTAAATGGTAAAAATATATTCTATTTATTCTTTGAAACCATTCAATATTATAAGTTAACCATATAAATTATTATGATTAAAAAAGTTGTTTTTCATTAAAATATAGCATGTTTTTACTATTCATCAAAATATGAAAGTTACCAGAATAATACGAAAAATTTATCCAAAGTAAATTTTTATTTCTTGATTCCAAAGAAAAATTTTATTTTGTCAAATTAAACTTATAAACATTTCAAAAACTAGATTTAATGTGGGTGCACCATCAAAAGGCGGCAAAACTGCATTTTTTGAAAAATACTTATTTTACCTGAAAAAATTATTTTGTTCTTATACCATGTTCTAGAAAATGTGTAAGATGAATAATAATGTTATAAAATTCAAAATTTAGTTAATACTATTCATAACGGCTAGTTCATAATAATATTATAATAATATATCGTTGTTTAGTAAAACCCGATATTGCGTAGAACACATGCTATCGAGGAAGGTCGTGATTGCGTGTAATGCAAGCCAAGTCATGGTTGCGTGTTGTGAAAGAATCCTTCGTTGTTTCATATAACAGAATCCAACCATATTTCATTTATACATTGAATATATAAATATATATATATATATACTCAATGTTGCGTAGAATAACTATTATCAAAATTGTGTGTAACACGATCCAAGAATAGTGTTGCGTATTCTGCAAGCCAATACGGTGTTGCGTATAGCGCAAGGTAATCTTGGTGTAGCATAAAACACAAGACATTAATGAAATTAAAAGAATATTATTCATAAAATCTCAGGGTGTTACATTCTACCCCCCTTAAAATGAATTTCGCCCTTGAAATTCGCCGGGGTTATAAATGGTTTACTACTCGAAAGTTTCTTTAATAGAAACCCACATCGTAAAAAGGAATACCAAAACAAATATTTTAAAACAAAAGTATGAAATGTAATGGTTACCCAAATAAACTAATCACTGGGTTTCCACATAGATGAAAATATGGATATGGAAGATAAATCTAACCATCTTGTTCTGATGGAGAGTGGTAGAGAACATGGCTATGGAAAAGACAACAATCAAAAATCCATAGATTTGTGATGATCTAAGGTACCATCTGATTCATCGGATATAAGGGCACTAGGACAACATTTTTTGTTTTTCAAGATCAATTCCCTAAAGTTGATGAATTAAAAGAAATACTTACATGATTTTGGTACAATCTCACTGTTGTTCGTTAATTGAACAATTTCCACTTATATCCCATAATGAAATGAAGTTGAATTTTTTATTAGTGATGTGTTATCAGATCATGTGATAGAATGATGGGTCATTCCATCTGTCTCAAACAAAAGGTTATAAAAGTTATCAAAAATACATAACTCCATCTATAGTGAGATTATTCTTATATGGTTCCTAAAATGGACTTATAATTCATATATCATACTGCTTAATATAATAAAACTAGTTTCTACTAAACAGGGACTTCCTGTAGGCTAGTGGTAGGCGATACAGGCCAGCCGCACTTCGGTTGTGGGTTCGATTCCCACAGCCTTGTCCGACGCGATGGGTTGTCTCCCGTCCTACATGTTGTCCTTTTTCTAAAACAGCATTACTATAACATCCCATAAATAATATCAAAAAAAAGTTCGATCCTTAAACAATACTAACTTATGTCCAACACAATCCATTCCAATCATTAGGCTTATCTAAAATACTTCGGTCCAAGCTCGTTGTATAAAGAAAACGATTACTTGAAATGTCATCAACCAAGCATGTTAATACCATCATTTATCCCCTATATATCTTGTTGGTCAGATTCCAATCCTATGAATACGTTAATCATGTATTCTCTTGAAAAATGAATACCCATTAAACCTTAGTGAAAACATGAATGCTGTCAAAAGTTAACTCTTTCCACATACCAAAATCCAAAAATTATATATACTCAAACCATGATATAACCTTCTCCCTATATCAGTCATGAGCTTATTAATACTATCAAACATTTAATTTTCTCCTTATCCCTTCATTATGCGCATATCATCTACATTCCAAAAATATCTGAATAACCTTTCATGGTACTAGTACCATTAATAATACACTTTCAAAACACAAGGAAAGACAACAGTGTAACAATCCTTAGATGTCTCTTTATTCCATAGTACCATGAGATTACTTATACAACATTACACATGATAATCATGTAATCATTCCACTACATTCTTAAACCATTGGCCGAGCTTCAACAATTCTTTTATCTCACATATCATTTGTAGTCTCTTCATCATCATCAACATAAATAATACCCATACGACCATACTGATTATCTTCATGAGACTTTCCCTTAGGGCATTGGTTTTCATAATGCCCGTACATTCCACATTTAAAACATTTAACCATTGTTGATGTCGTAGCAATACCATTATCCTCATCCCCGGTGTTAACTGAACCTTTTCTTTTGCACTTACTGGCTTTGTGTCCTTTTTTTCCACACCCAAAGCATCTTAGAGTTCCATTGAAACATTCTTCTTGATGCCTCTTCCCACATGATTTACATAGGGGAAATTGAACCTTCTTTCCTCTATGATCATCATGAAACTCCATATTTCTCTTAGTAGCAGAGTCAGGAAACTTACCAAATTTTACTTTATTGATCATATTATGAGATTTATGATTCGGCATAATAATGATGTTTGGACATCCAAATCCAATTTCATTAGGTTTCTCATGAAGAATATCATTCCATTGTCCATCATATCCTCCATTATCGTGAATCATCTTGTTTCCAGCCATTTTCTAGAACCCAAAAAGAATAGTGTGAGAGGAAAAAATCATGCTAGGGAAAATAACATAGTAAAGGGGAAGCACCATGAATATCTACCATCTTAGGTTAAATTCTAAGATCGTTACTGTAGTTCTAGGACTATATCCTATATGTATACTTATCCTTAGGGACATCCCTAAACATACCTTAGAAATATCTCTAGGGATCTCACTAACGTTTTCGCATCCAAGTTTCCGAAGGTTTACTAAACCTTTCCTCTGATACCAACTGTGGAGACCCGATGCTTGATGTACAAGGACATTACATTACTTTAGCGGAATACATAATACATAACAAAAACAAACACTCAAGGACCATAATAGTTTAGTGTCTTTGGAAACATGGAACATAATATTCTAATCGTGGTGAAAGATCTTCAACATCTCCCATGAAGATCTTCCAATTTCTATTTCCTAACGTAAAACCTTTATTTTGATCCTAGGGGAAAATAAAACATAAAAAGGGTGAGCTCAAATGCTCAGTAAGGGTATGAATGGATAAAATAAAACATACCATATACATTGGATCTTAAAAACATGAACATAATGTTTAAACATTAAAATCTTGAGCAATGACATAAAACATGGAATTACGTAAGTTATAGATCATAATGGAACATAAACCATGATAAAATAGCATGGGAATAAAAAAGGTAATTGTGGCATCCATTAATCACATGTAATGATTTCTATAGTATCCAACGCATTGCTGCCAAGACCATCTTAGTGGACAAAGTCCCATTCTGAATTGAGTTCACTCCTCGTTTCAGTCCTGTAACACTGAACCAGATTAACTTACCATTCCAGCTATGTCTATCTCATGAGATATAAAATCATTACCCAATGCATTTGAGGGAGATATAGTTCCCACCCATTTCATAATGAAATCATTCTTACTTGTTCCACAAAATAAACATACATCATTCATAATAACCCAACGAATAAAATGGGTTTCATAAACATCATCCCATCATCACATAATCCATATAAAAGAAATGGATATCATTTTATAATAAGAAAAGTGAAACCATGTAAATCATAGAGACATTACACCTGAAACATAGACATATGAAATAGTTTCATCTTAGATGGAAAATGGTTGTGATAAAACACTTGAAATGAATTCTTGAGGAAAATATCCTTTCTTCTTCAAAATCAATTTCTTTTCAGAAAACGTCATTCAATTTTAAAAGAAAGAGCTTTTTTTTTTAAAATAGTCATGAAATATTTTGGAGTAAGCTTCATGAAAATAAGGCTTTATAAAACCGTAAAAATCTATTCGTGCCGTATAAGTTAAAAAAATATTCTTTTCGTACTTTTTCCAGAAAAGTCAAAAAGTACCCCGTAACGTAAACAAAAGAAATATTCCTTACATACCATGTAGTAAAAGTGAAAAATGGGTAAAAAGGACATTAAACATACATGAAACTATTTTTAGGAAACATGGAAATTGATGATAACAATAACCACAGTAAATAATTACGAATAAGCAATCTCGGATAAAAATGAGATTTGCAAAATTATCCCTTACCTTATGTCCGATATGCTTCATATGTATCTGAAACTCCTGTATAATGATTTAAATAATGTCATTGAATTATTACAGAATCATATTCATTGTTATGATATCATATATGGTTCACTTATGACTTTATATTACCCGTTCTTTTGTAAATTACATGTTAAAGAGTGTTTTGGGTAAAATCGTTTCATTTGTCGTCCGTGTTTTGACTTGTAATTATTCATATGATTACTTAGATCACGATTACATAATTCCAGAATATAAAACATGATTTATATATAATATATATTCATAATATAAATATATATAATAGATCAATAAATGGAAAGAAATACATTGTTCATGGAGACGGTAGGCCGTACGTACGAATGAACGCTGTTTTCGTTTCCTTATTCAGTTGAATGGAATTAAGTAGATGAAATACATATATACATAAATAAATTATCTTTATAATGTCATATATTTCATTATTATTGATTATATATACTTTATAATCATTCTTAAATGGTTAACATGGATAATGAATCTCATCGCGTCGTGGAGACGGTAGTCCGTACGTACGCACGAGCGATGATATCGTTTCCATAATTATTGAATTCAATTGGAGTGGATGATACAATATATCAGAATCAGTATGATGTTATAATAACTTTGTATAGTTATTCTTTACACCATTATACCAATCCATGTAAGGTGTTGGTGGAAAAACAGATTACACCACAGCGTGGAGACGGTATTCCGTACGTACGCACGCGCGGTGATTCTGTTTTCCGTAGGATGGATAGAAGGTGAAATGGGGTTGTGTCATATTTATAATAACAAATCAGTATATTAGTGATACTGATGTTATTACTTTATAATGAAACAACTAAAGAAGAAGAAGTAGTTGAAGAAGAAAGAAACTTGAAAGAATCAGCAGATGAAATTACCTCTTCTTTGATACGCCTCTTTGAAACCTCCTCTTAGGGCACTATGATTGGTCTTTAAAGTAGAACATAACCTCTAGGATTTTTCTTGGGAAGTGGAGAAGATAATTTTTCAGGGTTTGGCCGAGATTGAAGGCTCAAATTTGTGTGAGTAGGAGAGGGAGGAGGTTCCCTTTTATAAGGGAGGAGAGGGGCACCTTTGGAATTCTTAAAAATATTAATTTATAATAAATCTAACCCCACTTAAAAACCTCCAAAAATTACTCATATTAGAATATTAGATTATATAGGGTTGTAATCTCATTAACAAATCAAATTTACACATTTTTGGATCTTATTTTAAACCTTATCATTTTGACTTATCCTTATTTAATCTATTTAAGTTTATTTGTGGTAATAAATTTCTAAATTTTAAATTATAACAAATATTTACTTATTTGTTGTGAATTTTCCATAATTGTTTACTTTATAACATTATAGACCATATAAATTTAAATTTATAATTTTTAAATATTTTTGTGATTTTTAAACAATTTTATAATATGTTATTTTTATAAAATAACAATAGTGTCAATTTTGACAGTACTAATTTATTTGAATTTAAATAAAATATATACAGAAGATATGTTTGAAATAAAGGATTTAATAGATTCATAAAATTTCATATTTACATATAAAAAAAGTGGATCACATTAAATAGTTCATATAATATTTATTTTATTATTTTTAAAACCATTTATTTGGTTTATCTCTTAATAAAATAATTACTACAACATTTTTGTATAATTATTTAATATAATGATTTTTTGCATAAAAATTTAAAATAAAATCCTATGAAGAAGATAAATCTATTACCTTTCAAAATTATACTTTAATCGAATTTATCAACTTAAAATCACAATATTTAAATTTTTATATTTATTAAATTATGAAGGTGACATCTTTGGCATCATTTAAAATAAAATAAAATAAGTGTCATAATCACTTTTATAAGGATCCAAACGGTTATATATTAGGTAACTGGATGATTAAGGTGTATATATACACTAAAAATAAGTTTTGGTCAGGTTTGTGGGTCTTTTAATGGGTATTATTATTTCAATAAAAAATATATTACTTATTTTCCACTTAATAAATAATTTCTGTATCATTAATGTATCACAATTAATGACAATTATTTAATCCTTAAAAATTATAAATAAATTATCATGATGTAGATAATTTTATTATATTTCTGGATACTATTCATGTTCTAGGTTTTATGATGTTTATCACTAAATTAAATTATTATACTTATAAGATTTAAGAGAGTGACATGTTGTCACTTTCTTTGGTTTTAATAATAATTAAATTATTTTCATGGTCAAAAGTCCATAAAATGAATCTAATCCGACCCTTAGTTGATATGGGTTTACTTTTATCAATCCAATAGAATTTTGGAATGTGTTAGGATAATTTTATAATATTATATTTACCCTTAATTACCCGATTTACCTTTAACTAAGGTAAATAAAATTTACCGTAGTTACTATTCATAATTCCCAAAAATATAAAGTAGCCTATTAACATAATTTGAAACCACTGATTCCAAATATGGAATAAATTTTTTCAAATTCAATACACAGAAGTTGCAGAAATTAAATAACAATTAATCCCGTTGTCGAATGAAAACAGGTTTTTGTTTAAAACATTGCAAAAGATTGAATTTATTTAACCTACGAATTCAATGTAAAATCAATGATAATGACATAAATTATATTAAATGGTAAAAATAGATTCTATTTATATTTTAAAACCATTAAATATTATAATTTAACCATATAAACTAATACAATGAAAAAAGTTGTTTTTCATTAAAATATAGCGTGTTTTTACTATTCATCAAAATATGAAAGTTACCAGAATAATACGATAAATTTATCCAAAGTAAATTTTTATTTCTTGATTCCAAAGAAGAATTTTATTTTGTCAAATTGAACTTATAAACATGTCAAAAACTAGATTTAATGTTGGTGCTCCATCAAAAGGCGGCAAAACTGCATTTTCTGAAAAATACTTATTTTACTCGAAAAAATTATTTTGTTCTTATACCATGTTCTAGAAAATGTGTAAGATGAATAATAATATTATAAAATTAAAAATTTAGTTAATCCTATTCATAACGGCTAGTTAATAATAATATTATAATAATATATCGTTGTTTAGTAAAACCCGGTATTGCGTACAACACATGCTATCGAGGAAGGTCACGATTGCGTGTAATGCAAGACAAGTCATGGTTGCGTGTTGTGAAAAAATCCTTCATTGTTTTGTATAACATAATCCAACCATATTTCATTTATACATTGAATATATATATATATATATATACTCAATGTTGCGTCAAATAACTATTATCAAAATTATGTGTAACACGATCCAAGAATAGTGTTGCGTATACTGCAAGCTAATACGGTGTTGTGTATGGCACAAGGTAATCTTGGTGTAGCATAAAACACAAGACATTAATGATATTAATAGAATATTTTTCATAAAATCTCAGGGTGTTACAATATAGGACCTCATGCTGCAGAGTCATGGTTAGAAGCCATGTTGTCTATCTTGGAACATCTTGAGACACCTAGATAGAGGAGCGTGAAGCTTTCTACACATATTATATGTGATTACTCCAAGATGTGGTGGTATGTGATATCACAAGAGGGATGCCAGTGAGTTATGGCATGGGATGTGTTCTATTGTACCTTCAATGACTATTTCTACATGGAGACCTTGAGGGCTAACCAAGACGGAGATTTCATGTGTTTGGATCAAGGTGCTATCTCAATCATGGATTATTCTTCCTATTTCATAGAGTTGCAATCATTTACACCCATTATCGGGGGTGATGAGTTATTTCTAACAATAATGTTTGAGGATGGTCAAAGTCATTACATTCGATCAAAGGTGAACATATTCAGGTTGAATTCTATATCTTATATAGTCAATATGGTTTTGATCACCTAGAACAACCTGAGGGATTCTAGAGATGTGAGCTAGGGAGGTTCGACATCCAGATTTGGTACTTCTCCAGATGATAGTAGGAAGAACAATAGATAATCTATGAGTAGAGATCTGAGTAGGTGGGATACTCCTTCAGGTAGCCAGGTGGAATGCAACCAGCATGGTAAGAGAGGGAATATGAGGCCACATATCCTGAGATACATAGTTGAGTGATGATCTTGTGGCAAGATGGATCATCTTCAACATTTATGGTAGTTTTTCTCATGAACAGCTAGTTATAAAGGTTCTGATATGACTTCAGATCTAGAAGTATGACCACTAGTTTCTCATCAGTCATGGAACTAGAGTTCATCTGGCCATTGAGGATGAGGTGGAGGTCATAGACATAGTGGTCAGACACAATGTTTCTGACAGTCATATGGTGGATCAGCTCTGGGATCACATATATCTACACTGGGTCGTGGCGTAGGTCAGGATTTTGTGCTGGAGTAGACCCAATAAGAGCAGGATCACGTGCCCCCTACGGTAAGAGGTAAAAAAAAATTCCTTGGTTTTAGCTTCTAATCTTTTTGACATAGGGGATTCCCATAGTTTTATATTTGTGCCTATTGTGGAGAGTGTTGGGCTCAGTATCTTTAATTATGCTAATATCATGGTGTTGGACACACCGTTGGTGACTAGAACTACTAGTGTACATCATTTCAAGGAGTTCCATCATGAGGTAGGTGGGTGTATGTTTTTATTTGACATTTATATCGTATAGATGATGGGATATGACATCATTCTTGGAATGGACTAGTTAGTTCCCTTCCAGGAATTTGTTGATTGTCATTGTTGTACGGTGAGTTTTACATCACCAAAGGGCATGTCCTTTATAATAAAGGGTTAGTGGGATGTCCAAGCGAGAAGAGCTGGACCTAAGCATCATGGGTTACGAGGAGTCATAGCCCAGATTTCTAGTTTGATTCTAGATGAACAGGGGAATTCACTGATGGAATTTTATCCAGTGGTTGATCACTTCAGGGATGTCTTTCCAGATGAATTTTTAGATTTTCCTCTAGTGTGATAGGTATACTTTTTAATTGATCTTGTTCCAGGGGTAGAACCGGTGTCCATTCCTCCTTTTAAGATGGCTATACCAGAGTTGCAGGATCTAAATATGCATTTAGAGGAGTTACAGGAAAAGGGCTTCATCCAACCCAGTACTTATCCTTGGGGTTTTCCTGTCCTACTTGTGAAAAATGTAGACGGTACCTTCAAAAATTGTGTGGATTATTGGAAGCTGAAAAATTTGATGGTCAAGAACCGATATCCCTTGCCAAGGACTAATGATCTCTTTAATCAGCTTCAAAGAGCCTGTGTGTTCTCGAACATTGACTTGAGATCCGATTATCATCAGTTGTGTGTTAGATCATTAGATATACCTCTTACAAACTTTCAGAGTAGGTATGGTCTATACAAGTATGTGGTTACACCATTTGGTCTCACAAACGCATCAATAGTTTTTATGGCACTGATGAACCGAGTGTTGAATCCTTACATGGACTATATTGTGGTGGTTTTTAGGAATGATATAATGGTGTAATCTCACACTAGACATGACCATGCTACCCATTTTTAGATCATTTTATGTGCATTGAGAGAGCATCAATTAAATGCTAAACTCTCAAAATTACACTTTTGGATGGACTTGATTCCCTTCTTGGATCATGTTATCTCATATACCTGAGTATCAGTTGACCGAGATCATATGATAGCAGTAGTTTCCTAGGAGTATCCGAAGATGGACTTTGAGGTTCAGAATTTTCTAGGGCGGGATGGTTGCTACAGATTTTTATACAGGACTTTTCATTCTTAGAAACGCACCTGATGGGACTCACTAACAATGGTTTGATGCACTTGTGTATAGAATCCTATGATTCATCCTTTCTGGAGCTGAAAGTGAGGTTCAATTCAACACCAATTCTAGCTTTTCTAGAGTTGAGAAAGAGTTATACTGTTTAAAGAGATTCCTCAACTATCAATCTAGGATCTGTGCGTATGCAAGGGTAAGGTGTCACTGTATATGGGTCTCTAAAGTTGATTCCACATGGGAGGAATTACCCAATGAAATATCTCGAGTTAGCTGCAGTTGTGCACACTTTACGCTGCTGGAGACATTAACTTATGTGAGAGCACTTTGTGGTTTTCAGTGACCAGAAAATTCTCAAGTATATCCTTACTCAGCATGATCTAAATATGAGATAGAGAAGATGTGTTGAGTAACTTTAGTATATTGACATTGAGTTTGACTAGATGTCTGCGAAAGGAAACACAGTGGCTGATGTGTTGAGCTGGAGGACTCAGATACATGTAGTTCAGGAGGACAGTAGTGAGTGGCCGCTTATGGCTCTGTTCTCTGAGATACATTTGGAGGTGCACAACAAACATGGGAAGATGTTTCTTTATTCTTTAGTTATCAGCTATACTCTACTTGATCTAGTGAAAATTAATAAACCATTAGATACTGAAGGCCTATTTCTATGGTAGAGTGTGTCTAGAGAGGATCTTATTCTTGGATGGACCGTAGGCAAGGATGAGATCTTGCATTTTCATGGGAACATGTGGGAATAAAAAGACATACATGGGGAGATTTTGTTGGATATTAATTCATTAGTTTGGGAATTTTATCTTGGTGTCACCATGATGTATCGAGATCTACACCATCAGTATTGGTGGCCCGGTATGAAGAGATATGTTGCTTATTTTTTGATGAGGTGTTCCACGAGTGAGTAGATGAAGGTGGAGCATCAACGACCAGTAGGTATTTTACAGTAGTTACCCATTCTAGCGTGGAAGTGGAATGATGTCGCAATGTATTTTTTGATAGGGTTATTGAGATCGCCTTGGGGGAATGATGTAGTTTGGGTTTTCATTGATAGACTCACGAAGGATGTGCACTTGTTACCGTTCAAGGAGACCTTTAGTGTTGATGATCTTGGATTGTTAAAAATATGAGAGATTGTATGATTACATGGGGTTCCACACTACCACATTTCAGAAAGGGACACACATTTTACTTATCAGGTTTGGTAAGGACTATAAAGGGCTTTTGGTACATAGGTACTTCTGAGTACAAATTACCCTCCCCAGATAGATGGCCAATATGAGCATATAATTTATGTGTTGGAGGACATTCATCGAGCAAGTTTCCAAGATTTTTTAGGATATTGGGAGAATATCATAACTTTGGTGGGGTTTGACTACAATATTGTTTTTTCGGTGACTCTTCAAATTGAACCTTAAGAGACTTTTTATGTTAAGCCATGCCGATCAACACTATGTTGGCTGGAAGTAGGAGATGCAGCTATACTGGGACCACGTATTTTCCAGGAGACCACAGAGCAGGTTGAGTTAATTTAAAATAGAATGTCTAATGTATAATCGTGACATAAGTCTTACACTGATATAAAGAGATGTCCTCTATAGTTCAAGGTCAGAGATCAAGTTTTCCTGTGTGTCAGAATGATGTTGGGACACAAGAGGATTATGAGACAAGAAAAGATTTCACCAAGTTACATCAGGCCATTTGTGGTTTTGGAGAAAGTCGTGCTGGTTGCCTATCGATTTCAGTTACTTTATAGGTACTAGACTACGCACGACATCTTCCACGTTACTTAGCTATGATGCTACTTATCATAACGACTTCATGTTTCATAACCCGAAGAGGTTGAGTTGAAGGTGGATGCATCATTCGAGGATCATCCTATAAAGATTGTTGATCGTAGCACAAAGATTTTCTGTAGAAAGTATGTTCCTCCGGTATGGTTGTTATGGCATCATGAGAGAGTATATGACGAGACTTTGGAGAGGGAGGCCGATGTGTGATCACAGTGGCCAAAGATGTTTGAGGATCCTTCTTATGCGCCTCCTTGTTATGGAAATTCAAGGTCGCATTTCATTATGTAGGGAAGTTTGTAAGAACCTAGATATTCATTTCAGGTATGGATCATTATTTTGGTTGTTTTTTTTGAGAAAAAGGGGAGAATCTGGAAAATTAATAAGTACTCTATATGTACTTAAGAGTAGATACTGTGTACATAGATGTTGTGGGTAGCCGTGTACTGGTTGTGTAATGACTGAGTAACTAGCTGTGTGAGATAACCTGGAGACCACCTAATACAGGGGCCAGTTAAGGCATGTACACAACATGTACATTAACTGAACACATCATATATTTTTCTTTTTATTTGTTAAATAAGACCAAGGTCACATCTAATTCCCAAAACTGTCTTCCTGTAACCTCTTCTTGCCCCAGAGTGACTAGGAGCAACAATTCTTCTCAGAGGTAGTGATCCATTGTATGTTATTCGAATCGAATACCATCATTTGTGTTTGAATCTTCTTGGTTATTTCTTCCTTATTCTAGAGCCACACCTCCCGACTTCTATTATTTCATGAGATATTAGAGGTTGATAATTTTTGATGTTTTTGTAGATATATGATATTATAGATCAATTAAAAGGTTGAGGTTCAACTATATCGATCGTACAACATTGAGGTATGTGGTTTGTGACCTTTCATATTTGTCTTTATATTATATGTGAAAAAAGAACTAAATACCTAAGTTTAGGGTATTGCAGGTTTTGGATATTTAACCCTATTTGATGCATGATATGTTTTTTTTGGCATGCGAAATGGTTTTATTTGTAATTTATTTTTATTACATAGTTTATGGATGTTCATTCCCAGGATTTTTGATAATTTATATTTGGTCTTGAACTTCCTTTTAGTCTATTTTGTTTACATGCCTAGTGTAGTTAAGATGGAGTTGAAATTATATGACATGCTAGTTATATGAATTGTAGCTAAATAGAATTTTATTAAATGATATTACCTTGGCTGGGGGATATCATTTGTGCATGATGGAATTAAACATTACTGTGAGAACCTGGTGTCATTAGACCATACAGGGAATTGATGTTGAGGTCTTTCCCACAGTGTCTATTATAATTTTAACATTGCGAGACCATAGAGGGGATGGACGATGAGTTCCCCCACAGAGTTTCTATATTAATCCATTATAAGACCACATGGGGAATACAGGTTGAGTGATTCCTCATATTTTCTATAGTATAAAGTTAAAAGACCGCATGTGGAATTAATGGTTAGTTCTTCTTTAGAGAGTCTTTGTCTTTGTGAAACCTGATGGGTTTGACTATGAGAACATTCCTAGAGGGTTTCTTGTGAATTATTCGATGAATAATTAATTAGTGTATATTAATGTGGTTAGAATGGTAGGATTGTTTACTTTTGAGTAATTCCTTGTGTATGATTTCATTTTGAATATTACATTCTATATAAATTAATTGATAGTTAGGAAATGATTATTCGGTGGATGCCTACTGAGATTTGTCTCACACCCTGTTTGGGTAATGATTTTGGTCTCAAACAGAATATATTGATGTAGGTACAGGTAAGTCCAAGTGCCCTTTGACATCATGTACTTGATTTCTATAGAGCCGGAGAGCATGGGACCAAGCCGAGGCTTGTGATTCTGCTGGAGTTCACTTTTTTTCTGCATATTGTGGTTTAGCACAGTATTTACAGCATTGTGACATATTTGGATGTTTTCCTAGACATATGTGACATGCATCTTTTATATATGTGCTCCAGTCATTTATTTACTTTCAGTCATCCGTTGTTTACTTGTTTTATGGTATGACTGCTTCCATTGTTGTATCTTATTGTTATTCTGTTGCATTACTCTTCAAAAGAGTTCATAATTTATCCAATATCACACCCAAGACCCTCGCTTGTAGTCGAAATCCTTTGGAATTTGGGGAAATGCGCTTGATGTGATGTGACCGACCCATGTACGGGGTACCTTTGGGCGGTACCCATAATTGAGACATTACAAATGAGTAAAAATAAAAGGAAAAATTATTCATCATTAATAAATATATATTTATGTTAAATACATCAAATGGGATGTCTATACACAACAAAACATAATTAGGGGAATAATATAAAATATGTATTAATATAGTATACATTAATGTGAAATTCAATTAAAATATCTTATCGTTAGGGTTAGAATTATTCAATTAAATGACAGTGTATATATATTGTAAATTATCGTAAAACAAGAGAAAATAAAGCATTAAATATAAAATTTTCATTACAAAATTATCATGGCATAACATATTTAATAAAGATGCAGTATAACCAAATAAAGAGATATTGAGTTATGAAACCCCATACATCAAGTTTGACTTTCCTCATAGGTGTTACAAATTCAATTATAATAAATTTTATATTATTATAATTATATACTAGAAAAATATTCTAATACATAATATCTTATTTTTTTAACTTATAACATTCTCTAAACCCTTTGTTTACAATATTTTATTATTTTTATTACTTCACCTATTAACTACAATTTTTTTCATTTATTGTTAGATTTTTTAATCTCATTCCTCAAATTTGACCCATTATTCCACCATATCATGAATATTATTAAAAATATGATTGTATTATATATTCAATATATTTATACTTATATTGAATGATAAAATATAGTTCTTAAAAAATTAATTACATTGTTTATTGAGATAGTAGGTCATACGTACACGTAAATGTTGTTCTCATTGTTCGATAGATGGAATGAAAGAACGGTAAATAATAATTCGCCTTTTAAATCATTTTGGCACTATATATATATATTAATATTTATATTAAATTCTATATTATTAAATAAATAATTATTTTGATCTATGAAAATTTTAAATGAAAAAGAGATCACATCGATTTCTAGAGGTGGTAGTCTACAACAAAGGAAAAACATCTTTAAAATCTTCCAACGAATTAGAATGCATTAATATCTACATGATATTATAATTATGTAATAATTGTTTTATAAAATTAAAATATATATTAATTTCTTCCATCATTGTTACTATCCGTGTGAGGTAGTGTTTGAAAAAAAATTACATTAGCTCATGAGGTGGAAGTCTATTGTACATACGAGTGATGGTTTTATATCACATTTGATAGAGAATAAGATGAATATATATTGTTACTTAAATATAAACACATTATGGTATATGGAATATAATATTTTTATTTTATTCTAAATGATAAGAAATAATTGAGTACGGTAAAATAAGATGTAAAAAAATTTATTATCACACCTACGACGATTAACATATCATAGAGAAACACATATTTAATCCATTTTTAGAGATTATAGGGTTGGTTTTTTTAGATGAAAAAAACAACTAAATTAAAATAATTATTTTTGGAATAAAAGTAGGTATTTTTTAGGTAGGATGTTAAACATTTTTTAAATAAAAGAGATAATGGGTGTCCTTTTATAACTGGTGGGTGGGGAATTCATGGAATTTATCAAAGTAGTAAATTAATATAAATAAATTTTCATTTTAAAAAGGGTAAAAATTTCGATAATAATAATATATTTTGATTTTGAGTCTAAATCATATTTTCAAATAAAAACTAGATACTTTGATGTGAGTTTTAACCATTGTAACTTTGTTTTATCCCCCGTTAGCCCTTTTGATATTTGATTTCACAATAATGTTTTATACACAATATTATCCGTGAAATTTACCGTTAATATAAAAATTATTCATTAATGGAAAATGGATAATATTTAATACAAATTCTTTTTTCACTTGGCCTCTTCAACTGTATATATTTATTTTTAATAATTTAATAAAATATTTTTTTATAAAATATCATTAATCTTACTTTTGACAATATTTCTTTAATTATGATTGAAAAGAATCAATAAAAAAGTGGAAATTGAATATAATCCATTAAAATGAAAATAAAATTTTATAATTATATATAAATTTTTTGAATAAATTAATTCATCCAAATTATATTATTATTAATATTTTAAAATAATTTATTTTAAGATCTTATTTAATAAATTAATTTTATGTCAAAATTTCGTAAGAATTTAAATTAATTACACATTTTCTAAAATTAAAAACATATTACCATAATAAAAATAATCATTCATATTTTAAATATTCCTTTATAACAATAGCTATTTTTTCAATCCCAACCAAAAAATAATATATATATTAAAAGAGATAGAGATACAATTTTGACAAAATCCATCTTGATGAAATTATAATGGTCAAAATCAAAGATAAATGGAAATAAAAGTAATATTATTGAATATTGGATAAATATAGATTAAATACACTCATACAGTGAAATAAATTCAAGTATATGGTATTATTTTAATGTATTATTACATTATTTTTAGCCTTAAATACCTAAACTTCCCTTAACTGAGATGATTTATTTTACTATAGTTACTAATCATATTTCTCAAAAATAAATGCAACCTATTATATATATATATTAAATTCATAGTTAATAATATATAATAAATTTCATAAAATTCAGTTCTTTTATAATGACGAAATTAATTAAAAAATAGATAGGGAAAATTTAATGAAAATGATTTTCTATAAAAAAATGTTTTATTAAGCCAAATAAAGTCTTATATGAAAATGTTCTAAAATGAGGATCCTAACATTACTAAAATTGATCTTAAATAACATTAATAGGAAATAAATAATAAAATAGGAAATTGTAATTTAATTTATTTTATTTATAACATGGGACAATTTTACAAAAATCATAATTTTCACAACTAAAAAATAAATGATTTTTTTTAAAATAAAAATATTTAACCTATCAAAATTTTGACACAACTATATCAATAATTATATAATTATAACATAATAAAACATAAATAGGTTGTATATTTAAAAAATAATGTTTTATATAATTCTTGCTTTGAAAAACTATATTTAAAGTGAAATATATCAATAAATCACTTGATGTTATATATATACCTAATTAGAAGAATATAACCTTCATAATTATATCAATTTTATAAAACCAACTGATCATAACTTTTCCTCATCATATCGTCATGTCACTGTATTACTTTTTTAATGATACGGTTTCATCACAAAACAACTACTAGTTGAGTGGTCTTATTTCGCAACACTCTATATCAATAATCAATAATTTCCTCTAGTTTTCCTCATATTAATGATATTTATCTAGAATTATGACATCCATATTTTTAATATTTAAAGGATGTATAATTTACTTCCTTTGAATACATACATGGAAAATGTTGTTAACTTGAGAGAGATTCAGTGAAAGCAATAATCTATTATCTACCACCCTGATTCAATCAACAATTCTAAATGTACTAATATATCTAGTGCTCATATTTTCCTTCCTTATAGATATTTTAACCTTATTCTATGTAGATATTCATAGGAATACCTTTCAACATACATTGAACTCTAGATCTTCTTGATGATTTGATTTATAACTTTTTACTCAACATTAAGCTACTCTTATGTTTTCCTCAATGGATCTAACATTATCATCCACTTACTCAATTATATCCATACCAAATATATCTAATTCTCAATATTCAACTGAACACATTAATGTTATGCACATCCCTTCATAAATGGATTCATAAGAACAATCTTAATTCCATAGTGGAAGATAATGGTATAAAATTTTCAATAAAAGGAAGGTGTTGATCCCAAACTACATTCAAATAAATATAAAATACACATATAATGTATTATATATCAGTAATGGTACATAAAAACTAATGAGGATAATGAAAATTATTTAAATTGATCTCTTTATCAAAATCCAACTAGAGGATTCTCCAAAACGGCAAGGTAAACCAAAATTCCTATTAGATATATTTTAATATTATAATCCATTAAATCTCAAAAAATTTTAAAACATAAATAATTAATAATATCAATAGGTAAATATTATCTAAATATGAAAAAATGAAATAATTTCATTGGCTAATCTACTATAACACAAATATAATTGCATCATTCAAATGATCAAGGGAGTTTAATGATAATATCCATTGTAATTTTTTCCAATCTCCATGTCAGTATGGGTAAAGGCTGTAACATCCCCATGGACTTGTATATCTCAACCATACCTTTCTGACTAATGATTCATCATGATATATATTAATCAATATCCCTTTCCATGTTATCACTCAATAAATTTTCTTGTATATCTCAAAACATATGAATACTTCCATGAAAAATAGATTATATTAAACTATGGATTTAATCCAACAAATACCTTTTTAAATATGAAGCTAATGAGAAATATAGTTGTTTTTAAACTTTCATTCCGTTATGATTATGGTTAAACATAGAAATATTCATCATCTTCTTCAATAATTCCTCATATCCCTTTTTCATCTTCTTAATTCTCTCAATGATAGATTGTTAAAAATTTATTTAATAAAGATAATATCTACCAACTTTCCCCATTATTTGAAGATCCAAAATTTTTAAATCCATATATATTTCATCATATTCTATACACATAACAAAAAGTCTAGAATAACCTTTCCAACTCAGAGTATCATTCACCTTGTTTTCCTTACATGGACAATAATGTATTAAAAATTCATAACCCTTGATCAACTCCACCAATAATTTATAGTTCATATTTTACTATTCCTATGTATATTAACATATTATACATTTATTTTCATTATTTATTTAATAATTTTCACCACCTATAAAATGATTAAACTTATACATTTTAAAAATTACGGCTTATGGGTTGAGAAATATTTTTCATTATTATTTTAATAGAGAAAATGTTAATAAATTTAAAATGACTAATATTGTAGATATTTCATTTTTCTCATGTTTTTTAAAGGATAAAACACTTATTAAGATGTAAAATGGTATGGATTTATTAGCATCCAAAACATTGCAGTGTGATGTGACAAAGAACAATAAATGGAGGGACGAAGATATAGAAAAGTCAAAGGAAAATCAAGGTCTGATTCCATATATAATGAATAAAGAATGATATTTTTTGAGATAAATATGTGAAGGAAAATATCAATACAAATATTTTTTTTCATTCATGACATTTAACACCAAGGAATATAGGACATGAGAGAAAACTATATATGAAGCCATGAAAATGGATCGACCCAACCCATTATAAATCATTATTTTACTATTCATGATGTGAAATATTTGGAAAATTATATTCCTACCCCACAAATTATATGTCTTGGATCTCTTATAAATGATATAAAATTATAATATAGAATAAGAAATGTTCATTTTGATTGTAACTAATTATTGGAAATATTTTTGATAACACAATATAACCCATTATAACCTAATATAATTTAATAACCATTTATGATTGACTGAAGGATTTTCTGTTCTTTTAAATAATAGACCATTGCTGTTTGATGCATATAGGTTTTTGAGGAGAATATTTGGATGATGTCTTCATGAGGCTTTATATATCTACTTTTATATTATTTTCATTTATTCATTTTTAGATGTCTCCCCACTCACCAATTAACTTGACTTCTCCACCCATAGAGGGGTGGAACATGTGAATGTTAGAGGAATGGGTAGGATTAACCATATTCTATGTTCAATTTTCTGAATTTAATGAAATAATTATTTTATTTTTCTTCCATCAACATATTTCAATTGTTAATTTTGTTTTTAATTTTTAATGCAAATTTTTAGTTTTACTTTAATTTTATTTTAATTTCCATTTTCAATTATCTATTTCTCCCTTAACAAATTTCTTATATGTTTTCTATATAATATATTAGGGTTTGGTTATTAGTTTTTGGAGATCACTAGCTCGTGCGATGAAATATTACAGGGACTTTAGTTAATTAAGAAATAAAAATTTCCTATTTTGAATTGAATTATTTTATCAAAAGGAGTATCTATAATATGGAACACACATAGTAATGATGGTATACCGATTGATACATTTTTATTAATTCTCTTTCAATATTTATATGGCCCTATATGAGAGATTAATCAACATAGTAATATCTCCATTACCATCCAGGAGTAGTAAAAATTGATATTTTTTAAATTATGATAACATATAACTTGTTTTAAAGAAAACTATCTTATTATTATCATTCATCAATAATTTTTAATCAATCAATAAAAAAATATTTTTGTCATTAATTACTTAAACCAATGAATTAAAATATATTTTCCCAAAAAAAATGACAAACCTATTTTGTGTGCACTCCTCTTCGATAGACTACATTGTATAAATTATATACTATAATATGTAATAATAAAAATTTGTTCTTAGACATCCCATGACAGGCATGCATCACTTCTATCTCTAAATATTTAGTCATGAAATTTTCCTCATGAATTTTTAATTTTTGAGGGGTATTTGTTTTCACAATGGTTTTCATGATGAGGACACACCCAAATATATTATTTTATATATCACTCTATCTCAATACCCATATCCACATCACAGTAGTGTTAATATATTATTTTAAACCAAAAATATATAAAATTATTGTAAATTATACCAACATTTAGAATTATACAAGAACCTAACCTTCTTCTAATGCAATATTTTGAGTATTTTATAAAGTATGGAGAAATCTTACACAATTCATCAGTTGTATCATGATATCCAAAGAAAACTATGGATATTAGTTGCAATGGTTTTCCATGGATATTTCTATGTAACATTCCCCACTAAAATTTACATCAATAAACCATCACATGAGATTTTATAAACCATAAATGAATCATTCTAATGGAAAATTCTAACATAGTGAATTTACTATGAAACTTCTCCTTCAACAAGGTCTTCTACACAATTTTCAAATTTTATGCATACTCTTCCTTTATTTTTGAATATATAAAAATATCATTTATAAATAATAACAAATAATAAACAAGGTAATATATAAAGACTCTATTTTTTAAATTTATGAATATAACATGATCATGGGTATGTCTATAAGGAATTATAGACCATACCATGTATGAAAGGTTGTATTTTGTATATCCACCTTATTGACCCTTAGCTGGTGATATGCTAGTCAATCGATAATCTTGGAAAATATTGATATCCCCATACTTGATCAAACTAATCAAAAATATGGGGTACAATATACATATTCATAATAGTAATATTTTTTGACCCTAATAATCAATTGAAAGGAAAAGAAACTAATATTAATTTTCAATATAATGAACTAGTGAGTGAAAAGGCAAACCACAAGGATAAATGATTACCATATGTTGATTCTCTCAGATTTTGTTCTTTAGTTATACTAACTCATTCATAGAAATTCTATATGGAGTCCTTAAAATAGGTTCAACACTTGGTAAGAGTTCTATTGAAGACTCAACAGTATGATTCAAGGGAATAATATAATATATTTTAGAAATACATAACCACAATCACATACAATAGGAATATCATCAATGTTCATTTTCTCCCTAACAATCTAAGTTAACTACCCTCTATGTATATTTAATAAAATACATATAATGTAATAAATATCATTTTAGAGTCCAAGTTCATCATTTCATAGAAAAAATATCATATATTGATTCATAATATCAAAATTTAATTCCCTTCCACAAAAAATGATATGGTATTTATATTGAGAGATCCAATCAATGCACATAAGTACATAAAATCATCTAGATATAAAATAATAGGTTTTAACAGATAAAAATGCCCAAAAACACATATCGAATAAGTGTAAAAAAAAATTAAATCCATTATTCAAACATTAATATTTGTCAATGAAATTTCAATTTCTATTCATTGATGTGTTGATATGATACCCTCAAAAAATTATTTAAAAATAATAGAGTTGGTAAAACCTAAAACAGATAAAAAAACATCATTACAATATTAGATGTAAAGCGTACCTTCCACCACATCACATGGAACATACACTTCTGCTATAATAATTCAATATTCACGGCCTTCTCCCCTTGCCTTATTCTGTCATAATTTTTTCTATTGATTAGGTTGATTAATTAGAGTAAAACCGCATCTCCATATAGTGGAATTGCTAGTTTACATTGGTATATTTATTCACCGTATATTCATCAGCAAGATGACCCTTACATCAACACATGTAACTATATCCCATTCATTTTAAGAATTTTCCATGATGTTTCTTTACATTTTTTATGTGATGGCAATTTCTTCATTTCTTTATTCATCTTTAATGGGTTCAGTTTTTTTAGTTCTCACTTAACATGTTATTCTATTCATTTTCATGATGATATATGATATATAAAATTACTTCTCTATATTAATTTGACTTCATACTATATCATAATATGATAAAAATGTTTGAGAAACTATATCCCTATGGAGTTATGTCATAATCCCTCAACATAAATGAACAATCATTATTTACCAATTAAATTTGTTATCATTGTGAATCCTGGATAGTGAAATAAAGTTATCCATATTATATTTGTATTATGAATGGACATATTACTCAAGGAATATCACCTTAAATGTTTTTTTATTCCATTATTTTTATTTATTTATAATCTATAATGTTTTAGATAAATATCCACCATTTTTCAGTATCTCCTCTGAAAAAATACACCATGAAAATATTCTTTTCACTTTCATTACATCCCAATTCTTGGAATATCCTTTTGAGGGACTTAATACTTTTCTAATTGAAATATATATTCATAGTTCCATTAAAATATAGAGAATTTATTTTTCATAAAACAATATAATATTGGTGAATCATATTGGGGAATAATATTTTGATCAATACCAGAAAGGTTATTCAATATATCATGATTCAATCATTTTAATATATCTATAAAATGCTCAGATCCAAACCAACATTATTTTCTTTCTCATCGAGGAGATCACTATGTTGTCCATGTGTCTTGATTCTATTTATTATATGAAACAACATACCAAAATAATGTACCCAAACAAGTTAGCTCATAATCATCGGGAATATTGATCGATAAAATGAAAAAACACTATAATCGTAAAATATATCAAATATTAAATGGTTTTATAAAAAATTTCATGCCTCTTATGTTACATTAGAATCTAACTCCAAATTATTCTACTAAGATTTATCCAATAACAACTGTATAAACCAAAATATTATAACAATGTGTTTGTGTTCATTTAATTAAATTGGTAAAAGATAATAATTTCTTACCGCCATACTATTGATTTATTTAGTTTCAATGATGTAATAGAAACATACATGACTCTAATATTAAATTGAAAGTATAAAATAAATTTAGAAAACATTACCTCATCCTTTTTTGTATTTTTTAATGTCCATCTTCAAATTATAATGGAAGAATAAATAATGGGTGATATCATATACTCAATTGGGGTCATGTATAGTTGGATCTATCATGAATCATTAAGGAACAATCAATATGGACTGGTAAAATATATGCAAGTGCAATCCATTTAATCAGTAACATGATCATGTAATGAATTTATGGATAATAATACCATAATTCTCATTGAAGAAAATGATTCATATGTGATGTAATGGTATTATACATAATCATATCTATACAATTAATTTTACATAAAATATTGTCTAATAAATCGGTAGGTATACACCAGAATCACATTAAATTTGGATAAATTTTTTTTTCTCCTGAGACATCTTGACCCATCTAGGGGAAAACTATAACCATGACTGAACCACTGATACATTTCTAATTCACCACTTATATATTTAATTGAAATTATAATTCTTAAAAAATATATTATTTAAATAATATCCATATTATGTAAAAAATATGGAATATCATGATTTCAGGGATCAATCAAATACGTATCATTGTAAAACATCATATGTTGTGTTGGAATATAGTTTTGGAAATAAGAATATATAGAATACGGAAAATAATTATATTTAATAAATTTTAAATATTGAACAAAACATGATCACAAGAAACCGAATTTTTCAAGATAATTTTAAAGAACATGAAATTAATAATGTTTGAATTTATTTATGAAATACATTTTCTAATAAATTTCATTTACTTTGGAAAATAAAATAAAATGAAATGCAAACATTAAAAATGTTTTTTTGATAAATTATTTCAAATTTTAAAACCATTTAAATTTTTTAGAATAAACCAAATATTAGAAAACTATTATAGTGGTGTGAAATTCAATTAACATCACATTTGTTAAAGGATAATACATTGGATTTTTGTAAAAGAAATCTGAAAATGATTTTCAAAAAAATCGTGATACATATTTATATAATGTTTTTAAAAAGTATAATAAAACATAAAATTTACATACTAAATATTTTGGGTCAATTTATAACACAGGTGAATTAATAACACATTTCTGAAAAATGTTCATAATATGGAAATGGTTGGAAAATATACCTAATCAGAACATAAATAAGATTTCCTTTTATTTTAAGAATTTAATTTCTTGATTCATTTTGCAAAGAGTAATAAATTTTGAATGAAATATAGAAACTGGTAAAATATCCATAGGATAATAGTATAGCTATATTTTATGAATAACATATTGTAATATTTCTTCATTAAAAATAAGATCAATCCCAAAAATTTAGATTGTAATATAAATACCTACATAATTAAAAACTATTAAATTGTTTCATCTTGAAAATATGAACACAAAATTAAATAATAATCATCATGAATAGATATGTTTTCATTTTAAATACAGAAATATGAAAACTTATACATAGTAATAAAATAAATAGTTTTTTAATACCAAATATGTCTTAATGGAGTGAAAATATAGATTAAATCGATTACAAATATCATATCACTGATGTAAAAAATTAATCAAAGAAGTTTATATTTGAAAAAAAATTAAAACAAAATATTACATTTTTTATTAAAACATAAATTTATAGAGGCTATAACAAACATAATAATGTAAAAACATAGAAAATAAAGAGGTAATATAACACAATGAAAAGAATTTGAGTTATTAAACCCATTACCTCAAGTTTGAATTGCATAAAAATTGATCTACCATCATGTATGATAATTTTTAATTTATTATACCTACATATGTTAAAAAATATTACATAATATTACATAATATATGATCCATATATTGAATTTTTCACTCGCATGTTAACAGAATTTTATATTTTCATTGTATTTTATGTCTACTCTTTTGTTTTCATGTATATTTTGATTCAATACATATTTCATAAAATATTGATCATAATTAAATAATTTCAATAGTTTTATGAATGATATAAATATTATATATAGTAAATATAAAAGGATTTAGTTTCATCCATAAATGATATTGATAGAAAAAATATACATGATTAATGGTGATGGTTGGCTATATGTGCACATGAATGATGTTTCACCTTTTTGACGGATGGAAAACATGAAAGGTAAATAATAAACCAACTCAATCGGGTAATTTATATATCTTATATATCTTATATATTCATCATATATATCCATTTAAATATCAATGTATTTGGAAATGAAAAAAAATCCAGACGCCATGTCGAGGTGGTAGTCCACATATACGCACATGCATTGTTATCATATTCAAACCAATTGTAATTTAAGAAGGTAGATATGATATTAATATTTCAAAAAAAAATTATTTCATAAATATAATAATATTTTCATCATTATGAATATAGAAATGTGGAGGTGATGGAAAAAAATTACATCGGTTCGTGTGGTAGTTGTCAACTATATACATGAGTGATGGTTTTATTTCCCATTTAGTAGAGAATGAGATAGGTAAATAATATGAAATCAACTTAAAAAACAAAATATATATATTATCATCATTTTATTATTTTTAAATTTTTTGGTCATTATCCAATCTTGTAAAAGAATAAGTTACAAATAAATAGATTGGTTAGGTTGTTTACTTTCCCATAGAGAAACTTATTTTAGATCACTTCTTAGGGATGCATGTGATTTTTATTTAGGGATACTAGAACCTATTGAATGTGTCAAAGAATATTAGGAAGATAATTTATTGTAAATTTTTCATTAAAATTTAATCAATTTTGTGCTATTAAAATATCTAAGTGGTGTCCTTTTATAAATGAGTTGTGTAATATTCTAGTAATTTAATAATGTATTAAATTAATATTTACAATTTTTTCTTGTAAAACTACCTAAATAGTGATAAAATTATATGATACTATGAATATGAGTCTATGTAAACTCATCCACTAGAAATTTGACTTCTATAATTGATTTTCCCCCTTTTATTATTGTTTTTACACCCCCAAAAACTATTTTTATAACAATTGCAGATGTAATAACATTATTTACACTATATGAGCCAAAAAGGATACCAATAAATGAAAATTGGACCTTTAATGGGATAAGATACAAATGAGGCTTTCGGATGTCTTATAGTTAGTTTAACCATGTGGATCAACTGTGAGACCCTTTTATTAAGGGGCATGGTTGGTTTATAATGTGAAACCTTATAGGACTAATCATCTGGTATGGTGTAGTTTTGAGGGGGTGACCTTTATGGGTGTGCATAGTTTTCCCAAACCACACCCCTGGACCACAACCATAGTGCCACATGACTAGTAGCACTTCCTGTTAAGAAAATGGTATGATTAAACCATGTCAACTAACCATGTGGGGTGAGGATTCAAGGTAGAGGAGGAATCAGGTTTAGCACACAGTTTCCCAAACTGTCCCTCCAAACTCTGTGGCTCTTTAAAAATCTAGAAAATCATTTTTTTACCCTACCTTCCTTTAATTGAATTCCCCCACTTTCCTTAACATTTTAGTCCCTATAGGGGCATATGATCTTCCCACTCCCTCTTTGGATATTTTCTTCTTTCATTATTCTATATCCAAATCAAGTTCCGATAGGTGCGTTAGAACTTTATTGGTAAGATCTTTACACCACATTATTATATAAATTATTTATGTCACTATAAAAAATGTAAAATACATGGGGGATCATTTCCCTTATATTCAATATAATTGACTATTATACTATTTTCATTAATTCTGCCTCAAATGAAAGATTAATATTTGATAATTAGACCATTATATGCATGAGGTAGGTTGTTTATATGATTTTCCCTTAATGTTTTGTTATTAATATTAAAAAAATTTATTATTATTAATGAAATAATTTTTTGTCGATTTCCTCTAACTATAAAAATTCCAAGGCATAAATTGTAAGACCATGCATTTGGGTAAAATTGACCCCATTGTTTTGTTAAAGGTTATAACTTCAACCTCATTCATCCTTCAACTTTATTCCATGTAAATGAACATATGGTTCCATGGATTCTCTATGTATAAGACACCCCTTTGCATGTGTTATATTAATTTATATGGTTGAGGATCATTACTTACATTAAATAATCATTTAAGGTGTATTTATTGGGTAGTATTTTTGAATAAATTTAACTACACTGAATCTAATGGTATGATTAAACTCCTACAAATTTATAATAAAATTACCATAAGGTTAAAAATCTTGTAGGTTAAAAAATGGATCTTAATAAAGAAAATTTAAATGATTTTTTGAGTAAAGGTATGGGTTCTTCCCATGAATCCCCTGATATTATTAACTAATATGGATGTCTTGTAGTCATCTATTTTTGACATAGATCTCCCTTTAGATTTTTTTTATATTTCATCATGAATATAATTAATTATTTTTTATATATAAAATTATTTATTTTAATTTATGTGCATGATGTGTTTATTGATAATTGTCTTACCATGTAGAAATTTCATTGACTGGCTTATCTATTGGTTGAGATTATGTTACCCATGAGTGATACACGGTTCCCATGTAGATTACCATGGACTATCTCATTGGTCAGTTCATTTCTACAATGCATTGTGTGATACTTAGTTATTTATGTGGTATAACATGATGGTTATCAAAGGGGAATTAATTTTTACTATAGCTATAGATATGTTTGGATTCCCATTTATGAAATCTATAGACAAGTTTAGAGGTATATTGATTTTTCATAGTCTTGAGTGATACATAGATTTCCTTAATTAAATTACATGGATGGTATCAGAGGGTATATCTATTATGGTATCCTATTGGTAAATACATGGATTATCATTTAGTAATTTGAAGGATGGGATGATTTGAAAATTTAAGTGTGAATATTCTTTAGGGTATAATTGGGTTCCCATGTAGGAATTCATCGGTTGGGATTATGGGAGAATTAATAATAAAATTATTTTTAACATCCCAAGTAAGTAATGAATAATTGATATTCTTACCTATGTATATTTATGAATTAGATAGTGTTTTAGAGGCATAAAATTAGAATAAATCCAATCTTAAGCATGGAATACACTAATATTTTTTAAAGATTGTTTTACTGCCTTTTAGTGGAAAACATTTTTTAAATCAAACCATTGACAATTCTATAATCTCTATTTGTCAAAATTAACTTATTATTTATTATTGGGACATTGAAATTGAAATTTGATAAATTTTTGGTATTTTTCTGACAATGTTCATTTTTTTAATGAATAGTAAAAAATACTGCATTTTACATGAAAACTGCCTTTTCATCTAATTTAATTATATGGACAGATTATCTTTTTATTTGGTTTTAAGGTGTAAATAGAATATATTTTTACCTTTTAATTCAATGGTGGTCATTGTAATTAATTTCACTTTGGAATTGGTCATAAACAAGTGCCAAACTTTTCATAGATATTGTTTCAAAAAAACCCGCTATTTGTTTTGACAACGGGAAATATTTTTAAATTAATTATTGCAATTTATATGTTTGGAATTTGGTAAAATGGAATCCATATTTGGGATCATAAGGTCCAAATTATGTAATTAAGACTCTTGTTTTGGGACATTATGAATAGTAACGATGGTAATTGTCTTTAATTATCTTGATTAATGAGTAATCAGGTAGTTATGGATAATAAAATAATATAATAATAATAACAAATGACCACAAAATGTGTCCTAATGATACTGGTTGTCTCATGGCAGACCATGGTATGCCTTGTGCCAAACATGGGGACCCCATAGAATCACTTTTGTGTGAAAGTGACTTTTTATCTTTTTATTTTTAAAGAAAGTAAAATATAACAAAGAATGTATCACCAGAGTAAAACATTTTTAATTTTGTCTACATAATTTATCTATTGAAATATAAATAGTCATTGGAAATCTAAAAATATTTCCTACATCATAGTATTTGTTTATATTTTTTAGACATTAAATAAATTAAATTATATATGACATCATGATGATGCAGCGATTACCTCATTATTTAACGATTTAAATAAAATGAAAAGATAATGTAAAATCTAAGACCTACACATGTAAAAAACATATTGTATGAGTATATTTAGAACCCTTATCACCTTATCCTAAAAATAAATCAATGTGGGACCTTTAAAATCCGAAACTCATTTGAAAATAAAGTAACATTTTATACCTTTCCAAGAATACCCTTCCTCTCCTCTTATAAAAGGCCCCCACCTCTACCACCATACCCACACCTTTCAAGCCTTTGGATCGGAAAACCCCTGCACATTTAGTCTCTCCATATCCCTCTCTTACTCATAGGATCCTCAATTTGGGCAGAAGGTTTCCCAAGGAAGCCTTTGAGCTCAAATCTAAAAGAGTTACCCGTTTTTAAGATAATGTATTCACTTGTGTTCTTTTGTTTTATTTTGCTTCTCCAACCCCCTAAAATCTTCTTATTCATTTATTTTGTAACATCACCAGTATCTTCAATATACTAGGTTGTTGTTATAAGAATATTTCAAGCTACCCTTACACACACCTACATCTAATGGTTAAAGAACATACTGTTTCTGTGGATGTCGAATTTCTGCCTCACGAAACAACGATTGTTCAATATTCTTCTAACACATTAAAAGGTGGCTACTAAGATGTAACTATATTTATATATGATATATAATATGTTTATTTTTTACTTAATCTTATGTATTTTTCATTTATGTCATACCTCTATGGTTTCCATTATGGGTAAACGCGATATCTTCATTTTTGGAAGTGCGGACTACCGCCCCCTCAAAGTGATTTGATTCGTTAATTCCATATGTGGTATGTATAAAAGATAGATTTAATGATATCATACCATACTGGAATTAAAATACTATTATGTATCATTATGTTTTAATTCCATTAAATATGAAATAGAAATGGAAGTAGCGTTCATGCGTACGCCCGGCTTACCGTCTCCATGAACGGTGCATTTCATTTCTTACCCCTAAATGTTATGTAATATTATAAAGTCATGAATATACTGGAAATATATGATATATATGATATCTACATCATGAAGATAATTCTGTATATAATGTATATTTTACCACATGATCAACTTTTAATTATAAAGAGTTTATTTTTGACTCAAGTACCAATGATCGTTAAAACGATCGTTATTAACTTAAATAATTACGTAATGTTCATGACATAGTAATAAGTGATATAAAAGGAATAATGAACTTGAAAAAGGTTCTTAATCAAGTAGAAATTAACTCAAGTTTATTATTCAAGAGATCAAATAACGATCGAGTCAAGTCGGATACGAGGTAAGGGACTTCATCTCAATCTCCATTCATTAAGGCATATTTTGTTTTATACACAACATTCTTTTATACGGTGTATGAACCCCTTTGACTTTTATGCTTATTCAACAGGAATATGTTTTTATACAAAGCGTTTACTAAATGAAAAATGGGAATGTTTTTTGTCGTACGTATGCTGTGACAACAACTTCTCCGCCGCCGCGACCATTATTTGAGTTTCGGCTTCCTCTAAAAGCCATAACATTTTTTGAATGAAAAATAAATACCATGTTTTAGTTTTCTCTTATTTTGGTATTGGAAATTGTTTTCATAATGTTTTCATATCGATGTGTTGTATTGATATCTTGTGATTAAAAAGTGTAAATATTATGTTTCCTTTATGAATGTTTTATGTCATATGATTATATTATGGTTCTTGGGCATTGTTATGAAGACGGGTGGTTCCGTGATAAACTAAGGGCAGGTGATCCCGATATAGCTCTCCAATGCATTGGGTAATGCGAAGGAGTTAAACGTTAAGGTTTCTCTGAAGAGATTTAGGGAATATACTGTGATGGGTATTCCAAACGTAACCAAGAGGGTTACTACCTACGTAAGAATGATATGAATGCCTCAAGTTACCTTTATGTCTTATGATTTCTATGATTTATTCATGATTTGATGAGGTATGTTAAAGTTCTTTTGTTTTATCAGTAAATTATGATTTCATTTATTCTTATGTATACATGTACTCATGATTCATTTCCATATTTTTTATATCCCTTACTGAGCTTTTTATGCTCTTCACAAGTTTTTGAAATGTTTTTTCATGGGTCAAAGGAAAGGTACATGATATGATGATAGTTTCAAGGAAGTGTCAAGAAAGAATCCATATTTTATTTTAAATATGTTTCCATTGATGGAAAAAATGAATACTATCTTTTATGTAACCACTTTGTTTAAATGTGAAATGTAATGCATGTTTTATGATCTAATTCTCTAAAAATATAAACTTGAAAATATCCTCAACATTTATTCTTGAAGTAACTCAAGATTAAGTAAGGTTTAAGGCCGGGGCCTTATAGTTGGTATCAGAGGTCGGTTTAGATAAAATTAGGAGTTAGAATTCTATTAAATTATTATCCAAGAATATTTTTTATGGTCAAATAGAAATGATATATCATTTGAAGATTACCATGTTGCTTCATCTAAGACATGTTTGTTCAGAATGGTTTTCCGCAGAGGAAACAGGGAAGCAGTGGTAGGAAGGCATACAGAAGGAAATGACCTTCTGAATCAGCATCCTGAGATGGTCGAAATTAGAACTGAACTATTTTTTGTAGTAATGGCACAGTTGACTCAAGCGATAAATAGTGGTGGTATCCATGCACGAGATCAGCCAGATCAACCGCAGAAGAACATGTCAGTGGTGGAAGATTTCATGAGGCAACATCCCCCATCATTCAGAGAATCATCTGACTCTGTGCTAGCTGAAGGGTGGATTAAAGCACTGGAGAATATTTTCAATGTCATGGGGTTTTCAGACAATCAAAATGTTGGTCTTACTATTTACAGTTTGGAGGGTGAAGCAGATCAGTGGTGGTAGATGGTTAAAAATATCAGGGATTCTGATGAGATTTATTCTCTCGACTGGGATAAATTCAAAGGTATATTTCTTGAGAAGTATTTTCTTAAGGCTGTTCGACTTAGGATGGAAATATAATTCTTGGAATTCAGGCAAGTTGAAGACTCAGTGGCTGCCTATGAAGAAAGGTTCACTCGATTGGCAAGGTATGCTCCAAATTTTATCCGAGACCTTGATAGTAAAATCAATTGTTTTTACTCAGGATTAAAGCCAAAATATTGAAGGGAATTAGCTTCTCATGAGTTCAAAAGTTAGGAAAAGCTTCTTTGATGTGATGATAATGTGAAAATGGAGTTTTCCGATGATCAAGTGTTATATAACAACCAACAGAAGAAGAGACTGAGGTGGCAGGAGAAAGGGAAGAATTCTTCAAAAAAGTCTGATAGTAAGAAAACTAAGTTTCTAGTTTGTGATAAATGTGGTGAAAGGCATGTTGGGGAATGTCTTATAAATTCTAGAAAGTGCTACCGATGTGGTAAGATGGGACATAAGGCTCGTGATTGCACTGAAAAAGATCAGGGTGATGGTAAGACCAAATTTTATTTACAGTTAATGAAATGTTTTAGGTGCAATGAGATGGGTCACTATGAAAATGAGTGTCTGACAAAGAGCTCGAGTAAAGGGAAGCAGTTCGACTACAAGAAGAAAGGGGTGGTGAAATCCTTTGATACTACTTCAGCAGATGTCGGGCCATCAAATGAAGTTGTATCAAGTACTTTGTTTGTTTTTTCAGATTATTCCAGTGTGTTGTTTGATTCGGGGTCTACACATTCTTTCATCTCTGAAAACTATTCTAGTAAAATGGGAATACCATCTCAAGAAATGAATCCTGAACTTGTGGTAAAAACACCTGGTAGAAATGTTGAGGCAAAAAGAATTTATAAGAATCTTCCTATCCTTTCCGTGGAAAGAACCTACTTGCAAACCTTATTGTTTTACCTCTAGTAGAGTTTGATGTTATCCTGGGTATGGATTGGATCTCTATTTACCATTCTAAGATTGACTGTAGAGATAATGAAGATTATTTTCAGAAATAATTTCAGTTTGTGTACAAGAATGAACCCTTACTGTTGATAACATATCAAGAGGCCGAGAAACTTGTAAAATATGGAAATGAATGTTACCTTGTACATATCATTGAAAATAATGTAACTGTTTAGATTAATGATGTCCCAGTGGTAATGAGTATCCTAATGTTTTTCCTGATGAGTTTCTTGGAATAATACCAGATGGGGAAGTTGAATTTAATATTGAATTAGTTCCTGATACTAATCCATTTTCAAAACCCCCTTATCGAATGGCTCAAACTGAACTTTTAGAGTTGAAGGAGCAATTGCAAGATTTATTAGAGAACAGTTTCATTCGACCTAGCACATCACCATGGGTGCTCCTGTTTTATTTGTTAAAAATAATGATGGTTCTATGAGACTTTGCATTGATTATAGATCTTTGAATAACATCACTTTTAAGAACAAACATCCTTTTCCTCATATCGATGATTTGTTTGATCAGCTCTAGGGAGCTCAGTATTTTTGAAAGATTGACCTGAGATCGGGGTACCATCAACTGAAGGTAAAGGAAGCTGATGTTACGAAGACCGCGTTTCATAAAAGATATGGCCATTCTGAATTTGTAGTAATGCCTTTTGGGCTAACCAATGCACCTGCTGTATTCATGGAATTAATGAATAAAATTTTCCATGAGTTCTTGGATAAGATTGTGGTGGTTTTCATTGATGCTATTTTGTTGTTTTCTAAAAGTAAAGAGGAGCATGAAAGACATTTAAGGGTTATTTTTCAAACCTTAAAAGAAAATAACTTGTATGGGAAATTCAGAAAGTGTGAGTTTTGGTCGGAACAAATTTCTTTCCTTGGTCACATTGTTTCTAAAGATGGAATAATAGTTGATCCTACAAAAACAAAGGTTATTGAAGAATGGCCAAGAACCAAAAATGCAACTGAGATTCGTAGCTTCCTTGGTTTGGAAGGCTATTACCGAAGGTTTGTTAGAAATTTTTCACAGTTATCTAGTCCAATGACTAAGCTAACTTGTAAGAGTGTTAAGTTTATCTAGACAAAAGAATGTGATGATTGTTTTTAGGAATTGAAAAGAAGATTGGTGAATGCACCTGTTTTGGCACTACCTTCCAGGAATGGTGAGTTTGTTATCTATAGTGATGCTTCATTGAAAGGAATTGGTTGAGTCCTAATGCAGAATGATTAGGTAATTGCTTATGCTTCACGACAGTTGAAAATTAATGAGGTAAATTACCCTACATATGATTTCGAATTAGCTGCTGTTATTTTTGATTTAAAAAATCCAGGCGTCATTTTTATAGAGTAAAGTGTGAAATTTATACTGATCTCAAAAGTTTAATGTATATATTCACTCAGAAATAATTGAACATGAGACAGATGAGATGGCTAGAATTAATCAAGGATTATGATTCTATAATTCATTACCATATGGGAAAAGAAAATAAAGTGGTTGATGCTTTGAGTCAAAAAAGAAATTCTTCATTAACAATGTTGTGTTTGGAACGTGATCCTTTGGTTAAGGATTTGATGAACATTGGCATAAAAGTTGTTGGTGCAGGATGTCCTTTTGTTTTGTTTTAGGTATCAGTGAAATATTCTCTATCAGACAGAATCAAGCAAGCACAGAAGTAAGATAGAGAGTTGCAGAAAAAGGTAGTGCTGGTTCAGAAGGGTAAGTTGCCTGAATTCAACATTGATGATGATTGTGTTTTGAGATTTAGGAAGAGATTTTGTGTCCTATGTGATTCACAATTGAAGAGAGTGTTGTTATGTGAAGTTCATAGTTCTCCATTTTCAGTTCATCCAGTAAGTACTAAGATGTATAGAGATCTTCGAGAGTATTACTGGTGGGACGGAATGAAAAGGGATATTGGTGATTTTACTGTGAAGTGTTTGACTTGTCAACAGGTAGAAGCAGAGTGGAAGTTACCAAAAGGGATGCTTCAGCCTTTACTAGTGCCATAGTGTAAATGGGAAAATATATCCATGGACTTCATTGTGGGATTACGTAAGACATCTCGAGGTAATAATGCAATCTGGGTTACTGTTGATCGCTTGACTAAATCTTCTCATTTACTTCCTATTCGAGATGCTTTTTCTCTAGATCAACTTTCTCGTTTTTATCTTAAAGATATAGTCAGGTTACATGGAGTTCCCCTGTCCATTATATCTAATCATGATCCCAGGTTTACTTCTAACTTTTGGAAAGGCCTTCAGAAGTCGTTGGGTACTAAATTAAATTTTAGTACAACTTTTCATCCTCAACCAGATGGGCAGTCAGAACAAACAATCCAGACTTTGGACGATATGCTACGTGATTGTTCGATAGATTATCAGTAATTTGGTACCAACATCTTTCTTTGGTTGAGTTTACTTATAATAACAGTTTTCATTCTAGTATACAGATGGCACCATTTGAGGCATTATATGGGAAGCGGTGTAGAACTACAACCTTCTGGGATGAAGTGGGTGAAAGGAAGTTGATGGGACCAGAATTTGTAGAAGAGTTGTCAGAAAACGTTCAGATGATATAGATACACATGACAACGGTTCAGAGCAGACAGAAGAGTTATGCGGATAATTGGAGAAAGGATCTCTCATTTGAGGTAGGTGATCATGTTTTTCTCAAAGTCTCACCATGGAAAAGTGTGATGTGATTTGGTAAGAAAGGAAAGATGAGTCCAAGGTTCATTGGACAATATGAAATTATGGAGAAAGTTGGATCAGTTTCTTACTGAGTGGATTTAGCTCCGAGTTTATCTCAGGTACACAATGTTTTTCATGTTTCGATGTTGAGAAAGTATATGCCATATCCATCCCATGTTTTGAGCCCAGAGGTAGTTCAATTGGAAGAGAATATCTCTTATGAAGAAAAACCAGTCCAGCTTCTTGACCACAGGGAGCTAGTGTTGCGGAATAAGGTGATTCATCAATTAAAGGTTTTGTGGAAAAACCACATGATTGAAGAGGCAACATGGGAATCTGAAAATTCAATGAGGGCTAAATACCCCAACTTATTCAATAAGTAAATAAATTGAGGGGACACAATTTTCTAAAGGGGTGAAGGATGTAACATCCCAAGTAAGTATTTAATAATATATATTCTTATCTATGTCTATTTATGAATTATATAGTGTTTTAGAGGCTTAAAATGAGAATAAATCCAATCTTAAGCATGGAATACACTAATATTTTTAAAAGATTGTTTTACTGTCTTTTGGTGGAAAACATTTTTAAAATAAAACTGTTGACAATTTTATAAGCTCTATTTTTCAAAATAAACTTATTATTTATGATTGGGACATTGAAATTTACATTGGATAATTTTTTGGTATTTTTCTGACAATGTTCATTTTTTAATGAATAGTAAAAAATACTAGATTTTACATCAAAACTACTTTTTCATCTAAATTAATTATATGGTTGGATTATATTTTTAATTGGTTTTAAAGTTAAAATAGAATATATTCTTACCATGTAATCCAATGGTGGTCGTTGGGATTAATTTCAGTTTTGAATTGGGCATAAACAAGTGCCAAACTTTTCATAGATATTGTTTAAAAAAAAACCCGCTATTTGTTTTGACATCGGGAATTATTTTTAAATTAATTATTGAAATTTATATGTTTGGAATTTGGTAAATTGGATTCCATATTTGGTATCATAAGGTCCAAATTATTTAATAAAGACTCTTTTGTTTTTGGACATTATGAATAGTAACGACGGCAATTATCTTTAATTATCTTGATTAATGAGTAATCGGGTAGTTAAGGATAATAAAATAATATCATAATAATAAAAAATGACCACAACATGTGTCCTAATGCTATTGGTTGTCACATGGATGACCATGGGATTTCTTTTTCCAAACTTGGGGACCCCATGGAATCACTTTTGTGTGAAAGTGACTTTTTATCTTTTCATTTTTAAAGAAAGTTAAATATAACAAAGAATATATCACCTGAGTAAAAAAAATTATTTTGTCTACATAAATGATCTATTGGACTATAAATATAAATTTGAAAGCTAAAACTATTTCCTACATCATATTAATTTTTTATATTTTTTAGACATTATATAAATTAAATTATACATGACATAATGATGATGTAGCGATTACCTCATTATTTAACGATTTAATTAAAATGAAACGATAATGTAAAATCTAAGACCTACACATATAAAAAACCTAATTTATGAGTATATTTCGAACCCTTATAATCTTATCCTCAAAATACATCAATGTGATACCTTTAAAATCTGAAATGCATTTGAAAATAAAGTAACATTTTATACCTTTCCAAGAATGCTCGTCCTCTCCTCTTATAAAAAGCCCCCACCTCTACCACCTTACCCACACCTCTCAATCCTTTTTCTCGGCCAACCCCTACCCATTTAGTCTCTAAAAATACCTCTATTACTCCTAAAACCCTCACTTTGGGCAGAAGTCTTCCCAAGGAAGCCTTTGAGCTCAAATCAAAATGAGTTTCCTGTTTTTAAGGTAATGTATTCACTTGTGTTCTTTTGTATTATTTTTCTTCTCCAACCCCCTAAACTATTTTTTTAATTTATTTTGTAACAACTCATGTATCTTCAATATACTAGGATTTTGTTATAATAATCCTTTGAGCTACACTTACACACACCTACATCTAATGGTTAAAGAACATACAGTTTCTGTGGATGGCGAATTTCTGCCTCACAAAACGATGATTGTTCAATATTATTCTAACACCTTCAAAGGTGGCCATTAAGATGTCACTATATTTATATATGATATATAATATGTTTATTTTTTACTTAAGATTCGGTATTTTTCATTTATTGAATACCTTTATGGTTTCCATTATGGGTAAACGCGATATCTTCATTTTAGGAAGTGCGGACTACCGCCCTCTCAAAGTGATTTGATTTGTTAATACCATTTGTGGTACATATAATGGATAGATTTAATGGTATTATACCATACTGGAATTAAAATTCTATTATGTATCATTATGTTTTAATTCCATCAAATATGAAATAGAAATGGAAGTAGCGTTCATGCGTGCACATGGCTTACCGTCTCCAAGAACGGTGCAATTCATTTCATACCTATAAATGTTATGTAATATTATAAATGAATGCAAATACTGGAAATATATGATATATATGATATCTAAATCATGAATATAATTCTGGATATAATTTATATTTTACGACATGAACAACTTGTAATTATAAAGAGTTTATTTTTGACTCAAGTACCAATGATCGTTAAAACGACCATTATTAACTTAAATAATTACATAATGTTCATGACATGGTAATAAGTGATATAAAAGGAATAATGAACTTGAAAAAGGTTATTAATCAAGTAGAAATTAACTCAAGTTTATTATTTAGTAGATTAATGAAATATCGAGTCAAGTCGGATACGAGGTAAGGGACTTAGTCTCAATTTCCATTCATTGAGGCATATTTTGTTTTATACACAACATTCTTTTATACGGTGTATAAACCCCTTTCTCTTTTATTCTTATTCAAAAGGAATCTTTTTTATATGATGCGTTTAATAAACGAAAAAAGAGAATGTTTTTTTGTTGTATGTATGCGGCGACAACGACTTCTCTGCCGCCGTGACCATTTTTTGAGTTTCGGCTTCCTCTACAAGCCATAAACTTTTTTGAATGAAAAATAAATACCATGTTTTTGTTTTCTTTTATTTTTGTATTTTAAATGGTTTTCATAACGTTTTTATATCAATTTATTGTATTTATATCTTGTGATTGAAAAGTAGAAATATTATGTTTCTTTTATACATGTTTTATGTGATATGATTATGTTATGGTTCTTGGGCATTTTTATGAAGACGGGTGGTTCCATGATAATATAAGGGTGGGTGAGCCCGATATATCTCTCCAATGCATTGGGTAACATGAAGGATTTAAATGTTAAGGTTTCTCCGAAGATATTTAGGGAATATACTATGATGGGTATTCCAAACGTAACCAAGAGGGTTACTCCCTACGTAAGAATGTTATGAATGCCTCAAGTTACCTTTATGTCTTATGATTTCTATGATTTATTCATGATTTGATGAGGTATGTTAAAGTTCATTTGTTTTATGGGTAAAGTATGATTTCATTGATTCTTATGTATACATGTAGTCATGATTCATTTCCATATTTTTTATATCCCTTATTGAGCCTTTTATGCTCATCCCATGTTTTTGAAATGTTTTTTCATAGGTCAAGGGAAAGGTACATGATATGATGATAGTTTCAAGGAAGTGTCAAGAAGTAATCCATGTTTTATTTTAAATATGTTTCCATTGATGGGAAAAATGAATACTATCTTTTATGTAACCACTTTGTTTAAATGTGGAATGTAATGCATGTTTTATGATATAATTCTCTAAAACTCTAAACCTGAAAAGATCCTCAACGTGTATTCTTGACGTAACTCAAGATTAAGTAAGGTTTAAGGCCGGGGCCTTATATTATTATTAATATTGTGATTAATATTTTTTTTATTACTTTTGGTTGTGGTGACCATTTATTGTGATGAATAGTATATTATATTATAGATTCCCCAGAATATAGCTTATGGTCTAAGGATATCTTTTTTATTTCTATTCTTACTACCTATACCACTATAATGATGTTCGGATGATTCCTAGTACATGAATACATTATCATATATATATGTTTCCTTTTCTACTTACATATATGTAGGTGTAGTTCCAAAGATAACCCTCTTGTGCTAAATAATGTTTCGTCACCCTTGTGTCATTAAGGAACCCAGACCTGGCCTATTTACCCAGTTTTATTTACTATATTTATACTATTATACCTCCACAATTCAGTATTTCATATACATGAACTATATTATTAATTAGAAACCATTAGTGGGGGCTTATTTTGTGTATCTCACACCCATTTTGAGATTCCATTGTAATGGGGTAGCCAAACAGAACTCTTGATTACTGGATCAGGTTAATGTATTGTGTTTTCGTATTATCATCCTTTTTGAATATGATGGTGTATGAGAGTAGGGTAACAACCTAGTTCCCATGATTATCTAGGATATTTTTCTGAGTCTCATATATTTTTAATTACATGTTCTATAAATTTAACACATCTTTTATATCTTATTGTACATTGTAGCATGTTCAGGCGTGATGATTTATCCATTTAACAAATGATTTCCATAAATTCTTATATTAATTTTACTCTTTTTTTCTTCCACTATTTTTATCTCTTATATTGTTGGTATAGTATAGAAATTTTACCTGTATTTGACCCCTATTTCTAGTGAGAATCAACTGGTTCATGGGGATATAGTCTAGTGGCCTAGAGGCCAACCAACATGGGGCACTTTTTTAGTGTCTCTTAGGTTAGGATTCTACAGAATTATCCCTTATCTAAGATAAAACATATCTATTAATATTTTCTTTTTCATATAAATCAATAATTTTTAAAACATTGTTAACCATGAAAACATTAATAAAATGTTATCTTTCTTAAACATATTCAAATCTCTCTTAATGGTTCATAATGATAATGTGAATCAACCAATGTATATATCTCCTGACTTTTAACCAAGGTTTGAAATTAAGATTGTTTTTCATGAAAAATGTTAAGATAATGTTAATAACAAATCATTACTTTTTTGTGGTAATTACTCATCATTAAATCTTTTATTGAGGCTGTATCCATGTGTAATATTCAGAAAGGGATATAATTTCTTAGAGATTCACACAATATATTATTTACAAAACAACATAATGTTATAATATAAATGGAATATGAACTTAGAAATTACACAATGTTTTCCCCTAAAATTATCTTATTCTAATAACCAAATAAATTGTGTGTTGGTACATTATCATTAAATCACATAGTATCAAAAATTGTTTTCTATACCATTAAAATACTGATGAAAAATATAATATGAAAAATTTAATTATCGAAAATAAAATTTGTCCCTTAATATATCTAAACTATGCAATGATACAAATTGTGATGCCCTGAACCCACACTCCCAAAAATTATAATATAAACATGTACATTACATACTATATTTTATTACAAATATATATTAGAAATTTTCCAAGATTTATGAAAATAATGAAAATAGTTCATTAAATACAGTTATAAGAAAATTTAGGTTTAAAACATTAGAGAACATGGTTAAAATATAAATTAATAAATCCTATCTTATTACTCAATGAATAAATTTTATTACTATATAAAAAAATATAATAAAAAAAGTCTTTTAGATCTCCTACATATTCTTCCATGTATTTTATCTTTGAAAACATATCACTTATTATATATTCCCTCTAACTTGTGGAATCTAACCGTAAGTAATCGGTGAGATCAAACACTCTATAAGGGAAACATATATTTGATGTTATATTAAACATTCACATGGTGTACATAAATTAAAAGGAATAAAAAATCTTAATAATTAAAATACAATATATACCCATCATATCACATATAAATTAAAATTAATTGAATAATATATATTTATATTACTAATGGAATACATTGTCTTAGGCATTAAAAATAGGTTTTTAAGGCCTTGTACCAAAAAACTAATCAGGAATGACCTGACGGTTCTGGAATTAGGACTACCCCAAGAACGCCTGCAAAAGGCCAAGTGCTAGAGAACAATGCCTAGTAGAAATGTCTCATAAATGGGAGGAATTATCTTAATTTTCGATTTCCCATGAAATCATTTTCATGCACATATAATGAATAAATATAAAAATAATGATACCCATACAAGCATGTATATATAATTCCACAATCATAGTTTGAAAACAATATTCTAAAAGAATTAATGGAGCCAAATAGAATCCAAAACCAAACATTAGAGTCCAACCAATTCAAAATATGGGGAGTACTATCAAATTAAAATACTCATAAAGAATCTTGATTTTTCATGCCCAATATATGCTACAATAGTTACCTATCATCCCAAGGCACTATCAAATGGGTCCTCATATACATAAGAAAAGACATATGTTGGAAGTTCCCTTGAAGGGTTGAGTATTAAAATTCCCTTAAAAACACCTTGAATATACTAAATGTGAAGAATCCAGATAAGTCTGCTCATAACAATGATATAATAATCATAAGTAAAAAAACAAAAACCAAGATTTAATCAAGAAGGATATCATGCCTCCAGGATGTCACAACCAAACTAATAGATATAGAATTCTACATATAGACTCTAGGAAATGATCATTCCAGGAAAACCATCCACATGATCTTTGAAATTATCAGAGGAAATCACCCAAGAGTTCATGATCCTTGGGAACCACCCAATAAAACTCACTGGCCACTAAATACCTTGATAATCATATAAGGGATCACACCCATGACTACTTGGGGAAACCAATGAAAGAATATGGATTGAAACACTTTGAATAAATCATATAACAACAATACTATGGTCCTTACAGAAATGATCTACTTAATGGATGATCAATGTCCCAAAAATGGAGGTCACACTGATTCCACAAACCCCACCTAGGGTATAACAATAGATGATAAATGATCAAACTTCAGTCTCACAAAAGGACACAAAAACATTATTTGAGAACTATCCTACAGATTAGACCACATTATAAAGATTCTGACATAATTCCACAAATGTACCCATGATGGTATGCACAAAAGGTCCACATCAACCAATACGAGTATAAAAATAAAGAAAATAAGGGTTCCAAACTCCCTCTATGGGGGTACATAGAGTGTCACAGGGGTATAAAAAATGTCTATAAAACCAATTTTCTTCCCATGTGGAGCTTCCTCACAAGTTATATGAACCTCCAAACACACAACATTCACCCAAGGGTACACATTATATAGATTACTGTTGCCACACTGACAGTGATTTTTTTCTGTTTCCATGTACTCATGGCTTTCCCATGTAAAATCATGGGTGTCTTACCATATAACTTCACATGTACCATGGGTTACATTCTAAGTAACATGGTATTTAAATGAACATAATGGTTATTATATAGTACTTACACTATATTTCTTCCTAAAAAACCTCACTGGAATCAATGATTTGGGGACAGATGATGACTAACATTATTGTTCAGCAGGATTTGTGTGGGGATCTACTTGGAACATGTCACCATCAATCCATCAATCACCATTGTGCATCCAACCCTGTAAGAATGGGAAAACTCAATCAAAAGCAGTCCACCTCTAATAATTCTCAATTTATCCACCTCGATCCGAACCTCAATCAAAAATAGCACCCATGGTAGTTATCTATTGTTCTAAAGAACAGTAATGAAACGATCAAATACTATTTGTTTTTGTTTAAACGTTATCCAAAGAAAATACCAACTATTAACATGTATTTAAATGGATGATAAATCTATAAACCATAAAACAAGGGGAAAGAACATTATCCCTTTTTCATATAGACTTATGACCATTTTATAAGAATTATACAAAATAAGATGAAAAATAAATGAAGAACAAATGAATCGGACACCAAAAAATCGACCATCAATACACGAATAATTTCTTAATTTTGGAATTTAAATGTGGTTTCCCAGGATAAAAAATTAGATTTAATCTCCCAAATCAAAAGTCTTACATAATATTTAGATCCAACATTGATGAGTGGCGGTCTTGTGTTTATATAGTGGGTAAGATCCACGAACTCATATAGTCCAACATTCCTCATTCTCGATCTAATCAAAAAGAATTCTTCAAGAATCCAAGAAACAATTCTCTCAAATGACTCCTCTCAATTGGTAGGGTTATTGTCAATACCTAAAAATTATCCATAGAAACATATTTATATGATATTATTTTGTTATGATTTTAATTTTATAATTAAATAAATTAAATCAGATTTATTTAATTATTTTCTCATTACATCACTCAAACCCAATGTATGATCCCAATATATATTATGTCATGAATGGGATGAAAATGATTCAATGAAATCAACTAAAGCGTATAATTTATTATCTTAGTATAATTTTCAGATTTATTTAACTATTTTCAGAAAAAAAATTCACATTTCATATTAAATCTAATTAATATAATTTAAAAAATAATTTTGGGATCATCAGGCCTATCATGTTGTCTCAGCTCTTAGAACCAAAAATAATAAATATAATATTAAAGTAATACATGTAAGAATTATAGTCTTTAAATTATCCACAAATTCGGGATTTACATCCCTAAAATCAAAACAAAAGACTACAAAAAGTTATGTGGGTACTAACCACAAATATGGTTCTCCTAATCCACCGTACTCTACTGAAGATTATCATACTTCTATTAAAAAACACTAGGGGAAATTTTCTCTATTGAAAAATCCTCTCTTTATGATGTTTTATTTCTACTAGGTACTCAGAAAATTTTTCTCTATACTTAATGTACTGGTCTCCACAATCTGTAACATTTTAAGGATCAGGCATGTACCTTATCATTTAGGACATGTGGAAAATGTCATATACCCTATCCAGCTTTAGTGGTAGTGATAATAGGTATGCCTACTAGAAAAATCTATCTAGTTTTTAGAAAGTTTCAATTAATCTTATATAATACTTTCCCCCACATCAAAATCTCCACAATCCACATCAAGGTGAAACCCTAAGTAATCCATAGTCTCCCTCCTCAACCTCAAGAGGCCTCTCTATTCTATTTGCATATAACATATAGTAGCTATGTGAATTTCTAATCCAATCCAAGATTATCTACAATAAATTTTTCATAAGTCACACTAACTTTGGACCAATGAGTTTAGAATCGATTAGATATATCCAAAAAAGTGGTGACATATAGGATTTCCCATAAAAGGCATTGAATGTTTCCATACCAATAGTGGAATGGTAGTTGTTCTTGTACACTTAATCCACCAAGGCTAGGTGATCCTGTCAACTATAAAAAAATCCCACAAGTAACCCTAAATCATATCCTTTAATACATGTATGGTATTATTATTATGACTATCATATTGGGGGGAAACATCATTCTCAAAGGCAACTAATTCCAAAATGCCTCCTAAATTCCTCCCCCTAATTGTGACATGAATCATGAATCCAGCTCTAAAATGATCATTAATGGAACTCCTTGAATATATACCATCTCTTGTATAGTCAAACACCCAAGAATATTGAATTAAATATGCAATGAAATTTCTTAAAATTGGGTCAACATGGTGAGTTAGTTTATAGTCACCTATATATAATCATTTTCCATTTACATATATGGTAACCAGATCACAAATTACATTGTTGTCCCATACCAAGTCTACTATTCAAACTCATGGGGTTGATATAATCTGATGTAACAAGGATCAAAACCTTCAATTTCTCACTAGTGAGGCTTCAGGTGACATACTCTTGAACACATAACTTTTTTCAATGCCAAATAAACTAAAATCATGAATTGTGGAACATCTGTTCCACCTATGGATTTACCAAAATAGGTGTAACATCCTGGTTCGAGATTCCAATCAATGGTTCTCCATACCTAGTTGTCCACATGGGCTCATGCACATATCCTGAAATGCTAGAGGCTTCCCACTAGCAGCGAGGGCCTAGGTGTGATAGTGGGGATACTATTCCCTAAATATAAGATTGTAACACATGGAGAATCAATAATATATCAAAAATGGAATCATTAAATTCATACAAATAAAATATAGTAGTTGAAGTCTGATAGTTTTAATAAACCCTAATTAAATTCATTCCCAAAATGATGATACATGTCACATGTTTTAAATAAAACAGCCAAATCATTTATACAAGGAAAATGTACAATCCATGTTACAAAAGTACAAAAAAGGAAAAAAGAATCCTAGTATCATTGCATTCTTCTTCTTAGTCCCATGCTCTCTTTCTCTTAAGTAGCATATCAAATACCTATATAAGGGTGCTTTCCCTTATCGATAGCTACAATAATATAATATGTTTTGGTCCAAAACATGACCCAGATAAGTTGTGAGAGTAAATCTAAGTAGGAAACCACCCAAGGAATTTTCCTATAAGTCGATGAGTATATATGGTATGCAGTGTGAAATAAGAAAAACAGTAAGCATGGAAGAACTAAAAAGTAACATCCTATATACTCTATATTCCATTTACATTCATTTAAAAAATTAATTCAATTATTTTGAATTTTTAAGCCTCAAGATCTAGCTCAACACTAAGATCCTCTATAAAACAGGTAGCACAACAGATGCCTCAGACGGTCATCTAAATAATTACAAGTGATGATTGAATCCAGGATTATGATTTTTATTGTCATTTGCATCATAATTAATTTCATTTAAAATGAAATTCAGAACATGAGCTCATTATTGACATTCCTATGTTGGAATTCTAGTATTACTCAAAGTTCAATATCAACCGATAACCTACAAACCCATTCCTGGTGAACCTCTTAGGAACCTGATATCGCTTAAGGTGAGGAAAAAGTCCAAATCATCTGAGTATATCCTTGGAAGTTTTATAAGGAAGCCCCATGTATCACCCATGACATATAATCATATTCCTGTTGAGTCAATCCTTGAAATTCCTCACTTTGATCCATATATCACCCAATATAAATAAGTCTATAATCAGTATGTTCATCCATGGAATCCCTCAATGGATCCATGAATAACCCATGACATAATCACTTTAATTATAGAGTCCATCTATGTCATCCTAAGGTGGATCCCTGTATAAGTCAAGGTATAAAGGTAAATAGTCACATGAGTTCTTCCATGGAATTCTAAGATGGGTCCATGAGTCACTAAATGCTATATATCATCTAACCACTTCAATTCCATTTTAACATTTCATTTTACATTCCATGTTCAAAGCCAAGAGCATCTATCATCAAACTCACCTGAAGAGGGTGACTCAAGCATTGACCATCCTAGTAAGGCTTGGCCTTTCATTAACTCATGTGTGCATATCCCATATTACAATAAACACATGTAAAACAATCTAATACATGGATTTAACATTATTTAACTCACATGGGTATATCATGATATTGATCTTCCCATGCTTTATCAATCCATTTCATGGAATCCTCTCAATAAACTCACAAGGGTTAACAATTCAAAGGCCATTCAAATACAATTGCGATTATTTTTAATATAAAAATCCTAAATAGATGATAAAACTATAACATGGATTAGTAATAATATAAATCACTGTGTATATTTCATAACAAGATTAATTCAATTTACAAACATCACATTACATATATGGGAACTGAAGGACCCCCTGAAACCACCTAAAAGGGGAGGGGTTAATCTAAGGGTCAAACATTTCTTCTTATTGTTGTGGATCTTGTTTCAAAATTAGTAGGAACTTGTTAAATCCATCATATAAATTAACTTAAAAAGATGACATTGAACTATTACTTTGTTCACCACAGAGGGATACATCTGAAGAGTATATACTAACAGTGTGTCGGTCGTACCTAAATCCACTAATCTTCACCAATCGTGGAGTATAATAGTTTGGTCATATTCTTATATTCTAGGCACACATCATTTACAACGGTTCAGTGAGGACTCATCGCTTCCCACAGAACACTTCTATAAACTTCACCTATATCACTACTATGGGAAATGTCTCACTCATTTTATCAACTTGAAGGTCACTTCAATAGATTGGAATTGAAGACTTTTTCTCTGTCAATCACAAGACACTGATTGCATCAAATAACTAAGTAGATGCTCACTTAAATCCCTAACCACTTAACATTTATACACAAACAGCACTTCGCAAAGCTCAACCCTTCACAGAGTACACCACTTCACAGAGTGCAACCATTCCTGGAGCTCGCTTCCTTGCAGAGCATAACAATTCATGGATTTCACTGCCTCACATAGAAACCTACTCTGCGAATCTCACTGTTCCAACATGGAACACCCCATATTTGAAAATATCATAAGACATAGAATCATTAGAATAATTCAAGACATTAAATGTCTCCTAGTGATGCTCAAGCTCACATAGAAGAACATGCATCACATACCACCCTTTGCTTCTTGAAGTCACAATGATCTTGGATTTTCTGTCCCAAAATCATGTAAAACAAAGAGGGTTGGCCTTTTATTTATAATCATAGTTGAACGCAACACTCATCTTCTCTAGACATGTAATATAGATCGGCCAAAAATGCCTTCACGATGATTGTTCTATCGTGCATGGCTCTACTAAAATTTCCAATTTGCAGAGCTCATTTTAACCACGAAGAAGCTCCATCTAAAATTTCATCACTTCATTTCCTCAAAATCCACATGCCAGTCTTCGAGAAAAACATGACTTTTCCATAAAAATGAAATGTTGGTTCTAGAATAATTACATTCATGAAGCTTGGAGATCAAAATCTCATAAGATCAGATCACACCATCTCAGTTCATTAATTCATTATGAAACACAAATCTAGAAACCCATCTCTTCGAAACTCCTACCTTTACCATATTTTCATAAGGCCTCTATGAAGCACCACTTTTACCAATGCTAGAAATTATCCAAATTTTGGACATAATTTTTTTGAAAACACTCAGAAATGAAGTCACCTTCAAAACTGCTTTCAACTTGAATTGAATGACACATTTCATTGCAATTTTACTGATCATCCATGATAGGATTGACAATAAACACAAACCATTCTGCTTTTTTAGAAAAGATCAGCCTTGGTTCCAATAGTAAATGTATTACAAATCGAAAATGCTTAAATAAGCAATGACATACGAGGGTCATGTGGAAAGTAAAAAATTCCATACCCTTTAATAAATTCAATTACAATATATCTACATTTGAATTACATTAATAATCAATTTTATTTTTTGACAACCCATGCAAGGGATAAAAGGCATGCCTCATAAGAATCCAACGCCACTATGCATAAAATCCATTTAGGGAAAATCACCCATGGGGTGGTCATTAATCAATGTGTACAACCTATAACATGCATAATCATGCCTATTAAATTACCTAATCCATGATAGGAGAAAATAGGGTTCAATTCCAATTTAAGTAAATTCCCAAATAATGGGTGTATGATACTCTAGAAAATATAAATGCTCCAATATTCAACGAAAATCACATTAATAGATACATTAAGTCCATTCGAGATAGTTCATCCTCTATCAAGCTCTTATTAATCCATATTTGGATGAAATAGGAATAATATATTATGATTTATAAATTACAGAATTTGGACGTCAATCAAATTAGTGCATTTGATATACATAATAATCAATATTGGATAAAAAAGACATACGATCTTACATATAGATCTGATGAAATAGAAAACATTCTAATTAGAGCTTTCATAGAGAGGGGATCTGAAATTGAAGATTAATCAAGCTTGAGAGCTTTTCTGGGTGGGGGGGGGGGGCTATTTTCTATTTGAAGAGAACCCAAAATGAAAAATATAATATTTTAATTTTAATTTTAAAATATTAAAAAACCTACATAGAAGGGCTCACATGACTTATACTCTTGGTTTTAAAAATTGCACAGAAACCGTGCATATCTTCGTATAGCCTTGGGGCATAGTGCACAATTACCATGAATGGTTTATATACCATGCGAAAACTATGACCAAATCCTCTAACATGTTCTCCAAAAATTGTAGAACTAGCCACACGACCGTGCAACTCCTCCTGCATAGTTTCCTCAAACTGTATGGCCAGTAAGACTTATGTTTCTATCCATCCACGATTAAGTAAATCCAAATGGTGTACCACACATTATTTGTAGTAACCGTGTTCTAGGGTTAACAAACCAAAACATTGGGTTTTGGGATTTAAAATTTCCCCGTAAACCCTAAGACTACTTTGAACTTTATGTGCCCTCAAATTATTTCATACATAATCATTTATACTAATTATTGTTGGAATGATCAAGATTCATACCTCAAGGAAGAACCAGGTTATTACAAAAGGGTATGTCATAAACACTATCATAACTTACTCACACAACATCACTTGTACCATATTCTATCATCTGAAAATGATAACAATCTCACCACATTCAAAAAAAATCTATTAGGATCATGTCCAGTGTATATGTTAGTATGTAAGATATCATAGTCTGTATATGCATGTTGACCTTCGCTAAAACACTATAACAATGGCAGGGTAATAACCATTGAATAAATATATGAAACCTAATAATTTTCCACTACATAATACTAAAACAATGGTAACTTTCCTATAGCCTTATCCAGTAATTGAAAACATGATCTCTTACTAAGATCATCTCCCACCATGTTCCCTTTATTAGGAGTATATAAAGTATGAGAGTCATAGTCCCTGGAATATTATAACTATGAACTATTTTTCTATATATGATCATTTTGAGAGAATATGTACTTGAGAAAATTGTGTCCATAGTAGAAGAAACATATGTCACCAATCAGGTAGTGTTGGCCACAACATAATAGAGAGGACTACCATGGATTTCACAAGATTATGGGTCTCATAGTTTTTATCATACAGTCTCAACTTCTTAGACCCATGGGAAATTACGACCTACCCCTGCATCAGTACACAACCACATTCCTTCCCTAAGGTATTATAGGACACCATATACTTGAAACCATACTATATAAATCTAATGAAGGATGCACATCAATATCTACATCAACTCCTAAATATATTTCAATGACCATTTTGTCTCCATGAATTTATACACCTTTATGGTAAAATGAGTCAATGTTTATACTAATTTAGGAGAATTAGGTACAAACCACCTATATTAACATGTTATCCTAAGGAAATTATGAAACATGGTAACAACATATGGTGGATCGAAATCCATAACTACCTCAAATATTTTGGGATCCACTGCCACTCATATACATAAGATGTCATTTACCAATATGTGGATATATAGAATTCAAAACATACACTTCAAGAGCTTATAATAAATATGGTTCTCAAAGAGTGTCGCAATGACTATCCACAATAGTCTCACATGACACTCCTTGTATGTCAATTACACTTAAATATAACATATGACGACCACCAAAAATGGTCTATGAAATTTATAATGACCCAGTTCATGATTCCCATGAGCACTAGTGGGTAGTTCATCACGTTGAACAAAATCACCAATAACTCATAGTGACTATAGATACAAATGAATTTCATCTTTTGTACACATGCATCCCATACCCATAGATACTGATAGCCCGATCATAGGAAAATCATAAATAACAATAGTTCCCTTATCAAATAATCTAATAGTTCATCGATCCTTTGTTGGGTATAATTTTTCATTACTTTCACATAGTTTAGGTGTTTTTAATAAAAAAAACCTCATATTCTCATCCACCTTCTTGTTGAAAAACACTGGCGATAAACTAGGCTACATTGGGTCTCATGAAGACCTTAACCATAATGTTTTATGACTACACCCTCAACTCATGAAGATTTAAGAGATCCATCCAATGTTCTGGTGTCGATATCTAGGTCATACTATTTTGTAAGTCAATACATAATTCTACTTCTTAGTCCGATGGTTGGAATGAAATGTCCTCAGTAAGGGCATGCTCATACTCAGCTAGCACCATAGATAATATGTATACAATAGAATCCACTACTCAAATAGTGTTATTAGATAATACCTGAGAAATCAGCTTCACTCTCCTATTACAACACATGTATTACTCTTCCAAGTATTCATTTTTGAGCAAATAGAAAACACATTCTCATCAATGTGGACATACTGCATCCTTTACCTAAAATATTCAATATTGGAATGAATTGTGGATTTTTATTTCCTTAATATGATGATTTCGTAAGGCCTCATCACTGAAATAAACGAGATCCCATATAATACCATCATCTATAAGAATATGATCTCAGTATTAGAAGATTTGTGAAAACACTAAGTCACCTCTAATCAGAGTCTATAAGGACAGAGGGTCAGCCAATGGAATGAATGGAATCACATGGACTCAAACCAATGAAGTGGAAATTAAGGAATTAATTCCACCTATATCAACCATCACTACACCTAATATATAAAATATACATATCATACCTCATAACATAGCCATATCCCCATGTTCATAGCCATCAATCGCCTATTACAGGCCTCACACCTGATCACCAACTCCCTAAGCATGGTATAGTCAACCAGGTGGTAGTGGAAATAGGTCAAACCATTTACCACATCCGGATATTGTACATTCCCCTTCTCCATATCCATTAACCTATGGATGTTTTGTCATTTAGATGTACATTTTCCTTAGAGGTATCTTGACCATCTTCTGATCAGCTATATAAGGGGTCCGAAAATCATCTTCAATGAGAACTCAACAATCAAAGGAGAAACACAACCTATAACTCAACCTATTCGAGCCATATTGAGATCCCTTCACCACAAATACACTATATTTGGATCATATCATTAAGAATCTAACATTCTAGAATCATTGTAACTGTTATCTTCTAACTATTGATGATATCTTAACTTTTGGGTTCCCCCTACTAGCACCCAACATAGACACTATATCTTCCAAGAATATCTCCACCAATAAGTCTATCTCATCACCCTATCATATGTCATAATTAAAATAAATATCCCTAAATACTTAATATACCAACGTGAGACCCACTAAAAAGTATGTTCTCTAAAGGGAAAATCCTTAACCATATCCCTGGATAATTTCTAGAGATAAGCACACCTCACCAAATACTCCACCATGATCATACATTCTACTATATAATTACAATATCCTAGAAGTTTACTAATCAAAACATGTCCATATAAGACTCAACCATGATGGTATGATCTGATTCTGATAATGAAAGAGATAATTCATCATGTGAATGTGTCACTAGATTCACTATCACCAAGTAGATCCCTAAAGAATTACCATTTGGATTACCTCCATATATTCCATAATAATCCTCACAAGATGAAAAAATTTATTGATTTTCTCTAGCCCATCCTTGGCCACATGGGGGCATGGTTCACCCCAAACCCATGAAATTAACTACCTATAGAACCTCTATTGTGCTCTCATCCATCATGATTCCCCATTCATACATTATAGTCCTAGTTACTTCTCAACATGTTATGGTATAACCATTAAACCACTTTGAGGTACTATATCTAGAATATTCCACAATACATAAGCCTCTTCATGCAAAAGATCATAATATTGAACATGTTATGGAAACCTATTTGGATATCATCATGGTGGAATCCTGTAAATAATAGATATACCATGGTTTAGAAGAATATCTAGAGAGGTGATTCAAGAAGGATATGGAAACCATAACCTTTTATTATATGTTTGATGTACGAATTTTTTCATAGAAACCAATGTCTACACATATCGAGTCGAAAGTCATTTTTATCAATGTCTTGTTGTATAAATACCTCAGTTCTCCTTCATACATTGGAGTCCCCATCTAGAAATATGATATCAACACACATAGGATTGTTTCCAAAAAAACCCAAACTGATCTCAAAGACTCCAGTACTAAAGTAGAACTGAATCATCTTATAGAACTATCTGATGACATGACCTGACTACTCCCAGATCAGGACACCCCAAAGCCCACATTTAATAGTGCATGGGCCAGTGACCCATATAGAGTAGGCATATCACACAAATGGGATTAATTATACTAATTTATACACACACAAACACTTGTCCATGTACATACAATTATAAAATGTAAATAACGTAAAACATTACCTGAATACATCTATAATCCATAAATTAGAGTACAATGATAATATATTGAAATAATTACACAGTCTAAATAAAATCCCATACAAATCTTTAGAGAGTCCATCCTTCTCAGAAGGAGTTGACAACTATCAAATGAAACCACCCAAAAAACACCTCAATCTATCTAGCTCATGCTATATTAAAACATATCTCTATCATTGTAGGATACAATCATATGGGCCAAAGTATTCATTAGACAATAATTGTTTGAAAAGATCCCTTGAAGTCCTGTGAATAATAATTCCTCGTATGGCACCCCAAAACACTGCAAATATCATGTTGTGTAGTACACTCTAAAAATTCAATTTAACAATCATGGATAATCAAGAAAAACAATATTCGAAATGGAAGGACACCATGACACCAGGTGGTTACAACCAAATTTCTTACAACATGATTTTACTCAAAGATTGTAGGAAATTCTTGTTACAAGATAACCCACTTATTGTGCAATTATATCACATGATAAAGTCATCCAGTAGGTCATGATCATTGTTCCCATCCAAAGAAAACTCACTCATATATGAATGAATCTATACTAATATAGAAGATCTATCATGGGACCACTGTGAGACACCACAAACTCGATATGGATCAAACCTTAGGTATATGATTATATAACAATGATACAACATAGATTACTAAAAAGGACTTCATAATGGTGGATAAAAACCACATATGTGGAAGTAATTCAGATATAGGAAACCCCACCAAGGGTATAGTAATAAATGTTAAAATCGAACAATCTAGTCTCATGTAGGGACACAAAAAACTATATTCAAGAGTAATCCTCTATAGAAGATTACAATTCAAAGATATAGATATAATTATGAACCGTACCCTCGATATTATGGACCAAGGGAACACACTCAACAAACATGGTTCCTATAATGAATAATAAAATTTCTCCAAACACCATCAAAGGGGGTAGAAGGTGGGTATTTAGCAAACACAATGTGTACATGGCACACACAGTGTCTAGCCGGTGTAAACAATGTGTACTCAGTGTGCACTGCAAGTCTATCCAATGCCTGATCATCCAATGTTGAGTTGCCTCACATGTCATGTAAACCGAAAAATACACAATACTCACTAAATAATATAAAATATGTATATGTCTACTAAAACCCTACCTTTTCTATTTTTCTGTGAACATTTATTCATTGTTTTCTCATGTACCAAACCATGTACCTATCTGTGTAACTTTCCATACAGCCCGAGTTAGATGACAATCCACTAGAAGAAGGGTACATTAAATTTGGTAAGGATAAAATCGATTTTGATCTTTATTTTCACCATGGAAACCATAGAACCACATGGGAGATTCCACAGGACATGTGATTGCATATTACATGACATGTAATGGGGGATTTATTATAACACATGAGTCCTTATACACATTGTAATTTGTTTAACTCCCACCACATATATTTCTTGAATAAAGTATCTAGGGAGATCTGACACTAGTTGTCACCAGTAACTGAGATTTAGGGTCAGGTCTTCTCGGAAATCATCATTGTTGAAAAATTTCTCACGACCATACATAAAAAAATAAAGAATGAGAAAGATCAATCTGATCAAGTACACATCTGGTCATCCAATATCACCTCACCTCAATTGAACCCTCAATCTAAAACCATACCCAAAATTTTGATATGCTGATTAAAATAAAGTCCATGAAATAATAAAATACTTGGTATTTCATCGAACTTTTATCTAATAAAAATTCCAATGATGAATGTGTGATGAAATGATGGATAATTCCAAAAGATATGAAGAATTTACATTAAACTTGTTTCACTTTTCCCTAGACCATTTGTTGAATAATGAGCCTAATTAAGATTAAAAAATGATGAATAAATTAATAAATTACCAACAAATAATATATCATTGCATGAATTAATTATTTTCATGTAATTTATCTGCGCTCAACTGGGAATAAATAATATGATGTAATTTCAAAAGTAAAACTTCTTACATTGTTTTTTTATTGATCATTTATTATTAATGGTCAAGTTTTGTCATCGATGGTGATATCCAAAAACACTGATGATGAAATAAACCCTGATCTTGTTCTCTATCCAATGTCCTTCACAATAAACCCCTCAAATTCCTCTCTCTAAAAAATCCTCTAAATTTGAAAGGTTGCACAAATAACGATACAATCTATCAATTTAACCATATATGTAGTAGAAAATTTTGTAATTATTTTAATTTAATAGTTAAATAAATATAATGGAATTTATTTAATAATTCACCCATTAAGGAGCTCATGACCATTGTTTTATTCCCACATAGATTATGTCTTATATAAGAAAAAAACTGAAGCTTTGAACACAAAAAAATTCCCTATTTTCTAATATATGCCTCTATTTTTTAGTTATAATTATTTTTAGGAAAATTTTATATCTGTTATATTAAATATATATATTATTTTTCAAAAAAATAATTCATGGGTCATTTGGCCTCAAAATATCACAACTTTGCAACACCTAGCTCAAAAAATATTCAATATAATAATAATAAGTAATACATGGATAAATTTGATTTGTTACAACATTATAATAATATCAGGATTGTTATAAAAGGTAAAAAATTTGTTTTTCCTCATGATAACAATTAATACGACATGGGGAAATATAATGTTTTCTTCCAAACATTACCTGTTTAGTATAAATTCCATTACTATAAGTGATAAAAAAACATTCCATGCCCTCTCCTAAGGAACCTAGTGATGAATAAAAAATATATTTCCATATTGAATCATTTGGAATATAAATACATAATCAACATATGTTAATAGTCAATAATCATCAACATTTTATATACTAATCCCTATGTCAAAAAAGAGATAACATTATCATTATCCATTTAGAGAATGGAGGTGGATGGTCAAAAATTAAAAACCAAAAATTCCAATAGTTATGTATATTAAAAAAATATTAACTGAAAATATTATTCCACATTTGAAAATAATAATGTTTTTCAAGGTTATCATCATCAAATCTAATTCAAAAAAATTGATGTTCACACCATATAGAGAAATGAGTGTATGACTAAGGAACTAATGGAATAACATGATCATAACCCAAAAATATAATGAATGATGATGTATCAAAATAATAGTTTCATATTTTAACAAATTAAATGTTGAACTATATTGAAATAGATGAAAAAATCCATAAAAAACAGTGTTGAAGTATACCATCCAACAAAAGATCAGGGATTGGATTATTTAGTATTAAGAGTAAATTGGATGAAATAATATATATATATATATATATTATAAATATTAAAACATTAACCATGTTTGTGTAAATTATTTTTAGAACAAAATGGGAAACGAATGTTAAAAAATAAAAGATATTTTATAAAACATTTTCAATAGTGATTTAAACAATGATGGTATTGGTTTTTAAAAAAGAATTTTGTATCAAATGGTTAAGTGAAAGATCTATGAATGCCATAACATATTTAAGAATAATATTAATAAACAGGGTTTCAAAATACATTAAAATTATAATTTTGAATTTATAACCTGAATACAAAACGAATGAAAGTGAAATAAAAACCACTAGTTTTATTTTCAAAACACTATTTTTTAAAACTAACATTGTAAAAATTGTAATAAAAATTATTTTATATTAAATTTTCTTTATCCATGAAAAGGTATAGAAATTATCATGGTTTAAATATGAGTATGGGATAACCAAGAACTTGACTAATGATTTCCACGATAAAACAATACAACTCAATGAAAAGAGACTTGGGTTATCAATATTTCTTAAAAGAAACTTACTGTATGAAGTAAGAAATTTATAAAAAATCATAATTTTGTTGTAGAAATTTATATTCATAAAAAATTAATAGAATACACCATAATATAAATATTTATAAACTGTACCAACCTTTAATGTCTATGAGTATTATTAGAACACAGTGAAGGAAAATAAGTTACTATAATCATTTCAACAAGCGTGATAATTGAGTAAAATATATTTGATGAAAAAGAAACCAATTATTTTTAGTATTTCCATTAGTTATAAAATACATATTATCTATAAAACTATAGTAAAAAAATAAAACATTCCTAGGAAAACATGGTGTATACCAAAAATGTGTCTCAAGGAAATATAATTTGGGAAAAAGAAACCAAATGACTTGACTAACATTTTATTCAAATACCATTGAAATTGACAAATTTTAATTGACCATTAAATAACATGATTAAAAGATAATTCATCAGATTATATAATAAATAGTCTTTATATACACTACATAAATTAAATTAGGTTTATAATACAAAACATGTCTCAAATAGTGTAATTTTTCATGAAAATACATTTCTTGGTGTATATTTATTATTCACAAGAACTAAATGTCATCAATTAATAAATTAGTTTAATGAAATACATACCTGAGAGAATTATTAATAATAATAAAATTTTTAATAATATTTTATAATCATTATTCACATCAATATATTATTTATTTTTTAAATGTTTTCTACACCAAGTCTATGTAATCATTATAACATTGATCTATTTTAACAAAATTGGGGTTCCCATATCTATTAAATCATCTAAGGAAAATTAATAGATTTCATAAACTTTTATAAAGATACATAATTTCATTTTATGGTTGTTTTGGTTACCAACTATAAAGATGAAATCAATAACGATCATGTTTCGATGATTCTTAACAAATGATAGTTGCCTTTGAGTTTAATGTTTATATAACCATACTGGAACTAGTAACATAAAATTATATATATATATATTATATGAGTAAATAGGTTCCTAAATACATTCATTATATAAATACATATTATTGTTCATGTTTGTGGTTAAACTAACCCAATCATGAAACTAACATGATTAACAAATGATTCTGACACTAGTGGAAATACGGGCTTTAACGTCGTCGTAATAACGTCGGTTTTTTAAAAACCGACGCGAATAGTATATGCGGGGAATTTTTGGCGTCGGTTTTACACAAAACCGACGCCACAAATAATTATGTTTTTATTTTTCGCGTCGGTTTTTCTCAGAACCGACGCGGAAAATCCTGTTATAATCGATTTTCCGCGTCGGTTTTTAGAAAAACCGACGCGGAAAATCCGGTCGAAGAGGTTTTCCGCGTCGGTTTTTCTAAAAACCGACGCGGAAAATCCGGTTTTAATAGGTTTTCCGCGTCGGTTTTTAGAAAAACCGACGCGGAAAATCCTTTTTTAATCGGTTTTCCGCGTCGGTTTTTAGAAAAACCGACGCGGAAAATCCGGTCGAAGAGGTTTTCCGCGTCGGTTTTTACAAAAACCGACGCGGAAAACCTCTTCGACTATATTTTCCGCGTCGGTTTTCATGAAAACCGACGCCGAAACTCATAAAAAAAATATATTTCGCGTCGGTTTTAATGAAAACCGACGCGAAAAGTCTTTTAAAAATATTCACGGTCAGAAACCCTCATTTTGTTCGTCCGTCGAAATCGAGTTCCGCTGTGGCGCTTCGGACTCCCGACGACCTTCGAACTTGATTTGCGATCTTGAACGGCCATTGTTGAAGGTTTTTTGTCGTCTGCACGATTTTGGGTATGTGTTCTTCCTATTTATCTCTTGTTTCATATCCCATTGTTTATTTCTTTATCAATAACCCTATTTTGCGTGATTTGGATTATTGGTTAGATTTTAGTTGTAATTTATCATTATTTTTTGTTTGTATTATCATTGTTGGTGTAGATTTGATATTGTTTGTTTTTGGAAGTAATTATACCGGTCGCAGTTTGGATTTAACATCTCAATTCGGGTTGAATAATTATGTAAGATTTTATATTATGTTGGATTTTAAATAATTATGTAAGATTTTATTTTATTTTATTTCAAACTAGATTAAAAGGGGCTTTAATTAAAAGTTAGAAATTTTGTAAGGTGAGTAGTGGCCTAATTAGTATTTGTATACTCATGTTTATCTACATTTCAGTTTTAGGATCTTATCCAGTTCTTTTTCCCTCTTAGGATGCATTCTGTTTCAGTTTGGGTTAGTGATTAGTGGGGACTTGAGCTCAGTTATTGTTTTACTTATCAAATTATCCCAAGTGTGCCTATTATAGGTTTTTTACGGATTTATTTAAATAGAATATGTGTAAATTTTTTCCATTTAAATGATGTTTTTACTACTTAAAATTATGGTTAAAAGTGTATTGAATTACTTTTGTGAGGACTAGGTGATTTAGGAGATGAAGTGTATTGAGGGAATTTGTGGGTGAGTAGAGGGAGTTGGCTAGGTGAGGGGGTTTAGAAGGTGAAATAAGGGATTAGTTTATATCTGTTTAATGGATAGATATCTTGGGTTGGTTCATGAAAATGGTATCAAAACCAAGATTTTTCAGAGGGTTTGGGTTTCCAAGTTCCCTTTGTTATTTGGCATTATAATGTTATTATGGATATAGGTTATAAAAAATCTAGTGCTACACATTGGGAAAAGTGTCATAATATCTTTTCCATTTGAATCCTCGAGTGTTTATGTAATTCTAGGATTTATTGTTGGATTTTGATATTGATTTTGATTGGTTTTATGTGTTTGATATAAAAATGATGATTGAATTACCAATGATGTGTAATCTATTTGGGGGTTCACTTAATATTGGGGTGATGGTGGATGAAGATTTGTAGCTATAGGTCTATCCCCCATAGTTAGGCCAACCATATGGAGCCCTTTTGAATAGTTTTAATGACTCTTCAAATCCCACAAGTAGTTTTGTTAATCGAGTTCCACATGTGTGTTTTAATACACATTTTTTTAAATAAGGATAGTTATTGCACTATTTTTCACATTAATTTTTCCATGATTCATTCATGTTACATCAAATGAATAAAAAAATAAATATAGTGTGATCAATAGTAGTCATAGTGAGAAATCATATTATCTTGTATGTCATTCATATAATATTTATATCATGAAACTTTATTTTCAAAAAATGAAACCTTTGATTTAACCATTTTGTCCTTGTATTTCAATATAACACACATGTATATAATATTAAAATTAACTGTTTACTATATTTGTAAATGTGTTTCATATCTGATGTCTTTTATCTGATTATCAATAGTTTTTATGGAATATGTTTTTGTTTACAATTTATCTGATAGATATTTAAATGTTTTTATGTTTTAATATATTCATCAATTATATTGTGATATCATGTATTAATATGGATCATAATTGGATTTATCTACGAAGAACTACTAGTGAATATGAAAGAGGAGTTGACAATTTTTTGGAATTTGCTAAACGGCATAATCAAAATATTGATTTGATTTTCTGTCCATGTGTGAAGTGTGTAAATATGAGAAAGTTAAACTTCAGAGAAATCAAAGATCATCTCATTTGTTATGGTTTTAGCCTTAATTATACACGTTGGATCTTGCATGGTGAAAGAACTGAAAATTCAACATCCAATGTTGATGACGATATTCATAATGAGGCAGAGGATCGTATTGAAGAATTAATTCATGATTTAGGTGTTGAAACCATCGAAAAAACACCAACTGTTGAACGATTGTATGGAGATTCTGAGAAACCATTATTCCCAGGTTGCAGTAAATATACAGTGTTATCAACAGTTTTGAGATTAGTTAACTTAAAAGCAAAAAATGGGTGGAGTGATAAAAGTTTCTCCAGTTTACTTGAGCTTTTAAAAGAGCTTCTTCCAGAAGGCAATGGGCTTCCAGATTCCAATTATGAGGCGAAGAAAATATTATGCCCAATGGGATTGGGGTATAAAAAGATACATGCTTGCCCCAATGATTGTGTACTGTATAGGAAAGAAAATGAACATTTATCAAGTTGTCCTACATGTGGAACATCGCGCTATAAGATGGATGAGAAAGTCAACTCAGATTCATTTTCAGGTGATGTCATGTAACTTTATGAAAAATCAATTTTTTTACTTTCCAATGATATCATCCAATATTTTTTTCAAACAATTCTGATAATTCAATTCTGGTTTATTTTTAGGTACCAAAATCAAAACTCCATCTAAAGCATTTTGGTACCTTCCAATTATTCCTCGTTTGAAGCGTCTATTTGCAAATTCAAATGATGCAAAAAGGTTAAGATGGCATTCAGATGAGCGCATTTCTGATGGTAACTTACGTCACCCTGCCGATTCACCACAGTGGAAGAGTTTTGATAAAAAATTTCATGATTTTGGAAGTGAAGTTAGAAATCTCAGAATGGGATTGTGTACTGATGGAATGAATCCATATCGGAGCCTCAGTAGCCAACATAGTTCATGGCCTGTTTTGCTGGTACTTTACAACTTGTCCCCACATCTATGTATGAAGAAAAAATATGTTATGATGAGCTTGATGATTTCTGGACCAAAACAACCAGGAAATGATATTTATGTGTATCTTACACCATTGATTGAGGATTTAAAACTGCTATGGGAGAAAGGTGTTACAGTTTTCGATGCATACAAGAAAGAGTATTTTCTTTTGCGTGCTATGATAATGTTCACTATAAACGACTTTCCTGCGTATGGAAACTTATCTGGATATAGTGTTAAGGGACATAAAGCATGTCCAATTTGTGAAGAACAAACTTCATATTATCAATTGCAGAATGGAAGAAAGACAATGTACATGGGACATCGAAGATTTTTGCGAATTGATCATCCTTATCGTAGATTGAGAAAAGCATTTAACGGTTTACAAGAATTCAACCTCCCCCCTCAACCATTGTCAGCTGAAGAATATTATGACAGAGTGAAAGATATTGATTCAACATTTGGAAAGAGAAAAAGTTCTGGTTTACAAAAACATATCTGGAAGAAGCAGTCTATTTTTTTCAAACTACCTTATTGGAGATTTTTAGAGATAAAACATAACATTGATGTTATGCATGTTGAGAAAAACATATGTGATAGTTTGATTGGAACTTTGTTAGACATAAAAGGAAAGACAAAAGATGGATTACATGCTAGATTGGACTTGATGTTAATGCGAATACGTTTGGAGTTAGCTCCCGCTGTGAAAGGAAAAAGAACATATTTACCTCCGGCTTGTCACACATTAAGCAAGATTGAAAAGATGAATTTTTGTCAGTGTCTTCATGGTATTAAAGTACCCAGCGGTTTTTCTTCAAATGTGAATAATTTTGTGTCATTGAAGGATTGTAAATTAATAGGTATGAAATCACATGATTGCCATGTGTTAATGCAACAAATTCTACCAGTAGCAGTGCGTGGTATATTACCGAAAGCTGTCAGGAAGACAATCATCAGGTTATGTAATTTCTTTAAATCCATTTGTAGCAAAGTCGTTGATCCAAATTTGTTAGATTTGTTGGAGAATGAAGCAACTCTTATTCTTTGTCAACTAGAAATGTATTTCCCACCCACATTTTTTGATATAATGGTTCATCTATTGGTTCATTTGGTGCGTGAGATAAGAATGTGTGGGCCTGTTTATTTAAGATGGATGTATCCTTTTGAAAGATATATGAAAATTTTGAAAGGATATGTTAAAAATCCTTATCGACCAGAGGCCTCTATTGTTCAAAAATATGTATCAGAAGAGGTGATTGAGTTCTGTACTGATTATTTGAATGAAGTGGAGCATATTGGTCTCCCTCTATCTCGACATATGACAGTTGACAGAGAAGGTAGAGGGGTTCGAGGCTTAAAGGTAAAGTTCATTCCACGTGATGAAGTGATGCAAGCACATTTATACATTTTGAACAACACAGATGAGGTTCAACCATATATATCCTCACATATTGCTGAATTAAAGTTACGATATCAGAAAAGAAATGAAAAGTGGTTGATGATTGAGCATAAGAAGACATTTGTTTCATGGTTTAAAGAGAAAGTCACCTCAGATATATCTGTATCAGAAACATTGAAGTGGTTATCAGGGGGACCATCTTTTAATGTGATCACTTGGTCTGGTTTTGATATCAATGGCTACACATTTTACACAAAAAACCTGGATGACAAGAGTACCGTTCAGAATAGTGGTGTGATGGTATTCGCTGAAGCAGTGCATTTTTCGAGTGCCAAAGATAAAAACCCAATTTCTGCATCAACATCATATTTTGGAGTTATTGAAGACATATGGGAAATTGATTATATTAAATTTCGAGTCACTATTTTTAAGTGCAATTGGGTTGATAGTAATAGTGGCGTGAAACATGATGAATATGGGTTTAAACTGGTTGATTTGAAAAGATTTAATCACAATGAGGAACCATTTATCTTGGCGACACATGCAAAACAAGTATTTTATGTCATTGATCCGTCGAATGATCAGTGGTCAGTTGTTTTGCAAGGTAAAAGATATCATTTGGGTGATGATGATGATTCTGATGATGCTAGTGATTTACATGAGCGTTATTCATCTATTATGCAATTTTCAGATGATTACAATGAATATAAGACAGACATAGTGCATGCAGTACGTACCGATCATGATGAAGGGACGTGGGAAAACACTAAATTAGTCTCCTAATTTTTCTGGTAAATATTTATATTTTGTGTCTATTTTTAAAACTTACAAATGCATGCCTCTATTTTTACATATTTATTTTTCATTTCTTTGTTTCTAATTATTCAGTTTTCTAATGATATGCAGGTACCCAAAATTTCATTACACTTTCTAGTAGCAATGTCAAATACAGATAGAGATGAGCAGTTACCGAGGTATATCTATTTTGACATATTATTAAATATTCAGTAATATACATATTTAATGAAATAAAACTGTTAATTTATTAAAAAAAATTGCAGGACTACTGATGCGTCCTCGGCGGAGGAGACTTCTCCAGTTACTACTGAAAAATCAAGTTCTCTAGTTGGTAAACGTGGTATTACACGTTTACCAAAACTATCACTCGCTCGTGATGATAACAAATTACACATCCGTTTTGATGATAATAATAATGCAGTTGGCCCAAATGCAGTTCAGTTTGTCAGTTATATAGCGATGCAGAGCCGTTGCAGGATTAGTATTTTATATCCTGATTGGAAGTCAGTGGACAGGACGGCGAAGCAACAGCTTTGGGAGGCCGTGACGGTAAAATATCTTTATTTATTTATTTTATCTCATTTTTTTAATATTATATAGTTTAAATGACATATTTTATTTTTTCAATTACAGATGACATTCAATTTTGAGGAAACCAAAGAAATTAGGAAAAGACATCTCTCTTTAGCGGCGGTTCGATGGAGAGATTTTAAAAACAAACTGACGAAAGATTATGTTTTTGGAAAGAGAAGGTTTGAAAGCCCATGTCTTAAGTATCCATATATAGATGAAGAAACATGGAAGCGATTTGTTGACAGTCGTCAGGAAGAGAAATTTCAGGTATTGTAATTGTTTTATATTTTAAAATTTATGCTATATTTTCCTTATTACTTATGTGTTTATTTTTATGTAACAGGCCTCCAGAAGATCTCATCAGGAGATCCAGTTGAAAAACGTATACCCTCATACTTTATCACGTGGAGGATACTCGTATTTGGAGCAGAAAATTATTGAAGAAAAATTTGAAGCATTAAGAGCTCGATCAAGTAGTGGTTCAGAAGAGGTCCAGTATGGTCCTCCATCTCCTCCCACTCGCCATGAGAAATGGAAACGAGCAAGAAGAAAAAAAAATGAACAATATCTTACAGACGAAGCTCATCAAGTGGCTGATAGAATTGTAAGTAAATATTAATTCTTTGTTAACAATTTTCCTTTTTTATAATTTATAAACACTAATATAAATTTTTTATTTTTCATTTCAGGATGAACTTCAGGAGAAAGAGACACAGGGCTCTTTTATCCCTGAGGGTAGGATGGATATCCTAGCCACTGCTTTGGGAAAGACTGAACACCCCGGCCGTGTTAGAGGATATCAGGCGGGTGTTAGTATTCGGAAGGTTTTTGGTAAGAGTAAGCAACCAAGAGACCCGGAAATTGAATCCTTAAAAGAAGAGCTGCAGGATATGAAACGGTCTATGGGTGATCAAATTCAAGCAGCAGTACAGAAGGATTTATTAGAACACTTGGCAAGACAGTCACAGTCTGCTCATCCTTCCGAGGTATATTATTTACTGTTAACAATTTTTCTTTTCTATAAATTATAAACACTGATATAACTTTTTCATTTTTCAACATTCTCAGCCTACTCACTCAGACTATCATGCCTCATATGCTTACCCAACACCGTCTGGGCAGCCTTCCGAGGTATATTATTTAATGTCATCAATTTGTCTATTTTTTAAATTATAAACACTGATATAACTTTTTCATTTTTCAACATTCTCAGCCAACTCACCCGGACTACCCTGCCTCATCTGCTTACCCTGCCCCGTCTGCGCAACCATTTGAGGTATATTATTTAATTTAATTTTTAATCAATTTTTCTATGTTAAAAATTTTAAACACTAATATACCCTTTTCATTTTTCTGACTTCTCAGCCTGCTCACCCTGACTACCCTGCCCCACCTGCTAACTTTGAGCCTCCACCTCCTCCATCGGATCAAACCTTATATTGTGAGTTGTTTGCGGGAGATCCTCATGTACATATTGTTGCGTTAGGACAAGTGTATTTTTTGGGGGACTCGGTACATCATCAGCCTATGCAGATGGGTCAGGTTAGAGTATCAGTACTTTTTATTATAGATCCTACTGCTCTACTACCATTTCCTACTGCGGAGATCACCAGTGTTGGGGAATGCATGGGCCATTTTTTACTTTGGCCAACTGCACTTCTTCGTTATATTTCACACGAGGTATGAGTTTTTTTAACTAGTAATTAGAAATGATTCCAAATTACTTATAATGTTTTCTGACATTTAACTTATATAGGAATATCTGAAAGCAAAAGAAACTGTACAAATGCAGCAAAATGTTCAAAAACAGTCGGCTGTAGATACTTCTGATATTTCTTCTGGGTTGAAAAGATTATCTCAGTGCTCTTCTTCCTTGAATTTTATCTATGAGTTTCGGATGACGCCCGATATATGTGGAAGAAATTATAAATTGAGAATATTGAAAGAAGATATCATGAATTTAGTTAATTTTGAAGAGATCGGGCTGAATGTGGTGCAGTTGTTTTCCATGTAAGTAAATTGACGTCTGAATTGCTATTTCTTTACTAAAATATTGTTATGTCATTGACTAACTATGTTTTCTTTTTAAATTAGGTATCTATACAGGATTCTTTTACAAAATGAAACTACAAGCATTTATAGCTTTATAGATCCAGAGTACATTTCCTCGGAAGTCAAACATGTGAAAAATGATGAAAAAGTTAAATATATATCCGAGAGATTATCACAAACAGAGATTCAGTGCTGGTTTTTGCCATTTGTTGATAAGTAAGAATATCAACATAATTTTGAACTCATGATCATTATAATGTCATTAATTATGAACTTTTTGTATTATAGGGGGCATTGGATGTTAGGTGTATTTTGCCCAAATGAATGCACCTTATATTGGTTTTGCTCTTTATTAGGAAAAGTGCGTAAAACGTTTTCCAACTTATTAAACAGGTAAGTTGTTTTTTTATTTTTAGAAGTTTGTTATGTTTAATTTTAATTGTTTACACAAGTTTTATTAGTTCTTATATAAAACAATGCAGTTCATGGAAACATTTTACAAATGAAAAGAAACCAACGAAAATCAAATATGTGGAAGTACAGGTAATTAGTTTTTATATTTTTGTTATATATTGGGTTTCATTATTAGTTAAATGTTTTATAACTGCAGTGTCATCGTCAAAATGGAAGCGTTGAATGTGGTTATTATATTCTCCGATTTATGTACGAGATAATCACAACTGGGGAAACTACTGATTTTCATAAGGTTAGTTGTATTAACTTTTTTATATATTTTCATCCACTTTCTTCTATTTATTAATTTCATATCATTCAATATTATTGTAGGTATTCAATGATTCACAGTCATATTCTCAATCTGATATGATTCATATTCAATCTACTTTTGCGGACTATTTGTTAAGTCTGATTAAGATTTGAGGTATGTATACTAATATTTATAAATAATATTATATATGGGTTTAAAAAACTAACTCTTATGATATATTAGGTGTTTGAACCTACTAATAATCAAATGAATGCTTCAACAATAACAAACAATGAGCATGTCATATATTTCAGGTACGTGTATTTTAATTCTGATTTACTGAGTTTTCTCAAGTGCCTCTGCAAAAACTGTTTTATTGAATCTACTAATAATCAAATGAATCCTTCAACAATAACCAAAAATAAGCATGTCGTATATTTCAGGTACGTGTATTTTAATTCAGAATTAGTTATTATATTTCTTTTCATTGTTATTTCTTAAAATCATTTGTCTGTACAGTGACAAATCTGTAGGGTGGTACTTGGATCATGAACATAGAGATTCGTATAGCGAAATAACATTCACAAACACTAAAAATTGTCTCCCTTGAATGCACAGCAATATCTTCTAGGCCTTTTTATTTTTTATGCAAATAAATATCGAAAAATGATTGCCGAGAAGCATATCACATAATACCTGAAACAGCGCTTAGTGGGTTTGCACAAAGATAAAATAGAAGGCGTCAATTTTTAAGGTATGTTTCTTTATGTATCTTCAATCTGCATTTGATTTCAATTTTCTAACCTATTTTTTGCACTCAAATTTATTTCTCTGTTATTCCATAACTTAAACAAATAACAATAGTGAATGGGTAATGCACGTCTATACAGAGCAAATATAAAAACCTGAGGTTGGGGGTGGTGGGGATTCTATGGTGAAAAGACACCCCCAACATCTTCAGTGGGGGAGGTGAGGAAGAGGTTGCATCGGCTGAGTGTTCCTGAAATTTTGATCAGGAGTCGTAACATTTCATTTTGGTAATTTACTTTGTGAAAAAATGAATGATTCAAATAAATTACACATTTTCATTTAATGTTTATTCATTGCACTAATAACTTGGATTGATTTTTTCACTCACATATCCTTAGTTTCATTACTGTTTTGACAGGATTGGTGCTATCTATGGGAGGAAACTTACAATGATTGATACTGAGTATGGTTAGATTAAGAAAATGCACCATGTAGGTACGTGTATTTTAATTCTTCTTTACTTTGAGTTTTCTGAAGTACTTCTGTTAAAGCTGTTTAATTGTTTTTGTATACTTCGTTATTTTTTTTCAGGGTTCCGATTTGTTTGGAGGAGAAAATATATGTATTTTATTCAAAAAAAAAAAAATTTACGGCGTCGGTTTTTTTAAAAACCGACGTCGAAAGGGTTTTCCGCGTCGGTTTTTAGAAAAACCGACGCGGAAAATCCGGTTGAAAGCGGTTTTCCGCGTCGGTTTTTTGAAAAACCGACGCGGAAACTCCGGTTGAAAGCGGTTTTCCGCGTCGGTTTTTTGAAAAACCGACGCCGAAAATCCGGTTGATACCGGTTTTCCGCGTCGGTTTTTCTAAAAACCGACGCGGAAAACCTCTTCGACTTTATTTTCCGCGTCGGTTTTTTAATGAACCGACGCGGAAAATAATGTCTAAATGTAGCTTCGGCGTCGGTTTTATAAAAAACCGACGCCGAAGCTCATAAGCGAATTAATTTTCGCGTCGGTTTCTATGAACCGACGCGAAAACTCTATTTTTAACGTCGCCTATAAAGACGTCGGTTTATAACCGACGTTAAAAATTAAAAAAAACCGACGCGAAAAAGTGTTTTTGCACTAGTGTGAATTAGTGGATTTTTAATATAACTTTAAAAGAATCATATATATAAAATATATTATATATTTTATTGAAATAATATAATTATAGAAAACTAAAATGGGAATAAAATTAATAAATATTCATTATAAAAAAAAAGATTATGTCATTTTCTTCTATTTTCTCATCTTTTAAAAGATGATTTAACAATTAAAATTTATTAGAAATATTATTATTTTTTTCTCTAATTTATTATACAATAAATATAATGATATCATAAAAATCATATGTATACTTTAATATAATCCTCATTACCTACCATGTATGGAAGTGGGGAATATAAAAAATAAAATCAATAGTTCCGTGGAGGAGGTGGTCCTCACGTACACATGGTTGACTATATCATCTTCCAAAGAATAAGAGAAATGAGTAATATAGTTTATTATTTTCTTAATAATAAACATGATATATTTAAAAATTTTATTTATTAAATTTTCTTTTTGTCCAAAACTTTTAATGCAGTGATAGAAAATTAAACATGTTGCATCATGGAGGTGGTTGTACGCACAATGAAAATATTTTGGTATCATGTATTTTTAAAAGAGAAAACTTTATTAATTATTATTGTCATTGAATCATAAAATTCAGTATATAACAAATAAAAATTTCATTAAATAAGTATTTGAAAATTTAAAATAGGAAATAAAACATATAAAATAAAGATGATAATTAAAAATTATTTCCCACTTTGATCACTTTGAGTATTCCTTTTAAGATCCCTTACAAATTGATGTTACATGCTAATCACTTCTAACCAAAAGAACAATATAGTAAACCAATGTTATATGGTAACGAAAATGGTACTTTTTCATTAGAAAATGAAATTTTTATGAGTTCTTTGTTGGGGTTGTGAGAAGAATATTTTATAATCATTAGAATTTTTTTATTTGTTTAATCAAAATTTAGATAGATAACATTTTAAACATTTTATATAACTCCAAATATTTGAAATAATTTAGCGGGGAAAGATTTAAGGATTATCAACATCTCATATTATAAATTATATACATGTTTTGTGGATGTGTAGTAAAATTAAAAGGAATAATATTCATGAACACATGCATATGATACGTTTATATATGTTGTTATATATGTTGTTCCCAATAAATAATTCATACGGTTCACATATTTAACATGAAACTAATGTATGTATAATATATATATATATATATTTGATATATACTACTAATTTTCACCCAAATGGACTATTCATCTGTTATAAACTATAACGAATGTTTTAAAGTATATTAATTAATTAATTGATATATTTAAATGGATTATTTACAATAGAAAAAATATAAATGATGTGACTCTTTGAGAATTGATTATTCATCATCGAGGACATGAAAAATATAAGGCTAAGTGTCTTGGGATTTTGGATAATAATCATTATGGGAGATTGAGTGTCATGCTTTTTTATTTGGAGGTATGTGATGTGCACGTGTTTACCTAGTTTTAAGAGGTGTTTCTTAATTTATTATTTGATAAATAGGTTTATATGGGGGATTAGTTTCTCTATTGTTGGGTGCGGGTGGTCCATTACATATAATCCCATGCTAAAATTATGTTTATATGAATACTCTACTTACCACTTTTGAGAAGGTACTATCACCCCCATCAAATTATGTGTTTCCTCACAATGGATATGTGGATCTATTCGAGGGTTTACTCCCCTAGATAATGGGCGTGTAACACCCCAAGATGTTATATTGTATTAATGAATTTTATTTCATCAATAAATAATGATATATTCAACTCTGATTCTAAATTAACATTAATATAACATAACACTATAACATATATTTTGAATTAGTTGAATTAATTGGTATAACCACATTTTTAAATATTATTTATAATGATTTTAGATAAATTATATATATTTTATGTAATGTTTTTTATGCATTAAAAATAAATTTTCCTCAAATTGTTTTTTATTTATTTTTATGGGAGAATAATAAATTTAATATCATAAACATTTTACAAAATTATTTAATAAATAAGAAGTTCATTTTTAATTAATTGTGTAAAAATTTTCATTTAGTTAGTTTATTGAAATTTATAAGAAGATTGGTTTTGTTGATGAATAGTGAAAAAATAATTATTTTTTCAAATTTTTTTTCAAGCCTTAAAACGTATCATTTTATTTTAACATTTTTAATAGTAACATAATATATTATTTATTATTTATAATAGAATTTTTTTTCATTAGAATTAATTGTTTGATAGAATTTTCTATAAAAACTATTATATTTCTGAAAAACATTCTTTATCGAAAATTAATTTTCATCAGATTTTACAGAAGTAATTTTAAACTATTTATACCATTTATATTAATTTAATATTGAGAAGTGGTTTCAATATTTGGAATATGGTGGTTACAATTTTGTAAATATAGCCCTTTTATTTTTTTCCCATATGAACAATAACTATAATAAATTTATTTACAACGGTAAATGTACAATTGGTTAATTAGTGTTAAAACTAATGTGTTAAGGCTAAAAAATCATTATAACCCTTTCAATATCTTATTTGATGATTTCAGTTTGTCCATTCCTATCCAGGTCTTGAATAAAGGGATATATTCCTCTATTTTTCTTTGATTATGACCTTCATATTATTTAAAAATAATAATAAATTCAAAATGTCACTCTCTTGATTTTTATATCTCCAAAACTACTATATATGAATAAACATAGGATAATTTTAACTTATATTTACTTATATTAATAATTAATTATCATTCAATAACATTAATTTATTTATAATTTTTTGTGATTGAATAATTACCATAAATTATTATGCAACATTGAAATACTATTTTTTAAATTAATACAAAAAATAAATTCTATTAAATACATTAAAATAAATAAAATTTTGGTGAATTATTATCCCACAATGATTTCATAGGTAAATATACTATTTTAGTTTTTTAGAGGACATGAGTCTATTTCCACAACTATCTCAATATCTTTTAGGAAAAATTAAATTAATAGTGTCAAAAATAAAAACAATCATATTTTATGTTAAATAATTTTTTGTTAAATTATTTAAAAATCAAGAAATAAAGAAATAGAATATGTATGATCATAAATGGTCTAATATTTTGTCCCTTTTAAATTTAGGAGCTTATTCATACATTATAATTAAATTTGTAACCTTTTAGTATTAAAAAAGTCATTACCATGGTTAAGATTAATATTGCCTAACAAAATTCACAAACAAACTGTTAATGTTTAAAATGACACAAAATCCTATTTGAAATTATTTTAAAAAATTATATTTATATATTATAATAATTTTAATTTATTTTAATCCCTTGTAGATTTATTTTTCCTTGCAATTACATAATTAAATTTAAATTATTTGGTTTATTTTAATTATTTCCATAAAATCCTTTTTAAAATGAAACCCGGTATCTATTTTATTTATGAAAAAATGGGCATTAATTATTTACCATAAACTATAAAATTATATTATATACTTCCCTTTTCCCAAATTATAGGTTTTATTATTCTTTAATGGCCATTATATGAGTCCTTAAGAAGGGATCTAATGGAGGGTTATCGAAGAAGAGTTAATAGTCATACCAGACCTATTTCAATTTTTTTAATCTTACATAAACTATAAATTTGTGTTATACATAATGAAATAATAAAATCACTATAATCAATATTAATAAATCAATTTATGGTTGTGGAACCATTAATATCCACCAACTATTCCCTCAACTTGGAAGGCAATGTATTGCTCGTGTGTAAGTGAGAACAAATGACTTCACATAGAGGGAAATTTATTTCCTATAACTTTATTTAATGTATGTTTATTATGATTGTGTTAATATTTTTATGATATTTATGATAATTTTTTTTATTTTTTTGTAATTTCATATCAACATTTTTACCTTCCAATCAATTGGGAAATGATAATTTCACTCATGCATATGTGTCGACTTCCACCTCAACGAAGCGATGTGATTTGTTTTTCGTTTATGATAAACATGGATTCCAATAATGAATTATTTAATATATATATATATATATATATAATATACATGATATAATAAGGATTCAATAAAGTTGAATTATTATATATATTTCTCTTTTTTCATGTGTTGAAAAATGAAAACATATTTTAGGAATTCATATAGCCAACCACCTCCATGAATGGTTTAATTCATTTCTTAATATCTACTAGATATGGATATATATATATATATATATATAAGGAATATATATTATGTTTATATCATTTTTTACATTTTTAGATATTTTAAACACATTAAAATAACAATAATTAGAACTACATAATCAAAAAATCACAGTAATTGAAGAAATTATTATATAGAATGATGATATTCAGAAAAAAATAATAGATGGTTAGTATGATTTTATAATAAGAACATATATTTTATGACATATAAGATTAATTTTCTATAATAGTGTAATAATAAATTTATAATTATTATTCAATTGGTATGAACATGGTTAAATAATGATGGGACTTTCGGCATGTGATTTACTTCACAATATAATTCTTTTTTTAGATTGATTATGATCATGTTTTCAATGATAAAATTTTATGACCTATATCATCCTTGATTTTAGTTAATTAACCCTTTATTTATGTATTTTAAAATTATAACACTATTGGGTTTATTTTTTTTAAAAATTTGCAGGAGTGGTGGAATGTTTTTGAGGATTCTCTAGAGGATCGTAGTTTGAGAACTATCTGTAGAAACCATAAAATATCTCTAAGAAACCATTCATGTGGTGGTAGTGGGATCTCGGTAGGCACAATATTAGGATCATAGTTTATAGAAACTATGTGGCTGCCCATTAATTATGCTAAAAATTATAATACGGGGTTTATTAATGGATGAAACGTGATGTTTCTAAGCATTTGAGACAACTGTGATAGGGGTGTTTGGAGGTAGTGGATGGTGCACATGTTTCCTAACCATACACCTAAACTATAAACCGTTAAAACAGACATCTGAATACTGTGGATGAAATTCACATTTCCCAATAAAAACACTTTTTTCACTAAATAGATCCAAAATCAAAATTACTCTCCTTCCAAAGTTTGTATTAATCATTCCCTTCCATTCAAGGGAAATATCTTGATGATTATTTATGTGTTATAGGACTAGATACCTTGGTAAGTATTTGTTCATAGTGATTTCTCATTATATTCTTCTTCTTCCCTATCCTCAATTCATATATGTCAGCCATTATTGACAGATCTATGATGGTTGATGTAAATCATATTGATTTATGATTCTTTTGATAGGGAACACTATATAAGGTGGGTTTTTGGAGTTTGAACATAGTTTTTTAAATAATTGGTTTCATTCTTCATTTTCCCTTATATTTTCAGGGCATATGGATTAACTCTCAACTCATCTTATCTAAACATGATATTTTGGTTAAAATTTCTTGAATATACTAATTTTTTTTCTGATATTGATGTGAAATGCTTCGTAAAAAACCTCTTTAGTGATGGATTTTGAAATTATGGTAATTAGTTTCTCTATAAATTAATTTATTCAGAATTTTAAAATTATTACTTTAAAATATTTTTTTATTGATTCATGGGAAGTTTTTGATAGAAATTTATTAAAAAAATAAAGGATTTATTCAAATGGTTTGGAATTGTTTTTTTTTGCATGGTTTTGGAATAAATGGTTGGTGTGTGTTTATTTCATTGACTTGGCCATGAATAATGGACATGTACTAGTGTGATATAATGATGTGACCTAATAGAAGGGACCTGTTCCATTGGGGAACATAATATATATTTAACTTTTGGAGACTTGGTATATTGAAGAGAGACTACTCATGAGTATGTATTGTCATCTGGGAATGCATGTGTGAATGTGTGGTTGTTCGGAATAAAATTAGAGACACGAAATAAAAATTTCCAATGGTTAGAAGAGTTATTTGGTTTAATTCCAGAGAAATGGTTTTGGTTTTGAGAGTATTTTGGGTTGAAAACAGTTTTTCATAGAAATTGTTTGGAATTAATATAATCGGTATTATTATTTTATATAAATTTATATATATATATATGTGATAAAAATTTATTCCATGATGTAATGAGTTGGGAATTCGTTTGAGGAAGACCTACTATGTTTTTTACTCAACCCTATATAGGGGACTTTGGTGCATTTATATGTATTTTATATCGAGATAGATGTTAACGAAATATATCCAAATTCTTTAGTGACACATCTTAATATCATGGCCAGGATTCTGGAGTTGGAGCTTTGAGCATGTTAGAATATTTGGACTTTATGAATTTTGAGTTTTTAAGTTTTATTGGTTTGGCCACCCTTTTTTAATCTAATATGGTTTTGGTATCTACAATGTACTTTGGTATGGTGTGTTTTTGGTTGGGTAAGTTTGAGCTGTGTTACATTATAATGATGCATCATATGGTGGTTTGTTTCAATATTGTTATCTTTGTTTGGGTTTTTTATTATGAATAGAAAAATCATCCACGAAGTGTTTATAAAGCCCCTAAAAAATTATTTCTAGATTTTTTTGACTACAGGATATCTCCAAAGACCTAGAAACTATCCACTACCTTGTAATTCCAATTATAAGTGGTTCGACGTTTCAAATGTTATCAGTCTTGTTTAGACCATATTTATTTTTGGAAAAAATGATATTTGTTTTTTGGTATCGGATTTGGACAATCATTATTGATTAGTTCTTGAGTTGGGATTTTATCAAGTAGTGGGGTCTTCCTGACATGAACTTTATATATTAAAAAGCGTAGCTAACCTATTTATATTGATTATCATGTCACTAGGGAGTTGGCTATATAAGTGTTATATGACACTTTTCCGAGTTGTAACATCATTGTCAGGAGTTTGTTGATGATATTAGTATACAATGAATTGATAGAGATGAAATCCAACTAAGAGTGAAAATTTAAATATGAGTAATTATTCTAGATATGATGAAAAAAGGTTGATTTTTGAAATGTCTTCAAAATGTTTTCAAATGTGTTATATTCAATACTAATGGTTATGGTATTTTAAAAATGGAGTAATTTTCAAAGTACATGGTGGCCTTTTAAAAAAGGATTTAATGAATAAAATGTTGATTTTGTAAAGCCTTATTATGAGATCTATAATATGTAAATTTTTTAATTTCCAAGACTTCAATTTCTAGAGAGTGAGACTTAATGGTTTTTTTAATCTTATATAAGATGACATCAGTTATGTGTAAAAGAAACAATCTGGAAGAGGATACTAAGAAAGTGGTTTCTCCTTATCCACGAGCAAAGAAATAGTTAGTTCAATGTATATACGAATATTTTAAAGCTATAGATATATGGAATTTATGGGATGAGACAAAGAATATCGACCATTCATTTCAGTTTAAGAATCAGAATCCACTCATATTTATGGATGATTTAGAACCCTTGAAAGAAGAGGTGTTGATGAATAGAAAGAATCAAATATTCTATTTACTAGGTACACTAACTGAGATAAAATTGACGTTAAAAATAGATATTTTAGAGGATTTATCACTCAATTTTTGATATTTTGTAGTTCATGAAAAATTAGAGAAAAGCATTACATGAGAGTAATTTGAAGAATAACTTAACAAACCCACATATTCCAGATTTCTATAATGTCAATCTTTATCAACGTAAAGTAGTTAAATCTCATAGTGAAAGAGTTATTTTCTAAATTGATGAATTTATCCACCTTTCACTTGAATTTGAAGTAAGGGAATCCTTAAAGTTACACATTTTTTTAATTTGGAATGGGAAAATATATATTCTAAAAAATTTCTTTTCTTTTTATAATGGATAACATAAATGTCGATAATTGAGAGATGGTAGAAGAAAGAGACATATACAAAAATGTGGCTGGGGAAAGAATGTTGATACCTTTTGGAAATTTTGGGAACTCTTATGATGGGAATAGAAATAAGAGGAATACCACTTTACAAGGTAGTTAAATGACTCATAACCAAATAGATTTATTAGTGAATCTTAATCATAAATAGAAGAGAAAGATTGAATGTTTTTAGTGTGGTTATTTATATCAAATGAAACAAGATTTTATGAAACAACAATGATAATGCAAAAATTTAAATAACATGGGAAATATTATTGGGTACTATTGTATTTCTCCAAGGATTGTTGTTCAGGAAACATATCATGTTTTATAGTCATCTTATGCTTCAATGGGATGAGGGTCATATAACACCTCTCTTCTGCAGAACCGTGGTAGCCATGATGATTCTAGGGATACCCAAAATCCTTATCAAGGGAAATCTCAATAGAATAAATACCAAAGTGCAGTGTGTAAGAAATTATATAGAGCAAAGTATTTAATTGTGGATGATCGATAGTGATATGTATAATTATATACAATTCTAACCATATTAATTGTTTGTTTGATACGAGTGAATCCCATTCACTTATTACTTCTCATGGTGTTTAATTTTTGGGACTTCATTTTGAGATGATGAATTTTATTTTGAAAAATCAAACTCCTCTTGCCCAAAGATTATATTAATCCCTTATATTAAATGAATGTTAAAAAAATATAAGGTGATGAATTTTGTTTCAGATTTATCTATGTCTGAAATGCTTGTGTAAGAAATAATCCTAGGTATGAATTGGCTGAAAATGGCCAAATATCACATATACTATTATACCTGATTGGTTAAGTTAATTTTATTTTCATGTGGTTGATAATATCTTCTAGGGATACTATAATATAATTTCATGTTAAACATTCTTGTTTTCATCATTAGTTGGATCAATCTCGTACCAGTTGTAACATTGATATTAGAATTAATGGATGAGATAAAAAATGTTGGGTTTCCAACATTTGTCGATCAATTGATATATTTTACTCATGATAATTTATTAGGGTTTCCATAAACAAGAGAATTATAGTTTTTGAATCATATCTTATCAAAAACCATTCTTATCTCATTTTGTCTTATCAGATGGTACAAACACAAATATTGGAATAGAATGTTCAATTGCAATAGAATGAAAGGAAATGGTTCATTCATCCTAGCATGTCTGATGGGTAGAACCGATTTTTATGTCAAAGTGGTAGATTGAACTCTAAGTATTTCCATATATAATCATAATATCTACCATATTAATATATATAATCATTTCCCACTTCCATGCACTGATGATTTTTTGATCAATTTAGGGAAGATATATGGTTCTCTAAAATTTACCTATGTTCTATGATTAACCATTTGCGGGTTCAGAAGAAGGATATTCCAAAAAATATTTTCATAATAGTCTATGGACATTATGAATATGTTATTATGTCTTTCAGTATTACTAATGCAACCATTTTTTTGGAATTAATGTATCATATTTTTCAAAGGTATAGGGATTCTTTTGTGGAGGTGTATTTGTATGGAATATTGGTGTATTCAAGTAAAAGAGCTAAAAAAGAGAAACAATTGGATTTAATATTGAGTATCATGTATAATCATCATTTTGATAAAATATTATCATTGTTTTATTTTTGGATAAAATAGGTATGTTTCCTTGGACATGTAATTTCAAAAGATGTTTTTTGTGGATCCAAAAAAATATAGATTCTTTGATATCATAGAAGTCATCGAAGAATATATTTGACATAAACAGTTTACATGGAAAATCTAATTACTACCTATGATTTATTTCTGAATTTTAATGACTAGATTCAACAATGAAATATTTGAAAGAGATAGGCCTTCCATTTCAATATAATAAGGGTTGTAAGAAATCTTTTTAGGAGCTGAGTGATCAAATTACATCAGTACCAATCATGATATTTCCAAAATTAGGACTATGGGAAATGGTGTATTGTGATGCATCCTGATCTGGGATCGGATGTGTTATCATGTAGGGAGATAATGTTTTTACTTATTGATCATGATAGTTGTAGTATCATGATAATAACTACCCTAAATTGTTTTTGGAATAAGGTGTGGTAGTATATAATATAATGATTTTTATAATTATAAATTTCGTTATAATATTATAGTTTTTTCAAATCATAATAGCTTAAAGCGCATTTTCTCAAGAAGATATTTGAACCTATGTCAAAGAAGATGGATATAGTATCTCTATATGTTAGAAATTGAACTTATTTATAGACTAGGATCAGGAAATTCACCAGCATATGCATGAATAATAAATTGGTATAGAGTTTTTTCGGTTGAGGATCTAGATCAGTGGTAGTTGATGTTATTGATAATTTATAGGCTCATGTATTGTTATGATCGAGGTAGTTTTGTAGTTATCTTTCCATGTATCTATTTTTTCCTGATTTTTTTTGGAAGGATAAAGAGGCACACACATTTGATTCTAAATGTGTTTCTATGGCTTCAAAACTCAATGGTGGGGAGACCATTGAGTGAGTGCTGATTGATGGATGTTTTGTTTTGTGGGTTCAAGGTTGGATGGCTATACAATTGTCTTTTTTGAACAATTTATTCATTCTTACCATTATTCTATATGGGATATTGATATTGTAATTAATAATATGTATATGAAATTCAATTCAATGTTTTTGTGGGTTATCATGAAATGAAAAGTGGTTTTGTTTGTTTTAGATTCCCTCACATATCATCGAGTTAAGGAAGTGCATCAAAAGTATGTGGGTATGCTGCGATCTTCACCAATTCTTATTTGGAAATAAAAGATGACAACAATGGATTTCATGATAGGTAACCCAAGAAAGGTTTCTAAAGAAAATATCTTGTGGTTTATTGTGGATCACCTCATAAATTCAACACATTTAGTTACGACTAGGTAATCTCATGCAGTTGAATGATTATCTAAAATATATATCTGAGAATTTTAAGGAGTCATTTCATAATCGTTTTTATAGTATCAGACTGAGATTTTAATTTTACATCTCATTTTTATGAAATCATTTTAGTAAGAAACATTGACTCGATTGACTATGAGTACGACTTATCTTCCTCATATTGATGCAAAATCTGAATGTAAGATACAATGGTTGGAAGAAATTCTTAGGGCTTGTGTAATGCATTTTGGTGATTCAGGGGAGGATAAAATAACATTAGAGGTGTTTTCTTATAACAACAGTCATTAGGGCTCTATTTATATAGATCCTTATAATGATTTATATAGGAATCCTTCTGGTAAGACACTTTTTTTGATAGAAACAGGGGAGCGATTACTAGTATGACTATGCCTTTTCCATGAAAATATAGAAAAATCGTTGTATTTGAAAATCTTATATTGAACATCATCAATGGCCACTTAAAATTGAGGTGAATTATCATGTATTCTTGAGAACTGCCAAAAGGATTGGACATTGTCATTTCGGGAAGCATGTCATGTAATCATAAAGATAAATAGGCCCTTTTGAGATACATGAATGTGTTGGTGTGGTGGTACATCTGTTGGATTTTCCACTAATTTTTTCATTTCAAAATATGATTCAAATATCTCAATTCAAAATATGTCAAACTGATACTTAAAATGTTATTTTTTGGGATCACATTATCCAAGAGATAGATTATTTTTTATTTCATTTTCTAGAGAAGATTTTGGATAGGAAAGATAGAGTCTTTCAAGGGAAAAGAATAAGTCAAATGTGCATATTATGGAAACACTGTCAGTTTTAGCAAGAATATTGGTAACTAGAAAATGAAATGGTCATCTAATTCCCCGTACTCTTTCAGTACAAAGCCTTTTTTTTCTTCTTTTTGGGGATCGAATGTCCTAATGGTGTTGAGAATATGTCACCCCTTCTTTCATCTAATCAACACATTTTTTTGTATTCAAAGAATATAATGTTATTTGGTTTTTTTGGTAAGGATATATTGATTTTTTCAGATCTTCAGATATTTTATATAGGTGAATGGTTTGAGAAGTATTAATATAAAGTATGTAAGACCTCCTGGAAACCATGAAATGGAATACAATGGGCTCTTGGTAGGAACAAAATTTGGTAAATCTTTATAGCCAAATAGGAGTAATCTTAAAATGTAGAATTGAGGTATTATTCATGGATTTTATATGGTTAGTCCAATAATGTAATAAAACCATGTGAGTGGTGTTTACTGGTAGTGTATGGAACAATTTTTTCACAAGGTTTCCCAAACTATTCTACTTTACCATGTAGAATTTATAACAAGACCCAAAAATTGCGGATCTAATTCAGATTTTCCTCTAATCGTTTATTTATTCCTAAACAAAATATAAATAAATTTTTATCCTTTCAAATCCACCTCCCACTAGATCCAATTTCATTCATTTGCTGATTATTGGACTGTTATAGGCAATTATGGCTTGGTATGTTCTTGGTGGATTCTCCTTTTGTTCAACATTTCCCTCTCTTTGATTCATAAATCACATTAATTGGGGATTGATCTATGTTGAATGATATAAATAATGTAGATATATGATTCTTTGGTTGATATGTAATAATATATAAGGAATGTGTTTGGACTTTCAACCCAGTTTGTTAAAGAATTAGCAATGTTCTTCAATTCCTCTTATGTGTTTTGGTTTGTTGCCTCACTCATGACACTTTTTATTAGAACATGAAGGTTTGGTTTCAATTTTTTTAATTTCTTGAATATTATTTTGAAATTAATTTGTAAATCATTGTACTATCTTTCTTTAGTGTTGTATTATGAAATTACAGAAATTGGTTGTTTTAAAAAGTCCTTTTTTGATAATTTTGAATTTTTTATTTGAAAATATTGGTATCATTTGATTCATGGAAATGTTTTTATGAAAATATTTTTAATTATATAAATGTTTAATTGAAATTTTATAGAATGGTTGGTTTTTTATGTTTTTGGTATAAATTATTTGTATGTGTTTACTTTTTTGATGTGTCCCTGAATAAGTGATGTGTACCATTGGGGTACAATGATGAGACACTGTAGAAGGGGAATTTTCTATTGGAAAAAATGAGATATGCTCACATTTTGATGACATGGTAAATATATGATATTCCACTCATGAGTATGAAATAGTCACATGGGATGAATGTATGGATGTGACAAATGGAATTGTTGATGCCAGATAGAATGAAAAATGGTTTGAATATTTTTTTGGTTGCATTCCATAAATTTTGTTTGGTTTGGAAACTATTTTGTGTTACATAATTTTGTTCCTAGAAATTTATTGGAATTGATAAAAATAGTTATAAATTGTTTTATATAATTGTTTTATATAAATGTGATAACATGTTTAATACTAGTGTCATTAGTTGGGAAGTTGTTTTTGGAAAACATCTTGACTTTTATACTCACCCCATTCATGGGAACTCTAGTTTCATTTAAGATATTGTATATCTTGACACTAGTAATGGAAATGTATCTCATTTCTTCAAAAATTCATCTTGATACCATGGTCTGTCTTGTGGAGTTGGATCATGGATAATTATTTGATATAAGGAGTTTATGTAATTGTAGACTCTGAGTTTTGTTTGTCTCAACTTTCTGTTTATATAATGAAATTGGATCTAGTTTCTTCATTTTTCTCTAGTATGGTCTATAGTAGGTATGGTTACTTTGTGTTTTATTACATGGTATTAATGCATTATATAGCGACCCACAAATTGTTTATAAAACTGTTAAATAATTTAAAAAATATACAAGATAATCGCACTGTAAAACCAAGATCCATTGGTTTAGTGCCTTGGTAAAATTAGAACATACCTAATTTTTACATAATAAAACATCAAAATTTATTGATTTCTATATCCTATAGCTTCTTATTGGCCATCCTATTCTTTTTAGTACAATTATTCACCTGAGGTTATACATAAAAAGAAGTTTTGAGATAAAATCATAGTAAGAGGATGAATAAGTGACATGAAACATGGGTGAACATAATAATCATCACCATAACATACAAAAAAGATCACCACCATACTCATAATAGGAATCCTTTGACAATTTCATGGAATATGGAAATGAAAAAAATGAAACAACATGTCTTAGTGGGGAACTACAATACATAATTGTAAAAAATATACCATTATATTAACACATATTTCACCTTAACTAAAGCGATACACAATATTACCCAATGCATTGGAGTATAAAATAATGTTGGTCTCACCCATCATATCATAACATTAGTCTCACCCAACATATCATAACATTAAAATACACTATATAGTTCTAGGAATAACCATCACATCACAACATTTACATAATCATGCTTTCCACATAGAACGTATATCAATCGTGGAAATAATATAACTCCTCAGAAGGAATGGGATTTTCATCATGAGAAATAAATTTACGAGTAATCTATAGGGTTTTAAAAATCAATAAGTATTAACATACTTGGAATAATAATGATCAATCTTGAGTGAAGAAGAAACAATCCCAGGATAAGTAAAAGATATATTTTTAGAAGGATGAGTTCATTTGGAAAACATAGTGAATTCCATAAGATCAAGTTGAAAAAATGTGTATCCACAAAAGGAATTAGGATAATAAATAAATTACTTTTATGGATCATTAAATGAATATACATTATGAAATTTATTTGAATGAAGAAAACCCAAAGGAAATAGAGTTCAGTTTAAGAACCCCCTTACCTTATGTGTGAGTTTTTATTCTCTTTAATATCCAGGATATTTAAGTTAAATTCATTAATAAAAAAAATATAAAAATGTTTTACATATATTTGATTTTTTATAATATTATTAATTTCATTTTAAAACATTTTTTTGTGTTATATAGTTCATTTTCATTGTTCAATACTGTCTGTATTCTTGGTTTTCATGATCGGTTCACTTCCATACATGTATAGATGATTATGAAAATTGAAAATATTTAATAAAATTGAATATATATGTTATTAATAAAATAATATATTTTAATTAGTCTTATATATAATTTCTTATTTTTATTAGAACAATTTGTTAGAAATAAAATTAATGAAAATGATTTAATTTATTTTGGTTTTTTACTGCTAATATATGCTTATATCATTTTACTCATCATCAGGTGTATTTATATGTTCAATAACTTTATATGTAACTTATTAAATTTATATTAATTTCTTATTTATCCATAAAATGGTTGTATGGCCAGCCATAGATGCGATAATGGATCATGAAAACACATCATCCTTGGTGGTGGTAAATCAACACACCAGAGATGATATTTTCATTTTTATATAAAAAAGGAAAAGGGAAAAGAATTGAATATTTTTTATTCCATTACCATAATAAAATTATAGAATATTAAAGATACTAGATTTATCATTCCAATTAAATAAGTGGAGGATAATGTAAGATATGAAACGAAGTGATATTGAAAAAAATTAAAGAAAAATAAAAATAAAGTGGATTTTACAACTTGAATATTTTCTTATATTTAACCTCCATAGGGAAGATGTTTTTTCTTTTTGATGTAAAAAATAGTTCTAGGATGGGTGAGGGGTTTGGAAATAGGTTTGAGTATAATATATCCAGGCTTCAAGGATTTAGAAGTGTAGAGATAAAAAGGTGATGATGAGAGGTATTTATTGCAGCTGTGATGGATGTTTCACATTATTTTATTCATTAGTTTATTAGTTTGGATCAAGAATATGAATAGATTGGACCTTATTACTAAATATATTGGGCCGATGAAGGAGAGTTCATGAATATGGGCTTACATCATCCATACATCATCTATGACTCAATAATTCTTATATCTAGATTTTGTCATAAATGATTGTATATTACAATTCACCAAATGCAAAGTCATTTAGAAAAATAAATAAAGTTAACCATAACCATTTTTTGATGTTTATAATTAAGTAAATGAACACAATTTTATAATTTTTTTAAATAAAAGAAATTTAATTTTTATTCAAAATTTTCATTTATTGAAAAATACTGAATTTAAAACTATTACAAAATTAATAAAATTTAGAAAAATAAATTAATGTCTCCAAATGTACTTGTTTTAGAATTATTTAATTACATTATAATATAACAATATCATTTTATCATTTATAATATGCATAAAATATAATTACTTTCTTATTGATAATGTTTCCATTCTATTGGCGAAATTACTATTCCTAATGGCCTGTTTACTTTTCCAAGGGTCAGGTTAATATTCCATTAAGATAAGTTCTTTAATTTAAATAAATATGTCTTATTATTTCAATAATAATTTATAATGTTTTTATTCTATTCTCAATTTGACTTTATTTGTTTTATACTATATAGAGTAATTATAAGAAAAAAACATCAATTTATAAAAACTGTTGGTCTTACATTTTCCCCCCACATGAAAATTTTCCCAATAAATTTTTTTTCATAATAGAGTGAAAAAATGTGAGGGTAATTATCCTTAAAATATTCCTATAGTTCCCATGTTTCCTCTTCATACTTATGGTTCCACCATAATATTTTGGCCATTTGACTAGTCTTATTATGTATAATTTTATCTCTTCAGTCCAATATCTTCATTGGTTGTTGCTCGTAAGAGGGTTCATTTTGAAAGGGTAAAACCTCATGATTCAGTACATGTGAGGGAACTAGTATGTATTTTTTAAGTGTGATACATATAATTCATCATGTACATGAGACATGGTAGGTGGAAGTTCCAACAGATAGGACACAACTCCGAAACGATTAAGAATTCCAAAGGGGTGATGTACCAGGGAAAAAGCATTCCTTTCTTCCCAAATATCATAACCCAATTACATTTAGATATGAATGGGAATACCATTTATTGGACCACAAATTCTAGGTCCCTTAAATTATTTACATTATATATCAGCTGTCAACTTTTACATTCCCTAATGTGTTACTAAATTGATTACACGTATTCCACCATTTCTTCAACCATTTGAGGTTCTAATTGATTACAATCACCAACTCAATCCCAAAACACCAGTTTTCCACATATTTTCGTGAAAATGGATTAATATAGAGACATTTGGATTCTTGAGTGAAAACTATTATTATAAGAGAACTCAACTAGAGGAAAATGGTGGAACCATCCTCCGTTTATGTCTATACATTATTCCCTCAACATGTATTCCAGTGTCTGAATTTTCCACTTAGATAGTCTATTAGTTTGAGGATGATATGTCATATTGAATTTCTGCTCAATTTTTAGAGAATGTGGGAGATGTTCTTAGAACAAGGATGTCAATTTCAGATCTTGATTAGATATAATTGATCGAGGTACTCCATGAAACATTGACATTATTATTATTTATATCCACGAATTAAGGTCTAGTGAGAAGTCCACTCAAATTATGATTAAGTGATATGTATTTTTATGATGATCTACAACAACCTATATTACATTGTTTCCTTTAGATGTTTTCAGATGTTTGATGATAAAGTCCAAGGGGTTTTTCCCATTTCCATGTTGGTATGTTTAACGGTTTCACCATCCTGTTGACTTTTTCTTTCATATTTCACTTATTGACATACTAGGTACCTTAATATATATACTACGATCTATTTCAACAGATTTTCCCACCAATAGTGATCTCAATGTTCTTCATAAATCATTGTACTCCCTTGGTGAATTTAAAATGTTGAGCTATGTGTGTTTTTTTGAATCTATTTATTTATCTTTGGATCATATGGTATATATAGTTGTGTCCCAAATACTAAAACTCCTTCTTCATAAAATTTTAATATCTACGGATTTCCCCTTTCTCATTTCTTCAATATTTTTTCTAAATTTCCACATCATTTTTTTAAGCATTCTCTATTTTCTCCATGAGGGATTGTTGAACAATCATTTGAGTAATTACTTGTGATTTTGATTCTTTAATGATTCCCATTTACACCCATTGAAAATCATTTATGATTGGATGATTCTCAATTCTAAACATTGATAATTTTGTGGGATCCTTTATACATAGAGAATCCACCACTTTATAAACATTTCTAGGACAATAGTGTATTGATCAGTCACAATCATTGATGATATCTATTCATATTCACTAGATCACATTAAGATCCATCTATGTAAATTTATGGTATATGCTCTCAGGATTAGTATATATTTCCCACTTCTCTAAACAGAGAAAATTCCTCCATATTTTCAATTCAATGATTACAGATGATAACTCCAGATCCGTTATGGGATAGTTTTCTCTTAAATTTTAATCATCCATGAGCCGTAGGTTGTTAGTTTACAAATTTTTAATGGTTAAAAAACTAATCCCTTCTATGAAACATATATGTATACCACAAAGATTTCTCAACTTTTCTGAAGTGTGAGTATTTTTGCGATGATAAGACTCTTTTTTTACCTCTTTGATGCAATCTCTACAATCATTGGTCCATAAAAACTATTCTCCATTACAGTTCATCTTGTTTAGTGGGTTTGAAAATAATGATATGTTATTCAAAAATCATCTATAATACCCAACTAGACAAAGGAATCTAGGGATCTCTATTACATATGTTTTCCTATAATAATCCTCAATAGACATTGTCTGAGAAGGGTTTATATATATTCCTTCGTTTGTGTTAACATTCCCCAAGAATTATACTTCCTCCCTAAAAAAATCATTTACTCTACTTTTCATAATGCTTAAACCCTCCCAAAGTCTTCAGAACAATACTAAGAATGCCGATAACGTTCCCCAATTCTCTTGGAGTATATAATAATATGATCAATAAATACTAAAACAATTTTTTTACGTTAATAGAAAAAGACTCAATTCATTAATTCCATGAATATTGTTCAATAATTGGTTTTTCCAAAAGTAATAACTATGAGTTCATAGTGTACATACCTCATTCGAATGGAAGTCTTGGGAATATCTTCCCTCCACACCATTAATTAGTGATACCCCAACGTAAAGTTTCCCTTAATACCTGACCCACTATGTCCATCAAATATGTCATATATACATGGAACAAGATACTCTTTGTTTATCATGATTTTTGGGAGCTCACGATAATCAATGTAGAGGGGAATTGATAAATCCCTATTTTTAATGAAGAGGACTGGCGTAACCCATAGTGAAACACTTAGGCATATAAAACCATTTATGAGATTTACCAGTAACATCTTGTTCTGTTCCTCCAACTCAATGGTGGAAATTAAATGATGTGTATTTGAAATATGATGGGATCCTAGAATAAGTTCAATTGATAACTCAATCTCTCGTTCCAAATAAATAACATGAGATTCATTAGGGGACACATCACTATATTCCCATATAATTGGAATTTCTTGAACCATGATTCTATCAATCGTCCTAATATTTTGAGGTAAATTGATTTCTCAAAAAGAGATAATATCTATACATGAGATGATGATTCTAAAGGATATTCCTCCTCCCCCATAAACTTTTATAGAATTTGGGGATTCTTCAGGATGTGTTGAGTGATATCCTTTTACAAACAATGGATGTGGTCTTTATATAATGATATCCAATCCATCCCTAATATATTAAAAAACTCTACCAAAGGATGCATTAAATGATTTTCAATAAGGTTCAGTCCACAAAAAATCACTGGGGAGGATTCATATACATTGGTTTCAATAATTTCTACATTTTCTATTCTGATGGAAAACACATCCTCCCTATATTAAGGGGGTATTTTGTAGTTCTTCTATACTTGTTGGATTTGTATGAATTCATAGAACTAGAATACAATAGTATATTGACTATTATTGAAATAATAACTAGAATACTTACCACTAAGTCATTATCAGGATCCACCACAGTGCTAGTGTTGGTATAATCCTTTCCTTTGTCCTTAGGATTTGGTGATTGATGATGCTTATTACACTCGAGGACTTGAGGTTTAGTACACTGGAAAGAATCATCCCCTTGATCCCTATAGATGAAGTATTGAACCATGGGTGGTTCTCTCATTTACTCCAACATATCATCTAGATTTTTTATGTCTCTTTGTAATTAATGAGATTGGTTTTTTTCTCCCCCACACTTATCATATTTTCCATTCCCCTTGAGGTAGTTTCAACTATGCTTCTTAAATAATTATTGGAATATTAGTGGTTGAAATATCATTCCACCATTCTTATTAGAGCCCCTATATTTTAACTCCACATTTCATATCAAAAAACTATATCCATGGTACAATTCTCTAAACAGTATCTCCCCTTTGAGAGTTCATCAAACAACTTCTTCATAACTCCAAAATTCTCATATAGCATGAGCCTTTTAAATTTGTGGTTTTAACCAATAAATAATATATAAATTTTTATATCATTATTGATAATCAAACCCAATGTATACCATGTAACCCTTAGGATTTTTTTTCAAAATTTGTTATATGATAGCATATATTTTTAATCTCATCAATGAATTCTCTCTCCATCTATGTACTAAGATTTTGATGGAAATATTTTTTAATAAAAATTAGGTTATAGTCATCCCACTCCATCACATTAACTTATTACTTATTCATGGTGTTCTTAATGAATTCCCACCATTGACCAACCTCTCTATAAATAAGATAAACACACAGAGTCAACTTGTCCATATCATAATAAAAAATAATAAAAAATCCCTTCTCCTTTGAGTTGACACACTATTCTGTGACACGTGGTTCAGAATATACACTAAAAATTCTAGGCTATTTTTACATAAAAAATCAATATCAAGTTTCTCCCTCTTATATGAAAGAATTCATTAAACATTTTTCCATTATTTCTTATAGACTGCGACATGTGGGTATGAATTGAATTGAAATTTTTAAATCCACCTCCCAAGGAATTGCATATTTCATTCGTGTAATCACTACAATGTCCATTACATGGGTTGTTGTCATGTTATCTCCTAGTTCCAATCATTTTCTAAAATATAAATGTTTTAAACATTACATAAATAAAATAGTCATGAATAAATAATTTATTCCTTTATGAAATAAACTCTAAATCACTTTCTTGTTGGATCCCTATGTTTAGAATTTTTCATGAACAAAAATTCTGGGGTTCTAGCCTATAGATAGCCTCATACTATGTTTTTTCTCTATGGTTCTCTAATCCTAATTCCAAAATTATTGAAACTATACTCTAATAAAAACTATAGAGACCTTGTTTTTTATTAAATAACTATTACATAATTTTTATGATAAAATATAAAATAGTTCTAAAAATCCTGGTTTCAAAGGTTTATTTTGTTGGTAAAATTTGTACCACACATAAATTTTATATTAATAAAAATAAGAATAAATTTAATTACATCATATCTGGCTTCTTATTATACCTTATTTTCACCTTAGTAGAAGAATTCACCTGGGGATATACATCAAATGAATGTGTGATCTAAAAGCCTAATAAGAGGAAAAATAAGGGACATGAAACATCGATTGGAAAATTCATCATAATCAAAACTTATGAAAATGATAATATTAATAATAATTAAAGTAAGAATTATATAATTACATAGAATGTGAAATTCCTAAAACTGAAACATCTTGTCTTAGTGGTGAACTACCACACAAAGGTATGAAAAATAATCCCATAATTTTCATATATATTTCTCATTATCCCGTAGGATATAAAAAACTATACAATGAATTTGAGAAATATATAATTCCTTGATCATTTATAACAAAATAAAATTTACATGTGCTATATAGTTATGGGAACACTCATCAAATCACATCATTTTCATAATCATGCATTCCAGATAGAACATATGTTAATTGTGGACAAAATATAACCCATGGAAAGGAATGTCTTACATTTCATAAAACATAAATACATTAATAAACATTGGGGTTCCCAAAATGCATAGGTAATAACATACATGGTATAAGAATCATCTGTCTTGAGTGAAGAATAAACTTTTTCATGAGAAGCAAAAGGGGGTTTTTAAAAAAGAAAAGTTCTTTTGGAAAACATTATTATTATCATAAGGTCAAGTAGAAAACATATTTTTTATAATAAAGGAAAATGGAGAATAAATAAATGATATTTTAGGATTATTAAATGAATATATATTTATATATTGAAATTGGTGTAAAAGAGATAAAACCCAAGGAAATGGATTTGGATCTTAGAGTCCCATTATATTATGTCTATGTGAATTCTTCTATTATCAATCCTCTATATTCCAATTAAATGCATTAATTAATAAATCTATAACGATTTTATACATGTATTTTATTTCTAATAATATTATTATTATCCTTTTTTACCACTATGGTGAGTTATAGAGTTCAATTTCATCATTTATGAGTGTTTGTTTCCTTGGTTTTGCTGATAAGTTCACTTGTATACTTGAATGAATGATCATGTAAGATTGATAAAATTGTCTAGTATTGAAATTATATGTTATTAAGGATATTTTATTTTCTTATTTAGTCCTACATATCATTTTTTATATGTTATGAGGATGATTTATTTGATAGAATGTTAGTAAAAATGTTTTATTATATATTGGGATTTTTCATAACGATTATGATTTGATATCATTTTATTTAACATATTGTTTTAATATTGGACCTAATATATTATATAATTATAATTTACAAAATAAAATCATATTTAACCATAATAATGGTTTTACAACCACCTTTGGAGATGGTGATTTTAAATGAAAATCCACCATCCATAGTGGAATAAAATCGACACACCACACATTATATTTTCATTTTTTTTAAAAAAATATTAGGGAAGATATTTGAAGACGAATTATTCCAATAAAATATTAAAATTACCTGATAAAAAATATGAATTTAGTTATAATCCACTTGTATAAGTGGAGGTGAGAAGTGTTTTAGAAAAGAAATGAAATTACAAATATATTAAATGAAAAGAAATGAGGATTTTACCTCTTGAAATTATCCTCCTTGGAAACCTCATTAAGGAAAAGGGATTTGACTTTTAATGAGACCAATAGCTCCTGGAAATAGGAGAGGGTCTTGGGAAGATGGTTTAGAATAATATAAAAAAATTCATGGCATTGGTGGTGTGTTGGGAAAATGTAGTGAGGGTTGGTATTTATTGCGTAGGTGAGGGGAGTTTTCTCATTATTTTATTCATTAGTTTGTAATTTTGGAAAAAGATAATTGAATTATTCAACACTATCAATAAATAAATTATATAAATGAATGTGTTTTTGATATTTCTTTCTTACATCATCAATGCATCATCTATGAATCAATAATTTATATATTTAGATTTTATTGTAAATTAAATTATTTTATATTCACAAAAAATTAAAGTATGTTATATAAGTCCCCAAATTTCACCTAAATAATTATTTGATATTTAAAAACAAACAATTAACTCCATTATATATAAATAAGTCTTTAAATTTGTGAAATTTATTTATTAATTATAACCATCATTTGTTCTAAAAATACATAATTTATAATTATAACTGATTTTATAACACACTGTGAAAATAATTAAGATGTCACAGGTTTTTCTAATAATAAAAAGAATACATAATTTAAATTTATTAATATATTTTATGAAAATAATTTTTATTTGAAATAAATATATTAATAATAAAACTATCAATAAACATTTATGTTTTATAAAAATATTAGCATATAACTAATATTTTTTAAAATTTTTATTTACTAATATTATGATATAATTATATCATATAGTAATTTATAAAATGCCTAAATTTTAATTATAATTTCATTGATGATGAAATTATTATTCATCCCAAATGACTATTTCTATTGGCCATGCTACTATTCTAAGGGCCAGGTTACTATTCCACTGGGATAGGTTCATTAAATATTGTTAATACCTCTTATTTCATACTATCATAATTTATAAATTTTTTATTGTGTTATCAAATGGATTTTATGTTTTTCAAACTATAGGACATAATAATAAGAAGGTAATTTCCATTGATAAAATTTTAGAGATGGTACATGTCATATGCTGGATTTTTTTGTTTGATTTTCTAGGTTATCATGCTTTATTTTAATAGAGAATATCATCACCCAACTATTTATGAACCCGTAGCATTTATTTGCAGCCATTGGTGTCTTGGGTATCTCAGTTAATGACTAATTACTTTACATAACCTTTATAAGACAATGTTTAGTGGTGGGATGTTACATGACGTATATCTCCTGAATCTCAGCAATTTATTCTCAACTTTTTATTTATAGGGGTAACATGTTTTCATTTCATTTTCCTTACTTTTTTTACTCAAGATATCAATAAAAAATTTTTAAGGGAAAATGACTTTATTTCTCCCCATGGTTAAAACATATTATTCAATTATATACATGTTTTCTAAATATATATTGAATAATGTTCTTTATTATCTTCTGATTATTTAATGTCATTATTACCCATGTTTTACACTTTAAAAAGTTTTTAAAATTAACTATCTAGTAATTTTTCAAAAGGTTGACTTTTGATATTTTACCAAAATTGATAATAAAATATTCTTTTAATGATTATGACGTGAATTTAAATAACCATTTCCATTAATACTGAATAATTTAAATAGTATCTTATAATATTCGATAGATATTTTTTAAAAAATTCTATAATATTTAGAAATTTTATACGTTTTAATGATGTTATATGAAAATAAAAAAAAAAAATTTCTTAAAAAAAAATCTATGTGATATTTTTAAGAAATTTTCAACAATGAAAAAATAAATTAATGTTTATTAGGATTTATAATGGATATGATCCCACGATACCATCTTTATTAATTATCAAGATTTTTTATGTGTATAGTGATGAAAAATCAAGTAAACTAATTTTCTTTCACGTGAGTTTAGTTAAGATGAATATTTTTTTGATATTGTGCCCTAAATATAAATAAATTTATGATTATGTGATGGGTTTCCCAAGAATTATATATCCCTCAAATAAATTGGTTAATGTTTTATATATGTTTAACTAATTATCATATGCATGTTGATATACATGATCAACTGTGGTATGTAAGTTGATTTTCTTGATCAACTGTGGGAACAAAGTATGAATTCATAATCTGTTATAATATGGGAAATAATTTTTTTTGTTTGATCCACTATGATTTGATTGAATCAGTCCCAAAATATGACCTGAGAAATGATTTTCATGCCTATGATGGTTTTACACCACATGAAATATTTTCATTATTATATTCTAAAACTATTGTTCATGATTTATTTGTGATTATTTGTCATTTTTTAAACACTTTTTAAAAACAAATCTTTATAACATGACTCAAGTTTATGATCTATGAATGATTGTGTATGATCTTCGCAGGATATATTCAAAGTCACATAACATTAATATTATCTTATTCTTTGATATGATAATTGATTTATATCTACTATGTTTACCCATTTTGAGAATCTAATATCACTATTTCTTTTGTTTCTTTGCCGAAGGTTGTGAGGAAGAGTTTTAATTATGGTAAGTCAATAAGGGTATAATTTGAGAAGAAAATTATAAGGGATAATGAATAATGTACGAGAATAATATGTTTATATATCTAGTCATCAAACACATGAATCCTTTACAGTTATTCTATGGATCACACTATTATGTACTTATTATTCACCTAAAAAGATGTAATAATTATTTTTCAAAATCTTGGGTCACTAAATTTAGTATCAGATAAAGGTTTATTTGATTAATTAGAGATTAGGGATAGAAGACATCAGTGAAAACATTAGGGATACATTTATGTATACTATATCATTTTAAATTTTTGGTAATTACAAATGATTACTAAGGTGATAAATATGATACATTAAATTAATAATATGATTTCATGATTTAAATAATATTTTGTTATTATATAATAATTAAACCTGATTATTATAGCTCGATGCTTAAACGATTAATTTTGGTTTTTGTTAAAGGAATTAACCATAAGACAATTTTATCAATTTATGTGATGGAGGATCCAATATTTTTTTACCTAAGGAGCCTAATTCCACATGAAATATATTTTAGAATATTATTTCTATTTTCACGTAGCTTTCTTAATAAATTAATAATATTTATCATTTTTAAAATTAAAAAATATAGGAAAATAATATTGAACCTAAAATGAGGAGACATCCACCTTGTTTTAGTGGGACATCAAATAGAAAATTGGATGAGTATGGATCAACTCCATTATGAAAATATTTTCTATAATCAGGATCTCAAAACATGAAAAAGATTTCTGTGTCATTTATTAAATGGAATGAATGACAGATCAATGGTGGAATCTTTTTTAGAATAAAATCCATGAGAAATAATTTGACACATGGTAATGAGATCAGTTTATGATGATATTTTGTTTTATGTTGGACCCTTTATTATATGTACAAAAAATGGTGAAGAAATTCCCTGAGAATAATAATATGGATGATAAATACATTGGTATATAGAGGAAAATATTCCAAGAAATATGTGGTATGATTATGGTTTAATCAGCATCCCTAAATGAAAAATGTACTTATTCTTTAGTGCTATAATACATAGTACATTAAAATGATTATATTTAACATATGTTAGTGTGTATAAATAAAGAGTTAATTTTATCACTAAAATAGAAATGGAAATTAGAAATTTCCACTATTCTCATGGTTTTGATAAGGAACAGAAGATGGAGACTCATGAAAAATCAAAAAAATCACATGACAGAATGAAATTATATACATCTATATGTTAGAAATATAAAAAACATAAATATAATTTCATGAATTAAATTTTTAGGTTCTATAAAAGTGTGATGTTTTGTCATTAGGTCCTTGAAATTTGGATTGTGTCGAAGAGGAAAGTTGATAGAATTTATGAAAGAATTATGCCAACTAATACACCACCTACACTCTAAAGCATAAAATTAATGGTGTATGGGTATTACCCCAATAATTTGTCTTTTCTAAATATTAAATATGATGATAGAAATCAATAACATCTTATTATAATAGAATAATGGAAATCTTCTGTGACCATGACATCCAAAGTGGGTAATGATAAAGATTTTTAAAAGGTACACATATAATTCACAATTCAATTTATAATGTCATATTAGATTATTCATATTCACAATTTTTAATATCTAAGTAATGTTTTATGGATATTTAATAACCATGATAATAAATAGTTCTGGATTTATCTATGATTGATACTAATGGTACTATGTGTTGGTCTGAGTGGATACTCAAGAGGGGGGTGAATTGAGTTACAATTAAAATTTCATTAAATTTTTTTGATCAATAATCCCCCAAATTTAATAAAAATTAAACTGTTGTGAATTTATAATGATGGTAAGTTTTCAATTATTTTCCCAAGAGATTGATTATTTCTCAGATAACTCAATCTAAAGATTAATTAACATTTGAAACTAACTTACTATCTAACAGAAGTTATAAACACTTTCTAGTTTAGCTATCATAGTAACTTTAAAAAGATTTACATTTAATGTAATTAGCAGCAGAATATGAAATAACATAAACTAAAAATAAGATGCACAAAAGATATAACCAAGAGGATCAGCCTCAAGCTGAGACTTAGTCCTCTAAAATAGTTTATATAAACTTTGATCCACACCCTGGATCGGGGTAAGCAACAATATATAGACTGTCATTATACTAAGAAATCTACCACAATTCTTCATGGGAAAAACAAAAACAATAGAATACAGGATATCAAGGTCACACATGACCTCTACCACTATCCACAATGGTATATAAGAGTATAAGAGAGGGATTAAGTGAGGATTTAGAAATCCTCTGGTTCAGTACAAGAGACAACGTGTGTCTAAAAATACAAAGCCCACACACTACTCAAAATGTACATAAATGAAACACAATTGAGATAAATAGATAGAGATGAGTTTAGAATGCTCTATGAGTTTTTAGTGAATCTTTGGACTCCTTGGATTTATGAAGATGAGTCATTGTGTCCTTCTATGGTTTTTGATCAAGAAACAGAGTGTTTTTTTTTTGTATTTGACTTCCAGGTCCTGGTTGATCAATCTAATCAGCTTGAGTGCAAGTGAAATCGTTGAAGCTATTTTCTCCTTAATGTTCAGGATCTACCGATTCAGTATGTATTCTTCCTTCTTCGTCTATGCATGTATGTTCTTGCGTATCTCCAGAAGATTGTCTCATATGAGCATGGAAAGACTGACTAACCACCACCCATATTTAGTAGTTCTAGGTTCCCTTATATAGATTTAGCTCCGGAAATAGGAATGATTACCTTTTTACAGTTACTAGGTATGGTTTCTGAAATGACAACAACTATCATTAATTAATAGCAGGTGCATTAAAAACATCAAATATGACCGTTGTTAATTAAACAAATAGATATTGAGTTTAGAAAAACTGTAACTGATTTCCATTGGTATCGCTTGGTATCAGTGAGCTTGTATCAGTAGCTATTCTATATCGGAAGATTTTAACCTTTATAATGGTAGCTTGCAGTAATCGGTCGCTCTTTCTATTGGAAGCTCATTCAATCGGTATCTCCTCTTATTGGTAGCTCCATATATCCGTCAGTGGCTCATTGTACCATTAAACTTCTATTAGTAGTTGTAACTCTTTATAATATTTGATCTATTTATCTATAACTGTTTATATCGGTATTTGTTATGCATATCGTTGACCTTTCTGTATCAGTGAAAGTATGTATTAGTGACCAATACCAGTGAGATTATAATGGTGGACTTCATAATAGTAGAGGCTATTATGTAATAGTTGAATTTTGCAAACCGAAAGACTTATTCTATCAGTAGATTAGGCGTAACGATAACTGTCTGTATACCGGTGAACTTATCCATAACGGTAGACTTCTGTACCAGTGTACTTAGACTTATCGATAGCTGTGTACCTGAGACCTTTGTATCAGTAGCTGTTTGTATCAGCGGACTTTGTATTTGTATCGGTGGACTTCATATCGATAGTTATTTATCTGTCTGTATCAGTAACTGTTGTGCATACCGGTGGACTGATGCATTCTAGTGGACTTAATCTATTAGTAGGTCTGTATCAGTGACTCACCACTTAATACTTATCTATTCAATTAATATCATATTCATATTGAGTTAGTATTATTTAAAAACATGTATAACCATAGATAGACATTGACTAACATATTCCAATTTTTATTTTGATATTTTTATCAACATAATATAACATATATATAGGTTTATAAACACATATTAAAACATAATTTAGATTATCAAAACATATTAAAGAAAAATTGGGATTATCAAAACATATTAAAGCGTAATTGGGATTATCAAAAAAGGTTAGGTCAACAATCTCCCCCTTTTTGATAATCACAAATTATGATATTATAATTCCAAAATAAGCAGTAATGTATCGGTGTAAAATACATTGGGTCTCATGACATTTTAATATGTATCAAAGAATAGTCTATTACATGAAAATGTATCATCGGTAAAATTATAAAATAAATGTAATAGAGGTAGAATATATTATGCTCATATTTCTCACCCTTACTTATGTTTCTCCCCTTTTTCATATATTTCTCCCCCTTTGTGATTAGAAAAAAGAAGTAAATAATGAATGAGAGAAGTAATAGAAGGTAAAATAAAGTAATATCATATATATTTCATGGGGAAAAAAGATACAGAGAAATAAAAAATGAATACAAGTGATTCCTATAAAATTTCCTAGACACTATTCAATCCACCTTCTTAGCAAGTGATTTGCCATTCAGATCAGAAGAGGATTCAGGTTTGGTGGATGTAGGTGGAGTCTTAGGAACACAAAATATGATCAATGGAGGCTGAGCTACTAATATAGTCTCTGGCCTATAATGTGTATCTCGCTGGGTGATCATAGGAGTGAGGCTCCGGATTGCTTAAGCTGGAGTCATATGACGAATGGAGGCAGACTGAGTAGAGGCAGGAAGAGCTGGAGGTAAAATTATTGGAGTACTATCTACATTCAAAAATGGCATCAACAAATTCATAAAGTCCATTATGATCCCTCCTCCTATTTCCATAGTAGAAATGAATTCATCCTTGTTCTCGATAAACTTGTCTAGAGCAGGAGTCAACTCCCTGAGCATGCTTACATGTTCTCTGAAAGCCTGGTTGACTGGAGGAAGTTTCAAGTTTTCTAACAGAAGTTTGAAATGATTGTTGAGCTGATGCTTGGTATTGAACCTTTGGAAATTGAAATACACTTTTTCTTGGACCTATTTTTGTGAAGCATTGGCCTCTCTCATAAAATTCTGAATTTTTTTCCCTATATCCCTAGTGGTTGTCACCACCTGGGTCAAATCAGTAGAGTCTGTAGAGCTACCGGTAGAAGACTATCCAATCTCTTCTCTCATCACAGCTTGAATATGATCAATATCTAAAGATGGCCTGGTAGAACACAGAGGTGAAACAGTAAAGGAAACTATTTCCTTAATGAATTTAGTCATCCCACTTATGAGATTTTTCACTAGAGAGTCCTCGGTGCTGACATGCTATTCCATGGATTTCTTAAATTCCTCAAAAGCTGATACCAGTTGGCCAACTACACTCTTCAGAAAATCCAATTCTTTGTCTGCTTGAGATTTAGAGCTCATATAAGACTCCATAGAGACAATTTATTTCTTTAGAGATTCAACATCTTATGGTAAGCTTGAAACTTGATTCTGGCAGGTCTTGACATCATCCAAAACACAGGATACTGATTCAATCATTACAGACTGAATAGAAGATACTAAAGAGGTTTCCATTCTTTTCAATTCTTCCACAAAACTAGCATGTAGATCAGACTTCAACTAGTTTAAATCATATTTTCTTACTATGTCCTCAGGTAATCTTTCAGAAATGAGATTATAAGTGACAGGAGGTCTAATGATGGGTGTCTCATCTTCAGAATTAGGATAGTCCTACCCACAAACTATAAAACCTGGGTCTTCTACCAAGTCATCACTCTCAATAGATACTGAAATAGTACTATGTCTAGTAGGATTCTCCCCCTCAATCTATGGATTCTCTTGTATATGTACATTAATAGCAGCCTTAGTAGGTAGGTCTTCCTCAGAATAATTTTCACCAACCATCTAAAATTCAATAGCAAGAGGCTCCTCAGGAATAGGTGCAGGTCTGTCTACTCCAACAACTTCCTCAGTAAGCATTGAGGAGTTCCCAATCAATGTACTGAGACTCAAGTAGCCAGAATCAGATGCTTCAGTTTCAGATTCTTCTTTTTCCTCATTCCCTGGAGCAGGCTAGTCCTCCTCAGTAATAGGGACTTCTTCATTTCTCTTTTACAAGACTGGTACTTTTTTAGATGATACAATTTCAACAACATGACTTTGAGGAAATTCTGGATCCCTTCCATTATCTATAGAGGTATCCTCCTCATCACCATCATCACTATACTGAGGTTCCTCTTCATTAGGTCCTAGACCTGGACCCCTCAAATACTTAGGCCTAGAAGGATGATACACATGATTAATATTATCATACAACATCTCATCATCACTGGCCCATTATCTTTTCTATGGATTCCAATTGATCTTCTTGTATTTACAGATAGTTTTGGTAATAAAAAAGTTGTCTTTTGTAACCACTGTATGATCCTGAGATATAGCCACACCTCATTCCTTGATCATCATAGAGATCAGCTTTTCAAAGAATAGAAAATTAGTTTTTGACTTTGGCCTTGTCATATCATCAATTTGAATCATTAACAGTATACATAGATTTACCTTGACACAATGTCTCAGCAAATGCAACAAATAAATATCTTGGTATTTCAGGTTTTCAATGTCCCCTTTTCTTGGACATAGAACATGTTGAATGAACTTGAATAGTAACCGGTTCTCTCCATCCATTTCTGCATCAACTATTTTTCTTGGTGTACCATCTCATGTTAATTCTTTCAAAGAAGATTTATATTCAAAGATGTCACTAGTAGGTGGTGCTGATTTTGAGAGATAACCAAACTCTCCTTCATGTGGAACATTCAGGAACTCATCCCACTCAATAGAGGAAAAATATATTGCCCTTCTATTCACTATTGATGCCATCATGTTCTCAACATCATATTTCTCAAAGCAAACAAACTCATAAACTTCATTTACCAGCTTTAGATAATAAGGACCCTTGTTATTGAAGAAGCACTCTACCCATTTTTGGTCTTCCAGTACTTCTAGAACTAAATATTTACTGGTCATTAACCATTTCGTGCAAAGTTCTTTCTCAACTACTATTTACCTTTGAATAAGATGCAGATTTGTAGGTTTCGTCACTTCACTACCACTACTAGACTCTCCTTTGATTATCTTTGCATTCAGCTCATCATCCTTTTCGCTGACTGATGTTCTCTTCACTCTTTCCATTCTCCGAATCATAAGCCTTAGGGTTCAAGAGAAACTAAGGTTTGGGAGCTATGGCTTGAAGGTAAATGGTTTGAGGTGGATTAAAATGAGGTCAAGATATATGTTTTATCATTTAATAATCATAAAATAAATAAATAAAACATAATAAGTAAAATATAAATTATACATATTATGTCATCTAAAGTTATAGAATTTTAAAAGCATCACAATCCTAATGGAAAAACATACCGGTGAGGATTCCTAACGGTGAGGTATAATAGTGAGGTTCAAAACAGTGAGGTATAACAGTTAGGTTTTGCTAATAGTGAGGTTTGGATAACGGTGCGGTTTCTAACGGTGAGGTTTCTAACAGTGAGGTTTCTTATGGTGAGGTTTTTAATAGTGAGGTTTCTAACGGTGAGGTTTCTAATGGTGAGGTTTCTAACTGTGAGGTTTCCAAGGGTGAGGTTTCTAACATACAAAGTCTATCATTCCTACCTCATGTCTAATGTAACTTAACCTATCCGAACTTAAATTCATGGTGAATATGTCAGCTAATTGATGATCAATACCTATTAATTAAAGAGTAATATCACTCTTTTGGTAATGATCTCTCAAAAAGTTGTTCCTTACATCAATGTGCATGGTCGTAGAGTGAGACATGGGATTATTAGAGAGGTTAATCGCACTAGTGTTTCCACAGTTTATAGAAACATCTCTAAACTTATATCTGTAGTCCAATAAAGTATGTTTTGTCTACAGAATTTGTGCACAACAACTACCAATAGCAATGTATTCTCCATTAGTAGTAGACAATGCAACATAGTTCTAGTTTTTACTACACCATGATACTAAGGACTTTCCTAGAGTATGACATGTTCCAGAAGTGATATTTCTATATAAGTTGCAACCAGAAGAGTAAGCATCTGAATAACATATTAAATCAAATGATTGTCATTTTTGATAATATAATCCTAAATTAGTAGTTTGTTTACGATATTTGAAAATTCGTTTAATAGCAAGAAAGTGTGACTCTTTTGGATTAGCTTGATATCTTGCACACATACACACACTAAACATAATATCTAGTCGACTAGCAGTAAGATAAAGCAGACTCCCTATCATACCTCTATAGTTGGTTTGATCCCCTGGTTTTCCGGTTTTATTAGCATCCAACTTTCAATTAGTAAACCTAGGTGTATCACTTTCCTTAATACTATCTAAACCAAAACAATTTAAAAGATCCTTTTTATATTTACTTTTATTTAAAATAATACCATTTTAATTATTTTAAAATATGAAATACAAGAAAATATTTGAGTTCTCCCATTAAACTCATTTCAAATTCAATTTTCATACTATTTTAAAAGACAATATACAAATAATTTTTAGACGATCCAAAAATAATATCATCAACATAGATTTGTACTATCAAAAAATCTTTGGAAATTCTTTTAATAATGAGAGATGGAACTGCAATCCCTTCAGAAATACATTTTCAAATAAGAAAACTACTAAGTCTATAATGAAAAGCTCGTGGAGCTTCTTTTAAACCATATAAATCTTTAAAGATCTTAAAAACTCGATTTGGAAAATGAGGATTAGTAAATACGGGTGGTTGTTCACCAAAAACATCTTCAGTTATAAAACCATTTAGAAAATCACTTTTAACATCCATTTAATATAAATTGAAATTCAGATGAGCAATATAGGGAAGTAGAATCCTAATAGCATCCAATCTAGCTATAGGTGCAAAGGTTTCCTCATAGTCTATTCTTTCCTCTTGAATACACCCTTGTGCAACTAGCCTTGCTTCAATTCTAACTATATTTCTAGATTCATCAACTTTATTTCTAAAAATCCATTTAGTTCCTATGGTCAAAGTGTCCTTAGGTTTGTCAACTAATTCCCAGACTTTGTTTGTCACGACCCGTCCTCGGGACTCATGTCGTGACTACCCCAGGCCCGCCTTCCATAGGTCAGGGGCTGGTGACTAGCACCGAAGGCGTAAATCCTGATAAAAGGGAAGTCATTGCCTTTATAAAGTAAACAAACACCACAGAGTACACAAGCTGAAGTAAACACTAAGTAAACTGAGTACGAAAGTAAGTGATGGATAGTAAATCATAGAGATTACAAACCCCACTGAAAGTAAAGTACAAATGAAAAGAAAGTACAACAGCAGAAAAGTAAAGCAGCAACACCAACCCATCCACTGGAATTCCCACCTGAAGGGTGAGTACAGATAGTCTCCTCAGCTCCTCGGGTCTGGCCGTCTGCTCTGTGTACGTCTTGTCCAGTGATCTTTCTCCAAGTACCGTCCAGCTCCACAAGCCTCCACCACGATCAACGTTGTCTATCACCTACATCCAACACAATGTTGTGCTGGAATAGCTCGTGCAGGGGTGAGAATATGATTCTCAGTAGGGAACCTGAGACTCCCGATGTTCTCCCTGAATCCAAAAAGGATAAACCACAAAGGAAAGATTCAAACAAGAAGTATCAACAAACTCTACTTAGGTATATTCCCATACATATAACTAAGTCATAAATTCCAGTTCTCCTCCAACTCACGAGTCTAAGTTCAACCCAGTGCACACAGGAAAGTACAACCCAATACACATAAGAAAGCAAACCCGATCCACCCAGGATAGCAAGTCAATCGTATCGAAGATAATGATAGAAATTAAAGACTCAGCTCACACAAGTATACTACTCACGAAGTGGGGTGGATATGATATATGTAGACTCTAAATCGTCTCCCTGGCCGAACCCACGTAGGATCCAAGTACAGAAGTCATCGCTGCTGAACCCACGTAGGATCCAAGTACAGTAACCATCATTGCTGAACCCACGTAGGATCCAAGTACAGTCGTCATCGCTTGTAACGTCCAGGTTCTGGGTGCCACTCAATGGGTGCTCCAAACCCGATTCACCACGTGACCTCAAGCGCGATTTCCCAAACGCCAGGGGCTGCCGACTAGTAGAGAGGGCCCATGTCTGATAGTGGGAAAACTATGCCCTCATTTGTCAAAGTGTAGTGCATCAGATTACAAAATAAAGCATACAACAAACGGAGGAAGCAGTAAACCATACACAACTAAAATAATCAACAACAGTGGATATAACATCCAGTGCAAAACTAATTATGCTACATGTCTCATGTTCTATGAAAACCACCAGAACTTGTTATACATCAACATAGTACATCAAAAAGCAAAGTACATCAAAGAAAAGCAAACAGCTGGAAGCGGAATCATGATCCTAGGCTCGGTACCATACCATCCTACTCCACAACAACAGTCAAGTACCTGTATAGGGACTCTTTCCCCTATCCACACCTACAAAAACGTAATCTGTTTGGGCCGAAAAGCATGACCCAAACAGGGTGTGAGAAATATATCTTAGTAGTCACCCACCAAAGGCCCATTCCCAACTGTGTGTAAGCATGAAAAAATAGTGGGAAATAGTAAAATGCTATAAAGTAAGCAGTACTCTAATGTAACTAATTACCAGTTATATTTCCATTTTATTATAAATTTAATTCATTTAATTTAAAATACTACCATAGTGAATATTCTAAATAACCAGCTAATGTCCTCGGACATGTAAGCCCCTAACCTCAGGTAAAGAGTAACCCACAGAAGAATATTCCCTCAGGCATAACAGAGTTTTCCCTCAGGCGTAGGTAGTGTCACCCATAGGCACAGAGTTAGCTTCCCACAGGCACGGAAGAAGTTTCCCTCAGGCTGAAATAACTACTACCCACAGGCTAAATAGTGCATTGCCCATAGGCTAATCATAACAATGCCCTCAAGCTAAATAGGTTACCGAGAAATTCCCAACACGTCAAAATGAAATAAACAATAAATTTCTCTCGAGGAAATTCTAAAATTACTATATTAAAGGCATACCCTCATGCACCCTGGCCAAACGGCTAAATAGTTAAACACACCCCCGGGGTGGTTCCGGATCCATGCAACGATACCAACCTGCATTTTATTATCACAATTTAATCCCATATGAAATTCTAGGCATTAAATATAGCAACGGACTCAGCCACATGACCCCCCAACATGGGTTCGTGGCACAAAAATGCACAAAACACATGGCAGTTGAAAAAACAGACACCAAGCCACCTACTTCATACGCCAACGAACGATATACCCGAATGCCGAATCCAGAAATGCCGAAGAATGGTGTAGATCTGATGAAGAACAAAACCCATTCATACATAAATAACTTTCCCTTGGGAAATAATTGGTAAGAACCGATTAAGGAGAAGAAAGGGCTTACCCGCACGGTTCCAATGAGATCATCCGAGGCGGAATCGGATTCCAGACGAACACTCGACAGATCGTCAAATGTTCGGCCTCCTCCTTTGGTTCCAAAATGGATCAAATGCCTCCTATGCCAAATTAGGAGGCTACTGCATGTTTTAAGCCAAAAAAACAAAGTACACTGCGTGTACTTCCAAGTACACGGCATGTACTCCTTTCATTTTACTGTTCCACTGGCCGCTTTCTGCCAGCGTGACACTGTTCGCCTGCCGACATGAGTACACGACATGTACTCCTGAGTACACGGCATGTACTCCTGAGTACACGGCATGTACTACCGCCCAGTTGGCGGCTGCTCCACCGAATTAATTTTTGGCATGCCGACTGACTACATAGCATTAAAAGGAACACTACACGTCATGTAGTCGGTTCCTACACCCTTTGTTGCCGACATGGCTACACACCCCGTGTACTCATCCCAACACGGCCATAAGTACACGGTGTGCAGAAAAGTACACGGCGTGTAGTTCCAAAATTTTGGATTTTCCCCCATTTTTCCATATTTTATTAAAAACACTAAAGGAAACGAGAAAAGAAGAAGCTCGAACCTCAATAAGAAGAACTGGGTTCTTAAAAACTTCCCCCTTATAGCAATTCGTCCCCGAATTTCCCTTCCATGGGTGGAGAAGATATATCCATGAACAACTCTAGCCACAGAGCATGTACGTCGGCCTCCCTCTCCCAGGTCTCATCCTGCACTCGGCCATGCTGCCATAGCACCCATACGAGAAGAACTGTCCAGCCTCAGAGAACCATCGTGCTCCTGTCAACGATATGAATCAGATGCTCCTCAAAGGACGCATCTAACTCTAGCTCAACCTCCTTGGGATGAAAGACGTGAGATGGGTCTGAAATTTAGCGATGCAACTGAGATACGTTGAAGACGTCATGGTTGGCTCGGTATTGCTACTTTAACCACAACCGATAAGCCTCTAGCCCGAATCTCTTCAGAATCTCAAATGGCCCCACATACCGCGGTAAAAGTTTACCCAATCTCATGATCCTCTTGTGTCTCAGCCTTGGAGAAACACACAAGAAAACCTGATCCCTGACCACAAAATCCAAAGGTCGTTTGTGGCGATTAGCATAAGATTTATGAAAAGACTGTGTGGTAGCCATCCATTTCTAAATCAACTGGACCAGCTCAGAAGTCTCTTGCACGAGCTATGGTCCCAGTAAAGCTACCTCACCTGCCTCTATCCAGCACAAAGGTGATCAGCACGACCTACTATATAAAGACTCATAAGGTTCCATTTCAATAGTCACCTAGAATCTATTATTATAGGAAAACTAGAAAAAGGGTATATGATTCTCCCATGAGCCCCCAAAGTCTAGGATGCATGCACGCAGCATGTCATCTAGCACCTCTATCGTACGCTCTGACTGGCCATCATTCTGAGGGTGGTATGTTGTGCTCAAAAGCACCTGTGTACCCAGTGCCCTCTGAAAACTCTGCCAGAAACGAGACATGAAGTAGGAGTCCCTATCAGAAATGATATAACGATGGACCCCATGAAGACGTATGATCTCTCGGATATACAGCCTTCCGAGATCGTCAACACCAAAGGTCTCCTTGATCGGAAAAAAGTGAGCTACCTTCGTGAGTCTGTCCACAACAACCCACAAAACATCATTACATCTAGGTGACCTTGGAAACCCTGTCATGAAATACATCGTGACATCATCCCATTTCTATTCCAGAATGCCTAAATGTTGTAATAGCCCAGCTTGTCTCTGATGCTCCACCTTCACCTGCTGACAGTTGGAACACCTTGTAACAAAACCAGCTACATCTCTCTTCATACCCGGCCACCAGTACTGATGTCTCAAGTCGCGGTACATCTTGGTAACCCCGGGATGAACTGCCCAAGTTGAAGCATGAAACTCTTGCATTAGTTCCATGCATATATCCCCTGGAACCCATACTCGTCCATGGAAATGAAAAACATCATCATCTCCTATCTTCCAACTAGGAGGGGGTCCCCACTTTCCACCGACTCTTGTAGATCTAGGCCTTTTGAATCAGATAGTTGTCTCATCCCCACTCTATCCAGAAGGGTAGAAGTAACAGCTAAAGTGGAAAGATAAGTCTGCCTCGGACTCTCGTGAACCTTCAGATGCATCTCAGAGAACAAAGCCACGAGCTGCCACTCGCCACTGGCCTCTTACACTGCCTATATCTGAGTCTTCCTGCTCAGTGCATCAGCTACTGCATTACCTTTACCAGGTGTATAGGAAAGCACAAAATTGAAGTACTGTAGGAACTCGACCCACCTTCGCTACCTCAGATTCAGTTCACGCTGTGTAAAGATATACTTGAGGCTTTTGTATTTGGTAAAAACCACAAAATTCTCCCCCAATAGATAATGTCTCCAACAGCTCAATGCCTGAACAACTACTTCCAACTCAAGATCATGCGTCGGGTAATGTCTCTCATGTGGCCTCAACTGCCGAGACCCGTCCGCCACAACTCGGTTGCCCTGCATCAACACTGCTCCCAACCCAATACCTGATGCATCACAGTAAACTGTATAGCTCGTCCCCGGCTCTAGGAGTATCAGGATCGGTGCTCATGTCAACCTTCCCTTCAGGTCCTGAAAAGCTATCTCGCAAGCTTCCGACCAAATGAACTTCACACAATTCTTAGTCAGACCTGTCAACGGTGCTGCTAAGTGGGAGGAGTCCAGTATGAAACGTCTGTAGTAACCAGCCAGCAATAAGAAACTCCGTATCTCAAACACGTTCTTAGGCTGCTCCGAGGGAACTACCGCTCTCACCTTATCTCAATCTACTAAAACTCCTGCCTTAGAGATGATATGTCCCAGGAAGTCAATCTGGTCCATCCAAAAGAGGAACTTTTAGAGCTTAGCATATTTTCGATGCTTCATCAGTGTACTCAATAAAATCTCAAGATGGGTGGCATGGTCATGTTGAGTGTGAGAGTACACCAAGATGTCATCCATGAATACTACCACAAAATAATCAAGAAACATATGGAACACACGATTCATCAGAGCCATGAAAACTGCTGGCGCATTCGGGAGTCCAAACGGCATAACCATATACTCTTATAGACCATACCTACTCCTGAAAGCCGTGAGAGGTATATCAGATAGTCTCAAACGCAGATGATGATATCCTGATCTCAAGTCAATCTTCGATAACACATGTGCTCCACGAAGCTGATCAAAAAGATCATTAATCCTCAGTAAAGGATATCAGTTCTTAACCGTCAACTGGTTCAGGTTCTGATAATCCACGCAAAGTCTGAGGGTTCTGTCCACCTTCTTCGCAAAAAGGACCGGTGAACCCCAAGGAGAAGTACTGGGTCAGATAAAGCCCTTTGCCTGCAACTCCTCCAACTACCTCTTGAGCTCCTGCAACTCAGGTGTAGCCATCCTATATGGAAGAATAGACACCAGTGATTCTCCTAGCACAAGATCAATGGAGAAATCCCCCACTCTCTTCAGTGGTAGACCCGAAAAGTCATCTGAGAAGACATCCCTGAAACGATGAAAAACATGAGGGAAATCCACTTGACAAGTCCCCTGGTCATCCAGATATAATATCACAATCTGAGCTATGACTCCACCTCGCCCACGATGCTCTGGTCCAGCTCAGGTCGCCTGAACATCCCATTCGCCCTTGTATAGAAACTCTCCACCCTCTGGTGACGTGAAAAGCACCCTGCGATGATAGCAGTCTATAAAGGCCCGAAAGGGAACCAACCAGTCCGTCCTGAAAATGACGTCATAGATCGTCATCTCTATGACATAGAGGTCCCAAAGGAAGTGACACCGACCAAACTCAAGGAGGAACTCCTTGCACTGACGCACACTAGCCGTTCTAGTCCCCAATGGATTTTCCAGCGTCATAACATCAGAAGAAGTAGAAACACAGAGCCCAAGGATCTCCACAATGGGTACAGATATGAAACTATGTTTAAAACCCATATAAAAAAGTATTGAAGATAGAACAGAAGCTACTAGAATAGTACCTATGACTGTAGAAGGTCCGGGATCCTGCTCTTGATGGGTCTGTTGCACTGCATATGTCTGCCAAGTGCCGCGACCCTGCGACACAGCCTAGCTACCCTAAGCTGTCCTGCCCTACTACCTCTGAGATCATGGTGTCTGGCTACCACAACCACGACCACCATCTCTGCCTGCTCACCCTAACATATTCCAGTTCCCATACTGGTAAGAAGCCACTGGTCTTGCTCCCACATGTGGAGTCTGCACAGAACCCCTCTCACTAGCCACTGGTAGAAACGCCCTACAAAAGCGCTGCAGATGACCCATCCTACCACAAGCTCGACACTCCATTGGGTCTCGTGGGCACTGTGGCCTCTTGTGCCCCTCTCTACCACACAGGTAGCACATAATCTGGCAACCTGAATCATTCTTCTGACTAAAACTGCCACCCTGATAGAAGTATGCATGTCTCTTCCTCTTGCCAGCAGAGATAGTACCAGTAACTGGTGCTGAACCACCTTGACCCATACCACTAGATTCTCGAAGGTTCCTCTCTGTGATCAATTCCTGGTTCACAATAGCATGGATAGTAGGAAACCTAAAGACATTCACCAGCACTCGGATGTCATACTGAAGACCATCCTCAAAACTTCAGGCTCTTAACATCTCATCACCCACCAACACGGGTGCAATGAGATGAAGCTCCATAAAATGAACAGAATAGTCCATCAGTGACATATCGCCATGCAGGAGATTCACGAACTCTCGATCTCTATCTGCCCTCAGCGTCTTGAGAAAGAAGAATTCATAGAAGACTGCCTAAAAATATTCCCACTTCATGGCTCTGTGATGCTCTGACTGGGTGGTAACATCCCAACAGCTCTTGGAGGAATCACGCAACATGTAAGTCGTGAGCTTGACCCTCTGCCCTGGAGGGGTCTCAAGATGCTCGCAAATAGTCTACATCGACCCCAGCCAAGACTTTGTAGCCTGCGGTCCACCATCCCCTGAGAACGTAGGTGGATGCTGCTGCTGAAAGATACGTGTAAGCTCAGCCATAGATGTGGCAGTCGGCGCTGCTCCCTGAAAGGTGTGCATGAACCGCATAAAGCCTTCACGAAACTGCGCCTCTATGCCTGTGTCGGGTATAACAGCAGGTGCCGCATTTGTCTCTATTGGAAGATCAACTAGTAGCTCATGGCCCACCATCTCCAGAGTATTCTCGTTGCCGCTCTCCTAGCGAAAAACGTGTGATCGTCTAGGCGACATGACACTATAAGGTCAAAAACATGCCTGAGATTCAAGATTATTAAGGCTGAACCGAATAAACCAAAATGGAAACAAGAAGAAGGGGGTATTTAAAAATTTTCAAAACAAGACTACATGGTGCGTATACTGACTACACGACATGTACTTGACTTCCCTTCCCATGCCCGGGTCCTTCTGTACGGCTAAGCCACACGACTTCGGTTTGAACAAAACTATATGGCATGTATATTATCTACACGGCCTGTATGGTGTTATTTTACAACTACCCAGGTCATATGTGACACAGCCGACTACTTGTCTTGACATTACACGGCGTGTTACACCCGCACACGGCGTGTCAACAACCTTGTTTCCTCGTCACACGGCTAAGTCCACATGGTCTGTCCTCAAACAAGACTACACGGCATGTCCCCAAAGGTACACGGCGTCTTCAAAGAACAGTGATATCAACCTGTGTTGTTAGTTACACAGCTGAGTCCCCAGGTCACACTACACGGCGTGTTCATAATTGACATGGTGTGTTCTTTAAAGGAGGACACCGACCCATGTTATTAGTTACACGACCGGACTTCGGGTCAAAACTACACGGCATGAACATCATGTACACGGAATGTTTTACCCAAGAAATTCCCTACCCTGTGTCGCCACCCACACAGTTTGTGACATAGGAAGAGACTACACGGCCTGTACTCAGAGTACACGGTGTGTACTTAAAAAGTTCATTTTACTTCCTGAATAGAAGAACATACACGACGTGTGTAAAAATACTACATGGCGTGTATACTGGGTTTCCGAATAGTAGGCCTCAGAAACATATCCTGAACCCAGAAAATACTGAAAAAAACACCTAAGTGTCAAATTCCAACCCATGAGGGTCCATACTCCCCACATATCAAATTTTGACATCTTATTTGTGTGATAACTAATAACAGTCAGTGATCCACCAAATTCCGGTCAATGGGGGCCCATACTCCCCAAAACCAAAGTTTGGCGTCCATTATATAAACATGATTATATAAAATACCCTATCAAACAACAGGTATTTATTAAGTAGCTATCACAACATCATGATTTTATAGCACAACTACTATCACAACAGCATGCAATTTCTAATGCACCTACATGGCATGGAACTATGCATGGCATGTGATTTCTAGCATGTGCCTAAATGATGCATGAGATGGCATACCATCATCTCATCGGGTTGCAACTAAATAAAACCCATAGATAAAGTATAAACAGCACAATACAAGTGCATCAACCAACGGTGAAATCATATCAATTGTAAAATTTGCAAAATCAGAAAATTACAAAATACGAGGTAGACTAGCCTTTCCTTGTACACGGGTTAGCTACGCCCGGGCACAGCTTATTAACAACTGCTGTTCTTCTTATCCCCGACTAAGGCTCCAGACAGTAAGTCAATGAAAATAACACCTCTGATACCACTTTGTAACGTCCCGGTTCCGGGTGCCACTCAATAGGTGCACCGAACCCGGTTCGCCACGTGACCTCAAGTGAGTTTTCCCAAACGCCAGAGGCTGTCGACTAGCAGCAAGGGCCCAGGTCTAATATTTGGAAAACTATGCCCTCATTTGTCAAAGTGTAGCGCAACAGATTAAAAAATAAAACATACAACAAACAGCGGAAGCAGTGAACCATACACAACTGAAATAATCAACAATAGTGGATATAACCTGCAGTGCATAAATAATGATGATACATGTCTCCAGTTCTAAGAAGACATCCAGAACATGTGATACATCAATACAGTACAACAAAAAGCAGAGTACAGAAAAGAAAAGAAAATAGATGGCAGCGGCATCGCAAGCCTAGGCTCGGTCCCATGCTCTCCTACTCCACAGCAATAGTCAAGTACCTCTATATGGACTCTTTCCCCTATCCACACCTACAGAAATGTAATCTGTTTGGGCCAAAAATCATGACCCAAAAAGGGTGTGAGAAATATATCTCAGTAGTCACCCACCAAAGGCGCGTGCCCAACTACGTGTAAGCATGAAATAATAGTGTGCAGTAGTAAAATGCAATAAAGTAAGCATTACTCAAAAGTTACTAATTACCAGTTATATTGCCATTTTATTATCCATTTAATTCATTTAATTTAAAATACTACCACAGTGAATATTCTAAATAACCAGCTAATTTCCTCGGACTTGTAAACCCCTACCCTCAGGTAAAGAGTATCCAACACAAGCATCTGCCCTCAGGCATAACAGAGTTTTCCCTCAGGTGTAGGTAGTGTCACCAACAGGCATAGAGTCAGCTGCCCATTGGCATGGAAGAAGTTTCCCTCACGTTAAAATAACTACTGCCCACATGCTAAATAGTGCAGTGCCCACATGCTAATCATAACAACGCCCTCATGCAAAATAGGTTATCGGTCCATTCCCAACATGTCAAAATGCAGTAAACAAGCAATTCCTCTCAAAGAAATTCTACAATTACTAAATTAAAGGCATACCCTTGGGTACCCTGGCCAAACGGCTAAACAGTGGAACACACCCCCGGGGTGGTTCCAGATCTACGCAATGATCCAACCAGCATTTTATTATCACAATTTAATCACTTATGCAATTCTAGGCATTAAATATAGGAACGGACTCAGCCGCACGACACCCGAACAGGGTTTCATTGAAAAAAGCGCACAAAACACACGACTGTTGGAAAAACAAACACCAATACACCTACCTTATACGCCAATGAATGATATACCCGAACACCAAGTCCAGAAATGCCCAAGAACGGCATAGATCCGACGAAGAACAAAACCCATTCAAATGTAAATAACTTTCCCTTGAGAAATAATTTGTAAGAACGACTTAAGAAGAAAAAGGGCATACCCACATGGTTCCAACAAGATCGTCTGAGGAGGAATTGGATTCTAGACGAACACTCAGAGGATCTTCAAAGGTTTGACCTCCTCCTTTGGCTCCAAAATGGCTCAAATGCCTCCTCTGCCAAATGAGGAGGCTACTGCATGTTTTAAGCCGAAAAAACCAATTACATGGCGAGTACTTCCAAGTACACAGGGTGTACTCATTTCATTTAACTATTCCTATGGAAGCTTTCCGCCAGTGCAACACTATTCTCCTATCGACATGAGTACAGGGCATGTACTGTTGAGTACATGGCGTGTACTGCCACCCAGCTGGTGGCTGCTCCATCGCCTTACTTTTTGGCATGCAGACTGACTACACGGCGTGTAAAGGACCACTACACAGCATGTAGTAGGTTCCTACACCCTTTGTCACAAGCATTGCTACACGCCCCATGTAATCATCCCAACATGGCCAGAAGTACACGGTGTGTGGAAAAGTACATGGCATGTAGTTCCAAAATTTAGTATTTTCCCCATTTTTCCATAATTTCTTAAAAACACTAGAGGAAAAGAGAAATGATTAAGCTCATATCTCAAAGAGAAGAACCAGGTTCTTACATCGCTGCTGAACCCACGGAGGATCCTAGTACAGTCGTCCTCGCTGCCGAACCCACGTAGGATCCAAGTACAATCGCCATCATTGTCGCAGTCGCAGCTAGCTCTATGGTTCCCGCACACAGCATGCTAATTACCGGGAGGGTCCGCTCCACGAGCCTAGGGGGTCGATACATCAACCTTCATGAAGTCCAATGTTGATGTATCACAATGTTCCATCTCATCAATAGGAACTCAACACGATAGACGACGCGTCAATCGGACGCCCGGTCTGAGAGTTATTGGCATTTTCGTCGTTGGGGCCCAGTTGGTTTTTAAGCTAAAACCAACTCGTCCGTACTCCATCTACGTCCAAACCTCGATCGGAGTAAGCCAAAAGAACTATCTCACTAAGAGGAATCCAAAAAATTCAACGGCACATCGATCGAACATCCGGAGCTCGAGTTATAAGCGTTCCCACTACAAGGGCCCGGTTGGTTTCGTGTTCGAACCAACCCGCCCATACACAGTGTTCTATGAAACCTTGAGTATAATATACTGAAACGACCGTATCGATCGAAGGATGACAATACAACTGAAGGTGAATCGATTGGAGGTCTTTAGCTCATGTTATGGGCCTTTCAACGGATCTGTTCGAAAATAGGGGGTTTGGGCCCGGTCCGACCCATCCAAATACCCCCTGGGTTGGCCCGAACCGGTTCGACCCGAACCAGGTCCGGGTCTGGCCCAATTAAGCGCGGCCCGCCCTTGCGGTCCCATCGTGGGCAGTCCGGCCCATGGTTGGGTGCTCGGCTTGTGGCCGAGCGGGGCGCGAAGGGGGGGGGGGGGCACCGCCCCTTGCGCTGGCCGGGGGTTTCAACCCCCGACTTTTCAGGAACGGCCGACCAATATGGTTGGCCTTGTGGAATCGCGGGACCCGAGGGGGTCCCCTCTCAAGGTGGCACTGGTGGTCGGCCGAGCCCTGCAGCCTCCTGTTGAACCGCCATGGCCTAAGGCCATAGCTCGTGTCCCAGTTGCATGGCGCGGCAGCGCCGCGCCCCTCCACCGCGGCCCGCCCTAGCCATGGCCCCTTGGTGCTCCGAAATGATGCAACGGTGCTGAGCCCCTCCGCCAAAACCCACTTCTGGACGCGGCCTCCTTCGGTATAACCGGCATGACGCGACGACGCCGCACACCAATGCTACGGCCCGCTCAGGCTGTGGTCCTCCTCATTCCCGCGTGGTGCAACGGCACCGCGCCGCCTTCACCACATTCATCAACGATCAACGACAATGAAAAGGGGGAGGAGAAATTGGTCGTGTTTGTGCGGTCTGATCTCATCCCGTTACATCGATAACAAGAGGCCAAAATACAACATGCTCAACTATAGTACAAGCACAATATTAATTGATTAAAATTGAACTTAACCCCTACCTTAACACAAGTTGTCGAATGATAATCATCACAAGAAAAGGCTTCGCAGGGTGAGGCTCCGTATATGTCGACGGAGAACGTACGAGGAAGAAGCGGCATCTCCCTTCCTTTGACACAGAGATAAGATTTAATGGCTTGACGTCGTTGGCGAGTTTCCGCATTGGTGACTTCTCCTTTGTTGTGGAGGAAGAAGAGAACGGAAGAAACCGGGTCACCAAGTCATTGATCTTCCTTAGGGAAAAATCATTCTTCGTTGAAGTTTGGACATTCTTTCCCGGAGAAGATGAAGTTCTTCCAAGGGACAAGAGTTCTACCTCTCTCAAATCTCAACACAACAAAACTAACACCCAAAATAATATAAGCTCCACCTTATTTTATTTTTATTTTCCAAAGCCTTTCAAAGTTCAAAATTGAATTCACTTAAATAATTAATCTTGAGTTGCCAAAATAAATGGGGTGTTATGTTTGTAATTTTATTGTGGGAGTGTTACATAACTTATGAGGGGATTATAGGAGTTAGGGAAGTTGAGCGGTTGGGATCGTGTGGGCCCCACCTCACCATTAACCACTCACGGGTGTTTAGTATCTTGAGGGTCCCACCCCAACTTCCACACCTAGGATTTAACCACTTAGAAAAGAAATAAAATTTTAACACAATTTTATTTTACTCCCCATTTAATCCACATTTTTTACAACTCCTCCCAAGTAAACACAACTCCAGAAAAGGTATTCTTAAGTAATTATCGGCGCTGCGTTTTCATCGGTGCCCTCAGATTTTGATTCCGAGCACTAGTTCAATAGTTAGAAAATTCCACTCGTTTGTTCACTGAACGTACCTGAGCGAAACTTCCGAAATTGATTCGGGCACACCGGGCCTCAGAATCAGGTGCCGGCAGAAACTGCGTACTCCTAAAATCCCAAAGAATTTATGAAAAAAAAATTCTTTGAAATTTAAGGGTCTTTACATTACTCCCACCTCAGGTCTTTACGTCCCCGTAAATATACATCACAAACTAGGGAATCAAATGAGGGTACTATGCACGCATCTGAGCCTCCCGCTCCCAAGTGCTTTCATAGAGATTCCCGTGCTGCCACCTAATGTGCACTATTGGAATCGACCATCCACATAGGACCCACTCTTGTCGATCTTCAATCTCCACCGGGACCTCCGAAAACGTTGCCCCATCATCGATGTACAGCCCCCATGATCAATGATATGCATTGGGTTGTGCACATATCTCCTCAACTGAGATACATGGAAGACGTCGTGCACCCGATGCAACTGAGATGGAAGAGCTTGGCGATAAGCCACCTCACTTATCCTACTAAGAACCTAGAATGGTCTGATGAAGTGTAGAGATAACTTGTCTCCCCGGCCAAATCTCTGTAATCCACGTCGAGATGAGACCTGAATGAAAATGTGGCTTCCATCCTCGAACTCTAGTGGTCTCCACCTCCTATCAACATAGGACTTCTGTCAGCTCTGGGTAGTCCTCATTCACTCCTGGATAATCTGTACATTCTATGTTGTGGCCTAGACCATCTCTAGTCCTACAAGTGTTGACTCCCCAGGGTCTGTCCAACAAAGAGGTGATCTGCATGGTCGGCCATACAATGCCTCATATCGTGTCATCCCGATGGTGGAGTGGTAGCTGTTGTCGTACACAATCTCCACCAAGGGTAGTTGATCCTTCCAGCTGCGACCAAAGTCAAGGACACATGCACAGAGCATGTCCTCGAGATCTTGGATGATCCTCTCCGTATAACCATCCGCTTGAGGGTGAAAGGCGGTGCTCATGCATAGCTACATCCCAAATGCCTCCAACAACACCTTCTAAAGCCAGGAAGTAACGAGAGCATATCGATCGGAGACGATAGATGACGGTACACCATGAAGCCGTACTATCTCCTGAACATAGAGGCATCCTATGATCTCAACAGAGCCCTGCTCTCTAATGGTTATGAAGTGAGCCGACTTGGTGAGTCGGTCTACGATAACCTAGATGGAGTCATGTCCTCTGGAAGTACATGGAAGCCCAGTCACTAAATCCATAGATATCCCATCCCACTTTCACTCTAGGACCTCCAAGGGTTGTATGAAGCCTTCTGGTACTAGGTTCTCTGCCTTTACCTGATGATAGGTGAGGCATTGAGAAATGATCTCTGCCACAACCTTATACATACCTGACCACCATTGATGTCGTCTGAGATCCTGGTACATCATCGCTACTCCTGGATGTACCACCAAAGGGGAAGTATGAAACTCCCTCAGCACCTCCTCCTGCAAAGCAGCTGGTACCATGGTACGTCCTCTGAAAAGAATGATGTGCTCTCCTCCAACAGAGAATTCATTAGGTGCCTGTTCTAAGGATATATATGAACGTCGCATCACATAGTCAACGTCCACACATTGTGCCTCTCTAACCCACTGAAGAAGTGGTGGAGTGACTGTGAGCGACTAAAGAAAGGCTGCACCATCTTTATCCATGAAGGATATCTACAAAGTGGCCAACTGCTCTATCGCCTATCCAAGTAGCTGAATTCCCATCCTCCTGCTGAGAGCATTAGCTACTACGTTCCCCTTACTAGGAGTATAGAATATCTCAAAGTCATAGTCCTGGAGGAACTTGAGCCATCACCGCTTCCTCAGGTTCAGTTTCTTCTGCGAGAAAATGTACCTGAGACTCTGGTTGCCAGAATAGACTGTAAAGTGCTCGCCCATTAGATAGTGCCTCCACATCTTCAAGGCGAAGACCAATGTTGCTAACTCCAGGTCATGGGTTGCATAGTTCTGCTCATACTGCCTCAACTGTGATGATCCATAGGCGATCACTTCCCACTCCTGCATTAGGACAAACCTGAGTCTGGTCCCTAATGCATCACAGTAATCTACGTACCCTATGCCCTCCTCCAATAGCCTCAAGATGGGTGCACTGTTCAATCTCTATATCAGCCCCTCGAAGCTCTGCTGACATCTATTCAACCACAAGAAGGGTTTCCCCATCTTCTTCAAAGCTGAGAGTGGTGTTGTAACTCTAGAGAAGTCAGTCACAAATCTCCGATAGTATCCTGCAAGACCTAGGAAACTCCGCACCTCCGCCATGCTCCTATGTGGCTCCCAAGCTAGCACTACCTCGATCTTCGCAGGTTCCACCACAACTCCAACCTCAGAGATAACATGCACCAAGAAGTGGACCTCTCGAATCCATAACTATCACTTTGAGAGTTTACCATAAATCTGGTTCTGTCAGAGTGTATTCAGTACAACCCGCAAGTGGTAGGCATGCTCCTCCTGAGTAGTCGAGTAAATAAATATGTCGTCGATGAAGACTATGAAAAATTGATCGAGGTAAGGCTGGAATATCCTGTTCATTAGACTCATGAACATTGATGGAGCGTTGGTTACACCGAAAGGCATAACCAAGAACTCATAGTGGCCATACCAACACCTGAAGGCCATCTTGTGCACATCCTCGTCTCAAACTCTGAGCTAATGATAGCCTGACCTGAGGTCTAACTTTGAGAACCATTGTGCTCCCTTGAGATGACCGAAGAGGTCGTCGATCCTCGGAAGTGGATACTTGTTCTTCACAGTCACCTGGTTTAGGCGACGGTAATCGACACATAGTCGCAAGCTCCCATCCGCCTTCTGGGCAAACAATATCGGGGAAGCCTATGGTGAAACACTGGGTCGGATAAATCCCTTTCCCTGCAAGTCCTCCAGCTGTACCTATAGCTCTCAAAGATCAGTGGGAGCCATCTGATTTGCTGGAGAATATATCGGGGTTGTCCCCGGGTACAGGTCAATATAGAAGTCTACCTCTCTGTGAGGAGAGAGTCTTGGAACGTCGTCAGGAAAAATGTCCGGATACTGTTCCACCACAATAGGAAAACTCGGACTCCACACGTCAACTAATCCTAGGATGAGGCTAGCCAACTGAGGTTTGATCAGCTATCCTCTCCTCTGTTTGAGTCCATCCTGCACTGTAAAGGCTCCCTTCTCGCTGGTGAAGGTGAACCTGCTCCCATTAGTGTGGACACATCGCACCTTGCACCTAATACAGTCGATCTGAGCATGGACTGTAGATAACCAATCCATGCCCAAGATGATGTCGTAAGGCCTCGACGCCACTAAAAGAAGCTCCCATCCGAATCTCTCGCCTCCCAGAGTAAGCTCACTCTACCGGCACTAGTGCGTAATCATCGAGTCTGCTCCCGTAGGAGTCTCTAGCAGTAAGGATCGAGCCAATGGCTCCGTCGTAATCTCCGAGTTCCGAACAAGGGTAGTGAAAATAAAATAATGACTCTCTCCTGTGTCTATAAGAACTGCAGCAAGGGTGGAGTAGACACAGATAGTACCTAGATTTATCTTTGGTGCACCATGGTTGTAAGCCTCCACTGCCAGGAGCTGGGCCTATCTCTGTCCGCCAGCTCCCTGTGGTCGGGGTGGACCTCATGGTGGTGGTGGTGGTAGAGCCTCGAAGCGTCTCCCACCACCTGCTGCTCGGCCAGCTCCTCTGCCTCGTCCGCCTACTCCTTAGAGACCGCCATGTTCAAACCTCTGCCTCTGCCTAGGTGGTCCCTCAACTGTCGGCTACTCCTCTGCATTGTGGGTTGGACAGTCCCGAGCCATGTGTCCCTATCCTCCGCATGCATAGCATTATCTTCCTCTCGTATGACTGGATCTACTGTGTGTGCCCCACACATTTGAACTAGTGTCCTAAGGTCATCCACCTGATGGTCTGGTCAGCTTGGACCCCTATGACATCCGTCGACTGCCAGCTATAGAAGACTCCTCTACGTGCTGCCCTGCGGTAGGTATCATTACTGGTGTAGGCTCAGCAAGGAAGCTCTCCACGTGAAGGTCTCGCTTTAGTACTCCTTCCGGCATCGGAATGCTGTGCGAGATCATCGATGCCCTGATCTCATGCCCCAGTCCCTTCTCGAAGGTCCGGGCCCGGAATAATGGGTCCCATACCATGTTATTGGAATAGTGCTAGAGATCAGTAAATCTCTGCAAGTACTAGGCTACTGTCATGCTACCCTGCCGCAGCTGCAGTAACTCCTGAATGTGCACCACACAGTGGGTGGCTGGAACGAACTCTGAGTGAAAGAGCCTCTCGAAGTTCGACCAAAATAGAGATGCCTCGTCATGAACCTAGATCATCAGGCTCCACTATCTACCTGCTACCACAAGTAAGAGACTCGCTGCAATGGTCACCATGAGGTCAGCTAGTGTCCCTACTAATATGATGACTCGAACAACAGCCTCCATCCAATCCTCGGCTGCCTGAGGGTCCGTCTCCCCACAGAACATGGGTGGTATCTGATGATGAAACTCATGGAGTTCTCTCAGGCGACGTGCACTATTAGCTACTGGGGCTGATGGCATTGGTGGCTCGGTGGGTAGAGGTACTGCTGGTGCCTCCGCTGTAATGGGGCCCTCCACTAAGGCCTCGTCACTCGATGGGCTGTTGTCTCGCACAAAGCTCGGAGCCCTAGATGGCTGCCATCATGGGGCCATCCTGAAAAGAAACAGGTGTGCCACGTTTAATACAGTATACCTGGTGAGCTGAAACAAAGCAATCATAATGAAAACATTGAAACACACATACAATCAATGTTTTCGTGCATTGAGTCGGAAATAAGAAATTTGGGTCCTGGTGTATGGATACATCGGTCGCCGCACCAACATTAGACTCCCTAGACTTATAATCACACTCAATACCGTTAACACTATTGCTTCACCTTGAATAAATTATCAGATTCGTGAGTTATGCGGTAGAACCGACTCCTCTAATACCAATTTGTCACGACCCGTCCTTGGGACTCATGCCGTGACTACCCCAGGCCCACCTTCAATAGGCCAGGGGCTGGAGACTAGTACCAAAGGCATAAATCCTGATAAAAGGGAAGGCATTTCCTTTATAAAGTAATCAAACACACCAGAGTACGCATGATGAAGTAAACACCAAGTAAACTGAGTAAAAAAGTATGTGCAGGAAAGTAAAAGGGCCAGAATACAAACCCCACTGAAAGTAAAGTACAACTGAAAAGAATGTACAGTAGAAGAAATGTAAAGCAACAACATTAAGCCATCCAATGGAATTCCCACATGAAGGGTGGGTATAGATAGTATCCTCAGCTCCTCGGGTCCGGCCTTCTGCTCCGTGTATGTCCCGTCCAGTGATCCTTCTCCAGGTACCGTCCAGCTCCACAAGCCTCCACCTCGATCAGCGATGTCCGCTGTCTGCATCCAATAGAACATAATGCGGGCATAGCCCGTGCAGGGGTGAGTATACGATACTCAATAGGGACCCCGAGACCCCCGAAGGTCTCCCAGAATTCACAAAGGATAAACCAAAAAGGAAATATACAAACACGAAGTATCAACCAACTCTACATAGGAATATGCCCATACATATACCTAAGTCATCATTTCTAGTTCTGCTCTAACTCACGAGCCCATGTTCAACCCAGTCCACACAAGAATGTACAACCAAATCCACACAGGAAAGCACAACCCAATCCAGATAAGATAGAAAGTCAATAATATTGAAGATAATGATTGAAAGTCATGACTCAACTCACACAGGTATACTACTCACGAAGAGGGGAGGAGATGATAGATGTAGCCTCTAAATCATATCCCTTACTGAACTCACGTAGGATCCAAGTACAGAAGTCGTCGCTGCCGAACCCACGTAGCATCCATGTACAGTAACCATCATTGCCGAACCCACATAGGATCCAAGTACGGTAATCATCGCTGTTGAACCCATGGAGGATCCTAGTACAGTCATCCTCACTGCCGAACTCACGTAGGATCCAAGTACAGTAACCATCGTCGTTGCAGTCGCAGCTTGCTCTGGATTCCCGCACACAACATGCTCATTTCTAGGACGGTCCGATCCACGAGCCAAGGGGGGGGGGGGTCGATACATCAACTATCACGAAGACCAAAGTTGATGTATCACAAAGTTACATCTCGTCAATAGGAACTCAATGCGACAGACGGCTCGTCCATCGGACGCCCAGTTTGAGAGTTATTAGTTTTTTTGTCCCAAGGGCCCGGTTGATTTTTAAGCTAAAAACAACCCATCCATACTCCAGATACATCCAAACCTTGAGAGAAGTAATCCAAAATAACTGTCTCACTAAGAGGAATCCAAAAAAGTCGACGACACGTCGATCAGACGTCCGAAGCTCGAGTTATAAGCGTTTCCGCTTCAAGGGCCCGATTGGTTTCGTGTTCGAACCAACCCGGCCTTACCAAAATTTTCCGAAACCTTGAGTGTAATAAACCGAGATGACCGTCTAGATCCAAGTTTTCCAATTCAACTGACGGTGCATCGATCGGAGGTCCGTAGCCAAAGTTATGGGCGTTTGAACAGATCTGTCCGAAAATAGGGGTTTGGGACCGGTCCGACTCGGCCCAATACCCCCTAGGTCATCCCAAACCGAGTCGACCGGACCAGGGTCCAGGTCCTGATCCATTGGTCAGAGCTTGGTTTGGCTCGGCTGGTGTGTCCTAGCCTAGCGCGGGCGGTCCGGCCCGTGGCTGGGCGCTCGGCTCGTGGCCGAGCGGGTCGCGAAGGGGGGGGGGGGGCACTGCCCCTTGTGCTGGTCGGCGGTGTCAACCCCCAGACATTCTGGAACGGCCGACCATTAAGGCCGACTTTGTGTAACCCCGGGACCCGAGGGGGTCCCTCGTCAAGGTGGTGCCGGGGGCCGGCCGTGCCCGGCCGCCTCCGGCTGAACCGCCGTGGCCTAAGGCCATGACTCCCATCCGACCAGCGGGGCGCGACGGCGCTGCGCCCCTTCGCCACAGCCCACTCCTGGTCACGACCTCCTTCGGTCTAACCAGCTCGGCGCGAATGTGCAGCGTACCAACACCGTGGCCCGCTCCGAACGAGGTCCCCCTCGTTCCCTCACGGTGCAACGACATCACGCCTCCTTCACCACATTCATCAATGATCATTAACAAGGAAAAGGTGAGGATAAATCAGCTATGTTTGTGCGGTCCAATCTCTTCCCATTACATCAATAACATGTGGCCAAAATACAACATGATCAACAATAGTACAAGCTCAATTTTAATTGATAAAATTGAACTTAACCCCTACCTTAACACCAGCTGTCGAACGATGGGCGTCACAAGAAACGACGTCACAGGGTGAGGCTCCGTATACGTCGACGGAGAATGTCCAAGGATGAAGAAGTGTCTCCCTTCCTTTGACGTGGTGAGAAGATTGAATGGAGTGATGTCATTAGTGAGTTTCTGCATTAGTGCCCTCTCCTTTGTCGTGGAGGAAGAAGGGAACAGAAGAAACTGGGTCGCCAAGTCGTTGCTCTTTCTCGGGGAAAAAGCGTTTTTCGTTGAAGTGTGGACGTTTTTCGCCGAAGAAGATGGAGTTCTTCCAAGGGTCAAGAGCTCTCCCTCTCTCAAATCTCAACAAAAAAAATAACCCCCAAAATAAAATAAGCTCCACCTTATTTTATTTTACTTATCCAAGCCTTTCAAAATTCAAAATTGAATTCACATAAATAATTAATCTTGAGTTATCAAAATAAATGGGGTGTTATGTTGGTAATTATAATGTGGGAGTATTACATAACTTATGAGGGGTTTAGAGGAGTTAAAGAATGTGAGGGGTTGGGATCGTGTGGGCCCCACCTCACCTTTAACCACTAAAGGGTGGTTAGTATCTAGCGGGTCCCACCCCAACTTCCACACCTAGGATTTAACCACATAGAAAAGAAATAAAATTGTAACACAATTTTATTTTACTCTCCATTTAATCCACATTTTTTTAAACTCCTCCCAAGAAAACACAACTCTAGAAATGGTCTTCTTAAGAAATTACCGGCACTGCAGTTTCATCGGTGCCCTCAGATTTCGATTCTGAGCACCGGTTCAAAAGTTAGAAAATCCATTTAGATCGTTCACTAAACGTACCCGAGCTAAACTTTGGAAATTGATTCCGGGCACACCGGGCCTCGGAATCAAGTGCTGTCAGAAACTGCGTACTCGTAAAATCTCAAAGAATTTAAGAAACAAATTTTCCAAGAAATTTACTGGTCTTTACATTGTTTCTTTAAAATTGGTTTAATTCTTCTTGCATAGCCATTACCCAAAATTCATCATTGATTTCATCATTTATAAGTTTAGTTTCTAACTGTGAATGAAAGGATTGATGTTCAACCTGGTTTATTAGAGAATCTCTAGTATGTGTCCCTCTACCATGATTACAAACAACAGTATCTAAAGGACGATTCTTTAGAATCCTAGTTGACCTAATAAAATAAGCACTATAAATTTCAGGATCTGTTCTAGGTTCGGGTTCACTAGAAGCTGATTCTGGAATATTTCCTGAATTTCTAGGTTTTACAGCAGTTTCATTTTTTTCATCATTAAGGTCAAGAATATAACAATCTTCTTCAATATTTTCAAGAGAAGACTTAGATTGATGAGGATTAGTTTCATCAAATTTGATGTGAACAGAATCTTCCACACATTTGGTTATTTTGTTAAAGACACTATATGATTTAATGGTGATAGAGTAACCTATCAAGATTACCTCATCACTTTTATAAGAAAACATGTCAATATTATCCTTAGTATTGAGAATAAAGACTTTGGAACTACAAACTTCGAAGTAACTAACTTTAGGTTTCCTATTATTCTACAGTTTATAAGGGGTCTTCTTAAGAATAGGTCTAATCAAGACTCTATTTACAATAAAACAAACTATATTTATAGATTCATCCCAGAAGTAAACATGTGGGTCATACTCATTATGTATAGTTCATACAATTTCCTGAAGGGTTATATTTCTTCTTTCTACTACACGATTATGTTGAGGTGTCCTAGGGGCAGAGAAAACATGATTGTATCCATTATGTGAGCAATAGGTTTTAAAATCATGATTTTCAAACTCACGGCCATGAGCACTTCTCAGAGTATTAATCTTAAGTCCACTTAGGTTCTTTACAAACTTGGAGTAGTTAATGAAATAGGAACAAGCTTCACTTTTGTGAGAAAGAAAGTATACCTATGTGTATCTATAAAATTAATCTACTAAGACATAGACATAGTGATTCCCATTTAAACTAGAAACTATAGAAGGTCCAAACAAGTCCATGTGAACCAACTCGAGAGGTTGAGAAGTTTAAACTTCTTTTATTAATTTGAATGAAAAATTATATTGGTTTCCCTTTTGACAGGGAGTACAAACTTTTTCTGATGAGGATTTTAGTTGAGGTAGGTCCCTAACTAAAATTTTCTTAGTCAGTTTCTTAAGTGAATGACCATGGAAGAGTCCTAATATTCCGTTCCATAGCTAATACTCTCTAAAAAAATCATTTAAACAAGTAACCTTTTGTTTTACTAAAGAATTTAAATCTATAACATAAACATTTTCATTACCTAAGGCATAATATACTAAAAAATATTTAGAATTAAAAACATTACAAGCATAATTTTCAATTTTAACATTGAAACCATAATCACACAAATGAGAAATGCTTAACAGGTTTTATTTTTATCCATCTACAAATAAAACTTTAGAAATTAAAACTGAATCACTGTTACCAATATGGCCTCAGATGATGATTGTTCCTTTTGAATTATCACCAAAGGTGACATGACCTCCATCAACCATGATTAATATTTTGAAACATGAGTAATATCCAATCATATGGCTTGAACATCCACTATCAATGTACCATACCTTTTTATGGGAACTCATTAATCAAGTCTCCTACAAATTAGGTATAAACAGAAAATGATTTTGGTACATATATTTTCTTAGGTCTAGATAGGTTAGCAAGAAAAACTTTTGGTACCCATATTTGTATAATGGGTTTCATATAATCAATAAATTCAAAAGATATTGAAAGATAAACATTGTTTGATCTACAACTATGTGAATAGCTAGTTTAGGCATAGGAATTTCTGAAACTGGAACTAGCATCATACTGTCCGGATTTAGGAATAAATTTATTCTTAACAAGTTGTCTCTGTACAGGTAGATATCCTATACCAGTAGTATACTTTGGTGGTACTTGTTTGCCTAGAATTTGAGTTAGATTATTATTTCCATTTGTGAATTTCTCTAAATCTATTCTTAGTTTCTCATTTGACTATTTTTGTTGAGTATTTTCATTTAACAGTTGAGCATTCTTTTCCTTTTCTACTTCTAATGCAGTTTTGACAGTGCTAGTTAAAGCATACTGTTTCTTTAAGGTTTTATAATTATCAATTAGCTCATTAAATGTTTCCTCTAGCATGTTACAGTATTCAAATAACTCTTACCTAGACAAGTTTTTAGAATTAGAATAATATCAAGAATAATAAGAATTTAAAGTAGGATTATACAATGTTACCTCAGATGTGTTTATCAAGAAACACATATTAGCTTTTTGTGATTTTTCATCTTGAGTGGAGTCAGAATCACTTAAACTACCTTCAGAATCACTCTAGGTTGCTTTCATATCATTATTATATTGTTTTCCTTGTAAACATATTCCTTCTTTAACTTCAATTTTGGACAGTTAACATTCACATGTCATTTTATCTTATATTCTTAACAGACTATATCATCACTTTTATTAGTATTTTTTCAATATTTCTCCCAATCTTTCTTCCAATCACTTTGTTGGACATACTTACCCTTATAATTTGGTTTCATGAAAAATTTCTTCTTCCTATAGAATTTCTTGAATCTACTGGCTATTTGAGCCATCTATTCATCACTATGAGAATCTGAACCTTCACATGTTAAGCTTTCAGTAGGTATGTGAACTTTCTCCTTGTCCTTGCACTTTGTGGTAGTAGACTTAAATGCCACTGAATTCTTCTTTGGTTCATTATGTACCTATTTCTTTACCTTCAGTTCCTCTTCAAACATCATCAACATACCAATCAACTCCTTAACAGGAAGTGAACTTATATCACCTGATTCTCTTATTGAGACTATTGTGCCTCTCCATCTTTCTGGAAGACGTCTTAGTATCCTCATGATTTTCTCTTTTGCAGGAATAACTTTTCCCAGTGAACTCAATGTATTTACAATTTCGTTGAACCTAGGATACATGTTATAAATAGGTTCACCAGGCTTCATTTTAAAATTATCATACTTATTAGTGTAGGTATTATATCTCATTTCTTTAAAATTGGTTGTTCCCTCATGGGAAATAGCCAAAGTATCCTAAATTTCACAAGCAGTTTTACATGAAGATATTCGACTAAATTATTCATCTCTTAAAGCACAATATAGGGAATTTATTCATTTATAATTATTATTGTAAGCATTTTTCGTAGGTTCGTCCCAAGTAGTTCTTTTAGTTTTTGCAATCTTATTATGAGTCTCTATAGCAGACCAGATGTCAAATCCAATACTTTCTATTTGAATTTTCATGTTCAATTTCCATTGGTCATAATTAACACTATTAATGAAAGCAGGTTTGTTGGTAGCAACACATTATAATCTATTATCCATAATTAGATTATAGAAAATATATTTAAAGAGAGAAAATTTAGAACTGACAGAAATTTACGATCTTTAAGATATAACTAAAATCACAGTTGAAAATAGAGTATTTGGAGATCCTTTATTACTAAAAATCCTCTAATACCAAATTTTTGTTTGAGTGGATACTATAGAGGGGGTGAATTGAGTTCAAATTAAAATTTATGTTAAGAACATTATGATTAAAAATACCCCAAATTAAATAAAAATTAAACTATAGTGAATTTATAAAGATTGTAATTTTTTAATTAGTTTCTCTAGAGATTGATTATTTCTCAATTTACTCATTATGATGATTAATTAACTTTTGAAACTAACATAATGGCTAACAAAAGTTATAAACAATTTCTAGTTTAACTACCATAGTAACTTTAACATAGATTTATATTTAATGTACTTAGCAGCGTAATAGAAAATAAATTTGACTAAAAATAAGATGCACATCAGATATAACCAAGAGGTTTAGTCTCTAGATGAGACTTATTCCTATAAAGAAGTTTATATAAACATTGATCCACATCCTGGATTAGGGTAAATAATAGTACACAGACTGTCCAGGTACTAAGACCTCTACCACAGTTCGGCTTGGGAAAAACAAAAACAACAACACACAGGCTATCCATGTCACAATTGATCTCTATCACTATCCACAGTGTGATATAAGAGTATAATATAGAGATTATGTGATGAATTACAAATCCTATAGTTCAGTACAAGAGACAATGTGTGTCTAAAAAGATAGAGCACACACATTGCTCAAAATGTAAATAAACAAAACACAATAGAGCTAAACAGATAGAGATGATTTTAGAATGATTTATGTGTTTTGAGTGAAGCTCTGGACTCCTTGGAATGATGCAGATGAGGCTATGAGTCATTCCCTGGTTTTTGGCCAGGAAACAAAGTGTCGTTTTTGTATTTGACTTCCAGGTCCTGGTTGATCAGTCTGATCAGCTTGAGTGCAAGTGAAATCATTGATGCTCTTTTCTCCTTGAATGTTAAGGTTCTAAAGATTCAGTATGTATTATTCCTTCTTCATCAATGCATGTAATTTATTCAGTATGTCCAGAATATTATCACGTATTTTTATGAAAAGACTGATCGACCACCACCCATCTTTAGTAGTTAAAGGTTCCCTTAGATTTCTTTATCTCCGGCAATAGAAATGATTACATTTTTTATAGGTACTAGGTACGGTTTCGGAAATGAAAACCACTACAATTAATTAATAACAGGTTCATTAAAAACATCAAATATTACCGTTGTTAAATAAACAAATAGAAATAGAGTTTATATAAATTGTGACTAATTTCCATTAGTAGGTCTTGGTATCAGTGAGCTTGTATCAGTAGTTCTTCTGTATTGGTAGATGTTATCCTTTATAATGGTAGCTCATAGAAATAATTCGCTCCTTCTATCAGTAGCTCTTTCTATCAGTATCTCCTCTTATTAGTAGCTCCTTCTATTAGTCGGTGTCTCATTGTACTAGTGAACTTCTATCAGTAGCTGTAACTCTTTATAACAGTAGCTCTATGTATCAATAGCTCTTTCTATCGGTAGATGTTATGCATATCAGGGACCTTTCTATATCGGTGAACATATGTATTAGTGACCCATACCAGTGAGCTTAAAATGGTGGAATTCATAATAGTAGCAATTATTCTGTATCAGTCGACTTGTGCATATCGGTAGACTTATTCTATCAGTATCTTAGGAGTAACAGTAACTATCTGTATACCGGTGACCCTATCTATATCCGAAGACTTATATACTAGTGTACTTATCCTTATCGATAGCTGTGTACCTAAGACCATTGTATCAGTAACTATTGTGCATACTGGTGGAGTTATGCATACAAGTTGATTTACTCTATCAGTAGGTCTGTATTAGTGACTGACCACTTAATAATTATCTGGTCTATGAAAATCATATTCAGATTCAGTCAGTATTATTTCAAAATATGTATATCCATAGATAGAAATTTACAAACATATTCCAATGATTATTTTTATATTTTCGTCAACATAATTAAACATATATATAAGATTATAAACACTTATTAAAACATAATTGTGATTATCAAAACATATTAAATAATAAATGGGATTATCAAAACATATTAAAGCATAGTTGGGATTATCAAAACAGGTAAGGTCAACACTAAGGTTTCAAATTATATATATATTTCCTATAAAATTGAAATTTTTGGTAAATTGATTCCAAAAAAAATCATGTGATTCCCTACCTAGTTTAATTTGTTGTTATTTAAAAAATTTATTGGCTTTATTTACATAAATACCTAATATATTTCCAAAGAATGGATGTCTCTTTTCATATTCAATACTAACCTATAATCATTTATCAATATGTGGATGAATATGAAATTCCATTTGAAATAACTTCTATTATGTGGGTCTAACTTCCAATCCACAAATTTTATTTATTTCTTAAGTTTGAGGTGAAAATAAACATTGATGATTCACAAATAGTATGGTAGTTTTATGGAATTTTATATAATATTTATATAGTATTCTTAAAAATTATGATGTTTTGTTTTCAAACAAATTAATTCATGGGGATATAACTATTTCTGAGAATCCATAGAGAATATCCCTAATTGAATTCAGTGAATTAAATGAGAAACTCGAAGAGATTATGGATAATTGGTTCATTCATCCAATTCTGTCACCCTATAGAAAACAAATTCTTTTCTTTAAGAAGAAATATGGATCAATATTTCTTATAATTTATTTCCGAGAACTCAATAATATCACAATCAATAATAACTATACATTAAAGATATTAATGATTTTTTAGTTCACTATATAGTGCCCAATAATTTTAAAAATTTATCTTTTATTCAAGATATCACTTATTGAAGGTTATTAGATAGGATATACCCAATAAAACGTTCCTCACATGGTACTGACAATATAAATTTAAAATGATATAATTTTTTCTTATATATTCCCCTTATATATCCATGTATTAATGAATAGAGTATTTATATACTTCTATAATTAGTTAGAGTTAGTCTTCATAGATGATATTATTTCTTATTTTATGTGATAGGGAGACACTGAATATCATTAGATAAATGTGATAAAGACTCTGTCACAAGATAATTTAGATGAAAAATTACACAAGAATGAATTTTTGATTGAGATGTTTTCATTAGTGAGTAATATAATCTCATGTGAGTGTATATTATTGGATACTTCAACGAAAATAGTTACTAAGAAATGGTTGAAACCAAAAACGGTAATCAAAATTTATAGTTTTATTGGTCTAATTAGAGAATAATTATTGTTTTTAAATTATTTGTCATGAATATATTATCAAATCACTATATTGAATTAGAAGGGTGTTATGTTATTGTTGAAAAATGAATGTGAAAAGAATTTTAATGACTTAAAGAAAAGGTTGATGAATGAACCTACAATAATATTACCCTATATTGGGGAATGGTTTCTAATCATTAGTAATGCATCCAAAATGGATCAAGATGTGTCCTCCTATAAAAGGATACTGCGATAGCAGATTCCTCTTGCTAGTTGAAAATACACTATTAAAACAAAAAACCCCAATATTGGAAGATGATATCGATAATATTAATTGTGATGATGAGGTGGAATTATATTTAAAGCGAATGGCATGAAATATAAATGGATCATAAAATTTTAATGTTATCTTCACACAAAAATAGTAAAATATTCACTATATAAGTTGGTTGGAATAGATCAAATATTATGACTGGTTAGTACATTTCCATCATTGGACGGTGAATAAGTTGAATCATTCTATCGATTTGGATAGCCCATGATATATTGGCTATGATGAGGATTTGTGGAGATCTAACACATATGGATTTATAGACGTTGAAACTTGAAATCTGAAGGAAAAGGGATGGACACTATCTTCTATAGATGAATGTTATACAATCTAAACATGTAAGGATTAAATATTTACATAAGAGATTTCTAGATCTACTGAATAATTTCATAAATATACCAAAATTCAGAAATGATTTTAAGGAATGATAATGCTCCAGAACTGAGTATGTGTCCTATCAATAAAAGAAATAAAGAATGAAATTTTTTATGACAGTCATGGTTATTCATTAACTATTTATCCCAAAATTATCAGGATGTATATACATCATAAATTGTGTTTATGGGCTATTAACATGAAAATAGATATTCTACATAATGTAACTTAAAACTTATTGGGTTAAAAGTTACGGATGATCAATAAAATTCTAAGAGGATTTTACTACCATTAAACATAACTGAATCAATATGGGAACAATTACTAAGGATTTCATAGACAATATCCCAAAAACTAATGAAGAATTATTTTTTTGTTGTATTTTTTCACCTTCCAAACTAATGGTACTTCATTCCATGAAATAATTATTTTTATTGATATTTTTTTCATGTTATACATTCAAGAAGTGTTATGATATCAGGGAGTACCGCATTCTATTATATCTAACTGGGATTTGAAATCTACCTCAATGTTCTATAGAAATATTCAATAAAGTATATATTCCTTATTTTGTTTCAGTAATTATTATCATCATTTGATATATGGTTAGTTTGGGAGAAATATTCAAACCCTAAATGACATATTGTGTCATGTTATCTGAGTTTAAAATGTGGTTGGGATCGACACTGTAGGACCATGTAATTATAAAAGAATTATATTTTATTCAACAACGTATGTGACAAAAGAAACTGATCTTAAATAACCTAAAAAATATATTTCATTAAATTAAATATATTCAATAACATTCAATACATAGAGTATTGAGTTTTCATGCATTATATGCAACTACATATTTCTTTGATAACACTCATTACAGGAAATTCCATGTTTTATATAAGGAAAATATACTATTAACATATTTATTTATATATTTTCTAGCCATCTGAATTGAAGGAATATATTTGAATTACTAAATTAACAAAATATATAACGTACAAATTTTTATTCATAATCTATTTATTACTAATAAAACTACATTCCTGAAAAATAAAATGAAATATTTCTAATAATTATGTTTGTCAAAAAAAAGAATTACTAACACTTTGCCTAAATAATTTAAAAATATATTTTACTAATTTTAGATAATTTATTTGATAAATAAAAAAACTATTTTTTAAATCATAAAAAAAATATTACCTTAGAGTTTAATTCTAGGTTTTTTCTATAGTTTATCATTTTTGATGAAGTGTGAAAAAATATTATTTTAATTGAAAAAAAATCCTTTTTTATTAAAAAATTTATAAAGATAATTTAAAATATATTTGGTTTAAAAGTAAATTTCTTTTTATTAAATATAAATAAATATAATTTAGGCCATTATAATAATTTTATTATTTAATATAGATATAAAAACATTCAAAACATTGGAACATTTTCTCTTAAAAACATATTTTATCATCGCATATGTGGGATTAATTTTATATTATACTTTTCATAATTTTTAATTAATTTTTTAATACTTGATTATTTATTTTTAATTAGAATAATTAATAATATATAGTAATTTTATATTAATATTTTTTAAAAAAATAATCGCGAACATAATAAAAATTAATTAATGTAGTTAAGTTGTAAATATAATTGTTGGGTAGTTAAAAAGTGATAATAATTCATAAAATACCTACCAACATGAAAAACACCCATAATATCAACATAATCTGAAAATATATAATATATGTTCGAGAATAGACCATTTTCGAAACATTTAGAATAATAATAATGTGGGAATTGTTAAATCATTTTAATAAAATACATGTGTTCCAATCACCTCTCCTATAAAAGGTGACCCCCTATCCGGTCATATTCATATTTTAAAACAATTTTTGATAGTCTATTAATAACAAAAATAAGTTCCAAAATTACCTATTCTAATCATATACATATTTTTCTTTATAGAAATTCATCGTATAGGGGCCTTGGTGAAAACCTAAGGAAGATACATAAAAAAGACGTAACGTTCTTCAATGAGTGTTTTTTGTTTTATTTCATTCTCCAACTCTATGAATTAATATTAAAAGAAGTTAATATATTAACCTTATAATCTTCCATATACCTATATGTATTTATAATAAGTTAACGACCTAGAACCACCCCATCTTCAATTAAATTGTTTGTGAAATAATTGGTTTTGTTTATAGTGGACTACCAAATCATGAACTTATGTCAATCATTTTTCCATTAGCATCTCTAAAGGATGGGTATAATAAGGGATCAAAATTATATATTTGATAATTATAAAGTAATTATACATATTTACTCCTTATTTCTTATATTCGTTTTTTATTATCCCTTCTATAGGGGTTATGATAATATCTCTCATGTATACGTTAGTCTACGTCATCACAATGTGATGGGATTCGTCTTTCACTAATGATTTGTATTAAATGTTAGAAATACAATGATAATGATTATATGTGATATAATGACATAATTATAATAATAAATGAAATATTTAAAATTATTAAAAAACTATATACCATTTTATGTTTTACCATTTCACACACGTGAAGATCATAAAATCATTCATGTACGTGTGGACTACTACCAGCACAAAAGTGATGTGTCTCTCTTTTTATCACCAACTCAAATTGGTTATATATATAAGTAAATTTCATGAAATTATATGGTATTTATTCTATGAGTTATATTATTTAATGATAATATATTACGTACCACCTTTCCATAATGATCATTTATAAATGGAAATGGTACTCATTTGTTTGTACGACCAACCTACTCTATGATTTTAATGTACATCATTTATGAAAACCTCTTTCATGATTGTTCATAAAATAATAATTGATTTGTAAATATGATAAAAAAATTATAATAATTAATATATGGATGATTTAACTATATTATATGTGTAATAATTGTAACTTTCATCACAAAACAAACATAAGATAACAAGACAATTAACACCGGAAATAATTAAAAAAAGTGAATGATTATTAATGATTGTGTGATAAGAAGTTATTAAAGGATAATATATGATACTAAAAATATTTATATGGTTATTTATTAATATTTTATCATTTTTAATAACAAAATTCTTTAGGATACTATTCGTTTAACTGAACAGAAGCCTGAGGTAATGGATTCTGTCTCAATTTCTATTTATTGTGGAAAATTGGGTTTTTATGTACCAATTTTTATTATATCATGTATATACTTCCCAATTTTAATGTTATATCTTGAATAATTCATTATCGTATTTATTTTATGCTTCAATTATAATTATTTCATCCATGTTAATTTGAATTACGAGTTACCATGGGGTAATTTATTTCATAACTCAATTTCATTTTATTGGTTATATAACACCTTCATTTTCATATATATACTGTGATTATATGTGTAATGAATTTTAAAAATATAGTACTATATTAACAATTGTTTTATTTATATTTTTATTTTATTCACATAATTGATTCATTGACTTATTCTAAATTGAACATTATAATCATTGTAATGGATCATTTCACAATCTCAATATAATCATGATTATTTATTCATAAATATAAGTTGAAATATATTAATTGATAATTTTATGAATAAAATAGCTTCATTTTCCTATTCACTTGTAATTTTGGATATTTACAATTATTGTGACCATAATTACACACTTTGGTACTTAAAACCATTGATAAAATGATTTTATGAAAATATGAATTCATTTCTCTCTTTGATCAGAAATCTATTTTATTCCAAATAAAATCTCTAAAAAAATTAAAAGAAAATTAATCCATTAAATTGATTTTCTAAATTTTTTTTAAACAAATTTCATTACAAAATAAAAATAAAAATGAATCTTTAGTTCATTATAAAAAAAATCATATTTGTCTTTTTTCAAAAAAGTTAAAGGAATATTATTGTCATTTTTGGAAGAAGAAAGTAATATATCCTTTTTATAGTGAAAAATAAATGTACTTTTAACCTTTAAAAAGTTATCATAATTACATTATAAAATGACCATTATGTTCTTGATAATTCATTAGAAATATTAAGTGGTTATTATTAAATAAATTATTTGCATAATTTTTGAGAAATTCCTTATTTTTAAAATAGATCATCAATTAAAAGGACTTCCAAAATAAATAATGTTTTAAAATGTAATATTTAGAATAAAAAGAGTATATTTTCTTCTATAATGGTATTAAATATATTTCATATTTTATTTTGATTCATTAATGGAAATATATCTTTATTCTTACTCCATTGGGTATATTTGTTTATTGATACCACCAATATTCTTCCTTTAGATGTTTTATAATCATTCTCTATAAGGAAACTATTGAAATTTACTTTATCGATTATTTTTGTTGTCAGATAACTTCCCATGGAATATTTACATGGCTAATATAATTGGACATTAAATTTTCACTAAATATATTTATTATTTATTATTGATTTTATTATTTCTTAAACTGTTTTTAATTTCGACATAATGTTTTTTACTATGAATGTATTCGATTGTCCTGAGAAATATTGATAATAAATATTCCTTCAATTATATGAACATTTAATTTTTATTAATATTTTTTATTAATTAAATAAATTGTTCAATATATGAGTAATACATCATACATGCGTGACATAAGTGTGGTCTATTTATAGATATCCCCTCAAAGTATTGCTAATATCATGGGATTAAATAATTGGTTGGCCATAGTTAAATGGGATTCTACACATCAGTTCTAAACATCCTTATGAATATTATTTATGGTATATATATCATGTTCCTGGGAATTATTATGTCCAGTAATGAATCATTCCCTTTATTCATTATTTAGTTTTTATTTTCCACCATTTTTTTTGAAATCATATTATCTCATGATGGATTTCATTCGTAGTTTGTTAAATAATGAAATGAGTTTCATTTATTTTAATTTAAATATATATCATTTCTTATAAAATTATAATATATTTTGTTGATTAAATAAAATGTGTTTTCATTTATTTAAATTTCCATACTTATTATTATCAATGATATTTTCTCATTGATATTATCATTGGACTCACATCCTACTCAATTTATTGACTATATGGAATGTGTGTTTAATTATTTACCTTTCAATATTTATTTTTCTTATTTATTCATAATTTATTCCACTATGCACAACCATTACTAATTATTTTAGATCATCATTAATTTTTTCCATTCCCATGGATCCATGAAGTGTACTATGTTTGATATGTTTGGATATGGTAGTGGGAGTAATGTTATTATCGAAAAAATATATCTTTAAACTTTTTATTTCAAATTTAATGAATGTATCTAGAATTATTTTATGTTACTAAGAGTACATCACATTTTAGTCCTTCCAGATGAGATTCCTTGTACCTTATGTCAATGTAATAATGTAAGACATTGGTTCTGGGTTACTATAGTTGGGGTCACTACAAACACATTCCTCTAGTAACATTTTCTTATAAATATAACATTAAAATTAGAATTTATACGGATCCATATGAAAACATTATATATGAGTAATTACATATTTAAAACTTGATAGGATGATGTAGGGTAAACATATATATACTGATCAAAGCTATATGATGTGATTGAAGAAATCATAGAGTCATTCAAAAAAATATAGTGGATTCATAAAGTTAAATAAAATGTTATAGTACATGTCATCAGTGGGATATAGAGTAATTTTTTCATGATAATAGATTCCTATGAGTATCTCCGTACAATAATGTATCTATATTTTGAGATAAGGGAATGTTGAGCCCACGATATATCATTTATTTTAAAATTCATTTTATTATTTTGATGGTATATTATTATTTTAAAAATTAACTAAAGATATATCAAGTATAGGATGTGTCCCGTGTCTCACTCTAAAGGATGTACATACTTGATATTTCACATGTTCTGAACTCCATGTTTCTAGAACAAGGTTAGGAAATTTATTATGAAGAATAACCAGTGGAGATTTTTGGGTCGTAAAGAGGAACTAATAACAACAAAGACTATAAGCATTGTCAATGTCTATTGATGAAACCTTTAATTAGGGGAAGACATGAGGGAATTAGAGGATTCTATGAGGATGATGTATCCTCAGTTTTGTTATCACAGTTATCTAAATTCAATGTAAAACTTATTATAATTTGGTATTATGGAACACAATTAAATTTTATGATATATTAATAAATGATATTTTTTAGTAGCTTATTATAAATGAAACCACAATCTAAATGAATTTTTACATAATACATTATGGTAAAATTTTCGTGAAAATCATGTAATTAATAGGAATAATTTTGTAAAAAAATATATGAATAAATTTTTAGATTAATAATATATATTTTCTGTAAATCCATTATATGATTGGAATATAAATGTTTCTCAAAAATGGTTTTTATTTTAATATGTGATAAAATAAAATTATGAATTTCTTCCAAAATTACAAATGTATTTTTTAAAGGTAATATTTTTTTTATTTCATTGTTTCAACATTATTTTACAGTGAATTTTTAAATTTTTCATAAAAGAATGATTTTTTAATTAGATTTAAAAATTACTACATGTTATTGAAACCTATTTTTTCATTTATACATAAATATAATGCTCTATTTTTTAAAAATGGATTTAAAAGTAATTTTTGGAAATTTATATTATGAATAATCAAGTTGAGGTAATTTTAATAATTTTTTTGCTTGAGTTTTTTATAAAAATATTATATTTCAAAAAAATGATTTTACAAAAAACTAAATCTATACTCACTTTAAAAAACCAATTTTAAATTAAATTCATCAAATTCTATGAAATTATTCTTCACAGATAGATTCAATATTTTGAATCCTGTAGTAAAAATTTTGTAAATAGGACACCTTAATTTTTTGAAAATAATTATATTGTCTGTAGTAAATTTTTTTTACCACATTAAGAGGAAACTTTTTCGGGTTAAAACTAATTTTTTAACGATTTTAATTAATTCTAAGATATACCATTATTCTATTTTATGAGTTTAGTTTGCCAATTTCAATTCATGTGCAAAATAAATGGAGACTTGGTTTTATTTTCCTTTTATTAAGAACATTATGTTAAATTAAGGAAAATGTAAATACAAAATGTCAATATATTGAATTTAAGAACTCTAAAATTATTACACAAGGATAGAAATAATATATGTTTAGTTGAAATTTTTTTCAATGATGAATTAATTTTTTTATCATGATAAAATATTTATCGTTTTCAATTATTTAATATTTACTATAAATGATTATATATCACTAAAAAAACAATTATTCGATAAATATAAAGAAACATGATAAAAATTTGTAAAATAATACAATTTGTGTGAATTTTTATGTTCTACATTTGTCATGGATAATTATAAGAAGTTATATATGTTTTAATGTAATAGATTTTAATCCTATATAAATATTTATATATTTAGGGTCAAATTAATGTAATACTTTAAAAAATGAAATTAATGATAGTTTATGTTAAATAATATTCTATTAAATTATTTGAAAATAATAAATAATATTTTAAAAGAATATTAGGATGATAAATTTTCAAAATTTTCATGAATTTTACATTTATGAGGAAATTTTTAGCTGATATGGAAAATTATTTCACATTACTATTATAAAATTCATTACTGTAGTCAGGATTAACATTATCCAATGAAGGATTTAATCCAAATGATACAGTTTAAAATGAATGAATCACATTTATAAATTTAATTTGATATGGTTATTTATAAATTAGAATATTTATAGATAATAAATGGATAATTGAAAGAATTTTTCTTGTGATTGAAAAATTTATATTATTATCATTATTTTAACTTCAATGGTATTTATTCAATAAATTATAAACAGATAACCCTTCTCTATTTTTTATAAAAGAAAATTGATCCATATTTCTCAAACAAACCCATAAAAATTCACCTATTAACTTATGTTCCCTTGAACTAAATATTATTATCATATTAAAATACTATTTCAAGGTTCTTTAATATGGGACTCAATAGAGTCCAACAAAAAAGAGGTAATCACAGTACTTAACATATTTTATTATATTTATAGTTATAAATATGTAAAGTATTCAACATGAAAGGAAAAATTATATATATCAATATAATAACATTTAATTATGATTTTGTAACTACCCATATCCACCCTCTATTAGGTCAAATTGGATTTGAAACTATCCCTCAGGTGTACATGTGGACTACCACCTCCAAATACTAATACAATTCATTTTCCATCGCCATCATCCATGAATAGTTATTATGATTTAGTTAGTGTCAATATATGATATTTTTGATATAATTATTATTTTTGAAATATAATATCACGTCAATATTCTTACCATCCAATTCATAGGAAAATCATAACATCATTTATTTGTGTGTGTGGACAACCATATCCACAAAGTAGTGTGATTTGTTTTTAATTTACACTTTACATGAATGGAAACAAGGCTATATATTGTAAATATATATTATTTATATAATATAATAATTCTTTACATTTTAGTTATTATTTTTTCATTCACTCTATCCATCAAAATTTTAAAAGACTGTTCACATGTATATACGACCAACCATCTCCATGAACAGTGTAATTAATTTATTTGTATATAAATTTTATTTATTTCTATATATAGATATATATAATTAATATATATTATATTAAAATTCTTTTAAACTTTAAAAAGTTTATTTAACAAATATTTCTGTAAAACCACACCGACTTCACAATCGATCAATTCCAGAAAAATGGAGCTGTTATCACTCAAAGAAAAAATGAATATAGAAAAAATTAATTAATGTGTGATAGTTTTTTATAAGTATATATATTTGAATATTGATTTGGGATATATATATATATATATAATAAATCTATATTTATAATATAAATTTTTTGAAATTTTATGGGTAAATAAAGTAGTTATGTTAATATATTTATGTTACAGTCTAATTGTTTGTGAAGATTTTTATGATCATGTTTATGGAGTTATAATTTTTTTCCATAAATCTCAATAATATAATAAAATTTATTTTCATATAGTTATTTCATTATATTAAACTATTTATTTTAATTTCATCATATTGCGTACTCAAGAGATTAAAACAGTCTATTTAAGGAAAGAAATTTATTTACCTCATCGATCGAAGAACCTTATATTCAATATCAATGTTTTCTAAAAAATGTTTTCATTAATATTTTAATTATACATATATGATTTTTTACTGTTATTTTGACCCATTTTTAAATATTACAAAATAGTTTAAATTGAATATTATTTTTTAGGAATGGTGTAATTTCTTCTTTTTACTATAAATGTTAATGGAATCATTACTTTAATGTAACATCCCAGGTAAATAAAAAATATAATTCTTTTATATTTATTAATTATTTTAATTAAATATTAATTTTACTTTAAAGTTGATTCTATGTTTGATGGCTTACCTGATACACTACAATGGGTTTCTTGGAAATATTATGTTTCACACTAATAATATAATATAATTTTTTTATATGGTAGTTAACGCCTAGCTATTGTATTAGTGGGAGTGAATAGAACAAACTAAAATATGATTATACATGTTTGTTAAATATTTTTACATTTATCCAATAAAAGTTAGAGGCTTAAAATAAGAAAAAAATCGATTTTAAGCATAAATACTCTAATAATAACTAAAAGGTCGATTTACAACCTTTTGATGGAGAACCCTCATTAAATCTAGTTTTGGTCACTTTTATATATTCTATTTGACCAAATATAATTCTTCATTATAATTGGGACACCAAAAATTACTTTGCATATTTTTTTGAATTTTATTGATAAAATTCATTTTTAAATGAATAGTGAAAAATATTGTATTTTAATTCAAATATGCTTTTTAATATTTTTTATTTATAGGGATATATTATAAATTTAATTGGTTTTGATGTTTAATTAGATTAAATTTTTACTATTTAATCCAATGGTGGTCATTGGAATTAATTTCACTTTGAAATTGGACATAAACAAGTGAAAATATTTTGATAGATATTGTGTTTTAAAAACACATTATTTATTTTGACAAATGATAAATAATTTTAAATTAATTAATGAAACTTCTATGTTTTGAAATTTTTAAAATAGACTCATTTTTGACAAGTGATGCGCGACAAGGTTCTCAGTGAGTTCCCCAACTCACCCCTGGAGGTATACCCAGAAGTTTAGAATATGTACCAGGGACTGAAGAGACAGTTTTTGTGGCCCAGAGTGAAGCGAGCAGTGGTAGGGTTTGTGGCCAAGTATATAGTGTGTCAGCAAGTGAAGGTAGAGTACCGAGTTCCAGGCGGCCTACTGCAGTCTATAGATGTCCCCGAGTGGAAGTGGGATGACATCTTGATTGATTTCGTTAGAGGACTTCCCAAGGTCCAAGGGGTATACGATGCCATCTGGGTGGTAGTGGACCGGTTAGCGAAATCGGCCACCTTTCTGGGGATCAGGGAGTCGAGTACTATGGATGATTTGGTACGAAAGTATGTGGATAAGGTGGTGCAGTTGCATGGAGTTTTGAGGTCTATAGTCTCAGATAGGGATTCACAGTTTACCTTGTGAGTCTGGAGAGGATTTTAGCATGCTTTTGGCACCTGGCTACACCTTAGCACTGGTTTCCACCCCCAGACAGATCGCACCATCCAGACCTTAAAAGATATGCTGCGGGCATGTGTTCTAGACTCAGGGGGATCATGGGTGCGATACTTTCCTCTGGTAGAGTTTGCGTATAATAATAGCTACCACTCTACCATCTGTATGGCCCCATTTAAAGCCTTGTACGGGAGGCCATGCCGTTCATCTATGTGTTGAGCTGATGTGGGAGAGGTAGGAATCCTTGGCCCGGAGGTGGTGTAGAGCACGCCAGAGAAGGTTCATCTCATACGGGAAAGGATGAAGGCGGCCCAAGACCGATAGAAGTTGTATGCTGATACCAGGAGGAGGCCCTTGGAGTTTTAGGTTGGAGACCACGTTTTCTTGAAGGTCTCCCCTCGGTGTGGGCAGCGGAGGTTCGACAAGGGAAGTAAGCTTTCTCCCAGTTTCATCAGACCCTTCCAAGTGTTGTGGTGGGTCGGTGAAGTGGCTTATCAGCTAGCGTTACTACCGCCGCTACTAAGGATACATGATGTCTTTCATGTGTCCCAGCTCCATCGGTATCTGGACGATGATTCACACGTCCTTGATTGGGGTGAGCTGGGCTTCGAGGACGATGTGACTTTTGTGGAGAGACCTGTGATGATCGAGGATCGCAAGGAGAAGGTGCTTCGTGGGTGAACCATTCCCTTGGTTTCTGTGTTGTAGAGACATGGTGGGCTTGAGGAGAGTACATGGGAGAGGGAAGCACAGATACGTACCCAGTACCCCGAGTTGTTTTGAGTTTTTGTCCCTTGTTGTACCTATTGTGGTAGAATGTTTAGTCTTTTGGCTATAAAATGTACTGGTATTCATTCCTCTAAATGTGTGTGAAATGCCCTGGATGTGGGGGAGGAGAGAATCCGCCCCCTAATGAAGACGCATTAAGGGGGATACGGTTAAACCCGTGCGGGCGAGTCAGTGTCGTCCAAAGAGGATAATATCATGACATGGGGGAGAAGACTCCCCAACCCACATGCCTGGGCAGTTTGGCATGGTATGTTGCTTGGTTCTTGTCAGGGAAGTGTTTTTAGTTAGCATAGGTTCACTTCTAAGAGGTATCTTTTGAGGTGGTTGTTCGGACCCTCTCTTTCCTTCTTGGTTTGTTTTGATTCTCGAGTACGAGAATCGTTTAAGAGTTATCTAATGTAATGGCTCGGACCCTCCTGGCCCATTACTTTTCCAAAAGTGAGGCTCCACCAAAATAGTGGCACCGTGAGGGTGAGACTATGACGGTGACACCATGACGGTGGAACTATGATGGTGGCACCGTGAGGGTGAGACCGTGACGGTGACACCGTGATGGTGGAACTGTGATGGTGGAAACGTCAGGGTGACACTGTGACGGTGGCACAATGTCCCCTCGCCGAGTACCTGACTTTTTCCGCTCCTGCAACGTATGTTTTGACATAAATTAATTCCTTTACTCTTTTTAAAACCACTTAAGGCCCGTAATTAATTCATGAAACCTCCCCAATGGGGGATAATAAATAAAACCTTAATATCATCGTGTGTAACTGCCCAACCGCGTGGTCAACCCACGACCCCCGCTCCTTACGCGGGTTGGCGTTCTCATCTCAACCATATGCGGCTCTTATAAACTAAGGGTTAGCCGTGGTTTCTTCTTTCTTCGATCGTGGATTTTCACGAACAACTTCTGGTGCATCAGGAAAGCCGCATCGTTATGCATAAAGTTCCACGCCTGTCCTGAGCATTGATAGATGAGGTGATTTTTTTTCATTCAGGCGAGCTGCATCGCTATCCGTGAAGTTCTTCCCCTGGCCTAAGCGTCAATTGTCGATCAATATGTAGGGAATTTCTCCATCGCCTCTCTCTTTTGTGTATCATGCGGGTTGGGCGTGCTTTTGATTCTATAGAATTAGAAAAACCAAACCTAATTAAAGATAATGAAAGAATCCTGTAAACAATGATGGGGGGGGGGCTGTGATCGTTGATGTTGTTATATTAAAATCATCTTTCTGAGTTGGGCTGGCATACGCATTCTGAAAATTGAGGACGTTGGTGGTCGTTGTCTGTTCACTAATAAACCCCTTGTGATTTTTTAAATGGCTTGTTTTGTAATTATAAACTCCTGCTGTGAAGAGTGAATTGGTTAATCATGTATACCCGGCTGAATAAATTGAAAGCACCAGGATCAACCCTTCTGTGATAACTCCCAGTTAAAACACATGGAATTTGAAATCATGTAGTGTGTTAAATCTAGTAAATCTGAAAATGCAGGTGCGGCCCTTCCTTATGTCGATGGTAAGGGTTTGGTTGGTTCTTTTTTTGGGATGATTGTTGGAGATGTGACAGGGGATGGAATCCCTTGTTTTTATACTCTCGGTGGTTGTGAAGTTGGGGATGGGAACCCCTGTTGTTAAGGATTCAGTGTTTGTGAGTTTTGAGACTGGGTGGTTACCTTGTTTATATCATGAATTGGGGTGGGATCCTCTGTTGATGAAAAAACCTTTTGGGGGAGGGGACACGGGGCAGTGTCTTGGGGTTTTCTGGTTCCAGGACTTCGAGGGTTCTCACTTTTCCTTTGTTGCTGTGACTTTACAAGAGAACCGGGTGTGGATACTTAAATTGGCATTTGGATGGTTTCTTTTCCTTGGTTATGTTTATGGTGTTAGTTTCCCAGTAGTGCTAAACTTATTTGAACATTATTACTAAACATGAAAACAAGAATGGGACAAATGGGTTTTATTGGCAAGAGTTGTGACTTGGACTTGAGTGCTGTTGTGATATGTAGGATGTCTGAAGAAAAACCCAACTTTGGGTGAGTGCTTGTTACCTATGTATATATTTTTAGTTTTGTGTTTCTTATTCACACCCCACCCAAGTTGGGAACTAAGTTCCAAACACCCCAATTTCACAAGGGAGGGTGTTTTCCCCAACACTATTATTAGTGGCTTGTTATTAGCTCCTTCTATAATCCCTTTCTTGGATAGCCCAAGAATCATCAGGCAGGCTGTGATGGCCTGAGGTCCATTATTAGCCCTAGAACCTTCGGGCGGGGTAGTGTGGTAGTTCTCCAGGTGTGTGCGGTAGGCGGTTTCCCAAGTGTCTTTGGGATGAGGTCCAGTAGTCTTCGGGTGTGGCAGTGGATTTTCTAGCCCTGGTGTCGTCGGGTGTGGTGGTGGTTGTTCTGGTCTAGGTGTTTGTAGGCATGGTTACGTGTGATAGTTGTGGCCCAGGTGTTTGCGGGCGGGATTCGGTAGTGGGACTGCGTGTGGTTGTGGCCTAGGTGTGTGCGTGCGGGTGTGGCAGTGGGACTGCAGTGAGAATGGCGGGATTGGTCCGATGCGTCGGATGTCTCAATAACTAGTGTGAAAGTGGCACCGGGTTCCCAAAAATCGATGTGCTCTGATTGTATATATTACATGACTTGTGTTATTTGGAGAGTGTGCCATAGTGAGGCTTGGGTGGATAATTTACCTTGATAGGTGTCTGGTTTAATCCTTTTTCTCACAGGACTTTAGTACGTTCCCCCACTTGTGCACACGAGTCTTTGGTTTTACCTACTGAGTGTACTGGTATGCTCACCCTACGTATATAAAACTACTTTCAGGTTTCCAGGAGGACTTCGGGGATCACGCAGGACCATACTAGCTCAGACCTTTGGGGCAGTTGCAGTTGCTGCTTTTCTTCTTTGGTACTTACCTTTTAAGTAACCTTTTGTACTTTGTGGCTTTTACTTTTGGAACATGCATGTGGGAATGGTTTACTTTTGGCTTTACTTTTCTTTTACCTTGGTTTTTTTGAGTTTTATCATCTTATCTCCCGATCTTATAAAACAAAAAGGGGCAATGCCTTCCATTTGTGAGAAATTTCTATACCCTTGATGCTAGTCGCCACGCCGGGACCTATTGAAGGCGGGTCTCGGGGGTCATTATCTCTCCATCAACTTAAAGAAGGAATGGCCTTGAAATCTGGTGACCCTTACCTCCTTTTGGTGAAGGAGGGTCATGACATTAACACTTGTCCTAACCTTATTGGATGATAAATGTCTGACCATAGGCATCCTTGGGTTTATTTTGGCTCCCTATGGAGCCACTTGGTTGTGATAATGACACATTAGATTAATTAATTTAAAATAAAAACAAAATTGACACAAAAAAATATCTTTTTGTAATGTAATTTATACATGGGGTTATATAAGTTATTATTTAGACTATAAATATTATTTGTAAAGATAAAATAATTTCCTACATCATGGTATTTTTTTTATAATTTTAGGACATCAAATAAATAAAATTAATTATGACACAAAAATGATGTATTATTTACCTCATTAATAAATGATTTAAATAAATAAGATTATAAATATTAAAATAACATCTATAACCTATCCAATTCTTATTGGATCAATTTATTTCGACCATGAGTAATCATATATTCGACTTTAACTTGTTTTTGACCTTCAGAAACCTAAAATCATTACATAATTAAATAATATTTTCAAAATTCCTAAAGATTTCCTCCTCCCCCTTATAAAATGACACCACTTCTAACCCATTACTCATATCTCTCAAACCCCTGGTATCATCCAAACCCTACAGAAATAATCTCTAAATATCCCTATATTCTTCCTAGAATCCTTACCTCAGGCAGAAGGTGCTTCATGAAATCCTTTTGGTCAAACCAAAGGGAGTTACCTGATTTTAAGGTAACAGTTTCTCTAAAATTATTTTCTTTTATTTTACATATCCAACCCATAAAATATTTTTATTCTATTATTTTATAACAAAACCAGTATCATAAAGATACTATGATTTTTTATGATAAGTATTAGAGCAACACTTACACACACCTCAATATAATGGGTAAAGAACATACCGTTTCTGTGGATGGAAAAGTAACGCCTCACGAAACGATGATTCTTCAATTATCTCCTACCTCCTCTCATGGTGGCCATTAAGATAGAACTATATTTATATATGATATATATTAAATATATTTTTTCTTTATACTTCTGTATTTGTCATTTATAACATAAGTTTATGGTTTCCATTATCGGTAAATGCGGTAATTTCATTTAAGGAAGTGCGGACTACCGCCCCCTCAAAGTGATATGACTCATTCATGATATACATGGGACATATAAAGGATGAATTTAATGAAATTATATATGAAAATATATAGGAATTATAATATATCTATATATTTTTACGTTTTAATTCCATTAAAATATTAAATAGAAATGAAAGTATCATTCATGTGTAAGTACATCTTACCTTCTCCATGAACAGTGCATTTCATATCATATCTCCAAATGTTGTGTACTATTATAAATAAATATATATACTAGATATATATTATATATATGGTATCTAAATAATTAATATCATTATAGAGATAACATAATTTTGACCACATGGATAAATTGTAATTATAACAAGTTCAATTTTGACTAAAGTTCCGAATATCGACACAATGTCCAATACGAACTCAAATAATTATCTAATTGTTATTTCAAGGTAATAAGTGATATAAAAGGAATAATAGACATGAAGACGGTTTGTTAATAAATTAAAAATTAACTTAATTTTATTATTCAGGAAGAACAAGGAACAAACACGTCATTTTGGACATGACGTATGAGATTTCTTATCTCACTTTTAATTATGTGATTTTTCCATTGTTCACCACTAATTTATTGTATGTGGTGTATTATGTACTTACATTTGATATATATTATCAGTATTATCATTATTTTCATGTTATTCTATGATTAATTTGGTGGTTATTAACTTTAGTTTATAGGACTCAATTGATTACATTGTGGTAAAGGGTTTCATCTCACTTTTTTCTTCTGGTGAGATTTATGCTATATTAGTCACTATTTCCATTTTGTGGTTCACATAATACCCAAGATTTTTACTCTTTGTGCAATATATTTAATTTATGGGTATTTATATCTTCATTGTATGATCCTTTTTTAATGTTGTGTATGTTTTGTAAGTTACCAAATCGATAAGGGAACTTTTTGACCCAATTTTCATTCATTGGGATAATATTATAATTCATAATTATGTCATGCTATGATTATGTGTGGAATCACTATTTGTTTAATTGTGTTGTAATTTACACTCCCCTTTCTGTGGATATACTTTTGATTCACATAATATCTATATTTATAAAGCCTAAAGCCAACGATATGAACTTGATAAGAGTAATTTTAACTCAATTTCCATTCATTGAGTAAAACATCCAAGTCATTGGTTTTGTATTAAAAAGAACATGTGTGAATGTAATCAGATTGATTTACACTAAATATCCAATCATATTGAGTGTATTTATATTTTTCAAACATTATTATGTTATTTTTTTATCTTTAATCTAAGGATACTTTCTTTATAACAGATTTTGTCTCAATTTACATTCTATTGAGACTTCATTGTTGTTTTTAAACAATTCACTCTTACATGATGTATATACATTTATTTGTAATATTATATCATGAATCCCATTATTCTATTGATGTTATAATGTTCTGATTAAATTTTATTTCTAAATTATTTGTATTCAAGCGTCTCTCATTTTGTTAAAAACTCTTTAACTAAAATATTGTTTTAAATGTTTTAAGGAATTATTCTTCTAAATATTTCTCATTAATGTATATGTTTCCAAAATGGTTTTTAGGATTTATTTATATGAACATTAATTTATTTAAATGGTAATTCATTTAAATGTTTCAAATTTCTATGGGTCTCTTTTATTTAAAAATATCTTTATTAAATTTTTTAAATGGTTTAGAAAATTGTTTAATAAAGCATTGTTTATTTCAATATCCTGATTTGATAAATTATTATTTGAATGTGAAAATTTTATATTTCCATTATACTTGTGTTATGTGTTATTATTATGTTATGGTTATTGGGAATTGTTTACTTATATGGGTGGTTCCATGATAAACCTAGGGCGTGTTAGCCTAAGATAGCTCTCGAATTCCATGAGTAACATGACGGAGGTAAACATTAATGTTTCAACTAAGAGATTTTTGGGAAATACTATGATGAGTATTAAAAATGTGACTCCCTATGTATTTTTGATATCTAAAATGTATTTATGTTATTAATTCCATAAGTTACCATTAGGATTTTTGATTTTTGTGTATTATTCATAAATCTTATGAATCCGTAAGGAATGTTATGACTAAAAAGAATTGGTTTCATTGATTTTTATTTATTGATGGGATAATGTTTTCCTACCTTATTTTATAACCCTTACTGAGCTTTTTATGCTCATCCCGTATCCTTGAAATGTTTTCCACATGACATAAAGATGAATAGGTTCAAGGATGGGATCAAAGAATAATCATGTTGTCTAAAGCAAGGAACGATACATGTTTCTATATAAGTGTTTTTATTTTATTAAAAATGGATACTTTTTAGTAGTGTCTACATGTAATATTCAAGTTGTAAGGTAATAGTTATGGCCTAATTCTCTAATACTCTACACCTGAAAAGATTCTCAATGTGAATTCTTAACATATTTCAAGATTATGTAATATTTAAGGTTGTGTCCTTATATTTAACAAACACAACATGAATAGAATTTATTTCTGACAAGACTATTCAATGTATTTAATCATCCTTTACAAGTCTCCAATATTATTTCCATCATAAAATATTTCCATTATAATTTCCAAATTTATATATTTCAATGGAGTTATTAAAAATTGAAATGGGTATTATCCTCAAGATATGTTCTAATTGATCTTTTAATATAATTTTCATCTGAGATCACATTCCTTGATGTTACAAATTATTTATTACTAATACCAATAAATCATATCATCTTAATTCTTTCACAGGATGGTTTATGGATATGATATTGAAATATCGATGAAATCCATTTTCTTTTCAAATTTTTATGTTATAAATATTGTTTAGATTATCTTGTGTCACGCATATGAATTATTTTCTTATTATGTGACCAATAGTACTGAAATTATATATTTCAAATATAAATTGTGTAATATTTTATATCTCATGAGATAATTATTAGAGTAATGTTGATATTTATGATCCAAAATGGGATGAGAGTATATATTCTTGATCATATTTGGTAAAAATGTTACGATTCCCAATTATGATATAGGAAAATGTGTTTAAGGCATATCCACTATGATTTTATGGTCTTATTAGTAAACATAGATATGTGAAATGTGTTCTATACTTAATAAGGAACCGGACAATTAGGATGTGTATTCCTGTTTATGATATAGACATATGGAATATGATTGATATATGATAGTTCATAAATATTATGATTCATGTATTTTAAAATAATAATTTTGTATTCCATGAATCATGTTTATTATCTTCAATAGAATGGGGATGAAATTTATAAATTATGGTATAGATCTAATACACTTATGTTTATCTAATTATATCATATTATAATTGATTTACATCTCTAATGTTTCCCTAAATAAAAATATAAGATTAGCCTTTCTAATTTTTCTTATCATGTGGCAATGAATAATTTTTTTAATTAGATTATGTCAAAAATGTTACAATGTGAGAGGTAAATTTTTTAGTGATGTAGAATAATGTAAATATATAATCTCATATTTTAACATGCCTTAAAAAACTTAACAATTACATATTGGGAATATAGAATAATGTTTTATATCAAATATTTATATTATAATAATAAATAATTACAAATAAAAACTATCAGTTTTTATAATGTTGGATTTTTCAATACAACTGATGATATTTTTCAACTATTCTCTTTGGAAAGGAGAAAAATATTACTGAATATTTTTAATATCTGGTAATCTATTTAATAGTTTAATTAATATATTATTTAATGATAAACGATCTCTTATTCCTGGTTTGTATTCCATTTTTTCGTTCATTAGATGATTATATGAAACTGATCATTGTTATTATATTAGGTTTATAATGTTTTTAACCTCATTGAATCAGTTGTTTTTAAAGAATATTGAAAAAATATATTTTTCATACAACTGTAAGAAGGTTTTAGACACTTAAATGAACTATATAATTGTTATTACATTATTAATGTCATTTTATAACAGTAGATTTGCCATTAACCTTATGTGATACCTTAAAATGGAATATCTATATAAGGTAATCCTCATTTTTTTTCTTTAGGAAATTGGGTTATATTAATGCAATACCCCTAGAAAAGGGGTTTTGTGTAAATTTAATACCCTTATAGGGTTTTGTAAAGGTATTAAACGTATGTAAATGCGATTAAATTAGGATCATTTTCACATAACCCTTATGCGTAAAGTTATTAGAACCTATAAATGGAAGTACTCGATCATTATCATTATGTTTTTTTGAAATTTTCATAATAACCTTTTGTAAATATGTTTCATAAAGATAATACTATTACAGAAGGGACATATATAAAGGAAATACCTTTAAGTGAGTGATATGCATGAATATATTATGAATATTAACTTTATGAATGCTTAAAAAACATATGTTATCATTACACAAAGAATATTCATTTGGTTTATAGGGAGGACCCCCTAATAAAAATATGTGTTCTCTATATGAGTAAATAGAAAAATGTTAAACTTTTTTAATATATTATATGATTTATATGGTGTAATAATATTATTAAATAATATTAAATGTTATTTTAGGGATATTTATTTTATAAATATTTATTTAATTAATAACTTAATTATAAATTGTTTATAATCAAGAAATTAATTTTTTATAAGGAATTTTTGTCAAAGTTTTGTTGTTAGTATTTTAAAATTCATTATGAAATATTATGGGGCATTTCTTATGATCTGAAAATAATTTTTTATTTTAATTAATAAGATGAAATCAATAATGTGTTTATAAGATACATAATATATGAAATTTTTATTACATAAATTTTATACAATATAAATAAGACCATAAAATGTTTGTACTTATTAAAATAACATTTTAATTAAATTAAATATAAAATGTAAATGGGTTCATATTGAAATTAATATAAAATATTTTTATTAATTATAAATAGTTAAATTTTTATAATAAGAGTTTATTTATGAATATATCTCCAATATATCTTGTATTGGAAAATAAATTCGTTATTTATTTATTTCTTAAATTTATTTCATATTATTTAATAGTATATTAATTTTTAAATATGAATATTTTTTATAACCATTTTTACGATAAATTATTGTTAGGATAGATCCTTTCATATCATTCTATGTATGACCTAATTAAAGTTAACTTTCATCAACACAGACCTTGATTTTCAATTATAATTATAAAAAAGAGAATATTTATTGTGTATATTTTTTTTTTCATATTATGATTTATAATTTTCAAGAAATTAATTCTCTCTTGAGTAGTGTGTCCCCTGTTATAGGGGCTCTATGATTGACCACCGATTTTTCTATATAATTGTGTTGGATAGGAAATTAACTAGGGTTGGTTATCTATCCCTTGGAAATTACTCTTGTGGAGTTTATCAATATCATATATATATATATATCAATGAATTTATAAAAAGTGCTTATGTACCATATAAATATGATTCATTTGGATATTTATGAATACACTTGACTTCTATTTTGGTGTAATTAACATTGCCTTGTGGTCCGTGAAACCTTTAACACATTAATGTGTTGTGAAAACATAAATTTGATTGTTCTAATAGGAATTTCCAAAATAAATTGTTCGAATAATCCATATAAAAAAAATAAAAGATACCTAAAAAGGTAAACATTACATAAGAAATAATATTTATGAATTGAATTTGAAAATGATGCACATTAATTTAATGAGAAAAAAACTAAAATATAATGTGTATGAAAACATACAAATAGGAACTCGTCAAGACATTGGTTATTCGATAGAGTATATTCTTCCTAATCATGATGCCCATAATTATCCTCTACAATGAAAAAACATGAGAGTATAGTAGATCATTCTTGGTTAGGTAATATCCTATCTATTTTTTTGATGGATTTTTTTTGTTAAAGTATTCTTGGCACCTGATTTGGGTTTAATAGAGATAGGAAACTTCTAATAATGATACTTGATAAATATAGTTAAGTTTATATATAAAATTGTTTTAGATAAATGGTTATCCACTCAAAAATCCTTGAGACACCAATATTGGGATATGGATGATTCCATAGCTAAATAACCATGTGGGAAGAGAAACTACAGCTATGATCATTTCTTAGTGAAATATGGATACTGGATCACCAAATGTATAAGATTTCTGGGGACATAATTTTTTATGGGATCACATTTATTTAATTATCTTAATAAAAATATATAATTCATGATACTCACCAATGAATACTTATTTAATATATATAATGGATTTATTCACCTGATCCATATTATACTATTAATAGATAGGGCCTATAAAAGTGTTAAATTATTGAATTTAGTACTGATAAGTGTTTTCATTTGAAAAAAATAAATATTCCCACTTGTGTATGTTATATAGATGAAATTATCAAAATATTAATCATGGGTATGTGATATGGGTTTTAGTGACACATATGTATTGAAAACCAGTCTCAGATATCATATTGCATTGAAGAAGGTCGAGGTATATCCTCATGTTGGTATTGTTGAATGAGTTAAATCATTAGTGTTTATCACATATAATTTGATTTTACAAAATTAATTGATCCGAGGTTTGAAAAAAGAAATATTTTGTTCCTTCAATTAAGATAAATTTATTTTTTGTATATTCTTTAGTAAAAATTGGATTTTCTTTTATTATTATGAACATAATTTTTTTATAGGCATGAATAAAATGTTCTCTAGAATGGGGAATGTACTGAATTGTCTATATATTCTTTATATGGATAATTATGTATATAATTTCTAAATAAGAATTATTGGGTAAGTTCTAATACCATGTTCCATTGATATTGACTCCATAGATATATAAATTATGAATGTGTTCAAATAATTCATATTTTTTAATTTTCTAAATCATTTCATTATGAGTCATTCGATATAATGACATCGTTAATTTTAGAAAAAAATAAAAAATTAATTTTTTCGAATGAAAATATAAGAGGGGTGCTAGATTATTTGATCTCATACATAGTGATTTATACTGACCAATGAGTTCGCCCTAAATTTATGTTTCTAGGTAATTTTTTTCATTTAACGATGAAATTATTATTTATTTGTATGTGTTTATGATGAAACATAAATAAGAATCAATTGAAGAGTTTAATTAGATTCATATTTATGTGCACAATAAACTAGGAAAAATTAGTAGAGTATCATGATCAAATCAGAGTAGATATTACTTATCCTATGAATGAATTTATTATCTAATATGTTTTGGAATTATTTCCAAACACAATTCTCTCAAAACAAAAATAATGAATGTTGTATCCTAAAGGAAGAATTTTACGTTGAAAAACATTCTTTGACTACTGATAAGTTTGTGTCACCTTCATATCTCATTTTTGGGATACACTTTAGATATTACTATATTCCTATTAAAACATGTTCCATATAAATAAACCTTAAACACACCATATGAGATATAGTCTATTAAATTCCCTATTATCTCTTATGTGGTCATTTGGGATTATAATGCTTTCATACAACATTCTGATTTTGATAGACATCACAATAAGTCTGGAAAATATTTTTTGTTGTTTTTACACACAAAAAGGGAATAAAATAAAGACCTATTATAAAAATTTCATAATCATTATTTTATTCAAGAATTTAACTTTTCCAAATTGAGGATCGTTTCAAGATTATATTTTTGGAGTAATTTTCCATAACATATACATAACAAAACCATACAGATATATTTTTGACACTTATAAAGTGTTCCGGATTTCCCAACTCTAAAACAATTAAAATAATACATAGTCTGTTTAAATATTTTTTATCGAATTTCTACATGAAATCTTAATACCAATTAATATCCATTTTTTATTGTAAAAAACATGAAAAAACATGTTATGAAAATAAAATTCATATTAAGTGACATAAAAAGTAAGATATTGTTATTCCATTAATAAGGATTAAAAATCATGAACAAAATATTTCTTGAAAGCAATATTTTTTACCAAAAAAATTAGGAATATAAATTTTTAATAGCTATCATATAATTTAAAATTAAAAAATGTTTCCAATTAAAAATCACCAGCAATATATAATATTAATGTAGGTACATTGGGAAATCATCACCTTGAACCCTTACAAAACCCAATCAAATTGGAATAACCACACAACCAGCTTTCAGTAAATTTTTTTGGAGAATATAATAATTACAGAATGCATTAGATAGATATCCATGTACACACATTATATATATTTTTCATAAAGAAAAATCAAAAATAAAACATTTCCATTACGAAAAAACTCTTTTAGAATAAAATGAAAAGCACTATTATGTATTAAAAAAATATTTTCATTCAAAAAATACCATTTTTAATAAAAAAAATAAAACTCTGTTATGAAGAAACAATTTCAGTAAAAAATACCAAAAAAAATTTATTTTTTCCATTTAAGTAAACATAAAATCTTGTATTGGAAGACAAAAATAAAAAAATATACATGGAGGATGGAAACCCCTTGTCACTCCATATGATAATAATAGAATATTACATCTCTAATATCTAAAAAATTTCTACATGATTTTTTTGAACCGATTTGTTTTTTAAATCATTAAATATAATTTAAAATACAAATAAAATGACCATTATAACCCTTTTACATATATATAGATAAATATCTAAAATAAAATCAACAATATTGAAACGGGCGCATTAAATCTTTAACACTTCAAAATATCCCATACCGCTTTGAACATTCGAATCAAAAGAACCATGAAAGAATAACATATAGAAAAACACTATATGAAAAGATAATTGATAAAATATAGATATTTAATTTTATAGTGTCAACATATACACATTATAAATGAATATATGTACATATCATCAAGGAATGTCTCAATGAATGGAGATTGTGATAAAATCACTTAACTGGAATCTCAATCATCTCATGGGTATTTATGTACATAAATAATATAATTATGGTAATTGAATACATGAATGATATTTTTTTTCATATTTATAGTCACATTTATTTCATTAATTTTAATTTATAAACTACTACTTAAAAAATAATGTTTACATTTGGTGTTTTGACCATACTTGGTTTATGAGGAAAAACATACATTGGTTGGTTAAATATGGTCAATGAGAACATTATTCAATCATCTAAAGAATAATTATCAGGAAATAAATATCATATTTATATAACAATATTATTTTTTAATACAATCCTTAATGATGGTTATGGAATATGAACCAACATTACAATCGTGGGGGTGGTAGGTAGTACGTACACATTATTGACATTCCCATTTTTAAATGATCACTTTGGGAAGATATTATTTGACAAATTTCATTCCATAATGAAAATTATATCATAAATTTCATATTATTTAGTAATATATTATTAAATATATAATCCTTTTTATGTAAAAGGAATCACATTGTGTTGTGGAGGCGGTAGGCTACACATCTACGAACGATGTTATAACTATTTCATTACTGTAAAAGGAGTTGATGAAATTGTATTTTTTTTATTTAGGTTATTTTTTAATGAATATCATTTGTATTTTATGTATCTAACATATTTTTTTAACACATATTCAGTACATTTCATATAGGTTGTGAATATATCAGGTCACATAAAGGAGGTGGTAGTCCACACTTCTAAAAATGATGTTATTGAATTTACACAAAAAGGAAATCACAGATGTACATGTCATATAAAAATTAAAGAAGTAAAAATGAAATTATAAAAATTGTACATATCATATAAAAACATTTTTTCCATCATAATTCACAACTAAAAGAGGTGGTAATGGGAAAATGACTAGCATCATTTTGTGAGGCGGTAGTTCTCTATAAACCTAAACATTAGGTTCATTACCCATTACATAGATGTTTATGTCACTATAGGACTAAAAATTATAGTAAGAAAAAAAATTATATTTTGTGTTATGTTTTTTATATATTGATGTAATAACTATATTTCAAGGGTTGGAAAAAGAAAATAAAACAACTAAAGTGGAAGAAACTTTTACCTCTTCTTTAAGTAACTCAGTTTGGTTTTCACTAAAGGGATTTCATAGACGGATATATTTCGAAAGATAGGATTCTAGGATTATGTAATTTAGATTTAGGACATACATTGAATTATTTGGGTTGATAAAATTTTTCTTTAGAGGTGTGTGGATGTGGGATGGGTGGGTGCGATTTTATAGAGGATGAGGAGTGGCATTTTTTTATAAATTTTTGGAAAGGGAATTCCTCATGAGTGTTTCTATAAAAAGTGGCTCCCATAATGATAAAATTTATATTAAAGGGAGGATAGGGTCAAAATATGTTCATTAAATTTCATTTGGACATTTTTATAGGTTATCTTGGCTCTTTGGTCTAAGGTTTAGTCACACAATAAGCCAATTTTCCTCCAAAACGTCGAAAGTGAATTTTATTACATTCACTAAATTTGTTGTAAATTTTTTCCCTTATTATAAATTATAAATTATTATAATTACAATTATGGAATCCATTTTTCCATGTTATATTCATATAAGTTCCAAATGTATACCCACTTTTTAAATAAAATGTTTTATTACTCACTTTTCATTAAAAAAATTAATCTTCATAAAAAAATACCAGCAAATAAACCTAACATAATTTTTATCTTTCTACATAATTAAATATTTTTTATTTTTAATATAACTTTTAAAAAACTTTCAAAAAATATATTTAAATTGTGTTATCCATTATATGAAGGTAAACCTACCTTTTAAATAATATAATTATTTCTATGCTCAAAATGGATTTATTTCTATTTTAAGCCTATAAATTTTTTTGGATGAATTTAAAAAAATTTAGAACACACTTTTAAATCATAATATAGTAAATCATACTCATTCAAATCGAAAAAAATAAATATTAAATCTCTAACACTTAAATTATTAATATTAATAGTATATTATTTTTTGGTATAACTTAATGTTGCTTGCAATGTAACATTTCAATGAAACTCAATGTTGTGTGTATGGTAGGATATCCGAGATAACATCCAATTTATGGTAAAATTAATATTTAAATCATAATTAGTAATAATTATGAAAAATACTTATTAAATCATTACCTAATATGTTATATCCATCCCCCTTTTATAAATTTCATCACACAAATTTATTTACTTTTCATATAAGTGGGGATATTTTTACATGATAGATTTTTTATATTCCCATTTATCTTAATAAACCATATAATATATCAATAAAATACTAACCTGATGAATATCATTATTCCAAAATTCTTTCACTCTATGGTCAATAAACTGACGTTCTTTTTTCCTCAAAATAAAGATTTTCTTCCACCCAGACTACTTCTTAGCTCAAAACATAATAAGAATATGGTACATACCTTTTTAACATTGAAACAAGAAATACATTGTATACCTAGGACAAACTTATAGGTAAGGACACATTGTTGAATATTGATCTAACACTTTCTAGGATATCATATGGTCTAATGAACCATAGACCCAGATTACCATTATTAACATAACACATAAATCTATTCCGTGGAGATACTTTTAAAATAATATGATCACCAACATCGAAAAACATTTTTTCCTCTGGTTATCTATATATCCCCTATTTTAAATCTAAAATTCCCCCATGTTTTCTCAATCATTTGAAATTTCTATTCCATTTTCACTATTAAATCTAGTCCAATAAATATCCTTTCTCTAACAACATCCCAAAATGATGATGTTTGACACCGTAATCTATATAATTCCTCAAATGGTTCTATCTTAATACTATAATGAAAATTGCTATTATAAGTAAACTCAACCAAATAATGATGTTGATCATAACTCCCCTGATAATCCATTTATAAAGATATAATCAGGTCCTACCAGTTCTAAATCATCTAATCAATATTACAATCAAATTGAGGATAAAAAATGCCTTGAAATTTAGTTTAGTACCAACAAATTTTTAAGTCCTTTCCCAAAATTGGATATAAACTGAGGATCAAAATCTTTTATAAGAAATAGAAAAACTCAATGTATTCTGATATTCCCTTTTTTTATATAGTCTATAAATTTTATCTAAATACATTTCATCTAAAATGTGAAAAAAATTATTGATTTAGTTTATTGATCAACAATAACCCAAATCAAATTATGACCCTGAGAATTACTTTGAAATACTACCATAAAACACATTTATATATTCCCTTATTTCCACTCCAACACTGGATAGGGTTGAAATATCCCATTCAGTAACTATCACTCTACTTTAACCTGGTGAATACTAAAACACTTCATGGTAAATTAATATCTCATTTCATTCCATCCGACCATTAATACTCTTGAATGGATTTATAAATATTTATGTTTATTAGATGAATAGAACATGGAAATCTATGAAATTTTGTCAAAAATTCATTTCTCGTTGGTAAAAAAATTAAAAGATTTTCTTTTTCCATGTTTTAGAAAACATTCTTCATCAATATTACTATATGGAAACATACTATTCTTAATTGAATCAACCTTTTCCTACAAAGGTTATTCCACCTTCATAGACCAATTAATTATTTCAAACAATGTCAAATATACATAAACCAAAAATAAAACAATTGATTTCCCTGCATCCACAAATTATATGCCCGAATTCATCAAATCATTAACCAAAGGGTAAGTATACAAACATACCATAATTAATACGGGATTAATTTTTGGACTCTAATCCTCAACCACCTTATTTTATTTTCATAGTTGATAATGAATCAATCAATAAAAATCCGTAATTAGTTTCATCAATATTTTATGTCTCATGATAAATTATTTTCTAGTAAAAATATACTTCAAACATTTTATCGGTATATATTTCAACCATTACTCTATACAAATGATGTCACAAAATTTTAATGATAAAATATATATTGACTCAAAATCATGTGTAGGGTAATTTAAATCATGATTTTTCAATAGATATGAGGCAAAAAAAATTATCTAATCATTATAAATTAAGAGACAACCATATCCTTTCAACAAAGAGAGAATTTAGATTACAAAATCTCCAATTTTGGGTGGAAATGACCAAACTCTAGCATTCACCAATATTATTTTCAGTTAAAAAAAATAAAAATAATATTATTTTACATTGATAATCTTATCTCTATTTTTTCACTTAGTTAGGGGGAATGACAACATAGAAATGTTTTCAACAAACTACCAATTGTAAATTGTTGATTCATTAAAACTATAAATCTTGGTGATATTTTTGGGTATTTTTCATTCTTTAAAAAAAAATTTAGAGGGATCAATAATTATTTCATCTTTATAAAAAATATATCCATGGAATGAAATTTATTGCTACCAAAATTCCAACATGCTAAATTTCTCATATATATTCTTTTATTATGTTTTAAAAAATAGATTCCTTTTAAGATCATTAGGAATTTTAGGAAAACCTAAAATGTTATAAATAAAAGACACCACATAATTATCTAATACCTAATGAAAATTTATATTTATAACATATTTTTATGTCAATAAGTATCCTTATTAAATTCTTTATATCTTAAGTTTGAGAAACCATAGACACGTTTATCAATGAAAATTGTCCTCCTCAAATAATTATTTTCCTAGAGAAAATTTTCTTTCTATACGAAAAGATGTATCCTTACACTTTGTTTTAATTATCTTAGTTTATGTCATCATAGACCATGTATAAATATTTTTTTATTATGCTAGAAATTTTAATCCTTACCTATCTTGAACTCACTAAAATTCAGACTCTAAATTCTCTAAAATTAAAACTCCGAATAATCTGAAATTCAGAATATGAATTCTCTGAAATTCAAATTCGGAATTCTTTGTAATTGAGAATCCAAATTCCATATAATTTAGAATCTAGATTCCTCTAAATTTAGACTCTGAATTACTTATAATTTTGACCCTGATATCGTTATAATTAAGACTCCAAATTCTTTATAATTGAGACTCTTAATTCCTCAAAATGGAGACTCAAAATTCCTCAAAATTCAAACATCAAATTTCTCATAATCTAGACATTGAATTCCTCAAAATCATGAATCTGAATTCCTTTTAATATAAAATCTGAATTCCTCAGAATTCATACTCATAATTCCTTAGAATTTGGACTTTTATATCTAATTTTTCTAAAATCTGATTGATCATATTTGTTAGACTCAAATTTCTAATTTTTCATGATTCCGATTATTCATATTTTTCAAAGATTCTTAATATATTGATTCATGATTTTTGGATCCTTATTGTTTAATCATGGTAATGTCTCCCAGGTTTTTCTTATAAGAAACAATGTCGTACAATATTTTTTTTAACTAACCGTTGGCTGAGTGACACCTTTTAAGATCCCTAAAAAATTCATTGAAAAAATCATCTTTGGAGGAGGATATGACCACATGGATTTTATCCTATAAATTCTAAATCCATTTGATGATTTTGAGACAAACAAATCAAACAATAGATTACATGTTTTAATGTTGTGAAGTGATTTCTAGAGAGAGAGAATCTCATGCCTTGTGCGATCATTGAACACCTTGTTCATCCCTAAAAGAACTTATTCAGCCTAGTATGCCCCTGATTGTTGTTGTGTACAATCCAAGACATCCAGGGATATAAATAAAGCCTTTCGAACTACCTTATTTTTTGAGGATAAAAGAATATAAAGACAGAGGTGATGACTACATTAACGATTAATGTATTGTAGGGATAGCAAGATAGACTCTGATATTATTATCAAGGGCTTACACTGGTGTGTGTAAGATATATGTTTTTCAATTTATAAATCACGGGACCATTATCTTGTTTTTTTGATACACATATCTTTGGGTTAAAATATTTCCTACTTTTTTAGTTTCTTTGTAACAATTTTTTATTTCAACTGTATTTGGCCAAATAAATAAAGAATAACATTCTTATACATTCATGTAATTATACTTACTCTGATAAATAAGAATCTACACACATTAAGGTATAATCATCTCTAGGAAATCATGAATATGTTTTCTTACGTTTAACCTGATTATATTTAGGTTTCTTATAATTGGACCTGGTCCCTTCCAATTAACCCTTTGAGCTTGAACCAAATAGGGTTTGTGAAATTTCCATGATAAACATTGTTAAACATAGATGTCGTTAAGGTTTAAAGATAACCTTATGAATCTATTTTAAACCTATACTTCACCCCTCTTGTAATTAAGAATCTGCATATATATTTCGATCATAACATTGTTATCAGAGCATGGTCATAGAAATAATTATACTTTCATATATGTTTTTTTCTAAAATTTTATTTCTGAACTTTAATAACTCATGTTTTTTTAAATATTTTTATATAAACTTTTTCTACAAATGTTTTTTTATGAAAATTATTTTTCTTATAGAATGACTGGAATGAGAATTGGTTCTACAGATAATCTGAATCATACCATACGACCAATATTTTTTGTTAATGATTATGAATAATGGAGAGACCATATGATGTATTTTGTTATAAACAATAGAGTAGACAAATTTTTCATGCTCACTGGTGATTTAAAAATTCCTTACAAGGAAGTGAGAACATTCATCGACCAAGAGAAACACGAATAACAACTAAACTACAAGGTATACAATACTCGTTTTTGTTCCATGACCAGGAATATATATAGTAATATTTCATCATGTAAAGCTGCCAACTGTATTTTGAGGAAACATGAAGATACAGATTTTGGGACTTCAATTGTGATAGAAACTAGAAGAGAATTTTTTAGATATGAATATTAGGGATTATTATTTCCTTATGGAGAACCTGTTGGTAAAATGCATCAACAATTTATGACCATCATCAATATTATTCTATCTATGGGAGAGAAAGGTCTGGATTATGAAGTATTTATGGACAAGATAATTAATATCATTCCCAATGAGTAAGAATATAAAAGGATAGCTATTGATGAGAATAGGAAATTATCAAACATTCCTCTTGATGAGTTATTTATAACTATTCATCAACTCAAAACAAGAATGATAAGAGATATTGTTTTCAACAAGAAAAAGAATGGTATTGGAAGGGTTGGTTTTACTATCAAATTTAAATCCAAGACTCTTAAAATGTTAAGTATATATAAAGCTATGAAAGCTATTTTTATATCTGAATCAAGGGACAATGATCAGTCTCATAATGACATAACCAATATTTCATGAAGGATGAACAAGATTGAGGGAAATGATGATTTTAAGTATAGATATAAGAATAAAGATAGAAATAAAAAGAAATATTCTGAAGTACTGTATTATGAATGAAAAAGGTTGGACATTGCAAACATCATTATCCTATGATTAAGATAAAATAAAAAAAGGTTAATAATTCTGAAAGGAATAGAAATAGGTACTAAAATATAAAGATCAAAAATTAATGAATGATAATGCTAACTAGAATGCTAGTGGGGGTGACTCTTCAAATGAATACTTAGAATATGAATCATCTATTCATATGAATAAAGGTCCCATAGGCAGATTACCCATATATAACCAATGTATTATAGATAAGGTACACACTCTTGAATCCTTAGTCAAAATGTCATTAATTATAAACAAAAAACAATGAAGAATATTATGAATCTTCAGAGAATTAATCTTCTTCATCAAAAGGTGATATTTTTTACTTTATTTAAATATGTTTCAAGATTTTCAAAATTACCTCATAATGAGAAATTTAAAGTAAAAAATAAGTTAATGAAAAAAATTCTTGATTTTTAGTGTTAATAAATGCCGAATTAGATCTTTCTAATGGTCTTGATGAGAAAAATATTAATTTTTAAAATATTTCTAAAAACCTTAAAGAAGTTAATTATGAGAAGGATAAAATTTCTAAGGATCTTGTAAATGTTATTTATAATGAAAATGTTTTTGAGACTAAATAAACCTCTATGACTAATGACTATGAGGATACAAATTTATTCATCAGACTAAAATCTGAAATGTTTTACTTAATTTTTTTATCAAATTTTAATTCTATAAAGAATTAATTTGATAAAATTAATTGACAAATAAAACTTCCTAGGAATATTTATGGATGTGGTTGTGGTAACCCAAAACCAGTTTATAGCCACAATTATTTTAGTTCCCAAAATTTTATTTTTTGCACAATGAATGAATACAGTGGGCATTGGGATAAAAAATATTCTTCAAATAAAACTAAATCCTTAGGTTTTCATAAAGCATAATTTTTGATGAAAATTTGGATACCAAAAATTTAACTTTCTAAAATTTCATGATTCAAACAAGTTTGGATTCTGAATGTATAACATTTTTATTTTTAAGAATATAAAGGACGTACCTACAATAATACATGTCACATAGATAGTGGATGTTCCCAACACATTACTGGTAAAAAAAATTGGAAAATATAATCAAGAATAAAGGAGAAAAAGTGACATTCAAATATAATGATCAAAGCGAAATTGTTTGTTTAGGTAACATGCTCTTTTTGAAAAAAAAAATAATTTCAAATTTTGTCTTTGTTAATGTTCTTAAGCACAACTTTATAAGCATAATATAATTATGTGATTAAGGTTACCTTCTGAATTTTAGGAATGATAAATGTTTAGCACACAATTACAAGGAAGATATTAGTGTTTCTACCCAAATTCATGAGAATGCTTATACACTAGACATAAAAGACCATTTTAGGCAAGATATACCTTGGCTTACTATAATGGAAGATCAATCTTGGTTATGGAATAAAAGACTTGGACATTGTAACCTTATGAAACTATGAAAACTCTCAATGAAAAGTATTTTTATGGATATATTGGAGTGTAGATTTTATTTTTCAAAGTTTTTGATTCTTGTCAACTTGTCAAGAAACATAAGTTAACATTAACGTCAATTGGTGAAGTCTCAACTCACGATGCATTAAAGCTAGTGTATATGTATCTTTTTGGCCCAAAAAATATTGGAAGTATTACAGGAAAATACAATGTATTTTTTTAATTGATGAGTACACCATATTTACATGGTTATTTTTTATTGCAATGAAATTAGAACACTTTTATTATTTTTGAAAAACAATTCAGATAAATTTAAAAATGAGAAAAATCATCCATTGATAACTATTCTGAGTGTTCATGGGGGAGAATTTCAAATTCCAAAATTTGGAACATTTTCTATTAAGAAAGGTATTACACATAACTTCTCAACTCTAATAACTTTTTAACCAAATGGTGTTGTTGAAAGAAGAAATAAAATTCTTCAAGAGATAAATAGAGCCATGTTGATTTTTAATTAGACCTTTTCTTAATAAAACACCTTATGAACTACAAGCTTATAGAAAACCTAGAAATTCTTACATCAAAGTATTTGGATGGAAAATACTATTCTTTAATACTAACCATAACTTACATAAATTCTTACCCAAATATGATAATGGAATTTTCGTATGCTATTCCACTACTTATAAGGCTTATAGATTTTTTTTAAAAAAATCATTGTAGAAGAAACCATATACATTAAATTAGACAAAATTAAACATATTGTTTTCAAACAACACCAACCTACATCGTCAGATGTGTTTTTAAAAACTAATTATAAAACTTTGATAGACGATTCTTATATCACATAAAATACTATAGATGATAACTTTGATGCATTTACCCATGAGGATTTCATACCTTATATTGATGAATAGGTTTTACAAAACCAGAATTAGTTGTATTTTAAGAAACATCCCAGTGATTGTGTCATTGGTAATGTAAATAAACTTGCAAGGACTAGATTTTTATTAAGAAATAAAGTAGAACACATACAAATCTTTCCCAATTAGAGCATAAAAGTATATATGAAGCTTTTGGTGATGATGATTGGATTAAATCCAAGAAATATGAACTAAATGAATTCAAAATGAAAAATGTTTGGACCTCAGTTTAAATAACTATGGAAACTTTAGTAATTGGAGTAAAATTGTTATTCTGAAATAAATGTGATGAAAATGGAATCATTGTTAGAAATAAAGAATGATTATTTGTTAAATGATATACTCAATAAGAAGGAATAGATTATCATCATCATCATCATCATATATTATTTAAGGACACCATACAACACAAAAAAAAGAAACCAAATAAAACAAACAAGCAAAACGTGGAATATAGAGGTATGAAATGGTGGATCCCTAGAGCATCCCCTTCGACCAGGTTCTCCCCTTCTGAAAATAGTAAGACAATATCTGGAGAGCAAAGGGTGTCCACCCCATGAATTGAAAATGAGGCAAGAAAGTCGGAGACCTTGTTCCCCTCATTCCACGTATGGAGAATGTTAGTGTTTTCATACAAGAGACTGAGAAATTTCCAATTGATGTTGGATATGGACCATGGGATGGGGAACTTACCTAACAGAGAGTTGTAGAGAATGAGGGAGTCAGTTTACACTGCACTACATGTGAGTTTCTTCTGCCTAGAAAGTTGGAGACCAGAGAGTATCGCATAGGCTTCAGCTTGTAGAGAATGACTCATTCCATATCAGCCAGCAAAAGCATCCATAAATACCCCATTCTTATCGCATATAACACCACCCCCAGACATGGTTCCCATAGTGCACGAGCCATCAGTTTTCGGTTTAGGGCCTAAAGGATGCGGGTGACATCTAACCCACATCCCCTACTTGCCCCCACCGATGAAGGTTGCTGATTGAATATAGTTTGAGAAAGGCCTCATGGTAGGGGAATCCCTCCAGCCTTTTCCAAGACAAACCATATCCAGCAGCAATCACTTAACCCTTGTAACCATCGCCCACTGGGAAGATGTGGCCCCTTCGAAAATCGCTTTGTTCTGAGCCATCCAAATGCACCAACATCCCGCCTCTAGGACCATTGCACAAGCATTCCACTCCTCCCCTTGGAAACCTCCACCATGAAACCATATCTCAAGGAAGGGAGACTCCCTCTGCTCCGTGGAAGCCCAACCTGTGAAACCCCTGTGGGCCAACCACACTGCATTGGCCCAATCTCCCATAAAGAACAGGTGCGGCATGGTTTTCTCCCGATGCGTTCTGCAGCAGGAGAAACTTGACGACATCTTAATTACCATCCATTTTACATTATTGTCAGTTGAAATAGCACTGTTCCTAATACTCCAAACTAGAAAATTATATATAGCATTGATTTCTTTGAGCCAGAGAGTTCCCCCCCCCCAATGAATCAGTTTGGTCTGGGGAGTAAAGTGTGCTTTTCATAACAGATATGATCAAGAGGATGTTTATTTAGAAATACCTCCTAGTTTTGAAGTCACAAAACATCATGAACATGTTTTTAAACATACCAATTCTTTATATAGAATTAAAAAAGCACCTGGATCCTTGTCTGATAGACATTCATGATTTTTTTACAAAACAATTATGTTAAGGGAACTATTGATCCCAATCTTTTTTAAAATATGGATATGAAAAATGTTTTGGATATTAAAATTTATGTTGATGAATTTATATTTGGATCAAGTCAGCAATCATTTACAGATTCATTTGCGAATCTCATGAAATTTGAGTTTGAAATGAGTATAATGGTTGAGTTAACAATTTTCCTTGGTTTTCAAATTTCTCAAAAACCAGAAGGAACTTATATATCTCAACATAAGTTAATTAATTATCTTCTTAATAAGTATGGATATGAAAACAATAAAAGAATAACTATTCAAATATGTACCTCTAATTATATCAATCTTGATGAAGTTGAGAAACTAGTAGTTAAATAATCTATAGAGGTATGATAGGAATTTTATAATACTTAATAGATAGTCGTCCAGACTTAATGTTTTTGGTATGCTTATGTGTAAGGTATCAATATAATCCAATGTAATCTCATTTAAAAGAAGTGAAAAAAATCACTATTTAAAGGGAACCATGGATTTAGGACTTTTTTGTTATTATGGAAAAGATACTGTTTTAAAAGCTTTTTCAGATGTTGATTTTTGTGGATGTGGAATGCATTGAAAAAATACTTCCATACATTTCTATTTCTTAGGAGATTAATTATTTTCTTGGTTATGTAAGAAGCAACACTCATTAGTACTTTCCAGTATAGATACTGAATATATAGAAGCTGGATGTTGTTGTGCTCAATTATTGTGTATACAAAACATATAGGGCCCCAGCCTTAAACATTACTAAATCTTGAGTTATTTCAAGAATACAGATTAAGAATAATTTAAGGTTTATAGTTTTAGAAAATTAGATAATAACTCATGCATTAAATTCTACATTTAAACAAGGTGGTTACATCAAAGACAGTATTCATTTTTTCTATCAAAGGGAACATATTTAAAATAAAACATGGATTCTTTCTTGACACTTCCTCAACACTATCATCACATCATGTACCTTTCCCTTGACCTGTTAAAAACATTTCAACAACTTGGGATGAGCATAAAAATCTTAGAAAGGGATATAAAAGTAAGAAAAGTAAAAAATTGTCTATGTATACATAATAATCAATGAATTCATACTTTATTCATAAAATATAAGAACTTTAACATACCTCTTGAAATAATAAGTTTTATTAATAACTCATAAAAAACATAAGACATAAAGGTAACTTGAGGCATTCATAACATTCTTATGTAGGGAGTAACCATCATGGTTACGTTTGGAATATCCATTATAGTATATTCCCTAAATCTCTTCGAAAAAAACCTTAGCATTTAACCCCGACGCATTACCCAATGCATTGGAGATCTATCTCGGGCTCACCGGCCATTAGTTTATCACGGAACTACCCGTCTTCATAAAAAATCCCCATGAACCATAACATAATAGTATCACATAAAACATGCGTAAAGGAAACATAAAATTTCCACATTTCAATCACAAGATATCAAAAACACATTGATACAATAAAAAAATTATCAAAACAATTTTCAATACCAAAATAAAAGAAAATTATAACCTTGTATTTATTTTTCATTTTAAAAAAGTTATGGGTTGAAGAGGAAGCCAAAACTCAAATAATGGTCACGACGACAGAGAAGTCATTGTCGCCGCATACGTAAGACCAAAACATTCCCTTTTGTCATTTAGTAAAACTCTTTGTGTAAAAAGATACATTTTGAATTAAAAGTCAAAATCTTTTATTATAAAACTTTTAAAAGAAGGTTGTATATAAATTGAAGTATGCCTCAATGAACGGAGATTAAGACGAAGTCCCTTACCTCAAGTCCGACTTATCTTGTTCATTTCTTTATATTCTAGAATAATAGAAATTTTTCAATTTATAATTTCTCAAGGAATTCATTTAAAATTCATTATTCAATTCATATCACATATTATCATGTTATAATAATTAGTTAATTATGTGTGTTCATATCATACGTTTTGACGATGTTCGGTGTATGAGTCAAAAATAAACTTCTTTGAAAATAATTTCCCATGTAGTTATAAGTAAATCATAACAATAATGATATTAATGATTTAAATATCATGTATATCCAGTATATATTCATTTTATACTATTTCATTATATTTGGAGATAAAAAATGAAATGCACCGTTCATGGAGACAGTAGGTCGTACTTATGCATGAACACTACTTTCATTTCTTTGTCATATCAAAAGAATAATAACTAAATGAGAAATATATATATATTATAATTATATTATAAAATATATGTTATATAAGTAACATAAGTTTATTAATTAATTTTTTTTAAATTCCATGTTTGGTATGAATGACTCACATCACTTGAGGGGGCGGTAGTCCACACTTCCTCAGATGAAATTATCGCATTTTTACAACATGTAAAGAATAAATATATGTTTTAAATATAAAAAACAGAATCATAGAGAGAGAATTAATATATTATATATCATATAAAAATATAGTGACATCATAATGGCTTCCATGAAAGGAGTTAAAACTAGATTGAACAATCATCATTTTGTGAGGCAGTAATTCGCCATCCACAAAAACAGTATGTTCTTTAACCATTTAACGGTGGTGTACATAAGTTTAAATAATATAATTCTCATAAAAAAATACTAGTATATTTAATATACTATTTTTGATACAAAATAAAGGAATAAAAAGGTTTAGGGGTTTGGAGAAGCAAAATAAAACAAAAGAACATAAGAGAAGACATTACCTTTAAATCTAGTAACTCCCCTTGGTTTGAACCAAAAGAGTTTCTTGAAGAGATTTCTGCCTAAGGTAAGACATCTATGATGAATATAGGGATATTTGGAGCTTATTTTAGTAGATTTTGGTTGATCCAAAGGGCTTGAAAAGTGTGATAGATGGGTAGAAAGTGGGGTCTTTTTATAAGGGAGAGGAGGGGTTCTTTTGGAAATCTTGAAACTATTATCTTATTATAAAATTAAATTCGGTTTCTAAAGCTCAAAAAATCACTAAAGTTGAGGATAAGGAGGCCTATGTTCGAAATAAAATCTTCCAATATGTATTGGACAAGTTTTGTATATTATTTTAAACATTATCTTCTTATTTATTTAATTTATTCATTAATGACGTAAACACTGCATCATCATTGTGTCATAACTAATTTTATTTATATGATGTATAAAAAATATATTAAAATTACCATGTTGTATGAAATATTTTTATCTTTCTAATGAATATTTATAGTAATAATGATAACTAGTATAACCCCTTGTAAAAATTGTTTTAATAAAATAAAACATGTTTGTGATATTTTTATTTTTACTTGAAATTAAAGGTATTAATGTCATTATCTTACCAAAGTGGCTCAATGGGGACCCAGAAATTAACCAATTTATTTTATTGGTCTGGCACGACTCATCCAATAAAGGTTTTACATGTTTCATGGTATTTTTATATTTTTATAATATTTTTTTACCTTAAATTACCCTAATTACCTCTAATCGTGGTTAATAAAACTCAAAAGTTACTATGGGAAAAAAATTATTTTCATCCCATTGAACAAAATTTTAGTTTCAAATGACAACCATGTATGTATGATTTTTGATATTAAATTCACAGAAGCGGTGAAATTTCATTTAAGAAAAAAATCTGTTTTTTTACTACAACTTAGTGGTTTCCCTATTCATCAAAAATTAATGTTTTTCAGAACAACACCAAAGAATCACCCTAAGAAATATTTGATATTACAAATTCAAAAATTATGTTAATTTTACCAAATTAAAAACATCTAAGGTGCATTAAATAATTTTTTAATTAATTCTCGCTGTCAAAACAAATAACGTGTTTTTACGAAACAATATCTATCAAAAAATCAACAATTGTTTATGTCCAAATTCAAAAATAAATTAATACTAATGACCACCTTTGGATTAAATGGTAAAAATATATTCTAATTACTCTTTAAATTCATTTAAATAGATAATATAACCATATAATTAAATTAGATGAAAAAGCAGTTTTGAAGTAAACTGTAGTATTTTCCACTATTCATTAAAAATGAACATTGATAGAAAAATACCAAACATTTATCCAAAGTAAATTTCAATGTCCAAATTATATAGGATAAGTTTATTTTGACAAATATAGCTTATAAAATTATCAATAGTTATATTTAAAAATGGAATGTCATCAAAAGGCATTAAAACAATCTTTTAAAAATATTAGTGTATTTTATGTTTATGATTGGATTTATTCTCATTTTAAGCCTCTAAAACACTATATAATTCATAAATATACATATATATGAAAATATATTACTCTTTCCTTACTTGGTATGTTACATCCTTCCACACTTTAGAAAATTTCTTCCCCACAATTTATTTACTTATCAAATAAGTGGGGGTGTTTATCATTCATTGCATTTTTAGATTCTCATGTTGCCTCTTCAATCATGTGGTTTTTCCACAAAACCTTTACTTGATGAATCACCTTATTCCCCAACACTTTCTCCCTGTGTTCAAGAATCTGCACCATTTTTTCCTCATAATATAGATTCTCTTCCAGCTGAACTACCTCTGGACTCAAAACATGAGATGGATTTTGAATGTACTTACTTAACATTGAAACATGAAAAACATTGTGTACCTGAGAAAAATTATGAGGTAAATCCACTCAGTATGAAACCGATCCCACTCACTTCAGAATTTCATTTGGTCCAATGAACCTTTGACTCAGCTTTCCTTTCTTACCAAATCGCATTACACTTTTCCATGGTGAAACTTTGAGGAAGACATGATCACCTACCTCGAAAGAGAGATCCTTCCTCCTATTGTCCGCATAACTTTTCTGCCTTCTCTGAGATGTTCTCATGTGTTTCTGTATAAGCTAAAATATTTCTACCAACTTTTCTTCTAATTCAGGTCCCATCAACTTCCTCCCACCCACATCATCCCAAAAAGCTAGAGTTCAACACTGCTTCCCATATAATGCCTCAAATGTGGCCATCTGTATACTGGAATGAAAACAATTCTTATAATAAAACTTATCCAATGAAATATGTTTGTCACAAATTTTCTGATAATCCATCGAACAAGCACATAGCATATCCTCCAATGTCTGAATTGTTTGTTCTGAATTCCCGTCTGATCGAGTATGAAAAGCTCTACTAAAATTTAATTCAGTACCCAACAACTTCTGAAGGCCTTTCCAAAAGTTGGAAGTAAACCAGGGATCACGATCAGATAAAATGGATAGGGGAAATCTATGTAACTAGAGTATCTCTTTAATATACAAACATCAAATTTTATCTAGGGAAAAAGTATCTCATATAGTAAAGAAATGAGAAGATTTAGTCAAGTGATCAACAATATCCCAGATTCCATTATTACCTCAAAGTTTCTTCAACAATCCCACAATGAAGTCCATGGATATATTCTACCATTTCCCCTCTGAAACTAGTAAAGGAAAAAGCATCCCTTTCAGTAATGGCCACTCTTTTTTAACCTATTGACAAGTCAAACACTTCATAGTAAAATCTGCAATATCGCTTTTCATTCCTTCCCACCAGTAATACTCGCAACGATCTCTATACATCTTAGTACTGCCAGGATGAATTGAAAACGGAGAACTATGAGCTTTACATAACAACTCTCTTTTCAACTGTGAATCACAAGGAAAACACAATCTCTTTCCAAATCTCAAAAACCAATCATTACCAATGTTGAATTCAGGTAACATACCCTTATGAACCAATTATACATTTTTCTACAACTCACTGTCTTGCTTCTATGTTTGCATGATTCTATCTGATAGAGAATATTTCACTGATAACTGAAACAAAATATAATAATTTCCTGCACCAACAACTTCCAAGCCAAAATTCATCAAATCCTTAACCAATGGTTCAAGTTCCAAATGTAACATTGTTAATGAAGCATTACTTTTTCGACCCAAAGAATCTACAACATAATTTTCTTTTCCTAGGTGGTAGTGAATCCTACAATAATAATCCTTGATTAATTCGAGCCATCTCCTCTGTCTCATATACAATTTTTTATAAGTGAATATATACATTAAACTTTTGCGATCAATATATATTTCACACTTTACACCATACAAATGATGCCTCCAAATTTTTAAAGAGAAAACCACAGCAGCTAATTCCAAATCATGCATAGGGTAATTTACCTCATGAGTCTTCAACTGACATGAAGCATAAGCAATTACCTGATTATTTTGCATTAGGACGCCATCAATTCCTTTTAATGAAGCATCACTGTAGATAACATACTCATTATTCTTGGAACGTAGTGCCAAAACTGGAGCATTCACCAATATTCTTTTCAATTCCTAAAAACAATCATCAAATTATTTTGTCTAAAAAAACATAACACCCTTCCGAGTTAGCTTAGTCAATGGGATGGACAACCATGAAATTTTTTTTACAAACCTTTAGTAATATCCTTCCAAACCATGAAAACTATGAATCATGGTGACATTTGTGGGTATTTTCCATTCTTTAAAAACATTTGTTTTTTAATGATCAATAGTAATTCCATCTTTAGAAACAAAGTGACCAAGGAAAGAAATTTTTTTCAACCAATATTCACACTGAATTTCCCATACAATTTATTTTCTTGTAAGGTTTTAATAATAACCATTATATGAATTTCATGCCACTCTATAGTTTTAGAAAACACCAAAATAACATCAATGAAAACAACCACAAATGTATCCATGAACTCATTGAAAATTTTGTTCATATCGTCCATGAATACCGCAGGTTCACTGGTTAACCCAAAAGTCATTACTAAAAATTCATAATGGCCATATCTTGTACGAAACATAGTCTTCAGAATATCTGCTTCCTTTACCTTCAACTAATGGTACCCCTATCTAATGTCAATCTTTGAAAAATAGTGAGCTCCCTAGAGCTGATCAAAAAAACCATCGATATGATGCAAAGGATATTTGTTCTTAACAGTGATGTTATTCAAGTCTCTATAATCAATGAAATGTCTCATTTAACCATCTTTATTTTTAACAAATAAGAGAGGAACACCCATGGTGATGTACTAGGCTGAATGAAACCTTTCTCTAATAAATCTTGTAATTGCTCCTTCAACTATAAAAGTTCAATTTGAGCCATTCAATACAGGGGTTTTGAAATTGGATTAGCATTAAGAACTAAGTAAACATTAAATTCAACTACTTGATCTGGTATTATTCCAGGAAACTCATCGGGAAAAAAATCAAGATACTCATTTACCACCGGCACATCATTAATCTGAATGGTTCCTTTGTTTTCAGCAATATGTGCAAGGTAACATTAATTTACATCTTTTATAAGTTTCTCAGCCTCTTGATTTGTTATCAACAGTAAGGGTTCATTCTTGTACACTAACTGGAAGTCTTTCTGAAATGAAACTTCTTTATCTCAACAATCAATCTTATCATAGTAAACAAAGATCCAATCCATAACCAGGATAACATCAAACTCTACTAGAGGTAAATATATAAGGTTTTCAAGTAGGTTCTTTCCATGGATAAGCATAGGAAGATTATTATAAATTATTTTTCCCTCAACATTTCCCCCATGTGTTTTTACCACAAGTTCAGGAGTCATTTCTTGAGATGGTATTCCAAATTTACTAGAAAATTTTTCAGAGATGAAAATATGTGTAGACCCTGAATCAAACAACACATTGGCATATTCTAAAAAAACAAACAATGTACCTGATAACACTTCATTTGATGGCCCAAAATCTGCTGAAGTACTTTCAAAGGTTTTCACCACACCCTTTTACTTGTAGTTTGACTTCTTCCCATCATTAGACCTATTTGTCAGACAATCATTTGAAAAATGACCCATCTCATTGCACTTGAAACATTTCACTAACTATAAATCAAATTTGGTTATACTATCACCTTGATCATTTCTAGTGCAATAATGAGCCTTATGTCCCATCTTACCACATTGATAGCACTTTCCAGAATTCAAAAGACATTCCCTAACATGATTTTTACCACATTTATCACAAACTAAAAACATAGTCTTCTTACCGTCAAACCTTTTTGAAGGATTATTCCCTTTCTCCTACCACCTCGGTCTCTTCTTCTGTTGGTTTTCATAGAACACCTGATCATCGAAAAACTCCATTTCCACCTTCTCATCACATCGATCAAGCTTTTCATAACTTTTAAACTCATGAGAAGCTAATGCTCTTCGATATTTTGGCTTTCATCCTGAGTAAAAATGATTGACTTTACTATCAAGGTATCAGATAAAATTTGGAGCATACCTTGCTAATCGAGTGAACCTTTCTTCATAAGAAGCCACCGAGTCATCCTCTTTCCTCAATTCCAAGAATTATTTTTCCATCCTAAGTAAAACAACCTTAGGAAAATATTTCTCTAGAAACATACCTTAGAATTCATCCCAGTCAAGAGCATCAATCTCATAAGCATCCCTGATATTTTTAACCATCGACCACCACTGATCTACTTCACCCTCCAAACGGTAAACAGCAAGACAAACCTTTTTATTTCCTGCACACCCCCATGACATTAAAAATCTTCTCCAGTGCTTTAATCCACCATTTAGCTCACATAGGTTCAAATGATATTCTGAATGATGGGAGATGTTGCCTCATGAAATGTTCCACCACTGACATGTTCCTCTACAGTTGATCTGGCTGATCTCATTCATAGATACCACCATTATTTATCTCTTGAGTCAACTATGCCATTGCTGCAACAAACTGTTTAGTTCCAATTCTAACTATCTCAGGTTGCTAATTTGGAACTTCATTTCCTTCTGTTTTCCATCATAGAACTGATTCCATGTTTTGTCTACAGAAATCCATTCTGAACATACAAGTCTTAGATGAAGCAACATGGTAATCTTAAAATTCTATATCATTTTCAATTTTACCATAAAAAAAGTATTGTTGGATAATAATTTAATAGAATTCCAACTCCTAATGTTCTATAAAGCAACCTCTGATATCAACTATAGGTCCCCAACCCTAAAAATTACTTAATCTTGAGTTATTTCATGGATACACTTTCAGTATCTTTTCTGGTTTAGAGTTTTAGGGAATTAAATAGAAAAGCATGCATTACATTCCACATTTAAAAAAACTGGTTACATCAATGATAATATTCATTTTTCCATAAAAGTAAACATGTTTAAAATAAAACATGGATTCTTTCTTAACGCTTCCTCGACACTATCATCATATCATGTACCATTCCCTTGACCTGTGAAAAACATTTCAAAAACATGGGATTAGCAAAAAAATCTTAGTAAGGGATATAAAAGTACAGTAAGTAAACATTAGTCCATGTATACATAAGAATTAATGAAATCATACTTTATTAATATAATATAAGCACTTTAACATACCTCATGAAATCATATGATTTATGAATAACTCATAGTAAACATAATACATAAAGGTAACTTGAGGTATTCATAACATTCTTAAGTAGGGAGTAACCCTTGTGGTTACGTTTGGAATACCCATTACAGTATATTCCCTAAATCTCTTCGGATAAACCTTAGTGTTTATCCCCTTCATGTTACCCAATGCATTAAAGATCTATCTCGGGCTCACCCACCCTTATTTTATCATGTAATCACCCGTCTTCATAAACAATGCCCAAGAACCATAACATAATCGTATCACATAAAACATGCATAAAAGAAACATAACATTTCCACATTTGAATAACAAGATATCAAAAACGTAGTGATACAATAAAAACATTATCAAAACCATTTTCAATACCACAATAATAGAAAATTAAAACTTTTTATTTTCTCATTAAAAAAATGTTATGGCCTGTAGAGGATGCCGAAACTCAAATAATGGTCATGGCGGCGGAGATGTCATTGTCGCCCCATACGTAAGACAAAAACATTACCCTTTTTGTTTAGTAAAATGCTTCATGTAAATAGATTACTTTTTAATTAAAAGATAAAAGGATTTATTATAAAACTAATAAAAGAAGGTCGTATATAAATTGAAGTCGGCCTCAATGAAAGGAGATTGAGGCGAAGTCCCTTACCTCAAATCCGACTTGTCTTGTTCATTTATTTATATTACTGAATAATAAATGTTGATCAATATATAATTTATTAAGGACTTCCTTTACAGTTTATTATTAAATTCATATCACATATTATCATGTTAAAATATTTAGTTAATTATGTGAGTTCATATCATACGTTTTGATGATGTTCGGTATATTAGTCAAAAACTAACCTGTTTTAAAAGAATTGCCCATGTTGTTATAAGTACATCATCTACAGAATGGTATTAATGATTTAAATATCATGTATATCACGTATATATTCATTTTATTATATTACATAACATTTGGAGATAAAAAATGAAATGCACCATTCATGGAGATGGTAGGCCCTACGTACGCATTAACGCTACATTCATTTATTTGTCATATAAAATAAATTAAAAGTAAATGAGATATATATATATATATAATATAATTACAGTATAATATATGTGTTATATAGGTAACATAAGTTCATTAATTTCATTCTTTATAAATTCCATGTTTGGCATGAACGAGTCACATCATTTGAGGGGGCAGTAGTCCACACTTCCTTAAATGAAATTATCGCATTTTCACAACATGTAATGCATAAAGGTGTGTTTTAAATATGAAATATAGGAGCATAGAGAAGGAATAAATCTATTATATATCATATATAAATACAGTTGCATCATAATGACTACCATGAAAGGTGTTATAATAATATTGAACAATCATTGTTTCGTTAGGCAGTAATTCACCATCCACAAAAACTGTATGTTCTTTTACCATCAGATGGAGGTGTGTGTAATTATAAATAAAATCCTTCTAATAAAAACATCCTACTATATTTTTTATACTGGCATTGTTACAAAATAAAGTAATAAAAATGTTTTATTGGTTGGAGAAGCAAAATAAAATAGAAGAACATTAGAGAAGACATTACCTTTACATCGAGTAACTCCCCTTGGTTTGAACCAAAGGGGTTTCTTGAAGAGCTTTCTGCCTAAGGTAAGGATTCTAGGATGAAGATAGGGATATTGGGAGCTTATTTGATTAGAGTTTTTATGAGTCAAATGTCTTGATAAGTGTTAGAGATGGGTAGGATGTGTGTTTTTTTTATAAGGGAGAGGAGGGATCTTTTAGAAATCGTGAATCTATTATTTTATTATAAAATGACATTAAATTTATAAAGCTCTAAAAATAATTATAGTAGAGGATAAGGTGGCCTATGTTCGAAATAAAATCATCCAATAGGTATTGGACAATTTTTGGATAATGTTTTAAACATTATCTTCTTATTTATTTAATTCATTCATTAATGACGTAAACACTGCATCATCATTGTGTCATAAATAATTTTATTTATTTGGGGTCAAAAAATTATAATGAAATTACCATGTTATATGAAATATTTTTAGATTTATAATGAATATTTATTGTCTAAAATATAACTTGTATAACCCCTTGAAAATTTTTTTTTAGTCAAATAAGACATGTTTGTGATATTTTAATTTTTTACTTTAAATAAAAGGTATTAATGTCATTATCTTACCCATGTGGCTCCATGGTGACCCAAAAAATTTCCCATGGATTCTCTTGGTCATAAATGATTTATTAAAAAAGGTTAGTACATGTGTAAAGGTATTTTTATATTTTTATAATATTATTTTTACCATAAATTACCCAAATTACCTTTAATCGCGGTGAATAATACTCAAAAGTTACTATTCACAAAAAATTATTTTCATACCATTGAACCAAATTTTACTTCCTAATGACAACCATGTATGTAGGATTTTTGAAATTAAATTCACAGAAGTGGTAAAATTTCATTTAAATGAAATATCAGTTTTTTTAACAACCACTTAGTGGTTTCACTATTCATCAAAAACTGATGTTTGTTAGAACAATACCAAACATTCACCCTCAGATATATTTGATATTTGAAATTCAAAAATGATGTTAATTTTACGAGGTTAAAAACATATAATTTTCATTAATTAATTTTATAATTAATTCCCGAAGTCAAAACAAATAACTTGTTTTTAAGAAACAATACCTATCAAAAGATCGACAATTGTTTATGACCAAATTCAAAGTTAAATTAATTCTAATGACCAATATTGGATTAAATGATAAAAATATATTCTAATTAATCTTTAAAACCAATTAAATATATAATATAACCATAAAATTAAATTATATGAAAAAGTAGTTTTGAAGTAAACTGCAGTATTTTCCACTATTCATTAAATAATGAAGAGTGTCAGAAAAATACCAAAAATTTATCCAAAGTAAATTTCAATGTCCCAACTCTAATGAATAAGATTATTTTGACAAATAGATCTTATGAAATTATCAATAGTTATATTTAAAAATATTTTTCCATCAAAAGGCAGTAAAACAATCTTTTAAAAATATTAGTGTATTCTATTCTTAAGATTGGATTTATTCTCATTTTAAGCCTCTAAAACACTATCTAAATCATAAATAGACATTTAATGAAAATATATTACTCATTACTTACTTGGGATGTTACAAAACACAGTCACATACTCTAACATTATTTTTACCAAAACAAATATATTATATGATAATTGAAGATCCATTTCCCTATAAAAAATTCTACACATCACTCTATTCCAAAACACATAGATATTAGGAAACACTATCTTGAATATCACTCACTTAAAGGAGATATAATTATCCAATTTATCCAAACTCATGAACAACTACCTGACATTTTTACAAAATCATTACCATCAGAGAGATTCAAATATATTAAAAAAATGTTAAGAATGATAACAATAAATTAATATTAATTTTTAACATTTTTTTAAATGAATATTTTTACATTAAGAAAATTACTTTAATAAGGGGTGTATATTTTATAATTATTTAAAATTTTGTTTGACTATTATTTTTCCGAACAAATATTGTTTTCATTAATAATGTTTTTTGAAACCTAGATTTTCCCCATTAATAATTTTTTTCATAACTGAAATCTTTTTTATTCCCTAATAAAATTTCCGAAATCTATGTTATTTTAGATGAACCATATAGATAATTGAAAACAAGTTCTAATCAATCTGAAAGGTATGTTTCCTTACATAAATCCTCATATATTTTACTTTTTGGGAAACCTTATCTGTAACCAAGATGAATAATCATGATCTGATTTATCCAAATATTCTCAATGAATATTATGATTCCATAATTTTTTATAAATAAGAAGGTAGAGAATGTTTTTCCTTTAAGTGCTATGGAAATAACTATTCATTATCCTTCAACATGGGGGAAAATATTCTCTGTATTCCTTATGAAGGGGAAGAAATATTTTTCTCTCACATGCTCCTAGATAATGAAGGATGTTTTGAGAAGGTAAAATAAATTGAGTTCCTTGGACTCACGGGAGTTAAGTCAACCAAGATCAATCACCTTATAACCAAAAATCATTTTTTAGATTTGTAGATGCATGGATTTCACATTTTCATAAAAAGAGATAAGGATTCCCTCAAGAAGTGTGATATTTTTATGATGGATTTCCCAGTGAATCTGAGAATGGTAAACCTTATCACGTATACTCTCCTTAACATAAAAAATTTCTCGAATGGAACCTTATGTACCATATTGTCATTTATCCAGAGATCTATTCCAAATTTATTTTTATTTGTATAGAATTTATCAAAATTCCTTTCATTTCAAAAATGATAACCTTTGAGATTATGTTGTTCAACGATGAAATTATGAGTTGGATGAATGCTGATTTCAGTATTATATAAGGGTAGTTTTATGATCTTTATGAAAGTGAAATCTATGCTTTGAACAAGAAAGGGGAATTTTTTGAAAATTTCTACACAAAAAAACTCACAAGAAGAGAAACCAGAATGAACCAGAATTAAAAGAAAAATCTCCCATTCTAGAAACCATGTATACTCCACCCATGAAAAAAGAAAAATACCTTTTTTATGAAGTGGTAGAAAAGTTGATAGAGAATTAGAAGAAGTATAATAAAGGAGATAAAAAGTTTGGTCTAGACCCTGCTAAGGCTAATACCGTGAAAACTCAGACAATAGAATAGATTGAGAAGTAAGGTAAACAGAAAAAGATGAAGAAGAAGTTTTCAGAAGCTAGAATTCTCTATGCCTTTATTTGATATATAGGGACGGAATATAAACTAATATAGGTAGATGAATCATTCTTGAAAGAATCAATTCAAATTGAAACTCTGTGAAAGTAATTTTCAATTCTAGAACCCATTGTGGAAGAAGATGTTTTTCAATAAGAACAAGAAGAGGAATAAGAGGAGGAAAGTAATGATATTACTAATCATGTGGAGGAATATCATGAGAATGATATTCAATAAAAAATGTTGTTGATTATAACTTCCCATGTTGAATCAGCCTAATAAATTTTAGAAGGAAAATATGAAGATGCACATGATGAGGTTGATAAACCCATTGATGATGACAGTTTAAATCATGATTTTATTCATCTTTAAGATGTTAAGGAAGGTTTTGAGAGCTATAAAGTTGATGATGATAAGATAATAAACGTCTATGATAGTGAGAATGAGTTTCTGAGTTCTGCGAATGATATTTCTAAAGTTGAGAAAGGAAAATAGGCAGTTGTTGATTTTCATAGAAAAGTTGTAGTTGATAAATCATTGAAAAATATAGTTGGAACATCCAAGAGGAAATATGAAGAGCTAGATAACGTTTCCTCACCACCAAGGGAATCTACTTTTGAATATTCATCATCAATGGGATAATATTTTGTTGTCCTATATTTGAATATAAAAGTGAATACAATACACTTATTTCAAATTATTGATTCAAGATGTTAGTTGTTTCTGCATTCTACCTATTAGACGTTGGATTTGTTAAGAATTCTCATGGAAATGTTTATAAAAGTTTTAAGGAAAATTAAAAAAAATTAATATTGCTTATGATTTCCATAACAGATCATGCAAGGAAATTACCAAATGGCATAAGACAATGATTGATGATATGAAAATCCAGGATGATTTCAAATATTTAATAAAATATGATTTTGATAAGTTAGATTTCATGATCAAGAACCTCACGATAATTTTTTTAGAGAATCTAAATCTTGAGAAAGTTTTCAGGATTTAGGAGGATAGATATCCAAATGGAATGATCAATCTAGTTTCTCTCAATTTGAAGTGAGGAAGGGAACTTTGGGAAGAGTTGGAATAAAATTTGAAACAGAAAAAAGAGGTGGTAAAATCCGAAGAAGAAAATTATTAAGTACCATGAAGAAAGAACAAAAATTCATGAGAAAAAGAATCAGGATCATGATCAGTTGATCATGAAATTTGAGTATTATCACAAAGATTTGATAAAGTTAAGGTCATCCTGGAGGAAGCCTATACGAAGGTATAATAAGGATGAATTATTTTTCCTTACAATCCAATCATTTATTTTATTTTTTCATGTAATGTTTTTTATTCCCATATTAATGAAATTTTGTTTCCTCTACATTATATTGATATTTATTTGTCTAAAATTTGTGGTAAATTTTTTCCCTTCCATTCATTTTTGAAAATCATAAAGGGGGAGAAATAAATGATCAAAATAATGTTAATTAAAAAGAAGAAAATTCTTTAATGGGGATATTAAGTAAGGGGAGTTTACTTAAAGAAGTAATTTCTCTAATAAAGACAAGAAAATGATCATTAGTAATTTAATAACCTAAGAGGTATTTAGTTATATTCATCATGATTCATAAGTTAAAGAAGATAAGTCTTTCTTTTAAAGTAAAAAAATCAAAAAAAATTATTCCATATATTCTTTATTGAATAGATTTTTGGGATTTCCTAAAAGGGGATATTGTTAAGTCATTAAGTATCCTTATAAATTTTTCAATTCCTTATGTTTTGAAAACCAAAAACACATTTCTTATGAACAATTGTCCTTCTCTAATGATTATTTTCTTAAGGAAAATTTTCTTTCTCTAAGAAAATTTCTATCCTTTCGCTTGGTTTTCATTGCCTTAGTTTATATATTATAATTAGGAGGATAACTATTTTGTTTGTAATCCAAATTTTCTATTCCTAACCTATCTTGATTTCTCTAAAATTAAAACACCATATTCACTAAAATTTAGACTCTTTATTCTCTGAAATCCAGACACTGACTTCTATAAAATTTATAATCTGAATTCCCATAATTCCAATTCCGAATTCCTCATAATTCATACATCGAATTCTTAAGAATTAAGACTACAAATTTCTTTGAATTAATTCTTTTAATTCCTTAGAAATCATAATTTGAATTTCATTGAAATCAGACTCTGAATTTCATCGAATTTAGACTCTAAATTCCTAAAAATCTATAATCTGAAATCCATCGAATTTAGACATTGAGTTCCTCATAATTTTGTCTTTTAATTCCCAAAAATTCAGATTCTGAATTCCTCATAAATTAGATTCTGAATTACTTATAATTTAGATACTGATTTCTAATTTTTCCAGAATCTGATTTATCATATTTCATAGACTCTCATTTATAATTTTCCTATATGCCAAATATTAATATTTTTAAATGTTTCATTATATATTGTTTCAACTTAATTGAATCCTTATATCTTAAGAATGATAATGTTTCCAATGTTCTTATTACATGAAACAATGTCTTATAATCAGTTTGTTAACAAACCATTGGCTATGTGACATGTTCTAAAGTCCCTTTGAAATACAAGGAATAATATAACCATTGGAGGAGAAGATGACTATTGGGATTTTTCCTATAAATACTCTAGACATTTGATGATTTTTAAACACACACATAGAATAAGAGATTACATGATGTGATGTCGTTAAGTGATTTATAGAGATAGAGACTCTCATTACTTGTACGATTTGTGAACAACTTGTTCATCCGTGAACATCTTGTTTAACATAGTGTGACTCTGAATGTTTCTATGTACAATCAAGGACTTCCAATGATAGGAAAATAGATGTGCTGACTAACTTAAAGTTTTAGTACATTTCAGGATAGGAAGATAGAAGTGTTGACTACCTTAAAGTTTGAAGGCATATAATTATTGAAATGCATACTCTTATATACTTATCTAGGACTTACTATAGTGTGTGTTAGGCAAAATTTCAGGAAAGTATAAATCAAGGGACCTTTATCCAATGTTTTTGTATAACCTTCTTTTTTGGGTTATAAAATATCATTCTTATTTACATTCTTCGTTAGATGTTTTATTTTTTTCTGTATTTCCTTAAAAAGATTATAACTTTCTTATTCATTCTTGTAAATATACATACACTGATAAATAAGATTCTATAAACTTCATTGTACAATCTTTCTCAATGAAAATATTTCTTAAGTTTTCTTAATTTTAACTTTTTTAAATTTAGATTTCTTACAATTGGACATGGGCCCTTCCAATCAACCCTTCAAGCTAGAACCTAATAGGGTTTGCAAATTTACCTTATTTAGCTTTGTTAAACATATAATTCCATATTTTTTAAAGATAAGCTTAAAAAAAATTTAAACCTAAAATTCACCCCCTCTTGTAATATGGCATCTCCACCTATATTTTGATCCTACTAATCCATAAATACAATAGGATCATTTGATAACCCTAATAACAATACTACAAATTCATATTGATAATATAATCATTGAATCAAGGTCTTTGATATCTGAACATCCTTCACTTTTAACACATGAAACCCTGACATTGTGTCATCCTTTAAAAAATATTATTCTCCCTAGATCTTATAAAACAAATCATTGATATGAGGTAATGGAAACATATTATAAATAGCAATGTTTTTCAATTCTCCATAATCAATGAAATGCCTCATTGATCTATCTTTATTTTTTTAAATGATTATAGAAACCCATGGTTATGTTCTATGTTACATTAAACCATTATCAAATAACTGATGTAATTTATTTTTAAACATTAAATTTTCCACTATATCCATTTTATAAAGGTGATTAAAAATGGGATTAGAATTAGGTACTATGTCAACTGTAAACTCATCCTCTCAATTAAAAAACCATGAAAATCATTTAGAAAAACATTATTTTATTCATTTATTACTATCACATCACTAATTATAATATTTTATTTATTTTAAACAATATATTCTAGGTAAAATTCATTTATATGTCTAATAAATTTCATTTCTTCTTGGTATGTTATCAAAGGTAGGAAATCCTTGAATTTTACTATATTAGAACCCCTATCTCTATTAGAATGGAAAATATAATAAGAATTCATGCCATGAATTATATTGAACTCTAATATAGAATGTTCAACAAAATTTTCCGGAAGAATATCCCACTGATAATTATAGGATGATTCCAATAAATTCTTGTTTCTTTGGTACTTTCACCCGTATTTTTTACTAAAATTTCTATCTCACATTTATGAGGTGATATTCCCCATTTTCTAGAAAATTTTGAAAATTGAATGAATGCGATGATCCCAAATCAAATAGGGTATTGTAATAATTAAAAAAATAACAAAAATGTCACCACATCATTTTATGGACCAACATAAATTTTAATAGTTTCATATAACCTCCCTATACCTTTCATTTTATAATCACAAATATTTCTATAATGTCCAACAAACCTAGGACAGAAACTAGAATAATGACCCATCTAGTTATAGCTAAAACAACTTATCGTCGGGTGTCTTTTAGTTAACGCATTCATTGATTACAAGGGATTTTTTTCCATTCATTCATGAGATATTTAAAAAAACATTCCATATATTTAACACTTCCATGTATTCATAAGACATTCACTATGATGTTTTTTATCATAGATACAATATGATTGGAAATTTAGTTTATTAACTATGGATTTCTTTATTTCATGTTTCCCCATATACATCCATCCTGACCACTTATTACATTCATCATCATGAGTCACATAAGTGTTAGGAAACTCCATTTCAACAATTTCACCACAATGAAAAACTTTCTACAAGGGCTTAAATCCTCATATAGAAAAATCTCAATGTAGACATGGTTTCAATCCTAAGTAAATCCAATTAATTTTTTTGTGTGGGTAAAAAATAAAATATGCCACTTACATGGAAAATCCAATGTTGTTTCATTCATCTATATTTATATAATATTTATTTTTTGACTAGATTCCATAAATGTATTTTCCATTTAGTGTGAAACAAACTTATGGACATAGTTATTAAGGAAACATTTCTTAAATGTTTCCCATTACATGGAACTGAGATCATTTGTTTCTCTAGTATTATTATATACTATAACACCCTAATATTATTTGAGATATATTATTTATAATTTCATTTATATCCTCTCTTGTATAATATGCCAAGATTATCTTTCACTATACGCAACAATGAATTAGTTTGCAGTATATGCAACAATATTTTTTGTTCGTGTTACACACAATTTCAAGTTCTTTTGGTAGAAATTATTCTATGTAACATTGAGTATACATTTTGTGCATTGAGTAAATTAAATAATTTTTTATTATGTTATATACAACACCAAATCAATCTTGTAATACACGCAACCCTGACATGACTTGCAATACACACAAGAGCGACCTTCCTCAATAGCGTTTTTTTTACGCAATACCGAGTTTCACTAAATGATATATTATTATAATATTATTATGAACTATAGATTATGAATAGTATTAAATAAAATTTTAATTTTATAACATTATCAGTCATCTTACACATTTTTTAGATCATGGTATGTGAACAAAATAAAATTTTATGGCAAAATAAGTATTTTTTTAAAAATTCAGTTTTACCGCATTTTGGCGGCACACCCATTTTAAATATAATTTTTAACAATTTTATAAGTTTAATTTTACAAAATAGAATTTTTCATATGAATCAGGATATAAAAATATATATTGGATAAGGTTTTTATATTTTTCGGATAACGTTCATATTTTGAGGAATAGTAAAAATACGCTAAATTTTAATTAAAAAGAAACTTTTTTCATCAAGATTATTTATATGGTTAAATTATAATATTGAATTGTTTTAATGTTTAAATAGAAAATATTTTTCCCATTTAATATAATTCAAGTCCTTATCATTAATTTTACATTGAATTCATAGGTAAAATCATATCAATCTTTTGTAATGTTTTAACTTTTAAAACTCATTTTCTCAACAGCAGGATTAATTTTAAATTAAATACTGAAAATTTTGTGTCTTAAATTTGGAAAAATGAATTCCATATTTGGAATTAGTAGGTTCAAATTATTTTAATAGGCTAATTTTATTTTTTAGACGTTATGAATAGAAACTACGATAAAGTTTATTAACCACAGTTATAGGTAAATTAGGTAATTAATGGAAAAAATAATAATATAAAATTACCCTAACACATGTCTTAATATAATTGAATGATTATATTTAGTCCTAAAATATACTTGGGTCGAAATGGTATCTATTAAAACCCACTTTTATGTTATTTAGACCTTTAATTTATTTTTTTAATTGAAAGTGAAATTGTCTCACTCACACATTAATAATTAAATTATTTTTAATATAAAGTTATACAAAATATAAATTTTCTTATAAATAGTCATTTTATATCTAAAATATATTTCTATATGAGGGTAATTTATTTGTAATTTTCAAGAAATATTTAATTACATTAATATCTTATACATTAATGATGCAAAAATTATTTATTTACTGAAAAGTCAATAATATAGTTTTTATTAAACTAATAATACCCATAAAAGGCCCAAATACCTAACCAAAACATATTGGTCATGTTAGTATAAACCATAATAATCCAAATTTCAAATTCTTTACCATTTAAAGCCCTATAAAAGTTATTATGACACTTATATTATATTATTTTAAATGATGTCTATGTTGTCACCATCGTAATTTAATAATCATAACATTTTAAAAGTTGGGGGTTTTAGAAGATATATTCAATTAAAATTATTATTATGAAATATATTAGATTTATCTTCATCGTAATATTTTTTTTAATTTTTATGCAAAAAATTTAATATATTAAATATTTATACAAAAATGTTGTAGGAAATATTTTATTAAGATAAATATCAAATAAATTGTTTTAAAAATATTAAAATAAATATTATATGAAATAATTAATAATCTCCACAAATTTCTAGATGAATATGGTTAGAATATATTCATTGTGTGTATTTTATTTAAATTCAAATAAATTAATAATTTCAAAATTGACACTATTGTTATTTCATAAAAATGACATATTATTAAATAGATTAAAAATCACAATATTATTTAAAACTTATAAATTGAAATTTATATCGTCAAAAAATTTGTAATGTATCCAATTATGGATAATTCAAAACACATAAGTAATTATTTAAAACAATTTAAAATTTACAATATTATTACCACAAATAAAATTAAATACATTAAAAAATGATAAATCAAGTTGATATGGCTTAAAATAAAATACCAACATGTATAAAATTTTTTGGATGATGAGATTGCAATCCTGTATAATATAATATTTGGATTTGAGTCATTTTTTGTGTTTTTTACGTGGGGTTTGAGTTTATTATAAATTAATTTTTTAGAGGATTCTAAAAGTGCCCCTCACCTCCCTTATAAAAAGGTACCTCCTACCTCCCCTATCTACAACATTTTGAGCCTTCATTCTCGGCCAAACCCTATACATTTATCTTCTACACTTCCCTTTTAAAGACCCGTAAAATTCAAGGGAATTTTTTTCTTAATTATCTTTGGAATTTTTCAAGATCGCGGTTTCTTACGGCACTTGATTCCGAGGCCCGGAGTGCCCAGAATAAATTTCCGAAGTTTGGCTCGGGTACATTCAGTGAACGAACGAGCGGGAATTATATCTTTTGAACCGGTGCTCGGAATTGAAATCTGATCGCACCAATGAACTCGCAACGCCGGTAATCTCTTAAGGGAACCTTTACCATAGTTGCGTTTGTGAGGGAGAAGAAGTTAATTAATTCGGTTTATTTAAGAAGTAAATAAAATTGATCGATCAATTTTATTTTTTATATCAAGGTGGTTAATTTCTCCCATGTGAAGTTGGTGGTGGGGCCCACATCCACCCAACTTCCCATGTGTGGATAATTGAAAGGTGGGGCCCACAAGATCCCCAACCTTTCACCTTTCCCCCTTTTTAACTCCTTAACCCCCCATTTAAGTTTTGCCAACTTTTCTCCACCTTATTTTATAACAACTCATGTTAATAACTTATGTGAGTTAAATGTGGGTTTTGGTTTTTCAAACTCTTGAATTCAAAAACCTATGTTGGGTTAATAAAATAAGTGGGAGACTTATTTTATTTTGGGGTTAGTTTTTCTTATGGTGGAGACTTGGGAGAGAAAGGGCTAAGTGTTTGAGGAAGTCTTCTTCTTCTTCAACTTCGACGAAGAACATGAAGAACACCTCGGACTCTGATGAAGAACACCATTCTTCAACGAAGAACATATCTGCTGAAGAACGCGAAGAACTTCTCCAATGACGTTTCCTCTTTGGACGCACCTCGACGACAACAGAATCGACGTTCATTTTCCCCGACGCCCGACATCCGCAACACTCGTCTTCCGCGGGTCGGTGACGTACACCATTCCTGAAATCAAGGTAGGGGTTTTATTTATTTATTTAATTATTTCCATTCATGATTCTAGTTTGTCGGTCTTCGTGGATATTTGACTAAATTTTATCGTTTAACGAGAGGGGGCCGGACCACACAAATGCGGCCGACCCAACTCTTTCTCCTTGTTAATACTTTGTGGTTTGGACGGAATGACGTGGTGCCACCGCACCACGCAGAAATCACACGTCAAGTACTTCACAGCGCCGTCACGCCGTGCCATGAAGTTGAACAAGGACGCGACACCGTCGCGCCGTGTCGTAGAAAACCTGAAAATACCGCGGTCGATACCGGGGCCGCGACAGAGGGGCGCGATGCCATCGCGCCGCGCCGGACGAAAAGGGCCACAGCCGGTTTCGGGCCGCGGCGAAGCAAGGTGACTGGCGGCCGGACCGGGCCGCTGGCGTCGGAGCTGGAAGGGGACCGGCCATCGCCGGTCCCGTTGAGCATGAACCGGCCGACCAGGTTGGGCAGGCCGGAAAGGGAGGATCCGGGGGAATTAAATTCCCCCGGCTGGACTTCAATAGCCCCCATAAATGAGGGGGGGGGGGGGTTACACAGGGGCGCAGGCGACCCCCCCTTGCCAAAGGCTCGGCCTTCGGCCGAGCTGGCAGCGTGCTGTGCCCCGCCGGGCCGGCCGCCTGGCCGGACCGCCAGGCCAGGCCGCGCCCAGGCCGGGCCGGGCCGGGCCAACCCGGACCCGGGGCAGGTTGATCCGGTTCGAGCCGACCGGGAGGGTCTCGGGCAGTGTCGGTCCGGGCCCGAAACCCCCGTTTTCGGACCGTTGGGTTCAATTGCCCATATCTCAGGCTAAGGACATCCGATCGACGCACCGTCAGCGGAGACATGATCCTTAGAACGAGACGGTCGTTTAGGTATATCGCACTCAAGGTTTTGAAATACTTTGTGTTCGTCCGGGTTGGTTCGTACACGAAACCAACCGGGCCCTCAGTGCGGGAACGCTCATATCTTGAGCTACGGATGTCCGATTGACGTGACGTCAACTTTGTTGAATTCCTCTCAGTGAGAAGGATCTTTTGGAATACTCCGCCCGAGGTTTGGATGCAGGTGGAGTACGTTCGAGTTGGTTTTTCCTTAAAAACCAACCGGGCCCCTGGGACGAAAAAGCCAATAACTTTCTGACCGGGCGTCCGATTGACCCGCCGTCTGCGACGTTGAGTTCCTGTTAACGATATGGAACTACTGGATACATCAACTCTAGAATATGTGTCAGTTGATGTATTAGCCTCTCAGCTCATGGAGCGGACCCTCCCGAATGAGCTTGCTGTGTGCGGGAAAACTAGAGCTAGCTGCGTCTGCTACTATGACGACGCCGACTGTACAGAGATCCTCAGTGGATTCGATGGTGACGACTACCGCACTCAGTGATCCTATGTGGATCAGTGCTACCGATCATGTGTGGGTCCGATCTTGTGTAGGTCAGCGCTCAGTGGTTCCGTGTGAGCCAGCGCCTACAGATCCTGTGTGGTTCCAATCCTGTGTGGGTCTTTGTGGGGGTTAGTTACATACCGATCCTGTGTGGGTCTTTGCGGGGGTTAGTACCTATCGATCCTTTGTGGGTCCGACGACATTGATGGATCAGTGATCATCTCTATCGTTATTCGAAGAAGTATACCTGTGTGAGCTAAATCCTGTTTTCTTTCCTGTGTGGACTGTGTTGTGCTATCCTGTGTGGATTACGTTTTTCTTTCCTGTGTGGAATACGTATACTTTCCTGTGTGTACTGGGTTGTACTTGGGCTCGGAGGTTGGAGTGTATTGTAATTGATGACATGGGTATATGTATGGGAATATACCTAAGAAGTGTCGGTTGTTACTTCGTGATTGTATCTTTCCTTTGTGGTTTATCCTTGGTGGATTTCGGGAGACCTTCGGGGGTCTCGGGGTCCCTACTGAGTAGCTTATACTCACCCCTGCACGGGCTATGCCCGCACTACGTTGTGTTGGTTGCATACGACGAACATCGTTGATCGTGGTTGAGGCTTGCAGAGCATGACGGTACCTGGAGGTGGATCACTGGGCGGGACATACTCGGAGCGGACGGTGGGACCCGAGGAGTAGAGGAACTATCTGTACCCACCCTTCAGGTGGGATTTCAAGTGGACAGCTCGGCGTAGCGGATTTTACTTTTCAGTTTCTGTTTTCCCTTTTGAGTTGTACTTTATTTTCAGTTTGGGTTTGTATTCTGGCCCACTTACTTTCCTGCCCTTACTGTTGTACCAGTTTTTACATAGTGTTTACTTTTCCGCTTGCTTACTTGGTGGTGTATGTTTACTTTTCAAAAGGAAATGCCTTCCCTTTTTACAGGGGTTTATGCCTTGGTGCTAGTCGCAAGCCCCTGTATTGTGGAAGGCTGGCTTGGGGTAGTCACGGCCCGGGCCCCGAGGACGGGTCGTGACAAATTTGTATCAGAGGAGTTCGGTTCTACCGTGAACACTGATCTTTTCTATGTGAAGCAATAGTGTTTAGCGTATTGGGTGTGGTTATCAGTCCAGGGAGTCCAGTGTTGGTGCGGCGGCCGACGTATCCGTACACCAGGACCTTGACTTCTGATTTCCGACTTAATGCATGAAAACATTGATTGCGTGTGTGTTTCAAGTTTTTTTTGTGATTAATTTGTGTCAGCTCACCAGGTATACTGTTTGATCGTGGTGCACCTATTCCTTTTCAGGATGGCCCCATGAAAGCAGCCAGCTAGGGTTCCAAGAGTTGAGCATGACGACAGACCACCGAGCGATGAGGCCTCGGTGCAGTGCCCTTTGTCAGCAGTGGTATCGGCGGTAGCTCTACCCGTCGAGCCACCGATGCTTCCAACACCAGCCACTGACGATGCACGTCAGCTCAGTGCACTGCATGAGTTCCAGCACCAGCGACCGCTCAGGTTCCATAGGGAGACGTACCCCCAGGCAGCCGAGGACTGGCTGGAGGTAGTGGTGAGAGTTTTTCGGCTAGTGAGGACACCGGCAGACCTCATGGTGATCCTCACAGCGGGCCGATGGTGGAGCTTGATGCTCCAGGTGCACGATGAGGCATCTCTACTCTGGACAGACTTTGAGAGCCTCTTCCGATCAGAGTTTGTCCCAGCCACCCTCCATGCGGTGCACATTCAGGAGCTTCTTCAGCTGCGGTAGGGCAGCATGACGGTCGCCCAGTACTCGGCGAGATTTACCGATCTCTTGCGCTACTCGACCGACATGGTACGAGACCCATTCTTATGGGCTCGGACCTTTGAACAGGGATTGAGACACGAGATCAGGGCATCACTGATCTCCCTCAACATTCCGACTTAGACAGGAGTACTAGAGCGAGCCCTTTTGATCGAGAGCTTTCTTTCTGAGTCTACACCAACGCCGAGACCCGCTGCAGGGAGGCACGTAGTAGAGTCTTCTACAGCAGGCAGTCGACAGATGACTCATAGGTCCAGGCAGACCAGACCCTCAGGAAGACGACCTCAGGACACTGGCTCAGCAGTGCGGGGCACACAGCACAGAGCCAGTCTTTCGAGAGGTAGGCAGTGCTACTCATGCAGCGGACAGGGCCACATGGCTCGTGACTGCCCGACCCGCCATGCAGAGGAGCAGCAGACGGTTGAGGAACTACCTAGGCAGAGGTAGAGGTTCGACCGTGGCGGTCCGCAAAAAGCAGGCGGACAAGGCAGAGGAGCTGGCCGAGCAGCAGGTGGTGGACGACGTTTTGAGGCTCTACCACCACCACCACAAGGAGGTCCACCCCGACCTCAGGGGAGAGCACAGCTTCAGGAAACTAAAGCTTAAGATCATGGAGCTCCGGAAGCGGGTGGACTAGTGCGGGAATAGCTCCATTAATAGAGGCCTTTGTCCATAATGCCTCTATCTTCGTAGTTTGTGTTGCCTTGTGTCCTTGTACTTTGAGTTGAAGTAATAAAAGGAACTTTCTTTGGTGAAGTTTTCTTTCCTATCTTTTGTTTGTTATTACTAAGAGGTGCCGGTTTAAAAAAACTGTTGACTTGACCCTCACTTGCGAGATTCTTACTAGAGGAGACCCAGTGACCACACACTAATGCCGACAGTGTGACTCAACCCTTGGAGGCGAGATTAACGGTTGGATCTCTTGGTAGCAGCGTCGAGGCCATATGACATCATCTATTCCATGAATTAACCAATCATGATGGGATTGACGGTATTAGGTAAGGAACATGGTTCATCCATGGGAGGAGACCGGATTTCCCTTTTCGACAATGGAGATATCTTTTCAGCTTTGCAGAACGTTAAGGAGGAAGGGGAAAACCTTCATGTGGTCAGACAAATGTCAGCAGAGCTTCCAGGAGCTGATACAGTGATTGACCAGCACACCTATCATGAGGTTGCCTGAGGAGGGAGTAGGGTACGTAGTCTACTGCGATGCATCAGGGACCAGAATCAGATGTGTCCTGATGCAGGAGCGGGCAGTGATCGCCTATGGATCATGTCAATTGAGGTCGCATGAGCAGAACTACGCTACCCACGACCTGGAGTTAGCAGCAGTGGTCTTCACCCTGAAGACGTGGTGACACTATCTGATGGGAGATCTCTTTACAGTCTTTTCTAACCACCAGAGTCTTAGGTACATCTTCTCACAGAAGAGCCTGAACCTGAGACAGCGGCGATGGATCGAGTTCCTACAGGACTATGACTTTGAGATAGTCTATACTCCTGGGAAGGGGAACGTGGTAGCCGATGCTCTCAGCAAGAGGACGGGCATTCAGCTACTTGAGGAGGCGACGAAGCAGCTAGCCGCTTTGTAGATATCCTTTGTGGATAGAAATGGAGCAGCCTTCCTTCAGTCTCTCATAGTCACTCCTCTACTACTGCAGCGGGTCAGAGAGGCACAGCGAGGGGACGCTGACTGTGAGACGCGGCGTGCACAGATATCCTCAGGACAGGCTCCTGATGGTTTCTCCTTTGGAGCAGAGCATGACGTCCTTTTCAATGGATGTACCTTGGTACCAGTTGCTTTATGGGAGGAGGTGCTGAGAGAGTTTCACACTTCTCCTTTGGCGGTACATCCTAGAGTGGCGAAGATTTACCAGGATCTCAGACGACAGCACTGGTGGCCAGACATGAAGAAGGATGTGGTAGAGTTCGTTTCTCGATGCCTCACCTACCAGCAGGTGAAGGCTGAGCACTAGGTACCAGCAGGCTTGGTACAGCCCTTGGAGATCCCAGAGTGGAAGTGGGACGGGATATCTATGGACTTCGTGACTGGACTTCCACGCACATACAGAGGTCACGAATCCATTTGGGTGATTGTCGACCGTCTCACTAAGTCGGCTCACTTCTTACCCATCAGAGAGCAGGGCTCAGTGAGGAGCTTGGGACGACTTTAAATTCAAGAGATTGTATGGCTTCACGGTGTACCATCTTCTATCGTCTCCGATTGAGATGATCGCTTTACTTCCCGGCTATGGAAGGGATTGCAGGAGGCGTTCGGGACGTAGCTACGTCTGAGTACAGCCTTTCACCCTCAGATGGATGGTCAGACAGAGAGAACCATTCAGACTGTCGAGGACATGCTCTGCGCATGCGTCCTCGACTTTGGTCGTAGCTGGGAGGACCACCTACCCTAGGTGGAGTTTGCGTACAACAACGACTACCACTCCACCATCGGGATGGCACCATACAAGGCGTTGTACGACCGACCTTAGAGATCTCTTTTCTGCTGGACAGACCCTTGGGAGTCCGCACCTGTGGGACCGGAGATGGTCCATGCCACGATAGAGAAGGTCCAGGTCATCCAGGAGCAGATGAGGACAACGCATAGCCGACATAAGTCTTATGCCGACAGGAGGCAGAGGCCACTAGAGTTCGAGGATGGTGACCACGTCTTCTTGTGGGTCTCACCTCGACGTGGTATACGGAGATTTGGCCGAGGTGGAAAGTTTTCTCCGCACTTCATCGGACCGTTCCAGGTCCTCAACAGGATTGGCGAGGTGGCTTATCGCCTGGCTCTACCATCTTAGTTGCACCGGTTGCGCGACGTCTTCCACGTGTCTTAGATGAGGAGATACGTGCATGACCCGACGCATATCATTGACCATGGGGAGCTTGACGTTGACGATGGGGTGACTTTTACGGAGTTTCCAGTAGAGATCGAGGATCGACAGTAGTGGGTCCTACGTGGACGGTCGATTCCTCTAGTGCGCATTAGATGGTAGCACGGGAACCTCCAGGAGAGCACTTGGGAGCGGGAGGCTCAGATGCGAGCTCAGTACCCTCTTTTGTTTCCCTAGTTTTGATGTATCTTTACGGGGACATAAAGTCCTGAGGTGGGGATAAAGTAAAGACCCGTAAAATTCAAGGGAATTTTTTTCATAATTATCTTTGGAAATTTACAAGATCGCGGTTGCTAACGGCACTTGGTTCTAAGGCCCGGAGTGCCCGGAATCAATTTCTGAAGTTTGTCTTGGGTACATTCAGTGAACGAACGAGCGGGAATTCATATCTTTTGAACCGGTGCTCAGAATTGAAATCCGATGGTACCGATGAACTTGCAACGCCGGTAATCTCTTAAGGGAACCTTTACCATAGTTGTGTTTGTGCGGGAGAAGAAGTTAATTAATGGGGTTTATTTAAGAAATAAATAAAATTTTTGGATCAATTTTATTTTTTATATCAAGGTCGTTAATTTTTCCCATGGGAAGCTGGTGGTGGGGCCCACATCCACCCAACTTCCCATGTGAGGATAATTGAAAGGTGGGGCCCACACGAGCCCCATCCATTCACCTTTCCCCCTTTTTAACTCCTTAACCCCCAATTTAAGTTTTGCCAACTTATATCCTCTTTATTTTATAAGAACAAATGTTAATAACTTATGTGAGTTAAATGTGGGTTTTGGTTTTTCATACTCTTGAATTCAAAAACCTATGTTGGGTTAATAAAATAAGTGGGAGACTTATTTTAATTTGGGGTTAGTTTTTCTTATGGTGGAGACTTGGGAGAGAAAGGGCTATGGGTTTGAGGAAGTCTTCTTCTTCTTCAACTTCGACGAAGAACGTGAAGAACACCTCGGACTCTGATGAAGAACACCATTTTTCATCAAAGAACATCTCCACCAAAGAACGCGAAGAACTTCTCCGACGAGGTTTCCTTTTCGGACACACCACGACAACAACGGAATCGACGTTCGTTTTCCGCGACGCCCAACTTCCGTGATGCTCGTCTTCCACCGCTCGTTGACATACATCGTTCCTGAAATCGAGGTAGGGGTTTTAATTATTTATTTATTTATTTCTGTTCATGATTCTAGTTTGTCGATCTTCGTGGATATTCGACTAAATTTTATCGCTTAATGAGAGGGGGACGGACCGCAGAAACATGGCTGACCCTCCTTTTTATCCTTGTTGATACTTTGTGGTTTGGATGGAATGGCGTGGTGCCATTGCACCACGCAGAAATCGCACAACAAGTACTTCGTGACGCCGCCGCGCTGCGCCATGAAGTTGAACAAGGACGCGACGCCGTCACGCCGCGTCGAAGAAAACCCGAAAGTACCACGGCCTGTACCAGGGCTATGGCGAAGGGGTGCGGTGCCATCGCACTGCGCCGGACGATAAGGGCCGCAGTCGGTTCCGGGCCGCGGTGAAGCAAGGTGAGCGGCGGCCAGACTGGGCCGCTGGGGTCGGAGCTGGAAGGGGACCGGCCATCGCCGATCCCATTGAGCAGGAACCGGCCGGCCAGGTCGGGCCAGCCGGAAAGGGAGGAGCCTGGGGAATTAAATTCCCCTGTCCGGACTTCAACGGCCCCCATAAATGGGGGGGGGAGGGGTTACACAGGAGGGCAGGCGACCCCCCTTGCCAACGGCTCAGCCTTCGGCCGAGCTGGCACCGTGCTGGGTGCGATGTGCCCAGCCGGACCGGCCGCCTGGCCGGACCGCCAGGCCGGGCCACGCCCAGGACGGGCTGGGCCGGGCTGACCCGGACCCGGGGTGGGTCGACCCGGTTCAGGCAGACCGGGGGGGGGGGTCTCGGGCCGGGTCGGTCCGGGCCCGAAACCCCCATTTTTGGACCGTTTGGGTTCAATTGCCCATATCTCAGGGTACAGAACTCCGATCGACACGCCGTCAGCGGCGACACGATCCTTAGAAAGAGGCAGTAATTTATGTATATCGCACTCAAGGTTTCAGAATACTTTGAGTTTGGCCAGGTTGGTTCATACAGGAAACCAACCGGGCCCTCGGAGCGGGAACACTCATATTTTGAGCTACGGACGTCCAATTGACGTGCCGTCGACTTTGTTGAATTGCTCTTAGGGAGACAGAATTTTGGCATCTCCGCCCGAGGTTTGGACATAGGTGGAGTACAGTCGGGTTGGTTTTGTCTTAAAAACCAACCGGGCCCCTAGGACGAAAAAGCCAATAACTTTCAGACCGGGCGTCCGATTGACGCGACGTCTGCGACGTTGAGTTCCTGTTGAAGATACGAAACCTTTGGATACATCAACTATGGATTATGTGTCAGTTGATGTATCAGTCTCTCGGCTCATAGAGCAGACCCTCCCGAACGAGATTACTGTGTGCGGGAACCCTAGAGCTGGCTGCGTCTGCTACTGTGACGACGATGACTGTACAGAGATCCTCAGTGGATTCGATGGCGACGACTACAACACTCAACGATCCTATGTGGATCAGTGCTACCAATCCTATGTGGGTCAGCGCTCAGCGGTTCTGTGTGAGCCAGTGCCTACAGATCCTGTGTGTGTCTGATCCTGTGTGGGTCTTTGCGGGGGTTAGTTTCCTACCGATCCTGTGTGGGTCATTGCGGGGGTTAGTACCTATCGATCCTTTGTGGGTTCGACAACTTTGATGGATCAGTGATCATCTCTATCGTCATTCGAAGAAGTATACATGTGTGAGCTGAATCCAGTTTGCTTTCCTATGTGGATTGTGTTGTGCTATACTGTGTGGATTACGTTTTACTTTCCTATGTGGAATACGTTTACTTTCCTATTTGGACTGGGTTGTACTTGGGCTCGGAGGATGGAGCGTATTGTAATTGATGACTTAGGTATATGTATGGTCATATACCTAAGTATTGTCGGTTGTTACTTCGTGATTGTATCTTTCCTTTGTGGTTTATCCTTTGTGGATTTTGGGAGACCTTCGGGGGTCTCGGGGTCCCTACTGAGTAGCTTATACTCACCCCTGCATGGGATATGCCTGCACTACATTGTGTTGGTTACAGACGACGAACAACGTTGATGGCTGAGGCTTGCAGAGTAGGACGGTACCTGGTGGTGGACCACTGGGCGGGACATACTTGGATCGGACGATGGGACCCGAGGAGTAGTGGAACTATCTGTACCAACCCTTCAGGTGGGATTTCCAGTGGACAGCTCGGTGTAGCATCTTTTACTTTTCAGTTGCTCTTTTCCCTTTCGAGTTGTACTTTACATTCTATTTGGGTTTGTATTATGGCCCACTTACTTTCCTGCACTTACTATTCTACTAGTTTTTACTTAGTGTTTACTTTTCTGCTTGCTTACTTTGTGGTGTTCGTTTACTTTTCAAAAGGCAATGCCTTCCCTTTTTACCGGGATTTACGCCTGGGTGCTAGTCGCCAACACCTGGCCTATGGAAGGAGGGCATGGGGTAGTCACGGCACGGGCCCCAAGGATGGGTCGTGAAATCCCTAGAAACCTACTAGAGGTTATGGTATTCTTAAAAGACCTACTTTAGCACCCTATGAAGAGGTTAAGAAGATGCGTGTTGAAAAAGAGGTAATATCCTTTACCAATTCTTTCAAACTTATTCCTTCTTCTACATCCTCTATATGATTTGTTTCATTATTATGTAATAAATATAGTATCACTTTTATAATGATATGTTATTATGAATATGAAACAACATTATTCTATCTTCTATCCATCCTATGAAAAAATGAAATCACCACGCGAGCGTACGTACGACTTACCATCTCCACGTCGTGCTATAATCTTTTATTTCATCACTAACATACTTGGATGGGTATAAGGATGGATGAAATAACTATATATGATTATTGTAAAGTGATATTAATATTTAAATATAACACACCATACACTTCTATACAATTCCACAATCATGGGAATGATATCATCGCTCATGCGTACGTACGACCTACCGTCTCCATGATTTGATACAACTCGTTCTACATGATCTTCATTGAATAAGTATTATAAAAATGACATGAATGAATAAATATGATATATATTACACTAATACCATTCTATAAATGATGTATCTATTACTTAAAAAGAGGAATATAAATTTATTCGACAAAACACGCATAAGAACATAAAGCAATGAGCACCCGAATAACAAGTAGCAATGAAATATTAATAATAAGAAGATAAGAATATAACTATATATGATATCATAACAATGAATATGATTTTGGAATAATTCAATGACATTATTAAATCATTATAAAAGAGGTTTGGATACTTACAATTCATATCATACCTATTGTAAGGGATAATTATTCCAATCTCGTTCTTATCTGAGATTGTTTATTCAGAAATAATTACTAGGGATATGTTTATCATCCATGTCCACATTTTCTCAAAAAATTTTCATAAAATGTTTACTATTCTTCCATGTATGTTTAAATTCATTTTTACCCCTTTTGACTTTTACCACTAGGTATGCAATGAATCTTTCTTTTGTTTACTATACAAGGTACTTTTTGAATTTTCTATAAATAGTACAAGAAGATTGTTTTTTTAACTTATGCAGCATGAATGGATTTTTACGGTTTCATAATTTCTTATTTCTATGAAGCTTCCTCTACAATATTTCATGGCTATTTTCAACAAAACTATTTTCTTTTAAAAATGAATGAATGTTTGTTAAAAGAAATTGATTTTAAAGAGGAAATGATATTATCCTTAATAAATCATTTCAAGTGTTTTATTAAAATAATATTCCATCTAAGATGAAATTATTTAGTATGTTTATGTTTCAAGTATAATTTATTTATTATTTACATGGTTTTATATTTCATATGATGAAATGTTATTCATTTGTTTTATATGGATTATTTTATGATGGGATGATGTTTTTGAAACCCATTTTATTATTTGGGTTATGATGAATGATTTATGATTGTTTTGTGGGGAATATAAGAATGATTTCAATATGAGATGGGTGGGAAATTTATCTCTATCCAATGCATTAGGTAATGATTTAAATCTCATGAGATAGACATCGCTGGAATGGTAAGTAAATTTTTTTAGTAATAAAGGGATGGAATGGAAAATAAACCTGGTTCAGTAAAGGACTTTGTCCACTATGATTGTCTTGTCGGTAATTCCTTGGATACTATGGAAATAATATCATGTTCTTAATTGTTTTCCACAACTCCATGTTTTATTCCCATACGATTTTATCATGATTAATGTTCCATTAGGATCTATACCTTATGTACTGCCACAATTTATGTCATTGCTCAAGATTTTGTTGTTTTATGATTATTTTTTTACGTTCAAATGTTTACGGATTGTTTTTATGTTCTCCATGTTTACCCTTATAGAGAATTTTAGATCACCCTTTTTATTTTTTCCTTTCCCAAGGATATAAATAAAGGTTTTATTTAAGAAACAAAATGGGGAGATCTTTATGGGAGATGTTAAAGATCGTTCACCAGGATTAGAAGATTATATTCCGAGTTTCCAAAGACATTAAAATAAAATGGTATTTGGGTGTCTCTTTGTGTCATGTATTTTGTTTTCTGTAGAAGTAATGTAATATCTATGTACATCAAGAATGAGTCTCTATATTTGGTTTCAGAGTGAAGGTTTAGTTAACCTTTGGAAACTAGGATGGAAAAACATCAGTGAGATCTCTAGAGATATTTCTATGGTATGTCAAGGGATGTCCCTAAAGATAAGTATAAGTATTGGTTATAGTCCTAGAATTATGGTAATGATCATATTATTAAACCTAAGATGTTATATGCTGAAGGTACTACCCCATTATTTCGTTGTTTTCCTATCATGATTTTTTCACTTACAATATTATTTTTGGGTTTTAGAAAGTGGATGGAAACCGGAAGATTCATGTTAATGTAGAATATGATGAAAATTTTAATGATATTTTTCATGAGAAACCAAATGAAAAAATATTTTGAAGGCGAAGAATCATTATAATTCCTAATCAGAAATCTCATAATATGATCAATAATCTCAACTTTGGTAAGTTTTCTTACCAGGATAATAAAAGGAAGATGGAGTTTCATGAAGATCATAGAGGAAACAATGTTCGATTTCCCTCATGTAAATCATGTGGTTTAGGAATCAAGGAGAATGTTTCAACGCAACTGGAATATGCTTTGGCTGTAAAAAAGAAGGACACAATGCCAGTAATTGCAAAGGAAAGGGTTCAATTAACACTACAGACAAGGATAATGGTATTCCTATGACATCAACAATAGTTTAATGTTTTAAATGTGGAATATATGGGAATTTTTCAAACCAATACCCTAAGGGAAAATCTCATGAATAGAATCAACATGGTTTTATGGGTAGTATTTATGTTGATGATGATGAAGAGACTAAAAAAGATATATGAGATGGAAGAAGTTTTTAGGAATAAAATGATGATGCTTGTTTAATGGTTTATGAAGGTAGTGGAATGATTGTATGTTTATCAAGAGTTATGTTGTATAGGTAATTTAACGGTGCTATGGAATAAAGAAACATCTAAGGATTGTTACACTGTTTTTTTGAAAGTATTTTAAAGTATATATTGAATGGTACCGGTAAAGATGAAAGGTTATTTAGATATTTTTGGAAAGAAGATGATATGGGCATAATGAAAGGATTAGGAAAAGATAATATTTTTTACATTATTAATGAGATCATGACTTATATAAGGAGAAAGTGGTATCATGGTTTGAGTATATAGAAATTTTGGGATTTTAGTATGTGGAAATAATTAACTTTTGACATCATCAATATTTTCACTAAGGTTTTATGGTGACTCATGTTTCAAGAAAATACATGATTAAGGTATTCAAATGTTTGGAATATGACCAACAAGTTATATCTTATGATATATGTGCGATAAATGCTTGTATTCACATGCTTGGTAGATGACCATTCTTGTAATCGTTTTCATTATACTATGAGATTGGACATAAGTATTTTCGATAAGCCTAAATGTTGGAGTGGATTATGTTGGACATTAGATAGTAATGTTTAAGGCTAAAACATTTATTCTAGAATATTATAATAGTATAGTTTTTGAAAAAATACAACCTATAGGATGGACGAAAACTCGTCGAGTCGGACAAGGTTGTGGGAATCAAACCCACAATCGAAGTGCAATACGCCTTTATCGCCTACCACTGGCCTATAAGAAGTCCCTGGTTAGTAGAAACAAGTTTTGTTTTATTATTCAGTATGATAGATGAAGTATAAGTCCATTTTTGGAACCATATACGATTAATATCACCATATATGGACTTAAATATGTTTAATAACTATTAATAACCTTTGGTTTGAGACAGATGGAATGAACTATCGTTCTATCTCCTGATCTGATAACAATTCAAGAATGAAAAATTCAACATCATTTCATTAAATAAGAGATGAAGTAGAAATTGTTCATGGAATGATCAATGATGATATTACACTGAAATCAAGTAAGTATTCTCCTTATTCGAAAATTCATCAACTTTGGGGAAGTGATCTTGAAAAAAAAATGTTGTCCTAGTACCCTTATACCTGATGAATCAAAAGGTACCATAGATAATCACAAATTTATGGCTTTGTGATTGTTGGATTTTTCATAGCCTTGTCCTATACCACTCTTCATCAGAAGTTGATGGTTAGATTTGTCTTCCATATCCATGTCTTCACCTATGTTGTCTTATGTGGAAACCCAGTGCTGAGTTACATTGGGTGACTGTTATGATTCTAAATTTCCTTTTTAAAATAATGTTTTTGTATTCCTCTTTACGATGTGGGTTTCTATGAATGAAACTATCAAGTAGTAAACCATTTATAACCTCGACGAATTTCGAGGGAGAAATTCATTTTAATGGGGGTAGAATATAACACGCCGAGATTTTATGAGATATATATATTTTTAATTTATTTTATATTTTCTATTTCAATCTACACCTAGATTATCTTACACTATATGCGACACCGTATTAGTTTGCAGTATACACAACAACATTCATGGCTCACGTTACACACAATTACAAGTTCTTTTGGTAGAAATTATTCTATGCAACATTGAGTACAGATTTTGTTCAATGTATAAATGAAATAAGATTTGATTATGTTATATGAAACACCAAAGGAAGCTTGCACTACACGAAACCCTGACTTGCTTACATTACACGCAAGAGCGACCATCCTCAATAGCATGTGTTGTACGCAATACCGAGTTTCACTAAACGAGATATTATTATAATATTATTATGAACTAGTAATTATGAATACTGTTAAATACATTTTTAATTTTATAAAATTATCATTCATCTTACAAGTTTTCTAGATAATTGTATGAGAACAAAATAAATTTTTCTGGTAAAATAAGTATTTTTTTTAAAAAATGCAGTTTTGCCGCCTTTTGATGGAACACGCACTTTAAATCTTATTTTTAACATGTTTATAAGTTCAATTTTACAAAATAAACTAATTATTTTGAATCATGATATAAAAATTCACATTGGATAAGGTTCTGATATTTTTCTGATAACGTTCATATTTTAAAAAATATTAAAAATACGCAAAATTTTAATTAAAAATAACTTTTTTCATCAAGATAATTTATATAGATAAATTATAATATTTAATGGTTTTAAATTATAAAATTAAAATATATTTACCATTTAATATAATTCATGTCATTATCATTAATTTTACATTTAATTCATATGTAAAAATATTTAAATCTTTTGCATTGTTTTAACTTTTAAAACTCATTTTCTCAACAGCGAGATTAATTTTAAATTAAATACTCCAACTTCTGTGTCTTGAATTTAGAAAAATGGATTCCATATTTGGAATTATTAGGTCCAAATTATGTTAATTTGATACTTTTATTTTTTAAACATTATGAATAGTAACTAAGGTAAACATTATTTACCACAGTTAGAGGTAAATTATGTAATTAAGGGTAAAAATAATATTATAAAATTACCCTAAAAAATGTCTTATTATAATTGGATGATTATATTTTTTCATAAAATATAATTGGGTCGAAATGGAATCTATTATAACCCACTTGTATGTGATTATGACTTTTAATTTATTTAATTTTAAATGAATGTGAAATATGTCTCACTCAGACTTTAATAATGAAATTATTTTTAATATAAGGTTATACAGAATATAAATTAAATTACAAATACTCATTTGAAAGATAAATTATTATTATTTATTATGGTAATTTATTTTTAATTTTTAAGAAATTTATAATTACATAAGTATCTTATACATTAATGATACAAAAATTATTTATTTAGTGAAAAATCTAAAATATAGTTTTCATTAATCTAATAATACCCATAAAAATCCCAAATTCCTGACCAAAACATATTTTTCATGTCAATATAAACCACAAGAATCCAAGGGTTCAATGGTTTACCATTTTCATCCTTATAAAAGATATTATGACACTTATATTATTTTATTTTAAATGATGTCTATGTTGTCACCTTCATAATTTAATAAACCTAACATTTTAAAAGATGGTTTTTTAGAAGATAAATTCGATTAAAAGTATTCTTATGAAATATATTATATTTATATTCATCATAATAATTTATTTTTAATTTTTATGAAACAAATTAGTATATTAAATAATTATAAAAAAATGATGTCGTAATTATTTTATTAAGAGAAATATCAAATAAATGGTTTTAAAAATATTAAAATATATATTATATGAACTAATTAATATTCTCCACGAATTTTCAAGATTCATATGACATGTTAAAATCCTATTAAATATTTTTCTTTGAATATATTCCCTCTGTGTATTTTATTTAAATTCAAATAAATTAATAGTGTCAAAATTGACACTATTGATATTTTATAAAAATGACAAATTATTTAATTGTTTAAGAATCACCCATACAATTAAAAATAATAAATTGAATTTTATATGGTCTAAATTCATAAAGTATCCAATTATTGACAATTAACAACACATAAGTAATTATTTATAAAAATTTAATATTTAGTATAATATTACCACAAATAAAATTAAATATATTTAAAAAGGATAAATCAAGGTGATAAGGTTTAAAATAAAATACCAAAATGTCTAAATTTTATTTATTGTTGATATTAAAACCCTATATAATATAATGTTATGATTTGAGACGTTTTTTTAGGTTTTTGAATGGGGTTAGTGTTTATTATAAATTAATATTTTAGAGGTTTCCAGAAGAGCCCATCTCGTCCCTTATAAAAAAGCACATCCTCCCTATCCTCTTCACAACATTTTGAGACTTCAAGCTTGGCCAAACCCTGTCCATTTATCTTCTAAACTTCCCTATAAACCTACTAGATGTGATGGTCTTCACCAAAGAACAACTTTAGCGCCATAAGATGAGGTTAAGAAGAGGCGTGTCGAAAAAGAGGTAATATCCTTTACCGATTCGTTGAAACTTATTTCTTCTTCTACTTATTCTATATGAGTTGTTTCATTATTAAGTAATAACTACAGTATCACTTGTATACTGATATGTTATTATGAATATGAAACAACCATATCTTATCTCTTATCCATCCTATGAAAAATGAAATCACCACGCGTGCGTACGCACGACTTACCGTCTCCATGCCGTGGTGTAATATTTTATTTCATCACCAACATACTTGGATGGGTATAAGGATGAAAAAATAACTATATATGATTATTGTAAGGTGATATTGATTCTGAAATATTATGCACCATAGAATTCAATACAATTCCTCAATCATGGGAATTATATCATCGCTTGTGCGTACGTACGGCCTACCGTCACCATGATGTGATGTGACTCGTTTTACATGATCATCATTGAATAAGGATTATATAAATGTATTGAATGAATAAATATATATTACACTGATACCACTATGTAAATGATGTATCTATAAACTAAAGTGATGAATAATAATTTATTTGACAAAACACATTTATGAACATAAAGCAATGAACAACCGAATAATTAGTAGCAATGAAATATTACTAATAAGAAGATAAGAATATGACCATATATGACAACATACCATATGAATATGATTCTGGAATAAGTAAATTACATTATTTAAATCATTATAAAAGATGTTTGGATACATTCAATTCATATCAAACCTACGGTAAGTGATAATTATTCCAATCTCATTCTTATCTGAGATTGTTTATTCAGAAATAATTACTGGGTTATGTTTATCATTCATGTGCATATTTTCTCAAAATGTTTTCATAAAATGTTTATTATTCTTCCATGTATGTTTAAAATCATTTTTACCCTTTTTGACTTATTCCACTACGTATGGAATGAATCTTTCTTTTATTTACCATACGAGGTACATTTTAACTTTTCCAGAAATAGTACAAGAAGATTGTTTTTTAACATATACGACTTGAACATATTTTTACGATTTCATAACGCCTTATTTATGTGAATCATCCTCTACAATATTTCATAGTTATTTTAAAAAAAATTATTTTTTTTAAATTGAATGAAATTTTGTGAAAAGAAAACGATTTTATGGAAGAAGGGATATTTTCCTGAAAAAATTATTATAAGTGTTTTATTAAATCGATTTTCCATTTAAGATGTCATTATTTAGTATGTTTATGTTTCATGTATAATGACTCTATTATTTACATGGTTTTGTTTTTCTTATGATGAAATGTTATCCATTTTTTTATATGGATTATTTCATGATGGGATGATGTTTATGAAACCCATTTTATTCATTAGGTTATGATGAATGATTTATGATTATTTTTTGCCACACGTAATAATGATTTCAATATAAGATGGATGGGACATATATCTCCATCTAATGAATTGGGTAATGTTTTATATCTAATGATATAGACATGGCTGGAATGACAAGTAAATATGGTTCAGTAATACATTTCTAGAACGACAAATAAACTTGGTTCAGTAATGGACTTTGTCCACTATGATGGTCTTGTAGATAATACCTTGGATACTGTGAAAATCATATAATTTGCTTAATGGTTTTCCATAATTCCATGTTTTATTCCCATGCCATTTTATCATGATTAATGGTCCTTTATGAGCTATACCTTATGTACTACCCTAATTTAAGTCATTGCTCATGCTTTTGATGTTTTATTTTCACGTTTTTACATTCAAATGTGTATGGATTGTTCTTATGTTCTCCATATTTACCCTTAATGAGTATTTTATCTCACCCTTTTTATGTTCCCTTTTCCCCAGGATATAAAGAAATGTTTTAGGTAAGAAAACAAAAGGGAATGTTCTTTATGGGAGATGTTGATGATCTTTCACCATGATTAGTAGATTGTGTTCTGTGTTTCCAAAGACATTAAACTAACACGGTATTTAGGCATCTTTTGGTGTCTTTTATTTAGTTATCTGCAAATGTTATGTAATTTCCATCTACATCATGCTTGGGTCTCTACAAATACAACCATTGATAAAATTCACCTTCAAAATGATAAAATAAAAGGGTCAAATTTTGATGTTCTAGACATCCCATGACATCAAATATATATTCCATTTCATTGATCCATCCTTAAGGTATCAATGGGTTAGATTATTTAATGAATTATATGAGATGTTTCCAAATTAAATGATCAATAAAAGTCATCTTTCATCGAGGTAGGTCGAGTTCCACCATTGGATGAATAACACAAATATTTTTTTCTTGGTTTGATTAACCCATTATAGAACAATCTATACTATTTTGATTCTAATCATCTTACGATACTAATTTATTAGGATATCTTTCTACTAATTCCTTCCCACTATCTCTTACCTATTTCCCATATAGAAAACCATTCTAAAAATAAATATTATAGATGACAGAATATAATAATATTGAAATTCTATTATATTTAAACATGACCATAATCTAAAATATTTTAAGTGAATATTATTAATATTACTCATACCAATAAATTTATCTAAACCAACCTTTTATACAAACAATAAGATCCCAACCTTGAACTTTTCATTGTATTGATTTAATTCAATAATTTTACATTATTTCACATTTTGGATCTTTTAATGTTTATATATTTATAGACATAGGGCATAACATAGACATAAAAACCATAATGATATAATATGGACAATTCTAAATAACATCCATTTTTTCCATAATCTTAAAATTCTAAAATAATGCGTGATATATTTTTATAAAACTGTTCTCAAATTTCAACATGTAATATTCCAATACCTTAATTACCCTTATGTCTAAAGAAAAACATTAAAAATATATGATGTGAATAAAAACATTAACAAGTGATATAAAAATAAAGAAATAACTGATCCACTAATAAATAATAAAACGCATAAATTTTTTAGAAAACATAATATTTACCAAAAAATGGAAATATAAATGTTAAATAATTAAGATTTTCTTTACATTTTGAAAAATATTATTCCAATTAAAACTCATTAGAAACAAAGAAAATTAATATAGGTACCTTGGGACATCATCATACTAAACCCTTACAAAATCATTACATATTTTAATATTTATATGAAAAACATACAATATAATTATTACCCAGTGCATTAGAGCAATGTCTTTATTAACAAATCATTTATCTTATAACAGGCTCATTTGATTCTATCTGGGTTTACCCATCATTTAGAAATTCCATGAAGGAAAACATGATATAAATCATTTCATCATATGAAAAAAGCTTTTTTTTACTTAGATAAAAATCACATTTAGGTATTAGAATACCATTTTCATTCAAAAAGTATAATTTCCAATAGAAAATAGAACTTTTTTTCAAAAACCATCTTCAGTACCAAAATACCCAAAAAAGTAATTATTCTTTTGTTATTTTAAATTAACATGAAAATTTTTAAGTAAAGATAAAAATAAAATAATGGCCAAAGTAGAAGAAAATTTGTGGTCTATATTAATGTTAAGATTAGAATATTCCTTTTATTGTTTGTCAAAACATTCCGTATGGAAAATGTAAAATTGAAAACATGTAAATGAAATTCATAATAGATATTATATTCCCTTTATAAAACATTTATATAAATATAAATAAATATTCTAAATATTATCAAGAATACTCAACAAAACAGATTAAATTGTTAAACATTCAACGCATCCCATGCCACATAAAACATTCAAATGATAAGACAATAAACATATAACAAAACATTAAATAAAAAGAATATTTAATTTCTTAAATAATGAAATTATATTAATTATCTAAATTATTTAGATCGTTTTTCATGTCTATTATTAATTTTCTATATTTTTGTGATTTTTTAATCAATAACTTATAACATTAATTTTACTTGAGGTTTTTTTACTGTTTTCAGTTTATATATCAAATACGACTTTGGTAGGTCATATATAGTAAGAAAGTTAGTTATATAAACATATACAAAACAATAATAATTAATTTAATATCATATTCATACATAAATAAATTTTTTGAAACCAATCCTAAGTTATTGATATGAAAATTGAACCAATGTTTCAATCATGAATATGGAAGGTTGTACGTACGCATGAGTAGAGTTCTATTTTTTCAATGATAATTATAAAAAGATGTATGTAACATTTATTATTCCATAAGGAAATTGATATCATATAAGAAATATTATTTAATCATTTATAATTACAAATAAAATTCTTGTGATGTAAATGGAATCACATCTTATAGAGGAGGCAATAACCTACACATCCACGAACGATGTTATAACTTTTTCGTTATGAGAAAACATTTTAAAGAAAATGATATATTTTATTTAATGAAATGTAATTATTTCATGAATATAATTTCTATATCATGTATTTCAAATAATTTTTATTTAACTCATTCTAAATACATTCTATATAGTGTGTGAATGTATCACACCACTTGGAGGAGGCTGTAGTACACACTTCCCGAAATGATGTTATCTTGTTGACCAAAAATGGAATTCCGTATGGAATGTGTTATATTAAAATAATATAATAATAAATATATTATTATTATATATAAATATAATATAAAAATATTATTTCAATCAATATTTCCATCCATGAGAGGTGTCATAGGATAAATTAACAACATTATTTCAGAGGTGGGGGTTCTCTGTACAAATAAATATTTTGATCGTTAACCATAAGATGGATTTGTTTTTAATTATATTGTGAACACTAAGAATAAAATAATTCAATATATTTAGGATATTGGTGTTGTTATATATGAATGTAATAAAAAAATTTGAGGTGATGGAGAATGAAAATAAACGTAAAGTGCTTGAGGATAAATGTTACATGTTCTTCGAATAACACCTTTTGATTTTCACCAGATTAATTCCTTAGATAAATTTTTAATGAAGGTGATGATTCTTGGATGGTCGAAATAACATGTCTTGAGATCTTTTTGTAAGTGGTAGGGATGAGTGTATTTTACGTATGGGGGAGGAGTTGTATTATTTTAAATTTATGGAAATGAAATTTAGTCCATGTTTTGTTTATGTGAAATGGATACAATTATAATCCAATGTTGATAATAAATTGTATATAGTAGAAATATGGCTATAAAATGGATTTTTAATAACTTTAAAATTTATTTTTCCTCTTTGGATTATGGTTTAGTCACTTCAAAAGATAATTTTACTCTTAATCATTTATACTTAATTTTAATTACATTCAATAATATTTTCAGAAAACTTGTAGATGAGATTATTAGAAAAAGGAAATTTTTCTAATTTAAAATATAGAATAAATTTTACAAAATAATATCATATAATTGTAAGAAATGAATTTAAATTTAATCTCAAGGATAGGACGCCAAAGCAGATTTTTGAAGTAAAAAAGTTGAATAGTTTGCTATGTTTTTTATATGTAAATTAAATTAGAAATTGTTTCCTATAACCTAATCATTTTTAATGTTATAAAATTGATCTAATTATACTCTATAACTAAATATTAATATAATTTAACTCTATAAATAAATTATATAAAAATTTATTTTTCAATTAAAATTCAGATTATTCATTATTTGTCAACAAATGAAAATTCATATAAATAATACAAAAATAAACTTTAACCTAAATATTAAATTTTTATTTAAAAAATAAAATTATTTCTTAATAAAAAAATTATGGAAGTGAAAAAAGTAATATTTAAAATGGGTTCTCCATTAATGGTGGTAAAACTAACTTTTAAGAAATACATATATTAAAATGACTAAAATTAGTTTTATTCTTATTTTAATATAATCAAACTTATTGGATTAATGTAAAATTATTTAGTGAACATGAATAAAAATAATATTGTTATTCATTATAATTCTTATTTATACAAAAACTATGCAAGAACTATAACTTAAAATATTAATATTAACAATATATTATTTTTTAATATAACTCAGTCTTCCATGAAACATATGTTTTTGGAAAAACTCAATTATTCTTATAGAGTACAATATCATATATAGTGCCCCCATTAAGGTAAAGTAACTATATAATTCATTAATATTGAAAAAGATGAAAAAATGTATTCCATCATTACCTAGGATGTGACATTATTTTTCTAATAATACAGATAAGATATTGTTTGTGGCCTTATTTTCCTCATTGATTTAAATAGAACAAATTAAAAAAGGTGTTGATGAGAGTAAAGTTAAACTTTTAGAAGTTACTAACCAATAAAAATAAAGTATTATTATTATCTAATTTGACGAATATCCACTAATAATTGTGTAAGAAAAAACTCAACATATTAATGATTCTGTAGGGTTTTTTGCATTCATCTAGAACAAGAGAGATATTCACAAAATTACTACTATTATGATGATGTAACATTCAGAAAAGATGATCATATTACCTACCAAGAGTCCATTGAGGCTTTTGATTTTGAGAAACATCTGATATTAATGGAATTATAGATGGTCTTCAAGTAAAATATTTCTATTTGGAATATGGAGGATAAACCTGAAGATGTTATGTAACATCTTGATTTTTTAATAAGGAAAGACTATGTTTGAAAGCATATTTGTGACATGAAATAGTGCCAACAAACTAAATATTATTATTTAAATATTACCATTATAACCTAAAAATTATAATGTAATGAATGAATAAGATTAATTTAATTATGAATGTATCATTTAAACATATATATACTTAATTATATGATAAAAATTAATTATTAATGAAAATAAATACCTTTTAAAAATAAAAGGAATTTTTTTTTTCATAAAAACTATATAAATGCTCACAAGTGTGTATTGTAGAAATATAAAATTACAAATCTCCATTATATTTATGAAATAAATATATATATATATTATCCAATATAATATTTAACATTCATCCAATCTGTTTTATATAAACTATTAAAAATAAATCAAATTTTATGCGTAAAAACAGTATTTTTTCTAAAGGCTGTTTTTCTATTTTTGATGGCCTACATCTTTTAAAAATAAATTTTTTCACTTATATAAATTTTTTTTGATAAAAAATTATAATTATTGAAATTGGGATATTAAAATTTTAGTTTTTTTAATTTTTTAATTTTTTTGATAAGTTTTTAAGTTTTTTGTTAATATTGAATAATACTATATTTTAAATCAAAAATAAATTTCATCTAAATAATTAAAATTCTAAATTAAAATATATATTTTTTTATTTAATTTTTTTAAATTATAAATTTATAAAATCAAATTTATTTTATTTTAATATTTTTCATTGTAATGTTAGATATAAAAACATAGAGAACAATTGAACATTTTCACTTTCAAAACCCGCATTATCATCTCTTCTACATGATTAATATTAAATTAATTTAAACTTAATATAAGTTATTAATTTGAGTAATAGACTCTATATTTTTAATCAAAAGTTAAAAATATAGGAAATGTGTCCCCTTTATATTTAGAAATATCAATCTTAGACACAATATTTTTATTACCTCAATTAAGGGTAAATATTGAAATTAAGTGAAAATAAATAATTTTATAAATAGAAAAGTAAAAGGAACAAAACGATCCTACATTTATTATATTCCTTGGTATTGAGAAAATAGATCAGTGGTCCAGTATTATGACCACTTAGAGCCACTTTTATGGATTTAATCCCCGTATATTATATTATTTTATGAAATGTCAAACTTGTCAAACTAATGTTTTTAATTAGTATAACATTTTTGATATGATATAATAAAACCGATATCATATACCTTAAATATTTCATGAAAATATAAAATATTAACCTTCATAATGGAATTTTTTTTAATTATTATTGACAAAATAATTACTTTATAAGATTATAAAACGATAGTGTAGTAATTGTGAAATTAATAGAAAAACAAAATATAGGAAATTAAAATGTGAAAAAATTTAATTTTAGATAATTAATGTCATCCACGAATTTTATATATTCCGGTGTTATTTTAGTTCTATTTGTGAAGATTTTTCAAAATTTATCATCATTTATTACTTTTTTTAAAAGTCAATTTAATGAACAATGTCAAAATTTACATGAATGACGTTTAAAAATGGATAATATTTTACAAAATGATATAAAATTTATAAAAAAATAAAATTTATATAAATAATTGTAATATTGTTAAAAAATCATCTATGGTTAATTTATTTTTGTTTTGACATTTTTAGACATAATATTAACATTAAAAGAGTAAAAAATAATGTTGTTAGTGGGAGAGTTGAAGATGCTAATTAAGGGATAAAACCAAATGATAATGGTTCAGATTTGGAAAAAACATATATAAATTTTAGGGTATGAGGTTATTTAAAACCATCATCATATTATATTTTAATTTACCCACTTTTTCGCATTTGTAATTGAAATATTATTTTTATTAATTCATTATTTTGAGGAATTCCATGAGTTCCCATCTCATATCCTATAAATGGAATCATATTTATCTCATTTCATCACACATTAAAAAAATTTGATTTATCCACTCATTGAAAAACTATATTCCTAGAATCCATCCCAAACTCTTAGAGTTATTAGTTTAGGATTAAAACCATCATTAATAGATGTAATGTGCTAATTTAGGGATAATGTTTGAAGAAGAGGAAGATAAAGACATACCTGACATACAAAACATGAGTGAAGGGAATTTTTATCTCTACATCATTGATTTGAGTAAAAATTATACTTTATTAATAATTTCATGATATTTTTATTTGTTAAACTTCTTTTTGTTATCTTATTTAACATTTAAACTTGTTTTATGTGGATTTATCATCAATACACATAATCTATTCATTTGATTAATGATCACATCAATGATATGACATTTGAAAGGGAATTTCTTTTGAAAAATCATATTTTAAATTTTTTTAAAAAAACTTAAAGATTATTTTTTTATCTTATACCACATGATCTATATTTTCTACTATTCTGATAATTTAATGATATGATTACTTCTTTATAGGTTTACATGTTTATATTCAATCAAAATGGATTATTTATATTGTGTGTAGTGTTTTGATTTTAAAATTAATGATTAAAAATGAAAGGGTATTTTGATATAAAAAAGTGATTTTCATATGATTTTATTAGTGTTTTTTGAATTTATTTTTTATTAACAAAATTATGAAGAAATTTTGTCTATTTAATGTTACTTGATTACTAAACATTGTGTGTCCCAAATAACATAGTAAAACACAATTACAGCTTAACATGGTGTGGCCTAAATAGAGATTATAAAGGAAATTACATCCTAACATAGGGTAGCCCATATAACACGATGTAAGATCATTACATCTTAACAGTGGTGGCCAAAATATCTTCAAATATTCCCATTAGAGCTTATCATGTGGTGCCATAGACAACATCAAGTAAGGCCGTAATTACATTATTCGGTATAAAAAAAATTAAAATTTAGGCATATAGTTCATCTAATTAAAGGGTTTTTGAAATTTTTTAATGAATAAGATTATATATGTTATTAATTCATGCCTTTTTATTTCATTATATTCATTTTTGAATATTTATTTGAGAAACACATGTGTGTTTTATGTGAAAATGTTTTATATCATACATTCAAGCAATATTGAACATAATGGTAAATGTTTTATTACTTTTAATGTTTTGTTATACTATCATATTAATTTATATTATATCCCTTAATTTTTTTTGTGTTCACCACACAATTTTAATTTTCTTTACAGGGTGTATAAGGGAAAAGGATGAAGTCATGTTTAGAGTTGTGAAGAGTAATCATAGTAAACGTAATTTTTCTTTCATATTTTTATATGGCGGAAGAAAAATCAACACTGAGTATAAGTGTACATTGTTAATTTATGAGTTTAAATTATAATATAATTTCCCAATTATATAACACTAAAATCAATAAAGATCATAAAATATGAATTCTACATAGAAAACACTAGAATATCTATTGATTAGGGGTGGGTCCTAACAACAGGTATAAGATAAGGGTATAGAAAACCATATGGATTAGAAATTTTGTGTAATGGTTAGTTATATTTCTATATATATAACCTTTTAGTAAAAACCTTGTTCAATTACTTTTAAGGATTGAGGAAATTCAACTCCAAATGATTATAAGAGAATCTAAATTGACATTTCATTCACTTTTGTATGTTTTTCTTGCAATAATTAAGGAAAAGTCATTTCATTATGATTGTGAAAAAATTTCAAACAGACAACAATCCTGAAAATAGTTGTATGAAATATTAATAACCTCTTATATACCTCTATACCACTACGGGTCATGGTTTGTTTTTAATCAAATCCTAATTTATCAATTTTCTCATGTTTTAAAAAAAATTATGTATTTTCAAGGAATTATAAAATATTTCACCCCTTCAAAGGAAATCAATGAATATTATGAGTTTAATATATATACCAATGAACTATATTCTCATTAATCCTATTTATACTTCATTTTAATTTATATTCTTATAGGTGATATTTATGGTATTTTATGAGCACACATGATTAAAATTTTAAAAATCACCTCGGTCTAAATATATTATAAAAATAATATTCTATAAGATTTTTTTTAAAATTACATTTCATAATAAAATAGTTTCTAAAAATATATCATTACCAACATACATACAACCCACATTGTAGAAGGTACATTTCAAAAATGGAAGGAACAAAAATTTGATAATCTCTCAAGAATTATTGAAATTCATGTAACTTCTATCTATGTGAACAAAACAACATTGAAATTATGTGGACAAAATGATCAAGGTGGAGAGGTATTTCATCTAGGAAAAATTTAATTTATATCATATGGATATGAAATTTCAAATGTTGATGATTTTTTTAATTAATAGGCTGAGGTAATTATGTATTGGGATGAAAAATAATTGTTATATGATAATCATTGAGGTTATAAAATTCTATTACATGATGAAAATCTACTTTTTAGGAAAGTATATTTCCTTATATTCTTATTCTATGTAATAAATTAATTCCTTAACTTTATGATAATTATATTTAATTAAGAAAAATTTCATATATTTTTATCATTATGAAATCAACATAATTTTACACCATCATAGATTTATAATTTTGGGATGGTTTACTTTTTCGATGTGTGTTTCAAAAATTGACATTTAGATGATCACTAGTAACCAAGAACATTTTATAATAGTGAATATGAAATTTTTTAAAAGGTAGTGGGAATGTAAAATCCTTAAATTCTAAAAAATAAACCCTATGTTTGATAGAGAACATGATACACCTCATTAAGCTTAAATGTACAACTAGAAAATTATTTAAATGATACCCTTATAACCTACACATTTGAATTGTGTGTAGGGAAAAAATTAATTAAATTATGAAAATATTGTTAATAGAAGTATATATAATGAATTTTTTAGTGATTAAATATTTATAGATGAAAATAAAACCTTTTTAAAATAAAAGGAAGACTTTTTTCTTAATAACAATATACATGCGCACACTTGTATTTTATACAAAAAAAATTAAAAAAAAATCACACATTTTTTTATTATATTAATAATATATATAATATACTGAATATAATGTTTAACAATTATCCTTTGTCTTTTTTAGATAATATATATAAATAAATCCAATTTTACAAACACAAAACAATATTTTTTGAAAGAAAGATGGGTCATCTTTTAATATCCAACTTTTTTTAAAACTAAATTCTAAAACTTTTATACACTTTATATAAAATATTATACATCATTATTGAATAATTAATATCAAAATTTATAATTTTTTCTAATTTTTTATTCTTTCTGATAAGTTTCATTTTTTAGGAAATGGTGAAAAATAGAGCATTTTAATTGAAAACTATATTTTCATATAAATAATATATAATAAAAGTTATATTTTTAATTGATTTTAAAGTAAAATTCTATCATTTATAAATATATCAATCAAATTTAGTTCATAGTAAAATTATCAATTTTTAATTTAGATATAATATCATAAAAAATGTTTAAACATTTTCCCTTAAAAAACCACTTTTTCACCCCATCTATGAAATTAATTTAAAATTATATTTAACCACTGATATGTTTTGACGTATAAAAAATTAATTACAAAATTTTAATTACATTTGAAAAATTTACTAAACATGTCCCTTTTATTTTTAAAAAACATAAATAGTAAACATTGTAATTTTCTTATCACAGTAGTGGGTAAATCTGTTAATTGATGGTTAAATATTAATATTATAAATACCAGAAACATACCCTAAAACATTTTGTAATTTTATTAAATAAGTGATTATTGACCAAAATCATCTTTGGTCTGAATATATAACCTCTCAGTGCCACTTGGATGACATTAATCCCCTCATTGTACTTCAATTAAGAAAAGACATAATTTTTACATTAATGTTTTTAATATGTATATCAATTTTAATATGTGTTAATTTAGAGAATATCTTCAACCATAAATAGATTTTGGAAATATAAAAAATATATCATCATCATGGAAATTAATATTTATTTCTGAGTGACGAAGTAATTATCTTAAACTCTTCAATAATAATGTTGTGTTAATTATTTAATTAATTTAAATAGAAAAGGAATGATGTTAAATATATATAAATAAATATAATTTTAAATAATTGATTACATGAAATAATATTAAATGTTTATTTGATATGTTATTAAATTTTATTTGTTTTCTTTATAATATATAATATTTGTACTAAATTTTATAAAAGTCAACATAATATATATTTTAAAAAATAATTTTTTTTATATTTTAAAATAAACAATATTTAATTAATTGATATAAAATTGATGAAACTCTTAAATTCATCCAGATGATTTTTATATGTTTTACAATGTCATTCAGGTTTCCAATATGGTACTTTTACCAATTTATAGTAATATTATTAAAATCCAATGAGTAAAAACTCATGTTTTAATAATAATACATAAAGAGGATAAATATGGATTGAACCAAAATAAAATGAGTATAAATTTAGAAAAAAATATCTAAATATTATTAGATGTGAAATTTTATGTCAACCTGAATCTTTTATTATAAATAACTTATTTTTAGAAAATTATAGTTGGAAATTAATTTCTACTAATTTTATATTTTGTGGAATTTTAAGGGAGACCCTCTCCTCTCCTATAAAAGGACTCATCATCTAATCATTTCATCATACTTAATACCCCTTATGATCTAGAAAATAACATCTAAAATACTATCCCAAATCCCCTAACTAAATTTTATAGATCCTATTTTAGTCATTAAACCAACCATAGTGGTCTTAAGGTGTTAAAAAAAATTCTGTGAAGAAGAGGTAGATAAAGAACATACATGATAAATCAGACAAGATTTTAGGAAATAATATACTCAATTTCTATTATTTGAGTAGACCATATAATTCATTGATTGTTTTATGCTACAATTATCTGTGAAATGACTCTATATTATCTTTTTCTGTTTAGAATTATTTTATTTGGATTTATAGATAATTTACTAAATAGATTTATTTGATTAATGTTCACTTAATTGATAATTTTATTTTTGAGGGATGTTATTTTTAAAAAAATTCTTTTAAAAAATTCTATAGTAATTTTTTTAACTTATACAGAATGGTTTTAGTTTTCCATCATCATGAAACGTTAATTAAATGATGATTCCTTTTTAATTTTTTCAGATATTTTCTATTAAATTAGTTTCTTTACAATGTGTATAGTATTTAAATTTAAATGTAATTTTTAAAAAGGAATGGGTATATTGATATCAAAAAGTGATTTATAATTATTTTAGAAGTGTTTTTTTAAATTCTTTATGATATAAAATTAGTAAAGATAATTTTTTATATTTATTATATCGTACATGAGTATTACACGTAGTTTGACCTTGATTGAACTAATAAATCTTGTTAAAATTAAAATTGGGTGGCCTAGATATAGAAGGGAAACACTATTACATCTAAACATGTGGTGGACCCAACATCACTAGTTAACCCATAATATAATAATATAGGGTGACCTAAATATCATTGGGTTTAACAATTATAGCTTCACATGGGGTTGCATAGATATGTTGGGGTAAGCCCGTAATAGAATAATTTGGTAGTATATATTTTGGAATTTGGCTATATGGTTATTCTAATTATAAGGGATTTTAAATGGTTTAAAGAATATGACAATTTATGTTTTTGAAAAAGGGGGTTTTGATTGAATGCTATGGATTTTAAAATCATTCATTGATAAAAAAATGTGTATTTTTTATGTGATGTTTTTTTATATCATAAACACAATGAAAATTTAAGATAAAGGTAAATCTTTTATGAGTTATAATGTTTTTAATAGACTAATTATTTCTTTTTTATTCTATCTATTTATGATTTTTTTTTTCTCAACACATGTTTTCAAATGTTATTCAAAGGTTGTGTAAAGGAAAGAATGTATTTGTGTTGAGAGTCATGAAAAGATTCCATGAATGCAATAATTATTTTTCGGATTTTTATATGGGTGAAAAAATGGATACTAATTATAAGAGTCCACATATAATTTATGTGTTTACTTTATAATATATTTTCAAAATTCTCCAAAACACTAAACCGAAAAGACTCTCGAATGTGAATTCTACAAAAAAATCACTATATTTTATAATTTTTAAGGCTTGGAAAATATAAGTGATACCCATACGGTGGAAGAGTATTCTAGACAATAAATCTGAAAAAGATCATTGAATGACTTCTAAAATAACATTCCCTGAAGAAAAGGACTAAAAATAAGTTCATGGTATTGATTATGAAGTGTCCTTTTAAAATTTCAAAATTATATACTCCATTCAAATATCTCTTTCCATTTCTACTCATTATTAAAATGAAATATATCAAATAGATTTAATAAATATATTTCTTAATGGGAATTTATCTAAGGACGGGTAAATGATGTATCTGGAGTTTTGCATTTTCCAAATTAGAATTAAATGGTTAAAATGGTTAAACCATTTATGTTTGGTATAAGGAAGGGTTACATGATTTGAAATATCTTGTTTAATGATGCAATCAATGTGATTGGTTTCATCCAGAATGAAAATTATTATGTTCTATACAATAGGTATAGTGAGTGTATAGTAGTATTTCAAATATATTATTTTGATTGAACCTTGATTATTAGAAATAATTTCCCAATACTTCACACTATGATTTTGGGTATGGGTTGATATTTCCCAAATAAATTAATGGGTTAATCAGATAACATATTCAGTATATGGATTTGAAGAGATAGTACGAATTAGTGAATTGAACTATGTCAAAACACAAATATTGGTAAAGTTATGAATATTTTTATCATGGAAAAATCCCAGAATATTTCTCTTCTCAAAATTTATGCCATAAATATTCAGAATATTTTGGATCATTATTAAGAGTAAAAATGAATGGATATTATTCCTTATGTGTATTATTTTGGATCTATCATGCATATCATGTTATGTACATGACTTGTTGCCTTATTTTATTTTAAAATATCAAATATATATAAATATTATGTTGATAATGTCACTAGATATCTGAAAAGATGATCCAAATGTACATGAGAATGCCTCAAGATATGTCCACTATCTTTGGAAGAAAGGAGGAGCTCTACATAATGGGTTGTATAGATTCTAGTTACTAATATGAAAAATATGATATGAAATTTTAATCTGCAATTTAGTTCTACCAAAATGGTAGATAATTTATTTTGTAGAGTACTAGAAAAGATATTATGGAGAACATGATAATATATGTATAATTCATCAGTATATCTGATTTTAGGATGGCACCCATTTGTATTAAGTCATTCAGTTTTAAACATTAAGTGGTTCTTATCATTGAGGAAGAAATAAATATATATTGTGGAATCATTTTTTTCCCCGGATAAGGAACACTGACCTCAACATAGAATATGAATAACCCTTTTCAAATACCATCTCACACATGAGATCCTTGATATGAGTGATGTAATTATCTATTGATTGGATATACAAGATCAAGTAGAAAATCTATTTATGAAACCATTATACTAATGAAAAGATAGTTTTCATGTAAAATATCATGTTGTTGGACATAATATAGTTTGGTTCTTATGGTTAAAAATGTATCATGTTAATATAATAAATGACATCTAAAACTTTCATTCATTATAGTGTGAAACATTTTTATTTTATATTAATAGTACAATTGTAATACCTCATCAATTAATGAATTTTAGTAATCCATAACAGATTTCCATTAAGAAGTATTATGGTTTATAATTATAGGATAATTTTAACAGGTATATATTTTTTAATTAGTTTTAGTGAGTTGAATAAAATATTCAAATAGTAGATTCAAAAGGTAAAAAGTATTGACTTGTCATGTTAATTAATTGGTGATGTATATCTCATTGAATGTCATATGGTTATCAATATACTTAACAGTGTATTCTTATTATCAACACATCATACATGAAGTTAATTATATATATAGAAATAAAACCATCATAACATTATCCATACTTATGCTAGTTAATATATGAAATTGATTAATATAAAGGTCTTTGGTTATGTTTTTGATCATGTCATTAATTAGAGTGAAACCAAGATGGGATTAGTCCACCTGTATCAAAAGAAAATTCATATGGACATTGATTGTATTAGAATTAGTAAATTAATGGACATACATAGTTGTTTCACGGATGATGTTGCTAACTAATTATATAAGTGTCAGGTGAGGTACATATCATATATATGAATAACATGCTATGTATTCATTAATTTGGTCAGTATTTTTTATAGAATCGTGAAATGATGTGATACACATACAAGATTTACATTTTCACTACCATGTGGTCTCATGATGTTATGGAAAAAGGGTTTATATAGCTACTAGAAATATTTAAGTGATAAATTTTGTGTTGGACATGTTCATATTGATATATAAGTATGATTGATGAATATCACACTAGACCGTATAGTAATTTGTGTACTACATACATTTTTCTTGAGGATTCTATTTTCTTATATTTTTTTAATAAGGGTTTTTATTATTTATATCAATGCTTCTACATACCATTGGGTCACATAGATAAGCAATTTGATAAAGATAATGTTCGAGAAAAATATTGAGTTCACGATAAATAGATATTGATAAAAATATCATTTTTAAAGGTGTTTTAACATATTCTTGATTATTTGTGATGATTTTTATAAATTTTTAGGGGATTTTAGAGTGGTGTATTGTTTAAGGATAGATAATATTTAGATGCAAGAGATCCATTTGCACATTCATATGATGCATGGGATATATATATAATAAATTATATTATATATAAGAAGCACATTTATTAAAGCATATGATAAATGTATTTATCTTGCATGATTCTCATGAATATATATGTTATATATATTACTCATTCTATTACTAATGGTTAATTAATTATATCGACCTCACCTGTTTTGATAATCCCAATTATGCTTTCATATAATTTGATAATCACAATCTAATGTTTTTCTATATATTAATTCTTTCAATATATGCTCAAGATGATAATAGTATTAATATAATACCTGAGATAGTTTAATCTTTTTTTATCCATGTTTATATAAGTTCTGTAGTAAGTCTAACCCATTTGGATATGTTGTGTATAAAACAGCTAAGTATTTAGTTATTGATCTGCGTTTAAGCTACCGAGACTCAGTCTACTGATAGACTTAGTCTACTGATAGACATAGTCACTGATACACTAAGGTCACTGATATGCACAGAGCTTCCGACAGGAAACTAGAGATACTGATATGAGGAAGTCTTCTGATAGAACCAGTCTACGAAGCATCCAATACAGAACAGACAATAGCCACCGATAGACAGAAGTCTACCGACAGAAGTCTACTGATAGATGTCTACTGATAGTGTAAGTATACCGATACGTGCAAACAACTACTAATGCAAAGAACTACCGATGGAGAGACAGATACCGATGGAACTAGTCACTGGTATATGAGCTACCGATGCAAGTTCAGAATAGATACTGATGCAAGTTCAAAAGAACTACCGATGGAAGGTTCAGTGACACAAAGTCCACCGTGCACGTCTACCAATAGAATGCTACTAATTCTTGATCGACCAGTCAAACCCCATACTCTTCAAACTATTTATTTATTTAGCTAATGATTATATTTGATGGTTTTAATGTAGTTAATGTTATTTAATTATTTCTTTTGCATTTTAGGGAACCGTACCTAGTACCCATGAAAAAGGCGATTGTTATTTTCTGGCAAAGGTGAAACCTATAATGTGATGGAAAGAGAACACTTGAAAGAAGAATAAACAGATGCATATGATACTCTTGAAAAAACAAAAAGAAGACACATGAATGGTAAAAGAATAATAGCTAAACAAGCATTCAAGTGTGGAGCATTTTGTCTTCTCTAGTCTTCTTCCATACACCAAGAATGTTGGACATACATGAAGAAACATATTCTAGAAGAGAACAGAAGTTGCATCTTGAGTGAAGAACTACAAAAAACGTTTCATGCACTCAGGCTATTAAGCTGGACCACGAATCAAAGAACAAAACGACACTCTGTTTTCTAAGAAAAACCATAGAAGGACTCAGAAGATTTTCTGATAAACCAAATGAGTCCAGAGCTGCACTAATAATCACTATAGCATTTCTAAACTCAATCATACTTCTCTTAGTGATTATTTCTTTACATTTTTAGCAGTGTGTCTATCCTGTTTACTATACACACACACTTTTCTTGTGCTAAACTGTAGGATTCTTAAATCCTCACTTAAACTCCATAACTCTTTTGTTTCCCCCTGTGGATGGTGGTAGAGGTCGAGTATGACCTGAATAACCTGTGAGATGATTTTTTTCCCACGAAGAACTGTGGTAGAGGACTTTGTACCTGGACAGTTGTGTAAACTTTTGTTAATCCTAATCCAGGGTGTGGATCAAATTTATATAAATTTGAGAGGACTAAGACTCGGCTTGAGACTGAACCTCTTGTTACATCTTCTGTGCGTCTTTAGTTTATGTTTAAAGTATACTACATATATCTTTCATACTCCACTGCTATTACATTGAAATACAAAACTATTATAAAGCTACATTGATAGTTAAATTAGCAAGTGTTTATACTTATTGTAAACCAGTAAGTTAGTTTCAAAAGTTAATTTAATCTTCAGATTAAGTCAACTGAGAGCTAATCAATCTTTGAGAAACTAATTGAACCATTACACTATGTATAGATTCAATACAGTTTAACTTTGTTTATAAATTGGGGGATTTTAAGAGAAATATTTTTAATAGAAATTTTAATTGGAACTCAATTCACCCCCCTCTTGAGTATCCACTCCGACCAACATTTGGTATCAAAGGGTGTTTTTGTTTATTTATTTTTGAAATACTCTATTTCTCAAATGTGATTTTAGAAGTATCTTCAAAGATCTTAAATTTCTGTTAGTTCTAAATTTTAATCTCTATAAAACTATTTTCTAAAATATAGTTATGGACAATAGACTAGAGGGTGATGCTACTAACCGACCACCTTTCTTCAATGGCATAAACGATGCACAGTGGAAACTGAAAATGAAAATTCATTTAGAAAGTATGGGTTTTGATATTTGGACTCCTATAGAGTCTCAATATAAAATTCCAGAGACCAAAATAACAACTTAGGATGAACCTACAAATAATACCTATAATAATAATTGTAATGCTATGAATGCTATGTACTGTGCTTTAGGAGATGAAGAGTTTAACAAGATTTCTAATTGTAAAACTGCCATTGAACTATGGGATACTTTGGGTGTTTCTCTTGAAGGAACAACTAATTTTAAAGAAATGAGATTTAATACATATACTATTAAATATGTGAATTTTAAAATGAAAACTGATGAACCAGTTTCTGATATGTATCTCAGGTTTAAGGAGATAATCAATACAATGAGTTCACTTGGTAGAGCTTTTCCAGCAAAGGAACAAATAATGAGGATACTAAGATGTCTTCCAGAACGATAGAGAGGCACCTCTGTCTCAATCAGAGAGTCATGTGACATTGGAGCACTTCCAGTAAAGGAGCTTATTGGTAAATTAATGATGTATGAGGAAGAACTCAAAGTGAATAAGGAGGAAGATGATGAACCTAAGAAAAAATCCGTAGCATTCAAGTCTGCTGCCTCTAAGTGTAAAGACAAGGAGAAAATTAGAATACCTACTGAGAGTTAAACTAATGAAGATTCTTATTCAGATAGTGATGCTGAGTTCGTTCAAATTGCCTGGAGATACCAAAAGTTTTATAGGAAGAAGAAATTCTTCAGGAAATCTAACTACAAAGGGATGTATGACAACAAGGGACACTGGAAGAAGGATTGGACGAAAGCTGACAATAATGATGAAATAGTCTGCTATGAGTGTAAAAGGAAAGGACATATGAACGCTGATTGTACAAAGTTAAAAGTCAAAAAGAAATATGATTATAAGGAAAATAAGTACAAGAAAGCTATGATGGCTACCTGGAGTGCATATGAAGACATCACAGGTGAATCTGAAGTTTATAATTCTGAAAAGAGTCATGCCAATATGTGTTTCATGACCAACACATCTGATGTAACCTTATATACACCTGTTTTAAATTCTCATTATTTTGAAGATGATACAGAATCTGATACTGATTCTGAAAACATGACTAGTAAGGAATTATTTGAATATTGAAATATGCTGGAAGAGACATGTAATGAAGTTAAGGATAAATAAAAATCAATAAAGAAACAGCATTCTTTCGCTATTACTATTAAAACTGAACATACTATCGGAAAATAGAAGAATGCTCAACTGTTAAAGGAAAATAACGAACTGAAAATGTCAAATGAGCAACATAGAAAAGACTTAGAGAAGTTTACAAATGGAAAAGACACACTTACTCAAATGTTAGGTAAAAAAGTTGCACCTAAATACACTGCTGGTTTGGGATATCAACCTGGACAGAGACAGTTCACTGAAACTCGATTTATTCCCATGTCTGGACAAAATTCTACTTATTCTAGTTCTAGAAATTAATACGCATTAAACAGTTATTCATATTGTTATAGGTCAAATAAAGTTTATCTGTCAAAATCTATTGATTCTATAAATTACATGAGACCCATAAAACAAATACAGGCACCTAAAGTTTTGATTTCTAACCTTTCTGGTCCAAAGAAGATCTGGGTACCAAAATCATTTTCTATCTAAATCTGTTTTATAGGAATCATGCTTAATGAGTTCTCACAAGAAGGTATGGTACTTGGACAATGGATGTTCAAGACATATTTAAAGATATTATTCATGCTTCAAAAGTTTAATAATGGTTGATGGAGGATATGTCACCTTTGGTGATAATTCTAAAGGAAAGATCATCTGCCTAGGCCAAATTGGTAACACTGATTCAGTTTTAATTTCTAAAGTTTTATTTGTTGATGGATTTAAGTATAACCTGTTATGTATTTCTCAATTATGTGATGAAGGATTTAATGTTATGTTTGAAAATGATTCCTACAATGTTTTTAATTATAATTTTTTTTAGTATTTTCTCCTTTAAGAAATGAAAATGTTTATGCAGTTGATTGAAATTCTATAGCTAAACAAAATGTTACTTGTTTAAATGATTTTAATAAAGAGTCTGGTCTTCGGCACAGAATATTAGGACACTGCAACATCTATTCACTTAGAAAACTAACTAGAACGAACTTCGATAGAGACCTACCCACACTGAAATTCCCAAATGACAAAGTGTGTAATCCCTGTTAAAAGGGAAAGCAACATAAAGTTTCTTTTAAATCAATGAAAGAAGTTTCAACTTCTCAACCTCTCAAGTTGGTTCACATGCACTTGTTTGGACCATCAAGAGTTTCTAGTGTAAATGGGAAGTACTATGTCTATGTTCTAGTAGATGACTTTTCTAGATATACTTGGGTATACTTATTATCTCATAAAAGTGAATCTTGTTCTTACTTTATTAAATACTCCAAATGTGTAGAAAATCTTAGTGGACTTAAGATTAAAACTCTAAGAAGTGATCATGGATGTGAGATTGAAAATTATGAATTTGAATCTTATTTCTCACACAATGGCTATAGTCAAAACTTTTCTAATCCTAGAACACCTCAGCAGAATGGTGTAGTAGAAAGAAGGAATAGAACCCTTCAAGATATAGCTAGAACCATGTTTAATGAATATGACCTGCCTATTTACTTTTGAGCTGAAGCCGTGAGTACAGATTGTTATATTATTAATAGGGTCTTAATTAGAGAAGTTCTTAAGAATACCCCTTATGAGTTATGGAATAATATAAAACCTAAAGTTAGTTACTTTAGAGTCTTTGGATGCAATGTTTTTATTCTTAATACAAAGGATAATCTGGACATGTTTGCTTCTAAGAGTGATGAAGGAATTTTTCTTGGTTATTCATTAACTAGAAAATCTTATAGAGTCTTTAATAAAAGATCCAATTGTGTTGAAGAATCTGTTCACATAAAGTTTGATGAAACTTATCCACATGCGCCTAAAACCACTCTTGAAAATCTTGAGGTAGATTTAAGTATTTTGGCCCTTAGTAATAAATCTAATGAACTTACTGTAAAAACATCTAGTTCTAAACATATTCCAGAATCTGATGCTATAAAACCCAAACCTATAGATGAACCTGAAATTTATTTTCATACATTTACTAGATCAACAAGGATTCTAATGAATCATCATTTGGATGCGGTTTTTGGTAATAATAATAGAGGGATACACACTAGAGCTTCTCTAAGAAATCAGGTTGGACATCAAGCCTTTCTTTCATAGTTTGAACCTAAAAATATCAATGATGCTATAAATGATGAATTTTGGGTAATGAATATGCAAGAAGAGTTAAATCAATTTGAAATAAACAATGTTTGGGAATTAGTTGACAAACCTAAGGACACATTAACAATAGGCACAAAATGGGTTTTTAGAAACAAAGTTGATGAGTCTGAAACATAGTTAGAAAAAATGCTAGACTAGTTGCACAAGGATATAGTCAAGAATAAGGAATAGACTATGAGGAAACTTTTGCACCTATATCCAGATTAGAAACCATTAGGATCTTACTTTCATATGCTGCTCATCTGAATTTCAAGTTATATCAAATTGATGTCAAAAGTGATTTTCTAAATGGTTTTATTGTTGAAAATGTTTTTTTTTGAACAACAACCTGGATTTACTAATCCTAATTTTCCAAATCAAGTTTTTAAACATTCTAATGCTCTATATGGTTTAAAATAGGCTCCAAGAGCTTGGTATGATAGACTTATTAATTTTCTTATTTCAAAAAGTTTTACTAAAGGGATTTTTGATCCAACTCTTTTTATTAAAAGAATTTCTAAATATTTTTTAATAGTTCTAATATATGTTGATGATATTATTTTTGGATGTTCTAAACATTCTATAAGTATTGATTTTTCAAAGAGTATGCAAAATGAATTTGAAATGAGTTTAATGGGAGAACTTAAATATTTTCTTGGATTTTAAGTGTTTTAAAATTAAAATGGTATTGTTTTGAATCAACGTAAATATACAAAGGATCTTCTAAAACATTTTTTTTATAGTATTAAGGAAAGTGAAACTCCTATGAGTACTGTTTGTAAATTGTATGCAGATGAAACTGGGAAATCAGTGGATCACACCAATTTCAGAGGTATGATTGGAAGCTTACTTTACCTTTCTACTAGTTGACCAGATATTATGCTTAGTGCGTGTATGTGTACAAGATTTCAGGCTAATCCAAAAGATTCACATTTACTTGTTTTTAAAAGGAATTTTAAATATCTTAAACAAACTGTAAACATTGGTTTGTTTTACCCAAAAGGAAACCCTTTGAGTTAATGAGTTATTCATATGCTGACTTTGCTGGTTGCAAGTTTGATAGAAAGAGCACTTCAAGAATGTGTAATTTATTAGGAAAATCCTTAGTATCTTGGTGTAGTAAGAAGAATAATTCTGTAGCATTATCCACTACAAAAGCAGAGTACATTGCTGCTGGTAGTTTCTATACACAAATTCTATGGATGAAACACACTATTTTGGACTATGGATATGACTTTAGGCACGTGTCAATCAACTGTGACAATACTAGTGCAATAAATATCTCTAAGAACCTTGTGTCTCACTCTAGGACCAAACACATTGATGTAAGGCATCATTTCTTGAGAGATCATTACCAAAAGGGTGATATTACTCTTGAGTTTAAAGGCACTGAACATCAATTAGCTGAAATTTTTACTAAACCTTTGAGTTCGGATAGGTTAAGCTACATTAGACATGAGTTAGGAATGTTTAATGTCAATCAGTAGCTATCCTCACCGATGCCACCTCACTGATGTAACCTCACCGATGTAACCTCACGAATGTAACCTCACCGATGTAACCTCACCGATGTAACCTCACCGATGTAACCTCACCGATGTAACCTCACCGATGTAACCTCACCGATGTAACCTCACCGATGTAACCTCACCGATGTAACCTCACCGATGTAACCTCACTAATGTAACCTCACCGATGTAACCTCACCGATGTAACCTCACTGATGTAACGTCACCGATGTAACCTCACCGATGTAACCTCACCGATGTAACCTCACTGATAGAAAACCTCACCGATGTAAATCCTCAATGATAGAAATTCTAACAAATGTGCGCGCTGTTTTAAAACTTCTACCGCCAGAATCTAAATCGTTTACTTTATTTCATTTTGTTTATTTATTTTATGTTTCTTAAATGATAAAACGAAAGTTTGAGCTACTTCAAAATCTACAGAGTCTTAATCCTTAACCCTCGAACATTAGCTCCCGAATCCTTAGAGAACCCTAAATCCTTCGAACCAACGACGACAAAAACCAAACTTCCTACCGTCAGAGATGACTCTATTGAGCCTTAAAAGAAGAAGAAAAGGACTGATCAAGATACAAGTGGTAGTGGAAGTGCTGATAGAACTAGGTCGGGGAGATGACCAGTGAATCCTCATCTGCAAAATCGAGTTATTGTGATTGAAAAGGAACTGCGTGTTGAATGGCTGAAGCCTAGCATGTCCTTAGTGCTCAATGTTCATGAAGATAAAAAATGGGTAGAGTGTTTTTTGAATAAAAATGGACCTTACACTCCAAAATTAGTGAAACTGTATTATGATTTTGTAACCTTTGAAGAATCGGAGAATGAAAATCGGGTAATTTATTTTGTAAATGGAAAGGTGATGTCGTTCTCATCTGTTGAATGGGCTGAGTTCTTGAAAGTTCTACATGAAGGAGTATCTGGATATGTCGTGAGAGCCATGCCACCTACCAGTGACATTTTCAATTATGAGACTGCTTTGGAAGATCTAACTGGTGATGGAAGACAAAGAAAAGTAGTCGCTGTAGAGATGGATGGAGAGAACATATTGTTGTTCAAATTTGTTCAACATGTCTTGATACCGAGGAGAGGAGAGTTTTCCAATTTGAGATATCCGGATATCTATCTCCTGAACCTCTTAAGACAATGTGTACAGGTAAATTTATGCAGATTGCTGATGCTTCAGATAGAAGATATGACAAGACCGAAATCAATGACAGATTCACTATTCATTGCTAAATTAATCTATGTGATGATCAAGGTAAAAGGGGTTGCTAAGTCTCAAGATGAGACAGTGGTAGTGAATAATAACATCTGTTACACAACCACTGTTTTCAAGTACATGAAAATAAATTGAAACCCTTGTAGAGGAGAATGGGTCAATGATGAGCAGAGGATTTTTGACATGTTTAATCCTGTGACTCATCCTTCAAGACCAAAGGATGCGAGGGATCCAGGTTCGGGACCTAATAAAGAGGAGCCAGAATACAGTGATGATTCAGAAGATGAGTCCTCTGCTGATGAAAGAGGAGACCCTAACTTGCCTCCTAGCCTAGCTCTTGAAAATCTAGTTCAATATATATCAGATAAGGAAGAAGCCGTTGAAGCGGCTGCTGTAGAAAATTAAGAAGATGTTCATAAGAGTGAAACATCTATGAAAGCATATTTGAGTCTGAGTACTGTGATTGAACAAACTTTAGTACCTACTGGGGAAGAAAATGATGTTCACATACCCTTACCTAATCCAGAATACCCTCCTACTGCTGCAGTAATGGAATTGATAGTGGAAGATTCGCCTCAGGAGGAAAGTCCTGCTAAGGATGCTACTATGAATGATGTTGAGAATTCTGATATTCTAATTTAGGATGCACCCATTGAGGGGAGAATCGATCTAAATTTGGAACTGTCACAGTGGCTGTTGGCTTTAATGATTGGGCAGAAGACCCTGGTTTTATAGTCTGTGGATTAGACTATTCTGATTCAGATAATGAGGCATCTCACAATAGACCTAAAAATTATTATGATGTTGAGACTGAATTGCTACCTGAAGATGTGGTTAGAATGCATGACCTGGATACTTTAATGAAAAATCTTAAGGACAGCTTTGTGGAAGAGGTAAAGAAGATGGAAGTTTCTCTGGTATCTTCAATTCAATTAGTTATGACTGATGCTGTGGTCAGTTTAGCCTCTAAAAGAGCATCTACAGCAGTTGCACCTGCTGATTTGGTTACCAAGGCGGATATGGAAATCTTAAGAGATGATCTGCAAGAATCGTGTAGTTCCTTAGTTGCTGAGATAATGCAAAGTTTTGCTAAAGAAATGGTTATGTTGGAAAGATGTTTTGAACTATCTCTCGCCTGTAATTTATCAACCTTTATGGGAAAAATAGTTGAAGAAGTTAAAGAATGTCAGGCTCAAGTTTCTAGACTTGAAGCAGATCTTGAAGCTTTAAAGGAATATTTTGTTTCTTTATACTCTTACATGAGCTCAAAATCCCAAGAAGATAAGGACTTATCTTATGTGAATAGTTTTGTAAGTCAGATGGTTTCAGAATTTAATGGGTTCAAAACTTCTATGAAAGATCATATGAAAACCAATGAATCCGATGTTCAAAATCTTATCAGTGGTTTGACCAAAAGATTCAAAGAGACTATATCTTTCTCTGTGGGTTCTCTTACATCTAAACCCTCGATGAACATGATTCAAATTCGACTATGGTGAAAGAGGAGCTTGGTTCTGCCTCAACCAGTGGCTCTGTGGACTCATCTGAACCGATCAGAGTTGTTCTCTCTACCAGAGATTCATCCAGAGAAATTATGAAGATATCCCAAGACTACATGAGAGAAGATTTTGCCTATCAAAAGGAATTTAAAGAAAAGGTGGACTCCTATTTCTCCAAAATTTACACAAAAACCCAAATGACCAGTCATTTTAAGCTTCTGATTTAGAATATTAAAATTCATCCTATCAATCAAGCCTTTAGAGAACAAGTTAGAAAATTGAGAGAATTGACTCCAGCTATGGACAAGTTTATGGAGAACAAGGATGACTTCATATTCGCAATGGAGAGAGGAGGAGGAATCCATATGGATTTTAGAAATCTTTTTCTTCCCTTTCTGCATGTTGATTCTTGACCCGTAATTGTCCCTACTGCTTTTCCTGCCTCTCCCTCCACTACTTCTCCAATTCATATGACTCATGTTCAATCCATTCGAAGCCTCACACCTGTGATCATAGAAAGGACTCCTCAATACAGGCCAGGCACAGTGTTAGTTGCTCAGCCTCCTATGGTCTTTTCAGGAATTCCTAAGCCTTCACCAAAATCCTCACCACCTTAATCCTCTTCTGACCCCACAAGAAAATCTCAGATTGAGGATGTGGATTGATCCAGTAGCTGGACTATTTGATAGAAATCCTATGTATTTTGTTCTCTGTCTTTGTACCTATTTGTCACATTTAATACAAGTGATTTTCTTCTATTCCTATTATTTCCTACTTTTTGATTATCACAAAGGGGGAGAAATATTAATGAAAGGAGGAACAAATTTTTTTCTCTAAGAGATTTCATGCTTTTCCTCTTTGATACCCCTGAATTTAATCTTCTAATATGAGTGTCCTTTCTCTCATCCTCTGATATCATTTCATTTAGTTCTATGATACTCTCTGATACTTTTAATTCTATCTCTGATAGAGTATGTTTTATACCATACTGTTTTATCTGAGAAAATTGAGCTTAATTATATATCCTCTGATTTTTTTAACTAATAATATCATAAGTTGTGATTATTGAAAAGTGAGAGATTGTTGACCTCACCTATTTTGATAATCCCAATTATGCTTTAATATACTTTGATAATCTCAATATAATGTTTTTATATATATAAATTATTTAAATATGTGCTCAAGATGATAATAATATTAAAATAATCCCTGAGATAGGTTAATCTTTTTTATCCATGTTTATATTAGTTCTGAAGTATGTCTAACCCATTTGGATATGTTTTGTATGAAACAAATAAGTATTTAGTCACTGATCTGTGTTTAAGCTACCGGTACTCAGTCTACTGATAGACTTAGTCTACCGATAGATAGATTCACTGATACACTAATGTCACCGATATGCACAGAGCTACCGATAGACAACCAGAGATACTGATATGAGGAAGTCTTCTGATAGAACCAGTGAACCGAGCTATCGATACAGAACAGACCATAGCCACAGATAGATAGAAGTCTACTGACAGAAGACTACCGATAGAAGTCTACTGATAGTGTAGGTCTACCGATACGTGCAAACAGCTACTGATGCAAAGAGCTACCGATGGAGATACAACTGTCGATGGAACTAGTCCCCGGTATATGAGCTACAGATTCAAGATCAAAAGAGCTACCGATGAAAGTTTAAAAGAGAAATCGATGGAAGGTTCTGTGACAAAAAGTCCACCATGCAAGTCTACTAATAGAATGCTACTAATGCTTGTCCGACCAGTCAAACCCCATACTCTTCATACTATTTATTTATTTATCTAACGGTTACATTTGATGGTTTTAATGTAGTTAATGTTATTTAATGATTTTAGTTGCATGTTAGGGAACCGTACCTAGTACCCATGAAAAAGTAGATTGTTCTTTTTTGCCGAAGGTGAAACCTATAAAGTGATGGAAAGAGAACACATGAAAGAAGAAGAAACACATGCATAAGATACTCGTGAAAATGCAAAAAGAAGACACATGAAGGGGAAAAGAAGAAGAGCTGAACATGCATTCAAGTGTAGAGCATTTTTTCTTCTCTAGTCTACATCCATAATCAATGAATCTTGGACATACACGATGAAACTTATTCTAGAAGATAACACAAGTTTCATCTTGAGTGAAGAACTACAATAAACGTTTCATGCACTAAGGCTGCTAAGCTTGAACATGAATAAAAGAATAAAATGACACTCTATTTTTTGAGAAAAAATAGGGAAGGACTCGGAAGCTTTTCTGATAAACCAAACGAGTCCAGAGCTACATTGCTAATCACTAAATCATTTCAAAACTCAATCATACTTCTCTTAGTGATTATTTCTTTTCATTTTGAGCAGTGTGTGTATCCTGTTTACTTTACACACACAATGTTTTTTGTTCTAAACTGGAGGATTCTTAAATCCTCACTTAAACTCCATAAATCTTTTGTTTCCTACTGTGGATGGTGGTAGAGGTCGAGTAAGACCTGAAAAACCTGTGAGATGTTTGTTTTTCCCCTGAAGAACTGTGGTAGAGGTATTTGTACCTGGAAAGTTGTGTAAAATGTTGTTAACCCCGATCCAGGGTGTGGATCAAATTTATATAAATTTGAGATGACTAAGTCTCGGCTTGAGACTGAACCTCTTGTAACATCTGTTGTGCATATTTAGTTTAAGTTTAAATTATACTACATATATCTTTCATACTCTGCTGCTATTACATTGAAATACGAAACTATTTTAAAGCTACTTTGATAGTAAAATTAGAAAGTGTTTATACTTATTGTAAACCAGTAAGTTAGATTCAAAAGTTAATTTAATCATCAGATTAAGTCAACTGAGACCTAATCAATCTTTGAGAAACTAATTGAACCTTTAAACTCTGTATAGATTCACTACAGTTTAACTTTGTTTTTAAATTTAGGGAATTTAAGAGAAATATTTTTAACAGATATTTTTATTGGAACTAAATTCACCACCATATTGAGTATCCACTCCGACCAACAAATTATATACAATCCATTTTAATCATATTAGAGGATTATAATTTATTCATTAAAGCCGATTAACTAATTATACCAAACAGATATAAACACAAATGATATTATGCCTCGATCTCGAGCTCACTAAGATTACGGATTCCTCCCCTATTAGGTGTGGAAGTTTCAATATATATAATTATATTTTAAAACTCTATTCATCCAAAACCATTATTTTTAAATTTTTATATGTTTTTTACACTCACTCAAATTACAAGTTATATCAAAAGTCATCAATTGATCTATTGGCTGTTGTAATCCCTCATAGGTAGGGTTATTTTTTCACTACCCTTCATGATCTTGTTTAATCATTCTCAATGGATGAATGATGGAGACTACAAGAATAATAAAATAATCAGAACTATGTTTAATAGTATTACTCAGATATTATTTCATTAATATAGATCCCCTTATGTTTTATTTCTTTTATCAATTTAATTTCAATATATGATTATATAAAACCCATTATGTTTTTCTTTTTTCAATCCCATTAGCCCTAAATTTATTTCATTTTCTATTTCTCTTTTACTATGTTAACCATTTTTAGATGAAGTTAAATTATCCTTTATTTACAAAAATGAAGTTGTCTATATTCTATTATTTGGACACACTGATTATAAATTTTAATTCAATTTCATTTGATTAAATTTATATTTATGGAATAAATTATTTTTAAAATAAAAAGGTGTTATTTATTAAATTTTTTGAGAATCTATTCTATAAGTTATAAAATATCAAATTTGTATTTGTATATTCAAATAAGCAATTAAAAATTAAAAATTTACTTCTTAAATGATTTTTTGGTGTTAGAAAAATATTTCTTGAAATTAAAATTCATATTTAAATAATAATAGTGTCATAAATTTCATGTAATTTATAAAAATATTATTTTAGACTACTCAACATAAAATTAATTCTTTTGAGAAAAATCCCAAAATTTAATCTAAATAATAGATTATATTTATAATTAACTGAATTAATTAGAAAAATTCAAATCAAATTTAAAAAATTCGGTAATTAAATATATAAATAAAACACTATAGTATAGTAAAAAAAGTTTTCTTATTAGGATGAAATGTTTTAAATATGTTAAGTATTCATTATTATTTATTCATATCAATTACTAAGTAATTTATCAAAAATATATTATTCATATTGTCTATATAACTTATAATTACATATTCAAAATATAAGTAGCTTATTGAAATAAAACAAGGATTTTAGAAAAATGTATTTATAGGTCTAAAATTATTTTCTATGTTTTTTATTCAATACAAAATAAATTTCATCCAAATTAAAAGTATCCATTAGTTTTATTCTATAATATTAGATAATGTGGTTACACCTATTCTTTCTTTCTAATTCAATGGTGAGGTTTTAACGATCATATATAATATTAAAAATTTTATTAAAATAATTATAATTATTTTTTAGTTTAGTGTTATGAATGGAGAAATTTACTAAACACATTAGAACATTTAATGGAAGTTATGTATGAAAATATCAAGGTGATATATTGAAAAATATAAAATCCATAAAACTAATAAAAAATTATATATATTAAAATCATTTGGATCAAATCAATATATGAAACATCTTGGACCCTTATAATAATTGTCTCTTTGAATGGATCTACAAGAATATCCAGTTGTTGAATCCCCCATTTTTATATAATCATGGGTAGAAATTTCCCTTAATTTTCCTTATAAACCACAATAGTAATCCACTTCCATGATCCAAAGTGGTTATTCAATCTTCATTCAATATTCACACTATTTTTTATAACTAGCAAAATTATCTAATATTTAAAATATAATACATATTAACATTATTTTTTTATTCTATTTTTTTAGATACAACACAAAAAATATTTGTTATCAAAATTCTCTCGACTTGTATTTTATATCAATAAAAAATATAGAAAATAAATGCTAACATATTTTATTAACTCTTAAATTTTCATTTTATCCTACCTCTCACTCTTAATAATAATAAATAAAATGATCTTAGGAGAAGGATGAATCAATTAACTTAATACAATGTTTCATATATTAATTGACACTACATGTAATTTATTCATGCCTCTTGTATAAAATATGATTTGGTATTTAGAGAAAAATGACCTAAATGAACATGAGAATATGATTCCAAATCAAATCCAAATGTGACATTTCTAAGGAGATATTATATTATTTGTAGGATAATTCCAAAACATTGTATAAATTCCAATATTATTAATTTGAAAACCAAATTATCTAGAGACAATTCAATCCATAAATAAATTTAATCACCATTACAATTTTATTTAAAAAATTCTAATAAATTTTTAGGATAAAATTCAAATATAGTCTAGGAATCATAATGAAGCTTATTCAACCTAATATAATTTATCCATTTAATGTATCCACCTAAATATCAAACTTTGTAAATTTATAGACAAGGGTAATATATTATTCCTGAATACCACATCAATGAATTTTATGCCATTTATATAAAATCCAATTTTATAAAAAAATATTATTTTTTAAAAAAAAATATAATTTCTCCTAATCAAGTTATATAATCCATATTCACTTAGTCAGGGTTGTTTAATTTTATATATCTTCTTGTAAATAATTTTTTTTATTATCACATCAATATTGTTGAACTTTTTATTTGTTTTCTACGTTCTCATATTATATATATTTCACTAGATCCCTCTTTTATAAATAAAATCTTCTTAAATCAATAATATATGAATCGTATACATACAACACAACATCATAACATTGAATAATTTGGAATCAATTTTCCCCTCAATGAGAATAATGGGTTAGAATAGCCTATAAATTGTTGGTTTTCATTCCATCTAACTCTATATTTGAGTGAACTATTCAAACTGTTTCATCTATATTATAATGATGTTCTCTTCACGAAAATTGGGGTATCTTTTCATCATTTAATAATATTCAAATTACACACTTGATTCCATTCATGAATTCTTAAATTCATATATCATCGTCACTTGAGATATAAGTATTACTAAATATCCATTAGATATTTCTCTATTATTCACAAAATATTTACTCAAAAATTACAAAATAAATTGATTATCATTTAATAAATACCTCTATTGGTATTTGGAATCATCATGTGGAATTACATATATCTATTTATTATGGTCATTATCTTGACTATATTTCATTTTTTATTTTTTTCAAATTTTTTTTTCTATATATGAATACAATCATTCATACATTTTTCACATTATTTTTTTATTCCATATGTCTTCTTTTGAATTATTTTTACTAAACAAGTTCCCTTGTTCTTATCTTGTATGGATTCCAATTTTTATCCATCTTTCTTCCACTGGTATAAATACTCATTGAATACATATATGAATACATGATGTTTCCAATTTTTCAAAAATAGATTCTTATCTTATTATTATTTTTTATTCCACATTAATGTAATTGATTTGTTTCAAATAATTGTTTTTTCGTCTGTTCCTATAGGATAACCTACCATCTTTCTTCAATATAATAATTGGAATAATTCCATCTATTTTTAGCTTCTTTTTTCATTCCAATTAAATCATATATTTCTTCTTATAAACAACATTAATTTTCCTTAGAACATATAGTTTTCAAAGTCATATTTTTTACTACATGATTTTTATGAATTGAAAAATAATCAATTTTGACTAGATCCTCAAGGATTTTATGATCTAAAGAGATCCTAATATTTATCAATTTTGTTTGAAATTTTCATACAACTAATTTTTTGAATATATACCATTCATTTTCTAATATTACCTCTTCAATGATATAGGACTCCATTTGGCTCATGAATTTATATACTATACTAAAAAGTCATGTCATTATTTTTGAATCCTTCACAATAATATCAGTATCAAATAATAAATGATTTCATAACCTGAGTTGTAGGATGGAATGTTTTTATTCCATTATCTTTTTTGTTACACATTTATTTTTTGTTTTATACAGTGAATGGATTCGATCACATTTTATCACATGAAGTGGTGGGTTTCCCATTATCATTGATTATCACAATTAATTGTGTGTTTTTTATAACCTATATTGTACATGAAAAAGGAATTCATACCATAAATATTTTTTTCTACAGATGACACTGTATCATTTTATGTTTCTAAATATTGATTATAATATGATTTATTGTTTTTCATTCCACCAGAATTAGATGTTTTATAATAACAAAACTACATTCTAATACTGATTAGTAGTATATCTTATATTGACCCTGACCATAGAATCCCAAATATAGTGGTAACATTATTATAATAGATATGGATACAAGTAATTATATCTCAGAGGAAAAAATATTTTATTAAACATTTTAAAATAATTATATACAATAATATCACATTACATTTCAACCATAAAATAAAATACCTATTAAATGTAAACATCTTATATCATAAAGCACATTTATAAATTTATTCCTCATATTATTTGTAATCGAATCAAAATAATGGAAAAATCATCGTTTTATTAAGGGTTACACACATTGGAATCTATCATGAGTAAATAATGAATAATTTTGGGCTCAAGTTTTCATTTTTTCAATGATATATCAATATGTGTTTAGTAAGATGACAATGATAAGTGGTGATGCCTAGTCAACTTTTATGGATTTATTTAATGGAATTGGATGTCACCCATGGAGAGTTATCCTGGAAAATGTGACAATTTTTTATGTGATATTATATGTTTAAAACATGTTCTACATATCCTTCACATTTTTTGAAAAATGTGAAGTCCATATAATAATATTATTTTCAACGAACAAAAGTGAGAATAAAAGAATAATTAGATGGATCATATTTTTTGAGAAGGCATGAATTTCATTTGTGAATAATTAGATTGTAAATATATTGAAGGATACCTTATATAAAAAAATGGTAATCCTATAGTAAATAAAAGTCATTATAATCCCTAGAGACATGTGGAACCCAATGGTAATCCATGGCCTGAGGAATGAGCGTTATGCCAGCTTAGGGGAAGTAGCAGATAACCAACCCTGAAACACCCATATATAAGTTGAATGAGAACTGGAACCACCATGTGGGGTAGCATAGAAGTAGAGGAATTGATAAAGGGAGGGTTCTGGATATGGAGAAACAATTTATGTTCGAATAATGGAACAACATAGCTGATATATTAGAAGGGAGGAGGAAGAATGATTCTATGTGGGATTCTACCACCTGAGTTACTATTCAACCTCATTTAATGGGTATAATGTAACAGAAGACATTTTATCTAGAAGATACTGTGTGATAAATCTCTCATTGAATTTTATTCAAATATTTTGTGTATATCTTTTAAACCCCATTTACTTCCACATCTCGATGGTATACTGTACATACATGATCAATATTATTTCCATATCCCATTGTGATGCTGACAATATGTGGTTTATTCTATCACCCTCAAACCACCCTGCATGAAATATACATCTGTATGGATGAAAGTAAATTGAAAAATGGATTTTATAAAATTTAAAAATGATGATAAATATATAATTAGTTTGAGGTTCCACAAAATAAAATCATTTGATGATCACATTTATAAGAGTATCCCACCACAAAGGAGTATTGTGAGCTTCTGGAAGAAAAAACCAATGTTTTGTGAACACATTTATATATCCCAAATTACATGGTCATATGAAGATATTAAATAAAATAGTATAATTATCATTGAATTGAATGATATTTGACATATATTAGAAATTTTATTTTAGGTGGTGCAAGGAACTTTGGTTATTGTCTATAAATATTATAGCACCGAGGATTGTGATTCTTGAGAAGTCTTTGGTGAGAATCCCCCGTTTTAAGATAAATTGAGCACTATTGATGACTTATTTCATTATATATATTGCATTTGTAAAATATTCTACTTGTGAAAAGGATAATAATCTAACAAGCATTCAACTTGTAATAAATCACTCTTGAAACTCTTTGAGAAGAAAAGTTGTTCGATGATGTCACTCAAGACAACACTATAACACTTTTTCAATGCTTTCTTGATGATATGAGATCCGTGAAGCCTTCCTAGTTCACATGATCAACTTACGATTATTATATGGATGATTATAATTACACTATATCCTGTGAATGAGAGAATTCACATATAAGGATTATTCCAATTTATATTTGAATAAAAATTGAAAAAATAGTACACAATTCATGTTTATCGAAGTTCAATAGTAAATCAGTTTAGGAAAAGTAGAGTGCATGTATATAAGAATGAATCACATGAATTTTAAGTAACTAAATGAAAAAATATTTTTCATTTAATGATTGTGTCTATTAATATATGAGGGAGGGTGTCTTTTGTGAAAATGTGAAATTACCAAGGGTATGTGAATAGTTTTGAGTGCATGTATGGATTCCCATGGAATTATATAATCATTTGAATATTTTTTTTATCCCCATGAATGAGGGGGATATTATTCATCATCTATCCTTTATAGGTCATGTATTTTTCCTATCTAATCTTGTGTGAAATCTTTTTATCACATGTAATAACTACAGATTATAGTGATATGAATGTCCAAGAAAGAACCAAAAGCAGTTCATGGAAAGGAGTTGTCTTTTTCCAAACCTTATTAAAAACCATGTGTCCTTTATATTGATCTCATTTTCTTATATACTAGAGCAATGTGAATTAATTGAATTATTGGTTTTATCTTTATCCATCCATACTGTTTGAATAAAAAACATTCAAAAAATTAGACCACTAATTTACGACATCTTAGTGGATCTGGTCGAGGGACCTATAAGTGTTACCATAACAAACCAGGTTTCTATATGTTTCTCTTATTCAATCATACAATGAGGATTAAAAATAATGTGAATTCTAGAGGGTCTCATTATTTTTATGTAAAAAAATTTTATTGGTGAAGGAATAGAAAATATCCTCATCTTTTATCATAATTGATGGATGTGTGTGATACCATCAATTTAACTATCAAAAAATTTACAAAAAATGTTACCATGACTTTTGAATGAAATATAAATATGGAATTTGATGGGAAATATTTATATTTTATTCTTTCAAATTTTTTTTTCAATGTGTTAAAAAATTTATTTTATTATAAACAACACGGTAAATATAGGAAAACATAGATAATATGTATGAAGGAAACATCAAAATCAAAGAAGAGAAATTTAAAATATGGAGGTCCAAATATAAATATGTTAGTATAAATAAATATAATATTCGAAAGAATATTTTACAAGGGTAAATGAAAATTTAATCCATATCATATGTTCTGGTGAAAAACTAGATGATTCCACTATTTTTAGAAGAATAATGAGAAACTTTTCAGATATATTTGAAGAAAAATATTTCATCTCTAGAAGAAATTCAAGAAATTTATTTTTATTAATTACACAATACTCTATTAACTATTATATAAGAAAGGTTTATTTTTTCAAGAAAAATAAAGTTGGTCAAATGTCTTCTAATTCCCTGTAAAATCATAAAATTAATGAGAAATAAATTATTGATCCCCAATGTGATCTGGATGATGATGGTAGAAGTGATGATAATAATAAATACCTTATAGTTCTGATAACCATAAGTCATAAAATTTAAAAAATGGAGTAATGATGGAAATATATGATTTAATATTTTATTTTCGGTTTTATTGGAATTTGTTTTGTTAATAATATAAATAAAAAAGAAATTTATTTAGTTATATGAAGAAGAAGATGAAAATTAACAGTCAAACTCAAAATTAAATTACTGAGAAACTCACAAGAAATTTAATGAAATCCATAGATGTATTTTTTTGGAATAACCATCGATTAACGTTGACCAAAGAGGATAAACAATGTTCTTCCACAAGTGATGAATTAGAAGAAAAATATTTTAGGAAAGACACTTACATTATGCGACTTTTTAATAGAAAAGAAGATAGTTCCAACATTTAAGAAGAATGAAAGAAATAAGGTTCATATTTTTCATATAATGAAATTAGAACTTGAAATTATCTTATAATCAAACAATCATCACAAGATATATTTCAATGCATGTAATAAGTGAATTGGTATACAAATGAATTTTGTAGATAAGAACACAAATGAGATTAAAATTATCAATTTTAAAGTGGCTATAGAATAAAGTTTTATAATTGAATCAAAGAATAAGATGTCCTCTATACTAGAAGATCATAAAAGGATTGAGTCAATAATAATTAAGGTTGAGAATAATTATTGAAAGGGGAATATTTATTAGTACAAATTAGTTTAGGGAATGGAATAATCATGTCATAATTATCATAAATTTGGTATTAATTATCATTTATATTCTCAACACATTAAAATTGGGAATACTACATTTTTACATCCTAAGAGTATAGGTTTTATGATCATTACTTGGGAAATGAGGGTTAAAAAAACATTTAAATTAATGATATTTTCATCTAGGGTGATATAGAATGACCAAAAGAAGTAAGGTTTCTTAAATCTTATGAAAATAGAACTAGGTTATACTTTAGTATCATGAGATGACTTTCAACTAAAGACTCATGATTTTTTTGGAATACCAAAATTCATAGGATGGTTATAGTAATATGGAAATTATTGACAAAAAGGTATCCTACAACAATACAACATGTCACTTCCCATGAACCTAAAAGGTTCAGTATATAAGGTGATTTTATCACATAATAGGAGAAACATACCCAATAGAAAAGAACCCAATAATGAAAACTCATATGTGGATTCTAATCAAAATATGTTTGATGGGATTGAGTAAGATTGCGGAATATTTGACCAATAATATCTCTAATTTGAAGAGTGTCTAACTATTCATGACGATCAATAACAAAAAAAATTAAATATGATAATATTCAATAAAAGGGGAATAATGAGAAAAAATTAGTTGTAGAAGTTGCATTATATTCCAGGAAAATGGAATAACCCCAAATTCTTAATAGTGTTTATTTATTATATAATATATGAGATACTATGATTCATAAAAACATTGATGATAATGATTCTTGTGATGTGGCCTACAGAAATGAGAGCTTAACAAAAATTATGGGATTTTGTTTAGAATAAATGGAATTATTCAGACTAAATTCATTTGTGGATTTATTTGTTGATAGACTCAAACCTAAATTACTATATGTCAGTATATTATGTGGTGTCAGAAATGAGGTTATCTTTAATAATGAAAATTTTCTAATCCAAAGTAATTTTTTCTATAAAATAGTTATAAGAGAAGAATGAACAGGTAGATATTTATTTGAGATTGGATACCCTAGTACTTCATTTTATATATATGCAAAATAAGGAAACATTTTTGGGTACAAAAGGGTTGTCCATATTAGTAAAAAAATTGACTAAGATGTCATGAGAAAATATGGTTATAGATTTGAATCAGTTTATCTCAGATAATGATCTTGTTTTTACAAACTATCAAAAAGGGGAAGTGTTTTGATGTAAACACAAGAAAGTGGACACAAAATCAATAATGAATATCGAGTTAATTATTTCATATTTTTGTAAAATAGTAAGACATAAATATTTAAATATTTACTCGAATTTTATCGCATTCATTGAGGATTTTACACAAATAAAAAGAGTTTTATTTTTAAAACACAAGTCATGGGTACTTCATATGATCAATATGTACAAAAGATTAGTTGAAATATATATCGGTACTCAGATCCGAAAATTGATATTTGAACATTGGAAGGAATATAGTGGATGTGTTTTGAAATCTTATATTTCTAAAAATTGAATAATTAATGAATATAACACCCCTATACACTAAAATAGAAAGGTGTTTCTGAAAAATAATTAACTGAAGCATTCTGGAAATAGGAAGAACTATAATTAACGAGTTTGGTTGATAAAAATAATTTTTTAGGAAAGTATCATGCACTAAAGTACATATTCATGATCTATGTTTCTTTATAATAAATTATAGTCAGAATTAATATTAATATTTATTATAGCACAAATCATATCGTAAGATACATGTGATTCTTTGGGAGTCCTTGCATCATTAAAATCATAGAATACAATCTAGGGAAATTTTGTGAAAAAGTAGTGGAAGGATTATTCATCAATATATATTTAATGGTAAATGATATTTATTATTGAATAACACAATTCTCATAATGGTTGACTGATGTAATTAAAAAATAATTTAGATCCAATTTGTAAAGCATGATGTATATATGAAAACTTTTAAAAAGATGAAGATAACAATAGGTTGGTTCCAAAACATCATAATTAAAACCAATATGAAGTTGAAACGTGTATATAAAGTGTTGATTCATATCATATATATGTTGAAAAAAAGATTTATTAAATAAAAAAATTATAAAAATTGAAAAAACATGTGGAAAGAGGTAATATCATTAGAGAATAATTAGTACATGTTCATACCATGAGGAAGATGAGATATAAGAAAAATATTGTAGAGTCAAATATTAGATGTTTGAGGTTTGGAAAACAAACATCACAAATCTATAAAATTTATCCCACATCAATAATATAATACTTTGATAATAATGAATGGATTGAGGATTCCAATGAATAGCTGGTTCAAATTGAAAATAACTCCATATGGGATATAGTAGAAATAACTAATGATAAAAATATCATTAGAAACAACTTGGTATATAGAAATAAATCTAAATAATTAGGGAAATATTTTTTGAACTAAATCTATTCTTTTTATCAAGGGATACTCACAAGTAGAACTTGTTTCTTTTGAAGAAACATTTTATCATGTTTGAGGTTGGATGAAATTAGAATCTTCATTTTTGTTACATAATATAACAATATAACATCTATCAAATGGATTTCAAGTTTTATTTCATAAATATTGAACTTATAGAAGAAGTATACATTATGAAGTCTATTGGGGATATCCTTAAAAATGATTACAGAAGAGTATAAAAATTTAATAATGATCTTTATGTCCCAAAACAATCTCCAGGTCCTAGAATTCAATGATGGTCATCTTCTTGAGAGAAGTAAAATTTTTAAATGTAAAAGTGGATTGAAATTTATGTTTCCAACAAATGAATACAAGCACACTGAATCTAATATTATATGTTCATGATATACCTTTTTCAAGTGATCATGAAAATTCAAGTCAATATTTTAAAAACCACATGAATAAAACATTTTATTTTCCCTTTCGATGTGATCTGATAAATATCATAGGATTACAAATCCTGAAAAGGGGTTTTAAAATATAATCCAAAGAAAAGTAATCATGAAAATTATTTATGAAAATTTAAATGGAATAATTATAACTAATTTCTACACGAATTAAAGTGTGTTTGAAGATGTCAATATATTTAAATGGAGATAATGTTAATCAAAGGAAATTCATATGACTTATTGGGAGTCTAGTATATCTCAAATCTTATAAACCAAACATTGATTGTCTTGTGATTATCTGTGAAAGTTATCAATGTGATCCAAAAGAATCACATCTTATGGATGCAATGTGATTTCAACGATATATCAATGTGAATATACATCATGGGATTCATTACAAGAAATAAATATGTTTAAAATTTTCTGGGTTTATAGATTCCAATTTTTCATGTTTATGTGAAGATTGAAGATCCACCTAAGGTAATATTTTAATATTGGGATATAGTTTTGTGAGTTTGAAATACCAAAAAAACCAATGACATTGAGTACTACCATGTCTGAATTTGTTAACACAACTTTTTCTTTCAATCAAATAGTTTTTCTTTGTGAACAATTAGATAATTTATGAACTAAAATTGAAGGACCCCTCAATATTCATTATGATTGTCCATATTAAATATATCACCATAAAATTCTAGTGAAACATTAATGATCCTAGAATATTAATATATATTTCCAATTCATCAAGTAGAAACAATAAAATTGTGAAATTATGTTAGAATTATTACAAATCAATATAAATTGAATCATATCTTCACTAAGATTGTTTCTAAGGATATATTTGAGACACTAATGGTGAACATGGGTGTCCAGACCCTTCAAAGTCATTAAGAACCACTTGGTGTGACCCCAACATGGATTTGGTTTTCATTTTTATATAGGGATGTGATAGGATGAGACAAAGGTGGAGTTCTCTTTGGATTCCTTTTGATGGGTTTTTTATTAAGAATGATTTCATATACATGTTTGTTGATGGAATGCATTGAAATCCATGGTCATATCTCTTCTGTTTTCATCACTAGGATAGGACAAGTAGACATAGAGTTGATTAAAAACTGTCTCATTGCAAAGAGAACGATGTGATATAAAACCTCTCTTATTGTTTTTCATGAAATAATATGAAAATGGAGGGGAACATGTTTATGAGAAAATCCACATTTTTCAATTCAATTTGAATGAATATAATGTGGGTAAATGTTTGGGCACTCATATTTTCTCTTATAATGTTTGATAAATATGTTTTGACAGAAAATACAAAGTCAGAGATTTTTTGGACCAATTTTTTGTTTTTTTGTCAATGATAGGTCAATATGTTCTTGGTATGATGATGATGATTAGTGGTGATGGCTAGAAAAATTTTATTTATATATATAATTTTTTTGGATGTCACACTTTTACGACTATCCTTGTAAATTCGACGAATTTTGAAGTGATTGTAAATGTTTAGTAGAATCATTAAGGACCAATAACATTTTCTACAATAATTGATGTCCACACAAAAAATATTATTTTTCATGAAGAATATTAATAAGAGAAGAAGAATTGGTTGGATCTTACTTTTTGAGAAGGATTTAATTTAAAATTGAATACTTATATTATTTTTAGGTATATATTCTGTTGAATCAATAAGGTTTTCTTTACTACTTTTCCATTCCTTATTGTTTTGAAAATCACAAACACCTTTTACTTAATAAAATCTATACTTTACTTCTATAAGGAAAATTTCCTTTCCAATGTAATTTACCCCTACCGTATTTTCATTTCTCATATCAATATTTTTCATAAATATATAAATCGGATTCATAACTAAAAAACCTCTAAATCATATAATACTTAGATATGAAGCATTCTGTTTTTGGATCCGAATTCTAGATACGAACTCTAATGAAATTCGATTCTGAATTCTGAATAAGAATTCTAATGAACTTCCATTCCGAATTCTAGATACAAACTCTAATGATGTTCCATTCTGGATTCTGGATACAAACTCTCATAAGGTTCCACTCTAAATTATGGACTCTGAACTTCTACTAGATCGACTCTGAACTTCTTTGAGTTGGACTTCGAACTTCTAGGAGTTAGACTTTTACATTATACTAGTTCAACTCCAAAATTCTACAAGTTTGACTCCAAACTCAGTAAGTTCAGATTCTGAATTCTAGTGAAACCAGACTCCGAATTTCCTTAGAAATTCAGACTCTGAATTTATATAGAATTAAGGTTTCGAATTCCTACAAAAAAGAATCTTAATATCTCTTTATTATAGACATCGAATTTTTTTTTGGTTAGACTCCGAACATTTGTTTTCTTACATTACGAACTTTAGTTTTTCTTGTACTTACACTTGTTTCATTCAAAACAATATCGTTATTTCACTTATTGACTAACTGTTGGTTGAGTGATATGTGTACAGGTCCCTCCGAAATTCAAGGAGAAATATGACTGTTGGAGGATGGAGCCAACCGTTGGAGCTATTCCTATAAATAGGAGCCCATTTAAACGTACTCACAAATTTTGGAATTTTGTTGATCAGAACATCCTAAAGTTATTTCTAGAGAGAAAGGATCTTATAAACTATCAATGCTTCATGGAGAAAGTTTGAACAGCTTGTTCAAACATTGCCTTGGGAAGACGTGGTTCGTGCGACTTCGATTGTTTCTGATTAAAATCGAGGGCTTCCGGGGATAGGAAGACAGAGGTTCCTATACCTTAAAGTTGAGGGTTTCCTTGCTGAGGAAGACGGAGGTTCCAACACCTTGAAGATGAGGACTTCCTTGCTGAAAAAGATAGAGGTTCCGACTACCTGATAGTTGAGGTCTTGTGGGGATAGCAAGACAGACTCTGATCATTGAATCGAGGGCTTAACGTGGTGTGTGTAAGACAGACTTTCGTGACAGAATAAATCAAGGAACCATTATCCGAGGTTTTTGGATACCCTTCTTTTTAGGTTAAAAGAGTTATTGTTTGTTACTTTTAGTTTTACTACTTTTTTTCCGCTTCATTTTGTTTTGATAAGAAAAGTATAACTTTCTTATACTACCTTACATGTACTCTGATATAGTTAGATTCTATATTATTTAAGGTAAAATCATAATATTTGTAACTTTTGTTAAGTTCCATTTTCATAATCACTATTCTGAAATCTAGCAAGTCTTTAGTACTCATAGAGGTCTTGTGAATTATATTGTTTAAACATGTTAAACATAAAGATCCTAAAAATTTCCTACGGGAATTTTTAAAAGGTACAATTCACCCCCCTCTTGTATCTGATAATCTCATTCTTAATTAGATCCTACGATTGGTATCACATAGTATATCATACTCAGAGTCATACCATACTAAAAATTGGTAAGAGAGCGGTTGGTTCAATCAGAATTAATCTCACGATTAGATTCAGAAGAGAATTCTAGGAATTGTCTTCTCCGATCCACATTTTCAGATTCATACTTTCAGATTCATATTTTTCAAAATCTATTTTTCGGACTCGTAGTAAGAATTCATTTTTTTCCTTAGAGTTACAATATTTTTTTCTTAGAATATTCTCTCTTGTTTACAGACTTCTACTTCTAAAAAGTTTGTGTTCTGACGTTATTTTTACAGATGACAGGTCTAAATGCTGGTTCTATCGACAACCTAAAACCTACCAGAACACCAATTTTTTATGGTAATGACTACAAATATTGCAGGGATCATATTAATACATTCATTATCAAAACTAGGGTAGATAAATTTGTCATTCTTATTGGAGGATATAAAATTTCTAATAAGGAAGTAAGTTCTTTTACTAATCAAGAAAAACATGAATTCCAACTCAACTATAAGGTACACAATAATCTACTTAGTTAAATAACTAGGAACATATATATATCAAAATTTGGTCTTGTGAAATTGCTAACTGTATATGGAAGAAAATTGAAGTTACACATTTTGGTACATCTAATGTGATTGAGGCAAGTAGAGCTATGTTGAGAGTTGAGTATCATGGTTTCAATTTCCCTTATAGAGAACCAATTTCCAAAGTGCAACAGAGATTCCTGACTATAGTGAATAGCTGAAAATATATGGTAGAGAATGGTCTAGATGATGAATCCCTTGTTGAAAAGATCATAGATATCATGCTGAATGAATGTGAATCAAAGAGAATTGATAACGATGAAAAGAGAAAGGTTACTCAAATTTCCCTTGATGAATTGTTTGGAACTCTACTTCAACATGAGACTAGAATGAAGAGAGATTATAACAACATAAAGAAGAAGAATGGGAATGGTAGTGTTGCTATTACTACAACTTCAAATCATATGAAAGCTAATAATCCTGAGAGAGTATCTAGATCCAAGTCAAGAAGGTTACTATCCAATCTGAATATAGTGAGAGTGAAGTCTCAGAAAATGAGTTAGCTAATCTTACTCGAAGGATGAACAAGATAGCTGAACAATGAAAATTCCCATCCAATTATAATAATAAGGAAAATAAGGATAAGAAAGATCCATAGTTCACATGATATGAATGCAAGAGAGATGGACACATAAGTTCTGATTGTCCATTGCTTAAAAAGTAAGAATGAAAAGAGAGGAATTTTGAAAGGAACCAAAAGATGTTTTACAAAGCTAAAGCTAAGAATGTTCTGAAATCCAATGACACCTAGAGTTCCAGTGGTGGAGACTATTTCAAAATAGAATCTTCTGAATATGATTCATTATCTAAGAAGAATATGGGATTTATTGCCACTACTTCTTTCCCACAAACATGTCTTATGTCTAAGGTATACTCTACCGAGGATTTAACCAATTTATCTCTTGATAAGAATTAATATTCCGAAAATATCACTTCTAATGAAGAAACTTCATCTTTAGAAAATGAAGAACCTTAGTATGAAGAAGTATATAGATTTTCCATGTTACTTGATGCGAAAAATAGAAAAATTTCCAAAAACTTAGACAAGGAAAATACAAGGGAAGAAATTATTACAAAAGAGATTTCAGATCTTACTAAAAATATTAGAGATAAAGAAGATCTTTTAGAATATCTTTATATAGTCCTTGAGAAATAAAATTCTATTAAGGAAGCTCTTTCTAAAGATCATAAGAATTATATTTTAAAGATGAAATTTTTTGAAGAAAAATATAAATCCAAGGAAATGATTCTTGAGGATAGGAATTTAGTCATCAGACTGAAATCAGAAATATTTTCTCTCAATAAGCTTCATGAAAAATTTACCATCGGGAAGTAAAATTTCTACAAGATGTATTCTCAAATAAAACCTCAAGGAAACACTACTGGAGTAGGTTATACTCACCAAAACCGGTTTTCAAAAACAACTATTGTATTCCTTCTAGAGCCGCTTTTTGCAATATATGTCAAAGTGGTGGGCATTGGAAGTAAAAATGTTCCTTGAATAGAGTTCAATATATTTGGTTTCATAAATCATATTTTCTTAAAAAAATGTGGATACCCAATATTTTGTTTTCTAACAATTCCGGATCCAAACAAGTTTAGATTCCAAAAACCTAACTTTTTCTTATTTTCAGGAAAATAGGGAATGTACCAACAAAAATACATGGTACCTGGATAGTGGATGTTCTCGGCATGTGACTGGTAACAAAATCTATTTCGAAAAGATTATCAAGATAAAAGAAAGAAAAGTATCTTTCAGAGATAATGCTCAGGGAGAAATTATTAGTATAGGTAACATCGTTCTTCTTGGAAAAACATTGATTTCAAATGTTTTATTTCCTAAAGGTCATAAGCACAACCTCATCAGCATAAGTCAATTATATGATGAAGGATACCTTGTGAATTTTAGGAATGATAAGTGCTTAGTTAGAAATTCCACGGAAGAGTTTATCCTTTTTTCCCATAGGAAAGGGAATATTTACACACTAAACATAGAAGACCTTAGGAGGCAAGATATACTTTTCCTTAGTGCAACTGAAGATAATTATAGGTTATGGAATATAAGTTTAAGACACTGTAACCTTAGGAACTTATATAAACATTCTATGAAAGGTTTAGTTAAGGATCTACCATAACTCAGATTTGATTCCTCAAAAGTCTGTGAACCTTTTCAAAATGGTAAGCAACATAAATCATGTTTTAAATCAATTGGTGAAGTCTCAACAACTGATGCACTACAGTTGGTGCACTTGAATCTTTTTGGTCCAACACAAACTAGAATAATTAGGGGCAAGTATTATGTAATAGACTTAGTTGATGATTACACTAGATTTACATGGGTCTATTTTCTAGCAAAGAAGCCTGAATCTTTTTCTTATTTCAAAAGTCTTAGGGACCAAGTTAAAAATGAGAAATAGCATCCTTTGAAAACTATTCATATTGATCATGGAGAAGAATTTCAATATTCTGATTTTGAAAATTTTTCTAGTAGAAAAGGTATTACTCACAACCTCTCAGCACCCAGAACACCTCAACAAAATGGTGTTGTTGAAAGAAGAAATAGAATTATTCAAGAGATAACTAGAACCATGTAGAGTGAGTATTCTTTTGCCAAACATATTTGGGATTAAGCTATAAGTACTTATTGTTATACTATAAATCAAGTTTTAATTACACATTTTCTTAATAAAACTCTTTATGAGTTATGGAATGGTAGAAAACCTAGAATTTTCTACTTTTAGGTTTTTGGATGCAAAGTATTCATCCTAAATACTAAAGATAACTTACAGAAATTCACACCAAAATCTGACGAAGGAATTTTCGTAGGCTACTCCACAACATCTAAGGCTTATATAGTTTTCAACAAAAACACCTGTATTGTTGAAAAAACAGTACATGTCAAATTAGATGAAACTGATCCCTTTTTTTTCAAACAACCTCAATCTATATCTTTAGATGTGTTTTCAAAAATCTATTATCAGCAATTTATAGAAAATCTTTCTGATAAGAAAAATGTTCAAGAAGATGCTTCTAAGACATTTATCCCAGAAGATTTCCTACCTTTGTTGAGGAACAGGTTTTGAAAAACCCAAATGAGTCATTTCTAACGAATCATCCCAGTGATAGTATCATTGGTGATGTGATTCAACCTGTAAGGACTAGAAGTTCCTTAAGAAATGAAGTAGAACATCTAGCATTCCTTTCCCAATTGGAACCAAAAGGCACTAATGAAGCTTTAGGTGATGATGATTGGATTAAATCCATGCAAGATGAACTAAATGAATTTGAAAGGAATAAAGTCTAGACCTTGGTTGAAAGACCTAAGGAATATTCTGTTATTGGAGTAAAATGGGTCTTCAAAAATGAGTGAGGTTAAAATGGAGTCATCGTATGAAATAAAGCTAGATTGGTTGCTAAAGGCTATAATCAACAAGAAGTAATTGACTATGAATAAACCTATGCTCCATTATCTAGACTTGAATCTATTCTTATTTTACTTTCCTTTGCTGCATTTTTCAATTTCGATCTTTTTCAAATGGATGTAAAATGTGCTTTCCTTAATGGTTATGTTAAAGAGGAATTTTTTGTTAAACAACCTCCTATATTTGAAGACAAAAAATATCTTAATCATGTTTTTGGACTTACCAAAGCATTTTATGGCCTTAAACAATCTCCACGAGTTTTTTATGATATAATTAATGGATTTTTTCTTCAAAATAACTATGTTAAGGGAAATTCCAATCCCACCATTTTTATATAGAATGATATGAAATTTTTTTTAATTGTTCAAATTTATGTTGATGACATTATATTTGGTTCAACTCAGCAATATTTAACTAATTCCTTTACGGATCTAATGAAATGAAATTTTGAAATGAGTATGATTGTTGAGATAAGATTTTTTCTTGGTTTTAAAATTTCTTAAAAACCAGAAGGAATCTACATATCCCAACATAAGTATACTAAATATCTTTTTAAAATGTATGGGTATGACAAAACTAAGAGTATAAGTACTCCTATTGGTACCTCAAATAGACTTGATCTTGGTAAAGCTGGGTAACTAGTAGATCAAACATATTTCAGAGATATGATAGGATGTCTACTTTACCTGACAACTAGTTGACTATAATTGATGTTTTCAGTATGCTTATTTGCAAGATATCAATACAATCCTATGGAATTTCCGTACTCATATTTTTTATGTCAAATTTTCTTAAAGAAGAATATTACCTATTACGAATAAACTTCCTAGCCAATTCGAATTGTATGTTTTATTTACTCATGTTTTCATAGTCATTTATAGTTGCTGGTAGTTTCTCTTTCTTTTAAAATTTCTCGGATTTGTTTCTTTTTAAATCCGAATGTTTTAAAACCTCCAAAGACCAGATTCAAAATATCCTTGTGGGTATGATTTCAACCATTAGATTAGATCAGAGAAATTATCAACCATTACATTGCTTTTATAAGGTGAAAGGTCACCTCCATCGCCTATATTAAGGGCATCATTTTTGTGTCCCACATCGATTTCAAGCTCTCACGTTTTGAAGCTCTACCTCAGCTCTTAACGGACGTTCTGAATCATTCAGTGATCCTCCATTCAGAATTTCTGTAGAAGCCACTTCCCAAGATATGTCTACCACAAAACCAATTTCAAAATGGCAAGTGTACAAAGAAAAGGTGTTCCATTCGAACATTTAAATGTAAGATTCTATCATCTCTAATAATATCAAGTTGAATGGTTGGAAATATGTATGTGTATCCACAAAAGGTGATCAAGATGCGGTATATCCGGAGTTACTTGTGGAGTTATGTGAATCAGCATGCTTCTATGAGGAAGAGGGAAGAGAAAAGTTTTCTTTCAAGTCTTATGGCAAGATTACAAACTTACTTACACCAAGGTAGCAACCTTGGTGGGGCTGGCATATGATGGAGAGGCTGAATTTTTCTCAAATAAACTACCGGATGTGCAAGGAAGTTTTTGTTAAGGTGAAGGCCTTGGAGTGTCTTGGGCTTCATGATGTAAAGACAACCAATATTTCTCATCTATCTTCTAATAATTGGATCCTTCAGCTTTGGGTGCAAGGTTTCTTGGTTCCGAGAAAGGGTGACAAAGATAACCTGATGAAAAGTGACATATATATCATATACTTCTTGGTGAATCTAAGAAAAATCAATCTGATGAGGCATGTTCTTGTGACAACCAAGAAAATCAAAGAAGGAAATGTTATTTCCCAAATCATCAAGTACCCTGCCTTACTATCAATGCTGATAGTTTGGTGTCTGGATTCTTTCAAGATTGCATGTATGTATAAGATTTGGAATTGCAAGGTTATGCTTGTTAGTGATGATACCTTGAAAAGAATGAATATGCCTATTCCATGGAAACAGATGAGTTTTATAAATTTCCAGAAGAAGCAGGTGAAACCAATATAGAATATGTGGAGAAAGCTGAGCCATTGAAGAAGGTTGGTAAGAAGAGAATATTGAAAGAAGTGGTTGCTGAAGACAAAAACCCCCAAAGCTAAAGGAACCCAATCTGCACCTCCCAAGAAAAAAAACAGAAAGCCAATCTAGATGAGGTAGATGCTAAATGGAGGGAAGATAAGGAGAAGAGGAAAGAAGGGGATCTACAGATCAGATTGGACCCTTCTGACGCTAAGTCCTTAAGATAAAAAGCCACAGATGAGTTAGAAAATCAGGACAACGAGAAAAAGATGAAGAAGAAGATGTCAAAGGAATAGTTTGTTCAATCTCTCTTAAAATCCACAAAAGTAGATTCTAAGAAGATTCCCATTCCGGAAAGTTTTATTATTGAGCCATTACCGGAGACCCCCAGGAAGAAGTACATCACTCTGGAAAAGTCCAAAGGGAAAGAGGTTCATGAAGAATGGAGAATGGAGCTGGTAAAGCAGTAGAAGAAGAATTTTTTTAAGAAATATAAGAAAAAGAGGGAGTAGAATAAGAATGACAAGTAGATTATAGAAGTAGTGATCTTGATGACCTGATTAAACAAGTGGTAGATTATCAAGAGAATGCAAGCTTCTCCGAGAAACTACCACTCCGAACTTATGAGGTGGAGACCTCAAAGCCTATCATTCCAGGAAAGGGAGATGGAAAAGATGGTAAAAGAGATGATGTTGAGGAAGAAGAAAAAAATGATTTATTTGAGGAAGAAATATTTGAGAAGCATTTTCTTGAATAAGGAGTAGAGAAGGAGAAACAATATGAAGATAAGATTGTTCATGTATTTGGAAGCGATGAAGAATCTCCTTTTGAGGCAGTTACGAAAGTTGATAAGGGGAAGAAAGTGCTTATGGACACCCCTACAAATGATGTTATATGAATGGAAGTTGGTGGTTCTTCTAGATGGATGTTGGTGTAAATTGAAGAAGAACGATCCCCATGAAAAGTGTCTGATTCGGAATCATCAGCACTGGGTCATGATTTTGTTGTTGAGTCTTTGAAAAAGTTGGTAGACACCATTCTGATCTTTCTCACTATAGACTCCAGGTGCCAGATTCTTCAACATAGTCTAAATCAGAAGTCAGAATCTGTATCCATGGTCATAGATATGTGTGTGAATATTTAAGTGGATCATAAAAATTTCTTTATCAAATATGATGTTCACAAAAAATCATGCAGTAAAATAACTTTGTGGTCTAAGAAAGTAGATGATGACATGGCTGAGTTTGATCGTTTTCAGAATGATGTAAAAGATGCTTTTGACGTACATGATTCAAAGATAAAGAATCGTTAGGATAATCTAACCATTGAGAAAAATTCTCGGAAACAATAGGTCAAAGATCAGAATGGGAAGCTTAACTCGGTTGCTCAGAACTGGAAAGGGGAGAGAGATTTTTGAATTGAGTTTCTAGAGAAGCTGCAAAAGTAAGATGATTTACTGAAGATGCAGGAAGAGGCCATGAAGGCTCAGGCAGAAGTCTTGAAAGCCCAACAAGAATGGATCACATCTTTGGAGAAGCATGCTAAGGAGGATCAGAAAGATTTGAAGAAGCTGAATATCCTCTTTAAGAATCTGATCCCAAAGGGAAAGGAAGGCAAAGAGACTCTGTCCGATCTTTTGTTTCATTTGATCTTCCTTGTAAAAATTATTCCAATTATAATAGAACTATAATTTCTTGTTTTTCATTCATTTCATTACTATTATATCAGGTACCACATTTCTTTTCCATTCCCTTAAATTCTTTTTGAAAATCACAAAGGGGGAGAAGGATAAAGAACTACTCAAACGGGGATAAGGAAAAATCAAAAGGGAGAAGAAAAATTTCTAAGTTAAGAACTATACTTAAGTAAGGGGAGTTTTTTATTATGAATTTTTTCATTCCCATGATAATGAAAACTCCATTATGGAAATCTAGAATACAATCCTTGGAGTTTCTAAGCCTATGGGGGAGTTAGTTGTATTCACCATCATCCATGAGAAATGGGAGAAAAGTTTTAATTTCAATGTCTAAAGAAATTTATCAACGTCCTTATATTCTTTTTAGAAGTTTTGTTTGTGATTTCCCAAAAGGGGGATATTGTTGAGTCAATAAGGTTTTCCTTATGAATTTTCTATTCCATCTTGTTCGGAAAATCACAAACACCTTTTACTTAAGAAAATCTATATTTTACTTCTATAAGGAAAATTTCCATTCCAAAGCAATTTACACCTACAGTATTTTCATTGTTCATATCATTATTTTTCTTAAATATAAAAATTGGATTCATACCTAAAAACCCTCGGAATCATATAATACTTAGATATAAAGAATTCTATTTTAGGATCTGAATTCTGGATACGAACTCTAATGAAGTTCCATTCCGAATTCTAAATAAGAACTCTAATGAAGTTCCACTCCGAATTCAGGATATGAACTCTAATGATATTCGATTCTGAATTCTGGATACAAACTCTCATAAGGTTCCACTCCAGATTATAGGCTCCGAACTTCTACTAGTTTGACTCCAAACTTCTATGAGTTCTACTCCGAACATCTATGAGTTAGACTCTGAACATATACTAGTTTGACTCCAAAATTCAACATGTTAGACTCCATACATGGTAAGTTCATATTCCAAATTCTAGTGAAACCAGAATCCGAATTTCTTTTGAAATATAGACTGTGGATTTCAACAGAATACAGGTTCCAAATTACAACAAAATAGAATCTGAATATCTCTTTATTATAGACATCAAATTTCATTTTGGTTAGAATCCAAAATTTTGTTTGCTTACATTTTGAACTTCAGTTTTTTTTAAACTTACTCTTGATTCAATACAATACGATGTTGTGGTTTTAGTTATTGACTAACCGTTGGTTGAGTGACACGTGTACAAGTCCCTCCGAAATTCAAGGAGAAATTTGATCGTTGGAGGAGGGAGACTATCATTGGTGCTTCCCCTATAAATAAGATCTCATTTGAACGTACTCACAACTTTTGGAATTTTGGTGATCTGGACATCCTAAAATTATTTCTAGAGAGAGAGGATCTTATCAGCTCTCAAAGAATCATGCAGAATGTTTGACCAGCTTGATCATACTTTTCCTTGTGCAAATGTGATTTATGCGACTCTGATTATTTCTGATTACAATCAATGAATTCCAGGGATAGGAATATGAAGGTTCAAACACCTTGAATTTGAGGGTTTCCTTGCTGAAGAAGACAGAGGTTCCAACACCTTGAAGTTGAGGGCTTCCTTGTCGAGGAAGACAGAGTTGCCGACTACCTGATAGTTGAGGGCTTGCGGGGATAGCATGACAGACTCCGATCTTCAAATCGAGGGATTACCCTAGTGTGGGAAGGACATACTTTCTTGAAAGTATAAATCAAGGGACCATTATCCAAGGTTGTTGGATTACCCTCTCTTTGGGTTAAAAGAGTTATTATTTGTTACTTGTAGTTTTACTAATTGTCTTTCCGCTGCATTTTGTTTTGATAAGGAATGTATAACTTTATTATACTTCCTTACTTGTACTCTGATATAGATAGATTATATATGCTTTAATGTAGAATATTAATCTTTGTAACTTTTGTTAAGTTCCATTTTTAGAATCACTATTCCAAAATCCAGCAAGTCTTTAGTACTCATAGAGGTCTTGTGAATTATCTTATTTTACCTTCTTAAACGTAACCATCCTAAAAATTTCCTAACGGATTTTTTAAAAGGTACAATTCACCCCCCTCTTGTATCTGGGAATATCATTCTTATTTCGATACTACGTTTGGTATCACATAGAATATCATACTCAGAGTCATACAATCCTAACATATTCAAGGTTTCCAAAAATTAAAAATATGTTCAACCCATAAGAATTCCATGGCTAGGTCAATGCCACCCAGTGTGGGACCCAAATTTCAACCATGGCCTGGGAACTGAACTTTTTTTATCATGAGGGGGGGGGAGATCACACCATGTAGTACCCATGTATAAGGAATAAGAGTGGTAATACCACTAAGTGTGGTTGAATACCAAAAAGAGAATCATTATGTGGATTTATCAAGAGAGTTGGAAAATATTTCTGGATAGATCATGGAATGACATATATAATATTGGGGAATGGGAGGCATAAGATCCTTTATATGTTAGATTACATTGTGTGCATTACTTTTCCTCTACCTTTAATGGTTCAAGAATTAAATAAAACCTGCAATTTTGGAGATCTTAGTCATCCAATCTATTGTGCTGTTTTATTCAAATATACCATGAATATTTCCTAAATCCCTTTAACTTATACCTCTTTAAGGTGTACTATCCAACCAGGATCCTGATTTCATCTATCTCCTATAATGATTAAGACAAGATGATGTTTGTTCTATCATTTTAATATAAAAATGTACTCAATATATATCTTTCATGAATGATAATAAATCTAATAATGAACATTTTTAGATCTTCAAATGATTTTTTAGATGGTATGAGTTTGAGATTCCATAAATGAGTGGCATGTAATGACTGCCAGTATGTGAGAAGCCTACTGCAAAGGATCATTGTGAACTGACAGAATAAAAATCTATTTTTGTGAATATTTATATTTGACAAATGCATTTGGAATTTGTTGATATTTCAAGAAATTAAATAATTATATGATAATTTAATGAGATATAATGTGAAATAAAAATATGATTAGAGGTAGTGAAATATGTTTTATCATCATCTACAAATATCAAATACATAAAGCATGTGCTGCATCAGATTTTTTCTACTATGAAGCACTTCATTCCATAGAAATAGAGTGCTGTGAATCCATTGGAATTTGAAGGATAATCCTGACCGTGTATCTAAATATTTCATGAAAGAGAATAGTACCTCAAGATATAACCATGTGAAAAATAATCCCCCAAATTATTTATTAAGAATCATTTTACCATGAATATACTAGAAATAATGATATAACACATCTCCCAAGATTTCATAATGATCTATTATTATTAAATACTCCCTATTTAATGCAATATAATTTTGTTTATTGTAGGGAAGGGTATATATAAACTATTACTCATAAACTAGAGATTTCATAGACAAGGGTTATACCCATTCGAGTTTTCACACAAAGAGAAATGAAAAAGTGAATGGATTTGATATTGCTGAAGCCCTATAATCATTTGGTTTGGGATAAGAAATGTCAATTTTAAAATCATTGACCTAGAGGGATGGAAAAAATCTAATGAAAAAGATATTGTTTGTGGATTCTGTGGGAAAAAAGATAAGTAGGAGGAAGTATTTTTTGAAAAGGAGAAATTCACAGGGCATAGAGATGTGAAAAGTTGAGAGTGAAATTATTCATGCACATGAGATTACATAATAATTTGGAATATTCATCATCAATAAGAATGAGGGGAATATTATTCATCTTATATAATTCATTGGGTGTCGATTAGGCCTTTATAATCATGTGGGAATTTTTTATCACTTGTAATGGATAAAAATTATACTGATAAGAGAATCCATGAAACGACCATATGATGATCATAATAAGGAGTATTATTTTTTTTAACATTGTTAAAATGTATATTTGGTTCCAATTTCATTCATTTTCATGCATACTAGAGTATTGTAACTTAATTGAATGAGAGACTATGGCTTTAAAAAATCACATAGGACGAATAAAAGATATTTTGAAAAAGATACCACTGATCCACCCCCTATATGTGGATCTCGTCTGAGTCCTAACACATAATCAAATAACTAAAAACCACGAATTTTATCTATATTTTGAGAATAAACAATAATATAGCAAGAGAAAATTAATATTAATTCAGTACATACAAATAATCACATGAGTTTGAAACATTTTCATTGATATGATTGAATATAATCAAATGGACATTAATAATTGATTTCATAATGATCAAATACATATCTTCATACATCTAAATCATAACATGGAGAAATTGAACAATGTTAGTTTAAATTATGGGATCACATAAAACAAAACCCATTTTATAAGGTTTTAAACATGATTTTTCTCATAATGCATATGTATTATTTGATAGGATATATAATTACATGCCCAGCCCATCACATAACAAGAATATTGTATTTATAAAATGAATAAATCCTAAAACAATAAATATGTAATAAAAATAAATAAATGATCACAACATAATAACTAGATTATGGAATTCCAATACATTCCCCATAAAACCATAACATAAACCATCAATACGAATAGGTTGGATGGTATATTTTGATTATATATATAGTAAATCAAATGATTAAATAATTTATTTTTACAATTATGAAAAACACTTTAAAATTTTCAATAGAAATATGTTGTGGAAAATACAAATTTTTATATTAAAATACCTTTTTAAAAATCTAATCATTTCCAAAATATTATAGAAAACCATTTCCATGAAAATATAATTTTTAAAAACAAAAGGATTCTTCAAAAAATTGTGCATTCATGATGGAAATAAATTTTTAAAATTCTATATATGATAAAAATAATTTATTTTTGACTTTTATAAATAACATAAAAATTACATATTTTGAAAATTGATAAATGAATTCCTTTGAAAAAAATTTATAAAACATAAAAATTTTTAAAATTGTTTTAATTAAATCATTTTATATTAGCTAATATATTATTTAATTTTTTTTTTGGAAAATATGGCTAATACGAGAAAATATTCCTAACTGAATAATAAAACATAGTTAATCTTCCATAAAAACATACTTTTGTTCGGTTAAGTACATTAGGTGAGGAAAAGGTAATGGAAAAAAATTTATTATCCAAAAATCAACAAAGGATATGAATAATAGGCTGGGTTTATTAGAGATTGATCAAATAATTTACCTATCAGAGGCCTAAACATATAGACTCTCGAGTAATGATGAGACTATGAAATAAACGATTACCACTATGACAACATTTGAATAATAAGACAACGAATTAAATAATATTTAATGAGAAATTATAAATCATAAATATAAATATAATAAATATATATCATATTAAATGATAATAATATAAATAACATTAATGAAACAAGTGTTTAATATTGAATGGGTATCAGAGAAAGAAAAGTGAGATGAGAAAACCCTTACGATCGACCTGGCATCATTCGTATATGTTCAAAACAAATTTTTAATTTATATAGATTTATTATATATATATATATATATATTCAAGAACAATATTCATATATATCATCACATATATGACTTAATTGTAATCTCATACCACCCATTTATTAACAATTCATTATTAAAATTATGGTTTGGGAAATAACTGCTTCATTTTTCATGTATGTTTTAGTTTTATAGTTTTTTTCATATAATTTGATAATGGTTCCTTAATTTTAATAATTTAAATCCGGATATGAATATAATATATTTATTCATTAAATATATACTTATTACTAACCATGTAATGAATAAATAGAAAACGGATTAAATCTTTTCGTCAAGGTGGTATTGTATATGTAGCATGAGTTATGTTATCATTTTACAATTATTGGAAATTTAATAAGATATAAAATATAATATAATTATAGAACCAGATTTTTACCATAAATATATTATATATTTATAAGTACTATATTTATAATCATCCAAGCATCTTGGTGATAAAAAATTATTTACACCGCTACTTCAAGTCGATATGTCGCAACCATATACAGGTGTTGTTTTTTTTCATTTTTAGAATTGAAAATATATTTAAAATGGCTGTATCCCTATTATAATAACATCTTCATGAAATGAAAATAATAGAGATTTAATTTTTGAATTTTTATGTTGGTAAAAATGTCTTAAGGTAACATTGAATATTTTCTGGGTGATTGTGTTTGTTGATAGAGAATAATTCCATGGTTTGTTGTGGAGTTATATAGATATTGTTGAAAATATATTTATTAAAAGAATAGGGTCAAAGGAATGGATGATATCGAGGTAGTGTAAAAAGATTATATAAAAGGTGGTGTTTTTATGAGTGTTTTCCAAATGTTTGGGACTCAAAATCAGGAGAATAGATAAAGGAATTTTTGGAAAAGGATGGTGTGTATAATATTTAAGGTGGTTTGGAATGTTTAGTGTAAGGAATGTTTTGGTTTTACTATATAAAAATATATAAAAGGAATGAATCACGTAAAATATTAGATTTTTCATGAAAGATTAATTTGTGTGAAAGAGGCTTTTACACCCAATATGATGTCAAATTGGGTTTTACATTCTCTTAGGGGATCATATACGAACATAGGAAGATGTTTCAGGATCATTCACATGCTTTGTGAGGTCTATAAATAGATGGATTCCCCCCATCATTTTAGTAGCTCAAGCATGTGAGATAATTGGGATCGGAATCCTATAAGACTTGTGTGCAAGAGTTGTTTTGCGTACTGATAATTATACACAAAAGGTTTTGGCTGTAAATAGATTTTGGTTAGAGGAATAAATTTTGTTCTCAAGGTATTAGTGTTGTGTATAATACACCCAAAAAGATGGGAGAAATATTTATGCTGCCCAATAATTCTTTGGTAATGGGGTATTCAGAAATTGGATGAAAGTGTAAATTAATTATACACTAAATGAGGTGTAAAACATATTGATTCCAAGAATCAATGGAAGATCTTTTGAAGAACCATCGAGAACACATTATTTGAGAGTTTAATGGTATTTTAAATTGTGATTGGTTGTAAACCAGGAGGGAGATTCAGTCCGCTTCGGACATTGTTAATAGTAGTGTTATTTTATTTGATTTGTTACATCAACACATTTCCATTGTATGCTCCATTGGAATTTTCTAGTAACGTTTAACCAAGTAAAATTGAAGTGCCTCATGAATTATTTAATTAACGTTCATGATTTTTTATTGGAAAGAGAGAAAATATTTTTTTATTTATCAATTAAACAAGATCTTATAAAGAAGTTTTTCTAATATTTCATACTCTGATTCACCCCCCTCTAGTAATTTATCCTAGTTGAGATAACTGTTTAAAACACATTAATAGGATTTATAAGATAAAATAAACACACATGAGTTAGTAATGTAAATTTTCTCTTATTCGGTAGGCTTCCTTTAGATCTCAAATTAAGTGACATAGTTTTTGTCTTCTAGAAGGGAATGAACATCTAAATGTTTAATAAGGAAAATTGTTATGATAAACCTTCTCTTTATTTCATATTAATTGATGATTTATTATATATAATTACACATAACACATCCCAAATGATCAATAGGTCTAGTGAAATTGGGAATTATGAATATTACATAACAACCTATAATAGGAAATCATTATCTTTATTGAAAACTTCTTTAAGATGATCGTACTTAATACACTATGGGATAACCGGGGAACACACATAAAAAAGGGGTGAGATATAAAACACTCTAAGGGAATAAATAAGGTAAAACATGAAGATATTAATTCGTGTTAGACAATATGCAAATAAAGGGGGCATAAAATGAGTGAGTATCGTAAAAAAGAACAGTGCGGCCTAATATAGCATGATAATATAAAGGAATGATGGGAAATGTTTCAATGACAAAAAACACTACATCATAACCATAGGTCAAGTATAAATTCATTGAAAACATAATAGAAAAGGTCCCAAAAAGGGAAAATTTTTAATCTATATTCCAACATTAAATATCATGAGACTGAAAATTAAATAATGAATTAGTGATCTATATAATATTGGGAGCACCTTTCACTTTCATTTAATCCTCTAGTTTTAGTGTTCCACATAAATCATACAAAATAAATTCATTCATCATCATTTTTTAATCCCCGATAAAGGATTATGTAAACAAAAATATATGTACCATGTCACATATTTGTAATTGAATAAAGGTAAAATCCCATGATAGGAATAGGGAATAGTATTCAATATGCAATTGTTTTATCGTGGAAATGTGCGGTGCATTTTTGGCAGTATAGTTGCATCATAAAAACAATTAAATAACACAAATATGAGAGAGAAAGGGGTATCTAAACATTTGGACATAAAATGAAAAATAATAGGTATATGGAAAAAAATATCCCTACATTAGGAATTTGAAATGGAAGGCATACGATAAAAAATGAAGTTTAGTAAAGAGAATCATTAGAGATTCCCATACAAAATTTCAACATAGTAACAACATAGGTATGGGACAAATGGGAGAGGGTAAGTGGACTAAAAATCAAATTAAATCAATTATAATGTAAGTAAATGTTTCATAAATTATGTAAAATATAACTGATTTAAATGAAAAAGAATAAGTTCAAATAAGGTTTTTGAAGTGAATAATGGAGTGGAAGGTCCTTTTTCTTGAATGCGTGACTTCAAAAGACTACGAGGAGCTTCTTGAGAGAATGTGGCAACCTTGGGAGTACCCTAAAATGTGTAGGAAAGATTAATAATTTTATATAGTGATTTTCAGTGTGGATATGTGGGAGATTTTGTGGGTTTATATAGTAAATTTTTGTGGAATTATTTATTATTTCTATATTATAGGTTTTACAATCTATATATTAAAATAAGAAAAACTGAAAACCATACCAATATTTTTCCCTTGGATTCTTCCCAAGTTGTGTGGTTTTATTTTTTTATAATTTAAATGTACTCAATAAAAAATACCCTTTTTGATTTGTAAGTGAGTCATATTCTTAAAAATTATATTAAAATATCAGAACATATTATCCTTTTTGAGGATTCATATATGATTTATTAAATTTATATAATCAACATAAAATTAATATATTTTAAATTAAAAAAATATTTTATCTTGGATAACATTTATATTATTTATTTTATCACTTTTTGGTCATTATGATGTCATAATACTCAACATATATGTATAAGGTATTTAATTTTTACATAAAATTATTTTATTCTCATAAAATTATGAAAAATTCACCATTGGATAGTTTAAAAATTCTTATTTAAAAAATAAAATTCATTTTATCAAAATTATTTTTTGAAAATTTTCATTTTTTCTTATAAATTACGAATAAACATTTATTTAGAATTGTTATCGTTTGTTAATAATAGTTCTTAAATCATTTTAGAAATTACATTTGACTTCATAAAATATAAATGAACATTTTTATTTAATAAAGATGATTTAATAATAATAATTTTATCCAATATTATTTATTTCAAAAATACATTAATTAGTCAACTTATATTCCCTAATTGAATTTTAATATTACCCAAAATAATCTGTGATTTATTATATAAAAATATAAATTTTATGAAACTAATTATATAATAATTTATATAGTAAAAAAAGTTGAAAAAAAGATGAAAAAATTTAAATTAAATGTAATTATAAATATTAATACTATTAGGGTTACTATTTTCAATTATTTCGTATATTATTTATACCCTTAATTAACATATTTCCATTTACTGTGGTAATAAATATTTACATTAGTCACAATTCAGAATTTAGAAAAAATAATTTGACCTTATTACCTAATATTAATTATTATGAGTCCAATTATTGAACCCATTTTATCAAAATCAATGAACAAGTGTTGACGAATTTAATTTAATATAAAACATGTAATCATCATGAAAATCATTTTTTTGAAAAATACAATTTTTTGAAGGAAAATATTATTTCCCATTAAAATTATTACTAGTCATCATAATTATATGATGTTCAACAAATAATGATAGATATATAATATAAAAATTTAATTTATATAATTCTTCATTATTGATCATTTTAATAAAAATAATTGGGATACATTATTAATTCTAAAATAGCATTCAAAAAAATGCTTTTATTCAAAAATTAAACTTATACAGAAATGCATTATAAAGATGACTAAAATTTTATTAATTGAATTAAATATAAATAAATAAAACTTCTGTTACCATGAAGTGAAATGAAATGAATATTGAGACTTTTATATTGCATACTTTATCAATAGAAATGGAAATTTTACATAAAACCCTATTTTCATTATTCAGTAAATAATCTATATTTTTTAAATATTAGAATATTTAAATATGTGGTAATATTGATATAATAAAATATAAAATGGAGTAAATTTTATAATATAATTTTTCTTAATGTTCAAAACAATAATCAGCACATATTTTTCATAAAAATAAATAAAAAACACATTTTTCTATAAAACATATTTTGATGAATAAAATGACATTACCAAATATTGATTAATTATTAACTAAAAGTTTATAAATATTTTTAAGACATATATATATATATATCATAATATATTCAATCATACTCTTATAGTAAAATTTCATGGATAGGTTAAAAAGGTCATATTTAAATTATAATTATTTTTTGGGTTTTGTGTGGCGTATCAGATATGCAACCAAACAAAGATTTATAATTTTAAAAAATAGAAGGCCTTTCATTCTCCACCATTTAATAAATTACTTCTTAATTTATACTTCAACTTCATTGAAATATTTTTGATAGAGTAAAAAATATTTATTGATAACGGACATCATAAGAACAGTTAATGAAACATCCACTTGAAAGGAGAGAAATAGAATTATGAATGTTTTCACATAACAAGGTTCCCAAATATGATAACATTAGTTAGTTGTGAAAACAATATCCTGGATATAAAAAATAACACTAATAAACTAATATATTGTGATAGATAAAATGGTGAGGAAAATGTAAACAACTAAAAAACTAAAAATCTATAATGGGTGATAAGACCATCATTTCATTAGAAATGATTTTATAGGGAAAATTTTTAAATGAAATATTCTTCCTTGACATATGAATTTATGGGATTCAATTAGTGTTATCTATTTTCAATTTTTGTGTATAAAAACTTATAAAAATTCGTATTCACCCAAGAATAGATCATAATCTTCTTGTAATTTTATAAATTCATATCCTTAGAGAGTGTCAAACCAATTGTGAAACCAGTGTCATTGTCATGCACCAGTTCCCGATCAAGTTTTGCTAAAACAGTGTTTTAGGGTTTTATCCATTAGTAAATCAATTCAAGAGCCACATACATTTCTAGTGTCAAGGTAGGGGTTTATTTACATATAAACCACTTACTCAATAATTTTCCAAAAATCAGGGATGTATTATTATGTTCGATCTTATACTTAAATATTTCAGTAGAGTTTTATAATACTAATCAAAAAAATTACAAATCTTATCCTTAGATAAAAACTATGAAAACCCATCTCATTATTATACATGAATTCATGATTTATTACATTATAATACATATAATACAACTAAGATTATCGGAAAGCCTAATGTTTTTGTGAATTAGGTATATTACATAACATATTAAAATAGGGAAAACATGATCTTTAATGAATAATTCCTTAACATTCTAACAATTAAAATTGAATGGGATAACATGGGGACATACATAATAAAGAGATAAGAAATAAATCCTAGAAAGGAAATAATAAAAGAATAAAATGTAGAATGTAACACATTTTAGAAAATAAGAATATCAATGTGACAAAATAGGTTTGAATAACATAAACATGAACAATGAAACACTGTATAACATGATAAAATAAAATTAACATGGGAAATGTGGTATCAAATTAAAACACTACATCACAAAAATGGGTTGAGTATAACTTCCAATAAATCATGATGTAAAAATTACAATAAAGGAATCATGATTACTATATTATCCAACATGAATTCTCATGAGACTAATCGTTGCCCAATTCATTGGAGTTTTATATAATTCTTGGATCACCAATCAATTTCATTTTATTCTCATTCTTATGCATTCCACATAGATCATAAAACATGAATTGATTCATAATAATACTTGATTCCAGGATCATGGTGTTTTGAATACATACATGTATGTCCTATATCAAAAATGTATAAGTGTATAAAGGTGAACACCATTTGTATGTAAGGATTATGTAATCACTAAACAATTATTTCAACATGGAAAATTGTGCTGAAATTTTAGAATCATAACAAAGTCGCATAAAAATTCCTAAAATAAGATGATGGGAGAGAAATGGGTCTCTCGTCATTTTGATATAAAATTTTCATTAATGAGTATTGAAAAAAGTAACCCAACTATAATAATTGGTAATAGAAGGCATTATATAATAAAATATGTTTAATAAGTAAGAGAGTGGGGGGGGACTCCTTACAATATTTTGGCATATTAATTAGTTAGATATGGGTAAAAATGATAAAGGATAAATACTCTCTCATTAAAAATAATCCATTTTACAATAAATAATATTTTATAAATGAATGAATATATAACAAATTTAAATAAAAAATTCTGTTTTCCAAGAACATTCATGAATTAAATGTTGGAGAGGAAGGTCGCATAGCTTGAGAGTGACTTTAAATGATTTATAAGAGATTCATGATAACTTGGGTGCTCCTTGGTAGGACCTTAGAGAGGGGTGGGTCGAGTATTTATGTACTTAAAAGAATTTTAGTGATGATAAGTAAGATCTTGGGTGGGTTTATATTAGAAATGTATGGGGAATTGTTTATTATTTTTTTAACACTTATTTCTGACTCTATATATTAATATAACCTATACTCCAATCCATCCCATGGGTTTGATATTTTTTTCCTCCAATGGGGAGTGGTTTTCTTTATATTTTAATTCAAATTTCAAATTATAATAAAATAATACCTTTTCTGATGGGTAAGTGAGTTATAATATTAATGAAATTATTTTAAAACCATTAATTATATTATAGGTTTTGGAGGATTCCAAACGGATTCAAAAAATTAATCAAATAATAATATAATCAAGTTATTTTAAATGGAAAACATATATTTTTCCCATATAAATTTTATATTATTTATTTCATCACTTTTGGATCATTATGATGTCATAATACACACCGTATATTTATATAGTATTTAATTATTACCCAAAAATTCTACTATCTCAGAAAAATATTAAAAATTATTCATTGGGTAATTTTGACATTATAATTTGAAAAATAATATTCATTTTAATAAATAATGTACTAAATATTTTTATTTTCACTTCTAAAATAAGAATCAAATTTTTTTTAGGAAATGTGGGGTTTTGACAATAACAATTTTAAAAACATTATTGAAATTTCAATTGAAATAATAAATATTATATGATCATTTGTATTTAATAAACATTAATAAATAATAATTAATTAATACAATATTATTTATTTCAAAAACCCAATAATTCATCATAAATTTTTTTTTAATTCAATTTAAATGTAACCAAAAATTTAATACTATGTTAATATTTATATATTGATAAAAACATTTATCTAATTTTATCAAATATATTTTATAAATTTTATAGAAAATAATCATAATATATTTCTTTAGTAGAATAAATAAGAAATTTAGAAAAAATTTTAAAGAATGAAATGAAATTACTAAAATTTGACATATTATTTATTAAGATTCTTTATTTTTATTTATGACATGTATATTTTATAAATTCATTAATCCAACTCTTATCCAAAAATTTAATGGATTGGTTAAAATAGTCATATTTAAATAATCATTGTTTTTTCTTTTCGATGTTATATATCACATATGCTATCATTGATAGTTTTCATGATTGAAAAAATCGTGGTGTAACACTTATAATATAGTCGTTTATATTTTGGTTGATCATTGTTGGTCAATGTGGTGTATAGAAAAGGGAGAAGGGGTGTGCTTTTCTAATTGTGGGGAGGGGATGTCTTGGTGTTTCATCATGTATAATATCGATATACATTATTTTTTATTTGAAAATAGAACCAAATTGACATAATTATAAGATAATATTTAGGAGATTCGAAATCATCTCATCCAATAAAATTTGGAATTTTTTTGTTATGTTTTCATCCTTAGTTTTTTTAACACAATACTATCCCTTTAGACAATTATCATAACAATAATTTTTTCTACATTTTAAAGGTCAAGAAAGTTGGCATAAAAATACCAAAGGCAAATAAATGGATCACGAATGATATTTTCTACCAAAACCCATTCATTTGGATATGGATATAATTTTATTTAATTTTTAATCATTTAATAAAACATTATTTATAATAAAATATCATTACTACAATTTTTGACACTATTCATTTCATTTGTTATTAAATACATTATGTGAAAGTGGGAATTATAGTATAGGATTTTAAAACATCTATAACATGTCATATATTACTATATATTTAGTATTTACCAAAAATAACATAAAAATATAACTTCTAGAGATTTGGAAACTCTTATTTTATTTTCTATTAATTGAATAAATAATATATTTGTGTTTGGTAAGAATTTATGGCAATTTTATATTAACTAAAATTTAAAATTAAAATATAATTCTAAAAAATTTAAACCTATTTAAAATAATAATTTTGGACATAAATTAAAATTTATTTATCTATATAACATTATATTATAAATACTAAAGGTAAAAAAGTGAAATTTATTACCTTATCTATTAATTAAATAATACAACGTTTGAAATAAATTAATTATGGAACAATTTATTCTTGTTTTAAAACATTGGATAGAAATACCTTCACTTATTTTATTAGATATGATAATGGAATGTGTTCGGGTCATTTTTAGTTCTTATCATATTAGTTTTTACCGTATTTACCGAATTATCCCATACTACTATAGAAATTTTTTTCTATAAGTTATAATCATAATGACAATAAATTAAAGGGTCCTGAAAAATTTGGCCCTCTCAATTAAAAGTAATTAATTCGTTCATCAAGAATCATTTCTATATGTTCCATAAATTAATTTATGATTAATCAATCAAAACATGTCAAAAAATGTTTTTCAGAAAAACTCATTTTTATGTATAAAAATGAATTTATACAAAATCCAACCATCAAACTGATTTTAAGAACTACAGTTTTATTATTCACAATATGAGGTAAATATTATAACATTTAATATTTTTAATGAAAAATTTTTATTTGTATAATACTGTATCCAAAATACTACATTCAATGATATTCATTAATTTTTAACAATCACTTGGAAATTAATACTTTCATAAAAATCCCAAAATATCCCATATGATTATTTTGATATGATGATTTTACAAATGAAGATCATTTTAAAAAATAAAATTTATTAACATTATATAAATTAATTACATTTCTTATGCACAAAATAAACAATAAAACCATTTTCAAATAAATTAAATCATTGAAATATAAAATATATTTTTTATAATTAAGTACTTATTTATCTATTAATCTAATGTATATATTTTTATAATTTGATTAACCAAATTCATAACCTCTATTTAAATATCTTGGTATAATGGACTTATTTAGATAATAATATTATGTGGCTTGTTTATTCATTGTGTTATATGTTATAAATTTTGCCGAAAATCGAAATATTTTAAATCCTAGGTGTGTATCATTTTCAACCTTTCAATATATTTTACTCCTGAAATTTTATTTTCTAGTATTTCAAATTTCATTTTAACATTATTGGAAACACACATCAAAAAAAGGTTTAATAAGAAAATAATCATAATTAGAGAAAAATGAATTGTTAAGGTCTTTTAGAATATCCAAAAACAATATTTCTAAATAGGATAACATTAGTGGGAGGTGAATATAAGGTCATATTGAAGAAAAATAAAAACCAATGATTAATAGGGAGTGATATAAAGAATGTTCTGGTGAAATTTAATGACCAAAAAACCAAAAAAGAATGATGGGTTCATAGAGTATCAATAAATCATAAATAGTTAAAATTGGTAAAAAAATTCATTTACAATATTTTCCTAGAGTTGAATATTACATTTACCATCATGATATTGAATAAAATAAAATATTATTGATATGTTTTTATTTAAAAATAATAATTGCATCAGTTGGTTATTCATTGATCAATTTTCACTTCAACTTTGGATCAAAGATGAATGTTTCATTCTTGAAGAACTAATACTAACTTTTAATATATAGTAAGATATGTAAAAGATTGACCAGAATTTACACCTATCTATAAATACTTAAAAACAAAAATTGATTGAAAACATTATATAATATAATGAAGTCAATTTATAAATTCTCTATAATATGACATAATATTTAATTTATTCTGTTACAAAAGAATTTATACTTAAAACCCTTTTAAATTATATATGAGAAAATTGAAAAATAAAAAATTAAGGTTATTAAATATATAAAATCATCAATCTCCAATTTAATATATTTTAAGTCTTAATGTCACATTTAAAATATATGAATAACTTCATCAACATAAAACATCAATGAAAATAAAATATCTTCCAAAAATTAACTACATAAAAATTCATAAAATATAATTATACATTATCAACATTATTTCATGAATCTAAATATATATTAATCTCTATTATAACATACTTTATCATCAAATTAGTAATTATTTTTAATTTTATAAATATTATATAATTTATATTATCATTTTATAACATCTCTTTTTACCAAATTTAACGTTATTAGATCACCATCAGAAGCATATTAATGGTTATAGTTCTGCTAATCATGTGTTTTCTAAAAAGGATAAAATTTCAAGGAAATTATTACTATTTAATATATGCTTTAAAATCCTTAAAAACAAGTATAGAAAAATAAATAAATGTTTAATGATTATTATAACTAGAATATTATTGATATAACACATCTACAAAAAAGCATAAATCCCAATACATAAACACTGCAATCCTTCAAATAAAATAATTTACATGACACATGTCATTATTTAGTATAAGATTAGACATTTGGTTTAGGGAATTGACTAGGATAATTCTCATGTTCCCCAAACATACGCTGTCGAATTCTTAGTGAATTCATTTCTATATGACTTTAATTTCTACACTTAAAACATCAAACCCTTCCTTCAATAAATTACACTTGGTATCTCTTTCCATATTTCTAACATGAAATAACATGATCATTATTTCATATATGGTCTCCACTATCCAACCTCTAAGAAAACTATATCATTCATTCTTTAAGTAGTATATGATTTAGTTGTGGTTTATATAGTAAATAATATTCCATGAAAACAAATTTTATATAATCAAAATATCATTAACTCCTGTCATCATCCAATTTGTATCTATATAATCACCACATTTTACATAACATTATATATAAAAATTGTTCATTATGGTTTCATTCCATTGATGAAAACATAAATCATAGAATTAGTAATAATAATAACAATGGGAAATAATGAAATATTATTCATTGGATGTCAAAATTTTGAAAATTTACTTTCACCCTATGACACAATTGGTTAATCATAAGTTACCATTGGTTATAATTTGTTTAAATCCTCTATAATAATTCATAAATAAAATTTAAATTAACCTAATAATATTACCCTAATAATGTAAAAATAGTTTCATAGTAATTTCATACAAATAGTTCATTATAATGATGGTCAACATGTACACCATAAAAAATTTCATATCATTAACCAAAGATGAATATGTGATAAATCCACTTCCTATTATAGTATCTAGAGTGGTATGTATTTCTATAAAATCCAATTTATATCTACCTTACAAAAAACATTTGGATATTATCCAATACTTATATTATAATTAAGGTTAGTCATATCGTTGTATTCGCTAATGTAGTTTTTCCTAAATTTAGATCCGCCATAATCTTCAAAAAATCATGTGACACTAACTATAATGACCTTGACCCTAATGGTATATTAGTGGTGTTTACAGTATTATTTTTGATCTATATAAACATAATCTTATCCTAAATGGAAATAATTATATTCTTGAAAAAATAGATACATAATTAATTCTCACAATAAACTTGAAAACAAAAAATACAAAACATAGTGAATGTAATTATTTTTCAGGCCTGAACTCATCCAAATATTACTTATTCATATCATTGGGAATGGAAATAGAAAAAGTAATATCATAGATTCATATTAATTTGAACATAAAGTATAAATAATTACGTGTATATAAGGAAAATTCCTTCTAGAGATGTTAAAACCTCAATACACAAGCCATTCAATAAAAAACATGAGAATAAAGCACAATTTTTCGTGGGTAAATTGTGATAAAATTATTTCATTAAATAATGACATGAGGATGAAACTTATAAATGGATATTTTTAAAATAACTTCTAAGTCATTTATAACTAATTTCATATTGATGGAATTCAAAAAACCAGACATCTGAAACATTCTTTCATGGCCTTATTCAAAGACTATTTAAATAATGGGTAGGAATACACCAATAAACCATTTAATAAGAATAGATAACTAGTTTTCCTCTTATGTCCTACTGATCTATTAAGGGGATATGTAATTTTTGGCCCCTCCCATCAATTAATATGCTCAATTAATTCTTCATATGAATAATTAATATAACATAATCATTATGACTTAAAAATCAATAATTGTATTTATTAAATGAACTGGGATACATAATTTCAACACATTCCCATTAAAAAATGAACCTAAAAAATACAAAAAAGAATAATGTTTATATTATCATTTGAGTATGTCTTGATTAATGTATAAGATTCAATAATGGATGTTGGGATAGATAAAAATACATTTAAAAGTCCACTGGAAAATTTCATTGGGAAAATACCACTTTTACCTTAAAATCACGAATTTAATATAAAAAGATATCCCAAACAATAAATAATTTTTTCCTTTGAATATAACATTTTAAAATTGTGAAGGAAGAGTAAAATAACTAATTATTCATGATGGTGGGATATTTTTTCATGTCATACAAATTTACAAATTACGTCATTTACACATTTAAGAATAAGATGAAAAGTAACTCACTTGGAAATTTAAAAAAGTTATTATTTTAAAACAATTTTATATAAAATAATTTTTTTTTCAAAATATTTGTAAATTGAAAAATTTTTCCTTTAATTTTTCCTTAATAAAATAAAGTAATTTTATATAATTATCCATGAACAAATAATAAAACATAGGCAAATTTTCTTGAAAACAAACTTTCATCCTCATGAGTAAATTATGTGAGGAAACATAATAGATTTTTTTCACTCTAGATAAAATAATGATAAATTAAATATAATATTTTTAATATTTAAAGATAAAATACATTCCCAAGTATAGTCTTAGTCACAAACAATCTTGAGTTATGGTTATGTTTTGAAATAAATCCTTACAACTATTGAAATATTTTAATAATTTTCACCATGAAAGAATTAAATTTAACTAAAACTATAATAAACATAAATTAAACAATAATAACTATACAACACATCAATGGGAAAATAAATACACCATTTGAAGGAAGAACATGGTAAAGGTCGCATGAGGCTCACAAAAATAAAAATAAGATGAGAAAATAATTACCAATTATTTGAATATATATATGTGTTAGATACCTTAATATAATAAATAATTATTTAATTTATATCTATTTTAGAACCATAATCATATATATCATACCACATATTATTTAATTTTAATTTTGTATCACATTTTTTTAACATTTCTTTATTAAAATCATTATTTCATGTGATAACCGTTTCAATTTTCATGTGTATTTTTATACTATTGTATTTGTACATGAAAAAGGATCATGGGTACATAATTTCAAATATTTTAATAATTGTATAATTATAATATTTATTCAATAAATTTATCTTGAGCACAATCCCCGTAAATAGTAACTGAAAATTAGATCAACTAATTTCATGGAGGTGGAAGTCCACATGTATGCTCGCGTGGCATTATCATTTTTCAATGTATTGAAATGTATAAAGGTATATATATATGATATTATATGTAAAAACTATTTTTTTTGAAATTAATATCATTTATATTCAATAGTTCTATCTTTATAATCATCCAAGTAAAGTGGTGATGAAAACGACTTACACATATATGTGGAGACGTTAATCACAAATAAAAACATGTGATGTTTTAACTTTTCATAGGATATAAAAGAGAAAAAAATGTTTTTAAAATAATAATAATAATATATAATAATATTAATTATATATGATATATTATTTTAGTATTGTTACAAAACATTAATAGGATATATAATAAGTCATAAACATAAAAGTTTAAGTAAATACAATTAACTCCTCTTTAGATGACTGACATTAGATATCCTCTTAGGGGACATTGGGATGGTATTTTAGAAAGAAAAATTCTAGAACACTTAAAATTATGTTTAAAAGATGACATGGGAGTGGATGGAAGATATTTATTTCTCAAAGTGGGGTAATGAAAAGTGATAAGTTGTGTCCTTTTATAATTTAGTGCTAGGGAATTCATAGAATTTCTTAATGTATTAAATTATTAATAATTAATTTTCATGTCAAAATGCACCGAAAATAATATAAATCTAATATAAGATGATGGCATGTCGGTTCTTTATTTTGTGGATTCCTCCTTGGAACTCGTCACCTAGTCTGGTCTCCCTTATATACTTATGACGTTGTTCATGAAACTCTTCCTAGGGACATATCTTCATGGGAACCAGTTAATTACACTACTTATGTCGGGACATTCCAAAGGGTCTGGTCAGAGAAGCAAACTTTGGTCAAGGGAGTAGTCATGTTGGACATCACTGGTGTGTCTGGATGCTGGAACACTGGCATGTCATGGTTTCTTCCCCTTATTATAGGGCTTCTCGAAGGCACGGAAGGTCGATGAATCCCACGTCGAATGAGAGGAATTATATTCCATAAGCATGTCTTTGAGGTTTTCCTTAGCTTACCATGTTTAACATTTTGTATGCCGCAAGTTTAACATCCAGAAGAGATGGATCAGGAAGATTAGAACATTGACTAGAGTGGATCAGATGAGTGTAACCCCTGGAAGACACACTGATGTAGGTGGGTTGACATGACCTCCCCGGGATGTGGTGTCCCGGGTAAGAATCAAGTTGGATTATGGGGTTCTTAGTGAAATGGGTGGTTAATGGGATGAAACCGCCATGAGGATGATAGTAATGATGGTCTTGAGTTTTTGAGAGACTTCATATGTATCCCCATGGAAGGGAATCAAAGTTCAAGTAGTTTAGGAGGTCGATGGAATGCCTGAGGAGGTGGCCCATGAGAATGGACGTGTGGATGTTACCTGGAGGAAGTGGAACCTCTAGGTTGGGGCATGACCTTCCTGAGACAGATAGGCTTGAGGGAAAAGGTTAGGCGATGAGCTTTAATTGGGGTGTACATATAGTACAACAACCCAACAATCTATTTGGGGCTTATGCATGGTTAGTAGCCTGGGTTGGTTTGACACCGCTAGGATAGACCAATGATGTGGGTCGCAGCGAAGGGGACTACAACCACTTGCCGCGGAATAGGGGACACAACAGATTAACACTAATCGGGGTAAAACAGCATACCACTGACTGGGGGATGCAATGGATTACTGCTGCATGGGGTTCATAGTTTAACCTCATGCAGGATGAAGGTGAACCTACATGAATATGGACCTGGGGTCTAGATGGATGGTGTGGGAGAACCGATGTGATGGGGGGGGGGGGTCAGAATGACCGCGTATTGGGCATGAACCTCAGGAAGCTTCCTACGTACCATACCTTGGAAATAATCAAAAACCACATAGTTCAGGTGGTAAGGGAATCGACGTGTAGGGGGTTAGAACTAATGGGTGGTGGGATCAAAGCTCATGGAGATTTTCTACATACCCTACATTGGCAAGGATCAAAGACCACATAGTTCAGGTTGGTGTTTGGGGCTTACAGTCTAGGCTGCCCAGGTGTTGGTGAACCGATGTGATGATGGTCAGAACGATTGGGGTGGTGGGCTTGAACCTCGTGGAGGCATCCTACGTACACTGATTTGGCAAGGATCAACGTCCTCAAAATTCAGAATGGGTGTGGTGTGTGGGGATTACACTCTATGCTACCGAGAGAGGATGTCATGGCCGATGAATACTCTATGCCCCCATGAGTCATGCTCAGTGTGGGAAACAAGAGGCAGTAGAGACCTGATGATCACGTCATGAAATGTGAGTCTATGGAAAGTGAAGTGGGGCTCATGAGTGGCTAGCGGCCAAAAGAGGACATTGGGGATTACGAATGGTTTGCAGCCCAGGGAAATGGATATTGGGACTTACTCATGGATGGAGGCTTAGTGGCGATAGAGCCCAGCAGGAGAGGGATTTGGAACTAAATAAACGTGGGGTAGGGATGTTGTCTCCTACAAGAAAAGCTGGGGGACCACACCAAGGTGGCCTCCCTTTCCCCACAGACAGATTCCACTCTGATGAAGAGGATCTCATTCCATGTGAGGAATGATCTCACTCCCCTGGAGTCCGATTGGCATAAAGAATGTCCGAGACGAGGCACCTCACGTTCAAGGCATGGGGTGAGGTCATAGTTCACCGTCATGTGCTGAGGATGATGGTGGTTGGTAGTTTAACGTCCTGTACCTCGGACGAGGGAGGGTTCACTCTGCACCCCAAGTACATATATAAGTGGTACCCTCAATACCTTGGTGAAGAGAAGGGACTGGCAACACCAAGGCTAGGGGTGTTATGGAGCGAACCATTGGGGGTCCACATTAGCATGGCTATGCGAAAAATCAATATCCATTAGCGTTCCTATGTGAAGGAGAATGAGGCTAAGTGATGAAAGGGTAATTATCTTCCCTGAGAACATGAAATTTCTTCATGAAAACCTGAAGGGCCACATGGGAAAAGGAGTTGCGGAGAAAATGGGTTTACGGGTAGAAGCCTTATGATGCTCATCTACCCCACGATGTAGTGGGGCTTCGTGAAGGGATGTAATTCGCGATGTGAATTCTCCTAGGTTAGGGATACAGGCATTGGTGTATATGGTATGAGCTTCACAAAGTGGAAAGGCATTCACAAAGTAATGCCTCATGATGCAGGGGTGCTTCATGATGGATAACAGTGTAAAGAAGCGTGCTTCACGATGAAAAGTTACCCGACCTTGGCACTTGGGTTACATGATCACAGAGGGTGTTTTACGAAGCTTAAGTGCTCTATGAAGACCCAAGTACCCTTGATGACCTCCTTCCTTCGAAAAGGTTGGTGAGATTTGCGAAAGACATCCCTGTCAAAAAGAGGCCCTCGATTAATTCTAAGGGGGAGGTACTTCATGGAGCAAAGGTACATAGAGGACCTCATGGTTTGTAGAGCAGGAAGTGCTTCAGAATTTGGGATCTAGGAAGTACAAATGTCAGAGGATCAATTTTTTGGGCTTGGGGGGAGACTGGTATTTATTGGAAAGAGGCACAGTGAAGTAGGGTTCACTTTGTGTGAATACAAAACATGACTCAAGGCTAGTCATGAATGTGAATGGGGTTCGCAGAGTCGTCCTACCTCTTTGCTTCTCGGTGGGTCACGAACATCAAATTTGTTCACGAAGCTATCCCGCCTCCTTACTTCGTGGCGGGTCACTAAGGTCAAAGGGGCTCACGGAGCCATTCCCCCTCCTATAATCATGTCAGGCCGTGAATGTCAAAGGGGATTCCGGAGCCGTCTCACCTCGTTGCATTGCGCCGAGTCACGAACGTCAAAATGGTTCAAAGAGCCGTCTCGCCTCCTTGATTTTTGATAGGTCGCAATGCTCAAAGGGGCTCGTGGAGCTGTTCCTCCTCATTGCTTCGCGGTGAGTTGTAAATGGGATCACTGGCGCTGGACATCGGGCTCTAGGGGCTTCGTGATCTGGCTTTGTGAGGGAATACCTAATGCTTTCAGGATGTTTTTCTCACCTCCAATTTTTTGCATAAACAAATTCCCCCATCAAACTGAGAGTCAACGAGATAATGAGAATCCATGTCTGGGGTTCCATCACCAAAATTCATTGGTTTCCACGAGTCTACCTCACGAAGGGGGCTCGCAATGGTGTCCCACGAAGATTATTGGTGATGAATGGTCCGGTTGTGCCACGTTGATCGCCATGGATGGATGCATCGTGAAGCACCCAAGGTCATCGCCTATAAATTGTGGAGCTGACATCTCTTTTTTCATTTTCTCCCCTACGTGATTTCAAATTTTGGTACTCTCGATTCGCGAAGCTCTTCATACTCCGCGATCACCCTCTATGAATCGGATGTTTTGCTTGACATCACACAAAAAATATTAAACTTTTCATTAGTGAGCACCACAAATTTCTTCTGAGGTTCAGCGCAAGGCTCGATGATTCCGCTGTCCGGATCGAGCTTCACGATCGGTCTCTGCGATTGAGCTTCACGATACAGTCTGAAAATTATCTGATTTTTATGGACAGGATGGGTTACCAAGAGGTTGTCAAGTGGGTCCTTGTAGATGTTGCCCAAAGGGAAGAGATAGAGAACAGATTGGGTCTAGGGGAGTTAGTATAGACCCACTCCAATCATTATTCACGGGTGCATCTATTTCCAGAAAGCCAAAGGTAATACCCATTGTGCAAGAGGCTGACTTTGCATGGCATTAAATTGAGGTATGATGTCTTCACCCCTAAAGCATGTAGGGACGAGCCAACCTACTGGTTTAGGAGCACGTCATGCCAAAGCCAGTGGTTCAGGGTGGCTAACAGCCATGCTCAGGAGAACATTACGCCCGTTACCGATGATTATTTATACAATCATCTAAACATACTTGACGGGAAGGCATTGTAGCCGGAGATGTCACATCCTATGTACCAAAAAATCCTTAAGGCGGTGCTGAGGAACCCAAATATGGGATGATATGATGAGTGGGACCAAAACCATGGTCTCAACAATAGGAATGACTAGGCCTGGGCCTACCGGGTAAGCACCTTATTTGAAGAATTAGGGGCAGAGCTGAGAAGAGCCGGTTTGTATGAGGCAGCCTGGGCCTCCTATGTCCACATCTTCCAATAGAAGCAGCTAATTCCAGATTTGTTGAGATAGTGGTCATCGGGGACCAACACCTTCTACCTACATCATTGGGAGGTTGGCATCATCTTATGAGATATGCATCAAATCTCAGGGGTACCGATATTGGGAGCAATGTACGAAGAATTCCTCCTTGCTATGCGTGCGTGAGAGGATCCAGAGCAGATGCCTCCACTATTAATGGCATTGATATGACAGGTACCGGGATAAGACAAGGAAGTGGTGAGAGATTTCCACTTCAGATGGTGGTTCATGAAATATCTAAAATTCATGGAAAATAGATGGGTCCCAGTGAGGCCTTAGAATTTCCCAAGGGGAGCCTAACGAGGAAAGGATCACTCGTACTTGCTGCTCTTGGACGACAGCCGGTGGAAAACCTGGGGGTTCAGCATCAGCACCGAGCAGTAGTGGATAGTCAGGCTGGTATAATTCATTGTGGCTCTTATCTACAGCTTGATCTTGCTGGTGAGGGACACAAATGTTGGTGTGTGACCCAACACATTCATCATGGCCACCATGCTAGAGACTGGATAGCGGGTGAATCTCACAATTCCAATGCTTGCCAAGATGTACAAAATGATCTAGCACATCAGCGAGGGGAAAAGTCCACATAGGATATGTGGGGAATTACACCTCTTCTATGGGTGGATAGTGGCGCACATTAGGGGGGTTTATGAATACCCAAACCCTATTTCTCCTACGGAATCAGACTTTGTCCCATCTATCCTAAACGTCGTTGGGAGATTTCCAGCCAAGCGGACCATACCATTAGTATTAAATCGAGTCTTGAAGGTAGAAGAGTTCAACTTCCATATGTTATAGCTTCCAACTAGGGCCTTCACGGATGATGTCCAAGGGACAAAAGAGAACTGGTCCAATCTCTTGTCCATTTGAGGTGGAGTCCAGGTGACAAGGGAGGACCATGAGCAGCTCTGCAAGGCGTTTGTTCTGCATCAATTTGCCAGTAAATTTTGGTGCATGCAGTGATAGACCCCCCAGGTTAACCTCAGTGTATGACATGAAGAGGATACATGCGTGATGAGGTAGATGTGTCTCATGTTCACTTGTGAGGATGGAAAGATGAGGAATGAGTTTCCTCCAACCACTGTTGCCTTCGGGTTGGACAAGGAGTATGCCCAAAGTTTGGAGGCGACCAACATGGGGGAAATTCTAAAGTAGCCGATTATCCGGGTTGGTAATGGTGGACCTCCCCAACCTCAAGGCCGAGGATGGATGGTGGTAGGTACATCCACAAGTAGTGGGGATTTTGTGGTGAAGAGGCCTGCACTGGTTGAGGGGGAGGCAGCGGCAGCACACCCGGTGGCCCTAGAAGAGAAAAGTTACCAAGAAGGTAGGCCACTGAGTGGATTCCAAAGGATATCCAATTAGGCTATAGGGAATCGGTTGCATCACATAGATATGCCAGATTATGTTGTCTTCCCAGAGGCTTGGGATATATGGGAAGTCAACAGATAGTTCCTCAGCCCTCCCAAGATGTGGAAAAAACTGGACCATCTCAGGAAGGATTTTCTGGGTATAGGCCCTATTCGGGCTGGCATTATGGTGTCCCGGACGGAGGCGGAGCAGTACCTGGTGGATCTAGATGACTTTGGGCATTCTCGGGGTATCCCACATCCAATGATAGACAGTGTCAAGGTACTGCTAGATCGTACGATCCCTCTACAATTGTCTGTCGTTGAACTGAGAAACTGTTTCCCTCTGCCTGGAGAATCGGACGAGTCCTCCTAGGTGGATGAGGTTGGTATAGGGAGTTGGATGGAGGAGAGAGAAGTTGTAGAAAAAGGCTCAGATCTTGAAGAATCCACCGAGTCACTCAAGATAAAATCCTAAATCCACTCCCCAGGATCTGTTCCCAATCTGTTAACATTTAATCTGTGTAAGAAGGCCTATTTCACAGAACCTATTCTTATCCCCTAGTGGATGCATATGCGGGGAATTTGGGATCCACACCTATGGCTGTATCAATTTCTACGTCTGGTGGGGCTAGGATGCCTGAGGTGACCCCTCCAGATCATTCAAATAATCTGGTAATATATTGGGGGCCACGCCTCAGGGTCCAAATGACATAAACCCAAGAACGAGACTAGAAATTTGATAACTATAATTCTCTTCTCCGAAATTCGTGATTTTCACCCACTGACCATGTCAAATGAAATCCAATATCTCTTTAGTGTGCATAGTTCTTCAAATGGTGTGGTCCGCCTTAACGAGGTTGGTTAGGGCTTTAGGTGGAATCCCTCCCAGAGGAATGCTAATGATCATGGAGGAGGATATCCGGACCGACAGAACCACGACACTCCTGATCACTAGTGAGACCATCAGAAGGGTTGTTCCTGAGATCATTGAGGTAGAATCTGATGATGAGGATCGATCAGATATCCCAGCTCCCACCATGCCCGAACAAACACTAGATGTGGACCCTACTGAAGAGTTACTAAGGCAGTTCCCTGCAAATGAGCCTGCCAACCGTGCTGACTGGGATGAAATAGCCTCTGATAAAAAAGACAACAAAATATTATGTCACAAATCATGGAAGCATCTTACAAACTTTGTTTATAACACCTAGAAGAACTATGGAAGAATGAGATAGTCAGACTTCGCTCACGATTATGAGAACTGTGTGCAGGGGGAGTGGATGCCAGACTTCCCCACCTGCCTATCTGGGATCTTGTACTGGAGACGATTCAGGAGTACGACCGTGGCATTAGTGTGGGCTAGCAGTGGAGGAAATAAATGAACATCAGGAGGCTCTAGAAGGCTGAAGATGAGTTCCAGTGACTGGAGAGTCCGGAGAATGAGCACTCAACCACCCTTAATGCGCAATCAGGGCTAATACTAATGTTGAAGGCGTATCTGGCAGAGGCCGAAGAGGGCCTGAGGTGAGCTTCTGAGGAAATGATAGTCATCCATACCAACATAGAGCAGGACAATATTATAGCCAATGAATTGTGCCACATCGCTGCCGAGGAGGAGTGAGAACTGAATAGGAAGCAGCAAATCTGAAATGCAACAAGCCAGAGTGTGGAGGAGCTGCAGCTTTTTATTGATGATGATAATCTATCCCTGTGAGGGTTATAACCATAGGACTTTTAAAGATAAAAACACCTCTACTTCACTATAATTCATTGATTATTTGGATTCCATATCATGCATGAGCCACGTTATTAATACTGGTTTTACAGGCATATGTTATATTCACGAAACTCCTAGTGAACAATACCTAATCTCACATGGGTCGAGCCCATTGTAAGAAACAATGGATGGTTTATTGTGAAAATAGATTGCTAAACAAGTTTTGGGCATCTAGGGTTTGAAAAACCAATCTGATCCCTAATAAGAGAGAGACCTGACTGGAGAATGAAGCTCTTTGAATAGTTTAATTACCGTTTTCCTTATGTGCTCTTGGGAACGGACGAGGAAAGTCCATGGGTGTTGGAAAAAATCTGTTCATAGGGTAAATGGGTGGTGTGAATCACAATACCCAAGATCCAGAACACTGTAGTGATGGAATAATGATTAAGAATGACTATTGACTGTGTTTGAAACATAGTATCATAATTGAGTTATCCTAAAATGGGGGTAACAAATGAGGGCCGACCACTGAACATGTTCTAAACAAGGGTTCTAACTCAAAATGATATCCATTAGTATTATGGAACATTTTCCCAAGACAGTAGGCAAGCTATTAGTCTTGTATCCCTACTGTTATGGGATTTTTTAAGACATGAAAGAGGGAAAGGATCCAAATAAAATGCACACAAAGCGTAGAGAGTGGAGTGATGGGTTTGTTTGACTGAAGTCCAACACTATTAAAATTACACCACCATAGTGGAAACACATTAGGATGGTACATCATTCTGATCAGGGATCAAACATAATTCCTAACAGGACTTCTCTGACGAGGAACCTGTCGCCTCCATATGTTATCATGGGGAATCTTGAACTTGTTCAGGGTAAGGCATCAATTTCATGGTTCCCCAAGAGAGATCAGGGAAAGGGACCAAAAATAGAGGGGGAATGAGAATAATGATTCTCGGGGCTGGACCTGGATGTAGGAAGTCTGGGGGTTCCTATGTATCCCATGAGAATGGGAATCAAGCCAAACATAGTTCTTTGGGCATGGTGTGGTCATAGACCAACACCGGTAGGGAGAATCTCTCTGGAAATTGACACATCCCCTTATTAATGTAGGGAATCCCGAACTTCTTAGGGGTAGAATGACTGTTTAGTGACACAGATTGAGGAAATATGGACCCGCATAGTTTAACATAATACGATGGGACATGGAATGAAAGGGAAGATCCCACGAAGGAATATGTGGTGTGGTAGCTATAAACCCTACGTGAATGAGGACATGGTCTCGATCACACCATGTTTTCCTGGAGGAAACTCTTTAGGTCAGGGGAACAATAGTGAAAATTCGGCTGGGCCCAAAGAAAATAGGCCAGGAATTCCTAAAAACCCATGAGGATGGGAATCAATTCTTACGCAGCTCTAAGAGTGTAGTTTAACATCATGCGAGGCGAGGAAAGTGGTTGTGACGTGGCTATTCCTGTACACATCCTACCAGAACTACTAAGCCTGTATCAGTCTTGCTCAATGTGGGAAACTAGAAGTAGTGATGGGACTTTCCTAGAACAAGGAAGCACACATTAGGGAATATGGGACACTAGGAGAATGAAGTCCCACTAATGCTAACCCACCTATGTAGCGCACCTAGATGCACGGAGGCATAAACTGAGTTTTTTGGAATTCCACTTGAACATAAAGAAGTGGAAATATGTGAGTCATGATGCTCAAGATCTGGACCACAATGATGGTGGTGTGATGATAGGTGATAACAGTTGATCGTGTTCAAAACATAGTATCCTAATTGTGTTAGCCTGATATGGGTACATATAGATGAGGGTCGACCAATGACCATGTTCGAAACACGGAAGCTATCACAAATATCATCTGTGATCCTTAGGGACATTGGCCCGAGATGGTAGGTGAGATGAGTTGGAAAGAGAACCGGACGTGAAGGGGGGAACATAGTATGTGAAATAGGATGAGGATCCAAGTAACGGTCTCACAAAACATGGACATGGAATAAGGGGAATATCCCCACAAAATTTCCACAGTTCGGGCTCTTTGTTGAAACGCATCTGAATACGACTATAAGATGTATCAGATAGAGGGATTCAAATCCCATCCCAAGGACGAGGGTCCTAGGGTTGAACACATTTATCTTAAGGTCCTTGGGTGGAAAATTAAAGGAGGCTTTATTTAATGGACTGTGTGCAGGTTGGTGAAATTGCCAAACGTGGTGCACAATTCCCATAGGGATATCATAGTTTTTGGTCATAGAACTCAGACTGGGCTGGGAAATGATATGGGAAGCACATGGTGTGACTATTGAAAAACCCAACATGAACAGGAACCTAAGATGTACTCGCCACCCCACATGTCCCCAGATGAGTTCGGGCCAAGGGTCTGAAATAGAAGGGACAAGATTTTTAGATTCCTGGGGATGGACCCAGAGACAAAAATGCCTGGGAAGTCTTACGTATCCCATGGGGATGGAAATCAAGACATATGTAGTTTTGGAAGATGTCATATAGTTTAACATCTTTCCATAATGATGCGAAGTGATCTTAGTTTATGGTCATTGAACTCCGACTAGATATGGTACAGAATGCAGGAGACACTTGGTGATGTAATTATGAAACACAACATGAAGGAGGACCTGGAGTCCAGATCACCATGTGTTCCTTGGGGAGGTTTTTGGTCGACTGACTAAAAACAAAAGTTAGGCTGGGCCCGAGGCTAAGTGCACATGCATTCCAACATAGCCCATAAAGATGAGGTTCAAGCCACACATAGTTCATATGATGGCATAGTGGGATACCAGTGCAAGGTATAATGTGGTTTTGCGGGTCTGGCCCATAAAAAAAAGCAGTATTTGATAAATCTTGTATGTTCTTTAGCATGAATGTCTGTGTTTGTGTTGTTTTTTTTGTGTAGAGATGGACCTAAGATAGAAAGTCCAGGCACCGCCAAAAAAATCAAGCCGTGTTTAGGCATTGCCAAATGGTTTGGTGCATGACTGATACCAAACATGATGCCTCCTCAAGTGAGGATATCACGGTGAAACAGCATTTTTCATCGTGCATCCAAGATGATAATGTCACAGTTTAGGTTTATGTGATGGGACCAACCATGCATTTTTAATGACGTTCAGGATTGAAAAAACAGTTTAATGTTGTGTGGGACTAAGCACTATAGTGTAAAGTCATATGAGGATGATATCCACACCATACAGTGAATGATTATGAGAAAGAAACCTCATATCAAGGGGTCAGAATAAGGTAATAGGATATGGGGTAGGAGAAACTAGCTCCCAATTGAGTTGGACTAGAAGACGAGATGTGTAGGTGTTCCTACGTATCTCATGTGAATGGGAATCAAGTCACACAAAGTACTTGAAGGTTCCTTTTATCGTCGTGCGGGACTACATATGGTTTAATGTCATGTGGGACAGGAAGTAGTGGCGATACCTCTTAGAAAGGGGTGTATGTGGTGGGGCTAACTCAAACACGACGTGAATGAGGACAGAAGCCCATACCATGCCACACAGTCCCACAAGAGTTAATTCCCCGAGGGAAGAATAGAAGAAATAAATTAGTGTAACATGATCTGGACCCAAAGAGAAGATGTTTATGCATTTCTACATATTCCTTGGGAATGGGAATCAAGTTGTACGTTGTTCTAAAAGAGATCTTAGTTTATTTTCTTAGAGATCAGACCATAGTGGAGCGAAAACCTTCCAAGTAAGTTTGGATATCAACTCGATCCCTAAGCCCATGTGAGTCAAACTTGGTGTGGGAAAGAATGGTGGAAGTGGTTTTTTTCAATACCTAGAATTCACACCTAAGGGAAATCGGTGCATAACCCTGAATGTCCCCTTTACCGTGGGTTTTGTCCTCCTAATGTGAAAATGTGCACTGAGGGATAGTTCTAGGAGTTTTGAAATTCTATTTGGACATGATGAGGTGGAGAAGCATGTGAATCATGTAACCAACATTCAAGGCATGAAGGGGCTAGCATGACGATGGAGGATAACTATTGACTGTGTTCGAAACAAAACATCCATATCTTGTTAGCCTCGAATGGGAATAACAAATGAGAAATGACCGCTGACCAAATTTGCAACATGACACTTGTATCAATATGATTCTCAAAACCCTTGAGGATGTTGGCATGTAATATTTTGAGGGCCCTTAGGCCGAGCATCCATGCCATTCCGGGGTCCCTTTAGATGTGAAAGGTGATGGAAGCCCTAATGAAGGGGAACACGAAGCCTGAGAATTGGGTAAAAGCATGTCTTGGTAGAATCTGACATTCCAGGTACTAAACCAGAGTACCCTTGGGCACATTGGTGAATCACCGAAGAGGATACAGAGGCTCATCTTGAGAGAAACTGATTTAAAAAGACGAGTATGGAATAGGGGGACATGGAACTCTTAGGAGAAGGAGGTAAATGGTGTGCTTGTTACAAAACCTAACGTGATTGATGACATAATGTCATACCACACCATATACTCCTCTCCCTTGGGGAATGCAGGCCATTGGGCCAAGATGAGGCTTCACCCGAAGACTAAACATATGGGTGGTCCTATGTATCCTATAAGGATTGGAATCAAGCCATACGTAGTTCCAGAAGAGACAAAGATCGGGTTAGGATACCCCAACGAGGGGGGTGCAATACATGGCTAGTAACCCAATGTGAATGATGAAATAATTACATACCACACTGTATAACTCCAAGTGAGAACTTGGGCCAGAGGCCTGAGAAGGCTAGGAGACCTGAGTTTGGGCTTCAAACCAGATATCATAGACATATTGCAGTTTAACTTCTTATAGTCAGGACAAAAGTGGGTAAGATGCACCAACGATGGAGGTGTAAAGCACAACTAGTAACCCAACGTGAATGAGGATGTAATCCCATACCACACCATACTACCCCATGTGATTACTTAGTCCAGAGGCCTGATAAGGCCAGGGGACCTTAGATTGGGTGTTCTGGAAAACTGTTGTCATATGTCCTCTTGTGTGGGTGTTTCTTTCTCATAGAAACTAGGCCCACGTGATCAAAGCTCGATGTGGGAAACAAGGAGTAGGACATGGCTCTCCCCATTATATATGGTTCAGATAGCTAGAACCACCCAAGGGAGACTGCATCTTAAAGGTGTGATGGGGCAGGATGAACCACTACATTCACTATTTGGGACTTATAGGGGTGGAGATAACAAAAAAGGATAGCTGTTGACCAGGTTTGAAACACATCATCCATATCATGTGACCTGGAATGGGAACAACGAATGATGATTGACCACTGAACATATTTTAAATGCGGGACTTGTATAAATTTTTTATTCTAAATCCTTCAGGACATTGGCCCACGATGGTGGGAGGGCCCTTGGGCTGATCATCCAGGCCATTAGAGGGTTCTTTCGGACATGAAAGATGTCGGGGGTCCCATGTAAAGAATGTGAGTGAAGCATAAGTGTGCCTGTATATTTCAACATCAAGCAGGACAATGAAAGAGGTGGAAGTCTCTGGGGAAATGGATGCATGGCGGGACCATGATGAACTCAACGTGGATTAAGGAAAAAATCCTACGCTTCACCATATGCTTTGACCCGAGGGGAGACTTCGGAGTTTTTTCAATGCCAAAAGACAAAATGTCCGGGATTTCCTACATATCCCCGGAGGATGAGAATCAATCTATATATAGTTCTTGAAGGCCATGCATTTTAGCGTTGTGCGGTGAGTATGTGGGAGAATAGAAGAACGAAGAAGAAGCACATAGTGCTATCGTCACAATTCTGACCTGAGTGGGGCCAAGGAAGCCTTCACTACACCATGTAAGGACCCTCTGATAGAACTAAACCCATGGGGGGATAATTAAAGAGAAGATTTTGTGGTTGGACTACAGATGAGGCATCTGAGCATTCTTACTTATCTCATGAGGATGGGAATCAAGCCTCAAGTAGTTCTATGGGTGTAGTTTATTTTCTTATGGGACGATATACAATTTGACATCGTGCGGGATGTAGTAGTTTAAGGTCTTGAGATACCCAATACAATTTAAGATCTTATGGGACCTAAATAGTTTAAAGTCATGCGGGACCCGACATTTTAAGGTTTTGAAGGACCGGTAGGCTCAGGAAAAGTATTTCTTGAGGAACTTGGCATTAGTGGGAGGAGTTATGGGCTCAAAATCCATGGTTACCAAGCAGTATGCACCATTGGGATAGAACTTGTGGGATATATAATGTTGTTCACATTTGAGCTCTAACTGGGATGGTTTCTTTCCAGGTATCATTGGTGGCTGGAGGGCCAATACAACGTCACCTTGCAAGAAGGAATGAAGGAAAAATTTCTTGTTGAAATCAATAGCCATATTATTCGGATACCTTTCCAGATTGTGCGGGACACAAAACCTACTCTCATCAAGTGCATCCAATTCGGCCAGATGAATTTCAGCTACTTTATCTGGCATATTCTGATCATAGACCATTGTTCGTAATGAAGGTAGCTGAATCTCGATAGGCAGGACTGCATCATCCCCATACACTAGAAAGTATGGGGTCACCTGGATGGAATTATGAGTCATCGTCCGATAAGACCAGAGGGAATTGTGGAACTTGTTCGGCCAACTATTCTTGTTCCGGACAACCATTTTTGCAATATTTTAGAGTGTTTTTTGTTGAATTTCTCAATATACCCATTTTCTTGTGTGTGGTTGCGGGAGGTATGGTTAGAATGGATGTTGTACTTAGTGTAAAACTTCTTCAACTCGACCAAATGGATGTTGGTGTCGTTATCATTGAAGATAGTGTGAGGGACTCTAAACTAGAAGACGATATTGGATCTTACAAAGTCGACGATAGAACGTGCCTTGACCTCCTTTAGCGGGACTGCCTCTAACCACTTGGAAAAGAATTCCATAGTGATCCAGATGAACCGAAACAGGCGAGCTGTCGCCAGTGGATATGGTCACATGATATCTAGTACCCAAACTGCGAAGGGACCATAATACTTGGTTGTGTGGAGAGGCACTAGTGGCTGATTCCTGAAGTTGGAATGAACATGGATTGCGTGAAACTTTCGGCGAACTCGATGCAATCACCGATCATAGAGGGTAAAAAGTACCCTTGTCTCTAGATCTGGTGAGATAGCTTTGGCTCGGTCTCATGAGCCCCAAAGGAACCAACATGAACCGCATGTATGACTTGTGAAATCTCAAATCCTTTTATTCTACGGAGGATAACACCATCAAACCCATTCTTATAGAGGATCTTCTCAAGAATTGGACCACTCTAGATTGTAAACTGTAGTGCACGATGTCAGATTCACTTGCGGTCTTCCCAATCAGTCAGGACGTAACCATTTTGGAGATACTCAACAAAGCAGACTCTCCAATTAGGGTTCAGTTCAATAACTGCATCTGAGGGACCTGGGGGTCCTGACGTGGAAGCTCCGGCGGTAATATGGCTCACCTGTAGGTCGTCTTCGTCACCTGTGGTGACCGGAGCAATGACTCTCTGATGTTCCATATGGAATATCCTATCCTCCTACTCTAGTTCTCCAATTAATGTAGCCAGGCCGGCTAGGATGTCATCTCGACCATTCTAAGATCGAGGGACATGAGTAACTTCCAGCCAATATGAGAACTGGACCATTAGCTGGAGAGTGTGCTCCAACAATGGTACATGCTTTTGATTTCTGATGATGTAGTCACCATTGATATGCTTGATGACAAGTTTCGATTCCCCCTTCACAAGAAAATGGGGCACATCAATCTCGATGGCTGGCTCGAGGCCAATAATAAGAGCCTAATACTCTAACTCATTATTTCTGAAGCCTTCTGACAATAGGAATGAGTACAGTTGAATAGCTTGTGCTGGGATTATAAATACGATACCCAATCCTACCTGTTTGAGCTTGGGATCATTGAGCCTCATGCTAGTGGGACTCTGAGAAGCACCAATAAAATGCATCTGCCAACATGGGATGACATGATCAACTGAGAGTATGTCAATGCTATCCCCTTAATAGCTTTCTGATGGAAAAACCTAATGTCGAACTGCTGAAGATTCAATACCCACTAAGCTCGGTGGCCTGTCAACATGGGTCAGTTTAGAATGTACATCAAGGAATCACCCCGAGACACAAGCTGTACCTCGTGGTGCTGCAAGTAATGTCGCAATTTCTAAATTGTGAATACTAGCACAAGGCAGCTCTTCTCGATGAGGGAGTATCTGGTCTCTGTATCGAGGAGCGTGTAGATGAGGTAGTAAAGGATATCTCTTGTCCCCTAATTGTTCTTCTGGGAGAGAAGCGCACCAAGAGATCATTCTAGGGTAGTCACATAAATGACCAATGGCTGTCTGGAGATGTGTGGAATCAAGACCGGAGGCTGGAGTAGATACTACTTGATTTCCTCAAAAGCATTCTGGCACTCTTCATCCCATTTGTAAGCGATTCCTTTCTTCATGAGATGAGAAAAGGGCATACACTTGTCGGCCAGATTTTCAATGATTCGGCGTATGTAGGCTAAGTGGACTTGAAAACCTTGAAGCTCCCAAATATTGCTTGGGGAGGCCTCTAGCTAATGGATTTGATCTTCTATGTGTATATATCTATCCCTTGGTACCTGAAAACAAAGCTGAGGAACATAACATAGGTGACCCCAAAGGGACATTTCAATGGGTTCATCTTCACGTGGCAAGAACGGAGGAAGCTGAACACTTTCTCAAGGTCCTTGAGATGGTACCAGCGCTGGTGAGATTTGACGACCAGATCATCCACATAGAATTCCACCAATGTCTTGAGGTTTGGATTGAATAAGCAATGCATGGCCCACTGATAGGTGGTACCTACATTCTTTAAGCAAAAGGGAATGACCTGGTAACAAAACATACCTTGTGGTGACCTAAAGGCTATTGAATCCTCATCCTTGGGGGCCATCCAAATATGATTATATCCAAATACTCATCCATGAATGAAAGGGATTGGAACCCCACTGTAGCATCGATCAGCAACTCCATCACTGGGAGGGGAAAATCATCCTTTGGGAACTGATGTTTGAGATCTCAGAAGTCGATGAAAACTCTGACCTGCCCATTCTTCTTCCTGACTAGAACTATTTTGGCTACCCACTTGGGGTACTGGACCTCCTTGAAAAAGTTAGATCTGAAAATCATATCAACTTCATCCTCGACCACGGCACCATTAGAAGGGTGCATCTTTTTGGGAGGCTACTTGAACCCGTAGTGATTTTCTAGGAGTCTGAGGTGATGGATGGATACCTGAGGATCTATTCCTATCATCTCGCCATAATTCCAAAAAAATACATCATGAAGTTGTTTCAGGAAGTCTATGTACCACTGCTACTCCTCGAAAGGCACGACATCCCTGATCAATGTGGATCTCGGATCTTCCTCTCTACTGAGGTACACCTGTACAAATTCATCAACTATGGAAGAGATGCACTCTTCAAAAGTAGGGGGAGCATCTTATAGATACTCTTCATCACATGTAAAGGATGGATCCCTAATGAGAGGAGGTTCCTCTGGGTCAGCGAATTCTGATGGGAGGCTGATACCAGCCTGAGCAGTAATGGTCTCTACATTAGGAGATTCCAGTACAACTGAAACCATAGAAATGAAGGCTATCAACCTGATCACATCTGGGCTTCGGCCAAAGGGGCGATGATTGATGATGTCAAAGAAATAGTGGCACATTGGCTTGAGCCGGTGGATTCCAGCCTGACGAAACAGGCATGTATGACATATCGTTGTGGCCATGAGGAGGACATCCTGATACCGTACGGGGGTAGGAGGCTCAAGGATCACCATGGTTTTCTTCGTATAAGAATACAAAGTGATCTCCCGAAATTGCTTGGATCTGTGAATATGATTCCCCCATGCAAGATACAACAAAACCTTTCCCCATATCAGGGGTTGTGGCCTCCAATTGATAGATCAGGAAGACGTAGATGTAATCTAGACCTGACTAGGGGTTAGTAGAAACTGCAGCACGCTCGACCTCACTTGCCTAAATCTGCTAGTCCTTTCTCTTGTAATAGTTAGCTTCTAGGTAGCGGGCTTCACAAGAGGAAAAATGAGATGTCTCACCCTGGAGTATGCCCACTCAACCTTTGAGGGAGTACTTGAGGCATTGGTGATACGATGAGGGATCCTTTACATGCAGTTGGATCAATGGTCTGCCCATCAATGCATTGTATGCAGTGTCCTGGGAGACAACCATTAACTTGGTACTAGAAACTAGGCCACCCAATTGGGTCCTCAAAAGGATCTGGCCGATCAGGGTCTGCTATGTCCTATCATATCCCTACATCTTTAAGTCAAGAGGGTGTCTAGTCATCTTTGAATATCCCCAGCTTCTTCAGGAGGTCTCTCTTTGACAGGCGTTATAAAGGACCCTACCAGCTGGGCTAGTGGCTGACTTGTGCTGGGCATATCCAACTGCTCACTATTCAGAGCCAACAGAGTGGCTAACGGATGACGACGGGATGACTGAGACCATCCAGTAACAAGGCATGGCTGGTCGCGACCTGGTCAAGGTGGCTCTACCTGATCCACTTGCACAAACCGATGTGAAAGCTGGCCTGATGACACTAGATGAGGAAGCACGTTCTATGTTCAGCGCTGGGCCAACTGTCTAGTCACAGTGGCATGCACGACCTCATTGGAAGTGTCGGATCATATGACTTGATGACCCATATAGTTTCAGCTCTGCCATTTTTGGCGTCGGATAAGGAAATTGGGGAGATCTTTATGGAGCTCCCCTTTGTTGGGAGTCATCTATGGGTTTTACTAACTCTATGGTGTTAAAGGAAGCGTACCCTAGACTATCACTCAAAGTGTCATCCACCACCGGGTGGACCCAGGGAGGAATCCCCTTCTTAGGGGGCATGAATTCGCTGAGAGTATGTGATGAAGATGGAATTGGCGGGGTTCATTGCTTTCCCTTACACCACCAGTTTTTTCTCTTCTAGGGAGTGGCCAGCTGAGATGATGATGCAGAAGTGGTGGTCAGAGCTTTTGAAGGCTCTAGCTGATTTAGGCATGCACGGATGACAGCATGGGCCCATGTGACCATTTTTCGAGCCATCCAGTCATCATACTTCTAAGACCCATGGTTAGAAACCTGCTTCCACTCGCCCTCGTTGTTGCCGCTGTTGTGTGGACTTATAACTTTGCATGCCATTTGTGCTGGGGTCAGTCCAAATCTAACTGTGGAGTTTTCACCCAAGTATTGAAGCCAGTCTTTGAACACATAGCACTTCTTGAGAGTGTACCCCATGATCTGGTGATAGGAGCAGTAGTTGGGACGATCAGTGAGGTGTTCCTTTTCTGGTCCTCTGAACTCAGGAAAACACACAATCCCCTGTCCCAAGGCACTTTAGAAATAGTTGTGAACTTGATTCTCATTAAACAAGTACGTTCAATTTCTTCTATCTAGAAAGTGGGCCTTTGAGCTTGTCCCTGACGAGGGGCTTGAGGAGCCTGTCTAGGAGGTGGAGCCTGGTTACCCCGCCTGGGCAGTGGCTGTGCATTGCGAGGGGGGCACCTGCAGATTCTATGGTAACTGCTACTAGGCTGGAGGTTGCGCCTGTGGTGGCGGGCCTCTGTGAAGTTGAGGATGTGACTCCACTAGTATTAATTCCATCAATCTGGGGGCCTATATTTGGGCCACCTAGGTGGCCTCAGCTCTGGCATCCCCCCTTGCAAGAATTATTGGGGAAATGAATATGCCAAACTAGCCTGTTGCAGGGCTTCTTCCTGAAACTGAGCCTTATCAGAGAAGTCTCAAAATCCTCAAGGGTAGTTATGGGTGATCAGAGAAGGAACTATTTCTATCTTGACATTTACCACACACATCGTCAGAAATTGCTCCTGAGTTAATGGCATGTCAAAAGAGTATGTAAGCCCTTTCCACCTGGTGATGAAGTCTGAGACACACTAATCAGGCCTCTATATGCTATTGAAGAGGTCTGTGAAGCTTAGTTTCTATGTGGTGGAGATGAACTGGTAGAGGAATTGCCTACAGAGGTCCTCCCAACTGGTCACTGATCCGATGGGGACCTAGTTGTACAAGAAGAACACATTCCCCTCCAATGTCTGCACAAAACATTGGAGCATTGCAGCCTCCTTCTGCGCTAAATACACTAACATGAGCCCACACCTTGAGGCAAAGTGGGCTAGATGCTTTGGAGGATCCCCAGTCCCATTGAAGGGGGAAAATGTGGGATTCCCGAATCCCAGAGGTGCTGGTACATCATCCACCGATGCTGGATATGTATCGCCATTAGGGGGGAGTGCCATTATTCATGTTTCCAACGCCTCAAGGCAGGAAATGAGTGCCTCCATTTGATCATCTAGGTAGGGGTCCCTGTCTTGATGGGGATCCCTAACGACGATCTCATTGGCAGGTTCTTAATAATATTAAAGTGGATCAATGACCCATGGAGCGACTGGTGGAGCGACCGCAAAGGTAGATAGGGTAACCTGATATGGGTTCATTGGATTGTTGCACCATTCTGGAGGGTTTGACGAGACATACTGCACCCTCCTACCATAAGTTCCATCCTCAACCCTGTTTGCAGGCGTAGGAGGGTTAGGGTCACCAAGAGGCAGCTCGCTGAGGGGGAGTTGTTACTGCCCCCACTACCCTGGGCTAGGATTTCCATAGTATTGCTGTCACTTTGTAGTGCATTTGGTGAGGAGGTCATCAACCAACTTCTTCTGTTTGGAACGATGTTGTCACAACATGACCTTCGCAGGGTCCTCCTATGTCTTTTTCACTAAGGCAGACGGGTCGGAGTGTCTGACAGCTCCGGGGTACTATTTATCATTGTCGTGATTTCAGGTAAGGACCAATGATTCAGTGGGCATGGGGAGACCTAGAAAATTCCTTTTCTTATAAGTAAATCTTCCTGATGGATCCAGTAGTGGTGGAATGACCACGAGGTTAATTCCCCATCAAGAAGGTCCATCTCATCCTCCTCCTCTTCTATGTCGGCCATGTTGACTATGACCCTTCCTGAGGGAATGTCCTCAATATCACTTAGCGACTTGGGATGTTGTCAGATGGGACTGAAGAGGTGGGCAGCATAATGGCCCCAACCATAGATTTTCATGTGGGGGGAAGCCTCCTGATAACCTTGTGGATTACCTTGATATTATGAATGCATTGATGATGGAGGGCCATACAGAGGCCTGGTGACTTAGAGCTCTAGGCCAGAGGGAGTGCGACCAAATCAACTAGATGGAATTACTCACCAATGTCTTTAAAATGTGCTTGTCTCCTAGGATAAACCACTCACTGATGAGGAAGGAAGACATGCATCTCCCAGAGGGTTTTGAGGAAACACTCAACTTCCTTTGTGGTTAGGGATTCCGGTGTGCGGAAATTCGACACTGCCACGGGTCACAACATCTCAGGGAAGTGGTCAGCTGCGAGGATATTCCATAAGCTCATTGCTCAAATTTAGGGTCTGGCCTTTCATTACCCCACCAATCAAATAGATGCAGTTGAGGAACTACGAGCAGTACTAAGATAGACCACTTTGATGACAGGCCAGCTGGTGGGGAATACAGATAATGGGCTGACTAGCCGCTGAATCTCAGGCTATCCTCTGAGGAGTGTAGCGACATGGCTACTACATCACAATAAGATGGGATGAAGACTGAAATTCCTCGTGCAGGGTCTAGGGTTACTAGTGATAGTTCGCGTTGCTACTCACCCACCATTGGTCCCCAGAATAGCAATCTCTGATCTCTAGTCAAGGTAGAGAGTGCTTCTAGTGATGACGGTGGTGATTGCATGACCATAACATGTCGGTTTCCAGATTTTCATCCTCCTGGATATACCTATAGAGGGAGGTAGGAATCTGATGGAACTCTCATTCTGGGAATACTAGGCTAATGCGCCTCATTCCTTCCCCATCCCTTGACCCGGATGAGCGAGGGGAGGGTTCCCCAGAAGAGTTTTATTCCTATTCGGAGTCTGAGAAGTGGACTAGTTTGATCTCTGTCCAGACGTTCCCCGAATAATTTTTATGGCGGTGACTACCCACCTTCCTGCCCCTGGATGGATCTTCTGGACAGGGCAAATTATGGGCACGAGGAGGCCCTTCAGCCATACTAGCACTAGGGTGGTTTTGACTTCCACTTGAGATAGCTGGGGTGTGAGGTGTGCTGAGGCAGATATCAAAAGGGATATGGAAAGGACCTCTGTGGGAAGTGCTAGAGCGGGTAGGACCTCAGCTTGAGCTGGTAGGATCATGGGTTTGACCTCTATGTTTACTTCCCCTAATGACATCAGTGCGAGGAAGGTCCTCATACCGGTTGAATTGTACACGGGTAGGACCTCCATGCGGTGGGTTGATAAATTGAGGTTGTCCTTCACTTCTCCTGTCGTTGAGGTGGGTAGGACCTTCAACAGCTGTTGTGAAGACATGGGGAGGGCCCCACGATGAAGAGTGACCTGATTTGCAACGTCACCATACCAATGGTCTGTGGTGGGAGGAATGACCCCATATCCGGTGTAGTGGGAATAGGAGAGAATTTTGTGCTAAGCATCACTGCCGCATGGAGGACCCTCATTTGGACTGAAGGTGGCATGGGGCAGACCTCCCATTCGAGCCTGGAAGAGGGGAAGGATCACCTTTTCCAAAGTAATCGTACAGGAAGGACCTTTGTACTGGGTGGCATTGTTGTTGTATATTCCGCGATGGGTATTTCCTGTGGCGGCGACCAAGAGAGTCGACCCTTCCTACCTATGGGGTGGTTGGGGCCTCGATCTTGGTCGGGCGTATGAATTTCCAGGTTCAGCATACACAAGGAGTTAGTGTTAAGCATCAGCAGTGGCTCGGGCCATAGTATCCATTGACAATGATGCCCTTTGGTGGGCGTCCTCTTCAGCTTGTTCCCGACGCGGGTGTCAGGTTAGATGGACTCGAGTTGGTGGTTCAAGTTTATGGCTTACCTACTTTTGGTCCAAACACCGGGTGGCGGTGTTGATGCGGCTAGGTGAGAGCCCTCGCTGTGAGCCCTTGGAATGTGACTATAACTGGGCCGACCCAGAAATCCCCTATCTCATTGGCATAGGGTAGGGAGTCATCAAAGCGTTCTAGGGATAGGCTCCCAAAAGGATTATAGTTTGAGGTGGGGAGCAGTGGCTCTCTGCGCGGCCCTCGGGCAAGGTGTTGATGATGAGGCACAAACACCTCTAAATCTGGGCAAGCCATATCCCTTGTAATAATGATCCCCTCCTCCTCATACCGGTGTACGAGGTCATTGATCAACCATCATTGGATGGTGTCGTATGGGGAGATGAGGCATGGGCACTAAACTTCTATGGGTGTAGAGGTCGTTGCAAAAGAGGCAGAGTTGCACGGGACATCCACGCTGGTACTGCCGTTGCCCTTGTGTCAGTGGGCGGGCGGTGATCGAGTTCCGAATGCAACAACCTGATTCCTGGAAGAAGGGAGATTAACTCATCAGTACTGAAGGGAAAAGGAATCAACGACTGGTGCCACAACATCATCATGTCTTCCATGGCTGGTTTGATGGATCCACACTGACAACGTCGTAGACCGGGACACCCAACGTTCTACTGCCCCAACATATAGTGAGTTTCATGCCTGACCCGCTATTTTTATGGCGGGACCCAGCACCAGATATCTAGATCTGATGACACACTAATACAAAGATGGATTGAACACTACTAATCTTAGTATTGAGGAGAATATCTTCATATCTAGTTCACTATTTCTATTTCTAACTTTTTCGTTGGGGCACACGTATTCGTCTTCTTGAAGAGGAAATTCAAGGTTTTGTTTCCTCACATTCTCAGATTCCAAAGGCGGGTGACATACATTCCTTGTTTAGGGATGTCTACTCCATGATCGAAACGGGATGATGGGATATTGGTTCTTTCTTCAATGGATTCCTCCTCGGAACTCGTCACCTAGTCTGGGTCTCAAATATAGGCTTAAGATGTTGTTTGTGAAACTCTTCCTAGAACCATATCTTCATGGGAAATAGTTAATTACACAGATTCTATCGGCACATTCCGAAGGGTCTGGTCAGGGTAGCAACCTTCAGTCCTGGGATTAATAACATTGGACATCATTGGCGTGTCTGGATACTAGAAAACTGGCGCGTCTGGGCTTTTTCCCCTTATTATAGGGCTTCTCAAGGGTGCTGAAGCCTAAGGCATCAAACGTTGAATTCAAGGAATTATATTCCATAGGCATGTATACAATATTTTCCTTAGCTTCCCATGTTTAACACAGGGTATGCCTCAATTCTAACATCTAGTAGAGATGGATCAGACTGATCAGAACACTGACTAGAGTGGATCTGATGAGTGTAACCCCTGGAGGATACAATGATGTAGGTGGGTTGACATGACCTCACCAGGAAGTGGTGGAACATGTAAGAATCAAGATGGATGATGGGGTGCTAAGTGAAATGGGTGGTGAATGGGATGGAACTTCCATGAGGACGATGGTAATGTTGGTCTTGAGTCTCAGGAAGACTTCTTACGTATCCCCTTGGAAGGGAATCAAAGTCGGCGTTGTTTAGAAGGGCGATGGGACACCTAAGGAGGTGACTCGGGAGAATGGATGAGTGGATGTGACCCAAAGGTTGTGGATCCTTTGGGTTGGGTCATGACCTTCCCGAGACACATAGGCTCTACGTAAACGTCAGGTGATGAGCGTGAACTGGGGTGTACACATAGGAAAACAACTCGATGATCTATATGGGGATTATGCATGGTATGTAGCCTCGGTTGGTCTGACACCACTGGGACATACAAAATATGTGAGTCATAGTGAAGGCGAATACAACAACTTGTCACTAAATAGGGGACACAATAGCTTACCGCCGATCGGGATACAATGGATTAGCACTGACTGGGGGACGCAAAGGCTTACCGCTGCATGGGGTTTATAGTTTAACGTCTTGTAGGATGAAGGTGAACCAACATGAATAAGGACCCAGGGTCTAGATGGGTGGTGTGGGAGAACCGACGTGAAGGGGGTCAGAATGACAGGGTGTTGGGAGTGAACCTCAAGGAGGCTTCCTACGTACCCTACCTTTGAATGGATCAAAGACCACTTAGTTCAGGTGATAAGGGAACTGACGTGAAGGGTGTTAGAACCAATGAGTGGTGGGCTTGAACCTCATGGAGGATTCCTACATACCTAGCCTTGGAAATGATCAAAGACCACGTAGGTCAGGATGGTGTTTGGGGAATACAATCTAGGCTACCCCAGGTGTCGGTGAACCGACTTAAAGATGGTTAGAACAACTGGGGTGGTGGGCTTGAACATCGTTGTGAATTTCTACATACCCTACATTTGTAAGGATCAAAGTCCTCATAGTTTAGGACGGGTGAGGTGTGTGGGGATTACACTCTATGCTTCCTAGAGAGTATGTCATGGCTGATGCATACTCTAAGCCTACGTGAGTCATGATCGGTGTGAGAAACAAGAGGCAGTAGAGACCAGATGATCACATTGTGAAATGTGCATCTGTGGGAAGTGACATGGGGATCATGCATTGTAAGAGGACCATAGAGGAAACAAGGGCTTAGGCGTGGTTCAAAGCCTAGGGGGATGGATATTGGAACTTACTCCAGGATGGTGGCCTGGTGGAAACAATGCCTAGCTAGAGTGGGATTTGGCCCAAAAGAAAGGAGTGGCAGGGATGCTGCCTCCTGCAAGAAAATCTAGGAGTTCACACCAAGGTGGTTTCCCATTCCCCATGGATAGACACCACTCTGATGAATGGGATCTTAGTACATGTGAGGAAATATATCACTCCCATGGAGTCCGATGGGCATAAAGAATGTCCGAGACAGGGCACCCCACGTGAAAGGCATGGGCGGGAGGTCACAATTTAACGTCATGTACTGAGGATGATGGCGCTTGTTAGTTTAACATCCTATATCTCAAACGAGTGAGGGTTCACTCTGCACCCCTAGGACTTACATAACCAGTACCCACTTTACCTTTGCGAAGAGAAGGGTTAGGCAATGCCATGGCTAGGAAGAGTTATGGAGCGAACCATTGGGGGTCCACCTTAGCATGGCTATGCAAGGAAGTAATATCTGTTATCGTGCCTATGAGAAGGAGCGTGAGGATAAGAGAGGAAATATGAAGCATCTTCCATGGGACCTTGATATTACTTCGTGCAAACCGGAAGGGCCGCACTGGAAAATGAGTTGCAGAGTAAAGGGGATCATGGGTAGAAGCCTTGTAACACTCTGGTGCCCCATGAAGATGAAGGGCTTCGTAAAGTGATGTGCTTCGCAAAGTGAAGTCTCTAAGGATAGGGATTGGGCATAGGTTCATATGGGAGGATCTTAAGGATGTGGAAAGGAATTTTCAATGTAACACCTCATGAATTAGGGGAGCCTCGCGAAGCATAGCAGTGTGAAGCAACGTGCTTCGCGATGCACAGTGACCCGAACTTGGCACTTGGGTTATATGCGCATGGAGGGTGTTTCGCGAAGCGTAAGCACTCCACGAAGACCCGAGTCCCCTTGGGCATCTCCATCCTTCACGAAGGCCCATGGGCTTCACAGAAGGAATCCCTCTTGGAAGAGGGGCTCAATTAAGGCCAAGGGGGGGTACTTTGAGGAGCCAAAGTACCTACAGGAGCTCATGGTTCGCAGAGCAGGAAGTGCTTTGTGATTTGGGTTGTAGTAAGTTGAATGGCTGGAGGATCCATCCATCAGGCTTGGGGGAGCCTAGTATTTATAGGCAAGAGGTCCTGTGAAGCAGGGTTGGCTTGGAACGAAGATGAAACTTGCCTCGCGGTGGGTCGCGAATGTCAATGCAGTTCATGGAACAGTCCCACTATTTGCTTCACGGTGGGTCCCGAAGGTCAATGGGGCTCACAGAGCCATTATTCTTCCTTTCTTCATGCCAGGTTGCAAACATCAAAGGGGCTCGCAGAGCCGGACCAACTCATTGCTTCACTCCGGGTCGTGAATGTCAAAGAGGTTTGTGGAGCTGTCCCACCTCTTTGCTTCATGGCAGGTCACGAAGGTCAAGGGGGATCATGGATCCATTCCACATCCTTGTTGCATGGTGGGTCACGTAGGAGATCGATAGCGCCGACCTCCAGGCTCGAGGGGCTTCACGATCCGGCTTCGTGAGGCAGTCCCTAATGCATTCCGGATTATCTGTTCGCCTCCAATTTTTGTATCAACAAATATATATACATTTAAAAAATATCATAGATATCATATATATATATATAAATCATGATTCAATATATTTCACTAAAAAATATCACTTTAATTATTTTTGGAACAATTTATTGAACTTTTTAATTAATTGACTAAATATTATATCGACGTTGAATAAAAATTTAATGTAATTATATAATCCCTAAAATTTAAAAATAAATTTTGATGATAGAAAAAAATAACTAATATTTTAAATAAACATTGTATAATTGATCATATTTTTAATTTATCCCTTTGTAATAATATTATAGGTATTAAACAAACAAAAATGACATTTTTGACACTATCTCTTAGTTAAATATTATAAAGGACAAAATCAAAGAAGTATGGAATAATGTTTCAATAATTTAGAAACTTATATTAAACTACCCAAAATCCACTCATCCAATAAGACAATGGAAATTGGTATTTTCATTTTTTTCCTTGTCATTTAATATTTATCGCTATATATCTCATTTAGCATTACCGTATTGATAAGACTATAATATGTTTACTATTAATAATGATTTAAAATAAAGTTTACCTATTTTTCAATTATGAAATTTTTTATTACCAATAGTGCATCAAATTTTTTAAAATTAAATTTATATAATTAACACAAATTTATTTAATATTATAACACAAAAAAACAAATAAAAGCTTTTTAGAAAAATATATTTTTAAATATATATTTATTGCAAAAATACAACCCTAAAATTGATCAAAATGAAAATAATAGGATTAATTATAATATAGTATAAAAAATATTTTGAATCCATTTAACAAAATTAACTTTCTAAATTCATGAAAAAAATACATTTTTAAAATAACGTCTGTATCTTTAAGTATTCATAGGAAAATCAATACTTTCAAAAAAATCTCAAAATTTTACCATAGTTTACTTTTGATATGATAATTTAAATAAATATTTTTAATTGTTAATGTAATATTTTGTAAATTGGAAGAAATTTATTTTAATTACTATAAATAAAATAAAAAATATTTCAATTGTTGAAGAAAATTAATTTTTGATTAAAAAAATTAGTATTCTAACAGTTAAATTATTATTTGTTTTTAAAACCATTATAAAAAAATTCATAATGTGGTTAAACATATTCATGCCCACTAAATAAATTTTTATGTATAGAATCCATAATTAAATAATAATATTTTTTGGCTTGTTTAAGCTTATTGATTCATGTTGTATATGCTATCGAACATTGGATACGTTGAAAATATCAGGGTGTTGCAGATCTACCCCCATATTATTGTAATGTCTCAAAATTAACTAATTATATAACAAAAAATTTACATTGAATTAATTAAATTTCATACAATATTTTTCATCAAATTATAGATTGAATATAGTGTGTCATCTCAATGTATTTGGATCTTCTCCGTGATATGATAAATTTTTTTTTTCCATTTCCAACAATGAATTTTCCAGATCATTTTTCATATTATTTTTGAACTATAGTTGAACAATATTACATTCAATGGATGAATTTTTATATAAATCATGGATATATTTATCAATCAATTACATTTCAACTTCATTTTCGTGAATTACATTTTTTCAATCACTTTAATACATATATCATTTTTCCTATATCTCTAAATTGTTTATACATATAACATCTTATTATATAGTGTAATTTTAGCATGATTTCATTAACGTAACATATTTTATTTTTTACCCTTGAATAAACCACAATATTGGTGATCTCATCATATATGGTTTTGAGATTTTTAATAATATAAGATGATATATGTCCTTGATGACCTAGAGGATTTTAACATAGGAATATTATGATTTATTATATCATTTATCTAATAATTATACATGGATGTCGTCTGACTCATATGTTCTGGGTTCATCAAAGAAACTTTGTGACCAGAATTTATAGTTACCTCATCTTCATGTATGAATTATAATTCAAATATATTCATTCCATTGTATTTCTCAATAAAATCTTCAATATGAATTCTTTTTTCCAATCCTTTCATGTGTATACCCTATAAAAGATTAGTATTATTCATCATTTAATAATAGGTATGTATAGCCCAAAAAAAATTTATGTTAAATATTAATAATATTTATAATATAATGATGTAACCATTTGTTACCATCAATTATTTGATAGTTATCACTCTATTCTTTAAATAGTGTTGTTTTTTCAAAATTCATAGTATATATTTTTATCAAAAATTTTTATTTCTTAGGAGATATCGCTTCCATGTATTTTTTGAAAGAAAAATCATTTAATTAAAATATTTAGTCTTCTTAAATACTTTTCATAAGGAAATAATATTAAATATAATTTTTTTGAGTATATAATCAGAGGCTTGATCCACACATTGAAACCATTAGATAACATCACATGGAATATATCCCACCCTGAGACGGTGATAGTGGTAGGATGAATTACTGTTGTATGAAATATTGAAAATTTATCATACTATTCCATCTTTACTTTTCATTTATTAATTGAATTGATATATATTTCTCATTTCTCAGATATTAGTTTTAAATTATTGAACTAATGAAAAAATGTAATGAAAATAACCCCCATGTTTTGTAAAATAGGATCACCTCCATGATGGATGAAAAAGTAATTGATGATAACTGGTTCTTAAAACACTAAATTATCATTTCTATTTTATTATCAATAATAGATACAGAAGGCATATATATTTAGATATTAATCCAGGCATCAACCAGGTATAAAGGAAGCACTCAATTCTTATAATCTAGATACGAGGAATATATTTCTCTTACACGATGTTAGATCATGGATATATTACTGTGGAAAATATATATTATTTGTATTCTATCTTCTTTAGTATAATATAGTAATATTTATTTTTATTTATATCTTTATGATATATTATAAAATATGTTGTTTTATTCTAGGACTCTAACTTATTCTTCATTTATCATGTGGATTAGTTTCAATTTCTGCAGTTTCTCAGTTTTCTTCTTCATCAATATTCAAAGGTGATTTTTTATATCAAATTTTAGATCTCAAAAATATCATATCAAGTAATATATATTAGGGATAAAATGTCATTCCTATATTCTATTTCATAAACATTATAAAATATACAGATGATATTTGTGTTGGGACCCTCTTTATTATATTGTCATCCTATGACTCTTATATTAGACTACTAAAATGTAGTTAGAATATGTGAATATATAAAAATTATGTGATTAAAACCATTTTATTTCCTTCACAACTATCATATTTTTTATTATAATGTATCTCACTTAACTCTTTATGAGACTAAAGGTTTAAAATTCTACTATTCTTAATCAATTATCATATCACATTTCCTTTTATTAAAATTACTAAAAATATCAACTTCATCATATTCCAAATCATCATGGAATCATGATATTTTTGGGACATGGGCATGGAAACATGTATCATTGAGAAAAATATTCCTTCAATATTATTTTTATTATGAATAAGTAACATGGTTCTTTCATTCATGACGTGATATCCTTCTTACATGATATATCGATCCATGGTTAATTCTCCTCATTAAAAAAACATAAATGTTAGATAATTCTCAAGGAATAGATATTTACTCATCATTATTCACCGTTCACCATCAAATACTATTTTATGAATAATGATTATAACAATAGTGTTAATATTTATTTCATTTTACATTCACTTGAAGTCATCTGAATTAAATTTCATAGAATATTTTATTTTGAAAATCACCTTAAATATTGATAAGTAACAAACTCATATAAATAAAAAATCAATCATTAGTACATATCCAAGGATTATTTTAGTGTATCACATTAGATAAAATTTTAATATAAAATCTGCAACGTAAAGGTGTGTCTCCCTTAAGGGATGTTTAGGATTATTAAAGAGCAACACACTAATTCTTATAAAATAATTCATCTTTAAACTTTATATTCAAAATGATTTATTAAATAAAAAATAATTATAATGATCCTTTAAAATGATAAATATTAAATTAAATTGGATATTTATGAAATTTTATTAGAAGAATCATTACCATATTTTTCAAATTAACAATTAGGATAATTCCATTTAATTATTACCGAGATGGAAATTAATCCTTATATAAATAACCTTTTTATTTCTTCAAATTTATGAACAGAATAGATCCCATGGATTCATAATATAATCTTTACAAAGTTCATATTTTCACAATAATTATCCTTATAAAGTCATATACTGATCTCAAATAGAATTCTATGAGAAACATATGAGGCTACCTTTCCTTATATTTCTTACACTATTTATTAGTTCATGAACCATTACTAGTTAACTCAAAACTTCTTTCTAGAATCACAAATATATTAGTACACATTAAAATGATTTTAAATATTTTACAATTATTAACCAAAAAACCCATTATTTTATTGAATTTAAATATTGATTATAATTTTCAAAAAATATTACAGTAATATAACTCAACATATAAAAATTCATCTAGGTGTACATTCACCGAAATAACCATATAATTTTATGAAAAAAAATTGAATTTAATTCTCAATTGATTTTTACATCATATTTACATAGATAATATTATAATTTTTTACAATCCATGAAAAATTCCTTTAGATTTTTTATATTCAAATCCGTAGGAAAAACAATTGTATATGAAACACCTAACAACATTGTCAAAATGTTCCTTATGAATGGATATGAAAGAATATCAAATAGAAAAATCTCCCATTATAATATAAGCAATAAGAATAAATTCCATGCATTTTATATATAAATAATATAAAAAATCCACTTCCACGTTTCAAGGTGATCCTTCAATACAAATGTAATTTTAAATATTGATGAGGAATTATAATCGAAATCTTAATTGTACTCTTTTTTAATTATTTAAATTATTCTTATTAAATTATTCAATATTGATAATAAGTTAAACAGAAACAAATAGTGGATTAAAAATTATAATAATTTAAATATAAAATAGTTAGTTTTATATTACATATTAATCCAGCAATGAAATTATTTTCAAATACATAAATATTTTTTTACAAAATAAAAAAACATAATAAATATATTTGTAAAACATTAAGTTATTATCAATGAGGAATATAATCAGCATAGATCAACAAATTAAACAGAAAACCTAATTTTATAATGAAAACATTTTTAAATAGATTCAAATTTTAATACAAGGTTTTCCAAAACATTCATTTTGACATTTTAAATAATTAAAATCTTGGATAACAATCATTATAATAATTAATATTCTAAATGATGATTATATTAATCGTTCAATGTTACAATTTTTTTTAATGTTGATAGATAATGAACAAAAAATTATATTTCAACTCAAATAAATTTTTAAAATTGGATATGAAATTTTCCATTGATTTATAAATTGAACATAGAAACAGTTTCACAAAATATATAAATAAATTGGGAAAATAATATAAAATACTGATAAGAAAAAATAATATTAAATAAAATGTTAATCTAATATGTAAAATAAATGATATATAATTTATCACTAGATCAAATGTGTGTAAAAGATGCGTACCAAGATTTTCAATTATAAATAAACCAATTCCTATAAAAAAATAACTAATTCCTAAAGATATCAGCAATGGCTGATGATAAAAAAATTTAAAAAAATATACTTACAATAACCCTAAAAATCAATATTTTAACAAAAGTTTTGTGCATATTATTATAATTCCAAGTGATAAAATTGTATTCATTAAGGCCATAGATGTACTATGGAGCTATGACTGACAAATGATTTATTTATTTATTTTTTTCATCATCTACTTGGTGAGACACTTATAGAAAAGTTCAAAATCATATCACCAAATCTAGAATAAAAACATGCAGTTATTAGATGAATTTGTAACATAATACCGACATTATTGATATATTTGAATGCATGAAAAATCCCATTCATACATAAAGAAGAAAATACGATGAAAATGGGTGTATGGTAGGGGCCTTCCCACTATTCACAATAACATGTAAAATAAACCATGTAGATAGTTTTTATAAATAGTATAGGAAATCACCAAAATATTATTATTATTTAAAAATAGCTCAGTACACCCTAGTATTATCTTGGTGGTTCTCGCCATTATTTTTTATATGATATTTAAATTGGATTAACACATGACAAGAAATCACTAATGAATTATATCTACAACATTTTTTAGAGTTATATAAATTAAATGAAAATTAAAATATATTTTGGTGTAAAATGATGTGGATTGATTTCATATTCATGCGCATTGAATATATAAGGGATTTCTAACAAAGATGTGTGGGAAATATTACAAAACAAAAATAACCTTAAAAATTAAATATTAATAAATTTAGTTAAATGATACTAAAATTTATATATAGAAACCATCCCAACTAGATACATATAAATGTTTATTTAACTTATTCATTTTTTTCATGTTATAAAAAAATAAAAATTACAAAAAATTGAATGTGTAATAATCACCTTGTAAAAAATGTTTTTCATCTTCATTAAAAAACATCTCTTTGTATATCCAACATATATGTAATGGTGATAAATAATCACTAATATTAATAGTTTATTTGAATATTAAATTCATTATTTCATTATGCTACTCTAAATACATGATCATAGTCTACTATGACATAATGTAAAATATAAAACATTATGTGCACCACAATCAAATTCCATGAAAAATTATGTAACAAAAATATATTCTTATGAAACCCCAACAATACGAATTCATGAATAAAGAGTATGATCATGTATAAAATGGCTTCATCATGGGTGAAAATGCAATATTGAATAGTTTTTACTATGATTAAATTAGAATATAAGATTCAAAAATCATGGTTCATTTATATAATACATTTTAAAACCATTTTGATTTACTAAACATTTATTATTCAAAATAATTTAAAATCAAGTTCAATTATGTTATTCAAAATATAATCTATGTTTACAGAAAATACGAACTCAATCTTGATGAAATTATGTCAAAAAAGATCCCAATTTATATTTACCCCACCAATTGTGAAAAAATTAAAAAATATTACTCTTAAGGGATTTAAATAAATCGAATAAATAATAATATCATTCTTTATGTATTAAATGAAAAAAACTATCTCATAAGGGTGCCTAAAATCCAATTCAATAAAATTATATGTTTTATAGATTCAAAAAAATGTGGTTCACATTTTTAAATACTGAAATAAATTCTATGTATAAAAAAATTATATAAATTTCATTAAATCAAACAAATCACATCACATTTAATTAATAGAATCCCTTTTAAAAAATTATTTACAAAAAGATAAAATATCTTCATCAAAATATTAGTAATCCTAGATCATCACTTGAAAATCATGATAACAAAATAGAATTATATACCACATTTATTTATTTAAAAAACATTAGAATAAAATTATGCATAACTCAATGAGTAAATCGCCTCTTTACCATGTCTTAAAATTCAACCCAATTCAATTTACATCATAGTGATTAGAATTTACATAACAATTCAATACTAATTACTATATATTTTTTCCTGGAAGTTACACACTCTACTCATATTTTATATTTAAATAATTATAATACAGTCAATATACTTACTCATCCAACATTGAATGTTATAAAAACTGACCCCCCAACTTAACCCAAAATTATCAAAAAAACCCATATCGATATGATACCAAATATGTAATAAATCAAACCATATATTCTTCACAATTACTGGATGAAATTTATTATAAATTAAAATCATGCATCTCTATTTTCCATTTTCATTCATCTTTTGATGTTACAAAGGAAAACACTTGGAATGATTATTCCCTTAATGACCGATGTCAAAATTATAAATCAAATAAATCATATGATATAACCTATATATGAAAATTTTATTCATGAAAAAAAATATTTTTACTACTTAAGTCAATAAATGTACTAACAGTATCTGTTACATGAAATGATAATTATGAACAGTTATAATTTATTATATTTGAATAAAATTTTAAATGTTTTGTATCCCCACTCAAAAAAATATTCATTACTTCTTTGACCTCAACAACTCCACTCACCATGATATAAACACACACATATGGATTCACCATAACCCCTAAAATCATATTGACATATGGTCTAGTAGTGCAAAATATAAACTACATCATGTAATAGTTAATTTGTTCAGTCTACTATCCAAATATGTTTACCCCATTATCCCCATATACCATGGTTGATTCTGATCAAAATAGATGCATTTAACAAAAAAATATATAAGTAAATCCAACCCCAAAAAATTATAAATACTATTAAACATAAGAAGATTAACCGAATGACCAAAATAAAATTTTGAAATACAAACACACTTCCCATGCTATAGATTCTAATTACACACATACCTAAAACTTAATTCATTCACACAACTATTTGTTTTGTATTCTATACATTATAATCAATTCATGTTAGAGAAAGAACAATCATTCACATAAGTTATAAACTCTATGAAATAGATTTGGGATCCCACTCGATGTAATCAATTTTTTGGAAACCCCATAATAAATCATTTTTTACCATGTACATAATCATACAGAGATGAAATATATAAGGTATAAAGTATAATAAATCATTGGTGAAGCATTTATAATTATTATCAATGTCTCATATATCTTTACATTTAAAAAAATTGGAAATATAGGCATGTAAATTAAACCAACAATAATTATCATTATAGATTTAGGGATAAATAAAAATTATAATTTAAAATTGAAACAATTATAAAACCCTAGATAAATTAAAATAATTTTACATACCCTGATAATAAAATTCCTTGATGTTGATTTTTTTGATACATTAAAATACTTGGTCATGTATAATATTATTTTTTCCTATTTAAACTAATGATATAATATATTTACAATAATAAGGAAAATTGAACCAGATATGAAATTATAGTGTATTAATAGTGGAAATTTTTTCAACCATTTAAATGCTCTAGTAGTCATCTATTAGGAATATCATTTTACAACCAAATGGCCATGTCCTCATGTAAGGCTACAAACCATGTAGAATTATTCAAAAAATAAAAGTAAAACCCTACAATTGAATGAAAATAAAACAAATTATTACTCAATGAAAAAAATCATAATCAAAGATGACACAGTAATCAGCATGTGAGAATATTCATGCATGGTAAAAAAATGAAAATGAATATTATCATTATGGAAACTAGTTTAGTCAGGATCCAAAAAAGGTATGTTAGTTCATAACAAAAGGTTTTCAATGTCAATACCATGAAAAACCCCACAATATGGGGTTCAAAATATGGATTGGAAACATCAATACTACTCATCGGGGACCTTATTATCATATTTTTCACAAGTCATCTATTTTGATTAAAAAACTATACTATAACCTAAATTAAGATATCATATTTCAAAAATAATAGAAATATTCATTGTGATTATACTTTCAACCTCCAATATAATTTTAATATTATAATACTCAACTACGGAATTCACATGAAATATCCTTTTAAATGATAATTATATTATAATAACATCAAATAAAATACCCTTTTGTAATTATATTATGAAAAGTTATTATAAATTATATTTTTATCATTATCACATGATAATTTATTATGAATTTGCCTTTTAACAAAAAATAATTCCTTTAAATAATTTACATAAATAATACATTGAAATGTTTTCATAAATTATCATTTGGTAATTCGATATAATTTCTAATTGATTATTCCTATAAATATGAATTATTATTAAATATATTTGTCTTTTGGGAACTCCAATTAATTATATAATAATAATTCCATTCAATGATACTTTAAAAAAATATTTTGATAATTCTTATAGATTCTATCTACCGATAATTTGGTTTAATTACCTTTGGATATTTATGTTTTCTTATCTTCTGAAAGGAAAATTTTGTTGCCTAGTCACCCTAGATAATTATATAATATATCCACATATAATTATGTCTTAATATTTAATTCAAAATCAATGTTATTTTAAAATATTGAATTTGAAGATAAAATAAATAATTTGAAATCAAAATAAAATCAAATTCACTCACTACCTTCATAAAGCATGTTGCGTCTGTGGAAAAATAAAGATGTATGTCTACAGGAGAGGATAGTCTACAAGAATGGGAGCCCTAATGGATTGATGGAGACTTTATCAATTGTCTGTCTTTAGTTTCATGATCCCTCAACTCTATAAAATTAATGAACAAATAATACTAAATCATTCATCTCTTTCGAACCATATCATAGGAATACCTTTAGATAAATTAAAACAACCAATATAATCATCCATTTCAGTGAAATTTTGATGAAGGAGTAATTAATTTAACTTATTTAATGGATTTTTAATTAATAAGTTCAACACCATATGATTTAGGGGATTTTGTGGAGGGCATTCTAAAAGGAATAGGCTATAGCAAAGAGGATGATCAAAAAATGATTTAAAGAATAAAAATAAAAATAATAAAATAATAAAATAAAAAATATTATTTTAGTGTATATTAATGAAAAACTAATTGAACAAAAATGTTATGTCTTGCCTAGGGTAAAACCCATATACCAGACCCACCAAATATCTTTTATTTATTAAATGGAACACCATTTAGTCGATATATCATTACTTATTAAAAATTACATGTATGTAATATATTTTATTTACCCTCAATTATTATCTAACCAAAGACACGACATGAAAAATGGTTATATTTACCATAGTGTAAATTCTAAATTCTGTATTCAACGATACTATCAAATTTATTATCCTAGAAAATATTTAGGGGGATATTTCCTTACATTGGAATTATCAGAATCAGATAATATAATATATTCCCCCTCATGTGGGACATTGTTAAACACCCAATTAGCACTACAATTATATCATGATTGGGGTAAAAATCATGTTTTTGATCTAATGTTATCCTTATATTTCACATCTGAGACACCATTCATGAAATATTTAATTACATTTAAAGAACTTCATGCACTTGTCAAAATATATTTCTATTATTTTCATTTCTTCATGATAGAGGCTCTAAGAACCTTTAAATATCATTGAAATATAGTGAATAATGTCAAAACAATTATAGAGAAAATTCTAAATAGTGAACTAGAGTTTTACCTATAAAACCCAAAGCCCTATATACTAGCCTCAGACCCTATAAAATGATATGTATTTATTTTTCTTAAATAATTAAAACTAAATAAACACACTACATTTAAATCACATGTCATGATATTTTACTGGCCCATGGTTTTGGGAATTAGGATCCAAAAATACATTCAAATATAACTGTAAAAAATTTTTATATAACAAGCCAATGAATCATCATTGCACTACTCCCACTTTGGAAGTTCATTGTTGCATGACTTCTAAATCTATAAGAATAATTTTAATATATAGGGTGGGAATAAAAATTCCTAGTACAGAGTTTCAATAGAATCAAGTAATTATTTAAAAAATTTCTTGAAAATAAATATTCATACTTAAAGTAGATTATCACAAATACAAGAATATAAATAGAAAATCTGTATTTCAAAAATAAAATATACTTGAAAAAACATTTGTATTTCTACTTGGAACACATAAATTTTTAATGGGTTATTAATAATAATTATTAGACCATATCAATATCAACACTTAAGGACACTTGTCCTAACTAAGACTTATGTGTTCATTCCCCATAATGTCACATATTTCTTGTTTTCCAATTTTGGAAAAACAATTCCCACAGACATGCCTTTCTTATTTTTTACCCAAAATAACATCCAATGTAATTATATAATAATATTTTCTCTATTAAATGAAAATATTACTTCTTATGTAATTAAAATATCAATAAAGGTGTTAAAATAATTTTAGGGAGAATCTTATGCATGGAGAAACCAACTTTTATTAGAAAACTGTAATTTCATGAAACATGGATTAAACTATTTCCAAGTTCACATATATCCTGGAATTTAAAATATAACCTAGATAATGGTCATAAATATTCATGCATGAAATATCAGTAGATTCATATGCATGTTTTCACATAAAATAATAACTTCTTTGATATAAAATTATATGATTTATCACTTGAAAATGTGTAAACATGGTGAATAAATTAGTTTAAACATAAAAATATATTTAGAGAGTATTTTTATGGGTGTAGAATATAATTTATAATTTCTAGATAAATGTTATATAATAAAAATTATTATTTTGTCTATACTCAAATAAATATTTATGTATATATATATATACTTATTTATGAATATGTGTGGGTGGTTTATATTTTTGAAAATTTTTAAATGTTTTAACACAATAAATCAATTATATGAATATACACTAAAATTTATTATAAATATATGAAAATGTGTTTCTTTCCTTGTAGAAACACACACATACCCATATATACACATATGTGTGTATATATAACACCATTATAATTACAAACATTGAAAACTAAGATAATCCCAAATATACATCAGTACCTAGAAATATGGTTCAAGATAAAAGAACCCATTCTCAAGTTTATATATATAAACATTGAAAATATTGTCATATGTATGTATATATATGAATTTATACACACATTTAATCCTTTGTTTTAATATAATTACTTGATAATCAAAATCATACCCTTGAAAATAAAAAATTTAATGGGAAAGATCATTTAAAACAAGAATATTTATCATATAATTAACTTGAATTAGAAAGATATTGTTTTACATATATATATATGTTCATAAAAATAAATTAAAGTAAAAAACCCCCTTATATGATTCAAATTATAATTCAGATGTCGGTTTCTGGAATCAAGAGAGAGGGCTTGACAATGTGAATTTTTAGGTATCATTTGGGTCGACAATGTGAGGTTTATAAAATTCATCGAAGGGATTCATTTGATTATCCAAATGGACTAAATATTACCAAAATTTTTTATTAGTTTAAAGTAATGAGTAACAGGGTTATTTGACAGCCAAAAATATAAAAATGAAACAATGAGGGGGATCTGAGTCAATGATAGATATTTTTTGTTTGAAAAACCTCACCCTTGGAAATAAATGAAAGGGATGAATCTAATGGGACTGTGATGAGGGTGGAAAAACTACATCATAAGAAATTGGAGAAGAATAGGGATCAATTAATACAAGGTGGGATGGGTACTGGTGTAACACAATAAAGAAGAAGAAAGAAAAAAGGGATGGATGGTTCAGATCAAATTTGACCCCGTCTAAGGAATATAATTAACCCTAATAATTTTTAATGAAGGGGTTCATGTGGTTATAGAATTTAAATCAATGATGTGGTCATGAGGTTGATCGGATGGTCCAGGTTGATCTCTTCATTTTACTAATAAAGGATTGTTGGGAGTCTAACGTGGCTGGATCAAACGACTATAGGTGATCTTATGATTTTAAAATGGTTCGACGGTCCAGATAAGGTGAATCTATATTAGACGGTTGATAAATAATGTGGTGATAAACCAAGGATATGGCCTAGATGGATAAGATATAACGTGGCAAGATAGTGTCACTGAGATTACGTTTCTGGAAAAAAACTGCAACCCACATCGAAACTATGTGGGTTCCGGGAATGCCTTATAAGACACTATGTACGACATATAGGTTCGATGAAACAAACACACAAAAAGGGAGGTCTTTCACAAATCCTTCCCACCCAGACATCGGTCTAACCTCTTTATGCACCTGACCAGGGACTTATACATAGTTCAGTGCATAACCATTCCACTCCATGCATGCCTTGGTTCACTTATGGACTGCATGATCCTCCCTGGGTGCTGGTAGATTCCTCCATGCTGGGTGGACCCCTTAAACGGTATCCAACATGTTTGAGGTGTCCCCTACCCTAAGAGTGAAACCATTTTTTAATACATTAACATAAAATAACTTTTATAAACTGAATAAATTATATCATTGAATATTTTACTAGACATATTCAATTAGCCAACAATTACAATGGACATTATTACTTAAAAACAATGCCATTTTAAATTTGAAATAAAAACATACAGTTACTAAAAATATAAACACCAACATTATGACTAAAAACTATACTTAATTTAAATCCATAAATTCATTTTTCAGAAAGTTTTTTTTAAAACATTTAAATCCTCTAAAATTTAGAACACTTAAAATAACCAACTTCTACAAAATATCAATGGTTACATTTTAAATAAATAGCTATTTACAATGGTCATTTATGCTATATAAATTCCCATACATTGTATCTCATAATATCAAAAATTATTTATTTCTACAAAATAATGGTTCTCTATATCTCTCTAACTCTTAGAATGTTTTCTATATGAATTTTCATATTGTTTTTTATGGCACTTCCAATCCATGGGATATAAAATAAACGATCTTTCTTTTCATCCTGCATATTGGTCTTCAATTTATTCCACAGTGTCTTGTGATGAGTTTCCCATGAAGTTGTAATATCATGTATTAATTCAATATTTCTGTGTTCAAATAAAATATTCCCCCTTGTCTTTTGTGTAGTAAATAACATGAATTTTCATAATAATTACTAAACAATTTATTGTTATAGTCACAATTAAGTTTGGGGCATTAATTTCTCCCCCATATACTAAATAACATCCTCGCTATTTGTTTTTACTCATACATTCCCCAAAAACATTAACCTTCTGGCATTATCCTTGATGTCCTGAAGAAAAAACATCTTAATTATTTTTAATTAATTTTTTTGAATGGAAATAAATTTATATATTCACCAATTCCACTACCATGGATAGTGCGCTAATGAACTCAAATTACTTCATATTGTAGTTTAATGTTCCTCAACTATTTTATCCCAAATACATATCGAGTACCTAGGATAAAACTCAGGAAAAAACAATTGATTTTTCTAAGAGAGGTATTGAAGGTGTAAATATCTGAAATATTCGAGTGGAATCGATACTTATAAACATATCAAACTACTTTAATTTTTAAAGGTCCAATATCATAGAGCCTCTCATTCAAGATAAATCACATAACCTAAAATAGGTAGGCTTCATGGAGGTCACCCTTCTCTACAGCTTCTCAAGAATTTTCCCAAGGCCAGATAATTCTCTGATAGGGTGAAACATAGAAATAGACTTTCACAGTACATTCATTGTTCCAGTTATAATATTGTTAGTAATATACCATAAAGTGATAGAAATTATTCAATCCTTGGTATAATAAAAGGACATTTGGGTTTTTTGACACCTGGTAGTGGTGTTGGTAGGATAAACATAGGTTTTTGAAAGGCCAGTAAGGATATGAAAATGATATGACAATTATGGTCTCAATTGGATCATTTGGAAGAGAAAAGAAGTTTGTGGGTGAACCCTCTCCTTCCATCTAAAATTTTAAGAAAGTAATATTTCTTATGAATAGTTATTTATGTTAGTAATTTTGTTCTAACTTTAAAAAATTAACTAGTTCATTTCTATGATCCTAACAGTAATGACCCGAGCCTGAGATACCGAACTAAGACCATATAAAATGTTGTGGACTAATTTTTATTATAAAAAAACTAAATAAATACAAATATTTAAATAACATGTCATAATATTTTACTGGCCCATGTTTTAGAGAATTATAATCAAGAAATACATTCAAATATAACTACAAAAAAAATAGATATTTGTAAACAATGAATCATCAGGGAACTACTCCCACATTTGAAATTCATCAAAGAATGAATGTAAAACCTGTAAGAATAATTTTAATACATATGATGAGAATAAAAATTACTATTAAGGGGTTTCAAAACAACCATTATATTATTTAAAACATTTATTATGAGTAAATATACATATATAATAAATATTTTCACTAATACTTGATTATAAATAAGAAAGTAGAATTTCACAAAATAATAATACTTGCAAAGACATTGGGAATTATCCATTAAAAATTTATTTTTTGGGTCGTTAATAATAATTTCTAGGCTATATCAAAATCTATATATATGGCTATTATTAAAAACAATGATTTATGGGTTCACTCCCCAAAATGTCACATATTTCACAAGTGCCAATTTTTTAAAAAAAATTTCCATGGACCTTTCATTCTTATTTCTTACCCAAAATCACTTCAAAAGTACTTACATAATAATATTATTTTCTTTAAATAAAAATAATACTTATTATGTAATTACCATTTCCTAAAAAAGTTTTAAAATATTTTCATGGAAAATCAAATTCTTGGAAAATACCACTTTTATTTGAAACCAATAATTTCTTGAAACAAGGATTTAGGGCATGCGAGACCACATAATGCTTGGAATGTCAAATATGAGATATATGATCGACGTAACTATTCATGCATGACATGTTAGGAGACAGAGACTCATGTTTTCAAATAAAATAATAACTCTTTAAACATAATATTATATTTTCTATCACTTGAAAATGTCTAAACATGGTGAATAATGGAGTTTAAACTTATATTGATATTTAAGGAAAATCTTGATAGGTGTTAAATACCAATTATGAATTATAAATAAATGATAATTAATAACTATTTATAAGTTGTTAATACTTAAATGAATATTTATGTATCTATATACTTATATACGTGTTTGTGTTGATGGTTTATTTTCATAAACCTCTTTCCAAATATTAAAACAAGAACCCTCTTATATGAACTTACACCAAAGGGTAGATAAATATATTTAATTTTTTTATTATCAAGTAAGAACACACACATACCCATATATACACATACCTGTATATATAAATATAAATATATATATATATCGTCCTTATAATATCAAACATTGAAAACTAAGATAATCCCAAATATATATATGTTCCTAGAAATACGGTTCAAGAACAAAGAAATTCTTGTCATGTTTATATAAAAAAATAATGAAACTATTGTTCTATGTATGTGTATATATGCATGTATAAAGATATGTAATTCTTTGTTTAATGGTAATAACTTGATAATCGAAATCATACCTTTGAAAATGTAACATTTTAGGGGAAGGATTATTTAATACAATAATAATTATCATATATTTATATTGGATTAGAATAATATGGTTTTAAATACATATATATGTATGTATGTATATATTTATAATAATATATATATATATATATGTTCACCAAAAAACAAAAATTATAAAATACATTAAATGATTCAAATTAGATGTGAGTTGTGGGTTTCTGGAACCGATAGAGAGGGATTGAGAGAGAGAATATTAGTGTAGCATTTGGGTATGCAATGTGAGATTTATACAAAAAAACCACGGTTTTCTTTTTTTGATCTGAATTGAATAAAGCTAATGAAGAAAAAGTGTTCATTACAACAAAATAATGAGAAATGGGGTTAATAGGAACCATAAAATATAAAAATTAAATAATTATTGGGATCTAAGTCATGTGTATGTAAATTTTTAACTAAAAAAACACCCTTGGAAGTAAATTAAGGTGGAAAACATAATGGGGCCATGACAAGGGTAGAACGATGGAATCATAGGAATGTGGGGATGAAGAGGGAAAATGACTACAAGGTTGGATGGAGACATGTGCATCTTAACGAGGAAGGAGAAGGAAAAAGGGATGGATGGATCAGATGAAATTTTAACTGATCTATGAGTTAGAGTTAACCATAAAATTTTTTAATGAAGGGGTTAATGAGGATGAGTAATAGACATCCATGATGCGGCCATGATGTTGATTAGATGGTCTAGGATGATTTGTGTGTTTTAAAAACAATTGAATATTGGGATTAGAATGGGGTGGGTTTGGATGGCTACGGGTGATCATGCAATTTTAATAGGGTTTGAGGGTCTAGATCAGGAAAATCCATATGAGATGGTTGCTGAAAAAATTGGATGATAAAACAATGTTGTGGCATATAAATCTAAAATCTCACACGGTGAGATAATGAGGCTGAGATCACACATTTGAAAAAAAAACTACTTCCCACATTGGAACCAGGAGGGTTTCAGGGATGCCTTATACGAATAAGTGTGATGTGTATAGGTTCAATGACACTACAACACATAAAAGGGAGGGTTCACACAAGGACTACCCATCGCAACCTCGGTCCACCCTCTACATGCACCTGACTAGGGCCCTATACAAGGGTCTGTGTGTGACTGACCCACTCAATTCATGCCTCAGTCCACACCAGAACTGTTCGACCCTCCCAAGGAACATGTATATTCCTCCTTTTAGGGGTTGACCCCATGAGGGTCCTCCAACAAGGTTGAGGTTCCCCCTACCCTTGGCATGGAACCATTTTTTAATTATTGAACTTTAAATAAAAAATAGATAAAAAAATTATCATTTACTATTTTATTTAACATATTGAATTAACCAACTATTACAACTGATATTAATACTTAAAAACCATGCCATTTTTAATTTGAAATAAAAACTAACCATTAATAAAAATATAAACACCCACATTATAACAAAAAATTATCTTTAATTTTAAACCATAAATTCTTATAAATAATAAAGTTATTCTAAAACATTAAAAGCCTTTTAAATTTAAAACACTTAAAATTTCTCTAATAGTTATAAAATATCAATGGTCACCTAAAAACTCAATAGATATTTATAGTGGTCATATATCCCATATAAATTCCCATTCATTGTATTACAAAAAATAAAATATAATTTCTTACTTCAAAATAATGGTTCACTATATTTTTTTGACACTTATCATTTTTACTGTATTTCTTGCCATATTTGTTTTTGTTATGGGTGATCCAAGGGATTTCAAATACACTATCATACTTTTCATCATTTCTTAGTGGACTTCTATTTGTTCTACTGGGTCTTGTAATGCTTTTTCATGAGTAGTTGTATACTATTGTATTAATGTAATACTTTAATGTTTGAATAAAATGTTCCTCATTGACTTTTGTGTTTTAAATAAGGCCAATTCTCATAATAATAACTAATCATTTTATTATTATAGTTATAATTATATTTGGGGTTATAGATTAATATTTTATAATTAACATGAAAATAGAACATTTATAAAGTTACCGTTATTTAAAATATTTATTTTAACATAAAACATATAATTGATTACAAGGAGTGTTTTCTTTTCATCCCAAATTTAGGATTTTATAATTATCCCATTCTATTAACTTAGATTCTCTAAGAATTATCTCTATTAGTCTTCATAAAATAATACAACCCCCTATAAAAAAATTGCACTGCCACATATCCTCCAGGAAAAGACTATAATTCCACTGAATCTAGATAGCTTGTTTCATATTCCCTTATAGAACATTCTTTTTCAATATATAACATTCTATAAACACTACCCATAATATGATTCAAGATCTAACTCAAAATCCTCACAGTCGGTGATATTCATAGGATCAGTTACATACCTTCGAATATTTAACCCAAAAACCCATCATGCATAACTAGATGATGTTAAAGATAGTGAAAATGTTATTATAGAGTCCCAATAAATTTATTAATCATGATATTTTTTAAAAACCATAGTTCTAGAATTTTGTATATAGAACAACATTGGTGGACTAACAAAGGTTTCAGATTCAATAAAATTTAAACCCTAATATTAAACTCCAATGAAATACTCATATGGTAATATTATAATTTCTGACTTCTATGATTGATGGTTTACCCCTTCTAAATCAGATTCACACTCATGTGGCATCCTAAAAGAATCTATGAACTACAAAAATTTCATATCCTATCTCATTCCAACAAAGCAGTGATGGAAATGGTCTCCCTTAAAGAGCCATAGAAGGTTCCATCTAACACCATGCTTGATTATTATTATTTTTATTATAAATAAACAAAAGATTGATGATCATATAGTACTCCATTTATTTCCAAGAAGGATTATCTTATTATATCCCCCAACATATGTATCATCCATTAATACTGTATATTTTTCATGGGGTGGCATGTTTTTCTAAATCTCAATTGAGCCCTTAAGGAATTTTGCAATTCCTTCCAAATTTTTTATTTCAAATGTGTATCTCTATTTGATATATTTATCAACATAAATATATTTAATAATATGATGTCATTTATTTAGAACATCCCCATATCACCCACAAACTGATTCTCTTAGTTTGGTAAAAGTTGGGAAACATTATTCAACTGATCAAAAATCACCAGACAACCTCCTAACTAATTTTTGTTTATTTAAACCATTTAAAAATACCATCATGATTTCCTCCCACTTCCAAATGGGTTTATAAAGTGGTTATTTGAAACCACAAGGCCACTAGTTCTTGACCTTCACCATCTCAAAGGTGAGGCATTGGTAGATGAAATGAAAATAGTTCCACTTCATCCCTAATAAACAAAATTGGCATTTGATGAAATGATACATACTGGTTACATAAAGATGATTCACCATATTGAGTTCTAGTAATCTAGCATAAAATACACATTGATTGAACCATGAACTACTACACAACTATATACTAGGATCATGTCATTTCCATCTATTGAGCACATTGGTATTAGGTAACCCTCATCTTTTTATTCCAACAAAACAATACATTTTTAGTCTAGATCATTTCCATCCTACACAATAAATATATGCAATTATTTTATCACTAAGGGGTTAAAGTTCATAAATCCATGATCTAGTTATTAATTAAACCTCAAATGGGATAGTAAGATCACCCCACAAATCTCCTACTCAACCTACATTTTATAGATAAAAGAATAAATATTGAAATTACCCTTGTAGAGTGAATATATCATCTCAAAATAAAATTTATGTTGATAATAAACCCAACCCCTCTACCTAAAATTCAAGTCCCTGTATGGAATTATATAGTGATGGTTCATGTGGTATATGTAAACAAATAAAACATCAATAAAGAGATAGTGTAACCAACACTTCTTATCATGGACTATGACTGAAAGATCTAGATCATGTGTAGGGTAGTTATGTTTGTGGGGTTATATAAAATTAGTACCATAGGGTACTAACTTATCTTTATACATTAGTAATTCTCATAATCCAATTCCAGATACATAACAGTAAACTACATACCCAATCCTAGGCCTAGGGAGTGTGAGTACTACATTGGTGCCCAGCCTTGTCTTTAGATTCTTGAAATAATCTTCACATTTTTCCATCCACTACAATTCTAGTCATTTTTTTTTTCTATTATGTGTATGGATATTCTGGAGAAATCTAGGATAAACTATCAATAATACCCCTCTAAACCAATAAAGATCATGATGTCAGACATGTTTTTTGGGATGTTTCCAACACATGATTGGATCAAAATTATCATAGGTCTGCATATAATCCTATATAAAACATTAAATATCACAAGAACCACTCATCTGAAATACAGAAGGCACAATTCGAAATTAAGGCGTAATGTCAATGTGATCGAAGCCTACTCAGGACAATATAAATGTTCTAAGTGTGCCACTCAAGAATTGGAGAGTACATGATGATGTAAGAAAAAAATACAATGATAAACGAGTCCAGAAATGGGTGTATGATATTGTTTATGAGGTACATGAACACTACTATAGAGGATTTCAGCTTGAACAATATCACCATGAATATAAAAAGGTAATAAATTCTCTGAAATTATATCTACTATTTGTATTAATCTTGATCTTAGAAATGGTCATAACCAGGTCACAGATCAACCTTGTAGTGTCTCACCCCATCTTTGGATAATCATTTATTTTATTCCTATAATGATATTTGATCTTTTTTTTGCGGTTCAGGTTGAGGCCAAATAGAAATTTTTTAAATTGTGAATGTTTTTGTCAATTTTGGCCAGTCCATGGGAATCGCTTTATTATTGGAAACCATGTGGCCCAGCCCAGGTACCCATGTGGTAGGTCTTAATGTATGAAAAAATTTACCACATAGTTTGATCATGGTTAATAAAACCATGTGGGTATGGTAGTGCGGTCGATCCTCTCTTAGGTAGGAGCTACCATACAGTTTGCGCACATTATGAATAAAAGTGTGGGTTGGTTGTTAGGTTTATTTCTTCTAGGAAATATCCTACCACACAGTTGGTGCATGGTTTGGTAATGTGTATAAAAAACCGTTGAAGTTGCATAAAATATTAAAAGTTAAAAACCATATTCTACACCCCTAATTTACCCAAATCTGATCCCCCCCACTTGGTATTTTTTTGACGTACAAAGTGGTCCCAAAACCCCTTTCCTTTCTCTCTTATTCCACAGTGGTGCCTTCCTTTCGATTCTATGGTATGATTTTATTATTATTTTTTCATTTCTCCAACTTCTATTTTTTCCCCTCTCTATTTAAAGGGGCTTTTTTAGGGGTTTACCTTTGGTCTGAACCCAAATTGTTAGGTTTGATGTTTGGATTCATTTTCTTGTTTTCTAGGGTGTGTGGATTTATCTTGGGTGTATTTTATTCCTTCTCTATGAAATTCAACGTGTTCTAAAACCTTTAATGTAGGGAGATCCAAAATTTTCTTTTCCAATCTAATATATTGTTTCCGGGGTTATTTATATAATTTTGAAATATGGTTAATATTCATATGAGGCTTTTTATTATCCTATTATGATGTTTTCGTACTAGTAGTTTTTTTTAAAACTCAGATTTCAAGTTATTATTGAATTATAGAAAATTTCATATAAACATAATTTATTTGTTAAAATTCCATGTATTCTGTTAAAATAATATTGAGTGTTTTGAGAAATTTCTATACTAATTTATGATATAATAACATTATCTGATTGTGGAAATGACATCGTGTCTGTGAAATGGGTGAATTTAAGGCATGGTGTTTATTTATGTATTTTTTATGGGTGGGAATACATGTATTGTTTCTTTAAAAATGGGTTTGAAGCTATGTGATGGATACTTATGGTCTTCCATTTGATTTGGGAACATCCATGTGTGCATGGTATCGACACATGGATTGGAACATAAAGGATGATATCCTTCCTTAATCTAAAAATCTATATTTTAAAAAAATTCTCTTTTCTCCTTATCCCCCTCTTTAAAACTCATGGTCTTTTATTAAAATACTTATTTTCACAAGTGAATCTATTCTGGTTTAAAATTTTATTCCTGAACCCATTTCCCATTTGATAGTTTAGAATGTATGGATTATTTCTAAATAGATTGAAAAATTATTTGGAACCTTCAAACATTTTTTATTCGTTAATTGGGTTTTTGAAATTGAATTTGGTGTGGAATTTGATTTGTAACTAATGGTCCAATTTGGAATTATTTGTATAAAAGTGATGTTTTAGAAATAATATTGAATTAATCGTGTGATATTTTTTAATTGATAGTTTTGATGGCCTGGTAGGAACTTCAAGATGCTTTAGAAATGGAATGTGGTTTAATTTTTTCGAAATTGAATGTGGATTAAAATGTGTAAATATTCAATTGACATATCTGAATATTTTTGAGAAATACCACATATGATTACACGAAGTGATGTCTCGTTTAGAACCGTTGATGATGTGATGGATATATAGTGGCGAATCCTGTTTTGGATTACCCAATATGGGTTATGTTATTGGTAGGGTCCTTGTTTGGGGTAGGCAAGTGTGGTGATGGTAGGTAAGAAGAGTCATGCATGAGAGGACCTCGTACTTTCATAATATACTTTTACATTGGTTTTCTTGGGTGTCCTTTAGATGATCAAGTGATTGTTTCTTATAATCCCTGATTAGACTGGTTGGAACCCCTATATTTGATGAGAGGCTAGGTGGGTTGTTCCAGTTGATTGGTTAGTTGAGGGAGGCCAGCTAGTTATAGAGTAGGGGCTTTACCACACCCCTCCAGGTGGTTTCCTACTGAGATGTTCAGCTCACAACCTACTTATACCACTCGGTTTTGGTATACCCATCCTATATGAAAGGTTATAGTTCCAATTTAGGTTATTTTAGTTTGAGATGGATCTTGGATTATTTCAGTCTTGTGCACAGTGGTGAAATTGAGGTTATAGTGTGATCATGGTAGCATGGCTCTATTTTGGTTGTGCGTTATGTTTTGTTTTTGGGTTTTCTCTGGTTTAGCTGTTGTAACTGAATCAGTTTTACATTTATATATTTTTCAATTTTTTGTTCTTTTTCATGATTAATTTTATTTATTCAATCCTAGTTATTATATGTTTTGAAATAATTCCCACTCGGTTTATATTTGATTCCCAGAAGTAGTTTCCAACCTATGGGGATTGGGAAAGCCCTTCAGGCCATTTCTTGGACCAGGTTGGGTGTTGGGTCAGATGGCATCCCAACATGGTTTTTGAAATGGATAACCCTCGATCAACCCATAATTTATCTAAACGTTCTTTTTTCTAAGAAATTGGATAGGAATTATTTAATTTCTTATGTTTGATATATCATATATCAAAATAGAGTAATAGACTATGATCTAACTTCTTAGAGAACAACACAGTTGCACCCCATGGTGAATTACTCCTCCTGATGAATCAATTTGGCTTCATATAATCTTCTTGTACCTTTATCACATACATATTAGTTGTTTCAATGCAGTACACGGGTTTTAAAATGGAATGTGGATCTAGAATGAGTGCAATATCATCTTAGGCTATAATCATTCACTATTTCTACTAGGTCTAAGACTACCTTATACGATCTAAACCCATTATTCAGTATATGAAGGAACACTTCTACCATGGAAGGATAAATCATGATGGATTTTATGTCTGAAATATTGGACCACAATTATAAACTAGTATGCTAAGGAAATGCGCTAAGAAAAATACATCAGGAAAAAGCAGTCGAGCTTCCTTAATCATTGAGCGGGCATATGATCAACCTCAACCAACATCCCCTACACATATAAATGTAAAATTATAATCTTATTACCTTATTTAATTATTTTGGACATCTTCCCATGTACTTTCATAAGACTAGGTAAAAGTGATGTAATTTATAAGTTGAATGAATCAATTCAGAAAGAAAAACTACGTTTTTATGGTAAAGCTGAATAAGTATATGATATCGCAATAGGATTCTCATAGGAGTCCTACTAATACATATAGTACACTCCTCCTATAAATATCCATGGTCTCTATACTTAAATGTTTTTCATGAGCATAATTTATATACTAATAGAAAAATATCCGTAGTTCAAATATTTATTTCTAATAATGATATATCGAAAATACGTGTCACCACAGGAAAAAAAATATTTTGTCACTTAAATAAGGAACTAATATGCAAAAAATAGAATGATAATATATATTTATGGTATGTGAACTTGTATTCTAATTATTGATGTTTTAAAACAGCCAAAATCTCATAAATCACATATTAAAACCATGTGCATCCAGAAAGGTGAATTATTCTATACAAATTGAAAAATATATTTTCCCCTCTTTCTAGAAACTCAGAGGTCTACTGACATTGTTGGATAGTCACTATCAAAGCTTCCCTTATTGAGTCTCAACCATCCAAACTCCATAATAACATAACCCAAAATAAGGCCGAGATAATAATCACGTTAGTGTGTCTTGGTTCATGGGTAACATCTTCTGACATCATGAACAAAACGATTGAGTCCAAGATGGAAGGTCACATAACCACATGTTCCCCTTCCTGTACAAAATAGGTTTCCTACTAGTAGAAAAGGCATGATTCCATTAGTGGGGATACTATACCATATGTATAATGGCATTGGATCAATATAAAAAATTTAAAGAATGACCAAAGAGAACATGTAGAATCCCATTCTTTTATTTCAAAACTGTAATTTTGGGAAACAATGATTTAAGTGTGTACATGATCACATAATGGTTGGAATGTCAAATATGAGGAAGAATATGGCCATACCTATTCACACAGGACATATTTGGAGATGAAGATGCATGTTTTCACATAAAATATTAGCTTTTTCTATATAAACTTATAATATTTATCACATGAAAATGTATAAACATGGAGAGGAAAGTAGTTTACACATAAATATATCTATAAACAATATTTTGATTGTTGTTAAATACCATTAATTACTTCTAAGTAAATGATAAAGAATAAAAATTCTTACATTTTTTATACTTAAATTCATATTATATATATATATATATATTTATATATATGTGTTTGTTCTTTATATTCATAAAACACTTTCAAAATTTTATCACAAGAATCCTATTATATGATTATACACCAAATTTCATGTAGGAACACACTCATTAGCATATATACACATATGTTATTATATATTACACCCTTATAATATAAAACTTTGAAGACTAAGATAATCCCAAATATACATAAGTTCCTTGAAATATAGTTCAAGATAAAAGAAACCCTTATCAAGGTTATATATATAAATACTCAAAATATTGTGCTATGTATGTGTATATATGAAAGTATACATATATATATATTTTTTTGTTTAAAGACAATTTCACAATAATCAAAATCATATCCTTACAACTATAAGATTTTATTACAAATATCATTTAAAACTAGAAGAATTATAATATATGTAGATTGGATTAGAAAGATATGGTTTTATATAGACACACAACACACACACACATATATGTATTCAAAAAATAAATGAAAATAATAAAATCCCATACATGATTCAAATCAGAAGTGAGCTATGGGTTTCTGGAACCGAGAGAGAGGGATTGAAAAAGAGAATTTCCTTTTAGCATTTTGGTGTGAAAAGTGAGGTTTAATAAATTAAACCAATTGTTTCATTTTCATATCCGAATTGAAAATAGATTACCAAAATAATTTGTTGATTAGCACAAAGCAAGGAGTAACTGGGCTAATTGACACCCTAAATTTTAAAAATAAAACAATGAGAGGGATCTCAGTCAAAGATAGAGATTTTTTGTTTAAAAAACCCACCCATAGAAATAAATGAAGGGGACTAATATAAAGGGGATATGATGAGGATGGAAAGATGGCATCATAATAAATTTGGGATGAAGAGGGGCTGGTGAGTACAATTTTGGATAGAGACTGGTGCGGCTCAATGAGGATGAATAAAGAAAAAAAGGGACGGGTAGTTGAAGTCAAATTTGATATGGTCCATGGTATATAATTAACCCAAAATATTTGTAATGAAGGGGTTCATATGGTTAGAGGATGGACATCCATGATTTGGCTATGAGGTTGATCGGATGGTCTAGGATGATCATTGCATTTTTTTAAATTGATAGTTTGTATTATAACGGGGAAGGATCAGACATCCATGGGAAATCATGTGATATTAAAAGGGTTTTATGGTCCATATCAGGTGAGTCCAGATCATATGGTTGAGAATAAATGAAGTGATACCCCAAGGATAAGGAATATATGGTCAGGATCTTACTTAACGAGATCGTGTAGTCGAGATCACGTGTCTCAAAAAAACCACATCCCATGTTGAAATATTTGTGGTTTTGGGGATGCCTTATAATCTATAGTGTCTAGAATATCAAACATATCAATCAAACACACACTAAAGGTAGGGCATACACATGACATACCAACTCATACATCGGTCTACCCTCTACACGCACCTAACTAGGGCCCTATACACGGATCAATGCACAACCATCAAACTCCATGCATGCCTTGGTTCTCTCGTGCGCTTCTTGATCATCACTGGGAATGGGTAGATTCCTCCACTCTCAGGTTAACCCCTTGAGGTTCCACATTATGATTAATGTGTCCACTAATCAAGGGATGGAAACATTTTTAAATACATGAACTGAAAATAAATTTTATTCCAATAATAAATTATATCGTTGATTATTTATTTAAAGATATTCAATTAGAAAACAATTAAAATCGACATTATAATAGAAAATCCATTCCATTTTAGATTTGAAATAAAAAATAACCGTTAATAAAAATATATACACCCACATGATAACTAATTACTATATTTAATTTAAAACCATAAAGACATTTTACAAAAAAAACATTCAAAGCCTTTGAAATTGAAAACACTAAAAATACCCAATAGCTAGAAAACATAAATAGTTCCCTTTAAACACATGGTCTATTTAAAATGGTCATATGGTACATATAAGTACCCATACATGGTATTTTAGATGACCGGAGTTCATTTATTTCTTCAAAATAATCGTGCTCTATATTTCTATGACTCTTAGAATTTTTTCAAAACTACATTCCATTTTGTTTTTTATGGCCAATCCAGGGGATATAAGCAACAATATAAGCCATATCTTCCTTCTTAGTGGTCTCCCATTTATTCTACTGGTTCTTGATATGTGTTTTCTTGAGTATTTTTAATCTCTTTTATTAATTTAATATTTTAGTGTTCGAATAAAATGTTCCTCATTGTATTTTGTGTTGTAAATAACACCAATTTTCTTAATAATAACTAAAAATTTATTATAAAAGTTATAATTTTGTTCAGCGTGTAAAATTATCCCCACTTAAATGAATTATACCCTCATAATTGTTTTAGTACTCATACATTACCCACCAGTATCAACCTCCTGACATCATCCACGATGTCCTTACAAAAACATCTTAATTATTATAAATTAGTTTTTTAGTGAAATTAATGTATAACTTCACCAAGTACACCATGATGGATAGTGATTTTATGATGTAAAAATAATTCCAAATTTATTTTTATGTTCCTCAACTACATTACTCAAAATACATATCGATCACCTACGATCAAACTCACGGATAAAAAATTAAGTTTACAGAGAGAGGAATTGAAGGTGTAGATCTCAAAGATATTAGAGTAGACTCAATCTTTATAGACATATCAAAATACTTCATTTTTAAATGTTCTGATATCATTGAGTCTTCAGTACTTGATAATTCTCAGAACGTGAAACAAGTATGCTGCATGGAGGTTACCCTCCTATATAGCTTCTCAGAATTATCCCAAGGCCAGATAATTCTCAAATAGAGTGAAACAAAGAAATAGGCCTTTATTTCACTTTCTTTTATGAATATTATATGAAAGTTGTTAATATTATATAATGTGATAGACATGATTCTATACTTGGTATAATCTACGGACATTTGGTATTCTTAACCCCTAGTAGAGGTGTTTGTAGGATAAAAAAATGTTTGCAAAAGGCTGGTAAGCATCTGAAAATGATTTGACCTTATACTCTCAAGTAGCTCAGTAGGAAGAGAAAGAAGGTTATTGTGTGAACCATCTCCTTCCATATGAAAATTTAATAAAGTAATTTTAGAAAATAATACATAAATATATTTGTAATTTCATTCTTATTTTCCAAAAATTTACTAGCTCAATGCTATGATACTAACTGTAAGGACCTGAGCCTGAGCTACCATACTTAGCCCTTATAAAATACCATGGATTTATTATTTTTATAAAATAAACTAAATGAACATGAAACATTAAAATAAAAAGTCAAGATATTTTATTGGACCGATTTTTGGAGATTTAGAATCCTGAAATACATTAAAATACAACTGCACAAAAATTATAAATCACTAAACAATGAATCATTAGTGAACTACACCCACTTTGGAAAGTCATCAAAGCACAACTAGAAAACCTATAAGAATAATTTTAAAACATAGGGTGAGCATATAAATTAATAGTAATGGGTTTCAAAATAACAAATAAATTCTTCAAAAAATTATTGCGAATAAATATATATACTGAAAACAAATTTTCACTAATACATGAATATAAATAGAAAAGTAGTATTTTAAAAAATAAATATACTTGAAGAGACATTGAGAATAAAAAATATCCTTCTCATGTTGTTAATATTTTCTAAAAGGTTTTAAAATCACTTTAAGGATAATATCATTCTTTTAAAATCCCACCTTTATTTGAAATCCATAATTGAATAAAATTAGATTTATGTGCATGAAAGATCACAAAATGCACGGAATTTCACAAATGATCTAGATGATGTGTGTAACTATTCACGCATGACACGTTAGGATAGGAGGATGCATGTTTTCACATAAAATAATAACTTTTTTCACAAAAAATGATAAGATTTTCCACATGGAAATGTGTCATCATGGTGAATAAAGGAGTTTAAAAATACATAGACATTTAAACACAAGTTTTATGGGGGTTAAATACCATTTATGAATTCTAAATAACTGAGAAAGAATAATTATTCTTATGTTATTAATACTTAAATGAATATTTATGCATATATATATATAATTAATTATATATATATACTTATATATGTATATGTGTTTGTGGTTTATATTCATAAAAATCTAAAAATATAAAAACAAGACCCAATGTATATGAACTTACACCAAAGGGTAGATAAATATATGTTAATGTGTTTATTCTCATGTAGTAACACACACAAACCCATGTATACACATACTTTTTTATGTTTATAAGACCCTCAGATTATAAAAAATTGAAAACTAAGATGATCCCAAAAATGCTAAGTTCTTAGAAATATGGTTCATGAAAAAAGAAACCCTTATCATGTTTATATATATAAATACAGAAAATATTGTTCTATGTATGTGTATATACACATTTATACACATATTTAATTATTTGTTTAATGATAATTACTTGATAATTGATATCCTACCTTTTTAACTATAATATTTTATAGGAAATATCATTTAATACAAGATGAATTAACATATATTTAACTTGGATTAGAATTATATGAATTTATATATATATATATATATATATATATGTTCAAAAAAACAAAAAAAAAATAAAAATAAAATCTATTACAATATTCAAATCTGAAGTGAGTTTTGGGTTTCTGGAACCGAGAGAGAGGGTTTGACATAGATAATTTTTAGGTAGCATTTGTGAGTGCAAAGTAATGTTTATAAAATTTAACCATGGTCTTCATTTGATGATTTGAATTGACCAAATATAAAAACCAATTGTTTATTTGTGAAATTCAAGAGAAAAGGGGTTAATTGACAATGTAATATATAAAAAATAAATAATTAAGGGGATATGTTTCAAGGATATATATTTTTTGTTAATAAAACACTTCCCTTGGAAATAAATTAAGGGGATGAATATAAAGGGGACCCAAAAAGGGTGGAATGTGGAATCATTTGAATGTGGAGATGATGAGGGGAAAATTAAAACAATTTTGGAATTAGAATTTTTTGGATCAATGAGGAAGGAGAAGGAAAAGTAATTGACAAATCAGATGAAATTTAATCTGATCCAAGGGTTAGAATTGGACCAAAAGATTTTTAATGACGATGTTCATGATGATGGAGAATATACAACCATTATGCGGCCATGAGGTTGATCAAATGGTCCAGGATGATATGGGTGTTATTAAAACAATGGATTACTGGGATTAGAATGCGGTGTATCAGATGGAAATGTGTGACCATGAGATTTTATAAGTCTTTGAAAGTCCAGATTTGGGAAATCTAGATCGGGCATTTGATAATAAAACATGATGATAAACTATGTCTATGGCATAGAAATCCAGGACCTCATGAAGCGATATCTTGTGGCTAAGATCACTTGTTCTTAAAAAAACTGCATCCCATATTGGAACTAGGTGGTTTTTGGGGCTTCCATATAAGTATTAGTGATCGGCTTATAGGTTTAATGTCACATACACACACAAAAGGGAGGGTTCACATATAGACATCCCGCTTGATCCATGGTCCACCCTTTGTATGGACCTTACTACGACCCTATACATAGGTCCATTCATGACCAACCCACTCTATAAATCCCTTGGTTCTCTTCTCCATTGCTCTAGCTTTCATATGCATTGTTAGATTCCTCCCTTCTGTGGTTGACCCCATGAGGGTCCTCCAGCATGGTTGAGGTGTCCTTGACCTTTGGGATGGAATCATTTATTTAAAACATAAACATAACATAAATTTTACACAATGAATAAATTATATTAATTACTATTTTATTTAACATCATAAATTATCCAACTATTACAATCCACATTATTAATTAAAAACAATGGATTTTTCAAATTTGAAATAAAAAATAAATGTTAATAAAAATCTAAACACCCACATTGCAACTAAAAATTATCATTAATTTAAAACCACAAATTTTTGTAATTGAAAATGTTATTTTAAAACATTTAATGCCTTTTAAATTTAAAACAATTAAAATTCACAATAGTTATAAAACATCAACAGGCACCTATAAAACTAAATGACTATTACCGAAAGTCATATATCTCGTATAAATACCCGTCCTTGTATTTCGAAAGATCTAAGATCATTTCTTCCTTCAAAGGAATGGTGTTCAATATTTTTTTGACTATTTAAAATTAAACTATATTTATTTCAATATTTTTGTTTGTCACAACATATCCAAGGGATTTCAACTAATATATTAGACTTCTTATCATGCTTAAGGGTCTTCTGTTTATTCTACTGGGTCCTGTGATGTGTTTTCTTGAGTATTTGTAAACTCTTGTTCTAATTTAATATCTCAATGCATGAATAAACATTTACTAATTATTTTTGGTGTATTATGTAACAACAATTCTAATAATAATAACTAATAATTTTATTATTATAGTTATAATTATGTTCTCAGGGTCAGATTACCTTTTTAAAATTTACATTAAATGAAAAAAATTTATAAACTAACTTTTAGTGAATTTTTTTTTGAATAATACATATAATTTGTTATAGTGATTTCTTTATTTTCATCCCAAATTGAGGATTTTAAAATCCCCCCTACATTAACTTATCTTTTTTATTAAGTAACTCTAGTGGTATTCCTAAAACAGCTAAATCCCCTATAAATTAACATCAAAATTGCACTCCCACATCTACTCTAGGACCAGACTGTAATTTCACTAAATCTAGATAACTGGTGCCATAATCCCCTACAGAACATTCTTGTTCAATATGTAACTTTCTACAAACACTCCGCATAATATTCTACATTTTCAAAATCAAAATCATGACATTCAATGATATTCATAGGATCAAGTACGTACCATTGGAGCTGTGACACTGAAACAGACCATTCATACCTAGATAATATGAAAGATCGTCATAATGATATTCTAGATTCCCTATAAATTAAGTGATCATGAATTTTTCAAAAAACCATTGTTTTAGAATTGCTTACATGGAAGGATGTTACGGGCCTAACTGGGGATTCACATTCCATAAAATTTAATCCCGAACAATTTACTCCAATTGAATCATCGTATGGACATATTATAATTTCTTCCTTTTATGATTGATGGATAACTTCTTTTGGATCATATTCACTCTAAAGTGAATTCCTAAAAAATCTAGTCACTATAACTGTATCATATCCTATCTCATTCAAACAAAGCGGTGAGAGAAATGGTCTTCCTTAAGGAGCCACATAAGGTTCCTTCAAAAACTATTCTTGGTAAATATTTTTGTAGGAAAATCAACCAAGGATAGACGATCATACCATACTCCATTAATGGCTAGGGGGAATTATTTTATCATTTAGATTTATGGTAATCTATCAAAAACACCACATTGATTGAACCACAAACTACTACACCTCTATATACTAGGATCACTTCAATTCCATCCTTTGATCACATTGGTATTGGGAAACCTTAAACTATTTATTCTAACATACTATGCAATATGGGTCTGTATCCTATCCATAATTAAACCTATGTATCAGTGAAAATTTTATCACTAAAGGGATACAATTCATCCATCCAAGATCATTTGAATAATATATCATGCAATGGTCCAACAAGATCACCCCACCAAGCTCAGACTCATCACTCTTCTTAGTGATAAAATAATCTACACTGAAATTAACATTCCATAGTGAATAAATCATCTGAAAATAAAATTTACATAGATACTAAACCCTTCCCCACTACATCCGATTCAACTACCTATGTTTGATGTTATAGTGATGGTTCATGTGTTCTATGAGAACAAAAAATCTCTCAATGAGGATATTATATATCCAACACATCAGATCATGGACTATAACTGAATGATCTAGATCATGTGTAGGGTAGTTATGCACGTGGGGTTATAGAAAATGAGTCCCATATTGTACTACAGTTTTCCTCATCTGTGTCTTCAGATTATGGGAATTCTCTTCACATATTTCTAACCACTATAATTCTAGTCCCTTTATTTCCAGATCTTTTATGTCTCTTGATAATCATGAGAAATCATGGATAAAATGTCAATAATACCCCTCTAAATTCAGAAATATCGTGATGTCAGACATGTTCTTGGGATTTTTCCAACACATGATTGGATCAACATTATCAAGGTACTTCTTTATTTTATTCCTTTCTCGATATTTGATATTTTTGGTCAAACTTCGAGTTGAGACCATATAGGTAATTACAAAAATTTTGAATGTTTGGGTGGATTTTGGCCAGTTCATGGGTAGTGCTTGTTGTTGGAAACTAAGCAGCCTATCATAGGTACTAGTGTAATAGGTTTTGGTGTTTGAAAAAAAAATCTACCACATAGTTTGAGCACAGTTAGTCAAACCATGCAGGCCTGGTCATGTTGTCATTCCTCTCTTAGAAAAAATAAACCACACAGTTTCTGCATAGTGTCACAAATAGTGGGGGTTGGTCATGTGGTTTCTCTTTTCTTAGAAAACTACTACCAAAATGTTGGCACATGGCTTGGTAATGTGTGTGGCCAATTCGTGGGAGCTTCCTAAAAATTTTAAATGGTAAAATCCATATTCTACACTACCAATATTTTAAAAAAACCTGAGACCCCATCCACATGGTGTTTTTTAGACCCTAAAGGAGTCCCTACACCCCTTTACCTTTTCTCTTATCCCTCAGTGGTGAGTCCCCTTTTATTCCAAGGTATGATTTTATGGTTTTATTAATTTCTCATACATATCTTCTTCCCCTCTCAATTTCAAGGGATTTAATGAGAGGATTCCCTTTTGGCCAAACCTTAACTGTTAGGGTTGATGTTTGGATCAATATTATTATTTTCTAGGGTGTGTGGATTGATCATGGGTGTATTTTATTCCTTATCAAAGAGATTCAATGCATTCTCATACCGTTGAGGTAGGTGGATCAATTTTTTCCTTTTTGATACATTCCATTGTTTCTTGGGTTATCAAAATAATTTTAAAATACGGCTTATTTTTTTATGAGGCCTTTTCCTATCCTATTATGATGTTTTGGTATTGGTAGTTTTTGTTAAAAAATGTAGTTCAAGTAATTTTGTAATTATTCCTAAGTAAATATAAACTTTAAGTGTTTGTTAAAATTCCATTTATTCTTTTAAAATCATATTAGGTTTTTGGAGAAGTTTCTATCATAATTTATGTTATAATAACATTTTTCAATTGGTGTCAAGGTATTGTGTGTTTGAAATTGTTTATTTTAAGGCATGGTGTTTATTTAGGGATATTTTGTTAGAGGGTAAACATGTAGTGTTTCTTTATAATTTATTTTGAATAAACTATGGATACTTTTTATGTTTCATTAGATGTGGGAACATCCATGTGTGCATGTTATATAAACATGAATTGGCACAAAAAGCATGATGGCCTTGAATAATCTAAAAACATAAATTTCAAAACATTTTACCTTTCTCCCTCCCTACCAATTTCAATCATCGAGTCTTTCATTAAAATCCTTATTTTCATAAGTGACTATAATGTTTTTTCAAATGTGTTTCCTAAACCCATGTACTGTTTTGTAGTTTAGAAAGGATGGTTTATTTCTAAATGGAGTAAAATACTATTTGGAACCTTTAAACATTTTCTTGCTTTTACTATGTTCTTGAAATCTAATTGGAAGTGGAATTGGATTTGGATCTAAAGGTCTCATTTGGAATTGAGTATATGAATGTTATTTTTTAGAAGTAGTTTAGAATTAATCTGGTGACATTATATAACTGATAGTGTTGAAGACTTGATTTGAACTTCATGTTCTTTAAGAAATGGAATGTGGTTTAATTTTTACGAAATAGAATGTGGATTAAAAAGTGTTAATGATTGATTGGAATCTTTGAATGTTTTTGAGAAATTATTCATCCATTGATGATGTGATACATATATTATGATGAATCCTATTAGGGATTAAATTATATGGGTTATCTAATAGGTGGGATCTATTTTTGGGTTAGGTAAGTGTGGTGATTCTAGGTAAGGTGAGTCCAACATGAGAGTGCCTCCTACTTACATAATATACTTTTACCATGGGTTTCATGGGTGTTGTTTAGAGGATCTTGTGATGGTTTCCTATCATACCAGATTATATGGGTTGGTACCCCCTATATTTGATGAGATGCTAAGTGGGATGTGCCACTAGATTGGATTGTTGAGGGTGTCTAGTTGGTTATAGAATATGTAGACTCACCATTCCCTATCAGGTAGTTTCCTACTGAGATTATCATCTCACACTATACTTGTACTATTTAGTGTTGGTATACCCAACCTATTTGGTAGGTTCTAATTATCAGTTTGGATTTTTATAGTTTGAGTTAGCACTTCGATCTGTTCGGTAGTTTTCAGGGTGGTGACAATGAGGTCATAATAAGATCATTGTTGAATAGATCTGTTTCAGTTTCATTTTCAGTTTTGTATTTGGTTTCTTTCTTGTTTAGCTATTTTTAATGAATTAGTTTTACATTTAATTATTATTAAATCATTGGTTATTTACATTCTCAATTTTGTTTATTTGAACATTCATATTATATAGATTGAAATTGTTCCCAATCAGTTTATACTTAATTCCCAAAACTAGTTGGTAGCACATGGTGATCAGAAATTCCCTTCGGGCCATGTCTTCGACCAAGTTGGGTGTAGGGTCGGATGGAATCTAGGCCAATTCTGTGACATGGAGAACCATGAAACTCGCTGTGATAGATATAAAAGGTATTTAATCATGTAAATGGTATATGAATTATTTAATTTCTTATAGTTGTTCTTTATTTTATCAACAAATAGTCAAATACCATTATCCGACATCAACGATAACAACACAGCTACACCCTATGATGAATTACTCCTCCCAATGAATCCTGTTTTCACCATGTAATGTAGTTTAACCTTGCTCACATTCATATTAGTCGGTTCTGCACAATAATTGGGTATCAAAATGGGATGTGGTTCTTGAATGAGATCAATATAATCATAGCCTACAATCCTTCATAGTCTCTACTAGGTCAAAGACTCCCATATATGATTTGAACCCATCAATTAATATTTGAAGGAAAACATATTCCCTAGAAGGATGAAGCATTTTGGATTTGAAGTTGGGAATATTGGATCATAGTTCTAAACTACTATTCCAACAACATGCACAATGAAAAATAGTTTGGGATAAAGAAGTCGAGCTTCCTAAAATATATAGCAGGTGTTGGATCAACCTTAAGAAATTTCTGTTAAACATATAATGGTATATTATAATATTCTTCCATTATTGAATAATTCTAGACTGCATCCTAGGTAGTTTCATAAGACAAGGTCGATGCAATGTTATCTATAAAGAGAAAGAATGATTTTAGAAAGAAAAAAATTTTATTAGGGTAAAGCCCAATATGTATATGATTTCATAAAAGGATTCTCCTAGGAGTCTACCCTAAACATATAGTACATCACTCCAAGTTATAACCATGGTCTCCATACCAGCATGTTAGTCACATGCATATTTTATATACTAACACAATTATATTACTAGTTCAAAATTTCTATTCCAATAACGATATATCACAAATACATGACACCCTTGATATATTAGACAATGGGAAAATATCCAAAAAAAATCAAGTCCCTTAACCAAGGAACTAATAATCAACATAATAAAGACCATATATATATATATATGGTATATGAACTTGTGTTCCTAGTATTGATATGTGAGCTCATCAAACATCTCATAAATCACATATAAATACCATTTGAATCATTTAAGGTGAATTTAACAAAAATAAATAGGAAAAATATGTTTACCCACTTTATAGAAACACAAAGGTCCAATAATAGTGATGTGCTAACAATATCATAGCTCCCCTACTTGAGTCTCAACCATCCTAAATCATTAATAATATAAACCAAACTAACGAGTAGGTAATAATCAAGTCAGTGTGTCCTGGTTCATGGATAATATATTATGACATCATGAACTAGACCATTGAGTCCAAGATGGAAGGGAACTTGACCTCATGTTTGCCTCCCTATACAAAATAGGTTGCATACTAGTACCGAGGTCCTAATTCAATTTGAGGGGTGACTATACCATTTTATTAATGTAATTGAAATAATATAAAAAATAAATTAATATGATTAGAGTAAATATGTGTAAAATAAATAAATGGTATGTATAATATAAATAACATAGCTCCAAGTGTGGAATGTCTTACAAGTGTTATAATCATGATGAAATAAATAAGTAAACAGCACTGATGGGGTTATCTAGATTTTCTACTGATCCTCTAATTTCTTATTATTCCTCTTCTCATCCATCCACCATAGAACCCATTCCCTTAACTCAATCGCTCTTGAAATACAAAAAAACACTAAAATGAATGTGTTGAGTGTGAGTATAAGACTTTTTAGGAAATAAATAATGAATCCTCAAATAGATATGGTCAATCTTAAAAATTATATTTCATAATGATAAAAAAAATTAATGAGAATAATCCAACAATAAAAACAGAGTGGGTTTATGAAAACCAAGATCCCACAGACCCTCTACCATACAAACTTCATCTCCATGATAGATGAGTAATGAAATACATCATTAGTAATAAAATATTCACCTTTACGAAATCCTCATAGTTTGTTTTTGTAATGAATATTAAATTTGAGGTTCATGAAAATATTAATTAAAGGATAGATTTAGGGAATTGAAAACACTCCACAATGGAGTCCTCATACCTCCACCACTTGATCACGTACCTCTCCACCATCGTCACTAGTCTATGAAATCCACCTCAATGAGACAAATATGCCATGATGGTCCACATGTCTCATGTACCATAGACAACCACCAAGGAATGCTAACACACATACAAGATTAGATCATAAGAAAGTATAGAATACAAAAATGAGTATATAATAGCATACATTACTACATGTGATTAATATCAAACATGAAAGAAAGATAAAAAAATGTTAGTCATGAAATAAAAAATCAAAAACAGGTCTCATGGACTAGACACACATACATCCAAAGGTGATCATAATCAAGTACAATCATAAACATTCCAAAATATAATGTCAACATGGAAAAATGTGTTGACGGGATCCCAAATTGGAAAGGAATGTCTTATCTCAATGTCATCAATTTTAATGATAAGAATATACCACCATGTGTTATTCCAAGGGGGGACATCGATAGTCAAAAATACCTCCTCACAAGCCATATTATCACAGTTACTAATACATCAATTATCATAGTTTGTAAAACACACTAATAACACAAAATCATCAATCATATTTCAAAATGAAATGAGATATCACTAGTGATGATACATTATCTCTCATAGATGATTTTAAAATTATCAATATATTCTAAGAGTTGTTCTTGCAATATTCTCCTTGAGAATGTTCATACCCTATTAATTTCTTAAAAATTACCTTTAATAATTATATTTTCATTGTTTCTTATAAAATTATACTTTTATAATTATCTATTTATAATTTATTATCAATTATTATATTATAAATAAAATATCTTTTGAAAAATTTCACGTAAATTTCCATTTTTAGTTCTTTAAAAATTCCCATTTGATATTTAGATAGAATTAAATTTCATTCATTCATATAATTATCCATGATAATTAAAAGTAAAAATCATTTTTAAATTCCAGTGAATTATCCACTAATGATTCCATGTGATTATAATTTTTCAAAAAATATATTCCAAATAAATAAATTATATCCATTGGTAATTTTTTTATTACCATTAGATTATTATTTATTTTTTTCGACTAAAAAAATAATCTCTTAATCAACTCTTGGATAATTTTATAATTTAAAATAAGATAAGTAAGCCCTATTATATTAATTAATTTATTCATTATTTTAGAATAGTTAAAAGGAATATTAAACAAATAAAAGGAAAATAAAATAAAATGTAACCTATTCACTTCCTTCGATGAGTGTTGTGCACTAGGGGGGAGAAGGTAGGATTCTCACAAGGGAGGATAGGATACGAATAAGGGTGTAACAAAGTATGTATTGAGATTTTTTCAACCACTCGAGATGATTTTTTGGATCCCTCAGTCTTAATGGAATTAATAAATACTTTCACTAAAACAATAGTCCATTTGGAACCCTAAACCATGTATAAAATTGGAAAAACCAAAACCCCTAATAGAATATTTGGTAACATCTAAATCATGATGGTAGAGTAACTAATTTAACCAAATTAATGTGTTTCTAAATTAATCAAAAAATAATAAAATTATTAAGGAAATTATTTTAACGACCACATGAAGTGGAATCATTTCAATTAATAGGGAACAAAAATCATTTTAATAATTAATAATAGTATAGTAATAAAAATATTAGTAAAATTATCATACTGTGAAGTTTAACAAAAAAACAAAGCACACAAATATTATGTGGTTTATAGTTTAAAACCTATATTCCAAACCTAATAGAGTTCACCTATTTCTCATATGTGATACTATTTAGTAGATATTCCATTGTTTTGGAAAAATCACACACTCATAATATAATAAATTTACCCTTACATGTTATCTAAACAAACACCCAATTCCCCAAATTTTTATGTAGAACCTAGTGTAAATCCCATGTTCTAAATTTTATGACCACAAAATATTTCTCATAAGATCCACCATTCAAGAGATATTCCATTATTTTTGGAAAATTGAATGCATGTAATATGATATATTAACCTGAAACTAAAATCTGATCAAAAAATTGATGCACACAATAGTTATATTGTTCTTATGGTAATCATTACATTTAAAATATAATGTCAGCCTTAGATTCCCCTTTAGAGACACCACTCAGTAGATACTTCATTATTATAAAAAACTAATAATCCTTGTGATAATATAAATTTAATATTTTTATTATATCATTACTGAGGCTCTACAACCCTAACAAACTCAAATCAACATTGTACCTACCTCAAATATATTACATAGAATATTCCAAATCATTAAAAGAACTTTTCACCCTTACCTGAAAATAAAACAGGTACAAGGTGATTTTTATTAAAAATGTAAATTTTCATTAATAAGAACTTATAAATTTTAATGAAATTTGGTTTCATTATCACAAAATTTTAAATATATTACTCTATAAAAAATTCATATTTTGTTTCTTATATTTTTAAATTTTTTCATTGTGAAAATATAACCCTCCTTGAATCCATGTGAAAAAATTACTCATTAATCAAATATAACAAAACAAATATTTTTAATATTGTACAAAATTCTATCTATATTAGATGCCTACCGTAGTCAAGCCATTATATTCTTATATAATATTTATTTATTAGAAGAATACATTTTTATATGGGGATATGTAAAATGCTTCCAAAAGTTTCTATTGTTAAAAGTATAATAGAAATTATATAAATTTTGGGTCAAATCATAAAATAAAATATGGGAAAATGAAGTATTTTTCTAACACTACTCGAGCATAATGAAATTATTTTTTTCCCAAATAAAATAACTAATCTCTTTAAAAAATTAACCTATTAAATTAAAATTACTGCTTAAATTTTTTTATAATAGATATTTAATAAATATAAATTAATAAATTAAGGGGTTATTACATTTATATGTATATATTATACAGAATTTTATATTTAAATAACCAAATAACATTTATATTCTAAAAAAATAAATGACTTTATTTTTTCCATAGGATGGATGTATTTGATATGGGGTACTATGATGTAACAAAATATTATCTTATTAGTCAATTTTACAAATTTATCATTTTTTTAATTTCTTCACTCCCCATCACATAAAATTGATGATAACGGTCGATGTAGACTTATTCTATTATATATTATATGGTGTTAAAATTAGGTATTAGATATTGGAAATCTTTTATAAAAATAACTAATTCAATTTAATATATTTAATTTAAATTATAAAAAAATTTAGAAATAAATAATATTATTTTGAGAGACATATATTATCTTTTTGGTATCTTAATAATATATAAAAGATAAGGTGATGGGAAGGGGTTTTTGTCCTCTCATGCATTCAATTTTATTTTCAGACAATATTAATCATACTAAATATTGATAGAGTTTATAAAATTAAAATATTTTAAAATATAAAATTACAATGACATGAAAATTTAGTATAAATTATCTAATATTTTAAAAAGTGTATGACAAAAATTTGAACTCATAATTTAATATATTTTACCTAATATTTATTATTGTATATAATTCCCAATAACCTATTTTTTGACTGAATGTGGTATCCTTTTATTTCCATATATATATATTTATATATTTTTTGTTTTTTAATTACACATAACATAAAATAACAATGAACATGAAAATTACTCAAATTTTAAAAATTATATTAATAAAAATATTAAAATAAATAAATAAATGTAATGATAAAGAAAATGAATGGATTGGAAATAATATTAAAATAAATACCGCAAGGCATATAGTTGAAAATTTGAAAAAATCATAATAGCAGATTAGTAATGAGAAATAAAATACTTGTGGCATGTGAAATTTTATAAATGTAATATTGTTTCTCGTAAATGATTTAATATCTCATGACCATAGAACCACACTATAAATTCAAAGGGTTTTTTTTATAAATAATATAATATTGTGAAACCAATATTTCACACATATTTTTAATGGATGTGATGTTATTACTATATTACTTTTAGTTTAGTTAATCTTATGGAATATATATGATTGAGTCATTAAATAATTTTAGTTTTAAAAATTGATTAAACAATCGTTTGATGTTAATTTATTCATAATTAAGTGTATTTTGTGTATATTTTTTGTGTTAATGTAGAATGGGTAAATTTATATGTGCATATATGTTTTCAGGAAAATTATGAGAAAAATAGAAAATATAATTCAATATTATTGTTAATTGTTTCATTTAGTTTTGATGAGGTTGTAAATATTTTAGTGCATTGAAATTCATGGGTTTTTTATTTTTATAGTTTTATACCTTGATTATTATCTGTAGTATATTATCATAGTTTTTTATAATTTTGTTTTATTAAATTAATTTGGTTGTTTTGTGATTTTAGTTGTAATACTGTTGATATTTTTTGATTTTGGGAACAAACATTCATACATTTTATATTTTTTAGGGTCAGGTTTTGGTATTTTTAATGCGGACATGAACATGATATTTTTATAATCACATAAGTTTGATTAAATTTTTCATATTTAATAAGTATATGGAAAAGAATAAATTTATTATTGTGGAATTATTAGTATTGTTTTAGAGAGGATTCATAAAACACAAACATCAATTTAAGGAAAATTTCAATTACTGATAATATGATATTTAGTTGTAGATAGTTTATTTTGGAGTAGGATATACCCATTATAATAATTATTTAAGGTTGAAGGGTTCATTAGGTTTTGAATATTAAATTGGGTGAGCGGTTATTATCAATATAATTTGATATCTTTATAGTGTGTCTTATATTATATAAAAAGGGGAAAAAATATTAGTATCAATATTTCTTGAGATGAGTCTATAAAATTACAATGGAATATATTTTTATTAAATTAATCTAAATCACGATTGATATTTACACATATGTTAAATAAGGAGTCTTGGTGTTAACTTAAGGGGTTTTATACTCAACCATATTATTCAATTTTTCATGTATATATTATTGATTCTGACATGAGATTTGGTGATTTTGACATTGATATAGAAACCCAAATCCACTAACCAATAGCAATGGTTTAATTTAATACATTGGTACATGATACAAAGGACCTAACCATGTATGATCAATCATATTTGAAGCCTTAGTAAACTAGATAAATACATGATTCCCATATTACATTACAAATATTTCAAAACACATAATAATAAATATTATCTCATCCTTTATAGTTTTCATAATATTCCATGATTCTCAATATTTGTTACCTATTGTGGAATATATCATTAGTAAACAAATAATATTCAATAATAATATGAAAATAATGGAATGAACAATCAATTGAATAAATAACATGTGTATAAAATGAATCCGTGGGTAATATCTATGCAGTAATCTCATGTATAGTAATAATTTTATAATCCATGAGTAAAATGATTAATATTGGATATCTTGAACTATTCTATCATAAAAATGTCACCATGATGCCTTTATTTTATGATATTTTAATCTATAGGTAGGTATTAAACAAAAAATCATTTAATATATTTGACTAACTGGTTTGTTTCAAGGGTCCCCTTGATGCGTCAGTGTGATATATAATTTTTGTCCCACAATAATCTACATTTTAATTAAATATCTCATATTTTGAATGATCAATTTAATTTAAAAAATATATTATTTATCAATAAATATCCTTATTTAGTAAACAATATTAAATATTCTGATTTCCCTAATCAATAAAATATACTTCATTGAGAAAAACTAGATCTAGATATGGTATATCAGTTAGAAAATAATAATATTCATTATTCAAAGAATATAGGTATTTAAGATAAATTTAATTTATAATGAAAAATCCTTAGAAGAATATTAATGTACTCAGAGAAATTTATTTCCCAAAAAATTAATAATACCTAAAATATGACTATCAATTCAATAGAGATATTAATTTTTTAATAAAACCATGTCCTTTGGGGAAATCAATAAAATAATTGAATGCAACCAGTCATGAAAATTGTATCACTTAGAGGGGGGAGGGTGGGAGTGAATCTGTGATACTTTTATGTTTCATTGAAGCGACCTCTACCTCCTATTAAATATTTCAATTCCCTAGTGAATCCAATCAACCACAGATCCACTATAACAAAAGAATTTATAAGGTTCTTTGTTCAATAAGAATAACTATATAATTGGTATGGTTTATAAATAATCCAATACCATACAACAAATTATAAATTAATCTATGGATTATAATGAGTATGATATTCCCTTTCAATCATGTAGTACTATGTAAAAAATTTCATTTGTACGTGTTCAGTCACTTAGAAAAATTAGGTTACTATATTTTTTTGTAACCAGAATTATTTCCTATTATTATTTTTTATTCCACAAATTTATTCAATTAAAAAACAATTCTTAAATGTTTAACTAAGAAGAAGGTAAGAACCTATAGAATATTTGTATAAAAGCTCAGTCCCATTTTTTCAATCTGATTATCCTCACTCTGGTTCTCGAGAACTGATTATTCAAATCAGATTTCCTAAACTGATAGTAATAATTATATGAGAATACAATTGAAACAATTCACAATATCATCATCAGTCTGTAAATTTGAGCATAGAAATATTAGATCCATTAAATTCAACAATATTTGATGACCAACTAAATTTTATGAAAATCCAAATATGATAATAGATGAATATGATAATGAATCCATAAAATTGAAAACTAAATACAACATTGTGACCGTTTCTCTTCTCAAAACATCAACTAGTAAAAGTAATTCAACAAAAATGTCAATACCAAAAGGCTCTTCCTCTCTTTAAAAAAAGTGGAGCTTTTATATCTAATGGGGTGAAAAATACATCAATCATCAAAGATGTATAAAAAACTTTTCATATTTGATAATTAACCCATGAGAAATTTGGATGGTCTCTCGAAAACATTTCATCTCACTTAAATTATCCCTAATCCCAAGTTCCCCTCAATGTCAGGTGTAATTTGACTTCGTTAACTCTTATAAAAGCTTCTTGATTCATCAACAATCTTCACATCATCTTCATAATATCATTTCAATAGAGAGCCTTATTTTAATTTATGGGTATATTTTTTTGAATATTGTTTCCTCAAAGCTAAATTCCAATTGTAAGAATGTCTATTAAGAAATGGATAACAATCTGATTACATTACAAAATCAGTCTATTGAATTCTATGATCCCCGATGACATTTAATTCAGCAATCCCCATATTCAAACCAATTTTTTTATTCACTACTTATCTTGACCTAGTTGGAAATATAAAACAATTTAACTCTGATAAAATATCTCTTGACCAAACTGAATCCAACATAGTAATTCAACACTTTTGAAATAGTTGACTTCTTTATTGTTCTCATTCATTCATTTTCTTTTCATTCATCGGTCTCAAGTAATTTCTTCTTTGAATATGATGGAATACCTAATGTTATTAGAGGATTCATTCTTTTTGAAATATAATACCACCTGAGACATCTTTCTCCATCCCTATAAACACCATTCTCATGCCACTAAATTATTTTGATTATTGGGTACTATTGATATTTCCATACAATTTAATGATTTAAAACAATCCAATCCTCTATATGCCTATTTCATTTCTTACAAGCTAGAATCTGGTTTTCCAAAATACAATCTATCAAAATATGATTTCCGAGAATTGGATTGGCCTGAATATGAATTCTATTACTCTTTTCCATCCTCATATGATTATATTGGTTATGATTTCTAGAATCTATTTCACTCTCCGTTTCATTCATCATGATTTCATAGTATGTTTCACAAAATTACGAATGATTTATGAGAACTACAAGTTGAAAAACAATAGTTTCCATTATTTTATCAAATTCATAGAGACTTTGATTCTCCGTATAAATAGTATCCTTTTTCACATCTAATTTAGTGTTAATATAATGACCATATTATTTTAGCAAGATACATTCTCTATGTAGTTGATTTTCTCTTTTTAGATAATGTTCAATTCCTCATTACGATCTTCTCCCATCCTGGATCCAAGGTGAGTTTGATAAAAAATCTCTTCCAATTGACCTTTCTCATTACGATGGACTATGTCAGTCAGATTGTTTTGAAAAAAAAACCATCAATATGATTTTCCTGAAATAAAATGTGATGTGATTTTCTTTATTCAAAAATATTCCTTGAGAAAAAAAGACAAAATTTGTAAACAAAATCCTTCCTCGTAAAAATGATCTTAAAAATCTCACCCTATGAATTTTGTTTTAACCCATGATTACTAAATTACAAAACCTTTTACCCTTAAGCAATGGATTACATGTCAATAATTATAACCCTACATGTTCTTATTCAATGTGGGAAACTAGAATCATTGATAAAAAACATGCTGTCGAAGAGTAGTTTTTATGAAATCCATCTTCAACTTCCATCGCATTGTTTCATCCTACCAAGAATAAAATAACAATTTTTTTCCAACAAACACTCCCATAAACAGTTGTAATAGTTCACATAAAAAACAATGTTAACTCCCACTTACCCACAACTCCATATTTTAAAATGAAATACATTGATTTATAATGAAATGTTTCCCCATGCAAATACAATCCAAAGGTAAAATGGGAGGGGGAAAACACCTAACTTAACCATGATGAGAAAGAGGCTCGAAAACTGTGGTTAAATTCAATATAGAAAAATATTCCTTTGGTAATGGTGATTTTGAAAATATTAGAATCTTGTTCCAATGATGGAATATAAAGTAACATCAATTTGTTCTTCTCCACATTCTCTTTGATGAATTGGAATTTGATATCAATATTTTTGAATGAGAATGTCAAACAAGATTTCTGGTTACATTGATTTTTCATTGATGTTCCCAACCATAGATAATTGTTAACATAACTTCAACATGAAATATTCTAATATAGTTTTCATCCACATAAGATGAGTTGTGGCTTGAGTGGGTGAATCGTACTCAAATTCATCCATACTAAGAGTTACTAAATTCCATTTTGTTGAATGGAAACTAACACAGTTATTTCCTAAAATGAATAATCTACTAGATGTGGATCTTCTATAATAAACATTTACTACCCAAATATCATTTGAATAGCCAAAAAAATCAACACTATCCAAGTTTCCATTCCTGATTCCAAATTTTTTTCAGCATTTGATGTTTCTAATAATTTGTTTCTAGTTAGTATATGTGATTAATTGGGTTCACTTTTTAATCTATCGCATAAGGTAACAACATAAACCATTTAGTGTCTTGAGGAAATGAAATACAATAAACATCCAATCATCTTTTGGAATTCCTTCTGATAAACTTTTATTATATCTTTATCTTTGAAAAAAATTGTTCCCATTGTAATGGTTATAGAAACGTGTTTTGTATTTTTCTTGTTGAATCTCTTAAGAATTTTCTTATCATACTTTTCTTGAGAATATAAAATGTGTTTCTCTTTTTGTAGTATTTTTAACCAATGAAAGTATTTAATTTCCCCAATATGTGTTTTTAAAATACCATTTCATTTATTCAGTAACCCTGTCATGATTTCTTTCATTATTCCAAAAAAAGATAACGTCATCAACAAAAACAATCACAACAAAGGAATTCTATTGACTTTCACTGATTTAGATATTTCATTGCAATATTCCTTTATTGAAATTCATCTTTCATATGTATGTATCCAATTTGGAATACCATGCCCTTAGTGATTATTTCAGTCTATACAAATCCATTTTTAGTATGTACACAAAAAATTCATCTTTCCCAATAATAAATCGATAAGGTTGGGCAATATGAACATCTTATTTAAGTTCACCATTCAAGAATATAGATTTAACATCATTTTGAATGACCATTTAGCCATGTTGTAATGCATTAGAAAGAATGATTCATATTTTCTGAAGAATTTAGAATGGATAAAATCTTTCATAAAATTCAATACATCCTATTTTGGAATACCCTTTCCAAACCAATATTCCTTGATTTCTTAGCACTTAACATTATTCATTATGCTTTTTATGGAAGACCCACTTCGTCTTAATAAGGATTTTGTTTTCTAGATGGTGTACAAGTTCCCAAGTATCATTATTTTCAATTCCACCAACACTTTATTCATAGACTAAACACATTCTAGATATTCAAAATCATTGTTTACATAATTTACCTATACTTTTGAATTCAAAAAAGTATGTTTAAAAACATTTTTTTATTATTCTTGTTTTCACCTTTTCATCTTGATCTAAAATCATATTCTGAGCAGCCACTTTCTTCCTCATCCAATGAAAAGATTTATAAATATCTTCCCCATCACTGTAAATAGATGAGTCTATTTCTTCTTCTTGAGTGGGAATAAAGTGGTCTAAATCCTTAGCTAAATGGTTCTTTCTTTTACTTCTCAACTTCCATTTCTTCCTGAGTATATTTTTCTCTTACAACTCCTTAAATTACTTTCAAATCCACAACATCAAATATTTTTTCGTTTTATTGATAGAGAATCTATATTATTTTCCTTTCATAGAATATCGAAGAATTATTCCATCTTCACCTTTATGCTCAAAATTTCCATAGTTTCCACCATTCTTTTTTTATAAAACATAGCCTACCAAAAACACTTAACTATTTCAAAATAGATGTTTATTAATAAAAAATTAATATGGAGTCACATATGATTATTTAATTTAGAAATAATGGTTCTGGATATAAATATAGTTACTCATGGCATGCCCCCAAAAGTAATGTGAAATATTATATTCAAGTAACATATTTTTTCCATATCTAAAAAACATGTATTATTTTTTTGAAACCCCATTTTGTTTTGGAGTGTATGGAGAAACTATACTCATGCCGAATTCTATGTTTCTCAAGATAACATTAACATTAATCACATATATACTCCACACTATCGTCAGTTCTCAAATTAGTCACAAAATATTCACATTACCTATCAACTTTACATTATAAACAATTAAACAATCTCAATGTACATGACTTATGTTTCATATGCATAACACAATTAATGAAACTGTAATCATCAATGAATGTAAGGAAGTACATATCTCTATTTTTTATTCTTTCCTTAGTGGAAAATAAATATCTAAATAAATCAGCTACATGGGTTGTTTTGAAGAAATCTCAACTTTCATATGCACAATATTTATAATATTTCCTTTCTAAAAAATTGCGGAACACCAATAACTTCTTATTTTTAAATTAAGAATGTATTAAACACTATATATTTTAGATAAATTTTTTGGTTTCATTAACACATGCATCCTATCTTTGTATTCCACAATTGATTCTCCTATACAATATTTATGAAACTAGAGTTTTGTATTTCACCGATCTGAGTCAAATTTCAATTTATATGTTGGCCACTTGTAAAAATCATACTATATTTTTAATTTCTCATTAAAAAACCACATTTTTTGAAGATAACACAGCTCGCCCCATCAAAAAATTGTAAAATAATTAAAATATTATATTTATATCCATCAACATACAATGAATCCTTGGATTTCAACTTTTATTTTCCAATTATGGATGGACTAACGCTTTTGATTCCATAGATTCATTATTTCTATATGTCAATATACCTTCTTTAAAATATTTCACATTCTTAAAGATTTTAAAATCATCAATCATATGAGAAGAATAAAAACAATAAATAATCTATGGTCATTCCCATTTTTAGCTCTTAATGATATTTTAACAACTAGAGGTTTTCCATCTTTTTTTCATTCATCACCATTAGCTTTTGGGAGGTGTTAAAAATATTTTTTTTTGATTTTAACAAAACAAGAAATCCGTTTTCAAGATTCCTAGAATTTTCATAGCTTTTAGTAATATTTTCCATGTGTTGGAACCTATTTTTAATATTTACATCAACATTTTCATATTTATTCAAAATAATCTTCTCTACATCTTCTTTCGAGGGAATTGTATCCCCCATAAACCATTCCTTTCATAACTTGTGGAATAATTGTAATGTCTTCGATTAATCCAAAAAATATTTTCCATATTCTTGAATCCACAACAATTCCAGCAATATACATTAAATGAGTATTTTCCTTTGAAGATTCCATATTGACAGGAATTATGAGTATGTTTTTCTTCCACCTTATTCTATTTCTTTTCGAAGCCACCATCCTTTTTATTAACAACCAATGTAATATTTTTATTTTATGTATTATCATAACTAGAGGTATTTTAATCTTTTCAAGATTCAAATTGTTTCAAAAATATACTCTATGAGTACATTTAGACATACAATTTCCCAATTTTTTTGTTCTTGGACATATTCATAACATTCATATAATTCTTCTTTTCATAAATAATTCAGAAATTCATTTTACCCTTTAAAGGTAAATTTTTTGGATCCTTATCTATTTTCTCATTTTGAGAACATTCACCAACATTGGAGACTGAGTTTTTGAAAATTCTATTTCTTTTTTCATCTTTTTAATGATTTTGTTGGAAAAGTTCTAAATATAATTCTTTTTCTCTTCAACATAAACTCTAGAATCTCATTTTGATTATTATATCCCCTAATATATTTCACTAAGTCATCAATATCATTCACCAACAATACATTCTCACTAGAAAAACACACTTGATTATTGGTCAAGGAAAATTCATCTTCTAACTTTTTTTTCTTTTCAAGACTTAAAATATTTCTCAGACATTCTTTCTACTCTTAATTAATAATTTTTTCACATTGATCATCGTTTTCTTATTTAAAAATACTATTTATATATTTTTCATCATTGATGTTCTCAAAAAAATTATCAACATTTCCATAAAAAAACATTCGATTTGGATTTAGAATCCATATTTTCTTCTTATTCATCTTTAGAAAAGAAACTTATCCTATTAGATTTAACTAATTTTCATTCGTTTCCAATGGAATTAAATTTTATTTTATATCCATGTTTCTTCTGTAATCTTATTAGATTTGTTTATTCTTTATCACTATCATCTTCTTTCTTTCTATAAGGAAAATTATCCACAAATTGACCAACGCCTCCACACTCAAAACATTTCGAGAGAAGTTTCCTTTTTTTATTTCCATTTATATCTTTTAATCTTTTTAAAAAACAATGATAATATATCAAAATTTTTTAACATACCTTATTTTTCGAATTACATTCACCTGCTTCATCTTTAATAATAATCTTCTATTCCTTTTCTTTATTTTCATCCTTTAAAAACATTTATCTATCAACCTTTATTTTGAGTTTCTATGCCTTCCCCCTATTCATTTCATAAGTAAAGAGTGTTTTATTAAAACCATCAAGAGATAATGTTTTAGGATATATCTATTCCTATAATGAAACTATAGAAACCAAATTGTCAATAAGGATTCTTAATATAATTTCAAAAACTATAGAATCATCTCAAGGAACTTATGATGAAAAAACCACCTGAGTCTTTTCATGCGGAAGTATTCTAGAAATTTTGAGGACTAAATTATTGGAAGGAGGGGAGAATGTAACACCCCAAGCTTCAATGGTACGCTTCTCTTTGAATATTGCAATAGCGTGTGTTGTACGCAACATTGAGTTCTAACACACACCACAACCGATCAAACTAGCCATTATAAATAGTAATACCTACTTTTTGAAATTTTATTAATTTTATATCTCAAAATTGACTTCATTTTTGGATTTGGAGTATCGAATTTAGCCTAAGGTGAAATTTTGGTACTTTTCGGATAACTTTAATATTTTGATGAATAGGGAAAATTACTAAATTTTAATTAAAAACAAAATTTTTAATCAAAAAAATTAATAGTGATAAATTCTGAATTTGAGTGGTTTTAAAGTATATTTATAATATATTTTTACCATTTAATATAATTTTGGTCATTGAACATATTTTTCACAATTAAACTGAACATAAACAAGTATCAATCTTTTGATAGTTATTATATCTTAAAAACATGCTTTTTGTTTTGACAGCGGGAATTAATTTTAAATTAATTTCCGCCTCTTATTTGTTGTGAATTTGGAAAAATGGATTCCATATTTGGAATCAGGATGTTCAAATTGTGTAAATAGGTAACTTTTATTTTTTGACATTTTGAATAATTATTTTGGTAAATATTTTATTTACCTTGGTTAAAGGGTAAATCCGGTAAATAAAAGTTAAAAAAATAATATTATAATAATAACAAATTTTCCTAAAACGTGTCCTAAACTTATTGGTTGATACATGTTAGTCCATGGGCATCTTTGGGTTTATTTTCGGACCCCATGGTGCCACTTGTAAGTGATAGCGACACTTTATTTTAATTAAGTGAAAATGAATACAAAAATGACACAAGCATATATCTTTTAGAAAAACAATTTTTACATATGGTTATATATGTTGTATTTTAGACTATAAATATTCATTAGAAATATAAAAAGATTTACTACATAATGGTATTTTATTTATAATTTTTAGACTTTAAATAATGTAATTGATTTATGACACAATGATGATGCAATAATTACCATAATAGTAAATAATTAAAATGATTGATATTGTAGATACCCAAATAAATATAATTTGATACTTTTTATGAATTAAACTAACTTTCTAGGTTAATATGACATGTTAGGAATTATTTAATTAACTTTTTTCGAATTAATCATTCTGTTATGATTTTTACAAAAATCACTTATTGAATATTGTCAAAATTGACATAAAAGTGTTTTTAAAACAAAAAGTATATTATTAATTGATATTAAATTATTAAAAATCTATGGTTCAGCCAAGAGACTTATATCATAATAGGTGTATCATTAATGGACCACTTGGGGATCGATTGGATGTATATAGTAATTTTATTAATCATAAAATATAAAAATACAAAGAGATATTGTAAAAGTGAAACTAATTAACTAAGAGTTAATACATAAAGATAAGGTTAATATAGTAACCCAAACCTCTCTAAATTCTATTGGTTGAGTGGTTTTAGACCCATATCAACCTTAAATTATAAATAATATACTTTTTATCCATTAGAAACACAATATGAATTTATTATAAAATAATATTTCTAGCTTTTCCAAAGGTTCCCCTCAACCCTCTTATAAAAGGGCACTCACCCTTCTCATTAATTCATACCATAAAAGCCTTTTGGCTCGGCCAAAATCTGCCCAAATACTCTTTCAAATTACCTCAATTCATTATAGTGGCCTTACTTTAGTCAGAAATCCAACCTATGAGTCCTTTTGATCAAATCAAAAGGAAGAACCCGAAGAAGAGGTAATGATTTCACCACCCTTTTCCATGTTCCGTTCTTCATCCACTTCTTCATCCTTTGTTATTACCATTATAAAATAATAACTCCAGTATCTTATATATACTGTGATGTTATTATAAATATGGTACAACCATATTCAGTATTCTATCTATCCTTTGAATAACATGTCACCATACATGCGTACGTACGGCTTACTGTCTCCACGTCGTGGTGTAATTGTTATTCAATAAATTATTTTTTGGATGGGTATAATAATGATTTATAATTCATGTAAATAATAAATATAACATGATAATAATTCTATATATATGATATACCATCCAATTATATATTATTTTAATATCAAAAGAATGATATTGTCGCTCGTGCGTACGAACGGTCTACCGTCTCCACGAACGCGATGAGATTCATTCTCCATCGTATCCATTCAAGTATAATTATCATTTGATGATTTAAAAATAATGTTTAAGGACTTCATATAATTTTGGATATGAATAAGATACAACTAATCCATTACAAACATGGCTTACATAACAAAACATATAAAAGAAAACGAGTAAGTTAACACCCAAAACAACGATAATACTACGATATTATTAACAAATCAATGTTAAAAGATCATATATGATATCATATTAATGTATATGATTCTTGTATAATTTAATAAAAATTATTTCACCATTATACAAGAGTTTAACCTACCCCCAACCATTGAAAAGCACAATGTAAGGGTTATTTCACAATCTCTTCATTATCCGAGGTTGTTTATACGTAATAATCTACTGAGATCTCTTTATCATCCACATCCCTATTTCTTAAAAATGTATATCAAAACGTTTTTAATATTTTAAATGAATATGGGTTAAATTCATTTATACCCATGTTTTACATTTTATAAGTTTTTTATAAAGGAATATTTCCGTCATTTTCCAAACAAGGTGCTTTTTAACCTTTTTGACAAAATTAAGGTAAGAATGTTTTTTAACTTATACGGCATGTACGGCTATTTTATGCCGTTATAAAATTGTCGAAGCTTCCCTTACAATCTTATAAGAATATTTTCAATGATAATGTTTTATTTTATAAATATATGACTCTTAAATGATTTCAAAATAGAAAGTGATGTTTCTTTAAAAACAGTTTTGATTTCTTCTATGTCAACATCCTTTGATGGATTTTACACTTATTTGAAGTTGATTTATTATAATACAATACTTATATATTGTATTGAAGGTTTTGTGATATGTTTGACTATGGATGTGTTATTTTTATACCATTCATAGTTTATGGATGAAGTATTTACATTTCGTATGCTAGTTTTAATAAAAATGTTTATGTTATGTTTAAACCATTTCATATGGGATTGCATTGGACTTAATATGTGACAGGTGGAGCCTGCTATTGCTCCTCGATACATTGGTAGGTCTCATGAGACAAACTAGTGTCTTGGCACAAGGCCTTGGAAAAATCTTATTTGTAGTCTTGGAATGAGGCCTTGGCTATTGTGGTTATGATAGTCTGGCATTATGCATTCCATCAATATGATAGTGGTTATTGGTATTTCATGTGATTATTCGATTATTAGAATATCCATGTGAATAAGTATATGGAATTAATTTATTTTATTTTTAACATAATATGTTGAAGTTCAAGTTTTAAAAGTTTTTGTTTTACTTATACATTGCCTTAAATGTTTATTCTTATTTATGAAAGTTTCCGCTATATTGTTATCCTTACTGGGTATTTGATCTCACCCCTTTTCTATGTTTTATTTTTTCCAGGATGTGAAGAAGTAAATTATGAATGACCTGCAGGGATATTATGAGGGGAAAATAGTGTGGACTATGGAGACAATATTTTTTTGTAGTAGTTTTTCACTTTATGATGTAATGTAAAACGTTATGAATATATCTATTGTTTCCGAGGCTACTAAACCAATCGATCTTTCGAGATTTAATCTTTCTTGTGATCATGCTAATGTTATGTAATAATGCACCGACTCTGGGTAACTGAGGATGGGGAATTACATATAAAACAAGATATATTGGATTCATGGATATGGAAATACATATGATGTGTATTAAATTAGTAATTAAATAATCCAACGTAATAAAATTTGAAATTTATATAACACTAAAACAATAATAAATAAAAAGAAATTGTACAGTGGAAGCTTGGGGTCAATCCCATTTAGATCACGAAACATAGAAGAAAATTATCAATGAAATGTTAGGTCACCAAAATTTTATTTAGTTTTTTGAACTTGTTTAATAATGATAAATAAATACATGAATTTAATTGAAAAATTAGTTTGAAGAGAGATAAATCAATATCCACAGGTGGTTTCTATAAAAATAATTTACAACCACACTTAGAAAACAATTAAATCTACTAGCTATATAATCAATATTTTTTCAGTAGTATAAAAGCTCAATCACTAACAATATACCATATCCTCCCAATCCATTATTTCATGATGAATTATAATAACCATAATGAATTAGGATCTTATTGTAATTGAATAATAATAATCCCATTCAGTTTTCATGAATTAATTACCACAATTTCGTTAGGTTACTTAATATATTAAATATAATTGATCCATGATTAAAATTAAATATATGGTTAAGATTAATCACAACCCAATACCAAATGAATAAAATCATCAAATATGTGAAGAATGAAATTAAAAAATTTGGTACACATCTATTTCGAATGATTCTACACTACCCTACATGTTTTTTATATCGTAATCAAATTATTTTCATGGAATAAAAAAATAATATCCATAACAAAGATAATAGAATAAGGATATTGAAGAAACAATAGTTTAATTTTAACTATTAATTATTCGACATTATAATAGAATAGAAAATAATAAAACATGGATGAAAAAAATAAAAACATAAATGATCCTAATGTCAGAAGACTAGTAGTAGATCTCCCCTGGTTATCTAATGAATCCCAACCTAATTGTTAAAATCTTCATTAATTAGATATCCGAAGTGTACTTATATTAATAGGTTTAAAATTTTGTTACTTACATTGATATTTAAAAATAATAGAAATTTTAATTTTCTTTTCCTGTAATTTTTATGATATAAATTCATGATTTGTGTCATGAATTTTTAATCTATGTCACTGTAAATATACATACACTAAAATATTATGATTTAAAACCTGGTTTTATGAGATAAAAAATGAACCACTTATTCTGAAAATATTATCCTTTATGTAGTCACATCATAATATATTTTTTTACAATGTAAACTATGCATTGTGATGAAACAGTGAATAATATAGTATATCCTTAACTCACACAATTTATGAGATAAATTTTTTTAATTATATAAAATATTCCTTTTAAAAGTATTATAATTCGATAACATCAAAATTATCTTCATATACATTCCATCTTAATTATCTGTTACAACATCAAATGTCCTTTGTCACACCATTCCTCTTCACGATGCGAAGTGATATGCCATATTAATCAAAAACATATCTCGATTTCTTCCAATATTTGTCAAATTATTATTTTTAAATAAAATAAACAAATCAAAATCAAGATATAGTACATGATTAAATTATTAACCATTCAATGAATATATATATAAAACATAGGAAAATAAAGATACATTTTTGAGATGTCACCATACATAGACATTGAGTTTTGATTCCAATTTTTTAGTTAGAATCTATCACTAAATTATGGGAAACTATTATTTAGCTAATAATAATCCATAATAATAATCCATAAATATAAAATTACAATAATGGTAAAATTTCATAAATATAATATGGTGTTTTCAAAAATTTTATGTCAGTTATGTTCTCTTAAAATACATATCCCAATGTTTTTATAAAAAAAAATTATAACAACTGTAGAAACCCGATTCTAGTAACCTATAGGCTTTGTTTAAATTATTACATTAGTACATGATATAAGGCATATCACAAAATTTGATCAATTATATTAGTCATCTTGTAGAAAAATGCATACATGATTCAAATATTACATTACAAATTTAAAAATAATAAAATATAATAAATATTCTCTAATCTATGATATTATTCATAATATACTTCTTAATATTTTTATAATAGAATTAAATAAAGTTTGGAATCCGATTCTTAGTTATTTTTACAAATAGTCGATGGAATCATGATTAAATAAATAATTATCAATATGAAAAGGTGAATTACTAAAAAATAGATTTCACTTAATAAATGACATGATAAAGAAATTAATCCTAGGTAAATATCAATGTAGTGATCTCATTGAAAAATTATAAAATAAATATAAAAAATGTAAATTCAAGATATTTTATGTCACTTAATAATAAATCATGACTTTATTTCCATGAATGCTTTTTTCTATGAAATTTTAATTTTTTTGGTATACATTCACTAGAAACCCATTTAATAAGTCTCGATAACTATTTTTCTTCATAAAACCTAGAGATACATTAAGGGGATATATAATTTCAATACCTAACTATTAATAAATTTTCAATTTATTATTTATATATCAAATGTTAAATTTAGTTCATAAACAATATAATTTACTGTTAATAATTTTTATTTATTAAATAATACATAATATTAATATTTACCCAGTAAATCAAATAATATTCATTTTAAACAATCATATATAGAAATGGTATATAGTTAAGGGAAAAAATATTCATGAAAAAATAATATTGATAGTAAAAAATTATCACAATAAAGTTAACATTTAAAGAGAAATTTAATGAAATAATATTAATAAGTGGAAAGTGATAGCAATCAATTCATCAAAGGTATCTATTTTTTAATAAGATCACATTTGTTAGATAAATAAATAAAATAGATGTGTGGAATTAAATTATTCTTTAATTGAATAATTTTCTTTATAAATACATTTAAATCTTGTAAAATCATATAAATATCACAAACAAAAAATGGTAACGGGAAAATCTCTAAACTCTATAAAAGTTATTAAAAGAAATATTCCTTTTGATATTTTTAATGAAATTTAATGGGTATCCTTAAAGATGATAGTACAAATATTCCATTAAAAACCATATAAAATGTAAATAACAACATAAAATGTCTTTAAGAGATCATTTTAGTGAATAACTTGTAAATTTTGAAGAAAATATTAGAAAATATGGACACTGAAGTAAAAAAACACTCAATCAAAAGAGAAATAAGTCTCTGTTTTATTTTTAACATTTAATTTATTGATTATTGTTTCAACTTGATTAAACTTAATAAAATAATAAATAAAATCCATAAATATTATTTGGATAATAAAATATATAGTGTTTATGAAGTATATCATATAAGTTTCCTTCAATTAAAATCCGTTCCATCCATAAAATTGATGTTTTTATATAAATTATTACCTAATTAGTAACAAACAGATTGTGACCCCTTGAAAGGGTAAATTGGAATTAAATAATTACTATTCATGGATAAATATATATTCATGTTAAATACATCAACATTTTTGCATATAAACTACATAGAAATAAATGTTTTTAAAATATCAAATATGTCTCAATGATGTAGAAGTTGAGATGAAATCCCATATCTGAAGATTGAAATTCCTTATATGTTCTTTTAAAATGATATATTATTAATTTATATTTAATATAATTCTATTAAAAATCATTATAATATAATATATAATCCACTTATAGTATTCTAATTGTCTTTTATTAATAATTCTTTAACAAAATCATTATTTTCGGGTGTTAAATGTTTTATTTTATATGTATGTTTTTATTAGTGGTTTCAGTTATTACATCCTTATCATGATCCCAATATCTATAAATAGTTAATAAAGATAAAAATATCACATATAATAATTATATATATGTACATTTAAAAATCCATGAATGGTGCAATAAAAAATGGAACACATCGCTTCGTAGAGATGACAGTCTACACTAACGCATGAGTGTCGTTATCATTTTTTAATGTGTATAAGAATAAAAATTTAAATGATATTAAATATTTAAGTGAAAATAATTTTCTCCTAAATATCATATATATTAATTTGTTCCACATTTATTACTATCCATGTATAATAGTTATAAAAAATGAATACCATCACAATATAGAGAATATAAGTTATATATATTCATGTGTGATGTTTTAATTTTCTATGATATGGAAAAGATGTGGAAAATGGTTTTATTATAATTATAATGAAATTTCAATATATTTATGATACATTAATAATAATTTAGTAATGTTACAATAAATTTATACGATGTATAAAACGAAATAAAATTTAATGTACTCGGTTAAGAGTTGGACAACTTCTTTCTGAAACATAATTTGGCATATATATTAATCCTTGAAATGATGTTATTTTGTAAATACAATATTTTTTGGATGTGTGGAAAGAATCTTGGAAGGAATTATTCTATATATTTTTTGATATATAAGAAAAATTATGTGTAGATAAGAGACAATGGGTGGTATCAATTTATAATATAGGGAAAGGATACATGTGAAATATTATGAAATATTAAATAATTAAAGAAATATAAAAATGAAAAGTGGTTCTCAAGAAAACTAAAATTTAAGACAATGCATTTTTTGGTCTAAATAAAATCATCAAAACACATTTGAGAATGTTTCTTTATCATTATAATTCATATAGCCTAGTCTAACAACATGAAACTCATTTTAACCTTAACCATGGAAACATAAATTTTTAAAATGATAACATTAATATATGAACTATAATGAATGTGGACATATAAATATTTTTAAATGATATAGAAATAGTTAAACTATTTTATTATATTTATTTTATATATGTGGAAAAATTACATATAGTATCAAAATGTAAATCAGATGAAATCATTTTTAGGAAATAACTATTTTATGAAAAAAATAATTTTACCTTAAAATCAAGTAAATAGTTAATTTCCATTAATGTTTTTAATAAAATAATAAAAAAAGGAATTATTATATAATTATGACAACATAAGAAACACAATTTAATCTTCCAGCTATTCTAGTAATTGTAAAGACCCAGTAGAAGTTACTATTATGAATGAAATATAATTTATCTTCAAAAAAGTCAATCATCTGTTGTCGTATAAAAAATAATTTTTAAAATATATTCTTAACACTTTAGAGATTTATTTGGTAAAAACACGCCCATAATATATTATAATGATAGGTTTTATATACATTTTATGGTTTTACTCCATGGTTTCAAAAAATATTACCTCTTTTTATAAGGTGACTAATATTTTAATATCGTATCTTTTTATAAAGAAAGAACTAAGTTAAAATTATTGTGTTATATTTATTATCATGATACTAAATATTGAAACAACTTTATAATATAACATTTTCAAAATTTCTATAATTAAATTTAAAATGTATATAATAAATTAAAAGAAATGTGGTTTTTTGAGAAAATACCTTCTTTCATATTAAAGGTTTTTATATCAAAAGTAGGCATAATATTACCTCAAGTGAACTAAGTTTGATTATTAATTACATATATGTACTAATTTTACCATTAAATTACTTTAATATAAAATATAACCTTCTGAATTCTCAAATAAAAAAGATATTTTTTAATGAAAATGATTATTTTTTTACTATTTATTTGGAAATAAAACTTTTCATAAAAGCACAAAAAATACATTATAATATAATTTTTCATATGATGGTTAAAAAATGGTTTAATTTTTTCAGATAAATGTTTTCAAATTTATTAAAATTAATTATAATATTTTTCCTCCAAAAAAAATAATAAAAACAATTTTTGAGGAAAATGTATAGACTGAGCACCAAATGAAAATACTGAAAATAAAGTAATTATTTACTATCCATTAATCAAATAATTTTCATTAAATAAAACCATTATAATAATTATTTCATGACATGGTTATTACTATTCATACTACTAATTTCAATAGTTATGTTATTATAAATGATAATTGTTCATTTAGACTCGGGCTTCAGTATACCAGAGGAAGTAAAAATATTAAATTTATTTGGTGGGAAATATATTATAAAATAATTGGGTGTTATGAATAATTTATTAAATAATTTTTTATAGTGATGTTTCTCTAGTGTAGAGTAGCAGGGTGGAATCCTTGTTAATATTAAGGTAAACATGTTTGGTATTATATTCATTTTAATGTGATTGAATTATTATAAAACATCTAAGTAGTTGTTTTATTTTACAGTAATTTTATTCCACTACAAATCATGTTTCATATGTATGTGATTTTTGGTTGGGTTGGGTTATTTCACTATTCCCCCTAGTTAGTGTTATATATTATAAGGTTTTTATTGTGGTTTTTGCTGTACGGAATGACCCCATTGTTCATTTAATATTATGATTTGGATTGGGCTTAGGATTTTCTATTTGAATAAGGATATGATGTTTGAAATGTTATTATCTTGGTTTGGTGATGATTTTATGGTATTGGAAATTGGATGTATTAGAACCTAGTGGTAAGCCTCTAAATATGTCTAATCAATATTCTCAATGTTAAACATGTGTTTTAGGGGATGTCAAAGAATGTGAAGTTTTTACTGACTCTAAAATAGTTTGTATGGTTTAGTTTTCCCTAATTTAATTTATGCGGTAATATTTAATTAAAATATACTTTACTTACTTATATCTAACAATACCATGATAGGTATTTCATGGGTTATGTTTAACTCTATGCAATTATTTTTGTTTTTTATTGGAAAATGAATTTTATACTCTAATTAGAAATTTTTCATTTACCTGATTATGTATTTTTTATAATGAAAACGCTTTTTTTTTTAAATTGACTATTTTCATTTTGTGATATGTTGTGGAAAATTATTTTTAATAAGTATAAGAACATGAACTTAAAAATTGTATTATTTTTATAGTTATAAAAACTGAGATATGGTCCCATTTATAATAATTTATATATTTCATGATTTCATGAAAATATTTCTTAATTTTTGGTATCATGTATTGTTTATTAGTTAATATATTCTATAAAATATGAAATGAATTGGATTATTTAATTTCCAACAAAGGACTGCATAATAGGGAATCTACAAAATATTTTGTGTAGGAATAATCAATTAGTTTTTTTTAATTCATTGGATAGATATATATTATTCTACTAATTATCATTAAATTTATATAAATATTCCCATCAAGGTGTACAAATTTTTTTTCCAAAAGAAAATTAATTATTTTTATCAAACTAGATCGTTAATAATGGTTTTTGAAATTTTTTCTCCATTAAGGTTTAGAAATTTAATTTCATATAAAAGTACTTAATTTGAAATAACATTATATTAATAAATTAAATTTAAATAATGTTATTAATTTTCACTTTCATTAATCTATTTTCATTAAGTTGTACAGTTAGATCTTGGTTTTATAAAAGGATTGAAATTTTTACATTTATGAATAGTTTTTGATCATTGAGCTTGTAAATTTTTTAAATGTATCACTGTATTATGGGAGTGAATTTTTTTTTCAATAGTTTGTTTCATTTCATATAATTAAATAGAACTGAAGTTTCCTTATACTTTCTTGGTTAATTTAAACATCCAAAATTTTGGTGGAAGAACATTTTTTTAAATTTTTTTTACCCCGTTTCCTTTTATAAGAAAATAGGATTATTGAATATTAAATTTTTTATAGATGTCTTAAAACACTAGTGAAGTTATATTTTTTTTTGGAAATCATATAAAATTATTTGAGTGACTTATGTGTGAGGAGTTACATTTTTATTGATGTAGTTTTTAGATATGTGTTTTTTATTTTGAGTTAATTCCATTAGTATATTTGGGATTATGACGAAAAAATTATTATTGGTAAGCTTTTGAAACACATAGAAAAATTAAATTAAAACCATATATAATTTTACAATTCATTTATGTATAAAATTTCATCATAAAAGATTTTGAATGTGTGGCACATCACAATTAGTATTGGTTCTACGAAATTCTTAAAATTACACAAAATAGACTCAAAACGATTTTATAAAATGTATTGTTTGATAATGTATTACTTTGGTGGAAATTGTTTTTTTCAATTTATGTGGTTTATATAACTGAAAATTATTAATTTTGTTTAGTGTTATTAAATATCTTAGAAGAAATTATTTTGATATTTAATAGATTATACCATGATATTCTATAATTTCTGCTTCGTTGGATATTTGTAGATGATATGTAATCCTGGGGTGGAGAAGGTATTCTCATTTGATTATATGTGGATATTATGTTTTTATCAATCCATCTGATGTTGATTAGTTATGGAAAAAATCTATATCATAATTTTGGGTACTCAATGGGATATGGAGGCATTGTTTGGTATATAATGTCTAGTGATGAACCATATATTGATTATGGATAATACTGAAAATATTTTTCTTATTAGTTATAGATATTTACTTTTTTATTCTATTTCTATTCATGGGAGGGTATAAAAATTTTCTAGTTATTCTCATAATTTTTTATAAGAGAAACTATAACAGTTTTAAGTTATTTTGTTTTGGTTTTCCCTATATTATAATGATGCTTTGGTATTGGTTAATAGCTTTTATTGTGTTTTCCTAATATGGTTATGGACCATGGAAACATGATTCCTTCAATATAAATTAAAATTGGTTATGGGAATGTAGTTCATGTTTTTAAAATATATTGAAAAAAATTTGATGTTTTATATAAGGCCGACAATTATATTTGTCGGATCAGTATTATAGTATATCATTGGTAATAGTATATCCTATTAGAATACTTTAGTTTTGGTATCACGTATAATTGGTGTTAATAGGATTATTTTTTTTAAATTCATTGTGAATTATATAATAATAATTGTATTTAGAGAGATCTAGAAATTTCCACTAGAGATATATAATTTTTCATTGATATTGTATAAAATAAATCAATTTATGATTATAGCCAATAGTCATGGATTGTATTGATTTATTATTATAACTATATTTTTTTCCAAGTTTTGTGGTTCTAAATTCGAAAGCAAGGTGGTCACAGAGACATATTATAAATTCGATAAATTTTGATCAAACATAATGGATCGATGGATGAGATAATCTCTGCCATGGGGGGATTAGTGCCTACTTTATGAAATATTATACATTCAATACATTTTTGTGATTTCTACTATGTAATTATAAAAATTCTGTTGGTTACGCTCATGAAATGTGGATAATTAATTGTGGTTGTGAATGAATGAGAAAATATTGGTATGTTTTTAGGTTTATTATCTCCTCCCTCTTCGGGTGAAGGGAGAATATTTTATTTTAGATCATCCTTTTCATAAAATCTATAATTCAATTTTATCTATTTATATTATTGGTGATATAGTATTGAGATATGGACAATTAAATATGATTCCTACGTATCCTTATGATGTGAATTAGAACTTGTGTAGTTTGATGCCATTTAATTGGATGAATCATACCATTTATAGTCATGTGGAGATGTCCAATTACAAGATATTTAATGTAATTTAGAATGAAATTTAATGTTCAATAGTTCCTTGTGATGGTTGGTGCGAGATATATATATGATAATCCCTTTCTGGATGACCTATGAGGGGATATATACCAGTGAGGATACGGTGGTTATAGATAATTATAACAAAAACAATTATTTTTAAATATTATTTCATTATGAATATAACCTAAATATATATATATATACATATGATGATACCTTGACATAATTTGACCCTCGAGGTGGAGGAAAAATATTTTAGTGGATATAGGTCATTGGAGGGAAATAACTTTGTTGATAATATCTGACTTGTTTGGTCACCCATGACACAATGGATATAAATATAATTGGTTCAGTCATTGAGGAAGAATCATAAGTTTCTATAATAGAGATATAAATAAATTCCCACAATGTTTAAGTGGAATAGTTTATGTTCATTTTTTGATGTGTTTAATGTCTTATAATGTGTAATTATCTGCTATAGAGTTGGGGGTGCTAAAAATTGAGTAGGGATTATTCATATGTGGTTTCACATATATTTTACCATTAAAATAAAAGCAGTGATGGTATTTTTAATGATGAAATGAAACCATTTTAGAATGAGAATATATGATAAATGAATAAAACTAAAAGATTCCCCATGGTAAATGTTTTTTTTTTCGGTTTTTTCTAAGTAAGGGGCCATATTAGTAAAATTTTCCCATTATTATAATGGGATGATCTATTCTGATCTATATGAACAGATGAGTCATGATTGATGTGGGAAATAAAATATATTTGAAGGCCAATCATATTATATGAGGGTTAAAAATTATATTTGATGGAACTTATACATTGATGATGTCTAAGTCCATTTATATCTTCTATACTATTAAATGATTCATGGATGATCAAATCCTTAATTGGAATACGACTTGTACCTTTTAAATGTGGGTAATCACATTGAAAAATACTGAAGTTCACTGAATGGTTGGTAACTATTTTATTTTTTGAATGGTCTATTGGGACATACAGTTAAGAGGAATCCCATATTGAAAATTTTCTATATTTCACATAATCAATATGTCTATATTGAATATACAACAAATAGAGGACTAGTAGACATGGCATAAGATATGAATGATTGGAGGGAGATGGAATCCTATAAGAAATATTAGGTCATACTCATAATGGTATTTGATATTCGATCTAGCTTAACGATTATAGAAGAAATACATTATCATTCTACGAGGTACTGCTGTAGAATCCTCATGATAGTGAACCAAAAAATAAATTGAATCGAACGCTATAATCCCCCTGATGGAATTTCCTATATGATAGTATAATTATCTCTCTTTATTTTCTAAGGGGAATATATCATATAAGGGATACCTGAAAGTGAAAATTCAATGAAAATTCCTATTAGGTGGATTAGGATTGGGTTTTAGTTGGGATTTTTAGGGTTATTTATCTTAAAAATAGGAGGAATATATAAATATTTTAGGTTGAAGTGCCATAATAAGATTATATGTGAAAAACATTTAACATACTTATCTCAATTCAAAAAACAATAATGTATAGGAGCATCAGTGTGGGAGAAAACATGTTATTTTAGGTAAATTAAATTTTTAAGAGGATAAGTCGTGAAAATTACGTTGACCATATATGTATAATATGGTGGTAGCCTAGTATTTCTAGGATATGTGAGAAGGGAGGACATTATATGTAAATAATATAAGGATATAACAATTATTTTATTATTAAACCATAGTGTGATATGTTTATCCTCCAACATAAATTTATTCTAATATCATGTGATTGAATTATATACATATAAAGAAGATGTTTTGAAATGTTTTTAGGGCCTCTAACCATGAAGAATATTTTAATGTGTATTTATCATGTGAGAATTTTCAATCCATATGGTTATTATTTTGGGTCATTGATTTTCAATGTGGAATATGTTGAAATTTCTAAATATAGAAGCTATAATCATAGTTCTCCTTCTCCATATCCTCTCATTATCCTAGTCTCTTTATATTCTCCCCCAATTAATTGTTTTTTTTCAAAGAAATTATAAATTTGTAACCATTTTAATGAGGAATGGCCATCATAGGAAATGTAGATAACATGAAGGAAAAGTGACATTCGGTCGCGTTATGTATCCATCACTAAGACATGAATCATGGTGTATTATATGATTTATATCTCCTAACCTCTAAAGATCATAAGATTGTCCATTAAAGGAATCATGTAATGGTTTTGGTGTTTACCCACATAAGTGGAGGGGCTCATGGAGTCATATTATGGATTTATCAACGATTCACTTAACAAAGAGGGGCTCGGGGGGTTGTTGTGATTTCCCCAAAAAAACCTTTTCAAAGTTGAATATTTAATTGATCTATAACAATGGGAATAAATAAAAGTTATATTTTTAGATATATTTTCTCATTTTTATTTTTCTTTTGGATGACCCATGGAAAATAATACATCAAAAATTTCCCCCACCCATAAGAAATTAAGTTTAATCAGTAAGAAAATGATCCATCTACAAGGAATCTAAAACCCATATGAGTTTATTTTGGTCAAATAGTTTTCATCCCCTATAAATAATATGGTATAAGGGACTACATAATCACGTTTTATATTCGAATTTTTCATTAATCCTATGAATTTTGATATTTTTTATATGATCTTGTTGCAAAAGGGCTTCACATTGTTGAACCACATGTTAGAACTGCATAATAGAACCATGTAGCATAACAATGTAACATTGTAAGTAATAATACAAATTGTTTCCATATATATTATAAAATAGATAATATACCATTCATCTGATGATAATATGGAACTTGTAGATTTATTAATGACTAGGAAAACTGTGTGACGATCATATAGCTATTTATACATTAAATTTTTTCTTATTTTTTTCATTCAATTTATGATTAGAATTATATTATGAGTAGTAGAAATTAATGTGGGGGTATTATGAGAATGTGATCCAGATAAATGAAATGGTAAATTGAGTAATTTATAATCAATCCCATAAAATTAGGCTTTCACAAACATTCTTAATAACCATATGGGGAATGGTCTTCAATACTACCCATTATTGGAATGTATCTCATTCTATGGGTTTGAACTTCTAAAACATACCATGGTAATAAAAACATGTAGAATAAATTAATCACATATTTGGATAATCATTAATTGAGAGGTGATCCATTATAATGTATCACCACAGTTCCATTTTTTCATTGAAGAATAGTGCGTTGAAGGAAACATCATAAGGTTATACTCTATTAGATGTTGAAGATGAACAATGAACACCTGTGATCTGTACACATGTATAAAGGAAATTTATAATTAAATTGTTTGGAAGTAATCAATTTAGTTAATAAATGAATTGGGATATTAAACTATGAAGATATTATGCTATCAATTATGAATGTCTCAAATGAGTTCAAGAAATCAGTAAATAATGCGAGTAATTGAGGGAAGTTTCTTTATATTAAGATGCATGGATCGTGAAAATAGGTTCCAATTATAATGGTTTTCTATTAAACAATTTTAATATCTAGGGTAATTTAGAAATTAACCTTAGTCCAATTACATAGATAGTCTTAGGTGATTCCCTAGGATGTCGAAATGATTAAAAAAATATAATTTTAGTACATATGTATGATAAATTTTCCCACTCAATTAATTAATGGGGTAACTTTTAAATTACCACTAATATTTATTAGGAGATACATTATGTAGTGGTAGAAATCACTGGAAATTAAATTTAACCATGTATTGGTGTTCATTTAAAAATATAGTCAGAACAATCCATCCAAAAAAATCAGAAAAGGACACCATGTTAGAAGAGATATAAAGTTTTTTAGACTCAAAAATCTTCTGTAAATAATGGTGTATACTACTCAATCATATAAGGTGGTAATTTTAATATTTAGGTTTGTTTTATCTATTCTTAAGCTATGCCTCATGTTTACCAAACAAAATTCATAAAAATGATCAAAATTGTTTTCCCATCCATGTTAAATAGTCAATAAAGAGAGGTAAGAGTTTGTACCTCAAATATATTGATGAATATATCCACGAGATTGAAAATTATCTAGGTTTTCCCTATAATGAAAAATTAATACTTTCACCTTGGTTATATTTTCAAAGGTAGGGTCTGGTTTTGATTTTTTGGGCTTCCCATGGTATATTGGGGCAGATGAGAACTCAAATGGGTGGATATGAGTTTATTAATTTCCCAGTGTTTCCTGAAACATGATGTAGAAAATATCTCCATATTATCAATGGAGTTTAACCATATTATTTATGTTACATGAAAAAAAGAACAATATAACTAATAATTATCTGTATGTATTTACAACTTATGGGTTCTCATATTTTAGATTCATTGATAATTCTACTAGTATTCCAAATGAACATGTTGATCATCTACCCATTAAATAATCAATATTTGGAATCAAAATTAGGGAGGATGTTATATGTATTGGTTATTAACCATTTATCTTGGAAATAAAATACATCTTTTAAGGATATAAATTCTCCATACTGAAAGTGTCTAGGTAAAAAGAAAATAGATGATATCACATTAGTTTCTCTTAATGTTGATGAGAGAATATACATGTCACTACCCGTCCTAGAGTCGTTTGTGTCATGACTTCCCCATTATCACTTCTAATAGGCCGGGGGATGGTTACTAGTATCTAGTAGGTAATATGCCACAATTGGGAGCCATTTATTGTGACCCTAGCCTTTTTCACATATCATTACATGATTTGAAGCATAATAAAGTATCAAATTACTAGCCGATTATTGTAAATTTGATTATCTTTTAATAATAGGTACATGAAACATAAAAAATATGAATAAATAAATAATTTTATTATTTATTCATTATAAAGAGATCCTAACATCCATTGTGCTCATACATCTTCATAAAATTAGAAAAATATAGCATGAACATAGGGATGATAGAAATTCATAATAAGGGAATAAACATAAAAAAAGCTTTAGCCCATTAGTTAGAAGACATGATTTAATGAAATAAAAAAGCATGGAAGATATGGAATCATGACATATAAACATGGTATCGTATAAAAATTGATTCTTAGTATTTTGGAAGAAACAAAAAACATGACTTTACCATGATTCAAGGATTGTTTCGCATAGAGAATCAAGTCGCAAGGTTAACCACCAAGACCGTTGCACAAGGTAGCATATGTCAAGGCTAACCACCAAGACCATTGCATGTAACGTCTCACAAGACTAACCATTATCCATTTAGATGGAGAACTATCTAGGATCCCCTATAATAACATACTGAAGAATAATCTTTCAACATAAATAATCAAACACAATCAATCATACATAAACATAAGGGTACCCATGGAATGAAATGGGTATCATAATTATGTCACAAATCATAATGAATTGGTGTATCATACAAGTGTCAATGAATGAAATAAATTAAAACATACATGGAAATTCATATGGTAAATGAATCATATATTACGGTACATGATATTAAATTGATGTTACAACAAGAAAAAATCTTATTTATGAAATTTTTGCATTAAAACATTTTAGGGCGGTTTTAAGGAATATACTATAGGGAAATTTAAATAAAAAAGGAAATAATCATTTATATAAAAAAAGTGAACCAAGAAGATTATCATAAAAATATTACTAGTTTTGTCAAAATAAAATTGGATTAAAATAGATTACAGTGTGACCATGAAATTGAGTTATAATTCAGGATTACCCCTTAAACAGGTTTTCTTATCAGAATCTATTGAGGAGGGAAACACTTAAAACCCATGTATATAAAAAAAATAGAATGAAAAATGGATCTTTATACATTATTTTGAATCATGTACACAATATTTAGAATATTTACATATAAAATAACAGATAAATTCATTTTGGAAAAAAAGATAGAGCAAACCGAAGGAATAATGAATGTTTGGGTAGAATCTGTTACCTTAATTATGAAAATGTTCTTCACATGATCATATATTCCTGAATAACCAAATTAAATTAATTATTTAATATTTATATAACATATTTTTCATGAAATTGATTTAGTATAACTTTATTGAGTTTATTCAATTCCTTTTTTATCTATTAAGAAGTTAAATTTCATTATTTGGGAGCATTTGTTTACTTGGTTTTCTTGATTTGTTTTTTATATATATGTAAGGATAAACATATAATATGAGAATAGTTTTATAGAATTGATGTTTTATGTTATTAGTGAATATAAAAAAAAATTCATGGTTTAAAAATTCATTTGGTTATTTGGTGTGAAGATGAATAATTATATAAAACATTAATGATAACTGTTTTGGTTAATTGGCAGTTTTTAATCACATTAAAAACATTTTTCATTATAAATTAATATCATGTATAAAAAATATTCAAGAACGATAAATTAGAAATAATAAATATATTATTTTCTGGTTCAACCATCAAAATGGTTTCATGACCAAAATTGAATAAAATAATAGAAATTAAAAACATGTTTCCCTTAAATGTGATAAATTATCACATATCGGATGGTGTTTTCATTTATAGTAAAAAAATTAGAAAAACTAATATATGATGATGAATTATTCAACTATCATAAACAATTTCAACATATGTGGGGTACCGTAGTTATTCTAAAATTTGGATTAAAGGTGGTGAGGAAGGAAAAAGAATGAAAGGAACATTAATGAAAATAAAAGAAATGAAAAGTGGAATTTACATATTGAATGTATTTTCATTGAGAGCCTATTTAGGGGATAGGACATGGTCCTTTGAAAGGAAAAAACTATTATGTAAGTGGGATAGGAGATAAAGGAGATATTTGAGAATAATTTGGACAAGTAACAAAGATTGAGATGAGTGAAGAGAAGAGGTAAATAGGCGTGGTATTTATAGTGGAGGAGAGGAGAGGTTTCACATTGTTTTAATGATTAATTTAATATTTTTGATCAAATCTATAAATAGTATTTATTAATTTGAAAAAAATAGTAAATTGGGAATTTTAGTTTGAATCAATTGTCATTTACATCATCCATTACTCAAGCATGATACAAGAATTCAGGTTTCAGCATTTATCATAATTTATCATATTTACTATTCATAAAAGATTCAAGTATTTCATAAAAATATAAAAAATTTACTACAACCATTTTTTATTGTGTATAATAAAAAAATAATTTTTTTTAGGATATAATTGTAGAAATATGATAAATTTAATTTTTAATTAAAATCACAATTTACCTAAAGAATACAAATTTTAATATTTATTCTTCTTTTCTAACACTTTAAAAAATTATATAAGGTGTCTTAAAATTATCTAATATTCATAAGTAGTAAAATTTATTATTTTTTAAAACATTTTATAGAAATAATTTTTCTTTTAAATAATAAAATTAATCATAAAATTATAATTAAATACAAATTACTTACCAAAATATAAATACTTAATTAATAATTTTTAAAAAATATACTGACTTATACTATGGTATATTTATATCATATCTCCACTTATAGGATTGGTAAATTCTATTTTTAGATTCATTAGTGGGGCTACTATTCAATTGGTTTGTTAACTATTCATAAGGGTCTCATTACTATTCCAAAGGACAAGTTACTATTTCACCGATATGTAATCCTCAACTTCTAGAGATAAATTTTACATCACTCATTCTTCATTTATAAGGTAATATTATGTTATATATGTAATCTTATATGATTATACTATAATACATAATTATAATAAAGGAATTCATTGATAAAACGTTGGGTCTTTAAGTTATTCACCCCTTATGAAAATTTTCCCTTGAAATTTAATTTTACATTCTAAGATGTAAATAGGTGCGTGTACTTTTAATTCATTACATACTCATATTACAATATTTCCTCTTTGTTCTTATGGTTCCACCATATTACATTCACTAGGTGAGTAGTCTTGTTATGTTAAACATTATCTCTTGGATCCATAACCTCTACTGAATGCTCCTCGTATGAAATATCATTCTCCAACTGTACCTCCTATAAAGAGAGTGCATGTCAATAGTTTGGTATGTACTTTCTTAAGGGAGATATGGGGAATATATCATTTGCTTTAGACATGGTAGGTGGATATTATAGTAGACATGCCACAACTCCCATATAATCAATAATGTTAGATCAGTCGATGTACGTATGACATAGCTTTCCTTTCTTCTCAAACCTCATGAACTTCCTCCATGGAGATATATAAAGGAATACCATGTATCGAAAATTTGAACTCGATGTCCCATAGAATATTATCTATATTACTCTTTAGTCATCTTTAAGATACCCTTATGTTCTATTGTATAGTTTTCACATTCTCCACCAATTCATCAGCCATTTTAGGTCCTAGTAGCTTATGTTTATAGACATCATCCCAACACACTAGTGTTCTATACCTTTTCCCAGAAGGGATTCTTATGGTTCCATTTAGATGATAGAGTGGAAAATATTATTGTAATATAATTTTATTAGTGAAATATGTTGTTCCCATTCTTCTATGACTTCCAAATAAAATTATATAAACATATCTTTTAATATCTTCATTGATTTCTCATATTTTCCATCATTTTGAGGATGATATGTTGTATTAATGATTACTTCAATTCTTAGAGAAGGTGGGTGACTTTTCAGGAACATTGATGTGAATCTCAGATCTCTATCAGATATAATAGATAGTGTTACTCCATACAAACATACCACCTATTTGATATATACACATGCAAGTTTATCTAATGAGAAGTCCTCTCTAATTGGAATTAAGTGAGCTGTCTTTGTAAGATGATCCATAATGACCCATATAGCATTGTTTCTATTGGATTTCCTTTGAATTATAGTGAAAAATCTATGGTTATGTTCTCCAACTTCAATGTTGGTATGGATAATGGTCGCATCTTCTACATATAATTTTTCCTTTCAACATTATGTTATTGACATACCAGTCACTTCGATGTATATTTTTCATTCTCTATGTTTATATTGTCCAATCAAAAGTTCCCTCAGATATCTTGTTACATATCTATGCTCCTTAGGTGAATAGATAAGGTTGATCTATGTGCGTCAATCAAAAGATCCTTATTTATATCTAGATAGAATGTTATAAATAATCATGACCCAAATCTTACAGCTCTTTCCTCATCAACCAAGAACTCAGAGGATTTCCAGTTTTTAATTTCATCCACCCTTTTTTGAATTTCTACATCTTTTCTTTGAGTATCCTCTATTGATTCAATGGGGGTGGTTGAGAAATATTTTGAAAATGGATTGACGATGTTCCTCAATTAATTATTCCCATTTCCATTATTTACTCATCTAAAAAGAAAGCATCCCTTTCAATTAAAATCATTGATAAAGATGCATGATTATTTCTATATAGAGCATCACCCACCATATTTTCTTACCAGGATAGAAGTGGATTGAGCATTCATAATACTAGATGATTTCTAACCATGTTCACTAGAACATATTGAGCTCTTTTTGTGTGAATGTATATTAGAGTCTCTTGATATCAGTATATATCTCACACTTCTCCCCATAGAGATAATGGCGCCATATTTTGAACTCAATAATCACAATCGCCAACTCCAAATCATGTGTGGGATAGTTTTTTTCATGAATTTTTAGCTACCTTGAGGCATAGTCTATCAGTTTTTTATTTGTAATCAGTACATAGACATGTACTCTCTTTGAATCGTCATTGTACACCACAAATAGATCTCCACTTGTTAGGAATGTGAATATTGTCATAGTGATAAGCCTATTTTGAGCTCCTTAAATCGTTCCTCACATACCTGGGTATTGTAAAAATTCATCCCCTTTCATTTCATGTTGGTCATTGGGTTTGAAAATCTTGATAATTTCTTTACAAATCATTGATATTTACCAAATAGACACAACAAGATGCTGATTTTTGTTATAGATGTTAGCCTGGGCCATTCCTCAATTTCTTTTATCTTGGAATGGTCTATAGATATCTCTTTGTTAGTGATAAGATTCCCCATGACTGAAAATTACTCCATCCAGAACTCACATTTAATTTACTTTTCTTAATGTTTATCCCATCATAATGTCAATAGAACATTATTCATGTGATCATCATGTTCCTCCTTTCTCATTTAGTATATCAGAATATCATCAATAAAGTCTACCAAAATATTGTTGAGGTAATCTCTAAAATATAAATTCATTAAATAAATGAATATTTAAAAATACTTAGTGATTCCTAAGTGCATCCATATGAACTCAAAGTGTTTATACCACGTTCTAAAGGTAGTATTGGGAATATCTTCCTTCTTCTCCTTTAATTAATGATATGCTGACTGAAGTTCCACATTAGAGAAATAACTGGCCCAACATAGAGGTTTGAACAATTCATATATCTGAGGTAGGGGATACTTTTTATTTGTCATTATTTTCTTGAGATCAATATGGTTAATGAATAGGTGCAATGATCCATAATTATTCTTAACAATGTGGACTGGTGCACCCCATGGGGAAGAACTCGAGCATATAAAACCCTTCTCCAGGTTCCCATGTAACCACTTCATCAGCTCATTCATATCAATGATGGCCATTCTATAAGGTTTATTTAGTATTAGTAGGGATCCTTGAATAAGTTCAATTGATAACTCAACCTCTCGATCAAGAGGAATAATAGTCATTTATTCATGGAATACATTATTGTAATCCCTTATGATGGGAATTTCTTCAAGCATGATTCTATCCTTTTTCTCCAAAATTTGAGATAGATCTTACCACTCAAAATGTAGAAATATCCACATATAATACAATGATTATAAAGGAGGTTAATATTTTTATATACACCTGTAATGAATTGTATGGGGTTTCTAGATGTGATGAGTTCCCTTTATCGAGAGTTAATGTAGGAATTGTATAACGATAACCCATTATTGACCATGATAACATCGAACACCACTGAAGAAAGTATGAAAGGATTTTCTATGATAGTCCAGTCTATAAAAATTTACTGGGGAGGATTTAAAAACTTGGATGAAATAATTTCCACATTTTATGTTCTCACAGACAACATAACCTATAAATTTTGAGGTGGTGTTTGAATAGTATTACTATAATTGAAATATATGAAAGAATGAATGGAACCAGAATCAAATAGTACATTCACTATTCATGAATGAATAATTAGCATCCCTATTAGAATATCATTATCTGGATCAACCTTAGCACTAGTTATATAATAATCCCTTCATGGTTTCCTTGGAGGTTTGATTGATTTCCTTCATCAAGCCTTGACTTAGTGTAATTTTTCTCATAATAACCATGTTCCAGGTAATTGTTACACTACACCACAAGATAAGTGTTGATATGAAACTTTCATTATTCTTCCAATTTAGTTGGATTATTCATATCCCGTCAGTTCTTTTTAGCTAGATGTCCCATTATTCTATATTTAAAGGAATTCATGGTTCACTTTAGATTGTTTTTTTGTATGTTTTACACAATTTTGACATGTAGGATGTTTGATCTTCTTTATAACATGGGATTTATTTTCCAAACCACCATTATTAGACTCCATTTTCCACTATTTTACCTGGTACCTTGAGACCATTGAGGGTCTCTGAACTCCATTTTAACCTTTAGGGTACAACCAACAATCTCCTCCTAAGTGTCGAAGTCTTGAATCACTAAAAAAATTTATAAACATGGATTTAGTATACTAGAGAAGAGGTCCACCTTTCTTTTGATGTTAATGAAAAAGATAGATGTGTATCTTTTAATACTTGTGAATTTTTCTTCATTCTCTCCAATAGAATCATATTCCTTCTTCATAAGATTGAGGAATTATCCTTCTATATTTAGATGGGGTGTTTGAGAAAAATATTTATTGAAAATAATTTTGTTGAATTCCTTCCAATCCATGGAATGAATTTACTCATCAGACTGATTATTCTTGATTATTCCACCATTGATCATCTTCCCCATGAAAATTATTAACCCTTAGTATGAATTTATATTCATATGAGCATTCAAGTATATAAGAATTATTTTTATTGGAATTAATTCACTCTTCCGGGAGGAGGGGATCATAAGATCCACTAAATATGGAAGGCCTTTTCAACATGAAGGATTCAACGTCAACATGATATTTTTTATTAGGAGGGAGTTAAACATTATTCAAGTTATTATTCATAACATTATCTAACCAAGTACTATCATGATTTTTTGATCACCCCTTACCATCACATTTGGGTTATCATTAGGGAAATCTTCACATTCTAGATCACGTTGATTATTTCCACATGATTTTATATTTCCCTCCACTAACTAAGAAAAAAATGTACAATTAGGGTGCTTGAATAACTATCTAATAATCATTAAAGAAATATTGAACAAAAGAGTATAAAACTGTAAAGGAGAAGTATATCCTAACTTGTGATTCCCTACATTTAAATATTGGTTATCATTGATCTATTTCATAACTTATATTACAATGGACTCTTTTTTTATTTCCTTAATAATGGGTTGTACTAAGATCATGCATTTACCAAAACATATCCCCTAGAAGTGTCAAAGTAGGAATGCAGTAAGGCCCATTGTCGTGCACCAGTACCAATTTGAGTCTAGATCAAAGTAGTGTTTCTTGGTTTTACTCCAAGATACATCTATTCCAGATCAACATCCACTTGTTCATATCCAAACATAGTTTATTTTTCATGATAATCCAGTTACTCTATACATACCAAAATTTAGAGAAGTTTTCTTATAATTAGTCTCATCATTAATGAACTTACTAAAGTGATCTATTCCTAATCTTTGAAAATAATTCGACCATCCTTTTATACCAAATATAGTGACCATATTCTCTTCCACATATCATTACATGATTTTAATCCTAATAAAACATCATATAACAAGCCAATGATTGTAAATTGAAGTGTCTTGGGAGACTAGGCACGTAAAACATTAAACTTGGGACTAAATATAACATTTATTTACTTATTATTTATAATAATATCTGAAATTCCATTGTTCTCATACATCATCATAGGATAACCTCGGGATAACATCAATAAATATATGACCTAAAAATCCCAACAAGGGAATAAACAAAAGAATAAAGCTTTATCACATTGGTTAGAAAGTATGAAATAATGATATAAAAAGGCATGGAACATATTGTATCATGAAATATAATCATGTTATCATATAAAAATGGAATCATAGTAATTTATATGCAAAATAAAAAAAGATTTTAGCATGAGTCAAGGCTCATTTCACATAGTGAAACACAATTCACGGTTAACCCCCAAGACCGTTGCACATTGTATCACGAGTCAAGGGTAACTGTCAAGACCATCTCCCAAAATGTATCATGTGAATAAACATTACCTAACGCATTGGAGAACTATCTATATAAAAATATCCTGACATGTTCATGAATATATATTCCACATAAATAATGATACACAATAAATCAAACATAAACATAAGGGTACCCATGGAAAGATATGGGAATCATAATAATGTAATAAAGCCTAATGAATGGGTTTATCATACAAGTGTCCACGAAAGAAATAAATTAAAAAATATATGTAAATTCATAAAATAAATAATAATATATCATGGTATGTTATATCAAATAGAAGTGAGAACATGAAATTTTTTTTAAAAAAATCATTGCACTAAAACATTTTCGCGCGATTTTAAGGATAATACTAAAGAGAATTTTATATCAAAAAAGGAAAAATAATTTATATAAAAAATGATTTGATGAAAAAAATCATAGTAAAAAATAGTGGGTATATACAAATAATATTTTCCTAAAATATATTATAATGTGCTCTTCAAATTGAGTAATAATTTGGAAAGTTCCCTTAAAAAGGTTTGCCTATCAGAAAGTATTAGGGGAGAACAACCTAAAACATGTATATATATGAAATAGAATATTTAATGGACAATTTTAAATGATTTAGTTTCATGTAAATAGAAATTATAGAATTTTAAAAAAAAGAAAAAGATAACTTAATTTGGTAACAAATAAAGATACAACAAATCGAGTTAATAATGCAGGCTCAGGTAGAATCCCTTACCTTAGGTCTGATGGGGTCATTCAATTGATCATAGTGTCCAATATAACCAAATTACATTCATTAATTAATATTTCCATAACATATTCATCACGAAATTTATTTACTATAACCTTGTTATGTTCATTCGTGACCTTTTTGAGTATTAAGAGGTTCAATTACATTTTTCGGGATTATTTGTTTCCTTGGTTTTCCTGATTCATTTACATATATATATATATATGTATGGATAAACATGTAATATGATAATGGTTTTACTCAATTTATGTTTTATTTTATTATTGAACATTCATAATATTACATGGTTATAAAATTCATTTGGTTATTTTGAGTGAAGATGAATCCTTTTTTAAATCATTAATGATAACTGTTTCATTTAATTTGCGGTTTTTGATCATATCGAACACATTATTCATTATAAATTAATATAATATTTAAAAAAGATTCAATAAACATAAATTATACATAATAAATATATAATAGTAACGTTCAACAATAAAAATGGTTTTATGACTATGATTAAAGACTATAACATAAATTGAAACCTCAACGTCCTTGAATGTGATAAATTTACACATCTTGGATAGTGTTTTCATTTCAGTTATAAATTGAGGGTAAAAGAGAATAATGAATAATTATTCCATTATCAAAATAATAATTAAGAAAATGTATGTTATTTTACTTTTCAAAACATTTGGATGAAATGATTTGAGGAAATAAAAAGAAATTAAGGAACTTGAATGAAAATAAAAGAAATGAAAAGATGAATTTACCAATTGAATATCTCTTCTTTGAGAGCCTATTTACAGGTAAGGAATAGGTCTCTTGAAATTACCATGTCCATATGGACGTGTGAGAGAGGATTAAGGAGATATTTGAGTATAATTTGGTCTAGACACAATGATTGAGAGGAGTAAATAGAAGAGGTAAAGATGAGTGGTATTTATATTGGAGGAGAGGAGGGTTTTTCCATTATATAAATAATTAGTTTAAATTTTTTTCTCGATAATATTAATACCCAATATTTTGTGACTGATAAAAATTAAAGAGAAGAATTGATTTTGAACTAATATCCATTTACATTATCCATGACTCTAGCATGATGTTGAAATTCTAGTTTTAGCATTTATCAGAAATTATCAAATTTTACTATTTATCAAAATTTCAAGTATTTCCAAAAAATTCAAAAAGTTATCTGTATAAATTTTTTGATGTGTAGATTTATAAAATGTACCCATTTTATAAAAATAATTTTTCTAAATATTATAAATTAAATTTTCATTAAAATCTAAATTTTCTTGAAAATACAAATTTTAAAATTAAAATTTCTTTTCTAACACATTAAAAAATTAACCATTGTCGCTTAAATTTATATTATAATAATTAGTCATAAAAATAATTATTTATGAAAACAATGCAAAAATTTTTCTTTTATGTTATTATAATAATCATAAAATTGTAAATAAAAATACATTACTTTAAAAAATTCCAACACTTAATTAATAATTTTTAAAATAATTCCTTACTTATAATATGATGTATTTCAATCATATTGTCACTTATAATATGTGTAAATTTTATTTATACATTCAATAGTGATGTTACTATTCAATTGGAGGATTTAAAATTCATATGGGTCACATTACTATTCTAATGGTCAAGTTACTATTTCGTCAATATGAGTTCTTTAACATCAAGAGATAACTTTTATTTCACTCATTATTTATTTATAAGGTTTCTATTATTTTATATATGTAATCATATATTATTATAGTATAAGATATAATTATAATAAGGGAATTTCATTGATAAAACATTGGGTCATTACAACATTATCCTATATACCTGTACACACACACATCTCCGATCCCAAAATGCAGAAAGGTAACAAAACTAAATAAAATTAAAGCTAATGAAACTCATCCGGAGAAAACCCAACCTGATGGGTAGGTATAGGGATAACTATTTGAAGTTGCATGACCAAACCTCAACTGTTTGATCTCTCTATGAACCACCTAGTACTAGTCCACCTAGGAATCTATCAATGTTTCCAACATTTGAAAAATACATGAAATGTGGATGAAAATTCCATGCAGGGGTGAGAAAAACTACACATACTAGAACACCTCAAAACTGCAATAGAATACTACTAAGAAATACATGAAGTATAGAACAAATTAATACACGAATTACCATATACTGCGCAAAAATATATGTCTATGACACATATATCAAGAACATCTAGATATAATCATCTCAAACACTATGTATCATAAGGTTCTATCCTAATATCCAACAACAATATTATCATTATAGGCTCAAATCGTAACACAAAAACCAAGAGGAAACACTCCACAGGCTCATCCATCTCATATGGAACATGTTAGAGAGATGCACTCCATCTAGACATTTTACTATGTCCTTCACCAGTGCCTAGCGCCAGGGGGTCTATAATTACCACTTTGTGCCAAGGAAAAGTGAAGAAAGACAAGTGTAGTGGTCTTCCACTCACCAATAGACATAGTTGAGGGATCAATTCTCCAAAATATGCACAAAATGAGTCCTCTATAGTAGTAGATAGAGGAGGGAATCACACCTCACCACTACCCTGCTGACAAGGCAGTACTTCCCATAACTAACCCATGAAACTTCGGTCATTCCTAAACAGAATAACCAAATCCTTAGTCCGTCAAGAAAGATCTAACTCTTATATAGGAATAGTTCATACCAAATGAATGGGTCCAATCCACATAACTATTTTCAACATTCATGGATGATCAATATCTAATGGAGGGCCCTCTACCATTTGATAAGATGCACAGTCTCGGTAAGACACCCAGTATTGATTAGACACTCATTCTCGATAAGACACCTAGTCTCGGTAATACAATCAGTCTTAAGGACTCATAGTCTAACTCGATAGATGATAATGAATTACCCACTAGAGGTCCTGAACCCTGGTAGGATAGGGGAGTGTCGACTCATGATAAGACATTGGGTCTTGATAAGACACATAGTTTAGATAAGACACATAGTCTCAAGGTCACTTCTTGCCACCAGATTATGCTCGTAGCATGCTTGTTTTTGGAAGAAATATGAATCGATCCATTAGTTAATATTAAAAAATCTAGAAAAAATAACATAGAGTATTTCAAAAAGAACCACCTTATCAAAAGTGTCCTAACTCTTCAAACAGATCCCCAAAAAGAAACATGGTTTGAATGTTATAGTTGTTTTCCAAAAATGGTCTGACTCAGGTTCAATCTGGGTCTGACCCGACGTGTTGGACCCGGCCCAACCCGTCGGTGACCCAGAATGGTCTAGGAAGCCCAATCATTCCTCGTCTATCCAGACCTCACCCACTAGCTTGGGTTGCTAGGCAAACTACACTCGGCCCATTAGGCCGTAGGGCTGCAAGAGCGGCCCAACTCCCCTGATCAGGGCCATGCTATGAGCCAACTTGTTGTGCCATAGGTGGTATTCCCAAAAAACATGAATCTTATCTCCAAATGGTTCCATACCATGTCCATGAGGTCAGCACACCATCTTCCTACTTCATGGCCTTGTCGCCACAGGTTTCTCTGATATGACATCGAGTCGCGTCCCAGCGCGCTACTGCGACCTCCTACCACAGACCACATTCTCTATCCCTTCCAACCTTGATGTAGCCCTCCTATTATTCTATGCCTTCCCTAGGTGCCCAAATAGTGAGCTCCCTGGTAGTCCACTTGTTATGAACCACTAGTTGCATGTCATTGCTTGCTTGAACCTGCCGAAGTCACCATCATTTGCCAATGTACACTATTGTCGTGTCTTGTCAAACCAGTACGTCAGACCCATACTTTTGGTCCCTTCCATGGACCATCGGGGATTCTATGATGGCCTAAATTATGTGTCACTATGTATATAGGTTCCTTGTTACGAAATCTACCTTGTTGTAGCCTATGATATCAATTTTCATAGAGTTCCTGTGTCTGGTCATACTCAAAACCACCCAGTATTACTGGGCTATGGTCAGGGGGGCTGTGATGAATTCAAATAAAGTAGGGATAAAATTCCATAAATTAAGGTTTTAGCATCATCAACAATGTGTTCTTGGAAAAAACATGATTTCGATGTTTGGGTTAGAAAACCAAGGCAAAAATCTTAATAACCCACAATATACTCCCTCCCACAAGAATGATCAAATCATAGGTCAAAGTCTTCGTTGGTTGTTCCAAATTCATAATTATTACTATGAATTGGGAAATAAATAACATTATACATAATACACTTCTACACATTTTGAAATATCATTTATGAGGGATAGTTGTGTTGATGTTATTGACACGATCCTCCAACTCGGTTTGGGTGATGATCTAGGACCTGATCTCTGATCTGTCATCCTTTCCCAAGTGGATTCTTCCTCCATCCTCTCATTATAGATTCTATTAGATTTTTTGTTTTATTAATATAACTACGTGATTTCTGCATAAGGGTGTTTTAATGGAAATTATTGTTGCATCAACAAAATAATTTATCTTTAAATTATTTAATGATGATTACACCCTTTTCATGCTTTCCATAAAATACATGTGCCGACTAATGTATAGGCACACCTAGGGAAAGAACCACATTGTGAACTCAACGGTGTTATCAAATTTAAAATACATTTCTCAATTTTTCAGTTATTTGGATAGAAAAATAAAATATTTTTTTTATTATTTTATTTACGATTACGTCCAAAAACTATCCTCCATAGCTGACCCACATCAGCCTATGTTAGGCCTCTCTTAAGGTAAACAGGCTTGTATGAACACAATGTTACCCTCAGATTTCTGTTTTGGGCCCCATATTAAGAGTTATTTAACATTTTCCAAAAATCATCACGTATGTGATATTAAAAATTTAACATTTTTCATTAAACTATTTCACAAACACCAAGCCATAGAATTGCATGATGTCTTAGAGAATTGTATCATAATTTCCCAAAACAAAATCTAAAAATAAATATTGGAAAATTCATGTAATTATATTTTCCTTACATTAGGTCTTGACGCCCCTGAAATCCAAACCACGGGCTACCCAAACTAAATAGGGTTTTGAGCATGGATCTAAGCCTCCTTCTTCCATGTATTCTCCAAGATATTCACATTCCATCCCAAAATGTGTACTCAAGGAATCTGTCATCCATGAAAATTCTCCAATCACTAGAAAAAAATTTACATGAAATCCCATTGCATGCCCTCAAAAAACTAAATAGTCCACTCTGATTGGTTCTTTATCTCTTGGTGAAATTCTCTGATCAAGTGTATCTATGTCCAAAACACCTCCAAAAACCCCTTCCACATCCAGTATGTATGGAGAGAATTACAATCTTAAAAAATTGTTGAATGAACTCCATTGTGTCGAACTATCCCCTACATCTAGAGGCACCCAAATATCTATTCTGAACTATGCTCCCGAAATGCTAGGATGTGGGCCAATATGAGGAATTTGTCAACAATAACCCATATGGAATTATGTCACTTAGATGTACAAGGTAAACCCATCACAATTTCAAATTATATACCATCCCATATCCAATCTAGTACCTTGAGGTGTTGTGTCAAACACACATGGACTTAGTGCTCGACCTTCACTTACTGGAAGGTGAGGCCTCAAGAGACAAACTATGCAAGTCCCTTCTTCATCCATGACCACAAAAACTGATGTCAGAGGTCCTAGTATACCTTTTAAACACATATATATATCATGAAATGGGATGTATGGAACTCCCTCAAATATTAAACCTAAAATTCCCCTGGTACAACTATGTTCCCTCTTAAAAGAACGACATGCTCCCCACCTTTTGAATATCCAGCAGGGACATACCCAATATACTTCTAAGCATATAATGTCTTATAGTAGGTATGTTTGAGATATGTCTCCCTTACTCGCTGTAACAGTAGAGGGGTGGAAACCATAAACATAAGGTATGTTATTCCATCTCTAGCCACAAAGGATATTTTTAATTATTCCAACAACTATGATTCCTCATTCAACAAATGAAAACTAGATCTATTGTTGATGGAATCTGTCACCACATTACCCTTCACTAGAGTAGAGAAAATATCTATGTCATAATCATTGAGGAATTCTATCCAATGCCTGTATCTTAAACATTGATGTATTCACTACAACTATGTCACCACTTTAGGAAACTAAGGGCACATAATTCCCACTGCATCGAGGGATAGGCCAGTTAATTAACGACCAATCGATTGCACCCTCCTTTATATGATTCCATTTTATTTATATTGGGTTTCCTTTTTCACCAAATGTAAAACCTCATTCCACCACTATGGACACACCACATTATTCATCTAATATATTCAACTTATTCATGAACTGTGGTAACTAGTCCATACCATGAATGACATCATAAGGGCTCGATGATGCTATAAAGAGTTCCCAACCGAAAAACTCTCCGGTAAGATTTATTTCACTATTTTGGTACTAGTGTGTGATCATTGGGTCTCCTCTAGTAGGAGTCTCTAATATGAGGGTAGAGTTCAGGGTTCAACCAGAATCTCGGAGTCTCAAATAATATTCTTGGAAATTAATTAATGATTGGAACCTATGTATATAAATATTCTATCTATGTTAGAATAGACATAGACCATACCATGAATCATTCATGCATCCCTAGGGTCATATGCCTCGATCACATAGTGTTGTTCTATTAACTATCCTCTAACTCCTTAATCCTGGAGTGGATCACCTGAGGGTGGTGGTGGTCACATGTTGAAATATATACCACCTCATGTTGCTCTCCTAGATCCTCTTCCACATCCGCCAACCAAAAAAATATATATTTTCTTATCACAATATCTATCTTGGTGGTCTATCCATTGTTTCCCTATCAGTAGTACAATCAGATGGAATATTTCTAGTGAGATTTATCCTACTATCACATGAAATTTATTACCTCTCTGTAGGATGACTGAACTCACTGTATAGGCCCTAATATGTAGATAACCTATAATAGGACCTCCTCTTTGAATGTTTCACATGTCCATGTCTTTAATAATGGTACCTTCTTCTTGGTTCTAAGGTCTCTACTACTTACCCACAGAGGAAAACCATCGATTGTATCTGCCCATCCAAGGAACTATCAACCAAAACAGTTTAATCTAGAACCCTATAATAAGTAGAAATTCATAGAGGGATAATGTTGGATCAAATGTCCCTTTATAGACATTTCTCGATGGTCTGATCCAAGAAGCTCTAGTCGTGTATCATATCCATCGAGTACTCAAAATGGTAGGTGTGCCTATATGAGTACTTGATACCGACATGTTGTCCTGCTAGAGATGTTGAAGCTCTTGAACCTGCATATCCCATAGATTATATGCTGATAACTAATCTGAAATAGTTATCAAGCTCTATCTATAGAAAATTCACCTCATTACCAGACCGGGTTTCCAAACCCCACCATCTTTCTACTAATCCATGTAGAAGACTCATTGTCCAGACCACCATATGATATGATAGTCTCCTGAATAGATGGAAAACATGAATCACCGCCTCAAGACAGTACTCAGAAATATATGTTCATGGCTCGCCATAGAAATTGAAGGGTATATATCACTAAAAATCATGAGTCACACTCAGCATTCACTCCACATCAACAGGTATTATGAGGTAAATGTGCTACTCTATAGGTTGTGGGATAGCTAGTGCACAACATGGAGGTACTATCATCAGTAAAATTCCTTGTATTGATGACTCGTCACCCAATAAATTATCCTTTGGATCTCAATGTGGAATCCTAACTGGTTTTCTACATTGAGGCAATCAAAAATATAACATGATGCACCATGGTCAATAGAGTAAATGTGGTGTGATAAATTATGAAGGTTGTGAGAAAAAACCAAATAATATATGATGAATGTATCATTATTTGTCCCTGCAACAAGTGTTTCTTGTACTGAGTCAAAAAGAATATTTCTGAGTCCTGGTGGTAAAAATATTTTAATAAAAACATTATATTATATGTTGGGTATAGGTTTTTTACAAAATACTGGAATAAAGGTAGTAGAGGTGGTGAATAAGTGAAATAATGGAAATGATCTTGAAAGAATATGTTATCACTAAATAGGGTAACTCATTTTGGTTTGTTCCCAAAGGCTTCCTTGAGAGGGTCTATTCCTAAATGAAGACTTTAATGTAGTAGTTTGAATTTTTTTTAAGATAATTTTTCATATCATGGTCAAACATAAAAGTATTGAGAGTTTTGGGGAATGGGTAAAGGTGGTGGCATTTTATAGGGAAGGAAAAGGACTCACATGTTACTTTTCGAAAGAAGTTAGGTGTGCACATGATTATACCTAAAAATAGGCATACCATATCAACCAAACACAATAATTGAAATTTTAGGGACAATATATGGACATAAAAGTGGGGTTGGATAATTGTTTTGGTTATTTGGGCCTTTAATTTTATAGTTTAGTCCCTAATTATGCTTTATTTGGCCTTAAATGTTGTGATTAATTTTAATCCATATTACTAATCATTTTCGTTAAACAATTAACAAGGTTTAATTATAATTAAAATTTTATAATGAATTAAATAGTGTGTCTTGGATTTTTTAATTCAATTTATATAAGTGGAAATATTAATATTAGTGTTAATCTCATAGACGAGATGAAATAACTGGATTGTAATGTAGGAAAAAGTACAAAATTTTGTTATGATTTAATATTCCCTTTAAAAGTAAAATTGATTTTCACGACCCGTCCTCGGGGCCCATGTCGTGACTACCCCAAGCCCGCCTTCCATAGGCCAGGGGCTGGCGACTTGCACCAAGGCGTAAATCCCGGTAAAATGGGAAGGCATTGCCTTTGTAAAGTAAACAAGCACCACAGAGTAAGCAAGCAGAAAAGTAAACACTAAGTAAAAACAGAGTACAGCTGAATGTGTGGAAAAGTAAATGGGCCAGTATACAAACCCAAACTGAAAGTAAAGTACAACTCGAAAGGGAAAACAACAACTGTAAATTAAAAGCCGCTACGTCAAGCTATCCACTAGAAATCCCACCTGAAGGGTGGGTACAGATAGCTCCACTACTCCTTGGGTCCCGCCGTCCGCTCCGAGCACGTTCCACCCAGTGGTCCACCTCCAGGTACTGTCCTGCTCTTCGAGCCTCAACCACGATCAACATTGTCTGTCGTCTGCAACCAACACAATGTAGTGCGGGCATAGCCCGTGGAGGGGTGTGTATAAGCTACTCAGTAGTGACCCCGAGACCCCCAAAGGTCTCCCCAAATCCACAAAATATAAACCAAAAAGGAAAGATACAAACACAAAGTAACAAACTACACTACTTAGGTATATGCCCATACATATACCTAAGTCATCATTTCAATACGCTCCAACCTCCGAGCCCAAGTACAACTCAGTCCACACAGGAAAGTATACGTATTCCATACAGGAAAGCAAAACGTAATCCACACAGGATAGCACAACACAATCCACACAGGAAGGTAAACAGGATTCATCTCACACAGGTACACTTCTTCGAAAGACGATAGAGATGATCACTGATCTATCTAAGTCGTCGGACCCACAAAGGATCGATAGGTACTAACCCCCGCAAAGACCCACACAGGATCGGACCCACACAGGATTTGTAGGTGCTAGTACACACAGGAACGCTGAGCACTGATCCACACAGGATCGGACCCACACAGGATCGGTAGCACTGATCCACACAGGATCGCTGAGTGCTATAGTCGTCGTCGTCGAATCCACTGAGGATCTCTGCACAGTCATCGTCGCAGTCACAGTAGTAGTCGCAGCCAGCTCTAGGGTTCCCGCACACAGCAAGCTCGTTCGGGAGGGTCCGCTCCACGAGCCAAGAGGCTGATACATCAACTGTCACATAGTCCAGAGTTGATGTATCAAAAAGTTCTGTATCGTCAATAGGAACTCAATGCAAAAGATGGCGCGTCAATCGGACGCCCGGTCTGAGAGTTATTGGCCTTTTCGTTCTAGGGGCCCGGTTGGTTTTTAAGGAAAAACCAACCTGACTGTACTCCACCTGTGTCCAACCCTCAGGCAGAGTATTCCAAAAGATCCGTCTCACTAAGAGGAACTCAACAAAGCTGACGTCACGTCAATCGGACGTCCGTAGCTCAAGATATGAGCATTTCCGCTCCGAGGGCACGGTTGGTTTCGTGTACGAACCAACCCGACAGAACTCAAAGTATTATGAAACTTTGAGTACGATATACCTAAACGACCGCCTCGATTCAAGGATCGCATCGCCGCTGACGGCGCGTCGTTTGGAGGTCCGTAGTCCGAGTTATGGGCATTTGAACCTAAACCATTCGGTATCAGGGGTTTCAGGCCCGGGCCGATCCGGCCCGAGACCCCCCAGTAGGCCCGAACCGGGTCATCCCGCCCCGGACAGGGTCGACCCAGCCCGGCCCGGCCTGGAAGACCGTCCAGGCACTGGTCCGGCTGGGGGAAACGCGCCCAGCGCGCTGCCAGCTCGGCTGCGACCGAGCTGATTGAAAAAAACAGGGGGCGCCTGCCCCCCTTGCGTAACTGCGCCCCCCCCTCATTATGGGGGCCGTGATCTGGCCAGGGGAATTTATTTCCCCCGGATTTCTCCTTTTTGGCCAGCCCAACCTGGCCGGCTGGCTCCTCCTCAACGGGACCGGCAGTGGCCGGTCCCTTTCCGGCTCCGACACTAGTGGCCAGGATGGCCGCCGGTCACCACGTTCCGCCGCGGCCCGGAACCGGCCACGACCCTTGCCGTCCGGCGCGGTGCGACGGCACTGCGCCCCTCCACCGCGGCCCCGCTCCGGCCGCAGCACCTTCGATTTCCTTTGACGCGGCGCGACGACGTCGCGTTCTTGAATTTCTTTCCACGGCGCGGCGCGACGGCGCCGCACAATACTTGCCGTGTGATTTCCACGTGGTGCGACGACACCACGCCATCCCATTCCATCTGCAAAGGAACAAACATGAACATAGGAGGGGGGGGGGGGGTTCGGCCGTGTTTGTGCAGTCCGGCCCCCCTCTCATTAAATGATAACATTTAGTCGATTAAACACGAATTTCGACTTGCTAGAATCGAGAACGGAAATAAATAAATAAAATAACAATAATCCCCTACCTCGGCTTCATGAGCGGTGTTCGTCAACGACCCGAGGAAGACGAGCGTCGCGGAGGTCGGGCGTCGTGGAAATCGTACGTCGATTTCGTTGATGACGAGGTGCGTCTGAAGAGATAACGTCGCTGGAGAAGCTTCGTAAGCTGACGAAGAAAGCCCGATGAGGAAGCGGCGTCTCCTTTCGTTGACACGGGAAGAAGATCGAAAGAAGCGGCTTTGTCGATCTTTGGAAACACACCGGCTGCGAATAAGAGAAGAGACGACACGTCTTTCTCTCCTTATGGAGACGGTGTTCTTCGTCGGAGCCTAAACGTTCTTCGCGTTCTTCGTCAAGGTTGAAGAAGATGAAGAACGCTTCTCAATCCTCTCAAGGTGGCAAAAGAAAACTAAAAAAAAAAATAAGTCAAAGCCTTATTTTATTTACACAACCCAACCTCTTTGAATTTCAATGGTTTGAAATTAAGTAACTCGTCTTAATTAATAACACAAGTTGTCAAATTAATTAGAGTGGAGTTATTGGGGAGTTTAAGGGAAGTTGAAGAGTTAGGGCTCGTGTGGGCCCCACCACACTTAATCCTCTCAAGGGAGGTTATGTGGATGTGGGTCCCACCTCTAACTTCCTTTGGGGGGAAATAACCAACAAGTTTAGAAAATCAATTGTGTTCCACAATTTTATTTAACTTCTTCTAATTTCCCCCAAAACTATCTTCCATCCCGCATAAAACGCAACCTCTGAAAAGGTCTCCTTAAGCGAAAATCGGCGCTGCGAGTTCATCGGTGCCCTCAGAATTCGATTCTGGGAACCGGTTCAAAAGATAGAAAAACCCGCTCGTTCGTTCACTGAACATACCCGAGCCAAACTTTGGAAAATGATTCCGGGCACACCGGGTCTCGGAATCAGGTGTCGTCAGAAACCGCGCCCTTGTAAAATTCCAAATAAAAATAATAAAAAATTTCCCTTGAATTTTACGGGACTTTAAATTGATTCTAATTAATTACATTGTATTAATAGGTGGAAAATTTATATAATTTTACCATAATATATATATATATATAATAATTTAAAATTAATAATTATTATAAAAAAGGATTTTTTATCATAAAATAGTATTTTCACTATTCATAAAAATGACATTTCTCAAAATAATCCCAAGAATTCACCATCATATAACAAATCCATTTGGAACTCAAATAAGAATATTATATTATAAAATTAAATTTCTAAATGTTAATAAAAATAATTTCATTTTTAAATTCAGTTCATTCAAGAAAACCCTATTTTTAACATAAAAGGTCTTTAACAAAACAATTATCTTACATTATCAATATCTATTTTTATATAAAACAACTATGAACAATATTTAGAATTTTTTAGTACTATTCCTGTATATATTTATAATTGTTAGATTATAAATATCTTATTTAAATAATTATATATATATATATATAAATCATGTTTCATACAAACTCAGTCTTGCGTGCATAGTACACCAAGTCAGTTTTGCTTGTAGCACAAACCAAGTAGTTATTGAGCGTGAAATGAATGTTTGACTTAATTTATCAATATATTTATATATAATTGTATCTAGTTTCACGTGAAATGAAAATTATTGAAAATATAAATTCATTTGAAGAAAATAATTCATGAAATTTTGGTGTGTTACATTCTACTTCCCTTAAAATTAATTTCAGCCTCAAAATTCATCGAAAATATAAAAGGTTAAATAAATTAATGTTTTACTCATATAATCCCACATCATAAAAATTGATACAAAAACTTCTCTAAAAAAGTGATGTTTATAACCCCACATTTACACAAAGGAACAAATAATTTGGCTTTTACATAGGATAACATAGGTTCGGAGTGATGATTGGACATGGAGGAAAAGCATAAATATTTATTGTGGTGATTTAGGTCTTCAATCACCAAAAATTGATTGATCTATAAAATTTTAAGGGTCTCAAATATATAAATATGTATTTATTTAAAAGGCCATCAATTCAATGAATGTTATAGTATTAGGACAACACTTCTTTATCAGTGACAATTCATTTAGTAAATCTTTTTATTAACCAAGAATAAATGGAAGTATACTTGAATTTATTACCTTTATCATGCACCATCCCAACTTTTTTTAGGCATTTATAGATTTCCCCTTTATCTCTTACCATATGAACTGAATGAGTATTTTTAATTCATGAAGTTCTAAAAGATCATGGGATCCTTGATATACCATCCCTTATGTCATTTGTTATCAACAACATCATGTTTTTATAACCGGTTATCCAATATGCATAAATCCTCTAGTGTTATGATAATACATAATATTTCTATAAATGTTTAACTGTATAACCCTTTTGAAAAATAAAAATAAAAAACATTAGAATGAATTCACAAAACTAGATTTACATTGATCCCCTATATATAAAAAGTTAGCTATTGGTTTTCGCATTAAAAAAAAGTGAATTCCATCATCCTATACTGCCTTGAAACATGTTAATAACCTTAATTACTATAAATCCTTTCATAAATAATTCATCATTCCTTATTTTAATGATTACTTGATATATCCATTAAATCCAAGAAGTGTTAAATTTCATCCTTGATGATATAGATCATTTTTTCCATAAGCAAATATATGGTAATCTCTACCGTCCAATTTATATATTTATATCCATCATATCCTTGCCCAAATATAATTATCTCAATGTCAAGAATTAATTAATTTTTACCTTCCCTTAATCAAAATATCACTCTTCCATGAAATAATTTTTTTAGTTCTTCCTCACCATTCAATATGTCCTTTAGAATCAATAATAAAAAATTATATTGAAAATACACACACATTACATGATTCATATAACATAATCACTAAATTCAAAAAAAATAATTCACCAATAAAAATTTATTCTTAAACCACTACTCAGGCTTCTCAACTTATTCATTAATACATATGTCATAGATTACGAAATTTGAACCATGAATTAAGGATCCTCAAACTCAATCCAATCATTTTTATTATGATTAATTAAAAAAATAATGAATAAACATCCCTATCCTCTGAATTTTGGTTTGAGGACTCTTAGTAATTAGTAGAAAACCCATAACTTGTGCCACATTTTTGAATCTCTCCATGATCCCTCCACAAAATAAATTGATTTGGCTAATGCCCATGACTTCCACCTATAAAGAAGTCATAAAACGATAACACCTTACGAAGGCCAAAAATCCATTTTATTCCGTTAATTGTACTATTTATTTTTACTTTGCATTCACTATCTTTGTGATGATCATTGAAAAAGTCAAAACATCTTCTTGTTCCTCTAAGACATTCACTTAGGTGATTCCTTCTACATGATTATCATAATGGTAAATGATCCCTCTTTCCTTCATGGTATCTATTACCCAAACACTCAGTGAACTCATTATTTCTCTTACTTGGTGATTCCAAGAGTTGGTTAAGGTAGAAATTGTTGATCATGTTCTGTGAAAACTTATTAGGAAGAATCACAACATCATTCACTACAGTGATAACCCCAATTTTCTACACATAAACAATTTTTCCATCAAATTCAACATTAATCTAGTTTCTTCTTGTTCCCACCTTTGACTAAAACATGATGCATAATGTGAGCATTACTTATCATATTTATAAACCACATAATCATTAAAATAATTACTTGTAGGATGTATACATAATTTCACATTCCATAGTATATGAATACCAAGGTTTATCCAAGGTAATTCATCACCAAATTTTTTTTAAATCCTTGATGATTGTTCGTGAATATTTTGAGAATTCTTATAGCATATCCCCTGGTAGAGTCAAACTAGGTGTCAAATATAGCCCATTGTAGTACACCAGATTACCCCAAGAAAAGCTAGGAACATCCTTTTAGAGTGGTTAAACCAATATTCACCTATGTGTGGGATCCATTTCCAATTTTAGTATCAAGAAAAAGATGTATTTCCAGGAAACCACTCATAATATCCTTTAGCATTATTATAGTACATTTTATAAAACATTAACTCATCCTTATACATTTCATTAGATACATTCCTACACATTCCCTTAGAAATAATCCATGGGATTTCACTAAGGATTTCACATCCTAGTTTCTAACAGATGTCTAAAAATATCATTTGATACCAACTATAACAACCCAGGCTTAACATACATATATGTTACATCATTTTAGATTAAAATTCAGTAAATTGAAAAAATAAATGACTGGGGACCATAACAGTTTAGTGTATTTAGAAATGTGGAAACAAAATATTCAATCCCAGTGAAAGATATTCAACAAATCTCATAAAGATCTACATAATTAGCACTTCTAGCTAAAATATTTCTTTATAACCTACGGAGAGGAAACATACTAAATGGGAGAGCACAAATGATTAATAAGGGTAAATAAAGATAATAAATATGATTAACATGAACTAATGGGTTTGGAACATGAGAATAAAATTTTAAGGACATACCCTGAGATCATAATGAGTATTGGAATTTAATAAGAAATCAATAATAAATAAACAATGAACATAATCCATGAAATAATAACATTGGAATAATAGATGGGATTTTGGAAAACAAAAATAAATAACCTAAGTCAATGTTTTATACAAGACCAGTTCAACATGTTAGTCTTTACTTAATCACCTATGAACCTATTGCAGGATTTGGATGCCATTTCATGTACCCTATTATTCCGAGACTGGGATGTACTCCAGTGTACCCTCTTGTTTTGGGAATGTGATGTTCTCCCATGTTCCATTTAGATTTGGGCATGGGATGTACTCTTGTGTACCCTCTGGTTTCGATATTGGGATTTCTCCCTTTTCCCTCCTGTTTTAAGTTTGGGATGTTCTCCCTGGTTCTATCTTGTTTTGGGATTTTGATGTTCTAACCCTTTCCCTCCTGATTTGGGATTGATATATTCTATATCTTTCATTTTGATTCAGGATTTGGATGTCCTCTTGTGTACCCTTCAGGCTCATAAAACATTTATCATTACCTAATTCATTGGAGATATATGTAGGTCCCACTCATCTTTTAGTGAAATCATATATACATCTACCACAAAATCATAAATATTTATTTCATTAAACATGAAATTAAATGGGTATTAAAAATATGTAAACATATTATTAATTATATAAAGTTATAGGTTTGATAATCATTTCATCGTAAACAGAACCCATGGAAACAATCGACTTTCATAAGCATATAACAGGTAAATGAGAAATATATATCGTAAACATATAACTGGTTAATGTGAAACATGTTTCATAAAGAGAATGAAATTAAGAATAACCTATCCATAAAAATGATATTAATGGAACCATTAGATCATTTCCTGTAATGTCATTATTAACACCAACAGATATCATCGTAGATGGAAACTAATTTTGATATAATGTTAAAAATATTTTTTTGGTAGAAATATCATTTCATGTTTGAAAAATAACTTTTAATGTGTTAAACCATATGAAAACAATTTTCATAGAATGTATCACTAAAAACACATAAAGATTATTTGAAATAATTTTGATAACCATTTTCAATGAATACTTGTACAATAATTCTCCATAGATTTTAAAAAACATTTTCTTTTAAAACACATTGAAAACATATAAAAATAGTTTGAAAATTCATTCAAAAACATTGTACATGGAAAAGTATAAATGAAATATGAAAAATTTTGAATGTCTTTTTTTCATGAAAACATATAAATGAAGATTGAATTTTCTTTTGAAAACTGTTTTCATTGAAAATATCTTTTTGAAACCTTTTTTAAAAATTATCCCTTTTCAAAATTGAATGGTATCATTGAAGAAATGATGATGGGTAAATCTATAAATTTCATTCGACGTCAAAATAATATTACTTTTTCACAGTAAAAAATAATAGAAAAGTTCCATGTTCATAAAGAAAAAAAAATCTCTTGAATAAATTGTTGAATGAAAAAATGGTAGAATTGTTTTAACATCTTATAGATTAATGGAATAATATTCTTGGAATCCATTTTTTGGAAACCAAGATTTCTGACTGAAGAATGTGTAACGTTGGGATTTCCTAAAAACCCATTTTTAAAATATATTATTTTAAAAATAGTATAATATGGTTCCAATACATGAGTATATCATGAAATAACAAAGGGGAAGGAAAATCATGAATATTTTTGTGATATGTAATATAAGATTCCTTTAAAGTAAGAATAAACGTAATCAATCTCGAAAAGCAATGAGATTGTCTCAATAAACACTTATAACTTGGTATCATGGGTTCACACTCTACATGTAAGTGATGTAAATTACAAGAAGGATATAATGTCATGAAAACGTTTATATTCCTGATATTTCAGGAAAAATTTAAATATATTCACCAAAAAACGAGGTTAGGTTCATAACAAAAAATGAGTCTCAAAGAATGAAAATTTTGAATTTTTTTAACTAATTTGGTAACTTTTCAAATTTAATCCCCATGAAAAAAGGATCATAAAATTGAAATGGTAATACCCATTAATTTATCTGTAAGGTATATAAAATAAAACCATGGGATTTACATAAACCACAAAAAATGAAAGAGTGGTGAACATAACATGCATCTCACAGAAATTAAAAGTGAGATGAAATCCCCTTACATTGTGATTTGACTCTATATGTACTCATACAAGTTTTCTATATTATAAAAAAATTGTTATAATTATTTTATATAAGAATATTATTATACATAAAATATTATATGGGTTTATTTCAACCTTATATTACCCACTTTTTAAAGATCCTATGTTAATGATTCACTTCTGGTAATATTCGCTTTGTTATTCACATTTTTTTTAATTTGTTATGTATTTGGTTCTAATACTTATATTAGGTTTCCATAATGTAAAAAATGATATAAATATTAGGTATATACAATGAATTGAATTAAAATAATTTATATAATATAGGATTATATATGGAATACACCATTCTTGGATACAGAAAGATGTATGTCCGAATTAATACTGTTTTCGTGTTTCTTTGTTATATTTAATGAAATTATGTAAATGGATATTTATATACATGTATTTATATATATATATATATCATATTTCTAATATCCTGAATATATCATATAAGTTATTATAATTTCATTGAACTCATCCTTAATACGTTTCAAGTGGTGTTTGAATGAATCAAATCACTTTGATGGGACGGTAGTCCACACATCCTCAAATAAGGTTATTATATTGATACCAAATGGAATGAAATAAATACATGGGTTATAAAATGAATAAAGAGGCATAAATACATTGTATTTTTTTCTATGAAATATATTAAAATATTTTCCATTATAATAGACACCATGATTGGTGGTAATGGAGAAATTAATCATCCTCATTTTGTGTGATCGTAGTTAGTCGTACAAAGAAACATTCTGTTAGATATACATTAGATGGAGGTGTGTCTATGTGCAAGTAATAATACATTCCTAAAAAGTAATAGTATATGTAGGATACTAGTTTCATAATAAGAAAATGGAATTAAGAGACTGGAGTGGGTGAAGAAGGGAAACAATGGAAAGGAGCTTGAGAGAAGACATTACCTCTAAATTGGGTAATTCCTTTTGGTTAGTGCAAAAAAGTTTACATGATAGGCTTTATACGTGAAGGGAGACATAAATGTTAAAGGAAAAATTTATTTAACTCTATTAGGTCATATATTTCCAAAATTAAATGGATTGACAGGTTTGAGCTATGCGTATAGGTGGTGGCCTTTAATATGGATGGAAAAGGACTCAGGAGGATTTTTTGTAAATATGATAGGTGTGAACATGTTTTTACCTAAAGGAAGTATTAAAAAACTAACCAAAACAAAAACCAGAATGTTTATTGGAGAATTATTGAAAAAATGGTTTTGGACAAGTGTTTTGGTCATTTGGGCCATTAATTTGATGGTTTAGTCCCCATTTATGATTAATTTGGCCATAACTATTGTGATTAATTTTAATCACTTTTACAATTAATTTTAATAAAACATGAAAATGGTATTATTATGCTCTATGTATTAGATTAAATACAACTTTTTATGTTTTATTTTTTAAATTCAGTTTACAGAAGTGGAAAAATTAAGATTTTTTATAATCTTGTAGAAAGGATGAAATAACAGGGTTTTAATGTAAGAAAAAGATCAAAAGGTTGTTAAGATTTTATATTCAGTTTCAAAGCTAAATTTTTCCTAACGAATTAAATTGAATTTATAGATTTAATATTTATCTAAATATACTGAAAAAATATTTATTATATCATATAACATTAATAGTTAAATAAAAAAGGATGTTTTTAACTAAAAAATAGTGTTTTCACTATTCATAAACAAATGTAGCTTCTCATAAAAATCCCAAAATTTCACCACAATAATATTTCAAAATTATGAATCCCAAAATGAATTAATTTTATAAAATTAAATTTATAAATGTTTCTAGGTTTAATTTTATAATTAACGGTGGTTCATTCGAGAAAATAATATTTTAAACATAAAAGGAAATTAAAAAAAATCATTATTAATATGATATATTTGTATAAAACCATTATAAAAAAATATCTAGAAAGTATTTATTACTATTAATATAACAATTTTTAATGGTTAAGTTATAATTATCTCATTTAACTAATTATATATTCAACTATGTTTCATAGAATCTCTATGTTCTGTGCATCATACGCTAAGTCGGTGTTGCTTGTAGTGCAAACCAAGTTTTTATTGCATGTGAATGGAATTATTTATTTATTTTTATAATATATATATATATATAAGGAAATATTTCTAGTTTCACATGAAATTAAAAATATTGAAAATATAAATTTATTTGAGAAAAATAATTCACAAAATCTCAGGGTGTTATTGTTAACATCAATTGGATTTTCCCTTAACTAAGGACAGAATGATATCCAATAACTAAATCATTATCAATACCATTTATGGGATATTTTTAACCTCATTGTGGTTATGACCCAAACCATGTAAGTCTAATCATCCCATGAATGTCTCATCATCATTCACATTACCCATAGGGTGTTGGGTGGCATGTTAATGAGATATGTATCAAGACCACAATAATATGAATATATATATATATATATATTAATTTCAATAAATAATGTTCGTAATATTTTTCATATCATTACTTTATAAATGATTTTTATTTATATAAAATAAATAAAAAATTATATTTTTAATTAGTATTCAATTTAAATTAGGAAATTTAATTTGATTAATTAATGGATTTTTAAAATCAATAGTATTTTAATTAAATATTTTTAATAAATATTTTTTATTAAAAATAAAATATCATATAAATTTTTTTATGTCAAATGAAATCCTTATGATAGTTCAAAAAATGTTATTGTAAAAAAGATTAGCAGTTCGTAATTAATATATGATCATATTTTAAAATTGAAAATTCACTTATTTGGAAATTTATTTTGATAAAATGAATATTATTTATGTAATCATATTGTCTAAATTATCTAATGGAAAATTTTCCACAATATTATATTATAGTTTAGATTTTGGGTAAAAATTAAATATCGTATAAATATATGGTGTATAATTTTACATGATAAAGACCCAAAATCGGTGTAATAAATAATATAAATTTTATCTAAGACCAAATATATTTTTTGAAATTAAAATAACCTCATTTTATGTTTATTTGATTAAATTTGTAAATCCCTTACGCATCCTCCAAAAATATTAATATATTTCAGGGTTTTATAATCATTTCATTAAGAGTATGGATCGCATTCACATAAGCATGGGTGTTCAATTATTATGTTTGGACCTTGGACTTATAAAATAATGAAAACCTCTCCAAATTGGTATAAATTGTGTTAAATACCATATAATGGTTTGTTGTTTTGTTTTTTTATTATATAGATTCCTAAACCTAGGTTTGATAAATGTTAATGAATTAGCCACTAATTTTGGAAATAAACCCACCTAATATCCCATTTCACTTCACTCAATATTCATGGAGGATTTAATTAATCATCCAACCAATATCCAGAATCATTAAAATGAGAACTAGGATCTCAAAAAGCTCCTCCAATGAATTTGGATTCATAGGCACAAGTAAGGGGTCCTCACCTTATATTCATTTTTAAAGTCTACTTATAATATTATGCCTTCAATTTTGAACTATTAATGTTGGGATATGAATTTTTATTTTCAATTACATCCCATTTTAGGATCAAATTATGATATACCCCTTCGCCTCCCATCATCCAAATTTATGAATTATTATGTGACACTGTTATGCTATTGATATTTCACAATGATTTTCCATCCCAAAAAAAGTATGTATTAAATACTATACACATTTCCTACCAAGGGTTTTGACCAGTATACCCATATACATCATTAACATATTGAATACATGTACGTATTCAAAAATCCTTGATCATGGATAAAATATGATGCTAAATGAATCAATTTTGTATGATCTATGTGGAACAGTTTAGTGTGATAATGATATGAATGTGGCTGGTGCACCCAAAATTATATAGTTCTCCAACGGATTTGGGTAATGTTCAGTTGGATGAATCAATATATTTGGAGAGTTTGTGAACCTGTCTCCTTTATATTGCTTTTTTATATCATAGTGTCTTGGAATTTATTTGTGACCTATGTGTATGATGCATTATTTTAAGTTATTTTCACATTTTACATGTCACCTCTATGATTATCATCTCTAATTGTTCATTTTTATGATTCTTTCTCCATTAATTATACATTTATATGCCTATTTTATAATATTTATTAAATCATTAAATTTTTACTCATTTACTAGGCTTTATTTCTCATCAATTTTGTACTCATGTACTCTGGTTATCCCAGGTAGTTTTAAATCCTTTGAATTTTAGCATCTTGTTTTGTAAGTTTTTGATAATGGTGTTGTATCCCATTTTCAGCATGTTATTCTATGTACCTAATTCCAAAATACTCAATACCTCTTGAACTTATACATTTTATTATATCTAATTATATTTAATAAATCATGAATTAATTTTTAATAAGGTTACAAATTTTTATAAAGTTGTAGAGGTATTGTATTTTTCATAATATCACTTGCTGAAGGCTTAACGTGTAATCTAGATGAGGTTTCTCAGCGATGAGGAAAACTCTTAAAATAGAACATTAAATTTCATTTCTTATTTTAAATCCATAATATTTTTGTGTCCCTCAAAAAATATTTGATATAGTATCATCTATATAATGTGTCATTATTATGATTATTATACAACCATTTCCAAGTTCATTTAAATAAAATAATAAATGAAAGCATTTCTCATGCGTGTGTGTGGACTAGAACCTCTATATATTGATATTATTAAGTTTCAATCACCAATATACATCGATGGATATTATGATTAATTGAGTGTTTATTTATTATTTTTATGAAATAAATACTCTTAGTAGATTACAACATAATATATAACTTATTACATTCCCATCCATCATAGAATGATAACATCGATTGTGTGAAAGTGCCAAATACTAAATCCTAGATGATATATGATTTATTTTATATTAATTATATAAATTGTACATAAAATGGATTTATTTAATTAATATATATAATTTAATTGATCTTTTTATGAATCGTCAATGATAAAATATTGTACATCATTCCTTCTTTCATTTCATTAAAAGATGAAAACAGAAGTCGGGAATATTTATAGACAGACATCTTCATGAATGATGTAATTGCTTTTTCTATATTTTAATTTCATAAATGGAACTAAATTTCTATATGATTAATATATATTTTATGTATATCATCATTTAAATTATTTATATGATATTACAATGACCATGGTTTTATTCTAGAAACCACTAATCCAAATGAGATCATGGAAAACATACCAGTTTTCACAAAATATCCATATAAAGGAAGGATTATTAATTAAAGGATAATTAGAAATTATAATGGACTTTTATTTGATATTTTATGCTTTAAAATGATACTGTAATAAATTTATATTATATTATATTTTATAAAAAATGTATTAATTCACATGGAGAAATAAAAGACATGAGGTAAGGGTTTATGTTACAATATCATCTCTTTTCAAAAAACGTTATCTATAATTCCCTTTAGAAATATTACATATAATCATAACTATAAGTACTTTTTAATTTATTTTACATTAATTCCACTATAAATTATTTGTATTAGTTCAGTTTTAACCACATTTTAGTGATCAAAATGATATTGAATCTATTATTAGGGAAAAGTCAAACATATTTCATTTTTTAGTCAATAGAATATTTCTTCCATTCTAGAGAGCTACAAAAATAATTATAGAATTTTTTCCCTAATACATGAAATTATTAATATACATTAATTTTGGACATCATTGAATATTTATAATTTTTTTAGATGGAATATTTTAATTGAAACCATTTCCAAATAAATCATTTCTTACATCTTTTTAAATGTGTTGAAAAGATGTTCAATTTTAAGATAAGTTCATTGAACGGATTTTCTGAGTATCACTAATTTTCTTTACATTTATGCTTAATTTATAGGTTTCATTTTTTAATGAAAAGGATTTTCTCCTTATTTTGAAAAACATTATTTAAAATTTTATTAATGGAAACAGTTATTTACCCATTATTATAGAAATTATTTGAAAATATTATAATGGCTTTTTAATTTATGTCAGCATCCTTTTGGAATTATTATGAATCACTTGGGATATGTTTCTATGACAATAGACACATTATTTTATTGGATTACATTTGAGGATGATGATTTAATGATGGTTCTCTAAAACTCATTTCATTTGCATAAATTATTTTAATTATGAATAATCCATCCTAATACTCAATTATTGTTTTCTATTTATGAGAAAAAGAAATGATGAAATATTTATGAAACCCATTTAATTAACATGTGACATCATATAATGATATCATAACTTAATTATGTTCTTATGTAACATTGTATTATTTTATTTATGTAATGGGTTATCCAAAAATTGTATATTTCTCCAATGCATTGGTTAAATCCTCATATAGCCTTATGGCCCAAATCCCTTTTCATTATAACTTATTGATAATACACCTTTCAAGAGGTGAGGTGGAACCCTTACAAGGCCCGAAGGCCTAGAGAAAATTAAATGACCCATAAGTTTTAGAGGAAATCTTCGAGACCAGACAAAATGGAACTGCTCCTCCCCAGCACATGTTATGAAATTAGAACTCTGCCTTTGTCAGGAGAGTCAGCTAGTTATCCTATGAAGGGCTGCACATGCCCGGTACCGATGGAAATTCCATTCCATCTCATTCTTCCAATTTGGGTTAGTTTTATTCTGGTGAATGTGCCTACTCTAATCCTCATTTGGAGCATTGTCTCTTGTAGTCTGACTGGTACATCTACATATTCATGTGGCCTAAATTCCTTGGGGTGGCCCAATGGCCTTGAGGTGGCCCAAAGACTTTGAGAGACAACAAGATCGAAGTCTTTGGGTGGCATGAATTCCTTTTAGGACCTGAGGACCAAACCGATGGCCCAGAGGCCCAAATGGATGAATTGTTCCAGCAGCTATAGCATCAGATAGTGCCTGTTACGGTGACTGCTATAGTCCTACTACAGTACCTGATACAGTCCTACTAGAGTGCCCGCTATAGTAATGCTACAGTACCAAATATATGTCTCCATGGGGATTTGATCTCAATTCTCTTGGATGAACTTGACGAGTCCTCACCAACCGGTTGAGGCTCATGTGAAGGGTAAAGCCTTATACTGCTACAGTTAATTATGGGAAATGAGGTGACGTACTTGATTCAATACTAGAAATATGTAGGGTTTTATAAACCAATATGATACAGGAAATAGATGGATATACCAAATCCTCTATTATATAATGATATTATAAATTGATATTGACATATTATATGGATTATATGCACATGATTTTTCCACACTATGATGAAATGTTGATATGTTTATGATTTGAAATATATGCTCATAATTTAATTTTTTTTATGATTCGCTAATATTATTATATACTAACGTTTTATTACATGAATCATTCTAATGATCAGTTAATTATTGGGTATTATTTTATATTGATTATGAAATGTTCTCATATCCTTAATCTAATTAAATTAATTCAAATTATGATTGATTAATATATCCCATGTTTTCACTTAGTAGGACAATCAGTTCACCCCTTCTTATGTATTAATTTGTCCCTATGTTTTGAATAAAGTTACTATATATAAGGAGTCTAGAAGGATACCTTATATTTTTAAATATTATTGAGATGATAAACATTTTATATAAAATTTATTAGACATATAGTCTCTATGTACACTAAATCATACTGGTTCCTAGGGTTTTTTATTTTGTAATTATATTAAATATTCATTTAAAATATATAATACCCAAGTATGTCTATTTTAAGGTATGTATATATCAGCTAACGAATAACCCATTTAATCTAGATATATTTAGGCAATTTACATCTGATTTTTGATAGGCGAACCTCCATAATGGCCAAACATGGATATGAAAAAAATTAATTGATAATTTTGTATTGTTTTTTGATATGATTAAATGGTTATCAATAATTGAAAATTTTGAATAAGTTTTTTTAGGTTTAAAAATTATTTCTTTATTATATATTTTTATATATTTATATGTTTAAATATATACTACATTTTTTTATTGTGATAAAATTTATTTAGGGATCATAATTAGATTATTTCATGAAGAGGGACTGATAAATATGAAAATTGAGTTTATAATTTCCTTAAATATTCAAAATGAAATCATCATAATAATTATATAATTTTATGTCTATGTGTGATGTATTTATAAATGATAAGTTTAATATCTTTAAAAATTAAGTATTGTACAATTTTTTATGATTTTTGAAACAACAATAGAAATTAAAACTAAAATGATTAAATAATGAAAAATTCAATATCAAATGATACTAAAAATATTTAGAATGAGACAGTGGGTCATATTGAAGAAATAATTCATGATTTCTGTCGTTAAAACATAATAAACAATAAATATTAGAAGATTTAATAAGGATTATGAGGAACCATTATTCTTAGGATGTGATAAATGTAATGATTTTTCATTATCTCCCATATTAGTTCAATTGAAATTAAAAAATGGTCAGAATTAATAAAATTTCTATTATTTTCCTTCTCTCTTAAAAGATCTACATCTTGTGTGGTGTAAGATTCAAGTTTCAAATTATGTGGTGATGAAAATATTATTCCCAATGAAATTGGGATCTAAAAAGATACATGATTTCCCCCCATGACTTTTTATCTAATAGTAGAGAATGTGAATGTATATAAAAATTCCCTAAATATGGGACATAAGGTTATACGGTGGATAAAAAATTGAGTTCTATTTAATTATCAGTTAATAACATAAATCCTCCATGTTATTTAATTTGGTACCATACAATAATTCATTATAATAATTCCTTCCAATAATTCTACTAATTCTACTATAATTCACTCTCATGTATATGAGTGAAACCTTTTATTACATAAATTTTGCAGATTTCTATAATTCCCTATTTGACGCATCTATTTGAAAATAAAATTGACTAAAAATGGTAAGACACTATAAAAATGACTACGTCAAAAATGGTACAATACAACACCTTACTTATTTACTATAGTGAATGATATTCCATCAAAGAAATTTTAGTTTTTGAAGAGAAGTTAGAAATATCAGAAGGGAACTATTCATTTATTTAATGAATCAATATTGTATTATAAATAGATAACTTTGGTTATGGAATATATTTTGGTATTTTAAAACTTTTCTCTATGGACATATTAAATGAAAAAATATCTAATTATTAGTATAATGATTTTAAGACCTAATAATGTGGGAAAATATATTTATTTGAATCTTTCACCTTTGAAATATGATTTTAAGATTCTATAGTAGAATGGTGTAATAATTTTTGATGATATAAGGACGAATATTTTGTATTTTCACTATATGATAATGTTTCTTGTAAATAGAATTCCAATATATGGAAATTAATCTAGATATAGAAATACAATACATAAATCATTTCTAATTTATTTTTCAAATATATCATATTAACAATTACTAATTGAAGAATGACAATACACATGGGAAATTAAGGAGTTTTTTGAATTTATCATCCTTATCATATATTTGAAAAACCATTTTCTGATTTACATGAATATTATATTCCCCTATAACCATTTTATATTGAATAAAATTACCATAGGGTGGAAAATATTGATTTCAAATTTTGAAATAGAGAAAGTTCCGTTCATCAAAAGAATTTGGAAGAAACAATCTATCTTATTTAAACCACCTTATTGGATATTTTTAGAGATAAAACATGACATTGAAATCTCTCATGATGATTAAATCACATGTGACGGTTATATTGGAACTTTTTTATACATGAAAGGAAATAAAAAATATGGATACATTCTATATTGGATTTCAAGTGAATAGGTACACATTTAGAGTTTGCTCACACCATGAATGTATACATAATACATTTAACTCTATTTTGTAAAACATTATGAAACAATGAGAATATGAATTTGGGTAACTGTCTACATGGTATTAAAGTATTTAGTGGTTATCATCAGATGTTAATAATGTTTTGACATCGGAGAATTAGGAATTTATATGTATGAAATCTCATGACTGTCATGTATTGATATAACTACTACTACTAGTTGAACTCTGTGATATATTGTGGGAAAAGCTAAGATATTATATCATCAGGATATGTTATTTTTTCAATTAAAATTATATAATAGATGTTGATCGAAAATTTATTATATATTTTGATGAATTAATCTTCCCTCATAAAATTTTTAATATTAATTTATTTCCCACTTATGTATTTTATTAAACTATTCATATGTTGATTAATTTGGTGTGTGAGATATAAATATTTTTTACACTTTATTTACAATTGATATATCATTTTGAATGACAAACAATCATTTTGGTGGTATATATTGAAAATCCACATCGATAATGTTCCTCTATTGTTAAAAAATATATATCATAAGATCTGATTGAGGGAAACACTAATTATTTGTTTTAGGTGGATAATATTGGTATTCTTATACCCGAAAATATGATTGTTGAAAATGAAGGTAGAAAGATTCAAGGTGTAAAGGTAATGTCCATTCCACATGATGAAGTGATGTAGAAAAATTTATATATTTTTAACACCATAGATGAGGTTCAAACAAATATATATCATCACATATTACTAGATTAAAGGTACAATTTCAAAAAAATATAATATGGTTGATGATTTTTCATAAAAATAAATTTTTGTGGTTTAAAGAAAATGTTATCAAAGATAAATTTTCATCAGAAAAATTGAAATGGATGGAAGAGTGGACATCTCTTTAGGTGCTCACATTTTATGGTTATGATATCGATGGTTAAAAATTTTATATTAAAAATTAGGATCACAAGAGTGCAATTCAGAATAGTAGGGTAATTATCTACACTGAAGAACTACATTATTCATTTATAAAAGATAAAAACCCAATTTTTATATCAAATAAATATTATGATGTTCTTGATGATATATGGGAAATTGATTAAAATATATTTTGAGTCATTTTAATAATGTTTCACTATATTGATCATAAACAATGGGGTGAAACCTGATGGTTATGGATTTACACTAGTTTTTATGGAAATATATAGTAAAAAATCAAAAGACTCATAATTTTCAAGGTATTTTGTTTTCTGAATTCTTTGAAATTCTACAAGTCTGTGGCTTCTGACGGCACCTAAATCCAAGGTCTGGTGTGCCCATAATCAATTTTCAATGTTTTTCTTCGGTACGTTCAGTGAGTGAACGAGTGGGTTTTTCTACATTATGAACCGGTGCTCAGAATTAAAATTTGAGGGAATTGATAAACACGCATCGCCAGTAATTGCTTAAGGGGACATTTACCGCAATTGCGTTTTAAGCGGGTTGGGATTTATTATTTTGGGTTTTAATTTAAAATAAATTAAATTGTTGAAAAATTTTATTTTTATATGTTTGATGTTAAACTCTTCCAAGTGTGGATAAATGAGAGGTGGGGCCCACACGATCCCCAACCACTCAACTTCCTTAACTCTCATAAACCCCCCATTAATCTCTCCTTCTTTTATTATGACAACCTTTCACTTTAATAAGTTAATCTCTCATTCTCCTTAACTTTTTCCACCACACCTTATTTAATTAATGGAGCCTATTATATTTAATAATTAAGTGATTCAAAATTTTAATGGATTGGAAAGATTATTAAAAATAAGAAGAAGTCTTATTTTATTGAGGTATGCATTTGTTTTGTTGGGGGAAACCTCCTGAGAGAGAGGTTGGGAAGTAAGAGGGGTATTCCTCCCTTTTTGAAGAACACCAAACCTCCGGCGAAGAACAACACTCCTTTCCACAATGAATGATGATGCACCCTATGTTATCATCATCGTGATAAGAGAGGAGATGTCAATTCTTCTTCTGGTGCGCTCCTACGACGATGGAAGTAACACCATGATCCACGTTTTTTGGCTACCGCGGATCTCTCTTGAGGTAGGGGGTTTTCATATTTTGGGTTTATGTTTTTTAAACCATCATGCATGGGTATTTAAATGTTGGGTGTATGTATAATTTGTTTTCAATAAATTAAACCCTTATCGTTGATGAATTATGGATAGAGCCTCTAATGAAGAGGGAACTGGCTAACAAACAAGACGGACCCTCTGTTGGATGTTCTTTTGTGCACGGATTGAGGGGAGATGGTGAAACGGGACCGCAATGGAGTTTTAAGGACTTCACAGTAATGTTCGAGACTCGAGAAGACTGTCAGTGCAAACGGAAGCTAAAACGGACCACCAGAGCAACTCCGGGGGGCCCACAGACGTTCCAGGCGGCTCGGGTCATCGGCGCGGCGACGCCGGGGACTGAAGACAGCGGCCGGAGCTGTCTGGCCTCCTGGAGGCAGCGGTGACCCAACACACCGCCAGAGAAGACCCGTCTCAGCTTGTCGCGGTTGTGCGGCGTGGTGGATCCCGCGGCCACGCGGGATCCCGGGACGGGGCGGCGCTTTGTGCCTCCAGTGTCAACAAGAAGTGGGACCCGAGGGGGTCCCACGGTTACCAAGGGTCGGCCTTCTTGGCAGGCTGTTTCCAACAAACAGGGGTTGTAAACCCCTTGGTCACCCAGCCATGCGGCCAACCGCGTGGGCCACGTGGACCGGACCTCGTCGGCCGGGCCGGGCCACCGGCGCTGGGCCGGGCCGCCAGTGCTGGGCCGAGCCACACCGGTCGGACTGTGTCGCACCAGCCGGGCCGGGTCACGTCCAACCGGGCCAGACCCGGACCTGAGTCCAGTCGACCTGGTTTGGGTCGACCCAGGGGGTGTTGGGCCAGGTCGGACCGGGCCCAGACCCCCTATTTTCAGACCGTGTTCGGTTAAATGTCCATATTGTGAGATACAAACCTCAGATTGATGCACCTTCAGTAGCGCTATATTTCTCAGATCGAGACAATCGTTTTGGTATAGTAAACTCAAGGTTTTGGCGATGTTTGGGTACAACCGGGTTGGTTCGAACCCGAAACCAACCGGGCCCTCGGAGTAGAAATTCTTATAACTTGAGCTACGAACGTCTGATTGATATGCAGTCGACTTTGTCGGTTTCCTTTTGATGAGACGGTTCATTTGGAATACTTCACCTGAGGTTTGGATGCTTTTGGAGTAAGGCTGGGTTAGATTGTACTCGAAATCCAACTGGGCCCCTTGAACGGAAAAGTTAATAACTCTCAGACCGGACGTCCGTTTGAGGAACCATCAGTGGCATTGGTAATCTAGTTGAGAAACGGTTCTGATGAGTATAGCCATGGGATTTTGGAATACTATTGAGATACATCCAGGTTGGTTCGTACACGTAACCAACCAGGCCCTTGGGACTAAAAGGCTAATAACTCATAGACTGGGCGCCCGATTGACACACCATCTATTGCATTGAAACCCTGATGACGAGCAGTTCCTCTGAGATATTTCCACATGAGATTACATGAAACTTGGAAGTATATACGAGTAGATCTTGGAGCGGACCCTCCCGAAGACGAGCATACATAGTACGGGGACCTTGTAGCTGGCTGAGACCTGATGACTGTTTGTATGATTCGAGTTAAAGTGACTTGTATAGCCTAGTAGGGAGCACTACGGTGTTTTGGTGGCACACCCATGGCGGGGAGCACTACTGTGGTGGGGTGGCATTCCCACGATACTCAGCAAAAGAAGTACATCTGTAGTCTATTAGGGGGAGCACTACTTTGTGAGCTAGGAGACCATGTTGGAGGAGTACTACTTTGTGAGGTGGCAGACCCGCGGTACTCGATAGGAAAAAGTACCTCAGCAGTCTATGGTTAGTGTCCAGAACCTCGGTGTTGTGACAGGATCACTGTACTCATCAGAGGAGGATCTCATCAGTAGTTGTGGTTTCGATATCATGAATAAATATCCTGGTTTGAGCTAAGTCAATGACATTTGTGTTTACCTCATGATTGAGATGGGTCACTTGTTATCCTAGGTATATGTATGGGCATATAACTAAGTAGTGGTTATATGATGAATTGATAACCTTTGTTTTTCCTCATGATTGAGATGGGTTAAATGATAACTTAGGTATAAGTATTCTCTTATACCTAAGTAAGGGTTATCTATTGAGATACTTATTTGTGGTTATCCATGTTGGATTTAGAGAGACCTTGAGGATCCTTGGGTCCCTACTGTGTATCTTTATACTCACCCCTGCACGGGCTATGCCCATAACTCATTGTGTTGGATGCAGATGACAGACAATGCTGACAGAGACTGAGTGTACGAGGACTGGATGGTACCTGGAGGTGGACCTCACGGCGAGTTAGTACCCGGAGGTGGACTTCACGACAAGATGGTACTTGGAGGAGGTTGCTGGGTGAGAGCGTTGAGGTGGATATCTGTACCTACCCTTCAGTTATGATCTGAGGTGGAAGACCCAGGAGAAGCTTCTATCTTCCAGTAGTTTGTATTTTCTGTTGTAATTTCGTTCAGTTGTAGCTGTACTTTTCAGTTGGATTTGTATTCTAGCCCATTTAATTTTCAGCACTTTATTTTGTACTTAGTGTATTACTTCCGCTTTTACTTTGGTTGGATGTGTTTATGCTGTATAAAGGAAATGTCTTCCCAGTTATCTGGATTTACGCCTTTTGTGTCAGTCGCCAGCCCCTGGCCAATGGAAGGCGGTCTTGGGGTAGTCATGACACGTGCCCTGAGGACGGGTTGTCACAAATTGGTATCAATGGAGTTGGTTCTACCATAGAACTTATGACTCTGATATTTTCCCTTCTGTGAAGCAGTAGTTTTCACCATACCGAGTTTGATTTTCAGTTCAGGGAGTCCAGTGTTGGTGCGGCGGCCGATGTATCCATACACCAGGACCCTGATTACTGATTTCTAACTTAGTGCACGGAAACACTGATTGAGTGTGTGTTTCCAAATGTTTTAAAGTGAGCTCAATTCAAGTCATCTGACCAGGTATAAATTATTTTACTATGTTGCATATGTTCTGGATGCCACCACGCAGAGAGTCAGTTGGAGTTCCAAGAGAGTACTCGATGACGGCCCACCGAGCGATTAGACTCTGGTGCAGGTCCCTCTTTCTATGTTTGCACCTTCGGGTGGTGTACCAGCAGCACCACCACCCATTAGGCGGTAGATGCCACCATCTGTACTAGTGGATGGTGCATGCTGACAGATCGTGTTGCACGAGTTCCAATAGTAGAGGCCTCCGATGTTAATAGGTGAGGCCGATTCCCAGGCAGCAGTTGACTGGATGGAGGTGAATGCTATAGTTCGACACCTATTTAAGACACTAGTAGAGCAGATGATGATCTTAGCTACTGGTGTTTCCTAGGGAGTGACAATGAGGTTGGTCCACATAGTGATGAGGCTTCGGTATGTGGACCAATTCCTGAGAAGGTACCGTTGGGTAGTGTGCCAGCAATATCACTACCTATTGGTCACCAGTTTCAACCGGCAGTACTGGTAGATGAAACATGTAGGTTCAGTGCCTTACATGTGTTTCTGCATTAGATACCCCTCAGGTTCCGAGGTGAGCCCAACTCACAGGTGGCCGAGGAATGGCTTGAGGAGGTGGCTGAGAGTTTTCTAGAGCTATATAGCTTCAACCTGACAAAATGTTGGTAGCTGAGGAGTCATCGAGGAATACCAGTCGTTCCTGGTACATGATGACTACGATTCGATCATTTCTTTAGAGCTCAGACCTCTTAAAGAGGTGTGTTTAAAGGATATTTGAGCCATCACTTTTCCTCTATGAATTCCTACATATACTAGGGTGCTACTGAGAACCTTTTGTGGTTGAGAACTCTTTGGCTGAGTGGATACAACTAGTAAATATTAGTAGTGGGAAAGAAGGAAACTGGCCCTAGTCTCGGATACATTTGCATGTAAAATGGGTTAAGAAGAAAAAGTGTTAAGGACAGATGAATCTGTAGAGTAGAAGACATGGAAGCAGAGCTAGGAGAGCAGAATGTGGTGGTGTAATTTTTGACATGTTACAACATACATTGATACTAATCATCCCATTCTTCAACGAATCTTGTCCCAGACCTAGAGTTTCCATTTAAGCCGTTGACTTGACCCTCGCGTCTGGAGATACCTTGAGAGGAGACTCCATAATCACACATACGCCGACGGTGTGATCTGACCCTAGACGTGAGAGATTTAGTTGGAACCTCTTTGTGGCAGCATCAAGGTCTTACAACATTAGATTGGGTATGGACTGGGAAACCACAGTTCATACACAAATTGAAAGTATTAGGAAAAAATGGTGTTGTTTACCAACAACATTTCGATGGTGTTCTTCCTTGGTTGGAGAAAAGTAAACCCCAGGAAGAATAGGATAAACTCATGAATAAGAGGGTGAATTAGATAACATAGGAGTTAGCCAGACTTAAATTTGTGCCAGATATCTCTAGAGTTCCAGCACCACTTCCAGCAGAGATTTCAGGAGCTAAGGTAGAGGTTGACCATTGCGCCCATCATGAGGGAGTTGGTTACATAGTTCCTTGCGAATCATCAGGGACCAGACTCAGGTGTGTCCTGATGTAGAAGAGGGTAGTGATAGCCTATGGTTCACATCAGTTGAGACTGCATAGAACAGACAGAAGTCTTATACTGATAGGAGACGAAGACCTCTAGATTTTGAGGATGGATACCACATCTTTATATGGGTCTCACCTCTACGGGGTCTACGAAGATGTGGCCAAAGCTTCAAGTTATCACTGAGGTTCAACAGATCCTTCTAGTTCCTCAGCAGAGTAGGCGAGGTGGCTTACTGCTTGACCTTTCCACCACAGTTGCATTTGGTGCATGACATCTTCCACGTATCTCAGCAGAGGAGATGTGTGCACGTCCTATCCATCATCTTTCACCACGGAGAGCTGGATATCAATGACAGTGGATACTTTCACAAGTTTCCACTAAAGGTTGAGGATCGACATGAGCGGGTCCTACATGGATGGTCGATTCCTCTTGTGCGCTTTCTTTGGCAGCATGGGAACCTCCAAAAGAGCACAAGGAAGCGGGAGGCTTAGATGTGTGCTCAGTACCTCCTTTTGTTTCCCTATATTTCATTGTAGCTTTACGGGGACATAAATCCCTGAGGTGGGAGTAATTTAAAGACCTGAAAATTTGAAGGAAATTTTCTTTCATAATTATTTGGAAGTTTACCTGTCTGTGGCTTCTGACGGCACCTGAATCTGAGGCCAGGTGTGCCCAGAATCAATTTCCGATGTTTAGCTCGGGTACGTTCAATGAACGAATGAGTGGATTTTTCTATCTTTTGAACTGGTGCTCAGAATTGAAATTCGATGGCACCGATGAACTCGCAGCACTAGTAATTGCTTAAGGGGACATTTACCGCAGTTTCATTTTAAGCAAGTTGAGTTTTATTATTTGGGGTTATAGTTTAAAATAAATAAACTTATTGAACAATTTTTTTATATCTTGGATATTAAACTCTTCCATGTGTTGATAAATGGGAGGTGGGGCCCACACGATCCCCAACCTCTCAACTACCTTAACTCTAATAAACCACCCCATTTGTAACCCCCTGACCCCAGTTACCCAGAGTGGGTGCATTATTACATAACATTGGCATTATCACAAGAAATATCAAATCTCGAATGACCGATTCGTTTAGTAGCCTTGGAATAACTAAATACATTAATAAAGACTACATTACATCATAAAATGAAAACTACAATAATATAGTCTCCATAGTACACACTCTTATCCCCGCATACTATCCCTACAGGTCATTCATAAATTACTTTTCACATCCTGGGAAAAATAAAACATTGAAAAGGGGTGAGCTCAGATGCCCAGTAAGGATAACAATATAGCGGAAACATTCATAAATATGAATAAACATTTAAGGCAATGTATAACTAAAAAAATCCTTTTAAACTTGAACATCAATATAGTATGGAAAAAAATAAAATGAAATAATTCCATTTACTTATTCACATGGATATTCTACTAATCGAATAATCAAATACAATATCAATATCCACTTTCATAATGATGGAATGCATAATGCCAGACTATCATAACCACATATCCAAGGCCTTATGTCCAGACTACAAATAAGATTTTGTCAAGGCCTTGTGCCAAGATAGTAGTTTGTCTCATGAGACCTACCGATGCATCAAGGAGCTATAGCGGTCTCCACCCATCAAATATTAAGTCCAATGCATTCCCATATGAAAAGGTTTAACCATAACATAAACATTCATATTAAAACCAGCATACAAAATGTCAATAACTTCTTCATAAACCATGAATGGTATAAAAATAACACATCCATAGTCAAAAATATCACAAAACCATCAATACAATATGGAAGTATTGTATCATAATAAATCAACTTCAAATAAACATAAAATCCATCAAAGGATTTTGACGTAGATGAAATCAAAACTATTTTTAAAGAAATATCCCTTTCTATTTTGAAACAATTTAAGAGTCATATATTTAAAAAATAAATACTTTTCTTTGAAAATATTCTTATAATATTGTAAGGGTATCTTCGACGATTTTATAATGGAGGAAGATAGCCGTACCCGCCGTATAAGTTAAAAAAACATTCTTTCCTTAATTCTGTCGAAAAGGTTAAAATAGACCTTGTTTGGAAAACGACGGAAAGATTAATTTATAAACCACTTAAAAAAGTAAAAAAGGGTATAAATGACTTTAACCAATATTCTAGTAAAATGTAATAATGTTTTGAAAAAATTTTTTATGAAACATGGATGTGGATGATGAAGAGATCCCAGTAGATAATCAGGTATAAACAAGCTCGGATAATGAAGAGATTGCGAAATAAACTCTTACCTTGTAATTTTACATGGTTGAGGGTAGTTTAACCTCATGTATAATGGTGAAATAATTTTTATTAAATTATAAAATAATCATATACACTCTTATGTTATCATATATGATCTTTTAACATTTCTTTGTTAATAATATCTTAGTATTATCGTTATTTCGGGTGTCAACTTACTCATTTTCTTTTATCTGTTTTGTTATGTAAGTCATGTTTTCCATGGATAGTTTGTATATTATTCATATCCATAATTATATCAAGTCCTTCAACATTATTTTTAAATCATAAAATGATAATTACACTTGAATGGATACGATGGAGAATGAATCTCATCGCGTTCGTGGAGGCGGTAGTCCGTACGTACGCACGAGGGACTATATCATTCTTTTGATATTAAAATAATATATAATTGGATGTTATATCATATATACAGAATCATTATCATGTTATATTTATTATTTAGATGAATTACACATCATTATTATAGAAATCCAAATAATAATTTATTGAATAACAATTACACCACGACGTGGAGATGGTAAGCTCTATATACGCACATATGGTGACATGTCCTTCAAAATATGGATAAAATACTTAAAATGGTTGTACCAAATTTATTATAATATTACAGTATATAGGAGATACTTGATTCATTATTTTATAATGGTAATAACAATAAAAGAAGAAGTTGAAGAAGAAATGAATTTGAAAAAGGGTGGTGAAAACATTACCTCTTCATCGGGTTCTTCCTTTTGATTTGATCAAAAAGGCTCCGTAGGTTGGCTTTCAGATCAAAATAAGGACTCTAGGATTTATTGAGGGAAGTTGAGAGAGTATTTGTGCAGGTTTTAGCCGAACCAAAAGGCTTTAAAGGTGTAAATTAATGAGAAGGGTGAGTGCCCTTTTATAAGAGGGGTGAGGGCACCTTTGGAAAAGTTAGAAATATTATTTTATAATAAATTCATATTCAGATTCTAATGGCTCCAAAGTGGGTTATTTAAAGTTCAAGGTGGGTATGGGTCGAAAAAAACTCAACCAATATAATTTAGATAGGTTTGGGTCATTATATTAACCTTATCTTTTAGTTTTATCTTTTAGTTAATTAGTTTTACACTTACCATGTCACTTTGTATTTTTATATTATATAGTTAATGAACTTACTATACACCACCAAGTGACCCCCAAGTGGTCCATTAATAATAAACATATCATGATATAAGTCTCTTGTCTGAAAATTAGATTTTTTGAAATTGAATATCAATTAATAATATTTTATTTGTTTTAAAAACTCTTTTATGTCTATTTTGACACTATTCAATAATTGAATTTTTTGAAATTCATAACAGAATGATTACTTCGAAAAAAGTTAATTACGTCAGTAATAAAATGTCATATTAACCTAGAAAATTAGTTTAATTCATAAAAAGTCTCAAATTATATTTATTTGGGTATTTATAATATCAATTATTTTAATTTTTCACTATTATGGTAATTACTGCATCATCATTGTGTCATAAATAAATTAAATTATTTATTGTCTAAAATTAATAAATAAAATATCATTATGTAGGAAATCTGTTTAGCTTTCTAATGAATATTTATAATCGAAAATCCAAAATATATAATCCTATGTAAAAAATGGTTTTCTAAAAGATATAGGCTTATGTCATTTTGGTATTTATTTTAACATAATTAATATAAAGTGTCATTGTCACTTACAAGTGGCTCCATGGGGTCCAACAATCGACCCAAAGATGACCATGGTCGGACATGTGTCATCCAATAAGGTTAAGAGACGTTTTAGGGTAATTTTGTATTATTATAATGTTATTTTTTAACCCTTATTTACTGGATTTACCTTTTAACCATAGTAAATAAAATATTTACGGAAGTAATTATTCAAAATGTATAAAAATAAAAGTTACCTATTTACACTATTTGAACAACCTAATTACAAATATGGAATCGATTTTTCCAAATTCAAAACACCGAATTGGCCGAAATTAATTTAAAATTTATTCTCGTTGTTAAAACAAATAGCGTGTTTTTAAGAGATAATAACTATTAAAATACTGACACTTGTTTATGTCCGGTTAATTGTAAAATTATTTAAAATGACCAAAAATGTATTAAGGGGTAAAAATATATTCTAAATATAATTTAAAAACACTCAAATTCATAATTTATCAATATAAATTATTTTGATTACAAAATTTGTTTTTAATTAAAATTTAGTAATTTTCACTATTCATCAAAATATAAATGTTATCCGAAAAGTTCCAAAATTTCACCCTAGGATAAAATTGATCTTACAAATCCAAAAATTAAGTCCATTTTATGAGATAAAATTTATAAAATTTAAAAAATTAGGTAGTACAACTCATAACGGCTAGTTTGATTGGTTGTGCTGTGTTAGAACTCGATGTTGCATACAACCCACACTATCACATTATTCAAAGAGAATCCTACCATAGAAGCTTGGGGTGTTACATTCCCCTCCCCTTTAAATAATTTCATCCTCGAAATTTCTAGAATACTACCGCATGAAATGACTCGAGTGGTTCTTCATCATAAGTTCCTCAGATTCCCATGTTTCCACTTCTATCTTATTGTTTCTCTACAAGAATTTTACTAGACGAGTCATCTGGTTTCTCAGTACTTGTGCTCTCGTATCAAGAATATTGATGGGCTCTTCGCAATAAGATATATCGGGATCTAGTTCTAATTCCTCGTAGGTGAGTACATGCATTGTGTCAGGCATGTATTTTCTCAACAGTGATACGTGGAACACATCGTGAACTTTGAGGAGACTTGGCGGCATTTCCAAACGGTAAGCTACGACCCCAATTCGTTCTAGAATTTTGAAAGGTCCGATGTACCTAGGACACAATTTACCTTTCTTACCAAAATGTATTAATCCCTTCAATGGAGATACCTTCAGGAAAATGTGATCAACGACTTGAAATTCCAAATCCTTCCTTTGATTATCGACATATCTCTTCTTCCTACTTTGAGATTCTTTGATTTTATTTTGGATTACCTTCACCAATTCCATCCTTTCCTCCACCAGTTCTAGGCCTACAAGTTTTCATTCACCAACGTCATCCCAACACGTTGGTGTGAGACATCTCTTTCCGTATAACGCTTCATATGGTGCCACATGATTACTCGAATGGAATCTATTGTTATAGGAAAATTCTACCAGAGGTAAATATTGATCTCACATACCCTGAAAGACAAGTGAGCATGATCTCAACATGTATTCTATGGTTTGAATAATTCGTTCTGATTGTCCATCTGTTTTAGGGTGGTAGGCGGTTCTCAAATGAAGTTCAGTATCCAAGGAATTATGAAAAATTTTCCATAATCTTGAAGTAAAATGGGTATCATGATCAGAAACAATCGATAGGGGTACTCCATGAAGTCTCACCACTTCATTAATATATAGTCTTGCTAGACGTTCCGATGGTAGATATTCTCTTATAGCAAGAAAATGTGCTAACTTGGTAAGAAGATCAACAACAACCCATATTTCATCGTTTCTTCTAGGAGTCTTTGGTAGCCCCATGACAAAGTCTTTCGTAATATTGTCCCATTTCCACTCCGGTATGGGAAGAGGTTGCATGACTCCTCTAGGATTTTTCCTTCCATCTTTCACTTGTTGACAAACTATACATCTTGACAAAAAGTCAGCAATCTCCCTCTTCATTTTGTCGCAACAAAAATGTTCCTTCAAGTCTCTATACATTTTGGTGCTCCCAGGGTTTATAGAGAAATTGGAACTATGAACATCATCCAGCAATTCCCTTTTTAGATCAGGTATATCGGGAACACAAAGTCTCTTACCGAATTTCAAAATTCCATCTTCATACACAAAGTCTCTCAATCTCCCATCATTCACAGCTTTAATCTTCTTTGGAACTTCTTCATCATCGTCTTGAGAACTCTTAATCCTTTCTAGTAAAGATGGTTTGGAAACCATTTGAAAAAGAATTGATGTTTCACCTTACTTGGTTATTCCCATGTCCATCTTCACAGGATCCATGAAAATTGTATCCCTTTAAATTCTCATATTGTTCAAAACTCCATGATCTTTTCTACTCAAAGCATTTTCCACCTTATTTTCCTTCCCCGGGTGGTAGTGTATCGTACAATCATAATCCTTGAGTAATTCAAGCCATCTCCTTTTCCTCATGTTGAATTGTTTTTGTGAGAAAATATACTTCAAACACTTGTGATCAGTATAAATCTCACATTTTTCACCATAGAGGTATTTCCACCATATCATCAATGAAATGATCACAGATGCTAACTCAAGATCATGAGTAGGATAGATTTGGTCATGAATTTTCATCTGTCATGATGCATAGTCAATAACCTTATCATTCTGCATAACGACACAACCAAGTCCTTTCTTCGATGCATCACTATAAATAACGTACCCATCATTCTTCGATGGTAGAGTCAATATAAGAGCATTGAGTAATCTTCTCTTCATTTCTTCAAAAAATTAATCACAATCTATTGTCCAAACAAATTTAAACCCTTTACGTGTGATATTTGATAATGGTTTAGCCAACCGGGAAAAATTCTGGACGAAACGTCGATAATAACATGCCAAACCAATAAAATTGTGTACCTCGATTATACTCGTAGGTGTTGGCAATTCTTGGATTACCTTGGTCTTAGAAGGATCAATAGAGATTCCATCTTTAGAGACAATATGGCCAAGAAAAGAAATCTCATGAAGCTATAATTCACTCTTGCTAAACTTCCTATATAATTCATGTCTTCTCAGAGTCTTTAGGATAATGCGCAAGTGATTTTCATGATCTTCATAGCTTTTGGATAATACCAAGATATAATTAATAAATACCACCACAAATTCATCCATATATTCCTTGAAAACTCTATTCATCAAGATCCATTAATACAGAGGGGTTATTAGTCAATCCAAAAGGCATTACTGTAAACTCGTAATGCCCGTACCTGGTTCGAAATGCTGTCTTCATAATGTGTTCCTTCTTCACACCCAACTGATGCTATCCAGATTGAAGGGAAATCTCTGAAAAGTATTGATCTCCATTCAGTTGGTCAAATAAAGGTAGGGGATACTTTTTCTTTATTGTTATAGAATTGATCTCCCTGTAGTCGATACATAACCTCATAGATCCATCTTTATTTTTAACAAAAAGAAGAGGGGCTCCCCATGGCGAAATACTAGGGCGAATAAATCCTGTATTACTCAATTCCACTAGTTGTTTCTTTAGTTCAACTAATTCTAAAGTGGCCATTCTATAAAGTGTCTTCGATATAGGCTTTGATCCAGGAATTTAATCAATGGAAAACTCAACTTCTCGTTCTGGAGGATTTCCATGTAAATCATCCAGAAACACATCTACATATTCTTTCACAACAGGTAAATCCTCTATTTGAACATTACTTTCCTCACCCATTGTAATTATATTCTCTTCCTCCCCAATAATTGAATTTTGTTGATCTACTGTTGGTGGATCTATATAAGAATTAGGTGGTGATGATTCTGCTCTAAAGATATGGTGTTCCTTATCATCATCATCAAAAATCATATCCTCCTTCTTCTTTCAATAAATATTCACATCATGGTCTGAAATCCATTCCATACCGAGGATTATATCAAACTCAATCATAGGAATGACGATGAGATCAGCAGATAAAGAACATTTATGTGCTCTAATGGGTACTGATTCACAAAATATTGTTGCAATGATACTTCCCTTAGGAGTTTTAACTGAAAACTCCCTTGTTAAATCAAATTGGAAATATCTAATTCTCTTAGAAAACTGGGAAGATATGAAACAATGCGATGATCCAGAAACAAATAATTCATTTGCTACACTTGAGGAAACCATTAAATTACCTGCCGCCACGTCTTTCGGAGATTCTGCCTCATCAATAGTGATAGCATAAGCTTGGCCTTGATCCCTTGGCCTTTTCTGAGGTACGTTCCCCTGACGCTTAGAACATTCATTTGCATAATGTCCCATCTCCCTGCAATGGTAGCACTGAACTTCGGTAGCTTCCTTGTTCACTTTGCAATCACGAGCTTGGAGGCCTTTTTCACCACACTTGTAACAGACACCCATTCCCTTCATGCAAGTACTGAGGTGTTTCTTACCACATTTACCACATTATGGATATTCAACCATTCCCTTCTCCCCTTATTTCCATTCCCAGATTGATCAGCAGATCTCTTCATCTCTTGCTTTTCTATAAAGTCATAAAACTTAGAGAATTACATTTCTGTCTTGAATGCACATGAGACAATGTCTTCGTACGAAGAAAAGGATTGTGAGACTAATTCTCGATGGAGAAATGGTTTTAAACCATCAAATAAATGATCAATATTACTTCTTGGGTTACGTATATAATCTCCAGAATACCTTGCTATCCTATTAAATTTAACCTCATAATTTGCGACATTCTCATACTCCATTTGTCGCAGACTCAGAAATTTCCTTTCTATATCTGCTTGATGGTCACGATGAAAGTATTTTTCTAAAAACAGGTCTTTGAACTCCCACAATTCCATATTTTATACTTCATCATCTTCCTCCATTTTTTGAATCAATGACCACCATTGATTAGAATCTCCAGTGAGGCGGTAAACATCTATGATAACTTTTTCCCTTTCACTAATTCCCAAAGCCTAAAATATTTTCTCTAGGGAACTTATCCTTTGCTCAGCTACTAATGGATTTGTAATCCCATTGAATAATGGTGGTTGCTTCCTCATGAAGTGATCTAACATTGATCTACCACGTTGTGGATTAGGGTGCTCCATATGGGTAAGGTTATTATTCATAACCTGAGTGAGTTGTCCCAGTATGGTGATTAGTTCATCAGCACCAGTTGCATCACCAACTCCACTATAATTATCTTGTGCAGGAGGGAAATCCCTACATGAAGTGCATGCATTGATACAGTTTCATTTCTTCCACTAGGTTCCATTTCTAAACAATGGCATAAACAAGATCAGTTTATGAATCAAAATACATAATTCAATACTTATAAAACACTTAACATAAATTGTGCTATTTATGGATATAATTCATAATCATAAAAATGTTTTCTTTGAGGAAGTATATACTCATAAACCCTTTATAATTATTTGTAAAGAAAATGAGTGTTATCCTAAGCATATCCTCCGGGAGTGTCCTAACCAAGAGTGCATCAAGACCCGTTGTCATGCACCAGTTCCTGTTCGAGTCTAGCTCAAAGCGGTGTTTTTGGGTTTTACCCCTAGATACATCTGTGCCAGAGCCACCTCTACCTGCTTGTATCTAGACATGGATGTATTTCTCGGAAAACTCACAAAATCTCTACAATACCAAAATTCTAGGATGTTCTTCTATTCTAATCCTCAAAGTCCATCTTAAATCTATGTGCTCTAATAACAGTTTATCTAAATCTAGCTTCCAAGGATTGTACTAAACTTCATCTAATACCAACTATAACTCCCCGACCCCAATTACTCAGAGTTGGTTCATTATTTCATAACATTGGAATGATCAAAAGAAAGATCAAATCTTGAAAGACTGATCCGTTTAGTAGCCTTGGAATAACTAGGTACATTAATAAAGTTTAAATTACATCATAGAATGAAAACTACAACAATATAGTCTTCATAGTCCACACTCTTATCCCCTCATACTATCCTTGCAAGTCATTCATATATTACTTCTTCACATCCTAGGAGAAATAAAACATAGAAAAGTGGTGATCTCAAATGAAAAGTAAGGATAACAGTATAGATGAATCTTTCATAAATAAGAATAAACAATTAAGGCAATGTATGACTAAAACAAAAGCCTCTTAAACTTGAACATCAAAATAGTAAGGCAAAAATAAAATGAAATAATTCCATTTACTTATTCACATGGCTATTATACTAATTGAATAATCATATGCAATATCAATTACCACTTTTATAATGATGGAATGCATAATGCCAGACTATCATAACCACATAGCCAAGGCCTCATGACAAGACTACAAATAAGATTTTGTCAAGGCCTTGTGACAAGACACTAGTTTGTCTCATGAGACCTACCGATGCATCATGGAGCTATATCGGGCTACACCCGTCCCATATTAAGTCCAATGCATTCCCATATGAAATGGTTTAAACATAACATAAACATTCATATTAAAACTAGCATATGAAATTTCAATACTTTATTCATAAACCATGAATGGTATAAAAATAACACATCCACAGTGAAACATATCACAAAACCATCAATAAAATATGAATGTATTGTATCATAAAGAATCCACTCCAAATAAACTTAAATTCTATCAAAGCATGTTGACATAGATGAAATCAAAACTCTTTTAAATGAAATATCTCTTTCTATTTTGAAATCATTTAAGATTCATATATTTATAAAATAAAACATTTTCTTTGAAAATATTCTTATAATATTTTAAGGGAAGATTTTACGATTTTATAACGGCGTAAAATAGCTGCACCCGCCGTACTAGTTAAAAAAACATTCTTACCTTAATTCTGTCGAAAAGGTTTAAAAGGACCTTGTTTGGAAAACGACAGAAAGATTCCTTTATAAACCACTTATAAAAGTAAAAAAGGGTATAAATGTATTTAACCCATATTCTAATAAATAGTAATAATGTTTTCAAAAACATTTTTATGAAACATGGATGTGGATGATAAGGAGATCCCAGTAGATAATCACGTATAAAAAACCTCGGATAATGAAGAGATTGCGAAATAAACCCTTACGTTGTAATTTTCCTTGGTTGAGGGTAGGTTAACCTCCTGTATAATGGTGAAATAATTTTTATTAAATTATTCAAGAATCATATACATTATTATGTTATCATATATGATCCTTTAACATTTCTTTGTTAATTATATCTTAGTATTATCGTTGTTTCGGGTGTTAACTTACTTGTTTTCTTTTATCTGTTTTGATACATAAGCCATGTTTGTCATGGATAGGTTTATCTTATTCATATATAGAATTATATCAAGTCCTTAAACATTATTTTTAAATCACCAAATGATAATTATACTTGAATGGATACGATGGAGAATGAATCTCATCGCGTTCGTGGAGACGGTAGTCCGTACGTATGCACGAGCGACAATATCATTCTTTTGATATTAAAATAATATATAATTGGATGGTATATCATATATACATGAATCATTATCATGTTATATTTATTATTTTCCTGAATTACCCATCATTATTATACCCATCCAAATCATAATTTATTGAATAACAATTACACCACGACGTGGAGACGGTAAGCCGTACATACGCACGTATGGTGAAATGTCATTCAAAAGATGAATAGAATACTGAATATGGTTGTACCATATTTATAATAATATTAAATTATAAAGGAGAAACTGGATTCATTATTTTAGAATGGGAATAACAAAGAAAGAAGAATTTTAATAAGAAATGAATTTGAAAAAGGGTTGTGAAAACATTACCTTGTTTCGGGTTCTTCCTTTTGATTTGATCAAAAGGTCTCCTTAGGTTGACATTATAATAAAACTAAGGCCTCTAGGATGTAGTGAGGGAATTCGAGAGAGTATTAGGGATGTGGTTTTCCGAACCAAAAGGCTTTGATGGTGTGAATTAATAAGAAGGGTGAGTTCCCTTTTATAAGAGGGGTGAGGGGACCCTTTGGAAAAGCTAGAAATATTATTTTATAATAAATTCATATTCGGTTTCTAATGGCTAAAAAGTAGATTATTTAAAGTTTAAGGTGGTTATGGATAAAAAACAACTCAACTAATAGAATTTAGATAGGTTTGGGTCATTATATTAACCTTATCTGTTAGTTTTAACTCTTAGTTAATTAGTTTGACACTTACCATTTCACTTTGTATTATAATATTATATAGTCAATAAACTTACTATATACATCCAAGCGACCCCCAAGTGGTCCATTAATAATACACCTATCATGATATAAGTCTCTTGGCTGAACCATATATTTTTATGAATTGAATATCAATTAGTAATATAATATTTGTTTTAAAAACTCTTTTTTGTCAATTTTGACACTATTCAATAATTGATTTTTGTGAAATTCATAACAGAATGATTACTTCGAAAAAAGTTAATTAAGTCAATCCTCAAATGTCATATTAACCTAGACAATTAGTTTAATTCATAAAAAGTCTCAAATTATATTTATTTTGGTATTTATAATATTAATTATTTTAATTTTCCACTATTATGGTAATTACTGCATCATCGTTGTGTCATAAATAAAATAAATTATTTATTGTATAAAAGTTATAAATAAAAGATAATTATGTATGAAATCTACTTATATTTCTAATGAATATTTATAATCTAAAATCAAACATATATAACCCTATGTAAAAATGTTTTTCTAAAAGATACATGCTTATGTCGTTTTTGTATTTATTTTAACTTAATAAATATAAAGTGTAATTATCACTTACAAGTGGCTCCCCAGGGTCCTCAAATCGACCCAAAGATGTCCATGGTCAGACATTTATCAACCAATAAGGTTAAAACACGTTTTAGTTTAATTTGTTATTATTATAATATTATTTTTTAACACATATTTACCGGATTTACCCTTTAACAGTGGTAAATAAAAATAATTACCGAAGTAAATATTCAAAATGTCTAAAAATAAAAGTTACCTATTTACACAATTTCCACATCCGGATTCCTAATATGGAATCCATTTTTCCAAATTCAAAACACAGAAGTGGCAGAAAATAATTTAAATTTAATTCCCATTGTTAAAACAAAAAGCATGTTTTTAAGAGATAATAACTATTAAAAGATTGACGCTTTTTTATGTCCGGTTTAATTGTAAAATTATGTAAAATGACCAACATTGCATTAAATGGTAAAAATATATTCTAAATACACTTTAAAACAACTAAAATTCATAATTTATCAATATAAAGTAATTCTATTACAAAAGATGTTTTTAAATAAAATTTAGTAATTTTTACTATTTATCAAAATATAAATGTTATCCGAAAAGTTCCAAAATTTCACCCAAGGATAAATTCTATATTCAGAATCCAAAAATGAAGTCCATTTTGAGAGATAATATTTATAAATTTTCAAAAAGTTGGTATTAATATTCATAATGGCTAGTTTGATTGGTTGTGGTGTTTTAGAACTCGATGTTGCATACAACACACGCTATCGCATTATTCAAAGAGAAACGTACTGTAGAAGCTTGGGGTGTTACACCATTAATATCTCCTTATTTTATTATGAAAACCTTTCACATTAATACGTTAATATCTCTTTCCCCTTAACTTTTTCTAACACACCATATTTAATTAATGGAACCTATTCTATTAATTAATTAAGTGATTCAAAATTTCAATGGAATGACAAGATTAATTAAAATAAGGTGAAGTATTATTTTATTGAGGTTGGAATTTGTTTTTTTGGGGGGAAACTCTTGATATAGAGATTTTGAAGGAAGAGGGGTATTCCTCCCTTTTGGAAGAAAACCAAACCTCTAGAGAAGAACGTCACTCCTTTCCACGATGAACGACGACGTTCCCTCTATCATCTTCATCGCACGACAAGAGTGGAGACGTCAATTCTTCTTCGGGTGCACTCCAACGCCGATGGAAGTAACACCATCATCCACGTTGCTCAGATACTGTGGATCTTTCTCAAGGTAGGGGTTTGCATTTTTTTTATGTGCTTTAAACCCTCATACATGGGTATTTAAATGATGGGTGTATGTATAATTTTTTTTTGAATAAATTAAACCCTAGTCATTGAAGAATTATGGATTGAGCCTCTAATACGGAGGGAATGAGGTAAAAAAAAGCTGGACCCTCCGCTGGTTGTTCTTTTTTGTGCGGATTGATGGGCGACGGTGAAACGGGACCACAACTGTGTTTGAAAGCCTTCACAGTAAAGTTTGGGACTTGAGAAGACCGCTGGTGCTGAAGAAAGCCAAAACGGACTACCAGAGCAACTCTATTGGCCCGATGATGTTCCTGGCAGTGCCGGTAACAGGAGACAGCGGCTGGACCTGTCTGGCCGCCTAGAGGCAGCGGCCCCCCAGTTCCAACAAGAGGTGGGACCCGATGGGGTCTCACGGTGACCTAGGGCTAGCCTTCTTGGCTGACCGTTTCCAAAAAACCAGGGGGTGTAACCACCCTGGTCTCTCATCCACGCGGCCCACCACGTGGGCCCCGATGACCGGACCACGTCGATCGGCCTGGGCCGCGCCAGCCAAACCAGGCCACGCCAACTGGGTCGAGTCACGCCCAACAAGGCCGGACCCAGACCCGAGTTGGGTCGACCCTGTTTGGGCCGACCCAGGGGGTGTTGGGCCGGGTCGGACCGGGCCCAGACCCCCTATTTTTGGACCGTTTTCAGTTAAACGTCCATATCTTGAGCTACGGACCTCCGATCGACACACTGTCAGTTGCGTATAATTCCATGGTTCGAGACAGTTGTTTCAGTATATTACATTCAAGGTTTTGGCGATGTTTTGGTATGGCTGGGTTGGGCCGGGTCGGACCGGGCCCTCGGAGTGGTAGTGTTTATAACTTGATCTTTAGACGTCGGATTGACTTGCCACCAACTTTGTTGGATTCCTCTTGATGAGATGGTTCTTTTGGAATACTTCACCTGAGGTTTGGATGCAGTTAGAGTAAGGCCGGGTTGGATTGTACTCGAAATCCAACCGGGCCCCTAGAATGGAAAAGATAATAACTCTCAGACCGAACGTCTGTTTGACGAACCGTCAGTGGCATTGGTAATCTCGTTGAGAAACGGTTCCTTTGAGTATACCCATGGGAGTTCAGGATACTGTTGAGATACAGCAAGGTTTGTTCGTACATGAAACCAACCGGGCCCCCAGGACTAAAAGGCTAATAACCCACAGACCGGGCGTCCGATTGACGCACTATCTGTTGCATTCAGACCCCTATGATGAGGCGTTCCTCTGAGATATTTCCACGTGAGATTATGTGACACTTGGAAGTATCAACCAGTATCTCGTAGATAGAACCCTCCTGAAGACAAGCATACAGAGTAGGAAGACCTTGTAGCTAGCTGTGACCTGATGACTGCTTGTCCGATTCGAGTCGGAGTGACTTGTATAACCCAGTGGGGAGCATTACTCTGTTTGGGTGGCAGACCCATGGTGGGGAGCACTACTGTGTTTGGGTTGAAGACCCGCGGTACTCGACATGAGTACCTCTGTAAGCTATGAGGGGGAGCACTATTTTGTGAGGTGGCAGACCCATGGCGGAGGAGTACTACATTGTGAGGTGGAAAACCCACAATATTCGACAGGAGGAGTACCTCTACAGTGTAAGTTTAGTGAGCAGCACCTCTGAGTTGTGATAGAATCACTATACTCGTCAGAGGAGGAGCTCTTCAGTTGTTGTGATTTTGATATCGTGAATAAAAATCCTGGTTTGAGCTGAGTCAATGACATTGGTGTTTACCTCATGATTGAGATGGGTCACTTGATAACCTAGGTATATGTATGGGCACATACCTATGTGGTGGTTATCCATTGATTTCATAACATTTGTGTTTACTCATGATTGAGATGTGTTACTTGATAACGTGGGTATAAGTATAGGCTTATACCTAAGTAAGGGTTATTTGTTGAGATATTTCTTTGTGGTTATCCTTGTTGGATTTAGAGAGACATTGAGGGTCTCGGGGTCCATACTGAGTATCGTTATACTCACCCCTACACGGGCAATGCCCGCACCTCGTTGTATTGGATGTAGATGACGTACAACCCTGATAGAGACCGAGTGTACGAGGACTGGACAGTACCCAGAGGTGGACCTCACTACGAGTTAATACATGGAGGTGGAATTCACGATGAGATAGTACTCAGAAGAGGATGGAGGGAGAGAGAGTTGAGGATGCTATTTGTAACTACCCTTCAAGTAGGATTCGAGGTGGGAGACCCAAGAGATGTTTCTATCTTCCATCTATTTGTCTCTTCTGTTGTAATTTCGTACAGTTGTAGCTGTACTTTTCAGTTGTGTTTGTATTATGTCTCATTTACTTTTTATCACTTTCTTTTATACTTAGTGTATTACTTTTTCTAGTACTTTGGTTTGATGTGTTTATGCTTTATAATGGCAATGCCTTCCCAGTTATCGGGATTTACTTCTTTGGTGCTAGTCAGCAGCCCCTGGCCTATGGAAGGCGGGCTTGAGGTAGTCACAACACGTGCCCCAAGGACAGGTCATGAAAAAAAATAAGAACCATTTATCATAGATACACATGAAATGTTAATATTTTATGTCATTGATCCATTTACTTATTTGTGGTTGTTTTTTATTGTAAATAGAATCCAATAGTGTGATGAGGATGAGGATGATGTTATGAATTCATACGCCATTTATTCATCTTTTATGTTATCTTTGGATGATAGAAAGACAATAATGTATACATATACAATGATGTATGAAATAATCATGCTAATGGGATATGGGAAAACCCAAAAATTTTGTCCTAATTCATCATGTATAAAATTATTTATATTTATTTTTTAATATTTATATCTTTATACTCTTTTTAATTTTAACTATTGGATATTTAATTATATATACATTACTATTTAAATTATTTTTTATTATTTTTTTCAATAATCAAAGATAAACATTTTTTGGCTGGAAAAGCCAAAGTACATCATTATGTTTTGGATAAACTTATACATATGAAAATAAATTTTTATAACTATGATATATAAATTTCAAAATGATTATTTTATATTATAAATAATTTTTATATATACTAGTTTAAAATTAATATTCTTTATTAATAACACTAAAATAATTATTTTCTGTGAAACAAACCCATGTGTGATAATCATTCTTTACTTATATATTTTTGTAATCATTATATATAAATATTGACATTTATATTAATATAAATGTGTAAAAAATCACAATATAATTTCCTTTTTCATTGATTGAAACAAAGGGATTGAAACAAATACTGTATTATATGTATTTTTTCATATTATTAAATACTCTGTAATATATGTATTTACTAAAAAAATAATTTATATTATCACAAATTAATTTCAGTTCTAATAGTATGTCTCCTGTTGATGATCCTTATATGGAGGAATATTTTCACTATTCTATAGGGAGATATATTTAAATAGTTGATAAACTTGGGATTACAAATTTTCCAAATAGTAACATTACAATTGAAATCAGAGAGAAAAAACAAATTTTGATAGTAATAATAACCTAAATTTCCCAAATATATTTCATTTTTCTAGTTATATCGAATTATAGAGCTATTGTAGGATATATTTTTACAAAATAAATTGAATTTCATAAACATGAAATTGATAGAGTACATGTGAGATTCAATAATTGTAAAATATCTTAATTGAATTATTCTATCTTGTTTTTTATATATTTTATCTTTCATGTAAACAATATTTCCATTATTAATTTAAAGATGAAATTTAATTTTCAAGAAAAGAATGTAATTTGAAGAATATTAATATCATTATATGTGGTTATATTATGATATTTCAAAACCAAAATAAAAAAAAAATTATGTTTTTGGGTATTTACATAATGAAAACACATGCCACTAGAATGATTTTTTATATGTAGATACAAGGATGAAATTTGTCACCAACTGATACAATGAAGAATCTATGTGGTGATAATTAATATATATTGTATAATTTCTATTATATTTCTTTATTAAATATTGTTTAATTTTTATGTATAAGGATCCCTTGTTTTTAATCAAGTTATTGAGTTGCAGAACATATACCCTTGAACATTTTCTTGTGGAAGGTTTCATTTATTGGAGGATATAATTATTGAACAAAATTTTGATGTATTAAAAGTTAAAGTTACTAATGGTTCAAAATAATTCCATTTCATACCTCTATATCCCCCCACTCTTCATGAATAATATGAAAGATAGATAAAAAATGACATGTATTTTCCAATGAAATATAACGAAGTATGTTCCAAAATGTAAGAAATTAATTTTAATTTTTTAATCTTTTGGAATAAATTCAATAGAATGTGATGCAGTGTATTTTTATTCAGTAGGGTACAATGTAAATCCTTCTTACAACATTAGAAAAAAATGTTGGGACATATAAGAGGATATGAGGTGGGAGTTAGTGTTATGAATGTTATTAGTCATTAAATTATTAAACAAGAGAAGAAATAATCGTATCAATAAAATAATGAGATTAATGAATTGGATAAATGAATTGATGAAAGAAATAAACTCATTGTGCATGCTATGTTGGAATAATTTATGGGACTAAAGTGCCCAGATCAGTGTGAATCATTGAGAGGGGGAGGGGGTGAATCAGTGATCCCTTAAAACTTTTTACTAATTGATTCTTATCAATTAAACCTCTATGGCTGGTTAAAGCCTCGATCCACTCTACTTGTGTCTCTCAACCTTTCCTCGAATAATGCTGTAAATATAAAGGCACTGGACACAAGGATTTACAAGGTTCGGCACCAAAGGCCTACGTCCTTGCCATGTTGGTTATACGCCCCAACATGGTTTCTTCCATTATAAATTGTTAGAATTACAATGGTCGATACAGAGTCCCACTGTACCTCCCCTGAGTCCCACAGGAGGGTCTTTATACTGCATCTCACAGTGTTACCAGAGTCCCACTGGCTTGCTCTAGAATCACACTAAAGACTTCTTCCACCCTGAGTCTCACAGGGGGCTTCTCCTGGCTCCTCGAGTCACACGAGTAGCTCTTCTTCTATTTAGCTCTTAAAGTATCCTCAGCAGCCTGGGATGAAGGCTGCTAGCCTTGCTCTGTACCTCTGATCACTTGAGTTGATCAGGTCTTCTCGTCTTGCTCAGGATTTATCTCCTTCTTCTCAGGATGACCTAGATTCGCTCTCTAACTACTGAATACTCATACAACTGATATCTTTAACTTCAGTCTGGTCCAGTCTCACTACAAATCATCTTTATGCACTGAGTGCATGGCATCTCTTCATCCTCATGCACTGACTGTATGGCTTTTCAATTTCTTCAAGAACTTCTGGTCTTGGATAACTCAAATGCACACAACCAGTTTTGAGCTTGTTCACGTGTGCACGTGCATGCATGCATCCATGCACTCCCCTTCTTCTTCTCGGTGCAATAAACCCACAAAGCGTGTAGTCAATTTTAAGCACACACCTTCTCCACAATCTTCACACACTATATTCAAATTGTTCACACACTTAGAAGTGTGTTTTACTTTAGTGTGGAACTTCTTCTTCTTCTTCTAATGTTTATACACTTTTAGTGCACACACTAGGCTTCGGCCTTCTTGTTTTGTTTGCACACACATTTTCTTTGTTCAATTTGCAAACACAAGAGACTTGGACTCTCCTTCTTGCACACCCCCAAGGGCTATGACCTCTTCTTCAATTTGCACATACAAGTGCCAAAGGGTGTCTTCCTTGTTGCACACACACACACACAATGGTGGGCTCTTCACTTCACCCACTTGAACATACCCAAGCCAAGGTCACGGGTTCTTCCTCTTGTCTTGAACACACAACCCGAACTCCTCCTTCAAAGAGATGGCACGCAAGGTGTGTTTGAGCTGCAACCACTTCTCTACTCCACTGTCACGCTGGTGCACAAGGCACAAGAGCCACATAGGGTGCAAGTTCAAGCACCACGCCAGTAACCTCCTGCCGCGCAGGGGTGCGGGCTTCAACCGTGGGTGCGCAAGATGTTGCGGCCACGGGTCTTCCTACCGCGCAAGGGGAAGGCGCACAGGGGTCCCCCTTCTTCTTTCTTTCGCACAAGTGTGCGCGAAAGGAACTCACGAAGCCAACAGGAGGCTTCGGGCTTCTGCCGCGCAAGTGGTACATGCAGGGCTTCTACTTCACGAGGCTAAGCGCTCTCACGGGACTCCGGATCTTCAACAAAACTTCAGCAAGCAAATTCAAGAGCAAGGCCTCTCTTTATATAGGCATAGGAGAGCCTCAGTTCATCCACGAAGATAAAACTTGAACTCTCGAAAGTTTCGGGATTTCATGATTTCCTTCAAATCTTGTTTTCAATTCTCTGTTCAACGCGGGGCTTCATTATAGCGCACAGTCTTCACGTGCATGCATTTTTGAATGCATGCATGCCTTCTTTTTAGGCCTATCCATGAAAAGCACGAATCTGCGTGGCCTCGGCAGCTTCGTTTGCCTCAGCCTCGACCGAATTCATCATCTCATTGCATGCATGCATATTTTGATGCATGAATGTGTTCGTTATGGCCAGACGATCACAATGGTGGCTTTACTTCGATCGGGGGGTGGTCAGGAGCTCGAAAACATCTCTCGGGTTGCTCCTGGTTTGACGGAGGCACGCGGGTGGCCTTCGGCTGAGCTCGAGGAAGGAGACACCTCGGAGCCGTCGGATCAGCTCTTTTGACGGCCGCGATCAGAATGGGCTGCGGCGGATTAGATGTGCGGCTGAGATCTGGCGCGCGATCAATCGTGCGGCCAGGATCCGCTCCTGGAGATTTTTCCGCGTCCCACATCGAAACGGAGCGCGGTTTTTCCACGTTTTATCACCCAGTTCCTGCCGCAACCCCTCGATTGAACTTCCAACCCTCTCGGTGCCGCCCCGCACCGAGTTCTTCTTGCGGGTTCGCTCTTGCGCCCACCCATGCCACTTGGGCGCGTGACTGGTGCCCACTATGCTTGTCACGGGCACCCTCCTCGCGCTCACGATGTGCGGGCTTCATCACCGCGTGGCCTCGGGGCTTATACACGGCCCTGACCTTCTTCCTCAGGGATATGCTGCCTTCACCTGAGGGTTCCCCATGGGCGTGGTGACCTCAAGTCCCACACGAGCCTTGGGTGATGACCCTCGGCTGGCCTTCCTTGGTGGCTATTTTTTGCTACTTCAAAACACAAGTGCTTTGTTAAGAAAAACAAAGTGACCAGTGTAAATGCCAATTGCCATTCAAGCCATCTTCTAAGACATTCCCCTCATCTATTCTTCTTCTTCATTAGAATTCCTCCAATTCTCTTCAACATTTATTCATCACTTTGGAATGGAATTCATGAAGGTTCTTCATCTTCAACCGAACTCCTGAATCAAAGATTTCTTCAATGTGCTTCATTGATCTAATCATAGATCAATTGGATCTTCTTCTAATTCATATGCACTAAGTGATAGTTCATGGACTTCTTTAATCCACTTCATCCACTTAGAAGTTGTGGATGGATCTCTTGATTCTCCTCATGCATTGTCAATACAATGCATGGTCTTCAAACATTGCTGTGACTTTGTATCCAGTTGATACAAGTTCTTAGAACTTAAAGAGTAGCTCAGCAATCTTCAGATGTTATGATGCTCCACCATCATCAATTCTTCAAGTGGTTTAACTTAGTATCATCTTGATACAAGTATTGAAACATTAAGATCAGTTCTACAATCGTCTGATATACATAGAGAATGTTTCAACCACAACATCCTATGTCACTTAGTGAATCTCCTAAGTGACATGCATCTTAGTACCATGGCCATTCTCCTTTCCTCACAAACACCATAAAATCGTTTGTCATTCACATCTTGACATTCCTTGACATCCATTCATCTTATGTCAACATCATGTCTCATTGACAAAAAATGCAACACAGTGCACTTCAATCTCCCCCTTTGTATTTGTTGTCAATACACTTCTTCAGCACATATGAATGGGTCAATATGTGTGCCAATATTTTCTCCCCCTTATTGGCAATCAAATGTAAAGGTGTGGTGTGGTTCTCTTCAGAATATTTCTTCCTCCCTTTGAATAGCATCTTCTTGAAAATCACTAAGAGAGGGATGATGTCACATGTACACTTTAGCAAAGAACCTTTAGTAAATTATCTCTAAGTCTACTTGGGCTAACCCGGTGTAGAAAACAAGAGTGATGTAACCAAGGAACTCAATGCTATCCATCATTCTCTACACATGTGAGATCATGCTTAGGGGTTTGAAATTTTTCAGATATAATAATGAATTTGCTAAATCCTGCACAACTTTACAAAACTCATTATAAAGTTCAGGTGCAAAGATAACGCTCCCCCTTTCATCCATTTGTCTTCAATCCATAATCCCCCTTAATTGACAAGATAAACTCAATTAAGAAACAAGGGATGAAAGTATGATTGGAATACCTTCACTTTTCTCAAGATGGTATTAATCTCAGAATCCCATCTTCTTCAGATTGGCTCCCCCTCAAGGGGTGCACTCCATTATGTCCAAACCACTCTCTAGATGAGAATGATCATCATCTTCAATTCCCTGAAATGTTAGCACATGTAAATAAAAGTTGTTAGGGAATAATATGGAACCTCCTTGGTTCAACAATGTGAACAACAAGGTTGAGAAGATTCTCTCAACCGAGATGTCCCATTTTCACCATTCTTCACACTTTCACATTTGATCTTCAATGATGTTTGTGCTGGTGTGGATCTCAATACATCTTCATGTGAAATCTTCTTCTTCCCTTTTGCCTTAGCAATTGCCAGAACTTCATCTTCAGATGTTTGTAGATCTTTGTCAAGTTGCAACTGATTTGGCCATATGAATAGTAAGTCACTTGGAAGTGTAGCCTCAGTTCTGGATATTCCACATGGTTCTTTTGATGCTGTTAAGCTACCTTTCTTAGGCAACTTATTTTCAATCAATCCCTTCTGCTTCTTCTGGATTGATTGTCCTTTTGAGTCCAGTCTGCTTCTATTGATTTCCATGGCTTGTTTACAAAGATCCATGGTATGCCCTTTCTTTCCACAGTAGAAGCATTTCTTCCTGGTGGTCCTTCTGGATGCATCACTCTTCTTGGATTTAGACTCCAAGTTATTCTCTTCCTTTTTCATAATCTTCTTGGGAGCATCTTCATCTTTCTTCTGCTTGCTTCCCAAGGATTCATTCTGAGCCAGGTTCTGTGATATTTTCTTCTTTTGAGCTCTGGATACAGTTGGAGATTGACATGTATCTTTTTGACCACTTTTGCAATCATCCCAGATGTTGGCAAGTAATCCAAATCTATTTGCAGTAAACAGATGTCTCTGGACCTGTGGATGCTGCTTCTTTTCATCTGGCCTGCTCCCCCTTGGCATGGTCTTCCTTTGTGCTTTTACATTCAGTGGATTGTACCAACAATCCTTTGCACAGTGCCCATACTTATTACAACACCAACACTGACCCACAAATCTTGACCTCTTCAGTCCTTCTGATTGTTGGGTACCTTTCTTGACTTGCTGTGTTGTTTCAAGAGAGCTATCTTTCTTCATTGTCTTCATCTATACTTGTTTGGAATTAGTCTTCCATCCTGCACTTTTTGTGGAAACACATTTAGAAACATGAGTACAAGATGGGATGGATGGTACCTTCTTTTTAGAAGTTGTTGCCCTTTTATTAGAGGATGTCTTTCTCTTAGAATCATCCTTCTCAAAGCTCACTTGAGTAGAAACATTTATTCTTTCAGCTGATTGGGAGGCTTCAGCTTTGGGCGATTGCAGATTTTTCAATATCACCTCCAGTTCAAAGCATTTCATGTTGAGGGATTTCTTCTCATCCTCAACCAATCTTAGCCTACCTTCTCAATTCTGTTTCATCTGTTCCATCTGTTCATCATGAACCTTCTTTATTTCATGAAATGAGTTGTCAATCTCCTTCACCATTTTGACTTTGTCTTCAATTTGAGCATCTCTGACATTCATTGACACTTTGTGCAACTTCTCCAGTGCATGAAACACATCTTTGATTATTATCATAAATATTTCTTTCATAGAAGAGCTTCTTTGCAATTCTTCATCAGTGTCTTCATATCTTTTATTGCAAAGAGAAACGGTTTCATCTTTAGCCTTCACCAGCTTTCTGAGAGTGTTGGTTATGCCAACCCTTTTAGCCAATTGGAATTCCAGAGAATTGGCTTCATCTTCTAGCTGTAATTTTTCTTCTTGAAGATCAAGGATGCCTGTAGCTATACACATTGTCACTTCCTTGGGGACTGTCTTCTGAAGATATTTGATTTCATTTATAAGATCATTGTTCCTTCCATCTTCATCACAGCTAGAGCAGTCTTCATCAGAAGAATGATAAAAGGAATTTTCATCTGATGTGACTTTCACATTTCTTTCCATAGAAGGAGTTTCTCTGATTGCACCAGCCTTCTTCTTCATCTTCTATTCCTGTTTCTTCATTCTGTTTTTCAGAGTCTTGGCAGATATCTCCATTTGAGGTTGTTCTTTCATTTCCTCAAATCTGCACTCCATATAGACTCTCTTGGATCTTTTATTGGTAACCTTCTCTCTGATACCAATTGAAGTGCCCAGATCAGTGTGAATCACTGAGAGGGGGAGGGGGTGAATCAGTGATCCCTTAAAACTTTTTACTAATTTATTCTTATCAATTAAACCTCTCTGGCTGGTTAAAGCCTCGGTCCACTCTTCTTGTGTCTCTCAACCTTTCCCCGAATAATGCTGTAAATATAAAGGCACTGGACACAAGGATTTACAAGGTTCGGCACAAAAGGCCTACGTCCTTGCCATGTTGGTTATACGCCCCAACATGGTTTCTTCCATTATAACTTGTTAGAATTACAATGGTCGATACAGATTCCCACTGTATCTCTCCCGAGTCCCATAGGAGGGTCTTTATACTGTGTCCCACAGTGTTACCAGAGTCCCACTGGCCTGCTCTAGAATCCCACTGAAGACTTCTTCCACCCTAAGTCTCACAGGGGGCTTCTCCTGGCTCCTCGAGTCACACGAGTTGCTCTTCTTCTGTTCAGATCTTCAAGTATCCTCATCAGCCTGGGATAAAGGCTACTGGCCTTGCTCTGTACCTCTGATCACTTGAGTTGATCAGGTCTTCTCGTCTTGCTCAGGATTTATCTCCTTCTTCTCAGGATGACCTGGCTTCTCTCTCTAACTACTGAATACTCAGACAACTGATATCATTAACTTCAGTCTGGTCCAGTCTCACTACAAATCATCTTCATGCACTGAGTTCATGGCATCTCTTCATCCTCATGCACTGACTGCATGGCTTGTAAATTTCTTCAAGAACTTCTGGTCTTGGAAAACTCAAATGAACACAACCATTTTTGAGCTTGTTCACGTGTGCACGTGCATGCATGCATGCATGCACTCCCCTTCTTCTTCTCGGTGCAATAAACCCACAAAGCGTGTAGTCAATTTTAAGCACACACCTTCTCCAAAATCTTCACACACTATATTCAAATTGTTCACACACTTAGAAGTGTGTTTTTACTTTAGTGTGGAACTTCTTATTCTTCTTCTAATGTGTATACACTTTTAGTGCACACACTAGGCTTCGGCCTTCTTGTTTTGTTTGCACACACATTTTCATTGTTCAATTTGCAAACACAAGAGACTTGGCCTCTCCTTCTTGCACACCCCCAAGGGCTACGTCCTCTTCTTCAATTTTCACATACAAGTGCCAAAGGGTGTCTTCCTTGTTGCACACACACACACAATGGTGGGCTCTTCACTTCACCCACTTGAACATACCCAAGCCAAGGTCTCGGGTTCTTCCTCTTGTCTTGAACACACAACCCGAACTCCTCCTTCAAAGAGATGGCGTGCAAGGTGTGTTTGAGCCGCAGACACTTCTCTACTCCACTGTCGCGCTGGTGCACAAGGCACAAGAGCCACACAGGGTGCAAGTTCAAGCACCATGCAAGTAACCTCCTGCCGCGCAGGGGTCCAGGCTTCAACCGTGGGCGCGCAAGATGTTGCGGCCACGGGTCTTCCTGCCGCGCAAGGGGAAGGCGCACATGGGTCCCCCTTCATCTTCTTTCGTGCAAGTGTGCGCGAAAGGAACTCACGAAGCCAACAGGAGGCTTTGGGCTTCTGCCGCGCAAGTGGTACGCGCATGGCTTTTACTTCGCGAGGCTTAGCGCTCTCACGAGACTCCAGATCTTCAACAAAACTTCAGCAAGCAAATTCAAGAGCAAGGCCTCTCTTTATATAGGCAGAGGAGAGCCTCGGTTAATCCACGGAGATAAAACTTGAACTCCCGAAAGTTTCGGGATTTCAAGATTTCCTTCAAATCTTGTTTTCAATTCTCTGTTCAACGCGGGGCTTCATTATAGCGCACAGTATTCACGTGCATGCATTTTTGAACGCATGCATGCCTTATGTTTAGGCCTATCCATGAAAAGCACGAATCTGCGTGGCCTCGACAGCTTCGTTTGCCTCGGCCTCGACCGAATTCATCATCTCATTGCATGCATGCATATTTTGATACATGAATGTGTTCGTTATGGCCAGACGATCACAATGGTGGCTTTACTTCGATCGGAGGTGGTCAGGAGCTCAAAAACATCTCTCGGGTTGCTCTTGGTTCGACAGAGGCACGCGGGTGGCCTTCGACTGAGCTCGAGGAAGGAGACGCCTCAGAGCTGTCGGATCAAGTCTTTGGATGGCCGTGATCAGAATGGGCCGTTGCGGATTAGATGTGCGGCCGAGATCTGGCACGCGATCAATCGTGCGGCCAGGATCCTCTCCTGGAGATTTCTCCGCGTCCCACATCGAAACGGAGCGCGGTTTTTCCACGTTTTATCACCCAGCTCCTGCTGCAACCCCTCAATTGAACTTCCAACCCTCTTGGTGCCTCCCCGCACCGAGTTCTTCTTGCAGGCGCACTCTTGCGCCCACCCCTTCCACTTGGGCGCGCCACTGGCGCCCACTATGCTTGTCACGGGTGCGATCCTCGCGCTCACGCTACGCGGGCTTCATCTCCACGTGGCCTCTGGGCTTATTCACGGCCCCGACCTTCTGCCTCAGGGATATACTGCCTTGGCCTGAGGGTTCCCCATGGGCGTGGTGACCTCGAGTCCCACATGAGCCTTGGGTGATGACCCTCAGCTGGCCTTCCTTGGTGGCTATTTTTTGCTACTTAAAAACACAAGTGCTTTGTTAAAAAAACAAAGTGGCAAGTGTAAATGCCAATTGCCATTCAAGCCATCTTCTAAGACATTCCCCTAATCTATTCTTCTTCATCATTAGAATTCCTCCAATTCTCTTCAACATTTCTTCATCACTTTGGAATGGAATTCCTGAAGGTTCTTCATCTTCAACCGAACTCCTGAATCAAATATTTCTTCAATGTGCTTCATTGATCTAATTAGAGATCAATTGGATCTTCTTCTAATTCATATGCACTAAGTGATAGTTCATGGACTTCTTTAATCCACTTCATCCACTTAGAAGTTGTGGATGGATCTCTTGATTCTCCTCATGCATTGTCAATACAATGCATGGTCTTCAAACATTGTTGTGACTTTGTATCCAGTTGATACAAGTTCTTAGAACTTAAAGAGCAGCTCAGCAATCGTCAGATGTTATGATGCTCCATCATCATCAATTCTTCAAGTGGTGTAACTTAGTATCATCTTGATACAAGTATTGAAACATTAAGATCAGTTCTACAATCGTCTGATAAACATAGAGAATGTTTCAACCACAACATCCTATGTCACTTAGTGAATCTCCTATGTGACATGCATCTTAGTACCATGGCCATTCTCCTTTCCTCACCAACACCAGAACATCGTTTTTCATTCACATCTTGACATTCCTTGACATCCATTCATCTTATGACAACATCATGTCTCATTGACAACAAATGCAACACAGTGCACTTCAGGGACAATCAGAGCGTGCAAAACATTCACATCATAAACATTTTATGTATCCTGTGTAGCCTACCTAGAATATGAAACCTACCTCGTCATCTTACTCATATCCTCCACCTAATCATTTAGACATGAATATATACTATGAATTTTATCTAGAGATCCCCATGTAAACACTATATCATATTAATTCATACATATTTTTTTGATTCTTTAATTCACCTGCCTATGCAGTTAGTTTAGGTAAGAATATATGTACATGATATTATTGATCACACTATCCTACTAACATTTGATACTAAGGAGGACACTATATTTGGAAATGTAATTATTCAATATTTTAAATTTACCAGATATCCCTTTTCACATTCTCCCATATAAGGTTTGAGATGATTTTTAAATATTATTTACATTTGATTAAAAATTACAAACATTGTTTTATAACATTTAATTTTTATAGGACTATTTAAATTAAAAAATATATTACAAAGAAAACATAACGTTCTAGAACCTACACCTACCTATACATCTATTATTTATAATGGAAATTTAATCACAAATTAATTATTCATTGGCTAATATTCATGACATTCAGATTATTTCCAATATATATTAAAGTGACTATAATTTGAGAATATTTAAAAAATATATAATGGATCTGCTAATTTTTTATGAGCATTTTATTCCAATTTTGTAGTTTTTTACTATGTATTTATATTTTTGTATCAGTTTTTCATTCATTAAATATGTATTAATTAACGTGAAACGCTATATTACTTATTTAAAAAGAGATTTTCACATGTTTTTTTATTAATAATGGAACCACTATTCATTATGGTCTTATTAATCCAAAAATCATTTTAAGGGATATGAAATATCTATAAATTCATACTAGATTAGAATACATATATGAGAGATTATTAAATATGCTGATTTGGTGACAGTTTTTTTCCATTCCTTTCCAGGAAATGTCATTGAGATAATTATGATGTAATATTCATTACAATGTCATTAATTGTGAAAATTTTGAATAACATAGGTCACTGGATGTTTGGTGTATTCTACCCAAGTGATGGAATATTTAAATGGGGGTTGTCTATATAATGTGGTTCTCATAAAAAATAGAGTAACCATTTATACATGAATGTTTTATTCTATTTTTATGATTCCATTACTTTTTAATCTAATTTCATACATATGTTTTTTAACTGATATATATGAAAATGTAGGTTGTAGAAAATATTCTAAAAATATCACTTATTGATAAAGGCACTAATAAAAAAACAATATGTGGATGTAATGGTAAAAATCTTTAATATTAGATAATATATATATATTCATTTAAAAGTTTTATTACTGTAGTGTAATCTTCAAAATGGAAAGGTAGATTATGGTTACTATATTATAAGAATCATGCAAGATATAATACCAACATTGTTAACTACTAAATATTATATGGTTTGTTATATTAATAATTTTATGATTTATATCCAAATATTATGTTTTTTTATCTTATCACATTCATTTTTATTAATATTTGTCAATGATAAAGAGCCGTATTTGAGTAGTAAACATACCAATATCTATAGTTTATATGTAAAATATATTTTATTTACGATCTTGATTTAATATATCATTTATTTAACTTTTAATTAATTTTAAACATATATGTATTAAGAAAATCATATTATATTTTAAGTTGATCTAATATGCCTATTTTAGAGGTTTTTATCTACTGCAAAGAGGTTCGTGGATATATAAAAATACTCCACAATAGAAAATCATTTAAGATGATTGGCAATAATATTTTAGTTAATCTCCCAAAAGAAGTAATTATACAATATTTCTTAATGTGTGTATAATATTTTTAGTCTTATTGGTTTTATATGATTCTTGTATGTTTATTTGAGTTATAGTTAATGAAATCTATATTTAAAAAAAATGTTGCATCTTATTAGTGGTTATATTTTGTATTATTGAATTGGGTAAGTCCTTTAGATATGTTAGTGCAGTAGAAGTATACATAAATATTTCTAAAAATTTATAGAAAAGTAATTATAATAATTTTTTATAGGTACATTATTCATATTTTAATTATTCATATGTGTGTTGATAATTAATATATTAAAATAATGTTCATGAAAAAGGGTTAACAATGATCATTTATCAGCACATATGCAACAGAAAACCAAATTCTTGAAATTATTGTTTAATATATTCAATATTTAATAATTAATGTTTTGTATTATATTTATGCTTTCATTTTAAAGATAATGAATTGTAACCATAGTGTCATCACAAAAACATATGGTTGGAATAATGTTTTTATGTTTTAATATACATGTTTGAGATAATCCTAACTAAGACAATGAAGATATTTTGTTATGTCAAGTTATATTGATTTTTATAGGGTATATATCATTATATTTTGTTTCTAAATCTTATAACATTAGTTATTATTGTTTATTTTCAATGGGTTTGATTTATATTCAAATGAAGAACATAGCTATATTTAATTTTTTCCCATATATTTCCAAGCTTTGTTAAAATGTTTAATATATTGTATTTATTTTTTATTAAAATAATAAATAACTAATAACAAGATAAATTTTTTCATAATGTTTTTATATTATATTTCTTTTTATATGTTTATTTTCTGAGAACCATTTTTTATTTTTAGTAAATTTTTAATTTAACAGTAATGTATCTTTTTATTTTAGTTAGAAACATGAAAAATTAAATAATTTTTTATTGTTTGTATATATTTTATATTTTACTAGATTTAGATGTTTCAGTAATTATTAGTTTAAATAATTTTCTATAAATTAATTTTCAAATAAAACATTTTACATTTAATTGTATTCTTTTGATTTTTTATTGTTTTTATTTTCTTTATATAAGTGTATTAGGATGACTAAAAATATCTTTAGGAAATAACTAAATAAAAATGTTTTATATTTTTTATATGTTATTTATTATTAAATATTATTATTTATAGGTATTTTGATAATTAATATATAAATATATAGTTCTTGAAAATGGTTTAACAATGATCAAATATTGATATAGACGATAATTAATTTCAACTACCTAATTTTTTAAAAATTTATTTCATTGTGATAATATAAAATTTGTCTTATGAATTTTTGTATTGGTTTGTACTTTCATGTTAATGTTTTATATTATATGTATTCAAGTGTAATTTTTTATTTAATTGCCCAAAATTTTTAAATTAAAATCTTGTTTTTCTTCATAAAATATATGAATTTCAAGTTGAAATCCTTAAGATTATATTTTGTAATAAATTTTTTAAATAAATTTATCAATGATGAGGAATTTATTATCTAAATAAAAATAATTTATTCATAATTTATCTAATAATTTCAATATTTATAGTTATATTTTATTTTTTCTTTTATGTAATGTGGTTTCTATTTATTCATTATAAAACTCATTAAAATGGAATGTAAATATCATGTTGTTTTATTTACATTAAAATGAGCATACGTTGTTTTGTGGGTGTTGAGTATTTATTTTCGTGTTTATATTTAAAATTATGTTTTCAAAATATAGATATTTCAAAAAGTAATTATTATTTTTTAATAGATGTTTATGTTTAATAATAAATTTTCAAATAGGAAATATTTCACTAAAAATAAGTCCTCAATTTGGGGAATTATATTTATAGTGGAATTTGTTCTTGTTGTGTTGGGAGATCTATAATTTAATGTTTTCATTTGAGTTCTCAATACAAAGATAATATTTTTCTGTCATTAAATATTTCATTTTTGAAAATAAGTATGAAGTTTTAATTTTTAATTCTATGGAAATTTTATTAGGGGAGGAATCGCAATGGATTTTTTGTTCCATAATTCATTGTACACTATTATAAGGAATACAGAAGACTGAAAGATTACAATAACTCTCTTCATTATGGTCGATACCTACTGTTCTGATTACATGGATTTGTTGGGATGGATGTACAAATGAGTTTATGAGTCTTCATAGTGGTATACGAGAAATTCATTCATGATAGGATGATTTTTTAAGAAAACTAGTTGTTATTTCAATTTTTTTGTTATAAATTTTTATTAGACATCATTAGTTTTTGGGAAATATAAATCATTCTATTTTATTTTAATATCCAAATTTCAATACAAGATATTTTATAAAATGATTGGAAAAAATATGTGTAGGTAATTTTTATAAACTGACATTTAGTATTGAAATGGAAAAAAATTAACTGTCAGTTATTAATATAAAACAACATTTAAAGGGTCATTAATTTTTAGTTAATTTAATAAATTATATTGAAAGACTTAAATAATTTTCCACTTAGAATTTCTAATCATTTTTTCCTGAAAAAGGACATTGAATGTTGGAAGATATTTTCCCATAATCAATATATTATAACATTCAATATTGGTTTAATGAAAAATTGACCTAGAAATGTTGATTCCACTGTTTACAGGATTATTTTTGAGTGAGTAATGTGAAAATATATTTTCAATATTATTTATTTATCAATTATGACATTTAACATCCCTTTTATATCCATTATTTCATTTTAGATGTCATTTCATGAAAACCACTTTTGGAAATTGTAGTTATAGTTTATTAATTATAAATTTTGGAGAAAAACTAATGTAAAAAATATGTGGAAATATATTTTTTCACTAAAGTATGAGTATTAAATAGTTCAAACTTCTCCTCATAGAGGTCATTCTAAAAATTCATCAATAAAATAGTTACTGCAACATACCCTAAATTATTCATTATATATTTCTGTATATAAAAGTTCAACATAATTAAGCCTTAGGCTATGAATTTATCATTTTTCATCAAAATATACCCGGATTCCTTTATTTAAGAAACACTATATACTACAAATATATCCCCATATGAAGGTAGTGTATGTACTGGTGAAATTTTATGCCTCTTTTTTGTTGTATAAGTAATTCAATAACATCATGGTTCAGAAATTAATTAAACCATTCTAAGTCATCCTGGTTAGTATGTTTGAATATTTTGACAATATTCTCACAAATAATTTGTATTTACAGTATATTCCAATACAATTATAATCTTCATTTAATATATTTTTCTAGGACATAACTCATTTACCTTTTTCTTTGACGTTCAATGGGTATCCCATTTCTGGAGAAAACATATAGAAATTACAATTACTCTTCTCTCCAGAACTCATATTTATTGTACATTCATACACATCATCCTTCAATAAATTATTTAACACAGTATTAAAATTCTCCATAGTAACAACCATTAATTTAGAGTATTTCACAACATCATATATAAAAATTAAAAAATTGTGTTTTGATAATTTCTAAGGACTATATTATTATCACCTCAAGATTTTGTGAATTATTTTTAACCTTTGTTTAATTTAACATTTTGATGTCCTTTACTACCCATAACCCTGAATATAGTGTTTTATATAAAATCTCTATGTAATTATTTTATTATATTCAACACCAAGTTAATATTTCACCAAACAGAACAAATATATTAGATTATGGTACACACAACACTGTGTTTTTATTTTGGTACACATGATACTATTTGGTCTTGTGTTACACACAATCATTATTTCCTTCAATAGTTTTCTTAACATGCAAGGCTTGTTTTTACCTAACTACAATTTATTATTTACATGATCATAAAATATTATTCAAACTACTAACTAGAAATTAAGATGAATGTTATTAATAAGATACTAAATTTTTAAAATTTTAATTACAAATATATATATATAATAAATTCTTTCATTATAATTAGTATATGTGAATGTAAGTACTATTGAAAATTAATGAAATTTATTTTCTAATAAAACTATTTTACTATGTCAATAAAACTTTTTACCTTAATAAAGTAATCCAACCACATTTTATTAATGTTTTTAATACAATTTAGATATAATATATTAAAAAAAATTTGTTACAGATATTATATATTTTATGGTTCTAAGATAAGAATAAATCTATTTTCATGTAAAAAATATATATTTTTCGAAAATTTAAATTTTTAACCCTTTAATGGATACCCTATTTTAATTATGAATATTTACACTTTTATAATTTCTATTTTAAATAATAAACTGTATTTTTGAAATATAATTTTTAAAATTTACTTTGGGTGAATTTGCCTGATTTTTTAAGAAACATCATTTTGGATGAATAGTAAAAAATACTAAATTTAAATTCAAAACCCCTATTTTTTCTAATTGATTTATATAGATAAATTATATTTAAATTTTTATATTGTAATTAGAATAAATATACATATATTGATAAAATTTAAATCAATGGAACCAATTTTAATACTATATAAGATATAAAAACATTCCATGCTTTTGGACCTTTTTAATTTAAATATATGTTTTTTCTTACCTTCTACATGATTAAATTTAAATTTATTTCTTCTAATTATATGTTTTAAATTTATAAAAATATATTAAATATTTACCATCATAATAATATATAATTTATATAAATGTAAAATTAGTTTTTGACAAAAACTATTATTGAACGTAATTATAATTAATTAAAACAATTAAGAGAGAAATGAGATTAACAAAGGACTAATTTCGAAACATAAGGCCCTAAATAAACATTGAACATGTTGAAAATAAATTTTATGGATATATATAATTTATCCACCTTTTTATCTTATTTTTTCCATTATGGGTGCCAATTAACATGTTAAAAATTTTGTTTGAAATCTCTCTATAAAGAACATACAAGGACACTCCATTTCCACTGTAAAAATGAAATCATCCCTTCCACTAGATCAAAAATATCAATACATATTTCATGCCAAGAATATAATACAATAATGTTACAAAAATACATTAATTTATCCTAGATGAATCACCTTTTCCATAAATACATCCTAACATTCCCTTTCGTGGAAACCAAATGGAGTCACCCAAAAAGAGGTAACATCCATACCCAACAGTCGCTGTTTCATTTTCATTCTCCACCCCTAAAATAATTTTATTCCATTATTAAATAATAACCTAATTATCCTCAATATACAGATATTTTCTTATTGTATGGGTTATAAATAAAATTTCACATTCTTTAATCTAATGGGTAACGAATATACCATTCTCGTGTATGGTGAACTACCACCTCACGAAATGATGAAGTTCGTTTATTACATACCACATATCATCGTTGGGAATTATGATGGAAAATACATTTTTATGTGATATATGTTATATTTATTATGTATTTATTCTTCTGTAATTATTATACAAAACATACCTTCATGATTTCCATTTTTCGTAAACATGATAACTTTGTTTGTGGATATGGGGACTACTACCACCTCAAAGCGAAATGATTCATTCAAAAGTAACATGAAATGTATTAAGTAAGGGGTTAGTGAAGATATATGATATATATGAGATAATTATTATACTAGAATGTTGATTTATATATTTATCTCATTTGCATCCTTACTTTTAAAAGGATAAAAAAAGGAAACAATGTTCAAGCATACGTACAACATACCATCCCCGTGAATGGGGTTTTCAATTTAATAATTCTATTTTTTTAGATTATTATATTAATTAATTTTATGAATATATAATATATTCTATTTTTTAAAATTAATTAAATATTTAAATAATTTTCTCTGTAAGTGTACCATGAATAACAAGTCAAAACATATAAAAAAACAAGGATATTACCCCAAACATAAAGATAACCTGGAATTTTCAAGAAATGTTAATATAAATACATAATAAGATAATATATAGATTTATATATAATAATATTTATCTTTAATATATTTATAATTAACATATATTTATTATATAGGTGGTTTTTATGAGTATGGATAGAGTCAAGACTTATCGTAAGTGTTTTCTCATCTAACTTTTCTTTTTCATGAGACTCAAGGCATGTTCACCTCTTATTTCTTATATGTGTGGTGTATACATAAAATTTATATATTATATTACTATAATACAGAAATTTATGTTTATTTAAATATCCTTTTTGTGATCTTTCTTTCATAGTGGTTATGTTTGAAATGTTACCAAATCAGTAATGTTATTTTTGCTTCAATTTTCCATCTTGAGACACATGCAATATAAAAAACCTTCAATTTATTACACATTCAGACATGATTAAACTAAATTGAATTAAACTAAAAAACATTAATGATTTAAAATTATAGTCTATTTTATAATTAGGTACAATTAATTACAATTTTAATCAGGAAATACAACATCTTTATTGAAAACAACTTTAATATACTTGAGCATAAAACTGCATTGAATAATCTTGTTAAATACCTAAAAATGTGTTATCTATATATACTAGTAAGGGAATAAAATTTTAATAACATGATGATAATAATTAATAACTCAAATGTAATATCAGTGAGGCATAATGTGACAAGAATAAAAAACCATTATGTAGCATTATAATTCCAACATTGAAAATGTGGTAACAACTTAAAACCCAAAATCATAAACATAGGCCAAGGATATACATCCAAGACATCATTTTGGACATTGTAGCATGCATTAATATATTAAACCCCTATATAAGAATTAAATATAAATATATTAAATATTACCAAATTCATTGGAACATTACACAATTTTGTGCATATCTGTCACTTTCATTTTATTCTCATGATTAAGTGTGACCCATAGATCATAAAACATGGATTCATTCCTCATCATAAATTATTCCATGATTAAGGAATGTAGAATTTATATATCTAACTCCCCAATAAAAATTTATATATTCATAAAAGTTAACAACCATTATTGGAAATGGGTACAACATTCACTGCATAGTTTTTCTGGCATTGAATATCACAGTGAAAATTTTGCAGCCTAATGACGTCACATAAAAAATCATAAAAATGTGTTGGTTATAGAGAAATGGGACTCTCATAATTTGGACATTATGCAGATATTATTAGGGATATAGGAGGATATTTAAACACATTTTTAATTATAAAACTAAGGCATATGTAATAAATAATCTTAAATAAAAACAGAAAACAAATGATTCATACAAAAATTTTGCATGGTAATGGGTGTTAATGGGAGTGATTAATGAGATTAAAAGGAGTATATTATGATTTAAAAGTAAAAAAGGTTCATAATGGAGATTTTTAAAATCATACCCCATCAAAATTAATTGATAATAAAAGTGGATTATAAGATAATGAATCTTGGATAAAGATGAGAAAGAAAAGAACCATTAAGAAATTTTGGTATGGTTACATGCGTTCTTAGGAGGGATTAATGAGATTTAAAGGGGAATGTCATAATTTATAAATCATAAGGGTATTATAGGGAATGTTCTAAAATATACCCCATCATTAAGAATTAAATGAATATTATATAATAACAAAGAATGGATTCTTGAAAAGGGGGAAGGAGAGGTTCCATTACCTTAAGAGTATGACACTAAATGCCTGAAAGGGGATTTTTGAGAGATTGGGGCACCGTAAGAGGATTATAGAGAGATTATATCATATTCGTTTTATGATCAATTAGTTTTTAGTGAAGATAAGTGGGATATTAGGATTATTTATTTTGGAAAATAGATGGATTTATTTAATATTTAGGTTTTGGACACTACAAAATAAAAAACTTCAAACATTAAACCATCCAATGCATTTTGACTATAGTTTGGGAAATATTGGAGATTTTTTATTATTTTATTCTTAAAAATACATATATTAATAAAATAGTACCTTTTATTTTGTTGAGGTGGTCCACACTTCTAAAAAAATGAATTTAAAATCATAAAATATATTATAAGTTTTGGAAGATTTTTAAAGGCGTACTCAAATTAATAAAGTAAATTAAAAATCACATTATATTTAGGGGAAAACGTATATTTGGTTTAGGATACAAGTTAGTGTATTTATTATATCATATTCGGGTCATTATGATGTCATAAAGCGCACTGTATATTTATATGCTATTTAATTTTTACCTGAAAAAATGACCGTCATAGAAAAATATGAAAGATTAACTATTTAATAATATTGATAATATAGTTCCAAATATAATATTAATTTTATATAAAAAATTATATAAATATGTGAAGATTCAATTTTAAAAAATGATTCTACATTTGTAGAAAAGTATTTGTGTTTTTTGACAAAAATGGGTTTTAAACCCTTATAAAAAGTATATTTCATTTCATAAAAATTATAACCCCATTTATAATTCATAAAACATATTTAATAATAACCATTTATTAAAAAATTATTTACTAAAAAAATCCATTAACTCATTAAAAAACTCCTTAATTGAATTTGAATATTACCGAAAATACCATTTCTGTATAATTGTACCAAAATAAAAATCATTTATAAAATAATAATAAAAAATAAAAATAAATAAATTATAATAATATATTTTTATTTTTATTTTTATTTTTATGGTCTCAATACATATCCCTTTATTACAATGATGTATTCTCTAAGAGAAAGGCGTTCGACTGGGGGACATTCATGGGGTTTTTCAACAAACATGGTTTTGGTCGTGATCTCGATGAGTTTGAACATATCCCATAAATGGTTTCATTCATACTTATCTTATTTGATGTCTACAAGGGCTTGATCAAGGGAAAATCCTAGTGATTCTGTATCGCTCAAAATCTCAAATAAATATCCTTTATATGGTAAAATCCCACTAGATGAGTTCATCACATCCTTTTTCTATGTCAATTTATTTTGTTAAAAACTCTCTATTTATTTTAGTCATGTGATCTTTGTTTATCAAATTAATATCGAATGGTAATATTTTTAACAGTATTTTAAATCAAAATATATGAATATGGGTGTGCTTGTGTTTTCTATAACGATATTACAAAGTATGAAATTTAATTAAATCACAAATAGAATCATCATTAATAATAGTTTTGGTCGTTAAAATCTCCCCTCTTGAGAAAATGTTCCCTAAAAATTTTCATTTCACCCCCTTGAAAATGATGGGGGTAATTAGGTCTCATTACATCCTCTGGTTCCCACATTTCTTCTCAAAACATGTTGGTTTTCCATAACACTTTTACATGGTACAATTTCTTATTTCATAGAACTTTCTCTCTATAGTCTAAGATCTCAACTAGATTCTTCACATTGGAATGATTATTCTCCATTGGTACAACCTCTTGATTGGGTACATGGGAGGTTTTGGGTTTGTACATCCTCATAGTGATACATTGAGTACATCATGAACTCAAAATATGATAGTTCAGAGTGCAATTATATAGGAAACTGCTATGATGTGATCAATGATCTCAATGGGGTCAATGTATCTTGTTATATGATTTCCCTTATTCCTAAATTTCACCACTTATTCGATAGATATTTTTATGGTAATACCATGTCTCCAATATCAAACTCTAGTGTCTCATCAATTATTATCAGCACATCACTTTTATTGACAGTGATCAGCCTTGATGTGTTGCTAAATTCTCTTAAACTTTTCGACCATTTCCTTGAATAATATAAGACATAGTAGCTTTTTTCCCCAAAATCATCTTAGAAAACATTCTTCTGAGACCTATTCCTATAAAGGAAAACAAAGGCAGACAATTGGATGCTTGTGTGGAAACTATTGTTGTAAGAGAACTTGACTAGAGGAAGATACTGATCCCATCCGCATTTGAGGTCCATTGAGGTTTCTTTTATAATGTCCTCTAGTGTCTAGATATTATGCTCATATTAGAAATTATTTTGAGGTAGATCAGTCATGATGAAGTTCAAATAAATATTCAGAGCATGCTGGTGAATCTTCCAAAACATTGAGATGAATCCTAGATCTCAATTAGATATAATCTAGCATGGTACTCCATACATTCTGACCACTTCTCTTATGCATATATGTCCATGAAGATCATGTGAGAATTCCTATCATATCAAAAGATTTAATTGTTTATATAAAGGTACACAACAAACCATATGGAATTATTCCCTCTTGATGCCTTAGTAGGATTAGTGACATTGTCTATGGTGATGTTTTTTTATGTTTGTATTGGTAATGGTTACATCATCCCCTAGGATTTTTTCAATTACTCTTTCACTTTATGACATAAATGACATCCTGATGTATTTCTAATAATCTCTTTCTTCGTATTGTCCCCCAAATAGTGTTCTCAGAGATCTATATACATCTTTGTGAAACCTTGGGGGATAGAGAAGGTTGAGCTATGTGAATCACCCAACAAATCCTTATTTAACTCATGATTTTATGGTACACATAGTCTTGATTGAAATATTACAACACCATCATCAATAAAATTGAAATATTAGGATTTATCTTTCCTTATAGCTTCCACATTCTTTTAAATTTCCACACGAACTCATTGAGAATCCATTAACCACTCTGGATGATATTTTTGAGCAATCATTTGTGAAAGTGTTGATGATATGCCTTCCTTTTTTATTCCAATTTCCATCCATTACAAATCTAATAATATTGGATCCTTATAAAATCCCCAAAATGTTAAAATTTCTAGATCCTTTATTTGTAGAGTATCTTCCACATTATTATCTTTCCCTAGATGGTAGTAAATAATGAATCCATATTCCTTGATCAGCTCTCACCGTCTTCATTGGAGCATGTTCAACTCTTTCTGTGTGAATATATAAATAAGGATTTTGTGATCCATATAAATTTCACTGATCTCCCAAAAGAGATAATGCCACCAAATTTTTAAATTCAATATCACTGTAACCAAATCCAGATCATGTGATCAGTAGTTCTATTCATGAACTTCGAACTGCCATGAAGCATAGGCTGGGACTTTTTTATTTTACATCTACAATATTTCAAAGCCCTTATTCAATGCATCACTGAATACCAAGAAATTCAATCATCTTTTTGGTAGTGTGAGAACATGCATAATGATAAGACTCATTTTCATCTTCTTGAATCATTCCTCACATTCATCATTCCAAGCAAACACGACTCTCAATAGATTTATTTTTTTGAATGGGTTTGATGATCATGAGAAATTTCTCATGAATTAGAGATAATATGCAACAAACCTATGGAAAATAAAAATATATTTCACAGATGTTGGCCTTAACCATGCTTCAATTTTTTTCAAAGGTTATAAATATATCCCATTCCTTGTGATTATATTACCCAAGAAAGATACTTCCTTCAACCAAAAATCACATTTGATATACATTGAATAATGATTTTCCTATCGCAATGCCTTTTGCACAGTACTCAAATTATCCTCATTTAACTCTTTAAATTTGGATTAAATTATAATATCAAATAAAAATACTGCCAAATATTTGTTTAGCTGATCCATAAAACACTATTAATCACGTATATGATGATTTTCTTATCATTAGTGAGTACAAATGAAATTAATAAGGTTTCAAAGTGCTTGTTCCTTGTACGAAAAGGAGTGACGGGGATATCCTCTGTCTTCACCCTAACATGGTAATATACCAACCACATATCCATACCGTAAGAGTATTGTGTTCTACATATCTTATCAAGCAATTTATCAATCCAAGCAAGATGATACTTTTTATTTATCATGATCGGGATGAGCTCATGATAACAATGAAAAGGTGCGTTGACCCAACCATTTTCAGGACAAAGAGAACTGGTGAACCTCATGGTAAATAATACATGCCTATTAAACCTTTATACAGATTCTAATGTAGTTTCTTCTTCATCTCCTCATGTTCCACAATATCCATTTTAAATATAGTCTTAGATAATGGTAATTACCCAGGTAAAATATCAATTGAAAATTCAACATATCATCTAGGATGAAGACCATAAAATTCCTCTAGAAACACATCACCATATCTCACTACAATGGGCATGTATTCAAGTGTGATTATAGACTCAATCATTTGAGGTAAATATTCTTTTTCATAGGGAATAAATATCCATTCTTGAGATGATGATGCTAAAGAAGATTCATCCATCTCATTGAATTTTTATAGAATACGAGGATGATTCCTAATACCGAGATTGATTTGCTTATCAGGAAAATTTATGTTGGATCTATATATGTAAATCCAATACATTCCCAGAATTGAATTAAATCCCACTAAAGGATGTGTGACTAGGTTTTCTGGGAATTTAATCTAATAAATTTATAGGGGAGAAGTTACATACTTGGGATGAAATAATTTCCCAATTTTCCATTTTCACAGACATATCTAATTTAATTATTTTTGGGGGTGTTAAAATATTTGTAATAAACATTGATGATATAAAGGAATGTATAGAACAAGTATCAAAAAGTATATTCACAATTATTGAATGAATAACAAGAGTACCTATCACCAATTCATTGTCGGGATACACATCGGTGGTTGTGATGGATAAAATCTCACCCCTGAAACATTGGGGGTTGTTGTTTTTCTCTGAAAACCCTTTATCTCAGTACAATTGTTTGAAAAAATAATTGGTTCTTTGCAAATGTACAAATGAATAATATGTTGGGGGCTGGAGAGAGAATTTATTTAATCTATCAATGTTATAGGATTCTGCTATCAAAAATCAATATATAGGTTCCCATATTTCCCACAACTAAAGAATTTCCTCATCCTACATAGGTAATTTCCATGTGGCTTCATTACGCACCATTAACACATTGGTTGTTGGAATTTCAGTGCAGAATTGGATCTCCCTATCGAACCACTAGAATTAATCTCTAGTTTTCGCTTCATATAACCATGATACTCATGAGAATCATCAATCTCCAGGTCATATTTCAGGTCAAATCAGACTATTTCCATATAGATATCGAAGTAATAGATAACTATAGATTTACATAGGCTAGGTTTTATCACACTAAATAAGTAGTCAACCGTATACTCAGGTGTAATGGGAAATTTGAAGGAATGTCTTGTATAAATTTTGAAATTTTCCTCGTATTCCCCAATATATTTTTCATCTTTTTTACTTAAGGAAAATTAAAACGCATTGAATTTTATGTCTGAGGGTGTGGGAAAAAAATTTCAAGTTATTTTTGGAAACCCTTCCACTCCATCAACTCTATCTCTTCATTAGGCTGTGTATTTTTTATAAACGTTTACTGTTGTTCATCTTCACCATCTATATGATAGACACACAAAATAACCTTCTCTTTTTTAGAGTGTTGAAGGATTGATAATATCTTTTAAATGGAGTTGATCCATTGTTCCAAAAATAAGAGATCATATGACCCATTAAATGTAGTAGGTATTTGACACATGAAGCTATTGATTGTGGCATGTTCTCTATTAGGGTAGATTTGATGATCCTCATGATCCATGTTTTTTAAGAAACTGAGTCAGCTGAGATTGTATCTTCTTGAAGTGTATTATTCCTACTCACATCAGGTTGGGAATCTCATTGGGAGAGGTCATGCCATTTCTCTTTACAGTTACTGTGTACTCAATTCCTCAAATTTCCGGACATTAGGTAGAATAAAACAAAATTTAGGATGGGTATTTTCAAACTGTTAAATAAATGAAGGATAACTCAATGACTTTAATGTGGTAACTTATAAATTACATGAATTTCCCTAACATATGAATTTATAGGCTTTAATTTTATGTTATGCATGATATATTTCATAAAATATATTATAATGGTTGTTTTTTAATCCCTTAATAATAATTAGTAAGGAGTTTATGAATTAACAAAGAATACCCTCTGGGATTGTCAAACTTGGTGTGTAGTAAGGCATATTTTTTGTATAATAAGTTACCCCGAGTCAGGCACAAAACACCTTTTCGTAGTTTTTTCTCCTAGGTAAAATAATGCCAGAACCACACCCACATGTATTATCTAGATAGGGATGTATTTTCTTGGTAAATCAGAAATTCTATACATAAAAATATTCTAATGTTTTACTATACCAAGTCTCATCCATATATATTACTATAGATTTTTATAGCACGAATTCCCCCCAAAAGATGAACTTCTCCTATGATACCAACTATTAAAATGCTTCTATTTATTTTACATATATACATGATTTAGTTAAATAAATTTAAACTTAATAAAACATGAAATATCAATCATTCTACTATATTTTTGAATTAGGTACATTGCATTAAAACTTTAAACATGAATTGTTACATATTTTTTGAAAAATTCTTTGACATGCATGTGATTAAAACTACATTGGATAACATAGGAAAATACATAATAAAGAGGTGTTCCATAAATCCCAATATGGTAATAAACATGAAATGGCATGAATATAATAATTTATGTTATACAATTCTTGTTAATGATTCACAAAGGAACATAAATAATAAGGCATGATATAGCATGATAATAATAACATGGGAAATATGGAAACAATATAAAACACTACATCATAATCATAGGTATAGGATAAAGCACCATGAATTAAATTTGGAAAATTCCCTAAATGTATCTAGTATACACCTACCCTAATATGATGTTTCATGATACTAAAAATTAAACAAGGCATTGGAGTGCTTTATAATTTTTGGTGCACCCATCACTTTCATTTTTTCACATGCTTTAGTGTTCCACATATATCATAAAACATGGATACATTCATCCTTATAATTTACTCCACGATCAAGTTGAGTGGAATAAAAATATGTATGTCTGCAATAAAAAGGTAAATATTCCTAAACCTGAACCCTCTTAATAGTAAATGAGTATGATAGTTGGTACGTAAATTGTTTTCCACATAAAATCGATGTGAAATGTTTTCTACAAAATGACATCATATAAAAATTAATAAGATGAGTTTATGAGTTAAAAATGGGACTCCCATAAATTTTACATGACATGGAATGTATTAGGTCTATGGGATGATATTTTCACACATTTATATTTAGAAAAAGAATGTATATGAGAATAAATACTCTTCAAAAGGAAGATAAAAGAAATGATTCTTACCAAATTACGACAGAGTAACTGGTGTACAAAGGAGGTATTAATGAGAGAGAAATGGGTCTCTCATAATTTATAAAATATAATGGTGGTATTTTGTAGGTGATAAAACGTACCCATTCATTATTAATTAAACATTGAAGGGCATAAATAGATAATGAAATGTGGATAATGTGCCAAATGAAAAGAACCCTTACAAAATTTCGGTATGGTAACGAGTGTTTTTAGGAAGGCTTGATGAGAGATAAAGGTGTATCTCACCATTTATAAATCATCTTGGATGTATGGGGGAGGTGAAAAATTATACCCTGTAAATAGGAATTAAAAATATATAAGGGAATAAAATAAAAAATTTTTTGGAATGAAATAGAGAACGAGAGGATTCATTACCATAAGAGTATAACAGCAAATGCATGAATGCAGACTCTTGAGTTCTAGGGGATCCTTTCGAGGATTATAGAGATAGGAGGTAAGATTATTCTCATTATACAATTAATTTAATTAAAGATAATTAGGGTGTTGTGTCACACCCCAAGCTTCCACGGTACACTTTCCTTTGAATAATACAGTAGCGTGTTTTGTACGCAACTTCGAGTTCTAAAACACACACCACAACCAATCAAACCAGCCGTTATGAATAGTAATACCCACTTTCTGAAATTTTATAAATTTTATCTTTAAAAATAGACTTTATTTTTGGATTCAGAATATCAAAATTAGCATCGGGTGTAATTTTGGTAATTTTATGAAAACGTTTAATTTTTGATGAATAGTGAAAAAACACCGAGTTATAGTTTGAAACCAAATTTTTATTTAAATAATTATTTATTTTATTTAAATTTAATTCAGGTCAAAATAGATACTTAACACCTCTATATTTTCAATGTAATTCATTAGAGTCAATTAATAATAATTTTAGATATATAAAAATTTTATTGAACTTTTCACCGTCATTTACCCACCCCTAGGAGAATTTGGAAAATCACATAAAACATAATTTTACCGCTACTGTGAGTGGAATTTTGAAAATCTAAGAGACACAGTTAATATCAAGGAGTAAAATGTGGTTCATTGAGATGAAAATAATTTTTGGTGAATAGTAACTTTTTTACCTTTATTTACCACGGTTAAAAGTAAATTGGGTAATTAAGGGAAGAAATGATATTAATATTACCCAAACACATGTCCTAATTCTATTGGACAAGTTTATCTCGACCAAAAACAACCTTAGGAATATAATATTTTCATTTAGGTCCACTGAGATTAGATTAGGACATTTATTATTATTTAATTCAAGAAGAGTTAAAAGAGTTAAAATCAATGTTTATTTAATAAAACATTTTTAATATGCGGTTATAAATAATATAAATTTGATTGTAAATATTAATTAGAAAGGTAAAAATATTTCATACATAATGGTATTTTATTTATAATTTTTAGACATTAAATAATTTAATTTATTTATGACACAATGGTGATGTAGTAATTACCTAATTAAAGAAATATTAAAATAATTGATATTATAAATATCAAAATAAATGTAATTTGAGACTCTATATGAATTACAATAATTCTCTAGGTTAATATGACATATTAGGATTGATTATATAAATTTTTGTCGAATTAATAATTCTGTTATGAATTTAACATAGACAAAATACCCAATAGTGTCAAAATTGAAATAAAAGAGTTTTTAAAACAAATATTATATTATTAATTTATATTCAATTCCTACAAATAAATTGATCAGCCAAGAGACTTATATATTGATAGGTGTCTCATTAATGGACCACTTTGGGGGTCTTTTGAGGTATATTTTATGTTTATTAACTATATAATATAAAAATACAAAGTGACATGGTAAGTGTCAAACTAATTAACAAAGAGTTAAAACTAAAAGATTAGGTTAATATAATTACCCAAACCTGTCTAAATTCGATTGGATGAATGGTTTTCGACCCATCCCCACATTAAATGTTAAATAATCAACTTTGGAGCCATTAGAAACCGAATTTGAATTTATTATAAAATAATATTTCTTGCTTTTCCAAAGGTGCCCCTCACCCCTCTTATAAAAGGTCACTCCCCCTTATCACTAATTCACACATTCAAAGCCTTTTGGCTCTTACAACCACATCCAAAATACTCTCTAAACTTCCTTCACTTCAACCTATTGGCCTTAGTTTGATCTGAAATCCAACCTATGGAGCCCTTTTGATCAAATCAAAAAGAAGAACCCGAAGAAGAGGTAATGTTTTCACCACCCTCTTTCAAGTTCCTTTCTTCTTCAACTTCTTCTTTATTTGTTATTCCCATTCTAAAATAATAAATCCAGTATATTATATATACTTTGATGTTATTATATATATATGGTACAACCATATTTAATTTCTATCCATCCATTGAATGACATGTCACCATATGTGCGTACGTACGACTTACTGTCTCCACGTCATGGTGTAATTGTTATTCAATAAATTATTATTTGGATGGGTATAATAATGATGTGTAATTCATGTAAATAATAAATATAACATGATATTTAATTTTTATATATGATATACCATCCAATTATATATTATTTTAATATCTAAACAATGATATTGTCGCTCGTGCGTACGTACGGACTACCGCCTATACAAATGCGATGAGATTCATTCCCCATCGCATCCATTCAAGAAAAATTCTCATTTAATGATTAAAAATAATGTTTAAGGACTTGATATCATACTGGATATGAATAAGATAAAACCTATCCATAACAAACACGTCTTACGTAACAAAACATATAAAAAAAATGAGTAAGTTAACACCCGAAACAACGATAATACTAAGATATTATTAACAAATCAATGTTAAAAGATCATATATGATATCATATTAATGTATATGATTCTTGTATAATTTAATAACAAGTATTTCACCATTATACAGGGCTTTAACCTACCCTCAACCAAGTAAAAGTACAAGGTAAGGATATATTTCACAATCTCTTCATTATCCGAGGTTGTTTATAAGTAATTATCTACTGGGACCTCTTTATCATCCACATCCATTTTTCTTAAAAATGCATTTCAAATTTTTTTTACTATTTTATAGAATATAGGTTAATGCCATTTATACCCTTGTTGAATTTTTATAAGATTTTTATAAAGGAATATTTCTGTCATTTTCCAAACAAGGTCCTTTTTAACCTTTTTGACAGAATTAAGGTAAGAATGTTTTTTAACATATACGGCGGGTGCAGGTATTTTCTGCTGTTATAAAGTCGTCGAATCTTCCCTTAAAAGCTTATAAGAATATTTTCAAAGTAAAAGTTTTCTTTTATAATTATGTGACTTTTAAATTATTTCAAAAAAGATATATTTCTCTCAAATAGTTATGATTTCATCTACATCTACATCATTTTATGGATATTAAGCTTATTTGAAGTTTATTTATTATGATACAAAACTTACATATTGCATTGATGGTTTTGTGATATTTTTGACTGTGGATGTGTAATTTTTATACCATTCATGGTTTATGGAAAAAGTATTGACATTTTACATGCTAGTTTTATTATGAATGTTTATGTTTTGTTTAAACATGTTCATATGAGGAATTAATTGGAATTAATAAGTGATGGGTGGAGCCTGATATAGCTCCTCGATGCATCGGTAGGTCTCATGAGACAAACTAGTGTCTTGGCACAAGGCCTTGAAAAAATCTTATTTGTAGTCTTGGCACGAGGCCTTGACTATGTGGTTATGATATTCTGGCATTATGCATTCCATGATTATGAAAGTGGTTATTGATATTGCTTGTGATTATTCGACTAGTAGAATATCCATGTGAATAAGTATATAGAATTAATTCATTTCATTTCTTCCATATTATGCTGATGTTCATGTTTTAAAAGGCTTTTGTTTTATTTATACATTGCCTTAAATATTTATGCATATTTATGAAAGATTCTTATATATTGTTATCCTTACTGGGCATTTGAGCTCACCCCTTTCTATGTTTTATTTTTCCCAAAATTTGAAGAAGTATTTATGAATGACCTACCGGGATAGTATGAGGGGATAAGAGTGTAGACTATGGAGACTATATTGTTGGTGTTTTTCATTTTATGATGTAATGTAATATTTATAAATGTATCTAGTTATTCTAAGGCTACTAAAATAATCGGTGTTTTGAGACTTGATCTTTCTCGTGATCATGCCAATGTTATGTAATAACGCACCGAATCTGGGTAACTGGGGTCGGGGAGTTACTATTGGTATCAGAGGAAGTTTAGTACAATCCTTGGAAGCTATATTTAGATAAACTTTGATTAGAGCGCATAGATTTAATATGGACTTTGAGGATTATTATAGAATAACATCCTATAATTTTGGTATTGTAGAGATTTTTTTAGTTTTCCAAGAAATACATCCCTGTCTAGATACGAGCAGGTAGAGACGGCTCTGGCACATATGTACAGAGGGGTAAAAACCAAAAACACCGCTTTGAGCTAGACTTGAACAGGAACTGGTGCACAATAATGGGCCTAGCTTCACTCTTGGTTACGACACTCTCGGGGGACATGCTTTGGATAACACTCATTTTCATTACAAATCACGATGAACGGTTTATTAGTATATATGTCCTCAACGAAAACATTTTTATGATAATGGATTATATCCATAAATAGTTCAATTTATGTTAAGTGTTTTATAAGTATGGAAATAGGTATTTTGATTCATAAACTTATCTAGTTTATGCCATTGTTTATAAATGAAACCTAGTATAATAAATGGAAATGGTATAAATGCTCACTATCCATGTAGGGATTTCCCTCCTTCTCAAGATAATTATAGTGGAGCTAGTGATGCAACTGGTTTTGATCAGCTAATCACCATACTAGGACAACACACTCAGGTTATGAATGATAACCTTACCCGTATGGAGCACCCTAATCCACAGCATGGAGGATCAATGTTAGATTGCTTCATGAGGCAGCAACCACCAACATTCAATGGGAGTAAAAATCAATTAGTAGCTGAGCAATTGATATGTTCCCTAGGGAAAATATTTCAGGCTTTGGGGAGTAGTGAATGGGAAAAAGATGTCATGGCAGTTTATCACCTCAATGGAGATGCCGATCAATGGTGGTCATTGATTCAAAACAATAAGGAAGATGATGAAGTATCAAATATGGAATAGAGGGTGTTCAAAGATCTATTTTTAGAAAAACACTTTCTTCCTGACCATCGAGCAGATACGGAAAGGCAATTTTTGAGTTTGAGACAAAAGGAGGATGAGAATGTTGCAAAGTATGAGGCTAACTTTACAAGGTTATAAAGGTATGTTGGAGGTTATATATGTAACCCAAGAAGTAATATTGATCATTTCATTGATGGTATTAAACCATTTCTCCGTCGAGCATTAGTCTCACAATCATTCTCGTCGTATAAAGACATTGTCTCATGTGCTATCAAGACAGAAAAGGAATTCTCTAAGTCTTATGAATTTAACGAAAAACAAGAGAAGAAGAGATCTGCTGATCAATCTGGGAATGAAAATAAGGGGAAGAAGGAAAATGTTGAATATCCATCCTGTATTAAATGAGGGAAGAAACACCCTGGTACATTCTTAAAAATAAGGGGAGTATGTTACAAGTGTGGTGAAAAAGGCCATCAAGCTCGTGATTGTAAGGGGAAGAAGGAAGCTACCGGTGTCCAATGCTATAATTGCAGGGAGATGGGACATTATTAAAATGAATGTCCTAAGCGTGAGGGGAACTTACCTCTGAAAAGGCCAAGGGATCAAGGCCAAGAATATGTTATCACTACTACTGAGGTAGAAGCTCTGAAAGACATGGTCGCAGGTAATTTAATGGTTTCCTCATGTTTAGAAAATGAATTATTTTATTCTAGATCATCGCATTGTTTCATATCTTCCCAGTTTGCTATGAAAATTAGATATTTCCAATTTTATTTAACAAGGCAGTTGTTAGTTAAAACTCATAAGGGAAGTATCATTGCAATAATGTTTTGTGAATCAGTCCCCATTAGAGCACATAAATGTTCTTTATCTGCTAATCTCATCGTCAAACATATGATTGAGTTTGATATAATCCTCAGTATAGATTCGATTTCGAACCATGATGCGAAGATTTATTTTAAGAAGAAGGAGGTTATAATTTTTGATGATGATGATAAGGAACACCTTATCTTTAGAGAAGAATCGTCACCACCTAATTCTTATCTCGATCCACCCCTAGTAGCTCAACTAAATTAAATTATTAGGGAGGAAGGGAATTAAATGACTGTGGGTGAGGAAAGGATTGTTCAAATAGAGGATGTACCTATTGTGAAAGAATATGAAGATGTGTTTCTAGAAGATTTACCTGGGCATCCTCCAGAACAAGAATATGAGTTTTCCATTGATTTAATTCTTGGATCAAGGCCAATATCAATGACCCCTTATAGAATGGCCACGGTGGAATTAGTTGAACTAAAGAAACAACTAGAGGAATTGTGTAATAAGGGATTTATTCACCCTAGTGTTTCTCCATGGGGAGCCCTCTGTTCTTTTTGTTATAAAGAATGATTGATCTATGAGGTTATGTATCGACTACAGGGAGATCAATGCTATATCAATAAAGAACAAGTATCCCCTACCTCACATTGATGATTTATTTGACCAACTGCATCGAGCTCAATACTTTTCAAAGATTAACCTTCGATCTGGATACCATAAGTTGTGTTTGAAGAAGGAAGACATTCCAAATACTGCATTTTGAACAAGGTACGGGCATTACGAGTTTACAGTAATGGATTTTGGGCATACTATTTCACCCTCTCTACTCATGGTTCAGTTGAATAGAGATTTCAAGGAATATCATGATGATTTTGTGATGGTATTTGTTTATGATATCTAGGTATACTTCGAAAGCTATGAGGATCATGAAAATCAATAGTTCATTATCGTGGAGACTCTGAGAAGACATGAATTATATGGGATGTTTAGCAAGTGTGAATTCTGGCTTCAGGAGATTTCTTTTATTTGACATATTGTCTCTAAAGATGGAATCTATGTTGATCCTTCTAAGGACAAGGAAATCCAAGAATGGCCATCACCTACGTGTATAACAGAGGTACGCTGTTTTATTGGTTTAGCAGGTTATTATCGACGTTTCGTCCAGAATTTTGCCCGATTGGCTAACCCATTAACAAATCTCACACATAAGGGGGATAATATTTTTGGACAAAAGAGTGTGAATAATGTTTTGAAGAACTGAATAGAAGATTATTCAATGCTCCTATATTGACTCTTCCATCGGAGAATTATGGGTTCATTATTTATAGTGACGCATCGAAGAAAGGACTTGGTTGTGTCCTTATGAAGAATGATAGAGTTATTGCCTTTGCATCACAACAGTTGAAAATTCATAAGCAAAACTATCCTACTCATTATCTCGAGTTAGCAGCTATGATCATTGCTTTGAAGATATGGAGGCACTACCTCTATGGTGAAAATTTTGAGATTTATACTGATCACATGAGTTTGAAGTATATTTTCTCACAAAAATAACTCAACATGAGGCAAAGGAGATGGCTTGAATTACTCAAGGATTATGATTGTATGATACACTACCACCCAGGGAAGGAAAATAAGGTGGAAAATTCTTTGAGCAGAAAAGATCATCGAGTTTTGAACAATATGAGAATTGAAAGGGATCCAATTTTCATTGATCTAGTGAAGATGGACATGGGAATAACCATGGAAGGTGAAACATCTGTTCTTTTTCAAATAGTTCTTAGACCGATGATGATGAATTTCAAAAGAAGATTAAAGCTATGAATGATGGGAGATTGAATGACTTTGGGTATGAAGATGGAATTTTGAAATTTGGGAAGAGACTTTGTGTTCCCAATTTAACTGATCTAAAATCGGAATTGTTGGAGGATGCTCATAGTTCCAATTTCTCTATACACCCTGGGAGCACTAAAATGTATATAGACTTGAAGGAACATTTTTCGTGGGACAACATGAAGAGGGAGATTGCTGATTTTGTATCAAGATATATGGTTTTTCAAAATGTGAAAGCTTGAAGGAAACAGCCTGGAAGAGTCATGCAACCTGTTCCCATACCAGAGTGGGAATTGGACAATATAATGATGGACTTGGTCATGGGGCTACCAAAGACTCCAAGAAAGAATGATGCAATATGGGTTATTATTGATCTTATTACCAAGTTAGCACATTTTATTGCTATAAGTGAAGATATACCAAAGGAACGTCTAGTAAGACTATATATTAATGAAGTGGTGAGTCTTCATGGTGTAACCCTATTAATTTTTTCTGATCGTGATCCCCATTTTAGTTCATGATTCTGGAAGAGTCTTCAGAAATCCCTGGATACTGAACTTCAATTGAGCACTGCCTACCACCCTCAAACAGATGGACAATCATAACGGACTATTCAAACCTTAGAAGACATGTTGCGATCCTTCTCGCTTGACTTTCAGGGTATATGGGATCAATATTTACCTCTGGTACAATTTTTCTATAACAATACCATTCATTCAAGTATTCATATGGCACCATATGAAGCATTATACAGATAGAGATGTCGCACTCCAATGTGTTGGGATGGCGTTGGTGAACGAAAACTTGTAGGCCCAGAACTGGTGGAGGAAACAACATAAAAGGTAAAGGTAATCCAAAACCACATCAAAGTTGCTCAAAGTAGACAGAAGAGCTATGCCAATAACCGAAGGAAGGATTTGGAATTTCAGGTAGGAGATCATGTTTTCTTAAAGGTATCTCCATGGAATGGAGTTAGACGTTTTGGTAAGAAGGGTAAACTGAGTCCTAGGTACATCATACCTTTCGAAATTCTAGAACGTATTGGGGCTGTAGCTTACCGTTTGGCAATGCTACCAAGTCTCTCCAAAGTTCACAATCTATTTCACGTATAACTGTTGAGGAAATACATGCCTAACCCAACGCATGTACTCACCTATGAGTAATTAGAACTAGAACCCGATCTATCTTATTGCGAAGATCCCATTAGGATTTATGATATGATAGAACAAGTAATGAGAAACCGGACAACTTGTCTGGTAAAAGTTTTGTGGAGAAACCATAAGATGTAAGAGGCAACCGGGGAACCTGAGGAACTTATGATGAAGAACCACCCGAGTCTTTTCATGCGGTAGAATTCTAGAAATTTCAAGGATAAAATTATTTAAAGGGGACTATAATGTAACACCCCAAGCTTTCATGGTATGCTTTCCTTTGAATAATACAGTAGCGTGTTTTGTACGCAACTTCGAGTTCTAACACACACACACCACAACCAATCAAACTAGCCGTTATGAATAATAATACCCACTTTTTGAAATTTTATTAATTTTATCATTCAAAATTGACTTAATTTTTGGATTCGGAATATTGAAATTATCCTATGGTGAAATTTTAGTATTTTTCTGAAAAGTTTCAATTTTTTATGAATAATGAAAAACACTAAGTTATAGTTAAAAAAAAAAATATTTATATAATTACGTATTTTATTTAAATTTAATTAAGGTCAAAATAGATACATAATACCTATATATGTTAAATGTAATTCATTGGAGTTAGTTTAGAATAATTTTAGATATATAAAACTTTTATTTAATTTGTCACCATCTTTTACCCACCTCCTAGGAGAATTTGGAAATTCACATTAAACATAATTTTACTGCTTCTGTTGGTGGAATTTCAAAAATCCAAGAGACATGGTTAATATCAAGGAGTAAAATGTGGTTCATTGAGATGAAAATAATTTTTTGTGAATAGTAACTTTTTACCTTTATTTACCATGATTAAAAGTAAATAGGGTAATTAAGGGTAAAAATGATATTAATATTACCCTATCACATGTCCTAATACTATTATATAAGTGTATCTCGACCAAAAACGACCTTTGGAATAAAATATTATCATTTAGGTCTACTTGGATTAGATTAGGACATTTATTATTATTTAATTCAAAGTAGAGTTAAAAGAGTTAGAATCATAGTTTATTTACTAAAACATTTTTAATATAGTTTTATACATAAGATAAATTCTATTGTAAATATTCATTAGAAATCTAATACAAGTTCCTACAAAATGGTATTTTATTTATAATTTTTAGAAGTTAAATAATTTAATTTATTTATGACACAATGGTGATGCAGTAATTACCTAATTAATGAAATATTAATCTAATTGATATTATAAATAACAAAATAATTGTAATTTGAGACTCTATAGGAGTTCCATTAATTTTATTGGTTAATATGAAATATTAGGATTGATTATATAATTTTTTTCGAAGTAATAATGCTGTTATGAATTTATCAAAAACTAAATACCCAAGAGCGTCAAAATAGACATAAAAGAGTTTTTAAAAAAAATATTATATTATTAATTTATATTAATTTCCTAAAAATCTATGGTTCATCCATGAGACTTATATTATGATATGTGTATCATTAATTAACCACTTGGGGGTCTCTTGGAGGTATATAGTATGTTTATTAACTATATAATATAAAAATACAAAGTGACATGGTAAGTGTCAGACTAATTAACTAAAAGTTAAAACAAAAAGCTTAGGTTAATATAATAACACAAAACTGTCTAATTTTTTTTAGTTGAGTGTTTTTTGACCCATACCCACCATAAACTTAAAATAATACACTTTGGAGCCATTATAAACCGAATATGAATTTATTATAAAATAATATTTCTAGCTTTTCCAAAGGTTCCCCTCACCCCTCTTATAAAAGGGAACTCCCCCTTCTCACTAATTCACACATTCAAAGCCGTTTGGCTCAGCAAAACGCAGCCCAAATACTCTCTCAACTTCCCTCACTTCAACCTAAAGGCCTTATTTCAATAAGAAAGCCAACCTAAGGATCCCTTTTGATCAAATCAAAAGGAAGAACCCAAAGAAGAGGTAATGTTTTCACCACCCTCTTTCAAGTTCCTTTCGTCTTCAACATCTTCTTTCTTTGTTATTCCAATTCTAAAATAATAACTTTAGAATATTATATATACTGTGATTTTATTATAAATATGGTACAACCATATTCATTATTCTATCTATCCATTGAATGACATGTCCAAATACGTGTGTACGTACGACATACCATCTCCACGCCGTGGTGTAATTGTTATTCAATAAATTATTATTTGGATTGCTATAATAATCATGTGTAATTCATGTAAATAATAAATATAACAGGATAATTATTCTGTATATATGATATACCATCCAATTATATATTATTTTAATATCAAAAGAATGATATTGTCGCTCGTGCGTACGTACGGACTACCGTCTCCACGAACGCGATGAGATTCATTCCCCATCATATCCATTCAAGACTAATTCTCATTTAATGACTAAAAAAATGATTAAGGACATGATATAATTCTGGATATGAATAAGATACAGCCTATCCATGACAAACACGACTTACGTAACAAAACATATAAAAGAAAATGAGTATGTTAACACCCGAAACAATGATAATACTAAGATATTGTTAACAAATAAATGTTAAAGATCATATATGATATAATATTAATGTATATAATTCATGTATAAGTTAATAATCATTATTTAACCATTATAAAGGAAGTTAACCAACCCTCAACCAAGGAAAAGTAAAATGTAAGGGTTTATTTCAAAATCTCTTCATTATCTGAGGTTGTTTATAAGTAATTATCTACTGGGACCTATTTATCATCCACATCCATGTTTCTTAAAAATGTATTTCAAAACATTCTTACTATTTTATAGAATGTCGGTTAAAGTCATTTATAACCTTGTTGAATATTTATAAGAAGTTTATAAAGGAATATTTCCATCGTTTTCCAAACAAGGTCCTTTTTAACCTTTTCGACAGAATTAAGGTAAGAATGTTTTTTAACTTATACGGCGGGTGGGGCTACTTTCCACTGTTATAAAGTCTTCAAAGCTTCCCTTACAAGGTTATAAGAATATTTTCAAAGTAAATATTTTCTTTTATAATTATGTGACATTTGAATGACTTTAAAAAAGCTATATTTCCCTCAAATAGTTTTGATTTCATCTATGTCAACATCCTTTGTTGGATTTTATGCTTATTAGAAGTTTATTTATTATGTTACAAAACTTCCATATTGTATTGATGGTTTTGTGATATGTTTGACTATGGATGTGTTATTTTTATACCACTCATGGTTTATGGAAGAAGTATTGACATTTCGTATGCTAATTTTAATACGAATGTTTATTTTATGTTTAAACATGTTCAAATGAGGAATACATTGGACTTAATAAGTGATGGGTGGAGCCCTCTATAGCTCCTCGATGCATTGGTAGGTCTCATGAAACAAAATAGTGTCTTGGCACAGGGCCTTGACAAAATCTTATTTGTATTCTTGGCATGAGGCCTTGACTATGTTGTTATGATAGTCTGGCATTATGCATTCCATCATTATGAAAGTGGTTATTGATATTGCATGTGATTATTCGACTAGTATAATATAAATGTGAATAAGTATATAGAATTATTTAATTTTCTTTCTGCCATATTATGTTGATGTTCAAGTTTTAAAAGTCTTTTGTTTTAGTTATACATTGCCTTAAATGTTTATGCTTATTTATGAAAGTTTCTGATATATTGTTATCCTTACTGGGTATTTGACCTCACCCCTTTATATGTTTTTTTTTCAATGATGTGAAGAAGTATTTTATGAATGACCTACTGGGATAGTATGAGGGGATAAGAGTTTGGACTATAGAGACTATATTGTTGTAGTTTTTCATTTTATGTTGTAATGTAAACTTTATGAATGTATCCAGTTATTCCAAGGCTACTAAACTAATCAGTCTATCAAGACATGATCTTTATCGTGATCATTCCAATGTTATGTAATAATTCACTAACTCTGGGTAACTAGGGTCGGGGCGTTATTGCATGGATGGGTTAGTATAGGAAAAGAGATGATTTTATTTAACACTTAATGTTTGGACACTACAAAATAAAAAAAATCAACCCACATAAATTCCCATGGTTTTTTCCCACGGTTTTTTCCAAATTCGAAAGGTTTTAATTTCTTTAATATTAAAATAGACTAAACCCTTACAATATTAGCCTTTCTTATATGGAGGTGAGTCTCACATTTAAAGAAATGAATTTAAAATCATAAAATAAATTATATTTTTTTTATGATTCAAAAAGGAATAATAAAATTGATCAAGTTAACTTAAAATCAAAATATTTTAATGGGAAATAACATATTTGTATGAGGATACCCATTATAATAAATATTACATCATTTTGGGTCGTTATAATATCATAAAACACATTGTATATTTATACTGTATTAAAGTTTTACCCGAAAATTCTTCTGTATCAGAATGTTAAAAAAAGTAAACTATTTTATAATTTTGAAATTTTTATTGAGAAAATAATATTAATTTTTTCTAAATAATTTTATAAATAAGTAAATTTTTACTTTTAAAATAAATTTCAACATTTATTGAAAAAATGTTGGGTTTTTTGACAATAATAGTTTCTGAGCCCTTATAAAAACAATATTTCACGTCATAAATATTATATAACTATTTATAATTAATAAAACTTATTTAATAAAAAAAATTATTTAAATATATGTATCTAAAAAATTCAATAACTCATCCAAAGTAATCCTTTAATTAACATTTAATATCTCCTGAAAATAAAATTTGAGGTTAATTGAACCAAAATAAAAAACATTTATAAAGTAAAAATAAAAAAATAAAAAAAATATTAATTATTATATACAATATAGATATATATATATATTTAATTTCTTGATACATATCCCATTATGACACTTAAATACACCCAAAGAGTAAGGTGTGCGATGATGAGACTTTCATGGGGCCATTCAGCGAACATGGTCTGGGTCATGATCTTGATTAACTCAAACATCTCCTGTAAACGGTTTAACTCATGATTATGTTTTTTGGATATTAGATTAGGATTGGTCAAGGGAGAAGACCAGTGATTCTATCTCCCTAGGAAGCTCTGATAAATGGGTTATATATGGTACAATCATACTAGATGAGGTCATCACTTCCTTTGTTTGTGTCAACTACATTTTTCAAAGCCCTATATTTATATTAATCATGTGATTAGTGTTAAATGGATATATTAACAATGATAATATTCATGATATTCTTTTATATATAAATTAATAATCAAGTATTTTTTTTTGTTTTCTTCAACCATATTACATAATAATACATTTAATTAAATCACAAATGGAAACATAATTTTTAACAGATTTTGTGGTCACATGACAAGTTCTACATCAAAAATTTTCTAATAGGTTTATATGATAACATTTAAATGTTATGTCCTGAATATCATTATTTTCATTATATTTTTTGTTTCATGTAATATTATTATTTCTATTTTCTATGATTTAAGGTTAAAAATGTTCTAAATACTTATTACATCAATCTCATTTGTTATTGAGATTGTTCATGATTATAAATCAACTGATTAACTACTACTACTACCCATAACTCAATAAATCTCATCAATTTTCTTAACATCTATTTTTTCATGTCATATAAATGAAATGGTATGCATTTTTTACTCATTGGCACATAATATAATTATGATAATGTTTTTATCAAAATATTTCTTTATTCCCCTTTCTTTCATAAATTTGTGTTTCTTTAAAAACAAGTTTTATACAAAACAATTTCAAAAAAATTCCAACAATATCAATTTATATATAATATTAAATTTTCCATACTTTTTTAAATTAAAAAAAAATAGGTTTTTAAAACATGACTCCTTAGTTTCATTTTCTGACTGTGGCATGTTTCAAATCTATTTACTGCAAAAAAGAAATGTTCAAAATGTACAGATTTTTCAACCATCATGACCATCCTTCCTTTTATTATTCGATTGAATTTTAAAAATATTACTTCTTAAGAATAATATTTTTCATAATATTCATTACATTCATTGTCTTTAATGTTATTTTTAATGAATTATTATTTAAAAAAAATTAGTTTTCTTTTAATTTTTTTAATTCTTTTCAATGTTTCTTATATATGTTTTTAAAAGGTTATTTTAAACTAAAATAATTTCAATTAAAATGATTTTAATGATCTTTAATATTATTTTAATATTTTTCAGTTTATTCTTAATAAAAAAAATTCAACATGTTGTCATTCCTTCTGTATAAGATACTTGTTATTCTCTTGGAAATGGTTTTCAAAATTATTTTGAAGAATATTTTATAGTTTTTAAAGGAAAACAGTTTCCAAAAAGCTTTAAAAAATTGCTTGATATGTTTTTAAATGAAATTTCAACAAAAATGAATTCAAAATGTTTCCAATATTATGTTTTCAAGTAAAATGGTTTTTAGAAGGATATAATTTTTAAAAATAATTTTTCAAAACTGAAATTATATTATCTTTAATAAATGTTTTCAAAAGATATTTCCAAATTATTTTCCATTTAATATGACATCCCTTGGTGTTACTCATTATTTTTTTGGAAATTTATCCAATGCTTCCTTTAATATTATTTCTTTGGATGGTTTATTTTTTGATGGAATGATGTTTAAGAAACCCATTTTAATTCATGGGATATATGTTTGTGAAACCCATTTCTCAATAATGAGTTAGATGTTTATATAAACCATTTCTTTTCATAGGTTATGATTTGATGATATAATTATTAATCTTATATCTTTTACACATGTTATTATATGACTACTTTTTTATGATGCCCATTTAATTTTTTCAGTTATGATAGGATTTCTAAGGATAATATAGAACACTAATGTATGTTTTCGTTATGAGATGTGTGGGACCTATATCTTTATACAATGTATTAGGTAATGATTTTTAACTCACGAGATAGACATGGATGGAATGGGGAGTGATCTTAGTTTAGTATAGATATTTTTCCACTAAAATGCTCTTGGGAGTGAACCTTTATAGGTAAGATGGTCATGAGAGTGAGCCATGACAATTGAGATAGTTTGGAAATGTAACCCACAATATTCATATAGACATGGAAGAGATGCATTGAATGCTATTTAAATCATATTATATGCTTATGTTTCTATCAAAAATTATATACATTATTCATATAATATTCTTTCATTGCATATGCTCCCTATTCTATTGTGATTCCAATCTTATGAACAACCAATCATTATTCAGGGATTCTTGTTTTTTCTCTTTGTTATGCAGGTTATAATCTTCTAATGTCATCAACCAATTATCATAACCACATGATCATGTTTATGCATACATATCTTATCTATTTATTTTACTGAGCATATAATATCACCCCTTTATTATGAATCCATTTCACATGTTATGAAGAATTGTTTTAATTATAAGTACAAATATGGAAGATCTTTGAGGGAAACATTTATAATATTTCACCATGTTTGAAGATTTTGTTCTATGTTACTAAAGACAAAAATTCTTTTTCTCGGGCATGTATTTTTGTAATTGGTATAATATTCATCTAAAATGATGTAATATCCACGTATGTTAATCCTAGGTGTAACGCCCCGACCACAGCTACCCAGAGTCGGTGCATTACTTTAATATTTTGGCATGATTACAAGGAATCAAGTCCTGAAGGACCAATTAGTTTAGCAGTCTTGGAAAAATAGATTACATACAAGAATGTTACATTTACGAATTAAGACATACAAAAAAACATAAATAAACTTTTTGAACGCCATTATTCCTTTGTCTTAACCATTCATATCAATCACAATACCCTTCTTGGGATCCTCGGAAAAATAAAACATAGAAAGGGGTGAGCTCAAATGATCAGTATGGGTAAGCAATACAGCGGAAACATTAATAAATAAACACAATCATTTAAGGCAATGTATAAAACTAAAAAAAGCCTTTGAAAATTGAACATCAGCATAATATGGTATAAATAAAATGAAATAATTCCATTTACTTATTCACAAGGGTATTCTACTAATCGAATAATCACATGAAATATCACTAACCACTTTAATAATGATGGAATGTATACTGCCAGACTATCATAACCACATAACCAAGGCCTCATGCCAAGACTACAAATAATATTTTTCCAAGGCCTTGTGCCAAGACAGTAGTTTGTCTCATGAGACCTACTGATTCATCGAGGATCTATAGTCGGCTCCACCCATCACTTACTAAGTCCAATGCATTCTTAATATGAATATGTTTAAACATAACATAAATATTCATATTAAAACTCACAAACAAAATGTAAATACTTTCTCTATAAACCATTAATGGTATAAAAATAACACATTCACAGTCAAAGATATCACAAAACCTGTAATGGATGTTTTTTATAATAAATCAACTTCAAATGAGCTAAAAATCCATCAAAGGATGTTGACATAAATGAAAATGACGAGTAAAACTTTTTGAGAGAAATATCCTTTTTGTAAAATCATTTAAAGGTCACACATTTATAAAAGAAGTAATTTATAAGATATTTTCAAATCAAAGTGTCCCATACCACTTTGAAACTTTTGAAATGAATTATCACTTCAAAACATTCATATCAATATAAATAAATCCTTAAAATAATTTTGAAAACATGGAAATTAATTAAAAAGATTTAGAATGATAAATCTTTAAAACATTTTAAATTATAATATTAATAAATAGTAACTTTCAAAATCCTTAAAATATTCATTTTTAAATCATTTTTATGAAAAATGAAAAATGGACATGGATGATAAAAATGTCCCAGTAAATACTTACATATAAACAATCTCGGATAATAATGAGATTGAGGAATTAACCCTTACCAATTTAGTCACTTACGAAACATACAACCCATGAAAGAGGTATCATACAATGAATATGTAAATAAACATAAATTAAAGTGTATTACACAATGAATACAATTATGGGTAGTATATACACAACACAAAAGGTAATAGTGGCAATATGGCATTTATCTCATGGGAATAAGGAGTGAGATGAAAACCCCTACCTTGTAATTTTCCTTGGTTGAGGGTAGGTTAACATCCTATATAATATTTAAATAATTTTTATTAAATTAAAAAGAATCATATACATAAATATGATATCATATGTGATCTTTTAATATTGCTTTATTAACAATAATTTAGTATTATCGTTATTTTGGGTGTTAACATATTCGTTTTCCTTTATATGCATCGTTACGTAAGCTGTGTTTGTTATGGATAGATTGTATCTTATTCATATCCATAATGATATCAAGTAATTAAACATTACTTTTAATCATCAAAAGATAATTATTATTTAATGGGTATGATGGGGAAATTAATCTCATCGTGTTCGTGGAGACGGTAATCTGTATGTACGCACAAACGGTACTTCTATTTAATTTTTCATTTTAAAAGGAATAAAAACCAAATGATAAATAGGTATATAATTATTCCATTATAATATAATATCTTATATGTGTTACTTATTTTCATTAACGTCATCCTTTATATGTTCCATGTATGGTATGAACGAGTCATATCACATTGAGGGGCGGTAGTCCGCACTTCCTCAAATGAAATTATCATATATATTTATAAAACATGAAACGAATAATGGTTTGATATAAAATGTAATTATAGAAGATTATATATAATATAAATATCATAAATATAATATTTAATTATAGTTCCATCATAATGTCTACCATGAAAGGTGGTAGGAGATAATTGAACAATCATCGCTTCGTGAGGCGTTTGGTTTCCATCCACAAAAACATTTTGTTCTTCACCAATTAGATGGATGTGTGTGTAAGTGTAGTTATAATACATTTAATAAAAATATCCTAGTATATTTAGGATACTGTTTTTGTTACAAAAGAAAAATAATAAGATGAGTTTAGGGGTTGGAGAAGAAAAATAAATGAAAAGAAGCTAAGAGAAATCATTACATTTAATTTGGGTAACTCCCTTTGATTTGAACCAAAAAGGACTCTTGAAGTGCCTTATACCAAAGTTAAGGCTTCTAAAAGGAGGAGAGGGTTTTTGGGAGCTTAAGTGGGTAGAGTTTGGTCTAGCCAAAAGGATCGAGAGGTGTGAGGAATTGGTTAGAAGTGGTGTCTTTTTATAAGAGGGAGGAGTGGCTCTTTAGGAAAACCTAGAAATATTATTTTATAATAAATTCATATTCGGTTTATAATGTATAAAAACTGAATTATTTAAAGGTTAAGGAGAGGATAGGTCGAAAACCACTCAACCAATAATATTTAGATAGGTTTGGGTTACTATATTAACCTTATATATAAGTTTTAACTCTTAGTTAATTAGTTTCACTTTTACAATATCTCTTTGTATTTTTATATTATATGGTTAATAAACTTACTATATACATCCAAGAGACCCCCTATATGGTCCATTAACGATACACTTATCATGATACAAGTCTCTTGGCTGAACCATAGAATTTTAGGAATTTAATATCAATTAATAATATAATATTTGTTTTAAAAACTATTTTATGTCAATTTTGACACTATTCAGTAATTTATTTTTTGTAGAAATCATAACAGGATGATTACTTTGAAAAAAGTTAATTAAATCAATACTAACAAGTCATATTAATCTATAAAATTAGTTTAATTCATAAAAAGCCTCAAATTATATGTATTTGGGAGTTTATAATATCAATTATTTTAATTTTTCACTATTATGGTAATTAGTACATCATCATTGTGTCATAAATAAATTATATTATTTAATGTCTAAAAATTAAAATTAAAATATAATTATGTATGAAAGATTCTTAGCTTCTAATTAATATTTATAATCAAAAATATAACATATATAACCCTATGTAAAAATTGTTTTTCTAAACGATATAAGCTTATATCATTTTTTTATCCACTTTAACTTTATTAATATAAAGTGTCCCTATCACCTACAAGTGTCTCCATGGGGTCCCAAAATCGACACATAGATGCCCATGGTTGGGCATGTATCCACCAATAAGGTTAGGACACATTTATGGTAATTTAGTATTATTATAATATTATTTTTTAACCCTGATTTACCAGATTTACCCTTTAACCATGGTAAATAAAATATTTACCAAAGTTATTATTCAAAATGTCCAAAAATAAAAGTTATCTATTTACACAATTTGTAAATCCTGATTCCAAATATGTAATCCATTTTTCCAAATTCAAAACATAGAAGCGGCAGAATTAATTTAAAATTAATTCCCGCTGTCAAAACAAATAGCGTGTTTTTAAGATATAATAACTATCGAATGATTGATACTTGTTTATGTTCGGTTTAAATGTGAAATTATTTCCAATGACCAAAGTTGTATTAAATAGTAAAAATATATTCTAAATATACTATAAAACCACTCAAATTCATAATTTATCACTATTAATTATTTTGATTAAAAATGTTGTTTTTAATTAAAATTTATTAATTTTCACTATTCATCAAAATATGAAAGTTATCCGAAAAGTACCAAAATTTTACCATAGACTAATTTCAATATTCTGAATCTAAAAATTTAGTCCATTTTTAATGATAAAATGTATAAAATTTCAAAAAGTTGTAATTACTATTCATAACGGCTAGTTTGATTTGTTGTGGTGTGTTAGAACTCGATGTTGCGTACAACACACGCTATTGAATTATTCAAATGGAAGCATACCGTGGAAGCTTGGGGTGTTACATTATCCCCTCCTTAAATAAATTTCATCCTCAAAATTTATACTCGGTATTGGAAACTTTGGATTGACATTTCAAAATATTTTAGTTGAAATCCCACATCGAAAAATGGATTAATGAGGCCTCTATTGAAAATAAAGAGTGGTAAGTATGAAGGTTACTGAAAATAAAACATACCAGGGTTCCATGTATGAAAATATGGATATGGAAGAGAAATCTACCACAAACTCATCTTTCACCCCAAAACATAATACAACTCAAAAATACTTTATTTATCATAATCGTATAGGGTTCCAAATATAATAAATTTATAATTCACATATCAGACCTTTAAAAAAAATAAACTACATTATACCTTCCAGGAACATCACTTAGTCTAGTGGTCGGAAATAAATCCCAATTGCACTATGGTTGTGATTTGGATTCCCGCAGCTTTATCCAACACGACGGGTCGTTACACGGTCTGTGTGTTTTCCATTTATAAAAATCCAAAAATAAACTTTCAAACATAGTCCCTTCCAACCTTTAGAATATCCTACATACTTCTGTAAACACTCAGTCAAAAATTTATATGAAAGATAAACATAATGTAGATCCTTTTTACCCCGTAATAGCATGTGATTAAATTCATCATGTATTCTTTTAAAACACTGAAACATCACAAATTACCATAAATCCTTATTGATTACATTCATGATTCCTTATTCCTTATAAAATACTCAATATACTTCATCCATCCAAAAATTTTGTAAACCCCAATAATAATGGAATATGAAAATCTTTAATCAGTTTTAAGGCAGTCAATAATATCCAATATAATTTACCTAAATCAACCATATCTTATTCCAAAATTAGTACCTCAATATTAGGACTATATTAAGGTTTATCTTTCCTTCAACTATGTAATTTCCAAAAAATTTAACTCATTGTAGATTCACATTTCTTAGTACCAGAGAATCTCAAATCCTAATTTATTTCAAGTACATCATTGAAACGACACTTTAATGAAATAATTCCAAAATAAAAATGTAAGAACAATAGTGATTCATCTTCATATGTGGTAGTATCATAACTTGATTTTTATCCAATAGCATCATTTTCGGCATAGTCTGATGATTGGACATTAGTTCGCGTAGTGTCCAAACTCCTTGAAGATGAAGAATTGTACGTTTGAAATCTTTCCTCTTCATCTATGGTAGTATCATAACATGATTATTATCCAATATCATTTTTTTCGGCATAGCCTGATAACTGGGAAATTGGTTCACGTAGTGTCCAAACTCTTTACAGATGAAGCATTGTAAATTTGAAATCTTTTTCTAACCCTTACAGTCACATACTTGGTGTCCTTTTCTCCACACTTATAACATACTCCCATTCCCTTCAAGCATTTTCCAAGGAGATTCTTTCTACAGTTATCACATATCGGAAAATCCTTCTTTACATTATTCCCTTTATCTGTTCTTCTCTCTACCATCCTTTCATTCTCTGGATTCCCTTCAAGGCCATAGGACTTCGAGAATTCTTTACGAATTTGTTCAACACATGATACTATTTCTTCATATAATTATAATACGCGGGAGACTATTTCCCTTCTAAATTCTGGCTTATGACCATGAATGATATGATCCTCCTTACTCTTTGGATCATGTGTATTGTTGGAGTTCTCATTCCTTCTATTGTGCACCATTTCTAAACAATGTCATACACTAGATTAGTTTATGAATAACAATACCTAATCCCAAACTTGTAAAACACATAACATAAATTAAATAGTTTATGGATATAATCTATAATCATAAAAATGTTTTCTTTGAGGACATATATACTCATAAACCCTTCATAATTATTTATAAAGAAAATGAGAATTATCCCTAGCATATCCCCCCGGGAGTGTCGTAACCAATAGTGCAGCAAGGCCCGTTGTCATGCACCTATTCCCGTTTGAGTCTAGCTCAAAGCGGTGTAATCAGGTTTTACCCCTAGGTACATCTATGCTAGAGCCACCTCTACCTGCTCATATTCAAACGGTGATGTATTTCTCGAAAAACTCAAAAAATCTATACAACACCAAAATTCTAGGAAGTTCTTCTACACAAATCCTCAAAGTTCATCTTAGGTCTACGTGCTCTAATAAGAGTTTATCTAAATCTTGTTTCCAAGGTTATGGTTAAACTTCCTCTTATTACAACTATAACGCCCCGAATATAGCTACCTAGAGTCGGTACATTATTTTAATACATCGGCATGATTAAAAGGAATCAAGTCCCAAAGGACCGATTAGTTTAGCAGTCTTGGATAAATAGATTACATACATGGATGTTACATTTTCACTTTAAGATGTAAAAAACAACATAAAAAATCTTTTTGAATGCCATTATTCCTTTGTCTTAACCCTACATATCAATCACAATACACTTCATGGAATCCTGGGAAAAATAAAACATAGAAAGGGGTGAGCTCAAATGCACATTAAGGGTAAGCAATACAACAGAAACTTTCATAAATAAACATAAACATTTAACGTAATGTATAAAACTAAAACAAAATCCTTTTAAACATGAACTTCAGTATAATATGGCTTAAATAAAATGAAATAATGCCATTTAAATATTCACATGGATATTATACTAATCGAATAATCACATTAAATATCACTAACCACTTTCATAATGATGGAATGCATAATTCCATACTATCATAACCACATAGCCAAGGCCTCGTGCCAAGAGTAAAAATAAGATTTTTCCAAGGCCTTGTTCCAAGAAACTAGTTTGTCTCATGAGACCTACCAATTCATCGAGGAGATATAGCGGGCTCCACCCGTCACTTACTAAGTCCAATGCATTCCTCATATGAATAGGTTTAAACATGACATAAACATTAGTATTAAAACTAGCATACAAAATGTTAATACATTCTCCGTAAACCATTAATGGTATAAAAATAACACATCCAAAGTCAAACATATCACAAAACCATTAATGTATTTTTTGTATAATAAATCAACTTCAAATGAGCTTAAAATCCATCAAAGGATGTTGACATAGATGAAAATGATGAGTAAAACTTTTTGAAAGAAAAATCCTTTTTGTTAAATCATTTAAAAGTCACACATTTATAAAGGAATTAATTTAAAATAGATTTTTGAAACAAAGTGTCCCATACCACTTTTAAACTTTTGAAAAGAATTATCATTTCAAAACATTCATGTCCATATAAATAAATCCTTAAAATCATTTTGAAAACATGGACATTAATTAAAAAGATTTAGAAAGATAAATCTTTAAAAAATTTGAAATTATAATATTAATAAAGAGTACCTTTCAAAATCCTTAAAATATTCATTTTGAAATCATTTTTATGAAAAATGGACATGGATGATAAAAATGTCCCAGTAAATACTTACACATAAACAATCGCGGATAATAATGAGATTGAGGAATTAACCCTTACCAATTTGGTAACTTACGATACATAAAACCCATGAAAGAGGTATCATACAATGACTATGTAAATACACATAAATTCAAGTTTACTACACAAAGAATACATTTATGGGAAGTACATGCACCACACAAAAGATAATAGTGGCAATATGGCAAGAATCTCATGGGAATAAGAAGTGAGATGAAAACCCCTTACCTTGTACTTTTCCTTGGTCGACGGTAGGTTAACATCATGTATAATAGTTAAATAATTGTTATTAAATTATACAAAAATCATATACATAAATATGATATCTTATATGATCTTTTAATATTTCTTTGTTAATAATATTTTAGTATTATCATCATTTCTGGTGTTAACTGATTTGTTTTCCTTTATAGGCTTCGTTATGTAAATTGTGTTTGTTATGGATAGGCTGTATCTTATTCATATCCAGAATTATATCTAGTCATTAAACATTACTTTTAATCATCAAACGATAATTATTCTTTACTGGATAGGATGGGGAAATGAATCTCATTGTGTTCGTGGAGATGGTAATCCGTACGTATGCACGAACGCTACTTCCATTTCATTATTAATTTTAAAAAGAATAAAAACCAAATTATACATAGGTTTATAATTATTCCAGTATAATTTTATATATTATATAATTTACATAAGTTCATTAACATCATCCTTTATACGTTCCATGTATGGTATGACCAATTCATATAACTTTGAGTGGGCGGTAGACCGCACTTCCTCAAATGAAATTATCGTATATATATACAACAAGAAACGAATAATGGTTTGATATAAAATTGAATTACAGAAGCTTATAAATAAAATAAATAAAATAAATATCATATTTAATTATATTCCCATCATAATGGCCACAATGAGAGGTGGTAGGATATAATTGACCAATCAACGCTTCGTGAGGCGTTTGGTTTCCATCCACAGAAACATTATGTTCTTCACCCATTAGATGGATTTGTGTGTATGTGTTGTTATAATACATCTAAAAAAATATCCTAATATATTTAGGATACTGGTTTTGTTACAAAAGAAAATAATAATAAGAGTTTAGGGGTTGGAGAAGTAAAATAAAATAAATGATGCTAAGAGAAACTGTTACCTTTAATTTGGGTAACTCCATTTGGTTTGAACCAAAAAAGACTGTTGAAGTTCTTTCTGCCTAAGTTAAGGCTTCTAAAAGGATGATAGGTATGTAGAGAGATTAATTTGTCAGAGTTCTAATGAGCCAAAAGGTTTGAGAGGTGTGAGGAATTGGTTATAAGTGGTGTCCTTTTATAAGGGGGAGGAGGGGCTCTTTTGGAATACCTAGAAATATTATTTTAAAATAAATTCATATTCGGTTTATAATGGATCCAAAATGAATTATTTAAAGATTAAGGTAGGGATAGGTCGAATAAAACACAAAAAATAGGATTTATATAGGTTTGGGTTACTATATTAACCTTATCTTTAACTATTAACTCTTAGTTAATTAGTTTCACTTTTACAATGTCTCTTTGTATTTTTATATTATATGTTTAATAAACATACAATATACATCCTAGAGACCCCCAGGTGGTCCATTAATGATACACCTATTATTATATATGTCTTTTGGCCGATCCTTAGATTTTTAGTAATTTAATATCAATTAATAATTTAATATTTGTTTTAAAAACTCTTTTATGTCAATTTTGACACTATTCAATAATTGAATTTTGTAAAAATTATAACAGAATTATTACTTCGAAAAAATTTAATTAAATCAATAATAACATGTCATAGTAAGATAAAAAATAAGTTTAATTCCACAAAAGTTTCAAATTATATTTATTTGGGTGTTTATAATATCAATTATTTTAATTTTTCACTATTATGTTAATTACTGCATCATCATTGTGTCATAAATAAATTATAGTATTTAATGTCTAAAAATTATAAATAAAATATAATTATATAGTAAACATTTTTATATTTCTTTTTATTATTTATAATCGAAAATATAACATATATAACCCTATGTAAAAATTGTTTTTCTAAAAGATATAAGCTTATGTCATTTTTTGTATTCACTTTAACTTAATTAATATAAAGTTTCCCTATCTCCTACAAGTGGATCCATGAGGTCCCAAAATCGACCCAAGTATGCCTATGGTAGGAAATATATCCACCAATAAGGTTAGGATACGTTTTAGGGTAATTTAGTATTATTATAATATTAATTTTTAACCCTTATTTAGCGGATTTACCCTTTAACGATAGAAAATAAAATATTTAACGAATTAATTATTCAAAATGTCTAAAAATAAAAGTTACCTATTTACACAAATTGGAAATACTGATTCCAAATATGGAATCCATTTTTCCAAATTAAAAACATATAAGTGGCATAAATTAATTTGAAATTAATTCCCGCTGTCAAAACAAAAAGCGTGTTTTTAAGATTTAATAACTATCGAAAGATTGGTACTTGTTTATATTCTGTTTAAATGTGAAATTATGTCCAATGACCAAAGTTTTATTAAATAGTAAAGATATATTTTAAATATTCTTTAAAACCACTCAATTTCATAATTTATCACTATTAATTATTTTGATTAAAAAAGTTGTTTTTAATTAAAATTAAGTAGTTTTCACTATTCATCAAAATATGAATGTTATATGAAAACTACCTAAATTTCTCCCTAGGCTAATTCTAATATTACAAATCCAAAAATGAAATCCATTTTGAATGATAAAATGTATAATATTTCAAAAAGTTGGTATTACTATTCATAACAGCTAGTTTGATTGGTTGTGGTGTGTTAGAACTCGATGTTGCGTACAACACACGCTATTTCATTATTCAAAGGGAAGTGTACCGTGGAAGCTTGGGGTGTTACACTAGGTCACTATAGTCGTCATCAAATGAATGTTTTATTCATCCTTTGGAATATTGGATGTGAAAAAATGATATAGATCCCTAGGAATTTTTCTAAGGGTATGTATATGGATTTATTTAGGAATATTTGTATGTTTTCATAGAATTAAAAGAATGTTTAATATATAAGACATCATACATGTGATTTTTCATGGTTATGAGGGTTTACACTATGAAATGTTGTTCTCACATTATGATTTATAGTATAAATAAATGGAGGAAACTTTAAAGAACTGGTTAAACATTGATTAATGTTGAAAATATGATGATGTGAAGTCATATGGGATGATCATGGGAGTTAAGGATTTTTTTATCATTCCTAATCAGGTTTCATGGAATATAATTAACAATGTGTACTTAAAAAACACTCAGACATGCCAAATAATAGAAGGAATGGGTTTACTGAGAGTTTGGGAAGTGGGGACTATAGAAGGATAATGATTCAATTTCATTTGTGTATATAATGTTTATAAGATCACCTATGTGAATGTATTTTATGAATAATAATATTTCTTGACTAAAGAAAGAAAGACACAAGTGATATAACTACAAAGAAAAAATGAAGGGTTCAGTTAAATAAATGGGTTGGAATAATTGTCTATCTAAGACATCATCAATCAATAAATTCTTTAAGTGTGTAATGAATGGTCATTATAAAAATTTATGTCTTATGTGTAATTATCTAGAAGAGAGTAAACAAGGTATTTAGAGTAATGGTTATATTGATTATTATGATGATGACGATGAGACTACAAATCAAAAATAAAAATGAAAAGGGTATTTTTTGATAGGATATGGTAGTCTTGTTATGTCTCAATAATGAATTTATATAATTTAAGTATTTATGTATTTAGTAATTATGAAAGGTGAACTATATAATGAGTGATCTATTTGAATTTTTCTCTAAGGATTTTTAAAAATTATGTTGAATTTTTTTATGCACTGGAAAAGTTATTTAATAGATTGTGACATCTTTTTAAGGGAATATAACTATTAATATTTTTCTCGTGTTGAGATAGTGATGGTTGGAAAAATATATATTAGATATGAGTAAGTAAATTTTATGGTAAGGATTACCTTTTATCAAATAATGGATTTATTGACAGCATTTTATTATATCACTGATTAAGATTACAACATTTTTTGGATTTAAGGCTGTTCTCAAATAATCGTTAGAATAATGAAAGAACTATTTTTTAATATTTTTTTAATTTGATTTCTTATCATATGTTAATATAATCAATTATAAAAGTATTAACATGTTAGGTATGTGATAGATAATATCTACTATTTTATGTGGTGGGTCAATGTTAAGATATTTTTTTGAAATTTAGTGACCTTATTTATATTGTTTTGTACTTTCATATTTATTAAGGTTTATAAGGTTGACTATTTTTGGAATGGTTTAAGTTATAAATTTGATACGGGTTTAGATATTAAACTATTGACTCACAATATGCAGATTTATCCATATTGCATAACTTGTACTATAATGTTATTGTGAAATAAATTAACTGTCCATTCAGTCTATTCATGAATCACATGATCTATTAACACTTTAGTAGTGAGAAATTCACAATCATTTCATGGAATTAGTTACGAATTGTATGTTGATCAAGGAACTGTATGGGGTATGGTTGTCATGAAATCATGTATGTATATATTTTAATGAAAATTATTCATGTTTGTGAAAAATGATCTTGAAATAAAAAATTATATCATAGTAACTTCTTTTCCGATGAATTAAATGGCACCTTATATCACAAAATAATTATGTCTTTGTGATTGTTAGATTTATCCAAACCATGTTCTCTATCAATCTCCCTTATAATGTGATAGTAAGATTCCTCTTCCATGTCCACATTTTCACTTCCCATCTATGTTCTCCTATTTTAAAATGTGGTTATTTGTTACTTTTAGTTTCCATTATCTTTTCAATTGTCCCTTTTTAAAGGAATTCCTAATATTAATTTGCATAATGTGGGTTTCAGTGAAAATAAATTTCACTTATTAAACCATTAATAACCAGGAATAGTTTTGAATGGGAAATTCATTTTAAGGTGTTTATACTATAACACCATGAGATTTTTTGAATTCTATTTTGACTCAAATTAATTTAATATATTGAAATTTTTCACTTCAAGAAATATTTAACATGGTTTTGTGTGAAATAATTAAGTATGGTTCACCATGTTAACAATGCATAAAATGAAATAAATTTATTATCTAATGATTCATGCAACAATATTTTTGTTTTATATTATAGACAATACCAACTTCCTTCAATATTCTGTTAAACATGATAGAAAGTGTTTTTACACAATATAATATTAATTTTTTTATTAAAATATAATTATTTCTACCACATATAGATTAGAAAATAATTTATGAATTATATTAACTACATTTAAAAAATATGATTTACTTATACATATAAAATAAATCTTTTGGTCATTAATTAGTATAACTAAATATATGAACTATTTTATTTCTCTATGAAAAACAATTTCCTCTATATAAACATAATATTTTCTCGATAAAAAAAATTTATTTGTGTTTTGAATAAAATATATATATAATATATTCAAAAAAAAATTCATATTCATACTATATTTTTGATAGTTAATTGATTAGTACAAATCAAATCTTATGAAAACAAGAAGTATTTTTCTAAAAGGTAGTTTTACTGCCTTTTTTGGCAAATAAATTTTATATCATATTTCTAAAAATTTAATAATTTTTATTTGAAAAAATAAAAATCAATATTGATTGAAAAATATAAAAATTTACTTTCTTCGAAATTTAGTTATTTTTTCTGAAAAAAAAATTATTTTTGAATATATGTTAAAAATATGATGCTTTAATTCAAAACAACTTTTCACCTAATCTATTTATATAGTAAAACTGTATTTTAATATTTTTTAACGTTTAAATAGATAAAATAAACATTAGTCAATTTAATTTAAGTTATTGTAACCAATTTTACTTCGATAATAGATATTAAATAATTCCAAAATTATAGACATTTTTCATTAAAAACATACTTTTTCGTCTAGTTTATAGCATTAAATATAAATTAATCTATCCATTTTATTTGATTGGAAATTTCAAATATGGATTCCTTATTTGGAATCATGATTATATATATTGTATAATATGGTCAACTTCATTTTATAAAAAAATTTAGTGAGTTTAATAAAAATTTCACATAATGCCTAAGAGGGGAATTATCTTAACAAAAGACTAATCCATAAAAATAAAGCCCAAAATATCCTAGAAACTTGTAAAAATGGAGTTGGATTAACATATTAAAAACCAATCCTCCCATTTCAAGAATTTGGACAATTATAGGAGCCACTTGATATTTAAAAATGTGGGTAGAATTCCATATTTCAAAACATTACTTGAATGATACTCCTCCTCTACTATAAAAAGTAAATCACCCCTCCCACCATTTCACACCTCTTAAGCCCTTTGTGTCACAACCTTACCTTAGAGATTCTATTATTTTAATATTTTCATATATTTGAATCTTTGTTGAGGTATGGGTTCAGTTCCCCAATTTAAATATTGTGTTTTTAATGTTTTTGGGTGACTTTTTTTGTGAATATATAGATTTACAGCATAACAATAGGTAGCGTACTATTGGATCACCATTAGGGAAAACTGTGAACCATCTTGTAGGAAACCATGTGGAAAGTATTCATTTTGTATTGAGGAAACCACATAGTTTGCACACAATATGGAAAACTATGGATCATGTTCATCTAAGAGAGTGAGGGTCGCACATATGGAGCATGGTTTTAAAAATCAAGGGACCAAACAATGTGAGTTTCCTATATTATGAAAAATAAAAAATTACCTCTATTTACATCTTGTTTTTAAGCCTCTTTATGGTTTATCCCTGTTTTCTCAACATAGTTACGCCATTGGATTTAACAAGCTTTCCTCTATGGCTATACTTTTTCCACGGATGCATTTTAAAGGGTCGAGGTGGAGATATTCATCATTTTGGGTTATTTTATATCTAAATAATCTTTTCACTCCTCATTTCATGGTTTCCATATGTGGTATTTTAGTTTATACAAAACCTATATGTTTGCGTTGATTTTTGGGTTATTTTACTTGGATATTAGGGTGGACAGGTTGTCTATCAAGCTTGGTTATTCCTAATCCAGATGTTTTGTTTTATTCGTAATTTTTTGAGGTAGGGTTTTTCATCCATTTCCTTTCCATGACATTCTATAAATTCATGATCTTTCCTTTAATTCTTTCAAAATTTTATAATCATGCTTGTTATGTGATATTATGAATTAGTTTGTGATTTTATAATGGAAAATTTATGCGAAATGTATTTTATTGGGTTAATTTAATTGTGCCAAAATTTAAATGAATAAAAGGTTTCTGATGAGATACATCTTATTATCTAAAAATTAAATTGTTCACTAGTGGTGTTATATTTTCTTTTTTGTATTTTTGTAGTTTATTTTAAACTGTTAATAGGGAATGTTTTGTTTTTTATGCCTCTTTATGGCATAATTATTTATGGTAAAATGTTTTGGAAAGGTTATCCTATTTTTTAAATGATTAATGGTGACATTGTAATTGCATAGATTTTTTTTGGTTATAATGAACATTGTTTTCCCTAAAATATTTCATGGATGATATCATGGTAACTTTTAGGGTGTCATTGAATGTTGGATTGGTTTTTATTAAATGAGTTTTAAATTTTTTTTGGTGTATATTTTGTGTTGTATTATTTGGGAAATATTTTGGTTCTTAATGGTTTCTTGAGACCCATTTGGAACTTGAAAAAAATGAATTCTCCATAGAACATTGGTTTTATAATTTATTCTCTTCCATTTCCACATTCACTTTCCAAAATAAATTTCTGATTTCAAAATGGTGTGTTTGTGCTTTATGTGCAGTTAAATGTGGTTGTAATTGGGTTTTATAAATCGTTGACCATTTATAATTTTGAGATATGTATTTTTTGATAATTTTTTAGAGGCACGTTTGACATTTCACATGCAAAGGTGGTATTTTATAATGAACATAGAAATCATAAGGAAAGAGATTTTGAAATGTAATTGTAATGGAAATGTTAAAGTAGTGTTAGAACTATGTGTTTCCTTTTAATATTTTTTTGTGATGTGATATGATTTGAAGGAATGATTGTCACCTTGTGATGTTTTGTAATTTTTTTAATTCATGTAATTTATGGGCTCAGTGAAAATGTTTGAATGTTTTGGAAAATGGGGTCCATCTTAGATAACGTGAGGCCATATTTGTAATTAAAAATGTTGTCAGAGAGAGGTTTTTGAAAATCAAATGTGGTGATGGCCTGATTGGAACATATTAAAGACATGGTTTTTCATATGTCTTAATGATGATTTTGATTATGAATGGAGACCAAAATAATATTTATATGGGATTCCCTATAATGGATCACGAACATGAACACTATTGGTATTGTAACAAATATAATTTTTGAATGTGTTCACCTCTAGTGGGTTATGCATGATAAAACTATGGGTAATGTTTTATATATTATTTTTTGTTGTGTAATACAACTATGTGATTCATATTCTTGATCTAGAGGGTCAGCATATGATTTATTTTTATCCTCTCTTAGACATTTTGTATCAACTTGAATTTATCGATAAGAAATGTGGAACATGGAAAAGGTTATTCTAATTTAGAGAAGACAGTTGTTTATAGACCATGGTGCTACACCATATGACATATATGACTCTTAACTAAGTACTTTCAGGGAATTCCACAAGAGCTGTTCAAGATAATATTGTGATTTACTATATATTTATACTTTTTATTTATGTTACATGTTGGATATTGGATTTTCTAGTTGTGCTTATTTGTTTGGTTTCCATTACATTCTCCATATCCCATTTTGTTATCTGGTTTGTATTGTATTTCAGATTTATTTTTTAAATGAATTTTGGAAAGTGAATAAGAATTTGAAAAAGAAAGATTCATTTATTTTTTTAAGAAGGGAACTTGTGGATTTCTATTATTGGTTTATTATATTAACTAAAAACTTGTTTTCAGAATGTATTTCAAAGCATTTTGAAGGTCTATTTTAGGAATATAAATTCATGGAATCTTTGGTGATTGCCTACTGATTTGTTGCCTGTAAACACTCATCTTGTACCATTCAACATTGGTAGAACCAATATATTGTGAATGTTTAGAGTTTTTTTTCTAGTTTCTGATTCAAGTTACCTTGTCATCAATTTAATCTTGTGGTTGGCGGTGATGAAGTGGTAATATGGGGATCGTGCGTATTGTTTAGTTTTAATTTTCTATTCAGTTTTTTTGTTCATCAATTATTGTATCTGTATAAATTTATCATATTTATTAATGTTATGATGTTGTTTATGATATTTTCTATTTTTTTAATTTATATCCTTGTTGTTTGGGTTGAAATCGTTCCCATTTTTATTATTTTTATTCTCGGAACTAGTTACCAGCCCATGGGGATTGCGAACTCCCTTCAGGAAATGTATAAGACCAAACCATGTGTTTAGTCTGATGTAATCCCAACATGATTCATGAGAAAATATTATCATATAAATCCCTTGTAATTTGAAGTGGTAGGTAGATTAGATATTTACACTTTCAAGATAAGAGAGGTAGGTATGAGAAGGAAGTCATCAAAACTTTTTCATTCTAATCCTTTATTTTCCAGGTGTAGACTATGATTTGAGCCTTTTTTGTTTTTATGGTATGGATAAGGAATTAAAATGGATACGATTTTGCGCCATGTTGTCACCTCACATGGACTAGTGACCTATGTCGATTATGAGTGCACTATTCATGGCAATGATAGTTATTGATGCTTACTTAGGGAATAGACCACTAACCATGTTTCTTGGAAATACATGTCCACTAATTCTTCATTTTAAAAGTATGGGTTGAGTTATATTTTTTAGGATTTAGTTTTCAAAAGTGGTATTTTAAAAAGAAAACGGTTTTTGAGATGGAAAAGATTTTTTTCGAGAGGTTTCAGTTTGAGAAATGGGTTTTAAAAAAATGAAGTGATTGGAATTTAATATTTAATGGGTTCTTATGTTTTAAAATAATCTGATTTGTGTGACCATAGGTATTACATATAGATATTCGCATCTTTATGGGTGTGTATAATAAATGAATGTTGGAATGTCTGAATGGATGACATAAGAGAAGTTATGATGACCACAAATATTTTGTTTCATTGGATACGATGGGTGAGTATTTCAAATTAATGTGTCAAATTAATTTTTCCAAAAACATTTTTTTGGAAGGTATATTATATCAAGGTTGGTATCCTTTAAAAATTGAGTTGTTATTTTGCAAAAAATGAATTTTCATACATATAAAGCATGCATGAAATAGGGAGGTTTCAAAATTGGGGAAAATAATATTTTTGGAAAGGATATTTTTGGCTGTGTTTGTATAGATAATTTGTAATCCTATCATTATGTCTTGAATTTTTTTAATTTGATTGTGTTTTTGGTTAATGTGGATTTTTTTTCTTTTGTTGTTCAGAATATGTCATCCAGAAAGGTACCCAAAATTTCATGTGGTTGTCTTCTGGTAACAGATTCTTCCAAGTTTTAGACCATCTTTTTTAGTGATCATGGTTTATTAGAGGCAATGTAATGAATTTTGAAAGTTTTGTGTTTATTCATATTTTTTGGAACTCTGAATTCTATGAGAGTACATGAAATTTTATATTTCTCTAAGGGTCCATCTTTAGAGCTATAAAAGGGGATTACTCCATCATCTGATGAAATATCTAATTTTCATTTTGATTCTTCCCTCAAAGATTAGGTAGAAATACTTATCCTCTAGGAATATTGATTTTGAGATGTTAGTGGATAATTCATTTTTAGATGAGTGGGTTTCTGGAGCCTAGGGTTTTGGTAGGCCGATGTCTCTTGCTGCCCATGAAGGTTTCCAATCTAGAGAGATCTGTGTACTTGATGAACCAATTCATGGGGAGTCTCTTTAATTCTTTTTGGACTCTCACTCATTATACCATTCTCTAATATGTTTTTCTTACAACTGATTTTGTCACTTGAATCCATCTTTGATCAATCCACCAAAGACATGTCATCATTAAGGATATTTTGGTCTTGTGGAGAATTTTTCTAAGAAAATATTTCCAAGTAAGAGGCCTTGATCGAAGGATATAATTTCCTATATGTGTATAAGTAGATTCATTTGACATTAGGGATCTTGAAAAAGGTCCAAGTCAAAATATTTTCACGCATTCATGAAATCAATGGGTTGCATGATTTTTGTCCGTGTTCATACCTCCAATGTTAGAGTGAAAATATTTAAATATTCTTGTTGTGGATTGTAGTTTTTTGCAAGTTTTTATTAAGATACTCAGTTGTCATGTTTTCATTCATTATCATTTTTTTAGATTTGGATATTTTAATGGGTTTCCTTTCTTAAATTGATTTTAGTATTTAGTTGTGATTTATTGAGATACATGTGCTTGGAAAAATAGATGATTGTAGCATGTATTAAGGTTCAATATTGGGTTCGAGTTACTTTTGAGGGTTTCCACTTGTGTTTGGGGTTTTTAGGTTTTGAATTTCTATTTCTTGTATCAGGGTTGTTTACCTAGTATAGAATATTTTTTATTAACTTGTTTTGGGAGTTCTGATACAGGTCTACCAATAGTGGTGTTTTTGGGAGTTTTAATATTGATTATGTTAGCTTGGACATTATGGCAGGGATAAACCTATCATGTATTACCTTTTTTCTTTTTAGTGTGGTTTCCACTAGAAATGGTTGGGTCAGACTTTTGAAGTGAATGGACACCTCATGCTTCCTGTTTTAATTCGAATTTATTCTGTTTAGAGACTGTATTTTCATTATCTTTTGGTTGGGTGAATTTTTGTGGGAAGAAAACCTTAATGTTAGGGAAAAATTTGACACCCTAACCTTGTATATTGATTTTTATTATTTTTTATTTTATTTGGATATTTTGGTTACAGTTCATGATGATTTCTTGTTTTGAATGTTTGTGTTTTGGAAGGTTTTTGGTGAGTTTTTAGTACAAAATGGAGTTTCGGGCCTAAAAGCTTGTGGAACATGGTTATCGTATGGTTAACGGGCTCATAGTTAGCGCACAATTGGAAAGCTATTTGGCCATACCATGTGAGTTTCCTAGGTCATTAAAATTTTGAAATTAACTATTTGATTCATCACAATTTTAACAACATGTTAGTTTTCTCTACACCTTTTAGACTTAGGTACACCATTGGAGATCCCAAGATTCATTATTTTGGCTCTCCTTTGTCCAAGGGTGTATTTTTATGGTTTTAAAGTGACTTCTTCATGTTTGTTTGTCATTTACTCTTATCTTATCTTTTATCTCTTAATATTTTAGTTTCACTTGGCGGTGACTCATTTTGGATGGACCTTAAATGTTAGGGTTGATGGTTGGGTTTTTCTCCTTAGATTGTAGGTAGTGAATATTTTCTCTCAGGCTTGGTTCTTCCTTCCCCTGAAGTTAAGTTGTGTTATCACATCATTGCGGTTGGTGTTTCCAACTATTTTCCTTATAGTATATTCTATTGATTCTTAAGCTTTCATTTCTTGATTTAAAAATACTATAATCAAGATTATAATGTGATAGTATGAATTTAATTGAAGATTTTAGGATTGAAATATGATGAGAAATGGTTTTCAAAGTGTTTAGTTATTTATTCTAATATTCGAAAGCATGAAAGGTGTTTTATTAGATGCCTCTTGTTTTATAAAAATAAAATTGTGACCTTGGGGTGTTATTTTTCCTTTGTTTTATTTTGGTTGTGTGGTTGAAATGAATAATCGGGTATGATGTCTACTTTGGATGCCTCTTTATGGAATGATGATACTAGGTTAAATGTTTTTTGAAAGGATATCCTGGTTTTTAAAATATAATTGTCGGCATTGTCATTTTTTACTCATTATGTTGGTTCGAAATAAAGTGGTGTTTCATGAATGTGGTTACAGATAACATTTGTTTAACCTTAAGAGATTCATTTAATGTTGGATTGGGTTTTCCTAAAGATGATTATGAAAGGTTTTGGGTGTAAATTATAGTTTTGATTATTTTGGGAATATGTGTTTTCATAACGATTACTTGATGTGAGTTTGGAACTTGATGAAAATGAGTTCTTCCTTGAACTTCGATTTTCCAAAGGATTCTACTTCATTTCATATTTCTTTTCAATAATGTTTCATCAATTTCAAAGTGGTGTGTTAGTGCATCAAGTGACATTAAATATTGTTTTGAATGTGTTCCCAAAATCATTTCATGTTCGTCATTTTCAGATGTGGTTTAGTGGAGAATTTGTATAAAGGCCCATTTTCAAATTTTCAAGTTACAGTAGTTTTATATATTTCCTTTGGAAATACTGTAAAAATTGATTTATTAATATAATTAGAATGGAAATGTTAAATGACTTGTTGTAAATTTGTGTTTTTTTAGAAACTTTTTTTGTGAAGTGACGTGATGTGATCGCCTGATTTTCACCTTGTAATGGTTTTTTAATCCATGAGATGTATGGGCATAGTGGGATTTTTGGTATGTTTTAGAAAATGGTTTTAATCCTAGGTAGTGTGAGGCCTGATTGGTAATTAATAATGTTGTGAGAATGTCTTGTTCGAAACTCAAATGAGGATGTAGAGTTATTGAATCAATTGAAAGAAATGGGGTATCATGTGTGTTCGTAGTTATTTGTATTATGATTGGTGACCAATATAATTTATGGATGGGATCCTCTATAGGGGATCATGAATGAGAAACATATTTTTTCTTATATAATTATAATTATGGACATGTTTTAATCTAATGGGTCGTGCATGAGAATTTTGTGGGTTAGGGGTTTATACCATGATTCAACATGTACTATTATCATGGGATTCCTGGGTGTCATCTAGATGGTTGAGTAACAGTTTCTTGTACACATTGGTTAAATGGGTTGGATACCCTTGTATTTATTGAAATAATAGGTGTAAAATTCCATTGATCAATCTATTTAATTGAGGTTATTTGTTTATTTAATATGGAGATGCACCATATATCGGTAGGTGAGTCAAAAATGAGTATGTATAAGGTTTTTCTATAGAGATCTTCATGAAAGGATTGGGATATTCTATATAATTTTACTATTTATTTCTGCTACATGTTGTATATGTTATTTTCTAGGTATTCCTACTTTTTTGGTTTACATTACTTTATCCACGTCCCCTTCTTAGTTATCTATTCTGGATTCTATTTGGGATATGGTTATAAAATTGGTTTTGGTAAGTGAAAACATTTTTTAGAAGGAAAGATTTCTGTGTTATTTTAAAAAGGGATCATGTGGAATACTATGTTTTATTTATTTAAAATCATTTAAACATATTTTCAAAATGTATTTGAAACATGTGATTGTGGACTATTTTTGGAAATCAAATGCATGGACTCTACAGTGATTACCAACTAAGATATTTTATACCCACTCCCTACTAATAACATTCATTTTCTATAGACCCAATTTTTTTTATATTTAGGATTCTGATTTTAATTTTTTGTCTTATTTTCCTTTGGAGAAGTTTTATCCTACGCTTGGTGTTTACAGAGAGGTCACATGGGGATCATGTTTCTTGTTTCAGTTTTGGTTTTGTATTCATTTTTGTTTTATTCATCCGTTGTTGTACCTAGATCGGTTTAGAATATTTATTAAAGATTATTTATTGGTTATGATGTGATTTATTTTGGTTATTTCAATCTTGGCGGTTTCGGTATAAATCAATTACATTTGGATTATTTTTATTCCTTGAAATAGTTTACATTTTATGGGGATTCAGAATTCCCTTCAGGCCACGTCTTAAACCAGGATGGGTGCCGTGTCGAATGGAATCATAAAGTGTTTCATGATATATTTTATCCCAATTCCTCTAATCATATAATCTCATTATATAACTAAATTTATCCATGATTCATACCTTTTGGCATAAATCCATCTAGGGAAGTTGTTTGGTGTAAAAAAAATGGAGTTACCTAACTAAGATGTAACATCCTTCCACAAGCTCCATTGTTTTAGATTTATTCTCCACCCCATAAACTCATATTATTTAAAACATATATAATAAACAATTTATCGTAAATATATGGATATTTCTTAATTCTATGTTTTTGACAAACACTTAAATACACTTCCATCTAATGGGTAAGATACATACCATTATTATGTATAAATAACTATACCACACAAGATGATGTTGTTCGTTTTCTCCATTAACACCTATCATTGTTTAGAATTAGTATGGAAATTATATTTTTATTTGATATACAATATAATGATGATTCATTTATTCATATTAAATTATTATATAAAACAAACCTTTCTTCTTTCTATTTTGTGTTCACATGATAACAAGGTTTGTGGACATGTTAGTTATCACCTCCTCAAAGTATTCTGACTTGTTAAAACATTACATTGAATGTATTAAGGATGGTTTTTGTGAATTATATGACATATATATGTGATATAATAATTATACTATAAATATTATATATATATTCATATATTATATTTACATTATTACATTAAATATTATAATAAAACAGAAACAATGTTCATGTTTACGTATGGTCTACCGTCTCCATGAATGATGTATTCCATTTCATAATTCAATATTTTATTAAAAAAATATAAATATTTATATAAGTAATATATATGACAATTATACCAATTTTTGAATTCTATAAATAATAAAATCATTATCTATGTGTGATTATCATATATAATAAGTGAAACATATCTGAAAAACAATGAAGTTATTTGATAAAACATAACGTTAACTTGGAATTCTTAATAAGATGATAATATTATGTCATAATAAAATAATATAAGTAATTATATATTATAATATGGATATTTAATAGATACATAATTATATTATTTTTATTATTTATGATTTTTTATGACTATGATGGCAGTCAAAAATTTTGGTAAGGTTTTCCTCATGTATGTTATATTTTTTCAATAGACATAAGCCATGTTCACATCCTTTTCCTGATGTGTGGTATTTATAATGTCCACATATGAATTACATGATTATTATATAACATTTATTGGTATTTACACATACATATTTTGATATCTCTTTAATGGGTTTTATATTTCAAATGCGACCAAATTGGTAAAGTAATTTTTCCTAATTTTTCCTTCTTTGAAACACATTCCATGGAATCCACTTATATTTTTATGAAGTTTTTATAATACATTTTAATGTTTTTATAATTAATCTTTTTATTTTAGTTATATTTCAACATTAATTTAATTTCAGTGTCTCTATTTTATTATTATTCAATTTTACCAAAGTTTAAATGGTTTATTGCAATAATATTATCGTTTATTGAGATTGTTTCTAATTATACTTCCATTGATAAAATGATATTATCTCTATCTCAAGAAACCTAAAAAAGATTCTCACCCTCTGTTTATTAATTTTATATCCATATAATGGTACCATTTTTCCAATGTTTGGTACTTAAGATATTTAAATTTTTTTCCAAAATCTAACATTATTTCTCCATTTGGTCAGAAATTTTTGTTTCTCCAAAAACATGTTTTCTAAAAGTGTTTTTAAAAATGTTATACCATTATCCAATTATCATTAATTCAAAATTTTAACAATGTTATAACATTTAAAAAAGGTTATTAAAAAATTAATCATATTTTTGTTTATTAATAGAGCCACTTTCCTAAACATCAGACGACAGAAATTTAATGTTCGACATCTATAGATTTATTTCTTTTCATAACCTCCCTTAAATTTAAGATTCATATTCATGTTTAATGGATTTATTATTAATAAAACAAATACCTAATATTCTGTAAATTCATTATTTTTAAAGTGATTTTCAAAAAAAGATATTTGAAATATTTATTTATGTTTAATAAGTGTTTGAAAATATTTTTAAAGATTACATTATATGTTTTCAATATGTTATTTTCAATGAGAATGATTTAAATTTTGTCAAATCTTGTTTTATACGATTTCAATGTAATCTCAATGAAAATGGTCTTCAAATCTCTTTCAATATTTATTTATATTTGTGAGCATATTTTCCAAGAAAAGGATTTCAAAAATGTTTTCAAGATTCTTTTACAATTTTTGAAGGAACAGTGTTTTAAAATGATTTTAAAATATTCTACTATATGATAATAAAATATATTTTCAATGAAAATGGTTTTCAAGATACTTTAAATATTAATATATTTTCAAATAAAATGGTTTTCAAATATCCTAATGTTATAAAAATAATTTTTGAAATAGGAATGCATGTTTTTTATAAGTAGTATTTTTAAATCAGCTTTCAAAATTTTTTCATCTAAGATTATATCTTTTTCTGTTACTCATTAATTTTTTAAAAAATTATATCATGTGCCCATTCATATTCTTTTTTTATGAGGTTTGTGTTTTAATAGAATAATGATATTGAAACTAGTATTTATTTCATGAGATATATGATTATGAAACCCATTTACCATTAATGGGTTATTTATGCAACCCATCTATTTCAATGGGTTATGGTATGATAAAATGATTATTTAACCTGTCAGGTTATCACATATTAAGATATGATTACATGTTCATGATATCACGCACGTATGATTTAATTATGAGATGGGTGGGGAATATATCTACCTACAATACAATGGATATAGATTGATATCTCATGAGATATACATGGCTGGAATGGGGAAAGAAGTTGATTCAGTAAATGAATTGTTTGCCAATATAGTGTCTAGAGTGATCCTTGACTTCTAACATGGACATTGATGTGAAACATGACTACCTATATGGTATATAAAGTGAACCCATACTACTAATATGGACATCGAAGAAATTACTTGACAATTATGGTAATCATTTTTAATTCATATGTGTATCCCAAAAAAATGTTTTGTTACTCTTTATCCCATTTTGATGCATGTCTTATGAAATACCTTTTCTTATTCCATTATTCAAGTTTAAGATATTTTTTATGAATGGTATGATTTTAAAATTTCATGATAATGTTCTCATACCCATATTCTCATGTTTATGCTAACATAACTCCTTTTTTACACTCACTAATAATCAAAGATCACCCCTTTCTTATGTTTCCATTAATAAGGATATATAAAAAAAATTTATATAGAATTATCAAAGGGGAACATATTTCTAGGAAACATTGAATATCATTCACTATGTTAGAATATTTTTTTCCTTCTGTCCAAAGACATAAAACTATTATAGCCTACAAGCATGTATTTTTCTAATGCGGTTAATTTTCATCTAAAATTATATAATATCTATATATGTTAATATTCTATCACAATAAAATTCATTAAGTTTATGATGATTTATGGATATTTATTTAATATAATGGGATCATCGGTAAAATCATAGTATTGATAACTTGTTAAAATTATGTTTTTATAATATCCTTCTTCTTTAACATTAATTATTGTTATCCTAACTGATGGTGAGCGTTAGTAAATTATTTGGTCTAATATTGTCTTTTTTTATGAAATTCATTAAAACCTATGTCAAAAAATCTATTCACTATCATGAATTTGAAGAGTCTGTGATAATACATGAAGAGGTGTACATATCCATTCTTATTCTCGATGAATATGGCCAGATCACTCCACTTTGAGTTATATAAGCCTATGAAAAACTTGTACATATTATCTTATAACTTATTATTTATTAATTCTAAATCAACACTATCCATTATTTCAGGATTCATATATATTTTAGGATATTATTGTAAATGATAAATGGATTTTTCGCTCGCTCTATTCAGAATAAGACTATGAGTCTAAACCAAAGATTCTAAAATATATTACATTTTAACGGGAATGACATAAATCAAGATTATCTATTTTTTATAACCATTGTTAACATGATGTACTCTATCATAATGAAATAATATACATTATATAGAATAAAGTCCAGTAAGAGATTCATCCTCCTTCTTAAAATTGCACAAAAATTAAAAGATGACTAAATATGTTTATAGTGATATCAAGTATCAAATAGTCTAGGTTATAATTATATAATGACATCAGAATCAGGACCAATATAGAATTAAATTCCACTATATAAATTACACCATGATGTTTTTTTAGGATAATTCCACATAAATTGGGTGGGGGTGTTTATATACATGAGACACAATAGTTTCCCCCTTAGTTTCTCTTAGATATTTGTTATCCCCCAACTTTTGATGTGGTGACATAATTTTTTGACTGAAAAAACAAGATATTAAATAATGGGACGAACCATAATCAAATAGTACAATTTATATTATTTAATAAATAACTATTGTACTTATCACTATATCATTTCTGGGGTCCACCTATGATGTGGGGTGGTTTGATAGTTTCAATTCATGAATATATTTTAGAAAGAAATTTCGTATTTATGTAATTTAATTGATGATATTTAATTGATTTGTGATATGTCAAGGATCAATTCTGACGATCTAAATTGACGATTCAAGAATAAAAATATACAAATAATCTAGATAATGAAAATACAGGTTGAGAAAACCCATTTGACAATGTTAAAATAATCATAAATCCATTTTAGGGAAAATCAATGAAAAAAAATTATGTGAGAAACATAGGAAAAATCAGGGCATTGGGCTCATTATCAAACATTGAATTTCAAAAAAAAAAGGATTAAAGGAGGGTTAAAGGATTATTTTTCATTTCATGAAACCCCTTCTAAAAATTTGAATCCATCTGATGAAAAATTAATCATTTGATATTAGTCAAATATTATAGGTTCATGCATCTAATAGATTGAAAATACCTTGAGTAAACATGTACTGATATGTCAGATTGTTCTATGTCAATTAAACCACTTTAAAGGCCATTTTATCATATAAATTCAAGTAAATATGAGATATGTATGTGATTGGAAATCATAGAATATGAAAATATCCTATTCTATACATAGTTATTCCACACACCAACACCACTAATTCTTTTAGCATTGTTATTTTCATTATTCATCACTCAGCCATAGCTATCTAAAAGAAGATATTTCTTAAATTCCATATACATAATATGAATTTTAATTTTACTTTAAAAAAAATCAATTTTCATTATAAAGTTTTTACCTATTCGTATCAATTATTTAAAAACTCTACATTTTATTTAATTAATAAATAGTTTTTTTACTAGAGTGATGTAGAAATATTTTGAATGTTATTTAACTATATATATTCCTTCTCCAAAACCATTGTGTGGAATTATTTAAAAATTTATGGCTTCATGTTACCCATATTTATAATTAATATAAATTTCCTGACCATTGGAAAAATGAATAATTATTTGGGGGAGAGAGAAACATCACCAATACCAAGGGGCCTTTTTAATCCTAATTCGAATGAATATTTTCTATAATCATGGGAATTAAAATTTATAAAATTCGTAAAATAATATCTTCCATTCATGGTCTGATTCGTTTTTTCCCTTCCATATTCTCTAAAATTCAATGATTGATATATTATTACTATATTCCAATAAAAAATTAAGTCTTTTCTTCTAAATTTATTATATTATACAATTTTTCCCCATGGGATTGACCTCAAAATTTTAGTATATTATACAAAATTGATGTTTTGATATTTAATTTCCATTCATGCTCATTATAAATTCCAAAAAGTAGTATCCCAATTGGAATTAATGAAATATTTGAGTGACACACTACAATCTGAATGAGGCCCCATGAAGATATAATGTATCATCAAATTGATATTTGGGGAGTTATTCTTCTAGAATCTTGTAAACCTATTATGTGATTATAAATCAAGATATTGTAATACAGATTACATGTGGAGTGGATATCCATACTAATACCATGGAAGGGGAATTTCCATTAGTGCAGTAGGGATGGAAACATACTCTTTCAGTGTTCATCACCTAATATTGAGTTTCGAGTGTTCAGTTGGATGGTACACCAATATATATTGTGAATGAAATTTGAATAGACTAGTTCAGGTGGAGGCTCTTTGAAGGTTCCAAATACTGGGAAGGACTCACATACCCCATAGAAGATAGGTAGAGGTAGTTACATCTGACTCCCATGCCATGGTATGAAGAATGTCACCCTAACATCATAACTATAGTTTTTATAGAAGAGGTCATTATTGGGGAGTTAGGAAAGGGGATATGGTATATAGGAAATTCAAATGCATGATTTCTTGTATACTTATACTTGTATATTTGAATGAATTTATTCTACCATAGATATGATTTTGGTATAATCTACCATTTCATATATAAATATATATATGTATTGGTATATAGGGTACCATAAAATTATATTTTATGTCCTAAATTATCCTATGAATTTGTTTTTTCAATGTATTCTTTTTTTTGTATTATGAAAATAGTTAATTTTCAAATAATAATGTTCACTGAGGGTATTATACACTATAAGGAATTTTATCTCGAAATCGGTGTATACTATATTCTATGGGAGAAATTAAAACTCTAAATGGATAGAATCAGTCTATTTCAAAGTTTTTATTTCTTATTTTAATAGTAGGAAGATATTTAATATCATATAAGAAGAAATATATTTTTATCTTCACAAGTGGAATCTGTATCCATTTTGGTGAATGAAAGCTTCAAGATTTTTAGGGAAATCCAATTTAGTGTTGATATAATTTTATCAAGGCCTAGGTAAAAATCCATGTTATGTATGAAGGTGAGTCATTTTAGAGTACCTTCATTCTAGTTATGGTCTAATTTTATGATATTTTCCCTATACAGTTGTCCAACTTAACAGTAGTGTTGATGATCAATTTCATTATCGATATTGTTCCTAGAGTGGAACATGTTTCCATTCCACATTACTAGATGACACCATTAGTGAATTTAAATATGATATTGTATATGAATGATTAAGAACATAAGTGATACATTCAATATTGTACTTCACCATGGCGATATCCTATGTTATATTTCATGAAGGAAAATGGTACCTTACATTTATATGAATAATATCATAGAAAGAACAAAATTCACATCATGAAATGGTACCCACTTTCACATAATCAAGATATATTCAGTCGGTTAATAGATGCCCATATATTATCCAAGATTGATACTGAGGTCCATGAACCATTATTTATGATAGAGACTATATTAAATAATCCAAAGTAAATATAGAAAAAGTATTTATTGTACCACATCTTGGTAATTTTTTTTGGAATGATGAAACCACATACAATATTTATGTCCATTATGAATTTGATAGTGCATCCTTATATGGATTATTTTGTTTTTTTAGAAATTACATATTCTGATACTCCCCACCGAGATTTTATTATACCCATGTACATGACATTATGATGAGAATGTTAAAAGAGAATTATCTATAAGTTAAAAAATATAATAATCATTTTCTGATTGATAAAGTGATATTTTGGGATACATTATCTTTGATGCGGGAGTTTAAATGGACCTAGAAACGGTATAAGATATGGTATCATGGATTAAAAATATGAATAGTGTTGAGATTTGTAATATTATTAGCCCAGAAGGCTATTATTAATTACATATCTTGGATACCCCTATATAACTGTATTGATGTTGGGTATGACCAAAAAAGTGGTGGGGTTTTTTGGTCTGATGCTTAAGATAATGATTTCTAGGAATATAGTAGAAGGTCAACCTTGGTACCAGTCTACACCTTATAGGAGTCATGAAATGGGTATACCCTGAATTATGGTGCATCAGGTGTCACACTTTGACATGTTTTGATACAAGTTGACAGAGTGTGTGCTGATGATACTATGTTTAGAATTTCATCTACATGTTCTGGAGACTCAAAGAAGATTTGATCTAACATCGAGATCTATTGATTATTTTCTTCTATATAGAATCAATAATGTAATTTTCTAATATATAGTGTATTTTCCAATGTTTCAACATATATAGTGGGGATATATCATCATGATATATCCATGATAGATTTGATGTTCTTCTTATCCATGGCTACATCTCTATTCATATGGGAATCCATGAGAAGGTGAAATGAGAATTCTATTATTATTCATTGGATGTTTATTATTATATGAAAATAAAGCTACACAAATTCAATAATAAATATTAGTAGAAAGGGATTAAAATGGAAATTGTATGATTTATGGAATAATGCTTCACCTATCAATATGTGAAGACTGGGTATTATTTTCTTATCAGTTTACTACTGCATGTTTTTCTTTCAAAGAAAGACGTGGGATCATATAACCATATAAAAAATGATATTAATACCCAAGAACCACTCAAATGATATATCTAGTTTTTGTGATCATGAATCAAATGATAAAGTTATAACATTAATTAGGTAAACCTTCACCATTAATGATATGGGTGATATGTATATTTGATATATAGTTTGGATATGAGATGTTTTCTATAACACTATTTGGATCAAGATATTTGTTTTATTTCATTATTATGGAAAAGATTTCACAAGGAATTTGGATAATATGTTATATGATCATAACCTACATTCCCAATACTGAGGAAAAATATAAATATATGAATAAAATTTTAAAGGACATGTTTTTAGTTATTGTTCAATGCTTTGTTGGTTCATGGTAGAATTAAATTTCACTCATGTATTTCACATATAATAATAGATTTTGAGATTTAATCCAAATGGATCAATTCAATGGTTTATATAGAATAATTTATAATTAATATTTAGATTTGATAGAGGTGGCTGATTTGGAAATCATTGGACCTAGTCTCATTTTGGAAACATTTGAGTATGTTAAACTGATCGAGATTATATTGGTAACAATATTAAATATTTATAAATTTTATGCTTCCCATAAGAGGTGACCTCTAAAATTCATGGATAGTCATTAGTTCCATTTTATGGTTTCACTAGGAAAGGGTAAATATTTTAAGTGGTCATTAGGAAAGATTGCACCCAGGTTTTTTTAAATGACCAGTAGAGTTAAAACAATCAGTCCAGCAGAGTACTAGTTCACTCTTCCATATTTGTACATTAACATTGATTGGGTTTTTTGGGTTATTTAATTAAATACAACACCTTTATATTTTTCTTAGGATATATGATATGTGTGCTAATATTGATGTTGATACACCTTTTTAGCGGAATTTTATGTTTTTAGACCATAGTGAAAATAATATTCATGGAATAATAATTCCCCTGTTTGAGTGCATTGTAATAATATACATCACCTATATGATACCTAAAAGAGGGAGTAATATATATGACCATATTAGCACAAGTTTTTCACCAATATCATGGCATTATGATTGCGATCAAATCTCCAGTAAGTCATTGTATATAGTGGGGAGGTTTTAATACCTCTTCTTTTAACCGAGTACTTTCCCACAGTAATGTATTATTGATGTATATTAAATGTTGCATATAATCATTGTTTTTAGTTAAAAGTGTTGTCTCAAATGTGATTAAAAGCTCATAGATGGATGTATCGAGATTTATAATGATGGAATTACCCAATACAGATGTTATAGTTCAACTCAGTTACCAGTTATTCCCACCGACTATGAGATCATGATGTTGCACATAATGTTTGTCACAAAACAGCCCATATACCCTATAAACCAGATACATGAGCCATGACAGACATAGCCTGAAGGAATTTACATAACACCATAAGATGGTTATTAAGAAAAATGAAATCATACATGATAAGAGATGGAATCATTTCTCCAATAATTAATATAATATAAAGAAACATGTTAAATTTACCGAAACTCCAAAATGAGAAAATTAAAATAAACCAAAAAAATAAAGACCCAAAAAAGTACATCTTCCATGAAAAAAATACTATGATAAACTCAAAAACTCATAAGAAACATTTATTTATGCCCAAAGGATCAAGATCATCCACCTCCTCCATGGGTGATTTCAATTTGCTCAGACTTAGAAGAAGGGAATCAATAAATTTTTTATGGAAAAGGTAGGTTTTCAGCTAAAAATCCAAGAAGGGTCTCCCCTAGTGTTCCATAAATTTATTCTATAATAATTAACTGTATAATTTTCTAATTTTATTAAAAATGGAATGTCAATAAATTTTCATATTTAAAAATCACATTTTCATTCCAATCGAAGTAAAACATTTCAAACATGGATTAAATAAAAAAATTTAAAACAAATTTATATTAATCAACTTCCATGAATAAAATATTATTATAATAAATGTAATATATTTCAAAACAAAAAAATCACCATGTTCATATTCAATGTGATATGATATTTCTAATTATTAGGATCCTCACACATCTTTTATCAGTGGTCATGGAAATATGTGTACATGTGTCCCTTAGTCTATGGTCTAATAGGACTCATTAGCAACCCATTAGTGATAAGATCTACCTACCTAGATTTCTTCAAAGTATGAATTATGAAAAGAAATCTAAGAAAAAATCATCGCAATGTCCTTGTCTAAAATAAGTAACTGACTACCAAGGCTAACATGTGCTCGATTTATCAATTGAGAAGAATAAATAAGTTAATTTTAAATTAATCATCATACATAATTTAATGTCCCACATTTTTGTTTCAAAATTATATTTTACTTTCACAAAAAACATATTTCTATAAATTAATTAACATCTAATAAAAAATCACATATTTTACAATTCAATTTGATCCATTTTCCAAATTCCACCATTACTTTTATATTAGAACACATATAATAATACCTATGGAATTAGGGAGGTTTTCAAAAAATATATTCCAAATCATATCCTCAATTCAAAAATATATTAATTTTTTATTCATAAATAAATTCAAACCAGTTTTATACAATCATGAAAATCAAGGGTTAATCAAATGGAGGAACTCAAATGTTACAACCAACCTCTATTAATAGAATCAAATATAAACTCTCGTCATAGGATACACCAATAGAAAATTATGGAAAGGGGTATAAGGTGGAAAAACATTAAATCATGATTCAAATCAATCTAGTTTATAACCATTAAACACATGATCATCTAACCCTTCCTATGGAGGTGAGAAAGAGATACCATGATAGAATATTGTGGAGGATATTCCTTTATTGGAGAGGGACCAAACATGATCAACTATAGTTTGATCCTCAATTGAATGGTTTTTAATAATCCAATTTTGTTTCATTATATCCTTAATAAACTAGAAAATTCTATTAGGCCGATTTAGGGTTGAGTGGGGGTTTAGATGGGTGTTCAAAACAAATTCCTATTTTTTTAGAAAAATGTGTCGTGAGCATGATTTGGTGGGAAGGCCACACGTTTAACAAAACTGGGCACCCAGACTATGTTCCCATAAATTTTGGTGCATAGTTTCTAGTCAGGGGAACATGGTTTTCCAAACCATGATTTAACCATGACCCCCAACTATCCAAAGATACACATTTTCATTTGGATTGTGTAATGGTTAGACGAACTATGTAGTAACCCTCTTCATCCTAAAGAGCCTCTACATTTTACAAAACAACTCATGCATCACCTATAAACAGGACACATCTAATGAATGATCAAAAGTAGGGTCTAAGAGTACCTTAATAAATATAATAGGATGATAAAACCTCCCCATCATAGGCACATTCTCTACCTAGAAATCATTTCAATAAGTTTCCATAAAAAACAGAAGAGGCAACTACTATCTCATCCCAACCAGCCTATCTTATATCTCATATGAATTAGAACCCTTCAAACATATCACATAGAACAAATATATCATCCTATAATGAAGTACCATTGTCTTTGAATAAACTATCCGAAATATAAGCTCATTGACAGACACATCTACCTTGACGTCAACATCCTCCCATCTCATAACATGAGATTGGTCAGAACAATACATCTCAAGATGAGATACACAAACCCATTATGTATTAATGAAACATTTTGTATAATTTCTAAATTTTAATCCATATTATCCACCAACATATAAAATTTAGAATTTTACAATATATGAGGACAAATCTTCCCTTACCTCTGAAGCACTCAATGACCTGTACGAGTTGAAATATTCTAAAAATAACCTAATGACCAACATAAAATTCCAAAAGTCTAAGATTATGATCAATATAAGACTCATACTAGCTCAGTGCTATCAACATTCTCTAAAAATCAACTGATTATTTTATTCTGTGTCATGAACCAATATCAATCCCACCAAAGAACATTTACCAATATATGACCAATAAAAGATATATTTACACATTAATCCATTCAAAGCCTCAAAATAAGCCATACTTATCATGGGATGTTAAAATTATTTATAAGAAAATTCAATAAGAATGAAATGTTCATTCCATACATGAAAAAATTCGAGGATTCATTCCTGAAGCATGTCCTCAAAAATATTCATATATCTCTCTTTATGTGTGTTTAGCCCACCATTTTTCTATTGTATGTCATACTAAAAAAACGTATGATCCCAATACACCATGGATAACACACCAAAAGAGAAATGTAAAATATTGACCACTACTAGAGACTATGGAATATATAACCCCATCAAAATTAATAATATATTTCACATAAATTCCCAACCAAAACATTCATATTAATATCATATCTCTTTTAATTCATCACTTGATGTATATCGAGTAAACCAAAATGAATATACGGATTTTATATAACCTTATTTAATTAATAAAAATGAATTTAATTTCATCTGTGTTTCATCTCATTAATAGGCAGTAGAATCATCACTAAATTTCATTGAACAATCCTATGGTTCTTGGGTGAAAATCTCACTAGGAATTATGTAAATCTACCATTATATTGTCTCTCACAGATAATAGCCTAAAAACATATCTCCAAAATATATATTATCTTCCTTTGATAATAACCAAATTGAAATGATCTCCACAACATAAATAGTGTCCTATACTATTAAATTCATCATTAATCTATTATAACTTGAGAATCAACTCGAGAAAATTGGTGGTCAAATGAAAAATTTTCAATACAACCACGGTCTCCTCCTACAAGACTCCTAGATAAAATTGTGAAAATAGAGACATTATGATCCATTATTTTGATGGTTCTTTCACCTCCTTGGTAATAAATTTACTACTCAAGGCATCTGGGATGAAATTCCCCATTTTAATGGTATAGGAAATTTCGAAATCAAAATAATTTTTGTATGATACTAGATGCCTCTAGTAGAGATTAAATAATTTTTGAGATAAGATATAACTTATGAACTTATGGTTGGAATAATTGGTAAACACTTCTCTGAAAAGTAATTGTCACAAAATCTTAAGTGAATTCATTAATTCTACCTGACTATGGTCTTGGGTTGGATAATTATTCTCATGTGGCTTAATCTGCTGAGATATATAGGTTACCATGAGATCCCCCAGAATAATAACAGATCCTAAACTCAAACCCGATGCATCCTAGAAGACCAAAATTCCTTTTTCATAATTTGGAACAGTCAACACATACATATAAGTGAAAATAAAATTAAGATCAATAGAAGTTCACAAAAATTAATCAATCCATGAAAACATCCCCCCATTTTAAGTGGGAATTTTCCTCTAAGAAGATAACATAAAGAAATATTTTACAACTCGACAATAATTCCCAGTTAATCCCTTGATGATCTAATTATTGAATGTAAATTTTTTTCTTATCAGGTCATAGCAATTGTTACCTTGCCAATATAAAATGAGATTACATTTTAAGAGGGCACATGCCCCCGAAACCTCAATTCAATAATCAAGAAATAATAATTTGATATCTTTTGATAACATCTGATTTTTATCATCAATTCAAGAAAAAAAAACCCATATGATGCAAAATATACCACTCATACAGGTATTAAAATAGGATATAATCAACAAAGGCTACCATGAAATGATAAAGATACTCAGGGAATATCTTATTTATAAAATCTGTAAAGACTTCATGAGAATTTTTTAGACTAAATTATACTAAAAGATAATATTAATTGATATAATTACTAAGGATATTCATTTTGATATTTTGAGATTCTTTTATTGTCATCTGGTGACAACTATATCAAATTTCAATCATCATGAACCACTTTTAACTTTTCTACTAGTGAAACAAATAATCAATATATGGTAGGGAATATTTATTTTTTAACATAAATAAGTTGAGTTTTTTATATTAAAAACATAGTTGAAGTGTTACATTAACAATATTGGTAAATGGAACATTTGTAGCATAAGTTTACACCCTTTGGCATATGAATAAATTCTCTAATAGATAATCCTAATGACTCTTCTACTATTTCATTTTAGTTGGTGTCATGTTGTATGAAATTATAGATACTGACTAATTAGAAGTAACTATATCAATAGAAAACTATATCTCCATTTTTTGTGGAAAAATAGAAGTAAAAATGAAAAAAATAAATAAATTGATGAAAAATGGATGTAGATAATCACTAAATATGTTTCACACCAGATCAAAAAGAGAACTATTATTACGTTCTCAAAATATGGATTTGAATTTACGGTTGGACTATTCCTCTGGTCCCACTATCACTAAATGATTTGAAACACATCATTAGGGGAAAAAAGAAACCCATTGAATATAGATTTCCATTTTTGATTTATTAAAAATGATCCAATACATCTAGATTATCTCATCAATAGTTTTCATGTTGGGAAACAAAACATTCAAGGTAATATCAATCTCTAATATAGAGAAGACCCACGAAGAACAATAGAGTCCCTAATGCATCTTCATTCCCAAGGGTGTAGTAATATCTATCACATAAGATAAAAGTATCAAATGATGGCTTAGTAGGATTAAAATATAATTAGATATAAATCAATGAGATGCACAAATAACAAATAATTTAGTCCTAATAATGAATCCGTAGGGATGGAATTTCTCTTAGTTATTGGACCTATGTCTCCTTCATCTAGAGGATCTTCCACTTTCAAAAGCTGCTTTATTCTATATCCATGTGGCTAGAAAAACTTGTATCATGAAACACCTAAATACACCATACTTATTTTAGGTGATAATGAGTCTATGAGACAATATAGGGAATAAAAGATATAAAAAAAGTTATTCATGTGTCTTGAGTTATCATCGACACTTCATATCACGGTTTCATTACTGAAAATATGCTTCAAATTTCAAAGCACAAGACTATATATGAAAGTTGAAGTACCTCTTCAAGGAAATATATTAGGTCTCGAAGAATAGTATTATCATGAAATAACATGATACTTATCCTGATTCCTCTTTACCTTGAATGAACTTAAAAAACATCCCAAGGGAGTGAATGTATTTCCCATCAAATAAGACATACCACCTAGTACAAGATCTGTTATCAATGCCCAATCTAGTAAATCGGAATAAGTTTCATGATTCAAAAATAAAATTTGATAACCAATATCAAATAAAATTCCTATTTAAAATCATAGAGCTACATATTATAACTCAATATATTCTCATGTGAAAAATAAAAAAGACTAGAAAATAGGATTTCATATTTATTCATGGTCCTTTCTACCTGCTCGAGTTTGAAAAATATCATGCCTTTACTGAAACCATAGTCACCTGATATAATTGATCGGTGAAAAGAAAATTAAATAAATTCAAATCTGATCCTCATGCTACTTCATATTCAATAATATATCCCACTATCTATTGCTATATTCTTCTATTATCATGTTGGTACATTTAAACGGGATAAAATAAAAATTTCCCATGATTTCAAAATGAATCTACATCTTCCTAGACCTATCCTCAACCAATTTTGGATAATTTAGGCAATAAATTAATGGATGATTTTATACAAGTTTATATAGGGAATGAATCTAAGATTAATCCTTCTAAAGTTTTATAAATATAGCCTAAATGGGAATTAGAATGGGTTTTTGTCCTAGGTCATGGACAACAATCACTATAATTTAAAAAAGATCTATAATGTGAAAATATTTTCTCACTATGGATCACCAGAATCTTCCACCTGGGGCCAACTCACAAATATTTTTGGTGGAATAATTCTATATATCATTAGTTAAAAATATTAAAGAGATTAAAATTTTAATCAAATAAAATCTCAAAAATTATCAATAGGGAAATTAATCTCATTAGACAAGATAACAAAATTTCTATTTCATAATATCCAAATCAAATGTAGAGAATATATTAGAACCAGATAAAATTGTTCCCCAAGATTCCATTACCAAGACACCCATAGAGACTTATGGACTATAATGATGACATATAGCTATGAAATTTATTTCAAATCCATTGTATGTCCCAACCATATATTTTAGACTACTTAATGACATCATGGAAATATGTGTAGCATACAAATTTGACATGATTAGGCCACAAACCAGCTCTAATACCAAGGTACCCTAATACATGATCAGAAAATGACATTAACCGAAGGGAATTACACATCCTTAGTGGTTGGTGAGCAGCACCTAGCATCAAAATTGATTATAGAGGGGAAAAATATCCAAAAATAAATAAATGAATATATTGATACACAAAATTAAACTCAACACTCCAAAATTGATAAAGTACAAAAAAAGGTATATAAAACCCCAAAAGAGATAATCATCCGCATAATCAAAAACTGATAAGATATATTCATCATCACAATAGATACATAACTCCAAGACTAAATTATCTTAAACATAAACCTCCTCAAAGAGGCACATTACATTTTCCTAGACCTATATGAAGTGATCCTTCAAATTACCCAATGTAAAACAAAACAGTGTGAGATAAAAATCCTTGTAAGATCTCAAAAATTGATCCAAAACAATATCACATAATCATATACTAAATAGTGATTTCAATTTTAATAAAACATTTCAAGGGAATAGAGTTTATTTCACAAAACCAAACATGTATTCATTTCAAAATTATGGAAAACATTTCAAACATGGATTAAGTAAAAATTTAATATAAATAATTTTATAAAAAACAATTATGAATAAAATAACTTCATAATAAATGGAATATATATCAAGTTGATCAAAAAAATCATCATGGTCATCCTGTATGCAGTCGGATTGTTCCTAGCTATAGGTTGCTTAAATACTGCTTATTAGTGATCAAGGAAATAATTTTACACAAATCCCATAGGAAAAATAAGAACAAAAAACATAAAATACAATAATTTATAACATCTAATAAAATAGATTTTGTCACGTTTTTTCATCTTCAATATATTTCTATGTAAAAATCAACCTAAAATACATTTCCTAAATATTCCTTTAACTACCAAGGATCACATTTTACAAATCTGTCAATTTCAAAAGTGAAAATAATTTTATTTCAAATAAATCACCATTCACAATTAAATTTCACACTATTATGTTTTTAAATTCCATTTATGATTCTAAAATATAAAACATGTGTTTTTAAAAAAATCATGAATTTTTAATAACAAATAATTCTTAAGATTTTAAAATTTTAATTTAATACATTTTCAAAAATCAATTCTCATATCATCTCACAAATTTTAAACAATATAAAAATATTCCCCACATTCTAATTAAACTAGAAATTTTTTATTTTTACCAAAATTTTATTCCATTTCAAATAAAAGTTTCAAATTATATCAATTTTGGTATTCAAAAATCAATTTAATTCTATTTCAAAAAAGATATGATAATTATTTCTTTTTCATATGGAAAAACTCAAACAGGACATCCTATAATTAAACATAGAATCAAATATCACCATAAATAATGGGATCATCCAATTAAGAGTGATAGAAATATATATAATTATAAAAATAATAAAATAAAGATTAAATTAAAGAATGTTTAGATCCATAAACAACGTGATGACCAAAAACTATATAGGGAATAGAGAAATAGAGATCGTCATAAATGATATAGGATGATATTAACATATTAGAGAGGGATTGAATGAGATGTTACTCACATAGATCCACCATGTAATGGTTTGGATGGGTCAAAATTTGTCATTCAGAGCCACCAATACAATGAAAATTGATTTAGGTCATGTAGTGGTTGGGTATGGATATAAATGGGATCTTGTAATGAATTTTATTAATTTTCAGAATAAAAAAATCCATCTGTGTATGGTTAGTTGGGTAGCGCCACATGGTAAGAAATACCTTTCACTCTAACTATGTTTTCCTATAATATGTTAAAATAATTATACTATCTTAGTGTACAGTTTGGAAAATATTGTGACAACCACGAATACACCCTAATGTCTATGGTTTCTCAGTTTTCAATAATAGGTCACATGGTTTGTGAAAACTCAGAACCGATAATGCATAATCGAAAGTGCCTCCAAAATTATAAAAAATTTACATGAAGCACCCATTATAATAATATATCCTAATATTTATCAAATGGGGGGGGGGTTGATGAGTACATTATTATGAGTAACGAGATGTAACATTTTTAGTTTTTTGATCAATGTATCCTTCTTCAGGCATTTCTGATAAGTGGTCAGAAGCATCTCTCAATAGTATACATAGGTTTTCTAGTATGTGCGTCATCAATGAGAATGAAAGAACTCTATTCACAAGCCATATAACAATATTATATTTTTAAAAACTTATTTCATCACCTCAAATAGATCCCCTTTGGTTCATTAGAAAATGATACTTCGATAGTGGCAATACGAGTGGTTTGATAACCCTTGACCTTGGTTTAGAAAATGTAAATTGATAACCTAAATCATTTTAATAGGATTGTAAAATCATTAATGGAAATAAAATTACAATGAACTAATAAAATTTATTGTCTTTAAATGATTAATATATATTGGAAATTAGAATAATTTAATTATAATTCTTTACATGACATGTAATAAGATATTTGTAATTATTATAAACAATAAAGAAATATGGAATAAATACCATTATAATTGGTAATTAACATAAATTAACTAATTTGGAATATGTTGAAATGTTGTATATGTTTTTTTAGAGATACATTTTGATTGAATGTAATTGATCCATGGTTACGTGATACCCAAAACTGAGATTCATGGTTAATTGATACTTTAGGGAATGATGGACTGTACATGATTTCTGAGGGATATTTAAATAGTTAAATAAGGCCCAAGGGATAGATACACTGTTACATGATTCTTTAATTAGATTCTTCATCCATGTCATGGGTAATATTCCATTGGAATATTGTAGACAGTCTATTATTGGAATATTCATGCACTCCACTGAAACATACCATCGGTCAATTTCCATTAGCAATGTTAATTCACCATTGGCCAATGGTATATAATGTGTAATGTTCCTTATTATGGGTCCTTAGCCTAGAAAATTATCAAGAATTATATATATATATATATGGAACCATAGACATCATATCAATGTATGTTTTTCAAACCCTAGGTTCCAACATGATTCCCATGGGTTAGTGGGTTTATTTTTTGTTCGAATTTTTATTTTCAAACTAATTAGTATTTTTAACATATTATTGAATAAAATATTATTTATTTCATGATTTATTTTGACACTATTGGGGGAGGCCACTAATATTTACTCACACAATCTTTGGGTCATCATTTGGTACCTGGGTAGACATCATTGATGTTGAACTAGACAAGGGGAAGGGATCTATAATTGATGGATTTTTATCCATTAGATGACAAGATAGTAGATATATAGATGATCATAGTGTTGGGGAATATTGAAACTAGTCTTCATTTAGTGTAACTCAGATAGTCATTTATCGTTAAAAACATAATGTATGAAATTTTGATTAGTATATAGTATGTCATTACATGTCTTGTTATACAATTATATGTTTTAAATATCTATATCATATGTTTTAGTTGAAAATATTAATATGGTTATAAGGATTTCTAATGTGTATATTATTTTTTAATATAGGATATATTATCTCTGCTATATTTACTTGACCCTCACTACCTTTCTACTGTCGATGACATAAGGGTAAGAATTCTTGGGGATATAGAATGGCCCATCTTGACCATATGTGGGATTATTTTTATGGGAATGTTACATAATTCCATGAAAATAAATCATACCCCTAAAAAATAATATTATTACTCAAACTGTTGTACTTCATCAAATCAATATACAAAGACATGTTAAATTTAAAATTTTATGATTCAATTCTAATATCGGAAAACCCCTTGATTTATTGAGAAATTTCTTTAACAAATGTTACTATTCAATAATTATGTTTATCAATATCATTCATCAAATTCCAATCACTTGTCTTGTCAAAATGATGGACACTATTTGGAATCTATGACATAGATTTATTTATATAATTCAATGAAATTTATAGTCGAGAGATTATTTCTTTAATGGGATTTTGAATTCAATTTTCATTCATTGTATAGAGAATATTTCATAGAAAGTTTAGAAATTTATTTATTTTTATGATTGAATACTTTTCCACACCTCTAAAAATATTATTATGGACCACCATATCTTTTAAAATATCATATATTATGAATATTTACCATCAAAAATTTGCTACTTTCTCTAAATAATTCCATCTTATATAAGTGTCCCCATATGACATCCTGAATCATTCTCATATGGGATATATTTTCCCAATAAGTTTTTTACACATGACACAACACTGCAAACCAAAATTAATAGCCTTGGTACATGAATCCTCTTAGATTAAAAAATTTTTTTCAGAAAAAATATTTTCTTGGTTTTTGATCCTATTGAACATGATGGGACAACATTTTTAGTTACATGTGAGTAAATTAACATCCATATATCCTCCATTATTATTCACAAAAATTAATTCTTTGCTATATTTTCATATTCTAAGAATTATAATGTTTTAAATTTTAACCTGTATAAAAATTAGAAAATTAATTTTAACCGGATGTATCATGAATATATTTAACTTGACTTATTATAAAGTCTCAAACAATTGACTTTTATGATTCAGACATGACTTGTACTTTGTTTTTTGAATCCTATTTTATCGTTGGAGGTCATTTTCATCCCCAATACAACATGATTATATCTTATATAATTATCCATCATTGAAATAATATATCTCTCCATGATCACTAACAATATTTTCAAATTTAGTAAGTTTCATCAAAAAATGTTTTAGTTCACCCCTACGGGGTTCTTTTCCATTTCCAACTCATTATTCCCATATATAATCCTTTATATTTCTATAGAAAGTTTCATATTCTCTTTTATGAGTATGTTTTTATTAATGAAATGTTTTTAGTTCATAATTAAACTATATTTATATCATAATTGGACATTTATCATCTTCTTCAATACTTGAAGTATGGATTTTATTTTTATCAGAATCCATCAAATACTAAAACTCCCCCCATATTGACTTTCTTATTCATTGGTTGATATATTATTAAAATCATCTAAATATCTCATTAGATATCACCTCATATATGATCAAAAAAAACATAATTCCACATTATTTAGGTGATTGTTTTGAAAACCTATTCCATATATTTTTATAAGGTTTTTTATCTTCATTAAATCTAAAATTTTATCCCCAATCCTTAAGGATATTATGGAAAACTCCAAATTCAATTATATTTGTACCATATAAATGGAAACCTTCCAATGTTATTTCTCTTTATCATACTTTCCCTTTTATATATAGGGTTAATGATTATATTATATTCTACAAATTCCATTTCATTTTTTGAATTAATCATATTTTCATTGTTCTCATTTTCTTTTATTTTCATGTTTCTCATGGCCTAAAGGCCATCATATCTTTAACCATCTAAATAAAAGATGGGTGTTTTATTATCTCATACACAATTAGAATATTTTGAAATTACTTAAGTTATATGTGTTATTTAACATTAAGAAATGTGATTTGAGGGTCAATGGAATATGGAATGTTTCTAGTAATCATTTTTTTAAATTCTAAAAACATCATGATTTTTCTCTCAGTCCCCAGATATATCATACAATTTCTTTTTTTCTTGTAAAATAATAACTAATGATCTATTTGTATGACATTTTAATTTCATCATGTTGTAATATATCAATATTTTACATGTAATCTATATCATTAAAATTCCATTAGGACAGACATTACATCTTATATTGTATTTACATGGCTTATTGAATCCCCACCACTTTTTTGTAAACCATTCCCAAAAAAAAAAGAAATTAGAATATTATTTTCATCCATAAATTAACAGCAATATTTATTTTATTTATAATTATAATTTTTTTGTTCCTTTAAATGAATGTAAAATCATTAACCAATAATATATTCCCTCTAATCCAAGACGCATATGATTTGGAAACATCATTTCCTTATTTCAATTATATATCTTCACATAAAATATATTTACACCCCTTCTATTAATAGAGTTTATATTTGATCATGAATAGATCCAAAATGTATTACATCATGAGAAACTCTCTTTGATATTAGTTACAGTGATAAGGAAGAGATTACTGCAATGATAATTGATGATAAACTAGAGAACACCATATCTTATAATTATTTAGATTTAAATAAACTATTAAAAAATGATAATGATATATCATATAAAATATAATCCCCATCCTATATCATGATAGATACAAAATATATAGGAAAAGGGGAAGTAATTTTGACATTTTTTTACCCTTTGTGGAAGACCATATTATTTCCTTGGCTAGTTAGACTCCCTAACTAAAAAAATTTCACAACATGAACAAATATACAAAAAAATATAACATTAAGAAAAAATGATATATGTATTTTTCAATTTTTAAACCAAAATTAGAATCTATTTACTAAAGTCATATTTGAAATATAAAAATAGTGAGAATGATCACTTTAAAATATAGTTACTTCATAACTAGTATAATATATCATTCCTTCCAGAATCACATTGATATTTTAGAAATGATTTCTCACCCAGTTCTAAATTATATTGTGAATAAATCCTTAATATTCATACATAATATATTTCAAATGTATTCTTGAGATGGTATAGATTCAAATAATGAATTCTCATCTTCAGGAATCAATAATACTTCTATACTCTCAAATTATTGGATTTTCCTCAATTCATAGATTAACTTTTCTTTTCTATCTTATATTCTCTAGGCAATTTGGACACAATGATTTCCATAAATAATATAAATCAGAAATATAATTTTTATTTAATATTTAATGATTATTTAAAAAATAATAATATATCCTGATAACATTTTATAATATATTGAATGAGGATAAATGTCATGCACCATGTTTTTGAGAATCCTTCATAAATTAGTTATCTAAATGATTCATATAAAATTATTAACCAATTAAAGAATACATCATGAAAACAATCTATAGCGTAATCCACCTAAATAATACTCAAACATTGTATTGGTGAATTTTCAAGGATACCCCACACATTTATGTCCTAAAAATATCTAAAACACAACATACTCCTCACTGAGAAAGTGTAAATTTCTCTACACAACATAGCTCATAAACATGAATATAAAATTTAAAAAAAACTACATGAGTGACAATAAAAATAGTTTTATGTTGTTATTTAAACAATACTTTAGTATAAAATCATCACATTAAAATATAAGAATAATTATTTTTTTATTCTTTTTCATAAAACATCATATATTAGTTCAGTTGAAATATCATAGAGAAACATGCATTAATATTCATCCATGAGTTAATATGAAGAAAAAATGTTATGTTCTTTTATGAAACTAACGAAATCCTATTATAAATGTGATTTTATATATATTGAATGTTGTTTTATGCATTATCCTAATTAATATATTGAGATTGTTTAAATTCTTTTAAAATAAAATATTTTTTATATAACTTATTACAATGAATGAGATATGATAAGATATTTCATTAAATCTATTAGGGTGTCATATTCATGATACATTAGTATTTTTATAGTTTAATGTTGACATAAATGATATTATCTCCAGGTCTCGTTCTAAATTGATGTTCTCAAGATATATTATGATGTATCGGGTTGAATAATTACACAAAGACAAAAACTCATCAAAGATTATTAAAGGAATTGTAAAAATAATAATGTACAAAAAATCACATAAAAGACATAAAATTATCCCATATATTAATATAACATACATGAACATCATATTATAGAATAAAAATATTCAAAATCACCTCAAAACATGTAGGAGATCGTAAAAACCACTAAAACCATCTTCAACAATCTTGAAAAACTCCTCAAGAAAATAAAATCACATCACATTATGAATAAATAAAAATTTTAATGCCTTCTATATTGATAATAAGAAATGACCACTAAAAATATCACCTACAAAACAAATATCTACTCATAGTATATAATGGTTATGAAATTTACAAACTCATGCACTCATAATGATTTGATTTTGAGAGTTAAATCCTCTATATGGATAACTTAAATCAATAATTTACAATTCTTCTTACATCACCTCCACGGTAAACACATTATTTAATAAAAATAAAAAATTTATCATTCCAATTTGTTATATATTATGTTTATATATTTACATATAATTTTTGGATTAATCATACATAATATCATTAAAATTTACAACTGACTTCTCTACGACTGTAAAAAAATTATTAACAATTTTTTATCACTATCATGTTCTTCAATTGTTTGGTTTGATCATTTTATTCTTCATATAATCGTAATATTTACTTCTAGGTCATGAAAAAATATCGTCAAATTATTCTAAATAAAATGGATAACTATGTAATCACACTTCATCATTATTCTAGACAAAAATTAAGTAACGAACTCCATAATATTTCTACATATTATATGTTTAATCATTATTGATTTCTTATTCATGATTTCCATTTATCCAAAACTATTATATAATTTCCTTTTATTTCCAAAACCACATAATATATATCTATCCATGGGTTTTTAATATAACCATTGTCCAAAATTATATTGAAACACAAGAAATTTTCTCATTTTTCTATATTCAAAATATTTAAAACCAAGGGATATTAGATCAAAAACATAAACTAACATCAAAAAAATATTTTTAATTACTTAATTGTCATAATAAATTCAACATTATGAGAAATATTTATAAATTATTATTTCATGACTTATTTCTTCTCAATTTATTATTTCTATTTGTAAAAAATATTAAATTTTTGTTTAAAGAAATTATTTTCTGATGATTTTAAATAAAAACACATTATAAAAGATTAAATAATAATTATGATACAATAGGAAATTCAACACATGTTTTCACTTAGTTTGGATAAAACCTTAATATAATTTTAATTATATTGAATAACTATTATTAGAAAATGTTCAATATCAACTCTTATATAAAACCTATTATCCAATAATTTAAATATTTTAGGTTTTCTTAGTAAAATTTAGTTCAAATCATTGAAAATACAAATACTTGTTATAGATCACCTCTTTTTGAATCCAATTGATGTAAAGGCAATTGTGATTTGTTTTAACAAAAATAAATTATTCTTAATCCACACAGAATTAGATGGTTTAACATTTACCATACTCTAACAATATAAAACTATAATATAGGCATTAGAAAATGAATTTCATAATTACACTGACTATTGAATTTTTATTTTACTAGAGCATATGATCATCAACAATCTCTAAAATATCTTTGAAGGAAAATATAAGTTAACAGAATTGATGGTCTTATTATAATCATTAGATGAATATATATATATATAGCATATGTATTTACTAAATAATTGTAAATTATTTTTTTACGTTTAAATATAAATAATATCTACTAATTTTCTTCCCTTTTTATATAATATAGATAAAATATGACTAAGTTATCATATTTCAAAATAACCAAATAATTTAATGAATGAAATATTTGATAAATATATAATCATATTATAGTGGATTTTTTTGAATCAGACCAATTAAAACTTAATAAAATCATTAGTATGGAAGAATAATGATAGAAAACATAGATAATTAAATTCAAGGGTATAGAACCTTAGGAATATATTAATTAAACCACTTCAATGAACAGTAATGATTAATTTGACTCAAATAAAGTATCATTCAAAGTTATAAATAAAAATAACCATTAAACCTATAATAAAAATACTATGGGACATATATGCCGAATATGTAAGGCTATGTTTTAAATTAAATATATAGCTAATATGAGATATTAAATTTTCTATACTTCCATTTTAACATTGAAAAAAATATAAAGCAATTAATTAATTATTTTAAAATATTTTTCTTTGAAATTTATTATTATTTATATCTATTAAATTCCCTAAAATCATATCATAGATTGAGGAATATTGTATTAGATTTTATATAACATACATCACAATATATAATTACCATATCATCTTTAGATTGTAAGATGTAAAATAGATTATGAGAAGAGAATTGATACCCTGGTTATAATTTTTGATATTGGTGTCAAAACATCATAATATGATATCTTTAACTTCTTAGTATAGTAATTCATTCTTATTACATATCATTATACAAAATGGGTTTTCATTTTTAAATATATATTTTTAACATATTTTAGTATTATATGAAATATATCTAAAAAATTCAATAATTTTTTAAATGGAAACATAAATTTATGTTAAGTAAATCTATGTAATGAATTATTGGACCACTATTGAATATGTACCCATTAGGATCACACATAACATTTTTACACTATTTCATGTTTTTTACTTCATGGAAGTAAAATATCAATTGATGGAAATACATTTTATGCCATATTAGGAAGATAAATATATAATAATTAAAATCATGATATATTTTAATTGTCATTAATATATTAATAATAAATTATTAATGGAATCTTTAGGACTTGACAAAATTATCCAAATATTTTTTTACAACACCTATCATTTTATTTTATCATGTTGTCACAACACAACTATGTAAATATATTACCAAGAATAACTATGACTGGTTTTGAATAATATTATATATGTTGTACAAATACGCTCAATAAAAATGAAAAAATAACAAAATAACAAAAAATAAACGATAATAACATATATACTTCTAAATTCATTCATGTTGTTGTTTCTAGGAATTATCAAACCTGTGAACAATGATACAAAAATGAGCCAAATAATTTTTAATAAAATCTTCATTTTGTGAAAAATGAAAAATGAACCTTGAGATAAATATTAGAGAATGAGGCAATAATGAAATATATGGTATTTGTAGTACTTATATGCATTATATGACCTCTAGAAATATGTTCATATAAATAACAAAGTAAAAATTTTATTAGATACTCATCACATGAATAATAAAATGTCTCGAGGAATTATAAAATAACCAGTGAGTAAAATTTAATTACAATAAAATAATTACATTTATATATTATAATATTTTAAAATAAATTTTTAAATAATATAACTAAAATAATGTTTATAGGTGCATTAATAAAAAATCATCTGTAATATAGTTAGGAAAAATAAAATTTCATTTAGTATTAAATATTGGATTCTCTATATTAGAAATTCATATTTTTAAAATGAAATTCAATTTTTTGAATCATGTATTAATATTTTTCTTATTTTAAAAGTTAGTATATTTGAAAAAAAATTAATTCTCTTTTAATAGTAAAAGTACTATATTTAGGTCAACTATTGGTTTTATGAAATCCTAACAATGTCAATGTGCCACAATAATTTTGTTAAAAATATAAAATATTTAAAAAGGATATAATTTTTATAATTGTAAATTCTTTAAAATGTACACTTTATTTAGAAACTCATAATATAAATTAAAATTTCAACATTATATTAAATTCAAGAAAACAATATTTACTTATTCACTTTCAACTAAATTTAAAAATTATAATATAAATTTGTTTGAAACTATATTTCAATAATTTTTTTTAATAAAAAAAATTTATTATCCTTAGAAATCAAATAAATTTGATTAACAAAGAAAAAATCGAAAAATTAATCAATAAATTTAAATAAACTCTCTTCGCATTCACCTATAAATAAATGCTACCTTAACTCATTCATCTCAACATTTAATCTAATTATGTATCCCAGGTTCCAAAAAAAATTATTTAAAAACATCCGTATTCTTTTAAAATGTATGTTTTGTCAAAATTGTTACCCATAAAATCCACACAATGAATTCCAAATGCATTGTCTCCAAGAATAATAAAAGCCTTAAAAATTCCAATTTATTCATTTTATTTATTATCTTATTTCTTTAACGTACCCCAAGTGTAACTCTAATAGAATAATTTCTATTATAATCAATCTATATAATAAATATAAAATATATAAATTTATTTTTTTTATTAATCATTTAACATTCTTAAAAACAACGGTGACACCCTCATATGTTTATACCAATAATAAATCAAATGACTGTTTTACTTAATAATTCCCAATTTTTTATTTTGAAATGGTTTTATTGTATTAATTTTTTATTAACTATAAAATAAATTCCTTTATATTATTAAAAAATTAAAATATAAACCTAATATTAATAATATTAAAATAAATAGTAATTATTCATTTATATCATAAAAATATTCTCACCAAGAAATGATTTAAAAATTACAAACATTTAAGAGTATTTTTTTCAAAAAAAAATTCCATACTACTAGAATTAGGAAAAAATAAATACCTTGATACTTTTATAGATGATGGAACCATTTTCTAAATACCACTAATTGTTTCTATTTTATATAATCAATATTGGTACAAAATACTAAATAAATCCATATGATTGACTAAGGAAAAATAATTTAAAAATTGAATAAAATAAGAATATAAATTTAATAAAATATATTAAAAAATGGATGATATGGTTCTAAATTGTTAAATAGATATATTCAATAGAAATATTGAATATTGTAGGGGGTTTTCGAACAAAATTTTGAACTAATGAAATAGTTTATCATCCAAATATTTTTTTATCCATTTATTATATATATATATATATATATTAATTTATATGTATTATGACTATTTTAAGGAAATTATGACATACAATTTATCCTTTATTGATTAGGTATTATTGTATTTTTATCTCTATTATTATTTAATGGGGTATCTCTTATCCCTTTTATTACTTTATTTATATTATGTTCATTATCAATGAATAAATATATCTCTTGACATAATAGTTTTCACCTATGTGCATATTAATTATCTAAAGTATATTTTTTATTTCATTTTTTTATCATTTATATTAACCATAACACAGATCTATTACTCTATAAGGTTTCAACAACCTATAATTTAAAATTCAATTTAATGATTTTTTACCAATATGGTTAGCCAATTCATTTGATTGTGGAAATATTTGTAATCTATATTACTCTTATTTCACTATATATAATTATTTGTTTTGTATTCATGTTTATGTAAGTGAAATATTTGGGGGCATAATGTTTTTATCCAATTGTATTAATAAGATAAATAAATGGGACATTGTAAGTGATGATAATGTCATAAATTTTAGTTTCTCTTAAGGCATCATTAGGTCTCATTATGAAAATAATTGGAGTTTAAGTTGTGTGCATTCCCATTTATATATGTTTTTGTAGAAAATTAATTTGAGGTATTGTTAAGAGGTATAAAAATATGATTTTTGTAATTACTATATAAATAATGGTCATCCATGTCATCATGTTTCTCCGTTTTTTTCTTTAATGGATATATTTTGTATATTAGTAATTTATTATATTGTATTTTTATTATTATTTATACAATATTAAATATCCCTTGTTGATATTATGATAGAATTAGATTTATTATACCCCTTAATAATAATCTAATATGACCAATTTATATTTCATAATTTCCCATGGAAACCATAAATATTACTATAAATGATATTATGTTATGAAATAGATGGATAAAAATATTTCATGTGTTATAAATATGTTTCTAATGTTATGTACTAATCTTGTTCATGCCCAAAATCTTAAGAAACCTAAATCATGGAACATTATTATTATTATTATTATATATACTATATCATTATAATATAAACCCACTAGATGGTGGTTACTATATATGGGATTAATAAAGATAATATTAGATAATTTTTAGTATAAACCATATTAACTAGATCTAGAATAACAAAAATGAATAAGTAAACATGTAAAAACCTATATGTAATTCAAGAAAATTAATATTAATGAATTTATTATAAGGTTCTGATTTATAATAAATTCATATTAAATATATACTATATTTTAAAAATTATAATGGTATCCATGATGTAATAACTATATGATATTTTTTTTATGTTACACTAAGTGAAAGAAACCCAAACTCTGACAATACAACCAATGAATATTGTGATTTCCATAATTAGCAATGAATTATGTATCTGATATAGATAATAATATTATCATTATATTAAGATAGTTAACTCAGATAATAAAAAAAAACCTTCATTGATTGGAATAGTGAGTTTCCCTTTGAGAAGATTTAATAATTGTGTATAATTTTATGATAGGGAAACCCCTAGAATTCATTAAAAATAAGTCCTATAACTATACAGTAACTAATATTGTCATTATTTAATATATTCAATTATATTTTATATAATTAATGAGATAATTATATCATGGTTGTATATAATCTATGGGGATATTTTTTCCATTAGTGGAAAATGTTTGAAAAATACTAATATTGAAGAACTGATATTATTAATGGAATCGAAGGATTTAATAGTGATATTCCTTATGAGTGATTTCAATTGAGATAAAAGAGGTGTCATGGAATGCTAAATTATTAATTTTAAAAAAATATAAGGGGAAAGTATTTTTGAGTATGCCAATATCTATACAGGATTTAATGGAAATATCTTAGACATTATATTCATTCTAGAAATATGATTAACTAGTACATTGATGGGCCAAATCCAAAATCTCTAAGGGAATTAACCATCCAAATAGTTTTCTAATACAAAAGATAGTTATAAGTTCCTCCAAAACATTTAATGAGATAACAATTTATCATATGTTCAGCGGATTTAAATATATGAATATTACCTATAAGGAAAGTAATTTAAAAACAAATAAGATGGTAATGTGTTATTTATAATAATTAATATATTTTAAATGAATCACACTAGTGATCAATTGATAGTATGAGAGTGCATTATGAGTATATATATAATGTTCAATAATCTCACTAATTTTATAGAGATGTTGAAGATTCCATTGTTCATTGAATCAATAGTAAGAATATGATGAACTTTTAAAATCAATATTCCAATAATCAAGCGAATTTAACTTAAAATAAGTTAGGGTAATTCTTGATATATATAATTATTAAGGTGGATATTGAGGTAATAAATGATTGGAATAATTTAATAAGATTATTAACTCAAGGTTTTTCTATAAAATATTTTATAATATATAAATACCCTCATTTATATCTTTCATATTTTTTAAGAATGATTAATCATTAAAAAATGATATCATGTTTTATTTTCCTTTTGGATCACCATGTCAAAAACTATACGAAATTGTGTATTATATATATTAAATTTATATATTTTTTTTCAAATTGTAAACATAATTATTACAATAATGGTTATATTTAATGTAATTTTTGAGATTTATTTTCTCAATAACTATATTTTAATGATTCCATAAAACAAAAAGTAGAATTAAATCAGTGAATATGGCATAGAAAACATTATTTGTAGTTGAGACACAACACTATCTGATATTGTTAGAATCCACCTCTAGTTGTTCATATTAATTCAGTTTATAAATATTAATTAGATAATATTCAAACAACAATATAATCCAAGAATATATAATCCAAGAATATAATATATATATATATATATACTTTATTTCAAATAATTTCAATTTATTTCATCATTGTATTATTACATAACTATTGAATAACAATAAAAATAATTACTATTAATAGTCATATAAAATATTTCATGCAAAGTACATATAAACCCTATATTATTAGAAATTGTAAAATTTGACAATAAACACATAGAAATAAAAAATCTAAAATTATAAATAAAAATATATCATGATTCAATGATTTGTAACACATGAATGAAACTAATTAATAAAATGAACAAATCATTGTAAGTGTATTTAAAATTTACTAAATTAAAAAATTTAAAATATCAACATTATAGTGGATGATGAATGGAAATAGGATTAATTTGAAATAAATATATGGAATACTAAAAGAACATTAGTATGTATCTTCCTTCAAATTATTTTTTTGTGTCTGATATATTTTCATATATGAAACACTAAACATAAATGGAATTTTTTTTGTATAATCGTATTATATTAAATTACTAAATGAAATACATTACAAGATAACTAAATGAAACATAATTAATTAAACAAAAAATTTTATGAAACAACATGTAAATAATGATATTTGAAGAATGAAATTATCACAATCATGACATTCAACTACGATAATAACACTAATTTTAAAAACATTTTAAATAAAACTTTTACAACATGATAAATATACTAATGATGAAATTATAAAAAATGATGAATGATTTTAGAAATATATTTAAGTTTATATTAATAAATATAATGTGGACTATTTATATTTATTTATTCATTGGACATATGTCTACTCAACATGAGATCATAGATCACATGGTTTTAGATATATTGTATTTAGATTTTTAATTATTGAATATTCTTATATACCCAGATTGTATGAATATTTTATTTGTTGATTTTTAATGGATCCAAACTTTCAAACAAGTTTGAAATTTAGGTTTTTAATATTTTTAAATAATAAATGATTAAATTTTGAGGGTATGTACTTGTATCGTAAAGGTACCTGTATTAATTTAAATTGATAATTATTAATTAAAATTTTTAAATTAACATAAAAAAATTAATAATTGAATGAGAAAATGGAGGAAAATTAAGTAATATGAATTTTAATAAATATTTGTGTTCTTATTTATAAGAAATTATTATTTTTATAATTATTAATGATTATTTTTTCTGAATATAAAATTCGATGAATTATTTTAATACTGATGGATTGATTTAATATTTTTATGTAAGATTAATATTTATAAATTACTTAATTTAGTTAATGTACAATGGGGTAATTATTAATGAATATTTTATCTATGTAATTATTATTTTTGTCTTTAAAAAATAAACGGATAACTTCTAATGGATTTATCTAATTATATTGTTATTTTTAATGGATAATTTAATATATTAAGGATAATTTATTAACTATTTAATGTAAAGTAGTATTCTTAACACAAATATCATAAAATAATTTTCCTATATAAATAATCTTCTTAAATATATTAATGTATAATTTAAATGAAAAAATTCTCATATTTATAAATTTAATTTCATTTAATAGATTCTATGTTATTAATAATCATATTAATGATTATATAATATCAATTTAATATTTAGATGAATTAATAATTTAACGTGAAAAAATTTACAACATGGAAAATGTAAAATGTGATTAAGCATCTAATTAATGAAAAATAAAATACAATATGAGAAAATGTTATCTCTAAGTTAGTGTTAGTGGGAATAAAACCTACCCAAACCAATTTGATATTATTTTTCAACATTTTACTCACATTCATGGTACGACACCATTTTATAAACATTAAACAATATTTATTTGTGAAATTCCCAATCAAGATCACATATATTTGGTGACCTCCCATTCCTACATAAATCCATATATATATATAAGTTTATTCATTTATTTATTATAAATTTATCCCCGAAAACATCTTTTAGCACTTTTTGAAACCTTTAGTATCACGAATGAGTCTCAGACCACTCTTTTTCATGAGGCACTATTGGAGAAGATTGAATTCAAGAAATTTTGTGTTAACCTCTCATTCTCCATTCTTCTTTATATTCTTAATATATAAATTCCATTATTTTATTTGACACATTAATAGTAGACATTAAAATCATCAATATTACATAATATTGATATTATTAAAACATTATAACATGTTTTAACTGATTTAGTCATTATAAAAACTTTCAATTTGGGTCAGTATACCACTAATCTAAAAGATGTTATAATTTCTACATCCGGAAAAAAATAATAAAAATTAATTTATTACATTATGATAATTATGTAATGAAATATTAAATAGCTTATTCAAAAAAAATTACATATTTTAATAATATTTGAGAGTGTTATTTTTTTACATTCTTTTTAAATCTATTCTATAAGAGCCATAAAATGATTATGGTACTCAATAACTATAGAGTAAATCTATAAAAATCATCATGGAAAATATGAATAATGAACTCAATACTAAGGATCAAGGACCATAACATGTATACATAAATGTGTAATGAAAAATAAAAGTGTTATCACTAGTAAATTAATTTAAATAGTAACAAGTTATTATTTGGGAAATAAGAAATTAAATAATTAATTTTAATTAATTTAAATAATTATAAATATTGTTAAAATAATTTTTATTAATGAAATAATAAATTAATTAATGAATTCAATGCATTAATACAAATTGTTTTTTACATTTTGTGATTCTCGACTAAATTTAAAATCATTCTGATATTTTATATATTCCCCACCAATGAATATATGCATTATTTTTATAATAAAACATGTAGATAATTTTAAATTATTTTAATAAAAATAATCTTAATATTAATCCATTACAAAATCATTATTTTAGAGTTATTTAATTCATTATTATCCATTACTATAATTATTTCCTTTGTAGTCTCATTTTAAAATCATTATTATGTAAGAATAAATTCCAAATTGAAGAAATTTATTGCTAATTATTTCAAAAAACCCATATTTTTTTAACATTATATTTTTGTCCATGTTTCTTTAAAAATGTCACCACCTTTTAGTTCATAGATTGAAAAATGGAGGAATTATATGGAGTTGAACATGTCACTTCAAATTGTTTCAGAAATATTTATCCACCATTATAAGGCCCCAGCATTAAAAATTACTTAATCAGGAATTAAATGAATAATTCACATAGAGGATCTTTTCAGGTTTAGAGTTTTAGAGAATTAGGTCATAACTATTACATCTCAAAATATTACATAGTAGACACTTCTACTAAGAGTCCATAAAAAAAACTCTTAAAAAGAAACATGTCTAGTTCCATGTTTTAGATAGAATGTCGTTCCTTGATCCCATCCTTGACCCTATTAATCTTTAAGTCCTGTGGAAAACATTTCAAAAACTTGGGATGAGAATAAAAAGCCCAGTAAAGGATACACAAAGAGGGAAAACTGTTAGTTTTTCAAAACAACAGGTAAAGCATGAGTAATTTACCAAAGTAATACTTTTCACCTTTTTAAAGTAGTAAAAACTCTTCACAGAATAAAAGACCATTACTTACCCTTTTGTAACCAAAATATTACCATAAAATCCATATAAATAACACATTACATATAAAGGTAACATGAGAAATAAACATACTTAAATGGAATAACCATACGGTAGACATCCACTCATACTTAATGGAATAGCCATACTGCTGAATTCCATACCCAATGCATTGGAGGTTATAACGTAACCACCCATCCTGGTATTCACAGCACCACCCATCATATGGTTTATCACGTAACCACCCGTAAAATGTCCAAGTAACTTCATTACACATAAGATATTGAAAATATAAACATTTCAATAACAACATTTCATATGCAATCACAATTAGTAATTCCAAGATATTGAATTAATCAATCCATTTTCAAAAATTATTTATAAAATATTTTTGAATCAAATTGTCCCACACCACATTGAAACTTTTAATGTAATTATAATTTTAAAACATTAATGTCCATATAAATAAATACTGAAAACCATTTTGAAAACATAGACATTAAAGATAAATATTTAGAATAATGAATCTTTAAAACATTTAAAACGATATTTTTGTTAAAGAGTTTTTAACCAAATGAGAGACTCTTGAATACAGATAATTGTGGAAAAAATTTTAATACAAACTTTATAATATCATGAGAATAAAGGTATTCATGATATAATATGTCAAAGGACTGTATACACACCATATAAGAGTGAATTGGTGCGTAACAACAATAAAGTCTCAATAGAAATGTAAATTGAGATGAAATCCATTATAAAGATGGTATCCTTAAATTAAAGATAAATATATCACATAATTATGTGTGAGAAATATAAATACAACCAATACAAGTGTATATTAAGTGTGAAACAATCATTGGACATTCACACATAGTCATGGAAAAACAAAACCAATGACATAGATATTTAACTCAATGAAATGAGATTGAGTTATGATTTCCCATACAAGTTCGTAAGAATTTATCCATGAGATGATTATGTGTAGAAATATTATATCCACACAAAGGATTATAGAAATTACAACATAGGGATTCCACACATAATCTTGGCATAATAAAATCAAGAAGTAGAGGTTTAACCCAAATAATTGAAAGTGGGTTAAGAAGTTCCCTTACAGAAACCCGACAGCCTAACAACGTCACTTTAAAATTCATAAAATGAGTTGATGAGAGAGAAAATGGTATCTCATCACTTGGATGTAAAATTTAAATAAATAAGGATATATAAGAACATATCCCAACATAATAGTATATTAATTAAAAGACATAACAAAATAAGTCTTTTAAAATGAGGAGGTTGAAAGGTCCCCTTACCGAGTTGGGTATCTTTCGAAACGTACACCCCATGGAAGAAGGGTCATACAATAAAGATGTAAATACCCATAAATGAAATTATACTACAAAAATTGTATAATAATGGGCAGTACATACACCACTCAATGTAAATAGTGGAAAACGTTGAAAAAATGTCACGGGAATAAAAGTGAGATGAAAAATCCCTTATGAAAACTCAGCAGCCTAAATACGCCACTTAAAACTTCCAAAAATGGATTTATGAGATAAAATAGGGTCTCTAATAATATGAACATAAAAATTAAAGTATGAGAAATATAAAATAACATCCCCAAACATAAAAAAAAATGAGCATAAAAGAAATGACATAAAAGAGAGTACTTAAAAAGTAAGAGAGAGGTTGGATCCCTTACCTCAAGTCTGACTTGTCTTGTTCATTTATTTATATTCCTGAAAAATAAATGTTGGTCAATTTATAATTTCTTAAGGAACTATTTTAAAGATTATTATTCAGTTCATATCACATATTATAATGTTATAATAATTGGTTAATAAGATGAGTTCATATCAGACGTTTTTGTCGATGTTTGGTACATGAGTCAAAAATGAACTTGTTTGAATATGATTGTCCATGTAGTTATAATTAAATCATATCCAGAATAGAATTAAGGATTTAAATATCATATATATCCAGTAAATATTCATTTTATACTACTCCATAACATTTTGAGATAAAAATAAAAGAAATGCACCGTTCATGGAGACGGTAGGCCGTACGTACGCATGAACGCTACTATCATTTATTGTCATATTAATGGAATTAAAAATAATTGAGAGATATTTATATTATAATTACAGTATAATATATGTGTTATATAGGTCATATATGTTCATTAATTTTATTCTTTATACATTCCATGTATTTCATGAACGAGTCACGTGACTTGAGGGGGCGGTAGTCCACACTTCCTCGTATGAAATTATCGCATTTTCACAACATGAAAAGCATAAAGGAATGTTTTAAATATAAAATTCAGAAGCATATATAAAACATAAATACAATATATATCATATATAAAATATATTGATATCATAATGGCCACCATGAAATGTGTTAAGAGAAAATTGAACAATTATCGTTTCGTGAGGCAGAAATTCGCCATCCACAGAAACAGTGTGTCTTTTAACCATTAGATGATGGTGTGTGTAATTGTAGCTTGAATCCATCTCATAAAAACATCATAGTATATTTAAGATACTTTTTTTGTTACAAAATAAAGGAATTAAAAGATTTTAGAGGGTTGGAGATGCAAAATAAAACAAAAGAACACAAGGGAAGACATTACCTTTAAATTGGGTAACTCTTTCTGATATGAGCTCAAAGGCTTCCTTGGGAAGAATTCTTCCCTAAGTGATGATTCTAGGAGTAATAGAGGGATGTGAAGAGACAATATGTGTAGGTTTTGGCTGATCCAAATGATTGAGAGGTGTGGGTAAGGTGGTAGAGGTGGGGCCCTTTTATAAGAGGAGAGTAGGGGCACTCTTGGAAAGTTATAAAAGGTTACTTTATTATAAAATGATTTTCGGATTTTAAAGGTCCCAAAATTATATATGTCTAGTATAAGGTGATAATAGTTCGAAATACACCCATACAATAGGGTTTTGATAAGTTTAGGTCTTATATTTTACATTATCTTTCCATTTAATTTAAATCATTAAATAATGAGGTAATCACTGCATCATCATGGTGTCATAAATAATTTAATTTTTTTAATATATAAAAATTATATAAAAATATCATGATGTATGAAATATTTTTATCATTATAATGAATATTTATAGTAAAAAATATTACTTGTATATCCCCATTTAAAAATTGTTTTAGTAAAACAACTCATGTTTGTGACATTTTTATTTTAACTTTAAATAAAAAGTTATTTATGTCATTTTCCTACCAAAGTGGCTCCATTGGGTCCCCAAGTTGACCCATGGATTTTAATGGTTGTAAATGACACTCCCAATGAGGGTAGGACATGTGTCTATGTCATTTAATATTATTAAAACATTATTTTTACCTTAAATTACACTAATTACCTTTAATCGCGATTAATAAAACTTTAAAGTTGCTATTCACCAAAATTATTTTAATCTCATTGAACAACATTTTACTACTTAATGACAACCATATATGTTGGATTTTTGAAAATAAAATCAAAGAAGTGGTAAAGATTCATTTAAACGAAAAATCAGTTTCTTTAACTACCACTTAGTGGTTTCACTATTCATCAAAAATTGAAGTTTTTCAGAAAAATACCAAAAATCTACCCTATGCTGTATTTGATATTCCGAATTCAAAAATGATGTCTATTTAAAAAAAAATCAAAACATATATGTTGCGTTAATTAATTTAATAATTATTTTTTGCAGTTAAAACAAATAGCGTGTTTTTAAGAAACAATATCTATTAAAAGATTGACACTAGTGTAAGTCCAATTTCAAAGTGAAATTAATTCCAATGTCCACTATTGGATTAAATTTTAAAAATATATTCTAATTTCACTTTAAAACCAATCATAAAGATAATCTAATCATTTAAATAAATTAGATTAAAAAGCGGTTTTGAATTAAAATACAACATTTTTCACTATTCATTAAAAATGAACTTTATCGGAAAAATACCAAATATTTATACAAAGTAAATTTTGATAACCCAATTATAAAGAAGAATTTTATTTTTTAAAAATATAACACATCAAATATTCAAAAAGTGGATTTAAAAGAGGTTCGTTTTTAAAAGGCAGTTAATCGACCTTTTAAAGACTATTAGAATGTTTACACTTAAAATTGGATTCATTTGCATTTTTAATCCTCTATCATTTATTGTAAAAATTAAAAATATTTGAAAAACATATATAATAATTTTGTAGTTAGTTCTGTTCATTCTCATCATTAAAACAGCAAGGTGTTAACTACCATTTAAAATAAAATTATTTTATTATTAGAGTGTAACGTAAGATTTCAAAGGAACTCATTGTTGCGTATTGGGTAAGCCATCGAGCAAAGCGTTCCCTTTTAATTAATATTAACATTTTATTCACAAATAGGGATAAAAATTAGAATGTAATATTATTTATTTACCTGGGATGTTACATCCTTCTCCCCTTTTGGGAATTGCGCCCTCGCAATATCAAAATTGGTCTTGGAAACTCCATTAAATGTCCCACATCAGAACAAGAGTCAGTAAAACTATCACTTAAAAAGAATGGGAGAGAAGTACAAAGGTCACCTGAGATAACCCATACTAGTATTCCATGTATGAAAATATGGAGATGGAGGAAAAAACAATAGGTCATGTTCTGATGGAGAGTGATAGTAAACATTTCTAGGAGAAACTTAACCATAAGAAAATCACAAGCTTGTGATAGGTTAAATGGTATTCGATTCCCCAGTAGGAAAAGTTAACAGACAACATTTTTGTTTTATGTTACTCTTAATTGAGGAATTTATTTTTGGGCTTAACAAAATCAAAATGAAACATACTTACTTGTCACGTAGACTTTCAACTTTTACTAGATTCCTTAATCAAACTCATATTTTCTCTAAAAGACGAGTATTTAGGAAGGCGTGTTCACAATAAAAGTACTATAATCAACTTTTTGAGAATAACCTAATCCACAAAAGAGAACTATATATTTTCCATGTCTTTAGATATAAACCAAAACCAAACCAAAAAGTTTAGTATGAGATCAGATAATACCCAAAAAGGATATTTTTGTTTACAAAAAGAAAAACTACTCCTAAACTCAAAAATTTGTCCAACAATACCCAAAGATCAACAAAGACCATTCAATAAACAACTATCCATAAAATTATTCAATGTAATCTAAACTATGTTTGAAATCCAAATCTCTGAAGGATTTAATCACATTGTCTTCCAATGTCAATCTTAACATTTCACTCCAAATAACACCAGTTACTCTTAAAGTCTCACATTGAAAAGTAATTAGCCTAATCACGTATTCTCCATGATAGGATAATCATTTCCATAGATAACCCAAAATATACATATTCATGATTCATAAAATCTTATAACTATAAATAATTATTCAAACTTACTAGGGACTTCATGTAGTCCAGTGGTAGGTGATAAATACCAGTCGCACTTTGGTTGTGGGTGCGATTCCCCTAGTTTTGTCCGACACGACGTGTTTTCACATGTTCTGCATGTTGTCCCTTTTCCAAAACTATATAATTCTTATAAAATTCCCCAAAAAACAATAAAATATTAAAAAATAACCATAACATAATTTAACCTCGATTTTATATCATGTTGTTCATATTCCATCATAACATATAGTAACCCATAATTACCTCAAAATTAAGGATCATATAAACCCTATTGGTTACCTTTATAATTATTACCTGAACTTCCACATCGAGTTGGTCATCTGGTACATGATGCATTAGAGAACTCACCAATGTTCAAGTGGCTGATAATGACTTCTTGATAGTTGGTTTAGAATAACCATGAGATTCCTCATTGGATCCCCCATTTCATCCAGTCTCTTAATCAGAGAACCACCACAGTTTCTTTGAAACCCATTGTCATTTTGGTGCCTGCTAGATCCACCCATTTACTAAAAACAGAAATGTCAGTGTGAGTATATCAACAAAACCATCATGTACTAATGAGGAAGATAAACACTAATATATACTTACTCATTCAATTTATCTAAAACTAGGACTCTTTCTGAAATCCTAACCATTATGGTAATGTCACTCATTCTTAGAGAATACTCTAACCTCTAACGTTATCTAAACCGACCTTTGATACCAACTATAAGGCCCCAGCCTTAAACAATACTTAATCAAGAATTAAATGATTAATTCACATAGAGGATCTTTTCAGGTTTAGAGTTTTAGAGAATTAGGTCATAACTATTATATCTCAAAAGATTACATAGTAGACACTTATACTAAGTTTCCATAAAATAATAAAAACTCTTAAAAACATGTCTACTTTCTTATTTTAGATAGAATGTATTTTTTTGATCCCATCCCTGACCCTATTCATCTTTCCTGACCCTATTCATCCTTAAGTCCTGTGGAAAAAAATTCAAAAACATGGGATGAGCATAAAAATTCCAGTAAAGGATACACAAAGATGGAAAATAGTTAGTTTTTCAAAACAAAAGGTAAACCATGAGTAATTTACCAAAGTAATACTTCTCACCTTTATGAAGTAGTAATAGCTCTTCACTGAATAAAAGACCATTACATAAAATTTTGTAACCAAAAGATTACTATAAAACCAATATAAAGTACACATTACATATAAAGGTAACTTGGGAAATAATCATACTTAAATGGAATAACCATACGGTCGACTTCCACACATACATAATGGAATAGCCATATAGGTGACTTCCATACCCAATGCATTAGAGGTTATAACGTAACCACCGGTCCTAGTTTTCACAACAGCACCTGTCATATGGTTTATCACGTAACCGCCCATAAAATGTCCTAGTACCATCATTACACATAAAATATTGAAAGTATAAACATTTCAATAACCACATTTCATTTCCAATCACAATAAGTAATTCCATGATTTTGAATTAATCAATCCATTTTCAAAACACATTTAAAAGAGATTTTTGAATCAAAGTGTCCCATATCCCTTTTAAGCTTTTAATAGAATTATAATTTTAAAACATTAATGTCCATATAAATAAATACTGAAAACTATTTTGAAAACATGGAAATTAAAGATAATGATTTAGAAAAATGAATCTTTAATACATTTAAAACTATATTTTTGTTAATGTGTTTTTAACAAAATGAGAGACTCTTGAATACAAATAATTGCAGAATAACATTCAATCTGAACATTATAATATCATGATAATAAATGGATTCATGATATTATATGTCAAAGGACAGTATACACACCATATAAGAGTGAATTGGTGCATAGCAACAATGAGGTCTCAATGGAAATGTAAATTGAGATAAAATACATTATAAAGATTGTATCAATAAATTACGGATAAATATATCACATAATTATGTTTTAGAAATATAAATACACCCAATATAAGTGGATATTGAGTGTGAAACAATCAGAGGACATTCATACATAATCTTGGAAAAACAAAACCAATGACATAGATATTTAACTCAATGAAATGAGATTGAGTTATGATTTCCCATTAAAGTTCATAAGAATTTATCAATGAGATGATTATGTGTAGAAATAGTATATCCACACAAAGGTTTGTGGAAATTACAACATAGAGATTACACACATAATCTTGGCAAAATAAAATCTAGAAGTAGAGGTTTAACCCAAATAATTGAAAGTGGGTTAAGATGTTCCCATATAGAAACCCGACAACCTAACGACATCACTTTAAAATTTAGAAAATGAGTTCATGAGAGAGAAAATGGTATATAATCACTTGGATGTAAAATTTACATAAATAAGTATATATAAGAACATATCCAAACATAATATTATGTGAATTAAAAGGCATAAAAAATAAGTCTTTTAAAAAAAGGATGGTGAAAGGTCCCCATACCGAGTTGGGTAACTTTCGAAACGTACACCCCATGGAAGAAGGGTAATACAATGAATATGTAAATACCCATAAATGAGATTATACTACACAAAGTTTATAATAATTGGCAGTACAAACACCACTCAATGGATATAGTGGCAAACATAGCATAAATTTCATGAGAATAAAAGTGAGATGAAAAATCCCTTATGAAAACTCGGCAGTCTAACGATGCCACTAAAAACTTCCAAAAATGGATTTATGAGATTAAATAGGGTCTCTCATAATATGAACATAAAAATTACAGTATTAGAAATATAAAATAACATCCCAAAACATAAGTAAGATGAGCTTAAAAGAAATGACATAAAAGAGAGTAATTAAAATGTAAGAGAGAGGTTGGATCCCTTACCTCAAGTCTGACTTGTCGTGTTCGTTTCATTATATTCCTGAATAATAAAATTTGTTCAATTTATAATTTCATAAGGACATATTTTAACTATTATTATTCAGTTCATATCACATATTATAATGCTATAATAATTGGTTAAAAATGTGAGTTCATATCAGACGTTTTTGTCGATGTTTGGTACATGAGTCTAAAATGAACTTGTTTGAAAATGATTGTCCAAGTAGTAATAAGTAAATAATCTCCAAAATAGTATTAAGGATTTAAATATCATATATATCCAGTAAATATTAATTTTATACTACTCCATAACATTTGGAGATAAAAATAAATGAAATTCACCGTTCATGGAGATGATAGTCTGTACGTACGCAAGAACGCTACTTCCATTTCATTGTCATATTGATGGAATTAAAAATAATTGATATATATATATATGTATTATAATTACAGTATAATATATATGTTATATAGGTCACATATTTTCATTAATTCCATTCTCCATAAATTCCATGTATTGCATGAACGAGTCACATCACTTGATGGGGCGGTAGTCCACACTTCCTCGTATTAAATTATCGCATTTGCAGAACATGAAAAGCATAAATGAATGTTTTAAATATAAAATTCAGAAGCATATAGAAAACATAAATACCATATATATCATATATAAAATATATTTATATCATAATGGCCACAATGAATGGTGTTAATAGAAGATTGAACAATCATCGTTTCGTGAGGCATAAATTCGCTATCCACAAAAACAATATGTTCTTTAACCATTTGACGAAGGTATGTGTAAGTATAGCTCGAATACATCTAATAAAAACATCCTAGTATATTAAATATACTGTTTTAGTTACAAAATAATGGAATAAAAAGAGTTTAGAGGGTTGGATAAGCAAAATTGAACAAAATAACACAAGGGAAGACATTACCTTTAAATCGGGTAACACTTTTTGATCTGATCTCAAAGGCTTCCTTAGGAAGACTTCTTCCCAAAGTGATGATTCTAGGAGTAAGAGAGGGATGTGGAGAGACAAAATGTTCTGGGTTTGGCCGAGCCAATGGCTTGATAGGTGTGGCTAAGGTGGTAGATGTGGGGGCCTTTTATAAGAGGAGAGGAGGGGCACTCTTGGAAAGTTATAAAAGGTTACTTTATTATAAAATGATTTTCGGATTTTATAGGTCCAAAAATTATATATTTAGAGGATAAGGTGATAAGAGTTAGAAATCCACACATCCAATAGGTTTTTGACATGTGTAGGAATTATATGTTACATTATCTTTTCATTTTATTTAAATCGTTAAATAATGAGTTAATAGCTGCATCATCATGGTGTCATAAATAATTTAATTTATTTAATGTCTAAAAATTATAAAAAAAATTTCATGATGTAGTTAATAGTTTTATATTTATAATGGATATTTATAGTAAAAAATATGACTTTTATAACCCTATTTAAAAATTGTTTTAGTAAAACAACTCATGTTTGTGACATTTTTATTTTAACTTTAAATAAACAGTTATTTATGTCATTTTCCTACCAAAGTGGCTACATGGGGTCCCCAATTTGACCCATGGATTTTTGTGGTCGGCCATGACACATCCAATGAGGGTAGGACATGTTTCTAAGTCATTTTATATTATTAAAACATTATTTTTACCTTAAATTACACTAATTACCTTTAATCGCGAGTAATAAAACTTAAAAGTTACCATTAACCAAAAATTATTTTAATCTCATTGAACCACATTTTAATTATTAATGACAACCATGTATGTTGGATTTTTTAAAATCAAACCATAGAATTGGTAAAGTTTCATTTAAATGAAAAATCAGTTTCTTTAACTACCACTTAGTGGTTTTTCTATTCATCAAAAATTGAATTTTTTCAGAAAAATACAAAAAAATTACCGTAAGCTAAATTTGATATTATGAATTCAAAAATTATTTCTATTTTACAAAATTCAAAACATATAAGTTGCATTAATTAATTTAATAATTAAATCCCACTGTAAAAAAATTGCGTGTTTTTAAGAAACTATATCTATTAAAAGATTGACAGTAGTTTAAGTCCAATTTCAAATTGAAATTAATTCCAATGACCAATATTGTATTAAATGGTAAAAATATATTCTAATTTCTCATTAAAACCAAACCAAAATATAATCTAATCATATAAATAAATTATATTAAAAAGAGGTTTTGAATTAAAATACAACATGTTTCACTATTCATTAAAAATGAACTTTATCAGAAAAAAATAAAATATTTACACAACATAAATTTTGATGTCCCAATCCTAAAGAAGAATTTTATTTTGTCAAATATAACACATAAAATTTTCAAAAAGTGGATTAAAAAGAGGTTTTCCATCAAAAGGTGGTTAATCGACCTTTTAAAGAATATTAGAATGTTTACGCTTGAAATTGGATTCATTCGCATTTTTAATCCTATAACATTTATTGTAAAAAGTAAAATTATTTGAAAAACATATATAATCATTTTTTAGTTATTTATGTTTATTCCCTCCATTACAATGGCTATGTGTCAACTACCATTTAAAATAAAATTATATTATTATTAGAGTGCAACAGAAGATTTCAATGGAACTTGTTGTTGTGTATTGGGTAATCCATCGAGCATAATGTTCCCTTTAAATTAATATTAACATTTTATTCACAAATAGGGATAAACATTAGAATGTAATATTATTTATTTACCTGGGATGTTAACACCCCAGAATAATAAAGTGATAAATGGATTGATGATAAGACTCATGTCAACAAGGTGCACCTTCCTTTTCGGGAGCCTGTCAGATTAAAACTCCACATTTAAGCATATTTGGAATGGAGTAGTGATCAGGATGGGTGAACTTCTAGGAAATTTCTCAGGGTGTGTGTGAGTGAGGACAGAGCACACTGGAAAGGACATGTGTTGGCCTGTGGGGACAATCATTAGTCAGATGACCCGTTCCGGCATGTGGGTGGACCCTGGGGTGGGCCCATGTCTGCAGGGAAACTGGTGGTACCTAGTAGGCTGGGACCCGACGACCATGTTAAGGCGGGGTGCTTGTGCTGTCACTGGGACCCAGTTGTCACATTAGGTATCAATGGTGGCACCCATCCTTTAGTGCGGTTCACTGCCTATGTTGAGATGTAGGGCCCACAACAAGGATGTTGTGCTCTAAAGGGGGTGTGATTTTAACACCCCAGAATGATAAAGAGTTAAATGGATTGATGATAAGACTCATGTCAACAAGGTGCACCTTCCTTTTCGGGAGCCTATCTGATTGGAACTCCACAGTTAAGCATACATGGATTTGAGTAGTGATTAGGATGGGTGACCTTCTGGGAAATTTCTCAAGGTGTGAGTGAGTGAGGAAAAATCACACTAGAAAGGACATGTGTTGGCCTGTGGGAATAATCATTAGTCAAATGATCCGTTCAGGCAAGTGGTTGGACCCTGGGGTGGGCCCCACGTGTCTGCGGGGCAACATGGGGTGATTTTAGCACCCCAAAATGATAATGGTTTAAATGGATTGATGATAAGACTCATGAAAACAAGCTGCACCTTCCTTTTTGGGAGCCTATCTGATTAGAACTCCACAGTTAAGCATTATTGGCTTTGAGTAGTGATCAGGATGGGTGACCTTCTGGGAAATTTCTCAGGGTGTGTGTGAGTGAGGACAAACCACAATGTAGAGGACATGTGTTGGCCTGTGGAGACAATCATTAGTCTGATGACCCGTTCAGGCATGTGGGTGGACCCTGGGCTGGGCCCCATGTGTCTGCGGGGCAACCAGTGGTACCTAGTAGGCTAGGACCCGACGACCATGTTGAGGCGGGGTGCTTGTGCTATCACCGGGAACCAGTTGTCACAACAATGATATTGAAAGTTATATGATTTTAATTATTTTCTTATCATTTATTCAGTTATTTATTAATTCAATTTTCTATAAACATATAATTTGTATAATATTTTTAAATAGTAATGTATTAAATTTTTTTCCATAGTCACTTTCCCTGGCCATTTTCATTAGTTTTCATTACAATGAATCTGTAAGAAGTAATAGTTTTTTTCCAATTAAATTTAAATTTTATATTTTAATATTTTATAAATACACTATTTTAAAAATTATTTCTTTTTAAAATAATATTATCAATATTTAAATAATATTTCATCATAATTTAGTAGATAAATTTATAATTTTGTTAGAGAGGTTCATTCATCATTGATAATATCCATTAATGTTTCTTACTCTTCTTAGGGGATATAATCTAATGATACCATTTACCATATTCTCTTGTATGGATTATGATTATTTCATATGGAATGTTCATTATTTCTATATTTTTCTAATTAGATCATTATTCTTTGATTTAATTATGGATTCATTAATGTTAATTTAAATGAATATCCCTACATATACATTCTTTAGGAACCCGATCTCAGTCACCTTAATTCCATAAGTGCATTCTCGATATCCAGGGGAAAAAGAAAAAGAACTATAGAATCAAAATAAAATCACTAATAATAGTTTTATCATTAGAATCTAAATAATTAAACGGATAATATATCATAGAAAAACATCATGACCCATTCATAAGTTGGATACCATTGAAATGAAATTTCAAATATCTAAAATGTAATAAAAAATAAATAAAGAATAATATAGTATTAGTAATAAAATAAATCAATAAAATTACATCATTAATCTAAAATAGAAAATTATAAACATTTATAATATTTAAAGAAATAATTATTAAGAATTGGGTGCTAATAAAAAATAACCCCACTATGAACTGGTTTATTAAAACCTCAACACATTATAAACCTCATCATGAACCCTGATCAGCACAACACCAACATCATAGGAAACAATGAATATTAGAATTTATTTTCCTATTATATGGGAAAAATTCCATTACCTAAATAAATTGATAACATGACTAGATATTACCTATGGGTATATTATGTGGGGAATTAATATCTAACTAATGTGAAACCATGAATCAAAATAACATAATTTCCAATGAAATGATTAGTTATTTTTCTGTGATAATGTTTGAAAACAATTTATTTTGAAAATGTTTCAAATCCATTGCTTTTTTTAAAAAATAAATGTTTTATAATAATATAAATTAGGGTAATTATGAGAAATAATTTGGGAAACAAGGAAATTATTTTAACCAAAATCCAAATGATCAATTCATAAATAAATTTTTATACAATTGAAAAAAGTAATAACATGTGAATCATTAGATATATCCAATGGGCCTAAGGTTTTTAGAACCCACATTTTACACAGTCTATAATATTTGAATAATTTTTTTTCTAAAGATACCTTTGCCTCACCAAAATAATAATTCATCCAACCATCTCCCACAATCTAACTGGCTATCATTCCTTATGTACTAAACAAGGTGCACTTTATCATAGAAATATATTTTGTTTCTTACTCACCCAAGGTCTCCTATTTACCAAAAAACAAGAAACACATATCAAACCACAAAACAATTAAATGAAACGAAATTCATTTTAAAACCCAATGGGAATTTGAATAGATAACAATAAAAAATCCATTTTAAAAATGTAATTAAAAACAACTTCTTCTAAATTAGATTTATATAAAAAACTATTTGGATCCTACTACTCAAATCATCCAACACTAAGAAACATGATCAATAATCCTAAAATACCCGTAAATTAAATAAAAAAATAAAATAATGAAAATTTATTCGAATAAAATGATACATGGTTATATCAATAGATAGACACATTGGGTAGAGACACCCAACTAAAAAATCTCATCTCTTTATCATAATATTCATATAATGGGAACAGAATAATTATAACAAACCTAAACCCAATATAATATAATCAAAACCCCACCCCTGACACTAGGTTTTCTCCATAAAATTATATATCTTCAAAATAATAGTTGAATAGTTGAACAAGTGAATTATTTCATAGATGATGAGGTATTCTAAAGAAATACACTCTTACCTCATGTGAAATCAATTTTTTTATGATTAATTATCATAATTGAATTATTCTAGAGGGATTTAATTTTTTATAGGGCTGTAATAATAAAATGGGAAGAGGATAAAAGAAATCATGATTAAAATTTTATATGGGAATAGTGGTAATTTTAAAATTATATGTAAACTATGAAGAGAACATCATTTTCCCATATTTATTGGAAAACTATGTACAAACCATGTGTCATACACTAGAATATATAGTTGAAGGATCATTTCTTAGTTATATACTTTTGAAAATCCATGAACCACTTATGATGGTCACCCCCTTACTAAATTAAATCTTAACTATTTCCTAAGATCCTCACATATTTTGATAAACCACACATTGTCCATAGAAAATAGCATATCATTCCTCCTCTAACATTTTCAAGTATTTCAAAAAGGGTAGTATTTATTGTTCACAAAACATGAAACCAACCAAGTTTTACTGAAAAAAATATTATTGTCTTACGGATCCTAGGAAATCATAATGAAAATTAATTAATAGTAAAATATCACTCTAATATATGTAAATAACCGTATAGAATATTTCATTTCTCTTCGTCATGAAAATATCTTCAACTAGAAATTCAATAATGTTTTATTTATATGAAAGGATGAGGCTATTGATTCACTTCCAATGTCTAACATTTTCATGTATCAACAATATATTAACCACCTAACCCTATAATGTGAACCATTGGACTCAATTTACCCTTTAAAACTTCTTCTTCTTATCTATGACGCAAAATGGATAATCAACAACTGAGTTGTAGTGATCTAGCTCTATATTCTCGAACTAAATCATGTGGTATGGGTTTAAATGTTTCTTTTATTTAAATAAGTGAAATAAATCATGACAAGTTTTCATCTAAGATAACATGACCATCATTAATTCCACAATCAAGTGAATTTTTGTAAACTAAAATTTTCATACAAATCGTGGAGCTAGATTATAGTACCTTCTAAACCGAGTTGGGATATTATGAAACACATGATAAAAAAAATAAAACACTAATTGAAAAATAATAATATTCTCATATGAATGTTGGAAAATTCAGATTGATCTCTAATATCTTTTAGATGAAAAAATGCTTCTGGATTGTTTAAATGATAAGGATTAATCCTTATTGGTATTTCTTAGAAAATTAAACACATAGAGTTATGATAAACATTTTTTATATTATGATGCATCGATGGGACCAATCGTGCTCAAATCATGATATGTGTATTAACAGGATAATTAAACCACTAACCAATTATTCTCCAATGAACCAAATAATCCCATCACACATTCCCAAAACATATCCACAAGAATTTTGATTCCACACTACGTCTAACCAACCATCAGATGATTTAATTTCACACTCAAGTATAACTAAGATTACATACCCTAAAAAATACTTCATTAGAAATAACATGTATTTTATGGGAATCTATCTTATTTGATTTCTAATTGAGGAACATGTATACTAACGATAGATCATACGTAAAAATCAAAAATCTATTCCACTTTCTTCAACTGCCAAATGAGAATGAAGTGGGATAATTTAATTAAATAATTCTGAACCTCCTGAATAACATCATTCTTAACCTAATCCAATAGAAATATTACCATCAAATCTATAGAAACAACAACCCAATTCAATAATATAGTTTTTTAGAGAGTAAATAATTGTGAAGGTTTGATATTATTTACCTTATTTATAAGTCTTCTAAGATAGTAACATATAATGTTGAAAATTGAAGAGACTGTCCTAGACCACGTACACTAACAACTCATTTCATTTAATAATATGGTACCCCTATGGTGATAGACACATATTGAATAATTCTCATAATACATAACCTCTTTCATAAATGGAAAAATAAATATTATCATTCTCTAAAACTGAAGAGAACCATTTAGAGACCAAGAATTATCACCTGAGGCCTCCACACAATTGGAAACACATCCAGTAAATTTGAATTTGAAACCTAAGAGCTGGTTGAGATGAATTTGATCCATAAATAGAGATGTGTCTATCATATAAACCAAACATATATTATACCCCCTTCTATATTGAAAAAACATTCATTATATAACCATGTAATTGACCAATTTTTTTTAAAAAAAATCAATTCTAAGGAGATTTTTTTCATAAACAATGAATCTGAAAAAACATTCCTATTTATTGGGGAATATTTTTTTCCATATCAAAATCCAAGATATATTTTATTATATAACTCTAAAAATACTAATTCTTCTTTTAGTGATGATATAATTTTGATTTGTTATCTTAATAAATAGTAAACCACTCCTTGAAATAATAGTAGTTCCATATCATCCAGGAATTATCAAAAAATAATATCTGAACATCATGAAATGTTTAATTATTCTATTTTACTTATAATTAGAGAGATCCATTAGCCACTACATGCTCACCATCAATCATAAATAACCTAACCCCAAACCTAAAGCATCAAAAAAGATAGTTTTACTCATTCCCATAAATAAAATAACTTTATCAAATTTGAATACATCCTTGTTTTCAGTTCCTAAATAGACCTACAATACATCATAACAAAATTAAACATTCCCTAATGTCATATTAGATTTATCAAAGGTTATTCCAAGTTAGATTTTTTTGGAATGAATTGCATGTATTTTCGAGAAAAAACATGAATCTCACTTCTATGATCTAAAACTAAAATTTCATCATCATAATTAATGGAGTTTTTAAATTATGGTTTCAAAAAAATGTCTCAAATATATTTATTTTCCTTATTAATTTGGGATTATACTGAGAAATAATCTAGAAACTGCCCTATGCAGCAGTTAGTTTAGAGGTGTAAAATACACTTCTATAACACCATGAAAATAATGGTATCATTTGCAAGTCCATATTACATGATCAAATATTCATGGATTCGGTAAATAATTCTTAAATTCATCATATGAATATCCATTTCTCATAGAGTAATTAATGAAATTTCACTATCAAATAAATTTTCAACACCCTCAAGAGTAAATCAATGAGATTATATACATTGAAAACAAAAATTTATTTATAATTGTCACATGGTCACACTTGTGATAGTCGATAAAAATTTTTGAGGCTTCAAAAATATATTTGCAAATGAAAATTGATGAATTTCTTGATAATAAACCTAGTAGAATAAACCACTTTCCCTAAATATATTCTTACCAAACTATCATTTCGATCATATCGAGTTGAAAAATACTGTAATGTTGAAATTAGATGAGGATCATCCACTGAAATAATTTTGTAAAGAACTAAAATTATATTTTGGTTGTAAAAATAAAGATATAATATATAAATCCCTTTAGATAATGGTGTTACACAATGTAATGGTGAACAACTATACCATTGATTACATCGTTGAAGTGTAAATTACAAATATAAAATGTGATAAAGCCATAATATAAAATGATAAGTTTGTCACTTAATAAACATGGATCAAACTCTCTATATAATACTATAATATCTTCACCAACACATAAAAATGGAACTCTATGATTATAGAAATTGACCATAGATTTAAAACTCATCATCTAGTCTATGTTGGAAATGAGATATAAAACATCTATGTAACCTAATATGAAATACACACCACTCTCAAAGTCAACAATAATATGTTAAAAATATTAACACATAAAACCTTGATACTTCACCAATAGTGTGGAATGATAAATCAATAATGGAATAAAATTAACGTGCACACCAAACCATTAGTAATATTCAATAAAATAATTTATTGGAAACACATGTATGAAACAATTCCAAAGACATCTTGAAATTAATAAATACCATAACTCTAATGGTAGCAGAAATAATATTGAAATATTAGGGAATATACTTATCTCTATAAAAGCATTTATAATGAATCAAATTATACATCTTCTTCTCTTGGTGAAAATACCAATTAATATTATAATATATCATTGTTCCAATGGATGCATTATAGTGTAAATCAGAGACTAAAGTAAAGGAATATCCAATTTTACTAACCTACTAATATCTCCTAAAAAAGAGTTGATGATATCCAAGATCATTAAGGTCATAAAACATCTTTTGTGGCTCATGGAATTTGGGCTTAGTTTGGCATTATTTTCCACACTGAAAGTTTGTTTCTAGAATAAACTCATATAAATCCCCTATTATGGAATATAAACATTGGTGATAAAATTTTCCTTGATTGTGAGGTTTTCCTCTCCCTTACTCTTATAACTATAAGAACATCTTTGACGAACTGTAAAAATGAAGGGAAACTACTATGACATTTTCGAATAAATATATTATTATCGATCAACACATATTTTTTACCACATTAGCATAAAAATATTTTTCTCAACATCATATTACCTATATCATTTTTGATATCCTTAAGCTAATTTTCTTGCACCATAGAATCCCATGAATTTATATTAGTAACATAAAACATAATTTTTGAAAATCAATCAATATATTTCTATAGGGGATTGAGGAAATAGAATATACGCTCAATAATCTCTATACACTCCCAAATAACATGAGTCTATTTATCATGATGAATCCTATGTAAATATTTTTGTAATAAACATTTACGAATATCCCACCAATAATAATTGATGTATTCAACGCCCCGAGACCAAATATATGATGGTCTAGATGACTGATTCAATAATATCTATCCCTAAAATTAGGGTTTCATGTGATATATATTATAATTCTCCCTCTCCATAGTCCTCACGGGATTTTTTGTGACCCATTTTCTATGAAACAAAAGACATAATACTCATAAATATATGATTTCATTTCAAAAATAAAAAATTCAAGAACTAAAACACTTTTAATTACTCATAAATTATTTTATTAAAAAATCAAAACAATTAAAAATATTGTTGTGAAAATATTGAATATTTAATCATTACAAAATTGTATATAGTTTGGTTTCACATGTATTATTGGCCATGTAAAATTAATGTAGGTGTAGAATTATGGCCTCTAGGTCTGGATGCATATATTCTTCATTGTTTCTTTAATCCATTAACCTAACCATGTATCATATGTTTCTTCTTTATTTCACCCTAAAAAATATCATTATCAATAATCATTTTCTTCCCAAAATCAATAAATAGTGATAAGAAACAAAATATTATTTGTATTACATTCATAATTAAATCAAATCGATAGAACAATAACTCGACCAACCATAGAGAATTGAGGTTTTAAATTATTACGATCTTTCCTAGAACTCCCCCACACCTACGTATCGATCTATAACTATCGTTTATACCGTCTTCCATTGAACCAAAATTAAATAAAGTTAACTAATATAATTGTTTAATGATCCATACTAGGTTTTCCTAACACATTACTCAAACATAATCTCGATAGGTCCGAAATAGTGTTTATGATTTTTTTACCTATATAAAAGCACTACGTTATTAAAATAAAACCATTGGGAATGTTCTAAACCTCTGAATAAAAATTCAAACATCATATTTTCCAAACATAAAATAATCCATAACCCATCCAGAAGTTAGAAAACCATGTAATGAGGAAACCATTTTCTAAAATATAAAGACAAAAATAATAGAAAACACTATTTTAATTCTCTAATAGACCAACACATCACACCATTAATATTAAATTGATAACGATTAAGATATATAAAATATAAATTGATCATGTAAAATGTTAGAGTTGCAGATACAAAAAAAAACAAAATAGATTATGATAAAAAATCACTTCATGTGCCTAATATCCCCATAACCCATGGTCACCACCATCACTACATAACAAATGGATGATGAGAATCTTGAAAAAACTTTTGATCTCTAATATTGAAATTCATTTAGATATATAATTCAAAACAAATTAATTGTTTATATAACCCAAATATATTGAACTGGTTTATTGGAAATTCAAGTCTTATTCTACCATAAAAATATATATATATATATAATGTTTTTTTCATTCCAACTACAATTCCATGTTTGAAAAACAAGTTTGAAAGTATTTCTTTTCAAAAACAATTATATGTAACTTGAATAAATATTAAAAAAATACATTTTGTAGAATAAATTAGAACAATTTAATATAAATAAATTATTATAAAAAATATAATAAGTATTAATAGTAATCTGAAGGTGGTAATGGGAAATGTGAGGTAATTAATTTCACAAACCTCATTACATATTTATTGTGGGATTTAAGTGTGGGTCTTAAGTAACATTTACTCATTTAAAAAACCATTTTGAATACATATGTGATATAAATTCTAAGAGCCCACATGGACTAAATAGGGTAAAAATTATTCCCATTATCTCACTTGGTGAATTTTGAAACATTCCCTAACCACCCTTCATGTAAAATCAAGCAAAAATGTTTAAAACAAATTATATGTGAATATATTTCTTGAAATGTTATAAAAAAGAAATGATTCCATTGAAACATTTCATCCATAATTTTCATCCCAAAAACATATCTACATGAAAAAGAATTTAAAATAATATATTTATTTCCACAACTGAAAATAATCACAAGAAATAAACAATAAAATATCTCTCAATATATTATGAGAAGAATATTTCATAATTAATTTAAAATAAAATCCTATGATCCAATTGTATTTCAAATGATGTTTCCACTAGGTAGTGACATATACACAAAAGAAAGTGAATATGTGACTCAAGGGAATAACATGTTTACATTGAATGGTGAGAATCATATTCATGAACAAAAAATCATGACATATGGTGAAGACAATAGTGCATCGTAATAATGTGGAATCATATTAAACCATGGTATTATAAGAATTGGTCAAGGATAGATACTAAAAATTATAGAAAATTTTTTAGATGATAATTACCCATAAAAATACATTTTATATAATTATATCTATATGTAATCATATTCTATAGATTACTATATAATTCTTGGGGGCATTTTTCATGTTCATATAATATACATGAAACTGTGTGGCACATTGTTCATACAACATATTAACGTATATAATCACATTCATTCCATTTATAATTTAGTTTGGGTTTCTTACATGGATGTACAAGATCGATGATGAATTTTTAAAACTAGGTTGATACCCCTCAGTGAAAATGAAGACACGTATTCATAATATAAATTTTCGGCATAAAAATCATTGAATAATTTCATGAGAATAATTTGTTTAAGGAATAGTTCATGGAAGTGACAGATGAATGATAATGGAGTTCTATCATTAAATAAAAATTATAAAGATAGTAATTAGATTTGTTAAAAAAAATTAAAACCTAAAATGTTACAAATCAAAATTCTAATTATAAAGAAATTTTATAAATAGAAAAGACAAGAGGGTGATATCCCTTACTTCGGAATATGAAAATCACATGAAACTTTTATAATGAGAAGTGATATATATTTTCTCATTATTATCACATAATTTAGATTGTATAAAAATATTTATAAATACATGAAAACATTATCTATCAATAATACAAAGGAATACTACAAATTATGTACATGAATAAAGATGAAATTGGAGTGAATCTCTTTGTTGAGAGAATGATCTGGGGAAAATGTGAATATATTTTAAATTTCAATATAATAATATAATAGGTATTTATATAGGGATATAGATATATAATCACAAATATCAATAGGTTTTGAATGAAAATAAATATATTTTTAGGTTTATATTTATAACAAATGATAGGTGATTTTTTTTTAATTTCTAATCAGAGAATTCATATTCTAAGTAATAAAATAATCAATCTAAAAACCATCACATGATTTTCCACAAGTATTATACCTATTAATAGTAGATTATAATGCATAATTTTGTTCTAAACTGAACTAATTAATAAAATATAATTCAGGTTGGGGAAGTGAGTCATTTTAATTATGAAATGTTTTCGAAATCATACATTTTATATATTTTCATGATTAATTATATGTTTGTAATAATAATCAAATAGAATCAAAACCCCCTTATTTTAAATATAAACATCATATTTTTTCATGTATTAATTTAATATTATAATTCAAATTAAATTTGGGATATTTGGATGACATAATATCCATCATATATTTAGTGACTATTTAGCTTTTTACTAGATTATTTTGTCGTCTCGCAAAACATTAAAAAGAACCAAAATTGGATAATTTAAACATGATTATTTAAAAAATGATAATTTTTTAAACAAATTTTTTTATACATTTAAATTTCACCAATAAAGTAAAAAATATTATTTGTTGAAACATATTAGTTTTTACAACCTAAAAAATATTAATCTTATTAAAAATTAAATTGGAATTTATTAAATTATAGTAACATTTAATATTAATTAAATATTTTTTAGAATATTTCTTTATGAAAAAACAATTTATATCCAATGTATTTTATTTATCAAAAATATACTTTTATTTATAAATTTTTCAATAATAAAATAATCGTTTAATAATATAAAAACAAAATTTTATCAAACTCATTATATAATCATATATATATATCTATACTAATGAAAATTTATCAATATTATCACAATATTATTCAAACTGAAATATATAATTAAATACAACTAGGGTATTGATACATAACCCCATACTACACTAATGTGCGCACTTTGTAAAAGGTGCTTTTTGGTAGTACATTCTTTGTGTGGTTCAATAAACATGGTTTGGGTGGTGACTTCAATAATAATGAACAACTCCCATAATTGTTTTTCTTGAGATTAATTTATTGATTCAGTCCCTAGTCATGCTATGGGAAATTCATAGTGATTTCCATTCTATTATATGATAAGATAAATGAGAATCATTTCCAATAATATTATTGGTTAATTAAATATATTTTTTCATTATTTATTAATTATATTTTATAATAACTATTAATATATACTAATCATAACAGTAAATATTGATTATCTATTTTATGAATGATTTTGATGGTTATTTTTTTTAAATCACGACAGAAAAATTATTGATATACTTTATAACAATCCTAAAAAACTAATGAAATATAGTGAATGTAGTTTTTATAACTACATTAAATAAAAAATAATTTCTTCAACCTAAAGGAAATTTCATTAATAAAAGACTAGGTTGTAACATACTTCAAATGTTTAAACAATTTTCATATAAAATTTCATTTCACCTAAGTAAATTAGATTTGTACGCTTATTTTTTTCAATTATTTTAGTTTCAGTATTTCTTACTCAATTTTATAGTTTATTCATAAGACTCTGACCGGGTGAGTTTTCTTGAATCAAAGAACATTGTATCTATGGTCTACGAAAGTCACCAACCACCCCCATTTAAGAGACTAGTATCTGAAGTGACAACCACTAAATTGAGTACATGAAAGTCATCCGAAATATATTTCATTAAGTGGGATACAAGTTATACGTCATGTAGTAGAGATATCTAAGGTGGAATTTATTTTTGGTAAGCTACAACTAATTTGTGGTCAGAAATATCAAATATGTAAATGTATATCAGTATAATATTTTAATTCTTTCCATACCACATGACATTATTCCAAGATTATATTTATTAGACTATACATGTTTTGATACCAATCATATAGAAAAAATATTTATATTCTCCCTCTACTTATTATCACATAATATATATTTTTATTTTCTATACATGTTATTTCTTCATGTATGATTAGATAAGGATGACGTAGCAACCGTATCTAGATGATCCCTCTTCAGTTCTTGTTTATATAGAATAAATATCTTTCTTCTAATCCTTATATCTTAATCATTATCAAATTTCAACTCAGGAATACTTGAATCCTTTCTTTGTATATCCTTATTATTTTATTTGTCCTCCTTAATCATCTCATGAGTGAATGATTAAGATGTTATTTGAGAAATGTATGACCACATTCCTTTAACAATTCCAATTTACATCTTTGGAATATCCAATTATACTTGGACTATTTCAATAATCATCATTGATAGAGATGTCAGATCTTTTTTTCTCATAAAATTTAAAAATTCATTCTCCTTCTTAGGATATTAATGGACTGAAAATTTATAAATATTGAGCATCTCTAGACACATTCCTCAGTTTATATTGATATCCTTTATTATTATTATCTTGAGACTCTTACGATTTGTTTATGTTTCAAACTTATAACTATGTAGATAATATAAAATATATAAATTCTAAAGATTACTATATCCAATATTAGATCATGAATTTCATAATTAAACTCAAGGATATTTAATTATAGTGATTCATATACTATCATTTAGTCATTTTAAATGAATGAACAACAAGATATTTTTTTTGATGACACAATTTTTTTATTATAAATTCTACCCCACTAGTGGGTAATAAGTTAATATATGTAGTGATTAAAAAAATCTATAAATATTTAAATATGTCTTCAAATATATTATTTTAGAAAAACCTCTCTCCATTTAGAGTCAAATTGGGTTCTTGATATAATAATGATAATATGATTCTATGAAATTGATGATATTACTTTGATAATTCATGGGAACTACAGATATGAATTATAGATATTGGACTAGGTAATCCATAAATTTTCACATTATAAGATGGATTTGTAGATATCCCATTAGTAGGGATAACAATACCAATGAATGATACTTGATCAATCTAAAACTCAAATTTATAAAACCATTCAAATAAATTTTCAGTGAAATTAACTTCAACACAATATTCAAAATCACCAAATATTCCTATTACATTTTGGAGAATATTGGATTAGAATTTATAAACAAAACCACAATTTTTTAGGAAATCCATAACAACTATATTCAATAAGACCATGAATGTCGTTGGAGAAAGATTGAGTCTAAATCGCATCACTTTGAAATCGTGCTACTCAGTAGCTCTTGAAAAATTTCTCTTTGGGGGATCATATTTCATCATCATTAATTGAGAATGTCCCTACATGATATCTACTGTAGATATGTATCTACTTCCCCATAGAAAATTAAATTAATCATAAATATATAATATATTATACATGTTCTTTAACCATATCCTATTATGATCATGATAATAATTGTAGATGAGTATGGACACATCTTTATTATAGTATAATAGGATGTGGCACATCATAGAGAAGAACATGGACACACAACTCCATTATTGTTTTGTAGTTTTTTATGTCTTCTTGTTGAATAGTGTAAATTCTATGTGTATTCCTTGAAATTAAAAACAATAAAAGTGTATGGTTTATTGAGAACTAAAACATTCAATTAGTAGGAATGTAATTCAACTATTCAGGGAACCCAATTGTATTTTCTTAAATAATTTTAATGAATTGAAGGGTGACCTTTCCCTTATTATCAAACATTTATGAAATAATATCAACATTTTATATGATAATTCGAAATGAGGTTGATATGTCTCCTTAATTATATATAAAATATAGGTTGATTCATGATAAAGAGGATTTTTTACTTCCCCATACAATTTGTATTGTATCTATAGAAGTACAACCAATAAATACCCTTAATAACATCAAATTACTCTAAATTGAGAATCATGAATTTTTTAAGGAAGTTATGCTAATAAATATTCATATATGGGTGTAATATGAGTGGAATACAATAATACACACATTTTCCTTTTTCAATGATAACACGACATACATATTTTATGTTTTTGTATATATAGTTTTACTATTCTTGAGTGATATGAAATAATTCCTAGAACCTATATAAAATAGAATATTTTATATTCATGAATTATTAATTACCATATGTATCACTATGTAATTATCATTATACACCATAGTTGTCAAGATATAATATTATAATCATTTTGGTCAGGTATTGGGAGGTATTTTACCTAGTTTTCATTGACAACCAATACCTTATTTCATAAGTCTCTATAGTATCATTGTTCTATGATGTTAAAACATTGTACTATTGGCTAATGGTTGATTAAAAAAATTCCTTTATCCATTATAATTGGTGGTTTCATCCATAATTAATTTGTATCTTATTACCCTACTTCATATACCTAATGGTTTTTTATATTCCATTCCGGTAATTTTTGTGAAACTTCTTCCCACAGTATTCAAAATAGAGATTTTGGATATTCATACTATGACAAAATTTCCATATTTCTTCCCTATAATTCATTACAATTATAAAATTCATTTTCATATCTCATGTTTTCTTTGATATTAAAGAACCTCTATTTCAACATTGAGGTAACATTAGAAAATTTCATTATAGATATCAATATCATGAAAACCCAATTCTCTTCATAGATTCTATTTTACCATTGTAAAAATGTATTAATCCTTACATTTGGGTTTAATGAAAAATATTGAGGATTTAACATTCATGTTATTTAATGTTATCCTCATACAACTTGATGTATTCTTCTTTCACTTTCAAGAGGCCAAGTATCTCCCTATATATTTAATGTGAGAGATTTTAAATAAAATAATTATAGAAAAACATTCCCATGAAATAATTCCACTTCATCACCTTTATTTTTTAATGGGATTCGTATTCATGATCAATATAAACCACTAAAAATCTTCTCTAACCAAGAGATAAACATCTAGCATGACATTATCTTTCTTAAATAATTGATGTACAAAGGAAAACTTTTCAATAGAGAATATATAATGTTCTATAATTAAGGGATCATTAGTTCTTATAAGTACATTTTTACTTTTTCTATCAAGGCATTAATCATAACATGCACGTTATTATTTAGATTAGTGTGTTCTACCCAATTCACAATTCTATTCAAAACATGAGTTAACTGAGAATTTATTTTCAAGATTCTGTTGAATCTTTCTCCCATCAGGAATGTTATTCCATTTGAGAATTCACCACATTTCCCAACACAATAGTAGTTAAAATGATTAATCATATTTCACAAAAATAAATAAAATAAAATAAATTTTGGGAAGATTATTATCACACAATTAAACATATAAAATTTAAATGATAAACATTATATATATATATCCCATAAGTGATATATATTGTTTATGTTTCTTGGTTCCAATCTATGTTATCTATGACTGTTCTCCTAACATTATTTTTCATAGACATTTTTCCAATTTCAATGGTTGGTAAAAAAATTATTATGCAAAATGTGCACCCATTGTGTGTTTGATAAGGTCTTATGTCATGGTACTCGTTATCAAAACCCGATAAATGTTGAATTAATACATAACAGTGCCATTCAGAGTGATTACCATTATTATTGTTTCTTACATAGTCCCACATACTCTACAATATATAGAAAAGTATATATTTTCCTTACAAATAGAGAATAATATTTTGTTTCTTGATTTATGTATTTTTCCTATATTTAATCAAATCCCCGACAGTTTTCTAATTTATTTTCTAAACCTAATCCCCGCTAATAAAAATATTTTACTCTAATATCATCTATGATAACCGATGTAATGACCTGACACTAGTTACCTAGATTCGGTGCATTATTTTAATAAATTGGAATGATTACAAGGAATCAAGTCCGGAAGGACTGATCAGTTTATCATTCTTGGAAAATAGATTACATATATGAACGTTACATTACAATTTCAAAAAAAACACCCCAAAAATAAGCCTTTGATATTTCCATTAATCCCCTAGATTAGCCCTGCATATCAATCATAATACACATCTTCTCATCCTGGGAAAAGTAAAACATTAGAAAGGGGTGATCTCAAATGCTCATTAAAGATAAAAATATAGAGTAAACTATAATAAATAAGCATAAAATTTTAAGGCAATGTATAAGAGTTAAACACTAGACGTATAAACTTATAATAAAACATAATATGTCAAAGATAATTCAGATGGTGCTATTTTCTAATTCACACACATATTCTACTTGTCGAATAATCACATGCAATATCAATATCCAATTTCCTAATTATGGAATGCATAATGTTAGACATCATAACCACATAGTCAATCCCTCATTCCAAGACTAAAAATAAGATTTTGACAATCCCTTGTGCTAAGACACTAGTTTGTCTCCTGATAACTACCGATGTATCAAAGAGATATTGAGGGCATCACTTGTCACTTACTATATCCAGTGCATTCCCTTTATGAAAAGGTTGAAACATAAAAAACATTTGTATTAAAACTACTATACGAAATGTTAATAATTTAACCATAAACCATAAATGATATAAAAATAACACATGCACTCGCACAAATATCCCAAAACCTTCAATACAATACGTAAGCTTTTACCACAACAAATAAACTTCAAACTAGTGTAAAATCCATCAAAGGATGTTGACATAGATTAAATCAAAACTATTTGAGAGAAATTTTGAAATCATTTCAAAGTCACATAATTCAAAAATAAAACATTTAAAAAATATATTCTTATAAACTTTTAAGGGAATATTCAAAGGTATTATAATGGAGAAGAATAGCTTCACTCATCCTATAAGTTAAAAAAACATTCTTACCTTAATATTTTGAAACGTTCATAAAGTACCTTGTTTAGAAAAACGACGAAACGATTACTTTCAAAAATATTTATAGAAAGTCAAACAAGGGTATAAATTACTTTAACGAATATTAAAGGAAATAGTAAAAAAATGAAATACATTTTTAAGAAACACGTATATGGATGATAATGAAGTCCCAATAGATACTTACGTATAAACAGCCTCAGATAAGTAATGAAATTGAAAAATTAACAATAACCTTGTACTTTCCTTTAGTTAAGGGTATGTTTTTCCTCTTATATAATAACAACAGTATTTTATTAAATTACACCAAGATCATATTAATATTTATGATATCATACATGATTCATTTATATGTTTATACTACCCATTTAATAATAACTTCCATGTTAATGTAATATTTGGGGTAATAATCACTTTCCTTATCGTACGTGTTTCAATTTTTTATTCTTGATTGTATCACTTAGATCATGATTTAAATAATTCTAGATTATAAAACATGATTTATATATCATATATATTCTAAATATAATTATGTATAATAGATAGATATATGAAATGGAAACACTGTTCATGGAGACGGTAGTCCGTGCATACGCATGAACATTGCTTCCGTTTTATTATCTTATAGTTTGAAAGAATGTGAACGACAAATATTTATCTATATAAATATATATTATTTCAGAAGTTATATTATTTAATATAACGCATAATTAATCAATGTATTAATTGTTATTAAAATTCTTGATGGGTGATCATTGAAGATGAATCCCATCATGTCGTGGAGACGGTATACGTACACACGCAAAAGCACAAATATCACTCAATTTATGGTGAAATGGTGTTTAATTGGATGGTATATTACATATACAGAATCATTACCATGTTATATTCACTATTTAAATTAACTATACTCATTATTATAATCATCCAACTAATGAAGTGGTGAATAACAAACTACTCTTCAATGTGGAGACGGTCAGTCGTACGTACGCATGTATGGTGACTTTGTCATTCATTGGATGGATAGAATAATGAATATGGTTTTAGCGTATTTATAATAAAATCACAGTATGTATAGGGTACTGAGATATTATTTTGTTATGGAAACAACAATGAAATATGAAATGGAAAAGAAAAGAACCTTTAAAGATGTGATGACATAATTACATTTTCTTCAAGTGATTCATTTTGATTTGAACAAAAGGGATTTTTAGGATGACTTTATGATAAAAATAAAGGCTTCTAGGATTATGTGATGATATTTTTTAGAATAGTTTAGTAGGTTTTGGCTGAGCTAAAAGGATTTCAAGGTGTGAAATTAAGAAAATGGGATGCACCCTTTTATAAGGGAGGTGAGGGTCACTATAAGAAAAGCTTGAAATATTATTTTATTATAAAACTATTTTCGGTTTTTAATGGCTCAGAATGAATTTATTTCGAGGATAAGATGGAGATGGATTGAAATCCTATAATGAAATAGTTTTTACACAAGTTTATGTCACCGTATTTACCTTACATTTTAGATTTAACCATGAGTTAAATTATTTTACTTCTACCATGTATTCATGTATTATTATTATACATATAAACATACTATAAAATACCAAGAGAAAATAATGTGGTTAATTAATAACATATATATCATTATATATGTTTTTCAGAATAACCTTATATTTTTAATAATATAATATCATTTAATAATATAGTATTTGTTTCAAAAACTATTTTGTGTCAATTTTGAAACTATTTAGAAATTTAGTTTTGTAAAAGTCAAAAAAAAACATGATGAATTAGAAAAAATGCATTTACTCATCCATAAAATGTAATATTCACCTATAAAATTAGTGTATAACTTCAAATGTTTCAAATTACATTTATTTTCATATTTAAAATATTAATTATTTTAATATTTCATTAAGAATTAAATTACTACATAATCATTGTGTCATAAATAAATATAATTATTTGATGTGTAAATATTATAAATAAATTACCATGATGTAGGAAATATTTTAATCATTCTATTGAATATTTATCGTCTAATATATATTATGTGAATCCTTATATTAAAAAAAATTTAGTTATTAAAGATTAAATTTAACACTTTGAACGCCTCTTCAAATAAAATATAATAAATGTCCTAATCTATCCCAAATGGGTCAAAATGAATTAGGTTTTTCCCTAAGGTTTAATTTTACATAAATACATTTATCCAATAAAATTATGACATGTGTAGGGGTAATTTAAATAATATTTTTACCTTTAATAACCTTATTTACTTTTAACTGTGGTAAATAAGATTCAAACGTTACTATTCACCAAAAAATATGTTCATCCTATTGAACCAAATTTTACTTATTAATTCCACTGTATCTCTCAAAGTTTATAAAATCAATTCACTTAAGCAATAAAATTACGTTTTATTTAGTTTTTCAAATGTGCCTAGAAGGCGGGTAAAAGACTTTAAAAAAATCGATAAAATTTTATATGTCCAATCTTATTGTAAAATGACTCAAATGAATTACATTAAGATAATTTATGTATAATGTAACTTTTTTTACTTTAGGATAAAATTTTAATTAAAAAAATTATTTAAATGAAAATGTCAATTTTTATCTATAACGTAGTGTTTTCACTATTCATCAAAATTTGAAAGTTTTTAGAAAATACCAAAAATTCACCCTAAGATAATTTAGATATTACAAATTAAAAAATTATGTCTAATTTAAAATATTAAAAAAAAATAGTTGAATTATCTAATTTATAACTATTTCCCATTGTCAATACCGGAATGCTGGTTTTTAAGAAGTGAAAACAATCAAAAGATCGACATGTGTTTTTGTCCAATTTAAATGTGAAATTACTTACAATGAAAAAAATATATTATATTAAAAAATATAATCTAATTAAACTTTTAAACCACAAAAATTAAAAATTTAACACTTTAAATTATTTCGATTAAAAAAGTTGTTTTTAATAAAAATTTAGAATTTTTTAATATTCATCAAAATATGAAAGTTATAAAAATACAACCAACTCTTTATCCAAACTAAATTTGTATGTACCTATTCTAAAGAATAATTTAATTTCATTAAATGGAATATATAAAAGTGTCAAATACCGGATTTAAAAATAGTTTTCCATTAAATGGTGGTAAAATTCTATTTTTAAAAAAAATACTTCTTTTATCAAAAAAATTGAATTTGTTCATATATTTTGTCTAAGAAACACATAATATGAATGTTAAAATTATATGGAGTATATAAAATTCAAAATTAAGTTAATAATATTCACAACCTCTTTTTGAATGGCTTGTTTGGTATGTCGTAGTGCACTCGAACTCGGTGTTGTGTGTAGCGCAAGCTATTGAATTACCTTAATGAGATAACATACAATTAAATCCAAGGGTGTTAAATTCTTTTTTTCTTTAATAAATCCTGTCCTCAGAATTTGAAATTGTTCAATGAAAATAAAAGTTTAAAAATAGAAATTACCTTTGTGGAAACCCATATCAGGAATTGGGTTAATAAAATTTAATCGTTATAAGAGGGAAGGTAAATAAAAAAGATACCACAAAATTAGGATTTCAAATAGGAGAACATTAGTGGAAATTATAATCGGAAGGAAAACGCAAATACTTATAGGGAGTGATTTAGGTAATCAATCACAAACAAAAGGATGGAAAATTGAGGGACTCAAAGTAAAAAAATCTATGATGATTTATAATATCATCAGTTCAACAAAACAATAGGTATAAGGATAATACATTTTTGGTTTTAAGAGCCTCTCCCTAATGTTTAAGAATTAATTTCTTCATATAATAAGGAAAATAATAATAATTGACAAATAGAGTCCCATTATATAACTAATTTCTCCCACAAACGCATCTTTGAACTCCAAATATTATATCTATCCTAATCGTATATGGTTAAAAAATTTAATTTATAATTATTCTATAAAATCATTTAAAAAACTAAATTATACAAACTTGGTCATCGCATAGTCCCGTTATAAGCGATGCACCGTTTTTGGCCTTCTGTTGCGGGTTCAAGTCTGGCGGCCTTGTCAGATGTGATAGGTTGTCGCCCAACCTCCGTGTTTCCCTTTTTATAACAATTCAAAAATAATATTAGGAAATGTTTTAACATTAAACAATAGTATCCAAAGTCGAAATTAATTCATTCCAGCCTTTAGAATTATCCAAAATACATGTGTCCAAACTCATAGTCCAAAAATTTATAAGGAAGGTAGACATAATGAAGATCTATTTTTTCCACATAATAAAAAGTGAATACCTTCATCACTTATTCACCTAAAACATGGTAAAACCCTCAATTACTAAAAAAACATATTGAATACATTCATGCTCCCTTTTTTACTTATATAATATTAGATATACTCCTTAAATCCAGAAATTTTGAATACTCTATTAATGGTGAATAAACAAACCACTAATTAGTAAACGATTAATCAGTTCCAACGATGTCAATAACACCCAATATACTTTATCCAACTCAATTATCTCTTATTCCAAAAACACTACCTCAGTATCAGGACCATATTAAGTTTTATCCTTCTCTCAACCATACATTTTCCAAAAAGTTTATCATAAGACTCTGTCAATTTACATGGACCGAAAAATCTCAAATCATTGATGAAAATGTACTAAAGTAAAATCCTTATATACTTTATGATTCTTATAAATATTACATTATTAATACAATTCACAAATGACACCATTATTTAATAACAACTTAAGAACACTGATATTTCCTCTTTATCTGTGGTATTATCATATCTTGATTATTATCCAATAGCATCATTTAGGGTATACTCTGATGATTGGTGCATGGATTTGTGTAGTTTCTCAACTCATTACAGATGAATCATTTTATATTTGAAACCTTTTTCTTACCCTTTCAATCAATAAATCTATGTCCTTTATCACCATACATATAACATACTCCCATTCCTTTCAACAACTTCCCTATGTGACTCTTTCCATAGTTATCACATATGGGAAAATCATTCTTTCCCTTATTAACTTTATGTATCTTTCCCTCAACAATCATATTATTCTCTGTATTCCCTTCAAATACATAAGACTCAAAGAATTATATAGTTAGATTATTAACACATGATACAAATCTTCAAATAATGAGAATGCGTGGTATAATAGTTTCATTCGAAATGTTGTCTTAATACCGTGAAAAATATGAGCCTTCTTACTCTTGGGATCATGTGTATTTCTGGAGTTCTCATTCCTTCAGCTAGACACCATTTCTAAATGACAAGATACACTAGGTTAGATCATATCATAATGTATAATATGTTAACTAGAAACATCCTCAATATCAATTGAATATTTTCACACATCGAGTCTCATGATTATTAAAAAGGTTTCCTTGCATACATATTTAATCATAAATCCTTCCTAATGGTTTGTAATGGAAATGTGAAATATCCTAAGCATATCCCCAGGAGTGTCGTAACCAAGATTAAAACACGCAAAATTTTAGTGCACCAGTTCCCATTCTAGTCTAGCTCAATGCTGTTTTTTCTAGTTTTACCCCTAGATACATCTGTTTCTGAGCTGCCTCTACCTGCTTTTATCCAGATAGAGATATATTGTTTAGAAAACCCAAGTAATATCTAAATTACCAAAACTTTTAGATGTTCTTTCATACTAATCCTAAAAGTCTATCTTTGGTTAGTGTTCTCTTATCAGAGTTTATCTAAATATATTTCCAAGGTTGTTTCTAAACTTCCTCTGATACCAACTATAATGCCCCAAACCTAGTTACCTAGAGTTAGTGTATTCTTTTAATACATTGGCATGATTACAATTAATCATATCCTGAATGACCAATCTGTTTACCAATCTTTGAAAAGAGATTACATATATGAACGTTATATTAAAATTTTAAAAATAAAACACCATAGAAATAATCTTTTCCGAATGCCATTATTCCACTAGCTTAACCCTACATATCAATTATAATACACTTCTTCTCAAACTGGGAAAAATAAAACATAATAAATGGCTAAGCTCATATTCTTAGTAAGGATAAAAATATAGTAGAAACGATCATAAATAAAAATAATCATTTAAGGCAATGTATAAGAATAAAACACAATCCTTTTAAACGTGAAATTCTTCATAATTTGGAAAAAATAAATCAAATAGTTCCATTTACATATTCACATGGATATTCTACTAGTATAATAATCACATGAAATATCAATAGGTAATTTTATAATGATGTAATTTGTAATGTCAGACAACATAACCACATAGTCAAGGCCTCATACCAAGAGTACAAATAATATTTTTTTAAGGCCTTGTTCTAAGACACTAGTATGTCTTATGAGACCTACCAATGTCTCGAGAAGATATAATGCACTCTTCCAAACACTTACTACGCCCAATTCATTCTTCATATGAAAAGGATGAAATGTAACATAATCATTCATATTAAAACTAGAATACAAAGTGTAAAATATTTGCCCATAGACTATGAATGGTATAAAAAATAACACATCCACAGTTAAACATATAAAAAAACCACCAATACAATATGGATGATTGTATCATAATAAATCAACTTCAAACCAGTGTAAAATATAGCAAAGGATGTTGACATAGATTAAATAAAAACTATTTGAGATAAATTTTGAAATCATTTAAAAGTCACATAATTATAAAAGAAAAAATATATTTGAAAAATATTCTTATAAGATTTTTAGGGAAGCATCGAAGGTGTTATAATGTTGGATAATAGATTCACCAGCCTTATAAGATATAAAAACATTAGTACCTTAATTTGTTGAAAATGTCATAAAGTACCATGTTTGGAAAATGATGGAAATATTCTTTTCAAAATATGTAATAAAAAGTTAAACAAGGGTATAAATCAATTTAACCCATATTCTAGGGAATAGTAAAAAATGTTTTGAAATAAATTTTTAAGAAACACATATGTGGATGATAAATAATTCCTTGTAGATACTTATGTATAAACATTCTTAGATATGTAAAGTGATTGTTAAATTAACCGTTACCTTAAACTTTTATTTAGTGGATGGTTTTTTTATACTCCTATATAATGATAATAGTATGTTATTAAATTAAACCAGAACTATAATAATATTTATGATATCATACATGATTCATTTATTACTATATACTACCCATTTAATAATAATTTCCATGTTAGTGTTACATTTCAGGTAATAATCAATTTTTTTATCGTACATGTTTTAACTTTTTATTATTGATCGTATCACATAGATCATGATTGACATACATAATGAATATAAATTAAGATTTATTTGTCATATATATTTAGAATATAAATATTTATAGATAGATATATGAAATGGAAGCATCGTTCATGGAGACGGTAGTCCATATGTAAGCATGAACGCTGTTTCTTTTTTCTAATTGTATAGATTGGAAATAAGTAAAAAACATTTTTATCCAAATAAATATATATTATTCTAGTGGAAATATAATTTCATATACATAATATTTAATCAATGTATTTATTTTTAAAAAAATCTTGATTGTTGATCATTGAAGATGAATCTATTCGCGTCGTGGATACGGTAGGTCGTACGCACACACGAGCAATAATTACATTCTATTGACGTGAAATGGGGTTTAATTGGATGGTATATAAAATATAAAGAATCATTACCATGTTTTATTCACTACTTAAATTATTTTTACTCATTATTATACCCATCAAAATAATGTAGGGTTGAATAAAAAACTACACTGAGACGCAGAGACGGTAAGCCGTACGTACGCACGTACGATGACTTTGTCATTAATTTAATGGATAGAATAATGAATATGGTTATAACATATTTATAATAAAATAAAATTATATATAGGGTACTTGAGTTATTATTTTGGTATGGAAACAACAAAGAAAGGGGAAGTAGATGAAAAAAAGAACTTTGAAAGAGGTGAGGAAATAATTACCTCTTCTTCATGTGTTTCTTTTTTATTTGAACAAAAGGGATCATTATGTTGGCTTTATGATCAATGTAAGTCCACTAGGTTGATGTGAGGATAGTTGGGATAATATTGTAGTACGGTTTTCCCGATTCAAATGGCTTTGATGGTGTAAAATTTGGAGAAGATGAAGTACCATTTTATAAGAGAGATGAAAGTCACTTTTGGAAAAGCTTCAAATATTATTTTATTATAAAATCATTTTTGGTTTAAAATGGTTCCGAATGAATTTAATTCTATGATAATGTGGGTATGGGTCGAAATCATCTTCACTAATATATTTTAGACCAGTTTAGGTCACCACATTAACCTTATCTATTAGAATTAACCATTAGTTAAATAGTTTAACTTTTACCAAGTTTTCTTGTATTATTATAATAAATGGTTATTAAACATACAATAAAATGAAAATATAATTGAAGTAGGTTCATTAATAACATATCAATCATTATATAAGTCCTTTATCTGAACCTTATATTTTTTGGAATATTATATTGTTTAATAATATAGTATTTGTTTTAAAAACTCATTTATGTCAATTTTACGCTATTTAGTAATTTTTTTAATGTCATAACAACATGATGAATTCAAAAACAATACATTGAATAATCCCAAACTTATAATTTTCACCCATAAAATAATTTTATTGATTCAAAAGTTACAATTTAAATTTATTTTAATATTTAAATATCAATTATTTTAATACTTCTTTAAGATGGTAATTACAACATCATCATTGTGTCATAAATAAATTTAATTATTTGATGTATAAAAATAATAAATATTATACCAAGATATAAGAAAATTTTTTATTTATAATTAATATTTATAGTCTAATTTATCTTATGTGTAACCATATATTAAAAATCATTTAGTTATTAATCGTTTTATTTAACACATTCAACTCTATTTTAAATAAAATATAATAAATGTCCTAATCTGACACAAATGGATCCAAAAAAATTTATTTTGTTCTTAATATTGATTTCGGTTGAAATACACTTATCCAATAGAATTAGGACATGTGTTGGGGTAATTTTAATATTTTTTTCTGTTAATGACATTATTTACTTTTAAAAATGGCAAATAAATTTAAAAGGTTAATATTTGACAAAAAATTATATTCATCCTATAGAACTACATTTTAAATTTCACGACCCTTCCCCTAGGGCTCGTGCCAGGACTACCCCAAGCCCACCTTCCATAGGCCAGGGTTTAGTGACTAGAACCAAAGGCGTAATTCTATATAACTGGGAAGGAATTGCCTATATAACCTATAAACGCACACAAAAGAGCACACAGCTGGATATAAATCACTAAGTAAAAATGTATAAAAAAAAGAGTGTTGAAGGTAAAAGGGGCTGGAAATACAATCCCAATTGTAATGTACAAGGAACTGGAAATACAAGTACAACTGAAGAAAAGAAAAAGATTTGTTGGGTCGTTCTTCAGGATTTCCACCTGAAGGGTAGGTACATATGGCCTCCTCAATACTCCATGTTCTTCAGTCTCCTCCATGTAACGACTCATCATAAGGTCCACCTCCGGGTACCGTCCAATTATGGTACTCTGAGCCTCAGTCAGTGATGTCTGTTGTCTGCAACCAAAACAACGAGGTGCAGGCATAACTCGTACAGGGGTGAGTATAACGATACTCAGTAGGGACCCCGAGACAATCAAGGTCTCACAAAATCCAACAAGGATATACCAAAAAGTGTGAAATCAACAGATAACCCTACTTATAAATATGCCCATACATATACCTAAGTTATCTAGTAATCCATCTCAATCATGAGGAAAACAAAAACGTTACTGACTCAGCTCAACCAAGATTTTATTCACATTATTGAAACAATGGATGTTGTAGACCTCCTACTCAATCAAGTAAAATGAGCATACCGAGACACTAAGATGCTTCCCACTAACCTTGAACTGCTGAGGTACTCTTCCTGTCGAGTACCGTGGGTCTGCTACGTTACACAAAGGTGATCCCCACTGTGGGTATGCCACGTCACCAAGGTGATCCACCTAATATCCTACAGAGGTACTCCTATTGTTTAGTACTATAGGTCTGCTACCACAACCAAGCTCTCCTCCATCGTGGGTCTATCGCGACACCAAGGCTCTCCCCACTGGGATAGTCGATTCACTCCATGTTGAATCGTTCAACAGTCATCATGCCTCAACCTACTACTAGGTCTCTACACTCTGCTCGCTTGTCTCTAGAAGGATCCACTCCAAGAGCTACTGTTCGATACTCTAACGGTCACTAAGTACCAAAAAGAAGTATCTCAAAGGTCTATCACATAATAGAGGTATCAACGCAATAAACAATGCGTCCATCAGATGCCCGGTCTGTGAGTTATCTACCTTTTAGTACTGAGGGCCCGGTTGGATTCATGCACGATCCAAATTGAATGTATCTCATCTATGACCCAAACTCTAGTGAGGTATTTTAAAAGGGATCATCATGCTCCAAGATTACCAGGGCCACTGACGGTTTGACAAAAAGACGTCTGGTGCCAAAGATATGGCAAAAGAAAGTAAAGGGGTCGTACTGGGCCTTTGTCTGGTCCAACCCCGTTCGGGTCGACCCGACTCGTTGGATGGGCTACCCCATTGAGTTCGCCCCGACCCCCTGGGCCCAGCCCAGTGGGCCGCGAGAGTGCATACCACCTGTAGTTTGGCGCGAGGGCGGCTCGGGCCGGAGGATACTGCGAGGGCGTGGCTCGGCTCGGAGGGCGTCATGAGGGGCGCGAGAGGCTGGCTCGACCGGGGCTTGAGAGGACGGCTTGCCTAGGAGCTGGTTCTACCAGGAGGCACGGGTGGTCAGGAAGAGCAAGCTTCTGGGAGGGCATGGGAGGCTTGGAGAGCATGGGCAGTTGAGAGGGTGTCGCAGTTCGGCTCGGGTTGGCGGAGCCCGTTCGGCTGGCGGATGGGGTGGCTGGGGCTAACTCGGCCGGTTCGGTCGGGCGGAGGGCACGACCAAGATGGCACGACAAGGGTGCAGTGCGACTGAGGCCGGTTCGGCCGGCAGGTGTCATGACCGATGAGTGGAATGAATTGTAGAGGCCGCGGGTGGCACGGTCGTTGCCTACATCGCATTTGTTATCTCGTAACCTCATCACTATTTCGAAGAACACCACAAACAAGAATAGCGGAGGGGTCGGGCCATGTTGATTTGGCCAGCACCCTCCGTGTTTAGGGTAGTAGAAAGCGGTACAATTCATTCTTGAGTTTCAGAGAATTATCAAGGAAATAATATGAATGAAAAATAAAACAAACACCCCATATCTTCCCTATAAAAAATCCCAACCCGCAAGGAAAATCATCCACAATGATTTTTTATTTTTAGAAGGAATGAATAAAAGCAATAATATCATATTCAAATAAAACTCCTACCTTTTTTCATTCTTCATCACCATTGGCGTGAGAATGTGAACGTTGATTCGTTATAGACAAGAACGTCCTACATCAAAGGAGGTTTCGAGGAAGAAAGTCAAAGTCGTTCTTTGTCGAGAATAAGTTCTTCATTGGAGAGCTTTCTCTCTATGTCCTCCTATCCCACGTTCCACCAAGATGAATATTCCACGCCAAAAATAATATATTAAGATATCCTATTAAATCGTTGGAATAATATTCAAATGGCCTAAAAAATTAATTGAAGGCATTGGATCAATTAATTAATGACGATTTGGCATAAATAAATAAGGGAAGTTGGCACACTAAAGAAAAGAGGTGGTGACTCCATTAAATGGGTAGAGGTGGTCAAGAGGATCTCCCTCATTTATGATGGAGCTGAGTGGTTTCCTCATTTAATTAGGGGGTTTAGGCCCAGTTGGTCCCCACACTGTAACCTCTCATGGGAGGTTAGGTTTGGGTGGGCCCCACCATCATAACCTCTCATAGGATGTTATGGACGAGTGGTCCCCACACATTAACTCCCACAAGGAGGATTAGTTCTGGTGGACACCACCTCCAACTTCCACATGGTGGCTAAAAAATATAGTAAAGTGTTTTTTATTTTATTTTATTATTTCCACAAAAAACTCAAAAACTAATTTTTATTCTCGACCCACTACCTTCGAGGTGAAAGTCTTCCTAAGAGAATATCGGCACTATGAGTTCAACGATGCCCTCCGATTTCAATTCTGAGCACTGGTTCAAAATTTATAACATCTCGCATGTATGTTTATTGAACAAACCCGAAAAAAACTTCAAAAATTGATTCTAGGCAAACCGGGCCTCGGAATCATGCACCGTCAATTTTCGTGGACTCAAAATATTCCGATTTATTTAAAAATATAAATATAAATTCAGGGTCCTTAAATTACATACTAATTTCAACCATGTCGCTTGGGTTTTTTAAATTTAATTCACAGAAGTCTTAAAATTACGTTTTATGTAAATTTCCAAATGTGCCAAGTAGGTGGGTAAAAGACGTTAAAAATCTTCAATAAATTTTTATATGTCTAATCATATTATTAAATGATACCAATTGATTATATTGGACTGATATATGTATTATGTATATATTTTTACTTTAAGATAAATTTTCAATTAAAAAATTATTTAATGGAAATTTCAGTTTTTATCTATAACGCAATGTTTTTCACTCTTCATCAAAAATGGAATGTTTTCAGAAAAATAAAAAAATCACCCAAATATAATTTTTATATTTGAAATACCAAAATTATTTATATTTTACAAAATTCAAAAAATATAATTTTCATTAATTAATTTAAAATTAATTCTCATTGTCCAAACCCGAAATTAGGTTTTTAAGAAGTAATAACTATCAAAATATTGACATGTCTTTATGTCGAATTTAAATGTTAAATTACATAATATTACCTAAATTATATTAGTTAATAAAAATATAATAAAATTATAATTCAAAACCACTCAAATTAATAACCTATCAATTTAAATAAATATGATTAAAAAAGTTGTTTTCAATTGAAATTTATTATTTTTTACTATTCATCAAAATAAAAAAGTTATCAGAAAAGTACAAAAAATTATTCAAACTAAATTTTTATGTCTCAATTCTATAGAAGAATTTAATTTCATTGAATTGAATATATTAAAGTGTTAAATATTGGATTTAAATAAGTTTTCTAATTAATGGCAGTAAAATTTCATTTTTTTAAGAATATTTATTTTATCAAAAAAATTTAAATTTTTTTATATTATGTCTAAGAATCACATAATATATATGATAAAATTATATGAAGTATATAAAAATAAAAATGCAGTTAATACTATTCATAAGTGCTTTTTGAGCAGCTAGTTGGTTAAGCCGTGGTGTGCTTGAACTCTGTGTTTTGTGTAACACAACCTACTAAATTACATTAAAGAGATAACATACTATGAAATCCTATGTTGTTACAACCGAAATCCATTTTACATTTTATTTAATTATTTGATTTATAATGATTAATATAATAAAAAAAATGAGACTCATGTCACTTGCAATAATGTAGAAATACATCATAGTAACATGAAATTTGGAAACAATGTCATTACTTAAAAACACAATAAAATCCCATTAAATTGGTTGATCAACTAATACTACACAGGATAACCTAGATGAGTACATTAGAATAGGGTTGAGATATGAATCACAATAAGGTAATCATTATATAATATCATGATGTCATGTTTTACATCCGAGTCTATGGAATAACTTTATATCATAAAAATGATAATAATCAAAATCTTGAACATCGAGGAAAAACATAGTATGATAACTTCAATGAATTATGAGAATATTGAAACAATATAAAAACATTACACAAAAGGATAACCATATCACCCTCGATTTCAATTAAGTAACCATTTACATTGTTAATGTTTTTAAAGTGTTTGGGTGATATTTGGAAGGGTTTGGAGGAATTATGGATTGTTTTTTGTAGCCTTTATAGAGGCAAAAAGTTTGATCACAATAAGTAGAAATTATACAAATCTTATAAAAATAATAAAAATATAGGAAGTGGGATCTAGTTATGTTAAAGTATTTTCCAAAACATTATGAAACCTAAGAGTAACCATGTATTTGTGTACAATGTCATTTTCACAATTTGTGCATAGTTTTCCAAACCACGTAAAAATACATGCAAGGTTAGAAGTGGGATCATAAAAAAGTATTTCTAACTCGATTTAACCCCAAATCCACCTATTTTCCCCCCATATTGGGACTAAAATGAATATATATAATTGTAGTGTCTTTAGAGACATTACTTATTCTTCTCGGTGTAATAAGTTGGAAAATATAGGTGTGTTGATGGATATATTTATCAATAAGTCTACATTCATAGTGGTTTTTATTAGATATAAACATTTTCCCACTATTAGAATCATATATCTATCATTTTGGGTACAAATGACTGATCTTTGATTCAAATAATGATAATATATGGGTTTTAATAGTCAGGGAATGAGTTTTAAGGTGGGTTGTTTTTGAATTCAATGGTGTCTTGTTGAGGAATATCATCAATTATTCATTTTTTACATAGTTTCCAAGGTATTTGGATTCAATATCAAATCCTGTTATTAGAAATTAAAGTATATATTTAAAATATCTTTTTCCTTCATGCAATTGATAATCAAATTGTTTTGAAATGCTTGATGTATACCGTCATTGGTGAAATTTTATGGATTTGTGAAAATTGGGTGTTTTGATGGAATGTTAAAGTGGTCAAATGATTTTAAAATTAAAATTTGTAATTGATTATTTGGTATTGACGAATGGAATAGTGTTTTCAATAAAAGGGATAATTTTATTGAAATGGTTTGTTAAGGATTTTTTTCTTTGTTTTTTCATTTTTCCTTAGACATGAATTAAATGGAATGGATTATGGTTGTGAAGAAACACCATCATAGAGATGTGTTACGGATGGTAATTTCCATTATTAATGGTTGACACCATGATTGGGTGATTTAATGTGTTTGTGTGTGTGTGAATCGTGCATTTGATATGCCAAAAACGCAATATAAATTTTTTTAAGAGTTTTTTGGTTTCATTCCTTATAAAGGGTTTTGGTATGGAATTTTTATTATTATTTGATTTTTCTGTTAAAATAATTAAAAAAGTTTTTTATAAAAAAAATTTATAAATTTTTTATCTATTCATATACTAATAGTGTTATTAGGGAATTCATTTTGTGAAAATATAATTAGTTTCATTACTCACCCTTACTTTGGCATATTGCTGATTTTGAAGAAACTATTTATCGATGCATATGTAAGGGAAAGTTATATAATTTCTTTAGTAATAAATCCTAATACATTGGGAAATATTATGGAGTTTCTGCATGTATCATGTTGGAATATGTGGATTTATATCTTTTGAGTCATATAGCTTAGCGGTTTAGTCTTATGCTTTGGTACATTAATATAATTCATAGTGTGGTTTTTTATTATTTAATTTTTGGTATTCCATTGAGTTGTATTACACTATTATGATGAATCGTACAATGTTTTTTATTATGTTATTCTTGGTTGTGATTGTTTTTATTTTCAAAGTGAAAAATGTCCCCAAATTTTATTGAAACCCTCGAAATTTATTTCCATCCTTTGGTTTATTGGGAATGTTTCTTAATGCAAAGTATCTATTCCACCTGGACATTAACTTATGATTATGAAAGGGATATTGAAAATTTTATCAGCTTTATTTGTCCTTTACATGAATGTGGTATCATTATTATTCAACCCATCTTTAATTTTGGGACAAATGGTATTGGTTTTTGGTTGTGGATTTGAAATTCATTAATGTTCTTTACATCATTTGGGTTTATAGAAAGTAGTACTGTTAGAAAATAAAATATAGAGGATTAAAAGGCATAGATACCATATTTACTTTGAACATGAATTTCCCATGGATTTGGGTACATAAGTGTTTTGGAGACAGTTAATGGAATGTTAATATCATTTACATGGGTATATATAATAATATTATCAGGAAACGTATTGATATAAATGACATTCCCTGAGGAATGTATATTTCATTTGAGAAATTATTTATTATTTGGTGAAACAAGTTGATATTTCAAAAATCATGAAATTATTTTCAATTGTGACATTCTGAAAAGGGAATGGTTGCGGTATGTTAATAATGGTGTGATATTCAAAACTAGGGAGGAATTTTTAAAAATTAATTAGAGGTGGAAAATTGTGGAATTTTAGGAAATCATGGATATGATAGTTGGGATATGGTAGAATTTGGAAATGTTAGTCCCTTAATTTCTAGAGTGTGAGACTTATTATGTTTTGTTTTGGTTGTGGATTATTCCACTATGTATAAAATATAGAAACCAACTAGACATGGATGATGAGAATATGGTTTCACGTGAGCCACATGTGAACCAATAACTAGTTCATAGTATAGTCTAGTCCTTTTGGATTGTGGATAGAGGATACTGGGGGGATGCTCCAAGGCTTGTGGATCATTTTGATCAGTTCCATAAGCGGAATTCACCCATCATCTAGATGATTCCGAACGAAAGAATTAATATGTGTGGCAGAATAGTATGAATTGAATCTATAACATCCGAGATAATTATAGAATAATGCATGATAATATTTATTAATATCTATTAATTTATTATTAATATTACTTTAAAATGGATGTTTTTTCTGATTTCATATTCAAAAGGAAATAATAGGTTTCTCTGAAATCTCACGTTGCATAAAAGACTAAGTTATAATGAAAAATAATATATTATTAATATTTTAATTTTAGATGGTAGTTCTCGAATAGATGTTAGAATACAAGGAATGAATTAAATTAACTAAATTATGATAATATTGTATACACATGTTTATATAAGGAATAATTGGTTAGAAAATTAATAAAAAATGAAAATTAAAACCAACTGAATATAAAGGATGTGTTTTCTGAAAAACTATTTAATTGAGAATAAATCATTTTATAAAATAATAAAATCCCTATTTTTGGAATATATTAATGAAATATAAATTATATTTGATGTTTAAAAATCATTCTATATGTTTTCTAGACAAAATATATGAAAAATACTATATTACGGATAAAAGGAGTGTTTTTCTAAACAAGATGTTTTATCTCATTTTGATGGAGAACCCATTTTAAATATAGTTTCTGATAAATTCATAATTTATATTTTTAAAAATAAACATATTATTTTGAATCATGAAAGAAAAATTTACACCAGATATATTTTTGGTAATTTTCTGAAAAAATTCATATTTTCATGAATGGTGAAAATACTGCATTTTAATTCGAAACTACCTTATTTCTAATAAATTTTTATATTTAGATTATCCTTTTAATTTTTTTAAAGTATAATGAAATATTTTATTACCATTTAATATAATTTTGGTCATAGTAATGAATTTTAATATGAAATTGGATATATAAACTATGTGAAAGTTTGAATGTATTACTTAAGAAACTCATTTTTTCCATCAGCAGGATTGTGTTTTATATAATTTATACTAATTTAGTGTGTTTAATTTGGAAAAATTGACTCTATATTTCTAATTATAAGATCCAATGTATTTAAATAGGTCTGTTTTGTTTGTGGACATTATGAATAGTATGTTTTTTTAATTATTTTTATTACCACGGTTAAAGGAAAATTAAGTAATTAATGGTAAAAATAACATTATAATAATATGAATCTAACCTAACACTTTCCCGAATTTAATTTTATGAGTTTATTCAAACAATTATCACCCTTGGGAAGATTTTAGGACCACTTGATTCCACTTAGATGAAATTAATTCATATATAATATTATATTCAATGTGTTGTAATTTTTATTACACTATTATTTTTAGGAAGTAATGTATTTTAAATTAGAGTTATACAAGGGATCTCATCATCTATAAATATTATTTTGAAATATTAAATTATCACATATATCATGGAAATTTATTTATAATATTTAGGAATGAAATTATAAAATTTAATTATGATAGAATGATGATGTAGTTATTTTTTAATTAATGAAAGAATCATTGAAATATTATTATAAATATTAAAATAATATATTAATTGACTTAATTTCAACCATCCAATAATTTTCTAGATATATTTGACATGTTGGTGACAATTTGAAGGTTTTTTTGAACATATCATTCTTTTATTATATTTTTTAATAGTCAACTAATCAATAGTGTTAGATTTGACACTATTGGCATTTTAAAACATAAAATAGTTTTTTAAGTGTTATAAAAATACTAAAAATATAATATTTTGTAATATTGTAAGTATAAGTCCTAATATATCATAAAATAAATTTTTTTGTTCATTTTAAATGTAATGTCAATATAATTAACTGAGAAACAGTAAATACCAAGATGTCCTGGTAATATTTAAAAATGTAAAATAATGGTTAAAACAAAGATATAAGGATTAAAAAAATTTAAAACCTATATAATATTAATTGGACTATAGTTATTATACCATAAATTATCTTATTTAATAAATTAATTAGTTTTGGACAATTTGGAATTGAAATTGAATTTATTTTAATTTAATACATTTAATTATTCTGAGTGTAACCCACCCCTCTCCTATAAAAAAATACCCATACCTATATATAAATCACACATCCAAATCCATTTGGTTATACCGAGATCAAACCATAACCCTTTATAGAATCCATACCCTCATTCGTGAAGCCTTATTTTATGTAGAAAACTATCCTTGAAGGTGTTATGTTATTCTTCAACGGTGATCAACCAATGACGGGATATCATTTTCTTTAAGTATTTCTATTTTTTTTCTTCTTCCAATTCCTTACAATATCCTCCAACCATGATGACATAATATCTCAAGTATCCTTAATTTATGGAGATATTATTATGTTAATATCATCACATAAATTCTTCTCTAATTCCATTAAATGGGAAATGAATTTTTTGTTCGTGTGTATAGCGGACAACCAACCTGCGAACAAATATAGTTCATTTTTCATTACCATCTATCTATAATGGTCATAATGATAGAAATAATTTTTATATCTGATATTAATATGTTATATATCATTATAATAAAATAATATATCAATTATTTTCTTAATTTCCATGCACATATAAATGATTATGTCCTTCGGGATTAAGTGTAAACTATAAACTCCATGAAGCAATGTGAATTGTTTTTATTTACTACGTCAAATGTTTGATATATAAAAGTATTATTAAATTATTATTATGATTTTAATATTTTTTGGATAATTCTGGAATGATAAACTAAAAATTACATTATTTACTTGACGATAAATGAAAAATGGAAAATTTACTCTTGCGTATGTTCGGCTTACCATCTTTATGATTGTAAAGTTGTTCATTTTTCATATCCACAATACATTAATGGTTTTAAAATTATTAGTAATATATAAAAATTATTTTTATTTAATTAATATTATATTTTATAATGTGGACTTATGATGACATGGAAAATTGATGTCATGGAATGTTTATATTTTAGTCCAGTGATATTAAGTTATATAAGAGTATTAATAATAATTTAATAATTATAAAATGATATTATGTAATATAAGAGTATTAATAAACATGAAAAATGTTCTAAATAAAGTAGAAATTTAACAATGTTTATTATTTAGGAATATAAACATTGTATGTGATGATCCACACTAAAGTTTAGGGACTTCATCTCAATCTTATTTCATTGAGGCATATATTGTTTTAATACACTTTTATTATCCTATAAGCTGTATATAAAACCATTTTTACATGTTATGTCGTGAATTAAAATATGATCATGATATTTGATGTTTTATTTAATTTTATTCATTATTTAATTTCATCCATGTGTGTCTTTTATTATAATAGAGTATTTATCTAAAACATTATTTTAATGTTTTTAAGATTTATTCTTCAAAAACCTTATATTTCATGTCCATGTTTTTAAAATAGTTATTTAGAAGTTTATTTATTTGGAAATTTATATTTTGAAATGTTAATTTCTTTTAAATGTTTCAATTTGATATGGGATATTTTGATTATAAATTATTTATATTAAATATTTTAAATATTTTTTGAAATGGATGGAATATTTCATTATCTTGAAAGGATTTATTTTGATTGAAAATAAATTTTCATGAGTTATTTTTTTTTAAAAAAAATTTATGTGTTATGATTAAATAATGGTTCATGGAAATTTAATGAGTTGTTACGTAATAAACCAAAGATAGTTTGTTACATGATAAACCAAATATGGTTGGTTCTGTGATAATCTAAGTATGGGTGGTTACGTTATAAGCTACAATGCATTGGTTATGGAATTTAAATGTAGGACTATTCAATTTTGTAACATATTTGGAAGTGAACTGTATATTATTCCATTTAAATATGATTATTTTCCAAGTTACATTTTATTTTATATGTTATTTATATGGATTTAATGAAAATATTTTGATTACAAAAAATGGTAAGAAATGACCATATATTTATTGAATATTATTAAATATTTATTAAAGGTGAAAACTATAACTTTATGAAAAGGAATTCATGGTTTTCATGTTTTCACAAGAATAATATTTTTCCGACTTTGTGTTTCCCTTACTAATATTTTGTGCTCATCACATGTTTTAAAACCCTTTCCACTTGTCTTATGATTGGTAATCACTAAGAAGATTCTGTGATGAATGTATTGAAGATGTGTCTTCAAAATAAATCATTTTTTAAGGATTTCCTTTGGTAAAAAAATGGATACTGAATATAAGTATCAACTTGTAATGTATGGTTTTAATAATAATGTGTTATTTGAAATTATACAAAACTCTTGACCAAAAATATCAATGAGAATAAATGAAAATAAATTCTAGTAAAAAATAAAAATAATATGATATGTTTAAGGATGTGTACTTATATTTAGTATTAGAAAATATTTTAGAAAAAATTGGTAATTAGGATGATTTCTTATGAGATATGCATATCACCATGGGTTTATAAGTTAAAGGCTGATCCTATGTTTAATTTCTTATAAATCCATTTCAAGATAGTTTTATAAAATTTTAAGGTGATTAACAGTATTTCTGTAGATATTTATTTTTCATGTAGTTATGGGTCATTACTTTTTGAGATGAAAAATGATATGTATAGAATAAAAGTTTGAGGTTAAATCATGTTACGGTTATATTTGAAGATTTTATATAATTTTTTTAAAAACATATAAAAGAACTATAAAATTTTTTAAAAATCACAACATAGAGACCATGTGACAGCCTATCTCTTTGGACTAGGATACAAGAATCCAACCCACCATCAAAGCGCAATAGGACTTTATCACCTACCACTGGCCTTTGTAAAGTCCCCGATTAGTATTACTTTTTTTTGTCAAATTATTTTATCTATTAATAAGAAGATGATTTTGGAGACATATATGTTATCAAATAGATACCCATGGGATTTTAAAATAATTTTGGGATTAAGTGATAAATGATATTTTGTAATAGGATCACTATTTTGAGAAAATTATATGAATAAGGAAAATAGAATTCTATTTTTTTTTATTTTAGGAATTAAGGTTGAATTTTTTAATTGTGTTCCTATAGAGATTTGGGTTGTTTATAAAAATAATTAACCTATCTTATAAAATATGTGATTCTTGTATAAGACAATAAGAGTGGTTTATGTTATTTATAGATAAATATTAAAATTTATCATAGAAGAATATGTTAGCAAATTCTTATTGATTTTGGGTTTCAATATTATTTTTAATTATTTTGACGAATATTAAGGAAAATTATTTTTTAATGGTCTATGTTGAACTTTGGGTGTTACTGTTGGATTTTGGAGATTAAAAGTATACATTCTCTTTATAATGGATTATTATATTTAAGGGAATTATCTAATCTTTTACTAAAAATTTTGTTTGGTTAATTTTTAATTTTAGAATAAATGGATAGTTAATCTTGTGAATGATGATAAATTTTAAAAGATTATTTTAGTGCTTTAGGCATGAAACAATCATCTTAAATACTCATCAATTGGTGGAAAAGATGAGTTTATAGTACAAATTGACTAAAGGATGAAACTCTTTTTTTCAAAAAAGTATTTTTTGTTATGTTATTATTCTAATTAGTAAAATAATTCCTTAACATTATGAAAAGGATTATAAAAAATAATGTTATCCATTTACTTTTTCTTCTATGAAATCAATGTTTGTTTAACCCATCCCAAGTTTGTGGTTTTCTAATTGTTAACTTTCACCTAATCATGTTTTCTATCACTCTCCATTAGAACATGATTTTTTTAATTCCATATTCATGTTTTCTTTCATGGAATCCTAGTATGTGTTATCTTAGGTGATTTTTTTACATCACATTATTTTATTCAATGTGGAAGTTTTATTAAATCTTTCTCCAAAGTGGATTTCAATGAAGTAATTTTGAAAAGTGGATCCTTAGTTACTGAGCCCAAATATAATATGGCGAGAACACAATTCTCAATATGGGGAAGGATGTATCATCCCATGTAATTATACAATAATAAATTTAAATATTTACAAATTTTTATGAAATATATATTAATTTTACTTTAAAAGGGATGGTATGTTTGATGGCGTACTCGACATGTGGTAATATGTTTTTCTAAAATCATATATCGCCCACATGACTGAGTTATACCAAGAAATAATATATTAATAATTTTATTAATTTAATTTGAATTTATTTTCATGTATTTAGAATTGATTGGATGAAAAGTATGAACTCAATTATGAAAATTGGGTTTACACATGTTTATATAATGATTCATTGGTTAAAAAATTAATTAGAAATGAAAATAAAAACCAATTGATTAAAAGAATGTGCTTTTATGAAAAAATATTTAAGTGAGAATAATTGTGTTTATAAAAAAATAAAATTTCACTTTTGGAATTATAGTAATGAAATATAAATTAAATATGATATTTATAATATATCTTATATATTTTCTAGACATTATATAATAACAAAAACGATTTTACGGATAAAATTAGTATTTTTCTTAAAATATATTTCTACCGCCTTTTGATGAAGATATTATTTTAAATATAGTTTTCTACTATTTTATGAGTTCTATTAAAAATAATGAACTTCTTTATTTGAATCGAGACATCATTGTTTACTTTGGTTGAATTTTTGGAATTTTACTGATAAAAATCTTATTTTCATGAATAATAAAAAAATACTGCATTTTAATTCAAAACTGCCTTTTTATTTAATTTGTTTATATAGTTATTTTATCCTTTTAAATGGAATTAAAATATAATTAAATTATTATTTTTTCATTTAGTCCAATTTTGTTCATTGGAATCTATTTTACTATGAAATTTGGCATAAAATTTATGCGAACTTTTGAACATTTTACATAAATATTCATTTACTTTTTCTTTCAACGAGTTTTATTATTAGTTAATTTCTGCCAATTATATATTTTTATTTGAAAAATTGAATTCCATTTTTTGAATTATGTGGCCCAAATTTAGTATATAGGTCCCTTCTAATTTTGGACATTATGAATAGTAACATTAGTAGTTATTTTTATTACCACTGTTAAAGGTAAATCTTGTAATTAAAGATAAAAATTATATTATAATAATATAAAACAACAATAAATCTTATCCTAATTCAATTATATGAGTTTATTTGGACCCTGAGCATCCTTTGTTCGATTTTAGAACCACTTGAAGCCAATTGGATGACTTAAATGCAATTATGACTTTATATTCAATGAATAGTCAATATTTGGTACAATTTTATTTTTAGAAAGTAAAGTATATCTATATTAAATTATACAAGAGATATCTTTCGATATAAATAATATTTTAAAGTAAAAAATTATTTCATACAGTATATTATTTAATTTATAAATTTTTAAATTATATAATTTGATTTAACTCTGACCCAAAGATGATGTAATAATTTTTCAATTAATGAAAGTATCAAATAAATGATTGTATAAATATTAAAATAAATATTATTTTACTTAATTTATACTAAAAATAATTATTCTGATATAAATTTATTTTTTGTTTATGATTTAATGTAGTTGGTTTGAACTTATCTTTCTCTAATTATACTTATTAATAGTCAACGAATGAATAGTGTTAGAATTAACAATATTAGTATTGTAAAATATTAAATAGTTTATTAGATTTTTAAAAATTCAAAAAAAAATATAACATTCTAAAAAATGGTTAAATAAGTCCTAATATTTCATAGATGACATTTTTTGGGAATTTTGACAGTTTTTGGTAATTACATTAACCAACATACTGTAAATAAAATTATATAAGTGTAAGATTAAAAAGGCTACAATAAGGGTTAAACAAAAAATATTAGGCATAAAAAATTTAAAAAAAACATTTCTAATTTTAATTTAATAATTTGAATTCTATCAAAACAATATTATCTTCTAAATAATTTTTTTTAATTCCATTTGGAATGAAAATGACATATATATTAATTCAATGTTTTTAATGATTCAAAAGGTGGTCATCCCCTCTCCTATAGAAAGGCACCCATACCTCTATGTTAATAAAAAATCCAAAACCATTGGGTTCAACCAATATATACCCCAAACCATTCCTATAATACATCCCACATTCTTGAAGCCTTAGTTTAGGCAGAACACCCTCCATAGATATGTAAATGTGTTCTACAAAAAAGATCAACCGAAGAAGAGGTATCATTTCGTTTAGAATTTCTATTTTATTTATTCTTCCACAATCTATAAATATGCTCCAAAATATATTATATAATAAATAAATTTTTTTTAATTCACTGATATGTTATTGTTTTAATTCTACAACCCAAATCCTTCTCTAATTCAATAAAAATGGTAATTGAAATTTTTGTTCATGTATACGGCGGACTAGCACCTCACGGACCGACAATGTTCATTTTTCATTACCATCTCTCATGAATAATAATAATGAAGGAATTAATGTTTTTTAAGGATATTAATGACATATTTATCGTTATAAGAGAATAATATATCAATTTCATGCATACTTTCCTTGCACATAAAAATGATAATTTCATTTGTTCTTACGTGGGAACTATCACCTCTACGAAGCGTTGTGAATATTTTTTATTCACCACATAACTTGTAGGATATATATAAGTATATTTAAATGATTATTTTTATTCCAATAATATTATTTTTATTCTGGAAATATAAGATAATTTTTATTTACTTTCCATCAACATAAATGAAAATGGAAATGTTACTCATGCGTAAGTATGCCTTACAATCTCCATGATTTGAATGTTGTTCATTTTTTAGTTTCATATATAATAAATGGAATAAAATGTTTAATTGATATATAAATTTGGTTATTATTTCATGAATATTATTTTTGAGATGATGGACATATGACTACATGGACTATTGATGTTATACCTACATCATTTTTGACTCAAGTACATGTTATCAAAAAAAACATCTGATACGAACTTAAATAATTTTGTGATTTTTATAAAAAGTAAATAAGTGATATAAAATGGATAAAAAAATTAAAATTTTTATCAATATTTTACAAAATAACCTATATTTATTATTCATGAATATAAATATTTTATATGACGAGTAAGACACTAGGTAAGGTACTTCATCTCAATCTCCTTTCATTGAGGAATATCTTGATGTTATACACCTTTATTATCCTATAACATGTATATAAAACCCTATTTCATTCTATATCATTAATTAGTATATTTTAATGATTTTTTGTGTTTCATTTAATGTTATTACTTAATTATATGAATTCATATACTTCTTTAGTGGTATGATACTCTTTAATTAAAACTTTATTTTAAATGTTTTAATGATTTATTTTTCTAAAACATTCGGTTTCATGTAAATGATTTAAAGATGTTTTTGAGGAATTTATATTTATGGAAATGAATATTTAACTATTTTAATTTATCTCTGATGTTTTAAAGTGGTATGGGACTCTTTTATTCCAAATACTCTTTATTAAGTGTTTTAAAAGGGATTACAAATAGATTGAAAATATTAATATATAGAAATGATTCCTGGTGATTTAAATTGCAATTTTATGAGTAAAATGTTGAAAATTGAAATATTATATTTTTTACTATTATACAATGGTACTTGGTCATTTGATGGGTGGTTACATAATAAACCAATGACATGTGGTTACATAATAAACCAAAGACATCTAGTTCTATGATAAACCAAATATTGGTGGTTTTGTTATAACCTACAATGCATTAGGTATGGCAGTCAGCCATATGGATATTCCATTTTGTGATATGTGTGGAATTCGACCGTAAATTTTTTCCATTTATGTATTATTATGTCCCAAGTTACCATTATATGTTATATGTGATTTCTATGGTATTTATAGTAATATTTTGAATATAAAAAATAGTTTCAATAAGCTTATATTTAGTGAATGGTATTTACTACTTCCTAATGGTGAAAAATATTAATTAATGATAATGTATACATGGTTTATATGATTTCACAAGACAAAAAGTTTTTCTTCTTTTTGTATCACTTACAAAAAAAAAATTTCTCATCCAAAGTTTTAATTTTTTTCCCATGTCTTAATATTTGAAAGGAAAAAGAAGATTCCATGATGAAAGTATTAAAGAATGGCCTTGAAGAGAAATTAGGTTTTTTTAAATGGTTTCCTTTTCTCAAAAAATAGATCCTGAATATAGGTATGCACTTGTAATGTATGTGTTTACTGTGTAAGAGTTTTTCCTAATTTTCAAAAATTCTATAACAAAATGATATTTGGGAATGAAAAAAACATTCAAGTAAAAATTCACTATAATAAGTAATGTCTATGACCAGGTCCTTGTAGAATCTTTTATTTTCGTGGAACCCCATCATATTTGAATGTCAATTTGGGGAAGTTTATATTGGGGGGTCCTGCATACTAATGGTATGATTCAGAATTCCATGCTAATTGTTACCATGGAATTGCATGAGATGATTTGGATGAGTTCTGCAACAAAATATTATATCTTAATACATTCAGGATTGGAATAATGAAAATATTTTCTTATGTGAATTATTATAATCTCTTAGTGAGAGTGTATGTGTCAATATTTATAATTTAGGACCATTTTCATCTGAATTTTCCACTAGTGACTCCATAAAGGCATGAATTTATTAATTAGGAAAGGGACAATAGATATCCTTAATTATATTGATGCTTTTTATAATGTGTCATATGAAGATTTTTAATTGTGTGATAGTGGTAGAATGTGACATCTCTGGTGTTATGGAGGGAGGTAGCATGTCTATACCTAAGATAAATAGTGGGAAGTCAAATGCTAGGAATAATTGGAAGGGGGAATCAAATTTCCATGGTGGGAGTATGACTCAGAATAAAATAGCTGGATTAGTAAACCTTCATTAGAATATAAAAATAAAGACAAAATGATTCAAATGTGGTTCATGTGACCACATGAATCAAGATTAAATAGAACCACCTAGATCATTAGACAATTGAAACCACATGGGTCTTCTTTATCACAAATTCTATAGTGCTCCAAGATTCGGTGTTTCAGACACATCTCATGTGTCAAAGACATCATATACATCAAAGAGACATGTGTAGTATAATAATTAATTTCATCCGAGATGATCAAGATATAGTGATTACTGGAATACCATAACTCCTCAAGAAGCGAATCATAAACATATTAATAAAGAACATAGTGTTGTGAGTAAGAAATTGTATGGATCTAAGAATTTTATTTTGTTTGATTAGTCTATACTATCGATAGTGAGAGGTGGAATTATTTTGAATTCTATACTTATTCAGTAATTATTTGATGCAAGTGCATCCCATTCATTTATTTATTCTCATTCTATTTGTATTCTGTGATAAAATACTAATATGATGCCTTCATTTTGAATCATTAAACACCTCATAGTCAAATAGAATTTTGAGACATTATTTTTAATGAATATTCTATTACTATCAATTTAGATATATATATATATATGGTATTTCTCTAGGAAGGAGAACGATGTCTATGACACTATAATGGTTATGGATTAGTTAAAAATGTTCAAGTATCACATGAATTGGTATACTCAAAGAGGAAGTTTTATGAAAATTTATGGCATTTAGTATCTCTTTAAAGGGGTATGGAATGTAAGAGTTAGTGAAATATGCTATTTATAACCATCAGTTGGAATGATATTGAACTGTTTTATATTATTAATATTTTCATCATAAGATGAGATAAAAATATCATTTTTCTTATAGTTTTTGTTCATTTTTTGGATGCTTCTCTAAAAAAATTATTAGTGTTTACACAATCAAGCTATGTGGAGTTTACAATTGATCTCCTTCCAAATACCTATATTATTTCCATTATGTCATACCTGATTTAATTAATACAATTAAGGGAATCGACTGTGTATTTGGTAGATCAGGAATGAAGAGGGTTCATTTAGCAGAGAACATTTCTTTAGGAATAAATATTCTTATTTGTCAAAAGGGTGGATAGAACTCTATGGTTTTCTGTGTATTATTGTATGCTTAACCAAGTCATGATAAATAATGGGTATCCATGTCTATTCCTTCATAATATATTTGATATGTTTTACAAAGATCAATGGTTCATTAATATTGATTCATGTTCACGATATCATGAATTAATAGTTTAAAAGGAGGATATTCAAAAGATATATTTCATATGTAGATATGTGAATTATGAATACGTTTTTATTCCTTTCAGTTTTAAGAAAGAACTATCAATCTTTATAAAAATGATGAATCCTAAATTTCAATGTTACATGGATTATTTTTTTATTGTGTTTATAGAAGACATATTATTGTCTTCAATGAAAATATCTGAGAATGAGCAGCACATTCTGATAGAATTGGGAATTTTTTATGAAAATAATCTCCTTTCTAAATTATCAATATATGATTTTTGGATACAAGATGTACATTTCCATGGATATGTAATCATTAAAATAGGTTCTTTTTAGATCTTATAATGATAGAGTTTCTATATGATGTAAACCTTAAAAGAATGTAATTGAGATATGCAGTTTCCTCTATTATGCTAGTTGTTATTGACAATTTTTTCATTACTGTTCAAAACTAGCCTCACCAGTGAAAACTTTTGATAATAAAAATTGTTATCTTCCAATGAAATGGGGAATAAAATAACTAATTTCAATTTATAAAGGTTCTCCATACATAAACCCCAATCTTTAAATTTTATTGAATAAGGATTGGATATTTGAAGTATTGTGATACTTCATGATATGGGTTGGGATGTGTTCTCATCATATAAGATCATATTTTTGTTTATGGATCCAGGAAGTTATGGTTTTATGAGATGAACTACCAATCAAAATATTTGGCGCTATTTATCATAGTCCATTCTTTTAATTCATGGATTTTTTTTGCAAAAATGATATTAATTTTACAATGTTTAATGATCATATGATATGGAAACATATTTTCTCCGAAAGGGATGTAGATTTGAGACAAAGAATAAAGATAGATTATCTAAATGTGGGTAACATTGATTTGATGTATTGACCTAGTAATAAAATTATTATGGAATATGTATTAAGAAAGATTCAAATCAGTGGAAGCTGATGTTAGTGATAGCTGATGTGCACACGGATTGTGTAGACAAATGTAGTCCAGACAATTTCATTTACATTTATTTTTATTACTACTTTGTTTGAAATAGTAAAATGGGAACAAACATCTCATTATAAATGTTTTTATATATGGTTTAATTGCAATGGTGGGGATACCATTGAACACTAAAAGTTGGAAGGTGGTTTATTTTAATACTTCCCAGTTATATGGTTATAACTATCACTTTTCATGAACAAAAACCTCATGTTTAAAAAAAATTAGAGATGGTTTGTTCATCCTCGAATATAGAATCCATACAAGGAGTTAAAATAATTTATTTGGCGGAAAGGTGGGTAAAGTAAGGAGGAAAAGTTTTTTTTAGATGATCAACCATTTAGTAGGTTATAGAAGAACATTTGTGAATAGTAGGTATGTTTCAATCTTTATCTATTACTATTTACAAATTAGAGCTGATAGCCATGGATTATTTAATTGGTCTTCTAATATGTAATTGGAGTCATGATTTCAAGGTTTTATAGTGGATAATATCACAAATTCTATCCATTTCATCACTATTTGTGAATCTCATATAGTGGAGGGCTTGTAAAAAATCAATATCTATTAATTGTAATGAAGAATTTCATACAATTTTTGATAGTATTAAAGAATGATATGATGTTTATGTTTCATTTTTGGATATCCTAAAAGCAAAAACATAGGGAACAATTGACCTTGACTATGGAATATCATCATCAGATGTATGGATTATTCAAAAGGATCAGACATACGATTGATGAAAATTTGTAAGATTATGTAGTGGATTTTGGTGTTTGTGGGAGGATCGTGTACAATTAGTAGAACCATCTTATAAAAAAAGTTATTAGTACTCGATATATATAGTTCCTTTTGATGAATTTGTTGTTTTTCCTTTTCATTATCCACTTTTTTGGGCAGATTCAATTGGGAAATATCTTGTTGGGTTGATACATTTCAAAGGGACATCATGTATTATTCAATTGATAATGAAGAGAATGAAGATGGATCATATTTGTTAGAAGTAATATGTGAATCAACATCAATGGTTTTTATCATTCAAGGTGAGTGATCATGTGTTCATGAGAATCTCTCTAGGCTTGGGAACTATCGTTTTGGGATGAAAAGAAAGTTGTACCATTGATACATAAATTCTTTTGAGATACATGATTGGTTTTGTGAGAAGGAATATCAGTTTTATATTACACGATGGTTTAGTGTGGTTTATAATATGATTCTTGTATCATAGTTATTGGTGTATTATCTAGATCATAACCATGGGATTACATGGGATCACATTAACCTTGATTTAAATGCTTCATTGGCCAATGTTCCTGTTTAAATTTTTGATATAAAAGATAAATAATTTTGGAAAAAAATAATCAATCTAGTGGATGTTTTGTGGAAACATGTTTAAATTTAGAATGAAATGTGGGATCCAATATGTAAATAGACAAGCAAGGACCCGAATTATTTCAAAGAAATCTGTGGTTTTCTACATTTTGTGGATGGGATGACCAGTGGTCTAGATAATTTAACTCCATTAGTTTGAAGTAAGTAACCCTTTATATATTATTTTTTAGTATGCAACATGTTTGGGTGATATTTGGATGGGTTTCGAGATCATTTAAAATTATTTTGGAGCATTTCCAGAGGTATGCGATTTCATTAATGTTGGTAGAAATCATGATAATCCTATAAGAAACCATGCATATTGTGGCAGTGGGTTCTAGGTAGGTGCACAGTCTAGCAAATGGTTTGGACAAACTGTGTGGCCACCTAGGAGTAGACACACTTTTAGTGATGGAGGAATTTTTATTATTATTGCACAACTTTCCTCACTACATCACAGACCACGCATTGTTAAAAGTTAGATCCACGAAAATTGTCTCTAAATCAATTTCTTCAAAAATCAACACTTTTCCTCCGTGGACACCATAACAAAAATTAATGAAGCATTTTTAAATTAAATCTTAATGTATTAATGTTTTATTCAAAACTTTTTGAACATTATAAATTGTTATTTTGGATGGTAATAAAATATTAATTTCTAAATAATCAGTGTAATTCTATAAAATATTAATAATTAAACATGTATATATTATATTGTTTCTATAAAATAATATTAATGAGAAAATTCTTGAAAAATCATGGGATGGAACATTATATTTAGAGTAAACCATTTTTCGATGAAAATATTTACTCAATGTTTTTTTTCAAAATTTTAATTTCGAATTAAATTCTATTATATATATAATTACATATATGAAAAATATACCACAAATGATGTAACTGATTAATTAATGAGATAGTATGTTAAATGGTATATATATATTCTTTTAATCATTTTCATTACAATATGTATTAATTTGTTAATTTGATAAGGTAGTGTGGTATGCATATAATACACAACGTGATGTGTAAAGATTATAAAATAACCAAGGGGCTTAGGGATTTCAAATAATATACCACTCAAATAGAATATTTAATTTAATTTGACTAATTTCGTATAAATCATAATAAATTTTATATAATTATTAATATCATTCCATTTACCATAATAAACACATTATAAATTTTATGACTATCATGTCAGTATATTTAATAAAGACATTATATTTCATTAAATAACATATATCCCTTGAAATGTTTTTATTATACATTTATATTTTTAACCATCTATATAATTTATTTAAAACTCATATTAACTATTTGTTTATTAATATATTTTATTACATGTGATTAGATATGATAATTTATACAAAAATAATAATTACATCGGATTATAGAAGGTTGTACAAGACACATGTTTTCATAAAGTTTCAAAAGATAATGAAAATGTGTTTCTATATGACTTCTCTACAACAAATTTATTAATAACTAAATTCTTAAATATGATTTTTTTTAAAACTAAATCTATTATATAAGAGCATAAACAAACAATTTATGACCCAATATATGATGTTTTTAGGGAAAAATTAATAAAAATTTAATATATATATATATATTTATATATATTTATAATTAGTTATTTATCAAGAAATCATGTATAGATTCAAATATAGATAATAAAATTTTGTAACAACATATGATAATTATTATGGAAAACAACCATATGTTATAACATTATGATAAAATTGATGCATTTTCCTTATAAATTTCTTATATAATAATCCCTTGATTTTATTTACTCCAATCATCTTATACTCTACTGATTCTCCCACGTCTGTTTATTCCCTATATATTACATATGTTATATTTTTATTCCCACCTCATATACAATTTATCTTATCCAATTTATTATTATTCCTCATGTTTTATAAACCTCTAATTGAAAAAATATAACTTCTATCTATCTTTTACTCATCTATATTTACCTCATTATCCCATATAGTAATGTTGTGCCACTATATTATAATATTTTTCATAATATTTATACATATATCATCATACATTTATTTGATTATTAAATATTGTAATAAGGTCATATGAAATTTTTTATTTACACAATCTTAGAATATAATACACTTTATTATGTAGGTGTATACAATTTTCGTCTAGATGATGATTTATATATCCATTAAAATAAAATCATTCATTCTAAATTCATAGTAACCATAACAGTTTATTTGATTTATGATTATACAAATATTGTTTTATTTATCTTTGAGATGTTTTGGAGGGTTAGTATATGTTTCCCAATCATAGTATTATAATGATTTCCTGGGAAATAATTATCAAAAAGTGGCAATTAATCATAATTATATAACAATATAATTTCATACATTTATATCCCATGGTAATTTTCATGACCCCCTCCCATTAAAGACGCTGCAATGAAGGGATATACCTAGTGACCCTGAGTCTTGACTCTAGTATGCCCCTTCTTGGAGACTAGATCCAAGGGTATAAAAATCTAATATAAATGTTGAATTACCCTCAATAATGTAAATGGGATTTTAAGACAAGATGAATCTTCCAAAAAAAATACAATACATAACATAATAGATAAATCCAAAACCATCCCACACATATATAAAATGAACTGATATAGATAAAAGTCTCTAATGTAAACACCCAAATGTAAATCTAATGTTGAAACATAGAGACTATCAAGGGTAAAAACTTTTATTCTCCATTAGGGTCCGCATAGTCCTACAAGAAACCTAAAAATGGTTTTTTATACATAGGGTGAGCATATATGATTACTCAGAAAGAAAAGCACCTATAACTCATGCACATGTGAATGAATCATACTAATGGTCCATTGATAATAAATTTGAACAAAATAGGATCTAAACAGGTATACTAACCATCCCAAACTCACCAAGCCATGCTCATCAAATAATGAAATCCATCTAATAAAATATAAATTCAATAACATCAATGATATGGTACCCAACACCACTTTCCAACTGATTATCATATTTCAAACCCTAATATCAGACGTCCTGGTGCACCAACCTCTCTCTAACATACCATATCACGTATCACCTGCAAACACATAGGCCTCACAAAATTTCCCACCCACAAACACTTGGGCCTCACAACACATCACATCCGCACACACCTGGGCTGCACAACAAATCATGCCCGTAAAAACCCTGGCATCACAACACTTCCCATATCATCTAGAAGACACATAGGATACCACATTAGAAGCCATACTAAGGAAACCTAGGAAGCCACACAACAACTAATCCAAGAGACACCTAATATACCACATTTAAACTCACCCCGAAGACACATAGGATACCTCATCTCATCCCATCCTTCTTGATGAATCTTGAGTCATCATCACCTTGAAGAGAGAGTAGATAATATAGGGTGTCCAGATATCCATTCTCCCACATGGATGTCGGGAAATACACCCCTGCATGACTATGCAGGTGTTTGGAACATATTTCTCAATATGGGTGTGGTGTATATATAAATCAAAAGTAAAATAAAACTATATATATCATAAACCAATCAAGCCCAGCGTATTTCTTATAAAAAAACAAAATCACAATCCCATCACATTGTTTCACCTATAAATGCATTTATTAGTGTCTCCAATAGTCATTTTTGAATGGGGAGATCCCTAATAATATAGTGTAGAAACACATTTACTCCTTGTTTAACATCCATTTATTTCATTTTTATTTTACATCAACCACATTCAGTAACCCAAACCATAATTAAATTTTCCATTTAGAAATTTATTTCTCATTAACCAAACAAAACCTTTCAATTTCCAAAATTAATAAACATTCATATATAAATTCCATCACAAATCATGAATCGATCACATGGAAATCACATATGAAAACTGGGTTAACATCCCTATCATTCCATAAACTCACTACACTAAAATCATGACCAACAAACCTCCTCATCACTGCCTGAAAATAACTTCCAAAGAAACCACATATCACACCAAACCTCAACGACATATCATCTACCCGTAAGCATGTCTACACATCACAAAACAGAAAGATCCATTTATTTATTTATAAATGGTATTTTATCACATTCTAGTAAATTTTAGGGGTGTAATCAGATAGACCAAAATCCTTAGAAACCGTTTCATTAGAAAAGTTTAAGTAAATAACCAATTAACATTTTAGGGTGATATCACAATAATGAAAACCAAAGAAGAAATCACATCACATACATCCAGTGAAAATAAAACACTAAATGGACATAATTATGAGAATGTCATCAAGCCTGTACAATTCAAAATATCAAAATTAATATAAATATGATAATAGTATGTGATTCAAACCCTAATTTCCCCTTTCTTTTCAATTAAACAATTATTTATCATTGATTATTCTAACACTAATATAACTTATAGGTATAAATTTGGACCCCTACCACAAGAAACGCAGTAGGGTGAAAAAGGGAATCCCAACCTCAAAGAATCTTTTAAACTCACTGTCCACTGTAGGGTAAAGAAGAAACCAACTAGAAATCATTGCTTCATAATAAAAATTTGGATCAACCTAGGATACACCAAAGGGTGGAAAACACAAATCAACCCAAGAAAACTCCAAACCAAACAAACACCACCATAGTAGAACCTCAAATAAGAACAGAAGGAAATGGATGAGAATGAGGAAAAAAATCACCACAAATTGATGACAGAAGCCCAAGAATGGATTGCTATCAAAAGGAATGTAAAAACATAGAAGGGGGATGTTGTTGGATTCCAATAATGAGAGTAAAGTCATTGGATGTTGGGTTCAGATAGAAACAAATTTCCTAAAATAGTTAAAACAACACACCATTAGGGAATTACATGATGTCAAGTCCCTTTTCACATCGTGTAATCCTAGGAATCCACGTTCCACTAAAAAACATGCCTCTTGTTTATTATTTAGCCACAAAAATATACACCTCATGAACCAGGCCTATACAAGCTAAGAAACCAACTTTCACTTCATTTAATACAATTAAATGACATGCATTTCCTATAGTAGTTATGATACAACTCTAATATCCACAAAACACTTGAACCTCTCTCAAACACCTCCAACAGCCAAAATTGACAATATATCAGATTGAAATGGCATAAAACATTATATAAGATACCTCTAAAACTATTATAACCCTTGGGAATCCAAAACCAATCATAGGAGGAAACCGGGTCCCAACAACAACCCCATGAGATACCTCTCAAGGTTATCATCATACTTCAAATGCTACCTCCTTATAAACCCACCAAACCAAATGATCACAAACATCTCACACATCCTAATCACCAGAAAACCAAAACTATAACACATATACTCTCATAAAACCACACTATAATACGACCACTACACTACCACTCGAAATAGTATTATGCCCAAATAAACATCCACTACAACCAATGATCCACACCCTCCCAAACACAAAAAACAACGAATTCCATCATCCATGTTATAGTATTATCTGCTAGGGATGGAAATGACTCACCCACATGCTCTAAATCACATCATAGTTAATGTGTCTCGATTGTTAATCAGGTCCACCCCATTCTATATGTCCAGAATTTATCACACATCACACCACACATATCAAAAACCAAGGAAAAAATTAATCTTATAAAATAACAAGGATCCAAACATCACATCTCAATGAAAATAAATGAAAAAAACACAAAACAACTTTGGGTACTATGCATCCATCTTCATTTAATTCTCCCATATACTCACCTCCAGGAAACAATGCCTCTAGAAAACGTGAACTAATGTATTGGTTAGTACACACAACACCTTCCCTAGATGATCTAGATCTATACTGGTCCACTCACAAATGTCACAACATCCTTGATATATAGCTCTTCTATTTCAAGTACAAGTTATTAATCGTGAAGATATAAATGAATCTAAGAGGCGTGGAATACATTGTGGATCCTATGCAACATTGGTGTAATGCCAACCAATATGCCACCCCACCAACATGACCCAACACCGGAAAGGACCCAACAAATGTGGGAGAAAGCATACTCTCTATACCAAACCTCCATTGCATACATTGTGGGAAACCCTTCAAGAACACTTGGACCCCAACCTCGAACTCCAAGTGCCTCATCTAATGATCTCCTTTTGAGTAATTTTAGTTCTAAACTACATTCATCCTCTCATGAACAATCTTAACATACTCTTTCATGCTCTACACCCCATGAGGACCAAGAAAAAATATCCCTACAACATCTATCTAGAAAAATGGAGAATGGAATGGTTTTCTGTACAATGCCTCAAATGGTGAAATTATAAGGGAAGAGTGATATAGATTATTATAAGAAAACAAAACCAAAGATAAGTATTTTATCAAATAACTAACCAAGTAAAATACAATTCCTGAAAAATATCCTCCATCATTTGGATAGTCCGTTCCACTTTCTTATCTATCAAATGGTGGAAATCAATGTTGAGGCATAACTGAGTGCCAAAAGAATGTTACAATCCCATCTAGAATCTTGAGGAAAATCATTCATCCATATCTGATAATAGGACCATGGAACTCCATGAAACCACAAGACCTCATCCACGTACCTTTTAGCTAAATAATGCACTGCATCTGACTCCTTGATCGCTAATAAGTGGGAGAATTTTGTCATCTTATCCATGAAAACCCATATATAATCACAACTTTCATGTGTTCTAGGTAAAAAATTCACTAAATCCCCCAAGATTTTAGCCCATTTCCACTCAATAACATCCAAGGGTTGCAAAAACCCTCCTGTAACATGATTCCTGAACATTACCTGTGGGAAACCCGACAATGAGACACTAACTCTACCACATCATGTTTCATTGTGGGACAAACAAAATGTTCCCTTAGGCCATGAAAAATTTTGGAAACTCCTCGGTGTATCAACAGAGGTGATACATGAGACTTAAGAAGAACCCCCTTGTGAATTACTTTTAGAACAAACAAACTTCTTTGAAACAACATCTGATTCTAACAATCATTTATCCATCCCTCTAGTGCCTCACTAAATCCCACATGATCATACATCACCTCTTCCTCTGAGACTCCCCATCGATTCACCTCCACCTTATAAATTAGAGAATATTTTACTGTCATCTAAAACAACTTCCATCACTTCCATCCACTATTTAATCTAAGTGAAAAGATGCCAAATCCTCCATAACTCTCTAAGAATATACAGATTCATGAAAAAACATCTTTCTATGACATTCTCTTCAAAGAATTGATAATGACATTACATTTTCCAGATGTGTAAGAGACTTAAAAAGAATTTTACATAGGGAACTTCATCGTTCTCTTCGATAATAGATTCAGTTCACATTGGGAAAAGATATACATTGAACTCTTATGATCCATGATGACCTAAAAGTTCTCCCCAATGATGTAATGCCTCCACAAATTCACAGAAAACTCAAAAGATACTAGCTCCGGATCATGGGTGGAATAATTATGCTCATAAAGACATAACTTCCTAGACCCTATGAGATCACCACCCATATTTCATCAGCAAAAATCCCAATCCTAGATGGGAAGTGTCACAAAATACCTCAGAAATGACCCCTTCCCCAGGAAACAAGGAAACCAATGAACTAACCAACATTCTCGTAAGGTAACTGAATGATTCTTTGAACTTATCAGTCCACAAAAAAGCATTGTCATTCCTAGTAAAAGTAGTAAAGTAATATGGTAATTGAGAAAAATCTGGTGTAAACCTCTGATAATAGCCACTATGACCAATGTGAACCTATGCTATGTTCTAGGGTTTTTCTAGTGAAATAACTACTCCAAACAATAACAGTTCTACTACCATACCCTGATGAGACATCAAATTAATGATGAAATGAACCTCTCATTTAAATAATATACACTTGGACATATTTACATATAGATGGTGGCATCAAAGAATATAAAAGATAGTTCACATATTTTAGAAGTTACCATCCTCTACAAATTTAGTAGATTAAGATATCAAAGATTAATATGACAATGAACCAGTCCTGAAACTCATATAACACAGAGTTAATAATCCTCATGAATAAGGATAGTGCGTTCATAAAACCAAATGGAATGAATAAAAACCCATTGTTCCCATACCTGCATCTGGTGTTAGTCTATAGGATATCCCCCTCCATCACACTCAACAAGTGATATCCAAACAGTATGTTGATCTTCTAAAACTAAATCACACTTATCATCTATTTGAAAATATCAACTATCTTCAAAAAAAAGTAAACGGTTTTTGAAATTCACTTAATTCAACATCTAGTAGTCTTCACACAATCTTAGGCTATCATCCACTATCTTGGATAACAATGCAAGAGATCCTCACAAAAACTCACTAGGATGGATATAACCCTTATGAATTAGATCATCTTTCTAAATCCTTGAATCTAAAAACCCCAAATTTTTCATCTGTTATAGATCCATTGAGATTAGACAATCTTTAGGATAAATGTCTATCTCAAACTCGACATAATTTAAATGGGTTGTGTGAGAACCTCCTCATGGAAATCAACATCGAACTCCCCAATGACGTAATGTGGATTCGATTTCCCATAATATATAAATTCATCTAATAACTATGATATAATGGAATTTTGGGGTTCTATATGACTACTGCCCACCTAGAGACCCTACTCTCTAACTAATACCACATGTTGGCCATTCACATCTGAAATCATAACCATCCTCTGAGAGTAGTCGATAACAGAATGTACAAAATACATCAAGTTGCTTTCAAGAATGACATCATATGGCTACATCTATAGAAATAAAATATCTCTATGCCAATCATGCGGCCCCATAATCAGTCTAAAGTCTTTCACACATCAACCATGATGCTTTGGACTCCAACTAGATTAGTCAAAACCAATGGTATGTGAATCGTCCCTATGTCTAGTCCTAGAGGTAGGTCTAGAGAAAGTGAGAAAAGGAGTTTTAAGCACCCAACATAAACAAGGTACAAACAATAGTACTAAACAAAATGATCATACCTCTCAAGATCTCTGGTCCCTCTAGAACTATTTCCTACATTGCCTACAACTGACCACACACAACTCCTTTGAATATCTACTGAATAAAATCTCCACAGACATGCCTGGGTTGTGGTACCTAAAATCAAGGAACATCATGCGCCAACCTCAACATGCTCTATCTCCTCTAAATAGAGGCTAATCCAGATACCCTTACTACTAAAATGGTCTTAGTGGGAACTACTGTTGAGGCAGATGTAGAACTTATCCCCCTCCATCTAAATGTGATCGGGGAGCCACGGGGTACTACATGAGAAGATGGCTTTGAACCCCATAGAAGAAACACATCATCCCCAACCCCATAGAAAATAAATAAAAACCACTAACCCCAGAAGGTTGGAAATTATACTATTGAAGTTGACCTTATAACAGTTAAATACTCGAAGGAATTGATGCTAGAGACCTTCCAATGACAACTCCACCACTCATACAACTTTATTAGTTCCCCTCCCACTGTAGACAACCTCTATAGTGAATTTTTTCAGTCACATTGGCTTCTTATGAACCTATAGATACATTAGTAATGTAAAAGGAGTTACTGAAAACAATAGATAAGGATAAAGTACCTCCTCAAGACAACTCATAAATCACTCCTAATCTAGTAAAATATCTATATCAAGACAAAGAAGATCATTGAACACGATTCCTAGAAACTATACTAACATGCTCTCTTAATAAAGAGAAAAATCTCTTACCTCATTACTACCTTCAGTGTCATCAAAAGGGACTTTTCTCGAAACTCCTTATGGAGGTCGACCCACAAAATGACCAACTCCATCCACTCTCTTAGATATTGTTTCCACCACTAATGCATATCTTCCGGAATTTGACTAATAGATAAAGGGACCTAGTTCTCTGTTAGGGCCCATATCTAGCTAAAAGTAATTTAGAACTCCTCTAGCTGGCTCTTAAACTCTAGATATGAAACAAGTCCCACATACATCCTGGAATCCTTCCACTGGAATGTGTGAAACCTTCTCTTCAACTGATCCTCCTCCTGAAAAGGATTATCTCCCTTCAATCAATAATATCATCTTTGCAAAAACTCCACTACTTGAGCCACACATTGATGATGACCAGGATCCATAACTAAATTTAAAACAACGATTTCCTAGGATCGAGTAGTATGTAATTTCATGAATATTCATTTTACCTCATTTAATTATTATTTTTATTCATTTCAACATTCCCAAAACAACCAAATTCAAACATGAACACAATTACTTATGATACATGCACCTTTCCTAGGTCTTTACCGTAAAAGTTAGATTATCTCTCTTAGTCATTCAATATGTTCATATTCTTTTCTCAGGATCCCTAGGGGGATAAAATATCATTTCCATGCCACTCTTCTTGTCTTACGTCTTACACCATGTCCAACAGTAACTGTAGGAACCCCGACCCATGTAGTCCTCAATATTAGTAACTCCAAACTCCACCATATCTCTCAAGTATCACATTTGATACCACTATGTCATGACCCCCTCCATACAAAGATACTACTATGAGGGGAAGCAGATAATGACCCCCAAGTCCCACCTACAGTAGGAATCAGTTTGGTGACACACACTAAGGGTATAAAAATAACACATATCGAACACATTACCATTTATAATATAAATAATATCAGAAGAAATTATGAATCTTCCAAAAAAACTCCAAAACATAATATAAATGTGGAATCCAAACCCATACCACATGTATGTATACATAGAACTAATATAGGTAAAAGCCTCAAAAGTAAATACCTAAAAGTGAAGCTAAATCAGCGATGAAATAACTCTCAAAAGTCTAAACTAGTAATGTCCAGAATAGTCCATACAATCATCCTAGAAATCTGAAAATAGTTTTATATATGTAGGGTGAAAATAAATGTATACTCTTTTGGACATTTTCAAGCCTATGGTTCACATGAGAAAAAAGTATACTAATGCTCATGTGAGAAAACAACAAAACCAAAATGAACCTAAACAGGTATATGAACCATCCCTACCTCACCAAGTCACACTCACCAAATTAAAGAATCCAAGTAATATAATATAAGCTAAGAAACACAAATTATATGGTACCCCACACATCATTACCACTGATTAGCTACTCTTACACCCTAATGGCACACGTATGGGCACTCAAAACAAATCATGTCTCATCTTGATGACACTGGGGATTCAACACCATAACTCATCCCAAAGTCACCCAGGACACCACATCCCAACTTATCCCGAAGAAAATTTATATACCACCTCTCAACTCATCTCGAAGACACCTGAGATACCACATCTCATCACATCCTACCCAAAGAATCTAGGTATGTCATCACATCAATGTTAGAGCTTGGAATAGTAAGTGTCCATGCATATATCCCCCACTAGGATTTTTGGAACGACACTCCACTTGTGACTATGTATTTTTTTTACATAGTGATCAATGATGGTGGGGAGAATATAGAAATAGTAAGTAAAATAAATGTATATTTATATATAGTATCAAAAACCCAACCCCCACCTATGGGTTCTGAAACATACAACCAACTCATAACACCGGCATCATTCCTACCACGTCTAAATGAATTTATCAGTATCCCCAACAATATTTTTAGAAGGTGAAGATCTTTCATAATCTAATACAGATGCACACTTTTTCCATGTTTAACACCAATTCATTTCATCGTTATTTTTCATCAACAAAACTTAATCACACAACCCCTCATTATATATTCCACTGACAAATTTCCATCCCATTAACGATTCCAACCTATGACATATAAAACATTATTAATCATTCATTCAATTATTCTATCAATACTCAGACACTAAAACTACGAAACCACATTTCACTAATGGCTTCACATCCATGTCATAACAAAACCTCACCACACCAAAAGAATGGCCAAAAAAGCACCACCTTGACACCCCAAAAGCATAGAAAAAACCACATATCCCCCAATACACCAACAACACATCACCATCCTATAAACACGACAACACATCACAAGAGATCAACATCAATTTATAGATTTATAAAGTGGATTTTATCAAATTCCACATTAATTTATCGGTGTTATAAAACAAAAAAAACCCTATGAATAAAATTCATTATCCATGTATAAGTAATTAAACAATTTCCATTAAGCGTGTTATCACAAAAATAAAAACCATAATAGAAATAATATCACATACACCCACTTCAAAAAAGACACCAATGAAAGCAAATTTTAGTGGGACATTAATCCCGTACAATTCAAAATATCACTAATAGTATGGGAGATGTAAAAGATTATGAATTAATCACCACATTCCCATTTTAATTCACTAATAAAATTAATTTTATTTGATTCTATAAGGACAACCGTAACCCAATGGTAAAAAATGTAAACCCCTCTCGTATGATACACAATAAGGAGAAATGAGGGAATCACAACCCCAATGAATCATTTTTAACTCGTTGTTCCATGAAGGGCATAGTAGAAACCACATAGAAACTATTATTACATAAGAAACATTATGATCAACATACACTACTACCAAGGGTGGTAAAAAACACATCCCAAATACACCCCAAACTAAAGAAACACCATCGCTATAGAACCCCCATAGAATAACAGAAAGAAAACAAATTAGAATGATGGGAGATATCACCATTGATCGAATACAAGATCATAATGATAGATCCCCATCCAAATGAATCTTGAAACACATAAGGGTAAGGTTTTCAGATGCCTATAATGAGTGAAATATCCCCTAGATGTAGGATTTGAAGAAGAAACAAGTGGTTGAAACATTTAAAGCTATATTGCATATGGGAATTACATAATGTGTAATCCCCTTTCACTCCATGTAATCCCATGATTCAAGGTTTTTATGAAAACAAGTCACTTTTCTATTATTTATCTCTTAAAATATATATATTTTAAACTAGACCTAGAAGATCCATGAAAATGACTTTAATGTCATGTAATAAACGTACAAGATTTTTATTTCCAGTAGCAATTTTATACACCTCCATCTTCCACCGATAACTCCCCATACCTCCCTCGAACACCTCTATGAAACAAAACTAAAAACTGAATGAAACAGAAGGGAAAAAACTATTACAATAATATAATTGTTTTAGATATAAATGGATCATTAGGATCAATTAATTATATGTTCAATGTTTAAAAAACTAAATGTGACTTCCTAGAAATAAAAAATATTGAAATATAGTATATATAGAATGTGATGAATCTCTAGTGTGGAAATACAATATACCTGGTAATAATATTACTCACTAATTTGACACCAAGTTACAACCATAACAAATTTGAATAAAAATTTAAAAAACATAATGCTATCATAAATACAAATATATTATTAAAGAAAAAATTACGAAATAAATTTTAAAGGATTGGTTTCAATAAAATTAAAAAAAATATTTTATTAAAATTATCATTGAATCCATTTTTTGCTTGATTATATGCTATAACTGATTTAAAAATAATGAAATATCTTAATATTACTATATTAATTAAACTATATTGAGTAAATAATCCAATCACAAAAAAAATACAATGAAAAATATAATTTTTTATAAATGATAAAATCAATTTATTGTTTATAGTTGAATATCCCAAAACTTACCATTATCATATGTAAAACACTCTAATTCTCAAAAAACTGCTAATAAAATAATTTAAAAATTGTTTTAGAAGATGTTGTTTAACTAATTGTACTTAATTTATAATTTATTTCATAAAATATTTTCATCCATCCATTCACTCTTGAAAATTCACTTGTTAGGTGATTTTCCACTAACGATTTATTAGTGTTAAATCATTAATGGATGAATAATTATATCTAAAAACTTTGAAAAAGACAATGAAGAATAATAACGATGTTTTTAAAAATAATTTATAACAAATTAATTTTATCAAAACCTAAAAACACCAACAAAAATAGAGTCTCCTGGAAATGAAAAGTTTTAAAGAAAAACTCAATAACTGAAAACCAAATCCAGAACACTCTAAACTATATTTAATTAAATGTAATGATAAACTATAAATAGGTTTCTTTAATGTTGACATGGTTTTTCTATATAAAATATACCAATGGATATATTGTCTCTATGGATATAATAAAATTGAAATGGAAATATATATATATTAAAATATATCCATATAGTATAAGGTGTTTTATATCTTTATTCCAATTTATCCATTTTATTCATAAAATAGTATATATTTAGGAAAATATTAATATGGAAAAAAGTATTAATAATATCAACATATATATCCTTTTCTTATTTAATAATGTGTCTAAAGAACTATATATAAATATAAATAATTAGTTTTGTCAATGTGGGAATGTCCATTCAAAATATCACTCCATCCAATAAATTATGCACTTCACATAAAAAAATTTCTTTGAAAAATAAATCACAATTTTCCACTAGGGTATGGTGTTATAAATTTTACCTCAATATCATCCAAAATTCACCATTGTATACAATTAGCCATATATATGATCAAGGAATAAAAAATCATAATTTATGTAGAATAAATGATTCCATTTATAAAAATTAAATATTAACTATATAGAATAAAACCAAATTCATCCCTTAATAGAAACATTCTTTCACTGAAGAAGGAATATCAATAATGATCACCCTAGGTGAACTTAATATAAATCATTACAATGGAGTAAAATAATAACAAAGACTTTATAAATTACCTATACTCATATTATTTGATGCTAACTTATATTTCCTTCCTGAATCCAATTCCATTACATTCAATCCCTTCTACAAAAAAGTTCATCATTTCAATAATAAACGTGATAAGTTTCTATTTTATTTAATTGAAATTATTTCATTCGTACTCATAATATTGTAAATATAGTCAAACACAATATAAATTATATGGATTCTATACAAAATTCATCAAATATATCTATATTATTACCTTAACCAATTAATAACACAAATAATTGGGAATTTTAATAAAGAAAATAAAATATTAATCATTTTTAGATATTAATTTAAAAAGATAAAAGGCTATTTTAATTGGTTTTAATCCTAAAATATAATTCCTAAATCATATATTAAACCCAATATAACTCCTTTGATCACTCAAATTTATAAATATCCCACACATATAAACTCATTTTCATCATCTCATTGGGTCAAAAAAATTCAATGAAAAAATGATGAAATGCCTAAAATTTTTCATAAAATATTAATAATTATAATATGTATCCTGAAAATGCAATGAATATTTAATTATGAGACATTCTGATTAACCAATAACAATATCATAAATTTTCTTGAAAATTGTACTTCTTAAAAAAATATAATTTATATCATCAAATAAAATTGAATTTTAAACCAAATCATCCGAAATAATAATATTAGAATAAGAAAGAAAAATTGTTTTTATATAAATCATCGATCTAGAAATAAATTGTATGGGCTCTTACATAAATATAAATTGTATATTTAGTGTCTATGGTTTAAGGGACTAAAATATAAATTGGTCTTAATTAATTTAATTTGACAAAAATATTTTAGTTCATGAAAAAATAATTTTATGTTTCTGTGGATTACACTTACCTACACTTATGTTTTAATGAGGGTATTAGAAATAATTTCCCAATGGGGTTCATAAGAACTCACATGATGGGAAATTAACATATTAGATAATAACTCATAGAATTAATAAAATCATTTAATCAAAGTTTTTTTATAGAATTTATATTTTTTAATTAAAAATATATTATTAATCATTTGATGATATTAAAAAATAATTCTAGTATATAATCTTGTGATTTTTTTACATAATTGTCATTAATATATTCTCATTGTCATTATATTTTCATCAAAATGGAATACTTTTAATAAAAGAATTGCTTCCACAATAAAAATGATCTAGAATAAATGATTACTAAAAATTCCAATCCTCCCACCTACAAAAAAACTTATATTTTCACAAATATATGAATATAATGATAAATATATAACACATGTTTTCAATTAAATAAAAGAGTATGTTTTTTATGAAAAAATATAGTGATGCTACATTTAATTTTATGCCATGTATTCATTATGTCCATATTTGAATATGAAACTTTTCTTCTGAAAAAATTAAAAATAATCCACCTAAAAATATATAATACATTCATGCGATATAACACATATTCTCAAAATTGAATTTTAATAAAATTTGGAACCCACTTATATTTTGAAATATGACTACTCATGCAGTAGTCTATTACATATGTTCCTTCACTAGTAAAAAATAATGAAATTTCAAGTATTCTAAATATGTTACAATAAATGAGCTTAGGAATATATTTTAATTGAATAATGATAAAATAAATACAAAAGTCTCTTTATGATTCATTATTTGTAACACCCACTTATTAAACTCCATATTGTTTTATAGTGACTCTAAATGATAATAATTCAATATCTATTCATTTAATTTGTTAAATGAAATATGTAAAATCTTAAAAAGAACATAAAATGGATGTATAAAATATAGAAAGAATTTATTATTTTAATTGTGTTCTCTGGAGAGTAAAAATTAATTTTTTGGGGATACCGTACCTAAATGTGAGCACTATTTTGTTGTCTTTCTTATGTTTTTTTGTAACACTATAGGTATTTACATTACTAAGATAAGTATTTGGAACAATGATAAGTGATATCTCTGTAATAGAAATAAGGGGTACACTGGTGGCTTTAGTAGACTGTTCCACAATAATAACATAAATAATACGTTCTTAAATAGATTTATTTAAGGAAATATGATCATGTCTCACTATTATTTCCTTTTTCAATTTCTCAGGGTATACTATGATGACATCCTATATCACTTCAATTATAAAAAATTACATTTTATCTTATCCATTAATCTCATATTTATAATTGTGTAATTTTATTTCTTTGCTTCTATATCAATAGCCCTTTTGGATTTTATATTTTTCACCTTTTTAAAAATCTTCTTATTTTACTCAAATATGCATTTTATAATGTCTATTAGGATATGTGGGGTGTTGTAAAGGATTAATCCTATGGTTTTATATCAATATAAAATTCCTCTATCATTTTATTAGAAACAAAATCTAATGGATTAAAATATAACTAGTCATCTAGATCAATAATTTCATTGTCCCAAAAAAATTTATTTTTTTCAGGATCAATGTATCAAGGAATTATAATTCATTGAAGATAATCAATACCCAAATTCATTCCCCAAAGTCATTTATCTTTTAATTAATTCTCATTGTTGTCCTTTATATAGTAAACATTAAATTAAATAATACTCTTTTTTATGAAATGTCATTTTATTTGTATTATAATGATTGTTAGTTTATGAAGAGAATTAATAATAGTTATTGAGTTTCAAATATGGGAGCATGAGATTTATCCTATTAAATTGTTACTAGTTTATCATCTGGTTACATCAATGGATATTTCAATATGTATGACCATTCAGATGTTATTGATTTCTATAATATATTAAATTTCATCATTCCTTGGCATGTGAATATATTAGACATATCAAATAATTTTTATGGTCTAGCCATCATTATAAGTAAATTCACTCATATAGTGTAATTTTTTATATTTTTATTAGCAATTTAAAAATATATGATCAATAACTTATACAACACTATATAGGGTCCTTCTTTAATGGAAGTGAAGATATACACATCCAAAAGGGTAAAAAATTCTTGATTTTCCTCTATATGTACCCCTAAATAATTTATATATTTATGAATCACTTATATAATTGTACATTAATGTTTGGATCCATTTGAAATAACCATACCTTGATATGATTTGGGGCCATTAAATATTTACATTATGGTTTTAAATTATAATTATTATAGTGAACCAATATAAAGACCCAGCCATAAACATTACATAATCTTGAATTATGTCAAGAATTTACATTAAGGATATTTTCAGGTACAATGTTTTATAAAATTAGGCAATAAATATTACATAAAAACTTGAATATTACATGTATACACTACTACTCATCATCCATTTTTTATAAAATAAAAAATCTTAAAAAGAAACATGTCCGGTTCCTTGTTTTAGACAACATGATTTATGCTGGATCCCATCCTTGAACCTATTCATCTTCAAGTCATGTGGAATCCATTTCAAAAACATGGGTTGAGCATAAAAATCTCAGTAAGGGTTACAAAATAAGGAAGGAATGCATTATCACATCAATAAATACAAATCAATGGAACCAATACTTTTCAATCATAACATTTCTTACGAAATAATAATATTTATGAATAACACATAGAAATCAAAAAACATAAAGGTAACTTATGGAATTCATAAAATACATACATTGTAGTTATCACAGATACATAGGGAGTAACATATAGTATACCCATAATAGTAATTTCCTTAATTATCTTAGGAGAAAAATAAACGTTTACCTATGTCATGTTACCCAATGCATTGGAGAGCTCTCTCGGGCTCACCCACCCTAGGATTATCACGAAACCACCCATATACATAAATAATGCCCAATAACCAAAATATAATCATAACTCAAAACATAATTATAAAGGAAATATAAAATTTCTATATTCCAATCAAAATATATCAAATCCATATATTGAAATAAATAATGATTTGTCGAACCATTTTCAAAACCATTTAAAACATTCAATAAAGAGTTTTTTGAATCAATTTGTCCCATAACAATTTGAATCTTTTAAATGAATTATCATTTGAATATTTTTATTTATATATAAATAAATCCAAAAAAACATTTTGAAATCATGGACATTATTTAGAAATATTTAAAAGAAAAATCATTAAAACATTTTAAAGGATATTTTATTTAAAGAGACTTTAACGAAAAGATATACAGTTTAATACAAATAATGGAGGAATAAAATCTAATAATAACTTAATAAGATCAGAAAATAAATAAATTAATGAAATAATATGCCAAAGGAAAGTATATACACCATGTAAGAGTGAATTGGTGTATAAGAACAGTGTTGTCTCCATGGAATGTAAATTGGGACGAAATCCCTTATAAATACAGTATCCTTAGATTTAGGATAAATCAATTACATAATAATGTGTGAAAAATATAAATACACTCAATATTATTGGATATTTAGTGTAAATAAATCAATGTACATTCAATCATGTTCTTTTTAATAAAAAACCAATGTCTTGGATGTTTAACTCAACGAATGGAAATTGAGTTAAAACTACTCTTATCAAGTTCATATCGATGACTTGAGAATTTATCAGTGGAGTGATTATGTGTGTCAAAGTTATTTACACACAAAGGGGATTGTAAATTACAACATAAATAAACAAATAGTGATTTCACACATAATCATATCATGACATTATTATAAATTATAAGATTAACCCAATGAATGAAAATTGGGTTACAAAGTTCCCTTACCGATTTGGTAAATTATGAAACATACACCACATAAAAGAAGGATCATTCAATGAAAATGTAAATACCCATAAATGAAATATATTACACAAAGAGTACAATTCATGGGCATTACGTACAACACATAAAGGAAATAGTGACAAATATAGCATGAATCTCACGAGAATAAAACGTGAGATAAAACCCTTTACCACGTTGTAATCAATTGAGTCAGGTGAAAAAAAGTTAATAAACTCGAAATGATTCACAGAATACCATGAAAAATAGAATCATGATAATATATATCAAATGTATGTACACAATACACCACATGCATTAAATTAGTGTCGAATAATGGAAATCTCACGGAATTAAAAGTAAGATATGAAATCCCTTACCTCGTGTCCAACTTGACTTGTTTATTCCTTGTTCTTCCTGAATAATAAACTTAAGTTAATTTCTAATTGATTAAGAACCTTTTACATGTTTATTATTCCTTTTATATCACATATTACCTTGAAATAACAATTAGTTATTTATTTGAGTTTGTATTGGACATTTTGTTGATGTTCGGAACTTGGGTCCAAAATGAACTTGTTATAAATACTATTTGTCCATGTGGTCAAAATTACAATATCTATATACTAATATTAATGATTTAGATATCTTATATATCATATATATCCAGTATATATATGTAGTTATGACAATACATAACATTTTGTGTTAAGAAATTAAATGCATTGTTAATAGAGACGGTAAGTCGTACGTATGCATGAACGCAAATTTCATTTTTATTTCATATTTTAATGGAATGATAATTTATTTATAAATAGGTATATTATAATTCAAGAATATTATCATATATAATTTCATTAAATCCATCCTTTATACACCTCACGTATGGAATGAATGGGTCATTTCACTTTGAGGGAGCGGTAGTTTCCACTTCCTCAAATGAAATTATCTTGTTTAATCATAATGGAAACCATAAGGGTATAATATAAATGAAAAATACAGAAGAATAAAGAAAACATAAACATAATATATATCATATATAAATACAGTTCCACCTTAATGGCCACCATGAGAGGTGGTATAAGATAATTGATCAATCATCATTTTGTGAGACATTAGTTTTCCATCCACAAAAACAATATATTCATTACCCATTAGATAGAGGTGTGTGTAAGTGTAGTTAGAATAATTATCATAAAAGAATCATAGTATATTGAAGATTTTGTTTTTGTAATAAAAGAAATGAATAAAAAGATTTTACGGGTTGGAGAAGTAAAATAAAAGAAAATAGATTAAGAGAAACTCTTACGTTAAAATCGGGTAACTCCCTTTGGTTTGAACCAAAAGGATTTTTTGAAGTGCCTTATGCCTAAGGTAAGGTTTATATGTGAAATATAGGGATCTTTAGAGATTATTTGTTAATGGTATGGACCATTCAAGGGGCTCGAGAGGTGATAGGAATGGGTTAGATGTGGTGTCCTATAATAAGGGAGTGAAGGGTCTCTTTAGAAATGTTTGGAAATATTATTTATTATATAATGATTTTCAGTTTATAAAGGTCCTAAACTAGTTAAAGTCAAATATAAGATGACTCATGGTCGAAATAAATTCATCCAATAATAATTGGACATGTTTTTTGATGTTATTGTAATATTTATTATCTTATTTATTTAAATCATATATTAATGAGGTAAATACTTCATCATTTTTGTGGCATAATTAATTTTATTAATTTGATTTATATTTTTTATTAAATACCATGATTTAGGAAATATTTTATATTTCCAAAGAATATTTATAGTTGGAAATATAACTTATATAACCCCATGTAAAATTTACATTACAAAAAGATATTTTTGGGTGTCATTTTTGTCTTTTCATTAAATTAATTAATCTAATGTGTCTTTATCACTCCCGTGTTGCTCCATGGGGTCCTCAAATCGACCCAAGGATGACAATGGTCGGCTATGGCTCATCAAATAATGTTAGGACATGTGTTAAGTTAATTTTATATTATTATAATATTTCTTTACCTAGAATTACCTTATTTACCTTAAACCGTGGTAAATAAATTTCAAAAGTTACTATGCAACAGAAATTATCTTCATTTTATTGGACCAAATTTTACTTAATTATAATAACCATGTCTGTCAGATTTTCGAAATTCAATTCACAAAAGTAGTAAAATTTTATTTAAATGAAAAAGTTAGTTTTTTAAATACTACTTAGTGGTTTCACTATTCATCAAAAATAGATGTTTTTTAAATAAAATTCCAAAAATTCAGCCTAAGATATATTTGATATTTTGAATTCAAAAATGATTTCTATTTAAAAAAATTCATCATAAATAATATCCATTAATTAATTTAAAATTAATTCTTGTTGTTAAAACAAATAGCTTGTTTTTAAGAAATAATATATATCAAAAGATTGACACTTGTTTATGTCCAATTTCAATGTGGAATTAATTCAAATGGCCACCATCGGATAAAATTGTAAAAATATAATATAATTAAACTTAAAAAACAATTATAAATATAATATAAACATATATATAAATTAGATTAAAAAAGAAGATCTCAATTAAAATACTATATTTTTTACTATTCATTAAAAATTAATTTTATCAGAAAAATACCTAAAATTTACCCAAAGTAAATTTTGGAGTCCCAATTATAAAGAAGATATTTATTTGGTTAAATAGAAAAAATAAAATTGACCAATACTAGATTTAAATATTGTTCTCCATCAAAAGGTGGTAAATCATCCTTTAAGTGAATATTAGAATATTTATGCTTAAAATTGAATTCTTTTCTTATTTTAAGCCTTTAAAATTTATAGGATAAATGTAAAAACATTTAACAAACATGTATAAAAATATTGTTTTTAGTTATATTCATTTCCACCAACACAACGGTTAGGTAATAACCAAAATTTTAGATAATAATATTATATTACTGGTATGCAATATGTGATTTCCAAGAAACCCATTGTTGCGTATTAGGTAAGGCATCGAACATTGAATCACATTTAAACTAAAATTAATATTCAATTCACAAATATTAATAAATATGAAAATATTATATTCTTTATTTACATGGTATGTTACATCTTTCCCCCCCCCATTTGGGAATTGCATCCTCGCAATTTTAAAATTGGGATCAGAAACTTCATTTAAAGTCCCACATTAGAAATAGAGTCAATAAAACTATCACATTAAAATTAAGGAAGAGATTTACAAAGGTAACCTGAGAGAATAAATATTAGTATTCCTTGAAAACCTGGATATGAAAGAGAAATTGACTCTCATAGATTAATAGATAGAGATAAAGCATGCGATCACGAAAATTTAACCCCCGCAATACCATAAATTTGTGGTTGGGTAGAAGTGTGATGATAAAAGAGAACATATAACATTTTTCTTCAATATCCTTTTCATAGAGTTGAAAATTTTTATTAAAAACGAAACTATGCTGCAAAGGAAATATGCTTACTTGTCATGTAAAGTGTCATCTTTTAATAAAATACTACCAAAAACTCATCTATTCACTAAACGGTACGTATTCAAGATGACTTGTTCACATTGAAAGCGCAATAAACAACTTATAGAGAATAACCTGATTCACAATATATGAACCATATATTTCCCCTATATTTATACATTAACCAAAACCAAAATTGGTTAGTATGTGATCAGGTAATCCCAAAAAGTGTATTCTTTAATAAAAATAAGTACAACTCTTAATCTCCAAAATTCAACCAAAATTACGCAAAGTTCAAGAAATACCATTAAATATAATATTTTCCTTAAAATTATTTAAAATAATCCAAAATAATATTGAAACCCAAAACTCAGAAGAATTTTATCAAATAGTCTTCCATAGTAAATCTTAGTACTTATCTCCAAAAACATCAACTACTCTTAAATTCTAATTCTGAAGTGTAATTAACCTAATCACATATTCTCTATGATTGGTTAATAATTTCCATAAATAACCCAAATCACTATATCTCGATAATAAAAACATGGATTCTTCCAAAATAAAATTCCACCATTACTCATCAGAAGAAAAGATAACTATTCCTTGAATATCATTTTCGTATGTAAAACATCAGGGTTACACATACAATAAAATGTCTTCCAATGTAATCCCATCACCAAAATATCCTTAATACTTTTAATAATTTCATCATCTTAAAATATACCATATCTCTTGAATCCCTTACATGTTTAATTCTTACTCATTCAACATTATTCATGATCCATTAACCATTCATTACCATGTTATTCTGAAATACATCTTTCCTACAAATGAAATCATGAATGATATCCTAACACTCAATAATATCAAAGCATATGTTAAGAAATAATCAATACCTTTCCTTTGTCATTATCAGTTTCTTCATCCACAATTGGATAGTCATTAGGTATTTATAATAAAAAATTAGTATGATCCTGGTGATCCCATTCCCAATACTTCTTCCAAGGACATCTATTTTTATACTGGCCATGCACACCACATTTAAAACATTCAATTGGTCCCTTAAAAATAACTTTGTTCCCTTTCCTAGATTCAATTGGATGCTTCCTTTTTCCACGGCGGGTTCTTACTTTATGACCTTTATTCCCAAATATATAGCATCTTCCCGTACCTTTGAATCATTTTACTTGGTGTATCTTTACACATCCAGGACACATAGGTTTTTGAACATACATTCCTTTATGATTATTACCTGAACATCCTTAGGGATTTGTTTCTCACATATATGATGCCTTATATAAATCACCATGGTTCAGGTGATCATTCATGGCTCCATATAGTTGGTTGAGAATAACTAAATGAGTCCTAATTGAAGATCCCATTTCATTCAGTTCCTCATTCAGAAAACCGTCACCATTTCCTTCACATCCACTGTTACTTTGGTGCCTTCTAGATCCAACCATTTACTAAAACCAAAAAGATCAGTGTGAGTATATCAGTAAATTCATCATATAATATCTTATGAGGAGGGTAAATAATAAGATATAATTATTCATATTACCGTAAACTCATTCACTACATCTAAAAAACTAGTACTCTTTTTGAAATCCTAACCATTATGGTTATGTTACTTAAGATTAAATAACACTGTAACATCTAAGGTTATGTAAACCGACCTCTGATACCAACTATAACGACATAGCCTTAAAGATTACATAATCTTATATTATGTTAAGAATTCACGTTGAGGATCTTTTCAGGTTTAGAGTTTTAATTAATTAGGCTATATGTATTACATATCAACTAGAATATTACATGTAGACACTAATACTTAGTATCCATTTTTCATAAAACAAAACCTCTTAAAAAGAAACATGTCTAGTTCCTTGTTTTAGACAGCATGATTTTTTTGTAATCCCATCCTTGACCCTATTCATCATTATGTCCTTTGGAAAACATTTCAAAAATATGGGATGAGAATAAAAATCCCAGTAAATGTTATAAAATAATGAAGGAAAAAATTATCCAATCAATAAAAACAAATCAATAAAACCAATAATTTTCAGTCATAACATTCCTTACGAAATCATAAGATTTATGAATAACAAATAGAAATCAAAAATCATAAAGGGGACTTTTGGAATTTAGAACATACTTACATTTTAGCTATCACAACTACATAGGAAGTCACATATGGAATACCCATCATTGTATATTCCCTAAATCTCTTAAGAGAAACATTAACGTGTACCCTCGTCATGTTACCCAATGCATTGGAGAGTTATCTCTGGCACACCAGCCCTATGTTTATCATGGAGCCACCCATATATGTAAAAAATACCCAATAACCATTACATAATCATGATGCATAACACAATTATAAAGGAAAGATAACATTTCCACATTCTAATCAGAATATATCAAATCTGTATATTGAAATAAACAATGCTATATAAAAACATTTTCAAACCCATTTAAAACATTTAATAAAGTGATTTTTGATTCAAAATATACCATACCAATTTGAAACTTTTAAATGAATTATCATTTAAATTCATTAATGTCTATATAAATAAATCCTAAAACCCATTTTGAAAACATAGACATTAATGAGAAATATTTAGAAGAATAAATCTTTAAAACATTTAAAAAGATATTTTAGTTAAAGAGTTTTTAACAAAATGAGAGATACTTGAATAAAAATAATGGAGGAATAAAATATAATAATAACTATATATAATAATGAGAATAAATGGATTCATGATGTAATATTACAAAGGATATTATATACACCATGTAAGAGTGAATTTGTGCATAACAACAATTAAGTCTCAATGGAATGTAAATTGAGAAGAAATCCCTTATAAAGATGGTATCCTTAGATGGAAGATAAATCAATTACATAATAATTTCTGAAAAATAAAAATACACTCAATATTATTGGATATTAATTGTAAATCATCAAGAGGATGTTAAATCATTTTCTTTTTAAGACAATACCAACGACTTGGATGATTAATTCAATGAATAAAAATTGAGTTAAAATTACTTTTATCAAGTTCATGTTGATGACTTGAGAATTTATCAATGGAGTGATTATGGGTATAAAAAGTATATCCACAGAAATGGGAGTTTAAATTATAACATAAATAAACAAATAGTGATTTCACACATTATCATAGCATGACATAATTATGACTTATCAGATTAACCAAAGGAATGAAAATTGGGTTAAAAAGTTCCCTTATCGATTTGGTAACATACAAAACATACACCACATGAAATAAGGATAGTTAATTTAAGAAGTAAATACCCATAAATGAAATATATTACACAAAGAGTAAAAATCATGGGCATTACGTACACCACATAGAGGAAATAGTCACAAATATAGCATGAATCTCACAAGAATAAAAAGAGAGATAAAACACTTTACCATGTTGTAATCAATTGAGTCATGTGAACAAAAGTTAATAACCTCCAAATGAATCATATAATTCCATGAAAAAAAAGATAATCATGATAATATATATCAAATGTATGTACAAAATACACCACATGCAATAAATTAGTTTTGAACAATGGAAATATCATGGAATTAAAAGTAAGATAAGAAGTCCCCTACCTCGTGTCCAACTTGACTTGTTTGTTCCTTTTTCTTCCTGAATAATATAATTAATTTAATTTATACTTGATTAAGAACCTTTTTCAAGTTTACTGTTCCTTTTATATAACATATTACCTTGAAATAACAATTATTTAATTATTTGAGTTCATATTGGACATTTTGTCGTTGTTGGGAACTTGGGTTAAAAATAATCTTTTTATAATTAATATTTGTCCATGTGGTCAAAAGTAAATTATCTACATAGTGATATTACTGATTTATATATCATATATATCATATATATCCATTATATATATGTATATATAACAATACATCACATTTGGAGATAAGAAATGAAATGCACAGTTCATGGAGACAGTAAGCCGTACGTACGCATAAACGCTACTTTATTTTTATTTCATATATTAATGGAGTGAAAACTTAATTAAAAAACGTTATATTATAATTCAAGTATACTATAATATATAATTTCATTAAATCCATTTTTTATATGCCCTAAATATGGCTTTATGAGTCATATCACTTTGAGGGGGCGGTAGTCTGCACTTCCTCAATTGAAATTATATTGTTTACATATAATGGAAACCATAAAGGTGTTCTATAAATGAAAAATATAGAAACATAAAGAAAACATAAACATAATATATATCTTATATAAATACAATTACATCTTGATGGCCACCATGATAGGCGGTAGGAGATAATTGAACAATCATTGTTTCGCGAGGTATTTGTTTGCCATCCACAGAAACAATATGTTCTTTACCCATTAGATGGATGTGTGTGTAAGACTAGTTATAATTATTTACATAAAAACATCCTAGTATATTGGGGATACTGTTGTTGTTATAAAATAAGTTAACAAAAAGAGTTTCGGGGTTGGAGAAGTAAAATAAAAGAAAATAATTTAAGAGAAACTATTTCCTTAAAATCGGGTAACTCCCTATGGTTTGAACCAAAAGGATTTCTTGAAGTAGATTATGCCTAAGGTAAGGCTTATATGTGGAAAATATAGATCTTGAGAGATTATTTAGGAAGTTATTGGACGATCCAAGAATCTTTAGAGGTGTATGGAAAGGGTTAGATGTGGTGTCCTTTAATAAGGGAGAGGAGGGAATCTTTAGAAATGTGTTAAAATGTTTTTTAATTATATAATTATTTTAGGTTTCTAATGGTTAAAAACTAGTTAAAGTCCAATATAATATGACTCATGTTTTATATTAAATCATCCAATAATTATTGGATAGGGTTTGGATGTTATTCTAATATTTATAATCATATTTAATTAAATAATTTATTAATTAGGTAATTACTACATATTTTTCTGTCCGAATTAATTACATGTATTTGATGTCTAAAAATTATAAAAATTAATATGATAAATTAAATCTTTTTAGAATTACAAATAATATTATATTTTAAATTATAACTTATATAACCCCATGTAAAAATTACTTTTCTATAAGATATTTGTTTGTATCATTTTATGTCTTTACATTAAATTAATTAATCTAATGTGTCATTATCACTCCAATGTGGCTCCATGGGGCCCCAAAATCGACCCAAGGATTCCCATGGTCTACCATATCTCATCCAATAAGGTTAAGAAAAGTGTTAAGATAATTTTTTATTATTTTAATATACTTTTTAATTTGAATTACCCAATATAACTTTAACAATATGAAATAAAAGTCAATAGTAACTATTCACAAAAAATTACCTTCATCTTATTGAACCAAATTTTACTTACTAATAACAACCATTCATGTAATATTTTCGAAATTCAATTCAAAAAAGCGGTAAAATCTCATTTAATTGAAAAAATCAGTTTTTTAACAACAACTTAGTGGTATCACTATTCATCAAAATTTGATTTTTTTCAAACAATACCAAAAATTATACCTAAGTTATATTTTATATTATGAATTAAAAAATTGTATCCATTTCAAAAAATTAAAAACATAAAAGTTGCATTAATTAATTTAAATTTAATTTTCGTTTTCAAAACAAATGTCTTGTTTTTATGAAACAATATCTATCCAAATATTGACACTTGTTTATGTCCAATTTCAAAGTGGATTCATTCCAATGACCACCATTGGATTAAATAGTAAAACTGTAACATAATTACACTTTAAAACCAATTAAAAATATAATATAACCATATAAATAAATTATATTAAAAAGAATATTTTAATTAAAATACGATATTTTTCATTATATATTAAAAAGAGATTTTATCATAAAAATACCAAAAAATTACCCAATGTAAATTTTGGTGTCCCGATTCTAAAAAAGAATTTTATTTGGTCAAATAGAATGTATAAAGGTGACCAAAACTATATTTAAATAGGGTTCTCCATCAAAAAGGTGTTAAATCTACCTTTTAGTTAATATTAGAGTATTTATTCTCAAAATCGAATTCTTTTCATATTTTAAGCCTAAACCTATTATTTGATAAATGTAAAAACATTTAACAAACATGAATAATCATATTTTAGTAAGTTCTATTCAATCCCACCAATACAATGGCTAGGAATTAACTACCATTTGAAATAATATTATTATATTATTAGTGTGTAACGTAAGATTTCAAAGACACATGTTATAGCATATCTGGTAAATCATCGAACATAGCATCCCCTTTAAAGTAAAATTATTATCTATTTCACAAATTTTAATGAATATAAAAATATTACATTATTTATTTACCAAGGAAGTTATAACCAAAATCCAAATTATTATATAACTCTTATGAAATAAAATATTCATAATTAATGTTGACCAGTGTTTTTTACATCATCGGTATGACCCTTGTGTTTCATCCATCCAATGGGAGATTTGTTATTTAATGGTTATATCATAGTTTATCCAAAAAAATAATGTGTTTGAATTCTATGGGATTCATTCTATAATATAATCATTGCATAAAAATACAATTTCAGTAATTTCTCTATCATGGAGTCCTATAAGATTATTTTGGAAACAATATATAGGTTATATATTATTCCATGTTCCATGTTCCATGAATAAGGTAAATATATTTATTTTTTCTATATATCATCCTCAATATTTTATGAAAAGCTATAAAAAAATTGTCTTGGAGAATTATTTCTTCTCTTACATCACCCTATATATTAGTGAATGGTTGGGGAGTTTAATGATATTATTAGGATACAATATGATATTTATTTGAATTTTTGGGTAAAAGAATTTTTTGATGAGGTTTAGAAGTGAAATAGGTACCGAAAAATATCTCCTGTAAAAAATATTATAGATTAGATTAATCAATTCCTTTTGTGGGTAAGCCCCAACATTATTATTTTTAATAAAAATATTGTTTAATAAATAGAACCACAAGGACCACCCATATTATGGTTTAGATAATTTATTCATATAAAATGTCATTTTTTATGGTTTAATTAGTGTTGAATCACCATGATGTGTTTTAATGACTATATCATACAAGTTATTAGTTATGGGATAAATTGTAATGTGAATGTACCACAGTTTTTTGGTTTATTGATATAAAATAAATTACGAAAAGACTCCAAACATAATACTTAATAAATAAATTGGTTTTTAAAATTATTTTTATTAGGAGGTTATTTTAATTTTGGTTCAGGGGGGTCAATATGTCATGATATGTCATTAGGGTTCTATAAGAAAAATTAGTATAACTACACATTAATATGAATAAAAAATGGGTTGTCTCTTGACATTATTGTTATGTGATTTAAAAAATTATATTTTTATATTAACTATATAATTATATGAACCTTGATGTAGTATTAAATATTCAAGTAAAATTTACTTTTACAGAATTATTGACCAACAATATTTTTTATTGTTCTGGTCATTTCTTTGTTCGGATTTTAAAAATAATGAAGAAATTGGTTATTATTAATTCATTTTAGTGATCTTGTTTCTGAAATTATAAAAATTGTATAATGGGTCATGGATGTTTCTAGAATCATTTTTTTCATTTACACCATAGAAAAAAATGTTATTACTCTTCATGGAACTAACCAATCTAAAATCAATTTACCTTAAATAAATATTATGAAATAGTTAAATATAGGTGACAAGATTTTGTTTTCAATCTCCATTCAGTTGATCCCCTATTAATAACATATATTGGAAATATCCTTAATAAATTCTAACTCTCGTAAGGGCCCCACTTCATTTCTATTCTCCTATCCAAATAAAATATCCTAAATTTCAAGAAATTTAAAATACATTTTAAAAATGTTAATAGACCAAAATGACATATCCGTAAGATTTAACTAGTATGTTTCTTGAAATTAAACTAATAATATTAAATGGTTATGTAGTAATTTTTATTTTTAAAAAATTATTTTTTTCATACTACATCATTTAGTATCTTACTACAATGCTTTCAGTTTTAAAGCTCAATTATATATATAATTTCAAACTTTCTTCATAAGATAACTCCACATTGTCTCTTATTTTTAAGTGGTAATGAATTTTTTTCCCTTTATAAAATTATATCATTTCAAAACAAAAATTATAAATAGTCTATTAAATTATGTCAATCAATATATATAAAGAAACAAAAGAATACATAATCATGGAAGAATTATTCACCAAAACTCTCAGAATTACTCTTATTTTTAATTATAATTATTATATTATAATAGTTTTATTGTGTTTTTGGAAATTCATATAATGACATTGAGATATAAGTGTTTTTTTTAAACAATAATAATATAATGTGAATAATTTAAAATATAGGATCCAATATGACCAAAATTATTATAATTGACCATAAATCATATTATGTGTTAGGGTTAAAGAATGGTGTCTCTAATATACATTATAACATATCCAGAACATTATGGATTCTGTAATTACTATATAGTGGGTCAAAATTTATTATAATATCCTGTGGAAAATATTTTAATTTCATAATGATTTATTTTTCAAAAAAATATGATGCTATGTATTTTGAAAATATATTTTGTGTAGTTTGGTTATTATGATTTTATATTATTAATTAAAAAATTAATATTTCCATGAAATAAATTCTAAATAGGATGTGGATATTGATTTTAGAATATGGATATTATTTCATTTTGAATCTAATGATGATATTTTAAACAAGTTTGGTATGATATAATAGTATATAATATTTTGATGATCTTAAAAATTAGTGAATTTGAATAAATTTTGATCATGAGATTTTAGTGAAAATGGAAGGAATCTGACAATAATTTTACAATTTCATTTTTATTAATGCTATTACACCCAAACCAAGATAACTCAAATCATGCCCAACTTTTATATTCTCTATAAACTTATAAATGTCGCACTATATACTGGAGTCCTTGAATAAATAGAACGGACCTTGTATAGTATTAGTGAGACACATCAATCAAATAATTATTATATGACTTTTATATTAAGGTAATGAAATTATAGCATTAACCCATACTTGTTAGGGATACAACAAAACATTGTTTGGAAAACATGTATCTATGAGTGAATCCTATTGTCTAGTATATAGGATACATACTCCATTTGATTAATCCAAAATAATATTATTGTATCCATAATTACATAAATTAAAAATGGTTAATATGAATTAATAAAAATTCATGAAAGATAAAAAAATTCACACTATTCTATACACATGAGGTGTAAATAGAATAAAATAATTAAAAATGAATCGAGCCTAAATCATAAGACATGATTTTAATGATTCACAATACTGTGTTTCAATTACCATTAAGACCCACATTCTCATATATACGATAATATCTATCCCAAAATAGAAACATTTATCCCCACCCACAAATATAAAATTTCATTCTATGTACGTGTGTAGGGGTGAGTTGAAAAACCATGTAGGATTACCCATTTCCCCCGGACCCATAATTTTATAGAGATCAAGTTAAATAATGAATAATTTTGGGTTTTGAGAAATTCATTGATGAAATTAATTCAATCAACCCGCAAACATTTACATAACATGAAAACAAATTTAAATACATGTATTTCATTATGGCAAGAAGATAAATTCACCAAACATACTCAACCAATGTTTTTAAACTATGATTTGGTCCTCTCCTTATTTAACTCATAATTATGTATACACTCATCGAACAATAAGGAATAAAATTTGCTTAATAATCACAACAGAAATTACCATTAAGAGGTATCTCAATAACAATATATTCTCCCTAGTAATTTTCCAATAACAACCTTCAATAATATTTCTTCTATTAAATTAGGAAATCCCCACAATTGAATTCAAAATATCAGTTATATTATGAAATATACCAATTTGAATCAAAGAGGGCCCTACCATTAATAAATTTTGATAAATGATATTGAAATAAATAGTCAATGAAGGTAAAAACCAATAGTGAAATATAAGGGTTGAAATGTAATGGTAAAATAAATTAGTGAAGAATAAATGGGTTCCAATTATAAAAAAGTGATCTCATCACTCATTCCATGTCCCTTATAAACTCCTTATTATTCCAATAATTGTCTCTATATTTAACATCAGGATCCTTTGGATCAACCCAATATATCACAACATTTTATATAGTTTATATCACATAATGAAAATACACATCTATGTTATAAATTTATATATAGAAAATATTTTAACATAAAACTATTCCCAATGATTGGCTATCATATACCAAATATAAAAATAAGTGTCTCATTATAGTAGTATAGTATTGATTAATCATGATAAAATAAAATATTCTCTACGGTTGGTAATGTCAATTCCATTAATATATTAAAATAATCCTCAATAGTCTAATCCTATATTATACCACATTAATTCTTTATTGGATACACTACCAACTAGGATATTTAGGATCATCAATGGGGAATATCATTAATGAATGAGACCTCTCATGTATAAAAATTTATTCTCCATGGAAGAATATCAAATTATTTGATTGTTAGAGGTGTTACATCCTAAAGAGGAAAAATCATTATCTGGAGGTCACCTAGTGAAGTATCACTACATTAAAGGATAAAATTGTTATCATTCTATCTCACACTAATTTAAGCCAACATCACAATGATAGAACCCTCTCACACACTCACAAGAATAAAATAGATTGTCATATAAAAAATATTAAACCAATATTTCAATATATTCCTAGAATCTACTATAATATATAGTGTAATACGATTTACTAATTTATACACTTCTAAAAATTATAGGGGATATCTCCCTTTTAAATATATATTTATCAAATAATAGGGACTCATGGAAGAATAGATTGAAAATTAATCCTTAAAAATTCCATAAAAATAACAAAATAAAATGGTGGAAGCCCAAAATCATCACTATAATGATTTTTTTGGTTTCCCATACATATCTAATTACAAGATCATAATGAATATGTGATCCTTAGAGAAAATTTATACTAGATTACAAAACCCAATCTTTGTAATATGGTATATCATGAGTCATTATCATAATAGGAAAAGGATCCACTCAAAGCCCTATAGAAAAATAACAATTACAAATAAATGAAAATTTTATCCTAGACAATCCATACAACCCAAAATGTGATGAATACATATATATGGATCTATTATAATCATTCATCATCTTTGACCAGTAGATAACATGTATGTAAATTACTTTCATGATGCTTAGACCAAACACCCATTCCTTAGAATATAGTGAATATCCATTATATGGTCAAATTAAATTAATAATATAAAAACTAATACATATTTTAATTTAATAATACAAAATATAGGTAATAATTTCAAGTTGTTAAATGTGGAATGACACACAAATATTATGGGAACATGCGAAATTTCTTAAAATTGGGGAAAATTTCCAAATTTCAAGTGTATCTAAATACACACAATTTATATTTTATGTTTTTAAAAATTCAATGATTCACAAGAAACCAAAATATTGTATTGAAATATAATTTCAAAGCTACAAATAAATTCTTACAATGCCACTTTTATTTTTTTCCAATCAATTAAAAATCACCCCATTAAAAAAAATTAGTGGTGTAAGTGACTATATTTAAAATTATTGTTTAAAAAGAACCACATTTAAAATTCCATTTAAAGATATAATATTTTGTTTTTTAATTTACCAATCCAATCCAAAATCCAACTTATTATACAAACTCTAAAAATGTACCCTAATAATTTTTCAACCATGGAAAAAGTAAAAATATTCAGAAGACAATAATTACATTTTTAACTATTTGTACGACCAATGTTTGATTTGGTGGGGTTTCCACATTCTTGGCCACATCCTTTTTTGTATTTTTATTGGATTTTTAATACCATAATTTTTTTGGTTAAATAATTAATACTTTTTGTTATTATGTTCTTAATTTGTAAAATAATCATTTTTTGGTGTAAATAATGTGTTTTAATGATCATTTTTTCCTTTTGAATAGTTATTAATATAAATCATTATTGTTAATTTGATTTTTTTAAACAATTTGTCATTATTTTTATTCCGTCATTTTATCATATATTTACTTTTTTAAAATAATTAGTTTATCAATAAATTTAATAAATTAATTAATTTTTTCAAACGTAAATAAATAACTCACATTGTTTAAGTATTACCAATTTAATTTTGTTTCAATTTTTATTTTTATTCTATGATTATTTAATTGATTATTTTGATAATTAAAGAGATAATTAATTGGTTAATTAATTTAACAATGTGATTTTAATTATTTTTAATTAATTTAATTTAATTGACTAATTTATTAATCATTTTTTTTGTTTTATTAAAATTTTAACTTATTTAATAGTTGTTATTTTTAATGTGTCTGTTTTGCAGGTAAGACTATGCCACCATTTCTTTACCAAACGGTGCCACCGTTATTTTCCTCGATGTGCCACCATTTCCTATAATTCACGGTGGCACAATTTCTTAGCTGATGCTACACTGACGGACTCATCCTCACACCTTCTTCCTCATTCATACAATAGTGCCATCATTTTCCAGCCACTACTCCGCTGCAACCCGATGCCACCCTTGTCTCACTGTCTATCCCCACCACACTGCAACACAATAATAAAAAAAATGATATTAACAACAACAACACACACAATGTCGAACAACATCAGAAAATCGATGCAACATTTCAACAACTTAATTTGAAAACTCAAAATACCTCTCTTCAACCTTGTTCTGAAACGCAGCCCACTCGAAGCTCCTTACAGTGACCTATGCGTTGAGCCCATTTCCCCTATTTTTCCTGAACCCTAATCATGAGATCAACGAAACCCTCGCCTCAACACACATCTATGTTAGGTTGATTTAGGATAAGGATTTTATGTTTTTTAATTTAAAGGGTCGGTTTTTTATGTTGTAAAATGGGTTTGTCGAGCGCCAAATGAATTGTCGCTCCTTGTTTTTTTTCCAAACCCCACGCAACCCCTCCCCAACCCCAATATACATATATATATATATTATTTATATTTATATGATTATAATTATAATAATAATAATTATAGTTATAATAAATATATTTACTAAAATAAATACAATAAATTTAAAATAATTTTTATTATAATTACAATATATATATAATTATAATAAATATGCAATTATAATAATTATATAATTACAGTAATAAAACAAATATAAATAGAAGAAATATATAATTATAATAATTGTATATTTATATAAAATATATAATTATAAATATTATAATTATATAATTACAATAATTATAACAATTATATAGTTGTAAATATAATAATTATATAATTTTAATAAATATACAATTATAATTATAATTATTATATAATTATAAATATAATAATTATATAATTATAATAATTATATAACTATAAAAAATATATAATTATAAATATAATAATTTTATAATCATAATAAATAAACAATTACAATAAATATATAACTACAATAATTATATAATTTTAAATATAATAAATATACACTTATAATTATTATATAATTATAATAAATATATAATTATAAATATAATGAATATGTAATAACAAATATAATTATTATAATTATTAATAATTATATAATTTATATAATTATTAATAATTAAATAATTTTTATAATTATTAATAATTAAATAATTGTTATAATTATTAATAATTATATAATTGTTATAATTATAAAAAATATATAACTATTGTAATTACAGAATTATTATAAATACATAAATATTGTAATTCTATAATTATTACAATTATATAATTATTGTAAATATTTAATTATTGTAAATATATAATTATTGTAAATAAATAATTATTATATATATAAAATTAATAAGTTTTATTTATTTAAAGATGTGATTATAATAATTATATCATTATAATAATTATATAATTATATATATATTATATATAATAAAAAAATAATAAATATATAGTTATAAATATAATAAATATTTGATTTTAATAATTACATAATTATAATAAATATCTAATTATAATAATTATATAATATTTAATAATGTTTATTTATATAATGGTAAATAATTTTAATAATTTTTATTTAAATATAAATTTATAAATTTTAAATATAATGTTTATTTATATATAATTATTTATAAATTTAAAAATTTCTATATAATTATTTTTCTCTAAATAATAGGATCCCAACTCCCCTAGCATTAGGGGGATATAGTGTGAGAGGGGGGACACTCCACTATCAACCACACTCCATCCATTCCATAACACTGCATTGGATTGGCCCATATTTGACATGGAGACGGGACCCTGATCCTCTAGACCCGCTCAATCATCCATCTCACTCACTCATTATATTTTGGTTTGGTTGGTGTCTATAAATATATTGTTCTTCATGTTTTCTTCTTTGAATTGTGTTTCTATTTATTATGTGATGTTTTTTCTCTTTTATTAGTTTTTCTACGTGATCTAAAACCTCAAAAAAATTACGAGGCTTAGTGTAGGTTATGAAACCCAACGTAGCTTGGAGATCCAAATGTCAATGTGGTCATCATTTATTTTTCATATCCTTTGTAGATCTCATCTGCGAGTTAGATAAAAAGTGTGATCATGCATAGTATGATTTGAAACTCTATCACCTCAATTATTCTCCCCTTTTAATCTCAATTTCTTAAACTTAGAATCCTGATTGCTTGTGGAAATTGATGATCATAGCAAGATAATTTTCCTAGGGAAGATACCGGACTGGGATGACTTTATTGGGTGAATCACTTACTGTTCAGAGGAATTATTATGTAGGGATGAAATACTATGCTGGAGTGTTCAATTTTCAGGAAAGATTGGTGTATGATCTCTGTAATCGGTCATGCACTATGAGAAATTGAGAATTGTTGATTAATTTCTTCAGTAGATCTGGGATAGAGAGTAAATGGTTGATTAACCAGGGTTCGGCCTTTCTATTACTAACTGTTGTATTCTGTTTCTTGGTTTCATTTTGGTTGTTCAATGTGTTTTTTGTTCCTTGTGTTGTGAATGTGTACGATATCTTTTCTTATTCCTTGTAGCTTGGTCCGGTGTTTTCATTGCTTTTCTTTTAGCCATACACAGTTCCACACTTGTAGTGTTTTTCAACAATGATTAGTGTTTTCTTAAGAGTTTTGTTTTTCTATTTTCAAAATATTTAAAAACAAAAAAAATATTTTTAGAACGAACACTCGTACATTAAACACTACTTCCTTTAGAGTGACCCCAAGGTTAGCCACTGTGTAATATATTGGGCCATTATAAATGTAAACATGACTCTCCTCGTTTCAAGGACATACATAAAAGCTTGGTACTATAGTCGTGGAAGTAACATGTGTCTGAGTAAGTTTTCCTATTTTTCTTTTATTTTAAAACAAAAAAACATATAAAAATTATAATAAAATCCAAAAACACACAATTGTGATGAACTCTAATTAATTTGATATATTGTAACTGTTTGACCCGGCTTAAGAGAATGAGGAGGCTGTTGCTAAATTTCAATGTTGGATTCTTGAAAGGAAGCATCGAGAACTTATTGATGACGAGGCAACTTATTCTCATGAGATCATATAGTTGACGCAACAAGCCGTAGATAATGTCAAGGGTATCCAAAGAAGATAGTGCAGTACCACCACCACCCACTAAATCCCAATTTTCTAGAAATCTGTTGGGAAGGTAAGAGAAAAGAAACAGGAGAAAGAAAAATTTATATTTTACCAACATTGATAAGGATTTTCTCCTGGATTCAACGATGGAAATTACAGGAACAATTTATAAGGATGTTTTCAGGGGATGACAGGAGTGGCAGTTGCAAATATTCATGATAATAGACATTTCTTTGTTGAACATTTTCCCCTGATTTCCATAAAAATGATTTCTTTTTCGATAACTATTTTAATAATTTTTCAATTCTTTAATAGGTGGATCCATCACATGGTATCTTATAATTTTCCTTAGAAGATTCAATAAGTGAGGTGATGTGTTTTGAATAGAGGTTGGAGGAGGATGAATACCTCTCTCTTGCCTCGAACCATATCCTAGGATCACTATTACCTCACAAGGGGGAACAAAAAACATTTCTAAAAGGTGTTGAATATTTTATGGAAGAACATGTATTTTTATTCAACTTTCATTACAATAAAGTGGTTTTTAATTATGTTTCTCCATGCTCTGGTATTGAAGATGCATCTAACAGTTTTGGTTTCTTGGAGAGAGTGTAAATTGAAGCATTACATGATGAGGAACATATTGAACACCCAATTATGGATGACACATCAAGTTTGGGAGTTATTTTTGAAGAGTAATTATTTGAGCTGTACACTAGAATAGAAGTGGATGATGGCACATAAATGTTTTTGCAAGAGAAAATGCATTATTGTATTGAACCTATAGACATGCCACATCCAATATTTACATCAATAATACATGTACACCCTCAACATAAAAATGTAGAAGAGGGGTAGTATATTTTCTTTTTTCTATTCCCCTTCATCCCTCAACATGAGTAACTTCACTGCTAAGGAGAGAAATTTGATTGAAGCTTCACATACGGTGCTCCAAAGATGATAAGTGACTGATGTTGGGTAGAATCAACTCTGGTAAAGAAGGAAAATCCCCCATCAGACTGGGGTTGATCCAAGGACTGTCCAGCTATGGATAATCAAACTATAAAACCCCCTGGGGGATTATCCCAAGATTATACTTTTTTAATTTATAGCTTCAATTACTTATTTCATACTGTTTTTAATTTGAGTATTTTTATAGGCATTAAATATGCAGCAGATTTCACGTGGCTATCATTCATTTCTAATAGGAATAGTACATTTAAGATCATGTATACCACTCCATAACTCATACGTTGGGGGTTTCAATTCCATTTTTATCATTAAATCTTGTAGTCTATTATAAAATCATTTCATCTTGTAGGTACATAAACTGCATAGCTAGAGTTCACGCAGAAGGAGAATAATGGTAGGCATTAGAAAATAAATTAAGAAGCTTCCATTTATGGAAGTAATGTTTTTATTCTATATATTGATTCAATCTTTTCATTCATGAAATCTGTTGTGGTGAATTATGTGTGGGGTAGTCTTAATATTTTCAATGAAAAGTGAATTTTTTCTCTTTCATGGGTGTTTAGGTATTAGTATCTAGAGAGTTGAGAAAATTTTTTGAGCTGATTTTTGAAACATTCTTCAACCCACTACTTTCAATTTCATTATGATATTGATGCAAAATATTGTTAATTATTCTTCTATATGATGTACATTGATAAAATATTTTTTCTTCCTATAAAGAATAAAAGAATGAAAATTTTGGGAATAGAACATAACATGTTACTAGTAATGGTTGGTGATTTTTGGTTCTTATGTTTTTGTTTATTTGTGTTTTTTTTTGTTTATGGAAAATCAAATTTTTGAACATTATTTCTACCCCTACATATCTTTTTTAATATTAAATGTCTATATTTTTTGAACTAATTTGTCTCCCACCTTGAGAATCAAAAATCGGGAAAATGTTGGGTTTTATGTGTGGGGGGAGGGGTCATTTTCTAGTGTCACTTCAAAATTACCCCTTCTTAAACCTTTGGTTTGTGTTTTTTTTAAAAACATGGTAACATTTTTTCAAATTAATTCAAAAAAAATTCAAATTATTTCATCACATGATGGTCATTGGAGGTTCATTGGTACTTCAATTCTATCATGTTTAGTGGATAACTGCTTACTGGATGTTAAGAGTCACACATAATCAGAAACTGTTAAGAATGAGTTGTTGCTGAGTGGAATTTTTCACTTTTTTCTGGATCATTATGTTTAGGAATTGAGGTTGAGAGTGTGACATGATTAGTTTTTTTGAATTAGGATCAATACATTGGGTAAATAGAAGTTCTAAACGAATCCTAGGGGACTCACATTTTTATAAATATAATATTCAATCAGTTTAGAAGGTTAACTCGATTGATTATTAGTTAAGTCCTTTGTGACTTGAGTAAAATGGGAAATTGGGATCCCATAGTGATTATATAAGACAATTCACAATGGATGAATTTTAGTGAAATAATGTATATAATAACATACAAAAAATAAATATACTATAATACATTATAATAATAACAATAAATAGGTTAATAAAAATAATATTGTATAACATATACATAAAAATATATATAATATATGCATAATAATAACAACAATAAACTAATATATATATATATATATAATATAAACACTAATCATATATTAGTAATATTGAAATTAGGTATTATAATATATATTAATATATATTTTTGTTAATTTTTTATTGATTTAAATATATAGTTATACATAGCTGTTTTGTTTTTTATTGACTCACGTGCATTTTTTGTTGTTCTGTGCAGGGGGAGATACTCTTAGAAGCAGTGATGAATAATGATTTTCATGGAAAAAATGTTTGGAATATGGAATTCATTGAAAAATGTGTGGTATGCTCCCTAAGAGATTACATAAAAGTTGGTGACATGCTCATGAAAGTGCGCCACATGGATCTGTTGTTTGTTAAGTTGTCAATTGATATTTTTATTTTCATATCTAAATAATAGTATCTTGACTTCTCTCACACCAGGGAGGAATGAATAGTGAGAGGGTGTACACTCCAACATCATCCAAACTCTATCCATTCCATACCACTTCACTGAATTGGACAGTATTTGACATGGAGACATGACCCTAATCCTCCAACTCTGCACAATCTTCCACCCCCCACTCACGCTCAGTTTTCTATTTTGATTGGTTTCTGCCAATATATTGTCCTACATTTTTTGGTTCTATGAATTGGGTTTTTATTTGTTATGTGATGTTTCATTTTTTTACATCATTTTTCTACATCTTCTCAAACATCCAGAAATGGATATCAAATTTGTGGGGCTTGGTCCATGTAATGAAACCCGACACATGATGGAGATCAAAAAATCAGTGTGATTAACTTTTCATTTTCATCACCATGGTAGATCAGGTATGTGAGTCAGATTGAGCGAGATAATGATCATGCACATGATGATTTACCACAAGCATGATTTTATGCCATTAAATCCAGAAATATTTCTTCATTATAAGACATTCCACCATCATATAAAATGATTGTATATAATTTAGATTGAGAGAATTTTACATGAGTATAATCCCTCTTTTACTAAACATAGGATTGGACTGACTATATAAATTTTGTCACTATACTATAGGAAATATATACTAAGTGAAATTCAATGTTTTTTATGGATATAAACTGAGTTTCTATATTTTTAATTTTATAAAGAATAATAACCCAAAAAATGAAATATTTATTTATTTACAAAGAAATAAAATTAAATATGTAGTAAGTGATATTCTAAAAAAATTCTTTGTTGATATATATTTTATGATCAAATAAATTTGATCATAAAATTTTTTATGTTGCTCGAATTTAAATCTATAATTAAAAATGTTCTATATATTATATTTGTAATGTATTTGTGATTATGATGTTTTGTTATAAAATAACGAATCACATACATATGAATTATAGATGCATACTATTACATTTGATTGTTAAATTAAATCTAAATCGTTTATATATTGGTTGATTCACATGATATTTAAAAAACTATAATATTGATACTAATCTAAATGTGCATAAACTTTCAACAAATCAAGATTTGTGTATCATCGTTTGTTTTTCTACAATGATACAGAAGATGAATTTATGTAAAAGATATTTGAATATTGGAAAATTTTCTCATCTCATATAATGTAATGTTAAAGGTAAATTTATTATATTTATTTTAACATTCATAGAAAATAAGGTAAGAGGAATAATAAAAAATTAAAAATTTATAGTTTTTTATAAAAACAAAAAAATATTTATTTTTTCTATTTTTATGCTAAAAATTTATACTAGAGGCTTTTATTTCACTTAAATGGGATTCCTTTCAACTGTATTGATTATAAAAAGAGTAAATTGTGGTGATGTATAAAAATAGAAGCGATGGGAAGATAAAACTTGTGAAATGTATTGTAGTAGAATATTGTTCAAAAGAAAATAGATGGGTGACTACATAAAATTATGTTAGTATTCATTCGATGATATGATTTTTTCCATAATCATTTTTTATTTCATTATAAAATGAAAACGAAGTTCTATATTAGATCTAAAATATGTGATTATTTTTTCCTATACATATATTAAGGATCAATGGGGGAGATATACTTTTAGTATTTTGGATGAAATCATCTATTGAATAAGATCAATCTCATTGTGATTATATAGATTGTGTGAATTTAGTGTAATGATATTAGGTCTGGTGCTATATTGGAAAATAATAGTTTTACTATATTCCAATACATTAGATTTGTGATTAGTTGTTTCTTATAGTAAAGAATCCATGGTTTTGGAGACTAAAATTTTAAAATGAATAGTTTAACTTCTAAGGTGCTAAACCATGTAAAAATTCATATTGCTCATTTCCTCTATATTCTCCAAAAACATGAGGGAGGTTGAGACACTTTACCTAATTAAAATATAACTATAAATGTTTATAGTGGATGGTTTAGTAATGATTAAATTATTACAATCCATCTATATTAATTCATCCCATTTCTTAATGTAGTGATTCATTCATATACACATTGGAAATGAATAAATTATTCATGGATTCAAGTAGACAACCAAAAATCTGAATATTTACTTGGTAAAGTATATATATTTAAATAATTCATAGATTTTGTAATCTCTACTTTAAAAGATACCAACTTAACTTAAAAAAACATGGTTAATTAGGAATCAAAAATATTTCAAAGAACATTAATTATAAATTTGATTACTATTATTTACATATGGTATAATACTCAACAAGTGAATCCATATTCATGAAATTCTGGGTTGTATATAATGGTCTACTCATGATGAATAACATTACATACAATAAAAAAGGACCCAATTCTTAAACCAAAAATATTATTGAATTTTATCAAAATTCTACATAGTGCTTAAATAAATTAACTGGAAAAATTCCCTAAATTAAAGGAAAACTGTAATAATGTTACAAATATCCTAACAAATTTCCTCACGAATCACATCAAACCCACTTATTGAATATGAAATTTCACCATTTATTAGATCAATAAAAATAAGAAAATAATCTAAAATGGAGGAGAGGTAAATATAGAAAATTGGAATCGGAAGAGGTATGTGTCAACATGAATCTATGGAAAAAATAATGCATGGATAACTTGGATGGAAGTGAGAATGTATGGATAGTGATAGGGGACCTCCGTCCCCCATAATATAGCATTAAGATGATAAACCTATAGATTATATCGTCAAATATAGGTAATATGTTTTTTCCATCATTTTAAAAAATCTAACATTTGGTTCAACTATGTGTATTGTAGATATAAAAACTCTTAATAGAATTACTACTGGGATTACCCAATTACTAGTTTGACATGACATTTGGTCATGTACTAGTAAGAGTGGAATGACCTATATCTAACCGCCACGATTTGATCTCTCCCATCATGATGAAAAAACATATTGGACCATCATATGTTTAGGGTTAAGAAAAAAAATAAATGTTACATGTAACATCCCAAGTAAATAAAGAATAATAAATTTTCATATATATTAATATTTTTGAATTAAATATTAATTTTACTTTAAAGGGGTTTCTATGTTCGATAGCGTACCTGATACGCAACAACGAGTTTTTTTTGAAATCTTATGTTGCACAATAGTAATATAATAATATTATTTTAAATGGTAGTTAACACATAGACATTGTATGGGAAGGAATGAATATAAATTACTAAAATATGATTATATATGTTTGTAAAATGTTTTTACATTTATCCAATAAAAGATAAATGCTTAAAATAAGAAAAGAATTCAATTTTAGGCATAGATACTCTAATATTCACTAAAAGTTCAACTTATTGCCTTTTGATGGCGAACCCTCCTTAAATATAGTTTTGGACACTCTTATACATTCTATTGGACCAAATAAGATTCTTTTTTAGAATCGGGATATCAAAATTTACTTTTGGTAAATTTTTTGTATTTTTCTGATAAAGTTCATTTTTTAATGAATAGTGAAAAATGTTGTATTTTAATTAAAAACCTCTTTTTAAAATAATTCATTTATATGAATATATTATCTTTTGAATTGGTTTTAATGTGAAATTATAATATAGTTTTACCATTTAATCCAATAGTGGTCATTGGAATTAATTTCACTTTGAAATTGGACTTAAACTAGTGTCAATCTTTTGATATATATTGTTTCATAAAAACACTCTATTTGTTTTGAAAGCGAGAATTAATTATTAAATTAATTAATGCAACTTATATGTTTTTAATTTTGTAAAATAGACATCATTTTTGAATTTGGAATATCAAATATAGGTGAGGATGATTTTTTGGTATTTTTCTGAAAAGCATCAATTTTTGATGAATAGTGAAACCACTAAGTGGTACTTAAAAAATTGATTTTTCATTTAAATGAAACTTTACAACTTTTTTGAATTGAATTTCAAAAATCCGACATACATGGTTTCCATTAGGATGTAAAATGTTGTCAAATGGGATTAAAATAATTTTTTGGGTGAATAGTAACTTTTAAGTTTTATTAATCGTGATTAGAGGTAATTAGTGTAATTTAAGGTAAAAATAATGTTTTAATAATATAAAATGACCCTGACACATGTCCTAACCTTATTGGATGTGTCATGGCCTACCAATACAATACATGGGTCAACTTGGGGACCCCATGGATCCACTTGGGTAAGAAAATGATATTAATAACTTTTTATTTATAGTTAAAATTAAAATGTCACAAACATGTATTGTTTTACTAACACAATTTTTACATGGGGTTATACTAGTAATATTTTTTAATATAAATATTAATTAGAAATCTAAAAATATTTCATACATCATGAAATTTTTTTAATAATTTTTAGACATTAAATAAATTATATTATTTATGACACCATGATGATGTAGTGATTACCTCATTATTTAACTATTTATATAAAATGAGAAGATAATGTAATATATAAGACTTAAACTTTTCAAAAACCTATTGGATGTGTTTATTTTGAACCCTTATCACCTTATCCTAGAAGAATATAATTTTGGGACCTTTAATATCCAAAAATCATTTTATAATAATGTAACATTTTATAACTTTCCAAGAGTGCACCTCATGGCCTCTTATAAATGGCCTCCACCTCTACCTCTTTACCCACACCTCTAAAGCCTTTGGATCATCCAATATCTGCTCATTTTATCTCTCCAAATACCTCTCGTCATCCAAAAAGCCTTACCATTGGCAGAAATATCTTCAAGAAACCCTTTTGGTTCAAACCAAGAGGAGTTACCCGATTTAAGGGTAATGTCTCCACTTGTATTCTTTTATTTTATTTTTCTTCTCCAACACCCTAAAATCTTTATATTAATTTAATTTTTAAAGGAAACATTATCATAAATATACTAGGATGTTGTTATGAGAAGGATTCAAGCTACACATACACACACCTTCATCTAATGGTTAAAGAACATACTGTTTCTGTGGTTGGGGAATTTCTGCCTCACGAAACGATGATTGTTCAATCTTCATTTAACACATTTCATGGTGTCAATTAAGATGTCACTATATTTATATGTGATATATATTATGTTTTTGATTTCCTTAGGCCTCTGTATTTTTAATTTGTTTTATACCTTTATAGTTTCCATTCGGGGTAAACGCGATATCTTCATTTTAGGAAGTGCGGACTACCATCCCATCAAAGTGATTTGATATGTTAATGCCATATGTGGGACATATAAAGGATGTATTTAATGATATTATATATGATATTATATTGTAATTATAATATACCTTTATATCATTATGATTTCACTCCATTAAATATGAAATAGAAATGAAAGTAGCGTTCATGCGTACGTACGACTTACCGTCTCCAGGAACGGTGCATTTCATTTCTTACCTATAAATGTTATATACTATTATAAATACATGTATATTCTAGATATATATGATATATATAATATCCAAATAATGAATATAATTCTGGATATAATGAACCTTTGACCACATGAACAACATGTAATTGTGAGAAGTCCATTTTTTGACTTAAGAACAAGATATCGACAAAACAAACATTATTAACATAAATGATTATATAATGATTATAATATGGAAAAAATTTATATAAAAGGAATAGTAATCTTGAAAAAGGTTCTTAAGAAAGTAGAAATTAACACTAGTTTATTATTCATGAGATTAAAGAGTGATCGAGTCAAGTCGAACACGAGGTAAGAGACTTTGTTTCAATCTCCTTTCGTTGAGGCATATTTTGTTTTATACACAAATTTATTTTATACACGGTATAAAACACCTTTGAATTTTCATTTCATTCAAAGAGAATATTTTTCTATGAAGCTTTTTACTAAACGAAAAAAATGAATGTTTCTTTTAACGCACGCGGTGACAACGACCTTTTCCGCCGCTGCGAGTATTATTTGGTATTTGGATTCCTCAACAAGCCATAATGTTCTTTTAAATGAAATCAATACCATATAATATTTTATGTATTTTGGTATTGAAAATTGTTTCAATAATGGAATTGTTATGTAAATATATTTAAGTGATATATTGGGATTGAAATGTGGAAATATTTTCTTTCCATTATTTTTGTTTTATGTATTATGATTTTATAATGGTACTTGGAAATTTGACAGGTGGTTACATGATAAACCATATGATGGGTGGTTCCATGAATAGTAGGATGGGTGGTTACGTTATAACCTTCAATGCATTGGGTATTAATGTCGGCCGTAAGGCTATTCCATTTAGTGATATGTGTCGAAGTCGACCATATGGTTATTCCATTTAAGTATGTTTATGTCCCAAGTTACCTTTATATGTTATGTGTTATTTATATGGGTTTTATAGAAATCATTTGGTTACAAAAGGGTAAGTATTGATCTTTTATTCAGTGAAGAGTATTTACTACTTCTTAAAGGTGACAAGTGTTACTTTGATAAAGTATTCATGGTTTACATGATGTTTTAAAAAAATAACAATTTAATTTCTTTGTTTATCCCTTACTGAGCTTTTTATGCTCACCCCAAGTTTTTTTGAAATTTTTTTGATAGGGAATAATGTGGAATAGGGTCAAGGATGGGATCAAGGAAAAGTCATGTCGTCTTAAACATGGAACTAGACATGACTCTTTTTTAGAGTTCATGTTTTGTAAAAAAAGGGAAACTTTGTAGAAGGGTCAAATGTGTAATCTTTTGAGATGTAGTAGTTATGATCTAATTCTCTAAAAATCTAAACCTGACAAGATTCTCAATGTGAATTACTCATTTAATTCAATATTAAGTAATATTTAAGGCCAGGAAAATATCGTTGGTATCAGAGGTCAGTTTAGACAACTATAGGAGTTAGAATTATATTAAATGAATATCCAAGAATATTTTCTTAATGGTTAAATTGAAATGATATAGCATTTGAAGATTACCATTTTTCTTTATCTAAGACATGTTTGTTCAGAATGGTTTTCTACAGAGGAAACAAGGCAGCTATGTTGGGACGACATCAACAGGAAGACAACCTTCCAAATCTGCAACCTGGGATGGTCGAAATTTGAACTGAGCAGTTTGTTTCAGTGATGGCATAGTTGAATCAGGCTATAAATGGTGGTGGTATCCATGCATGAGATCAGCCAGATCAACCATAGAGGAACATGTCAGTGGTGTAACATTTCATGAGGAAACATCCCCCATCGTTCATAGGATCATATGACCATGTGCTAGCAGAAGGGTGGATTAACGCACTGGAGAAGATTTTTGATATCATGGGGTGTTCAGAACATCAAAAGTTTGGTCTTGTTGTTTACCATTTAGAAGTTGAAGCTAATCAGTGGTGGTTGATGATGAAAAATATCAGGGATAGTGATGAGATTTATGATCTTCACTGGGATTAATTCAAAGGTATGTTTCTTGAAAAAATATTTTCCTAAGGTGGTTCATCTTGGGATGGAAAAACAATTCCTATAATTGAGGTCGGAGGATGACTCAGTGGGTACTTTTGAAGCGAAGTTCACTCGACTGGAAAGGTATACTCCAAATTTCATACGATATCTTGTTAGTAAAATCAACCTTTTTTACTCAGCGTTAATGCCAATGTATCGATGGTCTTTAGCTTCTTGTGAGTTCAAAAGTTATGAAAAACATATTCGATGCGTGGAGATGGTGGAAATGGAGTTTTCCGATAATCAGGTGTTCTTTGACAAACAACATAATAAGAGGTCCATTTGGTAGGAAAAGGGGAATAATTAATCAAAGAAGCAAGGAGGTAAGAAAAAAAAATATCCATACTATAAGAAGTGTGGTAAAATGCATCCTGGAGAATGTTTATCCATGTCTGGAAAGTGCTTTTGGTGTGGTGAGTCAGGTCATATTGCTGGTAATTGTAAGGAAGATGATCAAACAAGTAATGAAAAGCTAACGGTAAGATGTTTTATGTGTAATGAAATGGGTCATTATGAAAATGATTGTCTAACTAAGAACTCAATGGGGGGAAAGCACCCAGACTACAAGCAGAAAGGGGTGGTGAAATCCTTTACAACTACTTCAGTAGATTTTGGGCCATCGAATGAAGAAGTATCAGGTATACTGTTTGTTTGTTTAGATTATGCCAATGTGTTTTTTGATTCCGGGTATCCACATTCTTTCATTTCTGAAAAATTTTCTACTATATTGGGAATTCCATATCAAGGTATGAATCCTGAACTTATGGTATAAACACCCAGAAGGAACGTTGAGACAAAAAGAAATTATAAGAACCTTCCTATCCTTGTGTGCGGAAATAATATACATGCAAACCTTATTGTTTTGCCTCTAGTAGAGTTTGATTTTATTTTGGTCATAGATTGGCTTTCTGTTTATCATTCTAAGATTGACTGCAGAGCTAAAAAGGTTTCTTTTCAAAAATATTTTTAGTTTGTGTACAAGAATGAACCCTTTTTTGATATCATATCAGGAAGTTGAGAAACTAGTAAAAAATGGAAGTGAATGTTACCTTGCACATATTTTTGAAAATAAAGGAACTATTTAGATGAATGATGTGCTAGTGTTAAATGAGTATCTTGATGTTTTTCCTGATGAGTTCCCTGGTATTATTCATGATTGGTAAGTGAATTTTCTGTTGACTTAGTTCCTGATTCTAATCCAATTTCAAAACCCCCTTATCGAATGTCTCTAGGTGAACTTTTTGAGTTAAAGAAGCAATTGCAGGAGTAATTAGATAAGGGTTTCATTCAACCTAGAACATCAACATGGGGTGCTCCTGTCTTGTTTATTAAAATGAAATATGGTTCAATGTGACTTTCCATTGATTATAGAGCCTTGAATAACATCCCTTTTAAGAATAAGTATCCTTTACCTCATATCGATGAATTTTTTGACCAGCACCAGGGAGCTCAGTATTTTTCGAAGATTGACATGAGGTCGGGGTACCATCAGTTGAATGTAAAAGAAGCAGACGTTCTGAAGACTACGTTTCGTACTAGATATGGCCTTTATGAATTTTTAGTTATGCTTTTTGTGTTAACCAATTCACCTACTGTGTTGATGGACCTTTCAAAAAGAATTTTCCATGAGTTCTTAGATAAGTTTGTTGTTGTTTTCATTGATGATATTTTGGAGTTTTCTAAAAGTAAAGACGGGCATGAAAGTCATTTAAGTGTTATCGTGCAATCCTTAAAAGAAAATAAACTGTATTGAAAATTCAGCAAGTGTGAGTTATGGTTACAAAAAATTACCTTCCTTGGTCGCATTGTTTCAAAAAAGGTATAACTGTTGATCCTACTAAAACAAAACTTGTTGAAGAATGACCAAGTCCCCCAAATGTAACCGAGATACATAGTTTTCTGGTTTGGCAGGTTATTACCGATGTTTTGTTGAATATTTTTCATGTTTATCTAGTCCAATGACTAAGCCAACTCAGAAGGGTGTTAAGTTTATTTGGGCAAATGAATGTGATGATTGTATTTAGGAGTTGAAAAGAAGATTGGCGAATGCTCTAGTTTTGGCACATCCTTCCAGGAATGGTGAGTTTGTTATTTACAGTGACGCGTCATTGAAGGGACATGGTTTTTTATGTATGCAGAATGATCAAGTAATTTCTTATGCTTCACGTCAGTTGAAAACAAATGAGGTAAATTACCCTACGCATGATTTGGAATTAGATTCTATTGTTTTTACTCTAAAAATTTGGAGGCATCATTTGTATGGAGTAATGTGTGAAATATATACTGATCACAAAAGTTTAAAGTATATATTCACTCAGAAATAATTGAACATGAGACAGAGGAGATGGCTGGAATTAATCATGGATTATGATTGTACAATTCATTACGATTTGGTATAATTAAATAAAGTGGCTGATGCTTTGTGTCGAAAAAGCAATGCTTCATTAACCATGCTACGTTTGGAACGAGATCCTTTGGTTTTTGATTTGATGAACTTTGGCATAAAATTTGTTGGTTCAGGATGTTCTTCTGTTTTGTTTATGTGTCAGTGATATCATCTCTATCAGACAGAATTATGCAAGCGCAGAAGAAAGATAGTGGGTTGCAGAAAAAGGTAGAGCTGGTTTAGAAGGGTAAGTTTCCTGAATTTAACATTGATAATGATTGCGTTTTGAGGTTTGGTAAGAGATTATGTGTGCCTTGTGATTCACAGTTGAAGGATGAGTTGTTATGTGAGGCTCATAGTTCCTCGTTTTCTATTCATCCTAGTAGTACTAAGATGTAAAGAGATCTGTGTGAGTATTAATGGTGGGAGGGAATGAAAAGAGATATTGCCGATTTTACTGTGAAGTGATTGACATGTTAGTAGGTTAAAGCAGAGTGACAGTTACCAAAAGGGATGCTGCATTCATTACTGGTGCCGGGGTGGAAATTGGAAAATTTATCCATGTACTTCATTGTGGGATTACCAAAGACATCTCGAGGTAATAATGCAATATGGGTTATAGTTGATCGATTGACTAAAACTGCTTATTTCCTTCCTATTCTGGATACTTTGTCTCTAGATCAACTTGATCAGTTGTATGTTAAAGAGATATTTAGGTTTCATGGAGTTCCTCTCTCCATTGTATCTGATCGTGATCCCAGGTTCACTTCTAACTTTTTGAAAGGCCTTCAGAAGTCATTGGGTACTGAATTAACTTTTAGTAAATCTTTTCATCCTCAATTAGATGGGTAGTCAGAATGAACAATTCAGACCTTGGAGGATTTGCTATGTGCTTGCTCGATGGATTATCAGGGTTGTTTGGACACAAAATTTATTTCGTTTAATTATCGTATAATAACAGTTTTCATTCCAGTATACAGATGGCTCCGTTTGAACCATTATATGGGAAGCGGTGTTGAACTACAGCTTTTTGTGATGAAGTGGGTGAATGGAAGTCAATGGGACCATAATTGGTAGAAGAGATGGCAAAAAAAGTTCAGTTGATTCAGAATCACATGAGAACAGCTCAGAGAAGGTAGAATATTTATGCAGATAACCAGAGGAAGGATCTATTTTTTGAGGTAGGTGTTCATGTTTTTAACAATGTTTCACCATGGAAACGTGTGATGTGATTTGGTAAGAAAGGAAAGCTGAGTTTGTGGTTCATTAGACCATATGAAATTCTAGAGAGAGTTCGATCAGTTGCTTACTGAGTGGCTTTCCCTCCAATTTTGTCCCGGGTATACAATGTTTTTCATGTTTCGATGTTGAGGAAGTATATTCTAGATCCATCTCATGTTTTGAACCCATAATTAGTTCATTTGGAAGAGAATCCATCTTATGAAGAACAACCGGTCCATATTCATGACCGTAGAGAGAAAATTTTGCGAAATAAGGTAATTCACCAGGTAAAGGTTTTTTGGAAAAACCATATGGTAGAAGAGGAAACGTGGGAATCTGAAAATGATATAAGGGATAAATTCCCCCACTTATTTTGGTAAGTGAATAAAATGGCAAAGACGCAATTCCCAAAAGGGGGTAAGGATGTAACATCCCAGGTAAATAAAGAATAATATATTTTTATATTTATTAATATTAGTAATTTAAATATTAATTTTACTTTAAAGGGGTTTCTATGTTTGATAGCGTACCCGATACGCAACAACGAGTTTCTTTAAAATATTACGTTTCACACTAGTAATATAATAATATTATTTTAAATGGTAGTTAACACGTAGTCATTGTATTGGGAGGAATGAATAGAAATAACTAAAATATGATTATATATGTTTGTTAAATGTTTTTACATTTATCCAATAAAAGATAAAGGGTTAAAATATGAAATGAATTCAATTTTAGGCAAAGATACTCTGATATTCACTGAAAGGTTGACTTATCTCCTTTTGATGGAGAACCCTCTTTAAATATAGTTTTGGTTACTATTATACATTTTATAGTACCAAATAAAATTATTTTTTGGAATCGTGACATCAAAATTTACTTTGTGTAAATTTTTGGTATTTTTCCGATAAAGTTCATTTTTAATGAATAGTGAAAAATGTTGTATTTTAATTCAAAAACTCTATCTAATATAATTTATTTATATTATTATATTATCTTTTGAATTGTTTTTAAAGTGAAATTAGAATATATTTTTACCATTTTATCCAATATTGGTCATTGTAATTAATTTCACTTTGAAATTGGACTTAAACTATTGTCAATCTTTTGATATATATTGTTTCTAAAAACACGCTATTTGTTTTGACAGCGGGAATTAATTATTAAATTAATTAATGAAACTTATATTTTTTGAATTTTTTAAAATAGACATCATTTTTGAATTCGGAATATCAAATATAGCTTAGGTTTATTTTTTTGTATTTTTCTGAAAAGCTTCAATTTTTTATGAATAGTGAAACCACTAAGTGGAAGTTAAAAACATGATTTTTCGTTTAAATGAAACTTTACCACTTTTGTGAATTTAATTTCAGAAATCCAACATACATGGTTTTAATTAGGATGTGAAATCTGGTTCAATGGGATTAAAATAATTTTTGGGTGAATAGTATCTTTTAACTTTTAATAATCACGATTACAAGTAATTAGTGTAATTTAAGGTAAAAATAATATTTTAATAATATGAAATGACCTTGACAAATGTTATACCCTTATTCTATGTTTCATGGCAGACCAAGACAATCCATGGGTCATCTTGGGGACCCCATGGATCCACTTGGGTAAGAAAATGACATTAATAACTTTTTTTTAAAGTTAAAATAAAAATGTCACAAACAGTTATAGTTTTAATAAATAAAAATTACATGGGGTTATAAAAGTCATATTTTAGACTATAAATATTCATTAGAAAGATAAAAATATTTAATACATCTTCTTATTTTTTTATATTTTTTAGACATCAAATAAATTTAAATATTTATGACACCATGATGATGCAGCGATTACCTCATTATTTAACGATTTAAATAAAATGAAAATATAATGTAAAATATAAGACTTAAACTTGTAAAAAAACCTATTGGATTGGTGTATTTATAACCCTTATCACCTTATCCTTGAAATATATAATTCTGGGACCTTTAATATCTGAAAATCATTTTATAATAAAGTAACATTTTATTATATTCCAAGAGTGCGCCTCCTCTCCTCTTATAAAATTCCCCCACCTCTACCTCCTTACCCACACCTCTCAAGCCTTTGGTTCGGCCACGATCTGCTCATTTTATCTCCCCACATCCCTATCTTCATCCTAGAAGCCTTACCTTAGGCATAAATCTCTTCAAGAAACCCTTTTGGTTCAAACTAAGAAGAGTTACCCGATTTGATGGTATTGGCTTCACCAGTGTTCTATTGATTTATTTTGCATCTCCAACCCCCTAAACTCTTTTTATTACATTATTTTGTAACAATAATAGTATATTAAATATACTAGGATGTTGTTATGAGAAGTATTTGAGCTACACTTACACATACCATTGTCTAATGGTTAAAGAACATATTGCTTCTGTGGTTGGCGAATTTTTGCCTCACGAAACAATGATTGTTCAATCTTCTTTTAACACCATTCATGGTGGCCATTAAGATGTCACTCCATTAAATATGAAATAGAAATGAAAGTAGATTTCATGCATACGTACGTCTTACCATCTCCATGAACGATGCATTTCATTGCTTACCTCTAAATGTTATATATTATTATAAATACATGTATATGATGGATATATATGATATATATGATATCCAAATCATGAATATCATTTTGGATATAATGATCCTTTGACCACATGAACAACATGTATTTGTGAGATGCCCATTTTTGACTTAAGAACCAGATATCGACAAAACGAACATTATTATCTCAAATGATTACATAATGTTTATAACAAGGAAATAAGTGATATAAAAGGAATAATAATCTTGACAAAGGTTCTTAAGCAGGTAGAAATTAACAGTAGTTTATTATTCAGGAGATTAAAGAGAGATCGAGTCAAGTTGGACATGAGGTAAGGGACTTCTTCACAATCTCCTTTTGTTAGGCATATTTTGTTTTATACCCAACTTTCTTTAATACGCTGTATAAAACACCTTTGACTTTTGATTTCATTGAAATGAAATCTTTTTCAAAAAATCGTTTTACTAATCAACAAAAATGAATGTTTCTTTTAATGTACGCGGTGACAACAACCTTTTTCGCCGCCGTGAGTATTATATGGTCTTTGGCTTCCTCAACAAGATGTAATTTTTTTAGAATGAATGAAATACCATATACTCTTTTATGTATTTTGGGATTGAAAATGGTTTTTATAATTGATTTCTTAGGTCAATATATTTAAGTGATATATTGTGATTTAAATTTGGAAATATTTTCTTTCCATTATTTCAGTTTTATGTCTTATGATTTTATAATGGTACTTGAACATTTGACGGGTCGTTATCTGATAAACCATATGACGAGTGGTTCCGTGAATACCAGTACGGGTGGTTACGTTATAACCTCCATTGCATTGGGTATGGAATTCAGACGTATGGCTATTCCATTTAGTGACATGTGTGGAAGTCAACTGTATGGTTATTCCATTTATGTATGTTTATGTCCCATGTTACCTTATATAAGTTATGTGTTCTTTATAAGGGTTTTATGGTAATATTTTTATTGTAAAAGGGTAAGTAATGATCATTTATTCAGTGAATAGTATTTACTACTTTTTAAAGGTGAAAAGTGTTACTTTGATAAAGTATTCATGGTTTACTTGATGTTTTAAAAAACTAACACGTTTTTTTCTTTGTGAATCTCTTACTGAGCTTTTTATGCTCAACCCAAGTTTTTTTGAGATTTTTTTCACAGGACATAATGTGAAATAGGGTAAAAGATGGGATCAAGGAAAAGTGATGTTATCTTAAATGTGGAACTAAACATAACTCTTTTTTTAGAGTTCATGTTTTGTAAAAGAAGTGAAACTTTGTAGAAGTGTCTAATGTGCAATCTTTTGAGATGTAATAGTTATAATCTAATTCTCTAAAACTCTAAACCTGAAAAGATCCTCAATGTGAATTATTCATTTAATTCAATATTAAGTAATGTTTAAGGCTGGGGCGTTATATTAAATCATTAAAAATTGATCCAAAACATACCACTTGTGATCCCTTTCACAAAATAAAAAAATCACCGATCCACCAAAATATTGGAATCTCAATCCACCGTTTTAATCACTGACATGTTAATGTATGTGACCTTATAAACATCAAATTATAATGATTTTCTCTTAAGAATTCATAGAGATTATTTGAACATAAATATTTTTATTTATTAATTAGTAATTTAACACTTATTATTCCCTATCGTAAAAAACTTTTCATACCTCCAATAAATATTTTCAATTACTTATAATACAACTTATCAATATCCCATATAAATAATATAGAATATTTCTATATATTTTTCATTGTTCTATAACTACTAAGTATCATTTGTTTACTCTAAATCATCAAAATTATATCTTTTATAAAAACATGTTCCTCTATGATGAATGTTTAAAGACCGTGTTTTATAAAAAAAGATTATGAAATAAATTTTTATTATCATTTATTAAATTACACAAATGAATGCCTAAGGATCATAACTCTATAGTGAGTTTGTAAACATGGAAACCGAAACCCATGAATTATAGGTAAACAAAATCATGTCGCACTAATTTCCTCCTAACTTGCATTATTCACTGACATTTAAAATGTAATATATTTCTTCATAACCTTAAAAAAAATGAAACATAATAAAGGGTGATCAAAAATAATCAGTAAGGGTAAACAAGGGAGATATGAATTCATAACATGAGCATGGGTTTATGAGAATATGATAATAAGATTTGAAACCCATAATCGGAAAATAAAAGATCATAATTTTAGGTAATGGAATAATGATTGGAAGTAAATAAGACATGAATCATAGGATAATCAATAAAAATGACTCATTAGAAAATAACATGGGCACATAACTCAGACTTTTGAATACACATAATCCTATAAAATCACTACAATTGAATTCAGGGATGATTACTGAGACAATGAAAGTGAAATGAATTCACTCTGAAGACCAACACAGTAGAAAAGATTCACTCCCACGACCATCATAGTGACCAATGTCTCAAATTGAACCGGGTTCAGACCCCATTATTTTCCTTTCCATTGCATGAGATATAAATAATTCACCAATGCATTGAAGGGAGATATAGGTCATACCCATCTAATATTGGGAACCATATATACTTGATAAAAATATCAAAAAACATTCATGAAATAATAACCCCTGAAATGAAATGTGTTTTATAAAAAATTCATCATATCATAACCATTGGGAAATTGAAAATATTCAAAATCATTACATTATTTCATCCTAGCATATCCTGTGGAATTTGAAGAAGGTTTCATATGAATTTAACTTTTGTATCCCAATTGGAATAGAACTGGGATACAAAAATGTATTTTCACCATAAACCACTCAAAAAAGAATAACAATGGTATCCTTGGTTTATATCTATATAAAATCATAAGTTACATCAAATTATATCATCTCAAATAGATAATAGTTGTCAAGATAAATTGAATTTATCATTTCTTTTTGAAGATAATGTTTTATTTGAAATAATTTTTTTAAAACTAAAAATCATAAGTTATTTTGTATATAATTTTCAATGAAAATAAACGTGAAAACATATAAAGGATTATTTAATAAAATAATTACCAGGATGGTGGAAAATTAAATTCATTTTCTAAACATAAAAATATTGATTCCTTTCATATTATTCAAAAAAGGAAATAATTAATTGTTTGGAAAAAACATGACAATTTATTTCAAATTTTTTTGAAAACATTCAACCATGGGTAAAAATATCATTAATAAATAAATTATATAATTTTGAAAACATTTCAACAAATAATGATAGAAAACCTGTTTTTAGAAGGAATATGGGGTTTTGACTAAAGAGAAAAATAAAAATGATTTATTCTGAAAAAAACATCATTTTCACTCTTATATATATATTATGTGAAAAATTACAGTGAAACATATATAATCTCGACATAACTATAGTGAAAAAAAATTAATTAAAATATTTATAAGTTTATTTTAATATTTCATCATGTAAAATATAATTATAAAAAAGGGAAATAAATAATGACATTAAAACATAAATTTATAACTAATTTATTGACATTGACTTGTAATCCCCAGGAATGAATAACATTAAATTAAACTAAATGTATCATGGGAATAAATAAAATAATTATATTAAAATTCAAAAGATTTGTATATTCTCTTTATAGAATAAAATATGTTAATAATATGATATATCTCCCAAAGTAAATAATTCAGTAAAAAATCTCTTAGCATAAGACTTGACATCCTCCCTACATATTCAAAACTTTGGTATAATGAATATTTGTTTTATTTTAATCTATTTTTTAAAAATACTAAAATATATCATAAAATATATGAATTTGTTATGAACTATTATTACATATTTATTATCAAGACATTCTTAAGGTCATATTTTGGGAAATAAAAACTTTTTTCAGGTATGTGTTGATTTCTAAATTTAGGGTCTCGTACATTTATCATGGTTCCATAATCTCCACTATTATATAAATGATATTAATTTAATAAAATGTATATATATATATAAATTGTATATAGTTATCCATCAAAGTTAAAAATTACATACACTATTCATGGCGGCGGTAGGCCATACGTACGCATGAATGTTGTATCTATTTTTTCTTGAAGGATTGAAAGTAAGATAGATAAATAATATATTACAATTCTTGAATAATATTTATTTCACATATATCACATATGTTACTGAAATATATTTCCATTATAACTATAATTAAAACATAAATACAACAATGAAAGTATACTTGAAACATAAACCTATTAATGAATTCTATATTATATGGAAAATTATTTTGATAGAGCATGTGAAATTAATTCTTGAGTTAAATATCCGTTCTTCTTAAAAAATGTTTTCTTTTCTCAAAATACAAGACAATTTTAAAGGTAACTCATTTATTTGAAAATTAACTTGAAATATTAAAAATTATTTTTCAGGGAAATAATTTTTTATGGAAACATGAAAATCTTTTCATTCTGTATAAGTTAAATTAAAACATTCTTCTCGTACTTTTTTCAGAATGTCAAAAAGTACCTTATATCAAAAATGAAAAAAGATTCCTCTAATTCCATTTAATAAAAATTACCCAATGTGTTAATTGATAGTAATTTTTTCTAATTATATAAATAATAATTTTATAATACATATTTATGGACATGGACATAGATGATAAATATTCCCTAGTATATACTTCTGTATAATCAATCTGGGATAATAATGAGATTGAAAAATTATACATTACATTTGATATGGTATCATTTTTATGCATCCAAAACTCCTGTATAATTACATTAATAAGGTCATTGAATTATTACATAATCATGGTAATTTTTATGACGTCATATAAGATCATATTATTATCCTTTTGTTAATAGCATTTCATTATTATTGTTTATTCGAGTATTAATGGCTTCGTTTTCTTATGCTTGTTTTCTCGAATAAGCTTTGGTTCTCTTTATATGGTCATAATTTTATCATTACAAAATGATATCAACATAATATATACCATTTTTATACATTATATACATTTATATAATAATTCCCTAATGGATATCATGTAGTATGAATCACATCGCATAGTGGAAACGGTAAGTCATACGTACGCATGGGCCACAATATCATTCCCATAATAGTGAAATGGTATGGATATAGATGGAATATATTTTTTTTAATAATAATGTTATAATAATCACAAATATTTTTTAATTCCACCATTATACCAATCCTAGTAAGTTAGTGGTGAAAATAGATTACACCATGGGGTAGAGAAGGCAAGTCGTATGTATACATGCATGATGATTTCATTTTTCGTAGGATGGATAGACGGTGGAATATGGTTTCTCCATAAAAATAATAACATCTAATCGTTTTAGTGATACTGTTGTTATTACATTATATTTTAAACAACTGATTAAGAGTAGTTAAATGATGAAATAAGTTTCAAAAAATCAATACAGCAGATTACATATTCTTCGACGATCTCCCTATATATCATCTTTTAAAGCATTAGGGTTGGTCATTAGAGGAGAAAAGAACCTATATAATGTGACAAGGGATGATTATAATGTAAATGTTTAGGGGATTTATGTGTTTGAATGATCATTATGAAGTGAATAATGGTGGGAGTAGGTTTCTTTTTCTAATTGAGATGAGGGATAATTATGGAATCTCCACAAATATAAATTTATAATAAAACCAACCACATTCAAAAACCTCCAAAATGTACTAATTCCGAATATGATATGATATATGGTTAAAATATTATCAAAAAAATAATTTTAGAATTGTTTTCTATCAATTTAAACCTTATAATTCCAATTTAAACATAGTTATTCTATTTAATTTTTAACTAAGGTAACAAATATTTAAATATTTAAAAGGGAAATATTTAGTTATTTGATTTAAATTAGACGATAAATAAATAAATTAGAACATTTTAGACAATATAATAATTATTTGGATTTTAAAAAAGTTTTCTAATTTTTAAATAATTTAATAAATCATTATTTTTATAAACAATCAATAGTGTCAATTTTTACACTATTCAATTCATTAACGTTAAAAAAATTAACATAAGAAGATAACTTCGAAAAAATATATTATTATATTCTTAAGAGAAAATGTAAAAAATTTATATTCATTAGATAAATTAAATATTGAAATTTATGTTTGTTTTGATATTTTTAATAACAATTATTCGTTTTCTCTATTAATAAAATTATTACAACATCAGTTTTGTGTAATTATTTAATATAATTACTTATGAGTTAAAAATTAAAAATAAAATTCTATGAAGAATATAAATCCCGTATTATTTAGAATAGTACTTTCAGTTGACTATATATTCTATAAAATCCATCACATAAAATTTTATATTTACTAAAAAAATATGTGACAACATTTACATCGCCTTAAATTAATTATTTTAAGCATAATAATTGCTTCCAAATTTCTCCAAATTGCCAATAACTCAACCATTTTATGAATTTGGTCAAAATATACTTGAATAATATGATTTTTTCAAGTGTTTGGGTCTTTAAATGGTTACTATCAATTTAAAAAAACTTATTTTTTTGATTTCTCATTAATTAATCATTTTATCCTTTATCAATGTATTAGCCTTTATAGAAATTTATTACTTACTAAAACCTAATAATAAATAAACATGATAATGAAAAAAACTATGATTTCAAAAGATTACTTATAATCAAATTTATCTTCTGTATAAAATTATATTAATAATTATGTCATTATTAAAATTTGACTAAGACATATTTAACATTTCTTTAAATAAAATAAATTAAATGTACCAATATCATCCAAATGGCATCTAAAGGATACCATTTTCACTCAAGGATGATTTAGGTTGAAACACACTCTTCCCATGATATTATATCATGTGTTAAGGTAATTTAATAATGTAATTTCTTCCCTTTGTTAGCTATTTTACCCTTTTACCGTATTAATAAAAAATAACAATTTTACTATTCTCAATGGAAAAAAAATAATTATATTTACATAATTTGGACCTACTGATTCCAAATATGGAATCCATTTTCAAAAATTAAAAATAGAGATTTTTTGATAATAAAACTGAAATCAATCTCATTATTAAAATAGAGAAAAGGGTTTAAAAGATAAAACATTATAAAAGATCGAACTATTTTTGCATCTAAATGTAATGTAAAATTTATACCAATGAAATAATTTATATTAAATGTAGCACCCTGATATTTCGTAGTACGTTATTTCATCAAAGTAATTCAATAACCTGCACTACACGCAACACTGAGTTCAAGTGCAGCACGACTTAACAAACTAGGCGTTCAAAAGCGGTTATGAATAGTATTAACTGAATTTTGAACAATATATAATCCTTATAATTTTAGAATCTATATTATGAGTTTCTTAGAAATAATATACAAACAAATTAATTTTTTTAGATAAAATAATTATTTTTTAAAAAAATATAATTTTAACACCTTTTAATAACGAACTGTTTTTAAATCCTATATTTGAAACTTTTATATATTCAATTTGACAAAATAAACTTCTTCTTTAGAATTGGGGTATCAGAAATTAGTTTTAATAAATTTTTTTTGTTTTTCTGATAACATTCATATTTGGGTGAAAAGTGAAAATTACTATACTTTAACTAAAAACAACTTTTTTAACAATAATAATTTATAGTGTTGAATTATACATTTTATTTTATTTTGAAGTATAGTTAGATTATATTTTTACTATTTAATCCAATGATGGTCATTGTAAGTAATTTCACATTGAAATTGGACATAAACAAGTGTCAATCTTTTGATAATTATTATTTCTTAAGAATGTGCTTTTTGGTTTTGAAAACGGTAATGAATTTTAAATTAATTAATTCTACTTCTTTGTATTGAAATTTGTAAAATAGAATTCATTTTTCAATTTTCAATATAAAAATTAGTTAGGGTGAATTTTTGGTATTTTTCTGAAAACATTCAATTTTTATGAATAGTAAAAAAACCCTCAGTTATTGTTTAAAACCAACTTTTTATTTAAATAATTATTTATTTTATTTAAATTTATTTTTGGTCAAAATAGATAAATAATACATATAAATGTTCATTGTAATTCATTGGAATCAATTTATAAAAAATTTAGATATTTAAATTTTTTATTAAATTTTTAACCTTCTTTTACCGATCTCTTAGGAGCAATTGTAAATTTGCATAAAACATAATTTGGCCACTTTGAGGAATTGAATTTAAAAAATATGATATTCAAAATTGATATCAATAAGTAAAATGTGGTTCAATAAGATTAAAATAATTTTTGGTAAATAGTAACTTTTGACTTTTATTTATCGTGGTTAAAGGAAAATAGGGTAATTCAAGGTAAAAAAGAATATTATAACAAAAACATTTACCATAAAACGTGTATTAACCTTATTGGATTAGTAAAGGTTGACCATGGACAACATTGGGTCAATTATGGGACACTATGAAGCCACTTATGAATGATAATGACACTTTATTTTAATTATCTTAAAGTAAAGGCAAAAATGACATAAACAAATATCTATAAGTAAATAAATTTTTATATGGGTTTATAGAAGTGATATTTTTTACTATATATATTAATTTGAAATATATAAAAATTTTCTACATAATTGTATTTTATTTATATTTTTTACACATTAAATAATTTAATTTTTATATGACACAATGATGATGTAGTGATTACCTTATTAATGAAATATTAAAATAATTGATATTATAAATATCAAAATAAATGTTATTTGAGAATTTTTAGGAATTAAAAAAAATCTAAGTTAATATTACACGTTATGGTTGATTAAATAATTTTTTTTGAAGTAATAACGCTTTTATTAATTTAACAAAAACAAAATAGAAAATAGTGTCAAAATTAACATAAAAGAGTTTTTAAAATAAATGTTATAATATTAATTGATATTCTATTTCTAAAAATTCATGGTTCATCCAATGGTCTTAAATAATATTATATATGTCATTGATGAAATAATTTAGGTTCTCTTGGAATTTTATAGTAGGTTTACTAACAATATAATATAAAAATACAAAGAGACATTGTAAATGTCAAACTAATTAACTAAGAGCTAAATCTAAATGATAAAGTTAATATTGTTACCCAAACCAGTCAAAAACCTATTGGTTGAGTTGTTTTTTACCACTCCCCACCTTAGACTTTAAATAATTCATTTTGGAGCCATTAGAAACCAAAAATTATTTTATTATAAAATAATATTTCTAGCTTTTCCAAAGGTGGCGCTCACTTCTACTATAAAAGGGAACTCACCCTTCTCTCTAATTGACACCATCAGAGCCTTTTGGATCAGCCAAACTCTACCCAAATACCCTCTCAACTGTACTCTCTTCATCCTAGAAACCATACTTTAGTCAGAAAGCCAACCTAAGGAGCACTTTTGATCAAATCAAAAGGAAGAACCTGAAAAAGATGTAAAATATTTCATCACCTCTTTCAAGTTCCTTTCTTCTTCCACTTCTTCTTTATTTGATGTATCCATTAAAAAATAATAACTACAGTATTTTTATATAATATGATGTTATTATAAATATGGTACCAACATATTCATTATCCAATCCATCCTTTTAATGACATGTCATCAGAAGTGCGTACGTACATCTTACCATCTCCACATCGTGGTGTAACTGTTATTCAATAAATTATTATATGGAAGGTTATAATAATGATGTTTAATTGATGAAAATAATAAATATAACATAATAATGGTTATTTATAAATGATATAACATCCAATTATATGTTATATTAATATCAAAAGAACAATATTGTCACTCGTGCGTACGTTCAGATTACCGTCTCCACGAACACGATGAGATTCATTACCCATTGTATATATTCAAGAATAATTTTCATTAGAAGATTAAAAATAAGTTTTAAAGACTTAATATCATACTTAATATAAATTTGATACATCCAATCCGTAACAAATATTACTTATGTAATAAATATTATAATGGAAAACGAATCAGTTAACACCCGAAAGGACGATATATTAAAATATTATTAATAAAGAAATATTAGAAGATCATATATGATATAATATTAATGTATATAGTTCATTAAAAAATTAATATCAATTATTTCACCATTATACATGAGGATAACCTAACCTCGACCATGGAAAAGTACAACTTAAGGGTTGATTATATAATCTATTTATTATCCGAGGTTGTTTTTACTTAACTATCTACCGGGACCTCATTATCATCCACTTCCATGTATTTTAAAAATGTATTTCCAATTTTTTTTACTATTTACTATAAAATGATTTAGAGTCATATATACCCTTATATGAATTTATATTTTTTAAAAGGAACCTTTCAGTCTTTTTCCAAACAAGGTGCTTTATGACCTTTTCGACAACATTAAGTTAGTAATGTTTTTTAACTTATACAGAGGGAGTAGTTATTCTCCGTCGAAATAACATTGTCAATGCTTTGCATAAAATCTTATAAGAATATTTTACAAATAAATTTTTTCTTTTATAATTATGTAACTTTAAATGATTTCAAAAAAAATAAAGAGGTATTTCTCTCAAATAGTTGTGTTTTCATCTATGTCAATATCCTTTGATCGATTGTATACTTGTTTGAAGTCGATTCATTATGATAAATTTCTTCCCTTTTGTATTGAAGTTTTTGCGATATGTTTAACTGTGAATGTGTTATTTTTACACCATTCATGGTTTATGGTTATATTAATGACATTTCGTATGCTTATTGTAATACCAATGTTTATGTTATATTTCATCCTTTTCATATGAGGAATTTATTAGACTTAGAAAGTGATGGGTGGAGCCCACTATAGCTTCTCGATGAATCAGTAGGTCTAATGAGACAACTATACGTGGAATTGGCCAAGGCCTTTCCCAATATGACATGTGGTATTGGTCGAGGCCATAATAATTTTTAGACGTCTTGGTCGAGGCCTTGACAAAATGTTTCAGAATGTCTGGCATTATACATTCCCTCATTATGAATATAATATTAATGGTTCATGTGGTCATTAAACTAGTATAATACCCATGATTATGTTTTATTATGGCATTATTTACTAAGCTCATATTTCTGCCATAAAAGTTTTATGTTTATTACTGGTAAAGGAATGTGTTTTCAATTTTTCACCATGCTTAATATTTATGTTATCTTCCACTATATTGCTTACCCTTATTGAGCGTTTGAGCTCACCCCTTTCCCATGTCTCATCTTCCTAGAATCCCAAGAAGTGTTTTATGTTTAAGATGCAGGGTTAATCTAAGAGAACAACAGTATTCTAAAAGTGTTTTTTTGTGTTGTATGTTGGAAAGTGTATTATAAAGCTCATGTCTGTAATCTATTTTCCAAGACTGCTAAACCGATCGGTCTTTTGGGACTTGATTCTTTGTAATCATGCCAATTTTATGTAAAAATGCATCGACTATGGGCTTTTGGGGTTAGGGTGTTACAGTTGGTATCAGAGGAAGTTTATCAATAACCTTATAAAATAGATTTAGATAAACTCTGATTAGAGAACATTACCCTATGATAGACATTAAGGAGTAGTATATAAAAACATCCTAAAATTTTGATAATGTAGAGATTTTGTGAGTTTTCAATGAAAATACATCCTTTTCTAGATACGAGCAGGTAGAGGCGGATCTGGAAAAGTTGTACCTAGGTATAAAACCCGAAAATAGTGCTTTGAGCTAGACTCGAATGGGAACTGGTGCATGATAATGGGCTTTGTTGCACTCTTGGTTATGAAACTCCTTGGAGATATGATTTGGATAATTCTCATTTTATTCACAAATAATTGTGAAGGATTTAGGAGTATATACCTCCACAAAGAAAATATTTTTAAGATTATGGATTATATCTATAAACTGTTCAATTTATGTTATGTATTTTATATATTTGTAATTATTCATTTCAATTCATAAACTGACCTAGTGTATGTAATTGTATAGAAATGGTGCCCAATAGAAGGAATGTGCACTCCAGAAATATGTATGATCCCAAGAGTAAGAAGAATTATATCATTCATGTTATTTTTCTAGCATTTTTATGGGAAATAGTCTCCCACGTATTCTCAACATATGAGGAAATAGTATCATGTGTTAATAATATAAGTAAAGAATTCTATGATTCCTATGGATTTGAAGGGAAGCAAGAGTAGAAAAGGATGGAAGAGAGAAATAAGGATAAAGGGATGATAGAGAAGAATGATTTTCCCATATGCGATAACTATAGAAAGAATCACCTTGGTAAATTCTTGAAGGGAATGGGAGTTTGTTATAAGTGTGGAGAAAAAGGACAATAAGTACGTGATTTCAATGGTAAGAAAAAAGATTCAAATGTATAATTCTTCATCTGAAAGGAGATGGGACACAACACGAATCAATGTCCAAATTATCAGATTATACCCCAAATGCTGCTATTGGATAATAATAAAGTTATTATACTACCGAAGATGAAGATGAATGATTATATTTCAAATTTTGATATTAATTTATTGTGTCATTTGAGTATTTTATTAATTATGTACTTGTTATATGAATTAGAGAGTATATATGGATTGTACTACAGTACAATTTCATTATGGACTTGAGATTGTGTAGAACAAGGAAATGTTACTCAATATCAAGGTAAATTTTATGAAAATACAAGGTTGAAGGCAATTTAATCCTTAATATGGTCCTGGTAATGAGGTAGTGATTTTGGAATAAGAGACGGTTGATTTGGATAATTTATATTGGATAATCTTGACTTCCTTAGAACTGATTAATAGTTTGGTTATTTCATCATTGTTGGAATATTCAATATTAGTGGATATAAAGAATATATCCAGTATTATATAAACAATAAGGGAGCATTAATGTAATCAATTAGGTTTTATGGTAATTCAGGGTGTTACCATGTTTTAAATTAATACATGATAAATGTGATCATATGTTACTACATTGAAAAAATGATCTTCATTGTCTTTAACTTCCTTTTAAATTTTGGACTGTGATTTTGGATAGAAGTATTTTGGATAAGTCTAAAGGTTGGAAAGGATTATGATTGAAATTGGATACTATTGTTAAGGTTATTTTTGGATTTTTTATAAAAATAACAACATGAAAACCATGTGACAACCCTTCATGTCAGCAAAAGTTGTGGGAATGGAACCCACAACCATAGTGCGATTGGGATTTATCACCTACCACTGGAAAACATGAATTCCCTAGACTTTATAATGTAGTTTATTTTTTAAAGGGTTTTATCGTTGAATTATAATTTCATTTTTTTGGAACCCTATATGAATAAGATAAAAAGAATATTTTTTAAGTTCTCATATCTTTTAGAGTGAAAGATGAGTTTGTGGTAGAAATTAGTCAATTGATAGAACTCTACTTGTCATGTATTTATATTTTTTTCTTCTCTTATTCTATGAACAAATTAATTCTTAAACTTTAGGTAAGGTATCTTAATACTAAAATGTGTTACCCTAATACCTTATGTTTTGTTGAACTTATGATATTTTAAATCATCATAGATTGATGGATTTGAGGCCCTAAATTCTACAATTATTTGTGACTCATGACCTCAATCACTCCCTATAAATATTTACATCTTCCTCCAATTATGTGTCTCTAATTTCCAACAATGCTCTCCTTATTGAGATCATAATTTTATGGTGAATTTTTCATTACCTTTTTTCCTCTGATTACGAATAATTTTTATTAACCCAATTTCTGATATGGGTTTTCCAACAAAAGTATTTTCTATCTTCAAACTTTTATTTTTGAAGAACAATTTCATATTTCTAGGCCACAATTTATTGGAGTAGGGAAGAATATAACACAAAAAGATTTCATAGTACATTAGTTTTTTGGAAGTAATTCAATAACTTTCACCACATGCTACACTGAGTTCAAGCGCACCACGACTTTATAAAATAGCCATTGAAAAGCGGTTATGAATAGTTTTAATTAAATTATGACCATTATATAATCCTTATAATTTTAGAATCCATTTTATGAGTTTCTTAGACATAATGTAAGAAAAAAATCATTTTTTCAGATAAAAGAAGTATTTTAAAAAAATGCTATTTTACCAACTTTTAATGGGGAATGCTTTTTAAATAAATTTTTTGAAACATTTATTTATTCAATTTCACAAATGAAACATATTATTTAGAATCGGGACATTGTAAATTAGTTTTAATAAATTTTTGGTGTTTTTTTAATAACCTTCATATTTGGGTGAATAGTGAAAAATACTATAATTTAACTAAAAACAACTATTTTAATCAAAATAATTTATTATGTTGAATTAATAATTTTAATGGTTTGGAAATTTAATTAGATTATATTTTTACCATTTAATCCAATGACGGTCAGTCTATGTAATTTCACTTTGAAATTGGACATAAACAGGTGTCAATCATTTGATAGTTATTATTTCTTAAAAATATGTCTTTTGGTTTTGAAAACGGGATTTAATTTTAAATTATTTAATGCAACTTATATGTTTTGAAATTAGTAAAATTTAAATCATTTTTGACTTCATAATATCAAAATTATCTTAGAGTTAATTTTTGGTATTTTTCTAAAAACATTCGATTTTTGATGAATTCTGAAAAACACTGAGTTATTGTTTAAAAAAAACTTTTTATTTAAATAATAATTTATTTTATGTAAATTTTTTTCTGGTAAAAATAGATATATAAAACCTAGATAAGTTCGATGTAATTCATTGGAATCAGTTTATAATAATTTTAGATATAAAAAATTTTTATCAATGTTTTTACCGTCTTTACCCACCTCCTAGGAGCATTTGAAAATTTACATAAAACTAAACTTTACCGCTACTGTGAATTGAATTTCAAAACTCCAAGAGACTCGATGATACCAGTAAGTAAAATTTGGTTCAATAATATTAATATAATTTCTGGTAAATAGTAACTTTTGACTTTTATTTATAGCGGATAAAGATAAATAGGGTAATTCAAAGTAAAAAGAATTTTATAATAATACAAAATTACCTTAAAACTTGGCCTAAACTTATTGGATGAGTAATTTACGACCATGGTCATCCTTGGGTCAATTTCAGGACGCCCTGGGGCCACTTCTGAATGATAATGACACTTCATTTTAATTAACAAAAAGGAAAGGGAAAATGACATAAACAGATATCTTTTAGTAAATAAATTTTTACATGCGGTAATATAACATATCATTTAGACTATAAATATTCATTAGAATACTGAAAATATTTCCTACATAATTGAATTTTATTTAAATTTTTATACAATAAAGAAGTTAATTTTTATATGACACAATGATGATGCAGTAATTACCTTATTAATGAAATGTTAAAATAATTGATTTTATAAATATACAAATAAATTCAATTTGAGACTTTTTATGAATTCCACAAATTTTATCCGTTAATATGACATGTTAGGGTTGAATAAATGAATTTTGTTTCAAGTAATAATGCTGTTATGAATTTAACAATAACATAATAGCAAATAGTTTCCAAATTGACATAAAAGATTTTTTAAAACAAATATTATATTATTAACTGATATTCTTTTCCTAAAAATATATAGTTTGGAAAAAGGTATTAAATAATATTATACATTTCATTAATTATCCACTTTAGGTTCTCTTGGATGATTATAGTAAACTTATTAACCATATAATATAAAAATACAAAGAGACATGGTAAATGTCAAACTAATTAACTAAGAGTTAAATCTAAAATGTAAAGTTAATATAGTGATCCAAACCTATTTAAAATATATTTTTTGAGTGGTTTTTGACCCGCCCACACAATTTCCTTTAAATAATTCATTTTGGAGCAATTAAAAACCGAAAATGATTTTATTATAAAAAAATATTTCTAGCTTTTCCTAAGGTGCCCATCACCCCTCTTATAAAAGGGCACTGCCCCTTATCTCTAATTCAAACCTTCAAATCCTTTTTCCTCGGTCATACTCTTCCCAAATACCATCTAAACTATCCTCCCTTCATCCTAGAGTCCTTTTATTAGTCAAAAAGCAACCCTATGGAGCCCTTTTGATAAAATCAAAATAAATAACCTGAAGTAGAGATAAATATTTCATCACCTCTTTCAATTTCTTTTCCTTTTCCACTTTCTCTTTCTTTATTGTTTTCATTCTAAAATAATAAATCCAGTATATTATATATATTTCGATGTTAATATAATTATGGTACAACTATATTCATTATTCTATCCATCCTTTGAATGACATGTCACCATACGTGTGTATGTACGGCTTACCGTCTCCATGTTGTGGTGTAAATGTTATTCCACGTGTTATTTTTTGGATGGGTATAATAATGATTTTTAATTGATGAAAATAATAAATATAACATTATAAGGGTTCATTATATATGATATACCTTCCAATTATATATTATTTTAATATCAAAAAATGATATTTTCACTGGTGCTTACGTACAGATTACCGTCTCCACGAACGTGATGAGATTCATTCCTTATCATATCCATTCAAGATTAATTTTCATTAGATGATAAAAAATAATGTTTAAAGACTTAATATAATTTTGAATATTAAAAAGATACATAATATACATAACAAACATTACTTATTTAATAATTCATATAATGGAAAACGATTCAGTTAACACCCAAAACAATGATAATATTAAAATATTTTTAATAATTCAATATTAGAATATCATATATGATAAATTTTAATATATATAGTTTTGAATAATTTAATAAAAATTATTTCACCATTATACATGTGGTTAACCTACCCTCAACCAAGGAAATGTACAAGGTAAATGTTAATTCTACAATCTCTTATTATTTGAGGTTGTTTTTACGTAATTATCTACTGGGACCTTTTTATCATCCACATCCATGTTCCATAAAAATATATTTCAAAACCTATTTAATATTTACTAGAAAATGAGTTAAGATCATTTATACCTTTATTTGAACTTATATGTTTTGAAAAGAATCTTTCAGTTGTTTTAAAAAAATTTACTTTACAACCATTTCGAAAAAATTATGTTAAGAATGTTTTTTTAACTTATACGGTGGGTGTGGTTATTCTCCGTCGATATAACATCGTCAAAGCTTCCCTTACAATCTTATAAGAATATTTTCAAAATAAATGTTTTCTTTTATAATTATGTAACTTTAAATGAATTCAAAAAAAAAAGAAATATATATTTCTGTCAAATAGTTTTGATTTCATCTATGTCAACATCCTTTTATGGATTTTATACTTATTTGAAGTTGATTCATTATGATAAAAATATTCCATATTTTATTGATGGTTTTACAATATGTTTGACTGTTTATGGGTTATTTTTATACCATTAATGGATTATGGTTAATGTATTGACATTTCGTATGCTAGTTTGAATACAAATTTTTATGTCATATTTCAATCTTTTCATATGAGAAATGTATTGGACTTAGTATGTGACGGGTGGAGCCTGTTATAGCTCCACGATGCATCAGTAGGCCTCATGAGACAACTAGATGTGGAATTGGCTGAGGCCTTTCCCAATTTGAAATATGGTTTTGGCTGAGGCATTAGTCATTTTTAGACGTCTTGGCCGGGGCCGTGACAAAATGTTTCAGAATTTCTAGCATTATACATTCCCTCATTATGAATATAATATTGACGGTTCATGTGGTCATTCGACTAGTAGAATACCGAAGATTATGTTTTATTATGACATTATTTACTAAGATCATATTTCTTCCATAAAATTGTTCATGTTTATTACTAGTAAAGGCATGTGTTTTCAATTATTCACCATGATTAATATTTTTTTCATCGTCCCATGTATTGCTTACCTTTACTGAGCATTTCAGCTCACCCCTTTCTTATGTCTTATTTTCCCAGGATCCTAAGATAATTTTTATGTTTAAGATGTAGGTTTAAGCTAAGAGAATAGTGGAATTCTCAAAGTATTTTTTATGTTTTGTATGTTGGAATGTGAAAAGTAACGTTCATATATGTAATCTATTTTCCAAGACTGCTAAACTGATCGGTCTTTCAGGACTTGATTCCTTGTAATAATGCCAATTTTAAGTAATAGTGCATTGACACTAGGCTTCTGGGGTTGGTGAATTACATTAAATGATAAAAACATATTCTATTTATATTTTGAAATGCTTAAATAATATAATTTTACAATATAAATTATTTTGATTAAAAAACATGGGTTCACATACCATAGAGTATTTTTTTACTATTCATCAAAACATGAAAGTTATCAGAACAATATAAAAAATACATTCAATGTAATTTTTTATATCCCATTTCAAAATAATAGTTTTATTTTTTCATATATATATATATATATTATTAATGTTTAAAAAATTTAATTTAAAAACTGTTCTCCGTTAAATGGCTCTAAAATAACCATTATAAAAAATTTTATTTTTTATACATCAAATAGAGTTTCATCGTACGCTATAAATAAAATTTATATCAGATGAACATAAAAAATATTTTATTAAATATATAATTTATATATTTCTTTATTTCAATTTACTAATTCTAATTTAGATAAAATTTTAAATCAAAATTTAAAAATATATATATATATATTTTATAAATAATTGGTAGCTAATAAATTAACAATAAATTTTCATAAGTTAGTTATATTAATTCTTGTTAACTTAATGGAAATGTTAAAATGGTAATTTTATATAAATAGAGTCTCTTGGTTCGTTTAAACTCATGATTTCATGCAATGTAAGCTATTAGAGAAATATTTTTTAAAAAAAAATTCCCATAAAATCATCTGGGTTTTCCAAATAAAACAATTATACAAATTATAATGTATATAGATTTATAAAATAATTTCAATAATTTTATATTTGTTATATATAAAATAAGAATCATTTCATTGAAAAAATTGTTTTTGATAAAAATGAATTTTTCTAAAATTTGATTTAGTATGGATTTGAACATATAATCTAGTATTATTTTTTAAATAATATATTGAAATTTTAAATAATCAATTAATAATTATTTATGAGAAATAAATTTAAAAATTAAACTACAGTATTTTTCAATAATTTTATAAAAGTTTCATCTTTTGATTAATAGAACAAAATACATACTCTAATTGAAAACATCATTTTCATTTGAATTATTTATAATGGTAAATTAAAATTTATATTGGTTTTAGAGAAAACATTGTTCTATTATATTATAATAAAATAAATTAATTATGTGGAATAAATGTTATTATAAAATTTTATATCAAAATGTTTTATAAATATGATAATTGTATCTTTTGAAACTCTGATTTTCATCTCTCCCAAAAGAATAATTTTAAATTTCATTATACCACAAGTATGAATTTAATTTTGAAAAATGATTTCAATCTTTGGAACCCAGTTATTTATATTATCTAATAAGTTAAACATAAATTTTAACCATAAAGAACTGTGAAAATAGTAAAAAACATATTATTGTAGTCAAGTTAATAATTGGTTTAACAAGGGTTAAACTACGATGATAAGGGATAATATGAAAAAAAAAATTAAAAAAAATTAATATCCATATTGAGACCTTATTCCCACTAATTTTCTATATAAAACTATTTTTTTAATCTTCTTCAATGTGAGATATATAGGGATAAATTTTTATTTTGAAAAATTAAATGTTTTTCCTCTTCAAAAATTATAAAGGGCCACCCCAACTCCTTTCCTCATAATAATTACAAAACTATTAGTTACCAGAAAGAACTTCCCAAATACCATACACATAAAAAAATATTGTTTTTTGAAATCATAAACCTTATCTAGCATGGAATTATGTATAAAACTAAAATATATATGTAAAGAATATGTAAATGTATTAGCGTGAGGTTTCTTTTATTTATTACTCCAACTATATATAATATTATTGATATATTATAATATAATAACACTAGTATATAAAATATAATTATATATTATTATTTCATTTCAATAACTACATCTCAAAAAACTTTTGTCAAATGAAAATTGAATTTTTTTTCATGTGAAAAAAAGATTACCACTTCTCTAACTGATGTTATTATTTTCCCATCATTACCTTTCATAGTTATATAAAATTATGTATTTAACAAATGTTTATGATATTTATGAAATAATTATATATATGTTTAATTTTATATCATATATAACTTCTTTATTTAAATATATTATGGGATATTATATTATTCCTCATGTGTACGGTGGCAACCACCTCGCAAAGCGATGCAATTCACTTTTTTCTTAAGCATTATTTGAAAGGTAATAAAGTAAAATTTAGTAAATATAGGTGTTTTTTTATTATCTAATTATAATTATGTAAATATAACATATCTTATAACTTCTTACCATAAAATAAAATTGAAATCAATAATGTATCTCAAGTAAATGTTTGAACTGTAACCTCCACGTTGTTAGGTGAAAATATTATCATTTTATTTTTAGTTAGATTATAATAAATATATAATTAATTACTAGACATGCTATATATTAAATAAAAATGATTTTTTTGGGTTTATTTAATATTTCTTTTAATTTCATTCAATCAACTATATAAAATTGAAATAGCATTCATATGTGCGTATGGCCTACCATCTCTATTAATATTGTATTATATTTATATCTCTAACATTAATAGATTAATCATAATACATATTTAACTAATTTATATGAACCTCATATCATAGATAAATTTTTTATGATTTTGTAATCATGGTCAAATTTGAATACCAAAGTTACTAAATTATGATAAAAATGAAAAACCAAGTAATTATAACCCAAGATAATGATATTAACAAATAGTTTTCAATAAATATGTGATAAAAGAATATTAGTAAATCATATGTGGAAATAAATTTATGAATATTATAATTGTATTTATTTATAACAAATCTATATTTATTTTAATATATCTTCAGACAGATATGAATGAATTCAAACCTACCGAAAGGGTTTCTCATCTCACATTTTCCACTAATCATATTAACCACTTATTTCATTGTGTGGTGAATATAATTACAATTTTGATATGTTATGCCCTAAATATTTTTATATTTGTGGAATTTAATGTTATATTTTGTGTTATTTATTTCAAGGGGTAATGATTTAAATGTTATAAACCTTATAATTGATCATTTCTCAATCAAATCATTATTCATTATTGGTTTTGATTAAGTCTCACATTAGGGATCATGTAATTTTTATTATAAAAAGAATATATTATCCTATAGTTAGTATGGAAATGATCAATTAGTATTATAATTTTTTAACTCTTTCTTACATAAAACTTTTTAGAAAATGATTCCGTGAAAATTCAACATCAATTCTCACTTCATACAAATATCCTTTTTAATAGAAACCCGTATTTTCTAAAATGTTCTCCAATGAAGTTACGTTAACATATCTATAGATAACCTTTTCATTAAATATTTGATATTATTTTCACTAACTTTAATATATATCTCATAATGTAAAACCATAAATGTTGTCTAGTGTTGAGGTTGTAATATAGTGTAAAATTCCTATAAAATTTTATAAAACCATATGATTAAAACATTTCTAAGTATCGAAATTACTCAAATTTATTGAATCATAAATAGTATTAAATTAATAATAATAACACTCAATGATAAAAAATTATAACAACAATCTTAAATACATTTATTAGGATATAAAAATACATCTCTCATGTTTTTGAACATGTATGATCATGAAGAAATTTATTTCTACACGAATAGGCATTTCAAACATCATCAAAATTTATTCATATATATATATATATTCCCTAAAATAATTATTTTACCAATATACCCAATGCCAATCAGGTTTCCTTGGATTATCTCCTTCACATATATGTAATTTTATTCTATTACGTTTAAAAATCAATTTTTATATGAAATAACCATGTTTGGAGTACTATGAACATACCAATTATTTCATCCCATATAATGAATTCATTAAAATTATCACCATTGTTTCATATTGTTCAAGTGAGAGACCATAAAATTTCTCAATTAATGAATATTCTTTAATCTCACTGTTATTAATGATGTAATTAAATCTAATAGTGTTTTGAAAATTTTCATTATTAATGACATAATCCTCTTTTTTAATAAAAAAGTTGATCTATTCATTATCATAATAATTTCTTGGAAGAGTATAATAAATTTATAGGTAATCCTATTAACTAGATTAAAATTTGAATATTTTTTTCTAATCATTATATGGTGTTAAGGGAGAAATTGGTTTAAAAATATTTGAATTTTTAAAAGACTTTCCCTATGGATTAAGTGGGTGTTTCAACCTCTCCAGTTTTGGTAGAGATTAATAATTTCATTAATTTTTTGATAAAATATCATTCAGATAAATTAATCAAAAATATATTTATTTATTTCAGGGACTGGATAACTCTTGTAAAATATTTTATTTTATTGATTCATATGAATATGTTGTCTATGCATATGTTCCCCAAGATGATTTTAAGATACCATGAATTGTCCTTGGTTTCTTCCGTCTGGGATGATAATGGTCACAACCATGATCGATGGGTCTCATGGGAGAGGACATTGAAGTGGATAAATTCTAATGCTTTTAAAGCGAGTAATGTGTAAGAGTCATTAAATTTTAGGCAAGTGAATATAACCTGATATGTTTTAAAAGTCTGTTCATTATGAGTTGGTTTCATCTCTCATTAGTACGGTTCAGATATGTGGATTTTATTGGGCCGTATCTATTTCTTTTCTAACATGATTGGAAATCATATTCTATTTCTTCAACACCACTCGAGATTGATCATCAGTTATGGGGAGATTATTTTATGTCTTCAAAATTGCATGGGGGACCAACATGCTTTTATGGGGAGTCCAACTCCCCACATATCTTTCCATATGGACTATTTCTAAATATATTAATCAATAAAAGTATTGATAATCCGAGTCTCAGACTCTTCAAGATTATTATTATAAGGGAAAAAAACAAGATCGAATTGATTTCATGGGCATATCATCATGAATTTTTTCGACTAAGGACTTTGGTCTCCTCATCCATGTGAATTCTGTTTAAGGTGTGGGGGGGAGTGTTCTCTATTGTAGATATATCCTTACAAAATATAATTTCTTGGTATTCTATGTCATAACTCATACTATTTCTACAATTGAGTGGATAAATTGTAATGGGGTTTCCCTTTCATAAAATTTTGTATTCTCTAAAGCCCCAAATATGAATAGGCAGTGCAAGTATTATTCAAATGTGGGAGGGAAAAATAAGTAAAGAGAAAATTTAGAGATATAACTAGTTTTTCTTTTAATTTTTAAAAGATATTTTATATTATTATAGACTAGTTTGGTGATATGGGGGTGGTCTAGAAAAAATTTATTCAAATATCAATTTTCATGGCCCTAGGTTTTTTGAGTATTTGGAAATCTAGAAATAAATATTGAAATGAGCGGACATCATATTAATGAGTTATAGTGGTGGTAAGATCCCATATCCTACAAGTAAATCTGTGTCTTCTCATAAATTAGTTTGAGAAAGCCCCTCCCCAAGGTTCAGTTTTGCTAGTGGAATTCCAACATGTTTAAATAGTTCTTTTATTTGTGAAGATAATGAAAATGGAATCCCACAAATATAGGATTCAAGTTGAATAATATTGGTTCATATATTAATATTTAAGTTAATGTAAATGGGGTGATAGATCATACTAATGCATTGGTTATTATTTTTTTCATCACCCCCCTTAGTCACAATGACTCATTTATCATGGAGTCATGCACAAAACATAATGGGACACATGATTTCTATGACCATAATATTATGAGGGAGGCTACTGAAACATACCCTTTAATTCATTAAGATTACATTAATGATAATATTTTAACACAATGGTCTATTATTTATAAATTGTAAATATGCGTGAGACTCTATGACATCGAGGCGTAGGTTATCCACACATATATTAAGGGAAATAATGTTCCAGATTACCTTATTTCCTGTTGCTTTAATACTATCCCTTTACATTCTTCTCTCAATTTTCTTCCCTTCCCTTATCATGTGTTGACCTTATTATGGTGATGTTATTTTATTGAATTATTTTCATCCACCTTGATATTTCATTTTCCCCCTCTGGAAATGTTTTCACCCAAAATAAATTATTATTTGGGACATTACATCAATATGGTAAAAATATTCATAACTGTGTATATCCACTACATATAAAAATATTATAATTTCCAATAAAGGAATGGGAGAAATTATTTCTTCAAAATGCTCACTATCCAAAATTTAATATTCTTAGAAAACTAGTTATTAATTATTTATTGAAACTTCTAGATATTCATTCATATTGTTACAATAAAACTACTTTATAACTATAATATTGTTTCTCACTAGACATGGAATAAGTTCTATGTTTTCATACTTCTAATTCCGAAAAAATATTCATAGTATCTAACCAATTATTATTTTTATCATATTCTAAAACTGATTTGGGTTTAACCATTGAGATACGTGATGTTTGGTTTTATAATATCAACATTATTATAGTCTGAACTAGGTAGTTTTGATTTCTAATAATGTTTTACACTTTATTTTGAAGTATACAGATAATTTTATTGTTGTTTTATTTCATATATCTCAATAAATCTCCTGAAATTATAAATTTTTTACTCAATTATGTCATCAGTTATCGACTATACTATATAAATACTCTTTTCTCTCTTAACATACCTTAAAAATAATATAATAATTTTTATTATGTGACACTAATATATTATAAAATATGACAATCATATATGATAACTAGTATGAAATGAATCAATAAAAATATTATATACTGCCAATTCCCAATACATTATGTAATATTTCTTTCCTAATAATCTCTTAGATGGATTATGTGGAACACAACACTAAGTTTCAATGAAAAATAGAACTCTATTAAAATATTATTATTCAAACATGATCATTATAACATTACGGTCAAGTAGGGATGCACAAATAGTAATAAATAAATTATTAAAATTATACGGTTTATAGATATATTAATTTAATTCAATTTATACCCACATATTGTAATTGAAAGAATAATAATTTCAAAAAAATAAATGGTTTCTGAAAAATTGTATTTTTCTAAAATATGTTTTAGTCACACATTAAAAGAATAATTTAAGTATAATTTAATCCAATTTAAGAAAAATATATTTCTGAAATTTAAAATAGTTTTTGAAATATTAATTTCAAAATTATCTTGGGTGAAATTTTAATGTTTTTTAAAAAGTTTAATTTTTTGATGAATTGGTAAAAATTTTGATTTATATTCGAAATGTTATTTTCATTTGAATGATTTTAAAGATAAATTATATTTAAATGTTAGGTTAAATTAAAATTATTTCACAAATTTTATAATAAATTCAATTTATGCCAGTGTGATAAATTTCATGTTAAATTTTTATATGAAAAACTTTTGTGTTATCATAGTTTTCCCTTTGGAGTCTATATTTTTCATCATGCCAGCATGATCAATTTTAAATTGATTCCTCAAAATATGAGAATATAATTTGGGAAAATGGATTTCATATATGGAATCATAAATATAAATATTAATTAATAAGTTCATTATAATCTACTACTGTAATTAATAGTGAAAATAGTAAAAAGTAATCCCCAATGATATTGTAAAAATTGGTTTACTTGTGGTTTAAACTAAGAGGATATAAAAAAAGGGAATAAAATTATCAAACACAAATTTAATGTAATTATTTTTACCTTATTTCATATAATTTATCAAAATGTCCCACTTCTGATATTTATATGTTGTAAAAAATTTAGGAATCTCTTTTTATTTTCGAAAATTTCAACTATATCATATCAAATATTTAAAATGGCCTCCCACATCTCCTATCCACGACCAAATACCAAAACCATTTAGTTCATCCAATTCCAACCCAAATAACGTAATCACTCCTCCAAAAACATCCTATATTATCTATATTTATTATAAATAATATCTAGGGATGCACTATGTATAATTATAAAAGTGTACTTTGAAAGGAGGGTAAAATTTGAAATGTGAATATTTTTCTATTTCTTCATAAAATACATTGAAATATTATTAAATTGTGTTAATATAATAAAATTAGAATATAAAATATAATGGTATAATATCATTTTGATGGAATATCCTATATCAATATTGTACACTATTAAATTAAAATGGAATTTATTGATAATATGTATGGTGGACTACTGCTTAGTGAACACATTTAATTTTTTTCCATTACCCACCATTAATAGGTTGTTATAATAAAATATTTAAGATATTTTTGTGATATTTAAGAAATTACAACACTTATATAATAATGATATCTTGTATACCATTATTCTATTCCGTGGGGGATATGTAAAATGTCACTCGTGTGTACAATGAACTACTACCTCACGAAGCGATGTGAATCATTTATTTCATATGAATAACATGAAGGGTTGTATAGTTAAAGTAAATTTCTATATTTTATATTTAAGATATAAAAATACTTCTAGATATATTATATAAAATCTATCGAGGGGAAAAAATAATGTTGTTAATGCGTATATATAGACTACCGACTCCACACAGTAACATGAGATGCATTTTATTTAATTTTCAAATAGATAGTTATAAGGATGTATTTGATTAATATTGATGTTTTATATGAAATAATAATTTTTTTATAGATTTTAATTAATATTTATTACACTTTTTTCATCTATTGATAATAATGGAAACAACTTTCATAAGTTTATACGACCTACTATATACATGAATGTGGTAATACATTTTATTTCACAAACATCAATAGAGTACACTATATAAATAAAAAATGAATTTATATTATATTTATATCCTAGATAATATTATTGATTTTAATTAATCAGGATAAAATATAGATTTAAAAAATTACTTAATATAAACCATATATTATAAAGGGATAAATTATCACCTTTAATAGATATCATAACATAGAGTTTCTAATAAACACGTGAAAAATGATAATACAAAAATTATACATAGAGAGATATATATTATTATATTTCTATAAATTATTTCTAATATTAGTATATTTATTAAACTGTGGTGTTATAAACATTTGATGGAATTCAATCCTGACGAAATGATTTCAGATATCACTTTTTCATTCATGATACTTGCTCTATATTCATAGTTTATTTTAATATGTTGTGTATATACATCCCCTTTTGATTTAATATATCAAAAATATATTTTTATTCATGAAAATTAATGTTTTATTTTATCTGATTTATTTCTTGGGGTCAATTATTCAAAGCTATCATTGTGGTAAGGGTTTATTTCACAATCTCATCATTATTTGTTACTCTCTTTATTTAAGACTACTTTTTGAGAAATTAATATTAATTTCTATCACAAAGCCATTATATTTCCTTAAAAATTGTTATTCCAAAAAAGTTCATATTGTAGTTTCATTTTATCCATTTTTTAATTAAGATTATTGACAAATTTTATTTAGAAAAATTCAACATCTTTACTATTATTAGTCTAAATTAACATTTCTTTTAATTACAATTTTTTCAAAAATGTTTTCAATTTTTTTCCAAATACTTCAAAATTATTTATTAATGAAAATTGTAAACTTTGGTTAATTTTTTGAAATTTTTTTGAAGGGATGTTCAATATATTTTCCAAACAATGCACATTTAAATTTTATTGAAAATGTGGAAGGAAATGTTGTTTTAACATGTTCGGCATGAACTATGTTTTCCTCCATCAAGACTATTCACTGTGTTTTGAATTACATTAAATGTTATCAAAGGTTACATTCAATGAAAATTAATTTCCACAGTGTATTTTGATATTTTTTAAATACTTTAAATATGATAATTTTATTAACTAATTTTTTTGAACTATATCTTTAATGAATTTTTATTCAACAATAACATCAAACATTCATATTACTTATGATCCACCAGGGATATTTTTTATAGAAAACATATTTATTATTTATTTTTATGGTCTATGGTATATTTTATTTTGGCTGTATAATTTTACTACAATTCACCCTATTATTCTAGATGGTTTATGATTATATTTAGTTGATTGGAGAATGTATTAATATATTGTATGTTAGTATTAATAATATGATTTTTATGTTGATTATGTTTCCATAATTTCGTATAAGAAATATACTTGTTATAATAGGTGATAGTTGGGTCCTGATTATTGATTACCTCTTGATGCATCAATTTTTATCATGAGACAAATCATATGTCCAAATTATATTGGTTTTTTACAATATATTTAATAATTCTTATGAATCATCTTAGTTGTATATTTTGAATATAAAATTTTATTAATTACCTAATTATAGAATCATCTATTGAAGTATATGTTATTATTCAATTAGTTATAATATCCATGAATATGTTTCAATCTTGTATGACTAAATTTATTGATTTTTTATCATAATTTATACTTTTAATATTATTCTAAAGTTACTATTTAAATAGAAGATGTTTTTAATTTATATTCCCAAATTGATTATTCTTATTTAATAATTATATAATCATTTTTATTCAAACCCTGAATGAGAATCTAATCCTTCCCCATTATTATGATTTATTTCCCATAGAATATGAGGATGATATTTTTGATTGATATGTAAGGATACACTACGGAAAATAACATAGTACTCAAGGAAAACACTTTTTGATTTAGAAATTATTAAATGTATTTTGAATTTCTTGTATGAATATATTTTACCATCCCTACTAAAATATTTGTTCCACGGTGATTTGATTTCCTATATCCGGTGAAAATATTATAATGTAGATACTAGACATTGGTAAATAGAGTTGTGATTGTTATAGTTTGTATCTATTTAATTATTGTAAAAACCAAGGAAACTGTATTTTTAAAAAACTATTAGGGAATATAACCTTATGATATAAATTTTCTATAATTATAGAAAAAAATCCCAAAAATTAGTTAAGGTCGATATTATGTGGTTTTCCTAGAAATACATCAATTTTTTGATAAAACAAGTTCATATGATTCTGAAATAGATGTACCTATGTTTAATAACCCTTAAAATTAATTTGAGGAACGACATAAGCATTAACTAGTTCAAGATAATATTACCTTCTATAAATGTTCTTTTACACTCCCAAGGGATATTCCTTTTTTAATTATCATTTTTTTGAATGAAATTATTGAAGAGTATGATTAGGATACATTTCAAAAGACACAATATTATTTATTATAAGATTATTCATACATAATTCTCTATATTTAAGTTAGTTATTTCAACAGTTTTGGGATATTACCATATTATAAAAAATGATATTATATAATATAGTGTATGAAATTTTTTAGAAACTAACCACTGTATAGGGAATGTTAACTAAATCAATAATATTAATCCAAATTGTTGGGATGGTCATTTATTTGAGGGGATTAAGATATTATTTTGAAGGGAAGTAGTCTCCTTAACATTCACATCATGAAAGTACATAGTATCAGGTGTTATTAATAAACACCAATAATTAGCATTCCAACATGGACTAGAAGGGGAATAAGAGAAGAAGAGGAAAATAAAGAACAAGTTTGATATATATAATTTGAGAAAAATTATTTTCCCCATGTTATAATTATGTAAAGATACACCCATGTAAATTAATGATGGGAATGGTAGTTTTCAACATATTTGGATAGAAAGGAAACCATTCAAAAGATTTTAAGGTAAATTATGATGTTTTTATGTTCAATAATTTAACTATATGGTCATATGTAACTAGGAAAAATAATTCCCCAAGATTCAAAGTATTGTACCTTTGAAAAGGCTATGAGATCAAGTTAAATCTTATTCTATTAAAACAAATGAAGTGGGGAAATTAATGTTTTTTGATTTTAGAATTTAAGACATATGTTATAGTGTTCTTATTATCAATTATATTTTTTTATAAAATTCATGAAATGTATAGTTATTTTAATGTAATACATTTAGCGTAATGATTTTATATGATATACTAAATGCTACTATAACCAGGAAATGGGATTCAGTGTCTTATTGATCTTTTTGGATAAAAGGTGATTAAAATAAGATAGATCATAATATGTGATTGATGTTTAGATAATAATGATAATTAGCTAATTATGGGGAATTATTTTTGGTAATGAAATTAGTTAGTGATTTAGTGTTTTATAAAATATTTTCTAGTGTTTACTATAAGATTGGGTTTATGAAATGTATTAAAAATATGATATTATATTTTATGAAAAAATGCATGATATCATCGGGGTTTTATAGTACAAAATGTATTTACATATTTATAATATGATATTTAGATCCAATTTATATTGTATAGGGAATATAATGAATGTTTAATGGTATTTCTTCTAAATTTTTAGAATTTAAATTTGTCAGAAATTTTTTGAATGACTAAGAATGTTATTTAATTATAAAATTTATTCAGTTGAATTTTTAGATTTACTATTGATGTATTATTGATTAATTTTCTATATAATATAACTTTTGGTAACCATTTTTTTCTTGGAAAATATATTGAGATATGATAAATGTAGTTTTTTTCCTTTTATTATGCTAATGGTCTATAAAATGTGAATTTTAGCACATTATATATAAAACCCCTATTGGATACTAACTTCATGGAGTAATAGATGAAGTAGTTATTTTTCAAATAAAAAATAAATGATGAAATTTCATTTATGATTTCTCATATTCTCTATTATAATGGTTACTAAATCCATCAACTATAGGAGAAAGATATTGAGATAAAAATTTTAACCTATTAAATTCAATTCTGTTGAATTAATGGTTTATAAAATTATAATAGTTTTTTTTTTGTTTTCTAACATTATCATAAACTTGTTCATAGTGAATCGATACTAATCTTTGGTGCTAGTTTTTCTCTTCCAAGAAAATGTTTTCATTCCCAAAAAATGATCTTCAACATGGAATCAAATAAATGTGCTATTGTAGATAACAATCATACATACATTTCTATTTTATAGAGGGGGAGTTTTAATAAGACCTTTTTTTATGTGGGTTTTGAAAGAAGGTATTTTGAAATGTAAATCCCATGAATTCCATTATTATAATTACATTATGACGATGATATTTATATTAGGTGGTAGAATGTAAAACTAAGGGATTTTATAAAAGTAACATCATGTTTTATATTGTCTGTCAAAATAAATATTAATCATGTTAGTGAACTTAAACCCCAAATACAATACCTATATATTTCTTTTTAATAATCTCTTTGATGGCTTGTGATGCATGTAATACATGTTTTGAACAGAATGTGACACTCTATTGAAATATTTTTATATAAACATGACCATTATAACCTACCCATTATTTTTGTAGGTATGAATTGAATCAAATAAACTATAAATCATATATGATATTTATATATAAAAAAAATTTCAATAAATATCTATTTATTATACATTAAATAAAAATCGTTTCAAAGGAAAAGATTTTTTTATGGAAAACTGTATTTTCCCAAAAGTAGATTTAGTACTGATTTTAAGGCATAATTTAAAAATATTTTTTAAAAAAGAAATAAAATTTACATGATACGATATTAATCATTTTAAAAAATAATTTTAAATTTTAAATTATAATTATTTTTTGGTATCATTTTTAAAAATATCATTTTTAAAAATATCATTTTTTTAATGAATAGTGAAAAATAAATATATTAATTAAAAACGACCTTTTCATTTGAATTATTTATATAGGTAAATTATAATTTATATTGGTTGAAAAAAATATTGTTTATGTTATATTATAATAATTTCAATTTAATTAACTTTAAAGAATATGATATAGAAATTTGATCTTAAAACTTTATATACTTATAATACTTTACTCTTCGGAAACTATCATTTTCATCACACACGTAGGACTAATATTAAATATAATTCTACAAAATATATGAATAATATTTCTAAAAATGGATAAAATAATCTATATATACATAATTTATATTATCTAATAATTTAAACTAAATTTCATTACTTAGTATATTTTGATAATATTAACTAACATATTACCATAATCAATGTGTTAATGTGTTTACCATGGGTTTAACTAAGATTATAAAGGATAAAATGGCTGAAAACATTTAAAAGACCAATTTTATATCCATATATAGATAGTACCCTTAGTAGGTATCTATAATAACCTATTATTAAAACATCTATAATTTGAGAAACATGGGTATCATTTTTTATTTTCAAAAATTCCATGTTTGTCCCCTCTAACAGTTATAAAGGGCCACATTGACTACTCTCTTATTAATAATTATGAAACATTTAATTTAGAAAATATCATTTTGAATACCATACTTAATCCTATAATAATATATTATCCTTTTTCTAATCCAAAATCTAATCTGGTGAGGCATTATGTATAAACCTAATTGAGTTCTCCAAAGAAGAGATAAAATTATTAGCATGTAGTTTTTTATTTATTCTTACACCTCATTAAAAAATAATAAATTATTTATAATATAATTACAACAATATTTAACATATATATAGTTGTTATTATTTTATTGTAATAATGAGTTATGTACCCAAATTTGTTGAATGGAAAACAAAATTTTTGATCATGTGAATGGAATATTCGTACTTCACACACTATTGTAATTATTTTTACAGAAATTCTTTCCACAGACACATAAAATGAAAATTTTAACATAATTTTATAATATTTATGACATTAATATAATTTATTAAATACTATATCATATATAAATTATTAATTTTAATATGTTAGGGGATATTATTTTGTCGCTCATATGCACAGTGGAATCCAACCTCGCAAATCGATGCGATTTTTATTTTCCTTAATAATTACAAGAGAGGTATTGCATTAAAATTTTATTAACAGTGGTGATATTTATTGTCTAAAAATAATTATGGAAATATAAGATCACTAATAACTTCTTAACATATTATTCATTTTAAAACAATAATGTCACCCATACATACGTGTAGACTATTACCTCCACATTGTCATGCGAAATGTTTTTCATTTTATTTTTATGTAGATGGTAATTAGGATATAAATTATTAGTATAAATTCTATATATGACAACAAAATTTATGTTTAATTAATATTTATTTTTCTTTCATTCTAACCCCAAGTAAAATGAAAACAACATTCCTGGGCGTATATGACCAACCATCTCCATGAATATTATATTTTATTTAGATCTCTAACATTATTATATTACCATTAATATGTAATTAATGAAAATATATGAAATTTATATGAAATTTATTTTATTTTAGATTATGTAAACATGATCAAATTAAAATACAAAAATTTATTAATTATGATAAATATGAAAAACCATGTAATTATTAGAAGAATCATTGATATTAAAAAAGAGTTGTTAATAAATTGGGGATTAAATAATATTAATAAATCATATATGTAATGAAATATATTAGTATGGTTATTGTATTTATTTAAATTAAACCTTTATTTATTATAATGGAGGTTTATACACATACGAATGAATTTAACCCTATCATAATGGTTTCTCATATAACATTTACTTCCGTGAGACATGTACCATATTTACCACTTATTACATTTTGTGATGAATTTAATTAATCTTGTAATATATGTTGTAAAGAATATTTTTCTATACAAGGTATTTAATGATACATTTTATAACATTTCATTAATTGTTCCTATGATTCAATAATTACCAAAGTTGTAATGGTTTATTTCACAATCTCATCATTATTCTAGATTAGTTCTGTCTAAGTCTCTTATAAGAGAATTATTTTTAATTTCTATTAAAAAAAATATTTCATAATCCCTTGTTTATTAATCAATTTCTTAATTAATATTTTAAAATTTAAACTCTTGGGTTCATTAAATGGGGGAGAAAATAAATTGTTTCATGAAAATCCATCATCATTTCTCCCTTCAATAAAAAATCATTTTTAATAAAAAAACCATATTTTATAAAATAATTTCAAAGGATATTCCTTTATTAAATAACAAAATTTTCTATTCATCAAGTATATTCTATTCTATTTTATCATGCTGATATCTAGCAACCAAATTAACCCCATAATCATTATCTAGTCCAGGGGTTGTAATATAGTGAAAAATTTCAATAATAGTTTAAAAATCCTTTTGATTTAAACATTTCTAAGCTTTATCATCACCCATAATTATGGAAAAAAATGAAATTAGATTCTTCTTTATAATATTAAATTCGATAGTTGTTTAACCTCTATCTTACAATGATTTTTTGAGGTAAGAAAATGAATATCTCATTTTTTGAACATGTAAAATCAAGAAAAATGTTATTTACAAAGGAACTAAAATTTTAAAAATCTTAAAAATTTATTCTTAATAAAAATTAAAATTATTAAATTTGTCCCATAAAATAATTATTTCCTCAATATTCTAAATAACAATAATGTTATCAATGTTTATCTTCAATACATATTTATTATTGTACACTATCAATTTTGAAAAATTAAAAATTTTCAGGAAATAATCATGTTTGAAGTACTAAGAAATTAGAGATAATTTCATCTCATAGAAGGAATAATTCAACATACACACCTTGGTTTCATATTCATCAAGTGAGAGACTATAATATCTCCCAATTAATAAATATTTTTTAATCTACCAATTAAAAATGAAGAAATTACATCCAATGTTATCTCTCACCATTTAATTATCGATGAAATTTTTCACATTGTTAATAAAAATAGTAGATATATTCATTATATTAAAATTGTATTGGATGATTACAGTAAATGGATAGGTAAACATATTAACTAGGATAAAAATTGAATATTTTTTTCTAATCATTTTATTCAGATAAAGGTTTCAATTATTGAAATTTATCCTAGGATCTATATAAGACTTTTCCTCAAGGATTACTCAGGTGTTTTGATCTCTCCGATTAGGGTGAAGATTAATCATTTCTTTGATTAGTTTATAAAAATTATTTCCCAATAAACGCATTAATGTTGAATTTTTTATTTCATGGACTAGAAAACTCTTTTTATTGCTTTATTTCATCGATTCACATGAATTTGTTTTCTATACATAATTTTCCAGAAATGATTTTAAGAAAAACTGATATGAATTTGATGTCTTACATCTATCATTATGATGATAAAATCCAAAATCACTTGGTCTCATGGTAGAAGCTAGTTAGGCTAAAGATGTTTGGAGTTATTAATGTGATTAATGTAGAAGAGACCAGGCATTGCATGAATAAAAGGGTTTACTCGGATGTTTTAGAAGGATGTTTTTTATGGGTTGGTTTCATCTTTCATAACTATTGTTTAGATTTTAGGGAGTGGTTGGTTAGTATATCATGGATTAGTAATATTATTAGAAAAAATATTTTAGTTATTCAAATTCACTCAATATGGATCATTAATTATGGGGAGATTAATTAATGGCTTCAGAACATAGTGGGGGAAGAGAATTTCATTTCTGGGGTGTCTGACTCTGCACATATATTTCCATCAGGAATTTATGTATATGTTATTAATCAATACCATTCTAAACAATCAATATCTTGAAATGTTCAGTAATGTAATTAAGATAAATTACCACAATATACTAGATTTTGTGGACACAATAGAATGTATTATTTTAATCATGTAATTATTTATTTTCATGCATGTAAATATTGTGCAGGGAAAATGGGGGAGTCTTCCCTAGTGCCGAGATATCCCTGAAAAATTTAATTTCCTTTTATGATGCATCAGAACTCACACAATTTATAATGATGAGGGGATCAATCATAAAGGATTTTTTATTTTATCTAAATGCATGTTATCCAAGAACCCCAACTAGGAATAGAAAATCGACTTTTTATTAAAATCTGAATAGGAAAAATAAGTGAACCAAAACATTGGTGAGATCATTAGGTTTTCATTCAGTTTTGATTAGTTATGTGATTTTATTGTTGTCTGGTTAGGTGTTGTGAGGGGGAACTAGATCAAATAAAATGAGATATCAATTTTCATAGCCATAGGTTGTTTAAGTAATTAGATTTAAATAAAAAAGTATCTACATGATCGGTCATATATAATTGTGTTGAAGTCGTGGTAAGAGCCCATATCATAGTAGTAAAGCTCATGATTCTCATAAAATAGTGTAATGATTCCCCTACCTAGGGTTGAGTTTGACTAGTAGGATTTCTACCTATTTATAGGATCCTTATCTTTAGGGAATATTGATTAATGGAATCTAACAAACATGGCATTAAAGTTGAATACAAATGGTTTATACATTCATATATGAATGTATGAAGATGTGGTGGTTCGTAACTGACTGAAAATTATTTTTTTCATTTTCAAGAAAGCCTCATAATGGAAAAGTGGTAAACCACATTAAACCACGTGTGAATCCAAAATTACATGATGATAAAACAAAATTTCAAATTCAAAACCCACACCAAACCCGAGGAAACTCATCGGGTCAACAGGGGTCATGTCGCTGCCATCTGCCATCATCTCCAAGGAAGCCACATATCTCTGACAGATACACCGTACACCACGTGGCTCGTGATGCACCGCCGCCTCGAGGCACCCATCCATCCATCAAGCGTACCACCGAAGCAGAGAGATGGCTTCAAAACATCGTTGATCATCACTGGCGAGATTCCATAAAGGACTCAACCACAAAAACACCATCCGCTCCACAGAAAAAATCAACAACATCACTAAGTTCAAAAAGGATCTAACAAACCACTAGATCCGCACCAAATCACAAAATCCAAAATACAAATGCATTGGAATCACATCAAGAACCAAAACAAACCAATTGCAGCAATTCAACATCGTATATCCACCATAAATGCAACAAAGGAAACTCCAAAGCCACCTCCCGAACCACTGATGAAGACCTCACCAGACCCTCAAATCACCCAACCATGCAGGTGACGACCTTCAGATGCAGAGAAGCCACCACAGGACAACAACGAGCTGTCACGAAAAAATACTATGAATGCCACGAAGAGTATGCCGACATCCGGTCTTATGCCCAAAGATCTGAATCAGAAATGCCAATGAAGACCATAGCGCAACTCCACAGTAAGAGAGGGAGCCACGAACCATCGCCGAGAACAAAGTGGAATCTGAATAAAATCTACCACTGGAGGGAGGCAGCGATGTGATAAACCCTAGCACAACCATCCAATCATGAGCACAACCAAAAGTATACAAGAGAAAACAGCATTCACATGAAAATTTCTAATCCACGATTCATTGTATATAAATTTTAGATATGTTTCATCCCCCTTGAAAACCATGTGTAGGTTCTCCACACATATATTTATGGAAGCAATTTGGTGGAATTCCTTCTTGGGGTCTTTCTGACTCCCCCTTTTCATACTTATCCCATTGGGGTTATCTTACCTTAGTATGTTCTAACCCTAATATTGGTGAGGCTCTTTTATTTCATTATTTTTTTCCACCTTGAAATTTTATTTTCCTTTTTTGGAAATGTTTTCTCTTTATATAATATTTATTTTTTTGGACATTATATCCATATGATAAACATTTGCATTATTATGTTCATTTAATTATTAGAACAATATTATTGTTTCCAATCATGGATTAGAGAAAATTGATTCTTCATAATACTCACAATATAATAGTTAATATTATTTTAAAAGTCATTTATTATTTATTAAAACTTTTATATATTAATTAATATTCTTTCTATAAAATTACGTTGTACCCATTATATCTTTTCCCAGATGACATGGAACATGATCTATGTTTTCATTCATCTCAATCTAAAAACTATATACTCATAGTATCTACCTAATCATTACCTTAATCTTCTTCTAAAACTAATTCATGTTCAACCAATGAGATAAGTGATGTTTGGTTTTCAATTATCAATATTATTATAGTCTAAACTAGAGTGTTTTGATTCCCAATAATATTTTCACATTCAAACTATTTCTATAGGGTATGAAATTTCATGTTTTTCCTTCTATATGAAATTCCTTATCACATGATGTTTTTGAATCATTAGTAACATTCTTTAGATTACATCAATCATCAATTTTTTTCTCATTTGAAATATTCAAATTAAATTCTTCGCCGTTCTCAAAATCATGTATTGAGGAGTTCAAAATTTAAACAGAAATAACACTATAATAGTTCACCGACATTTCCAAACATTTTTTCAAATATTTATAATTTATTCTATTTGTTGAATATCCCATGTAAATTATATATTTGTATTTTTTAACAAATTTTCCAGGATTCATAATGATTATTTAATATATGAAATGAGTCCTAAAATTATGTAATAAATTGATAACTATTTTTGGTTAAATAAATTTTCATTGGGAGCCATTCTAAATTACAACCATAACAAACTTTCATTTAATTGTAAAATTGTACTCATAATGCCTCTATATAAAAATGTACATAGTTTATACTCTACACAAATAATCCATCCCATTTCTATGAAACGTTTTTTTATATCTAACGCTCAATTTTTTTATGGGCTATATAGAGAATTTTATTGATGTTTTATTTTGGTCATATATTTATATTCCTTGAATTAATTAATTTGGTACTCCATTTAGTCATCATTTCACCAATTAACTATATAAACACACATTTATCTCTCAACATCCATTCTAAATAACATAATGTTTTCCACAACGTAACACCCAATAATTTTAAAAGAGGAATAGCATGTATGGTAACATTTATGACATGATTCAACAGAAATAGAAGATAATGTAAGTATATGAGACTTTATGTTATATTTATTTTTAAATAATAACATAGAGATCTTGTGATTAATTCAACACTATATTTGAATGATACATGATAATCTAATAAAATATTATATTCAAAAATGCAAATTATAACTTTGTGGTTAAGTTGGAATGTGTGAATAATAATAATTAGTTTTTAAAAATTATAAAGTTATCATGTGTATAAATTATATTCAATTGAAATCAATATATTATAATAAAATAAAAATAAATTAAAAAAATTAACAGTTTTTTAAAAACTGTACTTTTCTGAAATATAGTGTAGTTGCACTTTGAAAAAAAATTAATATAATTTTCTCCAATTATAGAAAACAAATTTAAGAAATTTATTTTTTAAAATACATTGCATAAATTATTTTAGAGTGAATTTATGTTATTTTTTGAAAAATTATAATTTTTTCAAGAATAATGGAAAATAATTATTTATATTGGAAACATCCTATTAGTTTGAATTATATAAAATGTTAAATTACATTTAAAAGTGGTTTTAAATAAATTTTAGTACAATTATATTATAATAAATTAAATTTAATCTTGTGGAATATATTTCAAGTCAAGTTTTTATATTAAAAAATTATGTGTTTTCGTATTTTTCTCTTTAGAAACCCCCATTGCCATACCGCATACGTGTTCAATTTCCAATTTTTTATTCTACTAATGTGAATATAATTTTTGAAATGGATTATAGATTTTTAATTAGATAATTATATATTATTTAATAAGTTCAACATAATTTTTATCCTTAATGAATTGTGAAAATAGAAAAAAGTAATTCCCATAGAAAAGGTAAAAATGAGTTTACTGGTGTGTTAAACTAAGAAGATATGGGATAAAATTGAATTAAAATTATAAAAAACATTTAATGAAAATATTTATATGTCATCACCTATAAGTTATTAAAAATTTACACTTTTTAAATTTTAATATTGTAAATATTTTGGGAATAAGTTTCCTTTATAAAAAATTTCAATTGTGTCATCTCCTACACATAAAGCGGCCTCCCAAATCTCTTATCCACTACTCAAAACCAAAAGCATACATTTCATCCCATACCTACCCAAATGACTTCATCACTCCTCCAAAAACATCTTAAATACCATTTATTTATTATAACTCTAATCTAAAGATTCCCTAGGTATAAACCTAAAATAGTTCTCTGAAAACAAGGTAAAAATATTAAAGTGCATATTTGTTAGATTTAATCATACAACTCATTACAAAATTATACAATTGTGAAAATATAATGACACCAGATTATAAAATATACAGATATTTTATTATTATAATGTAATATTATACATCAGACCCCACCTCTATTAAATTAAAAATTAATCTATTGATCATGTGTGCAACAGACTACTTCTTCACGAACGTTCATAATTTGTTTCCCAACCCCATCATTAAATGTTTGATATAATGAAATATTTAAAATATTATTATTTTATCTATGGAATTATTACACTTATATAATGATGATATCACATATATTTTCATATGTTCTATTCCATGGGGGAAATAGTAAAATCACTCATGTGTTTGACAGACCACGACCACGAAGAGACATAAATCAATAATTTTACACACATTACACGAAAGTTATTAAGGTTAAAGATTATTTATAAAATTTATTTTAATGATATAACCATATTTAGAGAGATATTTTATAAAATATAAATTGTTAACATCAATTCCCAGGGGAAAAATAATTTCACTCATGCATTTGTGTGTTATATTTCCTTCACGTAGTGACATGAAATGAATTTCATTTAATTTCTAAATAGATTGTAATAAAGATTTATTTGATTAATTTTAATTTTATATATAAAAAAATGATTCTTTAAATTAAATTAAAATTAATTATCATATTTTCCATCTATCTATAAAAATGGAAACAATGTTAATGAGTACATAAGACATACCATCTCCATGAATTGTGTAATTGATTTTCTACTTTAACTTTAATAGATTACTTTATATACATAAAAATGAATTTAAATAATATTAATATATTAGATAATATTCTTCATATTATGTATCATTAATCAAATATAAATGATTGAAATTATTGAACAATGAACAAAAAAGAAAAATTAAGCAATTATTAACCAAAATAGATATTTTAACATAGAGTATTTAATAAACACGTGAAAATGGGTAATACGTAAATTATATATAAGGATTTATATATGACTACTTTCTATTAAGTTATTTATTATATATCCATATTTATTATAAAGTGGTGTCATCTATATATAATATAATTCAAAATAGAGTTAATGATTTCTTATCTCTATTTTACATTTGTGAAATATACTATATATTCATAACTTATTCAATTCCATTTTTTATGTACTTACCCACAATATTTTTATGCAATAAATATATTTTAATTCATGATAATTAATATTTCATTTTTCTAATGTCGTGGGGCTAATTATTCAAAATCTAATAATATTGTATTTGTTTATTTCACAGTCTCACAAATCATTGGGATTATTTTTTGAAAGAATACATTGGTGGGATTAATATTAATTTCAATCAAAATGCCAATATATTCAACAATAAAATGGTTATTCATGAAATTTTCTAGAAATAGAATCATTTTAATAGTTTTTGCTTGAAATTATTGACTAAATGCTTTTATAAAATTTGAATTCATTACTATTTTTAGTAAAAAATAATTTTTCTTCTAATACCTTATTTTCTAAATATTATGTGAAAAGGGATTTCAAAAATATTCATTTTATTTATTAATTTTTTATCCATTTTTTATAATTTTTTAAATTCATCTAAATGTATGGTCTTCAAATTTTCCAATCAATGAAAGTTTTGGTGTTATAGAAAATGTGAAAGGAATCTTTTTTAACAAGTATGGAAAGAACTGAATTTTATACAGTCATGACCACTGAATGTTTCATGAGTTATTTTTAATGTTTTTAAAGCTTATTTTCAATTAAATTAATTTTCATATATATTTTTTGATCTTTTTTTTGAAAAAAATATATGTGAAAAGGTTATTTATTAAAAAAAATTGATGAAATATTTGTATTGTATTCTCATTCATCAATAAAATGAAACATTGATATTACTTATGATCCACTAGGGATATGTTTTATTAATAAAATATTTATTATTTATTTTTATTTTTTAAAATATATTTGATTGAGTATATATAATTTTATTTTAATTTATCACATTATTATAGATGGTTTATGATTATATTTATCTCATCGGGCTAAGATTTTAGTAATTTTTTTAGTTAGTTTTAATGATATTTATGTAAAGTATGACTATGATTACACCATTTCATTTAAGGAATCTATTGGTCAAAGTAGGTTATGGTTGGGTCCTTGTTATAGTATTCCCCTTGATGCACTGATATGTCGCAAGAGACCAATATGTTATCCAAATTATATTTGATTTTAACCATATATTTAATCATTCTTATAAATAGTCTTGATTTTATGATTTAGATGTCCAATGATATGAATTCCCTCATTATGTGATTATTTACTGATTTATATGTGACCAATAAATTCGTTATAATATCCATTAATATGCTTCAATGTCATATTATTATTTATTTAGATTTTTATCATCATTAATTCAGTAAATATTATGTTGAATTTAATGTTTAAATGGGGTGTTTTTCTTTTATTTTCTATTCCATATTGATTATTATTATTTAGTAAATCTATATTAATTTGTATTCTTACCCTTAATGAGAATCTTATATCAAATCATTATTATAATTTTTTCGATAGGATATGAGGATGTTATTTTGGATTGACATAAAAGGCTAAACTAAGTGAATAAAATATTACTCAAAGAAAGCACTTCTGGAATTATTTTTTCTAAAATAAAAAGTGAATTTCAAGTATGTATCTATTTTACAAACAATATTAAACTATTTAATCAATAGTTATGTTATTTACTTTATCTGGTGACAATGTTATAATTAGACACTAGGTATGGAAAAATATAGTGGGGATAATTATAGTTTGTATAAGTTCAATTTTTTTTTACCTTGAGAAAATTTATCTTAAAATACATATATTAGGAAACATGGCCCTATGATATAAATTAAATATAATTGTGATATTAAATCCTAATGATTTGGTATGGTGGATGTTTTTTGGTTTCATATAAATACATCAATTTATGGATACTATAAGTGCATATGATTCAAACACATATGTACCAAGGTGTAATTACTATGAAAAATGAATTTGATTCATGACTTGAGAGTTACCATGTATATGAAAATATTCCTTACATTAAACCATTTTTGACACACCAAAGGGATTTTCACAGTTTAATTAACATTTTTTGTAAGACCATTATGGAGGACTATGATTATGAAACATTTCCAAAGGCACAATGTTTATGATTTTAATATTATCAATGAATTAATTTATCTATTTATTTTAATTATTTTAATAGTTTTGGGATAATAAATTATAATACACAATTATATGATCAAATGAAGTGTATGATTATTTTTATAAATTGAACACATTATAATGAATGTGAACCATATCAAAAATATTAATCTAAAGAGTAATGATGATCATTTCATTGGTGGGGTTAAGAATATTTTTTTAAGGTAGGTAGTCTCCCTCTCATTATTATCATGAGAGGACATAATATCATGTGTTATTAAGACCATTAATGAATTATCATGACATTATTGATTAGAAGGGATATATTGGAATAAGAAGAAATGAAATAATGAGATTGATATAGAGAAGATGAGAAAAAAGTACTTTTCCCAATCTCATAATTTTGGAATGATACACTGAGATAAATTAACAATGGGAGTGGATGTTCTATACATGATTGGAGAGAAAAGAAACATTTTTCATGATTTTAAGGGAAAGAAAGTGGTTTTTTATGTTCAATACTTCAAATTTGTGGTCATGGGGAACTACACCAAATAGAACCTCATTTCTCATAGGAATATTCAACAGAAGAGACAAAAGAATCATGTTTATGCTTACGTTATTACAATAGATGAAGTGGGATAATAAATGTTCTTGTGTTTGGATTGAAGAATTTGGTTATATTAGTATTTTAATAAATTATATTCTAATTGTAAAAAAATTAAATATATAAATTTTTTACTATAATACTTTTATTATAATGATTTGATATGATATGTTCAGTGCTACCAATAACCTAGAAAAGTGAGTTAGTGGCTTATTCATATTTTTAGAAAGAATGATTAAAAAGATAACTTGTAATATGTTCATGATGTTGAGGTAATAATTATTAAGGGATGATTATGGGAAATTGCTGGTCATAATGAAATCATAAATTGTTTTTATGTTTTATGAAATATTCTCTTGTGTTTACAACAAGATAGGATTTATGAAATGTACTCAAAAATATGATATTTTATTTTTGGAAACATGCAAGATTTATTCTTGGTTTTATATTGATCAAGGTATTAACATGTTTATAATTTGTGATTTAGATCCATTTTCAATTGTATTGGGAATATATTGTTAGTTTCATTAAATTCCATCTAAATTTTCTAATTTTGATTTTTTCAGACATATTTTGAATAACTAATAAAGTTATTGAATTATGAAATGCATTTAGTTGAATTCCGGGATTAACTATTACTGCATTAATGATTAGTGTGTTATATTGGATAACTTATGATATCCATTTTTTATCCTAGATAATATCTAGAGATATGGAAAATGATATTTTTTCCCTATATAGAGATAATGATCCATTAAATTTAAATTTTAGGGAATTTTAAAAAAAACACCTATTCGATATTCATTTCAGGGAGTAAGAGATGATGTATTAATTTTTCAAATCACAACAAAGTGATGATATTTTATGTATATTTTATCATACTCTCAATCAATATGGAAACTAAATCAATCAACTATAGAAAAAAGATATAGAGAAAAAAAATGACATATTACATTCAATTGTCCTAAATCAATGTGTTTTTAAATCATCATTGATTTCTTGTTCTTTATTGGTTAACATTCACTAAAACGTGATATATGTGACTATATGTTAAACCTTGTGTCTTTGTATTCTTTTCCATGTAAATTATTTTACTTCCCACTAATTTTCATCGACATGGAATCCAAGAAATGTTCTATTATAGATAACATTCTTATATACATTTCACCATTATAAAGTTGTATTTGTATTAAGATCCATTTTTATGTGGGTTTAGTGAAAATCTATTTTGAAATGTCAACCCCTTAACAATTGGTTTCGTGATTAAATTTTTAATGTCAGAAATTGTTTCCTGTATTATTTTAAATATTATAAGGAATTATTTTGAGACCATGCATTGAGACAGTGTGTGATTCTTGTGTTCGGGGTTCCCAGAACAAATTTTTTAAAAACATTAAACATTTAAATATAATTCTTGGGAAATTTCCCTAAAAAATTGAAATTACTTATAAATGAGTTCCTTGATCAGAAATATAAGGCCACCATTGCAGTTAGAGAAGTGATTTTACCCTAGGTGAGGCCTAACATCTGTTTGTTCCGGTCAGATTTGAAAGACAGTTTTTGGATGTTTTAAATAATAAAATAAATTAAGAATTTATTTTATTTAATTGTTATGCAGTGATGTAGAAATTTTTTTTTCATTTATTAAAACATTTCAAAGAATTCATGGTTATCTCCATAACCCTAAAATTCTTTTAAATCATGGTGAAAGAACCCCCTCAAATGGAGGACGATGAGATGGTGGATCGAGATCATTCTTGACAGATCACTATCAACAAATAATCTTCTACAACGAATGATCCTTTCCCATGTAGGATTTTGGGATTTCAGTTTTTTCTGTCCCTATTCATAGAATCAATGTCGAATGTGGATCAACTCACAAATAGATTGACACACATTTCAATCTTTGTGGTAGGATGGGTTGGATTGGTAGAATTATTTGGGGATGATTATTATCAAACTATTTAGTTTTTTTATTGTTCTGATGGGAATGGATTTAGACTAGAGCGAATAATGATCATGGTTCTTTATTTGTGTTTGTTACATGTGATTTTAGCCTCTATTTTTCCCTCATGTTCAAATTTATTCACAGGATATGAAAACTCAATTATTGTGTCATTGATTCAGGGAAATATGATCAAACATTGAAGACCTGACCTCCTGACGAGGCATTAGAGGTGCGATGGAAAAGGAGGAATGCGATTTGGAATGGATGGTAGCACACATGAATGCATGGGGTGGTTCATGGTGGTGGGCGAGCTGCAGGCTCTGATCAGTCCAAGCGAGCGGCGACCCAGGTAAAGTGTGCTAATCCAGGCTGACAATGTGGTGGAATATTGCTCGGTAGAGGAATGGGACCATGCAGCGCCAAGGAGGCCATGAGCAAGCGGACCAGGTGGGGATCACCCACATGTTGTGAGCTGACCGTGTGCGACATGGTGGAGCAACACAGAGACCAGGGGGACATGGTAAGGGATGATCACATGCATTAGACATGCCATCTGGTGTGTATCACAGTTGGACTAGAAGAGTTGTCCCGCACCAGGCAGTCTAGTGGGCCTAATGGTCTTGGCCAAACTGCACCCTGTAGACTAGACCATATCAGGTCGGGTTGACAAGATCATGTTAATTTGGGTTGATCAAACCAGTTCTGGTGACCCCAACCAATCCGGCTTCACCAGACAAAGTTTGGTCAGCTAGTGGGTCGGGTTAAACCCAGACAAGACCCTGGTTGGAGCTTTTTACTAAAACAACCTTAACGTTTGAACCATACATCCAATTGAGGAGTCATCTACGGCGTTGGGACCATGGCACTGAGACATTACTTTTAATAAAAATGGTGGGTTTAATTATGAAATTATTTCTACTGACATGGTCCATTTACATGGGAAGTACATGGGGCCAGGGGACCCAATAGGTGTGACCACTAATCACTATGAACCCTCCTTCCCCATTTGGATTTATTCTCTCATCCACCATTTCATGGATGAGTTTTTTAGGTTTCATTCGCATTATTATTTCCATGATGGTTTTTTGGTATCATTTCCTACTCATAGGAGTACAAACCCATCAACAGGGCTTCCATGATAGAGTTGTTGGAATCCATCGAGTGTCCTGGAGTGGGTCCTCCATTCATTATTTGTTCCCTATGTAGAGACTTCGGTATTAACATGACCAACATCAAAAGGCATTGATAATATAATTGTTGGGATAATATATATGGAGTTATTGGTATCACCCCATATCCATGGATTTGATCCTCCTCTGATGTATCAAATCTCACTTATGATCATTCATTATATATCTATCTCATGACAGTTACTGACATATGGTACTTCTTATATAGATATTATCTATGATATCAAACCTAGGAGTGTGTTCTATCAGATGTGTGTTTAATGGAATCTTCTAACTGAATCCCTAGTGTTGGTATGTAGTGGTTATGACATACCCTATACCGTGTAGTATGGTTTGAGTATATCTAGATATTATTTAATATGTTCAATAGACATATAATTTTTTAGATATGAATGTATAATTCATTTGAGTATTTCATTGTGGTTTAATGGTGTCCGAATATGAATTATTATACTCACCCCTACATAGGATTTTCTCACACGTGTCTTTTCTAGTGCATACAAGTGACATTTTGATAGGTTCTAGGAAAGACTTGGACCAGACAGAGCATTGTGAGATGAGGCAGGCCAAGGTGTTATTATGGATTTAGATAGCAGTTCTAGTACCTTCCCTTCTAGTTTGATCTTGTATGGTTTTCTAAATTTTTTTTTTGGAACTTGGTTTCAAACATTCATTTTGGTGTGCTTGTATTCAGGCCCTGTTTTAATTCCAACACTTTCATTGTTGTATGTTGGTTATGGGTTATAGTGGTTTTCATGAATTATTTACATTTTCTTTTTCCATTTTATTATTTGTGTCTTATACATTCATGAACGAGCACATTTAATTTAGGAAAATTCCACCCATTTTTGTGATTTTTCTACGTGGTGCTAGTCACTAGCCTCTAGCCTATTGGATGTAGGTTTGGGGTAGTCATTCCATAGGAACCTCTAGGATGGGTCATGACAGAGTGGTATCATAGGTGGTCAGTTCTAACTTATGATTGAGAGTTTGTGAGAGTGGTTTCTGGAAATATTGTTAAGTGTTACAAGTTCAACATCCAAACTAGCGATACCAAAGTTGGTGTGGTGGCTGACATATTTATACACTAGGAATATGATAATAATCTTCTTGACTTGGTACGTGGGAACACTATTTGAATGGAAAATAATGGTACATGAATCATATAGGAATTTATTGTGGTTTCCTAATCCATGTTGGGTCAGTTATCCATATATACTCACTGATCATGGTACATATTTTTTCCTTACAAGATTCCTCTATGACACATACCAGCTATGATTTTTCAACTCGACCATGAGGATGACCCCCCCCCCCCCAGTGATGAGGGTTCAGTATAGGGATTGTTCTCCCATATGCTACCTTTAGGTGGTGCACCAGTTGTATTTTCACCTATGGGGATTCCAGTTGTTCAATCTGTAATATAATATGAGGATCGTAATTTGATCACTCTCCATTAGATTCAATGAAAGATACCCATTAGGTTCTAAGGAAATCCCAACCCTCGTGCATCTGAGGACTTGATGGAGGTGGTTAACTGAGTTTTACATCTAGTTAGGACACCAGAAGATCAGATAATAGTTCTAGCATCAAGCCTTATGTAGGTCCCTATAGGGCGATGGTGGAGTTTGGATACCGATACTCATAAATAGATGACTTTCTCGTGGATAGAGTTCATGAACCTTTGTAAAGAGGAGTCATCACCAGTTATACAGAGTTTTGAGCCTATACTAGAGCTTATTCACCTCTAGAAGGGCTATGTGATGGTATCTGATTATTCCTCAAGGTTTACCAAGCATGTTAGGTACCCAAGCGATATGTTTTGGGATAAATACATTTGAACACATACCTTTTATCATTGTATTCACATATACATCTGAGCCACTATTATCCCTCTAATAATTCCTATATATGATGGGGTGATTGAGAGGGCCTTGGTGGTGGAGAGATCCCTTAATGAGAAAATATAGCCGATGAAAGTTAGTAGAGGATAAGTAGGTGCAGAGACCTTGAAATCCAAATTTTGTATCAGAGATAAAAATGTGGCATACATTTCTAGAGCAGGTCCTATGACATAGGATCTATAGTTTAGGGTTCATAGGGTGGATCTAGTTAGCCTAATGAGAGGTGGTTCTACTCATATGTATGCGGGGGTCATCTCGATCTAGTTTTTGTAACCTTCCATGTTGCTAAAGGGAGGTAGTGGATGGACCACCAAGGCAGAGGAAGAGGCAAGAGAAGGAAGATCTATGGGAAGGTTGATGTGGAAGACTTGTAGGATGGTGGATGTGATATATGAGCTAGAAGAGAAGAGTGAGGTGGTATAAATTTTAACATTCTACCACCACAACCCCTAGGTGGTCCACACGAGGATCATGGGGAGGGAGGATAGGAGTGAGGAAAAAATCATGTCGTCGAAGCTTATAACCCAGGGGCTCTTGGGAGGATTCAAGGTAAGATCTATTTCATTTATACTCCAACTTTTGTACCAATATACATAGGTTCTATTCATTCCTTTCTCACCTGATACATTGTATAAAACAATGAGATTCTACTAAAACCATTGACTCGACCCATACACATGGATAAACCTATAGGAGGAGACTCGATGATCACACATATATGCCGAAATTGGGACCTTACCCTTGGAGGTTATAGTTTCAGTTGGAACCACATCATTGAAGCATCGAGGATTTGTGAAGACATTCTTTCTACGTATTGGGTATATACAGTTCATTACCAGATTAACTATTTTAGGTGAAGGGTGTGGTGTGTCCATAGTGATGGAATTAAGTTTTCCATTTTAAGTGAAAAGGAAACACATTCAGCACACGATGTTATCATAGATAGGAGGGTGTAGAAGATCACTCATAACATTTCTAGATTGACCCTTATTTCAGTAGATGGTACGAGTTTCTAGTTCCTATTAGTAGTAGTGGAGTACGGGGATGTCTTCCCAGAAGATGTTCTAGGATTTCCTCCCTAATTAGAGATCAACCTCTGCATCAACATTCACCCTGCGACGTAACCTTTATCCTTACCAGCATATCGGATGGCTCCATTAGTGCTTCAGAAGATGAGGTTATAGTTTGGGGATTTTTAGAGCAAGGTCTTCATGAGACCCAGTGTTTTACTATTCGTGGAACCTATTTTGTTTTAAAAAAATAAATATGTGAGCTACACATTGTGTGTTGATTACCGATTCCAACATGATGTGACCGTGAATAAAATTTATCCACTACTACATATCGGTGACCTATTTGACTAGTTTTGATGGTATCAATGGTTCTATAAGGGTGAAATTAAATAAGAATATCACTAGCTATGAGTAAGGGATGAGGATATACCAAAGACTAATTTCAGATTCGTCTATGGTCATTATGAGTACATTACAATTTTCTACTCAATAAAGAACATCCTAAAAATGTTCATGGGACTCAAGAATAGGATCTTCAAGCCCTAAATATACCTTTTTGTGGTAGTATTCATCAAAAATACCCTTGTGTAGTCGACATTCAAGTAGGATCTCACAAGACACTTAAGGATGGATTTAGATGTTCTTTGAGAGTATCAGAATTATGGGAAACTCTTGATGTTCAAGTTCTAGATTCAGGTAGTCCAATTTTTGGGACATGTTATCTTAGTGGATTTAGTGGTAGTAGATCCAATCAAGGTCAATGATGTGTATGAATTAGAGACTCCTAGGACAGTGATAGAGGTGTTGAGCTTCATTGGGATGGATGGCTATTACCAGATATTCATACCAAATTTATCTATGATATCAGCAACTCTAAAATATTTGTCTCAAAATGGGATGTCTTTTGTATGGATAGAGATGTTTCAACATGATTTCCAGCAATTATGGAAGAGTTTTATGAGCACCCTAATCTTGAGAATGCTGGAGGAGCGTGTTGAGTACATAGTGTTTTGCTGATGCATCAGGAACTTGGCATGGTTGTGTCCTGATGTAGAGGCAAGTAGTGATTCTCTATGGTTCATTATATTTTATACCACATGTAAATAAATACACAACCCATGATCTTGAGTTTCCTATAGTTGTCTTCTCATTGAATATGTGGTGACATTACTATTTGGGTGAGTTTTCGTCTAATCCTATCACTATTTTATAAAGTATATTTTCACTCAGAGGTATGTTAACTTGAGACTAAGGTGGTGGATAGAGTTCCTCTAAGATTATGACTTAGATATTCCCAATAATATTCATATGGGGTATATAGTGGAAAATTATTTGAGATGGAGATCAAGTTCATATTTTCAGGATGATTCATCGGAGTAGTTGGTCTCATTGCAGTTATCATTTTTGGATGGAGATGGGGTAGCATACTTCTAGTAGATGGTTATTAGTATTGCACTCTTACTATGAGTCAAATAGGTGCTACATGGGGATACCAAATGCAAGACTCTAATGATCAGTTATCCATACGAAATTTTCCTAATAGATATTCCAAATTTGGGTCGAAAGTTTTTCATTTAATAGTATGAATAGTTATATCTGTGGCATTACAGGAGGAGGTTTTGAGGGAGTTTCATATATCCCCTTTAGTTGTTCATACAGGTGTGGTGAAGATGTACAAAGACCTCAAACATCATTTTTAGTGTCCTAGAATAAAGAAGAGAGCTACATAGTTCCTTTCTTGATGCCTCACATGTCACCAAATGAAGGCTAAGCACCAGGTTCATGTGGGTTTGATCAACCCCTTGAGGTTCCAAAGTAGAAGTGGATGAGATATCGATGGAATTAATGAAGGTTTTACAAACAATATCTAGTAGACATGATACCATCTGGTTAATCGTTGACCGATCACCAGGTCACCCAACATCCTACCAATCTGGGAGAAGAGTTTAGTGGAGATCGTGGGGCACCTCTATGTGTAAAAGATAGTCTGACATCATAGATGTATATCGATTATATTTTCAGATCATGATTCTTGATTTACATCTTAGTTTTATAAGGGATTTTATATGTCATTTGGTACTTAGTTACGCTTGAGCATGACATTTAATCCCTAAACAAATGGAAAAACAAAGAATACCATTCAGGTTCTCGCGGAAATTATGTAGGCTTGCATGTTGGACATTGGTCACAGTTGGGAGGATCAACTGCCACTGGTATAGTTTGCATAAAATAATAAATACCACTCCACCATTGGAATAACACTATTTGAGGCTATATAGGGAACGCCCTATAGGTCACAACTTTACGAGACTAACATAATAGAGTCAACACTCATGGGATAAGAGATGGTGAGAGCTACTACTGAGAAGGTACAGATCATCCTAGAGTGGATGAAGACTATGTAGATCTAAGAGGAGGCATATGCTGATATGATATAGAGATCTTTAGAGTTAGAGGAGGATGCCATGTCTTCCTTTAGGGATCTCTATAATGTGGGTTGTAGAGATTTGGTTGGGGAGATAGGTTATCTCTGACATACATTATCCCATTCCAGAAACCTCATGGAGTTGGTCTGGTGGAATTCTGTCTATCTCTACCCCCATAATTGCATCATGTACATGATTTCTTCCACATATCGTAGTTGAGGAAGTATGTGCATAACCTGTTTCACATCATAGACTAGGGAGAGATAGACATTGAGGATGGGGAGAATTTTTTGGAATACCCCATGGATATTGATGATCTACATGAGAGGATAATTCATGGGTGTGAGATTCCCTTGGTTAATTTTTGGTAGAATCACAAGAATATCCAAGAGAGAACATGGGAACATGAGGCTCAAATTCATGCATAGTAGACACATCTTTTGAGTATTCTTTTATCTTTTATGTTTGGGTATGTGAATTCAAAAGGTGGGGAGAATTTTATTTCATGTAAATTTTAATCTTTTATTTTAAAAATTATATTAATTTTTTTACAGAGATGCTATTGATGTGGAATTCAATTTAGAGGCCATGTGTGTGGAGAATAAATTTTTTAGAAAATATAAGTTATTAAATAGCACACATGAGTTGTTTCTATGAGGATGTGGTATAACATCTAAATAGGTTCCCAATTCAGAAATATGTGGAGACTTTTGAATTCATAGCAGTGTGTTTACCCTAGGAGAGGCCAATCATCGGATGGAGTGAGTTGGATTTAAAAGATAGTTTTTGGAAATTTTAATGATTAAACTAAATTAAATATTTATTTTATTTTAACATTACGTAGTGATGCATCGAAATGGTTTATATTTATTGAACCTTATTATAGAATGTCGGGTTACTACCATAACTATGGAATTTATTAAAATCATGGAGAAAGAATACTCTCGAATGGATGTTGATGGGACTATGGATCGAGATCATTTTGGATGGATCACCATCGATAAAGAATACTCTATATCGAATGATACTTTCTATGGTAGGGTATTATAATTTCAGTTTATTCTTTCTCTATTCTTAGAGTCAATGATGATCGTGGATTAACCCCCAAATAGATTAAACAACAATTTGATAATTCTTACAAGATGGGTTTGATTGTGGGAATTATTTGTGGATAATTATTATTAGACTTTTTAGTTTTGATTGATCATTATTATGGGAAAGAATTGAAAAAAGAACAAACATATATCGAGGTTCATTAATCAATTATGTTCATTGTGATTTCTTATAACTTTTTCTCATGTGTTCTTAATTCTTCATGGGAAATGAATAAATGATCAGTTCACATATGATTTTGGGTGAAATGAACCATAATTGATGATCCAACCTCTTGAAGATGCAATAGAGGTGTGACAATTAATGCATGAGTGATTTGTTTAGGATAGTGGCACACGAAGGTTTATGGAGGCAGATTGAGTGGTGGTTTCGGTGGATATAGGCGAGCGGTGGCGCAGGTCCAAGGGGTCGGTCCAAACTGACAGTGAGGCAGATAGAGATCTGCTGGTGAGGCAAACTGTGGAGGTGGAATGTGGAACATATGAGGAAATAGACCTAGTGGTGGTGGCAAGGTTGCCCGTAGATAGAGTGTGTGGGCATGCTTGCATGCGGCAGTCCGACCACATGAGACGTGGATTGGAACCCCGTGGACGAGGGGGAATGTGGCTGAGGCGGGCCCTGTAGGGGGGAGAATATGTCCCACATATGATTGGGATAGACTAGGAGAGCTGATTTATGCCAGGTGTCCCAATGGAATGGGTGGGGATGATCGTAATGATCATGTTGGTTGATGGGTCGGGTCAGACTCAGACTAGACCCGGGTCATATCTTTTCAAAAAAATGACCATATCTTTCAAAATGTACTTCTGATTGATGATATGACTATAGTGTTGGGACCCTAATGTTGGGTTTTAACATGGTATTATTTCCTATTAAATGGTATATTTACATGGGTAGTACCTTGGGTTAAGTGGCACAACAGGTGTGACCACTAGTCACCATGCACCCTCCTTTTCCATGCAAATTGATTCTCTCATCCACTGTATCATGGATCGGTTTCATTTAGGTTTGTTCCCTTTATCATTTCCCCAGTGGTTTATTAGAATCATTTCCTACTCATAAATGTATGATCCCTTCTGCAGGACTTCGAAGATATAATTTTTGGAATCCCCTGAGAGGCCCAGTATAGATCCTATATTCCTTCATTGTAACCTAGGATGATTCTCTGGTATTTCTGAGATAAATATCATTGGGAATCAATACTCAAAATGTATTTTTTATCCAAATTGAGTTTCTAGTATCACTTGATGGCCCTTGCTGTTATCCTCCTCTGATGTACATCTTGAACGAATGTCATCAGTGCTATTAAACTCAGAAGTGTGTTCTCTAAGATGTGTGCTTCATGGAATCATCAAACTTAACCCCTAGTATTTTTATCAAATTGTTATGACATACCCTAGACTGTTTGGTATGGTTTGAGAACATATAGATATTTTTGTAATATGTTATGTAGACATATACTTCTGTAGATATGACTATATCATTTCTTTGTGTATTGATTTGTTGTTTTGGGGTGTCATGCGAAGTATTTTTATACTACCCTATATATGAAATTTGCTTTCATGTTTTGTTTCATGTATAGATGAGCACTATTTGGAAAGATTCTAGGGAAGACCAGGACAAAACAATGGTATTGCATATCAGGGAGGATGAGGTGTCTCTATGGCATCAAACAACAGTTCCATCACCTTGCCTTCCGCTTGGATCAAGTATGGATTTTTGTAAATGTGTTTCATGAACATGGTTATATACTTTATTAGTAGTGGTATTTTTTTCGGGACATATTTACATTCTAACACTTTCAATTTTTTACTGTAGTTCATAGTTATAGTGGTTGCATGCATTTTTTACTTACTATTTTTATATTTCAGAATTTGTGGCTTGGAGATACGTGTGTGCATATAGGTACTTCAAGATAATGCCTCCAACTTTTTTGATATAAATTCTTTCTTCTAGTCACCAGCCATTGGTCTTTTAGAAGTGGTCATGGTGTAGTCACAACATGGGCCCCTCTAGGATGGGTCATGAAAAAAATCAATATGACAATTTTTTAGTGGTGTAGAATGTAATATAATGCGGTTTTAAAAGAGTAACATCATGTTTTAGAGTTCAAATGAATTTAAAAACTAATAATATAAGAGAATGTAAAACCCTGGAACATTAAAATACTATCTTAAATAATCTCTTTTATGGAATGTGATGCATGCAACACAAGGTTTGAAAAAAAGTTTCTCTATTAAAATATTAAAACTTAAACATGAACATTATAACCAAGCCATTATGTTGGGGGGGTATGAATAATAAAAAATAAAATATATAAAATATATGGAATATAAAAGAATAAAATAATTTCAATAAATATGATTTTATTAACAATTAAATAATAATCATTTCATGGAAAAAAATATTTTTTGGAAAACAGTATTGATCTAAAAGTCAATTTAGTATGTATTTGAACACATAATTTAAATTTAAAATTCAAAAAATAAATTATTATTAAATGATAAAATAATAGTCATTTTCAAAAATAAATTTAAAATTTAACATATATTAATTTTTTGTATCTTTTTAAAAAGTTTCATTTTTTGATAAATACTAAAAAATACATGTTTTTTATTGAAAACTGCATTTTCATTTGAATTATTTTAAAAGGTAAATTATAGTTAATATTGGTTTTTTAGAAAAAAATAGTTCGGTTATATTATTAAAAATTAAATTAAATATAGATCAGTAAATTTCATATTGAAATTAAAAATTACAAGGTTTTATACAGACGATAATATTCCCTTTAGAAACTATAATTTTTATCACACCCACATGATTAATATTAAATATCAATATACAATATATTTGAATTGAATTATTAATAATGTATTATATATTTGTAAAAAAAATATATATTATCTAATAATTTAAATATATTTTTTGGGAATAATGGACTATTAAAATAGTAGGAAAACGTATTACTATAGTTAATGTAATAATGGGTTTACTAAAGGTTAATCTAATATGAAAAGGGTTAAAATTACTAGAATCATTTCCAAAAAAATTTAAATCTATATTAAACCTTATTTTGAAAAAGGTTATATAATGGTATATTTTTAAACTTTTGGATCGTGAGAAATATGGTTATCACTTTTATTTTAAAAAATTCCATGCTTTTTAACTCTAATAATTATAACATGCCACCTCACCTCCTCTCTTATAAACAAATAAAAAACTATTTAGTTAAAATAAAAATACCTTCCAAAATCCATTCCTAACTCCTATAATTAAAATTTACTCCTCTTCATGTCATAAATATAATATAGTAAGACATTATTTATAAAACTAAAATAGTTCTCCAAATAAGAGCTAAATTTATTAGCATGCTATTTTATTTTATTTCCTCCTCCACATCATTAAAATTTTATAAATTATTTAAAATAAAATAACACCAATATTTAAAATATAATTAGATTTTATTATTTTATTATGATACCTATATATGTACCCACTTCATTCAAATGTAAAACAAAACTTTTGATCATGTGAATAGAAGATTATTTCTTTGCGAACCGATGTAATCCTTTTTTCATCATCACCATTCAAGGATAGATAAAATTACTTCTTCAACAAATTATTAGGATATTTATGACATTATTATAAAATGTTTAATATTATATCACATATACGTTCTTAATATAAATATGGAATGGGATATTATATCATCGCTTGTGGGTAATGAGGAAATCCACCTCACAGAGCGATGTGATTCATTTTTTCCCTAAACATTAAATGATATGGAATACAATAAAGTTTTATGAATATATGTTATATTTACTATCTAAACATATTAATGTATGTATAACCTCAATTATAATATCTTAACCTTTATTTAATTTGAATAAAATAATGTCTCGCATGCATAAATGTGTACTACAACATCCATGTAGTGAGGTGAAATGTTTTTCATATTATTTTTAATTTTATGGTAATAAAGAGATATAAGATTAGTATAAATGTAATATATGACATAAAAAATATTCTATGATGTTTAATTAATTTTCATTTACCTTTCAATCATTCCTCTTATGAAATTGGAAATAACACTCATGTGTACATAATACCCACCATATCCATGAATATTGTACTTCATTTTTATAAATAACATTAATAAATTAATCATATTAAATAATTACTGAAAATATAAGAATTTTATATCATGGAATTTTTTTGAGATAATGTTACCATGATAAAATTAAAATATCAACATTACTTAATTAATAAAAATATGAAAACCCAAGTAATTATCAATCGAAACAGTGATATTTACAATGATTTTTTGAAAAATAGGTAATACAATATTATAATTAAATAATATATGGAATGATATATAAGATTATTGTTATTGGATTTATTTTTAGTAAAAATATATTAATTATAAATGAGGTTTAGACACACATGAATTAATCAAAAACTATCTTAAGGGTTTCTTACCTCACATTTACTTTGGTGAGACATATTCTATATTAAGCACTTATTTCTTTATGTCATAAATATAATTAACCATTTGAAATATAATGGCATGAAAATATTTATATACATGGTATTTATCTGTTTAATTTACATTATTTATTTCATATAGTCTATGATTCAAATGATACCAAAAGTTTAATGGTTTATTTCACAATATCATCATTATTCAAATGAAGTATTCAAGTAATATTACAATTTTTCAACTCTTTGGTATATAAAATGAATGAAAAAATGATTTCATGAAAATTCAACATCATTTCTCCCTTTGATAAAAAATTATTTTTAATTCAAAGCCATATTTTCTTAAAAATTTAAAATATTTATTTGAAAATATGTAAATTATTTAATTAATATATTTTTATCGATGTTAACAAAATTATGAAAATTTTATGAATAGAATATTCATATGTTTTTTCAAACAATTCCCAATTTTCATTTATAAAAAATCTAAAAATGATATTTGTTTTATAATATATTACATAGAGTGAATTTTGCATTTTCATAACCCAACAATTATTTATGAATTATTTTAGAAAACATTAAATTATTATTCAATGTAATTAATTGTCAAATTTTCAGCTTTTGTTTTATTTACATTTTCAATGGGAAAAATACTATTTTCCTCAAAAAAATTTAAGGAAATTTTTATGATATTATAATTCATATATGACATTATCTATTTATTATAAATATGATCATCTAAGGAAATGTTTTATTGATATGATTATTATTCCATATTTGGATTGTAAATCCCCAACCCCAAAAGCCAAGAGTTGATGCGTTATTACGTATCATTGTCCTGATCACAAAAGATGATGTCTCGAAAGATATATTAGTTTTGTATCCTTGGAAGTATTAGATACATTCATAAGGTTTACATGACACCATAAAATGAAAAACTACAACAACATTGTTTCCATATACAACACTAAGATCCAATAGAATTTCCCTACAGGTCAGTCGTAATATACTTATTAGCATCCTAGGAAAAATAAAATATAAAAAGGGGTGAGCTCAGTTGCCCAATAAAGATAACAATATAGTAGAAACATTCATAAATAAGTATAAACATTTAAGGAAATGTATAATACTGAAATAAAATCCTTTTAAACATGAACTTCAACATAATATGGAAACGATAAAATCAAATAATGACATATAATTTTTCACATGGTTTTCCTACATGTCTAATAATCACATGAAATATCAATAGCTACTTTCATAATGATGGAATTCCTAATGCCCTACTTTCATAACCACATAGTCAAGGCCTTGTGCCAAGGCTACAAATAATATTTTGTCAAGGCCTTGTTCCAAGACACTAGTTTGTCTCATGAGACCTACTGATGCATCGAGGAGCTATAACAGGCTCCCCAACACACTTACAAAGTCCAATTAATTCTTTATATGAAAACGTTGAAACATAATATGAACATTCATATTAAAACTTGAATATGAAATATCAATATTTTAACCACAAACCATGAATGGTATAAAAATAGAACATCCACAGTCAATCATAACACATTCAATAAAATATGGAAGATTGTATTATAATTGATCAACCACAATATAGAATAATGAATGATATTGACATAGATTAAAATAATCATCAAAACAATTTGTGAGAAATATCCCCCATTTTCCTGAAAATATTTAAAAGTATCACTATTTATCAAGAAGCTGTTTAAAATAGTTTTTTGAATCAAAGTGTCCCATACCACTTTGAAACTTTTTAACTTAATTTTTATTTTAAAACATTAATGTACATATAAATAAAACCTTAAAACCATTTTTAAAACATGTACATTAATGAGAATGATTTAGAATAATAAATCATTATAAAATTTTAAAATGATATTTTAGATAGAGTTTCTAATAAAAAGAGAGACAGCTGAATACAAATAATTGACATAATGAAAAATTTATAATATCATGAGAATAATTGGATTCATGATATTCTATGTCAATGTACATTATATACACCATATAAAATTGATTTTTTGTATAACAACAAAGAAGTCTCAATGGAATGTAAAATGAGATGAAATCTATTATAAAGACTGTATCCTTAGGTTAAGGATAAATCAACGACATTTTTATGTATGAAAAATATGAATACACTCAATATGATTGGATATTTAGTATAAATCAATCAATGTACATTCACGCATATTCTTGTAAAAACAACACCAATGAATTGGATGTTTAAATCACTAAATGGAGATTGAGCAAATATTACTCTTATCATGTTCATATTAATGACTTGAGAATTTATCAATGGATTGATTATGTGTATAAAAATAATATCCACAGAAATGGGAGTGTAAATTACTACAGAAATAATAAATTGTGAATTCACACATAATCATGAAGTATAATAATCAATGAAGTATGCATAAAGCTGAATGAGTGGAAATGGAAATTTAATATTCCCTTACCAATTTGGTAAATTACGAAACATACATCCCATGAAAGATGGATCATAAAATGAAGATGAAAATAATCATAAATTAAAGTATATTACACAAATAATATAATCATTGGGCAGTACATGCAACACACAAAAGGAAATAGTGGCAATATGACATGAATCTCACAGAAATAAGAATTGAGATGAAACCCCTTACATTATTGTAATCAATTGAGTCTTATGGAAAAAAGCTAATAACAACCAAATGAATCATAGAATACCATGAACGTAATCATAATAATGATAATATATATATATATATATATATATATCAAATAACAGTACATGATACACCACATTTAATAAATAAGTGGCTAACAATGGAAATCTCAAGGAATTAAAAGTGAGATAAGAAACCCCTTACCTTGTACTTTCTCTTGGTCGAGGGTAGTTTAACCTCCTATATAATGGTAAAATATTTGTTATTAAATTATACATTAATAATATATATTTAAATGATATCATATATGATCTTTTATTATTGCTTTGTTAATAATATTTTTGTATTATCGTCGTTGCTGGTGTTAACTGATTCATTTTCCGTTATATGATTTGTTTTGTAAGCAGTGTTTGTTATCAATAGGATGTACCTTATTAATATTTAGAATTATATTATTTTTTTAAAAAATATTTTTAATCATCTAATGAATATTAGTCCCGAATGTATTACAATGGGGAATGAATCTCTATGCATTCATGGAGACGGTAATTCGTACGTACGCACAAGCGACAATATCCTTCTATTGATGTTAAAATAATATAAAATTGGATGGTATATCATATAAAAGAATAATTATAATGTTATATTTATTATTTAAAACAATTACACATCAATATTGTACCCATAAAAATAATAATGTATTGAATAACAATTACACCATGACGTGCAGACGGTTAGCCGTAACTACGCACGTGTGGTGACATGTCATTCAAAATATTGATAGAATAATGAATATGGTTGTACCATATCTATAATAAAATCACATTATATAGAAGATTTTGGAGTTATTATTTTAGAATAGAAACAACAAAGAAAAAGGAATTGGAAGAAGAAAGGAACCTGAAAGAGTTGATGAAACATTTAACCTCTTCTTTGGGTTCTACCTTTTGATTTGATCAAAAGGGATCCATTGGCTGGCTTTTTGACTAAAGGAAGTCCTCTATGATGAAGGAAGGATAGTTTAGAGGGTATTTAGGAAGAGTTTTTCTAAGCCAAAATTCTTTGAAGGTGTGAATTTTAGGGAAGGGTGAGTGCCCTTTTATAATAAGTGTGAGGGGCACCTAAGGAAAAGCTTGAAATATTATTTTATAATAAAATCATTTTCGGATTCTAATGGAACAAAAATAAATTTTTTAAATGATATGGTGGGGATGGGTCTAAAACCACTCAACCAATATGTTTTAGATAGTTTTGGGTCACATTATTAAACATATCTTTTAGATTTAACTCTTTCTTAAATAGTTTGACATTTACCATGTCTCCTTGTATTTTTATATTATATGGTTAATGAACATACTGTATACTTCCAAGAGAACCACAAGTGGTTAATTAATGATAAAAATATCATTATATAACTCTTGTGGCTGATCCTTATATTTTTAGGAATAGAATATCTATTAATAATATAATATTCGTTTTAAGAACTCTATTATGACAATTTTAACACTATTTGGTATTTGATTTTACTAAATTCATAACATCATTATTACTTCAAAATAAATACATATAAACAACACTAATATTCTATATTTACCTATAAAATTAGTGTAATTCATTAAAATTCTCAAATTGCATTTATTTGGATATTTATAATATCAGTTATTTTAATATTTCATTAATTAGGTAATTACTACATCATCATTGTGTCATAAATAAATTAAATTATATAAAGTCTAAAAAATACAAATAAAATACCATTATGTATTAAATATTTTTATCTTTCTATTGAATATTTATAGTCGAATATATCTTATTTATTACCCTATATAAAATATGGTTTATTCATTAAGCTTTGAAATTAACACTTTTAACTCTTCTTTGAAATAAATAATAATAAATGTCCTAATCTAATCCATGTTGGCCTAAAGGATCATATTTTATTCCTAATGTTGTTTTTGGTCTAATTAAATTTATACAGTAGAATTAGGACATGGGTTATGGTATTAATACTATTATATTTTACCCTTACTTACCCTATTTACTTTGAACCGTGGTAAATAAAAGTCAAAAGTTACTATTCACAAAAAATTATTTTTATCTTATTGAACCACATTTTACTTACTCGTATCAACCGTGTCTATCAGAATTTTGAAATTAAATTCAAAGAAATGATAAATTTATGTTGTATTCAAATTTTAAAATTCTCCCAGGAGGTGGGTAAAAGGCAGTTAAGACGTTCAATAAAATTTTTATATATCTAAAATTATTATAAACTTACTTTATTGAATTAAATTTAACTTATATAGATATTTTGTATCTATTTTGACCTAAAATAAATTTAAATAAAATAAATATTTATTTAAATAAAAATTTGGTTTTAAACTATAACTCAGCGTTTTTCATTATTCATCAAAAATTGTATTTTTTCATAAAAAATACCAATACATCACCCTAAACAAATTTCGATATTCCAAATCCAAAAATGAAGTTCATTTTGAAAGATAAATTTTATAAAATTTCAAAAATTGTATATTACAATTCATAATGGCTAGTTTGATTGGTTGTGGTGTGTTAGAATCTCGAAGTTGCGTACAATGCAAGATACTACATTATTCCAAGGGAAACGTACTGTGGAAGCTTGGGGTGTTACATGGATAGTTTAGGATATGTTTTTCTGAGGTTATATGATATTATATCCATTCACTATATTAATCTGGACGTTTTATGATTATGTTTATTTGGTTGTGGTATGTATTAACATTTCTCATGTTAGTTTATTAGTAAATTCTTTTGGGTATGTTTAACCCCTTTCATAGGATAAATCCGTTGTATATACTATGTAAATAGTAGGGTCCTGTTATCAATATCCGCTCATTGTATTAGTAGGCATCATGAGAAAATTCAATTTTTCAGATTATATTAGTTATTACCAATATATTTAAATTTTTTATTATAGGACTTGATTGTATGTTTTATCTGTCAACAATTATTCATTACATCTTTAAGATATTATTTATGTATTTCTAAATGACTATTATATTAGTTATAATAGTAGTTGAAATGTCTCATGCTTTTGAGATTATTTATATATCTTTATTATATCATATATATTCCAATAATATTATGCCCATGTCATGTTTAAATAGAATTAATTTTAGTTATTTTCCTTTTCATATTGATTATAATTATTTATTTATAACATATTATGTTGTATTATAACCATTACTAGTAGTCTTATCTCACAAATTAATAATGATCACTTTTCTTAAGGATATCAGGAAGTGTTTTGTGATTGATATGTAGGGATACAACAAGAAGAATACTATAATTATAAAATAATGTACCATGATTTTTTATGACATAAAATACTGTGTGAATTTGAATTATGTATCCACATTAGCTATAAAAATATATTATTTAGTCCTTTATAATGTGATTTTTTGTAACTATTTCTAATGTTTTATTATAGGCACTGGCTTTGACTTACTAGATTTCGGGTCATCACACACACTCTCAGAATTATTCTTCATATTAATAATTATTTTAATAAAAGTGAAATCATAAATGAAATTGATAAAATAAAAATACCTTTTATATTTTTTGATGTCTCATCAGCCAAAAAATATCAATGTAAATAAGCTCAATAGATCTAGTAGATTTAATTAAATTTTATAATGGATTTTATAACCCAATATCCCTTTATGAAATATTTTTCAACCATCATCTAACTTCATTTTTAACTTTGTAATGTTTCATAAAACTTATAATTTAAAATTTTTGTTTATAAATGTATGGGAAAAATTACAAATACTATTATTCCATAATTTATTCCATATTTAGTGCTCAAATAAAATGAGTTACAAGGTTTTATAATCAGAAATTAATTCTCTCTAGTTCATTCCCCCATAGTAAAAACATTAGAGTCTTCAAAAAATCAAATGATACATGATTATTTTATGAATATAAATATTTTATAATCATCCTAATGTTAGGTAACATTATTATATTGTCTTTGAGCCCAAAAATATATAATAATTATTTTGATTTCATATTTTTAGGTTCAATTTTAGTAGTTTCAATTACATTGATTCATAAGGAACAATCATTTTTTAATGTAACTACTATTACCTCATGATTTAAAATCATATTTCATATTTTTTTTTATTTTTCTTATCCTGTGTGAGTAGAAATAAATATATAATCTATGGTTTTCCCATTTAAAATGTGTTTATAGCCATCCCTACAATAAAGGCCCTTTCATCAACATTCTTTTATCTAGATAATTTATCATTCAAAGAATAACAAAAAAGGCATAGAACGATATTAATACTTTTTTTATGACTATATCCAGATTTTCCACATATTCTATAGTCTTCTTATATGAATTATAATTGGATATAGATTGGAAATTCTATAACATCATTATATTTTTTCTTTTCAAAATTCATGCAACTTATAATGTTACTAAAATTTCTTTTATCATTTCTCCACCATGGTTTATTTTTAAGTCCATGAAGATACATATTGTGTTAGAATTTTTAATCCTTATTCCCATTAAATAGATTTAACCAAAAATAACAATATAATCATAGTTTTTTAGATGTATATTCTTTCCATATAGACTTGTTTTCAAGGTTCATAACTTCTTTATTAATTTCATTACTCCTTATTTCAGGAATTTTTTTTACATCTAATAATTTTAAATTTTGTTTGTGTTATTATTTTATCACACGCTTTTCAACACATGATTTTCCATTATTTTTCACAACACCTTCATTGTTAATAATTTCATGTGATGTTTTTTATTTACTGGTTAAAGATTTCTACTGATTTAGAGAATTATTTTTCTCAATACCATGAATTGTTTTATCTTTTACATATGAATGTTTTTTTAAATTATAAACAATCATTTATAAGTTAGTTTCATATTTTATATGTTTTATTGGGTTTTATAAGGCTCATCATTCTTATCTGAAAGTTTCTTACATATATATTCCACCATCATTCCTTATTCATCATCATTCTGTTTTATGTTTCTGAACTCCAGTGAAAAATAATTTTTCTACAAAAGGATATTTTTAATTGCATCATTCTTACTTCCACATTCTATATTAATCATTTTTATCACATTAGGGAGCTAATGAATTTCATTATGTTAAGACACAAGTTTAGATCAATGTTGATATTCCATATATCATTCCTCACTCTCTTCATCTTCATTATTTTAGGAATCAACCTTTATCCCAAAATTAGAAAAAAATTTATATACTTTTTTAATACTCTACTTTATAAAGAAACATTATAAATATTTTAATTCAAAACATTGATAAAAAACATAGTTCTTTTTCACTATTGAGAAATTTTTTACCACATATAGAATTCCTATCTTTCTGATAAGACTTTTAAATCTTCTTCCACTAAGTCTTTTCATTAGAATAATATTAAATTTATAAAAAAATTGTTCTCATGGAAATTTATATAATAATTAAAAATTCATCCACAATAAAAAAATAAAGGGGATATTTCCTACACATTTTCACATGAATCTTTTATAATTATTTGATACAATATACATGAGATTATAATTCATTTAAATATCATATATATCTTTCAAATCAATTAGGTAAAAAAGATATATTTTAAATTTATTTATCCCTTAGATTTTGAATAAATTTGATATTTCATTTTTATTATAAATACTATAGGTTTTTTATTTCTTAAGAAACAGGAATGTTGCAAAATTAATAAATAAATAAATAACCATTATCATTTATTATGTACATTTTATATTAAATAATATTAGATATATTTCTCATTAGTTTTTTAAAATTTATATAATATTATTTGACATTCTTAAATCCCCTAGTGTTTTATATAACTTCATTAAATTTAATGAAATTTCTATAAAAAGATTCACAATATCTCATTTTTTTATCATAAAACCTATTTAACCATTTTTTTTAATTTTTCCTCTTTCACTTTTCCCCATCAAAGATATATTCATGTTTTCTCCATGTCACCTAACCTATATTGGGACCCATAAACTTCATGAAAATATTTTCAGATAGAAAAATGATAACTAAATTTAAATAAATTCAATCAAACTCAATGATCCTTGGGATTGAAAAAATTATGTTATCATTTTTTCATTGGCCTGAATCGCAATTTTTTTATATAAATAACTTATTGATCATTTGATATAGGGCAAGATATCATTATATCTTTCTGGACAGGAAAAATGTTTCCATCAAAATGTGAAATACATAGTCTATTTTTATAATTGAGATTTTATATAGTTAATATTTTAAGGGAACCCTTACACTTATAAAAATTTATTTTCCAAGGGATTGATTAATTTCTATGTAATGAGGATTGAATTATTGGTTTTCTTTTTATAAATATATTAATTGGTAAAATTTAACAACTAAAACATGTTAGATTTATTTTCCTTATCACATTTTATAACAATTTCTTGAGCATTCAAATATAGGATCACAGAAAAGAAAAATAATATTTTCATGTTTTCCCTCAATGGTAGAACCTATCTCCTTTCCAATGAAACTCCTATGTTTCCATAGAAATTCACTATTAGAAAGTAGTAAATTTAATATTGAAACAAATATCATTTTACTTGTTATATATCTAGATATGTATGATAAATTTAAATCATATAGGTTTCACTATATTATTCCTAAAAATGAGTGATAAAAAGACCTATATTATTTTTAATTCACATTATATTTGTTCATCTATATAATTTGTAAGGCTTCCATTATGAGCTACATGTTAACCTAATTTACCAACCATCTTTAGGTATTCTCTTCCTATGGAACCACCATAAAATTAATCCTAATATATATAAAACCAAATATCAATCATATCATTAATTCTATGGTACCCCACAAATCACCATGGATAATCTATCCCATTTTTTTATCAGAATTATTTGAACTGAAATATTATCTGATTAATCTGTAAGTATAATAAAACTAAAACCCTTAACTTGAAACTAAAAATAAATTAGAAAAATTGAATAACAGAAATTCTAAAACTCATTATCTTTTCTTATATATTAATTCAATGAAGTATAATTTTTCTCACACATCCAATTTATATATGTTCTATAAATTTTGAAATTTTGAAAACCAATATCACTTTAACTATCACTAAAATTCATTGGGATGCTTCCCAATATATCTAAAACATTCAATAAGCTTCATGAATTTTTCAATGTTTTCGTACATCCTGAAATTTCAAAAACATTAAATGTTATGTAAATAAAGTAATATTTTCTAATTTAGAAATATAATAATAATATTTTGATCAAAAATAAATCTAATCTAAATATTAAATATCATAAGGATTTGGACATTTCAATATAATGAAAATAATCTCACTAAAACATTTTATAGAAAATTTTTTATCCAAATATATTTTAACAAAAATTTATATAATACCAATAATAATCTTGTAAACATTACACAACTAATATGAAATTATTTTCTTACTTTAAATTCAGAACACTTTATCATCTAGTTCATCATTTCTTGATAGACAAAAAAATTGTTTTTCTAATAGATTGGTGCTTCTCGATATACTCCATTTTCATTATATCATGAATTATATATCATATTCATAGAATTTATTATCTGATGTACTTCCGTATTAATTTTTTTATGGAATTACATATAAAGAAACTCTTTCTAATATATTTACTTTTATGGAACACATTATAACTTCATTAACATCACTTGTTAGATAAACTTTTACATGAAATTTATTTCAAAATTTTAAAAAATCTATTTTCCTAGAATCTATGATGCCTCACTGTATTTCCAAAATGTAACCGAACATGCTTAGAAACATTAAATTATAGATTCATCATTGACATGAATATTTAATCATCTAGATCAATATATTTATTTCTTAATTTTTTCAACATCAAATATTTCTACAGATACTGAATTATTACTCAGTTATTGATACTTTGTATGTTTCTTCATCCAATCATCTAATTAACATTTGTGAATTGTGAATTTTCTCATATATCAAGTTCTTCCCCTCTTTTCATATTTATAGATTATTTATTTCAATTCTCATGTTTAAAAATTTAATGAATTATGATACATCTACTTCTTGTTTTTTCTCTAATGTCTTTAACTTCTGGAATTCATTAACCATGGCCAAAGTTATTCTAATTGGTTTTCCTACTAACATCCTCCTACAATCTACTAATGTTTATATAAAGATCTACAAAATTTCATTATGATAATGATTTTCCTATGATTCCGGACAAATAAATACTATGAATTGGTTTTATGTACTGCTCATATTAAGATATTTGTTTTTGAATATTTCTATAATATATTTTTACTCATTTACATTGTACAATAATTATCTTATATCATAACTTCTTCATGATGTTCATAACAATAAAAAATCATCATAGAAATGTATAATTATTTGATAATTTTTTTGTAAATGTATTTTATTCTTTATATCTTTCTAACCTTTTTTATTTCCCCATATCCATCATCATCATAAAAATCATTTTTAAAAAAAATATTTAGAAACATTTACTAGAATTCTAAATTATTCCCAAATACATAAATAATAATTTATATTTTCAACCAAAAAAACATTATCATGAAATTATCATAAATTTTTATTTGTATATTTAATCTTATATCCCTTCCCACACCCTTTAATTCCAAAACTATAAAATAGATGTCATATAATATAATAGGTTGTATATTATGGTGGCCACAGGGGGGGCATATATTTATTCCATATATAACATCGTTGAGGATCATTGTCACACACTTTTTTATTAACATTATTAGTTACATATTCCCACACTAATTTATAAATGTCATTGATAGTTCATAATGTGGAAATAATATCTGGAGAATTCCAAAAATTACATTCTAACCATGGTACATTTATGTATACATACAATTAATTTTGGGGTAGGAATGCATTCATGCCCAGACTATATTATTTTTCTACCTTGTTTTATAATTATTTCATAAGATAAATCATATAAAATACATTTCTATTATGGATTTAAAATATCATACTACCATGACATTGGGAAATTCCCATATTATTCTCCATATGCATTCTCTATTGCATATTCTCGAGGAACCATTTATGGAATAGAGTTATACTCTTTCACTCAACTAGGATGCTTGTCAGCCTATACCAACAATGTATAAAGGCCTTAAGAAATATTGTTTCCCTATTATTACCAATTTATTTAAGTAATTTATAAATATTCCATCTATCTTCCTTGAAATCCCTCATAAAATTCAAATGAAAGGGAGGAGGACACCAAAGAGGGAACCAACACTCGAAAATAATTTCATACATTGTGTGACTCTGGTTATGAATAATTTTCATCGCATAGTCTCCTATAAACAAACATCATAGTGGAGAATACATGGAATCATAAAAACATGTTTCATGCTCAACATAACAATATAATTGTTGATGGGATTTTGAGGCCCTTTGATGAACAGTGATAGCATCCTAGGAAACCCTGATTACTCTTGATTAGAATGATATTTTAGTTTTTATAGTAGATAACCTCATCAATATATAATTAAAAATATCTATTTAAGTACTCCTCATATTGTATACCTCATATTTTCTCTCTATCACAACATAGAGGTTAATAATGTCTATATCATGGATGATGTTGGAAGAAAAAAATAATTTTTATACCATGTCAAAAAATGGTAATGAATGAACTCCCAATTCAGACACATCAATATCTAAAAACATTATTCTATACCTTATAATGACTCATCCATCGACCATAAAGGACCTTCTATGAGAATATTCATTAGAGGTCATCCATATATCTAGACACTATGATAGAGTATCATTTTACACCACAATGTATAATCGAATAAAAAAATATATTTCATTCCTATATTTATAATTTTTAAAGAATAACTTATAATTATATCCCATATTTGCATGAATTTAAAAATCATTTCATCATCACTTTAAAATTTACCTCAAATCATGTTCCACTTGTGAGTTTATGGATAGAAACTTTTAGTGCCTCATCATTGTCAAGAGAAATTTCAACCCAACCAAAGGAATATTTGGGAAGAAAGTCATCATATAATTCTCCCCTTTATCATTGATCCCTAGTCACAATCAACGGGATAAAAATTTAATTTATTATATTGGGGAAATGATCAATGTGGTTTGTCATATGAGGGAATCTATCATAAGAAATTTGAAGTACCCAATGTTTTAGTGGATAGAGAAAACAAATAGAAATATAATATGAATAATTATGCACTTTACTACTTCCTATTATGGAATTACATTAATAATTAAAGAGTAGTGTATACAAAATACATTAATTAAATTATATAATACTATATAAAACCTAAAAAAATACCTTCATTGTAGGGAGTATTCTAGTCACACAGAGGTAGTGATATGAATTTTAATTTGAATCATTATATATTCCCATTCAACTACATGGATATTAGTGGTTGGAATGTATCATGAAGGTCTCTAACTAGAATTATTCAATTCTTTGATTGCAATACACCAATTTATTATGGATATATAATCTCATATAAATATTATAATTTTGGGTGAACATATATCCATACAATTTATCCCACTTATTAGTTAGTGTAGTTTGTTAGTGTGTATAAAATAAAATGGAATCACCTCGGTCCTGGTCATAATAATGGGTACATTAAAAACATTTCATATTTTTTACATAATATCACCATCCAAGATGGCATAAAATATTTTTTGAATGAAATTAGTTATTGGTAGACTCAAATATCTTAAATCTAGGAATCTCATGCCAGTATATTGTTTGAGGATATATGTTCCTAGGATCATAGAGAAACCCAAAATGAAAATTTTATATCACCTTCAAAAGGATATATAATAGAACCAAGACCATGACAAGTCATAGAATTTAAATACAGTTAACACAAGAGTTTCTTTTTCTATAATTAATGAGGGGAATCACTCTGAATGGCTATAAGAATTAGTTTCTCCACCACCACTCCTAGAATAATCACAACCACATTTTCTCAAATAAGTTATCTTAAAAAATCATGTTATCCTCAAAATATGGGAATAAGTAAATTTATATTACAATTTCCATCACCACCCTTAAAATCATTCTTATCTATTATAGGGAATATCCAAAATAAGATATGGTTTCATAGTTAATTCATCGAATGATTTATCACAAACTTTGGGAGGGCACATGATAAATGGGAATGAAGACTCTCTTAAATTCCTCTCCCATCATAGAGGATTTTCGAGTCTTCATAGTTTTTATGATTAAAAATCTAATAATAAATATAAAAACATTATTGAGGATAAAAACCCATCCAATGAATAAAAAATTTGAGGGAATAAAATACCCTTACAATAGAGAGGATAATGAGGAGACTATCATTTTACACACACTCTGCATTAATAAATTACATCGGTGCTAGAATGGTAAATAACACTGAACATGAACCTATTATAAATTATTATGATGAATATATTTCCACAAAATATGTGGCCTAAAATATAGAAAAATAAACATATCCACAATAATTGGTTAAATCAGACTCTATGAGCACTACCAGATACCCGGTTTACCCACACTGGATATCCATCAACAAAAAAAATGGGGAATGTGTTTTTATATCCAATAAAAACTCATAATGAAAATAAATAAAAACCATTTTAATCATGTAATGATTATAATTGTATGAGTTTGAGTTTGAATAATTAACTATGTACAATAATTAAATACTCAATATAAATATTCTTGATGTGTCCAATTCTTAGAAAAACATAATGTCTCTACTCTGATTCATTTTCAATTGGAGGTGTACACTATAAAATTATTTTTTTATTCATACCACTGGACTATGAATGGGTCTCGATGATCAATTTATTTAACTTATAATGTTAAAAGGAATATATAATTTTCATTACTAAATTGGAAACTATTGAAATTACATACATTAAACCTATTTCCAAAAACATATTCAAATAAACAACTGACCTAGGTGAGTTTATTATATGATGATCCAACTATGGTATAAAAATGGAGATAGAGAAGATGATAGTGCCTCCAGATATAAAATTTTATATAAGGTCTGTTACTGATCAAATGGAGGTTATCAAGGGATGACATGTATCTAAAATTAAAAATATGATTACATTTATCAATTCTTTAGAGGATACCATTCCATTAATTAGTTCTAGGAATCCAAATCTCCCTATATTTTTTGAATGGGAAACCCTAATCGTCACATTTCACACATTCTATCTTTCTTTGGTCATATCAAGGGAACATTAAAGAAATAGAAAGCACCAATGAATAGTTATTTTCTCTAGACCCACGTAGAATATGCCTTATTCAATATAGTAATATGATAATGGAGTCTATTCTAATTTGGAAACAATAAAATTATAATTTATCTAAAATTATAACTCCACATTAAAGAATACTAATATAATTGGACTCTCAATTTGAAATAAATTTTAAATCAATAGGGTCATAAAATTTTTCATTATATTTAATTAACTTAGAGACCCCAGAATATGGATACTTCATCTAGAGAAAAGAAAATATCAATACTAGGGTGAAAAATTTTGTAATTACATTAGAATATATTATTAGATTCTGAGATTCTGAATCAGTGTAGTTGAACCTAAAATATTACATACTATGTTTCAAGTCCAAATCATGGTTGATTCCATCAATCTAAATTAAGATAATCTATACACCGATATAGGGAAATCATTCATATTCCAACCACCTCATTTTGATCAAGTATTTATTCCCAAAAATAATAATGTAGATTCTCCTTTGAAAAATATAAATAAAATTTCCTTGATAACATAGGAATAATGAGAAGTTATTCCAACCATTTATATATGTGAAAAATAATTTGTATTCCCTCCAAAAATAATTTGTCATAGGGTAATTTTTTATAGTCATGATAAATTATAAAACTATATTTTAAAAGGACAATAACCATAATGATGTCATTCAAAATCAACAACATTATTTCTACAACATCAACCGTATGTTGGGCCCCAATATCCAATAACGATTTTCCTTTAAGGGCATAATTTTAATGATGGTTAATTTATAGAAACTCATGTTTGTAAAACCACCAATTTTTGAGACATATATATTTAATACCACATTAGAGAAATATGATTAATAATATGATACTTCTAGTAGTGTTTCATATAAATTAAATGACTATATAACTATGAATATAGTCAATTAAAAACATTCTGTTGTCAGAATCCAATATAACAATGATTTAATTTTTGAATATCCCCTTGTAATTTATAACCTAAAAAAATCACCACAATATTTTTCTAAATAACAATGAATTTCATAATTTATATATAAGGTAATATAAAAAGAATTCATCATTGAAACCTATGTCAGAACATAAAATATCATACCATATCTCTGTATTAGTGGGGAGAAGACACCACCACCCTAAACAAGACAATAAAAATCACCCCATTTAATAAAATTATCATTAAATGGGAAATATCAAAATAGTTCAACCAAAATAATCCACATAGAAGCCCATTTTACTAGCGGGACTAAATTATCTCATCAACATAATATCCCTAGCCATAATAAGGGAAAATATCATAGGTTTTATAAAGGTCTTAGATATTAAGGTCCAAATGGAACCTAGTATTTTTCATTCATTTATGATGAGGATATATATAAAATAGATACCAGAAGTCAAGAAAATCATCTAGCCCAAAAGGAAAATATTCTTGAACTCTAATCAACCCTAAATAGCTCAAACTACATCATAATATAATACCTACTTTTAGATTAGGCTTTTTCAACCAATATAATACTGTATGAATGTTTGTAAATCCTAAACCATAAATAATGGAAAAGACTTAAAATTTCCATAAAATAATGAATATCTATAAAATTAAATGAAAACCTTGAAAACTAAAACCAATGAATAACATCAAGTGATGAATCTAATTACCATGGATCTGAAAAATGACATCCCAATTTATATATGAATAATCATTGATATGATTTATGTTTTTTATTCTAATTACCACTATATATATCATTGAGACTCACTCATTGATTCACTCCTGAGATATTATTAGTTTTAGGTGGAAATTATTGTAGCTAATCTCCCTCACATAGAAACTAGTCATGTCAAATATCACACATTAATTTCATTCTTGTATAGTGATCAAAAAAATTGATGAGCATCAGGACCTTTTTCTATATTTTAAATGATGTTGATATTGACATATATTGAGTACTAGTTAATAATTTATCTTTATTTAACCTCATGTAGATTAAAACCTTCCACTTCATTCTTTATAGAAAAAAACATGTTCCCCTCCATCACAAAAATTTTTCTATATGAAAATTGTGATCTGAAGCCACTTGGTAGGGTCAAACTCATAACCTAGTTTAAAGTTTATATTTTTAACTCTAAATTCATCATAGGAATATAAAACAAAACCATTAATTTTTATCTTGGGAATTTATTAGAATAAAATTATATATCACTACAATCATCAAACAATCTATTCTTTAAGTACCTTAATAATAGACTAGTTGAGGTGGTTCATGTTGATAATGACCCTTTCGGGTCATACAACACCAATTACTTAAATAAATGTTTTTATTATACATATGGAAAATAGCCAACGGTATTTATTTACATCTATATAAGTACTTATATAGTCCAAGAGGATATCCTAATATACACATGGGGTGAAATCAATAAAGACTATGTGTTTCCCATAAACTATATTAACGTGACAACTCATGACATGGTAAATTATCTGGTCGAGAGAGTCATGTATAAAAATAAGTTGAAGTATATGAACAATTTTCTATCATACTCTAGTTAATATAGTATACTCGAGTAGTAGAATACACCAATTAAAATAGTTTTTTCATATTCCATGCATATCATCATGACCCTAGATTATCCTTACAATTTAGTATACCTAACTAATATCCATCCAAATTTGACATAGAAATGTCTCTTAAACAAATTATATTAGAATACTAGGAACAAAAATAAGGAACATGATTTTTGAACATTATCTCCATTCAAATGGTATGGGTTACATTAGTTGAATCAAGTCACGTAATAAGTGATTCTTATCATGATTAATATAATAATTCCCCTAATAAAAAAATCATTCAATATCTATTTAATCAAAAAAATACTCACTCAAGATTTAAATGATTTATATTTAAGTATAAAAAACGTTTTAAAGAGGAATAATATAGTGAGGAATACTATGATTAGTCTCCCTTACATGTATTAATAGACTTCAGATGAGGAATATCAATTAATAAAGGAAATAGTAATTTAAAATTTTCCAAATTTGGAATGTTTTCAAATTATGTTTTAAATTTTAGTTGAATATTATTGGGGAAAGAAAGAATGAAAATGAATCCCTGAAGTCTAAAAATAAAGGATATTCTAAAAATAGATAGCATAGAATGTCAAAAACAAAACTTCAATAGAATTTATTTTTTTATGTTTCTATAACATTAAAAAGGAGGAACACATTGTGAATTTTGTTGTACTAATGGAGAATATAAAAGTGAATAATATTATTAACTTATAATAGCATAAGATGAGGAATAAATTCAATCATCAATACATGAACAAAATATTAATTATATTTATGAATTAAAACATGGAGGGAAGAAAACAATATTCTATGTTAATAGATATTAAATATTTTAAATGGATATTTTTTGTCCTAGAGAACAAATAATGTTTCTTATGAAACACATATAAATACATTCTAAAAGCTAGTAAATGTCCAAATCAATGATATTGTGAAATTAAATATTGTGAATGCAGAAAAATATAACATAATGTATAATATGAATTCCATCGTTGTTATTAGAGATAAATAATCATTAAAATTAAGAAAGTCTATTCCAAATATAGGAAAAATAAGTAGAAATTAAAAATTAACATAAATAATATACATATGTAATGAGGATATTTTATCAACATGAAAAACTCAAGTACATATTGTGTAATAAATGAAGGACATTTGAAATAATATATATTAAATAATAATTTATTAAAAATAAATAAACTCATAAAAAAATATATTATTTTAAAGAATTTATGAAGTATAAAAATATATGAATATATTGTTATATCCATATAGAATTCGAATTATAAAAATTTAAAATTATGTATATAGCATTCTAAATGCTTTAAAATACTTTCCTGCTAAATGGTTCTGTGAAAAAAAACTGAATTATTGAAAGTGTGTATAGTTATAAACTTAACCATATAAAAGAATAAATTTTTAAAATATGAGTTTCGCAGTTAATGATCTTGTTTTAAATTTTTCTAAAATGATTAATTTTTTTATCTTTTTTAAACTAGGAATAATGATAGAGAAATAATAAATTCATGGTAATAACTAAAAATATAATCATTCATAAGAAATTAATATTAAGAGAGGAAAGATTAAGTGGAGAAGAAAATTTAAAGCTTACAAGAGTGTATTGGGAGATAGTTTCAATATAGAAAATTCACAAATGAATGTATCACATTAATTCTATCTCTCATAAATTTCATAAAATTTTATAAAAAAATTAAAATCAAATCCATATTAAGTAATTGGAAATTTTGGATTATGTATTGAATAATAAAAATAATTACCATAATCAATGTATCATAGAAAATAATTTCTTCTCTAAGTTGATTCATGATTTGAAAAAATAGAAATTAGTTAGTGATATAAAAGAATATGTTTCCCCATTTGAATGTATAACTTACATAATATCAAATTATATAGAAATATTTTTCAATAAACATATATTATTCACAAATATTTATTATATTTTTATGGACTAAATAATAATATACTAGGTGTATCACAATTCTGTGCTTTTTGCAGTGATTCATCCTTTAGTAAATATGGATTTTTTGTCAATATATTAGATGATAGAGTATTCATAAAGAAATTGTTTAAAACCCCAAATATTTTTTATTGATAGAGAATCATTGATACATTGTTACGTTAGCCCAAATGTGGAAAATAATATATGTAAAAGAAAAAGTAGACTGATGTATCTAGTAATATTCTGTAACTTATAAATTAAAATGTTATAAGTAATATCCCTTTTTTGTAGGAAGATAGTATAATATTTTTTTTAATTTCAAAAAAAAAAAGAAAAATGTGAAACAATCATGAAGGGGTTGATATTAAAACATCAAAACCATTTGATCTGGTGTATTTGAATATTTTTTGACCAATGAAAAAGTAGTTAATTGGTGTAGATATAGATTTTTTAAAGTAAATTATGATTTTAAAATGATGAAATGGCTTTTTTATGTCACAAAAGGGTTAACCATTGGATATATTCATAATTATTATATTACATACATAAAAATAGGTAATATTATACCTGATGAAGTATAGATGTGATAATGGAATTTAAAATTCAATGATGTAGTTCTTTCAGTTTATACAATAACATTTAATAAGAATATAGTTCTTGATTAAATCTTTAATTTAATGTAGTGGTCGATAAGAAAATAAAAGCATAGTTGAGTTGGAAAAAATAATGTAAGTAATACATGAATTCTAGGGATACATTTAGTTATAGTGTATCACCATAGTATGAATAATTCAGAACCTAAATCATTTAAGTATACCATATTATCTAACTTCTTTTTTTTTTGGTTAAGTTATAAGTCAAATTTTAAAAACATCAGGTTGTTAATGCTTAAATTCCTGGTTAATAAAAAAGAATAATGTTGTGGTGATTTTTATTAAATGGATGAATATGTGATATTCATTGGATACACATTAAATATATTTTAATATATATGTTATAATAATAAATCAAGGGTAATTTTTAACATTTATTATGTCATTTTTTATAAATTATGATGTGAAAAAGAACAATTTCATAGAAAAAGATAGATAGGATGTTATTTCTTTTAAACATGTTCTGAAAACCAAAATAAATATATTATCTTGTATTAAAGATTATAATTCAAACTACACTAATGATAATAATGTTAATTTGATTATAATTGGAGAAATATCAATAATAAAGAAGCGTTTCGATATATAAAATATTTTTCGAAACTACAATAAAGAGTTTAAAAAAATATGGATTGTGAAAATGCAAGTCATACTACTTTGATGAAAAAACTTTGACAACAATATATTTAAAGAAAATTTTATAATAAAGGAAAATTCAATCTTACAAATAAAAAACATGATCCAAAATAAAATAATAAAATATGATTATATGTTCTTTATCCTAGAGGGAAAGTATTATTGTGGACAATTTGTGCTCAAAAATATGTTTTATGAGAATGGTTATGTGGCTAAATAAGTCATGGTTGAATTATAAGGGATAATATCAGTTTTTGTGGTTCGAATAGATTAAACCATTTATTTAGATTCCATAATTAAGACTGAAAATTCTTCAATGAGACAATATCTTAGAGGTCCTATAATGTTTTTCACAAGGTTATAGAATTTGAATTTATAAATGGAGAAATGATGAAGAACATTACAAGAATCAACCAAGGGAGTTATGTTTGTCTTGAATTGAAACATTGTGTGTACAATGGATAGGGTTTATTTTGGTTTTATTTAAACTCTGTGATATTTGAATTTTAATTTGGATGAATAATAAATAAGAATGAAATTCAATAAGGTATTGGTGTAAAATAATATATATATATATATATATATATTTATTTATTTATATATTTATAAATAAGAAGAATAATTTATCGACATGTTTTAATTTGAATTATCGTGAAATAATTTTAGCCACCCATGAGGAAGGATTTTTTGAAGCGTTTTCTACCCAAATTTAGGGTAAATTTGGAAGTTCCATTCATAGGGAGATAATTTATTCTATGTTTTAAAAATAAAACAAGTTAATGTTCGCATTTTAATCAATCAATCAAAATATGTTAATAACATTCTGATGAATTATGGTATATAAAAATCAAGAACAGTTCCAAAAACTTATTTCAGAAATAACCTAATTAATTATGTTAAGTTATAAATTTTAATGAGGGGGAATTTATAATATTAATTGAATGTATCATATACATGAATCCATCCTAGAATGATATTATTATCACTATTAAAAATTATGTTAGGTAGTCAAATCATATTGAATCAAATCTTTTGGTTGTGAGGATTATTTTGAGATATATTTCTAGAAAATTAATGTATAGTCTAATTCTATAATGGGGTGGATAGATGGATCAGATAGTATACAAAATTTTTATCATGACAGTGGTATTTGATGTTGTGAAGTACACATCTAGTGGATTAATAATAATTGGAAGAAGTAGTTTTTCATGAAATTAAATGAAGGAAACATCAGTAACATTGTATTAAACGTAGGATAAATATTTTGTTTCATAAAAATAATCAACTCCAATTATATAGATATAGAAAAATTTTGAGATTAAAAATTTTACGTTAAAAATCACATTTGGTCAAAGGTTATCATAATTATACTTCAATATATCTGTCATAGAATCCAAATCAACTCTTTATATCCCAATTAATTTATATAAATTTAATTGTATAAATTAAAATTAAGACATATTCATTATAAAAATAGAGTTTATTCCCTCTATGTAACAAATAGAAGATATTATTTCTAATCCCACTACAATTAATCTTCATCATAAACCGGGGCTGGAAATTGTAATTTATCCCATATTCTATTATTGATGAATGTTATTACAAAAGTTTTTTCCTATTGTTTACCATGTTAAAATATGTCTGTAATAAGGATTTGAAATTATCTAGGGGAGGTGAATATTCTCCTTATTTATGATCAATTACAATTTTCATGTTTATTGTACACAGAATAGTGTTTTTGAAAAAAAAATTCTGATTATACGACTGCATCCACACAAATAAAACTTATTGAATTATAAACTCAAGGATTTCATAATTGTATATTTTAATTAATTTTAGTTTCTATACCATTATATCTCAAATATAAATGTAAATAAATTATTCCTAGAAATTTTATTTGTGGGGATGGATTTCAACACTTTTATATTCATGTTAGTTTTATTATCAATATGATAGTGAAGAGATGACTAGCATTGAAAATAAATCCAGTGTAGGAGATTTTTGACAAAATATGTCTATTAAGGTTTATTAATTCTTGATAATTTATTAAATATAAGGAGAATACATAAAATATTCATATGAATTAATAATAATTTTTTTATGGAAAACAATTTCTCAACATTATTTTTCATGAAAATAACAGTAACCTGCAACCATAAAAGATTAAAAGTTATTATAAGAAGATGTGATATATAGTTAATACATAAATAAACCATTCACTGATCTATGAGACTATCTAATAAAAGTGATCCTCCAGATGTTATTTTCTATATCTTGGGGTATTCTACAATTATTTGATCCTTTGGATATTATTTTTGAATTCCTTCGGTGAATGAAATTATAGAATTTTGGGTTTTGGGAAAAACAATTCTAAGCATGTTGTATTCTCGATATTTCATATGTTACTAAAATTTCCTCTAACACAAGGTCATTTATAAGAACATATATGTTTTAAAAAAATAGTGATGAGTTCAATAGATATCTGAATACATTATATATTCTAATGTTCAATAATTATGGAGTTATTTGATTCATGATTAGTGTTAAAATTAAGTAAACTATTATTCTATGTAATAAGAGGTTATCAAACCACATTAATTTGGCATGGATTGAATCTATTTGTTTTATGGCCTACATTAAATTGTGGATAGAATTAAAATTAACCTTGTGTATTGTGGACTAATTAATGATTTAAATATCCTAAGATTCTAAAATAGTTTAAATAAAAAACTAATAATAAAACCATGACTTGATAATAGATGAAATTTCAAATTGTGATAGTTAATATTCATTATCTTGGTAATGATTGAGATTTATTTTGGGCCTATTGACCCAACTAAAGGACTTATTGAGGATCAAGGTGGAATTTTGAAACACATTTAAATATATTATAAACATAAATTTAGTGAATATCAATGGAAACAATATATAAATAATAAGTTTTTAATAATTTAATATCAATAATATTATATTAGGTTAAATTATTGAAGAACTTTTGTATCAAATCATGAGAAATAAGGGAATATATCATCCATTATTTACTCTATGTGGAGGCTCATGTTTTAATCTTTGACCAATCCTTAATTATTACCATTCAATTGCACTAGTTTTCGATTATAAAATTTTAATACTATCCTTATGAATAGAAATAATTTCTTAAACGTTCTTGTATAATAATTTTAATAATAAGAGATGAGTTCTCTTTGATTGGTATAAAAACAACAACACACTATAGATATATTTATAATTTCTATAGTTGAACATCATTAAGAAATGTTCTTTGTTAATTTTATTTTAGGCACCACTATTAATTTTAAGCGAACCATGTTAGAAATAATAAGAGTGTTTGGCGTTGATAAATTTTAAAATTAGTAAATAACCACAACCACCCTCTTATTGTTTGGTATATAATGAGTAATCTAAATGAAATACAATTTTTCAATTTCAAAAAGGTATTATTGATTCTATATTAGTCTATGGGTGGTTGTTCATGCATTCCATGGGGTAGGAAACATCCCATAATACATTAGAGCTATCGGTGTGGTGATTGGGAGTTTTATATAGCACATACCCATTTTAAATATTTTATTTATTAGTACATAATTCTAATTTTAAAATATGTTAATTTAAGAAATGTTTTTATATTCTCATTTATTTATTTTTAATCTACCTTGAATTCATTGAGATGGTTATAATTTATTTAACTCCATTTAGCATATTTATCTCTCCACATATAATAAATCATATTTTTCAAAACCATCATGGTATAAAGATACCACCTAATCATTTATAAGAGAAAAAAATACCTTAGTACTCTATTTTAATCCCAAAATTCACCATAGTCTCTTACATATAATGATGTTGTAAATAGAGAATGAGATCAATATGATCATATAGATTACCCTCAATAATTCTATTATATTTCATCTACCATATTCAATGATATAATATATTTTATTCAACAAAATAAGAATAAAATAAAGACATCATAGATCCTATATACCTTTATTTATGAGAAATAATATTTTTATTACTTCTATATTGTAGCATCAGGATGCATTAACCAAGAACAACATATAATGTTTGATTTTCATGATCCTAATGTTCCTACCCATATTTCAGGTTTACTATATGATCAATATAGATATAAATAAAAATAATGGACAATTTAATAAATGAAAGCTTCTGGGATGGAATAAAATTTTAACTAGATCATTATGGAAATATTCATCTTGGAATCTCATTAACCGAAATGACTCCCCAAAATTATTCTTATAAAATAGAAGAACCTGAAAATCAGAGTTTTCATTCAAATTAGGGATATAAATACCTAATATCTAATGCATAACACACCAATCATGTTCCAGGAAATAAAATTTGTGAAATCAATATGTTTTAGGCTCAATCATTTATTAATGGTACTCTGCATATAAATAGATCTAGGTGTCCCTTAATGATGATGAATCCGCCCCTTTTGGAGAACCCTAATGCTTATATTTCCAAATATAGATTTATTTTTTCTTAATGAATATTACTTCAACATATTAAAATTATATTCAAAATTACTTCAAAATTTTATTGGGAAAAATCCTTGAGTGTTATGTTGAGGATATATCGGTTATGTTGTAATATTTTTGTAAACATCTTTCAATCCTAATAAAATATTTAAAAATTATATAAAAAAAAAACTAAAAATGAAACTCTTAAAAAGTTATTCTATGGTAAAATAGGAAAATATTAATGTCTTTATTTCACATCATTTAGGAAATGATATTTATCCCATGAAGGCCAAGAAATCACTTACAATTTTCCACCTTAGAATCTCATAGAACAAAGGGGATAGTAAGGTTTTCATACACATGAAAAAAATTATATACAATATCATAGGTAAATATTTAATCCATTTTAATATGATGAATATAAGAGTAAGATATTTGTGTGAATTAACTACTTATATTCAATAAATTACCTTCATTCAAGCCTCTTATTATCATCGGTGTTGAATCGACCTGCATATTCAAAACATTCATCCATTATGTTGAAACCAAACTCTGAACAATTTTTGTTATACTTTCTATGTAAATTGAAATTGGATAGGATAACAACCTATATTATCTCAACAAATCCTTGTTGGACATTGATAATCAATACTCTAAAATTAACACGAATTGATTACTGATGAATCTGAAATTGCATAAGTTAACACACTAATGGTATCCCATTGCATTTCATATTTTTCACATATGGATCTACTCAAATATATTCATCATAACAAAATATTAATAATAAATATACAATGATGGGAATTTGTGTTATAATAGTTTTACATCTAGCACATGATTCAACTATAATCCAATTGACTAGCATTGGATTGTTTCCATGTATCATTTTCTTTCCTAGGGAAGTAACTTTTAAACAATAATATACCTAAAAAGTGTTTTTTAAAATATATAATAAGTCATATTAATGGGAAATGTATTTTTGAGGTAGTTCATGAAACCCAACCAGATGAATAATTAATAACCTAAAATATAATAATGGTGTTCTTTAAATTATACTCATCTCCCCATATAAAGAGGTTGTTCTATACTTATTCTATGTTCTATAATGATACAGAAATAATTAGTTATAAAACTTATCTGTAAAATCATTATTGGAGTTAGATATATTGGGTCTAATAACACATTTTAACATCATGGGTTACATGAAGTTAGTGAGATATTAAGTTATATATGTATATTTCATAATGATAGGGAAATTGTATAAAATATTATATTAACAGTTGGATGATGATAGAATTTATTTTTGATACAATACACCATCATATCATTGGTTTATATAATGACCAATAAAATGAGATGGCTAGTACAAACAGAACCTCGGTGGCTCTATGAATGAATTAAAGAGTCATCAAAATAATGAATTTTATGGTGGAATATATTTTTAGTAGCTATGACATAAAATATATCAATATGATCCACAACTCCCACGAAAATGTAGAGATTAATTCCATTCCAATCAATAACCCCACTTGATGGATTCCCCCCCCCCAAAAGAAGTAAAACATCTCTAAAGTTGATTTTTTCATACATTCTAGACATAAAGTTAGAGATATGTTGGTATGTGTAGAAAAACATTTTCTATGATGGAATGAATTCCCAAAATATATCCCAAAAATGATTCTTTGGGGGAGTATTTCTCATGGGTATTGAAGAAGGAGAAATTGGTTATTTTATTATGGAATTTGATTCAACATCCTACAATAGTCACCAACAAGGAGAAAAACTATGAAATCAAATACAAAATCATGGATAACATTGGACATCGATAATTAATATCTACATTAATTTTATAAAGAGGTTTTATCAAAATCAGATATAGGAATACTTCATCAATTAACATGTATATTTGTTATATATGTAAAATTAGTCATTTTTATTTTCTATTTGTCTAATTGATGTCACCATGTAATTCCCCTAGCTGTAGTTTGTAGTTCATTTATATAATTTATGGGAAAAATCTTCTATAAATTTTTTTAGTCTATATTTGATTAAAGAGGTCATGAATGAGACTATCATCAATATCTAAAATACTAACAATATTAAAATATTCTATATCCCCCACAAAATATTAAAAGATAAAAACACAAATTTCATCTCCTATGAGTTGAAAATTATATATCAAGAATATTATATGATGTCCAACCACTCATACTTAAACCATAATGAGACAAATAAATATAAGGATACCTTCAATAGAAAGCAATATAATATAATTATGGTGAGGTCAGAAAAAGGAAATAATTTCATACATGAAAAGCTCATAAATTCCTTATTTTGATATCAAATCAAAACCAATTCTTAAACATAAGTGAGCCCAAATTCACATGTATAATATACAGAAGAATCCCATACCATCGATTCTCAGTTAAGGTCACTAAAAAATTCAGTACTTATTATGTAATCAAAAAATAAGTGGTCTCATATCCGATCAGTTTATTTTGAGTGGATGGATATGAATTTTTTTTTCACTTTGAATAAACTATATATTACTTAAAACTAAGTAACATGGGAAAAAATAAGGTTCATATCTAATTGTTATTTTGTGTGGAACTTGTACTATCTCTTAGAAGACTGGTCAAAATTGGGATATAGCCTTAGAATAACAAACCAAAGAAAAAGGGATCATAGACTGCTTATATGATCACCTCCAATATATCTTACATCAAGGTTATAATTGATAAAGAGTTAATCACACTATCCACCCACATGACATATTTCATGAAATAATTCATATGAAATAACATTGGATTCATAATAGTATTTAGTGTATAGCCTTAAACTGCCTAAAGTATTCATCTTGATGGAATGCTGGTAATATTTATATCATTAACATAAAATTATAATATTTTACACTTCTTATAAGAATTCTTGGTCATAAAATGTTTAATATTTTGGCGTCCACTAAAAATTCTATCATGTGAAACTACATAACATGATGTAATAATATTTCACCTATCCATTTTATTTCAATTCCACTATAGATATTCTTTCTTTATGGAGTGTATAAAATTCCCAATATACTAAATACATGTTTCATCAATCAAACCCTTAATGGGGGTATAGTGATTCTCAAGTCACCTATAATTGGCCCAAACTCTATATTATATCACCATAATCATCCTTTCTCTTGGATGTTAACAAAAAATTCCCACATTCATAATTTAATACATTAAAATTCGTTAAATTAAGTCTATTACTCTTTACTATATTATTATTAAAACACATCAAGTTTTCATGATATTAAATAGTATAACATATTATTTCTCTTCATGTGATGTTAAACATTATGACATGTGACCCATCAAGTATTGTAATAAATTGGATTAAATTTGTCAATTAAATGGGACATAGATCCATTAGATAAAATATTAATATGAATAATAATTCATAAAATATCATTCCTCATTGAAAAATATAATCAATTAAAAAGTATTTCTTGTAGTTATAAATACTAACTAATTATTTTGGTTCTTAATATATCTATAATGAAAATAAACTACTCGGAAAGGACTATTCTATTCCAGTCAGAAACAAAAAATTTCTCAAACTTTTGTGAGAGATATATAATCATTTTGGAACTATTATATAACTATATGTGTCTTTATTAACACACATAGTGATAGGAAATGATTCATGGATAACTTATCTATGGCCTATCAATATTCTAGAAAATATAATCACTTCATCAAATTATATGGACACAAAAATTCATGATGTTTTTCCCATTATGGATTTATCACTTATAAAAATATATTTCTATCATGAGATAGATATATGAAAATATTTTATATAGATTTCATTGATATAATATATCTAGTTTACGGCCTAACATAAATATTTATTACTGAAAACATATATCACATATACACTAGTCACATGAAGGTAAACTAAATAAATGATTTTACTTATCAAATGTTTTAAAATTACATGAAATCAATATTACCCTTGACATTCATCCCTATGTGATTTAATTTATATTTTAAATTCATCTTCTTTCATAGTCTAAAAATGAATCATTTTTTCTTAGAAGTTTTGGTTTATTTCCCCTAGTAGTAATATAGAGAAACCTCATGTTTAAAGGTAATGAAATTCATCTCGGTACCATGACGTAAAAATGCACGACAAAGGGTCTATAAAATAAAATATCTTCATCAGTCAAGGTTTTTGTGATCTATTATCCTTACATAGGATCTATACCCATATAATAGTTCTATGCTCACAATTATTTTCTCCATTTATATGTTGAAATTGAAATTTAACTACCATAAAACAATTAAATGTTTATAATTTCCTTTTCATTTTAATATTTATATTAATCTGAGAACCATTGGATTTTTTCAAAAATATTAATAAAGAAAATTTATCTTATAATTCCTTTGTCCAAAGTCACTCAATTTATCTTGTAGTGTTCCCTAAATTTGAACAATACTAAAACATTGTGATAATGTTAATCCTATATATTATAAGCACTTTTAGGGGGATTGTTAATGTTTTCATGAGATATATATTTATTACTGGATATCTTATATCATGCCATTCTCTGATTCCAAACTCAATACCATTAATAGAAATCATAATATTGGGTATTTGATCCTTTAATCTAACCAAATTTGGTTTTCTTATCTACTCAAATCTAGGATATAAACATATTTGTGGGAATATACAATAATGTTTTCCAACTACCTATAGATGGTGACAATTGTCATATGAATCTAAAGAAAATATTATTTTATTACTCATTTCATGATGATAGAAAACATGACGAAAAATCCACCCTAAAATACTCAAAATTGATTAGAGTAGTCTACCTAATGAGACTTATCCTCACATGTGAGTCATCTGGATATATATATGAATCATTATAATGATTTCATTTAAATAAAAACTTATTCATGAGAAAAATTATACCACAACTATTGAAGGTGTTATCTAAAATATATTTATTTATAAAAACTATGTTTTTCTTAATTCCTATATGTTGATGCCTTCCAAATGAGCATTGGAAAAATTTAAAAAGGAAAAAACAGATATTTATTGGTATTATTTTCTCCATAAAAGAGAATAAATAAGAAGGTGTCCTAGCCCTGTGGATCCAATTTGACTACAAGGTATACATGATCATGTGACCATCATGAAGTCATATGAAGGTACCATGCGCAATAAATATCCTACAGATAGTCTCATGTGGCCACATTGATGAATCCATTTTGTTCTCACGAAGGATCCCTTAACAATCAGTGGTTGTAGGAATGTATCCAGATAAGCTCGACCGGGCGAGGAAGCTTTTTAGTGAATATAATCATGAGAGACTAACCAAATTTCCTCCAAAAATATAGGGAAAATATAAAAAATGTGGGATCCACTTGCAGTAATAAAGATAAAATGACACATCATCGATAAAGTGAATGATATTCCTAGAAAAAATTAAAAAAACATGAAATCCCCAAAATTTGTAAATTCATCAATGAAAATTAAAACAGATTACTCTGGAGCCTCTCATGATTATAAAATCCACATGACATGCCCCTGGTAGTTTTCAAGTCACTACAGTCACCCAATAATGTGCATGATTCATCTCGAAAAATCCCACCAGATTTCAATCATCATCATGTGAAGACACTTGGGTATTTCCAAGAAACCACACGCTCTCCATTTGGATCATTAAGAATAAGAATTTGGAATTTCCTTCGAAATTATCAGAAATATCCAAATGAAATTTTGTTGTTACATGATGCATCACTAGGAATAAATATTATTTTCCACTGACAACACCCAAACAAAGTCACGAACTCCCCATCCCTTGTAAAATAAAAATGTAAATATAATTGGGGAGTAACTGGAAGCCTCTCACATTTGTAAAAATATTAAGAAACACTGCATTTTTTCAGAGAATAGTTTCAAAATCCCACAAGAAATTTCCTCCTAATATTGATAAGGCCCCATTTCATGTCATCCTTGTCTAGAAAAAATTCCTTGTAATGTTAGAAGAGATCATGTGAAGCCCTTATAGAGGAGCCCTGATATCAGGAAGGACATTAGATATTTCAAACAAACGACATGATGATCTCTTGATATATAAACATGAATCAAAAAATCCCAATTAATTGGAAACAATCAAGTAATGAAGGAACATATTACTACCAATGTTTAGTCCAGGGATATTCCGGCAGATCACAGAATAAAAGCGCATATTCCTAGTTCTGCTTATGATTGACTACACCATCATCAATCATAGGAAATATAAGAGGAGGCTCATATCACTTCCCCAATTTTGGAAGTCTGTCTTCTTATTTTAGTGGGGAATAAATATTGGAAACATGCTCATAATCTTTTTTTTCAATCTAGGCCCACCACGTGAGAGAAGAACATGCCTCAGAGTAGGCTCATATTCCAACCAAACAACTCCCATGGAATATTCCAATGTCATAGTATTATGCTCCTATTCCGATCATTACCTAGAAATACAATGTGCTAATGGACAATACCTCTTGAAAGGCTCATAGTCATTTTAATAATTAGATAGCTTAATAGCATATTATAGTATCTTCTCAACAGCAGGCTCACCCTCATGCAGCACCTAACCATTATAATCAAGTTTTTAAAACTGTAATACATCATGCTTGTATCCCAACACAATTATAAAAATAAGTGAAACATATACTAGCCACGATGCATGGAATTACCTATATTCCAAATATGCTCATTTCTAGTTTCGTTGAGGTCATTCAAGACACATTTTCGACCACATAAGTATCATTCAAGTCTTCCCCGGAATAAAATAAGATCATTGTCATCATACTTCTCCTTGTGGTAGTGTGGAGATGAATCTTAGGGACAATACTCATGACATCCACCATAGTCAATCTCTCTATGGAGATGTCTGAAACAAATAATGAAATCATACTTTTCCCAGACACTTTTATATAGATATGTTTTTAAAGGTCAGACAGCCTTCAATGATGTAACACCCCAAGATTTCATAGTGTGTTATTTCTTCAAAATAATTCAATAACTTGCACTACACGCAACACCGAGTTCAATCAAACCATGACTTACAAAAAAAAAGCCATTCAAAAGAGGTTATGAATAGTATTATCTAAATTTTGAACTTTATATAATCCTTATAATTTTAGAATCCATATTATGAGTTCCTTATATATAATGCAAGAACAAATTCATTTTCAGTATTGCACTTTTATCAACTGTTAATAGTGAACCATTTTTAAATACAATATTTTAAACTTTTTGACTAAATGGTGACATCAAGAATTTAAAATGAAACATCCCAAGCTTCCACGGTACGTTTCCCTTCGAATAATGCGATAGCGTGTGTTGTACGCAACCTCGAGTTCTAACACACCATAACCAATCAAACTAGCCGTTATGAATAGTAATACCTACTTTTTGAAATCATATATATTTTATATTTCCAAATGGACTTCATTTTTGGATTCGGAATATCGAAATTATCCTAGGGTGAAATTTTGGTACTTTTCGGATAACTTTTATATTTTGATGAATAGTGAAAATTACTAAATTTTAATTAAAAACAACTTTTTTAATCAAAATAATTAATAGTGATAAATTATGAATTTTAATGGTTTTAAAGTATATTTAGAATATATTTTTACCATTTAATATAATGTTGTTCATAGGACATAATTTTACAATTAAACCGAACATAAACAAGTGTCAATCTTTTGATAGTTATTATCTCTTAAAAACACGCTTTTTGTTTTGACAGCGGGAATTAATTTTAAATTAATTTCTGCCACTTCTGTGTTTTGAATTTAGGAAAATGGATTCCATATTTGGAATCCGGATGTTCAAATTGTGTAAATAGGTAACTTTTATTTTTAGACATTTTGAATAATTACTGCGGTAAATATTTTATTTACCATGGTTAAGGGTAAATCCGGTAAATAAGGGTTAAAAAATAATATTATAATAATACTAAATTACCCTAAAACGTGTCTCAACCCTATTGGTTGATACATGGTCGACCATGGGCATCTTTTGGTCTATTTTGGGACCCCATGGATCCACTTGTAAGTGATAATGACACTTTATTTTAATTAAGTTAAAATGAATACAAAAATGACACAAGCATATATCGTTTAGCAAAACAATTGTTACATAGGGTTATATATGTTGGATTTTAGATTATAAAGATTCTTTATAAAGATAAAATGATTTCCTACATAATGATATTTTAATTATAATTTTTAGACATTAAATAATTTATTTTATTTATGAGACAATGATGATGCAGTAATTACTATAATAGTGAACAATTAAAATAATTGATATTATAAATACCCAAATAGATATAATATGAAACTTTAAATGAATTAAACTAATTTTATAGGATAATATGATATATTAGGATTTATTTAATTGACTTTTTTCGAAGTAATCAATCTGTTATGAGTTTCACAAAAATCAACTATTGAATAGTGTCAAAATTGACATAAAAGAGCTTTTAAAACAAATATTATATTATTAATTGATATTAAATTCCTAAAAATCTAAGTTTCGGAAAAGAGACTAATATCATGATATTTGTATCATTAATGGACCACTTGTGGGTCGCTTGTATGTATATGGTATGTTTATTAACCATATAATATAAAAATACAAAGAGACATTTTAAAAGTGAAACTAATTAACTTAGAGTTAATACTTAACAATAAGGTTAATATAAGTACCCAAACCTGTCTAAATTCTATTGGTTGAGTTGTTTTCGACCCATCCCAACCTTAACCTTTGAATAGTAAACTTTGGAGCCTTTAGAAACCGAGTATGAATTTATTATAAACTAATATTTCTAGCTTTTCCAAAGGTGCCCCTCCCCCCTCTTATAAAAGGGCACTCCTCCTTCCCATTTCTTCACACCATAAAAGCCTTTTGGTTCGGCCAAACCCTACCCAAATACTCTCCCAACATCCCTCACTACAACCTAGAGTCCTTAGTTTTATCAGAAAGCCAACCTAAGGATACCTTTTGATCAAATCAAAAGGAAGAACCCGAAGAAGAGGTAATGATTTCACCACCCTTTTCTAAGTTCATTTCTTATTCCACTTCTTCTTCCTTGGTTGTTACCATTATAAAATAATAAATCCAGTATCATATATATAATATGATGTTATTATAAATATGGTACAACCATATTCAGTATTCTATCCACCCTTTGAATAACATGTCACCATACATGCGTTCGTACGGCTTACCGTCTCCACGTCGTGGTGTAATTGTTATTCAATATAATATTATTTGGATGGGTATAATAATGATGTGTAACTCATGTAAATAATAAATATAACATGTTAAGGATTCTTTATATATGATATACCATCCATTTATATATTATCTTAATATCAAAAGAATAATATTGTCGCTCGTGCGTACGTACGGACTACCATCTCCACGAACGCGATGAGACTCATTCTCCATCGTATCCATTCAAGTATAATTATCATTTGATGATTTAAAAATGATGTTAAGGACATGATATAATTCTGGATATGAGTAATATACAACCTATCCTTTACAAAAATGTCTTACGTGACAAAACATATAAAAGAAAACAAGTAAGTTAACACCCGAAACAACGATAATACTAAGATATTATTATCAAATCAATATTAAAAGATCATATATGATATCATATTAATGTATATGATTATTGTATAATTTAATAACAATTATTTCACCATTATACAGGAGTTTAACCTACCCCAACCAAGGAAAAGTACAAGGTAAGGATTTATTTCGCAATCCTATCATTATCCGAGATTGTTTATACATAATTATCTACTGGGACCTTGTTATCATCCACGTCCATGTTTCTTCAAAATGTATTTCAAAACATTTCTAATATTTAAAAGAATATCGGTTAAAGTAATTTATACCCTTGTTTGACTTTTTATAAGAGGTTTATAAGGGAATCTTTCCGTCGTTTTCCAAACAAGGTGCTTTTTAACCTTTTCGACAGAATTAAGATAAGAATGTTTTTTTTAACTTATACGGCGGGTGCGGTTATTTTCCGCCGTTATAAAATCATCAAAGCTTCCCATACAAGCTTATAAGAACATTTTCAAGAAAATGTTTTATTTTATATGAATCTTAAATGGTTTCAAAAATAGAAAGAGATATTTCTCTAAAAAGTTTTTTGATTTCATCTATGCCAACATCCTTTGACGGATTTTACGCTTATTTGAAGTTGATTTATTATGATACAAAACGTCCATATTGTAATAAAGTTTTGTGATATGTTTGACTGTGGATGTGCCATTTATATAGCATTCATGGTTTATGAGTAAAGTATTGACATTTCTTATGCTAGTTCCAATAAGAATGTTTATGTTATATTTCAACCTTTACTTCAAATGAATGTGTTGGACAAGTATGTTCCAGGTTGGGGACTGGTTAAAGTAAGCCCTCCAGGTTGGGGACTGGTAAAAGTAAGCCCTCCAGGTTAGGGACTGGTAAAAGTAAGCCCTCCGGTTTGGTCTCCGGTTATTAGAAGGACTCCGGGTTGGTGTCCGGTTATTAGAGGCACTCCGGGTTGGTGTCCGGTTATTAGAGGCACTCTGGGTTGGGTTCCGGTTACAGTTAGCCCCAAGGTCTTGGGATGAGGCCTTGACAAAGAAATTAAAGTTCAGCATTATGAATTCCAACATTATGAAAGTGGTTATTGATTTTTGCATGTAATTATTTGATTAGTATAATATCTATGTGAATAAGTAAATGGCATTATTTCATTTTACTTTTGCCATACTATGTTGAAGTTCAAGTTTAAAAGGCTTTTGTTTTAGTAATTCATTGCCTTAAATGTTTATGCTTATTTTTGAATGTTCCTCTATATTGTTATCCTTACTGGTCATTTGAGCTCACCCCTTTTCTATGTTTTATTTTTACCCAGGATGTGAAGATGTAAGTTATGAATGACCTTCAAGGATATTATGAGGGGATTATAGTGTGGACTGTGGAAACATTATGTTGTTGTAGTAGTTCTTCATTTTATGATGTAATGTAAAACTTATGAATATATCTAGTGTTTCCAAGGCTACTAAACCAATCGGTCTTTCGAGATTTGATCTTTCTTGTGATCATGCCAATGTTATGTAATAATGCACCGACTCTGGGTAACTGGGGTCGGGGCGTTACAGTTGGTATCAGAGGAAGTTTATTACAAACCTTGGAAACTAGATTTAGATAAACTCTGATTAGAGTACGTAGACCTAAGATGAACTTTGGGGATTAGTATAGAAGAACTTCCTAGAATTTTGGTATTGTAGAGATTTTGTGAGTTTTTCGAGCAATACATCCCTGTCTGGATACGAGCAGGTAGAGGCGGTTCTGGCACAGATGTACCTAGGGGTAAAACCCGAAAACACCGCTTTGAGCTAGACTCGAACAGGAACTGGTGCACGACAACGGGCCTTGCTGCACTCTTGGTTACGACACTCCCGGGGGATATGCTTAGGATAATTCTCATTTTCTTTACAAACCATTATGAAGGGTTTATGAGTATATACATCCTCAAAGGAGACATTTTTATGATTATGGATTATATCCATAAATAGTTCAATTTATGTTGAGTGTTTTATAAGTATGGGATTATGTATTTTGATTCATAAACTGATCTAGTTTATGCCATTTTTTAGAAATGGCGCCCAGTAGAAGGAATGAGAACTCCAGAAATGCACATGATCCAAAGAGAAGGAAGGATCATATCTTTCATGGTCTTAAGCTAGAATTTATAAGAGAAATAGTCTCCCATGTATTATCATCATATGAAGAAATAATATCATGTGTTGATAAGATAAGTAAAGAGTTTACTGAGTCCTATGGCTTTGAAGGGAAGCAGGAGAAGAAAAGGATGGAAGAGAGAAATATGGATAAAGGGAAGAGGGAAAAGAAGAATTTTTCCATATGTGGTAACTGTGGAAAGAAACACCCTGGAACTTTCCTGAAAGGAATGAGAGTTTGTTATAAGTCTAGAGGAAAAGGGCACAAAGTACGTGACTGCAAGGGTAAGAAAATGGTTTCAAATGTACAATGCTTCATTTGCAAAGAGTTTGGACACTATGCGAACCTATGTCCCAGTCATCAGAATATGCCACAAATGATGTTATTGGATAATAATCAAGTTATGATACTACCGCAGATGAAGAGGAATGATTAGAGTTCTTATGTTGATTATGTCAATTGAGTGTTGTATCAACAATGTACTTGTTATAATAATTATGGAGTATATAAGGATTGTACTGCAGTATTATTTCATTAAGGACTTGAGATTGTGTGGAACAAAGAAAGGTGACTCAACAGCAGGATATATTTTTGGAAAATATATGGTTGAGAGAATGATAAACCATAATATAGTTCTGATACCGAGTTAGTGGTTTTGGAATAATACATGATTGTTTTGGATAAATTATATTGGATATTCTTGACTACCTTGGAACTAATTAATGATCTGTATATTCCATTATTGTTGGGGTTTAAAACATTTTTGGATTGATGAGGTATATCCAGCATTCTATATGGAATAAGGGAGCATGAATGTAATAAATAAGGAATATTGTAATTCAGGATGTTTCAGTGTATTAAAAGAATACATGATGAAGGTATTCATATGCTATTACGTGGTAAAAAGGATCTACATTATGTTTAACTTCCTTATAAATGTTGAACTGGGAGTTTGGGCAGAAATATTTTGGATAAATTCTAGTTTGAGATTAATTTTGGATTGCCATAAAAGGACAACCCGGAGGTCGGGCGGCAACCCGTCGCGTCCGACAAGGCCGCGAGACTTGAACCCGCAACTGAAGGGCGACAAGGGTGTATCACCTACCACTGGCCCAAGAGATGTCCTGGATTAAATAATGTAGTTTTTTTTAAAATATCTGGTAGATGAATTATAAATTCGTTTATTTTGGAACCCTGTACGAATAGTATAAATTGAATTTTTTTACGAGTGAAAGATGAGTTTGTTGTAGAAATTTATTAATGGAAAAAAGTCTAATTATAAAGTAATTATATCTCCTTATGATCTTATCCAATCTCATAAATAAATTCCTCAACATTAAGAAAAGGAACTTAGAACAAAAATGTTGTCCTAGATGGTACCTTAAATCATCACTAATTTATGGCTTTGGGATTATTGGCCTTTTCATAGCCATGTTCTCTACCACTCTCCATCAGATAATTGATGGTTAGATTTATCTTCCATATCCATATTTTCCTACATGGAAACGTAGTATGTGTTATTTTCGGTAATCTTCATACTTTACACTCTTTATTTTTAATAGAGGCCTCATTAATTCATTTTTCGATGTGGGATTTCAACTAAGATATTTTGAAACGTCAAAAATGTGTTATCCTAATACCCTATATTTTGTTGAACCGATGGTATTTCAAATCATCATAGATTGATGAGTTTAAGGACCTCAATTTGGTACTTGTTTGTGATTGATGACCTCAATCACTACCTATAAATATTTACGTTTTTCCTCCAATTATATGTCTCTAATTGCCACCAATGTTCTCCTAATCGAGATCATAATTTGGTGGTGACCCTTTGATTTCTCTTTTCCTCATATTAAGACTAAATTTTAGTAACCAAATTTCCGATGTGGGTTTTCCCACAAATATATTTTCTACTTTCAACCTTTTATTTTCGAAGAACAATTTCAAATTGCGACGACGCAATTTATTGAAGGAGGGGAGAATGTAACACCCCAAGATTTCATAGTGTGTTATTTCTTCAAAATAATTCAATAACTTGCACTACACGCAACACCGAGTTCAATCACACCATGAATTACAAAAAAAAGCCATTCAAAAGAGGTTATGAATAGTATTATCTAAATTTTGAACTTTATATAATCCTTATAATTTTAGAATCCATATTATGAGTTTCTTAGATATAATGCAATAACAAATTCATTTTCAGTATTGCACTTTTATCAACTGTTAATAGTGAACCCTTTTTAAATACAATATTTTAAAATTTTTGACTAAATGGTGACATCAAAAATTTAAAATGAAACATCCCAAGCTTCCACGGTACGTTTCCCTTCGAATAATGCAATAGCTTGTGTTGTATGCAACCTCGAGTTCTAACACACCATAACCAATCAAACTAGCCGTTATGAATATTAATACCTACTTTTTGAAATCATATATATTTTATATTTCAAAATGGACTTCATTTTTGGATTCGGAATATCGAAATTAGCCTAGGGTGAAATTTTGGTACTTTTCGGATAACTTTTATATTTTGATGAATAGTGAAAATTACTAAATTTTAATTAAAAACAACTTTTTTAATCAAATTAATTAATAGTGATAAATTATTAATTTTAGTGGTTTTAAAGTATATTTAGACTATATTTTTACCATTTAATATAATGTTGGTCATTGGACATAATTTTACAATTAAACCAAACATAAACAAGTGTCAATCTTTTGATAGTTATTATCTCTTAAAAACACGCTTTTTGTTTTGACAGCGGGAATTAATTTTAAATTAATTTCTGCCACTTCTATGTTTTGAATTTAGGAAAATGGATTCCATATTTGGAATCCGGATGTTCAAATTGTGTAAATAAGTAACTTTTGTTTTTAGACATTTTGAATAATTACTGCGGTAAATATTTTATTTACCATGGTTAAGGGTAAATCCGGTAAATAAGGGTTAAATAATAATATTATTATAATACTAAATTACCCTAAAACGTGTCTTAACCATATTTGTTGATACATGGTCGACCATGGGAATCTTTGGGTCTATTTTGGGACCCCATGGATCCACTTGTAAGTGATAATGACACTTTATTTTAATTAAGTTAAAATGAATACAAAAATGACACAAGCATATATCTTTTAGCAAAACAATTGTTACATAGGGTTATATATGTTGGATTTTAGATTATAAATATTCATTAGAAAGATAAAACTATTTCCTACATAATTCTATTTTAATTATAATTTTTAGACATTAAATAATTTATTTTATTTATGACACAATGATGATGCAGTAATTACTATAATAGTGAAAAATTAAAATAATTGATATTATAAATACCCAAATAGATATAATATGAAACTTTTAATGAATTAAACTAATTTTCTAGGATAATATGATATATTAGGATTGATTTAATTGACTTTTTTAGAAGTAATCAATCTGTTATGAGTTTCACAAAAATCAACTATTGAATAGTGTCAAAATTGACATAAAAGAGTTTTTAAAACAAATATTATATTATTAATTGATATTAAATTCATAAAAATCTAAGGATCGGCCAAGAGACTTATATCATGATAGGTGTATCATTAATGGACCACTTGTGGGTCACTTGTATGTATATGGTAAGTTTATTAACCATATAATATAAAAATACAAAGAGACATTGTAAAAGTGAAACTAATTAACTTAGAGTAAATACTTAAAGATAAGGTTAATATAAGTACCCAAACCTGTCTAAATTCTATTGGTTGAGTTGTTTTCGACCCATTCCCACCTTAACCTTTTAATAGTCAACTTTGGAGCTATTATAAACTGAATATGAATTTATTATAAACTAATATTTCTAGCTTTTCCAAAGGTGCCCCTCGCCCCTCTTATAAAAGGGCACTCCTCCTTCCCATTTATTCACACCTTCAAAGCCTTTTGGTTCGGCCAAAACCTGCCCAAATACTCTACCAACTTCTCTCACTACAACCTAGAGTCCTTAGTGTGATCAGAAATCTAACCTAAGGAGACCTTTTGATCAAATCAAAAGGAAGAACCCGAAGAAGAGGTAATGATTTCACCACCCTTTTCTAAGTTCATTTCTTCTTCCACTTCTTCTTCCTTTGTTGTTACCATTCTAAAATAATAAATCCAGTATCATATATATAATATGATGTTATTATAAATATGGTACAACCATATTCATTATTATATCCACCCTTTGAATAACATGTCACCATACGTGCGTACGTACGACTTACCGTCTCCACGTCGTGGTGTAATTGTTATTCAATATAATATTATTTGGATGGGTATAATAATGATGTGTAACTCATGTAAATAATAAATATAACATGTTAAGGATTCTGTATATATGATATACCATCCATTTATATATTATCTTAATATCAAAAGAATGATATTGTCGCGCGTGCGTACGTACGGACTACCGTCTCCACGAATGCGATGAGACTCATTCTCCATCGTATCCATTCAAGTATAATTGTCATTTGATGATTTAAAAATGATGTTAAGGACTTGATATCATTCTGGATATGAATAATATACAACCTATCCTTTACAAAAATGTCTTACGTGACAAAACATATAAAAGAAAACAAGTAAGTTAACACCCGAAACAACGATAATACTAAGATATTATTATCAAATCAATATTAAAAGATCATATATGATATCATATTAATGTATATGATTATTGTATAATTTAATAACAATTATTTCACCATTATACAGGAGGTTAACCTACCCCAACCAAGGAAAAGTACAAGGTAAGGATTTATTTCGCAATCTCTTCATTATCCGAGATTGTTTATACATAATTATCTACTGGGACCTTGTTATCATCCATGTCCATGTTTCTTCAAAATGTATTTCAAAACATTTCTAATATTTAAAAGAATATGGGTTAAAGTCATTTCGACCCTTGTTTGACTTTTTATAAGAGGTTTATAAGGGAATCTTTCCGTCGTTATCCAAACAAGGTGCTTTTTAACCTTTTCGACAGAATTAAGATAAGAATGTTTTTTTTACTTATACGGCGGGTGCGGTTATTTTCCGCCGTTATAAAATCGTCAAAGCTTCCCTTACAAGCTTATAAGAACATTTTCAAGAAAATGTTTTATTTTATATGGCTCTTAAATGGTTTTAAAAATAGAAAGAGATATTTCTCTAAAAAGTGTTTTGATTTCATCTATGCCAACATCCTTTGACGGATTTTACGCTTATTTGAAGTTGATTTATTATGATACAAAACATACATATTTTAATAAAGTTTTGTGATATGTTTGACTGTGGATGTGCCATTTATATAGCATTCATGGTTTATGAGTAAAGTATTGACATTTCGTATGCTAGTTCCAATAAGAATGTTTATGTTATATTTCAACCTTTACTTCATATGAATGTGTTGGACAAGTATGTTCCAGGTTGGGGACTGGTTAAAGTAAGCCCTCCAGGTTGGGGACTGGTAAAAGTAAGCCCTCCAGGTTAGGGACTGGTAAAAGTAAGCCCTCCGGTTTGGTCTCCGGTTATTAGAAGGACTCCGGGTTGGTGTCCGGTTATTAGAGGCACTCCGGGTTGGTGTCCGGTTATTAGAGGCACTCCGGGTTGGGTTCCGGTTACAGTTAGCCCCAAGGTCTTGGGATGAGGCCTTGACAAAGAAATTAAAGTTCAGAATTATGCATTCCAACATTATGAAAGTGGTTATTGATTTTTTCATGTGATTATTCGATTAGTAGAATATCCATGTGAATAAGTAAATGGCATTATTTCATTTTACTTTTTCCATACTATGTTGAAGTTAAAGTTTAAAAGGCTTTTGTTTTAGTAATTCATTGCCTTAAATGTTTATGCTTATTTTTGAATGTTCCGCTATATTGTTATCCTTACTGGGCATTTGAGCTCACCCCTTTTCTATGTTTTATTTTTTCCCAGGATGTGAAGATGTAAGTTATGAATGGCCTTCAGGGATATTATGAGGAGATTATAGTGTGGTCTGTGGAAACATTATGTTGTTGTAGTAGTTCTTCATTTTATGATGTAATGTAAAACTTATGAATATATCTAGTCTTTCCAAGGCTACTAAACCAATCGGTCTTTCGAGATTTGATCTTTCTTGTGATCATGCCAATGTTATGTAATAATGCACCAACTCTGGGTAATTGGGGTCGGGGCGTTACAAATGATATTTGTTTTGGAATATTTTAAACCATTATATAGGGTGGTTATCACAATATCGTGGTCAACCACATATAGTTCCATATCTACTTCAATAAGCAATACCCTCTAGTTAGAAGGTGGTCCTCATAAGTAATCCCTTGGTATGAATGGATGGATACATTTAATTTTGATGAATAAGATGATAACCTTGACATATAAAGAGGTTTAGTTGGAATAAACATCCTTGTCATGTTATGCCCCCTTTCCACATTTTAATTTTCCTTTCTAGATGATCCAGAAAAGGACGGTATGCCTCATATATGCCAAAGAAATATGGGATACTCATCAGTAACTGAATATTACAAAACTCCCTTATCAAATATATGATGGTCACCATTACAACATCGAAAGAAATTGTTGTCATATCAACTTGGCTATTATCTCCATGGAAACAGTTCTGAAAAAAGAAAAGAATATTTTAAATTATCAACACTCCTAGATCCATTCCATCAAAAAAATTAGTTGTTGATTCCTAAAGAAAATCCATTCATCTATATTTGAGGATGGGGAGAGTATGTATTGACATACTTTTCTTGCCCACTAGAACAAAGGAACCCCTCACATAAACCAACATGTAATGGCATAGCCTCTGGAAAAATTTGGATAACAAGTAAAGAACAGTTCAGTTTGACACTAAAATAGAATTTCCCTACTTCAATGGTCGTGATTACACAGAAAACCTCCCATAAAGAATGATTGTCCCCATGTTTTCCCTTCACAATGAGCTCCTATTTGAGAAAATATGTGCTACATCAAGTGGGACGAAATTTTATCTACCATATCATCCATCTAATAGAAGACCCAGTTCACCAGGCTGGCATAATATCTACAAATGTCTCCACCTCTCAAATAGTAATTTTTAGAGGATTCGTGACATACCAGAAGTAGCTGAAAACAAACACCAACCAACTACGTTGGGGGACATTATATATCAATCACCATCACCAGGTTCATCATTCACAGATAGATTGTTTAGGTAATCAATAGTGATTCTAGATCAACCCCACCCCAATGGAACATGGGCATTTATATCTTCACCTCATTTTTGGGAGTCATCACTTCCCCAACTGGAATAATTAGATCCTCTACGGAAAGACCAATCAATGTCAATTGTGGCCTCAAATAACACCCACCCACACAGGTTTGGACGAATTTCCATCATCATCATCACCAAAGAGGGTATCAATATTCTCTAGTATGGTATGGAAAAATCAACCATCGGAATCCCACTTGTTCCTCCCACTGAATGAGATACCTCTGTGGGTCGAGGATCACTTTGCAATCCTGACTGGAAACTCCATCAAGTTAAATGTTTATAGTCTAGGCCCTGAGGAGTGTATTGAAATTGTGATCAGACCCTCTGAGGGTCACAGGAAAATATAGTCCAATATGGCCACAGGTTCAAAGAATTACCCAGATGAAGGTAATGTAGAATTTTCCTGTTGTGTCAAAGGAAATGGGACAACCAGCATTTCGAGATATTCCAATATGAATAGCTTCATTTTGAACATGATAGACATTATGAACCAACACATAAATGAAGAGGGTCATAACACATGAAATGTATATCGAGTGGAGGGTGATTTAGATGCACCAATATAGGATTCAGACACCTGAAACCATAGATGTCTCTAAAATCATTCACCATCAAATGATGAGTTTTTGCCTCTTCGATGGAGAACATCAAAATAAAAATGTATTTGTATGACCACGTCCAAGTCACTACCTATATGGGTTGAGGTTCCTTCAAAAGAAGAGTATTTATTACAATATGTGATTGGGATTCAAACTCTCATACAACATATGAAAATCTACATAAGACCAATATTCCCATTGGGCATCCTCTTGTGGTGGGGATTAATATTCTCCCACCCATGGTTGATTTTATAGAAAAATCTATATATTTTCATTAGAATAAATATATATATACATATAGTTTACATTTTCATGGATGTTTAAAATGATCGTGACTTCTCTCAATTACGGAAAGAACTCCTCCCTTTTTATAGAAATCATTTGGTCTAATAAAAAAGGATGATCATTTTGAGAAGAAAGAAGGAACACCTTATTGAGCCCCACCCACTTTATATTGAAGGATGGATACTCAGAAAGTAGGGCCCACCTATCATTTTATATCCATTGAATGGATGAGTGATGTACACTTGTGCATCCTGAGGGGAGACCATATCCTGACTGGGTGGATGAAAATTTTCTTATACCCTATTTTTCAAATACATTCCTATATACCTTGGACAATGCATGAGAACCTGAATAACATCTCACACACTTCTTATCCCAATGTCGGCCAATTATGGGACCTCGAGATCAACAGGACGGGACAAAGATGAGGTGTTTTGTACTTAATCTGCAAGTTCTCGGTTTCAAATGATATAACAGCCTACCAGTAAGACTTTTTGGAGGATATGAAGACCATCTTTGTTAGTTAATTTATTAGTTAAACTATATGTAAAGGAAAATGAATGTTGTTGAACTACAATACTGCAAGCATTGAAATAATGACAGGGTGTTTTACTACATATCCCTATAGAAAGGTTTACAGTATTCACTCAAAAACCCTATATAATAGGAGAAACTATTAGGAGGATATGAGGAAAATATATGGAATTATTTTCTGAAAACATTGATCCCAAATAGGAATCCAAGTGAGATTTAAGAGTTTTCAGATATTATACAATGTCTTGAGGTGGTCGTTCAATGGACCTGATTTAAAACTGGACTCAGACCCATAACACAGGGGAAACATCAAGTAAAACAACAAGCTATTGTTATCACTCTCAATCTAGCAGTGGTTACCATATAATAATATAGGAAAATCCAAAACCGTCCAACACTGTCTATCGACTTAAGTAATCTAACAAATATCTCTTAGCCATAAGAACATTGAATGTGGGGTCACCTAAGATTTTAAGAATGAATGAATATGAATACTCATTTTGAGTTGATAAAGTCCCTAGTTATTCTGTGGAGACCATGGACAATAACCCTCTCACTCTACCACCACCGAAGATGCCTAATGTGGTCTACCTCACTTATCATCATGATTAATTACCCTTCCATGGGAGGGCGGGTGATAATATCAAGGATTGCATCATCTTCAATTAATAGCTTCATGGATTGATAATATTTAGATATGTGGTGTTACATTATTCATCACAGAAGATGGATTTCATAATATATCATAGATATAAGAATAATTTTATTTGGGTAAAGTTATATCTAGGCATGGGTGGATGTTTATTAACTGTATGACTTGATAAAACATGACCAATATTAGGCCTCCATGAGATAATAGCTATCCATACCAACAATTTTAACATAAACTAAGAATGATGATTAATATATACCTTCCATATGTCGTTACAAACATAAAAATCTATTAGAAACACAAAGGGATGTGTCATATTCTTCTCCAATGAAATATTTAACTATTATATATTTATACCCATAATATATTCCATATAGGAACCACCCCACCTAATGGAACTCTGATCATATTTAGAGCTAATAATTGGATTATTCAATATGATAAACTTGTAATACCCCTTCTCTGATGATGAATATAACCAAGAATACAAGTTTCCCACACTTAACTAGGTAATTTGAGGCATTATGCATAAGAAGCGAGTATATAAGGGATGATTCGGGAGTCTTTAGACTGAATATTTTAGTCACCTCCCCTCATAGGACACATATATAGTGGAGACTCATGAGAAAGCGTTCCAAAAATCCCAAAAGAGGTTTAGAGGCCTCCCAAAACCCACCAATAGTCATCTTAACCCAGTTGTCTTGCATGAACACCCAGTGGGTTATCAATTATATGATTATACTAGGAAATACAGAAGGTTGGAGGGACCTAGACCACTGAAAACAGATGGCCTCATGACATCTGCACAAGCATCGGGCCTGTTGAGGAGCAATTCGACATTATAAAGCACTGACATCTATCACATAATTACAACATTCTGAAATATTGGGGATTTTCTATATCTAAGATATCAGTCATGAATGTGATATATATTCAAAATATATTATAGAGACACTCATTATATCCCACAAAATCCCAATTTAATTTGAGAATGAAGTTTCTATAGTCGTGGTTTTTCTAATGGATATCATGACATCAGAATTTCATTTCTCTATTTCATTTCCCAATATTTACTAAGAAGAGGTAATCCAAGGGTACATCAAAACCTTATATGTTTTCGGGATGATTTAATAATATCAATGTCCAAAAAGATTTCATCAATAATAGTTCAAGGATCTAACTCACCCCATTTATAACCCTCTTACTTTTGGGATATAGCGAAGGGGATTTCTCTCCCACAAATATGACTATTCAAAGGTATGATAATAATTGGAAACGAAATCATGGGAAGACAAAACATTAGTCTTGGTTTGGAGATCTCATATCTGATTCCATGTTAATGGTTGTCTAGTAGGACACTTCATACAATGTACTTCATAGAAGGCCCTAGCTCTGTAGCCACATGGTGGTACCTTCAACATTCCATTAGTGACTGAAATACCCTCAACAACAGTAAGGTCAGTATACTGAATGGTGAAAAAGCCCCCTATGATACATCTAGAGCCACATATGTTGAATCATATTTTTATAGATGGGGTGGAAAATAAACTATCATAGATGATATTATATAGATTGCCACTACCATTTTCTTGGGGACCACCCCTACAAATCCATAGAGTATGCTTGACCGTGATTATTTTCTCCCTGTAAATCTAGTTGACGTAATAGACCATATCCCAGAGATTCACTCCCCTGCTTCCTCTAGAGACAATATATAATACAATCAGTTCCAATATCTCTCTACAATGACTTAATATGTTAGGGATGATAATGTCTCTTCTCATGGCCCCTCTCTCCCAAATATTGAATAAGATTCCACTTTATTACCAACATCTTCTAAAATGTCTCCAAAAATCACTGGCAAAAGAAGATGAGGATGACCTCAAGAATTCCCCTTAAACATTTGAAGAACGCTTCTTCACCACTGTTAATGAGCTTAGGTATACAAATTGGGGAATAGAAGAGGTCCATTTAACTATAAATAATACTTTTTCTGAGACCATTAGTGAGAAAAAGATGTATATTTATTTTTTGATATAGAACTAATATGTTCTCTCTTTGAACTATATAGAAATTCTCAAAATAAATATAGATTTGGATAGACACCATCTTATATTACTCGATGAACATAGAGACTTTAAGAATATAGAAATAATAATGAGCCCAACTCATTCAACCCATATAGAGGTAGAACGTGATAATTTGATTAATAAAAACATTTTCATGGATTTTTGGTACACAATATGGCTTTTAAACCAAATCCTTGTCTTGAATAAGAATTTTTAATTTATGGTCTGTATCAATTTTAGAGACATTAATTGACATTTCCTTATGGTCAGTTTCCCACTACTTATCACAAAACTCTAGATCATTGCAACTACAAGTTTTCAATCCCTTAACTTCATGGATGGGTAATCATGGTACAATAGTATAATTATTGATCCTGATTATGAATAATCCATTTCCTTCAGAGCACAGCATTGGATCTTCTCCCATCATGACATCTTCTTTTTCCTAAATAAATATTGTGCAACATATCAATGTCTCATTCATTCTATATTTAATCCCTTCCAATGAACAGTATAAAAATGTTATGTTGATGACCTGGTGGTCAAATATCAAATGTGAATTGATCACTTCATAGATATTAAAATAGTCTTCGACATACTGTGAGAGAAAACCCGAAATTTGAATCCACTAAAATGCTCCTTCATGTTAACATAAGTGAAGTTCCTTTTCATTGTGGTATGCCACTGTGACATCAAGTTCATTCCATAAAAGACTAATTCTATTCTAGAAATTTTACTCCCATAGAAATCTTAATGAACTAAGGGGGATCTAAGGGAACCTCGCCTTTATTTGGTTTTGCATAGACATGTTTTTCATCAAATTCCACCACTTCCCTAGGATATGTAATAAGGTTTTTTTATCTAAATTTGAGGCTGAATTAAATTAATCCTTCAATAACTACAAGAAGTATTTAATGCACCCAGTGGTTTTTGTGGAAGGGATGCCACTCATCATGTATGTGGCCTCTAGGGAATACTAATTAGCCACCTTACTCATTTAGAGAAATGTTGCAGGGAGAGAGATCATTATTTAAAACCTCAACTAAAAAATTCTCTGTATTGAGACTTGATACCCAGATTTTATGAAAAACTGCCTTGCACTCATATTCGTAGTGAACAATATGAGTCATTACATGGACTACTAGTCTCTTTTTAATTATCCAATCAAGTACATCATTGGTCACAATGTGGTTACTAGCTACATGGAAGGATGAGCATTCATTCTATAGAAATAAAAAATTCAGTTCGTACCATAGAAATTATTTAAAGGGAAATACCTAAATGATTTCATTACAAAACATCTTTCCCCGAAGAATACATCGTTGGAGACCAATCTTCGGGATGAGGAGGTATTATTTTCCCATGACTCTCCTCAGACATGAGTGATTTATTTTGATTGCACATACCAAATTCCTATCGGGAGATGGATGTAAAAATAATAGCTCAATCAGGTTAGTCTAGGTATTATATTTGTCTCTATAGATAAATATGTTTTTCCCTTATATTTCTCATTACCCAAAGTATACAAAAATATTGATGCTGAATACTAATCCCTAATTTCTGGAAAAAAACTATTCGCAATATTCATATAGCCTACCTAAATTTCAAAAGGGATTAGATAATGTGATAAAGTAGATCAATGGTTAATATTCAATTAATGGTTGAAAATATACCATATCATTGGCAATGTTAGTGGATAATCATTCAGTTATCTTTTGAGTGCATGTTGCATCCTATTCCCCGATCACAGAATACTTATGCTGATGCATTGGATAATGTAGAAACCATCCTAGCATTCCATGATCAAGAGGAACTAATGTATTGTATCATACAGCAAATAATGGTATTTTATATCATCTATTGGGATATGAAATAATTATGTAAGGTTAGTCCTTCCCCATAGAATGATAAACTAGTGAGCACCCATGGATGGATGGAGCCCATATTCAGTTATCACTAAAATGGGACTCTCCTTGCAGATTGAACTAAAGGGGAGTAGGTTCAAAGCGGTGCATTGAACTATTCTATATAGGATAGTCCAATTAAGAAAAAATACCTATAAAAGGGAGGCCTTTATGGAATCATCTTCATATGCATAATAGAAATAGAGATTATGTAATGACCCTAAATTCTATCACAAGAAATTCACTTCTTATAATTCTTTAATATAGTGTAATCACCTAAAATTACATTAAGAGCACAATTAAAACATTATAAATTATCATTTAATGAAATAAAAGGTATTTCTAGAAGTTAAGTAACATATACCAAAGGAATAGTAACTTAAAATTTGAAATAGTAACATGACCCTTATAAATAGTAAATTAGACAATTGAATAGTAACCTCATAAATGAATTTATAAAAAAATTGTCCATCTTATAAGAGAAAATATAATATAATTATATCATAGTATAAGTAAATAAATATTTTTAAATTTATTAATCATGTATTGGTACTTTTAATGTCAAAACCACTTTAGTAAAATTTTATGATTAATTTTATAAATTAAAAAAAATTACAAAAATCATAAATTATTAATTTTATGTCTTATGATTATAATATAATTTTATGAGACCATAGATAATTTTTCAAAGTTTCATAAAATCATTTATAATTTAAAAAATAGTATTTTTCATGTAAATTATAATTTTAACCAAGAAATTAATTTTCTTATAATTTTAAAATTATTTTAATAAAACTTAGTTCATTTTTGAATTCTATGGATCCAGAAATTCTAGAGTGAATTTATTTGATTTTTAAAATACATGAATTTTTTTGAATAGTGAGATATGGTAAATTTAGTGTATTTGTACATTTTAAGTTAAATACATTGTTCTGTGATTTGGGGTTGATATAATCCCCATTTGTTTTAACTCACATGATTTGATTACATTATTTAGTATCCATAATCAAGATAATTTCTTTTCATGACAATAATAATAAACTAATGTATTATATAATGAGAAAACACCTTTCCTCTCCATTATAAATACCACCCGTCAATACCACTTCTCTCAAATATCTCAATCCTTAATCATAGTCCTAATTTATATCAAATATATTTCCAAGGCCTTCCCATCATCCAGGATATTCTGGTAATAAAAAAATACCCAAATTGATCCCCTATGGAGGTACTCAAGAAGAAGGAATCAAGTGGTAAACCACTATTTTTTCCATTTAATTTTTTTAATTCCTTTCTTTTCTTTTTCTCTCCTCACCTACCCTTGTACAATTGTTATGATAATTCAAATAACATAAATTTTCTAAAAATTTGTTATTCTAATATAATAATTCATTAGAATCTCTCTTTCCACATCCTTTTATACTAAAAATGAAAACATTGTTTGCTATGTGTGAATTTATCACAATCAAGGATGAATAAATTTTTCATTTCCATTGCCATTATAAAGGATGGTCATGAAACCATTATAATGGATGAAACAGATTTTAATATTTGTATTATATGTTATTTTATGTTTTATAATCTTTTTTTACACGTTAAATTAATTTTTAAAATAAAATGAGTTTGTTGTGATCGAAAACTACCAAAATAAATCCAAATGATTATCAATAACTATTTATCTAATGATTCTTTCCCATGACACAGAAAAATTAATATATAAGATAAATTTAATCTTTTTGTGATAATTAATAACAAATAAATTATATTTTGGGTAATTACCCCCACTTTATGTGACACTTCATACATGTATACAAGTAAACTGATCATGAAGCCCAAGGAAACTGACACTTATAAACAATGAAATTGAACCTCTTAACCCAAAAAATGAACATAAATAAACATAATAATGATAAAATTAATAAAATAAATGTATAAAGGGTTCAGTAATTATTTATTAATTAATCTAATTTTATTATCCTAGACCATAATATCAAGTGACGAATACCTTAAAACAGAAGGCAGGGGATTCTTCAAAAAAACCACCATTATTCCTTCAGGTTATTATTTTTCTCCTTTTACCAAAATAAAATTCTCCTTTATTTTTATGCTATTATTTTAAATATTTTTTATATGTTGTAAACTATTTTATCAAGATTTTTTCATTATTCTTTTTATAGGATATACATTTCTTTAAAAGGTTCTGTACATAATTATTCCAGGTAAGAAATCCTAATTTAAGGGAACTTCCTTAATTCTTAACCAATTTTAAGGGCATTCTATAATTTTTTTAAAGAGGCCATTATTTTTTGAAATCACTAATTTTATTGTAGAAATATTCTCATTTCACTTATGGTTTTATATAAAATAGTATTTCCTTTTTTTCTTTAAATGTTTTTTTATTATTTGACATAAATCATACGAAAATGATTTATTTCTAAAATACATTTTTTAAATGTTATGAATTCAGTTTGACATTACTAATCATGGTCTAAGCCAATTTTCCATTATGAATTTCATGTATGGTTTTATTCCTTTCTTGTCTGGACACATTTATGATACACCCATTTACTGAGATTTATGGCATGATTACAATGCACATTTCATTCCATGGGTAACCCTTATATTTTAAAATCATGAACATGTTAGGATGGGTGAGCCTATATAGATCTTCAATGCATTGGGTAATGTTTAGTCACATGAGATTTTATGTGAAATGGTTTTTGTGGTTATCCTTGACTCAGGATCCATGTATAATAGTCTTGGTCGCTTTCCTTAACTCATGCTTATCTATGTGCAATGAGCCTTGAATCAGCTCAAGTTGTGTCTTATGATTCTTTCAAATTACCAGGATTCCAAGATTACATGATCCCATGTAATATATGTAAGTACTACATATGTTAATTCATATTCCATATCTTTTTATATCTTTTTGATATGCCTTCTAACCCATGTTCTAATATTTATTTTAATGTTTATTCCATTATGGGGTTTTAGTTCATCCATGTTTTCATGTTATCCCTAGGTTATCCTATAAAGATGTATGACCTTGATGGATGTTATGAGAGAATTGTGTAGATTAAATAAATGAATTTTTTGGCTTTTCATCATGTCTAATTAAGTACAAAATATTCCAATGACACTAGACATTACGATGCTTTGGCATGTAATTATTGGATAATTAGACATTAATATGTGTAAAAGGAAAGGGTCATTATAGTTGGTATCAGAGGAATGTTCTAGAAAACGTTAGATATTATATTTTAAAATCTTTGTTGAAGAGAATTTAAATTTAGTGTTCCTTGTTTTTCTTGATTTTCATGATGGAAAATTAAGAATTTTTTTTAGTGCAATGAACAAATTCTGAGGCCGCAATTCATTGAATGGGGGAAGAATGTAACATATATAGTTTTAATAAAATATTTATTATTTTTAATTGTATTTATAAATTTTTAAAATGTTAGTAATAATAATATAACACAATATTATATAATTAAATTATAATAACAATTTATTATATAATATTTTTATTAGGCAATTTTATTAAATAAAATTGTTGAAAAATTAACAATAGTTAAAATAAATTTTGATATAATAAAAAAACAATTTTTTAAGGATAATATATATAATATGTGATTATTTTTCTAAATAAAATAATGTAATAATATTTAAGGTTATAAATTTTAGGATTATATTTGATTCAAAAAAAATTTAGTTAATATAATATAATTAATAATGAAAATATTAATAAATTTATAAATAATAATATAAATAATTTATAATTCATATAGAGTTATTTTCAAGATAGTAAAATAAAATATATGAGTCTTATTTTTGAAAATACAATTTAATATATTATAAAATGTCAAAATATTATGATAATATTATTATTTTTTGAAAATTTTATAAAAAAATTATCATTGGTTTTAAAATAATAAAATATTATTCTAAGATATATTAAATTATTTTGTAGGTATATTTTGAATTATGATTATAGTTTTATAAAATGAAAATATATATATGTAAAAAAATATAAATATGAATATAATAATGAAATTATAATTTAATCAATAAAAATTCCAATTGAACATTTATCATAAAAATAGATTTTTAAAATAATATAATGAAATAAAAAATAAAAATTGATTCTAGGTGTTGAAAATCAGGAAGACTTTTCAATACATTCACCCCAAAACCATCATCGAAGACATTGACACCATCATTGTCATCCCCCACCTTCACCATGACCGACTACTGTCAACCCCCTACCCTCTCTGCCATCAGGACTACATCACAATGTGACCTTGAAGTCACTGAACCGTCACCAGTCAAAGTCCCTTTCCACTGTTTACCTACATCGTTTTTTAACACCTCAAACCGGTAGTCTTTGACCTTATTTATTCCATTCTCTCCACCATTAATGTAACCCGCACTTCTAGGAAATATTGGATTTTTATTCTTCTAATATGAAATTTATAGTGGTTTAAAAACTAAACAGAATCCCTTCTCTTTCTTCATCCACATAGTTCTAGCAAATACTTATAATTATATATATATTATATATTTTCTATCCTTCGCATAATTCAAAATAAATGAGACCAATCAGATAATTACTATTTTTCTATTTCTTATTATGTCATTATTTTTCCTTTTTTTTATCTAGGAACATGGGATATATAATATAAAAACCTTTTATTTAAACATCAAAGACACAGTATCAACTCCTAAAATCCCTCCATATCCTTTCTCCTTGAACTCCAGATTATTTATACCCTCAATTCATCAAACAAAATGTAAGGGTTTATTATTTTTAATCAATTTTTATTTGATTTACAAGGATTTAAAATTATATGTGTATCTATATATACATATATGACTATTTTTCGAATATAACATATGTGTGTTTTTTATTTAAATTTTATTTCTAAGATTATGGTTTGTAAGGATTTGATTTTATTATTGGTCATTTTTTGTTGATTAAATAGATATAAATATATATTTGTATATATATATATATATATCTTTTTAGCTTTCATTTTTTTTGAATTTAAATGATAATGGTTTTTTGATATTTTATCTCTATGCATATATATTATAAGATAATTGCTTATCAAAAGGATTAGTTATGTTTACAAAACATCGTTATATTAATAAATTATAATGATTCATATTTATTTATATAAATATATGTATACCAATTTATTTATAAAGTGGGATTAATGTTATCTTCCAACTCTACACCCAATGGTAGAAATTTGTTATTAATTAATCATTTTATGTTTTATATTTATGTTATAAATTATTCTAGTGACCACTTTATTTTCCAATCCTATAAAAGTTATAATTTCATTTTTTAAATTGTATCTATATCACCAAGTATGTCATCCATAATAAGGTATGGTCATTATTTAACATATAAGGGGAATTCATTGATTTTTTAATCAACTATTCACATATTTTATATTTCATTTCATTTAAAATTTTGAATAAGTATTGAAATTTACGAGCATAGGAATATCCAAAAAATTATTTTATAGACCATCATGAAATGTTTTCTGGAATGTTGGTAGAAATGATATTTTCTATTAAATAAAATATAATTATGTTTATATTTTTAAAATTTGTTTTGATAGGATTGAGAATGGAAGGTCCATAAAAATTATTTTCAACAATTGGAACTAGCATAATGAATGTAATGTTATGGGGAGTGAACACATAAATCTTAAGGGGACATTGTTTCATGTGAATAATCACAAGAAGCCTTAAAGTTTTATTATGGTATGCCCAGTATCAAAAAATGACCTAGCCAAAAATTATTACATTTAATGGAGAAATAGAAATGATATTTTCAATTTTAATTATTTTGAGAAATTAATTTTTTTCTAAATTTATTTATTTTGATTAAAACATTGTGAAGATACAAATTTAGGTGTTCTGTATATTTCAAGGTAATAATTTGAAATAATTTATTAATTATTTTAAAAACCCTTACTAGTAATATTAAATTAAAACACTATTTATTATTAATTTTATATGTTTTATAGTTTTATCTATGACGTATTTTTCTCTGTGGAGGCAGCTCCCAAAATATTCTTCTTTTCATTTAAATTTTATTTTTGTATAGTTTTTTTTGATATTTAATGTTTGTTTCCAATTATCAAAATACCTAAATAGGAAAATGACCTATATTCATATAAATGTTGTGTATTTGTTCAGTTTCATTTATAAGAAAATACATAACATTTAATGAACCGATTTCACAAGCCTCTCTTTAAGTAGTTATTGAATCCCTCCATCATTGAATAGGAATGTATAGGCTCTTATAGCTCAAATTAGTTCGGGATTGGGATCTCCCACCAAATTAAAAAGTTGGGTTACTACTGGTAGACCATGATACAAGACTCTATGGAATAAAACAATAAATTTCATGTGTCTTTGTTCAATTAGAATATCATCCATCAACCCCCAAAATTGCTACACATAACTAAATAATCCTTTACAATTATCATTTTGGGTATTAATGTTGTGGTACTATATCTCATATCAATATCTAAATAGTTTAAGTGCATCCTTAATATCACTAGCGTAGTTTATTAATGGGAAGATGTGATCACCTCAAAGAAGATGATATGAAGTACATCATAAACATCACAATGTTCCATATGATCATTTGGTTCAGAGACCCTCAAAAAATACTAACATACAAAAACACCATCATCTATTCTATAGATTTCAAAAAACTACCTTGAGAATATAATATCAATACCTATCACTAATATCTCTATAATTTGGTGGAAAATGGATAGATATATTCTTTTAATAAGACTCTACCAAATATACTCTAGAATATGTTTAACAAGGGTAAGAATTATGAGTCATACAAACACCTCCATGCTTTCTAGGCCTACTCTACCACCCTCCATACTAGAACACTAGAAACATTATATTCATTAGTTTGGGAGACCAAGGTAGTGTTACACATAGGTTTCCAGATTCTTTCCCTCTGAAAATCCATTTAATGAAATATCTCAGATGATGATGAAAAGAAAAAGCGACTAGATGAATTGTAGAGGCTCCATGAAAACGTATTGTGTATATTGCACAATGTTGTAGTCGATATGAATCAGATTGAACGATCCTTTAATAAGAATTTTTTACTACGTTAATTACTCCATTGAAATTTGGTATTGGATCTCATATCCCAAATGATACTAATGAAGAATCTACCAAAGCTGGAAACTAAATTGGAAGGGTGTCACATCATATGTGATGTCTATCACAAGGGAGCTTACACATTTGAAACCATAGACGGAGACCATTTTACACCACCCACCCATGATAGATTTTTCATGAAATAAATTTCATATATATCATCTATAATGAGTTGTTTAGGATGATATGTGTCAAACTACAAGATACCCAACATTACTACCAAACAATAGAAAAATTTTCGGAAAAATTATAATAGCAAGACATTGAACGACATGGTGTCACAAATCATGAAAACATTACATAAAACTATAGGGAGATGTCATAACCTTATGGCATGAAATTATATAGAATGGGTAATCACCATATGACATTAAACTACACGGGTAAATTCTTAACCACATTATGTTTAAATTAAAGCGTAAATACAATCTCACTAGAAAGCCACCACACATAATTTTGATCTATGCGAAAGAAAGATGAAGTTCCATCCTCCTCAGGTAAGGGTTTTCTCCACCATGGGGATATTTTTAACCAAGAACTATATGCATCTTGATTCCTATCATTATAGAATATGCAGTGACATCTAATCCTCCAGCCTTGGGCCTAAACATACCATTTTTCATTTATGTCATGTGATTTAAATTTTTACCTATAATAGCAACTGATTTTGTAAAATATTATCTTTCAAATTAATGTAATATTTTGATATTTTTCAGTTCATGAAACACAAAAAATAGTTTTAATATTAAATAATTAATTAAAAAAGTTCATTCACATGATATCGACTTCGATTTCACTACACTGAACGTCATATTTGCATATGTTACACACTGCACCGAGTTTCTACGAAGCATCATTTAATTGTTATAATTATTTAAATTAACTAATTATAACTTAGATGTTAAAAATTGTAATATTAATAGTAATAAATACTTTAAAACTATTTTTTAATGTTTTTATGTAAATAAAACATATTGATAATGAATGATATAATTTTTTGTAAAGTCCATATATGTCTAAAAATACTATTTTCTCAAATGAACTACTTTTAATGTCCTTTTATGATAAATATTAAAACCAATTATTGAAAATTTTGAAAATTTTGAAAATTAATAATACAAAATTATATATTTTTTTAATTTATAATGGAGAAATTAGCTTGGGGTAAATTTATTGGATTTTTCATAGAAACATCATCTTGGATAAATAGTGAAAAATACTGAGTTTTAATTCAAAATAACTTTTATATATAATTTATTTATATTATTAAATTATATTTTTATATTTTTTTTAAAAAAATTAAATAGATAATATTTTTTATCAATCGACCCAATTTTTTTTATTTGAATTAATTTCAATATTAAATTTAATATAAAAGGATAAAAACCTTTTGAACATTTTAACTTTAAAAAACCTATATTATTCTCCTAACTTTAGGATTAAATTTTAATTAATTTCTTCCAATTATATGATATAAATATAAAAAAATGGATTCCATATTTGGAATTAGAAAATTTTATAATTTTTAATATGGTAAATATAGTTTTGGTCCAAAAAATAGTGAATGTAATTATAATTAATGAAAATGATTAAGGTACAATTAATCATAATAAGGTGATAAACATTAATATTAAGGCCCAGAATGACCTATAAAATTTTCCAAGAGCCATTTCCAGGAAATATTTAGACCATATACTCCCATTTTTCTAAAATTTCAATTATGGGATCTACATTTGAAGGAAAAAACATGGGTGGATTTCATATTCATAAAATTTACAAGTGTTCTTATACTCCACTATAAAAGGGCTCATATCCTCCCATTTTCTCACTCATCTTATGACACTTTGGATTGGCCTATATCTTCACCAATAGCTCTTTAAAATATCTCCTCTAATCCTGGAATACTCAATTTAGGAATAAATCAATCCAGGGAAGCCCTTCGGTGCCAACCAAAAGGAGTTACCCAAATAAAAGGTAACATTCTTACCTCAGTTCTTATATATTATTTCTATTATAAACCCCTTCAAATATTCCTACTCGAAAATTGTATAAACGAATAGTATCCAAAATATAGTATGATTTTATTATGATATTCTTTTGAACTAAACAAATAAAAACATCCATATAATGGGTAATAAACATACTTTTTATCTGTACAGTGAACTATCTTCTCCCAAAGCAATGATTACATATATTTCATTTAACTCCTCTCATGATGGGTATTATGTTGTAAAATATATTTATATATGACATATATTATATTTATTAATTCTTTAAAATTTCATTATTTATTTACATAAAATATCTATGGACATTCATTTTTGTATGAATACAATAATTTCGTTTGAGGAAGTGTTGACTACCACTCCGTCAAAGCGTTGTGATTCATTCACACACTACATGGAATGTATTAAGGATGGGTTCAGTGAACATATATGATATATATTATATAATTATTCTACTAGAATAATTTTTTATACACATATATATACATATATCTCATGTACTAACAGTCATTCAAAATGACTACGAAACGGAAACAATGATCATGGGGGTGTATGAACTACCATATCCATAAACAATGTATTCTATTTCATACATCTATTTTACATATATAATTCTAATAAAAATTTACCAAATATATATTAAATTTATATCATGTTTTACATTCTAGAAATCATGATAAAAGTATAAGTAATAAAGATATATCAAATTAAGACACATGAAACGAACAAAGCATATATTACCAAAAGTGAGTCCTTAACATTGAATTGTTAACAAGAGGTTAATAAAAAGTAAAAATAAAACCATATAAGGTATTATATATAATAAAATATTTCTATGATGGATTTATAGTGAACTTATATTTATTATACATGAGTATTGTATGTGTATTATGAGATTCATGACACAAGGTAAGGGGATTTCATCGAAATTTTTATTTCCATGAGATACATTCCAGGTTCTCCATTTTTACTTTTTCATGGTGTATAAATAGTCCATGAATTTATTATATGATTAATAATCTTAAATCTATGCGAAATTTAATATTGATTTAATGTTTTTTATGGTATTTATGCTTCAAAAGATACAAAGTTGATAAGATTGTTTTTTTCTCGATTTACCTTCTATGAGACACATTCCATGTCATAAACCTATATTGTTTCATTAGGTGTACATTCTAACTTCAATATTTTATATAATTAATCATATTATTAAAATTATTTTCTATTATTTAATTAATATTACTTTCTTACATGGGGAGTATGGTTCAAATTTTCAAAGTGATTATAATTTTTTTAAATAATCTCATCCCATTTTGTTATTCTTTAGGATTATTCTTCCTTTGTATAAATATTATAATCGAGATATCAAAAAATCATTGAATTTTTATATCCTATATTTAATAATGGTATTTCATTTTATTGGTACCATTTTTTACTCTTTGATACATATGATAGGTAAGAAATTATTTTTATCAAATCCTGTTATTACACTCTATTTGTTCAGAAATACATGTTCATTCAAAACTATGTTTTCTAAAACAGGGTTCCAAAAATATTGAGCTACTATCCTATAATATTTAAAATTTATTTTTGGTATTTTATTAATTTCTCTAATGTTTTCAAAGGAATTTTTTATCATGTTACAAACAAGACTTTTTTAACCTTTTACCATGGAAAAAGATTGTTCTTTGTACCACATATGACATGTATATTTTTACCCACAGTCATTTCTATGAAGATTCCTTTGTATTTTAATAAAGATTATATTTAAGAATTTTTTTAGAAATAATTTATAGGGAAACTGGTTTTTAACTTGATTTTGAACCACCTTTTTATGTTTTTAATGACATTTTTTTTCAAAATGTTCTCAAATATTCATTTATATGTTTTCAAAGAAAATTGTTTTCAAAAGGTTTTCAAGGTTATTTAATATTTTTTCATGGAAAATGTTAAAAAAATGTTTTCAAACTACTTTGAAAAGTTTTTAATGTTTTGTTCCAAAAAATTTCAGGATTATTTTCTAAATTTTCAAGGACAATAGTTTTAGAATTGATTTAAAGCCTTTTTTATAAGCTTAGAAAGTCATTTTAAATAATTTTTTTCAAACTATTTTCACACACTCGTTAAATTTTTCCAAATAAAAACGTTTTAAAAATGTTTTCAAATAATATTTTATAAGGTATCACTTTTGTTTTGAAGAAAATTTCTTTCAAAATGTTTCTATGTTTTAAATATCATTTTTTTAGAAATATTAATGGATATTTTCCTCAATAACATTTTTACAAACTAATTTACTTTTTTTTTCAACTAATATTTCAATTTTATGTGTTACTCATGCTAGTATAAGAAATTATCCAAAGGTTCCATTCATATTATTTCTTTAATGGTTTATATTTTGAAAGAATAATGCTTATGTAACTTTTTTCTCTTACATGGGTTGTTTACATTTGGAATCAGCTTCCTTTGATGGGTTATTCTTTGATTAAATAATTATGAAACTAATATTTTTCCATAGGTTAATTTATGATTACATGTTTATGAAAACTATTTAATTTTATGGGTTATTATATAATTGTAGATAAATTTTTGGAACATGTATTTGTGATTTCATTATGATATGGGTGGGACCTATATCTCCCTCCAATGAATTTTGAAAAGATAAATATGTTATAGAGATAGAGATGTATGGATCCAGAAATGTTCCATGTTCCGTATTATAGATATGGAAGAAGGAGTGAACTCAGTTCAATAATGCAGGGCTGGAATCAGTTATGATGTCAGATCGGCAACGGACTTTGTCCATTAAGATGGCCTTAGATGTGATCCCTTGACTACTATAGAAATTGTTATATATGCTTATGTTTTAATATTTTATAGATTATGGTATTTATTTCATTATGAACCATTTATTATGATTTCCTATGCTTTAATCCATGATTCAAGTTTATGATCTTTTGATATGCATGGTATGATATTCAAATGTTATTATCATATTCTCATACCCTTATTTTCAGGCTTAGGATTACATGTTACCCTTTTTACCCATACATTGAATTTTAGCTAACCCCTTTTGATGTTTCTTTTCCCTGGTTATAAAGATCTTTACTATGTATGATGTGTCTTAGAATGGTTCTTGTCATGATGAACATAGTGGGAGATAATTTATCTCACATAATCTCCAATGTTTTTAATTCCATGTTTTGGAAGGAACTAGATTAATATGGTCATTGGGAGTCTGTTTGTTTAATGTTTTATATATTCCATAAAAGATATGTAATTATAATGTTTTAAAATCAAGGGTCTCTATAGTTGGTATCGACTCAGAGGATTAGTTAACCATTAAAATTTTGGATGAGAAAACTATAATGAGAACCCTAAAGACGTGTCTATAGATATGTCTAGGGATAAATAAAATTATAGGAAAATTTCCTTGAATTTTGGTAAGGGATATTGTAAGTGGTTTCCCAGCATTGAATCAATGGCCACATATAATAAGTGGATGTGGATCTTTCACATATGTACCATCTAGAAACAACTCAAATAATATGTTCCCATATTTACGTGGTTAAATCTTGTACAAGAAAGTGGTATCTATTCTGCTCCATGTTTTACAGACCTGATGTATGTCCTTTGGGAATTAAAAAAAACCTCATGATCTATCATGAATGATTTTAATATATCTCGGATATAAATAACCTAAGGGGAACCTAATTTACCATATATTATAGAAGGATTCATGATTTAGACATGCTATAAGTAATTACTTTCAAGACAATGTGGTTTTCTACTATGATACTTTATGATCACACTATGCTTCTAGTTTTATTCAATAGAGGGAACTATAATAAACTAGATTATTGTTGAATGTGATACACAATTTTCTTATGAGAAATCATGCTTTATGTTTACTGTAAGTAATTATATTGGGATCGTTCCTAATTTGTTCTCATCAAAAATGATTAACAACAAATAACTTATCGATCTCTTGGAATCACTAAGTAAAAGAACGAAAGAGTAAAATGGTAGTTCTGGTAATAGAGACTAATTAGGAAAGATGATCCAATTTCCATTGTGTTAATAATTTGGAAATAAACACATAATTGAATGTATTAGAGGAACAAGAAGATGTTTTTATTATGGAAATGAAAGAAAAAAGTAAGTTACTTTAAGGAAAAAATGAAGACTTCTGTTAATGAAAGGGATAAAAATATATTCCTCCCTAAGACATCATTGATTGTTAACTATTTTAAGGGTGTAATAAATTCTCATTATGAAACTCAATTTCCCCAAAAAAATATCCTAAAGTGAATCAGTACGGTGGTGTGAGTAATGGTTATACTACTAATGAGGATGATACTATAGATTAAATTTGAAAGGAAAGAGGTATTAAGTATGAGGATTAGGTGGCCTTCTTATATCTTATGGATGAAGTGGAATAATCAATGTTTTTATGTATTTGTTATTTTGGAATTCTGTTGTATAAATGGTTAAATAAAAAAAGTTGGCCCAATTTATGTTTCTCAATAAGGAATTAAAAGATTATTTTTAATGTTTCTGATGGATTGGAAAAGTGAGTTGATGGCAAGCTAATAATTTTAGAAAGGAAATATTTCCAATAATATGTTACTTTTGTTAAGATATTATCATTTGGATAATTATATTTGGTATTTGAATATGTAAATTGGATAATATTGATTAAATTTGTACTTATTTAGGACTTGTGGAAAATGAGTTCATGCTATCACGGATGAATTCTACAACTTCATGGATTTATGGAATATATTCAATACTATATGGAATATGGAAGAATATATGTTTTCAAAAAGGATTTATAGTTATTCATGTTGTTAATATGTTCTAATATAAAATAATATGAGGTAATTCACTTGTTTGGAATGTGACAACTATGATATACTTATTGATATATGGGGGATCATGTTAATGTTTATTTCATGAAATTATTTCTAATATTTTGTTTATTATTATTTTACAATGGTTATATGGATAACCATTAATGGAATTATTAAGTTAAACTTCATAGAAAGTATTTATTTATTGGGATTGAATTCAAAAACCTTGGTTAAAAGTCTCTTTCGTGATTTAATTTATTTAATATATTTCCATCATATTTATTTTATGAATTATATTATTCTGGTCTTAGGAAAATAAATCATGTATATTCAGTTACAACCAATCACGTCAGGAAAGGATGCAGGTCTTGAACCAATGACCAAAAAATGATAACGGTTTCGTGCTGACCACTAGCATATATGATTTCCAGGATAATGTATAATTATTTTTGTTGAATAATTATCTGTGATGAAATTTCAGTGTTACTTTTTATGTCTAGACGTTAATTTATTAACCATATTTGTTATAAAAAAATAATTATAGATAAATAATTATACTTTTTATTCTTTTATACGCAATAATATACTATAAAATAGTATTTTAGTGATTTGGGAATCAAAGTTATTTTTTGAACATCTATTTCATGATGTAATGGATGAATTATAAATAGTAAAAATCACAACAAAATAATTAAATTTTGTTTATAAAAATATATCAAGTTGGTATATTTCATTATATTATTGGTTAATAATGTTATTTACCAAAGATAGAATAATGGTTATAAAAAAATATTTTCATAATACCTCATCTTTTGTTGATCTGTTAGTCTTATAAATCATTATGAATTTTTTAATTTGAGGCCATAAAATTTTCTTTGATCATTCACTTGTTTTTGATTGATGACCACAGTCACCCCATATTAATATTTATGGTTTTTCTATACATCCAATCTTCCCTCCCATCTAATGTTCTCTTATGTGGAGACCTAGTTATACGTTACTGTGGGTAACTATTATGGTTAGAACATAAACTTTTTAAAGGAAGTTTCAAAATTCATTTTTATGACCTGGGTCTCCATGAAATAAACTTTCAAGTATTACTAATTTGATAGCCTAGATTTATTTCTAGGGAAAATTCCTTTTACGGGGTGTAAAATTTAAGACTATGAGTTTTTTGGAAATAGTTTTTTCTAATTAATTTGATCTCTTGATATTTATCCTTTCAATGAACACATAATATATAATTTTTATATTAAATCACTAAATAAAACATTCATTCCACACAAAATAGACTTTTCTTGTGCTATATGCATCACTAACTTGGCACATATTAAACACAATACTGTGTTTCTATGAACCTTCATTTTATTGTTATAATTACTTTAATGAGATAATTATAAAATATCCTTTAAATATTGTAATAATACTATTAAAAAATACTCTTGAAATTTTTTTAATGGTTTTATATAAATATAATATATTTATAATGAATGATATAATTTTTGTGAAGTCCTTATATGTTTAAAAATGCTATTTTTCAAATAAACCGCTTTTAATATGCATATATGAAAAATATTAAAATTCATATTAACCAAATTTAGTAATTTAAAATAATAAAATAAACTTCATTTTTAATTTAAACACTAAAAATTATTTTAGGGATACATTATTGAAGTTTTTCTTCGAAACATCATAGTTTTGAGGAATATTAAAAAATATTGAATTTTAATTTCCATATTATTTTTCATATAATTTATTTATAATTTTAATTAATATAACCATTTAGAAAAAAGTTAAATTATATCATTTTTTACCAATAAAACCAATGTGGTTCATTGGAATCAATTACACATTGAAATTGAAAATAAAAGCATATTTTTTGACTATTTTTACTTTAAAAAACCCACATTATCGACTGAACTACAGGATTGAATTTATATTAATTTATGCAATATAGGTCATTATAATTTGGGAAAATGGATTCCATATTTTTAATTATTATAATTTATAATTTCAATTAATATATATATAGTTTTTCATCGAACAGATCATATAATGTAATTAAAATTAATTATAAGGATTAAAGTAAAATTTAGCTTAATAAGAGACTATGCATTAATATTAAGGGACAAAATAAATAGAAAATTGTACAATATCCATTGGATGATAATATTTCAACCCTATCCTACATTATATAAAATTTATTCCATTATTGGATCCATGTGACATGAGAAAAATGTGGTTGGAATTCCTTTTCGCATAATTTAGAAGAGTGTCACTCCTCCTTTATAAAAAGGATTCCTCTCCTCTCACTTTGTCACACCTCTCAAGACAATTTTTCATTACCATCGTCTAATAAAATAGCTCATCAACATCCCTAAAATAATTCTATAGTCTATACATATAGAATAAATCAATCCCAGTAACCCCTTTGGTGAAAACCAAAAGGAGTTACCCAAATAAGAGGTAACATTCTCCATCAAGTTCTTTTATATTATTTAAATTATACACCCCCTAAAATATTATTATTTCATTATTTTATAACAATAAAAGAATAATAAATATAATAATATGTTTTTAAGATTGTTTTTGATCAAAACATACACAAACTTCCATCTAATGGTTAACAAATATAATATTTATGTGTACGGTGAACAACTCACTCACAAAACGAGGATTGTTCGTTATTCCTTTAACGTCTCTATTGGTATGAATTATGATGGAAATACATTAAATATATTATTTTTATTAAATTTATTATTCCATTAATTTTCTGTAATTATTTTACGTAATATATATTTATACATTCGAATTTGTGTAAATATGATAATTTCGTTTGAGAATGTTTAGACTATCGCCCCCTCAATGTTTGGGGATTCATTCACAAACTACAAGGAATGTATTGAAGAAAATTTGAGTGAAATTATATTATATATTAGATATAATAATTATAATTTAATAATAATATATATACATATATATACATCTATTTTATTTACTTACTTTATTTTAATTAAACTACTAAAATGAAACATCATGCATGCATATGTATGTCTTAACGTCTCAATGAATGGTGTATTCCATTTTATAATTATATATTATATATATTATTATCATAAACATATAATGAATAAAAATGATATTTATATCATGTTTTAATTTTTAATAAATAATTATACAAGTATAAGTACAAAATATATTCCAATTAAAACACATCCAATGAAGAAATAAAATATAACATGAAGTGAAACCTTATCATAAAATAGTTTAAAAGCTAGAAATATATAGTAATAATCCAACAATATAAGGTTTTATATATAATAATATGGTTCTATGATAGATTTATAATAAAATTATATTTATTATATATGAGGTTTTTACGAGTACAATGAGATTCATGACACAATGTAAGGTGATTTCATCGCACATTTTATTTTCAAGAGGTACGTTCCATTTTCACCACCCATTACATTTTGGGGGTGTATATACATAAAATTAATGTATTGTATGATTATTATTCACAGACATATGATTAATTAAATATCAATTCAATTATATTCCTTTCATGGTGTTTAGGTTTCAACATTTACCAAATCTGTAAGATAGTTTGGTCTCAATTTACCTTATTTCAGACACATTCCATGTTATGCACCTATATTTTTTTAAGAGGTGTACATAATAACATTGAAATGTTATATCTTGAATCTCCTTCCATTCATTATATTTTAATATTTATGTTATTTTAATTTCTTACATGGTGAGTATGGTTCAAATTCACTATGTGATAAGAGTTTACTAAAACAATCTCATAAATTTTTGAGATTATTTATGATTATTCTTCATTTATTGAAAAATTATAATACATCTATCAAGAAAATTCATAAATTTTCTTATCCCGTGGTTATTACAGATTTATTCATTTATTGGTACCTTTTTTCAAATAATAAGTAAATAAGATAGTAAGGAAAGTATTTTTATGAAATCCTGACTTCACCGTATCTTGGGTCAAAATATTGTATTCCCTAAAAAACATGTTTTCAGAAAAGAATTTCAAAGAATATTGTACTATTATCTAATAATATTCAAAGGAAATTTTTCACTTTTTTATTCAATATATGTTTTATATAGAATCTTGTTTTAACTTTCCAAACGTGGAATTTTTCCAAAAAATCACCATGAAAATGGTATATTCTTTCTATCGTGTGTGGTAGGAACATATTTAACAATTTTCATTTATGTGAAGACTAATTTCCATGTTTGAATGTATAAATTTTATGAAAATTATTTTAAAAATAATTTTTATGGAAAATGATTTCTAAAATGTTTTCAAGATTACTTAATTAGTTTTTTATTAAAATTCAGATCAAAATGTTTCTAAAGCTTCCTTTATATGGTTTTAAGAAAAATAGTTTTCAAAATGTTCTCAAGATTCCTAAATAATTTTTGAAGGAAATGTCTTTACAAAATATTGTCATGATTATTTTATATTTTTTCATGGAAAATGGTTTTCAAAATATTATCTATATTCCTTTATATGTTTTCAGGGAAACGGTTTTTAAAATTATTTTAAGCCTTATTTATATGTTTCAAATGTATTTTCAAATATATGGTTTTCAAAACATTTTTAATATTTCTTATTAATTTTCAAGAAAATGGTTATCAAAATGTTTTTTATTTTAAAGAGCCCTTTATCGAAGAAGAAAGGATATGATCCTCAAGAAATGTTTTCAAATATATCTCTATATAATTTTACACCTAAGATGACATATGTTGATGTTACTTATGGAATTTTAGGAAATTATCAAATGTTTTCATTCATAATATTTATTGAGTAGTTTATATTTTTTTGGAATGATTCTTCTAAAATTTGATTATATTCCATGGTTTATATTCCTTGAGAGCCCACATTCTTTGATGGGTTATGATTTTATGAAATTACTATGAAACATATCTTTTTTTCGGTATGATAAGATATTATTACAGGTTTATGACACACATTTCACTTCATGTGTTATGATATGATTGTTTATGAAATTGTCACACATATATGAATGATTTCATTATGAGAAGGGTGTGACCTATATCTCCCTCTAATGAATTGGGTAATGATTTATATATCATGAGATAGTCATTATTGAAAAAATAAATGAATTTGGAATAGTATCAGAGGGCTGGGATGATCAGAAAAATTGGTTAATTAATACAAGGTTGGAATGGGGTGTAAAACCGATTCAGATATGGTTTTGTCTACTAATATGGCCTTTCAAGAAATTCCATGATTACTATAGAATCCATTATATATTCTTAGTAATATTCTAAAATTCCATTTATTATTCCTATGTTATTTGTTCATGGATTCTGTTCATTATTTCAATATGGTACATGTCTTATTAACTGCTAGAATTTATATCATGATATATGTTTATGATCTTATGATATGGAGGGTATGATCTTCTAATGTTATCATCATGTTCTCATGCCCATATAATCATGATTATGATTACATGTATCCCATGTTTACCCTTACTAACCATCTATGCTCACCCCTTTATATGTTTCTTTCCCTATGTTAGGAAGATATTAATTAATTATTATGTATCTAATAAGGTTTCTTGTCATGAAGAACATAGTTGGAGATTATGTAGTTCAATTATGTACTAGTGTTTATGTCTCTATGCACTAATAGAACTAGAATAACATGATATTTGGGAATCTCTTTTTTAATTTTTTAGGTATTTCCCAAAATATATGTAATTTTAATGTACAAAAAGTCAGGGTTTCAATATTACCATCTGATGTTAAACTCCATGAATAATTTCCTACCCATAATAAATTAGACTATATAGGTTTCCAGTAGTAGTTATGGATCGAGCCTCATTTTTGAATTGATACATATGGGTGTGTCACACCTATATATTGGTCCAGAAACCAGAAGGTATGAAACACTATTGTATTATCCTTATTTTCATATGCATTGTGCGGAGATCCATTTTTATTCCTTGTTTCTCACACCGAGAATAGTACACCTGAGTTTAGTAACTTTGGTAAGGTCTTACCCACACAATGAATAAAAGATTAGGACATGTTCATCGTGGTATTGAATTCAACACCATTAATGGAATACCATGAGTCCATACAGTGTGATGTTAAACACTACATTTTATATTACTTACATGACATAAAATTATTTATCCCGGTGAACCATTCTTGAGAGGAAAAATGATTTTTGTTTTGGTATCCCTCCACTCCTTAATTATAGAATAATGTATGTATTGATTCTATTTTCCAATGATATATGTAGGTATTCCATGTTCAAACATATTGTTTCAATCACCACGTGATATAAAACAACCCTTATCTACGTGTAACAACCCATGTTTTTATAAAAAAATTCATAAAGGAATAACATTTTCATTTTTTTCTTTTAATGAAATAAGTAAAACATTTGTTTAATCAAAAAAACATGGAATTTGTTGCATAGAACATCGACATGGAATTTGTTCCCATAACTTCGATGTTTCTATGAAATATCATTTTATTGTTATTATTATTTAAATGATATAATTATAATATAATAACTAAAAATAGCTATATGAATAGTAACAAGATATTTAAAATTTTTATAATTATTTTTTATAAATAATACATATTGTTAATGAAAGATTTATTATTTTTAACATTCTTATATGTTTAAGAATACAAATTTCTCACATGAACTTATTTTAATGTCCTTTTGCGAAAAAATAATAAAATTAAATTTCAAAAAATTAAGAAATATAATTTCATAAAAGATACATCATTTTTGAATTTATAATGTTGAAATTTTCATAGATATAATGTTTTGAATATTTATGAGAAACAAAAATTTTGGATGAATAGTGAAAAATACCAGATTTTATTTTAAAATATCATTTTCATCTAATTTATTTATAAGAATAAATTATTCATTTATTTATTTTAATATTCTCATTAGATTATAGTTTTATCAATTAATTTAATTTTTCTCATTTAGTTCTATTTCATGTTGATCTTGTGTATAAAAACATATCAATATTTTCAATGTTTTTACATTAACACCTCGTATTATCGACATGACCTCATGGTTAATTTTAAATTGATTTCCTCCACTTATGAGATTGGAATTCACAAAACTGTATTCAATATTTGGAATCATTATAATTTATAACTTATAATAAGGCGGTCTTTGTTTTGACAATAAATATTAGTGAAAGTTATTGAAATAAATTATAATGAAAAGCATACATTAATCATAATAAGGGACTAACACATAACCTCAATGCCCAAAACAACTTCCACACATGTTCAAAAGCCATGATTGACCATATTTGTATTCTATAAAATGGGGTATCTAACTTTTTTCCATTATTGGATCTACTTGACATGGTAAAACATGGGTGGAATTCATTTTCCCAAAATTTACAAGAGTGCCACTCCACCTCCATTATAAAATCCCACCACACCTCCATGTTCATCACACCTATAAAACCACATCGGTTAGAAAAAAAATCTTCTTGGTATAATTTCCAAAATCCCTCCCTTGATCATATAATCCTCCCCATGGTTAAAAATCAATCTAAGTAATCATTTTGGAACAAACAAAAAGGAGTTATCTGATTAAGTGGTAGCATCTTCTCTGAAACTCCGTTCTTTTATTTTCTTTCTCCACCCCTATAGTATAATTTATCCATGCTTTTATAAAAAACTATATTAAGTATGATATTATTTTTTTATTCTAATTCATCGGCCTAAACTTACACACACATCCATATAATTGGTAACCAAACATATTGTTCATATGTAAGGTGAAGTACCGCCTCGGGGATGTTCTGGTTTTGGTCTTCATTTCAATTCGCATACCCCCTACCATTTTGATGGTCTTCAGATTTCTACAACTACAAAAAAAATTCTCGTTGTCACCGATTTCCGGTGATGAGATGATGATGATGTGTTGATTTTGATTCAGTGGTAATGGATTGAGGTGGATCTTGGCCTGAGGTAATGACGATGTGTCTTGTTTCTTGGATTTGAATTTTTAATTTGAATTTTGATGTTTTGGGGTGAATTTTTAATCCTTCATGATTCTTAAGTTTTTGGTTTTTGAAAAGTGTTATCTAGTACTGTGAGGTTCCCACTTATCCATAATGTGGTTTATTCAAAAAAAATAAAAAAATTGATTTGTAGAAAAGTAACGCCTCATAAAATGATGATTATTAATTTCTCCATCACCACCTCTCATGATGGACATTATGCCAGAAAATATATTTATATATGACATATGTTAAATTTATTATGTTTATAATGTTCTATATTCCATTTAAAACACTTATAAATTGACTTTCCAATTTGTTTTAATATGATAATTGTGTTTGAGAAAGTGTGGACTACCACCCCATCAATACGATGTGAATCATTCACAAACTACATAGAATGTATTTAGGATGGTATTAGTGAACATATATCATATATATGATATAATTATTCTATTTTATTAATGATATGTATACATATATATATACACGCATACATTTTTCATTAACAATTTTTTATTCAATACAACAAAAAAATGAAAACATCATTCATTCGTATGTACGGCTTACCATATCCCTAAAAGATATATTACATTTAATAAATACATATTACATATATTATTATAATAAAAATATAATTAATGTAAATAATATTAAATAATATATTACATTATTTGAATCATGGTAAAACTATAAGGACCGATGGCATGAGAAATTAATAGAATTGAAAAGAACAAACTGAATATAACCTCAATTGAAACCTTAATATAGGATTATTAAAAAGTAGTTAAAATCTGGTCGTAATAAAAAAATATATGGTATTATATATAACAATATTATTATGAGAAATATTTATAATAATGTTATATTTATTATAAACAATTTATTTATGAGTAAAAAGTCAGTCAAGACAAATTGTATTGGGATTTCATCTCACTTTTTATTCTTGTGACATACATGACATGTTCACCAATCTGTGTTTTAGTACAGTGTATATATTACTAATGAATTTATTATACTAATAGTATTCATTAATTTATTTTTATTTACATATCCATTTAATGATCATTATATCGTGAGATTTAGGTTTCAATTGTTACCAAATCAGAAAAATAGTTGTGTCTCTATTTTCATTCATTGAGAATCTTATTTTTTAAAGCACCTATATTATTTTTTGAGGTGTCTATAAATAAATTTTATATGTTATATCATGATACTATATATTTTCATGATATTTTATGCTTCTTGTAATTTTATTTTCTTACATGGAGATTATGACCACATTTTACCAAGTGGTAAGATTTTATGGAAATTATATCATTACTTTTCAATATTTTTAATGAGTATTCTTCATTGATAAAATTTTATGATCCATATATAATGATAACTCTTGAGTTTCTTTCTAGTATGATTATTCGACATATATCCATTTTTTGCATTCTTTCAACTATTTGGTACTAAATATAATTAATAAAATAAATTTTGAAAATTATGCCATATTTCACCCTTTGCATAGAAATATATTTTATTTCCAACTCCTTGTTTTGAAAAATGTATTTTAAAAACATTGTTGAAGATAATTTTCCATGAAAAATTATTTTAAATTTATTATTTTTTTCCAATCTTACATTATATGTTTTCAAATTTATTTTCAATGAAAATTTATTTTCAAAAAGAATAATGTTTTATAATACGTTTTTAAATGAATAAATAATATTTTACAAAAGAAATATATTTAAAATATCATTCAAAATTATTTAAAATATAAGATAACATATGTTGTTTTAATTCAAGAATATTTAGGGAAGTTATTCAATGTTTTCATTCATAATATTTATCTGAATGTATTATTTTTTGATTCCATGATGTTAATGAAAATTTTTTCACTTTCAAATTTTATATTCATTGAAACCTAATTGATTTAATGGTTTATGTTTATGATGAAATTATTATTAAAACAATAAGTTCCATAGGTTATGATATGATTAAATATTTATAATAAAATTTTCATTTCATGGGTTATTATATGATTTTTATGAACTTTTGGCATATGTATGTATGATTTAATAATGGGATTGGTGGGACCTATATTTCCCTCAAATGTATTGGGTAAAGATTTATATCTCATGAGATATACAAATATGGTCTTTGTAATTAATCATGACTTCTAAGATAGTCATTGGAGTGACCCATGACTAACAAGATGGAATATAGAGTGAATTCATGATATTAATATGGTCATTGGAGTGAACCATGACTAACAAGATGGTATGTGGAGTGAACCCATATTATCAAGATGGTTCTACCCAGGATGTCGTGTAATCTATAGAAATCATATTTTATACTTATGTGTCTGCATAATTCCATGTTTATTTCAAATCTCATGTTTTTATGAATTACATTAATTATTTCCTCATAATTCCTGTATTATGAACTACCAATATTTATTCCATGTATCATATAAAATTATATTTGATATGAAGGGTATGATATTCTATTTTCATGATCATGTAATCACACCCTTATGCTCAATATTTTTCTTTCACATCTCTGTTGTTTACCATTACTAAAAATCTGAGATCACCCTTTTTATTTTTCACCCCATAGGTTATAAAGATATGTATTTTTTTTATTTTTATAATAAGGGTTATAGTCATGATGAACCTAGTAGAATATTTTGAAGCTCACATACAAATCACTATTTACGTTTCTTTATTTCCAAAGGAAATAGATTATTATGATCTTTGGATGTCTATTTGTAAATTCTTTTATGTAATCTGAAAAATTTATGTAATGATAATGTATAAAAATAATGGATCTTTGTAGTTGGTATTAGAGGAAAGTATTATTCAACCATTGGAATATAGGATGAGAAAACCTTAATGATATCCCTATGTACATGTCTAGGGATAAGTCTAAGGATAATTAAAAGTATATGAAATTGTCATAGAACTTAGATAAATTCTAGAGTGAATGGTTTCCTTGAAATAAATTCATGTATAGAAACAAAATGTGGAGTTTTCTCTAGAACTGATAGATATAAGGGAAACAAATTAGAATAGATGATCAGGGCCTAACTCAGTGTAATCTGGTACATGAAAATGGGCCTTACCAGACACCTGGTTTGAAAAAACCAAGGGATATTATTTGGGAATTCAAAAAATCTTTAAAATCCAAAATGAAGGATTTAAATTGAATTCGACAATTAATAACATAGAATAAACCAAAGGTGTCATAGATTAAGGATGTTTTAAAAATTTAAACGTAATATAACTGAATATTCATTATTATTTGGTTCCTCGATATGACAACTATTTTACACTCTATGATTTTTCGTTTTAGTAACTGGATGGAACCTAAAAAAACCATATTAATATTGATATTGATTAAAAATGAAATAATTTTACTCCTAAGGATCTAAATGATATGAGAGATAGATTGAAAAACCTCATTTATATGACCATATATAATTCTCAATCTATGAATCATGGTGGTCTTCCAAATGAGAACAGTATAGAACAACATTATATAGAATCAATAATGATGTAACATCCACCATATTTCATAGGGTCTTTTGATCCACTAGTTTCAAAATAATATATCAGTACTACAAAAAATGATATTCTATATTCTTTAGTGTTCAGAGAATTAAAAATTCATTATAGTTATTTATCGTTTATATGTTGAAGCTGACCAGTGGTGGACTCTTATCAAAATTATGAGGCAAAAATATGTGATTGAATCCATGGACTAGAATGTGTTTAATAAATTATTTTTTAATAAGTACATTACTAAAATTATTTGTACCAAGATGGATAAATTTTTCTTTTATTTAAAGCAAAGGGATGATGAATTTGTTGGTACCTATAATGATAAATTCACGAGACTTGAAAAGCATGATTTAGGAATTATCATCCAACCTAAATGTAAACTTGATACATCCTTCAACGTCTTATAGAAAATTCATAGAAGGGTACTGGACATTAGACATTAGTAGCTATGAAAATATTTTTATTTCTTCAATCGATGTTTAAATAAAGGTTTGATTCTTGTATCAACATTTTGGTTTTGGAATGGAGAGGTAGATGAGGTTTAATTGAAAATATTAAAACCATGAGGAGAAAATGTTGAGTATCATGTTGGGATCAATTTTTGTGAAGAATAATGGATGATCATTGGATAAGGGGTCTAATAAATGTCTTAAGTGTGTAAGGGAAGGACATTAGTCATTTTATTATTTAATTTATGAGAATAATTTATCTAACATTTCGAATAAGGAAAAAGTGGCACAAAATGCACCTCCCATAATTCAATGATACAGGTGTAAGGATAACGAAAATTGTTCTAAAGAGTGTCCAAACCCAAGGGATGGGGACGATAAACAACGTAAGCATCCACTTAAGCCAATGGAAAATAAGAAATCCAAGGAAATAACTATTTTCGATGAGGGGTGTGAGAAACTTCATGAATGGAACACTTATTATCCACTCTGGAACTATTAATGTCAAATTTTATTCTAGGTCTTCCCACTATTTCATCTACCATGTATTTTATAAGGATGTAAATATTCAACCAAAATAATTAGATATAGAATTTTCAGTGAAAATCCCTAATTCTATGATTATTCCAACCCATGATTATGATTCCACACTAGTTGTTGTTTGTGGGAATGTGATTCCAAGAAATCATGTCACTCGTCCTCTGGTTGAATATGATGCCATCTTAGGCTTGGATTGGATTTTTCTGCATAAATCCCTCATCGATATTCATCGAATAGAAGTCATGTTTGAAATTTCAAAACCTCCTATGATCATACATTAATGTGAACGTAGACATAATCTTCTGAGGCATATTACTTCCATTTTATGGGTCATAATTCCAATTCATAGTGGTTGTTTATCTCAAATGGTTGGGGAGGAAATTAGAATTATTTATATTCATATTGTTATGAAATTTATGGATGTATTTCACAAAGGGTTTATTAGACATATTCAAAAACATGAAGTTGAGTTATCAATAGAATTCATACATAGTTCCACCCCAATTCCAAAAACTACTTATAGAATAGACCCAATTGAGTTGATTGAATTAAAGACGAAACACCTTGCAATCGGTGATAAAAAATTCCTTTGACCAAGTCTTTCACTTTTGGGTGTAATCTTTATTTTTTTGTAAAAATTAAATATGGATCAATGAGTCTTTTCATTGATTATCAGTTGATCAACCGGATCACCATCATGAAAATTTATCCTCTTCCCCATATAGACGACACATATGAGGAAATTCATAGATCTCAACAAATTTATAAGATTGAACCTCATTCTCGATTTCAATAAATATGGGTCAAGATAGAGGATATACCCAAGAGGTTATTCTATACAATGTATGGAAACTATGAATATATAGTGATTCCATTTAGTCATTCTAATTTCCCATCTATCTTTAGGGATTTAATGAAAATAATCTTTATATATTACCTCAATATCATTGTGGTACATTGTATATATAATATTATTATTTACTAAAAGAGCATGGAATTGAATGAAAATCACTTGAGAATTTTACTAAATAACCTAAGGATAAAGAATCTATATAAAAAATTTACAATGTCTGTCTTTTTAATCCCAAATTTTTCATATTTGGGTCACATAATATTCATAGTTGGCATAATAGTCGATCCCTAAATCACTAAGGATATTGAATGCTAGCCTAGGCCAATGATAGTGACTAAGATCCGTATCTTTATTGGTTTTTATGGATATTATCGACTATTTGTGGATAATTTCACATGACTATCCAGTCCTCTTATCACGAACCAGTCTAGGTCACCATCCGACCAGATGCCCGACCCGGTCCACGACATGTCCCGTAGGGCATTCCTGATCCCCAAGGGCTGGCACAAGTGCCCGGGTATCAAACATTACAAGGTAACGATTTACCTAAAATAAAAGACAGAAATACAACTGACCAGATAATTAAACTGAAACTAAAAATAGACAACCAAACACGCCTTTAAACTATGAACAGGTTTAAAGTCTACAAGTTAAACCAAAATTAAAATAAAATACAACAGCGGAAACTAAAACTCGTACACTAACCTCTCGGAAAAAGATAGGCCGCATCAACACCACTCTTCGTGAAAAGGCCAACTGAAATTGGAACCACCATCACTGAGCACGATTTCACAACCTGGAATGCACAAGAATCAATGTATACATAAACCCAAAGGTGTATGTAGGGTCTGAGCTGAAAGCCCAGTATGACGTCACCCAGTAAAAAGGTTCTGTTCCACAACATCAAAAAGACAATTTAATGTGCTTATTCAAAATTATACTTTCAAAATTCTTTTAAAGAAACCATTTACAATCCAAATGCTAAAGGAAAACACTAAAAAGAAATCATTTCACAAACATTATTTTAATGAGGAAGAGAAAATTTCATTATGGGCACACACACACATACTCACACACACACACACATACTCACACACACACACACACTCTCACACCCAAGTGGTCCTCCATATGCCGACAGAAGGCACAATGCCATAGATGGTAGAGCACTATGGGTAAATCCCCTAAGGTTCATCTAGCTCGAGTGGGACCCTAGAACCTCGTGTCTTAGTTAAACATGGCTTAGAAACCCCGACCCATAGAAACATGGCTTAGAAGACCACGACCCTCAGAAAACGTGGCTTAGATGGCCACGAACCTCAGTCATCATATGTTTAGTTAGTGTTTCAATCGTCAATCCAGCTAAGTGAAACTGGGGTGATGCCCATCCGGCACACTAGCGCACTAATTCTAGTCCACCCACCTAGATACCCAAGGTTTTCCCTTCTGCTCAATCAAGTTTCACATTCACATAATGTATATCACATTCACATATCCTAAACCAAACAAAACATTACACATACAAGTCACCGCTTGCATACCCAAACACCATTTAAAAAAACACACGCACACCAACACCATTTTATATAATAGTTCAGATCACTTGAATGACATGATAAACTATTTAAACAATTTGAATAACATTTCAAAATTTCACAATAAGAGTTTGCACATGAGACATGTTGAGTTTCACATGTAAGAATCCCTTTAAAAACATAACGCACACGTAATTCTGTCAAACACAACATCCACACTCCACATATAATTTAATAAGTTCAATTAACAATTTATAAAACACTTCAAATTAGAAAGAAAAGATTTACACAAGAAATACGAACTCGATTTCATATAGGAAATTCACTTTAAAACCAAAAGTACAACATATACAAACCAAAACATGTTTTTCTATTGTTCAAACAATTTGCAATTTAATTCCAAAAGTACGCAACACAGCAAACACACCCAAAGTGACTAATTTTCATTGAAAATCTAAATTTAATTACACAAACACCTCAAAAACATGAAAACACATTTCGAACCTACCAAACAACCCCAAAAACCTTCCCAACCATGATTCTCATATCAAACTCCACTTAAATAAACAGTATCTCAATTAATAAATCATCACGCATGAATACTACAAGGCCTTATTTTAAAAAACACAAATTTTAGATGTCCTAACCATTTGAAAATAAATTGTACATCCCAACCCTTGTAAAACCCCATTCACACCCCTAGAACATACTCAAGGTTTGTAATAAAAATAAACACTTCAAAATAGTTTTTCTTCTTTAAAAGAAAAACTCAATTTAATCACCCTTGCGCCTCAAGAGTTCTTGAAAACACAATTTTCACACCTTAACCAATTATCCAAAATATATCTAAAGATTTCAACAACAAAACGCACATTAAATACATTGGCATTAACTTAAAAACAATTAAAATTCATCAAATATGATTATCAAAGCACGCCCAAAATAAATTTTGCGTCACACAATTTATCATTAGAACACATTATAATTTAATTAACAAGCAATTTAAATCATCTAAGGATGGTATGGCATAGAACCACCTACCTCACTTGGTGAAACATCTGGTAAATGAGGTGAAAAAGTATTCGCATCACATTTTCACCACAAGGAACCTAATGCAAATCCTAAACAAGGAATCAAATCACCCAAACAATAAAATTAAACCCATAACCCTAACCGAACCACATTAAATTGAATGAAACCCTATAACAAAGGGGACTTACCCAATGTGGCGGTTGCCGGAAGGAGTAGAGGGGGCATTACAGTCACTAAAGGGGTTGGCCGAGGGGTGCATGAGGGTGTCCAGCGGTGTTCGGATCCGTAAGGAGGGGGTCCGGTGGGGTTCCGAGCAATAAAGACGTGCGACGCCGGAGGGGAGCCATGCGAGCAGGACCGAGGGAGGGGAGGCCGACACCGGTGAGGTACAGTGCAAGGATGTTTAGAGGGGGAGGCGGCGACATGATGAGGAGAAGAATTAGATGGGAAGGCGTGAGCTGACAACAATGGTAGGTGCGAAGAAAAAAAACAAACATCGCATAGGGTTTGAGGGGGGTGTCTGCGTGCGACAGGGGAGAGAAATTGAGGGAGAGGAAAAATAAAAAAAATAATAAAAGATAAGAAGAAGAAAAAAGAATGGAAGGAAAATAAAATAAAAAAAAAATAAAATACAATAAATAAATAAAAAGTGTATCTCATAATAAACATAAAAAATATCTAAATAGATCCAAAGGAAAAGATAACTAAATTAATGTATCAATTGCAATAACGATAATAATGATAATAATAATAATAAGAACTTCAATATTAATAATACTTAATAAATTTTATATTTTTAATACTTTTAATAATTATAATAATAATACTAATAATGGTGTTAATGAATAAAATTACACTTTTAAAAAGTTGATGATAAAAACGTCCACCCGCACACCATGCAGGCCGCATGGCTTCGCCCGTGCCCTACCCGCTCATCAGGAATTGTCAAGGCATCGTTCATTTATCAGTGCAAAAGCGCACACTAATTTCTTGCTTAGCCCACTTTCCAACGAAAAAAATTATAAAAAGGAAACTAAACTTACGTGATAAAAATAAGAATTAAAAACATACCTTGATGCAAAGTCCAGCTGTGACAATTCTCCCCACCATAAATCTTTCTGTCCCCTGAAAGCCACCACCAGAACAAAACCCCAAAGCAAAAAAAACACACTCCCTTAAGATTCAAAGGGAATCCCCACCAACATCAAGCAAAGAGAGGGGAAAAGCATCGTGCTCAGAGAGAGTGTCTCAAAGACAACATCAAGAAACGCGTAAAAAGACTTTCTGATATGTGTCGCCCGTCCCAAAGAGATAGAATTCCTCCAGTTGACTGATCAAGGGAAAGCGACCCTCATACCCACAAAAACCAACTTGACAAGATGAGACATCTCAAGTACTATTAAACTGAAACCACACTATTTGGCCAAAATGAAAAAACAATTTCAAACCACGTCCACAGAACACTCTTATCACTTATCACCAAGACATATTTAAAAATAGAAGCAGAAGATAAACATGGGGAGGCCTGAGGGGCTCCCCACCATTAAGAAACTCACTGACGCTCGAAACGAGACTGGAAAACCGACACGAGGTGGTTCGAGTGGACTCCCCACCATTAAAGAAAAGTCCATCACTAATTCATTCTAGAGACATTCGTGCGAGAGCCAATGTGGGTATCCCCACCATTAGAACTAAAAGAAGGTATAAAACTTTGAAAATTTCTCGTTGGTGACTAAACACCCCACCACAAGGGGCGGGGAGGGAGAGACCAGACTACCGGGGCGTCAAAAGAATGATCCAAGACAAACCAGCATTTCACATTCCTAGATGACCTTTATTCAAATCTGAGACTGATTTACCTAACTGACCCCTTATAGACCACTGAAAGTGATTTCATCCGGTGGGACGTAACCCCCAAGACGTTAAGACAACAAGATGAACATGCCTCCACATGGTTGTGAAAACCATATGCAAGAAGATAACTCATTTGGAGCGAAACAACCATATAAACAATTTAAACTGCCTCTACATTTAATACTGATGACAGAAATAATTTCAGGGTCTCAAACACTCTCAAGGATCCTGACCATGCGCCAACTTCACTATGAGGCCTACGGTTGGAGCCCTGATGTTTGAAGCATCTCCTGCCTCGTAGTCAGGCATGGAAGACTCCCGAACGGATCTTATTATTTCAGTGTCACATGCAGCCACACTACAACCAAGAAAACACCAGCAAACACAACACATTACGACATCCAACTAATCATACACAGAACGCTCACCAACACAAGAGCTGAAATGGTGTATGCACATTGCCATTTTTCCCTCTGAATGAGAACAGGACACCACAAATCGTCACATGAACATAACCATTGCAGTAAAGAGGAACATTATACGGACAGAGGATTCAAACAGAGTCTTAAACAACACGTGATTCCTGCAATTGACCGTAGAATCCCCACGTGGCTGGGTTTGCCACACTAGTGTCCTAACGGATCTTTTTTCTTAAATAAAAACGAATAAAGGACCAAAGGTCATTTAAAAATAATATCCTGCACTGACAACCCAAAGTTACTTCCACATTTTCACTTCGAAGAAAACTCACACTGCAAGTCGTCACCAAACATGACCCTTGCAGATGATGAAATCACTACAACTCATTCAAGTCATTGGTAAGCACTGATGACTCCAAATCGTCTTCACCCTTCCCCGATAGAATTTCTTTCACCACTTCGACGGGAAACCACGTAATGCAACAATGTCAAACCTTATACTCGACGACTCAGACAACTCAAAGAAACCAAAACTCTATTCAAATATCCTCACATATGTCATCCCGCTATGAGAGGATTCGTATAGTTTTAAAAAGAAGAGGTGGGTTCAATTATAGAATTCAAGAAGAGTCATCTGATCATCTGGAGGGTTGGCCAACAGCGAGTTGCCCGTGGCCACACTTCAATCGCATGTCATCTCTTCATGGGGGGCATACACTAGTCAAGAAATAAAACCATGTACCCAACCAAACTGGTCCAATGGTCAAAAAATACCACAAGAAAACACTAGGCGTGCAGGGGGAACCACTGCAAGGGATTCCCGAAGTACTCTTCAAAATAATTCACTAACTACACGCTTGCATACCTACATACAAACAGAAATTTAAACTTAAGACATAAATCAGTCAAAAAGGATTCTCAGCTCAAAACACCTCACATCCGACATTTCCAAAACACAAGGGCACATCACACAAACATCGTTTACTAAAACAACAATTTTTTTATATAACAAAACATTTTGAAAATAAGACAAGCTAGTGGGTTTCATAAACACCAATGGTGTCCCATGAGCCTCGCACATGCATGTTCTCATGCTGCACCAGCATCCACCTCATATCCATCTAGGCACTCATCCGCTCATGCCATTAACCATTTCCCTTTTCTTATACACTCATGCATGTGGTTTTCCATGAGAGCTCCAAGGATCAAAACCAAAACCATCCATTTTTTCAAAACCAAAACATTCAACCCACACTTTTCAAACCTCGTACCTCATTTTCTTTTTAAACTGCTTTATTTCAAAATATTTTACAGAACACTTTCCAAGATGAAATCATTTTTAATTAAAAACCAAATGTCCACAATTCCAGAACAAAGAGGCGAGAAGCAATGCAGTAGGAAACTAGGGTCAGCGGGTGACTGGAACATTTGGTTGGCGGCCATACGCCGATCACGCCACTGGCCGCTGAGAGTATTTTAAGACAGTGTCCTCGGCTCCACAAGGATTTCCAGACCCTGCGAGCTCACTAAGACAACTGAACCTTCTCCCTTTTCTTTTCCCCAAGAGAAGATTAACCGCAAGAACCAAAGGCTCAAACAAACCTCAACATACGTTGCTAACTCGATTCCTGCCACGAGGTGTGCTGGCTAGGCACATTGCTCATAGCTAGAATGTTGAGTTCTGACAACCTTAACTCAAGTCTACCATGACTCTATCCCAAAATAAAATGACCCAAGAGTTCAAACCTTGCCCTCAGATACCATTTTGTCAAGAAGTAGGCCAGGTCGTCATCTGACCCGATGCCCGACCCAGTCTGTGACATGGCCCAAAGGGAATTCCTGATCCCCAAGGGCTGACACAAGTGCCTGGATATCAAACATTACAAGGTAACAATTTACCTGAAATAAGAGATAAAAAAACAACTAACCAAATAATTAAACTGAAACTAAAAATAGACAACCAAACACGCCTTTAAACTATGAACAGGTTTAAAGTCTACAACTAGAACCAAAACTAAATGAAAAGATGATAGAGGAAAATAAAACTCCTACACTAACCTCCCAACAAAAGAGAGGCCACATCGACAACACTCTTTGTGAAAAGGCCTACTGGAACCTGAACCACCATCACGGAGCATGATGTCACAACCTAGAATGCACAAGAAACAAATTCTACAAACACCCAAATGTGTATATAGGGTGTGAGACGAAGGCCCAATAGGACGTCACCAAGTAAAATGGTTCCATGCCAAAACATCAAAAAGACAATTTAATGTGCTTATTCAAAATTATAATTTCAAAATGATTTTAAAGAAACCGTTTACAATCCAAATGAAAAAGGAAAATACTAAAAAAAAAATCATTTCACAAACATGATTTTAAGGAGGAAGAGAATAGTTCATTATGGGCACACACACACATACTCACACACACACACACACTCACACTCACACCCAAGTGGTCCTCCATATGCCGATGGAAGGAACCACGCCATAGATGGTTGGGCACTATGGGTAAATCCCCTAAGTTTCATCTAGCTCGAGAGGGTCTCTACAGCCTCGTGTCTCGGTGAATCATGGTTTAGAAACCACGACCCTCAGAAAAGTGGCTTAAAAGACCCTGACCATCAGAAAACGTGGCTTAGAAATCCACGACCCTTAGTCATCATATGTTTTGTTAGTGTTGCAATCGTCAATCCAGCTAAGTGAAATAGGGATGATGCCCATTCGGCTCACTAGAGATCTAGTTCTAGTCCACCCAACTAGATACCCAGGGTTTTCCCTTGTGCTCAATCAGGATTCACATTCACATAATGTATATCACTTCCACATATCCCGAACCAAACAAAACATTCCACATACAAGTCACCGCTTGCATACCCAAACACCATTTAAAAAAAACACATGAACACCAAAACCATTTTATATCATAGTTAAGATCACTTCCATGACATGATAAACTATTTAAACAATTGGAAGAACATTTCAAAATAGCACAATAAGATTATTCACCTGAGACTTTCCAAGTTTCACATGTAAGAATCCCTTAAAAAAACATAACACACACGAAATTCTGTCAAACACAACTTCCGCACTCCACATATAATTTAATAAGTACAATTAACAATTTATAAAACACTTCAAATTAGAAAGAAAAGGTTTACACAAGAATTATGAACTCAATTTCATATAGGAACGTCTCTTTAAAACCAAATGTATAGCATATACAAACTAAAACATGTTTTTCCATTGTTCCAAAAATTTTGAATTTAATTCCAAAAGTACGCAACAAAGCAAACACACCCAAAGTGACTAATTTTCATTGAAAATCTCCATTTAATTACACAGACACCTCAAAGAACTTGAAATCACATTTCGTACCTACCGAACAACCCCCAAAACTTTCCCAACCATGATTCACATATCAAATGCCATGTAAATAAACAATTTCTCAATTACTAAAACCTCACACATGCATACTACAAGGCCTTATATTAAAACACACAAATTTTAGATGTCATAACCATTTGAAAATCAATTGTACATCCCAACCCTTCTAAATCCCCATTCGTACCCCAAGAACATACTCAAGGTTTGTAATAAAATTCAACACGTCAAAAATAGTTTATCTTCTTTAAAATAAAAACTCAATTTAATCACCCTTGCACCTCAAGCGTTCTTGAAAACACAATTTTCACACCCTAAACAATTAACCAAAATACATCTAAGGATTTCAACAACACAAATCACATGAAATACATTGGAATTTACTTAAAAACAATTCAAATTTATCAAATATGAATATCGAAGCAGGCCCAAAATAAATTTTGCGTCACACAATTTATCATTAGAAAACAATATAATTTAATTAAAGAGAAATTTAAATCATCTAACAATGGTATGGAATGGAACCACCTACCTCACTTAGTGAAAATTTTGGTAAATGTGGTGAAAACGTATTCGTGTCACATTTGCACGACAAGGAACCCAGCGCGAATACTAAACAAGGGAAAAATCACCCAAACAATAAAATTAAACCCATAACCCTAACTGAACCACACTAAATTGAATGAAACCCTCTAAAAAGGGGATTTACCCAATGTGGCGAATGCCAGAAGGAGTTGTGGGGGCATTGTAGTCGCTGAAGGGGTCGGCTGAGGGGTGCATGAGGGGGTCCAGTGGGGTTCTAAACCAGACGGAGGGGGAGTTCAGTGGGGTTCTGAGCGGGAAAGATGTGCGGCGCCGGAGGGGAGCTGTGCGAGCAGGGCCGAGGGAGGGGAGGCCTAGGCCAATGATGTGCGACGTGAGGATGTTCAGAGGGGGAGGCAGTGGAGAGATGAGGAGAAGAAGAAGAAGGGAGGGTGTGAGCCGAGAATAATGGCAGGGGAGAAGAAAAAAAAAAAGAAAACGGAGCATAGGGTTTGAGGGGGGTGTCCACGCGCGACAAGGGAGAGAATGTGAGGGAGGGAAAAAAATATAAGGAAAGATAAGAAGAAGAAAAAAAGAATGGAAGGAAAAAAAATACAATACAATAAACAAATAAAAAGTGTATCTCATAATTAACATAAAAAATATCTAAATAGAACCAAAGGAAATGATAACTAAATTAATGTATTAATTTCAATAAAGATAATAATGATAATAATAATAATAAGAACTTCAATATTAATAATACATAATAAATTTTATATTTTTAATACTATAAATAGTAATAATAATAATAACAACAATAATGTTGTTAATAAATAAAATTACGTATTTAAAAATTTGATGATAAAAAGGACCTCCCACACACCAGGAAGGCCACACGGCTTCGCCCGTGCCCTGTCTGCTCATCGGGAATTATCAAGGTAGTGTTCATTTATCAGTGAAAAAGCGCACACTAATTTCATGCTCATCCTGCTTTCCAACGAAAAAAATTGTATAAAGGCAACTAAACTTACGTGATAAAAATAAGATTTAAAAATATACCTCGATGTGATGTCCAGGTGTGACACCTCTGACCAAGTTAATAATGAAGAGATTCATGTTCATCTAGACATATGAATGTGTTGAAAATTTCATGGAAAATATTAGAAGGTTAGTCAGTGCACCTATACTTACATCACCTTGTACTATATAAGGGTTTATAGTACATGGATATGCATCCAAGAAGGGATTGGGATGTGTTCTTATGAAGAATTACATGGTTATCTTTTATGCCTCATAGTAGCTAATGGTTCATGAGAAAAATTACCCAACTCATGATTTGGATTTATAATTATGAATTTTTTCATTAATTATATAAAATTATTATCTTTATAGAGTAAAGTTTGATATATTTATCGATCATAAAAGACTAAAATATATATTCTCAAAGGAGGAGTTGAATATGAACTTTTGAATATGTTTAGAGTTGATAAAGGATTAATACTTCTCAATACATTACCACTCTTGGAAAGAGAACAAGGTTCTTTATTCTTTGATTCCAAAGGATATTGACAGATTCTCCATGATGAGGATCAGAAAACATCCCATATTTTTGGATTATAAAAGGATGGATCTAGAAATCTTGAAGGAAGGGGAAAATGGTATCTTTCTAAAATGAATGTTCAACCCTATATCCAAGTGATGATTAAGGAGGTGCAGAAGGAATATGTAGAGCTGTAAAAGAATGTTAAAAATTCTCCTATTTTTATGCTTGATCAGGATAGAATGATAAGTTTCAGGAACTATGTATGTGTTCATTCCATACTAGATTTAAAGAATGAGTTATAAGATAATGTTCACAGTTATTTATTCTCTATTCATCCTTAATGTACGGAGATTTATTGGGATACGAAATAAAACATCTGATGGGGTTAAATTAAGATATATATTGTTGAGTTTGTATCTATTTTCTTTATATTCCAAAATAATAAGGCTAAAAGATAAAAGTCTAAAGGGGTGTTGCATCCATTACCCATACTCAAATGGAAATAGGAGAACATCAATATTGATTATTTTCATTAAACTACCCAAAACCATTAAAGGTTTTAATGTTATATGGGTTGTATTCATTCGCCTAACTATTTAGAAAAATTCATTACTATCAGAGAATACTTCAATCTATATCATATTTCATGGATATAAATTAAATAATTGTTAAGGTTTCATGGAGTACCAAATTCCATTATATCGGATCAGGATTCATGGTTCACTTCAAAATTATTGTTATGTTTACCTCAATAACATGTTATATAATTAAATTTTTTTACTTTTTATTATACAAATACTAATGGTACATCTTAAATAAAAAAACCATATAGGATATGTTGATATATAGATATTTGGATTTCAAAGGTTATTTGGATCAAAACCTTCTTTTAATTGAGCTATGATACCGTAATATCTTCTTATTAATCATTTAGATGGAACTCTTTGAAGTCCTCTGTTGGAATAAATGTAGAGATACAACATGTTGGGATGAGGTTAGAGAAAGAATACTATTGGGACCTAAGATCATTATGTAAATGGCTGAAAAGGTCAGATCGATTCGGTAGAATATCAAAGATTCTCATAGATGATAATAATTTTATACTGATAATCAATCACCTAATATAAAATTTGAAGTTTTTGAAAAGGTTTTTCTATGAATCTCACCCCAGAATAATTTTATGAGGTTCAGAAAGAAATTGATATTAATCCCAAGTTATATCAGTCCCTTTGATATTATTAATAATATCAATATAGTAGCATATCTCTTGGAACATCCCCCAAATATATATCAATTCCAATACTTTTTCCATGTATCTCTCTTATGGAAATATATTCCTCTCCCATAAAACATTCTAAACTCATAGGTCATATTGCTATATGAGCAAATTTCTTAAGATGGAAAACCGGTTGAAATTATGGACTAATCAGAGAATGTTTTATGAAACATGAACACTCAACTGGTTAATTTTTTGTGGAGAAATCACTAGTTATAGGATGGTATGTGGGAAAACGAGGATATGAAGAAGTATAAGTATGTTCATTTATTTTTACCCGAGTGATGAATTTTGTGGGGAAAATTCATATAAAGGGGGATAGAATGTCACTCCCGATGTTTTAATGGGATTTTTTATCAAGTAAATAAAACATTAATTTATGTATTTTAATGCACTATGTCAAAAATTCCTTTAATTTGGAACTGACTCGGTGTAAATTGCATAGAACACTAAATTTTTGTATGTTACATGCAACATTAATATTCATATGAGACATCATTTCATTGTTATAATTATATAATGAGATAATTATAACCTAGTATTTAAACATAGTTATATGAATTGTAGTAACTAATTTTTTTTTAAAAAAATTATATGAATAATACTTATTGATAATGAAGGATTTAATTTTTGGTAATGTCCTCATATGTTTAAAAATACCTTTTTCTAAAATGAACTACTTTTACTGACCTTATTTAAAAAAATGAACATAAATATAGAATTATTTTGAAATTTAATTTAATAATGTAAATTTCGTTTTGAATTTATAATTATTAAATTATCTAATATATAGTGTTTTAGATTTTTCAGAAGAACATCATTTTTTGTTAAATAGTGAAAATTACCAGATTTTAATTCAAAAATTCATTTTCAACTAATTTATTGATAAGCGTAGTGATATTTTATATTTTTTCATAGTATAATTTGATAATATTTTTATAAAATAATCCAATTTATTTCATTGAGATCAATTTCACTTTTTACATGGTTATTAAAACATAGAGAATGTTCGAATGTTTTTACATTTAAAACACACACTGTCAACCCAACTATAAGATTTATTTTATTTTAATTTATTCGGATTTTATGATTAGAATTTGGAAAAATGGATTATATATTAATATTAATAAAAATATATAATTCCTTATAAGTTAAATATTGTTTTTTACCAAAAATATTAGTGAATGTGAAAAAATATTAATTACAATGATTTAGATAAAATTAAACTAAATTAGGGACTAAACCATAACATTTAGGTCCAAACCAACTTATATACTTGTAAAAAATAATTGATGGCCATATATAGACCATATAATTTCTTGGATTGACTTGGGTTCATTATAGGATCAATATGACATAGGGAAATTGTTGGTGTAATTCCTTTTCCCAAAATAAACAAGTGGGAAACTCCTCCTACATTATAAAATCACACCAACTCTCCCTCTTCTTCACAACAATAAAAAAACATAAGATCAAAAAATATCATCCTAATACACTTTTATTTATCCCTCCATTTATCCAGGAATACTAATCTTGGGAATGAACCATTCAAAAGAAGCATTTTGGCACAAACCAAAAGAAGTTATCCGATTAAACGATAATGTCTTCTCTCAAGATCATTTCTTTTATTTTATTTCCCCACCACATCCACAATATTATTGATATTATTCTATAACAACATATGTATCCTCAACAAAATTTTCTTTTTTTTATCTTCGTATTCCATACACTTACACACACTTCCATCTAATGGGTAATGAACATACTGTTTAAGTGTATGGAAAACTTCCGCCTTGTGCAACGATGATTGTTCATTTTTTTATCATTGTCTCTCATGATGAAAATTTTGATAGAAAACCTATTTTTATATGTCATATGTTAAATTTATTATGTCTTTCTTCTTATATATTCTTTTTAAAACACACATATTTTTACTTTTTATTTTGTGTAAATAATATATTTGTGTTTGAGGAAGTGTTGACTACCGCCCCTTAATACGACGTGATTCGTTCACGCACTATATGGAATATATTAAGGATTCTTGCACAGTACGCAACCCTAACTTGGCTTGTATTACACGCAATCGCGACCTTCCTCAATAGCTTGTGTTGTACGCAATACTGGGTTTTACTAAACAACGATATGCTATTAAAATATTATTAAAACTAGCCGTTATGAATAGTAATAACCACTTTTTGAAATTTTGAAATTTTTATTTTTCAAAGTGGACTTCATTTCTGGATTCGGAATATCAAAATTAGCTTAGGGTGAAATTTTGGTACTTTTCGGATAACTTTCATTTTTTGATGAATAGTGAAAATTACTAAATTTTAATTAAAAACAACCTTTTTAATAGAAATAATTAATAGTGATAAATTATTAATTTGATTGGTTTTAAAGTATATTTAGAATATTTTTTTACAATTTAATACAATATTGGTTATTGGATGTAATTTCACATTTAAACCAGACATAAACAACAGTCAATCTTTTGATAGTTATTATATCTTAAGAACACGCTATTTGTTTTGACGACGGGAATTAATTTTGAAATTAATTAATGCGACTGATATGTTTTGAATTTGGTAAAATAGACATCATTTTTGAATTCATAAAATCAAATATAGCTTAGGCCTAATTTTTGGTATTTTTCTGAAAACTTTCAATTTTTGATGAATAGTGAAACCACTAAGTGGTAGTTAAAAAAAACTGAATTTTTCATAAATCTTAATTTTACCGCTTCTGTGAGTCGAATTTCAAAAATCTTAGAGACACGGTTATTATCAAGGACTAAAATGTGGTTCAATGAGATGAAAATAATTTTTGGTGAATAGTAACTTTTTACTTTTTTTACCACGGTTAAAAGTAAATAGGGTAATTAAGTGTACAAATGATATTATTATTACCCTAACACATGTCCTAATTCTATTAGACAAGTTTAATTCGACCAAAAAAAACCTTAGGAATAAAATATGACCATTTAGGCTCACTTGGATTAGATTAGGACATTTATTATTAATTTATTTAAAGAAGAGTTAAAATAGTTAAAATCAAAGTTTAACAAGTAAATCATTTTTAATATGGGGTTATACATACGATAAATTCGAATATAAATATTAATTAGAAAGATAAAAGAATTTCCTACATAATGAAATTTTATTTGTAATTTTTAGACATTAAATAATTTACATTATTTATAACACAACGATGATGCAGAAATTATCTAATTAATGAAATATTGACATAATTGATGTTATAAATACCCAAATAAATATAATTTGAGACTTTTTATGAATTACACTAAATTTATTAGTTAATATGACATGTTAGTATTGATTTAATTAACTTTTTTCGAACTTATCATTCTGTTATGATTCTCACAAAAATCAATTATTAAATAGTGTCAAAATTGACATAAAATAGTTTTTAAAACAAATATTATATTATTAATTGTTATTTTATTCCTAAAAATCTAAGGTTCGGCCAAATGACTTAGATAATGTTATATATATTAATAATAAACAACTTGGGGTTCGTTTGGCTTGATTTAATAAGTTTATTAACCTTATAGTATAAGGACACAAGAAGACACGGTAAAAGTAAAATTATTTAACTTAATGTTAAATCTACATGATAAGGTTCAAATAGGAACCTAAACATGTCTAAATTATATTTTATGAGAGTATTTCGACCAATACCCACATTATCCTAGAAATAAATCAATTTTGAGCTATATAAAACCGAACATGACTTTATAATAAAATAATATTTTTAGTTATTCCAAAGGTGCCCCTCTCCTCCCTTATAAAAGGGAACCTCCTCCCTCTCTTCCTCACACCACTTTGAGCCTTCAAGCTCGGCCAACCCCTGCTAATTTCTCCTCTCCACGTAACTAGAGACATCCTAGAGATTTTTGTCTTCTTCAAAGACCTATTTTATTACCCTAAATGAGGTCTCAAAGAAGCACTTCAATGAAGAGGTAATGTCCGTTACCGATTCTTTCATCTTTATTTCTTCTTCAACTTCTTCTTCTTTAGTTGTTTCATTATGAAGTAAAAACATCAGTATCACTAATATAATGATATTTTATTATAAGTATGAAACAAACATATTTCACCATCTATCCATCCTACGGAAAAAGAAATCACCGCACGTGCATACGTACGGAATACCGTCTCCACGCCATGGTGTAATCTATTTTCCACCACTACCATATTTGGATTGGTATAATGGTTTAAATAATGACTATATATGAATATTATAAAGTGATATTGATTCTGAAATAGTATACATACACTCCAATACAATTCCACAATCATAGGAATGATATCATCACTCGTGCATACGTACGGAATACCGTCTCCATGATGTGATGCGACTCGTTCTACATGATCTTCATTGCATAATGATTATATAAATGAATTGAATGAATGAATATGATATATATCACACTAATAACATTCTGTAAAGGAGGTATCTATAACCTAAAGAGAAGAATAAGAATTTATTCAACAAAACACGTATAAGAACAAAAAGTAATAAACACCCGAATAACAAGTAGTAATGAAATATTACTAATAAGAAGATAAGAATATGACCATATATGATATCATAATAATAAGAATGATTTTGGAATAAGTCAATAACATTATTTAAATCATTATACAGTAGGTTTGGACACTTACGAAGCAAAACGGACCTAAGGTAAGGGAAATATCACAATCTCATTTTTATCCGAGATTGTTTATACATTAGTATTTACTGGGGTGTATTTTATCATCCACATCCATGTTTCCTAAATACGTAATATTTATATTCTTCTAAAATTGTTTAGATCCAATTTTACCCTTCGGTGAGTTTTTAGTAAATGATATGAAAGGAATCTTTTGTCTTTTTTCGTACGAGGTACTTTTTGACTTTTCCGACAAAAGTACGAGAAGAATGTTTTTTTAACTTATACGACATGAATAGATTTTTAAAACATTATTTCCAAGAATCTTCCTTTACAGTTTTTCAAGTTTATTTTTAATCAACTTCTTTTAGTTTAAAATATTATGACATGTTATTAAAGGAAAAATGTTTTTCTATTAGAAAGGATATTTTCCTCAAGAATGGAGTTCAAGTGTTTTATCAAAATTATTTTCCATCTACGATAATAAAGGGTTCTGTTTCTATCCCTATTATTACATTGATTTTATTATGTTGTGATGGAATTATGTTTATGAATTCCATTATCTTATATGAATTGTTTTATGATGTCACGATGTTTATGATTCCCATTTTTATTACATGGGTTATGCTATGTTGTATGGTTATGATTTTGTGGCACACATAAGAATGGTATCATTATGAGATGGGTGGGACCTATATCTCCCTCCAATGCATTGGGAAAAGATTTTATATCTCATGAGATAGACATGGATAGAACGGTAGGTTATACCAGTTCAGTGAAATAGGACTGAAATGAGGAGTGAACTCGGCTTAGAAAGGGACTTTTTCCACTAAGATAGTCTTGGTAATGAGTCTTGACTAATAATAAATGATTCCCTATGATTATGTGTGTATGCCAAAGAGTTTCATGTTTTAAGTTATTTTTATTGAGATTACATTTCACTACTATGATTTATCCCATGTTATGAAATTATGATCTCTTTTGCAGGTTAAGATTTCCAAAAGATATGTTCTTATGAATATGACGTGATTGATATTTCTTTTGTTTAACCAAACTGAGCATTTGAGCTCACCCTTTTATGTTTTCTTTTCCCCTGGACATAAAGAAAGGATTTAGGTTTAAAAAAAATATCTTTATGGGAGATGTTGAAGATCTTTCACCACGATTAGAAGATTATATTCCGAGTTTCCAAAGACACTAAACAATTACGGTCCATGTGTGTGTGTTTTTGTTATGTACTAAGTATTCCGCAAAACTAATGTAATGTCTATGTACGTTAAGCTTCGGGTCTTTACAGTTGGTATCAGAGGAAAGGTTTAGTCAACCATTGGAAACTAGGATCTGAGAACTTTAGTGAGATCCCTAGAGATATTTCTACGGTATGTCTAGGGATGTCTCTAAGGTTAAGTATACATATGGGTTATAGTCCTAGAATTGCGCTAATGACCATAGAATTTAACCTAAGATGTTAGATATTGAGGGTACTCCCCCTTTAATATGTTGTTTTCTCTAGCATGATTTTTTCCTCTCACAGAATTCCTTTTATGTTTTAGTTAATGGAGGGAACCAGAAGGAATTTTGTAAACATTGAATACAATGGACAAATTGGTGAATATGAGAAACAAAATTGTGTAATGCCTAGAGAGAAAGATATTGTGATTATGCCGAATCAGTCATCGCGATATATGATTAACAAGGTGAAATTTAGTGGTATGCCTAATTCATCAAAGAGGAGGAAGATAAACTATTATGCATGTTCCGATGTTGAGGAGTATAAAGAAAGGAAGATTGAGATTTCTAAAGAAGGGAAGAAGAACCTTGAGGAATACCTAAAATGGAGGGACCAATGTTATCTGTGTGGAGAAAAGGGTCATAGAGTGACAGACTGTTATGGATTCCAATGTATTATTTTTGGAGAACATGGGCATTACCCAACTCAATGCCCTGACCTAAAAAGTTACTTTTAAATCAAGGAAGGACTTATTCCAGGACAATAATTGAAGAGGATGGATTGAAGTGTTTATGTATTGGTATTCAAGAATAATGTTGTTGAGGTAATTTTATTGTTTATTAGAATATTTTTGTAATATTCTATTGTGGTTTTCAATAATTTTATGGTACCAGTAACCATGGAAAGTGATTGTGATATTTTTGGTAAGAAGATGATATGCGCATAATGAAGGGATAAGAAGATAATGAGATTTCCGATTGTATTCATATAAGGACTAAGTGATATCATGGTTTGATTATAAAGACTTTTGAGGATTTTGGTATGTGGAATGTGTTAACATTTAACTGCATTCATGTTTTCACTAAGGTTCAATGGATATTCATTCTTCAAGAGAATACATGATTAAGGTATTCACATCTTTGTAATTTGACCAACAAGATATATCTGGGGGATAAATGATGGAATTCACGTGATCATTTTCTTTATACTATGTGCATGGACCGAAGACTTTTAGATAATCCTAAAGATTGGAATGGATTATGTTGGACACGAGTTAGTATTATTTAAGGATTAAACTGTTTTGATATTGTTGAAGGGATGTTATAGTAATATAGCTTTATATAAAGCACAACCTGCAGGATGGGCGACAACCCATCGCGTCGGACAAGGCTGTGCGAATCGAACCCACAACCGAAGTCCGACTGGCCTTTATTGCCTACCACTGGCCTATAGGAAGTCCCTGTTTAGTAGAAACTAGTTTTATTATATTAAGCAGTAAGATATATGAAGTATAAGTCCATTTTAGGAACCATATATGATTAATCTTACTATAGATGGACTTATGTATTTTTTGATAACTTTTTTAATCTTTTTTTTCAGACAGATGGAAAGAACCATCATTCTAACACATCACAAATGACAAATTCAACTTCATTTCTTTAAGAGATGAAGTGGAAATTGTTCAAAGAACGACAAACAGTGAGATTATACCAAAATCATGAAAGTATTTCTTCTAATTCCAATTTCATCAACATTAGGGAAATGATCTTGAAAACCAAAAATGATGTCCTAGTGCTCTTATATCTGATGAATTAGATTGTACCTTAGATCATCACAAATTTATGGCTTTGTGATTGCTGGCTTTTCCATAGCCAAGTTCTCTACCACTCTCCATCAGAACATGATGGTTAGATTTCTCTTCCATATCCATATTTTCACCTATGTGGAAACCCAGTGATTAGTTTATTTGGGTAACCGTTAAGTTTCATAATTTTGTTTTTAAATATTGGTTTTGGTATTCCTTTTTACGATGTGGGTTTCTATTAAAGAAACTTTCGAATAGTAAACAATTTATATCCCTGACGAATTTCGAGGTCGAAATTCATTTTAAGGGGGGTAGAATGTAACACCCCGAGATTTTATGAAAAATATTCTTTTAATTTCATTAATGTCTTGTGTTGTATGCTACACCAAGATTACCTTGCACTATACGCAACACCGTATTAGCTTGTAGTATATGCAAAACTATTATTGGATTGTGTTATACACAATTTTGATAATAGTTATTCTACGTAACATTGAGTATATATATATATATATATTCAATGTATAAATGAAACATGGTTGGATTATGTTATACAAAACAATGAAAGATTCTTGCACAGTACGCAACCTTGACATGGCTTTCATTACATGCAATCACGACCTTCCTTGATAGCATGTGTTGTACGCAATACCGGGTTTTACTAAACAACGATATGCTATTAAATTATTATTAAAACTAGTCGTTATGAATAGTAATGACCACTTTTTGAAATTTTTTAATTTTTATTTTTCAAAATGGACTTCATTTCTGGATTCGGAATATCAAAATTAGCTTAGGGTGTAATTTTGGTACTTTTAGGATAACTATCATTTTTTGATGAATAGTGAAAATTACTAAATTTTAATTAAAAACAACCTTTTTAATAGAAATAATTAATAGTGATAAATTATTAATTTTATTGGTTTTAAAGTATATTTAGAATATATTTTTACAATTTGATACAATATTGGTTATTGGATGTAATTTAACATTTAAACCAGACATAAACAACTGTCAATCTTTTGATAGTTATTACCTCTTAAGAACACGCTATTTGTTTTGACGACAGGAATTAATTTTTAAATTAATTAATGCAACTGATATTTTTTGAATTTGGTAAAATAGAAATCATTTTTGAATTCATAATATCAAATATAGCTTAGGACAAATTTTTGGTATTTTTCTGAAAACTTTCAATTTTTGATGTATAGTGAAACCACTAAGTGGTAGTTAAAAAAACTGAATTTTTCATAAAAATTAATTTTACCGCTTCTATGAGTGGAATTTCGAAAATCCGAGAGACACGGTTAATATCAAGGACTAAAATGAGGTTCAATGAGATGAAAATATTTTTTGGAAAATAGTAACTTTTTACTTTTTTTTACCACGGTTAAAAGTAAATAGGGTAATTAAGTGATACAATGATATTATTATTACCCCAACACATGTCCTAATTCTATTGGACAAGTGTAATTCGAACAAAAACAACCTTAGGAATAAAATATGACCATTTAGGCCTACTTGGATTTGATTAGTACATTTATTATTAATTTATTTAAAGAAGGGTTAAAATAGTTAAAATCAATGTTTAATAAGTAAATCACTTTTAATATGTTGTTATACATAAGATAAATTCATCTATAAATATTAATTAGAAATTTAAAATGGTTTCCTACATAATGGTATTTTATTTTTTATTTTTAAGCATTAAATAATTTAATTTATTTATGACACAACGATGATGTAGTAATTATCTTATTAATAAAATATTGACATAATTGATGTTATAAATACCCAAATAAATATATTTTGAGACTTTTTATGAATTACACTAATTTTATAGGTTAATATGACAAGTTAGTATTGATTTATTAAACGTTTTTCGAACTTATCATTCTGTTATGATTTTCACAAAAATCAATTACTAAATAGTGTCAAAATTGACATAAAATTGTTTTTTAAACAACTAATATATTATTAATTGTTAATTTTTTCCTAAAAATCTAAGGATCGGCCAAATGACTTAGATAAGGTTATATATATTAATAATAAACAACTTGGCATTATTTTGGCTTGATTTAGTAAGTTTATTAACCTTATAGTATATGAACACAAGAAGACACGGTAAAAGTAAAATTATTTAACTTAATGTTAAATCTACATGATAAAGTTAAAATATGAACCTAAACTTGTCTAAATTATATTGGATGAGAGGATTGCGACCCATCCCCACCTTATCCACTAAATAAATATATTTGGAGCTATTTAAAAACGATCTTGACTTTATAATAGAATAATATTTTTAGTTATTCCAAAGGTGCCCCTCTCCTCCCTTATAAAAGGGCACCTCCTCTCTCTCTTCCTCACACCACTTTGAGCCTTCCAGCTCGGCCAACCCCTACCACTTTCTCCTCTCCACTTCCCTAGAGACATCCTAGAGGATCTAGTCATCTTCAAAGACCAATTTTAGTACCCTAAAAGGAGGTCTCAAAGAAGCACTACAAAGAAGAGGTAATGTCCATTACCGATTCTTTCATCTTTATTTCTTCTTCCACTTCTTCTTCTTTAGTTGTTTCATTATGAAGTAATAACATCAGTATCACTTATATACTGATATGTTATTATAATTATGAAACAAACCTATTTCACCATCTATCCATCCTATGGAAAAAGAAATCACCGCGCGTGCGTACGTACGGAATACCGTCTCCACGCCGTGGTATAATCTATTTTCCACCACTACCTTACATGGATGGGTATAATGGTGTAAATAAGGACTATATATGACTATTATAAAGTGATATTGATTCTTAAGTAGTATACATACACTCCAATACAATTCCACAATCATAGGAACGGTATCATCACTCGTGCGTGCGTACGGAATACCGTCTCCACGATGTGATGTGACTCATTCTACATGATCTTCATTGCATTATAAATATATAAATGAATTGAATTAATTAATATGATATATATTACAATAATACCATTTTGTAAATGAGGTATCTATAACCTAAAGATAATAATAAGAATTTATTCGATAAAACACGCATAAGAACAAAAAGTAATAAACACCCGAATAATAAGTAGTAATGAAATATTACTAATAAGAAGCTAAGAATATGACCATATATGATATCATAATAATAAGTATGATTCTGGAATAAGTCAATAACATTATTTAAATCATTATACAAGAGTTTTGGACACTTACGAAGCAAAACGGACCTAAGGTAAGGGAAATATCACAATCTCATTTTTATCCGAGATTGTTTATACTTTAGTATTTACTGTGGTGTATTTTATCATCCACATCCATGTTTCCTCAATATGTAATATTTATATCCTTCTACAATAGTTTATATCCAATTTTACCCTTCGGTGAGTTTTTAGTAAATGATATGAAAGGAATCTTTTGTCGTTTTTGGTACGAGGTACTTTTTGACTTTTCCGACAAAAGTACGAGAAGACTGTTTTTTTAACTTATACGGCATGAATGTATTTTTAAAACATTATTTCCAAGAATCTTCCTTTGAAAGTTTTCAAGTTTATTTTTAATCAAATTATTTTAGTTTAAAATTTTATGACATGTTAAGAAAAGAAAAATGTTTTTGCATTAGAAAAGATATTTTCCTCAAGAATGGAGTTCAAGTGTTTTATCAAAATTATTTTCCATATAAGATAATAAAAGGTTCTGTTTCTATCCCTATTATTACATTGATTTTATTATGTTGTGATGGAATTATGTTTATGAATTCCTTTATCTTATATGAATTGTTTTATGATGTCATAATGTTTAAGATTCCCAATTTTTATTACATGGGTTATGCTATGATGTATGGTTATGATTTTGTGGCACACATAAGAATGGTATCATTATGAGATGGGTGGGACCTATATCTCCGTCCAATGAATTGGGTAAATATTTTATATATCATGAGATAGACATGGCTGGAACGGTAGGTTATACTGGTTCAGTGAAACAGGACTAAAACGAGGAGTGAACTCGGCTCAGAAAGGGACTTTGTCCACTAAGATAGTCTTGTCAATGATTCTTGACTAATGAGAAATGATTCTCTATGATTATGTGTGTATGACACAATGTTTAATGTTTTATGTTATGATTATTGGGATTACATTTCACTACTATGATTTATCTCATGTTATGAAATTATGATCTCTTTTGCGGGTTAATATTTCCAAAAGATATGTTCTTATGAATATGACGAGATTGATATATTTTTTTTTACCCTTACTGAGCATTTGAGCTCCCCCTTTTATGTTTTCTTTTCCCGAGAACATAAATAAAGTATTCAGGTTTAAAAAAAGAAGATCTTTATGGGAGATGTTGAAGATCTTTCACCACGATTAGAAGATTATATTCCGAGTTTTCAAAGACACTAAACTATTACGATCCTTGTGTGTCTGTTTTTGTTATGTACTAAGTATTCCACAAAAGTAATGTAATGTCTATGTACGTTAAGGTTCGGGTATTTACATATATAAACACACCAATTACATTTTCAATTTTTCATTCAATAAGACAATAAAAACCAAAACATATTTCAAGAGTACGTATGATTTACTATCTCCAAGAATGACTTATTCATTATCATAAATATATATTATATAGATAATTATAACAAGAATATACAGAATATAAATTATATTTTTAAATTATTTTACATTCTTTAAATCATAATATAAGTATAATTACCATATATAAAAAAAATTAACACATGTGCATATAATAAAGAGAATATTGCCCGAAGTGAAATCTTAACATAAGATTGCTAGAATATATATAATATAAGGTCGTAAAAAAATAATATATGGTATTATATATATATAATAATATGATTTTATAAAAGTTTTATAATAAAATTATATTTAAAATATAGGAATATTGTATGAGTACAATGTGAGTCAAGAAAATGTGTAAGGGGATTTCTTCACAATGTTTTTCCAGGAGACAAAAGAAATGTTCACAAATCATTTTTTCACATGGTTTATATACTACCAATGAATGTGTTATATTAATATTAATCTTAAATATATTTGTATTTAAAATAAATTTTATGAACATTCATTCATAGGTTTTATGTTTCAAAAGCTACCAAATCCGTAAAATAGTTTTTTCTCATTTTGTTTCTTTGAGACTCCTATTTTATTATAAACCTAAATTATTTTTTGAGTGTATATACTTAAATTTTAAAATTTACATCATGAATATATATTTTTTCATTGTTTTTTAAGCTATATGTAATTGTGCCCCTTACATAGAGAATATCAACCCATTTAACAAATTGGTAAGAGTTTATTGAAAGAATATCATCACCTTTTGAGATTGTTAATGATTATGCTTTTTTGATGGAATAATATGACACAAATATAAAGAAGACTTGTGATCATATTTCCCATGTTTTTATTCATGATATAACCATTTTTTAGTATTATTTTTCCTTCTTTATTACATAAGATATTTATAAAATTGTTTTTATAGAAATATACCTGTATTTCTCTCTTTGGACGGAAGTTTTATTTATTTCAAAGACCATGCTTTCATAAATATTTTAAAAAATGGTTTCAAATGATCATTGAATTTCATTTTCAAGAAAAAAGAATTTTAAAAATGTTTTATTGCTTTCAAATCATGATTTATAATTTTTCAAATCTATTTTCCAATAATATATTTTCAATAATGTTTTATGTTTCAAAAATACTTTTTCACTACAGAAAGTGTATTTTCCTAAATAAATGTTTTTAGAAGATATTTCATAAGAATTGTCATATAAGATAACATACATTAGTGTTAATCATGACTTTCTGGGGGAATTTTAAAATATTTCGATTCATATTATTTCCTTAAATGGATTATTTTTTTGTCTTCATGTTTATGAAACCCGTTTATCTTTTCCAAGATATATTGTTTTGAAACCATATTCATTTCCAATGTTACGGTTATGATGAAATGATAATGAAACCGCTATTTTTCAACTTTTTATTATTTATTACCTATATCTAATACGCATATCATTCCATGGGTTATGATATTATCGCTTATGATCATGTGGTACATATATTTATGATTTCATTATGAGATTTGTGGGGCCAATATCTCCCTCTAATTCATTTTTTAATGATTTATATCTCATGATATATACTAATATGGTATTGGGAATTACCCATGACTATAATATGTCCATGGGAGTGAACCATGACTACCAATATGGTATGAGGAGTGATCTAAAGATACTAATATATCCATTGGATCAAACCATTTTTTTTATTTTTTTTAAAGAGATTGAGGCACATAGACCTCTTTATTTAATCAAATGAAAGGTAAAAAGATCTATTGGATCAAACCATGACTACCAAAGATAGTATGTAAAGTGAACCCATACTACCAATATGGAGATGGAATTGATGACTTGGCTAATATGAAAATTATATTATACTCTTATTTGTCTATCATAATTCCAGGTTTTATTCCTATATAATTCTATCATAGATTATGTTTATTATTAATTTATGATTCATGTAATATGAATTTCCATGATTTATTTTGTGATTCATATACATGATCTTTAATATGAAAGGTATGATATTCTATTTTCATGATCATGTACTCATACCCTTATGCCCCAAATTTTTCTTAGACATCTCCCATGTTTACCCTTATTGGTCATCTGGCCTCACCAATTTTTATGTTTCCTTCCCCAGGTTATAAATATATGTATTATGGTTGATGTGTATTAGAATCTTTCTAGTCATAAAGAATCTAGGGGAAGATAATATATCTTACATATCTATTAGAATATATGTTTTCATGTTTCCAAAGGCACTGGAATAGTACACTCTTTGGGAATATGTTTTTATACATTTCCATGTATTATAAAAAAATTAATTTCATATTGATGTATGAAAAGAGAGGGTCAATATAGTTTGTATTAGTTAAAATTTTTAGTTAACCATTTGAATCTAGGATGATATATCTTTATTAGGAACCCAAAGTATATATCATGGGTTAAGTATAATTATAAAGAAAACCATAAGAAAATGTCATGGAAACTTGGAAAAGGGTAGGGTTAGTGGTTTCATAGAAATATATCCCTTTTTGGAAACTATAAACGGAAGTGGATCCTGCACAATTGTACCTAGGGTTAACAACTCCTACAATATATTCTGGTACTAACTCGGGGTAATTTTGTACAAGAAAATGGGCATTGATGCACACATGGTTTGACACTCTCTTGGGATATGCTTTGGGAATTCACAAACTCTTCATGAGCTGTCATCAATGATTTAAATAGCATATGGATATTAATAACATAGGATAAACCAATGTTTAAATATATTAAGGATGTTTTCAAAATATAGACATCATATAAGTTAGTTTTAATGATTATGTGGTTCCTTCATATGATAATTGTTTCTTATTCAATGATTTTTTTTTCGTCAATGGATTTAACCTAAAGAATCAAGTTAATGTATATTCTGATGGAAAATAAAATTATTATCCTACTATGAAACTAAATGCAATGGGAGGTGGAATGAAAAAAATCTTTGTTATTATCGCACATATTTTTCAATATATGAATCATGGTGGAAAAACCATTGATAAATGATGGGAAAACATTATGTTGAGCCTTTCATGAGGAAACACCGTAATTCTTCTAGATGGTCTTCTCATCGACTTATTTCAAAATAATGGATCAGTGCTACAGAAAAGATTTTGTTTTATCTTTAGTTTAGGGAGTATTGGAAATTCTTTTTGTGTTTTTATCTGTTAGAATGCGAAGAATACCAGTGGTGGAATCTAATCATGAATATGAGGTAGAAAGATGAGATTGAATCCATGGATTAAGAAGAGTTCAATAATATATTTTTTAGTAAGTGTATTCCTCATATTATTTATACCAGGATGGAAAATATTTTCTTGTGTTGATCCATAGAGATGATGCATATATTGGTACTTACGAGGAAAATTTAATGAGGCTTGTGATGTATGCTTCAAGAATTTTTTTTCCAACCTGAAAGAAAATTTGATAGGTTCTTCCATGTCTTAAATCCTAGTCTTAGAAAGGATGTATCCCTATAATACATTAGTATCTATGAAGATATTTTAAATTCTAAAATAATGGTTTTAATAGTGGTTGGAGTCATGTATCAACCTCATGGTTTTGAAAAGAAGATGAATATAGATTTTAAAGGAAAATCTAAAACCCATGAAGAGAAAAGTATGGGCATCATTTTATGATCTATGTGTAGGAATAAACTTGGAGAAAATTTCCATAAGGGGTATTATAAATGTTTTTAGAGTGGAATGGATGGACATCAATAATTTGAATACCATTGTGATGGGAGTAGGTAAGATACCATTCCAAAACGGGAAAAAGTGGAACAGAATTCACCTCTTACGATATTGTGCTACAAGTATATATAGAATAAGAATTTTACTAACCAGTGCCCAAACCCAAGTTCTTGTGATGATGAATGACATAAAAAACCTCTTAAGCTGAGGAACATGTATAAATCACATGAAATTTTTATTCCTAATTATTTTTGTGGTAATGATGTGATGAAAGGTAAACTTACCTTCTACTATATAACTAATAATGTAATATTTGATTCTGGATCTACACCCTCTTTCATATCTAATTAATTTTCAATGTGTTTTAGGATTACACTATAATAATTAGATGTATAATTAGTATAGAAAACAACTATTGGTTTCTTGATTTCATCCCATGTCTTCGATTCCTTCCTAGTTGAAGTTCATATTAATATGCTTCTAGAAAATATATTCATTATTATTTTTTATGAATCTGAGGACATCTTAGGATTAGATTGTATTTCCCTACATAAATTCCACATTAGTTTTAAAGAAGGTAAGTTAAATTTGATATTTCAAACCCTCTAATGTTCTTCCATCAATGTGATAATAATCATTAACATACATTGGAGATTAAATCCAATTTATGGGTCTTTATTCCCATTTAGAAGGAGTCTATCTCATATGGTTGGGGAAAAATTGACATCGATGATATACCTATTGTTCTAGAATTTATGTATATATTTTCAGATGTTTTTCTTGAACATTCACAAAAATGTATAGTTGAGTTCTAAATTGAACTCATACCGGTCTTCACACTAATTTCAAAGACTCTTTATAGAGTGTCCTCAATTGAGTTTTAGGAATTCAAGAAGAAAATCCAAGAAAACATTGACAAGGGATTCATTCATCAAATTGTGTCACCTTTAGGTTCACCCATTCTTTTTGTGAAAACTAAATATGGATCAATGAGAAACATAATTTATTATTTGGTGTTGAACAAGATCACAATCAAGAATAAGTATCCTCTTCCCAGAATTGATGAATTATTTAATCAACTACATGGAGATCAACACTTTTCCAAGATTCACAATAATTCAAGATATCATCAATTGAAGGTCAATAAGGAGGATATGAAAAATACTAAATTTCATACATGGTATGGGAACTATGAATATATAGTGATTCCTTTTAGTGTTAATAATACCACTTCTATCATCATGGATTTCATGAATATAGTCTTTAGAGATTAAATGGATATGTTTTTTGTAATTTTTATAGATGATATTATTATCAATTGAATGTGAGTGGAATAGAATTAATGTCACTTGAGAATTATACTAAATACCCTACTAAAAGGGAAACTATATGAAAAATTTACAATCTGTAAATTTTAGCTGCAAAAGGATTCATTTTTCATCAAATAATCTCAAGAGATGGTATAACTGTTGATCCATAAAAGAATGATGTTGTTGAACGATGGCCTAGACCAACCAATATTTCAACGATCTATTTCTTTCTTATGATATATAGATATTAATAATGGGTTGGGGATAATTTATCACAACTATCTATTCCTTAGACCAACTTTTATTGGAAGGTTTTCAAGTTCTTCAAGATAGATGAATGTGAGGATAATTTCAAAGAACATAAGAGAAGGTTAGTCAGAACACCTATACATACATTACCCTATAGTGTAGAGGGGTTTTATTCTATCATGATGGATCCATAAAGGGATTGATATGTGTTATTTTGAATATTAACATGGTTATTTCCTTTTATTCATACTAGTTTAAGATTCATGATAATATATACGCAATTCATGATTTGGAGTAATGTGTGGGAATTGTAGAATTAAAGTCAGAGAGGCATAGTATTTATGGAGAAAAGTGTGATATATATATCGATCATAAAAATATGAAATATATATTCACACAGAATGACTTGAAAAAGCACCAAACAAGATAGTTAGAGTTGATAATGGATTATTACTACTCAATACATTACCACCCGGGGAAAGCGAACAGTGTGAATCATGATTTGAGTCCAAAGGATTATGTTACCTTATTAATTATGAGGATCACTAAATATCCACTTTTTATATATATAAAAATTATGGATCTAGGAATCTTGATGGAAGGGGAAAATCATATCTTTCTCAAATTAATGTTTAACCCTCCTTCTATGTGATGATTAAGGTGGACCAGAAGGAAGATGTAGATATTTAAATAAATGCTGGAAATGTTCCTAAATTTATCCTTGATTAGAAGGGAATGATATGGTTTAGAAACCATGTATGTGTTCCTTCCATACCAGATTTGATGAAGGATCTCTTAAAAGCTACTCATAGTTCTTCATTCACTATTAATCAAGGATGTACGAATATTAATAGGATATTGAATTAAAACTTTTGGGGGGACGGAATAAAGAGAGATATCATTGAGTTTATATCTCAGTTCTTGGTATACCAATAAGTTAAGGATGATAGAGAAAAGTCTAAATGGATTTTTCATACATTACCTATACCAGAATGGAAATGGGAGAACATAACTATGGATTTTTTCTTCGGACTACCCAAAACATATAAATTGTTTTAATGTTATACAGTTTTTAGTTGATTTCATTGCTAATTCAGCTCACATAATCATTGCTAGAGAATAATTCTCCATTTCTCATCTTTCTAAGATATATTTTAAGGAACTGATAAGGTATCATGGAGTTCCACATTCCATTGTATCAGATCAGGATATGAGGTTCGCCTAAATGTTTTTGTGAAATATTAATCAAACACTTGATATAGAATTGATTTTCAACACTACATATCATCCTCGTAATGATAGTTAGTTTGAATAAACAATTCATACCTAAGATTTTATATTGAGATGTTGTTCTCTAGATTAAAAAGGTGGATGGGATGAACACTTTCCACTAGTAGAGATTTCTTACAACTATATCATACACTCAAGCATTCATACAAAAAAATATGAATACCATTATGAGAATAAATTTACACCTCCAAAGTGATGTGATGATGTTGGAGAAAGAAAGATATTGGGACTTAAGAACACTGAAGAAATAGTCATGAATGATAGAACAATTTAGCAGTATATCAAGGTAGCTCTATTCAGGAAATAAAAATAATACTAATAACTGACAAATATATCTAGAGTTTGATGTTGGTGAAAATGTGATTGAATGAATCTCACCCTAGAATAATGTTTAGTGGTTCAGAAATAATGAGAAACTATGACAAATATATATCAGTACCATTGAGATTATTTTCTATATGGAGACATTATCTTATTGCTTGGAACTTCCTCCAAATATAACTAAAATACATGATGTGTTCCATGTGTCTCTCCTAATGAAGTAAATACCAAACCCTTTACAAGTACTAAACTCAATGGTCATAATGTTGGAGATAGATCTCTGTTACGAAGAACAACAAGTTGAAATTATTGACAGACCAGAAAATGTTCTAAGAAACAAGAAAACTCACATGATCAATGTTTTCTGGAGAAATAAAAATTTAGAAGAATCTATATGGGAATATTAATAAAATATTAAGTATAACTATCCCCATTTCATTTTAATCTATTGATGAATTTCTAGGGGGAAACCAGTTTATGTGGGGTAGAATGTAACACCCTGATTTTTTATTGACCCTTTTTATATAAAATTAATTATATTTTCATTTATTTCGTCATATTCACTAAGTCAAACATTTCGATCAAAACAAATCGAATTAGAATATGTTACACAAAACAATGACTTGGCCTATGTTACACGCAACAATGATGTTTCTACAAAACTTCAATTTATTGATATATTTATTTAGATGTTATAATTACAACCTCACCATTAATCTTAGTTGTACGAATATTAATAAATAGATTTCAAATTTTTAAAACGTTTTTATAAAAATAAAACATATGTATAAAGAAAGATAAACTTTTTGTAACATCCTTACAAGTTTAAAAAATTATTTTCTCAAATCAACAGTTTTTAATGTCCTTCAATGAAAAATAATGAAATTAATTTTAGACACACAGAGAAATTTAATTTCATAAAATAATATTATTTATTGTATTTAAAATGTTGAAATTATATTAGAGAAAAGTTTGGATATTTTTTTTGAGAAACATCATTTTTGGATGAATAATGAAAAATACTGGGTTTTAATTGAAAACTACATTTTCATTTAAATTATTTATAATGTTCAATTAAATTTTAATTTGGTTTAAAATTTTAATTGGATAATATTGTTTTCAATTAATTTATTTTTGGTCATTGAGGACAATATTACATAAAAATTGGGTATAAAAAATTATCACCCTTTTGAGTATTTTTACTTTCAAAACACACAATGTCGACCCGACTATATGATTAATTATAAATTAATTTCTTCTGGTTTTAGGATTTCAATTTGGATAAAAGGATTCCATATTATTAATAATCATAATTTAATATTTCAAATATTTTAGACATTTTTTTGACCAAAAATATTATGGAGAATGATTGAAATTATTTAAAATGATTAAGGTAAAATTAAGCTTAATAATGGAATAAACCATAATGTTGATGCCCCAAACTACCTATAAATTTTCTTATAATCAATTTTCTATCCATATATCGACCCTATCCTCCATTTTCTTTACTTTTTTCATTATTGTATCCACATTACATTGAAATATCATGGGTGGATTTCCTTTTTCCAAAGCTTAAAAGAATGCCACTCCTTCTCCATTATAAATGGCCACCACATCTCCCTCTTCATCATACTTCTCAAAACACATAGGTTGATCGAAGATCTTCCCAATACACTTTCAAAAATCCCAAACTTTCTCCAGGAATCCTTCCCTTTGGAATAAATAAATCCAATGAAACCTCTTGGCCCAAACCAAAAAGAGTTATCTGATTAAGAGGTAACAACCTTCTCTAAATCTCTTTTCTTTTATTTTCTTTCTCCACCGAATCCAATATATTTTTTCCATTATTGTAGAAAAAAATTATAAAATAAATACACTAGTATGTTTTTATGATATGGGGTTGACCTACACTTACACAATATTTCATCTATTGGGTGACAAACATATTGTTTATGTGTATGGTGAACTACCACCTCACCAAAAGATAATTGTTCATTATTCCATTACAACTTATCAGGGATGAAATTATGATGGAAAATATGTATTCATATATATTATATTATATTATTATGTCTTTAATCTTATTTATTACTTTCAAAACACATATATTTTTACTTTCTATTTTGTGTAAGTCTGATAATTTTGTTTGAGGAAGTGTGGACAACCGCCTCGTCAAAGCGATGAGATTCATTCACACAATATATGAGATGGATTATGGATATGTCTATTGAAATTATATGATATAAATTATATAATAATTCTACTATAATAAATATATATTTACATATATACACATATTTTTATTAACCTTCTTTCCTTTAGTACGACAATAAAAGCAGAAACATCATTCATGTGTAAGTACAACGTACTGTCACCGAAATGATGTGTTCCATTTAATACTTATATATTCTATATATTATATTAATACACATATAATTAATATATATTATATTCATATCATGGTTTAAATTCTTTAAATAATGATATAAGTGTAAGGAAAAATTTTATAACAAATTTAGACATGCGTGGTGAACGAAGAGAATATTACCGGAAGTGAAACCTTAACATAGGATTCTTTACAAGATAGTAATATAAGGTCATAATAAGACCATATATGGTAGTATATATATGAATATTCTTTTTTAAAAGATTTATAATAAACAAACATTTATTTTATGGTATTCTTGTCTAACTACGAATATAGTCAGGACAAAAGGTAAGTGGATTTCATATCACTTTTCTTTTCTATGAGATAAATGCCATGTTCACCACTATTTCATTTTATGGGTTTTATATGCTACAAATTAATGTATGATATGAATATTATTCTTAAATTTTTGTGTATTTACATATGAATATATGATATTTTTTGATGGGGTTTAATCATCAAATTCACCAAATTGGTAATATTATTTTGTCTCAATCTACCCTCTCTGAGACCTATTTTTTGTTAGGAACAAAAATTATTTTTTATGTTAAATATAGATAAATATTAAATTTTATATCATGAATAAAATTATTTTAATTATATTTAAGCTTAATTTAATTTCTTTTTCTTAAATGGAGTCTTTGATCCCATGTTAACATGTGGTAATAATGTATTTAAACAATCTCATCCCTTTTTGATATTGTTAAGGATTATGATTATCTGTAGAAATCTTATGATCCACCTCCAAATAAAACACATTAGATTATTTATCCTATTTTATTACTGATATATCCATAAATTGGTACCATTTAAAACTCTTTGGTAATTAAGAAAATTATAAAAAATGTTTTTTAGAAAAATTGATTATATTTCTCTCTTCGGTATGATGTTTGTTTTATTTCAAAACAAAATCTATTAAAAAATTAAAAAATTATTTAAAATGATCCTTTAAGATATGTTTCAAGGGAAAAGGATATTAATTTTTTTATTGTTTTCCAATATTCCTTTTTATTTCTAAGTAAAAATGTTTTCAAAAAGGTGTTCTGTTCTAAAAAACGTTTTTCAATGCAAAAAATATATTTTCCACAGGAAATGTTATATAAAAGGTAAATCAAAATTAATTAAAATTTAAGAAGACATCCATTTTGGTTTCCTATACATTTATATGTAAATTATTAATTTTTTCTATTCATATAATTTTTCTATATGGATTATGGTTTGATTCAATGATGTTTATGAAACAATTTTCTATTTCACGAGTAATATTCTTTTGAAACCACATTTTTTTAGGGGTTTTGTTTATGATGAAATGACTATGAAAACATTTAATTTCCGTATTTTTTGATATAATTTCACATTCATAATACCCATTTTCTTTTATTATTAATGATACTGTTGACCTCACCAGTTTTGATAATCCCAATTATGATTTCATATACTTTGATAATCTCGATCTAATGTTTCTCTATATATTAATTTTTCAATCTGTGATCAAGATGTTAATAATTTTAAAATAATCTCTGAGATATGTTAATCCTTGTCTAGTTATGTTTATATGAGTTCTAATGTTTTTCTAACCCATTCGGATATGTTTTGTATAAAACAGACAAGTGTTAAGTCACTGATCTTGGTATAGCTACTGATATAGAGCTACTGGTACTTAGCCTACCGATAGACAGAGTCACCGATAAGCTAAGGTCACCGATACGCAGAGCTACCGATATGAACAGAGCTACCGGTAACCATATACCAAGTCTACCTATAGAACACAATGGAGCTACCGATGTGCACAAGCTACTGATACATAGAGCTACCAATAGTCTACAGATGCAAGGATCTACTAATAACAAGATCTGCCGATACAGGTGCAAACAACTACCGATGCAAGGAGCTACTGACACAGTCTACCGATAAAAGTACAGAGTCACTGATAGAAAGAAGTCACTGATAGAACAAGTATATAGAGCTACCGATAGAGTACATCTACCGATAGAAGGAGTTACCGATACCAAGAGCTACCGACGCAAAGCGCTACCGATGCAAGTTCAAAGAGCTACCAATAAAAGGTCCTGCTACACAAAGGACAACCGTTCACATTTACCAACACTAGCTACTAATGATTGACCATCCAGTCAATCTCTATACTCTCAATACTATTTATTTATTAATCTAACGGATACATTTGATGTTTTTAATGCAGTTAATGTTATTTAATGATCTCTGTTGAAATGTTAGGGAACCGTACCTTGTACCCATGCAAAATGTGATAATTCCCATTTTTTGGAGCTGAAACCTATAAAAGGGAAGATAGAGACCTATCTGAAAGGCATGATGTGATGTAAAGAACACTGGGTGTGCATACGATAAGAATCAAGGAACTATGAAATCACACAGGTGAAAAGGAAAAGGGTTGAACATCATTCAAACGCGGAGTATTCGTGAAAGGCTAAATCCATACTCCAAAACACTGACAGACACGAAACTATTCATTTTCAAGGAAAAAAGCCACATATTGAGTGAATAACTACCAAGAACTCTTCATGCACTCGAGCTTACAAACTGGACCAAGAATCAATGAAGAAAACGATACTCTTTTTTCTGAGCAGAAACTAGAGAAGGACTCGGAAGTTTTTCTGACCAACCATACGAGTCCAGAGCTGTACTGCCAATCACTAAACATTTTGTAAACTCTTTCTCACATTCATTAGTGATTCTATCTTTACATTTCGAGGAGTGTGTGTACCCTATTTATTTTACACACACACACACACACTGTATCCTAAGATAAACTGGAGGATTCTTAAATCCTCACTCAAACTTCATAACCTTTTGTTTCCCACTGTGGATAGTGGTAGAGGTCGAGCAAGACCTAGACGGCCTATGTGCTGTTGTTTTTGTTTCCCACGTAGAACTGTGGTAGAGGTCTTTGGACCTGGACAGTAGTGTACTGTTGTTTACCCCTGATCCAGTGTGTGGATCAATTTATAAAAATTGTTGATAGGACTAAGTCTCAGCTTGAAACTGAACCTCTTGGTTTTCTCTGCTGTCCTTTTTAGTTTAAGTCATAAGAATACTATATATATATATATATTTCATAATCCACTGATATTACTTTGAAATACAAAACTATTTTAAAGATACTTTGATAGTTAAATTAGAAAGTGTTTATACTTATTGTAAACCAGTAAGTTAGTTGCAAAAGTTAATTTAATCTTCAGATTAAGTCAACTGAGACCTAATCAATCCCTGAGAAACTGATTGAACATTTACTCTCTGTATAGATTCACTACAGTTTAACTTTTTTTTTAAATTAGCGGATTTTTAGCGAAATATTTTTAACAGAAATTTTTATTGGAACTAAATTCACCCCCCTCTTGAGTATCCACTCCGACCAACATTTGGTATCAGAGGCATTGTTTTTGTTAATGGATTGTTGACATACTCTGTTTTTAAGATGTTATTTTAGTTGTATATTTAAATATCTTAAATTTCTGTTAGTTCTAAATTTTATCTCTTTAAAATTTCTTTTCTAAAATCTAGTTATGGACAATAGACTAAAGGGTTATACTACTAACAAGACAAATTTCTTTAATGGAACCAACTATGCCCAGTGGAAGCTTAAGATGAAAATACCTTTGGAAAGTTTGGGTTTTGATATCTGGGCTATTATAGAGTCTCAATATAAAATTATAGAAACTTAAAGAACAACTTGGGATGAACCTACAAAGACTACTTACAATAATAATTGTAAATCTATGAATGCCCTGTACTGTGCTTTAGGAGATTAAGAGTTTAATAGAATATCTTCTTTCAAAACTACATATGAAATATGGGATACTTTGGCAGTTTTTTACGATGGAACAACCAATGTAAATGAAATGAGATTGAATACTTATACTATTAAATATGATAAATTTAAAAAGAAAACTGATGAACCTATTTCTGATATGAATATGAGGTTTAATGAGATAGTCAATACAATGAGTTCACTTGGAAATTCTATTCTAGCTAAGGAACAAATTATGAGGATACTGAGATGTCTACTAGAACGATGGAGGGGAACTTCTGTTTCAATATGAGAGTCATGTGACAGTGGAGCACTGCCTGTAAAAGAGCTTATTGGTAAATTAATGATGTATGATGATGAACATAAGGTAAACAAAGAGGATTATGAACCCAAAAGAAAATCCGTAACTTTTAAGACTAGTGCCTCTAAGAGAAAAGAAAATGAGACAATGAAAATACAAACTGAAAGTTCAACCAGTGAAGATTCAGACTCTAACAGTGATGATGAAATGGCTCAAATAGCTAAGAGATTCAAGATGTTCTATTGGAAGAAGAAATTCTACAGAAAATTTTACTATAAAAGAATGTATGATAACAAAGGACATTGGAAAAAGGATTGGAAAACCCCTAACAAGGAGGATGATATAGTCTTCTATGAGTGCAAAAGGAAAGGACACATCAATGCTGACTGTCCAAAACTGAAATTCAAAAAAGAAATATGATTATAAGGACAAGAAGTATAAGAATGATATGAAAGCTACTAGGAGTACTTAGGAAGACAACACAAGTGAATATGAAGTTTTTTATTCTGAGAAGAATCGTGCCAACATGCGTTTCATGACCAACACATCTGAGGTAACTTTAGATACTCTTGTTTTGAATTCCTATTATTCTAGAGATGATGTAGAATCTGATTCTGATTCTGAAAATATGTCTAAGGCTGACTAGTTTGAATACTGCAATATGCTAGAAGAAACATGTAATGAACTTAAAGAAAAATATAAGTCATTAATGAAATAGTATGCTCTCACTGTCATTGCTAAATATGCTTTTGATATAGAAAACGAAAATAATACTCAACTGTTAAAGGAAAATACTGAATTGAAAATGTCTAATGAGAAACTTAGAAAGGACTTAGAAAAGTTCACAAATAGAAAATATTGAATTACACAAATGTTAGGAAAGAAAGTTGTACATAAATACACTACTAATTTGGGATACCAACTTGGGAAAAGGCAGTTCCCTAAAAATATATTTATTCCTAAGTCTGGAAAAAATTCTGCTTATTCTAGTTCTGGAAGTTCATATGCTTCAACCAGTTATTCATATTTTTATAGATAAAATAAACTTTACCATTAAAAATATATTTATTTAGTAAGTTTTATGTTACCCATAAGACAAATATGGGTACCTAAGGCTTTGATTGAAAACCTATCTGGACCCATGAAAATCTGGATACCAAAATCATTTCCTATCTAAACCTGTTTTGTAGGAAACATGTTTGAGGAGTTCTCACAAGAAGGTATGGTACTTGGACACTGGATGTTCAAAACACATGTTTGGAGATTATTCATGCTTCAAAAGATTAATAAAGGTTGATGGAGGCCATGTAACATTTGGTGATAATTCTAAAATAAAAATCATCGGCCTAGGAAAGATTGGTAACACTGATTCAGTTTTAATTTCTAATGTTTTATTTGTTGATGGACTTAAATATAATCTATTAAGTATTTCTCAATTATGTGATGATGGATTTAATGTGAAATTTGAAAATGATTCCTGTAATGATTTTAATTCTAAGAATGTTTTAGTATTTTCGGCTTTTTGAAATGAAATTTTTTATGTTGTTGATTTAAATTCATTAGCTAAACAACATGTTACTTGTTTAAATGCCTTTCATAGGGAATCTTTTCTATGGAATAGAAGATTAGGAAACTGTAACATCTATTAAATTACAATGCTAACTAAGAAAAACTTGGTTAGAGACCTACCTAAACTTGAATTCCCAAATGATAAAGTCTGTAATCCCAGCAAAATGGGAAAGAAATATAAAGTTTCTTTTAAATCAATGAAAGAACTTTCAACTTCTCAACATCTCGAGTTGGTTCACATGGACTTTTTTGGATCTTCAAGAGTTTCTTGTTTAAATCGGATGCACTATGTCTATGTCCTAGTAGATGACTTTTCTATATATACTTGGGTATACTTCTTATCTCACAAAAGTGAATCTTGATCTTACTTTGTTAAATACTCCAAGTCTATAGAAACCCATAGTGGACTTATGATTAAAAACCTATGAAGTGTTAATGGACGTGAGTTTTAAAATCAAGAGTTTGAATCTTATTGCTCACACAATGTATATAGTCACAACTTTTCTGCTCCTAGGACACCTCAACAAAATGGTGTAGTAGAAAGAAGGAATGGAACCCTTCAAGAAATATCTAGAACCATACTTAATGAGTATGATCTGCCTATTTAATTTTGGTCTGAATCTATGAATACAGCTTGCTATATTATCAATATATTCTTAATTAGACCAGTTCTCAAGATGTCCTAATATGAACTGTGGAATAATAAAAAACCTAAAGTGAGTTACTTTAGAGTCTTTGGCTGCAAAGTTTTTATTCTTAATACAAAGGATAGTCTGAATATGTTTGCTTCTAAGAGTGATGAAGGAATTTTTCATGGTTATTCTTTAACTAGAAAAGCATATAGAGTCTTTAACAAGAGAACCAAATGTGTGGAAGAATCTATTCACCTCACATTTGATGAAACTGATCCACATGAGCCTAAAACCTCTATTGAAAATCTTGAAGAAGATTTGAGTATTCTAGACATTAATGATAAATCTAAAGAACCTGCTATAAAAATATCCAGTTCTGGACATATTCCAGAATCTGCTTCTGTTGAACCCGGACTTGGAGATGAACATGAAATTTCTAGTGCTACCTTTACTAGATCAACTAGGATTCTAAAGAGTTATCCTTTAGATGATGTTGTTAGTAATCTTGATAGAGGGACATAGACTATAGCATCTCTAAGAAACCAGGATGAACATCAAGCCTTTCTTTCATAGCTTGAACATAAAAATATAAATGATTCTATCAATGATGAATTTTGGGTAATGGATATGCAAGAAGATTTAAATCAATTTGAATGAAACAATGTCTGGAAATTAGTTGACAGACCTAAGTAAAATTTAACAATAGGCACTAAATGTGTTTTTAGAAATAAATTTGATGAGTCAGGAAACATAGTTAGAAACAAAGTTAGGCTAGTTTCACAGGATATAGTCAAGAGGAAGGTATAGACTATGATGAAACGTTTTCACCTGTAGCTAGATTAGAAGCTGTTAGGATCTTACTTGCCTATGCTGCTCATCTGAATTTCAAGTTATATCAAATGGATGTTTAAAATTCTTTTCTAAATGGTTTTATTGTCGAAGATGTTTTTGTTGAACAACCACCCGTATTTTATAATCCTCATTTTCCAAATCAAGTTTTTAAACTTATAAAGCATTATATGGTTTAAAACAAGCTCCAAGAGATTACTATGATAGACTTAGTAATTGTCTTATTTCAAAAAGTTTGACTAAAGGGATTGCTGATCATACTATTTTTATTAAATGAATGTCTAAATATGTTTTAATAGTTCAAATCCATGTTAGTGATATTATTTTTGGATCTTTTAAACACTCTTTATGTACTAATTTTTCAAAGAGTATGCCAAATGAGTTTGAAATGATTTTAATGGGAGAACTCAAATATTTTCTTAGATTTAAAGTTTTTCAAAATGAAAATGGTATTATTGTGAATCAAATTTAATATACAAAGGATATTTTAAAACATTTTGGTTTGTATAGTATTAAGGAAAGTGATACTCCTATTAGTACTGTTTGTAAATTGGATGCAGATGAAACTGGGAAACCAGTGGATCAAACCAATTACAGAGGTATAATTGGAAGCATAATTTACCTTACTACTAGTCGATCAAATATTATGTTTAGTGTGTGTATGTGTTCAAGATTTCAAGCTAATACAAAAGAATCTAATTTACTTGCAGCTAAAATAATTTTTTAGTATCTTAAACACACTGTTAACCTAGGTTTGTTTTCCCCAAATAAAAAACACTTTGAGTTAATGAGTTATTCAAATGTTGATTTTGCTGGTTTCAAGTTAGATAGAAAAAGCACATCAAGAACATGTCATCTATTGGGGAAATCTTTAGTATCTTGGGGTAGAAAAAGGCAGAATTATGTAGCATTGTCCAATTCATAAGTAGAGTACATAGTTACTGGTAGTTGCTGTGCACAAATTCTGTGGATGAAATACACTCTTTTGGACTATGGATATGAATTTAAGAAAATTTCTATCAACTGTGACAACACAAGTGCAATAAGTATCTCGAAGAACCCTATGTCTCACTCTAGGACCAAACACATTGATGTAAGGCACCATTTCTTGAGAGATCATTACCAAAAGGGTGATATTATTCTTGAGTTTATTGGTACTGAAAATCAATTAGCTGACGTTTTCACCAAACCTTGGAGTTCAGAGAGGTTAAGTTACATTAGACATGAGTTAGGTATGTTTAGACTTGATCAGTAGTTAACATCACCGATGTAAAATTCTCACCGATGTGAAATTCTCCCCGATGTGAAATTCTCACCGATGTCAAATTCTCAATGATGTAAAATTCTCACCGATGTAAAATTATCACCGAGGTAAAATTCTCACTGATTTGAAACTCTCATTGATGTAACCTCACTAATTGGAATTCTCACTGATAGACCCTAATGGTTATTGCGCTGTTTAAAACTTTTGTCTGCCACCAGAATTTAAATAATTTTTGAGTAATTTCATTTTATTTATTTATTTTATGATTCATAAATGATAGAACTAATGTTTGATCTATTTCTCAATCCACCAAGCCTCGAAAAATTACCCTCAAACCATAGATCCCAAGTCCTTAGAGAACCCTAAATCCCTCGAATCCGAGATGGCAAAAACCAAACTCCATTCAGTTAGAGATGTTGCTGATGAGCCGAAAGTAAAGAAGCAAAAGTCTATGCTATAATCAAGTGGAAGTGCTATCAGGACAAGATTAGGAAGACGACCAGTAAATTCTCATCTGCAAAATCAAGTTATTGTTATTGAAAAGGAGATTTGTATAGAATGGATGTTTCCTAGAAAGTCCTTAGTGCTCGAAGCGCTTGATGATCAAAAATGGGTGGAGTGTTTTTTGAACAACAATGGTACCTACTTTCCAATGTTAGTGAAACAGTTTTACGATTTTGTAGCCTTTGAGAAATATGAGAATGAAAATCGAGTGACTTCGTTTGTGAATGGAAATGAGATATCATTTTCATCTGTTGAATGGGAGAAGTGCTTAAAAGATCCACATAAAGGGGTATCTGAATATGTATAGAGATCCATGCCACCTACCAGTGATATTTTCGACTATGATATTGATCTGGAAGATCTGACTCGTGATGAATTTCAAAGACAAGTAGTTGCGGCATAAATGGATGGATAGAACATATTGTTGTTCAAATTCGTTCAACATGTCTTGATACCGAGGATAGGAGACTTTTCCAATTTGAGATATCAGGATATATATCTCATGAATCTCTTAAGACATTGTGTAAAATTTAATCTGTGCAGATTGCTGATGATCCAAATAGAATACATGACAAGGACGAAATCAAAGATAAATGCCCTATTCTTTGCTAAGTTAATTTATATGATGATCATGGTAAAAGGGGTAGCTTAGTCTCAAGATGAGACATTGGTAGTGATGAATAACTTTCGTATCACCTAAATAGTGTGCAAATACATGAGGATAAATTAGAAACTCTGGAGAGGAGAATGGTACAATGATGACAGGAAGGTATATGAAAAATTTAATCCTGTGGATCATCCTTCAAGACCAAAGGATGTGGGGGATCCAGGTATGGGACCTGATGAAGAGGATCCAGAATACAGTGATGATTCATAAGAGGAAGAGTCCTATGCTGATGAAGTACGAGACCCTGAATTACCTCCTAGGCCAACTCTTGATGATCAAGATCAACATAAATCAGATAAGGAAGAAGCTGCTTTAGATGATGTCGAAGTGGCTACTGTAGAGGATAAAGAATATTTTCATGAAAGTGAAGCATCTCTATCAGCTTACTTGAGTTTGAGTCATGTTATTGGACAATCCTTAGTGCCTACTACGGATCCAAATGAAGTTGACATACCCTTTCCTAGTTTGGAAGACTCTCCAGCCATTGCAGAGAAAGAATTAATAGTGCAGGATTATCCTGAGAAAGGAAGACCTACTGATAATGTTGAGAATGTTGTTATCTTAATTGAGGATGCACCAGTTGAGGGGAGCAACAAACCAATGTTGGAAGTGTTATAGTGGCTGCTGTAATTGTAGATTGGGAAGAAGACCCAGGTTTTGTAGACTGTGGTTTAGACTATCCTGATTTTGACAATGAAGCATCTCTCAATAGACCTAATATTACTTATGATGTTGAGACTGAGTTACTACCTGATGATGTGGTCAGAATTCATGACCTAGATACTTTAAAGAAAAATCTTAAGTACAATTTTGTGGAAGAGGTGAAGAAGATTGAAGTTTCTCTGGTCTCTTCAGTACAATCGATCATGACTGACTCAGTGGTCTGTTTAGCATCTAAAAGAGTACCCACTATAGTTGCACCTTCTGATATGATCACCAGGGAAGATCTGGAATCCTTGAAGTATGAGCTGAAATAATCTTTTAATTCATTAGTTACTGAGAAGAAGCTTTGTTTTGATGAAGAGATGAGGACATTGGAAATATCATTTGAACTCTCTCTGGGTTGTAATTTGTCAATATTCATGGAAGAAATAGTGGAATAAGTTAAAGACTACCAGGCTCAAGTTTCTATACATGAAGCATATCCTGAAGCTCTAAAGGAATCTTTTGTTTCTTTATACTCTTATATGAGCTCAAAATACCAAGCAGTCAAGGACGTAGCCTATGTCAAGATTGTGGTAAGCCAAATGGTTTCTGTGTTAAAATGTTTTAAAACCTCCATGAAAGATCATCTTAAAACCCAGGACTCTCAGGTTGAAAATCTTATCAGTGGGTTGACCAAGAACATCAAATAAGCAGTAGCCTTCTCTAATGGTCCTATTTCATCTAAACCCTCTATAGATCTGAATCAAATTCGAGCTGTGATGAAGGAGGATCTTGGTCAAGCTTCAACCAGTGGCTCTGTGGACTCATCCGAGCTGAGTAGAGTTGTGATTTCTACCAAAGATTCAGCTAGAAAGATAATGAAGATAGTACAATGTTTTATGAGAGAAGCATCTGCCTCTCAGAAAGATGTGAAAGATAAGGTGGACACCAATTTCTCTAATATTTTCACCAAGAATCAACTCAAAAATCACTACAAACTTCTATTGGAATATATGAAGCTGCCTCCTGTCAATCAAGCTTTCAGAGAGAATGTTAGCAAGCTATGGGAATTGAATCCAGCGCTGGACAAGTTTATGGAGAACAAGGTTGACATCATATCCACTATGGAGAGAGGAAGATGAATAATTATTGATTTTAGAAATCCGTTGCTGCCTTTTCTGTATGTTGATGATAGGCCAGTGATTGTCCCTCCTGCCTTACCGGCCTCTACCTCTACTGCTTCTCCAGTTCAGATGACTCTTTCTCAATCAATTCGAAGCCTCACTCCTATGATCACTCAAAGATCTCCTCTATACATACCAGGAACAGTATCTATGGCTCAGCCTCTAATGATAATTTCCGGAATTTCTAAGCCTTCAGCTGCAACCACATCACCAAAATCCTCTTATGCTCCCAAGGGAAAATCTCACATTGAGGATGTGGATTGAACAATTAGCTAGAAAGTTTTATAGGAATCCATTGTATATTGTTTATTTCTTTGTGCCTTATCTGGAACATGAAATGAAACTGGTTTTTATCTCTTTTCTCATTTTTATTTTTATTCCTCTTCTCTTTGGTTTCCCACTTTTTGATTATCACAATGGGGTAGAAATATTTTACCAAGATTTTACAAAGGAGGAGAAATACTCTCTAAGTATCAAAGAGGGAGAAATATTCTCCCAGGCGGAGAAATTTTATCTAAGGAAAAGCTATCATGATTTACTCCTCTGATACTGTTAATTTTCATTCTCTGATACCATTTTCTCTAACTCTCTGATCCCACTAAATGTTACTTTTGATATCATTACATTTAATTTTATCTCTGATACTATCACATTTTCTTCCACCTCTGATCCATTATGTTCTATAACATATTGTTTTTCTATGATAATTGCATTTAATTATATATCCTTTGATATAACTGGTCACTATTTTAAAATGATAATATCATAGGTTGTGATTATCAAAAAGGGGGAGATTGTTGACCTCACTTGTTCTGATAATCTCAATTATGTTTTCATATAATTTTATAATCTCAATATAATGTTTTTATATATATTAATTCTTTCAATCTGCGATCAAGATGATAATAATATTAAAATAATCCCTGAGATATGTTAATCCATGTCTATCTATGTTTATATGATTTCTGAAGTTCTTCTAACCCATTCAGATATGTTTTTCATAAAATAGACATGTGTTAAGTCACTGATCTGGGTATATCTACTGATATAGAGATACTGGTACTTAGCCCATCGATAGACAGAGTCACCGATAAGCTAAGGTCACTGATACGCAGAGCTACCAATATGAACAAAGCTACCGGTAAGCATATACCAAGTCTACTAAAACAACAGAACGGAGTTACCGATGTCCACAAGCTACTGATACATAGAGCTACTGACAGACTAGAGCTACCAATAGACTACCGATGCAAGGAGCTACTAATAACAAGATCTACCGATACAGGTGAAAACAGCTATCGATGCAAGGAGCTACTGACATAGTCTACCGATACAAGTACAGAGTCACCGATTGAATGAAGTCACCGATAGAACAAGTATATAGAGATACTGAAAGAATATGTATACCGATAGAAGTAGTTACTGATACCAAGAGCTACCAACACAAAGAGCTGCTGATGCAAGTTCATAGAGCTACCGATGGAAGGTTCTGCTACAAAAAAGACCACCATACACATTTACCAACATGAGCTACTATTGATTGACCAACCAGTCAAACTCGATACTCAATACTATTTATTTATTAAGCTAACAGATACATTTGATGTTTTTAATGTAGTTAATGTTATTTAATGATCTTTGTTGCCATGTTAGGGAACCGTACCTAGTACCCATGAAAAAGGTAACCATTCACATTTTCTGGAGCTGAAAGCTATAAAAGGGATGATAAGGACCCAGCTTAAAGTCATGATGTGAAGTAGAGAACACTGGGTGTGCATACAATAATTATCAAGGAACTAAGAAGGCACACATGTGAAAAAGAAAAGGGTTGAACATCATTCAAACATGGCGTATTCGTGAAAGGATAAATCTATACTCCAAGAACACTGACAGACACGAAGCTACTCATTTTCAAGGAGAACACAAGCCGCATCATGAGTGAAGAACTACCAAGAACACTTCATGCACTCGAGCTGACAAGCTGGACCAAGAATCAAACAAGAAAACGACCCTCTATTTTCAGAGCAGAAACTAGAGAAGGACCCAGAAGTTTTTTTGACCAACCAAACGAGTCCAGAGTTGCACTGTCAATCACTAAAGCTTTTTAAAACTCTTTCTCACTTTATTTAGTGATTCTATCTTTACATTTCGAGGAGTGTGTGTACCCTATTTATTTTACACACACACTGTCTCCTAAGCTAAACTGGAGGATTCTTAAATCCTCACTCAAACTTTATAACCTTTTGTTTCCCACTGTGGATAGTGCAAGAGGTCGAGTAAGACCTAGAAAACATGTGTGCTGTTGTTTGTGTTTTCCATGTAGAACTGTGTTAGAGGTCTTTGGACCTAGACATTAGTGTACTGTTGTTTACCCCCGATCCAGGGTGTGGATAAATTTATAAAAATCGTTGAGAGGACTAAGTCGCGGCATGAGTCTGAACCTCTTGGTTATCTCTACTATTCTTTTTAGTTTAATTCATAAACTTACTATATATATTTATTTCATAATCCACTGCTATTACTTTGAAATAAAAAACTATTTTGAATCTACTTTGATAGTTAAATTAGCAAGTGTTTATACTTACTGTAAACCAGTAAGTTAATTTCAAAAGATTATTTAATCATCAGATTAAGTCAACTGATACCTAATCAATCTTTGAGAAACTGATTGAACATTTACACTCTGTATAAATTCACTACAGTTGAACTTTTTTTTAAATTGGGGAATTTTAAGAGAAATTTTTTTAACAGAAATTTTTATTGGAACTCAATTCAACCCCTTCTTGAGTATCTACTCCGTCCAAAAGATATGATTGTTTATGATCTTGTGTAACATGTATGTATGGTTTCATTATGAGATGGGTGGTATAATCATCTCCATCCATTGCATTGGGAAAAGATTTGAATCACTTTATATAGACTAATATAGTATTGTAAATGAAGCTCAACTACTATGATGGCCATGGGAGTGAACTATGACTACGATGATGGTATGATGAGTTATCTCATTCTACACTAATGTACACAGTAGTGAACCATGATGACCAATATAGCATGGGAATTGAACACCTTCTACCAAGATTGTATAAGAAACGATTCATTGGCTAATATGGAAATCTTATTTTGTAATAATGTGTCTCCCATAATTCCATGTTTCATTCCTATGTTATGCTATCATGGATTATGCTCATTATTTCATTATTATTCATGTCTTATGAACTCCCATGTTTTATGCCATGTTTCAGATATATGAACTATGATATGTAGTTTATGATCATATATTTAACATGACCATGTACTCACACCCTTATGGTCATGATTATGCATACATATCTCCCTTGTCTAAACTTTATAAGAATATGTTCTCACCCCTTTTTTTGTTTCCTTCCTCATGTTATAAATATATTTATTTTGTTTGATGTGTTTAAGAAGGGTTATAGTCAATAAGCACCTAGTGGGATTTAATTTATCTCACTTATGTATTATTATTTTTGTTTCCATGTTTCCAAATGAACTATACTATTACGATCATTGGTAATCTGTTTTTATAGTATTTTATTTATTCTACAAATGTTATGTAATGTTAATGTATGAAAAAATAGGTTCATTATACTCTGTATAGTCTAGAGATTAATAGGAAATTAATTCCTCAAGAAATTTGTCTGTATTGATTCTTATTATCATTGTATATGTAGTGTCACCCAGATCTCTATCATTGGGTCCATCCATAAATCACCTTTTCACTTTGGGAAGCCCATGGAATTGGCACATGACATTAAACTGCATAGTTCATCGAGGACTACTTGTGGCTTGATTCCTATAATCTCAAAATACAAATTGACACATATATATCTCTAATACTATGCCTATCTACAAAAGTTAAATGAAACAACTCCCCCCTACACATACGGGTTAGACATATGTAGAGAGTTTCTCATTGAAGAACTATATGTGGATGGATTCTTGTCATCACAAGATATATAGTGACACCGAGGTCTCTAATACTTGTCCCACCTACAACAACCAATAAAAAATTCATCCAAAATTTATAGGCGTGGAGTCATATAAGATCTTTTTCCTTATATATAACCCAGATCTGGGTACGATTTTCTTGGGAAGGAAGTATATCACACAAAAATATTTCATTTCGGTTCCATCACCCTTACAAAATGATATTTAAATGAATAGACAATGTTCTTACCAAATGAATTTAAGCTTCACATAAAATTTCCTTTCAACATGACATCATACAATATAGAAAAACTCATTACCGTATGACATTAAACAATAAGGAAATAAATCCTTACCGCATCATGATAAATTGCATAGAAACAGTCCTTACCACATGATGATAAAATGAATATATAACATCCACATTAAAAAATTTTAAATAGTCCTAATTGTCACCCATATTATATGATTTGTCAATGGAAAATTAGATCCATAACATTTTCAACAAATGTATTGGGTGATTACGTCATCTTTTAGGCACCATGATCCCTAAATCATACTTCACTTATCGAGTGCCTTAGGTAGTGAAACATTCCATGGACCTTTTGAAAGGATACATGGATTCATGGAAACCGTTTCTTCATGATGCATGTTTGGTAATGACTCCAAATTATGTTTCCATGGTCATCAACCAAATGTTGCACTGTACATAAAGAATTTATGATCCTTGTGAGACCATACGTCATTATGGTAGAAATAAACACCTTAGTGGGATCCGAACTAATCCCACTAATACTTTACCAAATAATTTCTCATGACTGGAGGACCTAGACCCATGAAATATGAAATTTTCAACCCACTCTCAGAAGGATGTTGGTGTACTCTTGACCATGGGTATGAAAATTAGAATATTGTGTTTCATTCCCCATTTTAGGTCTAAGTATATCATGACCCTAAACTAAATGCACTATTGGTCAAAGATGTACAACATTAAAATAAATATTATAATGGTACAAATATGAAGACATTATTATCAATCATACGAAATGAAACCATTTCAGTTTTAAAATCTTCAAAGCATTTCTTGAGAAAATTTCTAATTTCACTCACTAAATTCTAAATCTATATAGTTTATATAGTAATTTGGAAACAAATAAATAAGTTCGAAACCTTATATGTCCTTCTCTATAGAACTACTAAAATCTATGATATGATCGATAGACACCTAGGATAATAAAGATGAGAGAGTAGTGGTTTTCCTCATCCCCACATCACTATATTATGTTTTCTGGGTAGTGACAAAAAAATTATAGTTCTCTAACACTTATTGGATATTAAAGTTTCAATAAATTAAGTTTTATGACTATGGTTCCTAAGATCAACAAAAACCTTATGCGGCCCATTAAAAGGATACCTAGATTAATAGAAACATTTTATACTACTCATGTAGGCATATGGTTCATTTATACACACCTTTGATCATCAATAAAATATGTCACTATACAAAAAATATATTTCAGGTCCTTGTGATACATGCAATCACTAAAGAAGAATTCAACACCTTAGAGTGATCTGATATACTCTTAGTATGAAAATCCCATATCATCTTTCTAATAGGGAACAATGATACGTGACTTGTAATCTTCATAACCATATATCCGATTGGATTTGAGATCCTCAATGTTACACCATAATGTTTTGATACCTTTATCAAGTCCAGTATGTGAAACTGCACTACCAAAAAAAAATTCGGACCAAAAATCCATATTCAAAACATTACTGTTTAGTGCTCGAACTTCATAATCAATAGATGAAAATACCTAGGGTGATAGAACCCTAACAATACATCTTTAATTATTTATTCGGCCTCATTTTCAAGACGTATGAGTATTCATAAATCATCCATGGCCCTCAAAAATATGCGGGGATCATCTTTTATTGGCCATGATACTCAATAATAACATCATTTACAACTAACTAAAGGAATATCCACCTTTTTAGAAATAAGATCAATCCTTGTAAGACCTTTTAATACCATGACTTAACTTGGAACCTCATAGTGCCATGGATCATCCATAGTATATACACCCCATATTCCAGAAAATCGGGTCCGGTTAAACCGTCCCCAAAAATATTAAAGAAAATGTTAAGTTACATAGTCAAATAGAGGAAGGGGTTTTACAAAGCCTAGAGTATGACACTCCCCTTATATCATCATCAACCAAAGATGCACATAAATCATGATCTCGAAAGGACCACATGGTAGTAATTTCCATGACATCCCTCTTGGACAACACATCACCCCCTTGATTGGCCTCTCGATATGCATGAGTGATTACCATGTTGAGATGTTTTACCGAATTAACACATATGATCCATTAAGATATAATTCTCCACAGAACATCTTGGGTTCGCATCATTAGGGAATGCACAACATTTTTAGAGACTGATTCAATTTATAAGATATTCCAATTGTGAAAGGAAACATTCTTCACGGCATAAATAATATCCCATAATTCTACATCATAAGTGATTCCCATACCAATAAAATGATGGAAACAACCCTCGACGATGACACAATGCGTGCATAGGACTTCCCCACAACCCAATCTACACTTCTCTCAAGATGAGGCTCCATCAACATTAACCTTAACACATGTAAAGTTTTGTGGAATCCAGCAAATAAACTTCACCACCAATGGATTTTTTATTTTACTTGAAATTCCAAGCATCAGAAATGCAGTTAAATCCGTATAGGTATTAACCATGCAACCATTTTGAATCAAATTAGCAGCATGTAAGTTACGATGTGTCATCATTTCACTTGCATGAAAGTATGAAGCCTTGTTGTGAAATAGGAGGCTATTACGAGATGTCCATATGGCGTGAAAAATAGCCACTATAGAAACTAGAAACATATTCTGAACCTTCACAATCCTTACAGACTTGGAGATGAAAACCATCAAGTCTTACAGAAAAATATACGATCAGAGATCCCTGTTGAAGATGTCTCCAAAGTATTTCCAAAGATTCAGAGTAAAGGGACAGTAGATGAAAATGTGATGTACTGTTTCAGTTTCATTCAGGCATAGATAATTGGAGAACAAAATAAATTAGCCATCCTTCCATAATTGATCATGAATTGGTAGACAGTTTCTCTACATTCTCCAAAGAAGATGAAGTCAGGAGGGTTGGAAAAAAGGCACATTAAATCTGAGTAACTAAGAGGGCACATGTGTGGATCCATCAAACAGCATGTTGTAGAACTCTTTGAGATTAAAGTTTCCATTCCTATTGAGCCTCCATACCAGAGTATAAATGTCCATGAAAGAGTAGGTCTGGATTTCATGTTTATCCTACGAATTAATCATGGATTCATACCATGATAATGATCCAGAAAATCTGCTATAGACATGTCCATCGTGTGCGGGGGGGGGATATCACCAGTATACAAGGGGCTGTCTAGACAAGGGTTATTACAAAAACTAAGACCAGAGTGTCTGTAGGAAATCCGTTTAGAGTTCTGAATAATATCATTCAAGGATTTCCAAAGGGAAGTCCATACATTTGATGACATGTAATGGGGGTATCCATTAATAAGCTTCATTTTGAACCTTCATGATAGAAAAACCAGGGATGAGTCATAGGAGGTTAAGATATTCCATGTGAACTTATTAATAAGTCCCTTATTGAAATTTTTAAGGTCCTTGACTCCAAAACCACCAAACTCAATGGGTTTAATGCAGTCCTTACAAGCAAACACGATCAACTTCCTTTCATTAATAGAGATCATCCAGATGAAAGTCCACATCATGCATTGGAGTTCTTTGAGCAGATTTTTTGGTCATTTATAAATAGAAATGGAGTAGAAAAACATTGATGTGATCACTGATTTAATGAGGCACACCCTTCCAGCTTGAGACAGTGCTTTAACATTCCATTTAGCGATCTGATTAATGATTCCAAGAAAATTCCATCATGGTATTGCCTATGTATCTTACCACAAAATATTGGGACTCCAAGATAAATAAATGGTAGATATCCTTTTATGGCTCTGAGGGATTTGGTGACTCTATTTTGTTTTCTAGCAGGGATCCCGTCTCCATAAAAAATGAAGGAATTATTCTAGTTTATATGCTATCCAGCAACAGTGTCATAGTGTGAGAAAATGGATTTGATCACATATATCATTTTCCTTGTGGGTTCCCTAAAAATCAGAATATCATCAGCATATAGAAAATGACATGGGAAAAGGTTGTCCTTAACAGCATTTATCTATCTAAAAATTACAATTTGAGATTTCTCATTAATAAATCTACTCATATATTTTTTAGTAATGGAAAAAAGAAGCCTAGAAAGCTGATCACAATGTCGAACTCCTTGGGTATAGTGAAAATTACTCCTGGGAGATCCAATAATTAAAATAGACATCCTTGAAGATATAATGATACTTCTAATAAGGATGATGAATCCACTTGATAAACCAAATCTCCTAAGAATATCAAAGAGAAATGTACACTTTAAGTTGTCAATGGCCTTGGAGATGTCTATTTTGAGGGAAAAATTGCCATGCTTTGCCTTCTTTTTTGTCAAATTGATGCTTTCTGACGTAGTGAAAAGGCAGTTCTGAATGTTTCTACCAGGTATGAATCCATACTGATTAGGAGAGATGCGCTCCTTGATTAAAACCCCTAATCTGTTCATTAAGATTCCACTAATGATTTTTTTTTGTGATTCCAATCACAATTGGTCGAAAGTCTAAGAAAAATTTCATTCTCCTTATTAGGAATCAAAGAAAAAAAGATAGTTTTGAGACCATAAGGCATATAACTCCGAGTGAAGAAATCCCTTACTACACTAACCATGTCATCTTTCACAATGTCCCAATGGAATATAAAAAACTTGTTGGTGAAGCCATCGTGTCCAACTGTATATTCCATATTAAGAGAAAAGATGGCCTCCTTGATTTCTTCTTTTGAGGTAACCCTTATAAGAGTAAGGTTTTTATGTTCCCCAACACAAAGGGAAATGTTATCAATAATCTTTTTAGGGTTGACCATGCCATAATCAGATTAAAGGCTAGTAAAATATTTCACTATTACATTCGAAATATCACTTTCAGAGGTGTAGAGGAAACCATAAACATTAATGTCCTTTAGTCCTTCCCTAATTCATTTTTATTTGTGCATCCGATGAAAACATTTAGAGTTCCAATCGCCATATTTCAGAAACTTTACATTCTAGTGGTTATGATCTGGCCATTCTTTGACAGTCAAAAGATCATCAAGCCTTGCAAGGGATTGAATTTCGTCATGTGAGGGGCTGTCATGGTTTTGATTTTTAATTTTATGTCTTGTAGATGGATTTTTAGAAGCCTTGATCTCACTATCAAGGATAAATAATGACTCCTTGCTCCATTTCCATAAGAGTTCTTTAACATTTTTAAGTTTAGCATCAAGATGATATAGCGGTCTTCCATGACAAATAATCTTTCAAGCCTTAATAATGACTCCCTACATCCAAGAGTCACAAGCCACACATTATTAAAATGAAAGGGAAGAGGACCAGACCTGAAAATTTGCAAGGATATATCAATCACAATGGGTTGTGATCCGATTGATGCTTTGGTAAAGTGTGTCAAGATATTCCAGAGCCAACACTCTCATCATCCATCTAAACAAAGATTATTTAAAGTTTACTTGATTTTCTTCCATGGATAGTATAAAGGCTCCAGGTAAAGTAGCTCCTACGATTGGAATTTCTGCAAGATGGCATTCGTAAATAAAAGATGATATGTACAAGGAGGCCAACATATTAAAATTAAATCTAGTTTTATCTTATGATCTCAAAACAGTGTTGAAATCTCCCATTATCGCCCATTTATTGAAGGTATGTCCAGCAAAGGCTTCAAGATCACTCCAAAGCTCCTTCTTCATGTATTGGATGGGGAGGCATAAACAAGCGTGGATTTAAAGCAATAACCTTGGAAGGTGCGTGAGACTGAGATCCATTGTGGGTTCTTAACAAAGTAGGATAACTGTAAACTCTCCTGCATAAAAAACCCATATATGTTTCTTATTGATATCATGCAGAATCTGTGAAGTAAAATGATAACCAATGGAACTCCATTTGAATGCCTTCAACTTGTAAAATAGAATTTTAGGTTCTAAAATTCGAAACAGCATATGTTTATAGTCCATAATGTGATGTCTAAGGTCCCTTTCTGTTGGGGTGTTCCCAAGCCCTTGGAAATTACAGAAAATAATTTTTTTTGGGATGGGTTTGGATCCTTGTCAGGGGGCTCCTTTCATTGATGACAATCACTAGGTTGCTGCCCTTTCTTCTAGTTTCCCTTTTCACTTTATCATTAGAGATTAATGTCACTCCAATATCACCCTTGGATCCAACCTTCTCACCTCTATCTGGCTCATCACAATGTATTTCATAATGACCACTAAAAGTGGGGATAACCTTCACAACCTGGAGGCCATCAGCATCATCAGACCAAGAGATGCCATCCAGAGGAGCAAACTTGTCACTGGATAGTAGGTGACAAGGGTCACTGATCATATGAGGTTCCCTTTTCAAAACCCTGTATGGATTATCCTATTTTAATAGAATTACTAGAGCACATCTTGTTGGTGTAGTGTCCTTCACTTCCTCGCCATATGCTGATTTTCCCCTTTCCATAAAGCAACAAGTGCTCCATTATGTTGCGGCAACGCCTGTGTATTAGACCCTTCCAAAAACCCAGTTTTATCACATCTAGAAACATGATTCATCCCCAGAGAAAGTCCCCATATAATCTTGTGTCCATGAAGGACAATTCCATAGCAGTGGGCAAGGTCCCCTCAAGAGGTGACAATATCAGAGAGGACCCAGATTTCATGGGGCTCTTCATGTCCACTGAGACTGAACCATATTCTTGGTGGGAAATACCCTCATATTTGTGCAGAAATTGTTCAAGTGCATCATCCCATACTATGACAGATTGCAACTCATCGCTTGTAGAGACATTAACACTCACTTCAGCAAGGCCATCTACCTTCCTCACATCAAAAGATGGAATCACATCAGAGACAATAATAGAGGAAAGTCCACCTCGAATGTACTTCTCCTGGGTGGTTACAAGACCTAGCCTAGCTTCAGGGAGATCGTATAATGAATTCCCAATAGGATCCCTCATCTGGACTAATGAGGGTGCAGGGATCGAGCCACCTTCAGCAGGGAAAAACTCACTTGAGGGTCCAGCAATCAATTCAGAAGAAATAACCTTATCCTTTCCCTTCCTTCTTCTACATGTGACATTATCATGTCCTTTTAATTTGCAAATAGTACACTTGTTATCTCTGTTACAATCATAAGAGAGGTGACCAAAGAGTCTTAAGATCATACAAAACATTGGATTTTGCTAATACTGTATTTCAAGCTTCATGCTGTCATCCCTTTTGGTGAGTACTACCTCTTCCACTAAAGTGTTAGACATATCCACCTCAACTAGTACCCTTGCATTGTGACAAAAATTCAGGTTGTATGTTTGCTTATCAATCTGATGGGGGTTCCAACTGGGGAGAAAATATCCTGTAAAATCCAAGGATGCCAATAAAACAAATTTAAAAACAGATAGGAATCCAGTGATTCTCATGAGAATTCTTTACATTATTAGGATCAAAACTCTTATCCCATTCTTGAATACATAAGAATCCAGTCATTAGAGGGAGAGTTACAAAGCTCCAAGACTTGAGATTCTACTCATCAAAGTTGAAAATTATATGATAATATCCCCTTCCCATTACCATCCTTCACCAGTCTTCAAATACCTATACCCCTGCGATCTTCTTGGTATGATCATTAAATTTCCAAAAAAATTCACCTTTGGGAACAAGAACTCGTGCAATTATGAAATATCTGCATAGCCTCACCCGTTCTTCAATGGCCTCTTGTTTGGCTGATACCTGTGCAACCCTTTCATTTTTTATGATTCTCCCAGGTGGTGGTGTGCCAAAATCCAGGAATGAAGAATCAGATTTTAGAACCTCTGCAAAATTTTTCTTTGGTTTAACCGCAAAATTTAGGGTTTTTCTTACTGATTTAGACATTGCAGTAAATTCGAATACTTCTTTATTCCGAACAAGATCACAAAATAGATCAGTTCCCTCTTTTCTCTTCCTACCAACATCATCATTTGTGGGGTTTCTCGCCTCCTTGCTCCCCACTTACTCTTCCATCTCCAATACACCCCATACTATATTCACAGATTCAAACATTTTTAGTATGAATTACTTCAAAAATATTCGAACTATCCTGGTGTACCTAGAACCCCTTGTATTTTCCATAAACTAACATTACCACATAAAATCATCCTTGGTCTCTATAAGAGATACCCAAATTCAAGGGACCCTTTGATTTACAATTCATGTATGAATATGGATCCTACACATGTGCTTATCGACATCCACTAGGACAACCCTGCTTTTATTACAACTTAAACATGATTTATTACATAAAACATCACATGATAAAAGAAAAAAGATAGAGAGGTTTAGTGTCTTTGGGGCTTAGGATCATTACATAAAAACTTAAAACATGAAATACAACATCTTTATTGAAAACTTCCTTTACATGACCACTACATTCGTTCGTACTTAGCATTGTATGGGATAACCTGAGGACATGCATAAGAAAAGGGTGAGCTATAAAGTCCAGTAAGGGAGTACACGTGGAATAACATGAGGAGTACAATACATGTTAGACAATAAGCATATAAATAGAGCATATAAGAAACATGAACATAAAGGCATGATAAAGCATGATAATCATAACATGGAAATGTGGCAACAAAACTTAACATGGATTTAGCATGAGCTAAGGATCCTTGCACATAAAGCATGAGTAAACCCTCATTCCACATGAAGCATGAGTAGAACCTCATTGCACTTGAATTAGCATGATTCAACACGCATTGCACATGACGTATCATGATACTATACTTTACCCAATGCATTGGAGGGCTATAATGCCACACCCTTCTTAAACATTTCATTTCATGCATAAGTGTGCCATAGGGGTCATAAAACATAGATTCATAAAACATAATAATTTATTCCACGATAAAGGAATGTGGAATTAATACACAAAAATTTATAATCATTAAGTAAATGTGCATAAATTTGAATACCCTTGATGGAGAAATGGGCATGGTATTCACTACACAATGACATTGGCTTAGAAAATTGGTGTGATTTCAGCAGCGTAACGACGTGACATAAGAATTAATAAAAAAGGTTGATGAGAGAGAAAGGGGTTCCTCATCATATTTAAATGTAATGTACAGTAAGTAGGTCATATAGATACATGTCCCAACAATTGTAATGGAATTTAGATTCATGATAAAAAATTGTTGCTTGAATGTAAAAGAAGAGAGAGAAGTTCCTTTGGGAATTTCGGCATAGTAATGGGTGTACATGGGAGGCATTTAATGAGAGAGAAAGGGGTATCCCATCATTAAAACAATAAGAGGGCGGTGTGGGGGAGGTGTGAAACCATAACCCAATATTCATAATTGAAATTAAAAGGGCAATACAACTTAATGAAAATTGACAAAAAATGAGAAAGGAAGAAAAAACCCTTACTTGGAAGTGTGCTTCCAAAGGCTAGAGAGAGGCTTGTGAGAGGATTCTTGCTAGCTTGGGGCACCTTGGGAGGATTCTATAGAGATTAGGGCAGAGGTTGCATGAACTCCAAAGGATTTTAGTGAGGAGGAAGTGGGAGTTTGGGTGGGTTTATATAGGAAAGGTGAGAGAATTCTTTATTATTTAGGTTTGGGATCCCTTTTATTAAACTAATCCAAACCACAAACCATCCCATTGTTTTTACCCATGGTTTTTGGAAAAGGAAATAGGAAAAAAATTATTTTACCAGGCCAAGGTCCAAACTTATTAAAATATTAGGGTTTCTTATGTGGAGGTGAGTCACACTCCCATGGAAATTAATTTAAAAAGGAAAATTGTTGAATATGTCTTGAGGGGTTCATTAATGCTTTGAAAAGTAAGTCAAACAAACCCAAAATATCATTATTTTTATGATAAACATATATTGGCAAAACATAAGGATTATGGTATTTTATTACATCACCATTCGGTCATTATGATGTCATAAAACACATTATATATTTAAATAGTATTTAATTTTTACCCAAAAATTTGACTGTCTCAGAAAATTATGAAAAATTCACTGTTGGATAATTTAGATATCCTGATTCCAGAAATGAAATTTATTTTATCTAAATAATTTTCTAAATATGTGAATATTCACTTTTAAAATACAAACCCACATTTTTCGAAAATTCACGGGTTTGACGGAAATGGCTTTCAAACCTTAATAAAAATTTTAATTGAATTCATAAAATTATAAGATCATTTATATTTAATAAAAATAAATTTAATAATAATATTATTATTTTATTAAAATATTATTTCATTCAAAAATCTATTTATTTTAATAAAATATATTTCTTAATTTAATAATAACTAAAAACACCATTTGTACTTTAAAAACTATTTACAATGTATCAAAAATGACTAGAAATTATATTCATTATTATATACAAAAATATTATACATGAACATAGTACTACTTATTTGTTAGATAAACCCTTAAAACAGCCGCATAAGACCTAAGGGTAAGGTGTGAGATGGTGATAGACTCTTGGGGTGGCCTGTATAGCATTGCTCGAGTGGTAATTTCAATCAACATCCACATTTCCCGTAGACGGTCACGTTCGAGCTTGAAATAAAGAAGCTCAGATTGGGCTTGGTCAAGGGAGAAGACCAAGGATGCCACCTCTTTTCTGAGCACTGAAAAATGGGCTTCGTATGGGGAAATTCTACGGGATGAGGCCATCGCTTCCTTTGTCTGAGTAAAATTGGGTTTGTTAAAGCCTTATATTTATACGAATCATGTGATCACTATTCAACGACTATAAAAGTAACGGTCACAACTCTTAACATAAAAACAAAGAAGTTGACATCTTATGAAAACATTTTTCATAAAGATACATTTAATAAGATCAAGAGGGATTTCTATTAATGAAACTTTGGGTCGTTACAATATTCCCCACTTAAGAAATTTCGCCCTCGAAATTTTTTCCTTTTCCCACACTAAAACAAATTTGGGTAACTCAGCTTCATCATATCCTCCAATTCCCAAGTCACTTCTTCAAACTTGTGGTTTTTACACAACACCTTGACGAGGGAATTGTCTTATTTCATAGAACTTTTTTTCTATGATCTAAGATCTTCACTGGTTTCTCCTTATAAGAAAGATCATCTTCCAATTGTACCATCTCGGAAGAGAGTACATGTGAAGGGTCCGGTATGTACTTCCTTAAGAGGGATACATGAAATGCATCATGTACATTGGCCATGGCAGGTGGAAGTTATAGTCGATAGGCCACATCCCCAAAACGACTAAGAATCTTGAAGTGGTCGATGTATGTTGGACTTAACTTCCCTTTCTTTCCAAACATCATGACCTTTTTCCATGAAGATATGCGTAGAAACACCATGTCTCCAAATTTAAACTCTAGGTCTCGTCAATGATTATCATCCTAACTCTTCTGTCGACTCTGGGCTGCCTTGATATGATGCTGAATGGTTTTCACCTTCTCCACCATTTCTTCGACCATTTCTGGTCCAAGCAGCGTACGTTCACCGACCTCATCCCAACATGCCTATGTTCTGCACCTTTTCCCATAAAGGGCTTCATATAGTGCCATTTGGATGCTCGAGTGGAAAATGTTATTATAAGAGAACTCATCCAGAGGAATATGTTGATCCCATCCTCTTTTAAAGTCCATCGAGCACGCTCTCAACATATCCTCAAGTGTTTAGATAGTCCACTCAGATTGGACATCAGTTTGAGGATGATAGGCCGTACTAAAGTTCAGTTCAGTATTCAGAGCATGTTGAAGACTCTTCCAAAACATAGAGGTGAATCTTGGATCTCAGTCAGACACAATAGATAGTGGTACTCCATGGAACCATACCAATTCTCTAATATATATCTGTGCCAGTTGATTCAATGAGAAATCCTCCCGAATATCAATGAAGTCTGTAGTCATTTTAAGACGATCCACAAAAACCCATATTGAATTTTTTCCTTTGGATGTCCTTGTAAGTCCGGTGACAAAGTCCATGGTGATGTTTTCCCATTTCCATTCTGGTATGGGCAATGGTTGCATCATCCACTTATACTTCTGCCTCTCTGCCTTCACTTGCTGACACACCAGGCACTTTGATGTATATTTGGCAATCTCCTTCTTCATATTATCCCACCAAAAGTTTTCTCAGAGATCTCGATGCATCTTTTTTCTCCTTGGGTGAATAGAGAAATTTGAACTATGTGCATCATCCAAAAGTTCCTTCTTCAGCTCCAGACCAGATGGAACACATAGTCTTTTCCCAAACCGCACAATTCCTTCTTCATTAACAATAAACTTCAAGGATTTCCCCTTTTTGATATCTTCCACTTTTTCTTGAATTCCCACATCATCCTTTTGAGCATCCTTTAACCTTTCGAAAAGAGATGGTTGAGAAATCATTTGTGAAAGGATTGATGATGTTCCTTTTTTTATGATTCCCACGTCCATCTTCATCAAGTCTAAGAAGATTGGATCCTTCTCAATTCTCATCATTGATAGAATCGTTGGATCATTTCTACTTAGGGAATCTTCCACCTTGTTCGCTTTCCCAGGGTGGTAATGTATTGAAGGGTCATAATCCTTGATGAGATCTATCCATCTTCACTGGCGCATATTAAGCTATTTCTGTGTGAATATATATTTAAGACTATTGGGGTCAGTATATATCACACATTTCTCTCCATAGAGATAATGCCGCTAGATTTTCAAGGCAAAGATCATCGCTGCCAACTACAGATCATGCATTGGATAGTTTCTCTCATGGATTTTCAACTGCCTTGAGGCATAGGATATCACTTTATCATTCTGCATTAGCACACATCCTAAGCCCTTCTTCAAAGCATCACTGAATACCACAAAAATTTCCCCACTTGTGGGTAAAGTTACCACGGGTGCTGTGTTAAGACTCCTTTTCAACTCCTTGAAGCTTTCTTCGCATTCATCATTCCAAGCAAACATTACTCCCTTTCGAGTTAGCTTTTAAAGAGGGTTGGACATTCATGAGAAATTTCTCACAAATCATTGATAATATCCAGCTAACCCCAAGAGGCTACGGATATTTGTTACTGATGTTGGCCTCGTCCATCCCTCAATTTCATCTATTTTGGAGGGGTCCACAGATATCCCATTGCTTGTGATGATATGGTCCAAGAATGAGACCTCCTTCAACCAGAACTCACACTTTCTATACTTTTCATAGAGCTTCTCCTTGTGCAAAGTCTCTAGTACAGTTCTTAAAATCTCCTCATGATCCTCCTTGGTTTTGGATTATATTAGAATATCACCAATAAAGACTACCACAAATTTTTCAAGGTAATCTCTAAAGACTCTATTCATCAAGTCCATGAATATTTCTAGTGCATTGGTGAGTCTGAAAGGCATTACTATGAATTCATAGTGCCCGTATCTTGTACAAAAAGCAGTCTTGGGGACAACTTCCATCTTCACCCTTACATGATAATATCCCGACCGCAAGTAATCCTTGGAGAAGTATTGTGCTCCAAGAAGCTGATCAAAAAATTCATCGATTATTGGGAGAGGATACTTGTTCTTTATCATGATTTTGTTAAGTTCATGATAATCGATTCAAAGCTGCATTGACCCATCCTTCTTCTTGACGAAGAGGACTGGTACACCCCATGGTGAAGCACTTGGGTGTATAAACCCTTTATCCAGATTCTCTTGTAGTCATTTCTTCATCTCTTCAAGCTCTAGAACAGCCATTATATATAGAGTCTTGGATATTGGTAATGACCCAGGTATAAGTTCAATTGAGAACTCAACATCTCTTCTAGGAGAAAGACCAGGCAGTTCCTCGGGAAACACTTCAGTGAATTCCCTCACAATAGGCATTTCTTCAAGGATGGTTTCTTCCTTGGACTCAATCATCTATGCTAGATAGATGTGCTCATAGGGCAGTAATATCCATGCTTGAGATGATGGAGCTAAAAGGGATTCATCTTCCTCCTAACACTTGTAAATAATCGGGGGTCGATTCTCCATATGGAGTGTGATTTCCCTCTCCCGACAAATTATGTTGGCTCTATATAAGGAAATCCAAAAAATGCGAAGAATTGCATCAAATTCCCCCAAAGGGAGTATGATGAGGTTCTCTGGGAAATTCAATCCATAGATTATAACATGGGAGGACTTATATTCATGGGATTCAATTATTTCCCCATTTGTTGTACTCACCGACATCTTTACTTCCATGATTTGTGGTGGTGCTGGAATTTTTCTACTAAACTTTAGAGATATAAAAGAATGAGTAAAACCTGAATCAAAAAGTAAGTTCTCTATTCTTGATTGAATAACAAGCATACCTGTCACCACTTCGTTGTCGGGGTTCACTTTGGCAGAAGTGATGGAAAAAGCTCTTCCTCGCTGTATTGGAGGTTGCTGGTTGCCTCCGAAAACCCTTGGATTAAGGCACTAATTTGAAAAATGACCCATTTCATTTCATTTATAGCATTGAACAACGTGTTGAGGTTCGAATGGAGTGTTTCTCTCCTCTGCCGCAGCCACGGGACCTTCTTGCCGACAGTTAATAGCTAGGTGCCCTTCTCTTCCACACTTGAAGCATTTTCTCATCCCCTTAAGGAAATTCCCAGGGTGCTTCTTTCCACACTTTTGGAAAGTGGGGTGCTGTAACTTCTTAGTGTCATCACATTTATCCATCAATCCACCAGCATTGAATTCCACCTTATGGTTCTTGTCCCCATGATACCCCTGTGATTCCCCGATCTCCATTTTGACCTTGAGGTCACATCGGACAATTTCTTCATAGTTGTCGAAGTCACGGATTTCTAATGCTTTCTTCAAGCTAGGCTTCTTCCCACAAAAGAAGCGGTCAACCTTGCATTCGGGGGTAACGACAAATCTGGAAGCGTATTGTGAAAGCATTTTGAAGTTTTCCTCGTACACTCCAATGGATTCCTCATCTTTTTTCCTGAGGGAAAGGAAGTCCCTTTACATCCTAAGTTGGAGGGTGCGTGGAAAATAATTATCGAAAAACATCTTCCGGAATTCCTTCCATTCCAAAGCCTCGATCTCCACCTCAGGCTTCGTATTTTTGATCAACCTCCACCATTGATCAGCTTCACCCTCCATACGATATGCAGCCATGAGAAACTTCTCTTGATCAGAAAATTGGAAGATGGAGAAGATATTTTCAATGGAGTTGATCCATTGTTCAGCGATCGTGGGATCGGATTATCCACTAAAACTAGGAGGCATTTGTATCATGAAGCTCTCGATAGCGACTTGTTCTTTCTTTGGGGGGTTGAACTTTCCTCTTGACCCGTGTTTCTATTCAAAACTTGAGTTAGCTGAGAGAGAAGTGTGAAAAAGTTCTCAATTCCCACTCACATTGGATTGGGCATCTCACTAGTACAATCATCACACTGCTCTTCACAACGGTTGTTAGCCCGAGTCCTCCTATTACCAGACATTGGCTGGAATAAAAGGAAAGTTAGGGGTAACACATAAAGGGTAATCCAAAGACAAAAGTTGATGACTTATAAATATACATTCATTTCCTTAACTCAGGAGTCTATAGGCTTCAATCTAGGATTTTTATGATCTACTTTCGAACAGATATTCATAGGTGGGTTTTTTAAATTCCCTTAATAAGGGTTCATACTAAGCTTGTGAATTTAACAAAGCATATCCCCTGATAGTGTCATAACTGAGAGTGCAGCAAGGCCCATTTTTGTGCACCAGTTCCCGTTCGAGTGTAGCTCAAAGTGGTGTTTTCGGGTTTTACCCCTAGGATACATCTGTGCTCGAGCCTCCTCTAACTGCTCGTTTCCAGACAGGGATGTATTTGCATGATAAACCACTTACTCAATAATTACCAAAACATAGAGATATTTTTGTTATACATAGTCTTATTTATAAGGCTTTACTGTGTTTTTGTATTCCTAATCCCAAAAATAACAAAACCTATCCTCTGATACCAACTATGACAACCCTGCTTTTATTACAACTTAAACATGATTTATTACATAAAACTTCACTTGATACAACAAAGAAGATTGAGAGGTTTAGGGTCTTTGGGGATTAGGATCATTACATAAAAACTTAAAACATGAAATACAACTTCTTTATTGAAAACTTCCTTTACATGAACACTACATTCCCTCGTACTTAGCATTGCATGGGATAACCTGAGGACATGCATAAGAAAAGGGTGAGCTATAAAGCCCAGTAAAGGAGTAAAAATGGAATAACATGATGAGTACAATACATGTTAGACAATAGGTATATCAATAGAGAATATAAGAAACATTATCATAAAGGCATGATAAAGCATGATAATCATAACATGGAAATGTGGCAACATCACTTAACATGGATTTCGCATGAGCCAAGGCTCATTGCACATAAAGCATGAGTAAACCCACATTTCAAATGAGGCACGAGTAACACCTCATTGAACTTGAATTATCATGATTCAACACTCATTGCACGTGACATATCATGATACTATACTTTACCCAATGCATTGGAGCACTATAAGGGTGCACCCTTCTTAAACATTTCATTTCATGCATAAGTGTGCCACATGGATCATAAAACATGGATTCATAAAACATAATAATTTATTACACGATAAATGAATGTGGAATTCATACATGAATCTTTTCAATCAATAAGTAAATGTGCATAAAATTGAATACCCTTGATGGAGAAATGGGCATGGTATTCACTACACAATGACATTAGCTTAGAAAATCGGTGCGATTTCAGCAGCGTAACGGCGTGACATAAGAATTCATAAAAAAGGATGATGAGAGAGAAGCGGCTCCTAATCATATTTAAATGTAATGGAAATTAAGGAGGTCATATGGATACATGTCCAAACAATTTTAATGGAATTTAGATTCATGATACAAAATTATTTCATGAATGTAAAATAAGAGAGAGAAGTTCCTTTCGGAATTTTGGCACAGTAACAGGTGTACGTGGGAGTCATTTAATGAGAGAGAAATGGGTCTCCCATCATTCAAACAATAAGAGGGAAGTATGGGGGAGGTGAGAAACCATACCCCAATATTCTCAATTAAAAGTAAAAGGGCAATACAACTTAACGAAAATTGACAAAAAATGAGAAAAGATGAAAAACCCCTTACTTGGAAGTGTGCTTCCAAAGGCTAGAGAGAGGCTTGTGAGAGGCTTCTTCAGAGCTTGAGGAACCTTGGGAGGATTCTAGAGAGAGTATGGTAGAGGTTGTACGAACTCCAAAGTATTTTAGTGATGAGGAAGTGGGAGTTTGGGTGTGTTTATATAGGAAAGGTGAGAGAATTCTTTATTATTTAGGATTGGGACCCCTTATATTAACCTAATCCAAACCACAAAACATCCCATGGTTTTTTCCCATAGTATCTGGAAAAAGAAAGAGGAAAAAATATATATTTACAAGGCCAAGATCCAAACTTATTAAAATATTAGGTTTGCTTATGTGGAGGTGAGTCACACTCCCATGGAAATTAATTTAAAAATGAAAAGTGTTGAATATGTCTTGAGGGGCTCATTAATGCTTTGTAAATTAAGTCAAACAAACACAAAAACACATTATTTTAATGATAAAACATATATTGGACGAACATAAGTATTATGGTATTTTATTACATCACCATTTGGTCATTATGATGTCATAAAACACATTATATATTTAAACGGTATTTAATTTTTACCCAAAAGTTTGACTGTCTTCGAAAATTATGAAAAATTCACTGTTGGATAATTTCGATGTCCTGATTCCAGAAATGGAATTTATTTTTAATCTAAATAATTTTCTAAATATGTGAATTTTCACTTTTAAAATAAAAACCGATATTTATCGAAAATTCATGGGTTTTGAAAGAAATGGCTTTCAAACCGTAATAAAAAAATTTAATTGCATTCATAAAATTATAAGATCATTTATATTTAATAAAAATTAATTAAATAATAACTAAAAGCACCATTTGTACTTTAAAAACTATTTACAATGTATCAAAATTGACTATAAATTATATTCATTATTATATACAAAAATAATGTACATGAACATAGTACTACTTATTTGTTACATAACCCCTTAAAATAGCCACATAAGACCTAAGGGTAAGGTGTGAGATGGTGACAGACTCTTGCGGTGGCTCGGATAAAATTGCTCGAGTGGTAATTTCAATCAACTTCCACATTTCACGTAGACGGTCAGGTTCTAGCTTTACATAAATATGCTCAGCTTGGGCTTGGTCAAGGGCGAAGCCCAAGGATGCCACCTATTTACTAAGCTCTGGAAAATGGGCTTTTTATGTGGCAATTCTACTGGATGAGGCCATCACTTCCTTTGTCTATGTAAAAGTGGGTTCGTTAAAGCCTTATATTTATACTAATCATGTGATCACTATTCAATATCTTTAAAAGTAACTGTCACAACTCTTAACATAAAACCAAAGAAGTTGACATCTTATAAAAACATTTTTCATAAAGAGAAATTTAATAAGATCAAGAGGGATTTCCATTAATGAAACATTGGGTCGTTACATCCACCAAATGTGTTACACAATAAAAATGTCTTTTTATTCCTTGTGAATTTCACTAGAACCAAATAATCACCCTATACCCGGAGTGTTTTGGGTCATTATTGGAATGTATGCACCATATCCCTTGATAATCGAATGGGTCCAAGCTAATGAAGCAAAAAATAGAATTAAAGGGAATATCTAAAAGACATTAAACTACATAAATAGAATATACATGCTTAAAAGCCTAAACCATAGCAATATCAGGTCTGATTAAAAGACCATAAAGTATTACAATAAAAGGTGTGACCTAAAAGACCCTACGATACAATAATGGAAGGTCTGCTCTAAAAGACCCTAAACTACTTAAATTTTAGGTAGGATCTAAAAGACACAAATCTGAAATAGTACAAGGTCTATGCTAAAAGTCCTTAAATGATAGATATAGAAATTTCTGGTTAAAAGGCCACATACTAAAAGTATAAATGGTCTATGTTAAAATTCTCAAAACATAGGGGATAAAATTTCCATGAAATTACCCTAAAAATAAATAAAAAAGGAAATATATCCTGAAAAATAATGTAATACCCACTATATGGTCTTATTAAAATTCAATCTTCACTCACGATGCATATTTACTTTTGAAAAAGAATGAGCGCTCTCCCTCTCAGATGTATATTCTACCCATTTATCCTTATTTTAATGAGGTGATATCCAGATAACTAGATAATATATTTTAGTAGAGAATATCATATTGGATTGAATTTTTGAGTACTTCTCAAAGAAGAATCTATTATGACATAAATATCAATATCAAGAAATTTTGGTTTACATGATATTATGAAAAACGTGTTTAGCATTATTTATTCACATAATATTGGATAAATGAGATGGTCATTCACATCATGATTGAATAAAAAACTAGAAAACACATATAGTGTTGATCAGACCTATTCACTAATATCATTGGATAGAAGGAATCTCCACATATCATATTGCCACAAAAAATTCTATAAAAAATGGGGTACATTGAATTAAAATAATATTCAATCAATTGAGTTATCCTAGTTGACTAGAGTCTAGAAAGATGATTTAATCAAACGTTGTTGTGCTTCTTGTCCTATCTATTCTTCAACTACACAAGGGCCAAGAGTGTAAATCCCCATGGTTTTATAAAAACAAATAAAATGCAAGAATCTTTTTTTAAGTAGATATTTATAACTAGGATTTATTCTTAATTTTTCTTCTTTTATGTCTTGAATTTCAAAAAACGGTCATATGCTATTGTGTTCAGTAAGTTTTTTGGAGTCTAACGGAACCATCTTAAATTTGTGAGAATAGTAACATAACCTCATGAATAGTAATATTAATAAATATATGACCCTAATAAATAGTAAATTTTATTATTATTTTATTTTCATAATTCTTTAAGATAATGACATCTTGATTAATATTTCAATGTAATATAAAAGCAAATATAGTTTTAAAATTGTTAATTTTGGAATTAAGTGTCATTTTACTTATAAATTAAATAAATTATATTAAAAAAATGGAGCTCATTTTTGAATTATACACGTTGGAAAATGGTTAGGGTGAATTTTTGGGATCTTTCCATAATTCTTGAATTTTTGATGAATAGTGAAATACGACAAAATACCGTATATTCAAATTGTCATTTAAGTACACTCTTTATGGCATCATAAGTGGTGTAAGAACACTTGGTTCTATCTCACATGACATTTCTACTATTTAGTGTCACATGAATTGATATTATTTGTAGTCTTGAGAAAAATATTAAAATAACTGTTAAAATAATTTAAAATAGCCCCCTCCCCCAAAATAAATACCACCCTCATTCCCTTCTTCCTCCCACACCTCTCGATCATTGAGAGTTGTCAACTTTCTGACAAATTCCCTGAAAAATATTCTTTCCCATGACCTAGAGCTTCATGTCTGATGAAAATACCAAACGCAATTCCCTTAAGTAGGATCTCAAGGAAAAGAGATCAAGAGGTATGAAATCATCTCCCTTTTTCATGTGTTTTCCATTTATTTCCTTTTCTTTTATTATAGTATCTTCCCATACTCTTATCCAAGATAAATGAGAGATCCATAAATAATTTATATTCTGGATGTTTTCATGATCATGGAATATTTATCCTCATTCTTCTTCTCCTCTACCACTTTTTCAACGAATAAAAACATGGTTTGTGATGTCCCAAATTACAGACATCGTGGACGATGTGATTTCAATTTGCATTAATTCATTCAGTTCTGATCAATAAATAAATTTATTGATTTAAAATGGTCAAAATATATGTATTATGTCTCATACAAGGTTCTTTAATTCTTTTTTACACATGGTTTTAACTTATAAAACAAAATGAAGTCGTTATTGTCAAAGAACCACTAAAATGATCAAAACGAACATCATTAATGTTTTATCTTACGAATCAACCTCATTTCAGAATTCAGAATGATAAATGGAATAATTTATTATTATTTAAATATGTAAATACCTTTCCATTCCAATTAAAGATTTTCACATCCAATCAACAATATCATCCATCATGAACTGATCATGGAAAACATGTAAAGAAAGCACCCAAAACAATGGAAGGAACAAAATAAGAATAATTAACGAGTGAAATGATGTCATGAAATGATCATATAAGGTGTTATAATCATAAATAGGTTTCTAAAAGATATTAATAACACTGTTTTAACAAATATACTAGATGTTTGAATACATTTTATGTAAGAAGAACCCAAGGTAACAGAATTCATAACCCAATTTCCATTCTTTGGGTTAACCTTCTTCTTTGTACATTATGTGGTATTAATATTATTGGTGTGATGAATTCATGTTTATATTATGTTTTATTATGTTTATTTAATGTTTATACACATACCCAATCCATTCTAGTAATTCCGATTCAATTATATTTTTAAGGGGCTTTGCTTTTGAAATTCATTTAAAACTCTCTTTAATAAATTTCAAAATGATAGCTTTTTTAGGTGTATGGATTGAGAGGCTTAACCTGATTTAAAGATACTTTATTACCATGATATGTTACTTGGACACTATTTAGGTTGGTTTGAGCCCATTATATCTCAATATATGTTTGTTTGAGCTCATTATAGCTCAAGATATGTTGGGTTGAGCCCATTATAGCTCAAAATATAATGGGTGAGCCCCATTATAGCCCTCTAATGCATTGGGTACTCAAAATATGGAAATTGACCAAAAGGTTATTCCATGTGTAAGGATGAATGAAATATTGATATATTAAATATGTTCCAAGGAAACAACATGAGTATTATATGCATTTATGTTTTTATGATATGGGTTTTATTGGTTGTTATGTTATCACTTGACAAATGCTTTCTATATTTATATCCCTTACTGAGTTTAATACTCATCCCATGTTTTTAAAATATTTATTTCATGATATAAGGATGGGTACAAGAATGAATAGATTCATGATGGTTATAGGGAGTGTTTTCAATGAAATAAATATTTGGGTTTCAATGTTTTATAATTTGAAAAAAAAATTGAAACCATTTTCTATAGTATCCTCTTATATGACTGTGGTTTGTTTTGTATGTAAGGTATCCTAATTCTCTAAAACTCTAAACCAAAAAAGATCCACAATGTTTAAAATTGTATGCTCTTTCCTAAATTTTTTTATTAAGTAACATTTTATACTTGGGTCCTTATCGTTGATATCAGAGGATGATTTAGATAACATTAGGGGTAGAGATGATATTTAAAGAATATCATAACTAATTTTTACTCTATGATTAATTTTAAATGATATATAATTTAAGGATTACCATTTTTCTTTATCTATGTTATGTTTTTTTAAATGGGTTGTCCGTAGAAGAAACACGGAAGCAGTAGAAGGAAGGCAACTTGAGGCTGATGTGTGTCCGAATCTGCAACCTGAAATGGTGGGAATCGAAACCATGAATTTTCTGATAACAATGGACTAGTTGAATCATGAAATAAATGGTGGTAGTATCCATTATAGGGAGTTACCTGATATACCATGATGAAACATGTATTTTTTTGAGCATTTTATGAGGAAATATCCTCCAGTATTTAGTGGAACTGCTGATCTAATGATAGTTGAAAGAGGGACCAATGATCTAGAAAAGATATTTTATGTCAGGGGATGTTCGGAAAGTCAAAATTTAACACTATCCATTTAACATTTGGAAGGTTAATCCTATCAATGGTGTTATCTGGTTAATAATATGAGACAAACAGTTGATCTTGACAGTTTGGAATGGGATGGTTTTAAGATTCTTGTTCTGCGGAAATATTTTCCCAAAACTATTCGACTCAGAATGGAGAAACAATTACTGGAACATAAGCATAATGATGATAATTCTATGGATGAATATGAAGCAAAATTTACAAGACTGGCCAGGTGTGTACCAGATTTTACTCGGGATTTGGAAAGTAAAATTAATAGATTTTAATCTGGTTTGAAACCGTTTTTGCGAAGATATTTGGCCTTACGAAAGTTTAAAAGCTATGAGAAGCTTGTTATTTTTACTGAAAAAGTTGAGATGGAGTTTTCTAAAACATATGTTCCCTATAATGACAAGAATAAGAAGTGTTCAGGTTGTAAGGAAATGGGGAAGAACTTGTCAAAGAAGTTTGGTGGTAAGAAAATTAATTTCCCTTCTTGTGAAAAGTGTGGTAAATGGAATCCTGGTGAATGTCTTCTAAATTTTATAAATGCTACCATTATTGAATGTTTGGACACATGTCTCGTGAGTGAAAGTAAAATGTTCCAAAAATTAATTAGAAGCTGATGGTGAGGTGTTTTAACTATAAGGAATTGGGTCATTTTTTTAATTGTTGTACAGAGATAGTTACTCAAGTAGGGAATCGACAAGATAATAAAGAGAAGGGTATAGAATTTTCAACCACATCAGATGATGTGGATCCATCAAATGAAGTTGTCTCAAGTACATTGCTTGTTTTTAATGGTTTTTCAAATGTTATTTTTGATTTAGGTTATACACATTCCTTATTTTTTGAGAAATTTTTGGAAAAATTAGGAATTCAACATCATAAAATGAAACCAGATCTCTTGGTTAAATCACCTAGAGAAAGTTTTGTAGAAAAAATAAATTATGAGAATTTTTATATCCATTAATGTGAAAAGAGTCTACCTGTAAACCATGTTGTTTTCCCTCTAGTAGAGTTTGGTGTTAATCTAGGTATGGACTGGAATTCTTTTTATCATGCTAAGATAGATCGCAGAGAAAAAGAAGATGTTTATAAAAAAGAATTTTAGTTTGTGTGTCAAAATGAACCCATACCATTAATAACATATCTGGAAGCTGAGAAAAAGATAAAGGATGGAATTGAATGTTATTTTATTCATATTTTTTAAAATAATGGAACTATCCAGATTAATGATGTACTAGTTGTAAATGAATACCTTGTTTTTTTCCAATGACTTTCCTAGTGTTATTCATAATTGAGAGGTTGAGTTTACTATTGAATTATTTTCAAATTCTAAGCCAATTTCTAAACCACCTTATATAATATCCCAAAAGGATCTTTTGTAATTAAAAAATTATTTTCAGGAATTACTAGATAAAGGCTTCATCTGAACCATTACATCACCATGGGGCGCCCCTATCTTGTTTGTTAAAAAAAGGATGGTTCAATGAGATTTTTCATCGATTATAGAGACATAAATAACATTACTATCAAAAACAAGTATCAATTTCCTCATATCGATTATTTTTTTGATCAAAAACTGGGAGTGTAGTATTTTTCTATGGTTGACCTGAGGTCAGGGTACCATCATTTGAATGTAAATGATGAAGATATCCTAAAGACTACATTCTGTATTAGATATGGTCATTACCACTTTGTAGTTATGAATTTTGGGAAAACTAATTAAAATTTTGTATTCATGGATCTTAGGAATAGAATATTTTATAAGTTATTGGATAAGTTTTTGGTTGTGTTTATTGATGACATTATGGTATATTTTAAAAGTAAAGAGGATCATGAAGAAAACCTATGGGTTTTTTTGAAAACCTTAAAAGAAATGAAACTGTATGGAAAATTCATCAAGTGTGATTCTTTATTGAAATAGATTTCCATTTTTGGGAACATTGTAAATAAGGATGGAGTAATAGTTTATCCTACCAGAACACAAGAGGTTGATGAATGTCCAAGACCAAAAAATGATATAGAGTTTCCTAGTTTTCCTGTATTAGCAGGTTATTGCATATAGTCTTTTTAAACAATATTCATGGTTATCAAGACCAAAAATTAATTTTACCTAAAAAGGTGTTAAATTTTTCAAGAAATCATAATGAGATGATTTTTTTCAGTAACTGAGGATCAGATTGGTGAATGCTCCAGTTTTGGCCTTGCCTTCCTAAATTGCTGAGTTTGTCATCTACAATGATGTTTCATTGAAGGGACTTGGTTTTATTATGATGCTAAATGATCAAGTAATTTCTTATGCTTCAAGAAAACTAAAATAGCATGAGTTTAATTTTTTGACAAATGATTTTAAATTTTAAGCTATGGATTTTTCTTTGATAATTTGGAGGAACCATTTATATAGATCCAAATTCCAAATATATACTGACTATAAAAGTCTGAAGTATATATTCACTTATAAGGAATTAAAAATTAGGTAGAGAATATGGATTGAACTTATAAAAGATTTTTATTTTATTATCAATTACCATCAATGAAAAGAAAATAATGTGGTGGATTCCTTGATTAAAAAACAACATGAATCATTAACCATGTTACATTTGAAATATAATCCCTTCGTTAAAGATTTGGGGAATTTAGGCTTAGAAGTTTCCTGTGTAGGGAATACATTTTTTTTTTGTTCAGGTTTCAATACAGTCATCATTATGAGACAGAATTTTGAAATCACAGAAGGAAGACCACGAGCTACATAAAATGGTAGAATTAATCAAAATGGGTACGTCACCATAATTTAACCTTGATAATTATTATGTTTTAAGATTTGGAAAAATATTGTGTGTGCCTTGTAATTACCAATTAAAGAGAAATGTGTTGTGTGAAGCTCATAGTTTTCAATTTTCAGTTCATCATGGAAGTACTACGATGTACAGAGAACTTCAGGAGTACTACTAGTGGGATTGAATGAAAAGGGATATTGCAGATCTTACTGTGAAATGTTGTACATGTCAACAGGATAAAGCAGAGAGGCTATTACCGAAGGGGATTCTTAATCATTTTCCAGTGATACATTGGAAATGGGAGAATATATCCCTGAACTTCGTGGTGGGACTACCTAAGACTTCTCAAAGTAATAATGTGATTTGGGTAATTGTTGATCGGATCACAAAATCTTCACATTTAATTTCTATTCAAGATACAATGTCATTGGATCAGCATTCTCGATTGTACCTCAATGTGAATTTCAGGTTACATGGAGTTCCTCTTTGCATTGTATCTGATCGGGATCCCAGGTTCACCTCTATCTTTTGGAAGGGGATTTAGAAGTCACTAGGAAAATATTTAATTTTCAGTACATCTTTTCATCCTCAATCAAATGGGATGTCAGAATTAATGATTCAATCCATGGAGGATATTCTTAGAGAATGTTCAATGAACTACTAGGAAATTTGGGATCATCACCTTTCATTAATTGAGTTTTCTTATAATAACAGTTTTCATTCCAGTATACAGATGACACTTTTTGAGGAATTGTATGGGAAGTGGTGTTAAACTCTATCTTTTTGGGATGAATTTTGTGAAAGGAAGTTGATGGGGCCATAATTAGAAGATGAAGTGGCTGAGAAAGTGAAGTTGATCTAGTAGGGTATGGAGACAACTTAGATTAGGAAGAAAAGTTATGAAGATAATAGAAGGAAGGACTTCTCTTTTGAGGTAGGTGACCATATTTTCCATAAAATATCTCCTTGAATGGTGTGATGCATTTTGGTAAGAAAATAAATCTACTTGAATAATTCATTGGTCCTTTAGAAATATTAGAGAAATTTGGACGAGTTTCATACTGTGTAGCTTTTCCTATGAGTTTATCTCAGGTACATAATGTTTTTCGGGTTTTGATGTAGAGGATGTATGTGCCAGATTTAACTCATGTCTGGAGCCTAGAAACATTTCAACTCGAATAGAATTTATCCTATGAAGGGAAACCTATTCAGATTCTTGATCGAATGGAACAAGTGTTGCAGAAAAAGGTAATGCACTAGGTAAAGATTTTCTAGAGAAACCACATGGTAAGATAATCAACATGGGAGTCTAATAATTCTATGAGGGAAAGGTACCCTCACTTGTTTAATGGTTAAATAAAATTATGAGGACGTAATTTCTAGAAGGTGGGGATAATGTACCACTCTATGGTTTTTAAAAAATAAATAAAATGTGTTAAACATACCTTTATGTAGATATTTATAACTAGACTTTAAACATCATTTTTCTACATCTATGTTTTGAATTTCAAAAAACGGTCATCTCCAATTGTGTTCAGAATGTTATTTGGAGTCTAACAGAACAAACATAATTTTGGTGAATAGTAACATACCCTTATAAATAGTAATATGAATTGTAATATGACCCTAATAAATAGTATATTGTATTATTATTTTATTTTCCTAATGAATTAATATAATCACACCTTGATTAATTTTTAAATGTTATATAAAAGCAATTATAGTTTTAAAATTGTCAACTTTTGAGTTGAGTATGATTTTATTTCAAAATTAAATTAATAATATCTAGAAAATTATGTTCAAAAAATTGATTTCATTTGTGATTTCTATACATTGAAAAAAATTTAGGGTGAGTTTTTTTTATATTTATGAAATTCTTGAATTTTTTATGAATAATAAAATACTGTAAAATACCGTATATTCAAATTATTAGTTAAATACACTATTTATGATAACTTAAGTGATGCAAGACCACTCGGTTCTAACTCACATGACATTATTACTTTTTGGGTAATATTATTTGATATTACTCATAATCTTGAGAATAAAACTATAATAATTAATAAAATAATGTAAAATACCTCCCCTCCTCCACTATAAAAACAACAGTCATTCACCCCTTCCTCCCACACCTCTTAAGCCTTGAGAATTGCCTAATTTATGACCAATTACCTCCCCAATCTTCTGCCCTATACATAGATCTTTTTATCTCACAAAAATTCCAAAACCAAATCCCTTAAGGAGGATCTCAAGGAGAAGAGATCAAGAGGCAAGAAATACTCTTCCATTTTCGTGTGTTATTCTTTCCTTTCATTTTATTTTATTATAGTCTCTTACCCCTATCTTATCCAAAAGGCATGAAAGCTTCAAAAACAATTTATATTCTATATTTTCTCATGTTCATGGAAAATTCATCTACATTATACTTCTACACTCCAACTTATTCAAGTAATAAAAACATTTTTTTTGTAATGTGTCGAATTACCGACATCGTGGACGATGTGATTTCACTTTACTTTAATTACTTCAGGTCTAGTCATGAAACCATTTTTATGGTTGAAACAGATTATAATATATGTATTATGTTACATCTATTGTTCTGGAATTCTTTTGTACACGTGGTTTTTTGATAAAACAAAATTTGGTTATTATTATCAAAGAACCACTAAAATGATCTAAACAGACATCAATAGAGTTATAACATAAGAACCATCCTCATTTCAGAATTAAAAATGATAAATGGAATAATTATGGTTCTTGAAATATTTATATACCATTCCATTCTAATTCTGGTGTTTCACTTCCAATCGACGAGATCATCCATTATGACCCGATCATGAAAAACATGTATCGAAAGCATCCAATACAATGTAATGAAAAACATACTAATAATTAATGGGTGAAATTATGCAATTAAATGATTATATAAGGTTTTATATACATTAATATGTTTATTTAATATTTTCATAACACTTTTTTATACATTATATAGATGGTTTAAACACATTTGAAATTAGAAAAACTAAAGGTAAGGGGATTCTTAACCCAATTTCTATTCTTTGGGTTAACCTTCTTCTTTATTCATTATGTAGTATTAATATTATTGGTGTAATGAATTTTTGTTTGTATTATGTCATATTATGTGTATTTAATGTGTATAAACATATACAATCCATTCTATTAATTAACATTCCAATTATATTTTAAAGGGACTTTCATTTTAAAATCCTTTTAAAACTCTCTTTAATAAATTTCTAAATGATTACTCTTTTATGTGTATGGAATGAGTGGTTTCTCCTGACTTCATGATAATTTTGTCCAATTATATGTTCCTTTGAAATTATTTTTGTTGGTTTGTTCACATTATATCTCATGATTTGTTGGTTTGAGCCCATTATAACTCAAGATATGTTTGGTTAATCCCATTATAGCTCATAATTTGATGAGTGAGCCCATTATAGCTCTCCAAATTATTCGGTACTCCGGAGATGGAAGTTGAACCAAAGGTTATTCCTTGTGTATAGGTGAATGTAAGGTTGATATGGTATATATGACTCAAGGAAACAACATTATTAATCTTTGAATTTTAGTTTTTATGATATAGATTTTATTGGTTTTTTGGTATCACATGACTAATTCCTCCTATATTTATATCCCTTACATAGTTTTATACACATCCCATGTATTTAAAAAATTCACAGGATATAAGGGTGGGTAATAGAAAGAAGTGATTCTTGATGTTTGATATTTATTGTTGTCAATTACACCATGCTTTATGTTTTCTTGTTTTATAATTTGAAAAAATGGAATAAATTTTTAGTAGTATCCTATTGTATGATTGTGTTATGTTATCAATGTAAGGTATCATAATTCTCTAAAACACTATACCTGAAAAGATCATCATGGTGTAAAAATATATGGTATTGTATGAAATTCATTATTAAGAAACTATTTATGGTCGGGTCCTTATAGAGAGTATCTACTGAAGTATTAATCTCCTCAAATATATTTTTAGTGGTTTCCAATGAGGATGATACTAGTGAAATATCATAATAATGGTGAGCTATGATTTTTTTCGTTATCCATATTATCATAGTCTATATTTCCACATGGGATTGAAAATTATATAAAAACTCATGAATCTACTATAGGGCATCTGAATCCTCCTTCATTTTCCCACCAAGGGGAGGCTTGTCTTCAAAATCATGAAAGTCTCTCTCAGTGATGGCCAAATCTCGCTATGTTAGGACAATGAAAAAAATTATTTCATAATGTAGTTGGATATAAAACAAATTCTCCCCCAAGTTAGTTAAATGAAAATTAATACATTCCTCTTGATCATGAAATTATAATAACAATGTCTAGTGATAAAGGCATGAATTTGTTGGTAGATTAGCCACTATTATTTTTGAGCCTCTAGGTCTGATGAAATAGTTGTTGTAGGAGGAGAAACAACTTGTTGGGTTTGTAAGGAAGTTGTAGAAGAATCCTTATACTCCTCTCTCTCAATAAACATATCATCTATATCCTTATTTGGAGGACTAATTTCATCGACATATTTTCTCCCATTATTGGGATAATTTTCTCTATAACGAGTGAACTTCTAAGAAGTGTCACCCATATATTCAATCATCCCTAGTATCGTTATTGAAATTGGGGTTGGTGAGGAAAATTAAATTTCAACATAAAAAATGAGTTTCCTTAGTTCACCATCAAAATAATATTCTACCCAATACTAGGAATAATCTCAGGTAAGGAAGGTAGGAGCATCATTTGGAAGAAGAATGATCTCAAAATCAATATCTTCACATGACAGAATCATCAAAAACCTCTTGATGATCCAATGATTGTCTCTCTCTTTACACACCTATTAGGGGAGGGGGAGATACACATTGGGTCCAGCAAAACAGACGAGAAAAATGATAAGTTTTTAATGCCCACAGATAATTATATCATCTATCAAGTATACATGAACCTTATACAATAGTGATAACATATACAACCTTTCATCTAGGGAACTATTTATATTATATGAATTCATAACAATATGCAAATGATAAGGGGGGAAATAAAAACTTAAGGATCAAATCAACGCATCTCTAACCTCATTAGGGTATAGAGAAAAATCCTAGAACCCATATATACTCAGCAGTATTGGATGATATAATGAATCATGGATCATGGATGCAATTTAGGATTCATACAATAAAAATTCTCCATCATCCAGCTGAATAACAACAAGAGAGAACCAATAATCCTATAGGAAACACTACAATGTTGAATATTCCCCAGGAGTTGGTAAATCTAATCAAGTAATGGAACTACCATATTAGTGAATGTTTCTTATGCTATCAACTATGCCATCATCAACGCAGTAACAGGGTTCCTAAATTCACATCCCCATCCACGAAAAAAACTCATTTGAAAACACTTCCATAAATGCTACAATCCTGAGTCCTAGATGGCTATTCAAGTTCACTTAGCACCCCTTGATTTATAGTCATAAGCTTTAAAAATGGCCCAATATGACCTGACACTATTGTGAACATACTATAATGGGAATCAATGTGGGAGGAAAACAGTTGGCCTAACACAACTATTACAATGGAAAATTTTGGTCCCTTCATTGAATGAGATGAGAGAGAACATCATCAGCTCTTTCTTCTGCTTCCCCCTCACAATAATGAATATTTACCTTTACAAAACTAAAATATATAAGGGATGGTTCCAAACATCTTCAGCATTGATGAATTTATCATAAATCCCCCTGATAGGGGAATCCCACCCATTTGCTAAATGTACCAATGGTTGATTCCCACCTCACCATGAGACAAGTGAAATGTATTAGTGTCATGACACCAAGGGATAATCAAATGTCAAGGAAGATCAGGTTAGCGATAGATAATGAATTGGGAAATCACCATAGACTCATAAAGATGGACCATCTATAATTTGTCACTATACTCTACGTGGATTTATCTGACTCAGAAAGATATTCCCATTTATCAAAAAAAATACTTCTTGGATAGAGATCCTATTTTGATCTCCATTCAATGCCTTGGGTGTTCAAAGATGAAAATATTATACCCAAGTAACTATAAGTGATAGGTAGATGAGAAATATTTAAACCTTCCAGGACAAAAGGAGAGTTTTTCAATATATAAAATAAACCCTAGGATTGAGCTACAAAAACTTTTTAATTGACAATAATTATCATGTAAATATAGTTAGAAGAAGTTGACACCCATTTAGATGGATGATTAAAACCGTAGGGAGTAATGAAGACATCTTCTAGTATGATGAACCCATATAGGTGAATCTAGTGATGTAGAGGATAATCATAGTCATTAGGTGAGATAATCCTTATTAGAATATTTTACTCTGATTAAATGTGATATCAAGGGTCAACATTATGATTTATAACAATCATGGAACATTTATTGGCCTTAATAGTGGAAATTTTTCATGAACTTGAATCCATATTAAAATAAGAAAGAAGAATATGTCGACGGACAAAATATACCATTTCAATGAAAAGGTATATTCTGGATGCTTCTTGTGAATATAAGAAGTCATATGGAATTCATGAATCCCCTTGATGGAATGAAAATTACCTAACCCCTGAAGATGTCACAAGTCAAATACACCCATCGGTAATTGTGGAATCAAATAACCCAACGATGAACTGTGATCATGTAACATGGATATAGTCACATGGGCCATAGATTTGATAAAGAATCATGCAATCAATCCTGTAAGAGCTTGAGAAATGATTTAGTCATTCAAATTTCCCCTCAACCTATTTTGAATCAATTAAAGAAGGAATGTTTCTAGTTGTTTCGATCGGGTGTCTGAGAAAAAGTGGTCTCACTGAATAGATCTCATGAAGAAGGGTCTCAAAGAGGTGTCTCATGACCGAGTCTTAAAGATTGTTATTTCAATAATTACATGTTATTGGAGAAATGTGCAAGTGCTATAAAGATATATTATCCACTGAATGAGGTTGATATATTCTTCCCGATATGATGTGATTTTGATGGAATTTCAAGTGTCCCTTGGTAGACCAGTCATCTCCAAAGACACTAGTTTGGGACAAAACCCGACACAAATAGACATTTATGTTCCTCAAAACTGAGGCCACGTCCCCATGTAGGATGATCCTGATAGTGTCCATTTTTTGATTCCCGTTAAATGATCATTGAAAAAAATCACAAGCGATAAACTACCTAAATATGGGTATTATATTACCCACTAAAGAGAAGGAATAAAAATGAGGTCAATTACCACTGATCACATGAGACTAAAAAGTATACCTGATCATATAAGCATCATAAATTCACATGATGGAACCTTTTTCATAGAATATTTTTCATAAGGTCTTTAGAGTCACCTTGAAAGAGTCCTTATTCTCTCATGAAGTCACCCTTGATCATTTGTGCTCGTTTAGAGCCTATTAGATAAGATCCCATAAATCATGTGGCTTGACAATTGGAAGACACCGAACAGATAGTAATAATAAATTTTATAGTAATGTAGAATTAGCCTAATTTTGGATCCTCTTGCGGTCATAAATATCACAATATGCAACACTGGTGAAGAGAGAGATTGTCAATTAAAATATTAAAAAAAACATGAAAACTCTCCAAAAATGGTAAAATAAAAAATGAAAATAATTAGAGATGATGAAGGAGCCTCTTATAGTAAAAAAAAGTCATGTGGCACTCCCCTAGTGGTAAACAAGATAGTGTGAGAATCCTAAGACTTGGACAACACATCTTATGAAATTCCAATGACATGAAAGCATCATTATGTGAAAGGTCTCGGGTATGTCTATGAAACCACACACTCCCCCTATAGATTTATAAGGAAAATAAAATAATGTTTTCTATGAAAATATCGTGCATATATGAAGGAACTTTTCTAGTCATGTGACACATCATTATGAGGTAATTTGATTGTCCCTAAGGACACCCAACCACCCTCATGAACTCCCCAACCATTACAAAATAAACTAAAGAAATAAAATTGGGGAGGATGTGAAAGTATCTCATGATCATAAGATAGTTTTGAAATTTTAAGTCTATCTGTATAATGGTCTCACAAGGCCCCATGAAATGTCAGATAGATCCCATGGAGGCCCTTTTGGAAGCCATTATTTTATTGTGAAAATTATGAGACAAGTCACCCAAGATCATGATAAGGCCTTCTATAGGTGCATTGATCTTGAGAAAACCCTTGGAAACATCAACTTGACAACATGAATGTCCCATTAAATGTTCTCATGAATAAAAAAAATCATCGTTAAATAAAAATAATCTAGTAATTCATTCATTAATAGGATGATATTGTGGTCATTTGAAATCAGGAAACATCTCTAGAGCTACCTATGGTAGGACCTTGTGAAGAGATATGACACCAAGTCCCTCCACTAACTCCAACATGGATTCCGATGATATGAATCGTGAAAAGTGGTGAATAGCTGGGGTGGAAATGAATATAAATCCCCCCATCTTTAAAAATTCACCACTAATCTTTGGATGATGAATTTTACTTCTCGCTCCCAGAATAACTAACAAAAGAGAGTATTTCTCCGAGTAGTTGATACAATGATTAGAATATTCCCTATGTAATATGATCCATGAAAAAACCTGAGAAATAATGTGAAATTCATGAATATATTCTCATGATCACTCATATATATCATGTGAAGGAATTATTATAGTACACATGAAGAACATATATTACATATGCTAGATCACTGGTTACTTAAAACAAACTAAAACTGAACTAATTTAAGGCATTCAAAATATAAATGACAAAATGATGTCTAAAAGTAGGAGGCGTATTTAAAAAAAATACTCTCACCCTCATTCACATTGCATGAACTACCCAAAAAAGATACAACACCAAGGCATATCTCTCAGATCTTGTGGGTCTCCTTTGGTTTACTATTTTGGTCATGCGAAGTCCTACAGACATGTTGAAGAAAGTCATATAATTCCCCTCAGTCATGTCACCCATATCTCAAGAAACCCTCTGGGTTTGCTATCCAGGAATTGTGATGTTCTTTAAACATGTTTATTAATTAATATAATGATACTATTATGTGTTAGTTGAGTCTCACGATATCACCTAGACATATAAACTGACATTCGTGATGCCTTCTATGAATTCTTTTCAGTTATTGTGATTTACTTCAGACAATATTTGTAGGAATCATGATGTCTTATAGACATGTCATCTGTGACATGTAACATCCTTTGAGATATGTCACGTTGACTCTTTTGTTTCCCTTAATATGTTCCAATATTCTCTTGAAATGAAAATACGTCATGTTAGCTGGTTTATGGCACACCCTCTAGAAAATACAAAAAAGATCTTGTGGTGGCTTCGAATTTCATTCCTCTAGGTCTCGTTATGTCCCCCTGAAAAGTAATCCATGACAACATGATTACCCTTAAACATGATATCTAGGATAAAATATGTCGCTCATATTGGCCAACTAGATCCTGAAATTGTCTTTAGACAAGTCTACAAAATAATAATACATGTATAAACATCCTCTAACATGTCAAAACAAATAATGGAGGCATGTCACACATGCCATCAAGCAGTTAAAAAATCCATGAAATCGTGGTCAACATAAAATTCCTAAAAATAATTACATTGTACACCCTTCATGTGTAAGCCATGAACAGATTGGGAAAGTTAGTGTATAAGCCCTAATCGAAGGAAATATGAGAATTCATATTCATTTAATATCATGTAGACATATGATGCCTCTCCAAGGCCAGATCATTATATTAACCTTCTAAAGGGATGTATCATCACATAAGTCTTACATCCATAAGTAATTAGATAGATTATTTCCATCCCTTGTTCTCACCTAGATTACGGTTTATATGGGATTAGGGAGCTATGATAATCGTATTTTTTCATTATAAACCTCTATAAAGGTAATAAAAACCATAGTGTAATCCCCAAATAGTGACATAAAATGATATGTCCTCTGTATAGGGAAATATCTACATTTTAGAAATATTCAACTAAACTTTGAGAACATTGATTCAAATAAATTACCCAGATATATCGGATGCCTTTATTATGCCTGAGCTGAAATAAGAATCCATTTCTATGTAATCCCCATGTCCCTAAAATTTCAACCATTAGAAACTAATTATTCCCATTTTCTGATCATGCTATGTCATCTCTCAATGGAATGAAGAATCAACTGAACTATGATGACTTTTACTCCTACCAATACCAAGATATATTAGATGCCTCACAGAGACCCGAGCTATATATTAATATCCAAGGTGTTCACTGCTACACAAGTCCCACAACCACATACAATTAAGATCATTAATATATATCCCATGATTCTCACACTGAGTGTAGAACATGTGAGATTAGAGAGTCATAATAAATACATCATTTCCATCATGAATCTGTTATATACAAGTTAGTCATATAATGAAACCCTCAATGAGTGGAATGATATAAATATTCCATGTACCGGTAAATATACATTTGGTATAGTCTTAATGTCACAAAAAATCAAGAATAACTCTGATTACTTCCATATACAAGATACACAGGAGGTCATCTTGAGATTCATGCAAAAATATAATGTTACTAAGTGGACCAACATATGTCCTTTTTGTATGAAATTTAAATGCATGGGTTTTAATAGACTATGTGGGTTTTGATTCATTGAACAATGTGGATACGTAAGATACCATATAATGTCATAATGTGATACTCAGAATATAATCCACCACCTTGAGTGGTAGTATGCTCCAACATATCTGGTTTTATGGATTTAGGGATGAAGTAGCTACCAATCGATGGGGAAAGGGGTGAATAACCTCAGACACATAAAGACAGATTCACTTAATAGATACCTAAATTAAAAAATATATGATATATAACCTATAAATCATTTTTAGTATAATCAGTCTCATATCCGGATTATGAAGATATTAACTAACTTTTTCGAAATCAATAAGAGAGAATTTGAGTATGAAAAAATTTCCCCCTTAAAATGATTCTATGTACCCCCAATTGACAACCTTTGGTTAGAAAGAATATTTGTACCCAGTTATAGATGAGGGAACAATTTTGAGATTCCATCAAAACACTATATAATAGGATATATAGTGACATTGAGATATATTATATGCTGACTGGTTTAGTAATTCCCTACCAATGGTTGTTCCCTAGTTGTAAGACCTATTTGATCCTTCAAAGTAGGTTTTTCCTTCCTTATTCATGCATGGGAACCCATGTATTTGACTCCTCTTCTCCTACAATAAATCCAAATATACACAAATAATCTCATATAATAGGATCTAAAAATGGTTTTGTTAAAAAAATTACATTTTTTGTTTCGCTGATATTTTATCCAAGGGCTAGCATCAAATAACTATCAATTGTAACCCACATACATGAGTAAAATGTTTATGATGCAAATATTACTGCATTATCATCATGTATCCCATAGGTTTAATGATGGATAATATTAATTTTATCATACTTGTAAGTTCAATATCATACAATTGTGACCCATAACTATTCGTAATAATGTTATGATGTAAACATTCATAGAAACGAATATCATTATATGACCAGAAACAATAAAAACCCATCATCATCAGAATAGTTCATTAAACTACATGGCCACATTTTCCACAATAAAATACCCTTTAAAATAATTTATTTAGACTTTTTATATGATACACACTATTTTTATGATAGTTGAATCTTTGAAGGAATTATTTGTGACCTTTTAAATTTTTTCCCCGTATAATAAACTGAAATATATATAAATGAAATGTGGCTTGATTCCCATTATTATTTGATATATATTCATGCCAAGTCTTCTTTTACATGAACAAATAAAAAGATTAACCCAATCACTACTCTTTTCATGGCTTGAGACTCATCATTCACATTAGGCTTCCATTAATGGGATTTCCATAAATAGGAAAACCAAGATATGAATCCATTAGATTCTATTATGGGTATTGATCTTTGATTTATCCCTAAAATGTTGATATATATCCATAACACATTCTTGTCATATAAATATTAACAAATTTTAGGTTCATAATGTATTTAGGGAACTATTGCACAACTATAAACTACATAGAATATCATTCTTTTCATATGAAGTAAAAAATATATGTTATGGGATCCATATTAAAAAACCTAAAATTAAATATAAATTATTATCCTTGGGAAATGGATTTAGTACATTTTGTCTAGATATATTCATAGTTGAATGACATAAGAGACCCCACTGTACCGACCAAATATTTTTTGAAATATTTTTCTTTCACATAAAGTTATTGTTCCTTATATATATCATTACACAAAAATAATGATTTTATATTTGATGTCATGAATCACCAAGATTATCTTACATGACATGAAACCCCGAGTTAATATTCTTTTATATGAAATACTAAACCTAATGAAATGTGACATAGTATTAAAATATTATTATATAATATAATATTTATCATCCTTCCATTGAACTGGAGGGTATAAATACGATTAACTAAGTTATTAAAATATATTGATTAAACATTTATATTTAATAGATTTATTGATGACCAATTAATGAGAAATAAATGTAAAAACTATATCAAAATGAAATATATATATTTCTGAAAAAAATTATTCACACAAACATAATTTACCCCAATAAATTAAAAACAATCAATATGGGGAATGATTTCATTTAAAAATATATATTATATATTCAATTAAATATATTGACATTCAAATTATGTGTTTTATATGTATGATATGCAAATAAATCCTTCTTTTTTCTTTATAAAGTATATTATTTCTGAAAAGTAGTTTAATTGGATTTTGAAAAAAAAATATTTTTTATAAATTATTTTGAATATATTAGAATGTTTTCAAAAAATTAATTCTTTTATTAAATAAAAATATATAAATTATCTTATGTTGATTTTTTGTAAATATTTTGAGAAGGTAATTGTATGATGAATAGTGAAAATACTAGTTTTTTATAAGAACATTCAATTATTTTAGTGATTTTAAAAGAAAATTAATTATTTCAAGATTATTTTAAAAGTGAAATTATTTCAATTATATATCTATAATAATATTTTTTATTTGTTTGAATATATTAATAAAAAAATTAAAATAACATTTTATAATTTCAAAGGTTCCATCCTTGTAAAAGAACTTTTTCGTCACATCTTTGGGTTTAATTTTAAATTAATTTTTAACAATTATTGACATAAATTTAGTAAAATTGATTCCATAATTGGAATTGGAATAATATTTTTTAACAGTATGTAAAATATTATTTTTTACATTTTGGAATTTTAAAAACAATAAACATTATTTCTCATGGTTAATATGAAAATTTTCTTATTAGGGTTTAAATTGAAAAGATAAGCTGTAAAACAACCAATGAAATTTTACAACAACATTTTTATTTAAATAAATCAACCATATATCTTAAATTATTGATAATGGTCTATTTTGGGGAATTATGAAAAAAATTCAATGGTAGAACTTTTATGTTTCAAAAAATTACAGATGTTCCAATCACATTGCCTATAAAAGTCCACCCCACTTCTCTCCACATAACACATCAAAAACCATATGGTTCATCAAATAACATCCCAAATTCCGAAATACATCACTACCATAATTTTTTATTTTTTATGCTGGTCAAAAATTCAAACTAGGAAAACTTCTGGTGAAAATCACATGAATTTTTCTGAAGAATAGATAAATTCTCAGACCGCCCATTTTATTTCACACCATCTTCCACCTCCGTCAAATATTAATAATCCATTTGATGATAATATAACAAGTAAATTCCATATATTAATATTTTATTATAAAATGTTTATTTTAGTAAAAAAAGAATCTCATTTATATATATTACATCTTTTTAGAATAATATTCATTACATTTCATAACACATGCCTGAGGATAATATATGTATATCTCCTCTAAATGACTCGACAAAATAATTGTTCCATAAGTGAGCTAGGTCATATCCCACTATTATCTTTATTACTATCACCCTAATTAAGCATATCATACATAATAACTTATTTATATCATTGGTAAAAGAATCATAAAGAAGGGAAACCTCAGATGCTATGTAAGGGTAAATAAGGTAGTTACCAATATAACACGAGCATATGTGTATTAGAATAGGAGAATAACATATGAAAACACTAACCTAAAAATCATATATCATAAACAAGATTCGTGTCATAAATCAGGGAAGTTCATAAGATATGAATCATAATATAATCAAATAACATGATCCATGAGAGAAAAACATTGGTATATGATATATATTTTTGGCAAATATATTATTATAGAAAATCATATTTCATGGAAACAAAACAATACATTCATTACAAGTTAGTATTAAGTTAACCACTGCTATACCTGATTCAGGCTTGGGATAACCTCCCATATTATGGGTTTTAGGTGTGGTATAACCTCATGTGTATGAATTGAGCTTATAAAATATTATTTTTTTTAACCAAATCATTGGAGGGAGAAACAAGTCCCACCATTAAAATGATAAAAATCATAAAATCATGCTCCAAAAGATCATAATTTTTTTCTTTTCATTACCTAAAAAATGAAACGGGTTTTATACAAATTTAATCATATCATAACCTATCATAAAGAGACAGGTCTCATAATCATTTAATTTTTTCATCATATCATCACATGTTAAAAGAAGTGGGTTTCATTATAATTTTATAATGGTATAACCCATTTGAATAGAAATGGGTCTCATAAATATCTACACATCAATGAAATATTCCATGAATAAGAATAATCATAATCATATCCATTCGTTTTATCCCTAGTAAATCACAAGTAACACAAAGGAGATTATTATAGATTAAAAATGATTTTGAAAGATCACGTGGAACATTTTTTAAGGAAATATTTTTTTACTGAAAATAATTTTTCCATACTAAAAATTCATATAATATTTTTTAAATCCATTTAATTTTATATAACATTGAAATTTATAAACTAATCATAAAAAACATTTAAAACATATCTTCGGAAAAATATACTTTCAATTAAGATAAATTAAGAACAAATTCTTAAAAAAATTTGGAAATAATTTTAGTTTTAAATAAACATTTATAATCATATTAGAACGTTATAATTTTAACTATTCATAATGGATTCACATTTCAGTCATGCTGAATAGGATAAAACAAAAATTCCATTAATATTTTTCAATAAATAAAAACATTCTTTTTTTAGAATATGACATGGCTATTCTTTTAAAAATATTATAAAAATAAAACTTTTGGTAAAATTTATTATAATAAAGAGTATTTATAATAATAAAATATCCTTTAAGAAAATTCATTAATAATTTTGTTTTTTTTAATTCAACCTATGTAAGAAATTTTGTAGATTTAAAAAAACATTATATTGAACTGTTGAGAATAAAGATATAGACAATTTGAGGTAAAACATGTATTATATAGATGTATTAAGATGAGAATAAAATTAAATATTTCATGGAGAGTTAGATAACAATATTTTATCATTGTAAGGATATTCATAAACAATCTAATAAATAATGAGATTGTAAGAGAGAACTCTTACCACTACAATAACATTATTTCATAATCCCTGAGAAATAATAACATTAAATGTGACATAGAATGTATTGTAATGATATATAATAATTATATATAATTTCAAATTTAAATTATATTCACATCCTAGAAAAGTTTTAGTGCATTACATAACATAGATATCCAAGAAAGAAGCTTGGGACCAACACAACTTCCCACATTACCAAATATTGAACTATAAAACTAAGGAAATAGAGATGAAGAATGGATATATAAATCCCCATTATAATATTTATATTAATAAAACATTCATGTGTATTATATACATCTCGTAAAATAAAAAGGGGGTGAAAATGACTTGTCTCATAGAATAACAAAGTGATAAAAATCAATTATCGTTGTATTAACCTTTTAAGTTGTAATCCAGTAATAAATAAAAACATAAAAATATTAAATCTAATTAAAGTCTATACATTATTTATGTAACATGTAAAATCGTATTTATATAAACACAAAAAAATAAACAAGTGATGATTGGGAAAATGTATCCCAAAAATAGAAGAGATATTAGAAATCACTTATCAGAAGTCTCAAAACCCTGTATACAAATTGAAAAATATAGTATAATAATTATATGTTGATTATAAAAAGATAATTAAACCATAAATATTTATATAATACCTTATTTTATTTACATATGGCCATTTAATGCATATTTAAATTCCATGTTAAAGTCGTAATTTGGGATAAAACTGTTTTTTTCATGTATGTTTTGATTTCTTATTTATTCCACATATATTGAACAAGGTCAAAAAAATAAATAAAGGTTAGAATGATAGAAATATAATATATATTAAATATAAATTTATTTATAGTGATAAAAAATGTATAAATTTAAAATGTAATACATCGTTCAAAGAGACAGTATAACATATGTATGCATGAACACCATTTCCTTACTCTTGATGGAAAGAATCAAAAAAATAAAAATCATATATTACCATCAAAGATAAATTTTATTTTCATATATATCACATATTTTCATTAAACCGATTCTTATTAACTTTTTCATGTAAATCATAAACAAGTCACATCGCTTCTCATGGTGGTAGTTTCCCTTACGCATAATTAACTTTGTCATATTCACTTAGAAAAAAATGTAATAAGGTATATGTGATATTAGTATTAAATAATAATAAGAATTTCATATGTTCCATATATATATATATAATAAATCCATTGTTAAATCCTGCCTTTAGTTGAGGTAATGGAAATGAGTGTGACATCGGTACATGAGGTCGTAGTCCTAAAAAATCACAAATGATAATTTCATAACCCATTTGATGGATGGGTAAAATGTTGAAGGTCATTACCATAACATAAACCATTATATTTAAGATACTTATTTTTATCATTTATGAATGTTAATATAATAATTTAATGAGCTGAATGTTGAAAAAAAGATCATTGAAGAATTTAACATCTTATTCAAGTATCCTCCATAGGTATATAGTTAAATCCTTTTTTTGATGGTTTTATGACCAAAATATTGATTATATAATGGTATTATTGAATTATGGAAGTGATTAATTAGGTATTTTTAGAAATAATAGGTTTCTGAAGTGTGTAGTGGTGTGATGAGTGACTATCCTTTTTTAAGTAAGATGAGTTTAACAATTCAAATTTTTGAAAAGAAAAAGATATACACATGATTTTCACAATACAAAAAGATAAAAATGGTAATTATAAATAATATAGAGTATAATATCAAATTAGTTAAATAAAATTAGTTTTTTCATATTTAAGGACATTTATTAACCCTTATTATTTTATTTTAACCCCCAATTTGACCAATTCTTAACTTTACCATAGTAAATACTACTTACTATTTTCTACAATCGGTTTTATTAAAAACCTAATTTAATCATTTTATATGAAATGATTTATTATGATACTAAATATGGGATCCAATTTCCCAAATTCCATTCATATATGTGCAAAATATGATTTTAAAATTAATTCCACATACGCGATGAGAAAACAAGTTTTCATATAAAAAATATTCAAAAAATTTTAAAAGTGTCTATATCAGTATTATATATGATAATTATTCTAATAAAATTAATTTTATTAATAGACACATAATTGATCTAAATATTCTTTTAAACCCCACATAATTTTACTTACATTTTTGAAATCTTTAAATGAAATTACAATTCATAGTAAATGAAATTATATTTCACCATTCAATGAGAAATTTCACTTCTCGGAAAATATTGAAAAGAAAATGACAATAAGATTATTTTGACATATTACTTCCAAGAAAATCATTTTTTATAAAAAAAATTGAAAAAAGTTTCTAAATAATAGTTTTGTAATAACTATTTATGAAGATAAAACATCTTTTCTGGAAAATGAAAATTATAACATTGAAATTTATTTTAATCATATGTAAGGAAAAAACACATAAAATTATTATTAAGTATTTTATTGAATATATAATATATAAATATCATTAAAATAATCTCATAAATTTTATTTTTTAAAATTTAATGAGGTCAAATATGTGTTGATGCATAAAAACTATTTTTTAGATGAATAATTCCATTGTAATCGAATAGTTGGATTTTCATTTCTAATTACTTAGCCACAAAGTAATTCATTTAATTCAAATTTATACACCATATATTTTTAATAATTTAGTTTATTTTATTCATACAATATTTTACAATGGCTAGGTGATAACTATCATATAAAAACATTTTAGAATTACGCCATGTTTCATTTAAACTATGTTTTGTTTGTATTTTATGCTACAACTAGTGTTTCATCTAACGTATCGTATACTCAATTTTTTATTTAAATAAAAATACAAAAGTTTTTTGTGCAACCAAAAATTTCAAAATGAATAAATTTGTTTGAAAAATAATGAAAATATTTAATAAAATATTAGCTGTAACATTATACCACCATTAAAAGTTAATATCACAATTGAAATTCATCACATTATAACCAAAAACTATAGATACTTTAGAAACAATACATATTAAGGTTCTTATATACCTAATCATCATAGTGTTTTATCATCAAAACATTGACCATGTAAGTGGTATTTTATTTATAATGTTCTCTATTTAGTCAATAACTTCTACCCATTTTTTCTCAAAAGAAATATCATGATTCAGTAGTATAACCTTTGAGTTCAGTATATGTGTTGGATTAGTTACTTAATTCATTATTATATATACATGGAATGAAGATTTAACCAAGTATATTTTCCATGGGTGATCCAATTGATAGGGTACTATATAAATATGACTCAGAATTTTAAATGGAACGAAGATTTAACCAAGTATATTTTCCATGGGTGATCTAAATGACAGGTTACCATCTAAATATGACTCAGAATTTGAAATGGACAAGTATACCTAGGTATTAGCTTTGCATTACACCATAAAGACAATTTCACAGTTTGTTTGTGCATCAATCAATTTCTACATCATATATTAATCCATTAATTGATGTTTAATTTTTTTATAAGAATCAAAAATGGATCTTCAGTTCCATTATTAGATGTAATTTCATTATTTCTATTTATAGTTATAATAAAATGGATATCAATATTTATCCAATATTAATAAATATTCATAGGTTGATGTAATACATTAATCTCTAGAATATTTAAAACGGTTTAACATAAAACATTTCATAAAAGGATATTCATATGACCCATCCAGAATGTTAAAATACCAAACATTAGAAAGAAATTCTTAAAATTTATATAATTGTATTATCATTAATTCCCCATAATATATGAAGTAAATATTAATTGATAGATATGAAAAATAGAAATTGATTAATCATGTATTTTATTGAAACATTAAAATAACTTGAATTAACATTATTTTTTAAAAAAACATGAATTCTTTCTCATTCTTTATATTAAAAATGATTATCGTATATATTTCTCAAATCCAAAAAATATTAATCTCCATCAAAAATTATATAGACAACATTGTCCTGAAATCAATAATTACATACAATGATAAATTATTATCCAATTAAAAATTTCAATAAGAAATATCTATAAATGAAAACATTTTTGTCTCAACATTAAGAAAAAATAAGCTTTTATCTTTTCCTTATTCATGTGTTTTCCAAAAATATCTGCTCCCCCTAAAATCACTTTTCTAGTTCATCATCACCATTCAATATATTATAGAAAATACATCATAAAACCCTTATAATGAAAAATCATCATGTATTTTATAATTCATTAATTCCATTATATATACACTACTACCATTATATATAATTCCAAATCATTAACCACGTTCATTCATCATAATTTTTAATACATCATTCTTAAAATATGAAATATGAATCGTGTTCTTCATCATCCATAATTAAATCATGATTTTTTTAATATAAAAAATACTGTAATAATATCTTATACATTTTATATGTCATTATAGGTCTCCTTTTCATCATTAGTATAACCATTACTAGTACCAACTTTCTGATTCTCCTCATGAGCCTTACCATTGGAAATCCATTTTTATAATGCACATAATTTATACATTTTAAAACACTTTCTATTTATAATACCTCAGTGATACCAATATGTTAATCCATTTTCTTAACTAAAATTTTAATTTTCCAATAGAAACATCCTTCTTTTTCCCCTATTCTCCACACATAAATCATCTTCTCATTTTTTGAGGCATCCCATAGAGTGACTTTTCCTAGATTATCGAAATACAAGAAGCTAAATCTTTTCTCCCCCACAGTATTTAAAACTAAAAATCTAAAGGAAATATATATTTAAATTATTTAGTTACTCCCAAATTTGTTTATGGTAAATTTAAATAATCCAATGTTCGGAAAACATTATATTAAATAATAAAAATATCATTCACTCTAAATATCATACAGTTTGGTCACTCATAGTCACCAAATTTTCCATTAAATTCTATGTTAATATGATTATTTATTTTTTCATCCACTGTTTAAAACAAAATAGCATAGTGTGGTAAAAGATATTCATTTTAGAAAATGAAATAATCATTGAATATCATTTATAGAAGGACTGAATCATGACCCATTTTTTAATCTATGAAATTTCATGTTTATCCATGGTCATTTATTTCCACTTCCTATTTATGTATGACATTATGGTCAATAATGACTATGCTAATTTTTATGGAATATCCCACTCATGTGTCCAACTGAGTGTCTAGAAGGGCAAGTTATCAAGCTCTACAAGATGTTCGTGTACAAATCAATGTTTCCATTTTTTTAGTTAATAACCATATGTAACTATATGTTAGAATCATATTAACATTATATTTCTAAATATGGATATAATTTCTTTGAAAAAATAAGAAATATTCATTCCCAAAATTCTAGGACATTTTCTTACACATTGACTCGTCCATTGACACATCCTTATATATATCCCTAGACATATCCTTGTAAATATCTCTAGGGATATCACTAATGTTTTATTATCCAATATTCTAATTTTAAAATAAAAATTTCCTCTAATAGAATTCATAGATGTATGTAATTATTAAAATTTTACTATAATTAATACCAATTATTTCATTCCTTCGATGGCTACACCACCTGTGAGGGACACACCACCATCCCCTTTATAATCATTTTCCTTGTGAATACCATGGAAGTAAAATCATGCTTCATCAAATTATCACATGTGAGATTTCACAAAGATTATATATCTTCCTCTCCTACTGATACAAACTGTAAAAACCCAAAATTCGTTTTTATAGATATTACATCTTTTAACTTAAAAATAGAATACATTATAAAAAACACACTCCTGGGGAAAATAAATGTTTATTATCATTTGAAAAATATATACATAAAAAATGATTCATAAGTGATCTATTTACAATCCCACTATGTTCATCATAATTAGAAACCTTCTTAGGTGTATAATACAAGATAAATTTCATAATACATTATTGAAAAGAGACATAAGAATGCATGATATTAGATGCTTGGTATGGAAAAAATAATGTAATAAATATATAATGATAAAATGGTTATAATAATATGATAATATCATGTTAAAACCACACTGTTCATTTCATAGATCATAAACTTGAGTCATAGAATAAATCATGGAAGTTCATAAGACATGAATCATAATAGAATAAAAGAATGTGATCTATTAGAGCATAATATTTATATAAGACATAGATTTGTTATATATATATAATCATAGAAAATATTATGTCAAGGATACCCCAATAAGACATTTATAACATGCCATGTGTAGGATAACAAGATGAGTATCTAATTCGGGATTTGGATAACAAATCATAAACCCAAATCTAGTCCTAGGATAACCTCTCTTTTAACCTCTTGTGTTCTTTGGATAAACTCATGTATATTAAACTTTTTATCTTTTAATAACCTCCCATGTACACTTTGAGCTCATATAACATTAATCATTATCCAATGCAGTTGTGGGTGATATATTCCCATATTTCACATGAGGCAATTCAAACATAGAAGTGTAAAAATATCATAAAACACTCATCATGACATATCACATGAAATGGAATATGATTCATAACCATTTAATAATATAACAACATAGAGAAAAGAGTAATGTTTCCCTATTCATTACAACATTTCATTATAGAAAAAAAAGATGAAAATAAGGTACATTCTAATGTATTTTATAATGGTGTAATCAATGGAAGAAAAATAAGATTTGTAAACATTTATTCATCATCATCATAAACCTTCCAGAAATATAATACAAATGATATCCTTGAATCATAACCCCAACAAATTATAAGTACCATAAAATGATTTCATATAAGATGTAAAATGGATTTGAAATATCACTTGTTACATTTTATTTAAAGATAACATTTCTTTGAAATTCAATTTTTAAGACTATAAATACATAAAATTTTTTGGAAATACATTTCTTTTAAAATAACCTTAAAAACATATAAATTAATATTTAAAAATCATTTAAGAAATCTTATCGGGAAAATAACCTTCATTTAAATTTAAATCAATAAAACTAAAAAAACATAAAAAATAATTAATGTATATTTCATTGAAAATATAATATGTTAAATATATAAATTATTCTTTAAAAAAAATTTTGGTCATGATAGTTTAAAATAATTTCCATACCATATGGGTTAAAACAATTACTACATTAACATTTTCATTAAAATACAAACATGCATTTTTTGTAGAATGAAATTATGTTTTAATTAAAAAAATTAAAATGTTAAACATTGGTAAAAATATATATAATAATTCAATTTTATAAAATTTAAATTACATATGAAAATATTTTTAGAATACATAGTCTTTTGCAAAAAGTGTGTTTGACTAGAGATAGAAATATATAACATATTTATTAAAAAAATATTTTCAACTATTGAGTGTATATGGTTAGGTAAATGAAGGGAAAATTTATTCACAAGAAATAACAATAGTATAATTCATTTCATGAGTTATTGAGAAATATATTATAAGTTTTTTTCACTAGAAACATGGTAAAAAACAAATTCCAAAAAAAATTAGTGATATTTTAACATTAAACTCATAAAACATTAGTTAAATTGACCTCGTAATCACCATGAAAGAATAAAATTTAAGGGGAAAATATTATTTCAATATAATAAATATATTATTGATATAATATGTTAAAATATAATTATATATACCTAATAGAATAAGTTATGTGTGTAACATAACTTTGGTCTCCAAAAAATAAATTTTAGAAGAAAATACATTATTTCTATAGTAACATTTGAACCGTATACCCCATAAAAGAAAGACTAAAAAATAGATGTGTAAATCGAAATAATTTTAATGATAATAATAAAAAAAAAATATTCATTGTTATTATATACACCATATAAATTAAATTTGTAGTGAATATTACATTTTCCTCGAATAAGTAAAAAGTTTAATTGAAATCCCTTACCACTTAAATAATATTTTTTAAAATAATACAAAAAAATTAAAAACATAGAATGAATAATTAAATATCAAGTAAATAATTATATTGATGATATAAAATTTAAAAGGTTAGAATATACACCACATAGAATAAGAAGTTGGTGAATTGAAATACATCTCCACAAAATAAAAGAGTGACTAGAAATACCTTTCCATTTGTCTCAAATTCCTTCATACACATTTGAACAAACTACATAATTTATAAAATATTATTATAAATATATTATATAACTATATATATATATGTCATACCATATATAATTTAATCATGACCCTTAGATACCATATTTTATATAATTCCGGGTTAAATTTGTTTTTCTGAAAAAAACATATTTTTTTCATTGAAACTTTGATTTGTTATTTTTTTTGGGTCCTATTAATTTTATCTTGGTTCAATAATATTAAAAATCATAAACATGATATAAATATAATAAATATTTATTATAATTTTATTTATGTTTTTCCAGAATAGGTAGATATAGAAAATAAAATGCACTTTTCATGGAGACATTAGACCGTACGTATGCAGGATTGTAAATACAATTTTAAAAATAGGATGATGAAAAGAAAACTAAATAATAAATTACACTTTAAAAATAATTTTTAATTTATATATATCAATTTTTTTCTAAAAAACCATCCTTATTACATTCTATCTAAAGTATGAAAAAATCACAACTCTTGATGAGACAACAGTCTTATATACACATAAGTGACATTACCATTTTCCAAAAGTATGGAAAATAAGGATTCATAATTGATATCATGATTAAAAATAATTATAATATCATATATAAAATATATAAAATATAAATAGATCATTATATCCATCTGTGAGAGGAGGTAATGTAAAAACTGATCACATAAATTCCTGAGTTGGTAGTCAATCGTACACACTAATAATGAATTTGTAACCCATTTGATATTACAGGATATGGCTATTGGAAAAAAAATATAGAAATTTATATTTATATGTAACATATAAGAGTTATTTTATCAACATTGATTTAAAATAATTTATGGTGGTGCATAAAGTTAAAAAATAAAAATGCTTATCTAATTTTTTACCTCTAGTTCAAGTAACATCCAAAGGATCCAACAAAATGCCTTCCTAGGATCTATTTCAGGAAGAAATAAGGCATAAATGATGGGTGGATAGAATTAAATATGGTATTTCTGGATATAATTGCTGAAAAAAATTTATTTATAATTTTTTATGTATAGAAGAACGAGGTGGCTATTTATATGTTAAGAGATTGGCATACTTGTAATAATTGAAATGAAAAATGAATATACACATATTTCACAAGACACATGGTTCCAAAATGGGACCTCAGCAATCTATAGATATTAAATGTTAATAAATGGATATAAAGAGTGTTTTTAAATGTTTCAAATAATTTTTCACTATAATATTTTCAGATCAAACCCTCTGTATACCTTTACATACCTTAATCATGGAAAGTTATATTTACTATTTGTATTACTCATTATGGTAAAAAATTAACATGAAATTATTTTAAAATATAAAGGATTATAATTCAAAATATTTTATCCATTTTTTAAAATTTGATTCATATAAGAGGAAAATGATAATTTAAACGTAATCTCACAGATTCTATAAAAAACAAGTTTTTAAAGAGAAAATGTTCAAATGGTTGTTAAATTTCTATATAAAAAATCATAATTAAAGTTATTAAAATAACGTAACTATAATATATATATATATATTTGAATTAATTTTTCATTTAAAACCATGTTAAAATAATTTTAATATAATTAAAATCTATAAAATAAATTTTTATTTATAATAAAAAACTGTATTTTTCTATATTCATAAAAAATATAACATCTTAAGAAATTCACAAAAATTCACTCTAATAATATTTTTAAGAGATGATTTAAAATTATAAATTATTTTTCCAACAAATTCTATAAAATATTCCATTATTGGTTTTTAAAACTATATGTTAAAAAGTTAAAAGAAATATACTTCTAAAAACTATATAGTTTTGAAGACTGAAATTAGATTTATTCTAACTATCTTCTATAAACAAATAAGATTATTGTTATTAATTTGATGGAATATATAATATATAAATTTTATTCACATAATTTAACATAATTAATTTTTTTAATTTATCAATGTAAAAAATGTTTTTGTTTATAAAAATAGTTTTCCAGAAGAATAATTCCATTATTTTTGAAATATATTTTATATTAATTTATAATTAATTTTCCATGAAACAATTTAATATATATATATTTTTAAACCATATATTTTTATAATTTTGGTATTCATATTCATACCCTATATTCCAACATCAAGGTGATAACAATCATATTAACGAATAATATGTTAATAGTATGTATTGTTTTGATTAAACCCGGTATTGAGTGTAACACATGCTACACCTAGTGTTTCATATACAGAAAGATAAAATCATTTTTTTATTTAATGGAAGATAATAATTGTGATTTTTTTGAAGAAAGATATCCTAAATTTTAAAATTATATTAATGAGAAAAAAATTTTCTGCAATATCTCAAGGTGTTACATTCTACCCCCTATAAAATGAATTTAAACCTCATAATTATTCACTATGATACTAACAATATAAGATTCATTAACATATTCAAATACTAAAAATACTATGTAACTTCTCATATTGGTGGTTTTTATAAAAAACATTGACCAAGTATGTGAACATGTTTCAAATATCATTCTATATTGAATCCATACTCTCTAAAATTTTTTCTTCATAATAAATATCATTTTCTAGTGGTACAACCTTTGAGTTTAGTATATATCAAGTATCATGTAAATACTTCTTTAGGTGAGATATAAATAACACATCTTGAACATGGGGGAGGTTCAAAATAATTTTAAATTGATTACTTAACATACTAATATGACAAAGAATTAAAAAGGGACTTATAAACAAAGGCCACATCTTTATTTTATATCATATGAATAGTTTCATCATTTAGTTAGTTGTTGATCAATTTACCCAACATCAGTTACACCAAGAAATGATGATCATGTTTTTATGCTTAAATAAAAAACAGATTATATATCCCTAATTAAATTTTAATTTATTCCTTTAATCTCTAGTTTTAATAAAATGGTTATCACTGGTTATACAATATGGATAAAAATTAATATATTGAAGTCATACGTTAATCCATAAAACAACATCTAAAGTCCATCATAAACCTTTTGATAATTGGTTACCCATATTAAACATTCTAAGGGATTAAAATGAAAATAATTAGAAAGAAGGTCATTATATTTTCCAAAATTAACATATCATTAACCACAAACAACACAAAGTAACTGTAAATAATCACATTCTAAACATGTAGATTCCTTCATCATAGTGTTCTATGAAAAATGGTAATAACATAAATTATAATAAAACCTTATTGAAAAGATACATGCTACCTCATTCTATTTATAAAGCCTACATTATTTGCTAAATTCATTAAATAAAAAAATTATATAAAGTCCATTAATGTTAGCCTATTCCACATTGTCACAAAATCATAAATAAACTCCAAGGAAATCAATACTATCCAATTTACATTATCAATATAAATAATCTCTTTATCCAAACATCATTATCGTGGCTTTAGGATAATATTTAGGGTCATATTCCATTTAATCAAGTTTTTTCCTATAATATCACCCTTCCATTAAAAAAATTCAGTTAATCTGCACCATTAATATTTTATGGAATATCAATAAAGGAAAAAATATACTAAAAAACCCTTCTATATTTCATAATTCATGACCCCAATACATAAACATTGGAATCATTTTAGTTACTTATTACAAAATAAACAGGGATTCATCATCTTATTTGATAATACCTCAACAAAATGATATTAAATATAAATATTGTATTTCATTAGCACCAATTTATTCATTATTTGTACACTTGAAAGAAACAATACAATTAGAACGACCCACAACTTTCATATTCCATTCATAGTCTCTTCATCATCCATAATACAGACATTAATTGTATAACCTTTCATATTCTTTTATTATATTTCTTTTTTAGATGTAAATTTTAATATTGAACATCTATTCCACATTTATAATATTCATCCATTGATATTACCGAATATGGTATACTATTCAAATCAATTACATTAACATGAATTTTTATTTTCCCTTAGAAATATGTCACTCTATTCCCTTCCCCTTCATACATAAGATATCATCACAATCCACTGAAATGTACCCTTGAGTGCTTATTCCAAAATTATCAACATATATGAATATGAATATTTATTTCCCCATAGTATCTACAACCTAAAAAAATCAATTTATGTTATCCTTATTTTATTTTCTTAGTTAGAGAGTTGGTGTCACGACCCATCCCACGAGGCCTGGATGTGACTTCCCCAATCCCACCATACATTAGCAAGGGTTGGTGACTATCACTTGAAGGAATTTCTTGAAGAGGGAAGGAATTTCCATAGAGATATGTACACACCCAAAAATATAAAATTAAGTAAACAACAAAAAATTGTAAGGTATAACCACTAGAGTAAAGTACAACCCTGAGTAAAACTATAAACTGAAAACAGTGGGCCAGAATACAAGTCATTGAAACTGAAAAAAAAAGTAAATAGTTGTCGCATCTACCCAGGAGCACTACATGGAGGTTAGTAGATGTATGTCTGAAGTCGAAGAAGAGGATCTTGACTTCTCTAGTCACACAAAGCTCCACCAAGTCCTGAACCTCCAAAGTCTACCTCAGAGTGTCAGTAGTCTACACAAAACACACACGTGTGGGAAGATCCTGTGTAGGGATGATTATACCAACTCAGTAGGGGACCTCATGTAACATCCCAAGTAAGTAATGAATAATAGATATTTCTATTTATGTCTATTAATGAATTAGATAGTGTTTTATAGGCTTAAAATTAGAATAGATCCAATCTTAAGCATGGAATACACTAATATTTTTAAAAGACTGTTTTACTACCTTTTGATGGAAAACCATTTTTAAATCAATATTTTGACAATTTTATAAGATATATTTGTCAAAATAAAAATATTATTTATGATTGGGACATTGAAATTTACAATGGATAATTTTTTGGTATTTTTCTGACAATGTTCATTTTTTAATGAATAGTGAAAAATACTGCATTTTACATCAAAACTGCTTTTTCATCTAATTTAATTATATGGTTAGATTATATTTTTAATTGGTTTTCAAGTGAAATTAGAATATATTTTTTCCATTTAATCTAATAGTGGTCTTTGGAATTAATTTCACTTTGAAATTGGACTAAACCAAGTGTAAATCTTTTGATACTGATTGTTTCAGAAAAACATTCTATTTGCTCTGACAGCGGGAATTAATTATTAAATTAATTAATGTAACTTATATGTTTTTAATTTTGTAAAATAGACATAATTTTTGAATCTGGAATATCAAATATAGATCAGGGTGAAGTTATGGAATATTTATGAAAAACTTCCGTTTTTGATGAATAGGGAAACCACTAAGTGGTACTTAAAAAACTGATTTTTCATTTAAATGAAATTTTACCACCTCTGTGTTTTGAATTTCAAAAATCTGACATACATTGTTGTCATTAGGATGTAAAATGTGGTTAAATGGGATTAAAATAATTTTTTGGTTAATAGTAACTTTTAAGTTTTTAATCGTGATTAGAGGAAATTAGTGTAATTTAAGGTAAAAATAATGTGTTAATAATATGAAATGACCTAGACACATGTCATACCCTTATTTTATGTGTCATGGCCGATCGAGACAACCCATGGGTCTATTTTTGGGACCCCATGGAGCCACTTGTGTATGATAAAGACATTAATGTCTTTTATTTAATGTAAAAGTAAAAATGACACAAACATGAGTTGTTTTACTAAACCAATTTTTAAATGAGGTTATACAAGTCATAATTTCGAATATAAATATTAATTAGAAATATAATGTTATTTAATACATCATAGTATTTTTTTATAATTTTTAGACATTAAATAATGTAAATTATTTATGACACCATGAAGATGCAGCGATAACCTCATTATTTATCGATTTAAATAAAATGAGAAGATAATGTAAAATCTAAGACGTACACATGTCAAAAACCTATTGGATGGGTGGATTTAGAAATATTATCACTTTATACTCGAAATATATAATTTTTGGACCTTTTAAATTCGAAAAGCATTTTATAATAAAGTATCCTTTTATACCTTTCCAAGAGTGCCCCTCCTCTCCTCTTATAAAAGACCCCCACCTCTACCACCTTACCCACACTTCCAAAGCCTTTGGCTCGGCCAAACCCTACCCATTTTGTCTCTCCACATCATTCTCTTACTCCTTGAAGCCTCACTTTGGGCAGAAGTCTTCTCAAGGAAGCCTTTGAGATCAAATCAAAAAGAGTTACCCGATTTATAGGTAGTGTCTTCTCTTGTGTTCTTATGTTTTTTTTGCTTCTCCAACCCCCGAAAATCTTTTTCATAATATATTTTGTAACAAAAGCAGTATCTTCCATATACTAGGATGTTTTTATAAGAATTATTCGAGCTACACTTACACACACCTACATCTAATGGTTAAAGAACATACTGTTTCCGTGGATGGCGAATTTCTGCCTCATGAAACGATGATTGTTTAATATTCGTCTAACACCTTCAAAAGTGGCCATTAAGATGTCACTATATTTATATATGATATATAATATGTTTATTTTTTCCTTAATCTTCTATATTTTTCATTTATTGCATACCTTTATGGCTTCCATTATGGGTATACATGATATCATCATTTTAGGAAGTGCGGACTACCGCCCCCTCAAAGTGATTTGATTTGTTAATACTATATGTGGTACGTATAAAGGATAGATTTAATGATATTATACGATATACCATACTGGAATTTTAATACTATTATGTATCATTATGATTTCACTCCATTAAATTATGAGATATAAATAAAATTAGCATTCATGTGTACGTACGGCTTACCATCTCCATGAACGGTGCATTTCATTTCTTATCCCCAAATGTAATGTACTATTGTAAGTACATATATATAATGGATATATATGATGTATGTTACATATAAATGATGAATATAATTCTGGAATTAAAATATACATATCTCTCATTGAGTTTTAATTCCATTAATATGACATAGAAATGAAAGTAGCGTTCATGCGTACGTATGGCTTACCGTCTCCATGAACAGTGCATTTCATTTCATACCTCTAAATGATTATGTAATATTATAAATTCATGTATATACTGGGTATATATGATATATATTGCATCTAAATCATTAATATCATTATTGAGATAATGGATATTTGACTACATGAACAACTTGTAATTATAAGGAGTTTATTTTTGACTCAGGTACCAATGTTCGTTAAAACGACCGTTATTGACTTAAATAATTACATAGTGTTAATGAAATGGTAATAAGTGATATAAAAGGAATAATGAACTTAAAAAATGTTCTTAGGCAAGTATAAATTAACTCGAGTTTATTATTCAGGAGGTTAAAGAACGATCGAGTCAATTCGGACCCGAGGTAAGGGAACCTCTTAACCCAATTTCTATTATTTGGGTTAATATCTTATTTTCAAATTATGTCATGGTATTATTATGTCCTATCTTGTATTTATACTTTATTTATGTGTACATATAGTAAATACACATAATATATCTATTTTATTTAAAAATGATCTTTGTATGGGACTTCGTCTCAATCTCCTTTCATTGAGGCATATTTTGTTTTAAACACAACCTTCTTTTATATAGTGTATAAACCCATTTGACTTTTACGTTTATCCAAATGGAATATTTTTTATACGAAGCATTTTACTAAACGACAAAATGGAATGTTTTTGTCATACGTATGCGGCGACAATGACTTCTCCGCCACCGTGACCATTATTTGAGTTTCGGTTTCCTCTACAAGACATAACATTTCTTAAAAAATGAAAAAAATAAATACCATGTTTTACTTTTCTTTTATTTTTGTATTGAAAATTGTTTTCATAATGTTTTTATATCAATGTGTTGTATTGATATCTTGTGATTGAATGGTGGAAATGTTATGTTTACTTTATGCATGTTTTATGTGATACGATTGTGTTGTGGTTCTTGGGCATTATTATGAAGACGTGTGGTTCCGTGATAAACTAAGGGTGGGTGAGCCTGATATAGCTCTCCAATGCATTGGGTAATGTGAAGGAGTGAAATGTTAAGGTTTCTCTGAAGAGATTTAGGGAATATACTGTGATGGGTATTCCAAACATAACCAAGTGGGTTACTCCCTACGTAAGAATGTTATGAATGCCTCAAGTTACCTTTATGTCTTATGATTTCTATGATTTTTTCATGATTTGATGAGGTATGTTAAAGTGCTTATGTTTTATGGGTAAAGTATGATTTCATTCTTATGTATATATGATCTCATGTTTCCTTTCCATATTTTTATAACCAATACTGAGCTTTTTATGCTCATCCAATGTTTTTTGAAATGTTTTTCACAGGTCAAGGGAATGGTACATGATATGATGATAGTGTCAAGGAAGTGTCAAGAAAGAATCCATGTTTTATTTTAAATATGTTTCCGTTGATGGGAAAAAATGAATATTATCTTTATGTAACCACTTTGTTTAAATGTGGAACGTAATGCATGTTTTATGATCTAATTCTCCAAAACTCTAAACCTGAAAAGATCCTCAATGTGTAATCATGTAATAACTCAATATTAAGTAAGGTTTAAGGCCGAGTCCTTATAGTTGGCATCAGAGGTCAGTTTAGATAACATTAGGAGTTATAATTATATTAAATTATTATCCAAAAATATTTTTTATGGTCAAATTTAATTGGTATAGCATTTACAGATTACCATGTTGCTTCACCTAAGATATTTCTGTGTTAAGAATGGTTTTTCATAGAGGAAACAGGACAAATTTTCTTGGAAGGCGTAGAGAGGGAAATGACCTTTCAAATCAGTATCATGAGATGGTCAGAATCAAAACTAAACAGTTTGTTACAGTGATGGCTTAGTGGACTCAGGTGAAAAATGTTGGTTGTTTTTATTGATGATATTTTGGTGTTTTATAAAATTAAAGAGGAGCATGAAAGACATTTAAGGGTTATGTTGAAAACATTAAAAGAAAATAAATTGTATGGTAAATTCATCAAGTGTGAGTTTTGGTTGCAAAAAATATCTTTCCTTGGTCATATTGTTTCTAAAGATGAAATAACTGTTGATCCTAAAAAAAATATGTTGAAGAATGGCCAAGACCCACAAATGTAACTGAGATTCTCAGCTTCCTTGGTTTGGTAGGCTATTACCGAAGGTTTGTAAGAAAATTTTCACAGTTATCTAGTCGAATGACTAAGATAACTCGGAAGGGTGTTAAGCTTATCTGGACAAAAGAATGTGATGATTTTTTTCAGGAATTGAAAAGAAGATTGGTGAATGCTCCAGTTTTGGCACTACCTTCCAGGAATGGGGAGTTTTTTATCTACAGTGATGCCTCATTGAATGGACTTGGTTGTGTCCTAATGAAAAATGATCAGGTAATTGCTTATGCTTCACGTCAGTTGAAAACTCATGAGGTAAATTACCCTACACATGATTTGGAATAAGTTGTTGTTGTTTTCTATTTAAAAATTTTGAGGCATCATTTGTATGGAGTAAAGTGTGAAATATATACCGATCACAAATGTTTAAATTATATATTCACTCAGAAAGAATTGAAAATGAGACAGAGGAGATGGATGGAATTAATCCAGGATTATAATTGTACAATTCATTACCATCCGGGAAAAGCAAATAAAGTGGTTGATGCTTTGAGTCGAAAAAGTAATGCTTCATTAACAATGTTGTGTTTGGAATGTGATCCTTTGGTTAAGGATTTGATGAACTTTGGGATAGAAATTTTTGGTGCAGGATGTTCTTATGTTTTGTTTCAGGTATCAGTGAAATCATCTCTATCAGATAGAATCAAGCAAGAGCAGAAGCAAGACAAACAGTGAGTTGCAGAAAAAGGTAGAGCTAGTTCAGAAAGGTATGTTGCATGAATTCAACATTGATAATGATTGTGTTTTGAGATTTGGGAAGAGATTGTGTGTGCCTTGTGATTCATAGTTGAAGAGAGAGTTGTTTTGTGAAGCTCATACTTCTCTGTTTTCAGTTCATCCTGGCAGTACTAAGATGTACAGAGATATTCGGGAGTATTGCTCGTGGGGTGGAATGAAAAGAGATATTGCTTATTTTACTGTGAAGTAATTGACATGTCAACAGGTTAAAGCAGAGTGGCAGTTACCGAAAGGGATGCTTCAGCCTTTACCAGTGCCAGAGTGGAAATGGGAGAATATATCCATGGACATTGTTGTGGGATTACCGAAGACACCTCGAGGTAATAATGCAATCTAGGTTATTGTTGATTTCTTTTCTAAATCTTCTCATTTCCATGCTATACGAGATAATTTTTCCTTAGATCAATATTCCCATTTGTATCTTAAAGAGATAGTCAGGTTACATGGAGTTCCTCTCCTCATTGTATCTGATCGTGAACCCAAGTTTACTTCTAACTTTTGGAAAGGCCTTCAGAAGTCATTGGGTACAGAATTAAATTTTAGTATAGTATTTCATCCTCAATCAGATGGGAAGTCAGAATGAAAAATTCAGAATTTGGAGAATATGCTACAATATTGTTCGATGGATTATCAGGGAAGTTGGGACCAACATCTTTCTTTGGTTGATTTTTTATATAATAACAATTTTCATTCCAGTATACAGATGGCACCATTTGAGGCGTTATATTTTAAATGGTGTTGAACTCCAGCTTTTTGGGATGAAGTTGGTGAAAGGAAGTTGATAGGACCCGAATTGGTAGAAGAGTTGGTAGAAAAAGTTCAGCTAATACAAAAACACATGAGAACAGCTTAGAGCAAGCAAAAGAGTTATGTGGACAATAGGATGAAAGATCTCTCTTTTGAGGCAGGTGATCATGTTTTTCTCAAAGTATCACTATGGAAAAGTGTGATGCGATTTAGTAAAAATGGAAAGCTGAGTCCAAGGTTCATTGGACCATATGAAATTCTAGAGAGAGTTGGATCAGCTGCTTACTGAGTGGCTTTACCTCCAAGTTTATCTCAGGTACACAATGTTTTTCATGTTTCGATGTTGAGAAAGTATATGCCTGATCCATCTCATGTTTTGAGCCCATAGGTAGTTCAGTTGGAAGAGAATATCTCTTGTGAAGAACAACCATTCCAAATTCTTGATCATAGAGAGAAAGTGTTGCGGAATAAGGTAATTCACCAGGTAAAGGTTTTGTGGAAAAACCACATGATTGAAGAGGCAACATGGGAATCTGAAAATGCAAAGAGGGATAACTACCCCCACTTATTCGATAATTAAATAAATTGCGGGGATGTAATTTTCAAAAGGGGGGAAGGATGTAACATCCCATGTAAGTAATGAATAATAGATATTTTTATCTATGTCTATTAATGAATTTCCTAGTGTTTTAGAGGCTTAAAATGAGAATAAATCCAATCTTAAGCATGGAATACACTAATATTTTTAATAGATTGTTTTACTGCCTATTGCTGGAAAACCATTTTTAAATCTATATTTTGACAATTTTATAAACTGTATATGTCAAAATAAACTTATTCTTTATGATTAGGACATTGAAATTTACAATGGATAATTTTTTGGTATTTTTCTGACGATGTTCATTTTGTAATGAATAGTGAAAAATACTGCATTTTACATCAAAATTGATTTTTCATCTAATTTAATTATATGGTTAGATTATCTTTTCAACTGGTTTTAAAGAGAAATTAGAATATATTTTTACCATTTTATCCAATAGTGGTCGTTGGAATTAATTTCACTTTGAAATTGGACTTAAACAAGTGTCAATCTTTTGATACTTATTATTTCATAAAAATACGCTATTTGCTCTGACAGTTGGAATTAATTATTAAATTAATTAATGTAACTTATATGTTTTGAATTTTGTAAAATAGAAAAAAAAAATTTAATCCGGAATATCAAATATAGCTCAGGGTGATGTTTTGAGATTTTTCTGAAAAACATCAATTTTTGATGAATAGTGAAACCACTAAGTGGTACTTAAAAAACTAATTTATCATTTAAATGAAATTTTACCACCTCTGTGTATTGAATTTCAAAAATCCGACATACATGGTTGTCATTAGGAAGTAAAATGTGGTTCAATAAGATTAAAATAATTTTTTGGTGAATAGTAACTTTTAAGTTTTTAATCGCGATTTGAGGAAATTAGTGTAATTTAAGGTAAAAATAATGATTTAATAATATGAAATGACATAGACACAGGTCGTACCCTTATTTTATGTGTCATAGCCAACCACTAAAACCCATGGGTAGATTTTTCAGACCCCATGGAGCTACTTGGGTAAGATAAAGACATTAATTCCGTTTATTTAAACTAAAAGTAAAAATGACACAAACATGAGTTGTTTTACTAAACCAATTTTTAAATGGGGGTATACAAGTCATAATTTTGACTATAAATATTCATTATAAATATAAAAAGATTTCCTACATCGTATTAGTTTTTTTATAATTTTTAGACATTAGATAAATTAAATTCCCCACCATGATGATGCAACGATGACCTCATTATTTAACAATTTAAATAAAATGAAACGATAATGTGAAATCTATGACCTACACAGGTCAAAAACCTATTGGATGGGTTAATTTCGAACTATTATCACCTTATACTCGAAATATATAATTTTGGAACCTTTTAAATACGAAAAAAAAATTATAATAAATTATCCTTTTATACCTTTCCAAGAGTGCCCCTCCTCTCCTCTTATAAAAGGCCCCCACCTATACCACCATAACCACACTTCCAAAGCCTTTGGAACGGCCAACCCCTTATCATTTTGTCTCTCCACATCCCTCCCTTACTACTTAAAGCCTCCATTTTTTCATAAGTCTTCCCAAGGAAGCCTTTGAGCTCAAATCAAAAAGAGTTACCCGATTTAAAGGTAGTGTCTTCTCTTGTGTTCTTATGTTTTATTTTGCTTCTCCAACCCCCTAAACTCTTTTTATTCATTTATTTTGTGACCCCACCAGTATATTCCATATACTAGTATGTTTTTATAAAAATTATTCGCGCTACACTTACACACACCAACATCTAATGGTTAAAGAACATACCGTTTCCGTGTCTGGTGAATTTCGGCCTCACGAAACGATGATTGTTCAATATTATTCTAACACCTTCAAAGGTGGACATTAATATGTCACTATATTTATATATGATATATAATATGTTTATTGTTTCCTTAAGCTTCTTTATTTTTCATTTATGGCATACCTTTAGTGTTTCCATTATGGGTATACGTGATATCTTCATTTTAGGAAGTGTGGACTACCGCCCCCTCAAAGTGATTTGATTCGTTAATACCATATGTGGTACGTATAAAGGATATATTTAATGTATGTTACATATATTGTAAGTACATATATATAATGGATATATATGATGTATGTTACATATATATGATGAATATAATTCTGGAATTAAATTATACATATCTCTCATTGAGATTTAATTCCATTGATATGACATAGAAATGAAAGTAGCATTCATGCGTACGTACGACTTACCGTCTCCATGAACGGTGCATTTCATTTCGTACCTCTAAATGATTATGTAATATTATAAATGCATGTATATACTAGATTTATATTATATATATCTCATCTACATCATGAATATAATTATTGAGATAATGGATATTTGACTACATGAACAACTTGTAATTATAAAGAGTCTAATTTTTACTCAGGTACCATTGATCATTAAATCGACCATTATTAACTTAAATAATTACATAGTTTTCATGACATGGTAATAAGTGATATAAAAGGAATAATGAACTTGAAAAATTTTCTCAAGCAAGTAGAAATTAACTCAATTTTATTATTCATGAGGTTAAAGAACGTCCGAGTCAATTCAGACCCGAGGTAAGGGAGCTTCTTAACCCAATTTCTATTCTTTGGGTTAATCACTTATTTTTCAAATTAAGTCATGATATTATTATGTCCTATCTTGTTTTTATACTTTCTTTTTGTGTACATATAGTATATACCTATAATAGATCTACTTTCTTTAAAAATGATCTTTGTATTGGACTTCATCTCAATCTCCTTTCATTGAGGCATATTTTGTTTTAAACAAAACCTTCTTTTATACGTTGTATAAAACCCTTTGACTTTTACGTTTATCCAAATGGCATCTTTTTTGTACGAAGCGTTTTACTAAACGACAAAATGGAATTTTTTTTGTCATTCGTATGCAGCGACAATGACTTCTCCGCCGCTGTGACCATTATTTGAGTTTCGGCTTCCTCTACAAGCCATAACATTTTTTAAAAAATGAAAAAAATAAATACTAGGTTTTACATTTCTTTTATTTTTGTATTGAAAATGGTTTTCATAATGTTTTTATATCAATGTGTTGTATTGATATCTTGTGATTGAAAGGTGGAAATGTTAATTTTCCTTTATGCATGTTTTATGCGATACGATTATGTTGTGGTTCTTGGGAATTTTTATGAAGACGGGTGGTTCTGTGATAAACTAAGGGTGGGTGAGCCCAATATAGCTCTCCAATGCATTGGGTAACGTGAAGGAGTGAAATTTTAAGGTTTCTCTGAAGAGATTTAGGGAATATACTGTGATGGGTATTACAAACATAACCAAGAGGGTTACTCCCTATGTAAGAATGTTATGAATGCCTCAAGTTACCTTTATGTTATATGATTTCTTTGATTTATTCATAATTTGATGAGCTATGTTAAAGTGCTTATGTTTTAGGGGTAAATTATGATTTCATTCTTATGTATATATGAACTCATGTTTCCTTTCCATATTTTTATAACCCATACTGAGCTTTTTATGCTCATCCCATGTTTTTTGAAATGTTTTTCACAGGACAAGGGAATAGTACATGATATGATGCTAGTGTTAAGGAAGTGTCAAGAAAAAATCCATGTTTTATTTTAAATATGTTTCCGTTGATGGGAAAAAATGAATATTATCTTTATGTAACCACTTTGTTTAAATGTGGAATGTAATGCAAGTTTTATGATCTAATTCTCCACAACTATAAACATGAAAAGATCCTCAATGTGTAATCTTGTAGAAACTCAATATTAAGTAAGGCTTAAGGCCGGGGCCTTGTAGTTGGTATCAGAGGTCAGTTTAGATAACTATAAGAGTTAGAATTCTATTAAATTATTATCAAAAATATTTTTTTATGGTCAAATTTAATTGGTATAGAATTTTCAGATTACCAGGTTGCTTCGCCTAAGATATTTCTGTGTTAAGAATGGTTTTTCATCGAGGAAACAGAACAACTTTTCTGGGAAGGCGTAGAGAGGGAAATGACCTTTCAAATCAGTATCATGTGATGGTTAGAATCAGAACTAAACAGTTTGTTGCAGTGATGGCTCAGTGGACTCAGGTGAAAAACTTTGGTTGTTTTTATTGATGATATTTTCTTGTTTTCTATAAGTAAAGAGGATCATGAAAGACATTTAAGGGTTATTTTGAAAACCTTTAAAGAAAAGAAATTGTATGGGAAATTCAGCAAGTGTGAGTTTTGGTTGCAACAAATTTATTTCCTTGGTCATATTTTTTCTAAAGATGAAATAACTGTTGATCCTGAAAAAACAAAAGTTATTGAAGAATGTCCAAGACCCACAAATGTAACTGACATTCGCAGCTTCCTTGGTTTGGCAGGCTATTACCAAAGGTTTGTTATAAAATTTTCACAGTTATCTAGTACAATGACTAAGTTAACTCGGAAGGGTGTTAAGTTTATCTCGACAAATCAATGTGATGATTTTTTTCAGGAATTGAAAAGAAGATTGGTGAATGCTCTAGTTTTGGCACTACCTTCCAGGAATGGGGAGTTTGTTATCTACAACGATGCCTCATTGAAAGGAATTTGTTGTGACCTAATGGAAAATGATCAGGTAATTGCTTATGATTCACATCAGTTGAAAACTCATGAGGTAAATTACCCTACACATGATTTGGAATTAACTGTTGTTATTTTAGCTTTAAAAATTTAGAGGCATCATTTGTATGGAGTAAAGTGTGAAATATATACCGATCAAAAAAGTTTAAATTATATATTCACTCAGAAAGAATTGAAAATGAGACAAAGGAGATGGCTAGAATTAATCAAGGATTATGATTGTACAATTCATTACCATCCGGGAAAAGCAAATAAAGTGGCTGATGCTTTGAGTCGAAAAAGTAATGCTTCATTTACAATGTTGTGTTTGGAACGTGATCCTTTGGTTACGGATTTGATGAACTTTGTCATAGAAGTTTTTGGTTCAGGATGTTCTTATATTTTGTTTCAGGTATCAGTGAAATCTTCTCTATCAGATAGAATCAAGCAAGCACAAAAGCAAGATAGCGAGTTGTAGAAAAAGGTTGAGCTGGTTTAGAAAGGTATGTTGCATGAATTCAACATTGATAATGATTGTGTTTTGAGATTTGGGAAGAGATTGTGTGTGCCTTGTGATTCACAGTTGAAGAGAGAGTTGTTATGTGAAGCTCATAGTTCTCCGTTTTCAGTTCATCCTGGCAGTACTAAGATGTACATAGATATTTGGGAGTATTACTGGTGGGATAGAATGAAAAGAGATATTGCTGATTTTACTATGAATTATTTCACATGTCAAAAGGTTAAAGTAGAGTGGAAGTTACCGAAAGGGATGCTTCAGCCTTTACCAGCGCCAGAGTGGAAATGGGAGAATATATCCATGGACATTGTTGTGGAATTACCGAAAACACCTCGAGGTAATAATGAAATCTAGGTTATTGTTGATCGCTTGTCTAAATCTTCTAATTTCCTTACTATACGAGATAATTTTTCCTTAGATCAACTTTCCCATTTGTATTTTAATGTGATAGTTAGGTTACATGGAGTTCCTCTCCCCATTGTATCTGATCGTGATCCCAGGCATACTTCTAACTTTTGGAAAGGCCTTCAGAAGTCATTGGGTACTGAATTAAATTTTAGTACAGCATTTCATCCTCAATCAGATGGGCAGTCAGAAGGAACAATTCGAAATTTGGAGGATATGCTACGAGCTTGTTCGATGGATTATCAGGGAAGTTGGGACCAACATCTTTCTTTGGTTGAGTTTTCATATAATAACAGTTTTCATTCCAGTATACAGATGACACTTTTGAGGCGTTATATGGTAAACGGTGTCGAACTCCAACTTTTTGGGATGAAGTTGGTGAAAGGAAGTTGAAATGACCATAATTGGTAGAAGAGTTGGCAGAAAAAGTTCAGCTAATACAGAAACACATGAGAACAGCTCAGAGCAGGCAAAAGAGTTATGCGGACAACAGGATGAAAGATCTCTCTTTTGAGGTAGGTGATCACGCTTTTCTCAAAGTATCACCATGGAAAAGTGTGATCCGATTTAGTAAGAATGGAAAGCTGAGTCGAAGGTTCGTTGGACCATATGAAATTCTAGAGAGAGTTGGATAATTTTCTTACCGAGTGGATTTACCTCCGAGTTTATCACAAGTACACAATGTTTTTCATGTTTCAATGTTGAGAAATTATATGCCAGATCCATCTCATGTTTTGAGCCCATACGTAGTTCAGTTGGAAGAGAATCTCTCTTATGAAGAACAACCATTCCAAATTCTTGATCGTAGAGAGAAAGTGTTGCGGAATAAGGTAATTCACCAGGTAAAGGTTTTGTGGAAAAACCCCATTATTGAAGAGGAAACATGGGAATCTAAAAATGCTAAGAGGGATAAATACCCCCACTTATTCGATAAGTAAATAAATTGCGGGACGCAATTTTCAAAAGGGGGGAAGGATGTAACATCCAAAGTAAGTAATTAATAATAGATATTTTTATCTATGTCTATTAATTAATTTCATAGTGTTTTAGAGGCTTAAAATGAGAATAAATCCAATCTTAAGCATGGAATACACTAATATTTTTAAAAGATTGTTTTACTGCCTTTTGATGGAAAACCATTTTTAAATCTATCTTTTGACAATTTTATAAGCTATATTTTTCAAAATAAACTTATTCTTTGTGATTGGGAAATTGAAATTTACAATGGATAATTTTTTGGTATTTTTCTGACAATGTTCATTTTGTAATGAAAAGTGAAAAATACTGCATTTTACATCAAAATTGATTTTTCATCTAATTTAATTATATGTTTAGACTATCTTTTTAATTGGTTTTAAAGTGAAATTAGAATATATTTTTACCATTTAATCCAATAGTGGTCATTGGAATTAATTTCACTTTGAAATTGGACTTAAACAAGTGTCAATGTTTTGATACTTATTATTTCATAAAAATACGCTATTTGCTCCGACCGCGGGAATTAATTATGAAATTAATTAATGTAACTTATATGTTTTGAATTTTGTAAAACAGACATAATTTTTTAATCCGGAATATCAAATATAGCTCAGGGTGAAGTTTTTAGATTTTTCTGAAAACAACAATTTTTGATGAATAGTGAAACCACTAAGTGGTACTTAAAAAATGATTTTTCGTTTAAATGAAATTTTTCCACCTCTGTGTTTTGAATTTCAAAAATCGGACATACATGGTTGTTATTAGGAAGTAAAATGAAGTTAAAAGGGATTAAAATAATTTTTTTGGTGAATAGTAACTTTTAAGTTTTTAATCGCGATTAGAGAAAATTAGTGTAATTTAAGGTAAAAATAATGTTTTAATAATATGAAATGACCTAGACACATGTCCTACCCTTATTTTATGTGTCATGGCCGACCATATAAACCCATGGGTCGATTTGTCGGACCCCATGGAGCTACTTGGGTATGATAAAGTCATTAATTCCTATTATTTAAAGTAAAAGTAAAAATGACACAAACATGAGTTGTTTTACTAACCCAATTTTTAAATGGGGTTTTACAAGTCATAATTTTGACCATAAATATTAATTATAAATATAAAAAGATTTCCTACATCATATTATTTTTTTATAATTTTTAGACATTAGATAAATTAAATTCTTTATGACACTATGATGATGCAGCGATGACCTCATTATTCAACGATTTAAATAAAATGAAAATATAATGTAAACTATAAGACCTACACATGTCAAAAACCTAATGGATGGGTGCATTTTGAACTATTATCACATTATCCTCTAAATATATAATTTTGGGACCTTTTAAATCCGAAAATAATTTTATAATAAAGTTTCCTTTTATACCTTTCCAAGAATGCCCCTCCTCTCCTCTTATAAAAGGCCCCCACCTCTACCACCTTACCCACACTTCCAAAGCCTTTGGATCGGGAAACCACTTCTCATTTTGTCTCTCCACATCCCTCCCTTACTACTTGAAGCCTCAATTTTGGCAGAAGTCTTCCCAAGGAAGCCTTTGATCTCATATCAAAAAGAGTTACCCGATTTAAAGGTAGTGTCTTCTCTTGTGTTCTTATGTTTTATTTTGCTTCTCCAACCCCCTAAACTCTTTTTATACATTTCTTTTGTAACACCACCAGTATATTTTATATACTAGAATGTTTTTATAAGAAGTATTCGAGCTACACTTACACACACCTATATGATTTATGTTACATCTAGATGATGAATATAATTCTGGAATTAAAATATACATATCTCTCATTGAGTTTTAATTCCATTAATATGACATAGAAATGAAAGTAGCGTTCATGCGTACGTACGGCTTACCGTCTCCATGAACGGTGCATTTCATTTCTTAACTCTAAATGATTATGTAATATTATAAATGCATGTATATACAGGATATATATGATATATATTGCATCTACATCATGAATATCATTATTGAGATAATGGATATTTGACTACATGAACAACTTGTAATTATAAGGAGTTTATTTTTGTCTCAGGAACCAATGATCGTTAAAACGACCGTTATTAACATAAATAATTACATAGTGTTCATGACATGTTAATAAGTGATATAAATGGAATAATGAACTTGAAAATTTTTCTTAATCAAGTAGAAATTAACTCAAGTTTATTATTCAGAAGGTTAAAGAACGACCGAGTCAATTCAGACCCGAGGTAAGGGAACTTCTTAAACCAATTTCTATTCTTTGGGTTAATCTCTTATTTTCAAATTATGTCATGATATTATTATTTCCTATCATTTATTTATTCTTTCTTTATGTGTAAATATAGTAAATACACATAATAGATCTATTTTCATTAAAAATGATCTTTGTATTGGACTTCATCTCAATCTCCTTTCATTGAGGCATATTTTGTTTTAAACACAACCTTCTTTTATACGGTGTATAAACCCTTTTGACCTTTACGTTTATCCAAATGGAATCTTTTTTATACGAAGCATTTTACTAAATGACAAAATGGAATGTTTTTGTCATATGTATGCGGCGATAATGACTTCTCCGCCGCCGTGACCATTATTTGAGTTTCGAATTCCTCTACAAGCCATAACATTTTTTTAAAAATGAATAAAATAAATACCATGTTTTACTTTTCTTTTATTTTTGTATTGAAAATGGTTTTCATAATGTTTTTATATCAATGTGTTGTATTGATATCTTATGATTGAAAGATGTAAATGTTATGTTTTCTTTATTCATGTTTTATGTGATACGATTATGTTGTGGTTCTTGGCATTATTATGAAGACGGGTGGTTCCATGATAAACTAAGGGTGGGTGAGCCCGATATAGCTCTCCAATGCATTGGGTAATGTGAAGGAGTGAAATGTTAAGGTTTCTCTGAAGAGATTTAAGGAATATAATGTGGGGGGTATTCCAAACATAACCAAGAGGGTTACTCCCTACGTAAGAATGTTATGAATGCCTCAAGTTACCTTTATGTCTTATGATTTATATGATTTTTTCATGATTTTATGAGGTATGTTAAAGTGCTTATGTTTTATGGGTAATGTATGATTTCATTCTTATGTATATATGAACTCATTTTTCCTTTCCATATTTTTATAACCCATACTGAGCTTTTTATGCTCATCCCAAGTTTTTTGAAATGTTTTTCACAGGTTAAGGGAATGGTACATGATATGATGATAGTGTCAAGGATGTGTCAAGAAATAATCCATGTTTTATTTTAAATATGTTTCCGTTGATGGGAAAAAATGAATATTATCTTTATGTAACCACTTTTTTTAAATGTGGAATGTAATGCAAGTTTTATGATCTAATTCTACAAAACTCTAAACCTGAAAAGATCCTCAATGTGTAATCTTGTAATAACTCAATATTAAGTAAGGTATAAGGTAGGTGCCTTATAGTTGGTATCAGAGGACAGTTTAGATAACATTAGGAGTTATAATTCTATTAAATTATTATCCAAAAATATTTTTTTATGGTCAAATTTAATTGGTATAGAATTTTCAGATTACCATGTTGCTTCACCTAAGAAATTTCTGTTTTAAGAAAGGTTTTTCATAGAAGAAACAGAACATCTTTTCTAGGAAGGCATAGAGAGGGAAATGACCTTTCAAATCAGTATCATGAGATTGTCAGAATCAGAACTAAACAGTTTGTTGCAGTGATGGCTCAGTGGACTCAGGTGAAAAAGGTTGGTTGTTTTTATTAATGATATTTTGGTGTTTTCTAAAAGTAAAGAGGAGTATGAAAGACATTTAAGGGTTATTTTGAAAACCTTAAAAGAAAATAAATTGTATGGGAAATTCAGCAAGTGTGAGTTTTGGTTGCAACAAATTTCTTTCCTTGGTCATATTGTTTCTAAAGATGAAATAACTGTTGATCCAGAAAAAACAAAAGTTGTTGATGAATGGCCGAGACCCACAAATGTAACTAAGATTCGTAGCTTCCTTGGTTTAGCATGCTATTACCGAAGGTTTGTTAGAAAATTTTCACAGTTATCTAGTACAATGACTAAGATAACTCGGAAGGGTGTTAAGTTTATCTGGACAAAATAATGTGATGATTTTTTTCAGGAATTGAAAGGAGGATTGGTGAATGCTCTAGTTTTGGCACTACCTTCCAGAAATGGGGAGTTTGTTATCTACAGCGACGCCTCATTGAAAGGACTTGGTTATGAACTAATGCAAAATGATCAGGTAATTGTTTATTCTTCACGTCAGTTGAAAATCCATGAGGTAAATTACCCTACACATGATTTGGAATTAGCTGTTGTTGTTTTCGCTTTAAAAATTTGGAGGCATCATTTGTATGGAGTAAAGTGTGAAATATATACTGATCACCAAAGTTTAAATTATATATTCACTCAGAAAGAATTGAAAATGAGACAGAGGAGATGGCTATAATTAATCAAGGATTATGATTGTACAATTCATTACCATCCTGGAAAAGCAAATAAAGTGACTGATTCTTTGAGTCGAAAAAGTGATGCTTCATTAACAATGTTGCGTTTGGAAAGTGATCCTTTGGTTAAGGATTTGATGAACTTTGGCATAGAAGTTTTTGGTGTAGGATGTTCTTATGTTTTGTTTCAGGTATCAGTGAAATATTCTCTATCAGATAGAATCAAGCAAGCACAGAAGCAAGACATCGAGTTGTAGAAAAAGGTAGAGCTAGTTCAGAAAGGTATGTTGCATGAATTCAACATTGATAATTATTGTTTTTTGAGATTTGGGAAGAGATTGTGTGTGCCTTGTGATTCACAGTTGAAGAGAGAGTTGTTATGTGAAGCTCATAGTTCTCCATTTTCAGTTCATCATGGCAGTACTAAGATGTATAGATATATTCAGGAGTATTACTGGTGGGATGGAATGAAAAGAGATATTGCTGATTTTACTGTGAATTGTTTGTCATGTCAACAGGTTAAAGCAGAGTGGCAGTTACCGAAAGGGATGCTTCAGCCTTTACCAGTGCCAGAGTGGAAATGAGAGAATATATCCATGGACATTGTTGTGGAATTACAGAAAACACGTCAAGGTAATAATGCAATCTGGGTTATTGTTGATCGCTTGTCTAAATCTACTCATTTCCTTACTATACGAGATAATTTTTCCTTAGACCAACTTTCCCGTTTGTATATTAAAGAGATAGTCAGGTTACATGAAGTTCCTCTGACCATTGTATCTGATAGTGATCCCAGGTTTACTTCTAACTTTTGGAAAAGCCTTCAGAAGTCGTTGGGTACTGAATTAAATTTTATTACAGAATTTCATCCTCAATCAGATGGGCAGTCAGAACGAACAATTCAAAATTTGGAGGATATGATACGAGCATGTTCGATGGATTATTAGGGAAGTTGGGACCAACATCTTTATTTGGTTGAGTTTTCATATTATAACAGTTTTCATTCCAATATAAAGATGACACCATTTGAGGCGTTATATGGTAAACGGTGTCGAACTCCAACTTTTTGGGATGAATTTGGTGAAAGGAAGTTGATAGGACCACAATTGGTAGAAGAGTTGGCAGAAAAAGTTCAGCTGATACAGAAACACATGAGAATAGCTCAGAGCAGGCATCAGAGTTATGCGGACAATAGGATGAAAGATCTCTCTTTTGAGGTAGGTGGTCATGCTTTTCTCAAAGAATCACCATGGAAAAGTGTGATGCAATTTAGTAAGAACGGAAAGCCGAGTCCAAGGTTCATTAGACCATAGGAAATTATGGAGAGAGTTGGATCAGTTGCTTACCGAGTGGCTTTACCTCCGATTTTATCTCAGGTACACAATGTTTTTCATGTTTCAATGTTGAGAAAGTATATGCCAGATCCATATCATGTTTTGAGCCCATAGGTAGTTCAGTTGGAAGAGAATATCTCTTATGAAGAACAACCATTCCAAATTCTTGATCGTAGAGAGCAAGTGTTTCGGAATAAGGTATTTCACCAGGTAAAGGTTTTGTGGAAAAACCCCATGATTGAAAAGGAAACATGGGAATCTAAAAATGCAAAGAGGCATAAATACCCCCACTTATTCGATAAGTAAATAAATTGCGGGGACGCAATTTTCAAAAGGGGGGAAGGATGTAACATTCCAAGTATGAAATGAATAATAGATATTTTTATCTATTTCTATTAATGAATTTGATAGTGTTTTAGAGCCTTAAAATGACAATAAATCCAATCTTAAGCATGGAATACACTAATATTTTTAAAAGATTGTTTTACTACCTTTTGATGGAAAACCATTTTTAAATATATCTTTTGACAATTTTATAAGCTTTATTTTTCAAAATAAACTTATTCTTTATGATTGGGACATTGAAATTTACAATGGATAATTTTTTGGTATTTTTCTGACAATGTTCATTTAGTAATGAATAGTGAAAAATACTGCATTTTACATCAAAATTACTTTTTCCTCTAATTTAATTATATGGTTAGATTAGCTTTTTAATTGGTTTTAATGTGAAATTAGAATATATTTTTACCATTTAATCCAATAGTGGTCGTTGGAATTAATTTCACTTTGAAATTGGACTGAAACAAGTGTCAATCTTTTGATACTTATTATTTCATAAAAATACGCTATTTGCTCTGACAGCGGGAATTAATTATTAAATTAATTAATGTAACTTATATGTTTTGAATTTTGTAAAATAGACTTCATTTTTTAATCCGGAATATCAAATATAGCTCAGGGTGAAGTTTTGAGATTTTTCTGAAAAACATCAATTTTTGATGAATAGTGAAAGCACTAAGTGGTACTTAAAAAACTGATTTTTTGTTTAAATAAAATTTTACCACCTCTGTGTTTTGAATTTCAAAAATCTAACATACATGGTTGTCATTAGGAAGTAACATGTGGTTCAATGGGATTAAAATAATTTTTTTTCAATAGTAACTTTTAAGTTTTTAATTGCGATTTGAGGAAATTAGTGTAATTTAAGGTAAAAATAATGTTTTAATAATATGAAATGACCTAGACACATGTCCTACCCTTATTGGATGTGTCATGGCCGACCACGACAACCCATGGGTCTATTTTTCAGACCCCATGGAGCTACTTGGGTAAGATAAAGACATTAATTCTTTTTATTTAAAGTAAAAGTAAAAATGACACAAACATGAGTTTTTTTAAAACCAATTTTTAAATGGGGTTATACAAGTCATAATTTTGACTATAAATATTAATTAGAAATAAAAAAATATTTCCTACATCATAGTATTTTTTTTTATAATTTTTAGACATTAAATAAATTATATTCCTTATGACACCATGATGATGTAGCGATGACCTCATTATTTAACGATTTAAATAACATGAAATGATAATGTAAAATCTAAAACCGAAACATGTCAAAAACCTATTGGATGGGTGAATTTCGAACTATTATCACCTTATCCACGAAATATATAATTTTGGGACCTTTTAAATCTGAAAATAATTTTATAATAAAGTATCCTTTTATACCTTTCCAAGAGTGCCCCTCCTCTCATCTTATAAAACGCCCCCACCTCTACCACATTACCCACACTTCCAAAGCCTTTGGATCAGCCAAACCCTTCTCATTTTGTCTATCCACATCCCTCCCTTACTAATTGAAGCCTCAATTTGGGCAGAAGTCTTCCCAAGGAAGCCTTTGATCTCAAATAAAAAAGAGTTACCTGGTTTAAAGGTAGTGTCTTCTCTTGTGTTCTTATGTTTTATTTTTCTTCTCCAACCCCCTAAACTCTTTTTATTCATTTATTTTGTAACAACACCAGTATATTCTATATACTATTATGTTTTTATAAGAATTATTCGAGCTACACTTACACACACCTACATCTAATGGTTAAAGAACATACTATTTCCGTGGCTCGCGAATTTCTGCCTCACGAAACGATGATTGTTCAATATTCTTCTAACACCTTCAAAGGTGGCCATTAAGATGTCACTATATTTATATATGATATATAATATGTTTATTGTTTCCTTAATCTTATGTATTTTTAATTTATGTCATACCTTTATGGCTTCCATTATGGGTATACGCGATATCTTCATTTTTGGAAGTGCGGACTACCGCCCCCTCAAAGTGATTTGATTCGTTAATACCATATGTGTTACGTATAAAGGATAGATTTAATGATATTATATATGATACCATACTGGAATTATAAAACTATTATGTATCATTATGATTTCACTCCATTAAATTATGAGATATAAATGAAAGTAGCGTTCATGCGTACATACAGCTTACCGTCTCCATGAACGGTGCATTTCATTTCTTATCCCAAAATGTAATGTACTATTTTAAGTACATATATATAATGGATATATATGATTTATGTTACATCTAGTTTATTAATATAATCTGGAATTAAAATATACATATCTCTCATTGAGTTTTAATTCCATTGATATGACATAGAAATGAAAGTAGCGTTCATGCGTATGTACGACTTACCATCTCCATGAATGGTGAATTTCATTTCTTACCTCTAAATGATTATGTAATATTATAAATGCATGTATATAATGGATATATATGATATATATTGCATCTACATCCTGAATATCATTATTGAGATAATGGATATTTGACTACATGAACAACTTCTAATTATAAATAGTTTATTTTTGACTCAGGTACCAATGATCGTTAAAACGACCGTTATTAACTTAAATAATTAAATAGTGTTCATGAAATTTTAATAAGTGATATTAAAGGAATAATGATCTTGAAAAATTTTCATAAGAAAGTAGAAATTAACTCAAGTTTATTATTCAGGAGGTTAAAGAATGACCGAGTCAATTCAGACCCGAGGTAAGGGAACTTCTTAACCCAATTTCTATTCTTTGGGTTAATATCTTATTTTCAAATTATGTCATGATATTATTATTTCCTATCTTGTATTTATACTTTCTTTATGTGTACATATAGTAAATACACATAATAGATCTATTTTCTTTAAAAATAATCTTTGTATTGGACTTCGTCTCAATATCCTTTCATTGAGGCATATTTTGTTTTATACACAACTTTCTTTTATACAGTGTATAAATCCCTTTGAATATTATGTTTATCCAAAAGGAATCTTTTTTATACGAAGTGTTTTACTAAATGACAAAAGGGAATGTTTTTGTCGTACGTATGTGGCGATAATGACTTCTCCGCCGCCGTGACAATTATTTGAGTTTCGGCTTCCTCTACAAGCCATAAAATTTTTTTAAAAATGAAAAAAATAAATAACATGTTTTACTTTTCTTTTATTTTGGTATTGAAAATGGTTTTCATAATGTTTTTATATCAATGTGTTGTATTTATATCATGTGATTGAAAGGTGGAAATGTTAGGTTTCCATTATGCATGTTTTATGTGATATGATTCTGTTGTGGTTCATGGGCATTATTATGAAGATGGGTGGTTCCGTGATAAACTAAGGGAGGGTGAGCCCGATATAGCTCTCCAATGCTTTGGGTAACGCGAAGGAGGGAAACGTTAAGGTACTTCCGAAGAGATTTAGGGAATATACTGTGATGGGTATTCCAAACGTAACCAAGAGGGTTACTCCCTATGTAAGAATGTTTTGAATACCTCAAGTTAACTTTATGTCTTGTGATTTCTATGATTTATACATTATTTGATGAGGTATGTTAAAGTGATTATGTTTTATGGGTAAAGTATGATTTCATTTTTATGTATATATGAACTCATGTTTCCTTTCCATTTTTTTATAACCGATACTGAGTTTTTTATGCTCATCCAAAGTTTTTTGAAATGTTTTTTCATAGGTCAAGGTAATGGTACATGATATGATGATAGTGTCAAAGATGTGTCAAGATAGAATCCATGTTTTATTTTAAATATGTTTCTGTTGATGGGAAAAAATTAATATTATCTTTATGTAACCACTTTGTTTAAATGTGGAATGTAATTCATGTTTTATGATCTAATTCTCTAAAACTCTAAACTTAAAAAGATCCTCAATGTGTAATCTTGTAATTACTCAAGATTAAGTAAGGTTTATGGTCGGGACCTTATACCTCGAGACCCCTGAAAGTCTATAAGTAATCCATAAAGTAAAACATGACAAGAAATACCACAATGGTAATATCACAAGCATGACCTAAATCATGAATCACAATGAATATGAGACATATCACTCTAACTGTATAACTTCATGTTTTCTGGGATAAGGATGACTAGTCGTAAAGACAGATCATTCTATCTATAGTGACTCTAGTAAAGACTCGTATAGTTTACTATATGATAAAATGTATTGTTCCTTAGATGCAAACCCATATTGTTCGTTGGTCCTGACCCGTATTGGTCACTGGTGAGAACCCATATTGATCATTGGTTCTACCCTGTATTGGTCACTAGTACAGAGGTAGAGATGATTAGTGGTATAACTAGCTCATCCCACTGTGGAGTTTCTCAAGATAACCCATATTGTTTTGTCTTATTATTCATATCACAACCATCCACTAGATTCCCACATGAATCATGCCTAATTGTCAGATGATTCTGCTTCTCAATCCATCAGTCATATTTCAAAAGGTACGGCATTTTGCAAAAATCATAACCAACGGACCGACCCATCATTGGGGTCCCAACATGAAAGATGACGCGTTGATCGAATGTCCAGTCTGTGAGACATGGGAACTTTTATAAATAGGTCCTACTTGGATTCAAATCTGGTCCAACCCTGTTTGCATGCCAAACTCCATCAAAACACACATAGAGTATCTCTAGAGGACCAGTTTGTCCCAAGAGTCCTTATGCCTTAGACGAAGCATCGATCGGATGCCCAGTCTATTAGTTACACCCCTTTTGTGAAACTAGGGTGATCACACATCATTCTAGCCTAGCTCGGTCTGGCCCGCCAGAATATGTCACAGGGTCCGCTTCCCAAAAAAGGTTCCATACGCCACTAACTGCATGCCAAAAGAACACTTAGTTTGCTAGTTACATGTGTTCCTTTATTCTTGGCCGGTTGGGTCTGGGCCCAATCCGACGCAGTCATGTTAGCCTGACGCAATGGGTCTCGGGGTCTACCTGACCTCACCCAGGTTCAACATATTAAATCCCAGCCCGTTTTATTGGTTCAGGCCCATCGGGGTCAGCCTGGAAAGTTTGCGGGCCCATGATGTGGTTTGCCCAACCCGTTGGGTGGGGCTCGCCTCACATGTGTTGGCCCATGGAACCGTGGGTGATTCTCATCTTGAAACCATAGAGCCCTATATCTCTGGAACTCATGAAACATGCTCAGTTAGTATACATGATCCACTAGTAGCATATATTGCGCAATGTGTTGTGGTGCTGCAGGTACACCACCCGAATGTTCCATCTCTTTGAGTGGTCCTTGTACCGATGACTCGTTGATCGAAGGGACACTATCACGATATCTAACTGGAATCCATGATGTCTGTCTTCGTGGATGCATCCTATAGAAACAGATGAGCCATTGTCCATAAGTTATACCCAGTGAGCTGACTGAAGAAAGATCAAAAAACTTTTCAATACACTAGAAAACAGTGTTTTCATGTACAATGTCAGAAAGCAGAATTCAGTGTCCTGGTGTATGGATACATCAACCATTGCACCAACACTAGACTCCTTATACTAAAAATAGAACTCAAGACACTTTACACTATTGTGACATTAAAAATAAACTCTTAGCTCTTCAGGTAGAACTGACCACCCTCTGATACCACTTTTTCATGACCCATCCCAGAGGGGTCACATGATTAACCCAAGCTCACCTTCCATAGACCAGGGGTTGCTGATGAGCACCTGAAGGATTTTCACGAACAGGGAAGGAATTTCCTTAGAGAAATTTACACATACGAAAATATAAACTAAAGTAAACAATCTGCCAAAGTAATGTATAACCACAAGAGTAAAGTACAACCACAAGTACAACTGTAAACTGAAAATAGTGGGCCATAATACAAGCCCTAGAAACTAAAAAGAATGTAAACAGCTATTGGATCTAACTGTGATCTCTACCCGGAGAGTTTTTGTTATAAGTCAGATGTCCAATAAGTGTATCTCAACAACTCATGTCACACCAGGCTCCTCCAAGTCCCGAACATCCAATGTCTGCCTTGAAGCATCGGTATTCTGCAGCATACACACATGTTCGGGTGAAGCTCATTCAAGGGTGTGTATAACAACTAAATATGGGACTTCCAGACACCCGATGGTCTCTCCATAATCCATAAAGGAAAACATCACATGAAATACCACAATGATAATATCACAAGAATTATCTAAATCATGAAGCACAAAGAAAAAGAGACAGCTCACTCTAATAGTATAACATAAAGGTTACTAGGATATGTATGACTAGTCATAAAACCAGATCATCCTATCCCTAGCAACTCTACTACTAACCCGTATTGGTCACTATATGTTGACCCGTATTGGTCACTAGATGCTGACCCATATTGGTTGCTGGTGCTTACCCATATTAGTCGCTGGGGCTGACCCGAATTGGTCTCTTGTACAGAGGTAGGGATTATTAGTCATACAACTATATCATCACACTCTGGAGCTTCAGATGCTGACCCGTATTGGTCTTTACTCTTCTTCACATCACAACCAGCAACTGGATTCCTACATGAAGCACTACTGATCACCATAATATTATGCTCCTCAAGCCATTATTCATATTTTAACTGGTACGAAGTCCCGAAAAAATCATACCCAGGGGACCGCCATATCATAGGGGTCCTAATGTGAAAACAGCGGATCGATCGGACGCCAGGTCTGTGATACAAGTGAAATTTTATAAAAAGGGCCTGATTGGATTCAACCTAGGTCTCATGTAAAACTCTATCAAAACCCACATAGATTATCACCAATGGTCTGCCTTGTCACAAGGGACCTTATTCCATAGATGTCACATCGATCAGACATTATGTCTGTTAGTTACACCCTTTTTCGTGAAACGGGGGTGATTGCATCTCAGTCTAGCACAGCACGGTTGGGCCCACCAGAATATGTTAAAGAGACTGCGTCCCAAAAGGGGTGCCAGGTCCACTGACAACAAGTCAAACAAACACTCGATTTTTCAGTTACAAAAATTTCTTTATTTAGGGGCCGGTTAGGTCTAGGCCCGATCCCACTTGGTCAGGCCGGCCCGACACAATGGGTCTCGGGATCTACCTGACCCTGCCCAGGTCCTAATCATTAAGTGTTGGCCCGGTTCCTTGGGTCTAGACCATCAGGGGGCAACCCGCCTGGTTTGAGGGATGAGGTTTCGATTGGTTGGGCCCATATGGTTGGGCTCGGTCCACCCGCGTTGGCCCGCATGGCCACAGGTCTAATCGAGACCACTAGGTTGGTCCAACCCACTGATCCATGGGTCCGCCCCGTTCATCTAGCATGTGTCCGCCTGAAAGCAGACCGTGTCTCTAGTTGTCCCTGTGGATGTGGGGCCATTTCTTCCAGGTTGTAGGGAACTGCCCCGCCACATGCAACGATCGGCCATGTGTTCGACCGATCTGCAGCTGACGTGGCATCGTACGAGGTTGTGCCACCATTCTCCCATTCAGCTGGCTTAGGTCAGCTGACTCTAGCCTAGATGGCATGTGACGATGTGCCACCTTCCCACTTCCCGAGGCCGGTTGGCATGGGCCACCTCCGGCTACCGCTGACCACTATCAGCTTGGCGCAGCATCAGTTCTTTTCATGGACCACTGGATGTGCTCTGGTAGTCCATTCTTAGATTCATCCACACCTATGAGCATATCGGGTCACTACTGCTACTGTGTAACCCCTATATCTGCCTTTCCATCACATTGCTAGACCATGTAGAGTAATTACAAGAACTACAAGATCATCAGAGTGTCTGAGCCTCGTTCGGATTAGCCCCACCCTCCACGTTAGTGTTTTAACAAGGGGTGTTAGTAACAAACAGAGACTGTAGAAATAACTCACTACTTGTTACCCCACATCAACCTCTCATAAATATAGAATGATCCGCGGATCAACATATTGGTCATTTGATCCACATTCTTCGTATAAATCAAAAATGGTGAAGGATAAATATCACAATATATAAAATAAAAACCCTTATATGGATGAGATGTCTGATGACGATGATTGAAGAATCCTCCCTTGTCATTGTCATCGGTTCATGATTTAGTGGTGCTTGTCACTGCTCACTGAATCCAGTCTTGTCCTCTAGGTGGTTCTTCGCTGGTATTCGTCATTCTTCACTGAATAAGGAATGTATTGGAATTTCTTCTGAGGTTCTGCAATGTTTATTCCATTCATTCGCCAACAAACTGTTACAATTAAATAGATCCATCCCAACGCTGTGTTCAATAATGTGGTGCATTAATGAACTTAAATTAACTCGGTTCCATAACCACATGAGCGGAGTGATTATGTAGTCAAATGGTAATGGTTCATTTGTTGACCCATAACCATTCCATTGCTAGACATCCATTACGCAACATTACTGATCAGCTGTTATAGAAAATAAAATAAGTTTATTTTATTTTAAAAAAAAATTGGTCTGAAAAATATTTTTTCCCGGTGGGCCTTCATCGACCGAACATAAGTCCCCCTTAGGCAAAACCCAATATTCCCGATTCAATAGTGACCTCAGATTTTCTATTCGGGAACCGGTTCAAAAGTTATGAAAACCCACTCGCACGTCCACTGTACGTACTTAAAGAAAGATCAAAAAAGTATTTTGGGCACCCCAGGCCACAGAATCACTTGTTATCTTGGAGCCTTGTCTCACTTTCACTGCAACAAACTGCGAAAAGTTCTTATTGAAAATTTTAGGTTAATACAGTTGGTTTGGGTGATTGTTGTTAATCGTATATCATTATAACATATTATCAAGAATCACAATATACACCACCCTAATTATCTTTCATATAGTCACTAAATTAAACATTAGATTCAGTTTTAAAATGATTTTTTCTAGTTTTATCCACTTACTAAAATAAAAAATACATATTACGGGAATTAAATTTCATAATGGTAAAACAAATTATCAATAAGAATAATATATAGTTTGAATAAATCATGAGATATTTTTTTAGATATGAAACTATTGATTTTTCCAAGGTCATTCATAGTCACTAAATATTTTAATACTTTATTATTGTACATAAAGTCCTTTTCAATTTCTTACACATATCTCCTAGGAGTGTAAAACTGGTTGTATACAAATGACTTCTTTTGTGCCCTAAGTGATGATTGATTCTATATCAATTCATCATTTATAAGTTATTGACTATTGGTAGATAAATATTGGAGTCAAATCCACTTGTTGTATCTATACAGGGATATAGTTTTTTGGAAACAACATATTAAATTACTTACCAAAATTCTAGGATATTTTTCTATAAATTGACTCATCCTTAGTCTTATCTTCACACATATCTGATTACACATCCTTTGAAATATATCTAGGGATCTAACTGATGGTTTCTCATCCTAGTTGGTAAAGTCAATTAAGCATTCCTCTGATACCATAAAAATAAGTCTATAGTAATTTCTTATGGAATATAATTGATACCTATAAAGGAACACCATGTAAATACACACCTCCTTGGAATATTGCACCACCATCCCCAGTGAAACTCCTTTCCTCTTGAAGCACTTGGGAAAAGATCCATCTTCATACGACACTCACAAGTAATTGTTCTCAATGAAAATATTCCTTTATTTTCCTTTGAAACCATTTGTAAAAATATTTTTTTTATACGTAGATATTACTTTTATATATATTAATATTCAATACATTATAAAATCCCCTCCTAAGTATCATAAATCCATAGTTCCTTTGTAATATTGGGAACAAAAAAGTACTAGGTCCATATGTGCCCTATGTTATCTCACAATATGTTCTTAATGACTATCACATTTATTAGGCATATCATATATAATAACATTTTTCATATCTTGGGGAATGGAAAAATAATAAAGGGTGGGCGTAGATGATCAATAAGGGTAATTAATGTAGTTATCAATATGACATAAACCTATGGGTATGAGAATAAGATAATAGCATTTTAAAACAACACCCTGTATATCATAGATCATAAAAATGAGTTATAGTGGGTTTTAATAATACATGAATCATAATAAGATCAAATAATTTGATCCATGAGATCATAAAATTGAAAAATATATGGATTTGTGGCATATACATTGTCATAGAAAATCACATTTCAATGATACACACCAAGAAATTTATAACATGTTCGGTTTGGGATAACCACTTTTGCACATTCTTTATGATTGGTATAACCTCCCACATACCTTATTATTGGCTAGATATTACTTCCCATTCAACCGCTTATAGGCTTCAGATTACCTACCATAAACCCTCTTTTTGGAATTTGATAACCTCTATAGTACCCTTTGAACTTATTTAACATTAATCTTTACCAAATGATTTAATGGTAGATATAGGTCCCATATATCCCATGAAGAAAATCACACATACATGTGAAAAAATATCCTAAAACATTCATCATATCAGAACCCATGAAATGAAATGGGTTTAATTAACATTTCATTATATTATAATCTATGGAAGAGAGACAAGTCTCATAATCATTACATCATTTCAACATAGTATAATATGAAAAAAGTGGGGTTTTAATGAATTTTATCAATTTTTAACCCATGGAAGAAAAATTTGATTCCTAAATACATATTCATCTTAAAAATAAACCATCAATTGAAAGAATCTGAATGGTATCCTCAAATCATATCTCGAGTAAAGCATATTTTTTTATTAAAAAAATTTGTTTCTGATGGAAAACAATTTCAAAAGGTAAATTCAAACATTTCTTAAGAAAATAAATTTTCATTTAAAGAAATCATTTGAAAAGAAATGATCATTAAATATTTTGGAAGTTATTTTCTTTGAAATTGACAATGAAAAAATTTAAAGGATTCGTTAAGAATCAACTCAAACTATACTTTAACAAATTGAAATTTCATTAAAAATTAATTTTTTAAACTAAAAATGAAATAAAAATTAATTGAAATAATTTTTATAGAAAATAATCATTGAAAAATATTAGGGGATCATTACAACATTGAGTCTTCAAGATAATGGAAAATAAAGTTCATGTTCTATGAGTTAAAAAAAATATTCCTGTCCGATTTTCGATAATAACAAAATTGGAAGTTTTTAGAAAATGACAAAAAGTTTACACTGAAAAAATTATGTAAAAACATAAACATATATAAAAATACATTCAAATTTTTTTTTAGAATGTTACAAATATTTTTGAATTTGTATTTAATTTATTGTAAGATAAATTATTTTTTGAATGAAGAGTGTAGTAATGTTTATTTTTCATTAAAACATTATATAAAAATATTGATTACATAATGAAATTAAAATTAGGATAAGGCATGTATTCTCTAGTAATGACCAATAAATAATAAAATTCATGTTATTTGGATGTATTTATCATGAGAATACATCATTATAAAAATAACAATAAATAATCCAGATAAACGATTTTATTGTAACATAAAACTCATACCAATTTCATGACTATGAATTATAATACACTAGAAATAAAAACTTTAAATGTAACACATAATTCCATTAGAAGAAGGATATTAATGATATAACATGTAAATGGTATGTATAATAACCTCATAGATGATGATAGGTTTATAACATGACATATTTCTCTAAGAATAAAATTTGAGAAAAATATATGTAACTTCATTGGTATATTTTAGATGAAAACCCAATGAACTATAGATCATAAAATGGATATTTAAGTACCCTGAATTTTGATCATAATAATCAAAAAATATATTTTTAGGTAGTATATACACCAAAAAAAATAAACATGTGGTTAATATGACATCTGTCACATAGATGTATAAAATGTGAGATGCAAGTCTTGTACTATATAAATTGTGTTTTGAAGATTAATATTAAATAAATTGAAAGATTAAATATCATGAAAATATTTATATACATGATTGTAAATTTATAATTTATAGTATATTCACCACACAAAATAAACAAGTGGTGAATCAGAATATGTCGTCACAAAATATATGAGAGAATAGAAATCCCAAACAAAACATATCGATTTCTGTGTACAAATTATAAAATATTTCATAAAAATTATTTTTTAAAAAAATATATCATATAAATATATATATGTATAGAATACTATATAATATTTACTTATAACCTTTTATTAAAAATTTATAAAAAATTCTATTTTAAATTCACGTTTTATACAATAAGATCTTTATTTTTCATGTATGTTTTGATTTTCTATTTTTTCAGATATATTGCTTATGTTACCATAATATATACAATTAAAATAATGATATATATATAAAAATTAATTATTAAAAATATATTTATATTTAACCATAACATTTGGTGATAGAAAATGAGATGAAATATTCATGGAGAGAGTAGACTATAAATAACTATGATAACTATTTAAATTTCTTATAATAAAAAAATAAAGGTAAATAATATATTAACATTAGAGAATAAATTTAATTTTATATAAATGATATATGATAATTAAAACCATATTTATTAACTTCCTTGTAATGTGTGACTGAATAACATCATTTCAAGAGGCTGTAGTCCACGGTAAACAGGAGTGACATTATCATATTCTTATAAAATGGAAAGTAAGATGGAATATGGGATATAATGATTATAGAGGTATAATATTATCATCTATAAATAATAAATCCATAATTATATGAAGACATTAGTGGTGGTAATGTAAAAATGAATAAAATGAGTTCACAAATTGATTTTCCACTATATACATGAATTATTATTTCATAACCCATTTTATGGAAGAGGAGGTGGTAGTGGGAAGCTACAATAAATTAATATTGTCTTGTATTTGGATTAAAATTAGGTAATTATTTCATTATTTTTAATATGAATTTATGGAATTGGAAAAAAATTTAATATAAAAAATGATTAGTGATGAATATTAGCTATTCTACAGTAACCTCATTAAGATTGTACCAACACTCTTCATGGTTGGATTTCTGAACAAAATAAGTCTTCTAATATATTAGAAGCTATGTGTATATTTTTCTGTTAGTTATTTGCTAAAAATGGTTGATGGAATTATGAAGAGGATCATACTAGGGATGGCCATTTATAAGTGTGGTGAGTGTCATATTCGTAATTATTTGAAAATAAGTATCACCAAATGTTTCAAACTCTATATGGTTTCACAATTTTTTTAGATAACATAGAAGATATATGTTATAAAAATAGAAATAAAATGTGTGTTTGAACAGTTTTTGTCATTTTTAACCCTTATCATTGGATTTTAATCTCTTGCTAAACCTATTTGTATTTTAATTGCAGTAACTAATTTTTTTATACTTTTACTATTCATTATGGTAAAAAATTAACATCAAATTATTTATTTATATAAATTATAATAATTCCATGTATAAAATCCATTTGTATGAATTCCATTTGATGAATTGGAAAAATATAATTTATAATTAATCCTATAGATGTGAAAAAAAGATGGTATTCAAAGAGAAAATGTCAATATGTTTAAAAAGTTTTTTCTAACAAAATTAAATATAAATTTGATAAAATTGTCTTAAAATGGATTAATAAATACATAATATAAATAATTTTCCTTTCAAAACAATCTTGATAAAAATTTTATTTTATTAATATGTATTAAATAAACAAAATTTCTTAATAAATCGTAATATATTTTAGAATATGTCGAAATATTCATCTTTGAATATTACAAAAACAATCATCCTAAAATAAATTTATAATGTTTATATAAAAATTGAAATTTATTTCTTCAAATAATTTTTTTAAAACTATCACATTTTTTATTAAATAAGTTCTCAATAGGAGAAACAGTATTTAACTGAAAAATATTTTATTTCAACATAAAATATGATTTATTTTTATAACTCTCTTAAACAAATAGTAAGATTTATTACAAATATTTTCATGGATAAGTCATATATAAATTTAATTAAATTAATTCACCAAAATTTACTTTTTATCTTATTTATGCAAAACATTTTTTGAACAAGAATAGTAGTTTCTTAGGAGAATATTTATTTTATTTTGAAACACATTTAAATTCTATTTTTCATTAATTGGTCACAAAATAATTATTTATATATACAGTTGTAATAATATTAATTTCATAATTCATTACTATTATTCATAAACTCGATGAAAATGGATTGGTGATAAATATCATATAAAATAATAATACCTTAATACTATGATACATTTTATTTAATATTAGGCTAATTTTTGTAACCAATGATACACCAAGTGTTGCATGCAAAGAAATATAAATTAATTGTTACATACAATGGAATATAATCATGGTGTTCCATCTAACTGAAAATATAAGAATCATTAAATTTATTTGAAAAATAAAAAAAAAATCACAAACTGTTGAGGTGTTACATGCATGACTTTCATCTGTATCCTCCTCCATAAAGAAGAAATGATATTGTCACTCATGTGTACGGAAGACTACCACCTCGTGAGAAACATTTTACACAACTTACATAAAACACTCTACTAAATGATTATGATGATGGAAATAATGTATACATATTTTTATTTTCACATAAGTATAATTATGTAAATATGGTTCAAATATACCTTATTACAATCCATTATGTTGGACATATGGTAACTCCATTCATGTATTAAAGGATTTACCACCTCATGAAGAGATGTAATTCATTTTTCACTAAATATATTCATGGACGTTAAATAGGATAAATTTAATTAACATATGAGGTATATATGAAAGAAAATTATTCTAAAATAGTAATATATTAATTAGCATTATTTCATTTCATTTGTCAAGAAAATTGAAATAGTGTTCATGCATTTGTATGACATGCTTCCTCCATGAATGGTATATTTAACTTTATATCTCAAAAATTTATGGGTTAATATAAACACATCTATAATGAATAAATATAATATTTATACCCTGGTTATTTTTCAGGATACGTTGTAACCATTTTCTATGTATTTTAAAAAAATGAAAAACTAAAACATATAAGAGAAAAAAGTAGTCATTACCCAAAACATGGCATTAACAAGTAATTCCTAACAAAGGGGTAAATAAATTTTATAGTTAGATTACATATTGTATGAAATATATAATTTTATTTCGTTAATATGTGTATTATTATCTTATATATATTATATATAAGGATCAAACATGAAATAATTAATTCAAGGTTTATGGTAACAGATTTTAATTTCATTTTTTTATTCTATGATACAAATTCCACTTATTTATTTGTTATAGTTTATATACTACCCTTGAATATATATTATTACTATTACCATAAAAAATATTTTTACACTCATATAAAATTTGGAATCAATATTTAAGTGGGTTTAAATGCCAAATGTTAGAAAAAATAGAATGGATTTTTACCCCAATGTCATTTCATTGATACATATTTTATTTACACACCTATATTCCTTCCTAAGTTATATAAAATACCCTCGGGAAATTTTGTATCCACAATATTCTTATATTTCTTATATTTAATGTTTCATTTTATGTTTTTCTTTAATTGGTCTTGATATTTATGAGTTACCAATGTGGTAAGGGTTTGTTTTTACAAGTAATTTTCTTTTCCGGATTTTTTATGATTTTTATTTCGATAATAAAATATAATTTTATATTTTTCTTGAATATCTATTTTTTTATTATCCTAATGGAATTTCATGAGAATATATATTTCCAAGAATTTTTCTATCTTTATGAAATAATGATTTTAGAAGTTTGTTTTTAAGAAAATCATTATTATTTCTCACTATGGAAAAAAATGTTTTTCTTCCATAACCATATTTTCTAAAAATATTTTAGAAAATGTTTACATGTTACTATATGATTTTTTAAATTAAATTATACTCCTTTTTATTTTAACAAAATGTTTTATATGGTAATCACCTTTTCCTTTTATAAAACAAGTCATATTTTCAATTTACCAAAATTGTGAAAGGAATCATTTTTTTAACATACACAGTTTGAATAATATTTCCAAATATCATGACTATTAAATGATTTCTGTAATAACTTTTACTTTTAAAAGGTTCTATTCAATTAAAATGTTCTCTGTAATATATGTGAAATTTTTATAATTTAAATAAATTATTTCTAAGTGGAATGAATATTTTCCTCAAGAAATGTACCAAGTAATCTTTCAAAATCATTTTCCATATGAGACAAAATCCATTGATATCACTTATTATATAATTGGGATAAAATTGAATGGTAAAATATTAATCCATTAATTATATGGTTAATACGTATATAGATTAAATTATAACAAAAAAGACTTATTTTTTCGTGTTATGGTATAGTGAATTATTGAAAGGGTTATGAAATGTGTCCGTTGTTCATGCGTTATGATATGATGAATATTTTATGATCATGAGGCACTGATATATATAGATTACATCAATTGCGGGACCACTATATCACTCCAATGAATTTAATAATGTTGATTAACTCATTAGTAAATATAGTATGCATGAACTTGATTACATGTAATCAATATAACGTGTGAACCTGATTACATGATCACAGTATTATGCGTGAACCAAGTTATGATTCCTAAATATTATGTGTTCACCTCGATTTCCCATCACTAAGCTTATGTGTAGACTTGGTTTCCTAGCCATAATTTTAGGTAAGGGATTAATTTTATTTCTATAACATAATGAGTGAACCTATTTATATCTATATATGTTCTCATTGTTGTAAGAATTTTTATGCCACAAATATATGACTAATTCCAATGTTATCTTCTTACAAATATTGTTATTTTATTCCATTATGATTCATGTCTTATTAACTAATATGATTTATTCCAGGGATCATGTTTATTAAGTCTTATATGCATTATTTTCTTTTATAATTTTATTCTAATGTTCTCACAACCTTATGCTCATGATATAATAATATCTCCTTTTATTACACTTATTGAGGTCCTAATATCACCATGTATTATATTTCCTTTCACCATGTCATAATCAGGGGTATTTTGTATGATATGTTTTGGAGGGTTACTAGTTATGAAGATTATATTGGGAGATGGTGTGGCTAACTTATGGGATAGTTGTTTACGTATCCATTTTTACAAAGGCACTAGACCAAATCAATTATCCATGAATAATTTTTTTTATAAAAATATTCTTTTATTAAGATGTGATATTTCTATGTGAAAATTTTTTGCCACTATAATTGGACTCAGATAAAGGTTTATTTGACATTTGAAGCTAGTATGTGAAAAAATTTGTGAGGTCCTGATAAATATTTATATGGATATGTACGGGAATATAACTATATATCAGCATATGTGGGTGTAAACTTATAAGGAAAACTGTTCTAGTTTTGGTTAAGTATCGAGAGAGTGGTTTAAAATAAATTATATCCCTATATGTACACTAAATGTGGATGTGGATCTTGAACAGAGGTACCTCGTGGAAATATTTTTGAAAAGGGTTAAATTAGATTGAATCAATCATCACATGGTTAATGAAATTGAGGTTTTTTAATACATTGTTAGTCCCTATTATTGGATCAGTAATGGAAATTCAAAATATATTTATGAATTATCATGGAGGAATTTAATAAGGACTATGAATGACCAATGATAAGCCTATGATGTCATAAAATGGTAAGAAGGTATCCTGATTTTGATATCTTATAAATTATTTTTCATGATTTAGTGGTTTTACACTGTGATTAATGTTTCCCAAACTATGATATCTAGTTTTAGTTAATGGATTTTACCCAAATGAATTGTGTTTATACTAAATTCAATAGATAATGAAGTGATTTTTAACATGAGAAAATGAATGTTATGGGATCTATAATGAAAAACAAATTTTTTTTCTCATAATATATCCTCAATATATGATTCATGATGAACTTACAAACAAGAAATAAATATAAAGACATTATTTTGAGTCCTTTATGACACAATGTCCACCATCAATTATATGTCCACCGGTCCACTAGTTTATGAGAAATTCATTAGGGAAACTATATTATATTTTCCATTCACCAATGTACATGGAATGAAAAATAAATTTTAGATATCTATACATTGGAAAGAGAAGAATATCAATGTTGAAACCTACTTTAAAAAATGAGTTGAGGGGATGAAATTAACTCTATTTAATGGGATGAATTAGAGATAACATTTTTAGTAGTTAAATCCCTCCTATTCTATGAAAAAAGATAGAGAATTAATTTCTCGATCTCAAATAGATTGTTAGTGAATCTATTGGAACCTACAAAGACAATTTTTGAATATAATATTTTTACACATATGTTTTAATATCATTCATGGAAGAAAACATGATTAATTATTTGGTAGAAATATACCATGTCATTGAATGGAATTGGCTATAATAATCTAATGTATCTTGGAAGAATTCACTCAATATAAACAAAAGGTATAAATATGAATTTTATATAACAAACATTTGTATTATTTTATATATGAAAATAATTTTCAATTCTCATAATATTATTATAAATAAAACAAACATAAGAATAAAATTTCATTCACAAACATTCTAAAAATGTTAGAAGTTGTAGTAAGTTTAATTCATAAATAGAAAAAGGGTTTAATAATAATGGGATTGAAGACATCGAAAAAATAATTGTATGCCTAATGTGAAGAGGAAATTAAATTACATGAATAAATATAGAGTTAAACATTACACAGCTCACAAACAATTTTTTTCCTATGTTTGGAATTCGGGCATTGTATATATCAATGAAAGATTCCAAAAGATAATATTTGTAATAGGACACAACAAACTCTAGATACAATGTAAAAGGTAATTAATTTTCAATCACAATGCATGAATTGAATAATTATTATTACGGAACAATTATCCTCCACTATATTATTTGTAATTTCAATTTTTTTTATACATGAATTAGAATAAGGAAAATCTTTTTATTCATCAATTATTGAAGTATCATGTGATTATATCCCCTTAAAAGGACTATGTAAAAATTAATTCCCACCTCATACTCTATATGAACATGGATGAATCCCAGATTCCAATGATAATTATTTATCTGTGACAAGAACATGTATTTGAAATATAGGGTGAATTAATATTTGGAAGTGTATATATATCAACATATATTTTACATAGGAGTTATAGATACCATAATGGGTTTATTAGTATATGTTTGATCATATTTTTAAATTCACTCACACCGCTTTTGAGTATTTTTTAAGACGAGAATTTATAAATATTAAAAATATTTTAAGAGACAATTTGGATGATACTACCCTTTGTACCTGTTTCAGTGACCATTTTATATTATAATGAATTTCTTGATACTTTGTGGATATTTTAATAATGTTACTCGTAGCCTTTAAATATTTTATTATAATTGATGTTGAGGAAACCATGGGATGATTTAAATCATAATTTTATTTAAGCACACTTCATTGCAGTCACAGTCAATTTCTCTCTATATTTCATTTTTATAATAACCAATAAATATGTATCAGGGTTACGTGGAGTATCCCAATCAATTTTATTTTATTTTGATTACATGTTTATATCAAATTTTTTGTGAATATAACGACATAATCAATATATGATGTTGAGTTTTAGTATTGTCTATCATCTTAAGACATATAGTATTTATTAAAGAACAATTATAATCCTAGAGGATATATTGTTTTCTTATTTAATGGATTTTAATTTTATTTGGGATCCAAACCATCCTCAAGATGAGTATTCATACAAAAATATCATTAACTCGAGCATTAAAATTTATTTTTATTAGTCCCATTATAGAAAGAAGATTATAACTATAATGAATTTAAATGAATATATAGAAAAAAATATTTGGATTGTAGCTTACTGATGATATGGAATGGAAAGTTAGTGTAATTCAGAAAACAGTAAGGGAAGGGAAAAAATTACATATATTTTATATCAATTTTCCTCAAAATTGTATAGAATTTAATGTTAGGGAGAAGGTTTCTCAATGAGTGTCTCCATGGATGAAATAATTAAAAATATTTCCCTATTTATATCATTACCTTTAAAATTAATTATTTTATTGGGACTATATCTTTACTCTTGTAACTTCCACTGAAGCTATCTTGGGTTACAGATTTTTTAAATATACATATCATAAGAATGTAAATACAAGATCCATCACATGTACTGATCTCAGGGGTTATACCATTGGATCAATATCACTATTATAATGGTAAATCAGTGTAAATTCGATACCGTACAAAGAATATTCCACCAAACAAGATGAAGAACATGGTTAATGTATTTTTTTACTAAAATCACATAATTTTGGAAGTTAAAATGGAACCTATAGGTGAAGGAAGGTATATGTATCCTAAGTTTTCGTTACCAATTAGATGAATTTTGAGAGACAGATTATTTTTTCATAAGAATGACATATTAATAAATAATATTTTTGGGAAAAACAAAATTTTTATCTAAAAAGAAGTTCAACCATATTTTTACACTTATTTTTTAAAAAAATTAAGACACTTTTAAAGAAATATTTTATGAAAAATAAAATAAATTTTTAAATTTTCTTGTAAAAATATTATTAGGGTTAAATTTGGAAAATTTTCTGAGGAAGTAAATTTTTTGATGAATAGTGAAAACACTGGTTTTTATTAAGAAGATTCAATTCATTTAAAAAATTTTAAAATATAAAAATATTATTAATACGGTTTTAATATTAAAATAATTACAATTATATATATTTTAATAAAATTTATCTCATTTTAATAAAATTTATATTGAATTTAATTATAAATTATGTTGAAATTTTTGAAGATTTTCTGTTTTGGAAAATAAAATTTTTTCCCTTCTATGAAAGTAATTTTAAAATAAATATATTAACATATTTTAATAGAAGTTTTAAAAATATTATCCATATTTTTAACCGTTATAATATATATTTTCTAGTATGGGAGATATTATTTCTCACAATTGTGAATAGTAAAAATAGAAAATATTAATTATCGATGTTATGCTAAATACAGATTGATCATATAGTTAAGACAAAACATATATGAGTTGCAATAAAATATAAATTTTTCAAACAATATTATTGGAATAGGTTTAGATTTTATCTCTTTTAGTATCTTTAATGATCCATTTTGGTGCTTTTAGGCATAAAAAATATGGATACAACTTTTTCATTTTGAAAATTAGAAGTTGTCCACTCACCTCACATATAAAAGTCCACCACATATTATATCATCCCCAAGATTCCAAAACCATATGTTTTGGACTAGAAAAATAAATATTACATTTTTTAATCCCTCATATCATTTTATAATTATTAGTTCTGTCATAATTCCATTCCATGAAGGATTTTAGATTAATCCGAAATTATTTTTTTAAACAAGAGGAAACATCCACAACTAGGTGTTTTATTATATTTCCGGATTAACCACTTTAAAATGACATTAAATAATTATAATATAATAATATATATATATTATAAATATTGATATTCTATTATATTATAGACATTACCTATATTCATCTCATCTTCTCTCAAATGCGAATTGATAATGTCTCTAATGTGTAAAGTAGACTACCGCCCCACAGACCAATCTCACACATTTTCCATAAACACCTATCAGGATTGGGTATGATGATATATGTAATGTATATATTTTATAGTTTTAAAATAATAATACTTCTATAATTAGGATATCACTAATACCATTTTACTATCAATTCCTTCAGGTGATGATAATGTTGTTCTTAAATAAGGCGGACTAACACCTAATGAAGTGATGTGATTAATTTTCCTCCAACACATTATATAGAATATAATTAGGGTAAATGTAATAATTCTTTGTGTTATATATAAAATATAAATTATTTTTCAATGGTAATATATTATTTATCATTTTTACATTTCATCTCTCAGGATAATGTAATTAGTGTTCATAATATGAACTACTATATCTAAAAATGGTGTATCTACTGTTCTTTCTAAAAAAATTATATATTAATAAAATAAAATATATAAATAAAATATTATATATATATATCATTTTTTTCTTTCTTTATTAATGTTACAATAACAAATGAATAATGTTTGAAATTTTAAAAAAACAAATTATATAGAACAAACAAAGAAGTTATTAGTCAACACATTAAATTAACATGTTTTGTTAATAAATATGTAATAAAATGTAATAAGTAAATAATATATGGTGGGAAATATATATTTCTTCTTCTTTTATATATTTATAATAAACTTATATATTATCTACATATGGTTATAATGTGTATAAAGGAAGTCGAAACTTATAGTAAGGGATGTTCATCTCAATTTTCACTTCTTTGAGACACATGAAACCTATTTTTTAGATGTAGTGTATACATTTCCTATAATTTTATATTATGATGATTCTCTAGAATTTTTTTATCTATATATAAATTTGAGGATTTCTCTTTTATGTTTTTTACAGTTCTAATGTCACCAAATTGGATAGGGGTTTTTTCTCAATTTTCCTTTTTTCGATATGTGTTATGTTATAAAGAAGTATTACATTATGGAGGGTAGATACAACCACATTGACTTGTTATATCATTAATTTTCATCTATTAATGTTATATAATGTTTGATATGATAATATTATTTAATGGATATTACGATTCAAAAGTTATCAACGTGATAGGTGTTTGATTATAAAATATCACTCTTTATAGGGATTGTTTCTCATGATGAGTACAATGATGAAATATTATAATATATTCATATATAACTTAATTATTTTATTGTATAATTTTTATTTCATGAAAATAAATTTTCCCTTAATTTATGTATATTTATTAAATTAAATAATCCAATGAATTTGTTCAAGAAAAAATATCTTTAGATATCCCTTCAGTCAAAACCTTAATTTACCCATATTCATTTTTTTGTAAAAAAATTAAAAAATGACTATTGTTCCTCTATGATTAAATAAAGTCAATTTATGCCATGTCTTAATGTTAACAAAATTTAATTAAATTTAATCTAAATTTTAAATTCAAAAACATGACTCATTTCTATTTTTCTAAAAATTTTAAAGGAATATTAGTTTTAATATACATGTAATGAATAATATTTCATATGGCCCTGACCACTCAGTTATTTCATGATTACTTTCTCAGTTTGAAAGGTCATTTTTAAATAAAAAGGTTTCCATAACATTTGGAAAATGTTGTAGAATAGAAATATTTTATTTCAATGTGTAAAGAATATTTTCCTCAATAAATGTTCCATGTGATATTTCAAAATAATTTTCCATATAAGTTGAGATCCATAAATGTTACATATTAATTACACTATATAATTTTCAATGATTCCATCCTCCTTCACTCTCTAAATGTTTAATGTTTATTTTGATGAAATTTTTTGGAAACCAATTTTCTTTTTCTTTTTCCATGATATGGTGAATTAATTAAATGTTTGTGAAACTATAACCATTTTGAGTTATTAAATGGAAAATATGTTATGATATTTCGCTCAAAATATGGAAAAATTATGTGATGATGGGGACCTATATGTACCCCAAATTAATTAAGAAATTATGGATAACTCATAAATAAATATGATACGTGTAAACCATATTAAATTTTAAAAATTTTATGAATGAAATTGATTTCATGTTTGTAATGTTATGTGTGTACCTTATTTAATGTTCACAATATTATTCATGGACCTGGAATTCATTTCCATAAGGATATGTGTGTAAATGGTTTCATTTCTTTAATTTAATTCATGGTTCTAATATCATTTCCTTACCTAAATAAGTAAACCTATTTCTATTTATAAAAGTTCATAGTGTTATAAGAATATGTGTATTCAAAAATTATATGTCTTATACCAATTTTATTTCCTTTTGCCTATATTTATTGATTACATTATTATTAATTTCTTATGAACTTGCAAATTATATTACATGGATCATGTTTATGATTTGTAGTGTATGGTTTTAAAATATTTTTCTCATTTTCTCATATACCTATTCTCATGTTATATTGATATATCTTTTTTTACCCATACTAGGAATCTTATGTCACAATTTTTTTAGTTACCTTTCCCTAGGCTATAAAGAAACTTATTACATATGATATGTCTAATATGGGTTATAGATATGAATTACATAGTGGGGGATTGTGTAGTACACTTATGGAAGAGTTGTTTACATGGCCTTGTTTCAAAATGCACTTATTTGAACAGATTTTGGCATGGATTTTTATATTATACAGTAAATATTTATCTATTAATATAGAAAACTTATTAATGAAATGTTTGGGTAATTACAAACAAAACCAGAGGATATGATTAATTCTTCTTGGTAAAAAAATTGTCTTGTCTCCATGTATTTATGTATCTGTATGTACTAGATAAATTACTTTATCATGTTCATAAGTATTATTATTTTTCAAATACCACATAAGGATAATAAAATTATTCTCTCCTATATATATTATGGTTATATAAAGGGGTTATCCATAATGAGAATTATGTTTGGCACAATTTGTCATGTTCATAAATATTATGTATGTACAGATATTTTTTTCTCCAAGGGGAACCTTTGTCTAGTTATGATCATTGATGTTTCCATATTTGAAAATGTTACACAGAGATGTAATTATCTTATGAAGAAGTTACTCTAATATCTATACTAATCTAATGGAATTATTGTTCATCCTCTCATTTAAATGAAATTCAGTAATCATCTATTCTATACCTTTCACATCTCATCTTCTAATTCATACACCTCATTTCATATGGGTTTTTATATTGGATCCCCAAAATTTAGATCAAACATAAAAACCATTAACTATTTTCCACAATTGGTTAGATAGTGAACACTATAATTGGGAATTAATTATGTATGGGGTTTAATCTTACCCATGTTAGTTATATTATCCCACCATTTTTCTATGTACCTGTGTAACCATAATCATAAAACATTGATGGTATGAGCATGATGAACATAGTCAATAATAAACACCAATGAGACATTGTATACTAGTATTGGGACCTTATTCTTGCCAGGTTTCCCACCTCCCTTATTCAATAGATTGCCTCCCCTCTTGGTCTAAGTATCATATCCATAATTTTTTTACACTTACCATTGACATATACAAAAATGTATTATGGATCCCAATTATCATTTTTTCATTCGTCATCCTTGTCAAAAATATCTCACCCCTTTTAGAAAAATTATAATGACCTTAAACTATAGAAATTGAAGGTCCATGAAATATAACATAAAACTAAAATAACCAATCTAATAGATGTTGTAAATAATAAATGGTTTCTCAAATAATTTTATATTTGTGGTTCCTTTTCTATACAACTTATCTCAATTATTATCAACCAAATAATTACGACCACAAATCTGGTGAATCCATAGAGATTATTTATAATATAATTTTTCATTAAATTAATGTTGAGTATTACTATATAATTTTTTTCTTTATAATATAAAGCCTTTGTCGTAGTAGTATAACCATACACCCAATCAACACATAGTGTATGGAATATAACATAAATTACCACAAACACTTGTATATGGATATTTGTCCTTAAAAGTTATCCCCAAGTGGTCTGTAGTATAACACCATTATTCTATATATTAAAAAGGAATAGATCTCCTCTTGTCAAAAAATAGAATAAATAAAATTTAATTCTAAAATCATTAGTTCGTCCCTAAAAATTACTTCAAAAGTGTTATAGTGAAAATGAGAGGTGGCAAAATGCTTATGGATCCCACCATGTGGCCGTATAGAATTTATATGTCTTCTCATTGGATTTATAGTTTAGAAATAATTTAATGGAATTATAAATTATATCTCAATACAAAAAAAATCTATTTTTGATAAATCATAGATAAATAAAAGCGTACCTAAAGACTTCTTGAATAAACCTCTTTACATAGTCCAATATAATTAAAAAAGTGTTTTATTCATAAAAAAACATTCAAAAATATTCATAATGAGAAAATTCCACACTACTAGAAACCGATAATTTGATCTGAACATTGGTGAGACTATATTCAATACTGCCACAATGAAGTGTCTTATTCTTTTGGATAATGTCATATAATATTAATATTCTCTTAAAACATTGATGAATACTGTTATTTCCAATGTGGACCACATTTTTCTACTATTTAAACATTACATACAATTATATCCCAATTAAAATATCTTCAGGTATTATTTAAACATTCGATAACACAATCATTTAAAATTATTTGAGTACTGTTGTTTGTACAAAATCAGAAATCACAACCATATTTCAGATAAAGACAATGAAATATATATCTTGGACCCTATTATAGTTATCATTATTTGACACTAAACTAAATGAAATAGATATTATGTATAATGACCATAAAATATGTGCCCATGATTTTATTATGGTCATTATTAGTATAGAGACTATCACTCACAGAAGGTTGTAATTATTAACCTGTTTTATTTTTTGTACCATTATTTTTTGCATATTCATCTAACATTAATTATTAACTCCATTATCCAGGAATCATAAGACTATACAAAATTCCCATGTCCATGAAGACAACTGTATTAGAGACACTGGGCTCTCTATTCACATCTAGTTTTCTTCTCCAATGATGAAATAATAACTATTAAAACATATAGTATTTTTTCCGAAACATAATAACCACATATATTATTAAAAAAATCCTGAATAAAAATTGATTTAGGGAATAGATATATCAATTTCTAGGTTAAAACACCACAAATGACAACCTATAAAAATGTCGAGTCTCTATTCACTATGTGACAACCGGGTCCCTCATGACTGCACTTACACCCCGCCTTAACAAGGTCGTCGGGTCCTGGCCCACCAGGTACCACCAGTTGCCCCGTAGACACGTGGGGCCCACCCCAAGGTCCACCCACATGCATGAACGGGTCATCTAACCAATATTAGTCCCCACCGGCCAACACATGTCCTTTTCAGTGTGCTTTGTCATCACTCACACACACCTTGGGAAACTACCCAGATGGCCACCCATCGTGTTCACTACTTCAGGCCAAGCACGATTAACTGTGGAGTTCTAATCAGGTAGGCTCCCGAAAAAGAAAGTGAACCTTGTTGACATGAGTCATATCATTTTGTTATTTAACCCTTTATCATTTGGGGATGTTACAATCACCCCCCCCCCCCTTTAAAGCACAACATCCTCGTTGTGGGCCCTACATCTCAACCCAGGCAGTACACCATTCACTTATGTCTGGGTTCCTCCTCTGATACCAAATGTGACAACCAGGTCCCTCGTGACTGCACATACACCCCGCCTTAACATGGTCGTCGGGTCATGGCCCACCGGGTACCACCAGTTGCCCCGTAGACACGTGGGGCCCACCCCAGGGTCCAACCACATGCCTGAACGGGTCATCTGACTAATGTTAGTCACCACAGGCCAACACATGTCCTTTTTTGTGTGCTTTGTCCTCACTCACACACACCCTGGGAAACATCCCAGAAGGTCACGCATCCTGATCACTACTCCTGGACAAGCACACTTAACTATAGAGTTCTAATCAGGTAGACTCTCCAAAATGAAGGTGAACCTTACTGACATGAGTCATATCATTTTGTTATTTAACCCTTTATCATTTGGGGATGTTACAATCTATGTATTAACATTGTGGTACATGTGAATATTTATGCACCAAAAATGAATTTCCATGAATCATTTAATGATGAAAACCAATAATTTGAGGTATAATAATGAAAAATCATGAGATAACATTAAAAACCAAATTTCTTCAACAAGGATTCATCACCCATGTGGATTTTCTTAGGTAACATAGATGGGTCGAATCATAATAGTGTAATTACACAGTGTACATTACCGAGGGTAAGTAACCAAAATGGATTCACCCAAAAAATATTTATAATGATTCATTTATAAATCTCAAGATGCCAATGATCCCATACACATGTTAGATATAAACCCAAAGGAAAATGTAATTAGGTTAGGTTGCATAACAAACCAGGGAAATGAGTGGAATTGAATCTATTTGCATCACATAATTTTAAATATTCTTAGAAAATATGGGTCTTATTATTTTAAGATGAGTCTAACTTTTTCTCAGAAAAATATTTTTACCCATATTTCTCAAGGTATCCATGTTTTGATTCCAATATTATTAAAATCAATTAAAACATTCCATATTTTCTTTTCCACACTTTACATTCCCCATAAAATATATCCCCATCATCTTATTTGTCTAAATGGTCCTACATAACGAATGTGGTTCCTATTCAAAGTATCTCAACTATGTTCCAAGGAACATGCGCCAAAAATATTATGATGAAATGTTGAGATAAGTACTATGTTTCAAACATTGTTATTGGTTGACACTAATTTCTTCTATGAATCCATTGGAAAATGATAATGGATTCTATTATTTATGCATGGTCGGCATTTATCTTCTATCCCACATCTTTTGCAGATCTTGGGGGATCAAGATTCATCTTCTTCGTCACCCCCTTGTTCGGTTATTATTCAACTCACATGTTGTTATCACATCCATGAACTAGGGAACATTTTGAAACCATGTTAGTTGTTTTGAGTTCCTCATCCACTAATCATAGAATTTTTGGACACGACACTCCAAGTTGTGAAAAAAATAGTATAGAAACTAATTTCTTAACCCATTTCTAGTAATCTTATATTAGTGAGTCTATTTCCCCCCTTGATTCCCACACTGATCATGAATCATGTAGGCTTAGTGATTCATTGATTGTTTTCTTATTATATGAACTAAGATAAAGATAAAGTAAACCTTTTTATGGTATATATGGAATTAAAAACATATCATCAAATGATTTGAAGGGTAATAAATATGTTGGGACTCTAACTATTTTGATATAGGATAAATTTTAGGGAATTGTTTCCCCAATAATAAAAAATTTGAGCTTTTCCAAATTCTATTGAATAACATCCAAAGCTTGTTTCTAGTCAACCAGATCAGCCAACTCCTCTTGGTGGCAGGGGGAAATAATTTGGAAATGATTTGCAACAAATTATGGTTTTCTTTTAACTCATCCACCAATGACTCCACTACATCTTACCTATCCTCAAAATTCTCCAACTAAGCCCAATTTTTGGAAATATTTACTTCTTAAGTGATGATTATGGACATACAGTATCACATATACCTTTTTATGAAAGACATCTCATGCTTATTTTTATGGGGATATTGAGTGACCAAAACATTCTTCTTATTGCTAATAACATCAAAATCACTACATGTAATGTATTTTAATGATGATAGAATCCCATGATTGATAATGGATGCTGCTAGACTCCACATTTTTATTCCACAACCTGACTAGCCATTGGATGAGCAATCTAACCTGTTTGGGAAGGTTAGATAGTGGATTGTGAGTGATGAAATTATTCACACCCATCCATTCCTTTAATATATTTTTTAAATTTTACATTCATAATATTCATACAAAATCCCTAATATCCTAGCATGGCATAGTCTCATAATGAAGATTGACTACAAACATTTAAGTGGATGGTTCACATATAGACAGGTCATTGGGTGGAATGTGCCATATATCTAGGGAAAGAGCTCCCTTGATAGATTCCCCACCCACAATGGAAGAGATAACTACCTTTTAAGAATCGTATGGGGATCTCTTTACCACCACATATTCATTGAGTACCTTTATCTATGGCATGATATCATATACCATTGATGTGTTTTCAACCTGAGAAGTTTCCACTATAAAACTTTTGAGATAGGAAAGGTCATTATTGAATCCCACATCAAATGGGTGTCTAGCATAATTTCGACCCCCTCCACTGAAGCGTTGGCCCTAGGATCCACCTCATATATAAAAACTATGGTGGAAGAAATTAACATAGCTTCCACAAAGAACATCATCAAATGCCCAACCTCATCCTCCATTTTTTCCCTATAATCGAGCATCACCTATCTATCTTGGATGTGAAAATATTTCAAAAATAACTTTTCAACGTGGGTCTATCAAGAATCTCATAAGGATTAAAATACAAAGGGATTGGGGATATGGGGGAATGGTCTTATATGTTTTGTACCTTACAATAAGTAACATTGAATGGTACATAGGAAATCATTGATTTAGGAAAATATAAAACATCACCTATGTTTTTTGGAACCACATCAATAGATGGAAGGCTAGTTGTAAACATAGTTCTATGGGGAGACCTCAGTCTCACACCGTATTGGGTTGGGGATCCCTCAGCCTACAACTAAGTTTCATCAAGACCCTCCACTTATTATATAATCATTGATTCGGGCACAATTAAAAAAAAATTTAGCTAGAAATCTTATGAATTTAGTTATATAAAAGTCATACAGTATCAGATGATTTAATTAATCAATAGTTGGATCTACATTCTTAGCATTGTATTGGTAGGAATCAGTTTCCTAGAGACCAAATCATTCACCCTTAGTCTCCAAGTAGTTTATTGATCAATATAATTATATAGATAATACATCATGCCCAGCCGCACCTTTGCTAAAACTATCAAGGGATGCATGCTTACATGAGAGTAGATCAGGTATAAATATTTCACCATGTATTTCATTACCTTATTATGGGCACCATGGAATACTTACAGTGTATAACCCAAAACATTGGGTAATAATTTTTTTTAGTGAAGATTCTAACATATCCCATGAAATGAGGGTTTTTTGGGATCCCCCACCTATCCAAGGTAGTGGGTAAAATAGTCTTATTGGGGACAACCATGTATGTAGTTGGTGGCTGAGACCATGGACATGTTCCCTTAGAAAAAATTTGAATTTTTCTCCTTCTACTTTAATTCACACACCAAGGATCATTGGTATTATTTCCACTACACAACATATGGTTTCAAATAGTGTAAGAATCATAGTTTATAGCAATACAATCAATGCTTTACACATTGGACCTAATATCTACTATGGTGTGCCCTTCATGCCACTAACACTCTACCCCATGGTTATGGTACACATGCTAACTTGTTGGCCCATGTGGATCACCACATCACCATATCCCCATGTCATTCACACTCCCAACTGAATACATATTCATGGTAAAGACCATGAGAATCTGTGGGGAATTGAATCCTATTTCGTCCCATACATTCTTTGAGTAAAAAGATATAGAAAGTTATTGTGAAGACTATGGGGTATAATTTTATATGAACCCCAGTGTATACCATTACTGTGAGTCTATACATTCATAGAAATTATCTCACAAGGCGATTTAGGGAATACATCATGAAAATCACCATATAGTTGATTCTATCCACCATTACCTCTATATCGAAATTCCTAGAGGTATGAATGGTAATCCATGGTATGGATACCATATTAGGTTTCCATCCCAATCAGTAGTGGTAGTTATTTTGAAAATTATGTCACCAACCCTCCCAATCCACTATAGTAATTTAATTGATCCCACTGTGAGTGGCACTCTTTCTATGATTTTGTGGATTAAAAATAATAAATTTGTACCGAGCAGTGAGATGAGGTTCAGATACTCATATCCAACAATATTTCAAGAAACATAAATATAAAATAAATTTAATGTCCCACAAACGAGGTGGGGTTTTTTAATTTTATGATGTTAGGTAAAAAATTATATTTATTTTACTATACTAGCAAGTACAGTTTGACACACAGACATATATTTAGGATTTCCACCATGATGATGGTGATTGAATATAACCCCATATGTTTATCCCAAACTAGGAAAATCCTCCCAAATATTATCACCTAAATGAATCATACCATCCTAACCATATGAACCTTGAGCTTTACACTGTACCCCATGACAAATAATGGATTTCATCTATGATTCTCCAGTGTGAGTTTTTTTTGCATCATTCTTATTCTATAGGGACTTGTTGGGGCCTCCCAACCAGAATTGCCATGTCCTCGTTTGGGTAGTAGTTGAACCACTTAATGAAGGGTATATTCTTCATACATTGTTTCTGTTCACTCACCCCCTACACCTAGTGTAGAAAAACCCTTAATATGGCTAAAATCATCACAAGGTCCTCATAAAATACTCTACATGGTGGAATTAATTATAAATGACCTCTTAAATTAGGATCACAAAAAATATTGTAGTAATCCCATAAACTCAAGATGAACACCACATTTTTTATATTACATATTTTAGTCTTTAGGGATCATATTATTAGTAACTACAACATGATGTCCTAGTGATGGTAGAAGTGGAACTATGAAGACCATGCTTCTCATAAATCCCAAACCACTCCAACTCCAGCTCAAACTCCTCACAATATTGGAATTCGATATACTCCAAATCCCATTCATCTATGATGTTGTCACAATGGAATATGTCTCGAAACTTTTTTCAACCCTTGGAGATGGCCATCCAAAGACATCTTTGATAATAAAGGTGTAATGATAAGGTGACACATCTTTCTCCAACACCTCCCCATTGCCATTGTACAATGATTCCATAGTTTGTTCACAAAAATAGATGCATGGTCCTTCATTATGTGACCACCGATAGCCCTATTTAATAGGTATCATCGAGGCATAATCATGAACAAGATGTAAACTTTATCCCAATCAGCACATGGGATGAAGATATTAAAACTCAGAAAAAATCCAAAAAACAATAACCTCTTACATAGTAGTTCATCCTATTGAACTTCCAAAAATAAGGTGGTGAGTGAGTCATGATTTGACGCTATCCAGAATCTCTCTACAATAATGCGGTTCCCATATGTGTTTTTCATCATCCAGCAAAATCATAAGAACCAGTGGTGGTTATTTCATCCCATAAATAGAATTTTGTTGGTATTATTTTAAAAATGAATGTTTTCAATGGTCAAGTTCATGAATATTTTCAGTTTTGTGAATATCTTTTCATGGAAATAATTTTTGAAGAAGAAGATAGATTCGTGAGTGATGATGATAAAAATTAATCTCTTTAAATTCATAAACATCCTGAAAAGGGTCATTTTCCTATCATTCATTAATTCACCATAGTCCCCTAAATGCCCCACACCCATTCTTATTGGCATAGGTTTTGACTAAGATTCACACGTAGGGAATTTTTATAAAAAAAATTAGATTTTATCCCTCACAATCTAACAGTCCTCTCCCTCATAAAATAGATTTCATAAGAGGGTATTTTTTATGTTAAAATACACATTTCATAAGATATTATAAGTAATTCACTATTGTTTTGAAGTAAATTCTAGCAAAAAAACCATAAACCAAATTAGGGTCTGGCTCAGGAATTTCAAAAGTTTTATAAAAAGCTATGATTCATGGAGTACCATAGATGTGTGATCCTATATTGTAACATTAATGAAGGGTAGGTCTATTTTTTATAATTTTGTTATTTAGGAGACCCATGACCACAAAGATCTTGTGTAGTATCCTTTAAAGAATTTAAATCTATTTCTCAAACCACTATTTATTCACAAAGCTCATAATATTTGAAAAAATACCTCATCATTCATGATACTAATTACTTTTCTCCTTTTGGTCCTATAAATACATTCATATTTTAGAATTTTTAGGTGTTGTGACATTTCATCTCCCAAAAAATATTTGAATTTCTAATACGTAGAATTCACATGATCAAGAGAGGATATTTATTCCCAAAGGTAGCCATCATTTACAGAACATTATCCCAGGGTGTTTTGAAAACCTCAACCTGTAGTAGATGTGACATTCACTGTGTTTCATTTAATTAGTGTAAGACTAAATCCCTAGGTGGATCATGGTGTTTCAAGAGATATATATCCTTCACAAAAACAACACCATGGGAACCAAGACTCCACTCCCATGAAGGGATCACTTCTTTGAAAAACATATTCTTTCATGAGGCCACTGAACATCAGAAGAACCATGATATTTTTGAAACCCCTACCCTTCATGAAACTCTTAGCTTTATTGGAACCTATGATTTCATGAAACCCAAATCTCTGTCCTCTCCCTGTTTCCCCTTTCATTAAATACCCATTCATGAATATAGAGTGCCCAGATCCCCTATATCCATCCTTAACCAATTATAACATAACTCATGTCTCTATGAAACCTGTACCACCCACCCTTGTGTTATGTCACATTACATAAAATTAAACATAGACCATTAACCTAATTTTTTATCCTAAGAATAGGGGCCATACTGACTTTTTATCATATTAATAAATATAATAATATCGGTCCACCTGATTTCAATTTCTATATTTAGGTGTCTATGACATGCCCCACCTAGAGGAGCAAGAGAAGTAAACCTGTAACAACTAAATGGGGCTCATCTAGGAAAAAAATTTACATATCCTAATAGAGATTACATGTAATATATCTTTCTATTACATTGATATTGTCCTCCTTGGTTAATGATACGATCCACGTTTCAGCACCGTGACATAAAAATTCAAAGAATTATGTTATAGTTGTACAAAATTAAACAATAGGAATACATCCCTAAAACATTAGGTTAAACTGTATACCTAACCCAAATGATGAGATTTTGATTTACCTTGTATAGTAATAATGTAATTAAACTTTTATTACTTTGAATGTCACCATTAATTAGTATCCACATGTGTCATTCACACATATTCCCCATACCATCCATTATTAATCCTCCTTTTGCGACATTAGCGTATTAAAAACATGAAGATAAAATGGATGGACTTGTCCTATCAAATTACTATATACTCTATAATCAAAGTAATGTTTTTCCATATATTTCACAAAAATTGTATGTATGAAAAATTCTAGAGGTTTAACCCCAACACCCTATCATGTACACTAAAATCCAAAATGTGAAATTTTCCCCTTAGAGAACACACTCCCAAAAATTCCAAATGTGAAATTTTACCTTCGGGGGACACACTCCCGAAATTCCCTAGTGTGAAATCATTAACCTTGGGGATATTATCCAAACAATACCATGTATAAATCCCACCCCCAATATGAATACACTTAATATAAATATAATATGTGAAATATTACCCCACTAGTGACACACTCTACCATATCCTAAGTGAGAAATTCTCCCCCCTAGAAACACACTCTTCCAAATCCTAAGTATGAAATCGTCCCATTGGTTACACACTCATCTAAATTAGGAGTGACAAATATTCCCCCTTATAAAAACACTCCAAAAATCAAATGTGTAAAATCATCCCTCTAAACACACACTCAACCAAATTCTAGTTCTAAAATATTTTCTCCTAATGACACAGTCAACCAAATACCAACTGTGAAATATTCCACATGAAGGTACACTCCACTAAAATCCCATGTGTGAAATCACCCCCTATGAACACACATAACTAAAAAAGTGTCCCCAAATGATGTTAAATATGTGATCAACCCATCTTGAAAAGATTTTAAACTTTTTATCGAATCCACATTCCCTTCCCCAAAAAATAAATAGTGAATTCATATAGTAAAAGTATCAAAATAATAAAAACCTTTAAATAAATTACCCCATGACTGAAATAGGATTCTTTAGGCTTCATACTTGGGATGGAACTTATGATATTCCCCCGAAATCATAAGGCTATGTTTTTAAAAAATAAAATCCGAGAAATATCTAGAAATGATAAGACATGCCCAACATTACTATCTTATATGACTGAAGGATAAATCCCCATCAAGACATAAAAAGTGTAATTAACTAGAAGGTACTTTGAGATGGTATCGTAAATGAGTTTCATGTACTTGACATAATTATATGGGGGAGAACAAGAATATGAGGCAATCTCTATGGAGGAATCTATGGATGGATGAACCAACATCTCATAATCCCATTTAGATCATAGAGTAAACATCACTGATAAAAGTGATGGAAGACACCTACCATTGGAAAAAGGAATGTAGGGAAATGAGAATGTTCATCACCATAAAAGAGAGGGACAATGTGCTTCCCAAATGAAAAGCATCTGAAATGGTCCCACGTAGTGGCACACAACTACATGGGGTATGATTCCTCCCAAATAAATATGTAAAAAACTTATTCTTAAGGGACATACCTTGAAATCATAATCCCATATCACCTCTTCAATGAAACACTAGAGTATCCATTTAAATGGATTTAAACAACAGAGTAACTAATTCATAAGATAATTATTGTGTGAATATTATAAGTAATGATGTTCACATTAGTATATAGTCTCTCTTAAATAAATATAATGATGGTAACCAATCAATTTTTGGGATTTCAGAACCATTCATTAGAAAATTTTAATTATATAATAGAGTCCCAAAATAGTATATAATTTAAAAAATGGGTTTGACAATCATTATCTCCCATCATCTCAACCAATACACAATTCTAGGTGTCATTATAAATGACCTAGTGTACACATACCGTTTTGGACCTATATGTGGGGGACTTAATAAATACCACAACAGACACAAATTGTGGTTTCCTCTAGGTATATTTATTTCATAACTATGGTTTCTATATTGATTTATACTAATATATTTGATTTCAAATATTTTTTTTATCTTCATGTAGTATATTTCTATTTTCACCATTCTTCTAATCAATTTTCGTTACATAAATGATTATAAAATCTAGTTGATGTTTTTTTGAGCATGTATACAGTTTTATTGTATCGAGCATATTGATTCATTATTATAGTTATCATGTTTATTGATATACTCATACAATTTATTTAAGGGTGTATTTTGAATCTTCTATTGCATTGTTACTTTATTTAAAAAGAGTTAACCTCTTTCTAGGCTATTGTGTTATATTGTTATAGATTTCCAATGTTGGCCCATAGACCCACAAACCAAAACCTAAATTCATGGCACAACTAGTTCAAATCATCTGAATATACAATATGATATTGATGGAGAATATTTCAATTCCATATATAATTATACTCTTTCCTATATTTAATTATAGGGATAAAATATTGATCGAACTAATTATACTTGATTCCCTTCCCCCCTGTGATGGGTCTTAAGGTCTCTATATTCATTATAAACTTCTAAAAATATGTGTAGGGTCCATATATATTAATTTTTAATCTTTTTATATATATTAGACCAAAATCTTATAGGATTTCTAATTGATATGTCATATAATAATATAATTCAAATTTTAAAATGGGTAGTAATGGTTCGGAACATAAAACAATATGGATATATCAATTAATATTGATTTTAGTCTCTGATTTTCTAAATTATTAGTATATTACTATTCATCTTCTACTACCAAAATATTGTTTTTTACTTTAATTTAAATATGTTAAAATCTGAATTCATACATATTTCAAATGAAAATATGATTTCAAACATCCTTGATGGTTCCCTAATGACTATTATACTTACATACCATATAAGGAAACTTTTGTGGATCTATAACTCCACTTATATTCGTCCACATGATGATAAAGTTGTATAAATTAGAAATCCATATTAAATGTCTATTTATTATTTAGATAATATCCATTATAACTAATGATAAGTTATTTATGATGAAAGAAGAATTATCCACAACATGTTTCATAAAAATTGGAAGATTTTATTATAAGAAACAACTAGATAGTTATTGTTAAAGAAAGGAAAATTCTGTTAAAGGCCAAAAATATAATCCATTCATCAATGACTATACAAAAAACCGTATTTCATGGAGGTTATCCACTAAATAATTTTATTGTAATTTTTGTGTTCTAATTTATATTCCAAGATAATATAAGCATTTATAAATGATTTAATATTTTCTAATGGAATTAAATTTGTTATGGAAATTGATTTTTTGGGATAATGGATACATCTATTACGAAATAAAAATTTCACTTGAGATTCATTTTTTGTCAAATACCATATCATTTTTCATGAAATGTTATTTTTTACTATATTTTTTTAATTTAAATTTATAATTTTTCATACATGTTGTTATAAAGCTATGGAATCCATCATGAGACATAGTTAAATATTTATAGATTGCATACATCATTTCCAATTTTATAAAAAACATATCAACTGACTAAAATGCATTCATTATTATAATATTTTAAAGATATTTTATAATATTTATTTCTTTTTAAGTTATTATATATTTTAAATAATTTGATAAGTTTAGAATTTATGGGGAATATTTTTATAAGTAAGAAAAAATGGTTTAATATGTTCATTGTAACTAAATTAAAATTATAATTATTCTTAATATTTTACATTCATGATTTTAATGAAAAATAAATATAATATATTTCTTAATTATAATAGGAAATCACACCATAAAAGGTATGGAACTCAATGAATCTGTATGTATTCTATAATGCATGTCTATCTTGAAAGAATTAAATATACTTATGAATATTTTATAGTGTTTGATGAAGGAGTTGTATTGAGAGTCATCATATTTCTCAATCAAAAATGAATTAGAAAATTCTGGTATGATCTAGGATAGAATATCATATTAAAATATTTTATATTCATTATCATTATAAATATTTTGAATTATTTATGTTTTTTGACACAATTTATAGTATTATTTATGTTTAAAGGGGGAAAATAAAAAAACAAATATTAATAATATACTCCTAAAAATGTTGTACATATAAAAGGAGAACAATAATACATGATTGGTTTTATAAAATTAAGAATTGTGGAGATGATAATCCATGAAAGATTTCAAGAACATTTATATCAAAATTAGAGAGAGTTGGAGAAGATAAAAATATGTTTAACATTTGTGGGGAATGATAATTCCTTAGTGAACATTATTATAATAGAATCATTTTATTCTATGTGTTTAGAGTTATAACTGGTTATGTATAGCCATTTTAATAGGTATAATTCTGTGTCCATTTTTCTATAGACATATTTATAAAAAGACAAGAGTTATGTATTCATGTAATAAATACCAAAAAAATAAATGTATGAACTCATAATTTTATTTAGTAAAATATATTAATATTTATGTTGTTTTAAATTTCCTATATATAATAATTTTAAAGTTGGGATAATAGTTTTGAATATGAATGAGTGTATTTGGGTTTAAAATTAATTATTAAAACCCCCTTAGTATTTTTCAATAGGTAGGTGACCATATTTTTTTTTCATATTTAGTCAAATCCCTATTGTTTCTGACTAATTTTTTTTAATGGATTAAATAAAAAATTACAATTCAAAAAATCACTGTAGTCAATCGAAGAGGGTTTGATATTTTTTAAAGGTAAATTGTAACCTTCGTTATCTCTTTACAATATCATTAGTTTTATTTTATCCAATAACGATTCAATGTTCCAAATGATACATAATCATGGTTTCTAAATGAGAAGAAAAATATTAGAAGGGTTATTATGAAGAGATATTCATTAATGGGATCTTTAGAAGAAAATACATAAAAAATGTTATGTTTTGTAGAACATTAATATTAGTTTTTAAAAATATTCATAACATATATAAAGGAGAAATAAATATCAAGGACTTCATACTCTAGACTATCATACATAAGTTCAATGACAATAAAATGACATTAGATAAATATTTTAGAGAATTATTTGCATTTTTTACCTAATTTTTGGTACTGTTTAATGGTTTAGAGAAACTGTTAATAGTTATGTTTTATGGAAGAATATTTTGACATTTTTAGAAGACAAAATCGATGGCAGGATATCAACTCATTAAGATGCTGAAATTTATAGTTACATCATTTATTAAATTCACAACACTCTGATCATTTATGTTTTGTGAAAAAAAATTATAGCAAATTTAATTGAAAAACTAATGAAATTATGTGCAGTGAATTCAAAATTTGGAATATGGAATAAAATAGAATTTCATCATAATAATAATTTATTCTAGAAGGCTAAATTGAGACACTCTAATGTTAATAATCTTTAGATAAGAAAGATGTAGGTATAATGGAAGTATTCCATTTAAATTCAAAAATGTATGTGAATGTTTGACACTTATCTACTAGATATTACTTTTCGATTATAGTTAAACATGATGATGAAAAATATATATAATGGTTTCCAATAAGGGATATTCTCTACAAAGAGATGATATAATTAGAAGGAAGAAAATTCCAATTAAATCATATAGTTTCAACATCTTTTTTATTTGAGATGTGGTATCAGATGTGTAGAAATTAGTGATAATTAAGAAGCAAAATTATAATCTAGAAAATGATTTCTCGTGAAAAAAATTGAAGAATGATATGATGAAACATGTGACGATGACTAAAAGATCAGTAGTATATATATGAGTGAAGGAAAATAAATATCTATGGTATATACTATGATGTTGATTTTAAAATTTCTTGGATTAAATTAGAAGTCTTGTATAAAAAATCATCTCAATAATGATTCAAAAATACACAGTCATTTTTACAATGAATACCTAATCAATTAGATTGACCATTTCAGGATTTAAATAAACAAAAATCAATAATGATAAGATATCCATGATTATTCATGGAAACAAATAGACTGAAGAATTATTCATATAGATTTGTTAAATTTATAAATCATAAGGGTAAATGTATAATTTATTTCAATAATTTAGTTTTGGGATGAAATAAATTTCCAATCAATAAGATTTAAGTACTAATATATTGTAGGACATTAGGATAATATTTTTATTCAATAAAATCCTCAATAGAAATCCCAACTTAATGAATAATCCAACTTTGAATGGAATCGTAGAATGAATAGAATTTATGGAAAAAATATTAAATGTACTTATATATAGAAAGAAAATAATAGAATTAAGTCTATAAAAATATCATTGTTTTGTTAAAATATACCACTAAATGGTTTCATGGGATCAACTAAATTGGGAAAATTGAATATTAATATGCATCAAGACCAACAAGAATATAATTAATATAAAAGAAGGATTCATAAAAGTAAATATTAGTGTTATTGTGTTTAGATAAAAATAAAATTTTTTTTATACCATTTATGAATTATTATATATAATATGGAGATAATAAATGGAGGATGACACCATAAATTAGAACATGATAAAATATTTAATATAATGAACATAAATTTTGTGTCAATAATGATTTTAGAATGTTGGAAGTGGTTTTTAAAAGGTGTTACCAATATTATAAAATCTTAGATCAATATTTTTCTTTAACACATTATCAGTTATATTGTTGTTAGAGAAATTTGTAATTTGTATGATTCAATGAAAGAATTAGAAACATAATAAACTATTAATATTATATTTATGTAATATATATTAAAAAGTCATAGATCATTGATAGTGGTTATTCTAATGTTGTTAAAGGTGATTTATTAAATTTTAAAATATTTATATTAAGAAGGTTTATTTTCTAGAATTTACATTGACTACTCACAAAATATAAAATTATTTACAAAACAATATGGGAAAAACAATATTATTTTAAACAATGAGATTTCATTGATAGATTAAAGGATAATTTATTGATTATACCATTACTTTTTATTTTTGTAAATGATGTTTTCAATAGGAAAAATGGGTTTCTTGTTATGAAAATAAAATATTGGGAAACTATAATAACATTTTGGATAAAACTAGGGAAAATTATTCACATTAGAGTTTCTTCTATCGATTTTTTATTGATCCAAAAATTATAAAATAATATTTGAAATTGGATAATTGGCCATCATAACCAACAAAATTTGAATAATATTATTATTTAAAAGGTTTAGATAAATATCCTAATTTAATAGAAGACATAATTACAACTTTGATACAAATCAGAATGGGAGAATTGTAAAAAAATTAAAAAATTAGGTAATTTTCAAATATTAAAAAAATAAAGAACATCAATTTGGGTGATTTTCGGCCTATAAAAATGATGTCAATATGTTTGAAAAAATATTTTATTCCATTCAATGTTGACTTTAAAGGGATGAAATGTATGATGTTCATGTAACGCAATGCCCAATCCTTGAACCAATTGCAACTCATAAGAGGATTAATGGGAAAAATATAGTTATTCCATGAAAAAGAAGAGATATTAAAATTGAATAAAATATTAAAAAAGGTTTTTCTCAAATAATAATGACTAAAAATCAATTAAATATGAATATAGTTGTCTATATAATCCATATTATAGTTCATTGGTTGAGTTGAAAACTAATGTATGAAATACATGACCTGAACCATATAACATGAATATGACCTCACAAGATACTATTCTTTTAGGTCGTTACAATTTTAGAAATAATTCAGAATGTATGTGTTTTAAGGATAAACTAATATGTAGATCTATATGATATATTCATATTTAAGATGAAAAATGTTAAAAACCTCAATATTTTGGGGAGTCCTGGTTTGATCATTATTAAAAAATTATCTCGTGGAAAATTTTACTAAATTGAATAATATTTTAATTTTTTTTGATACAAACCTAATAGATGATCCTAAAATTATTGATATATATAATCTAGATGATATTTTTAATATTATGATGTAAATGATTTAAAAAAATTTGTATATATTTAGAGAACATCCACAAAAGTAGTTAAATATGATTTTATTTATTATAAATATGAGTAAGAAATTATTGAGAACATAGATTTTCATGTTAGTGATATAGATTCATTCTACACAAATGATAATGCTTAGAATGTGATGATCATTTTAATTGGGTCATGATTATAGAGTAACGAGTACTCACTTGTGTGTAAGAACAACATATTAAATTAATATTTATTCTTTCAAAATATAATTCTATGTGTACAAGTTACCCAATAATAGTAATGTTTATTAATTTGACAGACATTAGTAGGGTCTTAAATATCTAAATATTCTTATTAAACATCCAGAAAGTATGGAAGTTATTATTCAGTATGTATAGTTAGTAGTGGGTGGTTTTTGCCTTTTTTTAGTATTGATGTATGTTCAGTAACTACACACACTGTGTCCTCTATAATTTTTTGTTCTACTAACTTTCCTGTAGTATCCAGCCATACATAAATGTTTATTTTAGTAAATAATACAGAAGTGATGAATGTTTCTACCTAACCGTCTATATCAACATGCCTGTATAGTTTTTTGTATTATGTTTGACACTATTTATGTAAACATGTGTTCCTAACCTCTCAAAAATTGATATATCTAGAGCAAATGATTGTTCTCTATAATCTGGAATTATTTGTATAAAATTGTTTATTATTCTATATAATTTAGGATTATATATATATATGTTTGTGTGTGTGATGTTATATACTTATGTTAAATTTCACAGCATACATGTACATAACAATGTATTGTAGTCCCATTAACGTCACATTTAAATCTATCTCACTTGGTAGGGGAAATCATAATAAATGGAAGTTTATTAACGGCCATGGAAATATGAAAAACCATGAGTTGTGCTTACATTGTCGAGGAGAAAGATGGTGAATTTGATAGATCATTTACATCAGTCACAATTATAACCAAAATTATTGAGGTAACTGTAAGATGTTGATTTATGCATGAGTTGTACTTACCTTATCAAGGAATCAAGTGATTAATTTGATAGAATGTTCTTGTCATTCATGATATCTATCTAATTTATGAGGAACCAATTAGATAATGATTAGCTCATTTATGAGGACATGAATTTTTTTAAAATAATAGTTACATCATACTTATTGAATGAAATTAGAGATTTTTTAAATGCATCGGGTGTCTTCTATCACTTGTTTTCTATGAAAGGAAATATAGATTGATTTGTAGATTGTTGAGGCACTATAAAGAATGAAGTTAAAAAAATGCTTCATGTAGGATATAATGTAGTTATAATAATTGATCTTTTAAAAAAGAAAATATCTAATGAACTAACCATTGATAGATAATGGTGTTAATGGCATGTGTATGACTCCATTTACGATGACATTTATAGGAAATGGATCACTTATTGCAGTACCAGATAGATTTGTAGATGTCATTGATGAATTTCAATTATATGTTCACTCTGTGGTAGTGAAAGTAGTAAGTTACAAAATTAATGAAAATTTTAAAACAAATAAATCACTTTTAACTAAACAAAATAGAAAATTAACAATTGTTTAGTCGTTTATTCATTATTTTTGTCCCTTGAAACATTTCATCTCTAGAGGTTGATGGAAAATACATGTTTGGTTTGGGTTTCCTTATATTTTAATGACAATGTGTTCAATGAAATCATTTTATGAAATGTAGATAGTAATGGAAATAAAATATATATAGTTTTGGAAAATTGTTAACTGGGTAAATATGTAATTTCAAAGATTTATACAACTATAAACATTTGACCATTGAAATATTCAAATGAGAAATAGGGGAATATGTAAATATGAAATAGTGAAAGTTATCTATGGAATAAAATAAGATAGTCATTCATGGGTTGTATGATATGATATGGGTTAATAGAAACCTGACACATATGTAATTGAAAGTATTTATGTCAACAGTCATATTAGAGTTCAATTATATTCTATGAGTCACTATAGTGATAATTTGGTATTTGTTATATGGTAACATGAAATGACATATGTACTGATGATGAATATCCTAATTTGAAAATAAAACTATAATATGAAATTAAAAATTAGAATACCTCAATGAAAAAATATGTTTGGAATCCAATAATATCCAATTAATAGTTGAGACTGATGTCTGGAAGTAATAGTAGCGTCAGAGATGAAGATGGTGCCTTGTGAAGAGTAATGGGTCGCATAGATCTTGGTAGGTTTATTATGTAGAGTCAGTTGACTATTAAGTCTTGAAATATTTGTTTCTCAGTTAAAAGAGTCTTTTCAGTAGGGCGATATAACTTGGAATTAATATGTAACTACATCCTTTTGTAATAGAATGGGGGATACTGCTTCACGTTGAGCACCATATCACCACAATAAATCAAATGAGTAGTTTAGGGTTTATGGGTTTTGAATATGGACTTATAATAGTTAGGGTTATGATGATAAGATTCTGAGAAATGACCACAGAGACCCACAGGTATTCAATGATAGGCTAAAAATGCAGAGCAATGGTAGAAAATCGTTGTCGATAGGTGATGATGAATTCAACTGAAACCAATATCTGTAAGCATCGATGTAGTTGATAAATATTGAGATCAAAGAGGGTTTTTGAAGATATATTTGGAAGATGTTATGTAACCATAGGATTGTACGGTATAAGATGTGGATGGAATATAGTTGATGAAGATTGAGATAACAATTTTATAAAACAATTGTCAGAAGCCTACATTCAGGTAGTAGGGGAAAACGAATAGATTAGAAGAAGATTGAGGTAATTAATGGATCTAGATGAAGGGAGAAAACCTCTGATAGTAGTATGAGGTCCAATATGGAGGATAAATATGGAGGCAATGAATTGATTTAGATAAGTGGAGGAAACCATAATGGTTTCGAGAGGTCGGGGGGAGATGAAAATTTGAATGCCGATTTTAGTGGGGATATTAGAATATAAGATATTGGAATGGGATATGTGTCCCCCTAGTTGGGTGACATGGTATCCTAGAAGAAACCAAGATTAGAAAAGATAGTAGATTTCAATGTTAAATATATTATTGGAAACCAATATAAGGAGGTTTAAAAAATATGTAGTTTCATTAAAAAAATTGCACACTATATAATAATAAAAATATTAAAAATATTAAATAATCATTTTATATATTTATATGTTCTTATATATGAATGAAAAACAAAACAAAAAAATAATGAAACATGTTAACTTATTTACATTCCCAGAAAGAAAAATATTATTATTGAAAATTTTTCTTAAAAATTAAGTTAGTTGAGATTTAAAATGTCTTAGAAAAAGATCTTAATTATATTCAATTGGTGTACTCAATTTTTTGGATGTCATGGATGGAAAAATTTATTTATTTTCCCAAATTGAAACTTTCAATGAGTTTTTATAATATTATTTCTCTATGATTATTTAATTTTTACTATATTTATATTGTATCATCAATTATAAATAGATTAAATGATGGAAATATTTACAAGGAACAACCCATGGAATTAATGTTTGACTCATATGACAACAATGTGTGTGACATGGAGAAGGATCATTATGATTTGATGTAAATTCAAAGAGTATTGTATTTTGAGAAGTATGAATAAAAAATAATCATTTAATTCATGAAGGTGTTGGTGGAAACAATATATATATATATATATATATAATTAAGACTAGTAAAACATAAATCTTTCTAAATGTATATTCTGATGAAATTATATTAGTCATTAATGGGGAAGGGTTGTGTGATGTGTTCTCCAAGAATGTGAAGTGGAAATTTATAATTTCTATGTTGAGATTACTATAGTTTTTGTAGAGACCCGTATCTTGACGTACATTGACATTACATTACTTTTGCAGAATACTTAGTACATAACAAAAACACACACACACAAAGATCGTAATAGTTTAGTGTCTTTGGAAACTCGGAACGTAATCTTCTAATCGTGGTGAAAGATCTTCAATATCTCCCATAAAGATCTTCCCTTTTTTTTTACCTAAAACCTTTCTTTATATCCTGGGGAAAAGAAAACATAAAAGGGTGAGCTCAAATGCTCAGTAAGGGTAAACAAAAGAAATATCAATCACATAATTTTCATAAGAACATAACATTTTTGGAAATCTTAACCTGCAAAAGAGAGCATAATTTCATAACATGGGATAAATCATAGTAGTGAAAATGAAACCCTTACTTAAAACATTACTCATTGTGGCATACACACATAATCATAGAGAATCTTTTCTTGTTAGTCAAGACTCATTGCCAAGACTATCTTAGTGGACAAAGTCCCTTTCTGAATCGAGTAATCCTCGTTTCAGTCCTGTTTCACTGAACCGGTATAACCTACCATTCCAGCCATGTCTATCTCATGAGATATGAAATCTTTACCCAATGCATTGGAGGGAGATATAGGTCCCACCCATCTCTTAATGAATCCTTTCTTATGTGTGCCACAAAATCATAAATCATACATCATTGCATAACCCATGTAATAAAAATCGGATTCTTAAACAACATGACATCATAAAACCATTCATATAAGATAAAGTAATTCATAAACATAATTCCATCACAACATAGTCAAATCAATGTAAAAATATGGATAGAAACAGAACCCTTTATTAACTTAGATGGAAAATAATTTTGATAAAACACTTGAATTGAATTCTTGAGGAAAATATCCTTTCTTCTTCAAAATCAATTTCTTTTTACAAAACATCATGCAATTTTAAAAGAAAGTGATTTTATTGAAAATAGTCATGAATTCTTTTAGAGTAAGCTTCATGAAAATAAGGCTTTATAAAACAGTAGAAATCCGTTTGTGCCGTATAAGTTAAAAAAAACATTCTTCGTACTTTTGTCGGAAAAGTCAAAAAGTACCTCGTATAAAAAAACGACAAAAGATTCCTTTCATATCTTTTACTAAAAACTCACCGAAGGGTAAAATTGGATTTAAACAATTGTAGGTGGATGGAAATAAAATTACATATTGAAGAAACATGGATGTGGATGATAAAATACACCCCAGTAAATACTTACGAATAAACAATCTCGGATAAAAATGAGATTGTGATATTTCCCTTACCTTAGGTCCGACTTGCTTTGTAAGTGTCCGAACCTCCTGTATAATGATTTAAATTATGTTATTGACTTATTACAGAATCATATTCATTGTTATGATATCATATATGGTTCACTTATGACATTATATTACCCGTTCTTTTGTAAACTCCATGTTAAAGAAGCGTTTTGGGTAAAATCGTTTCATTTATCGTAGGTGTTTTGACTTGTTGTTCTTGACAACATTATTACTTATATCATGATTTACTTACTTCCAGAATATAAAATATGATTTATATATCATATATATTCAGTATATATATATATATAATAGGTAGATAAATAAAATGAAAAACACCGTTCATGGAGACGGTATTCCGTACGTACGCACGCGCGGTGATTTCTTTTTCCGTAGGATGGATAGATGGTGAAATAGGGTTGTTTCATACTTATAATAACATATCAGTATATGAGTGATACTGATGTTATTACTTCATAATGAAACATCCTAAGAAGAAGAAGTGGAAGAAGAAATAAAGATGAAAGAATTGGTAACGGTAATTACCTCTTCTTTGAAGAGCCTCTTTGAGACCTCCTCTTAGGGCACTAAAATTGGTCTTTGAAGAAGACCAGAACCTCTAGGATGTTTCTAGGGAAGTGGAGAGGAGAAATTGGCAGGGGTTGGCCGAGCTTGAGTGCTCAAATTGGTGTGAGGAGGAGGGGGAGGAGGTGTCCTTTTATAGGGGAGGAGAGGGGCACCTTAGGAATATCTCAAAATATTATTTTATATTAAAGTCAAAATCGGTTTATAATGGTTCCAAAGGGTCTTATTTCGAAGCTAAAGTGGGGATGGGTCGAAATACTATCAACCAATAGGATTTAGACAAGTTTAGGGTATTATTTTAACCTTATCAATTAGATTTAACTCTAAGTTAAATAATTTAACTTTTACCGTGTCTTTTTGTTTTCTTTCACTATATGGTTAATAAACATACTATAACATGCCAAACGAACCCCAAATTGTATATTATTAATACATATATCCTTATCTAAGTCATTTGGCCGAACCTTATATTTTTAGGAATAAAATAACAATTAGTAATATAATATTTGATTTAAAAACTATTTTGTGTCAATTTTGACACTATTTGATATATGATTTTTGTGAAAGTCATAACAGAATTATATGTTCGAACCAAGTTGATTAAATCATCACTAATATATCATAGTAACCTATAAAATTAGTGCAATTCATAAAAAGTCTTAAATTACATTTATTTTGGTATTTATATTATCAATTATGTCAATAATTCATTAATAAGATAATTACTGCATCATCTTTGTGTCATAAATAAATTATATTATTTGATGTCTAAAAATTACAAATAAAATACCATCATGTAGGAAATTCTTTTAGCTTTCTAATGAATATTTATAGTCTAATTTATCTTATGTATAACCCCATATTAAAAATGATTTACTTATTAAACTTTAATTTTAACTATTTTAACCCTTCTTTAAATAAATTAATAATAAATGTCCTAATCTAATCCAAGTGGGCCTAAATGGTCATATTTTATTCCTAAGTTTATTTTTGGTCGAATTACACTTTTCCAATAGAATTAGGACATGTGTTAGGGTAATATTAATATCATATTTACCCTTAGTTACCCTATTTACTATTAACCGCGGTAAAAAAAAGTAAAAAGTTACTATTCATCAAAAATTATTTTCATCTCATTGAACCACATTTTAGTCCTTGATATTAACTGTGTCTCTCGGATTTTCGAAATTCCATTCACAGAAGCGGTAAAATTAAGTTTTATGCAAAATTCAGTTTTTAACCTACCACTTAGTGGTTTCACTATTCATCAAAAATTGATGTTTTTCAGAACAATGCCAAAATTTCATCCCAAGCTATATTTCATATTCCGAATTCAAAAATGAAGTCTATTTTACCAAATTCATAACATAAAAGTTGCATTAATTAATTTTATAATTAAATCCCGCTGTTAAAACAAATAGCGTGTTTTTAAGAAACAATATCTATCAAAAGATTGACACTTATTTATGTCTAGTTTAAATGTGAAATTACATCCAATGACCAACATTGTATTAAATTGTAAAAATATATTCTAAATATACTTTAAAACCACTCAAATTAATGATTTATCACTATTAATTATTTCGATTAAAAAAGTTGTTTTTAATTATAATTTAGTAATTTTCACTATTCATCAGAATATGAAAGTTATCCGAAAAGTACCAAAATTTCACCTTAGGCTAAATTCGATACTCCGAATCCAAAAATAAAGTCCATTTTGAAAAATAAGATTTACTGGATTTCAAAAAGTGGTTATTACTATTCATAACGGCTAGTTTTAATAATATTTTTATAGCATATCGTTGTTTAGTGAAACTCGGTATTGCGTACTACACACGCTATCGAGGAAGGTCGCGATTGCGTGTAATGCAAGACAAGTCAAGGATGTGTGTTGTGCAAGCTCCTTTTGGTGTAGCGTACAACACAAGACATTAATAAAATTAAAAAGAATATTTTTTTATAAAATCTTGGGCTGTTACATTCTACCCCCCTTAAAATGAATTTCGCCCTCGAAATTCGTCGGGGTTATAAATGGTTTACTATTCGAAAGTTTTTTTAATAGAAACCCACATCGTAAAAGGGAATACCAAAACTTGGCTTTAAAAACTAAAGTATGAAATGTAACGATTACCCAAATAAACTAATCACTGGGTTTCCACATAGGTGAAAATATGGATATGGAAGAGAAATCTAAGCATCATGTTCTGATGGAGAGTGGTAGAGAACATGGCTATGGAAAAGCCAGTAATCACAAATCCATAGATTTGTGATGATATAAGGTACCATCTGATTCATCAGGTATAAGAGAACTAGGACAACATTTTTGGTTTTCAAGATCATTTCCCTAAAGTTGAAAATTTGCTTAGAATAAATACTTACTTTATTTTGGTACAATCTCACTTTTGTTCGTGCCTTGAACAATTTATACTTCATCTCTTAAATAAATGAAGTTGAATTTGTTATTCGTGAAGTGTTAGCAGATCATGTGATAGAATGACGGGTCATTCCATCTGTTTCAAACAAAAGGTTAGCAAATTATATACATAAGTCGATCTATAGTGAGATTAATCACATATGGACTTATACTTCATATATCATACTGCTTAATATAATAAAACTAGTTTCTACTAAACAGGGACTTCCTGTAGGCTAGTGGTAGGCGATAAAGGCCAGTCGCACTTCGGTTGTGGGTTCGATTCCTACAGCCTTGTCCGAAGCGATGGGCTGTCGCCCGTCCTGTAGGTTGTCCCTTTTTCTAAAACTACGTTACTATAACATCCCATCAATAATATCGAAAATCTTCTATCCTTAAGCAATACTAACTTATGTCCAACATAATCCAGTCTAATCTTTAGGCTTATACATAATACTGCAGTCCACTCTCATAATATAGTGACATCGATTACCAGAGATTTAATACTGTCGTTGATCCCCACATATCATAAGATATGTCTTGTTGGTCACATTCCAAACATTCAAAGTCCTTAATCGTGTATTCTCTTGAATACCTTAGTGAAAACATGAGTGCAGTTAAAAGTTAACACTTTCCACATACCAAAATCCTCAAAATTCTATATACTCAAACCATGATATCACTTAGTCCTTATATCAATCATGAGCTCATGAATACTATCAAATATTTCATTTTTCTCATTTTCCCTTCATTATGCGCATATCATCTTTTTTTCCAAAAATACCTCAATCACTTCGAATACCACATTAGAGCAATACATAAATATTCCAATACACCATAAAAGTACCTCAACAACATTATTCTTGAATACCAATACATAAACACTTCAGTCCATCCACTTCAATGACTGTCCTGGAATAAGTCCTTCCTTGATTTAGAAGTATCTTTTTAGGTCAGGGCATTGAGTTGGGTAATGCCCATGTTCTCCACAAATAAGACATTGAACTCCATAACAATCTGTCACTCTATGACCCTTTTCTCCACACAGATAACATCGGTCCCTCCATTTGAGGTATTCCTCAAGGTTCTTCTTCCCTTCTTTATAAATCTCAATCTTCCTTTCTTTATGATCCTCAACATGCGAACATGCATAATAGTTTATCTTCCTCTTCTTTGATGAATTAGTCATACCACTAAATTTCACCTTGTTAATCATATATCGTGATGACTGATTCGGCATAATCACAATATCTTTATCTCTAGGCATCACACAATTTTGTTGCTCATAGTCACAAATTTGTCCATTGGATTCAATGTTAACCGAATTCCTTCTGGTTCCCTCCATTAACTAAAACACAAAAAGAATTTTGTGAGAGGCGAAATCATGCTAGGGAAGACAACATAGTAAAGGGGGATCAACCTCAATATCTAACATATTAGGTTAAATTCTAAGATCGTTACCGTAGTTCTAGGAATATATCCTATACGTATACTTATCCTTAAGGACATCCCTAGACATACCTTATAAATATCTCTAGGGATCTCACTAAAGTTCTCGCATCCTAGTTTCCAAAGGTTGACTAAACCTTTCCTCTGATACCAACTGTAGAGACCCGTATCTTGACGTACATTGACATTACATTACTTTTGCGGAATACTTAGTACATAACAAAAACACACACACACAAGGATCGTAATAGTTTAGTGTCTTTGGAAACTCGGAACGTAATCTTCTAATCGTGGTGAAAGATCTTCAATATCTCCCATAAAGATCTTCCCTTTTTTTTACCTAAAACCTTTCTTTATATCCTGGGGAAAAGAAAACATAAAAGGGTGAGCTCAAATGCTCAGTAAGGGTAAACAAAAGAAATATCAATCACATAATTTTCATAAGAACATAACATTTTTGGAAATCTTAACCTGCAAAAGAGAGCATAATTTCATAACATGGGATAAATCATAGTAGTGAAAATGAAACCCTTACTTAAAACATTACTCATTGTGGCATACATACATAATCATAGAGAATCATTTCTTGTTAGTCAAGACTCATTGCCAAGACTATCTTAGTGGACAAAGTCCCTTTCTGAATCGAGTAATCCTCGTTTCAGTCCTGTTTCACTGAACCGGTATAACCTACCATTCCAGCCATGTCTATCTCATGAGATATGAAATCTTTACCCAATGCATTGGAGGGAGATATAGGTCCCACCCATCTCTTAATGAATCCTTTCTTATGTGTGCCACAAAATCATAAATCATACATCATTGCATAACCCATGTAATAAAAATCGGATTCTTAAACAACATGACATCATAAAACCATTCATATAAGATAAAGTAATTCATAAACATAATTCCATCACAACATAGTCAAATCAATGTAAAAATATGGATAGAAACAGAACCCTTTATTAACTTAGATGGAAAATAATTTTGATAAAATACTTGAATTGAATTCTTGAGGAAAATATCCTTTCTTCTTCAAAATCAATTTCTTTTTACAAAACATCATGCAATTTTAAAAGAAAGTGATTTTATTGAAAATAGTCATGAATTCTTTTAGAGTAAGCTTCATGAAAATAAGGCTTTATAAAACAGTAGAAATCCGTTTGTGCCGTATAAGTAAAAAAAAACATTCTTCGTACTTTTGTCGGAAAAGTCAAAAAGTACCTCGTATAAAAAAACGACAAAAGATTCCTTTCATATCTTTTACTAAAAACTCACCGAAGGGTAAAATTGGATTTAAACAATTGTAGGTGGATGGAAATAAAATTACATATTGAAGAAACATGGATGTGGATGATAAAATACACCCCAGTAAATACTTACGAATAAACAATCTCGGATAAAAATGAGATTTTGATATTTCCCTTACCTTAGGTCCGACTTGCTTTGTAAGTGTCCAAACCTCCTGTATAATGATTTAAATTATGTTATTGACTTATTAAAGAATCATATTCATTGTTATGATATCATATATGGTTCACTTATGACATTATATTACCCGTTCTTTTGTAAACTCCATGTTGAAGAAGCGTTTTGGGTAAAATCGTTTCATTTATCGTAGGTGTTTTGACTTGTTGTTCTTGACAACATTATTACTTATATCATGATTTACTTACTTCCAGAATATAAAATATGATTTATATATCATATATATTCAGTATATATATATATATAATAGGTAGATAAATAAAATGAAAAACACCGTTCATGGAGACGGTATTCCGTACGTACGCACGCGCGGTGATTTCTTTTTCCGTAGGATGGATAGATGGTGAAATAGGGTTGTTTCATACTTATAATAACATATCAGTATATGAGTGATACTGATGTTATTACTTCATAATGAAACAACCTAAGAAGAAGAAGTGGAAGAAGAAATAAAGATGAAAGAATTGGTAACGGTAATTACCTCTTCTTTGAAGTGCCTCTTTGAGACCTCCTCTTAGGGCACTAAAATTGGTCTTTGAAGAAGACCAGAACCTCTAGGATGTTTCTAGGGAAGTGGAGAGGAGAAATTGGCAGGGGTTGGCCGAGATTGAGTGCTCAAATTGGTGTGAGGAGGAGGGGGAGGAGGTGTCCTTTTATAGGGGAGGAGAGGGGCACCTTAGGAATATCTCAAAATATTATTTTATATTAAAGTCAAAATCGGTTTATAATGGTTCCAAAGGGTCTTATTTCGAAGCTAAAGTGGGATGGGTCGAAATACTATCAACCAATAGGATTTAGACAAGTTTAGGGTATTATTTTAACCTTATCAATTAGATTTAACTCTAAGTTAAATAATTTAACTTTTACCGTGTCTTTTTGTTTTCTTTCACTATATGGTTAATAAACTTACTATAACATGCCAAACGAACCCCAAATTGTATATAATTAATACATATATCCTTATCTAAGTCATTTGGCCGAACCTTAGATTTTTAGGAATAAAATAACAATTAGTAATATAATATTTGATTTAAAAACTATTTTGTGTCAATTTTGACACTATTTGATATATGATTTTTGTGAAAGTCATAACAGAATTATATGTTCGAACCAAGTTGATTAAATCATCACTAATATATCATAGTAACCTATAAAATTAGTGGAATTCATAAAAAGTCTTAAATTACATTTATTTTGGTATTTATATTATCAATTATGTCAATATTTCATTAATAAGATAATTACTGCATCATCTTTGTGTCATAAATAAATTATATTATTTGATGTCTAAAAATTACAAATAAAATACCATCATGTAGGAAATATTTTTAGCTTTCTAATGAATATTTATAGTCTAATTTATCTTATGTATAACCCCATATTAAAAATGATTTACTTATTAAACTTTAATTTTAACTATTTTAACCCTTCTTTAAATAAATTAATAATAAATGTCCTAATCTAATCCAAGTGGGCCTAAATGGTCATATTTTATTCCTAAGTTTATTTTTGGTCGAATTACACTTTTCCAATAGAATTAGGACATGTGTTAGGGTAATATTAATATCATATTTACCCTTAGTTACCCTATTTACTATTAACCGCGGTAAAAAAAAGTAAAAAGTTACTATTCATCAAAAATTATCTTCATCTCATTGAACCACATTTTAGTCCTTGATATTAACCGTGTCTCTCGGATTTTCGAAATTCCATTCACAGAAGCGGTAAAATTAAGTTTTATGCAAAATTCAGTTTTTAACCTACCACTTAGTGGTTTCACTATTCATCAAAAATTGATGTTTTTCAGAACAATGCCAAAATTTCATCCCAAGCTATATTTCATATTCCGAATTCAAAAATGAAGTCTATTTTACCAAATTCATAACATAAAAGTTGCATTAATTAATTTTATAATTAAATCCCGCTGTTAAAACAAATAGCGTGTTTTTAAGAAACAATATCTATCAAAAGATTGACACTTGTTTATGTCTAGTTTAAATGTGAAATTACATCCAATGACCAACATTGTATTAAATTGTAAAAATATATTCTAAATATACTTTAAAACCACTCAAATTAATGATTTATCACTATTAATTATTTCGATTAAAAAAGTTGTTTTTAATTATAATTTAGTAATTTTCACTATTCATCAGAATATGAAAGTTATCCGAAAAGTACCAAAATTTCACCTTAGGCTAAATTCGATACTCCGAATCCAAAAATAAAGTCCATTTTGAAAAATAAGATTTACTGGATTTCAAAAAGTGGTTATTACTATTCATAACGGCTAGTTTTAATAATATTTTTATAGCATATCGTTGTTTAGTGAAACTCGGTATTGCGTACTACACACGCTATCGAGGAAGGTCGCGATTGCGTGTAATGCAAGACAAGTCAAGGATGTGTGTTGTGCAAGCTCCTTTTGGTGTAGCGTACAACACAAGACATTAATAAAATTAAAAAGAATATTTTTTTATAAAATCTTGGGCTGTTACAGTTTTCTTTGGTTAAAAAATTATCTAGTTTACCTGTGAATTATTCATTAATTATAAAGATTATACAATATATATTTTGAAAGTGTCTTGTCTTTTGGAATTAGGAGGGGTGTCCACACCTCATCTTGGAATAAAAAAATGTAAGGATGATGAAGGAAGACATGTTAATAAAAGGGAATTTTGATTATTAATTATATGTCTCATATAATTGATAGAATCAAAGCATGATATTATTTTGGAAGAAACTCCTTATTCCATATGTCAGTATAATCATAATGAATGTCATATTTTGGATGAATGTATGATTTTTCCAAACATATTAAACACAATAATTTTTTAACAGATGAAAAGAATGGATAGTGAGTTGGATAAAAAATGTGGTAGATATTGTCATTAAAATAGTACTTTATGTGAATGAATTTACACATATGATAGATTATTATTCATAGGGAGTATTTTTCATATATTTATTGAATGAACAACGTTTACCTTGATCTATTTAGTGGTTAAACATATTATTGAATCACAAGAACATTCTCGAATAATTTTGATAATGCCATGTCCAAATGGTATTTATATTAAATCGAAATATCCATTTTTCATTTTTTGACTAAAAATTACCATACTATTATTTTCACACTATTTTTCAGAATTTGTGAGAAACCTCTAAAAACCCCAAAGAAAATCATGCATTTTATTATATTTTCAAACCATTAAAATCTTAATTGAACCAATTAGATGAATTATACAGATATAATTTCCATGAAATCTTTTTACCTTTTTGTCATGTCATCTTTCATTGGGTCTAAGAACCAATATTCCATTATGTCCCCTGTTTGACGGAACTAATTTGGAGATATCTTACTTCTATTAAATCCTCATTTTGTGATAAGTTCCTTCTTGTTGATCCAATCACAATACACTTAATTTGTTTCCACTAGAATAAATATCCCACATATCATGTATGAAATATCAATATGGGCTTTAATCAAAAAGTCCCCTGATAATGTTTCATCCTCAGAGTGGTTGATAAGATCCCATGTTGTTCCATTGTGAGCACTCTCTTTACCTTCCTCTTATAACTAATTGGTCTGCCTAGGTATAACCACATCATTGAAATGTTCTTCCACAGAGGAGTCACCCTATATGGGGTTAGGTTCATCCATCACACCACATTAATTTTATTATTCCCTATAGACTCCTCACATAGACTCATACTAATTGTAAGTGATGAAACAATACATCAACTCAGTACTCAACATTGAGACCGATCTCGTCTTCATGTGGTCGGGATGACATGAATTATCCATCCCCCTATATGTTTTCTTACCCTTAAATGTAATTTATCACCCAGAGACCCTAAAATCTTTTCCTTCCCTTCTGTCTCATCAGGATGTGAGTCCCTCTCTCACACCATCCTTTATATTTTTTATAGAACTAGAAGCCTTGTAACATGAATCTTCCCTTACTAGTCCCTTCCCCTTCATGAATGAATAATCCTGCACATTATATCTTTGATCTAGAACTGACACTTCATATCCTAGGCCATCAAAATTAATATTTCGTCTGGAACATGCTAGGATCATTTTTGGACTGAACCCCTAATTTGAATCCATCCAACAATCAATACCTAGAAATATTTTTTCTCTGAACATACATCCCATTGACCCTCCCACATGCTTCACTTTTAACACCATATCAAGGTAATTTCCACTTTTACATCACACATAACCTTAATATAAACCCAAATTCCACATTATAGGGAAAATTTAAAAGACATTAGAATCATCCACCTCCTCGGACCACATAGGACCTGATGTAACATAAAATATAGGATCGAAATTAATCAGATTTTTCCCTGGAAAATAGAAAATACCATCCACTTTCGGGTTATAATTCTTGGATCTTGTATCTTTCTGTATATAATTTCTATTAGTTATAACTCCATACACCACATTTTCTAATTTTGATGCAAATATATTCTCTAATATTGTAATTTATTGTGTTTAAAAATTATATTTCCAAAGTTCCTCCTAAGATCCATGAGGTAATGTCTGAGGTAGATGACCCATGCTCCTACTAGACATACAAAAATCCATCCATGATTCAAAAACAATAGGTTTTTTGTAGAGAAATAGATCCCAAAAAACAATATAAATCCATTACACCACAATTTTGGAGACCCCAACTTCAACACATATTGTGGAAATTATAATGAATACCATGTTCATTCCACTATCCAATCACAAAAACCATCCAACCAAATTTCCCTTAAAACAAATAATTGAGGTATTTTGAATGGGTAATGGAATATTAGGGAAGCATACCTACATTCATTTAGAAAGATCATATAATTTTATATGGAAATCATATTTCAATAGAAAATTTAAATAAATGACTCTCATTGTAGATGTGTAGAGACAAGGACTATGTGCGAGATATGTCCCCTAATAAAGAAAAATAGACCATAAATGGATGCTTATCCAAAATAGTAACAATGAAATGTCATTATATTCCCTAGGATCTAATGTAGAACATGTTAGTGGTAGTAAAAAAGGCCGATTAGATAAAACTATTGTGTATAAGGATGTATTTTTATAATATACACTATCTTCTAATAATAATTCTGGGTTTTCATAAAAAAATTCAGTTTGTATGTTATCTCAGTGCATAATATTTATTGGTTTTGTGTAAGATATCTTGAGACAACATAATTTATATCTTGTTTTAAAAAGAAATTTTTGATATTATTAGATTATTTTACATTTTTTATGATATATAACATCTCATAAGATATTGGATGCATCGTAAGATTCATCATAAATATTACAATTTCTAATTTTTGAAAAAATTAAATACATGGTAGATTTTGATATTTTATTTAAAATGTAAGAGAATACAATGTTATATGAAAATTAAGATTGAATAAAAATAACAAATTTTATAAATGGTCTTTATTGAATCTTAGAGTTAATGATATGAAAACGTTCCTTCTAAGGAATAATATGAAATATCACTGAAAAATATTAGTATGCCTTAAATATCTTTGTTGGAAAGAATGCATGAAATCTACATATAATTAAAATTATCCAAGTATATTTTGGAGTTTATGACGATACAAATATCATGAGATTCAATGGAATCTTGAAAAAATATTTAATGATAAATTTATTTCCTTTCATTAGGTAAAAATTAAAACTGATATATTTAAAATCAATTATTGCATTTAAGATGGAAGATCCTTGAGGGCCTACTAAATGAATTAAGGGTATCCCAAAGGATCAATAAATAATTTACAAAAATAATTAGTTTTATATTATTAACATAAATTATATGAATTGAATATGATAAACTAATTAAATGAGAGTTGTTCAGGAATTACGGATCATGAAGCTGAAATTGTGTGAAATAGTTCCTGAAATATTATATCAAATGTCGAGGAAGTAGAAAAAATTATAATTTTTTTACTATGTGTAGAGGTTCAATATTAAATCATTCATAATTCATAAAAAACAATAATTATCTTATATTAGATTTTTTATTTTTAGTTGTTAATAATTGACTTTTTAATTGGTATATGTCCATAACCATTCAGGTAGAAACTTGTTGATATCACAATAACAACTATATATATATTGGATAAAAATGACAACCCATTTAGGATAGAGTAATATTATTTGGAGGTTAACCTCATTAAAAAATGTGTTTGTATAGTTTTGTTAGTCTACCACATTGATTTTTTTATATTTAATCTAAACTAGAATGAGAGAGTTTGTGTTTAAGAAAATTCATAAACACATTTTCACCACAACCTAACTCTTGGGTTTTATAACATAACATGTTATCTGAAAATAATTTGATATCGAGTTAGTTATATTAGAATTGATTATTAGTGGTCTCCATTAGAATTCCTCCCTTATTATTATTACATTATCAGTCCTTAGGACCAATTTCATCATATATTTATGTAGGACATATTTTTATGTATTATTATGAATATTGTTATGTTACTATGAATTCATATATAGGGTTATAATATCTTATATTTCTTATATTTCTTATCCTAGCATATATCTTGATAAATAATAATTTTACATCTTCCCTCTAGTGGTATATGGTTGGATTAACCTATAAAAACAAAAAAATCTTTTAATAGTTCCTAAGTAAGGCACTCCTCATTCGAACATTTAAAATAGACATTGATTCTATAATGAAGTAGTCAAAAAGATGTATCTATCCCACATTGATAAGGGGGATGAAAAAATAGACATGATCATCAAGGCCAATTTCATTCATTAATTTCAAATACCTTAGATGAATCACAATGATATTACCTATCATATAGAATAATAATAAAATATGTGTTTTAATTGACTTCGTCAATCTCAAATGGTATTACCAAAAAGAGGAATTCATGATCCCGGTCATTAAATTACTAATTTATGTGAATTTTGGTTTTCATTTCATCTTTTTTATGGATGAGTACACTATTTAGAAATAGGTTTGGAAGGATCCATTTAATGAACTGTCCATCATGTACTGGTAACCTCAATTTGGTAACTTTATATCATGTAATTACATTTTGGTTGACGAATGTTATCAATTTATATCAATCAACTATACATTATATCCACAATCCTTAATTAGTTAAAAAGATAAAGGTTTATAAATATGATCTATTGTTTAAATATTTAATATGATTTGATCATCTTTCAAAACATTATAAAATTTTCAATAAGTTGTGAAAAAAAACTAAAAATTAACCCATTGTAATATGATTTCATGGTTACATCAGTGGAATTTCATTGCTTTTAGGTATATAATCCTTGAATCATAGTAAACCTCTATGGGACACAACTATTAAATAATATTAATCTACCTAAGAATAGAAAGAAATGAGGGGGACTCCATGGTTGTGATCATTATATAATATGATTCCTATCAAATCTCTATAAAAAATTCCAACTCTACAATTGGTTAATATAGAAAGGGGTTTTCTATTAACAGGAGAAAAACATCGAGAATCATTTGACATTATAAATAAGTTACCCTTATTCTCATTAGGTAAAAGCCATCTAATGGCAAGGATTCCTCTATTCATTTATGAGGAAACACTAGAGTGGTCTCCTGTTGTTATCCCTATATAGAAAACAAAGACATGAATGAATTAAATAATCTATTATCTCAGTTGAAGAATATGATATGATCATACTCGATACTCTAAAATCATGAAATTTTGCGTATAATTTAAATTTTGTAGAAGATGAGGTATGACATGCTACACAGTGAGCTCTATCTAATCATTGCTATAGAACTGATAAAAAATATTCTTCATTTTTCAATATTTCCTTAGTATATATAATTTTTAGTTGTTAGGCTGTTTAATAATGATATATAAATCATGTCTCAAATTAAATCCAATGGATAAGAGGTAGGAAACATTCACAAAGTACACCATGTACTATTAAATTCACAATTATAAATAATATCCATAAAAAAAATTTTAGTATCCATGAAACTCCCAATACATGGGATTTCTCAATTTATTGTTGTTCATGAATCCAAATAAGTAGAAGTATATATGAACTGGATGAAAATAAAATTTTTCTCGTGATTATACTTATCTTCATATCCGTAAAAGATATGTAGTAACTATTCCATCTATCAACAAGTTACACCAATAATGATGATGAATAGTATGCTCCCATTCTAGAATTTGATATATCTCTTTATGAAAAATTAGCCTATTGAAACAATTTTTTTTCATTGAGTAGGTGATTAAGTATATTAACGGTTTATATTACATAAATAAAGATGAATTGATTCCAATTCTTGATTTTGTATGAGGGTTAGGGAAATAAATTCATTTTGGTCAAAAATTACCTCATATAATGCATTCAAAAAATGAATAAGTTGATTTGATGACTAATATTTTCATTGTGATGGATGATCGAGACCAGGATATAATATTAATCCACAAAATACATCAATGTGAGTGATCACTATTCATTGTCAATGAAATCAAATCTGTAAATAAGATCAGCATCTCTTTAAACAAAGGTTTTTTGATACCATATGAAATAGTTATCTCTATATGGTGGATTTACACAACCCTTATAATGTAATCTATTCATAGTGGAATTCTATAATATAATTGAACCAAAATGGGAATATACATTAGTTTAATATGATACTTATATTATATAATTGGTAGAATTCCCAAAAGAGGTCACATATAAATGTAGATTCCTTGGATTATTTATTTTGTTAACTGGTGGAGGAGAAACCCTCACTATCATACTTGATTTTTATAAAATACCCAACAATACTCTAATATTACTATATAAACTCTCCAATAAATTCTAGAGGATTGAATAAATTATCCATCACTGATTAAATATTTTGTAGAATCTGGGAATATGTACCTTACCTATCTTATACACACCAATTTAATCCATTAACCCTTATATCATTTTCCCAAAAAAAACATTTGTATGCTATTTTATATCTAATTATATGATGTTGGGGAGTGTTATCACAAGAATATGGCTATAATGTTAAAATAAATCCTTATTACTATCGACAAATTCATGAAAAAGGATTATTTTATATTATGTAATGGTATTTGGATCAATGGTTATCCAAAAAATCATAAATACATACAACATTTATTTATATTTTGGAACATAGAAAATATCAATGGATGGAGAATTATTTACTCTTATAAGTTCAAAATTATTTATCAGGAATATTATATCATGTCAAACTAGTCATCATAATACAATTATGTGATAAATTGAAACACAGATGAATTAAAAAAGACAATTTATAATATATATTAGATGATGATTTCCGTAGAAAATAATTATTTTCATAAAAAACTATTTCCTAACTTATGTTCATATCATAAAAGGACACATAATACTACCAAAGTCACACCATATTCTAGAATAAATGATAGATATGTTTTCCATAAAGATTTTGTTTAGATGGAATTTCTCCACCTATCAATATTTAAAATTTTTCCAATTATTGAGTAGTTTCATTTTTTACTAGATTTGCTTGTCTGTCTTGATAAGATAGGAATATTCACTTGGAATAGACTTGAAATCCACCAGAACTGTGTTTCATTAGAATTTAACATGAATTTTTTTCTCTATCCATTCCAATAATTAAAAATGGTATTCAATATTAGATGCATTATGAAACTTTAGAAGAATCCTTTTACTCTCAAACCAATGTGGGAGTGGCCATACACTATAATTAAGGTATACTCCAATTCAGATAACTCAATGGTTGTAACATATGGAGAGGTAATCATAATATATACTAATATGTTATTTCTTAAAAATTACTTAATGTCGAATTTTGGTTGGATAAAAATGATCCCAATTGTGAGGGAAATTATATATATCACCTTTATCTCATAGGTGGCATGATGGTAATAATATAAACTATGACTATTTATTATGATTTTAAACAACAAAGATGAAATCCCTATCACGTGATGTTAACATGTTTGAAATCCAGTCCTTCGTGAATTATTTGAATATTCATGGAATAAGCTCCTTCTAGGAAACCCAACCATTTTAAATATAATCCACTATAACTTTTTTTCATTACACAACAAATAAATTTCCCCAATTAGGATATATGTGTGTCATAATTCATACACAAATAGGGTATATAATGATGAATTAGTTACATTCAAGTGTCTCATCCTACAAAATCTATCACCATATACATCTTTATATTTGGATGTTGAGTAGAAATAGACCCATATATAAGCTAACATGTTAAATAGTGTATCCCAATGTATATTACAATTGAATTTAAAAAACATAGAAGTCAGCCTAGACATATTACATTAACTATAATTATAATTGAGTCTCTGTCAAATGGTGTTAAACTGTGAGTCATGTAACGATCATGTATGGCCTTAAATTTCTTCAAAGTGGTCCATTCCGTGGAATATAAATTCCTTATGTATAATCATGGTCTAAATAATATTTTGTATCATATAATTCCCTCTCTCTATATCTTTGAAAAAGATTCCCAATCATAAAAGTACCCCTATATTATTTTGATTCCCACTATTTCTATAATGATTGAAGACTACAAGAAGGATATTGGTCTATTGCATTGTGTAAAAAAAGTACCTATATTATATAAGAGAATTATTTATGTTGGGGTTCCATTTCTGAAATATTTATTTATTGAATACCATATTATAGGATATGTAATGATGCATAGAGATCTTATCTGGGGACTAATTTCCAATTCTAGGAAATCCACATAATTCATTCTAGTACCTGGGCCCACTCATTCATGTTAGAGTTTAATTTATTGGTTTCTAAATATGAAATTAATATTTTCAAATTATTCAAATCTATAGAAATGTTTCAAATATAATTCTTATTTGCAACAAGTAAAATTGTGTGGCCTTTATCCAGGATCCGTGACTATGCTCTTTCTAGAACAAATTTCTTCTTCCTATCTTGTTAAATTGAATGACTACTTGTCATTGGTTCATGATATAAAAGTACATGACAACATCGTTTACCCAATCATGTGCTCTCAAATGATATAAGTAATATTAAAAGTTCCTTTTATATCAATATGATTTATTATAACTCACATGAGTATAGATATTTTGGTTGATTGTTTGGATTATCAAAATATAGGTTGCTCATGTTTGACGAAGGAAATCTAATCTTGGATACATTATATAATCCCAAATGACCTAGGTTATATCGAATACAATCTATCCTATAAGATGTACATGATAAATATTATCCTTATATGATATATATATATAAGAGATCTAAGTACACATTTCCATTATCTATATATTGGATGATGTTAAAATGAATTTCCCGTTATATCAACTATATTGTGATTCAATCATCATTATTTCAAGAAGTGTACTGACCTATACCACACAATACCTATCGAAAAACATAATTCCAAAATAATTCAACAATGATTTTCTTTTTTATTGAACCATAATTCTGTAATGTTAGGTTACTTATCTTATCTTAACAATAAGAATGAGACATTTTATTATTTCTACCCATTTAAATTACATTGTTTTTCATAATTCCTTCAATAATGGGATATATATAGTGATTCATTTATCACCAATATTATCCCCAACCATGAATCCAAACTCAATTCTAATCAATTCTCCCATTTTTCTTAGTGTTTGATCCTTTTATTTATCAAATTGTGTTTTCTCACCCACATGACACAAAGGTAAACCCATAATAGATAGAATGTGTTTCATAATTTAAAAAACCTCTAATAAATATAGGTCCCCATAAAAAGGTCATAAACTAGAAATAATTTTAGTCCGCTTTCATAATGTTTGATTATATGATAGCTACCCCATCCTGTATGACTCAAAACATCTTTGAGTGGTCAACACCATGATAAATATACTCCTTTATGAATGTTCCAAATCAACATAATGATCCTTATCAGACGGTTATTTATCTATAAACCTATACATGGGGAATAATTCCCACATCCCTATACAAGATCATGGGTTTAATTTTATTTATTTATATATAATGTATGTTTCTTGATTCCAATATTAAGGGATGTATAGTGACATCATAATGTATTTAAATACTCCCACCCAATGATTCCACTACCATTGGTTCTGCCTTGGTGGTGAGTGTATATTATTCTTAAAAATTCAGTTTCATATTTCCCCCTCACATCATGGTTCCCATTGATTTCATTATTCCTCTCTTGTACATAGTCATGATCTGCACATCGATTCCCATATAATAAAAACAAAGAGTGGATTTATTATAATATTATAGGATATATAGTGATTCCCAAATATTTTATAATGGTCCCTATAATGAATACATATAACCACAAATTCTCATGATTGAGAACAAGATATTTATAAGAGCCCTAATTCAATGATCTTCACATGTATATTATTTTTATAAAACAAAAAAAGTTACAATATTATAATCGTATTCTATGACTATTAATATTATGACTAATATCTACTCACCCACACTTTATGCATTAAATTGAATATCCAATGTCCTCAATGTATGACCTAAAAATATATACATTAATTAAATTCACCCCATGTAATTAATCTAACTGATATAACGTTCCACTATATATACCCCTGAAATGTTTTGGGGGGCCGTTTTATAAGAACGACACACCTAACATGATAAAAAATCTATGTTTAAAGTATTAGTGAATTTTTTCTTCCTAGTATAAATACCCCCACATATATATTATCTACATGTGGTTAGGTTCCTAATTTTTTATGATATATAATATTTCATAGACTAAATTTACCTGGCCCCGTTGAAGGAAATATGAAATCCAATATATAATTTATTGAATGATAAATGTCATTCTTGTTGGGTATCCCAAAATGGGAATCCATTAAATATTAAAATCCTATATAGAAGAAATTTTATTTTGTTCATGAGTTATATTATTGTAGGATCACAATAATTTGGTTTTATATCCATATACCTAAGGATGCGTAAAATATAATATCAACATTTTTACATCCAATTATATTACTATCATATTGATCTGAAAATAAACTACAGATTATATAGTTTTCATCTCATTATAATGAATTATATTATATGTGACCCTTTTTGAAATTATATAAATGGAGTATATAAATTTTTTCCTTATGAAATTTATAACTTAAATGAGTGGAAAATTGATGAGAGGATAAAATGGGAGTGGGAACCCCTTCTTTCATACAATTATCATTTATTCCAAACAAATGTATTGTTTGGGATCCATAAATCCATTCATTCCCATACAGTATAGCAGTTTCTCATAAATCCTCATAGGGATGATTTAATTTATATTTCTATAAATGGAAAATAAAATTAATCTCCACTATATCTCATAAGGATATATATATATATATGGGTTATACTTATGAATAACTATGTGTTTTTTTCTTACCAGTTTTCAAACATATTTAGTGATTTCTAGACCCCTAACTTAGGTCTAGCTAATAATCATTTTCAAACATTAATCTCCTTTAATCATCAGAAAAAAAACATCATCATGTTTGTTTTAGTATAGAAAAGTGTTTCTCTACCACTTTGATTTTTCTCCTTGGATTTCATACATATTCCCTTATATATTTTAATAAAAATAAATCTTTCATGGTTATCAATAATGATTAATTTATTCTCAAAGGGTAAAGTCTATTTGGACACAATCATCGGTGTAATCATGTACAAAATCCCCAACACATGGAATATTTTTCATAAGTATAAAGTCATATAATAATTTTTCACCTCTGAAAAAAATTATCCTAGAACCGATCATTCAAATTTGATACAAAGGTCATCCTTGGAGTACTCTTCTGATTATTGCTTCCAAATAGAAATAAGCAATGTAATGATTCATAGAACCATTATTCCCTATTTTTTCTTGTCAACATCCACTTAGATTTTAATCCCAAAATTCCTTTATATATTGAATTCTCTATATTTGGAAAAATTGTTTAGTCCCTTTATTGTGTTATCTCATTGGTGGTGTGGTCTATACAAGTATATGACATTTTATCTATATTGGGTTTCAATATACGCTTACTAATTTGACTATCTCACCCTTTTTGATCAATACCATGTGGATTTAAACACAAACCATTAATAGTATATGAAATTTAAAAGTAAACAATATAAAACCTCACCCCTAATAATAATAATATATATATATATATATTCACTGGGATCCTTATTAATGTCATGTTTCCAACTCACTTTTAAATAATTTTTCTCACCATTTAATCCAATCATTGTAAGGATGGTTTAGGGATCCCACTATTGATATTATATATTATAGAATATTTCTTCTAATTCACATCTTATTATTCCTTTACAAAATTAGTTTGATTATCTAATACTTTTAGGATATATCGTTGGGATGTTAAATTTATTCTATTGATATATTTTACTTCATTACCATAAATTACATGCACCCCACTCATAGATGTTCTATATTATTAATGGTATCTCTATTACTGTTGATTTTTACATCTCACTATCGATAGGTGATGTATTAAATTACATCAATTTTTTTTATAATGAACCTAAACAAGGGACATCCCCTTTAGAAACAATCTATAGTATCATTAGGGTCCGAATTCACTCTATTCATCAATAAAATATTCTTAGATAGCAAATCTCATCACATTTTCCTTGTGGAATGACCATAAAACCCAGAAAAACATGGTCAAATATGTATGACCCTATTATAGATTACACATGGATTGTAACACCCCATGTTTTTAACATAATAATATTATGTTTGATATCGTAAGTGACATGAAACACCGAGCCTGAACATCTATTGAAATATAATTTTTAAATAATAATTTTATTGTATAGAAATCATATTGGATGGCATGAATAAGATTAAATTATATATTAAATAAATAAGAAAGTCATATTCAATATAAATTTATTTATAAAATACTGGTAAATAATCACTCAATTTTTATTAATGTAAATCTCTTTTAAAAAATTCTGTTTCCACCAATAATGAATATTTAAAAAAATTTACAAGAAAATAATATAAATAGTTTTTAAAATTTTTTCAAATATATATTATAGAAAAAAATATCCTTTTTAAATTTGAAAAATAAAAATTGTTTTAGGGTGATTTTTGGGATTTCTTTGAAAGCATTTAATTTTTAATAAAATGAAAAAATAGAGCTTTCAATTTAAAACTAATTTCAATGGAATATTGTATTTCAATTTAAATTAATTAAAATTATATTTACTGAAGAATGATTTAAATGATATGTATGGATAATACCTATTACTATATTAATTCAAATATATATAATGATGATCCCAATATATGTAGTTAATGTACGATCATCCTATCCTTAAAAAATTCATTCTTTACAAAACATTTTTTCAACTGGGTTTTCAGGATAATTTAATCATTATATTACTTATCTTATATTAATTTAACATGATAAAATAGATACCAAAATTTGAAGATGAATAATTAAACTTAGATAATAAATTCAATGTACTTTTTGTTCATAATTAGTACTATAAACAATATCAACCAGTTACGACAATTATGGGTAAAACCATCTTATTCGGTGTTTAAATAAAGAGACAAATAAATAAAATGGCCTAAATGATTTTATAATAATATATTGGATGGATATACATAGACCCTATGTCATATTGGTTCAATAAATTACCTATTTATGATCTATATGGAATTGATTCTGAAAATTAAAAATTTTTATATAAGGAATAACCAAATTGTCCTTATATGCACTTTAATAACTAAATAATTTTTGAGACTGGGATAAAAATAAAATTTTTTAGCTTAAAAGATTAATTTATAATGTAAATATTTTATCATTTATATTTATTTTGAGTATTTAATAATTACATAATTTTGATAACTACTTACACAATGCTGAATTAATAATTATTTATTTAGAAGTAATATAAAATTACCAATACTAAAATATAATAATTAATATAATTTGTATAAAATACAGATTTTGAAAAAATGTGATACAAAAAAATGTTATGTTTTTTAGGGTATAAATTACAATTTCATATTTTACGTTATATTTTTTTAATTCAAAATAAATCAATAGTGTCAAAATTTACAATAATTATATTTTATAATAAAAAATATTTACTAAATGATTTCAGATTCATGAAAATGTTACCATCTTCATAGTGTATGTAAAATGTATGATAATAAAAATTATTGTATATTTATCGATCTTTTCCCATCTATAGGAATATTGCATTCCCCATATTGAGTGAAAACATTAATTCCATGGTGATTTTCAAAAAAATGTTTAAAATGTGATTTAACAAAATATAAGATTTGAAACATCACATGGACTTGTAAAATTTGTATTATATAAGTGAATATTAAATAACCAACACAATATATTTAAATACTATATATTTAGATCAATTTTAAGAAGAAAATTAATTTATATTAATTTTATACATAATGAAATTCAACTAGGGCCCTTCCCCTCACTTGTAAAAGGGAAAACCATCTCATCTTTTCATCACAATTCAAAAAAAATATTTTTCAGAAAATCCCATATGAAATATATTTTGTACATTCATCCCTACATTTCATTGGCCATTGTTTGATCATAAAAAAATTATATTGATGCTTTTGATGAAACCTTAAATAGATTTTTATAAAGAAGAGGTAACATTATTAACCGAGCATTTTTGTTTTTATTTCCACTTCCATCAATATCAAGTATCATTAAAAAATATTATAAAAATCAAAAATATCTCATTTATATAGATTTTTTTATTTTTATATCATATACTATATCTATCTCCTCTTCCCCAACATGGGAATCAAATATATTGTTTGTGTGTGCGGTGGACTATCACCATGCGAAACGATGTAATTGTTTTCTATTACAATCACATTCGATTGATTATAGTAATTGATTTATTATATATATATATTTCAATGAAATATTTACAAATCTATATATTTAATATATCATATGTTTTATTAAACTTTCATCCATAGAAAAATTCTAACATCAGTCTTGTGTACATATAGACTGACACCAATGGGAAGTGATGGGGTTAATTCTTCCTAATCATATCACATAGATGCTACATATATTTATATTCAAAAACCAAATAGTATATTTAATATATTTTTCCATTATATGAAATAATAATAATTACCATATCTCTATAATGTTCATTGGAAAAAGGAAATGTTACTCATGTGTACATAATGTCTATAGTCTAAATGAATGTAATGTTGTTCATTTTTAATCACCATAAATCATTTTTGGTTCAAAATTTATTATTTATGTATAAAAATTATAATAAATTAATTAATATTTTTATAGATATGATTGAAGAGGTACCTCTTTAAACATTCTAAAAATATCCATATCTTTTTTGGAGATAGAAATTGAATATCGTCAAAACATTTGTCATGAACATATTAGAATAATAAATTAAATAATAAATGGTAATAAGTAAAATAATATAATATACAGAAAAATATATATATTAAACTATTAAATAATTATTATAATCTTATTATTCTTTATCCTAATGAAAATACATAATGGTTTGGACCTAATTTGAGGAATTTCATTGCAATTTCCCTTCATTTAGAAATATTTTATTTTTGGGAGACTAACTTATTTTATATGATTTATATACTTACTTATTAAATGTTATAACATGATTACTTCATAATCCATGTTATTTTATTAATTAAAATATTTTTATCTTAGTGTATTTCTCATAAATTCAACTATGTAGTAAGGGGTTTTATAACTCATTTTATTTTCATTGGGTTATTTACTTCTTCAATATCATCAATATTCATAGATTATGCGTGTCATTATGTATTATTATTTTATTTTGTAGTTATGTAATTTTTGTATTTAAATTTATTCAACTAATAAATTCATTAACTAATTCACACATCAACAATAAGATATTTTTTAAATATTTTGTCTCAAATTCCTCTCCATTAAGACATATTTGATTTTATGATCCAATTTATTTATATGATGTCTACCTTCTTCCCCTATTAGATTTTATATCATAAATATCATTATATTATTGGTATTTAATGTTTAATTTGAAATTATTTTTTCATGGGGGTTACGGTTCAAACAGTACCAAAGTATTAAGGGTTTATTACACAATCTCTTAATTTTTTAGGATTTGTTACATTTAAGTCATAATTTGGAGAATTATTGGATATTTCAATATTTAATCAAAAAATATAAGGCCCCAGCCTTAAACCATATTTAATCTTGAGTTATTACAAGATTACACATTGAGGATATTTTCAGGTTTAGAGTTTTAGAGAATTAGGACATAACTATTAAATCTCAAAAGATTACAAAGTAGAAACTTCTACTAAATTTCCATAAAATAAAAACTCTTAAAAAGAAACATGTCTAGTTCCATGTTTTAGGTAGCATGACTTTCCCTTGATCCCATCCTTGAACCTATTCCATGTTAAGTCCTGTGAAAAACATTTCAAAAACTAGGGATGAGCATAAAAAGCTCAGTAAGGGATACACAAAGAATGAAAACTGTTAGTTTTTCAAAACAACAAGTAAACCATGTATACTTTATCAAAGTAATAATTTTCAGCTTTTCGAAGTAGTAAAAACTCTTCACTGAATTAAAGTTCATTACTTACCCTTCTGTAACCAAAAGATTACCATAAAACCCATATAAAGACCACATAACATATAAAGGTAACTTGGGACATAAACATACTTAAGTGGAATAACCAAAAGGTTGACTTCCACACATATCACTTAATGGAATAGCAATTCGGCCAACTTCCATACATACTTAATCGAATAGCCATATGGCCGACTTCCATACCCAATGCATTGGAGGTTATAACGTAACCACCCGTCCTGGTATTCACGGCACCACCCATCATAATGTCCAAGTACCATTATAAAATCATAAGACATTAAACAAATATAATGGAAAGAAAACGTTTCCACATTTCGATCACAATATATCACTTAAATATATCAACATAACAAATCCTTTATAAAAACCATTTTCAATACCAACATACATAAAAGAGTATATGGTATTTATTTCATTTTAAAAAACATTACAGCTTGTTGAGGAAGCCAAAGACCAAATAATACACGCGGTGGCGGAAAAGGTCGTTGTCACCACGTACGTTAAAAGAAACATTCCTTTTTTTCATTTAGTAAAACGCTTCGTATAAAAATATTCCTTTTGAATAAAATTAAAAGTCAAAGGGGTTTATACACCATATAGAATAAAGTTGTGTGTAAAACTAAATATGTCTCAATGAAAGGAGATTGAGACAAGGTCCCTTACAAAGTCAGTATCCTTAGATTAAGGATAAATCAATTATATGATTATGTGTGACAAATATGAATATACAAAATATAAGTGGATATTAAGTGTAAAACAATCAGAGGTCATTCACACATAATCATGGAAAAACAAAACCAATGAAATAGATATTTAACTCAATGAAATGAGATTGAGTTATGATTTCCGATACAAGTCCGTCAAAATGACATAATAATTTATCAATGAGATGATTATGTGTGGAAATAGTATATCCACACAATGGTTTGTGGAAACTAAAACATAGAGATTCCACACATAATCCTGGAAAAATAAAATCAATAATTATAGGTTTAACCCAAAGAATTGAAAGTGGGTTAAGAAGTTCCCTTACAGAAATTTGACTGCCTAACGACGTCACTTCAAAACTTATAAAATGAGTTGATGAGAGATAAAAAGGGTATCTCATCACTTGGAAATAAAATTTACATTAATAAGGATATATAAGAACATATCCCAACATAATAGTATGTCAATTAAAAGACATAACAAAATATGTCTTTTAAAAAGAGGAGGGTGAAAGGTTCCCTTACCGACTTGGGTTACTTTCGAAACGTACACCCCATTGAAGAAGGGTCATACAATGAATATGTAAGTACCCATAAATGAAATTATATTACACAAAGATTATAATAATGGGAATTACATACACCACTCAAAGGAAATGTTGGACAATGTAGCATAAATCTCACGGGAATAAAAGTGAGATGAAAAATTCTTTACGAAAACTCGGCAGCCTAACAGCGCCACATAAAACTTCCAAAAATGGATTGATGAGATCAAATAGAGTATCTCATCATATTACAATAAAATGTATAGAAATAGGAATATAAAATAACATCCCCCATCATAACAAAGAGGAGATTAAATGAAGTGACATAAATGAGAGTACATAAAAAAAAGAGAGAGGTTAGATCTCTTACGAAAATTCGGCAGCCTAACGGTGCCACTCAAAACATCCAAAATGGATTGATGAGATAAAATAGGGTCTCTCACCATATGAACATAAAAATTACAGTGTGGGTAATATAAAATAACATCCCAATCATAATATATATGATCTTAAAAGGAATTACATAAAAGAGTGTACTTAAAAAGAAAGAGAGGAGTAGGATCCCTTACCTCGGGTCCGACTTGACTCGATCGTTCTTTAATATCCTGAATAATAAACTTGGGTTAATTTCTACTTCCATAAAAACCTTTTTCAAGTTCATTATTTCTTTTATATCACTTATTACCATGTCATAAAAATTATGTAATCATTTAAGTTAATAATCTTTGTTTTGTCGATATTTGGTTCTTAAGTCGAAAGTGGACTTCTTACAATTACATGTTGTCCGTGTGGTCAAAGGTTCATTATATCCAGAATTTTATTCATTATATATATATCATATATATAATATATATCCAGTATATTCATGCATTTATATTATTACATAACATTTAGAGTTAAGAAATGAAATGCACCGTTTATGGAGACGGTAAGCCGTACGTATGCATGAACGCTACTTCCATTTCTATTTCATATTTAATGGAATTAAATCATTTTGATACATAATAGTACTTTAATTCCAGTATGTTATCATATATAATATCATTAAATATATCCTTTATACGTACCACATATGGTATTAACGAATCAAATCACTTTGAGGGGGTTGTAGTCCGCACTTCCTTAAATGAAGATATCGCGTTCACCCATAATGGAAACCATAAAGGCATTCCATAAATGAAAAAATACAGAAGCTTAAGTAAAACATAAACATATTAGATATCATATATATATAGTTTCATCTTAATGGCCACCTTTTAAGGTGTTAGAAGAATGTTGAACAATCATCATTTCGGGAGGCCGAAATTCGCCATGCACGGAAACAGTATGTTCTTTAACCATTAGATGTAGGTGTGTGTAAGTTTAGGTCGAATACTTCTTATAACAACATCCTAGTATATTGAATATACTTTATTTGTTACAAAATAAACGAATAAAAAGAGTTTAGAGGGTTGGAGAAGCAAAATAAAACAAAAGGAGTCAAGCGAGGACATTACCTTAAAATCGGGTAACTTGCTTTGATTTGAGCTCAAAGGCTTCCTTGGAAAGGATTCTGCCCAAAGTGAGGCTTCAAGGAGTTATAGAGGAATGTGGAGAGACCAAATGTGCAGGGGTTGGCCGAGCCAAAGGCTTTGGAAGTTGGGGTAAGGAGGTAGTGTTGGAATCCTTTTATAAGAGGAGAGGAGGGGCACTCTTGGAACCGTATAAAATGTAACTTTATTTTCAAATGAGTTTTGGATTTTAATGGTCCCACATTGATTTGTTTAGAGGATAAGGTGATAATTGTTATAACTCAACCCATAAAATAGGTTTTGGACATGTTTAGGTCTTGGAGTTTACATTTCCTTTCCATTTTATTTAAATCGTTAAATAATGATGTTATCACTGCATCATCATGATGTCATAAATAATTTAATTTATTTAATGTCTAAAAATTATAAAACAAATACTATGATGTAGGAAATCGTTTTATCTTTCCAATGAATATTTATAGTTCAAAATATCATTTATGTATACAAAATTAAAAATATTTTACTTAGGTGATACATTCTTTGTTACATTTAACATTCTTTAAAAATAAAAAGATAAAAAGTCACTTTCTCACAAAAGTGATTCCATGGGCCCCCCAAGATTGGCACAAGGCATCCCATGGTCGGCCAGTAGACAACCACGAGCCTTAGGACACATTTTGTGGTCATTTTTTTATTATTATGATATTATCTTATTATCTTTAACTACACGATTACCCATTAATCAAGATAATTAAAGATAATTACCGTCGTTATTATTCATAATGTCCAAAAACAAAAGAGTCTTAATTACATAATATGGACCTTCTGATTCCAAATATGTAATTAATTTTACCAAATTACAAACACATAAATTGCAATAATTAATTTAAAAAAACTTCCCGTTGTCAAAACATATAGCGGGTTTTTTTAGAAACGATATTTATGAAAAGTTTGGCACTTGTTTATGCCTAATTCCAAAGTGAAATTAATCCCACTGACCTTCATTGAATTACATGGTAAAAATATATTCTAATTAAACTTAAAAAAAATTAAAAAGATAATATAACAACATAATTAAATTATATGAAAAAGTAGTTTTGATGTAAAATGCAATATTTTTCATTATTCATTGAAAAATGAACATTGTCAGAAAAATACAAAAAATTAACCCAAGGTAAATTTCAATGTCCCAATAATAAATAATATGTTTATTTTGAAAAATATAGCTTATAAAATTGTCAAAATTTGTATTTAAAAGGGTTTCTCCATCAAAAGGTGGTTAATCGACCTTTTAATGAATATTAGAATGTTTACGCTTAAAAACTAGATTCATTTGAATTTTTAATCCTCTAACATTTATTGTAAAGAGTAACAATATTTGACAAACATATATAATCATTTTTTAGTTAGTTCTGTTCATTCCCACCATTACAACGGCTAGGCTTTAACTACCATTTAAAATAATATTATTTTATTATTAGAGTGCAACGTAAGATTCCCAAAAACTCGTTGTTGCGTATTGGGTACGCCATCGAGCATAGAATCCCCTTTAAAGTAAAATTAATATTTTATTCACAAATATGGATAAATATAAAGATGTAATATTCTTTATTTTCCTTGGGTGTTACATCCTTCCCCCCTTTTGGGAATTGCGTCCTCGCAATTTTAAAATTGGGCTTGGAAACATCATTGAAAGTCCCACATCGGAACAAGAGTCGGTAAAACAATCACTTTAAAATAAAGAAATATAAGTACAATGGTCACCCGAGTTAACCCATACTAGGCTTCCAAGTATGAAAATATGGACATGGAGGAAAAAACAAAGGGTCATGTTCTGATGGAGAGTGATCGAAAACAAGTTTAGGAGAAAGTCAACCACAAGAAAATCACAAACTTCTGACGGGTTAAACGGTATTCGATTCCCCAGTAGGAAACGTTAATAGACAAAATTTTTGTTTTAAGTTACTTTTTATTGATCAATTTATTCATAAGGAAACATAATCACTTATCATGTTGATTTTCAACTTTTATTAGATTCCTTACAGAAACTCATATTTTCTCCAAAAGATGAGTATTTAGGAAGACTTGTTCACATTAAGAGTACTATAATCAACTTCTAGAGAATCACCTAATCCCCAAAAGAGAACTATATACTTCCAATGTCTTTAGACTTTAACCAAAACTAAAACCAAAATGGTTAGTACAAGATCAGATAATCCAGAAAAGGATAACCCTTTATAAAAAGAAAATCTATTCGTAATCTCCAAAATTTGTCCAACAAAACCCAAAGTTCAATGAGGACCATTCGATAATCAATTGGTCCATAAAATTCTTCAAAGTAACCCAAACTAAGATTGAAACCCAAATATTTGAAGGATTTAGTAACATGGTCTTCCAAGTTAAATCGTAACATTTATCTCCAAACAACATTAGTTGCTCTTAATGTCTCGTATTGAAAAGTAATTAACCTAATCACATATCCTCCATGATAGGTTAATAAATATCCATAGATAACCCAAAATCAACTTACTCTTAATTCATAAAATCATCTAACTAAAAAAATCAGTCAAAATAACCAGGGACTTCACGTAGTCTAGTGGTAGGTGATAAATACCAGTTGCACTTTGGTTGTGGGTTCGATTACCGCAGCTTTGTCCGACGCGACGGGTTGTCACATGATCTGCGTGTTGTCCTTTTTCCAAAACTATATAATTCTTAAAACATTCCCCAAAACTAGATAATATCTTCAAAAATAATCATAACATATTTTAACATCAAGTTTATCTCATGCCTTTCATTTTCCATCATATCATATAATAACCCATAATTACCTCAAAAGTAAGTATCATATAAACTCTAATGGTTACCTTTATAATTATTACATGAACTTCCACATCGATTGGTCATCTCGTACATGATGCATTACAGAACATACCATGGTTCAAGTGGTTAATCATGACTCCTTGATAGTGGTTTTAGAACAACCACGAGTTTCCTCATTGAATCCCCCATTTTATCTAGTATCTTAATCAGAGAACCACCACAGTTTCCTTCAAACCTGTTGTCTCTTTGGTGCCTTCTAGATCCATCAATTCACTAAAAACAAGAATGTCAGTGTGAGTATATCAACAAAACCATCATGTACTAAAGAGGGAGTTAAACACTAATATATACTTACTCATTCACTTTATCTAAAACTAGGACTCTTTCTGAAATCCTAACCATTATGGTAATGTCACTTATGCTTAAAGAATACCCTAACCTCTAAAATTATCTAAACCGACCTTTGATACCAACTATAAGGCCCTAGCCTTAAACCTTACTTAATCTTGAGTTATTACAAGATTACACATTGAGGATATTTTCAGGTTTAATGTTTTAGAGAATTAGGACATAACTATTAAATCCCAAAAGATTACAAATTAGAAACTTCTACTAAGTTTCTATAAAATAAACACTCTTAAAAAGAAATATTTATAGTTCCATGTTTTAGGTAGCATGACTTTCCCTTGATCCCATCCTTGACCCTATTCCACGTTAAGTCCTGTGAAAAACATTTCAAAAACTTGGGATGAGCATAAAAAGCTCAGTAAGGGATACACAAAGAATGAAAACTGTTATTTTTCAAAATAACAAGTAAACCATGTATACTTTATCAAAGTAATACTTTTCACCTTTTTGAAGTAGTAAAAACTCTTCAATAAATAAAATTTCATTACTTACCCTTCTGTAACCAAACGATTACCATAAAACCCATATAAATATCACATAACATATAAAGGAAACTTGGGACATAAACATACTTAAGTGGAATAACCATAAGGTCGACTTCCACACATATCACTTAATGGAATAGCCATTCGGCCAACTTCCATACATACTTAATGGAATAGCCATACGGCCGACTTCTATACCCAATGAATTGGAGGTTATAACGTAACCACCCATCCTGGTATTCACGGTACCACCCGTCATAATGTCCAAGTACCATTATAAAATCATAAGACATTAAACAAATATAATGGAAAGAAAACATTTCCATATTTCGATCACAATATAACACTTAAATATATCAACATAACAAATCCTTTATAAAAACCATTTTCAATACCAACATACATAAAAGAGTGTATGGTATTTATTTCATTTTAAAAAACATTACGGCTTGTTGAGGAAGCCAAAGACCAAATAATAATTGTGACGGCGGAAAAGGTCGTTGTCACCGCGTACGTTAAAAGAAACATTCCTTTTTTTCATTTAGTAAAACGATTCGTATAAAAAGATTCATTTTGAATAAAATTAAAAGTCAAAGGGGTTTATACACCGTATAAAAGAAAGTTGTGTGTAAAACTAAATATGTCTCAATGAAAGGAGATTGAGACGAAGTCCCTTACAAAGTCGGTATCCTTAGATTAAGGATAAATCAATTATAGGATTATGTGTGAAAAATACGAATACACAAAATATAAGTGGATATTATGTGTAAAATAATCAGAGGTAATTCACACATAATCATGGAAAAACAAAACCAATGACATAGATTTTTAACTCAATGAAATAAGATTGAGTTATGATTTCTGATACAAGTCCGTCTAAATGACATAAGAATTTATCAATGAGATGATTATGTGTGAAAATAGTATATCCACACAATGGTTTGTGGAAACTACAAAATAGAGATTCCACACATAATCTTGGCATAATAAAATCAAGAATTATAGGTTTAACACAAATAATTTAAAGTGGGTTAAGAAGTTCCCTTACAGAAATTCGACAGCCTAACGACGTCACATGAAAACTTATAAAATGAGTTGATGGTAGATAAAAAGGGTATCTAATCACTTGGACATAAAATTTACATTAATAAGGATATAGAAGAACATATCCCAACATAATTGTATGTGAATTAAAAGACATAACAAAATAAGTCTTTTAAAAAGAGGAGAGTGAAAGGTTCCCTTACCGACTTGGGTAACTTTCGAAACGTACACCCCATTGAAGAAGGGTCATACAATGAATATGTAAGTAACCATAAATGAAATTATATTACAAAAATATTATAATAATGGGAATTACATACACCACTCATTGAAATGGTGGAAAATGTAGCATAAATCCCACGAGAATAAAAGTGAGATGAAAAATTCCTTACGAAAACTCAGCAGCCTAATGGCGCCACATAAAACTTTCAAAAATGGATTGATGAGATCAAAGAGAGTATCTCATCATATTAAAATAAAATGTACAGAAAGTGGAATATAAAAGAACATCCCCCATCATAACAAAGAGGAGCTTAAATGAAGTGACATAAATGAGAGTACTTAAAAAAAGAGAGTGGTTAGATCTCTTACGAAAATTCGGCAGCCTAACGGCGCCACTCAAAACTTCCAAAATGGATTGATGAGAGAAAATAGGGTTTCTCCACATATTAACATAGAAATTACAGTAGGTTTAATATAAAAGAACATCCCAATCATAATAAATATGATCTTAAAAGGAATGACATAAAAGAGTGTACTTAAAAGGAATGAGAGGAGTAGGATCCCTTACCTCGGGTCTGACTTGACTCGATCGCTCTTTAATCTCCTGAATAATAAACTTGGGTTAATTTATAATTCCTCAAGAAACTTTTTCAAGTTAATTATTCCTTTTATATCACTTATTACCATGTCATAAAAATTATGTAATCATTTAAGTTAATAATGTTTGTTTTGTCCATATTTTGTTCTTAAGTCGAATGTGGACTTCTTACAATTACATGTTGTTCGTGTGGTCAAAGGTTCATTATATCCATAATTTTATTCATTATGTAGATATCATATATATCATATATATATCCATTATATTCATGCATTTATAATATTACATAACATTTAGAGTTAAGAAATGAAATGCACCGTTCATGGAGACGTAAGTCGCACATACGCATGAACGCTACTTCCATTTCTATTTCATATTTAGTGGAATTAAAACATAATGATACATAATAGTATTTTAATTCCAGTATGGTATCATATATAATATCATTAAATATATCATTTATACGTACCACATATGGTATTAACGAATCAAATCACTTTGAGGGGGCGGTAGTCTGCACTTCCTTAAATGAAGATATCACGTTTACCCATAATGGAAACCATAAAGGTATGCCATAAATGAAAAAATACAGAGGCTTAAGTAAAACATAAACATATTAGATATCATATATAAATATAGTTTCATCTTAATGGCCACCTTTGAAGGTGTTAGAAGAATGTTGAACATTCATCGTTTGGAGAGGCAAAAATTCACCATCCACGGAAACAGTATGTTCTTTAACCATTAGATATAGGTGTGTGTAAGTGTAGGTCTAATCCTTCTTATACAAACATCCTATTATATTGAAGATACTTGATTTGTAACAAAATAAATGAATAAAAAGAGTTTAGGTGGTTGGAGAAGCAAAATAAAACAAAAGGACTCAAGGGAAGACATTACCTTAAAATCGGGTAACTTCCTTTGATTTGAGCTCAAAGGCTTCCTTGGAAAAAATTCTGCCCAAAGTGATGCTTCAAGGAGTTAGAGAGGGATTTGGGGAGACAAAATGGGCAGGGGTTGGCTGAGACAAAGGCTTTGGAAGTGTGGGTAAGAAGGTAGAGGTGGGGGCCTTTTATAAGAGGAGAGGAGGGGCACTCTTGGAAAGGTATAAAATGTATCTTTATTTTCAAATGAGTTTCAGATTTTAATGGTCCCACATTGATGTTATTCTAGGATAAGGTGATAAGGGTTATAAATACACCCATACAATAGGTTTTGTACATGTGTAGGTCGTAAATTTTACATTACCTTTCCATTTTATTTAAATCGTTAAATAATGAGGTCATCACTGCATCATCATGATGTCATAAATAATTTAATTTATTTAATGTCTAAAAATTATAAAAAAATATTATGATGTAGTAAATATTTTTATATTTCCAATGAATATTTATAGTTCAAAAGATAATTTATGTAGACAAAATTAATAATATTTTACTTAGTTGATACATTCTTTGTTACATTTAACATTCTTTAAAAATAAAAAGATAAAAAGTCACTTTCTCACAAAAGTGATTCTATGGGGCCCCCAATTTTGGCACATGGCATCCCATGGTCTGAAATGAGACAACCAGCAGCCTTAGGAAAAATTTTGTGGTCATTTTTTTATTATTATGATATTATCTTATTATCTTTAACTACCTGATTACCCATTAATCAAGATAATTAAAGATAATTACCGTCGTTACTATACATAATGTCCAAAAACAAAAGAGTCTTAATTACATAATTTGTAACTTATGATAGAAAATATGTAATTAATTTTACCAAATTACAAAGACATAAATTGCAATAATTAATTTAAAAAAACATCCCATTGTCAAAACAAATAGCGGGTTTTTTTAGAAACGATATTTATAAAAAGTTTGGCACTTGTTTTTGCCTAATTCCAAAGTGAAATTAATCCCAATTACTATAATTGAATTATAGGGTAAAAATATATTCTAATTACACTTTAAAACAAATTAAAAAGATAATATAACCATAGAATTAAATTATATGAAAAATCAGTTTTGATGTAAAATGCAGTATTTTTCACTATTCATTGAAAAATGAACATTGTCAGGAAAATACCAAAAATTAACCCAAGGTAAATTTCAATGTCCCAATAATAAATAATATGATTATTTTAAAAAATAGAGCTTATAAAATTGTCAAAAAGTTTATTTAATAGGGGTTCTCCATCAAAAGGCAGTTAATCAGCCTTTTAAAGAATATTAGAATGTTTATGCTTAAAAACTAGATTCATTTGCATTTTTAATCCTCTAACATTTATTGTAAAGAGTAAAAATATTTCACAAACATATATAATAATTTTGTAGTAAGTTTTATTCATTCCCACCATTACAACGGCTAGGCGTTAACTACCATTTAAGATAATATTATTTTATTTTTAGAGTGCAACGTAAGATTCCCAAAAAACTCATTGTTGTGTTTTGGGTACGCCATCGAGCATAGATTTCCATTTAAAGTAATATTAATATTTTATTCACAAATATGTATAAATATAAATATGTCATATTCTTTATTTACTTGGGGTGTTACAAAAACATTATCTTCCCATTTGGGTATTTCTAAAAATAATAATTTTCCTTTAATTTTACACATTTAAATACTCCAGAAACCAACATATATTTTAAGGAACATATACTTTGTATTTCTACTCTTGCATTAATATTTAAGTTTCATGTCTATATTTTCAATAAAATGTTCTAAATAATATTTTTTGGTATTCACAATGGATTCGCTATGGATTTTTAATGCATGTTTTAATTTTTATAGAATGGTTTAAGAGTTATATTTTGTTTGTTTTCCAAGAAAGGTAATTTTTCAATTATTTGACAAAAATATGATAGAAATGTGTGTTTTAACATTATTAGAATTAATTAAACATATATTCCTTCATAATTATTCATTAAATTACAGAATAGTAAATAATTTTACTTCATTCTTATAAAATAATATTTGTTTCCTTAAATTCAGAATATATTAAATTGTAATTTTCAATGTGGAATGGGTGTTTTCCTCATGAATTTTTTTAGTAAAATTTTGTTTGGTATTTATATTCATCCATGAAAAAAGACAATTATTTTGGAAATAAAAATACTGAAAGTATATCCATTAATTTTTTTTAAAACATTATGATATGTTCTAAAACCGTTGGGATAGAAAATCCCAACTGTTTCTACAGGTATTGCTATATTACCTGATATGATATCTATATTCCAATTGTTTAGGGTGAACATTTGGTATAGGCTAGATAGAATTTGGATTACCTAATGGTTCACTAAAAACATTGGGGATAGATATATTCCAATAGATGTAAACCATTGTAATAGGGTTAATGTAACTATTGAAACTATTGAGATAAAGTATTCAAAATGATTTGAAACTATTGGGATAAGCATATACTAATAGTTCACTATGAACAGTTGGTATTGAGGTTGGTATATATATATATTGACGGTTTAAATCCATGTTATAGAGGAAATTACATTGTTCAACCCATTGAAATGAATTTATCCCAACGATTTCAATCTATTAGTATAATCCAATAAAATATTTCACATTAAAATGTTTGAATTTGGAATTTGACATTGTCATATACATGGTTATGGAACCATTAGTATAGACCACCCCCACCTCACCATCATCATCCGAATTTACATCCCACTCTTCTGTATCATCCCACTACACTGTACCATCCAAACTTCTATAAAAAAGAAACAACAACGCAACATACCATAAACAACACTCCACTTCACACTCCCCTGTAGTATCAAATATCCAATAAAAAACACCCTATAATGAAACATCCAATAGAAAATATTACAACATCCCTCCTACAATGAAAAACACTCAACCTATAGTTCCCACTCCACTATATAATCCCACTACAATAAAATATGTTCAACCTAAACCACCAATAAATATAAATATCCAAAAAAATCATTTCATGCAATGCACAAAAAGAAATAACACATAACGCTATAAAGGAAAATAGGTACAACAAACTGCTGAGAAAACTTTTGTCTTTAATGACCACTTCTATGGGAATACTCAACATTACAAAACACCTGAAAAAATAAAATCAATTTATTCTTTTAACCAACGTCAACAGACATTCAAAATATGAAATATATTAATTTACACAAAATAATCAAACCAAAATGTAATAAATATCTTTAAAAATGTAATGGATTAATATGTCCCTCATCAACGTCACTATCATCACCATGGTCCATAGTTTCATCCTTTTCCTTGTCTTCATTCTCATCCTCATCCTCACACTCATCCTCATACTTGGCCCATCCCTCTTCCACACACCCATCCTCACTATCACCATTGCGAGGAACATCCTCATCACAACCACCACTAGGACTACTTCTCGATCTACTATAAAAAATATTTATCCATGATATATATGCATCCCAAGACATTGAAATATCTGGTGGATGTGATGGACATAATACTTTCATCAGTCTCTGAAATTCAACCTTCTTAATTTGAGCACGATCTTCTATATAAATAACCTTTTTTCAACTATTTCTACCATTTCCTCAGCATATAGTACCCATTACAAATCAGTTTTACTAGAATCTACAACTGAATTTTGGAAATACCTCATTAGAAAAATATTCTTCCCTCTCTAGAACTGTACTCCAACATGGTACCCATCTCCTAAAACATGATGTATGTGATCATTTGGGCCAACTGTTTTGTGTTCTTGAAAAATAAGGGCCTCAAAATAAGTTTATTAGAAATATAAATAGACTATAAAGTTAAAAATAGATATTAAAAATTAAAATCATCATGGTAATACTTAAAATTTTCTGTTATGTCTGTTGGTTTACAACACTTCCATATTTTTTCTTTCTGCTCAAGAAAAACAAATTTTATCGAGACACATGTCCTTAAATATTTAAACCACCCTCTACAATAACATTGTTATGCTACCTATAATCATATAACACAAATAAAAAAATATTCAATATCCAATTTAAATAGAAATAATAAGAGAATATATTGTTCATTGAAAGTATAATCATTTGATCAAGGTGGAATCGACATGGGATAATCATCAATTGTGATAATGTGATAATATTCACATGATTCAACTAAAACATAATTAGATTAATAGAAAAATAAATGGATCATTTGGAAAATTTAATCATTAGATAACCATTTTAAAATATTTAATATAAGAAACCCCATCTATAATAAAACAATTTCTCACCAAAACAATAATAGAATAAAAAGAATTATCATTTTAAAATTTATAGAATTACATAAATTTATTAATTGATATAACATAATTAATTTTTTATTCATTAAAATAAAATAGAAAAAAATAAGTCAGGTCCAGCAATGATAATTAAACCAGATAGGATGCTTTTTATAGATATCATTAATATATTAAAGAAAGTTGTAATGAAATTATGAATAATGTGATTCGGTCTATTTGAGCATATGTGTAACATGAATTCTTCACATTTATTTAATTGCAATCAACTTTTGGTGTTTTAAACACTAGGGAACAAATTTTTAATCAAATGAATTAATTTCACCGTAATAGTCAATTTTTGGAAAAATTATTTTTCACCTAGGAGAAAGTCAAAAAACAAAATAATTGTTAAAGTCGTCTTTTGGGAATGAAATGTCATATGCTTATTGAATAAAAATGATGATGGGATTACATTTTGTAAATAAAATAATTTAAAAAATTTTAATACATATGATCATATAAGAAATATTTTGATATTTGGGTGTTTCTTTGAGTTTTGGATCAAACATGCTTATTTTACATTCTTTCCAAAAAATAAATAATTATTGTTCATGGGTCTAGTATTAACTTCATTCAGTTTCTTAAGAATTTTTGTTATTTTATTTTAAAAAAAAATTTCATGTTAAAATGATTCCTAATATTCAACATGAAATGTGTGGTTTTTATTCTTATATGGGGGTCTTATTAAAATCCACTTCTTAGAATGAGTTCCAAATGTGGCGTATATGAGGAGGAGGATAATATTAAAAAAATTAATACCTCAACATCAATTTATGAAAATATCAATATTTATTTCTTATTAATGTGTTTAATATATTTTGGGGTCTATATATAGAACCTATGCAACTATATGTTATTTTTTATCAAGGTAATTAGTATATTGATTGACCCCCTTATTTTCTTAAGATGTAAAAATTTAATTACATCAATGTATGTGTTGTACCTGATTATTATCAGGGTTTAGCATGATAGTTTTCCCCAAAGTGTGGATATATCTCATAATAACCTTTTCTTATTTCTTCTTAATGATTAGTTAAAAAATCAATAATTAAAAAGTATTGATTAATGAAAATCATGGTATTTTTATTTTTTTAAACCCCAAATTTGGTTAATATCTGGAACTTGACAGTCATTTAATTGGTAATCATTTCCCAATAATATTCTATTGGGTAGTCATGTATAATAGTTATAGCCACTAAATTTAGTCCAACTCTAGAACACCATCCACTATACAATGAATACTTATATCCTATCTAGAGCTCACATAATTCCATAAGTCGTGATGGTCTCAAAACCTCTCCAATGGGAAAATTAAAATAAAGCTGACAGCAAAATATAAATTCAAATAAATACAATATTTCATTTACTTTAAATCCCAAACATTTGTTTACCCATATTTGTGAACAATTATTAACCTGAATTTCATTCTAGATTTTCAACAAGAGAGTTGATGGACATGAATGATGTTTCAATATTTGGGAAGCACCACAAAAAACTCAGACATTCCTTTCCTATTTTTCCGACTATTTCACTATCTTCATTATACTCCACCATCACCAATGTGTGGCAGTTCCACACCACACAAATACGTGTATGACCATGCCAATTATTTGTTGATCTATCAGTTAAAGCATAAAAATATATTACATAAATACATCTTATAATGAAAATAAATTAAACTAAAAAACATTACTAGGGTTCTTTAAATATACATGAGGTAGTATGATAAGTGGTCATTGGTGGATCCTCAGGCACTAAAGGAACATCAACTTATAAAGATATAGTGGGTCAAATTGTATGATCTTCATTGTCAGAAGGTGTCGGAGTGGCTATCAAAGAAGCAAGAATGTAGTAGCCTAAGGAGAGGTAAGTATAAGGAAAATAAGATGACACAAATTGCTATTAAAATAAATAAAAAGTCTGAGGATTAGGAATCAACAATAGATACAAGAAAGATAGGAGAAGAGGCTTAGATGAAAATGGATGTGTAAAAATAGCTGTCTTAAATAACTCTAATGTTTTTAATGCACCACAGGCTCAAAATTTTTGGTTGTAGGTACATTAGGGAGAGGTACAAGGTGTTTTTAAACATGCTGACTAGAGAAACTAATTGTAGTAAAACCCCACTCAAATCTCCAGCGAGAGCACTAGAACCACTACCCTAGTTAGTGAAAAACTGGTGCCTTGGTGGTGGATCATGATTTAATGTTAATAACAAAATTAGCAATTTGAAATTTAATTTTATTAGAATATATTATTTAAATAAAATACACAAAAAGGGGAACTAGAGGAGGGATGTCCATCTCACTCATTGGGCAATTTTTTTCTTCCTTCTTTTTACATCATTACCCCTGAGGGTTATTCATTTCCTTTATTTGAAAAAAAACGGAATAAATTAGAAATACATTGATAGTGTGTAACTAAAAGTATAAATAAGATTTTCCATGACATAAAATAAGCAATACCACTTGCTAATCCAAATACCAGATACATGGTGATATAACATAAACATTTTATATCTAGTGAGAACAATATAAATAAAATACAGGTCATAGGAAAAAATACGTTCAAATTAACATGTTTATCATGAGATGTGGGATATTTTTAAAACTTTTTTACTATAATTAATTGATGAAACTTAATCAATAATGTGTTATAGAATTTGAGTATCACAATTTTATCATTATTTTAAGGTTTTTTAATTCTTCATAATTTCCGTTTCTTAGATAAATTTAGTAATTAAACATTAAATTAAACTATTTTGATGTTTTGAGGAATTAGAGTTGAATATAGACCATTTATTATGTAATTTTAATTTATTAGATTTATTTTTGAAATCAAATTAATTTGGTATATTTCAAAAAATATGTCAATTTCATTAATATATGGAAGTTGACCTATATAATATATAATGAGAAACAAAATTATTAAACTAAATATAATTTTTTATTCCCCAAATTTCAGGGGGTAAGTGTTATAATCTAAACACTTCAACTTTTGAAGCTCACCATGGTGCAAGAATTCTAATATATCTTCTATAACCAATTATATAAAAATAAAAGACATTATTTTAATATTTTCTCCCCCAATAGAGCTAAACCACTTACAAATTATCTAAAATTCTATTTATCGAGCAGTAATTATTTATGAAGAATATTTTTGAGACAAAAATATACAAAATTAATTATAGAAAAAATAATATGGAAAGATAATTGAGAAACACTAGAAGTGTATGAAGAAAAAAATTACAAAATCAAAACATTTCAAAACATTATTACCCACCACATTGAGTAAAATATTCAACCTAATTCCAACATTGTTTTTTTACTTATGGAATATAAAATTTTAGAATGTAATATTAATTAAGATGAATTATTCTTTTATTTATATAGAATATACCTTCTAAATTGTAATATTTTTTTTGAAAAAATGATTGCATGTATGATATGGATTTAAATTGAGTTTTTTGGTTATGTCATTATTTTCAAATTTTTTTATTTACATATCAATTAGTTTAATATTTCCAATTGAATTCAAAAAAAAATTTAGAATAATTTAACAGTTTAGGTTTAGTTTTGATTGGTAGGTTTCAATACAATTTAATTCTATATTAAAAAATGAAACTCAAAGAAAACTATAACCATTAAATATTGAAAATTCATATAAAGGTATTGTTGGATAAAAAATATTTTTAATCAATAGTAAATAAATCTGTATGGAACAATCCTCAAAAACTCATGTCTAGCTGAACAAAAAGATGTGTGATAACATATGAATGATTTTATATATTTCCCACCACAACTCCATGTTCACAATCAACTCAAAAAATTTATGTATTAGAGACATAATAAGTAATAAATAGACTAAAGCCAAAGGGAGAAGTGATGATTTCAACTCCATTGTCACATTTATCAAATATATTTTTTGGGATTACTCCACTAATGACACCAAATTTAGTACAAAGATGATATTTGACATAAAATCCTGTTCTACCAGTAATGCTAATACATATGGTTCATCAGTAGAAAGTGTGAGAGACATAGAAATTTCTAGAAATACATAACCATGCATAAATGTTACATACCCCATCACTGAATCAAACCATTGTAATTTTATCATATTTACTCATGTATAATAGTAATAATCCAATATTAGTATTTTATCATGGACTACATTACAAGATACATTTAAAAATCAAGGTCTATTATCTAGTTTACTAGAATAAAAGTCTGTTTTGGAAGTTAAAATAACAGCTAATGTTGTGTTCTCATGTTCTTTTCTCATTTAGTGGTAATAAATCTATACCCATTGACCCAAATTGACGTGTATTTATAAAGTATATAATTTAAACCAAAATCATAATCTCTAATTTCTTAAAAGATAGATCTAGTTGGAAACATTGGTATCTACAATATTATTTAATATTAAACATAATAAAATATTGATTTTATTAATTTATTATAATAATATTTATACCGTTAATTTCATCCAATCATATTACTCTTTTTTGGGAAAAGTTTCTCTTCTTCTCAATGATAATGAATGGTTCCTTATATTTATCATTTTTTTATGTTCCATGATAAAAAATAGGAAAATTTTAACATATATATAAAATTACATGACATAAAATATGATATACATGTTCAATTTACTTACATAATATTTTCATCTGAAAAATAACCGTTAAACAAAACGTTGAGTTGTGCCATCTCCCGCTCTTCATCTCTTAATGTCATGAATATATAAGATCTAGTAATTCCCTTTTTTTTTGAATAAGTAATGGAAATACGGGTTAAATTTTATCTTATTTTTCTTATTCGTTTCTCAATTCTATATTCTGATTCATAGTCAAATAAAAAAATACATTAAACATAAATCCATACATTCTTTATCGAAGTTACGTTTGAATATTGAACCATCAAGATGATTTTTGTTCCAAACATAAGAATTCATTGTGTACATGTTTCTTTTAGTAGGATACATCCAAAAGATGAAACAAGACCCCATAAAGTATTTTAAATTTATGATGGATTGATAGATTCCTCATTCCTGTGAAAAATGGTAGTTGAAATATTTTCTCTAACACATAAAAATATTGGTTCCTCTACCAACATTTTTTTTGTGAATTCAATAAATAAATTTTTAGCACAAAGATCTCTAATGAAATAGAAAAATTGAATAACTGAAAACTATACATTTTTGGATGGAAGATGAATAATTTATATTTGAATCAAATCAAGTAGAAGGATGTGATAATAATGAGTTTTCAATGATTTTAGATTCAACATTTTTCTGTTGACCTGTTTTGATATTTTTCTTCAATAGACATCATGAACATTAATAGTCTCTTGTACTTCTTGAAATTGATTTTTTATATTGGTGTAATCATGTATTAAGCACATATAAATTTAATCTTTTTCATTGATACACATTGTATTCAATTATGGTCTGATTCCCTAATCCACCAAGTCACATTGAGATCAAAAATAGTCTTTTGTATTTCCTTTGACGTTTTGAATAACTGAATGAAAAATTTCACATGTTTTCTTTTGAATGTTCATTACATCAAATGAATTACCCAAAACATTGGATGACTAGTAAGAAAACTCAAATAATATACTCATCTTATTCTAATTGTAATAGGTTTCAATGGAAACATTCCTGCTTTTCAAGATTTTATCTGACCCTTCCCAAATGAAAAATTGTAATTTTTTCATTCATAAATCAAATTATTTCCAAACATATGTTAAATTGGATTGTTATTCTTTATTTTATTTTCAAATCACCAAAAATTATTCATATACGGATGGTCCATTGGAAAAAATTGATGACATACCATAAGTCTAAAACTATGGAATTCTTTCAATCTTCTAGATCATTTTTTCTTTATGAAAATATGAAATAATAGTTTCCATTTGTTCTCTATTCATACATCATTGCATAATTATGAAAATAAATGATCATTCATATAGGTTCATCACGCACCTGATATAAGTCATTCGATAATGAATTGAATGTGCACACACCCATATTCCAAAGATGGTTAAAATATTTTATTAAAGGTTCCATGTATAAATCTATATCAATTCTAGGATCATAAGGTCCAGATATGTGTATACACATGAAAGTGAATGGATTTTTCAAAAACATCTACGGAGGAAGGTTATAAATGTATACTACAACTGGCCATGTGTTGTGTGATGTAACCATCTACCCAACTAGATTAGTGCCATCATATGAATGCCCCAACCTCACATTACACACATAAGTTGTGAAATTATGATATCATGCATCAAATACCTTCCTTTCAAATCCATATACAGGGTGAACCAAATCATCAATATTTTTATTTCTATTGGTATATTCTATCACATTATTAAAGATATTTTATTGGAATTTATAATTTAATACACTATATGGATCAATAAATGTGTCAATTAACATTTTATGGAATATAAGATGGTATTCCATCATCTTCGGGCTTCCGTCAGGATATCAGACATTTTATACAATAATTCATTCTAATAGTTTCCTCCAAGAATAAGATATAATCTTTCAGATAAGCCTGAATTTTTTTTGAAAATCAAAGTTTCTCAACTAAATTCCAAGCCATAATGTGGTTTGAGGGAATATCTACATCATCTAGAAGAAAGCCTTCCAAAAATTCAGAATGCAATCAATGGAAGAATTAGAAATCCTATACATTATTTTCCCATAAAATAATCAGATTAAAAATTCTTGGTATATAGTTTTACAACATTGTCGATATAATGGAATTGTGGAATCATTATTAAATTTTTCATCCTATAAACATTATCATTTTCATTAAATGCATCATGTGTGTTTATATAGAAGTATTCTCGAGACAAAATCTCTTCTTTCTCTTGATGATGATTAAACATAAAATAGTTATCAAAGAAATTATACAATCCAATCCTCTGATTTGGATGCTGGGAATTTTGAGACTGCATTTTATCCCCACTATGATACCACATATAGTAATCATTTTGAAAACCACCTCTATCTTTTAGCAACCTTCCTAATGGCTCAACTAAGGTCTTCCAACACAATTCTAAGATGGTCAATGTATGTTTCCACTATCTAAATCATTTTCAACTGAACAGGCTAAAAAATTTCCAATTTTTTTTGGAAATCACTTGATATCTGATCAGTTTCACACATCCAACTTATACCAATTAAATAAAAGAAATGTGTTAATTCCGAAAATCAAATAAATAAAATCGATTTTTAATAAAAAAAATATTTATTGAAACAAAAAATATTCAAATTATATAAAACCATAACCAATACACTAGTCTATTAAATAAAAATAATATTAAAGTCAACAAAATATTTTATATATAACAAAATAATATAAATTTAAAACATTGATATTGAATTCCATTATGTCAAGAAGTAATAAAGTGGAAAATCGTTTGAGGTCCAAGGAGTAAATTATGAATATTTTTCTTATGGAACATAAAGAGTTATTGGTGTTATTTAAATCAAGAGTTTTATATATAAGAATATCAATAAATACATCTACTAATTACCCCCATAAAAAAACTTGAAAATCCGTCAAAATAATGAAATTTAACAAATAAAACCCCACACTCCATGTCCCTCACCATCTCTAGGAGATATACATTATATAGTACTCTTATAAAAGGATGTTTACACATTACATATAATACTATGAATAATTTGAGTATAATATTTTTACACATCATAGATATTCATATTAAATAATTTTAATTTTATTAAAATTAAATGATGTCTATTGAAATATCCCATGTTGTGTACATCAAAAAAATAATATAAGTTAAATTATTCAAATATTTAAGGAACGCCATATAGATATAAATGTTTTTAAGATTATGTAGATTTACTCAAAAAAACACATCCTTTATATCATGATGTGGAATGTATGTATATATTCTATTTAATTACATAGTACACGTCCATGATCATTAAAAATATTTCATATATTCCATTTCCCAGGGAAGAACATATATTATGAATGGATTATCATATGGATGACTAAACTATATAAGTTTTAGTTTTTAATTTAATGTCATTAATTATTATATAGGTTGTTTGGATATAATTTTTAATGGAAAATTAATGATGGCTATCATATATTTAATTCATGTTTGTTATTTATTAGCTTTTGTCTTCCTATTTCTTTTATACATCCAAAAACACCTAATTTACATTGCATACCAGTGATTAAAATTTAATAATGATTGGTTCTTCTAGTAAATGGAATATTTCTCCAGACGACATAAATATGAAACCATATAATATGAATACAATGGTTAATGGTGTAGGGATATAACTCTTCCTAACCATTGAAAATGGAGTTATATCAATTGAATCTTGATATTATGTATATTATACTCAATAAACTGACTATGAGTGACAAATACTGGTGATTCAACAAGTTTATTTTATATTATCTTATGTATATGTATTTATTTACGTATTATATTTTAATTTTAAACTGATTAAATAATGATTTTAAATATTGTAAAATTGAAATAAATATAAAATATATTGATTATATGAAAATTTAATTTTCAATTACTTGTTACTTAATGATGGTATAGACCTGAAGTAATATGAGTTTGAAATATAAATTTTAACATTGCTCTAAATTGAATGAAAATTAAGAAAAAATAATAATAAACCAATCCCAAATTTAATAGAACTAACCCAAACTGATCCAATCTAATCTGAACAAATCAAGAAAGACATGAACAGAATTGAAAAAGACCATAACCAAACCAGAAGACAAAAATAAATTAAATTCTCTCAAAATTGAGAATATATGGTGGTATTTTATACCAAAAATCAAAAATACATGGTTGATATAATACATCAACGATTCAAAGACCACTAATTTTATGTAGCGGAATAATCAAATGAAATCATGTATGATATCGCTTGTGCAGTTGGGAAGACAAAAATGTCCCTAATACTGGAACTCGGGATTAGATCTTGAAGGTAGGAGTGGAGACAGATAAGACATAGTTGATTCTGAATAGAACTTAATGGGAGGGATGATAGGGCTTAGAGGAGGGAGGTTTGGACCCCACTACTAGATTCGAAGAGATGAGGGGAGATGCACACATGTCATTTCCCATTTTAGAGGGATGAGGGGAGACAATCACATGTCAATGGTGGTTTTGGAGGAAGAGGGGAGTCATGAACACCACTTGGGTTAGAGGAATTGTGAGGTAGGAGGGGAGGGATTGTGATGGGAGGAGGTGGTCTAGTTTAAATAATCATGGAGAGGAGGGAAATAATTGTTTGCCATTTATTATGGTGGGGAGTTACAAAAAGTTTATTAGAACTATTAGGATAGATTGTTTTTCCAAATAGTTAATAGAGAACAATTGTGAAAGCCTATGGTAGAATAGAATATCCTAATGGTTTGGAAAAACCATTAGGAAAGGTGAGTTGGTATAGACAACTATTCCAGTAGTGTAAACCACTGGGGATATATTGAAATGATAACATAATAATTCTATCTTGGGATGGTTTATGATAACTTTGACTAGGTAAATTATTTACAATCATTTTCTTGATTAATTTACTATTTACTAAATTTCACTTAATGCAATCACTTTCTTGTGATGGTTGGAAATAAAATTCCCCTATAATATCTTTATTCATTCTACCATAGATATTATTTATTCCTAAACTATAAACATCTCTATATATTTTGATATAATTTGTATTTTTCTTGAAATACTAAGGATTTATTTGATAATCCATGTTATATAGTCCGTATAAAAGTATTTTAATAAGATATATTATCCATAAATTAACTAGATTAGTTGATATACGATAATTGAAATGGATGTATAATTATATGTCGGTCCCAGAATAATATAACCCCTCAATGCGTTGATAGGCCTCATGATTGAAATTAATATATTAGCATAAAATGGGATTGCATTGAATAACTACCGTTAAATTATATAGTCTTACCATAAGCCCTTTATCCTATATATATCATGATGCCTATGATCAGGATATCCAATATTACGCATTTACTTTAATGAGAATTTGTTTATTATTATCCAATAGAATATTACATTAATATTAACAATAGATTCATTTCACATTGAAGTTATTGATTAAATTCATTGTGTTTTCTTTTATTCACTATTCCATATTGATTATTCATGTTTTTAATTATTTCATCCAATGTACGTAACCCTAAATGATAATTTTTTCCAACCGTTATTTTATTTTGTTTCCCAAGGATATAATGAAAGAATATTTTAATGTTTTCAAAGATTTAAGATAATTATATTCACTATGTTTTTTATATTTTTTATTAAAATTTAATATGATATTCAAGTAATTATCTAGTTTACTAAGACTACCATGAAATTTTGTCCATTGAAAAATGATTCCACATATCTAATGAAAATATAATAAGGTAACTAGTGCCTCTAGGACACTAGGTTAAGGATTCTTATTATTGATACCAGATTATCTTTAATGCAAACAATACGAAAAATATTTTTAAAAATGTATATTATGGAACATACCACAATGAAAAAAATTTGTGATAATTCTATTTATAGAATAAAATCCTTAAATTTTTGTATGGTATAGATTATGTGGAATTCATATCAATCTATCTCTACCTTGATTCAATAATTGGACATTGTTTTGGCATTGATTCATCTAGGATTAATAAATAATAAAAATCATTCAAGTATATATTGGCCATCATTATAGAGCCTGGTGAGTGTTTCTTTATATTGTACATAGTATAACACTACTGAGGGATATTATAAGGATCATTCACATTGTTTTGATGAAAAAATATAATGAATTAAATAATAAAACCTATGTACACCCATGTAATTCTATGGTAAAATTTTATAAACCTAATATTTTCCTCAGACTATATGTATATTGTTAATCATATGTGTAAAATCATAGATATTCTTTTAATGTTTTATGTGGTTGGTGTCTAACAAGATTATAAAAACTTTTGGAGAAATTTATGACAAAACAACCATTGGTTTTATTATGTTTTTTCAGATTTATTTATTTGTGGAATTATGATTTAATATATTTAAATTTATGGGTATGATTTATAGATAATATGATCATTGATGGTAATTTAGTAATAGTAAATTATGATAATTTTTTTTAAAATTTTAGAAAACAATATTGGTTGAATAGTTTTTTGATGGATTATTCAATTTTTGAGATGTTCATTAAATTTTTTGAAGTTTATACAAATATTACAATGATATTTTTAGAATATATAAAAACCTATATATCATGAAATAACCCATCACATATGGAATGGTCATGGGGTTTTAACCCACTACTAATGGATAAAAAGAGTTTAGTTACTACCATTGGCTCACTTAAAATCCTAGTTAATATGATATATTTTCACTAAATTATTTTATGAATAAATATTAGTTTAATCATTGGGTGTTTCAATTGAGGATTTTGAGAATATTAAAACCTATGGTAAACATTTTTTAGTAAATATTTGGTGATATATAGAATGGCTTTTCACAATTTTTTAATTTTATAATCTATTAAAAGTTAATTTCTATGTTTTACGAAATAGAATTCTTCTTTTAAATTAATTTCATGTCATGATAAAGGATGTTGAAATTTATTGAAGCATATCTATATGAAAAAATTGTGAATATGTATTAAAATATATAAATTTAATACATATCATTAGTGTAGTTTATCCTGTTAATGGATGAATCAATCACAAATAGAAAATTACCATGAAGTAAAAATCTTATAAATTTATATTCATTCATGATAAATCACTGATCTTTTCACCCATTATATATTTTTTGGATATGTGGTCAACAAATTTATTCAGACCATGTTCTCTATCACACTTTATTAGTTTTCATGTGTTAGATTTCTACTCCATGTTTATGTTTTCACGTCTCCTTAATGAACTCCACTTTGGAAACATTATTTTTTCATATTCTAAGTAGCCTTGTTATTTATCTTTCCCCCTTTTTTGGATGATGTTTTGTAAAGTATTTTGGGGCCTATGTTTTCATTAAAATAATATTATAATGTCAAAAGAATTATTTTTGAGATAATGTTGAAATTGATAAGACTCAATTTATTAAAGGAGTGGATAATATAACACACTGAGATTTTAAAAGAAATCATTATGTTCGGTAGCATTTAATAGATTGAAGCATTAGTTTTATTTACACGTTAAATATATTATTTCAATATGAATGTTATAACCTAGACATTAAATTGGTGGTTATGAATATAATGAAAATATTTGTGAAAGATTTTGGAATTTCCCAGTCAAAAAAAATGTACTTAAATATACTTTTTAAATATTTGATAAAATTTTATTAATGTCAGTTTACTCTTGATAAATATTTATTTTTAATAATTTATTTTCATTTATTTTTTAAAGAATGTAATTTAAAAAAAAATTAATTCAGAAATTTATTTTTATAATGAGATTACTTTTTTTGTTCAATGAATGATGAGTATATTATAGATATTTTTTATATTTTTCTAAAATTATTTTTTTTCATTGAATAATTAAAAATTGTTCTTTTTTTTGAATTTTTTTTAAAATGTATAATATTATTCCATTTGAATTGAATAAAATTGTCATTAACAATTAATAATATAAATTATATGTATAAATTTTTTAGTTATGTATATTAATTAAAATCAATATAATGATTATCACCAAACATATATTTATTTTAATGTCATCACATGCTTGAAAAATATATTCCATGAAGAAATATTTTTTAAAAATGTTTCACTATATTATATTTAAATTAAATTCATCCACTTAGTTGTATAGTATTTAATATAATGGATTCCATATATTTAATCAGAATAATTATTATTATATATTTTAGTCAACTTACTTTTTTTCAGGATAAATAAAACAGTAAGATTTGTTACCATAGTTAAGGGTAATGTTGGTTTACTAGGGTTCAAAGTAAAGATATAAGATTTATAATGAATGCAAAAAAAATTATCTTCAATAGGAGAGTGATATCTCCCCAAAATATTATCTATGTTCTATAAAATTACCATTTTGGATCTATATGAAAATAATTCTGACCATTATAATACATTATGTACAGAAAAATAAAAAAATATCACATTTTTGTTTTAATCAACTATATTATTTTGTGTTAGGTATAAAAATTAACTATGATTGTTTATACATATTATTTATAAATTGTACTGATATTTCATACACTATTTTAATGTATTTTTATTTTTATATAATTAAATAATTACATTCAATTCCTATGCAATAATAACATGATAATTAATAATAAATAATTGAATAATATTAAATGTAATTTGATTAAAATATTTAATTTTTTATAATAATCATATTTTAGAGATTTTGGAAATTTATATATTAATATTAAATTGTTTTTATAGTTTATGAACTAAAATTCTATGAATACATTCAAAATTTACATAAGAAATATTTCAAATAAAATGTTTTATCAAATTACTTAAAATTACATATAATCTCATAATAAATAAAATAAATGGTATATGGTTTATAATATTTATCATCATCTATTTATATGATGTTTTTTAATTTATAAGAACATTGTTTTCCCCAAAATAGTTAATCTATTAATACCTTAGTAATCGTTGAAAAGGTTTAAAATGGGTTTAAACAAAATATACGAAGGAAACCATCACTTAAACATGTCAAAATATTATTATATTAGAGGATCTAGAATCACCCTTATTATATCATCAATATTATCAATTTGAATTCATTTTAATATTTAAATAATTTTTTATTAATTTAAAACATTCTGAAATACCAAAAAGACGACCTCCCATCACTTATAAAAGGGAACCAACTATCCTATTTTATTCACAAATGAAAAGTATTTTGGTCTAAAAAATACCAACCTAAATGACATAAATAAAAATATCCTAGAGCCTCAATGATGTTTTTATTTATTAAAATATTTTTGGGAAGCTATTGATGCGGGACAGAAGTGGTTGTCCAAAAAATGTTTTTGTTATTAGGAGAATATTTTTGTTTTATATCTTATCAGAACTCATTAAAATATTATTAAAATATGATGATATAATAAAATATTTATATACCATTTATTTATATGTTATTATCTTATTATCAAACATTATATCAAGCTATTATTCGATGAAATGGGAAATGAAACTTTCGTTTGATAGTACATTGTAGTACCACCTCATGAACGGATGTAATTTGTTTTCCATGAACATGACACAATAATAGTTATAATGACATATATAGTGTGTATATATATATAAATTATATTCATGGAATATTTTTTATTCTATATAAAATAATATAAAAATATTTTCTTGAAAATAGTGATGTGAATCTTTATTCTTCAATATATCACACAGTATATATATATATTGACATTTAAATATATAATATAGTATTTATGATATGTTATTATTATAATAATATTAAATAATAATTATATTCAATCCATAATGGTCTTTGAAAAAAAGAAACATTACTCATGTGTACGTACGACTTATCATCTCTATGACTACAAAGTAGTTCAATTTTCATAACAAAAATTCGTGGTTAAATTAAAATGTTTAATTTATGTATATAAATGAAAATTATTTCATGATTAATATTAATTATATTATGGAGTAATGATCATTATTACCATGATCAGACTACTGAGCTCATATTGGGCATATGAACTGAATATCAATAAAACTTCTAATGTCAATTGAATTGATTTTGTAATTAAAAATAACATGGTAATAAATATAATATGATGAATTATAAGCATGAATATACTATAAAAGAATATATTATTATCTTATTTTAAATATTAAATAATATATAGAACATATGTGAGGATTCAGACATATGGTTTGCAATTTTATATCAATTTTCAATTACTAGCGTATATTTTATTGTTATGTCCCCTATTTCATTTATATGGTAAATACACTTCAACTATAAATACTACATAATTTTTCATTAATAATTTAATTTATATTATGTTTCAATTAAATTTATTTCATCCAATGGGATTTGATTCAAAATTTCACAAGTGGTATGGGGTTTTATATCTTAATTGATTCTTAATTAGGTTATATTATTTTTCTAATGTCATTGATATTCTATGATTACATGTGAAATAGAATTATTTTATTCTTTGATGTATATAAAAAATTGTATTTGATTTTTTAGTTTATATAAAAAATGAATTCATTGATTAATTGTCACTACAATTGTATGATCTATAAGATATTTCATCTAAATTTCCACTCTGTTGATATATATTTTTTAATACAAACCTATTTATTTTTATGAGTTGTATATACTTACCAATTGATATGTTATATCAGGAATATGAATATATAAATTATATTTAATGTATCATTTGTTTTCATTTCTCTCATTGGTGTTATGATTCAAATGATAACAATGTGATAAATGTTTATTTTACAATCTCATCACTATTTAGGATTGTTAAAATTTAAGTATTTTCTTGGAGTATTATTTAATACTTCCATAATAAAAAATATATATTATTATATACTTGTCATATCATAAAATTAATGGTTTTACTTCCGTTTTTTCAATATTAAATACCCGTGATACCAAATTCATGTTTTAAGGAAAATTGGCATTCTCTTTCTTCTCTATTAAGAATTATTTTCTTCCACATCAATATTTTACATAAAATGATTTAATTTATATTTATAATATTGTAAAATTATTCATTGGGGTAATTTTTCCCAGTTTTTTCTTTAATAATATATGTGCATTTTTTCTTAATAATGACCTTTTTTGACTTTTTAACATAAATATAAATGGAGTCTAATATTCATTATATTCGACTTGAACTGAACAGTATTTGTGTAATGAATTCTCAATGATTTGCAGTTTATTTAATGGGATTTAGGGATATAGTGAATGAAATTTTTTTTCCTAATAATTTATATATTATATATTCAATTTTATATGTGAAATTTTGGTTTTCCTCCTGAATGTATTTACTGATATTTTTATGGTATTTTTATTCATTAATGATAACAAGGTATAATTTTACGTATCCACCAAAGGGGATATGCTGTAATAATATAAATATTACTATTTCTCTAAATGTTTTATTGTTATATTGAATAGATAAATTATTAACATTCACTTTCTTGATTAATATCGTTTTCAATAAAATTAACTTGAAAGATTCAATTTACTATAATAATTTAGTATTATGTTTCCCTTAAATATTTATTTTTGTTGTATAAGGTATATGATTATTTCCTAAATAAAATAAACTTTCTACTCATGGTTTCTTACATTTAATTTTATTTCATTGAATAGGTATTCATTGATAATATATATCCTTTTACCAATACAGATTTTTTAAGACATATTGTTCATGACTTAAATCTATTAATCGATATATGAGGATTTCTTTAAAAAAATAGTGATGGGTGGGTCTTGGAAATATATATCACCATAATTGATCGATATGTCTTATGAGACAAATTGGTAAGCTATCATTTGATGGTTATTTGGTGTATACATACCAATTCATTAATCTGTTTTGTTGTAATTTCTTAATGTTCTAGATATCATTTTGTATTAAAACATGAAATTAAATTTTAATCATTTAATTAATTAATAATTCTTTTATCTTCCAAAATATTATATTATTTATGTTATCCATGGATTCGTTTATTCTCATATTATTGATTAAATGGAATGTGTTTTCAGTTTTTTACAATCCCTTATTGTTTCATTATAGATTATTCTATACACAATCCATATTTATCATTTCAGTACACCCTTATTTTCTTAACTTTACTGAGAATGAGAAAAATGAATATTATATGGAGTTCATGAATGAAATATATTTTCTTTTATTATACTTTTGTTTTATGTCAAAAAATTTAATGTGGGAATGAATCATGTATCTTGTTTTCAAATACAACAAAAAAATTTGCCCTTCAAGATGAAATTATATATATATAATGAAAATATTATAACATAAAATCTAGATTGGTGTTAATTGGATTGTGGTCATAAAAATTTCTATCATAAAAAGTATAGAAGAAACAAGGGGAACTAGAATTTTTAAAAACATATATATTATAGAACATAACCCTATTAATGAATTTTAAGATAACACTATGTAATGGATGACATCATAAAAAACATTTATGGTAGATATTTTTTGGGTTACCTTTAAATACATCTTTTTCAAAATTCTAAATTTGGATGTGGTTTTCTAAGTTATATATCTAGGGGTAATATATCTGAAAATAGGTGGTTTATTATATATTTATTATGATTCTGGTTCATAGTAATTGATCCCTTATTTTATAACAAGTATGAAATATTCAAGGGACATGCATGGGTGAATTATAATATTCTCAATTAATTTTTTTATGAATAAATGAATATAACTGATTGAATACTATAATAAACTATAGTGATATAGAAAAACCTAATGTTTCTTAGGGGGATATGTTTAAGGCCACTCATATGTTTTAATGTATAGATACACTTCCTGATGATTTATGTGATGGGAGTTTATTGTTTTTATGGATATTTATGTAGTCATTTAGTATAACATAATATATTGGTTTAGTATGTGTTTTTTTTAATGTGTATTTATTGAATTATGCATTAATATTTTTAAGGTAATTAATAACCTTTATTGTTAGTATGATCATTGATGTTAAGGTAATAATTTCCAATTAAGATTATTTGACTTTTTGAAAAAAAATTCTTTCATAAAAAACAATATTAGTTAGAATCTTATTTCATTTTTAATTTTATTTTTTAGGATGTTCACCATATTTTTGGGGTTGTTATATTAATTATATAACTAGTGTTTAAGAAAAATGACAATATGCATGTCAAGTGATAACTCATTACATCCAAAAATGTCGTTGGGGTTGAACCAACATCAAATAGGAAATAAGTGTATAAATCGTACATCTATGATATTTGATAACATGGTTATTGAGACTTATTTTACTGAAAATATTTGAAGAAAATTATTATGTTGAACATTCTGTGTTATCTTTGGTGTATTAGAAATTAATCTCACATGTGATAATAATCATGGTTTTTTGATATTTGGAGATATATGGATTGGGTTTTCACTATTTAATGAATCATATGATCCTTTAAAAGTTAATTTTAGTGATTCATTCATACAAATTCATCTTGCATATTCATTTCTTAGAGTATGAAATGACATAGAAATAGATCGAAGTATAGCAAAAGAATGAAATTGTACTTACAGAATAAATGATATAAAGTAGGTATATTTAATTTTTTACTCAATATTGATATTAAAGTAATCCATATACATTTGATAAATGATTTATAGATATAAATATTATATACTTACCTTCAGTTCTGATGAAACAATGGACATTTTACCCATCAAAAGTTTTATGGTTTTTTTTATTAACTTTATCCCCAACATGTTCTCTATCACTTGTTATTAGTCCTTGTTTATTTTTTATTCACCATTTCCATATTTTTACTTTCATTTTACAATATACTTCTTTGAAACGTTTTTTTGTAATTAATTATGACCATTATATTTCCCTTTCCCTCTTTTTGAGAGGATTTTTTAAACCCTTTTCTTGTATGGGTTTTGCAAATTGAATTATTCTAATGTCAAGACAATAATTTATAATATATCCTTCCAATTTCATAAAGTAAATTTATTATAGCTAAGTTCAATGTAAAAAGCATCATATTTTAAATGAATAACATTAGGATCTGTAAAATACGACATGAAAAACTAGGAATAAACTACCTAGAAAATATATTATTTAAAATTCACCATTATGTCCTTACCATTAAATTGGTGGATATGAATAGTATTATATCAACTATAAAATCAATATGAATGTACTGGTAAATATAAATGTATTGATTAATTCTCAGTAAATAATGAAAAAAATTTTGTAAATAAAATTTTCTCTATAAATATAAGTGTTCATGAAAAATGATTTTTATTGTTGCTTCTGTGAAATTAAAATAATAACGTTTTTCCACTTATTGAAAATGTATTTCAAAATAATAAATTAATTTTTGATGTCTTCATAAGAAAATTATTATAGGGTGAATATTTTTTATTTTCCTGAAAAATTTTCTTTTTCAGTGAATTGTTAAAATAAAATTTAAATAGTGTTCTTAAAGTTATAATTTCATTAAATAATAATTAATAAAAATCACCTTTAATACCAAATAATTTAAATTAAATTTATATTTTCTATCTATTACTATATGAATTTATACTCATATATATTTTATCACTCATCACATAGTTAATGTAAGTTCAAATATTATTCATCCAACATCATCCATATGGATCGTGCTGCACCATCTGAAAAATCTCCCACTTGGAAATTGATCCAGTATTCTATTTTTTTATAAATGATTCTTTAACCCTGATGATTGAATTTATTGATTTAAAATATGTGAAATCAATCGTCTTGGGTACATCGTCTTTATATGTTCTCTAATGGGATTTTTTCCTTCTACAGGAAAGGGCCAACATATATCATAACCATGAAAACTCACTGACCTACATTCTAAAGGGTGGTATTTTCTGGGAAACATATCCATTAAAACTTATTAAATCACATTGGTCTAGAGTATGGTGTGTTAGGATTATCACACCGTTTTAAGGGAACTATTTTTTATTTCGAGACTCTATTATAGATTTAATATAAGTTCATGAATTCTTTTTTCCATCCCATGTATATATATATCGATCACCCTAAATTAATGAAAAATTATGAACATGCATGTTTTCAGAATCTTGTGTATTTATTTTAGGTTCTCTATTAATCGAGGTATTTGTATGTATTTGAGGATCTTTATAAATGATATATTTTTGTACCATCATGAGATATTATTTGGTTGTTTATTAGGATGATAAAAGTTTCATGATTCATGATGGGGAGCTATGTATTTAATAATATTATAAGGATAAAGAATTTTTTTTGATGTTGGGTTTGAACCCATGATATGGTATTCCTGCGTATCCTTATGGGGGAATTATAACCAACATAGTTTGGTGCCACACAATAGGACACGTTACCTTTTAAGGTTATGGGATAAGAACCAATATATGTAGTTTTACATCATAGGGAAACAACATCAATATAGATGGTGCCTAGTCAATATTTAGTGTGGGAGTTAAACTATGCAGCATGAGGTACCCGGATGGTATTTTTTCTCCCATGTAGACATGACCTTGCCAGGAATGTGGCCCATAGAAAATTAGGGTAAATTTGGATGTTGGGTTTTACCCTGATGGATCATTCGAAAATATCCCAACAATTTGGTAAACCAAGCCTACATAGCATAATAGGTTTGGGTATTACACCTTTAGAATAGGCCCATCGATTATTATTAAAGACTATACCATGTAAGATGCCCTTTATGTTTTTTAGTATCATGCGAATTTTATGATCACCACTAACCTCTAAACCCACATGGTTCATGTTCTTTGTGGTAAATAAGATAAAGAAGAAGATTTGATGATCACACAATCAATTTTTGTCCACTAGTAGATGGATTCTTGAACCCAAATAAAGAGATTGGTGGATTTTAATTTTCCCACCTCCAATTTTATTTTCTCAGCATAGATAGTAATATATATTAACCAATTATTCTATGTCTTGGGTTGGATAATAGGATAAATAGTGTTTCCTCCCATAAAAAAGTATGAGGACTTATTCTAGGAGGGATGCCTTAACTTGAGGACCCATTAGGAAAATATAAACTCATTTGAGTCTATTTGTTAAGTAATCTCATGAACATTTCATTAATATATAATACATATCATGTTTATTATAAGAGGCATCCTAAATTCATCATATATGGTATACTATAGTTTATGTTCATATATCTAGGACAACAATATCACAGTTTAATATAATGTTGTAGGGATGATGGACACATAGTTTAGCACCATGTTTTGTGGATGTGTTCTATATATTTTTACTTCATGTGCTCAAGAAAATTTCCATACAGTTTCCATCTTGTTTTTAGGATGAGTTCTGTATAGTTTAATATCATGTGGTCAAGATGAATAAAAGGAAAATTCCTAGTAATAGAATGTTTGGGTATTTTGCGAGGGAGTCCATTTCTATTTCAACCTTGCATAGGAGTTGGTTGATGGGATTTTAGGAGGTTCATGAGGAATATTCTAACTCATGGAATTATATGGGGTATAAATTTAGGTTGTATAAGGAGGAAACCAAAATTTCATCGACCATCCTATAAAAAATTGCAGTGAGACTCCCCATTTCCCATGTGGTTCAGTGATGGTAGAAAAGGGACAAGCCTAAAAGGCTAGAACAAAAACCCATAACTAATCTCGAGAAGTAGTGTGGGGTCATAGCACCTAGGTATGCAATAGAATGGGTGAACGGTTGCCTGCCTAGGACTGTCTTCCCTAGAGATTGCCTCAATGGATAGTCATCGATGGAGTTGGACACATAGGACCATCCACAAAGGAGATGTACAAATAGGACTATCCAAAAAGGATATGGATACAAATGACTTCTTAAAAAGAGGGCCACAAAGGGCTTGACATGAAGGTATTTCCACATAGTATTTTCTACAAAGAGATGGCCACATTGGAACTTCTCACATTGGGATTGACATAAGGGATCGAACTTGATGAGGTATTAGTGGAGGAGAACAAACAAAGGACTGACTATAAATAATCATTCCCAAATGGTTGGGATCAATATAATCGTATGAAAAGTTTCCATAAAAAAATATATTTATTCATTCACAGGGTAATAAAGTAATACCTAATGTCCCAAATGACACTACCTTCGTATAACATCTTCTAAAATGGGATTTTACTCATGGTTCATCAATATATGGTATTGATAAATTATTTTTTTACAATGTTTGGGGGGTCATCCATAAAGCATTTCAGATATGAACATGGTCTGGTTATTTTATTACAGATAATGATTTTTGAAGCACCTTCCCTATAATGTTAATTTTTCTCCCTTTTGGATACTCCTCTTATAAAATTTAGAGGATCTTTGAAACCAAATATGAGGATGGGTAGTAACATTTGGAATGGTGGCTCCATTAGAGGGAGCCCAAGAATAACCCATTCCCCACAAATGATTTTGTTCATAGGTGGAATAAAATATCATCCTCACTGATAAATGATTTACCATTTCCAAGGGGCGCTTTCTTCCATTGGATAGAAATCACCATCCATACCCCCAGAGAATTGTTTTTATGAGTAAAATAAATAATATATATGATTGAGATCGAAACCACATGCTGAGAGTGATTTCATCCACAATATTTCATATAGATTGTTGGTTTACATAGGCTTTTTTCTATGTAGATCTCTTCCCACCCTCACAATTTTGCATGATTCAACATCTTCGTGGGATCTTCATAAGGTTTATTTTTAACCTTATATACCTCCTAAAATTATGATTCTATACCATATTGAGTTTTTTAGAACCAATAAATGTTCCCATTTTAATGGGGTTCAATCATGATGAAGAGGAGTAAGTTTCAACAAAGAATAGGTCCATATTTGAATGAAAGAACATATAATGATGTTATTTTTTCCAGATTTAGGGACTCAATTATAATATTTCATACTATTTATAGGGTTTCATGAAAGCCCATATAAATATTTTCTATTTTCTTCTATCAACCTAATTTTTTCTTAATCCCACTTTAGTGTGGCCTTAGAGGTCATAACATGACTTCTTCATAAGCTACCCTTTGAGGGATTTTTAGAGAATATATATTTTTTTCTTTTGATTGCATAATATTTTTCATAATCCATGATAATCATAAGACTAAATATCATGTACTCAACATTTAATGAGAGTTTATTTATTCTATTTTCATCTTTTCTATTTTTTTTATTTTTATGGCCAGTTTAGCGTCTTTCAAACTGGACTAATTCAGCTAATATTTTTGGTCAAACAACTTTAAACAAGAATAATGGGGAAAGGACCCCAATATGGCTTATTGGATGATGCTGTATCAATATTTTTCATTCATTAATTAAATATTTTGAGACCCTGGTTTTCTAATTTTGGAATCTCATACATTTTTTTTCGAATGTACCAATGCATTAAATATAAGAACACATTCCAACATCATGTTATTGAGGAATACAGAGATAGGAAAATCCTTTCCTGGAGATGAATTATGATTTTATTAAAAGGAATCTCTTTTTTAGTTTACTTATATAGATAATACTAGGGAATATTGTGTATTGTCAAAAAATGTGTCCCTAGGATGCTGACCCTCCATTTCTGATAACCATGTAATTTTAGAAAATTCAAATTTCACAAGGCTGGAATGGGTGCCTTATTATTGGGATGATGTCTAAAAATGACGAGGGATCCTTATAATCACATTACATGGATGATAAATAACTCTAACAAGAATTTTACATGTGTAAATAAGTATTGAACCATGGGGTAGTTTAATTTCAATCAATTAGGACATGGACCATGCATTTTAATGACTTGAGGAAAGAATTTTTGTGGTCTATATTTTATGTTCCCTACGTTTTACAGTTAGATGAATGATTTTACATTTCCAATTTAATATTTCCATGAATGTTCGATCATCCTTAGGAATTATGGCAAAGGGTTGTAAGCTGTAGTCTAGGGTTCCAATATCCAAAGGGTGATATGGGCTAAAATAATGTTTGGGTGTATATATGAAAGAAATATATCTTCTTATGAATAATTTTACTTCTGTTGAAAAGATTTTTTATGGGAGACTTATGGAGATCCCGCTGGTGAATATTGTGCAATTTCAAAAAAATATTTCATCTGGATTATGAATCTCTATTTCTAATGTATAGAAAGGTTTATATAGATTTGGACATCCCTAGGAACATTTTTTGGTTTATGGAAGGATGGTAGTTCAGTATGAAAGTAGTATTTAATGACTACTTTTTTCTCAAATGGTTAAAAATGATTTCTTTATGTAGGTCTATCCCGTTAGTAGGATGGAAGGATTTTCTCTTCTTTTTTATGGATGGCACTATTTAATAAGATCCTGTTGTCACTACGTATCTCATGTAACTGATAATCAAGCCATATATAGTGTATGACGTTTCCCCACACATTGACTAATAACTTATGTTGTAAAGGGAATTTTTATATGAATATGATCTCACATGTGAGGTCAGACACTTATTTGACCATCCTATATAGATCTAACTCATTTTTGTTTTGAGAAAGAGGGAATTTTTTTGTTATATTTATACTGGGATATATAAACTAGGTGACTCTATATATACCTTGAAAAATAAAATCAATCCATAAGTAGTTCTTATATGGTTCCTCGAGGAGGTCTACCCCACACATAGGGAAATGAAAAATTTTACATTTTTTGGTTGGACGAAGGATTGGATTTTTGGGTCACACTATGTATCATGATATGGAAAGAATAAATCCAATGGTATTTTTTGACATCATGTTGCTTTGTTTCATGCAACTTGTACCTTATCTATACAATTTAATGTCTTCTGAATAGGACAACATGGCGATATTAAGTTTTAGGTAATATTTCATTAACAATGTTTAATGGATACATTGAGTAAAAGGAGGCTCATCAATTTTGGTTATTCTAAAATGACTAAGACATGGGGATAGGGAAGTGTAAACCTTGATTCAGAGTATTATCATATCAGAAGAAATAATATGGTGGAATAAATTGGGGATGATGGTGAAAGAAGAGGCCTCTCCTAGGGAAGAATTCTCCTATGGTATACAAGCCTTCTTTCATGGAATCTTATGCAAAGACAACTGGGGAATATTTTTCTTCATAAAATAATAGTTTCCTCAAGATAGAGACCTCTTTTCATCTCTAATGGCTAGAGTGATATGTTGATGATCCAAAATTGATAGGGGAAATAGTATGATGAATGGAACGAATGTGTCCAGGAAAATAGGAAACATTTAGACCACAATTATCCATGGATTTTCAAATTCCATACAATAATTTGACTCATAAATAGGGTTCATTTTTGTATCAATGATAGATCTATAAATTAAGACCCCAAACATGAGGTATCCTACACAGATCAATGAATTAATATAGAAGATGGGGACAATTTTTTACTCTATAGATGGGACTGGGAAACGTTGTCTAGGAATCACTATGTATCTTGTATAAACAAGCATTAATCAACATGTACTTCTTCAGGTACCATATAGTTTACTTTTTGGTAGTAAGGACATTTTCCAGTAATTTTAGTGTTATATGATAAGGATGTACTCCATGAATTTTCACTTCATTTCATAAAAACATTCTCCATATAGTTTAACGTGATGTGTTAATGAAATTTTCCATGATTGTTAACATCTTATGGTATGGATGTAGGTTCCCTGATGTGAAGAGGGAATATTTTGGATGGACCCATCATTAAAGGATAGGGTGTCACTATGTATCATTCGATAACAATTGTCAAGTTGTACATAGTTCCTATAATTAGATTTGATTATGCCCTTTTTCTTTGTGGGGTAAGGAAATCTATAGTTCCTATTATGGGCTTGAAATTAAGAACATGGAAATTCTATTGTGAAGTGATATAACTAGACCATATAGGGAATACCATACAAAGACTCCTAAACATATGTTATCTTTTCTTGGTGTTACTAACATGTGGAGGAAATGGTTTATTCCTCCACACAAAGGTGATAAAATGAAGGATATGTGAATTTTAAATTTTTAGTGTCTAATCCATGGACTAAAATCTAGGGATCACTATGTATATAATTTTTTTGAAAATCTAGAGACATGTAGTTCTTGGAACCCATGTAGTTAAACATCATGTATTAAGGATTATGGTGACTTTACATGAAATAAAGGGACTATTGTAGTTTGAAATGGAGTTATAAATCTTGGTGTGAAAAAATATTTTTCATGATATGAATCAATCCTTATGTTTTTCTAAGAAGACTCGCTATGAAGATCTAACCCATACACATGGAATAGGGCATTTTAATCGATCATTGTTCTTGGACCCTAGATTAGTGATATGGACATCAATATTTATCCATTGTGGAAATTAATTAACACATAGTTATAAATGATCTTCCTTCCTCATATATGACTCATGTGTTTGTATATTAAGTTTTACCTGAACTAGACCCACAATAGGAACCTAATTTGGAGAACCCTGCATCAATTTAGTTTTTATGAAATGGAGGCAACATTTACTATATGTCAGGATTGGGACTACAACATGAGATCTAGTAGTCACTATGTATCCTTAGATGGAATGAATCTATCCAATCAATGTTATTTGTGAAAATGAACCTACATAGGTCTAACTGATACAAATGTTAGGGGAATTGTTTAGTATTGGGTTGGTTGGACTATATTGTCAAATTTATGAATTGGAACATATTTAGGATTGATGGGAATCAAGAAGGATGTATTTATTCAATATGGCATTGTATAAGTTGGATTCCAAGGGTGATTACTTGTTGCGTGAGAAAAGTTTGGGGTTGTGTAGTTTAACATCACACAACAACGAAATTTGCCCCGTGTAGTTTATTATCTTGTGACATGTAAATTTTACCACACATTTTAATGTAATTATATCATAATTATTGTGTATTATGGTTATGAGACTGATAATTTTTTGGACTATCTAGAAACATACTTCTGACAGGTGAATAGGATGGTAACATAACCATCTTATGATTGGAGGGAAATCGGTGGGTGGGCCAAACACTTGAGGTCATGGAATCAGAATCTATCATGTGATAATAGGAATCAGGCCATGCATTTTTCTATATAGGAACTCTCTACATAGGTTAGAAGCATTGATAGATGTGGTAATTTTTCTCATTTTTCTTGGTCAGGTCAAGGATATGGGGTCTCTTCATTACTGTATATCCCATTGTATTATGAATATAGACACACATAGTTCTTGAGGAACTATCAATTTTAAAATCTATCAGTACAAACATGGGTCACCCGATATGGAAAGAAATGAGTTGTATGGATAGACCAGTGATCAGAGGATTGTGTGTCAATTGGTATCTTGTGATAGAAAGAATCAAGAAACACATAGTACTTGAGAATGATACACCATATGTGGATCTGACTCCCACATGGGGATATGATCATTTTACCTTTCTATAATATAGATATATCTTGTGTGTGGTAAACTATTAAATAAAATGATGATTCTCCTACTGTTTAACATAATTTGGTGACAAAAATGATGTCATTAATTTTCTTGTATTGTGACAGGGACAATAGTGCCATTATTTTTAATGACATTTGACAAAGAATGACTATGTAGTTCAACATCATGTTTCTTGGATGATTTACCACGCATTTTAAAGTCATGTGATTAGGAAAATTGTGTCATTTGATTACATGAAGTAATTATTTAGGAATATTGTGTAAGTGGGGGTCGTGTTAAGGTTCTCATCCATTATGATCGATGAATAGTCTCTATTAGTATATACTTATTTTATATCATAGGTTCCCTCTCACATTGTCTCTAAAATATAGGATTCATTTGGAGTATCATTGATGTCTTGAGGACCAACACCATCTCTACCTTTTGGAAAAATTGGATGTGAACAATTTTTGAATCCTCGTACAATCCTATATTGGTGGATTTTACAAAGGTTAAAGGTTTGTAATCTCTTCTCTTCCGGTTTTTCAAATTTATCCATCCATTTCTGGGACTGATCATAGGTGGATAACTGGTCACATATGGGAACAAAGAGTAAGGGAAATTTATATTCAATGAAAACACTCTATCGGGTATACTAATGAGTCTGGGGTCTCCTATGAATAATTTTTGGTTATGGTCATGTATAACAACAATTTATCATAGATCTTGTCAGTAAAATAAATTTCATCCTTATATGAAATCTTCTGTAGTATATTTTATATGGTCTTTCTAAAGGCCTCTATCTGTTGGTTGTATACTCCATCATAGTAGGATGAATGATTGTACTTGATTTCATACTTCTGATATAGTTTTCTCCATAATAAGGACATAAATTAGTTTTATTTTAATCATAATTTTTTGAAGCAAACTCAATATTGTGAGGATGGTTTCTTTCAAAAAGCATAGAATGTTCTTTTCCTAGCCTTATTTGAGTAGTATAACTTTGAACCACTTAGAGAAAAAGTCATTTACAATAATAATTTAATTAAACTATATTCCATAGTGGGAGGATATCCCCCCCATGCTGTCCATTCCTCATATAAAAGTGGCCATAAATACGTGGATTGGTGAAGAATCTATGGGGCTTGGTGAAGGAAGTTGGTGTGAACTAGATATGAATAGATATTTTTTATGAATATTTCATAGTTTATCATTATAATGGGTCTTTAGTGCCCATGATTTTGGATTTGGTGGGACAGATTGAGTTCATATTGTTGAGTTCTATAGGCCACACTGTTTACTTCTTTTATGATAGCAGTTTTATATTTTCCATCATTTCAGTTGAGATGGACCCCAGTATGTCTCCACATATAGTGGACCTTTAGTGATTTGTGCTTTCATATAAATCATAGTTAATTTCTTGTCATTAAATAGTTATTTCATGGATTTCTCTTATGGGATCCCACCCTTATTAAGTTAGTCAAAAAATCGGTGTCATGCATCTCATGGTCGGAACATACAGATTAAGGGTGGTACAAATCTCATCGAATTCTTCAACATTGTCTAGAATTAAAGGTGATACTATCCACTAATGCAAAGTTCTGATGACATTTTCATATATTTCTAGATCAATGAGTATTGTGGTATCATTATTTAGTGCTTTATCTTGAGATATTTTTTATATTAGGACATGAGTTAATGTCAATTTCCAAGGGAATTACACAATTAGTCCCTAAAGATGGTTTAGATGTGGTATTACATCTTCCTTTTATGATAGATATTCTACATTAACATGAATAATGACAGGTTCTAAATAAATATTTCTTTTCTTGTGATTGACATCAACATAATGTACTATCTCTATACATAAAATGAGATCCTAATATTCAGGATTGATTATTTTTCCACCATTATAGCAGTATAAAATATAAATGAAAGATTGTATTTACTAGAGAGATGAGAATTACCCCCAAATTACCATTGTTAATCATATGGTCTTCCATTCTCCACCCTTTTGTGCTTCTGGATGCACAATCAAAATGTGTCTCCCATATCCCAAGGACTTCTTGAACAAACAAAACCTCTTAATCAGGTAATTCAATGTCCAATGAAGTCATTTCTGTTGATGGATGCAGTACCAGGAAATATGATAATGTATATATATACATATATTTATAAGGAACAAACGGGATATCAAATTTCTACAAGATGATTTCTACTATGAAATAATTCCATTCAACATTAGGAAGCTAAGAATGTATTTTAGGGGGGTTTTTTTAAGATACTAGTTTGACCTTTTGATACAACATGTAGTCCCCCAGATTATGTACTACATATAATAGCATCAGACAATGCATCTCAATATCTAAATAATGATTGCCATAATCGTTCATGGTCTAATTTAGATAATAGCGTTTTCACTACTAATATCATTATTTTGAATGATAAAGGCATCAAATGATCACATTGAGGCTATCACATACAAAATAAGTGGTTATTCATCTATATGAGGCATCAACACTAGTAGGATAAAGAGAATTTTTATGAGACTCTTGAATAATTCTTGAAAATCATCAGTCCACAGATAAGTAATCCCCTTTCCATTATCCAGGTGAAGGGAATACAATTTCCATAATGGTTGTCTATGAAGCGCCAAATGTAGTCCATGTTTTCTTAATGTCCATTTAACTCATTGAGGTATAAAGGAGGTGGAATGGTGTGGATTGACATGGTTTTTGTATGATCGACATTAATTCAATCATGGAATACAATAAAGCGTGGGAATTTCCCAATGGTAACTCCAATATCATGCTTCAATGGTTTATTTTGAAGTTTTGTTGTAAAAATTTATTGATGGAAATTTCATCATCCATCGTGTCGTATGATGGTTTTCAATATTTAACTGGTAGTTCATCGAAATAAAATTTGTAAAAAAATTAAATGGATGGGTTTTATGATTATATGCATGGAACGTTGGTATGTGGAGCCTAAATCTTTCAAGCCAAAATTGAATTACCAGATAGAAAAATAATCCATTGGGGCACTAAATATTGTTTCATCTTCATATTCTTATTCCACACAAATTTGATTAAATATCGATCCAAGAAATAGAGGGACTAATATCTGGATTTTTCATCAATCAACAGTTATATGTCTAGGAATGGAAAATCCTCATTTAGTACTTCCAGTTGTGATCTCTAAAATCGATTGTATTCTTGATAGGTACTAAATTTATCATTATTTAGGAAATTAAACCACTCAACTAATGTTTCCTTTGATGATATTGTCAATATCATCCTCAATATTGGCATCATATCTTGGTTGAAGCATTTGGGCTACTTTATTGTTTCCCCAGTGGTCCTTTGGTAGGCCCAGGTGGTTAGTTCCCACCTTGAAAATGAGGCCCAACATATCTATGATGTTCTAGGAAAAAATCCCATTTTTTTAAAATAAATTGGTATATTCTATGTTCTCTATAGAAGACTTGGTTTCACTGATCATGGTGGGTCATGAGTCTTCTTTTATAACCCGGTTTATATCTTTAATATGACCAATTATGGTAGATACACCCTCCTAAAATTATGGATGTGTGTATCTAACGTCTCCTCCTCCTTCTCTCTATTATATTTTCTCATTTGTTTCCATATAGGGAGCGTATAGTGGGATAAGATCTCTATTGTTTGGGGAGGTTCTGAAATCTTGAATTCTCTAGATGGAGGGGCTTCCCCTAATTCATCTTACAGTGTGGGATTTATGTGAAACTATCTAGATGATAGACTGATAGATGGAGATGGATTTCCTACATCATCCTGGGATGATCAGACAACCTCAAAATTTTCAACTAGGGTGTCCAGAATTTCCTGGAGAACTGGGGCTTAAATTTTGTCATTTTCATCTAAGACTTCATCAATATCTAGGGAGAAAACTTTCCAACACAAATGGACTCAATTTTTATGAGTCAAACCATGAATAATGTAGTGTTTCCACCAGAATATAGACTCATTTGTTTGATCTAATTGATGGGTAACAAATATTTATCAACAATAATTTTAAAAGATGTTGGCTTGGATCATTTCCTGAAAAGTTTGGGTGGAGACACAAGTAACAGCATCAACTAGGGGTTTCATCCCATTCCCTTGGTAAAATATTTCCCAGATCTAATGTGAATCGTAGGATTAAAACAGGGCCTTATCCGTGTGAACCATCTAGATTTGACATTTAATGTAGCATTTGATGCATTGACAGTAAGTTGTGGGGAATTTTGAGTGTTGTTGCAACCAAGACCTTCCTAAAACTACATTAAATGTTGTTTCCAACCAAACCACTAGGGTTTTTTAGTTATCTAGGTGGTCTTTAAACTAAGCATTGAGGTTGATTTTTCCTCAATGGATTCACCTAATTTTTTTTATTATCTTATGTTTCATAGAGGAGGGTTCAAGGTTATAATTGTTTCATCTTAATCATAGAATTTTTCATACCAGAATGAAAATAACTCTAGGGGAACCTTCAATGAAGATTTTACAGATATCGACATCTTTTATCCAGCATGACACATAAAACTGTCAAATGTGTCCCTATATAAATTAATGCTCATCTTGATTTTTGAATGAGATAACCATATGGAATTTCGATTGATCAATATTTTTCTGATAGGCCTCACCAAATATAACCTCGTCTTCGAACTCCAATGGGATGAGAAAACCCTCTATGAGTGCTCTCCAGATGTCTCTTGAAAAACTCAAGTAATACAAGATAGATAATTTGTCTTGTACCAAGGAAAACATTATCAGGATTTCATAATTCTGGTTTAAAGGTATATGCATCCTTAGATGGGGATAGGCATTCATAATATCATTAGGGTATTGAGTATTTCATGTTGTCAGATCGACCCTTGAGACTAGGGTTTGTGGTCCTCATGTCCTTGGTGGGATAGGTCGGGCAGGGATGCCTACTCACTAAAGGTGATCTGACACATGTTCCAATTCTAATTGATATTGTTTGGTGATAGTATCAGGGTGGGTTTTTATGAAAAAATTAATCTTCCTATAAAAATAAATGAAGGGTTATTCCATGAGTTTCAACAAAACATACAGTTTGAGCTATGGTGGGGATTGAAGTCCCAATTCTATAGTGATGACGCTTTACTCGATATGCTTAGCCCTTGTTTCATATTTCTCTGACTCCCAAATAGGATGTGATAAGTGTGGTTTCCTTTTCATTCACATATTTGGTGAAGGGATCCATTAAATGGATCAAATTAATTAAACTTGAGATTGACTCCTCATTTGATGATGAATTTTCTTGACTGATTGTCTCTGGTGGTGCTACTTTGTGGGTAAGTTCACACTGTTTCATATCTAAGGGAATAAAATCATAGAGTTTTATCAGAAAATATTTCTATTTTACATTTATATCCTATTGAAAATCCTTATCTTTCTATAAATACTATTTTTTAATCTAGGATTCTAAATGTTAGTGGGATAATGATGTGGGATTTGTTGTAGCGAAATTAGTTTGGGGAATAGTTGGTTGTTTCAACTATACTTAGAGAATATCTTCTATTTTGATGAGTTTATTTCAATTTATTCAACAATATTACTTATGTTACCTTATTCTAATATCTTTTTACCACTAACCACATTCATCTTGGGTAGTTGACAAAACATACACCACTTGTGTTGTCATCATTCCAAATATTATTTGCTCAAAATCTACCATTTTTTTAGGAAGTATTTTAAGATAAAACATTCAAAAATGGTGTGTCCCACTATCCAATGAAATGTTAATTAATCTATCTGGTCATTTAGACATATTTTTTGGCCTTTTGAGAACTGGCAGATGGAGTATATAATTTTTTATTAGGCTAATAAAATAGACACATACATGTTCATCTCAAAGTGTGTAATAATTATTTCATTACTCCTCTAAATGATTTTTCCATGGTCCCCTGTACTCATATTATTTAGGGATGGATTACTGTTGATTAATAGAGGGAACTGAACAATATAATGATGGTTTTTTACCTATATATGGTTTAGAGGGTGGTTAAAATGTTATGGATGTATCCTTCTCCTTTCCAACTCTTTTCCCTACGAATTGTGGAGTTATAAGGGACCTGAGCTTAGTATACTACATGGAGCCTTCCATTTTTTGGGAAACTACTATGGAAAACCAAAACACACATGTGTATTTCATCCAGAAGATTAGAGTTTTCATATTATCACAGAGGATAAAAATTTATAGAGTATGCATACCATCCCACAAAATTGGTCAGTTCATGGTGTAGGTCATCACTTTCCATATTGAAATGAAATCATAAAATCTATCAGTTTATCATTATTTTTTTCATGCAGTTAATAATTTTTCTCTTATTTATCATTGAGATGAAATGATAGAATAATTTATTGTGGAGATCCTCCCATACCATTATGAATTGATCTTGAAAACATTTTTATTTTTCGAAGGATCATCCTTAAAGGGTCCACAATAATAATATGAGTTTCACAACCTCTTATTTATTAATATTTATCATCATGGGGTTGCAATGGGTTTCAAATTACATTAGATTTTGTTATAAATTACCTAAACCCTTGAATATTGTAAACATGATACTCACTTTTTTTTGAAGTGGTGGGGTCTCACTCAGCTAGTCATGTAAGGGTTCTGTTCTAGATGTACTGAATTACACATTACCTCCATGGATTCAAATTGAATATCAAATGATTCTATAGTCTTTATAATCCCTTGAAGAGTTATTGGTTTAATAGTAGATTGAACAGGACTAGTAATTGGCAGTGTATGGTGTTTCTACTCTCCCATTATTTATTCATATATGTAGTTAGGGAAACCTTTTGTGGGAAAACATAGAATTGCTCTAGATGATTCCTTAATGGATGGAAATTATAATATCCACCCATTACTATACCCAGGTCAACCGATGGTATTGGTGTTGAGTCAGGAAGATGTCATGGTCTTGCTATAATTGTCGGGATGATTCTCGGTTGGTGAGGTACAACTGGTGGAAGTATACATTAAGGATCTACCATGGGAGAATATTCCATTGGAATGCTAATTTAGAAAACATAGGGTTTATTCACTTAAACTCTTTATCTTATTCCTCATACCAGGAAACTATTTCTGTGAGTGAAGGGAGATTGTTGTCATCAAGAGGAGGATATGTGTTTTATGTGACCTTTCATTTATTATTCACTTATCTGGAGATTAGCTATGGAGGGTATCATGTATTTCTTGAAGGGTCACCCAAATATTGGGATACTCTCTTATTCTAGGGGTTAACACCTTCATTCTTATTGTGGATCATATTTCTAATGGATCCTTCCTCCCCCTTCTCCACCACATGTGTATTTTTTTGCACCATTTACAACATTGAAATCCTTGACATTCAACAATGTATAACACAATAGAAGAATCAAATTTTCTACCTGTATATATGGATATTTTTATACCATTGTTGGATATCTCCCTTCTTTTCCAAGATCCTCTTTGAGCATCATGTAAAATGGTGTCTCAGAGGGAACAACTATGTAGCATGGTCATACAAATCTTTTCTAGGGGGAAATTGGTTTTGAGGCATGATGAGTTGGGACACCTCTATTCTTATCATCAACTATAAAAAGGAAAAGACGTATTTCCATTGAGGGTGTGGTTGAGGAAAAGAGGTCCTCGCCCTGTTGGTTGGGGTTTTCCATTTCTCTTGTTATCATGCCATTGGTCAAGTCCATTAACCATGGGGATATTTTTTGTTAAAAAATTCAATAGACCTATAAGAAATGGATGATGTTGTACCACTTATACTACTGCAATAACCTCCATTTTATGTAACTCATTAATCCTCATTTTAGAGTTATACATGTGTAATGTTGTGTCTCCATTTGAACTGCTTAATTTTAAGGACATTAATAGTGCTTGATGATTGGTTTATCATATGTAAAAAGCCTATTGGATGTTCACATATTATTTTTTCAAGATTATATTGATGGATTTATCTCATCATACCTTTATAATTTCACATATATTCATGTCGGTATATTATATTTCACATGAAGTTATTTTTCATAGTAGCTACATTGGAATAATGAAATTACACATTATCATTTTTAGTGGGTTGTGCTAAATGGGGAGTGAGGTGAACTAAAAAGATACGTATTCCCCCATCCCAAAATTTTAACACTAGGTGGGTGATGATATTTGTATGGCTCAACTTATGCAATGAATTGACGCTTGCTGATTTAATATTGTTTCTTCAATTCTCTGGTCTTGTTCACTATATAGAAATAATGGCTTCGAAGTTGGTTTTTCGATGAATCACTCCCTATATTTTGATATTTTCATCATACCCATTTTATGTAATGAGTTTTTCTTCTAGGTGATGGAGTGTTATATAGATATTAAGTCAGATATTATGTTTTAATTCTTCAGAAAATGCCTCTAGATTGTAGAAATAATAAGTGGATGATAGAAGAAACTGAATGTGTTTGTCATATCTTGCCAATTTTCTTATCACTAGAAACACTTTTTGTTGTTCATATGTGATATAATCTTATACTATAATGGCCCAACATGATGGATTATTAATTTTTTTCACAATTAGTGGGGCTAGTTGGGGTACTGTAGTAATGGGAATGCTCTGGGTGTCTTGGAGGATGTTTGTTTTCCTAGTATCTCTTGCTTAAGAAATTATGTCTATCTATAGTGATTTGGTTTAAAAAAATTCTAGACCCATCAATCAAAGAACCTCAGAATATAATGGATAATTCATATTTTACTTTAAAAGGGTATGTCATTCTTGTCAGCCTGAAATATTACTCCATGTAGGACCCTCACAGCTTGTTCTATCATTGAGTGGACTGCATCATAGCTTGATATTTGAATACTTTGTGAATTTATTCACCGTATTCCTTGGGGAGGGCCTTCTAGATGGACGGCAGCATGAGGAGGACTTTCTTGAAGTTGTATGATTTTCCCACATGGATGGATATGATGAAACTCATTAGGAAATAACTCAAATGATCGCTCGACGGGTGTACAGGAAGGAAGCCCTCAAGGTAGATGATATGTGGAAGAATTCTGGTGCTTCTGATAACTATGTTTTGGGGAGGACCTCCAAAACTACTATATCCAGTTTAGTATTTTTATTAAAAGATAAACACAATTTTAATCCACCATTTTTATATATTTGAAGGCCTTAAGAATGACAGGTACAACAAAGAATGGTTATGGGTCTGATATTCATTTTCTTGAGAACTATGGTGTGATTTCATTTTAGTAAATCTCTTGTAGGATACTGGGGTCTCTTAATTCATGTGATGACCATTATATATGGTTTCTTGTTCAAAGGATCTCATTGTGTTTTCAGGATATAATGGTATTCTTCTAGTATTCTGGTAGTGATATATGTCAACTGTGGAGTGAAAAAAGAAGTCGAATAGTGTCCCCTATTTGGAATGGGTATTTGTGCTCATTCATTTTTTCAATTAATCATTGAATATTTTCAATGACCTATCGGGACTGGATTATGTAAGTTTTCTTCTCAAGAGTTACCACACATTTCTGCAAATGGGTCACTCCATGTTGGTATTTTGGGTTTTGGTATTAACTGGTAGCTATTTTCCATGGATTTTATTACTTTTTTCAAGTGTATAGGATATAGTCAAGAATTGATGTCTCACCCTCCACAATTTCTAAGATGTGTTAAGAGGCATCCTAGGTTAAAGGAAAATATATTCCATTATTGTGTTGGAGTATGAATATTTTATTTCTCCAGTCCTCCATTCCCTTATAATAAGTACTAACAGTCTTTCTATAAGGGGGAAGAGGCATGGGTCTGCGCCTGATTTCCACTTGGATATGCCGACGGTTTTATCAAATTTCAATTGTGTTGAACTGGTTGTCTTTATGTTCATTAGTATAAAAATATATTTTTTCTTAAATATATATTTAAATTTTTATAATTATATTTTTTAATCTATAATGATGATTTTATCAATATTATGTATAATTTTATTAAATTTATATATATATATATTAATTATTATTAGTTTAATTGTTTGTAACTTAAATGAAATAAGAATAAAATTAGTTAATGTTTAAAAAATTATTTTAGAAAAAAAATTCTCATGCATCATGAGTTTTTATTTTTTTTAATTAAAATATCCCAATTTAATGTTTTATTTCAATGAAATTGGTATTATAGTTGAAATAATCATGTTGAAATTTGGTTATAGGGTCTCTCAATTTTTCAAAAAATGTAGCTTATAGATATAAATAATGAGATGTGATTGTAAATGGTTAATTGGGGTAAAAGGATAAACCAAGAAGGTCCCAAAATAATTCATAACATATTTTTATGTATATATTTGTCATGTTTTTACATAGTATGTGAAAACATAGACCAATTACATTCCATTTCTATTTTCTATAATCCACTTTTTTCTTATTTGTAACACCCTAAAATAATTTAAATAATAAAATTATAATTTTTTATAAAGGTATTGAAGTGAATGAATATTAAAGTCATCCATTACTCTATAGTGTGTTTGTGTTTTGGTTGACTTAACCCCAAGCATGAATGATGCAAAAATATTTTTATTATGTGTTTTTAAAAATATAATAATTTTATTAATATATTATATTAATGATGAATTGAAACTAATACATAAATTATTGAATTATAATATAAATAGGTAAATTTTCAAATAAAATGATATATTTAATTAACTGTATAATCATAAAATAAAATTATAACAATTATTATAACAATAATTAAATAAAAGTTTTAACAAAAAAATATAAAAAATATATTTTAAATGATTTGGATGAAAAAAATTTATATTAGTAATATAGTATAAACTGAATAAGGACTAAGACCACTATAATCAAATAAGCATGGAATAAATTCAACATTTAATATTTCACAGTTTGATTTAATTATAATTGACTAATAAATGGTAAAAAATTAAATAAATTATATTAATAATGTAAATATAAATAATTTTCTATATAGATTTATAAAACACTAATTTTTTAATACAAGACACATTTTTTGTTTTAGCAAGTGGGATTCCAAGGGAAGGGTTTTCTTGACTCAATCTCCATTCTTTTTGGAATCCTCATTTTTCTTCATCTATAGGATTTTATATTTGTTATGTTATATCATTGAATATTCTTATATTTTATTTCCTCTTATTATATAGGGATATTAAATTTTCTTACTCATAATTAATTTTATAAAAATCTGTATCTGATATTAAAATATTATTATAATGGATAATTACCAACTAATATTTTTGGATTTCTCATCCATGTCCATATTATTTATCACAAATAAATTACATTTTAATTATTAAAGAGTTATATATATATTCACCTATAAAAATGATATTTTTATTTAGTTCAATTCAATATAAAATTTAATTACTCTTTTTATTAATGCGGTTTACATTAATTCAATGAATATTTCTAAAAATTTCTTTTTGTTTTTAAAAAATTATACAATTTTACAACTATGTTTCATCACATTTATCATTATTTGTTTTAATTTTTAGATTATTTGTATGTTAATTATTGATATTAACATTTAAAAAAACAATTTTTTTCTTTTTTAATTTTTTTTCTTTTTTAATTATATAGGTTTTAATTAAAAAATTTATCATACATTTTAGCAAAATATTTTCCAGTTTTCTCCTCCATATTTTTTTAAATCTTGAATACAAGTCATCTATAAATCTTTATTATCACCAGTATATTCACAATAAAATTATATTATAATTTTCTTGAAATATGGAATTGAATTATTAGTAGTCATCAAATTTAATTTTTGTGTAAATTTTTAGTGATATAAAAATGATTTATAAACCATTTTATATAAATGAATTAATCCTGACATGATGTATGTTTGATATCAGTTACCCAAATATGTGTGTTTATAAAATTATTGTATAGGCAGAGAAAAAATTATATATCCCAATTATGTATTGGATAATTGTTTATATCTCATGATATTTCTATGTTATTATAAATTGATGTTTACTCTAGTTTATTATGATATAAGATATAGGTGGTCAACCAAGTAGAATAATAAAAGAATGTCCTAATTAAAACCCATTAAAAGGAATATGATTTCAAATTCATATGTATGTTCTATATTTATATTTAATTCCATTTTCTTATTTCTTGTCTTTATGGTTTATGATTTATGATTTCACGTTATTATTCCTTGATATATTTTACTCTCTAATTATAATCCCTTTATAATTATAGTTTCTTATGATTTTATTTATGATTAAGTTATTGTGCCTTATAATTCCTACTTATATTCTCATGATCCTATTTCACTATTCATACCTTTTATCCCATGATTTTCTATTCTCACAAAAATATAAGCTTATGATAATAACACATTTTATTATCCCATTACGAATAATTTATATCCACCACATTCTTATGTTTCCCATTTTCTAATGTAATTATAATGAATATTATGTATTTTTGTTCAATATGGGTATCAAATAGAATAAATATTTATGGAATAAATATATAATAAATAATGAAATATAATGTTTTTGTTTATTATCTGCAATTAAATTAAACCATTTGAGATCTAAGAGTCATTTTTATAAATTATTTGTAGATTATAATTTTACGAAATTAGGTAATTTATATATATTTCTCACTTCATTCATCTCATATTGTATCAATGTTGGTATTTGATAATTTTCTTATAAAATTAAGAACACTGGTGAAGAAAATTTTAAAATAAATAATGTTGAAACAATTGTGTAATACTATAATAAAATATGGAATAAGATATGATATATTAAAGTATAATATTAATTACTTATACGTTATTAGAAGTTATTATTTATTACTCACATTAATAATTTTTAGTAATGTGTTATAATTTAAATCATTCAAATGATGTATTAAAAGTTAATTATGATATTATATCATGAATTATAAGAAATATATGTGATTATGATTCTATAAAATGATTCATATATTTTATTCATTTTAATAATAAAAATTCATAACCTAAAATATTTGAAATTATTTTTTCAATGAAAACATGCAATGGTGCAGTGATTTTATCCAAAGTATATATCACTTCTCCAAATGTTGTGTAGTTCACACAACTTGTTCTAAAAGTGAAATATCATATATAACATTAACATAAGTTGAACAATTTCATTTAAGGACACATGTGAATATTCATACCCATGGTCTAACTAAGAAAAACACTATATACATTATAAAATTTGAAAAGGTAACCCAAAATAACTTCTAAGAAGACCAAAAAATAAAGATAAAAATGATGATGTGAATACCTGAAAGTAACATCATAGTGTCATAATTATTACTAGTATATTTATTTCTCCCCATTAAAATCTAATTCGAAGATAGTTTTCCCCTAAAGTGTTAAGTTCTCTACTCAATCATTGAAGAACAATTCTCAAATATTTCATGAGAATAAGAACCATTATTCCATATAAAAAATATAAAGGGTATATATTATCCATGTAAAAAATAAAATTAGAATTCATATCCCTAAGTGATTTTTCTTCCACAAAAAATCATTTTCTAGGTCCATTCCATCCCAATTGATAACAAGCGATGACCGTGGTTGGTATGTTTTGAGTTACAACCCATTGGAACTGTGATGGATTTATGAAAACTAAAGGAGTATTGATATGTTTTAATCGACCCCTTATGTGAATCCATGACTTAAAATTGTATCACATACCTAGTAGAAATAATCCCATCACATCTAAGCTATTATTGACCCAATTGGGGAGAAAAATTCCAGAAAACATGATCAAAAAATGAAATATACAATGATATATTAGGTCAATATTTTTAAAAAATATTCTCTTTATAATCCCTTAAAAATGATAATTATAATTCTATAAAATTACCATTTTCCAATGAACCATATTCAGTCCAATGAAGAAAGATTCACTAACCATATACTTCAATATGTAGAAATGAAATGATGACCATAAATGGGCACAAAATGGGTAATTCTAATGAACATAATTCAAATACCATTAAAAGAAAATTATACCCCCAATGGATATACCAAACACCTCCAAAACAATTAACACGGAAACAGATCATATGTTTTTAAATTTTGTTACCATAATGTATCTTCCCATATATCTAGAAGTGAAATGTTTTACTCAACATAACCTATATTTTCATTATATATGTTTGTCTCCTATGAAAATTTCATTTCTAATTAGGATCCCTTTAATTGAAAAATAACAATTCAATAATTTTCAATGTAGTAATATCATTCACACACAATGTTCCCATGTCCTCTAATTTAGTAGTGCTACATGATTTTTGGAAAGGAGAAAACTTGGTTAAACTATGTCACTATGAGGTACTAAAATGATATTTAATCTCCCATGAAGATAGTACCCTACCATTAATGTGTCCCATAGAACATTACGGTGAATTTGGATGTGGGTTTTGAACCTCATGGATGATTCCAACATATACCAACTATTTGGGTAACAAAACCTACATAGTATAGTAGGTTTGGGGATTATGCCTATGGAGGAGGCCCATCGATCATGATTAAGGACTATACCATGTAGGAGTTTCTTTATGTTTTTTAGTGTCATACAGATTTCATGATCACCAAAAACCTTTAAACCCACATGGATGATTCTCTTTGTGAGAGATAAGAGGAAGAATAATACTTGAGGATAACACAATCACGTTTTATCCATAGATAGATAGATTCTTCAGCTAAAAGAGAGAGATTGATGAATTTTAATTTTCCCATCTGCTATTTTATTTTTGTGGTGTGGATAATAACGTATATTAACCCATACAACTATATCTTGGGTGAGAGAAGAGTAGAAATAGTGTTTCCTCTGATAAGAATGTATATGGACTTACTTTAGGAGGTATGCCTTAATTTCTAGACCCATGAGGTGAATATAAACTCATTTTAGACTTTTTTACGTAATCTTATGAAAATTCCATAAGGATCCATTTTATTTATGTATAATACATCTCATGTTCATTATAGGAGGCATCCTAAATTTGTCTTAAATGGTAGAATGTAGTTTAAATTCATATATCTAGGATTATAGTATCATCGTTTATTATATTTTTATAGGGATAATCGCTGTACAGTTTTACACCATGATGTGTGGATTAGTTAAATACATTTTAACTACATGTGCACATGAAAATTTCCAAAAAATTTACATATTTTTGTTAGGATGAGTTAAGTATAGTTTAATCTAATGTGGTTAGGATGACAAGAGGGAAGATTATTATAAATGGATGGTTTGAGAATTTCTTAAGGGAGTCCCTTTCTGTTTTAGCCTTGCATATGAGTTGGTTTATGGGATATCAAGAGATGAATGAGGAATATCCTAACTCATGGTATTATATTGGGTGAAATTACTTGTGGTATAAAGTAGAACCCATAATGTCATAGACCATCCTCAAAAATTATACAATGCGACTCCCCATTTTCCAAGGGGGACAATGATGGTTGAAATGGGACAAGCCTAATGGGCTATGACAGAAACCAATAAGAAATCCTTAGTAGCACTGTTGGGTCTTATCCCCTTTGATATGCAATATAATGTGTGATGGTCTTGCAACCTAGGATTGTCCGCCAAGGAGGTGGCTGCAAATGATAGTATTTGGTGAATCTAGACACAAACAACCTTCAACAAAAGAGACATACGTATAATACTATCCAAAAAGGAGCTGGTTGCAATGGAATTCCCAAAACGTGGGCTACAAAGGGCTAGACATTAAGGCATTTCCACATTGCAGTTTTTGCATAGTGCTGGTCATATATGAACTTCTCTCATTAGGACTGACATAAAATATCATCCACAAAAGAGTATCATAAAAGGCTCACCCACAGAGGACCACCTATAAAAAATCATCTTCACATGGTTGGCATCAAGGGCCTCATATGAAGAGTTTCCATAAGAAATGAAATTTATTCATTCGGAGGGTCATAAAATAATACATCATGTCCCAAATGACACTACCTTTATATAATATCTTCCAAAAAAGTGATTCCACTCATAGTTTATCCCCATATGGTTTTGATAAAAGATTTTGTTTCTATGTGTGAGGGTCCATCCATAAATCATTTCAGGTATGAATATGCTCTGGTTATTTTACTTTGGAGAGTTCTTTTTTATCACCTTCCCTATACTGATAATTTTTACTACTTTCGACTACTACTCTTTGAATTTTTAGAGGATTGGGGAAACTGAATACTTTTTTGGATAGTAACATTGGGTATGTGGACTCCATTAGTGGGGAAAAGAATAACTCATAGGCCCACAAATGATTTCACTCATGGTTGGCAAAAAATATCATCCTTGTCGATAAATGAATTATCATTTTCAAGGGGTGGTTGCTTTATGAGATAAACATCACCATCCATACACCCAGAAAATGTTATTTTCTTGATGGGTACAGTGAAATTATTATATTATGGATATTGAAAATATATTCTGATAATTATTTCATTCACAAGATGTTATGCAAATTATTGGTCTATATAGTGAGTTTTCTACGTAGACCTCATCCCTCCCTCACAGCTTCACAAGCTTCATCATTTTTATAGAATCTAATTTGGGTTTATTTTTAACCTTATAGACCTCATGAAATTATTTCTCTCTTCCAAGTGAAGATTTTTGAAACCAAAAAATATTCCAATTGTAATGTGGTCCAATCAGGATGAAGAGGATGGAGTTCTAATGAAGAAGCGGTCTTGATTTGAATGAAAGATCATATAATGGTCTAATTTTTTTTTCTGATTTAGGGACATAGTGATAATGTTTTTTACTAATTCTATGGTTATATAAAAGCCCATATAAATATTGTTTCTTTTCTATTATCAACCTAATTATTTCCTAATCCCACTATAGTTTGGGCTTAGTGGAAATAACATGACTTCTTCTTAGGCTACCCTTTAAGGTATTTTTACCAAATTTATTTTTTCTTTTTATTGAACAATATTTTTTGTAAACTATTATAATCACATGACCAAAGATCAAGTACTAATGATTTTATCATATTTCCCTTTGACTATTTTCTACCATTCTCGTTTTTTGTTTCTTTTTATATCTTGGTTAGAGTCTTTGAAACTAGACAAATTCAAATTATGTTTTAGGTCAAACTTATTTGACCATTAACTATGGGGAAATGATCCCAATAGGTATTATTGGAAGAAGCTGTATAAATATTTTTCATGCATGAATTAGAGAATTTTAGACCCCAGTTTTCTAATTTGTGAAAATGATACATGATATATGGAATGTACGAGATGATTAAATATAATAATAGTTTCCAACATAATGTTATTATGGAATTCATATATAAAAAGCCTCTCTAGTGGATGAATTTTCCTTTTTTTGATAAGAATATCCCTTTTTTGTATACTTAAATTGAGAGAGTTAAGGAAAATTGTGTATTGTCAAAAAAGGTTCCCCTAGGACACTGACCCTCCATTTTTTATGGCCAGGTAATTTATGAAAATTCACATTTCACAAGACTGAAAAGTGTGGCCTGTCAAGGGAATGTTGTCTTAAAATGATGATGATATCCTTATAAACTCATTACATGGATGAGAAAAAACTCCTACATAAATTTGACTTGTGTAACAAAGTATGGAACCATGGTTCAATTTAATTTCATGCATGTAGGACATAGACCATGCAGTTAAATGTCTTATAAAAATAAAGTTGTTGATCTATTTTTTATGTCCCCTAATCTTTGAACAAACGAAAAATGATTTTCCATTTCCAATTTAATGTGTCCATGAATGTTCTATTATCCTTTGGAATTAACGAGAAAGGTTGTAAGTTGTAATCTATGGGTTTTGATATCTACATGGTGGTATGGGATAAAATATTGTTTGGGTGTATGGATGATGGAAATGTATCTTCTTAAAACTAATTTTACTTTTGTTGAAATGATATTTTAGGTCGAGATGTATGAAGATCCAACTGGGGAGTATTGTGCAATATCAATCAAATATTTCCTCTGGATAGTGACTCTATATTAGTAATGTCTTGGGCGGTTTATAGAGATTTATAAATCCCTAGGGACATTTTTTGGTCAATTAATGGACGGTACCTTAGTATAAAAGTATCATTTAATGTCTTAATTTTTTCTCAAATGAGTTGAAATGATTCATTTATGTAGGTATGGCCCATACATAGGATGTAAGGATTTTATCTTCTTTTGTTATGGTTGGACTTGTTTTATAAGATCTATATGACACTGCATATCTCATCTAAATCATAATCTAGCCATATATTGTTGTAGAAAGGTTTTCCCACACATTGATTGATCTCTTATGTGGTAAAGGGGAATTTTTCTTTGAGTATGATCTCACATGTGACGTGAGACACTTATTGGACCCTCCTATATAGATCTAACTCATGTATTAGAGAATGATGTATTTTTTTGTTATGTCCATACTGAGATATAATAATTGGGTTTCCCAATATATCTCTTAAAAGAGAGAATCAAGCCATAAGTATTTCTTCTAGGGTTCCCTGAGGAGGTCTTCCCCATGCACATGGAAATGAAAGAAATTAACTTTTTTTAAGGTTGGACATATGATTGTATATTTTGGTCTCACTATATTTAATTATATGGAATGAATAAATCCAATGGTAGTTATGTATGTCATGTTTTTTAGTGTCATGTGACTAGTACATCAATTATGCTTGTTAATGTCTTAAAAATATAACAACATGGGGACTTGATATTTTAGGTGACATGTTGGTAACCATATTTAATGGTAACAATTATTAAAAAGAGTTGCATCATGTTGGGTTATTCATACATGCCTAATATTTGAGGGTAAAGGAATTGTAATCAATGATTCGGAGTATTCTCATATCAAGAGAAATGATATAGGGGAAAAAATGGGGCTTGTGGTGATTGAAGAGGCCTCTTAGGGAGAATAATTTTTCATTATTAGACAATCCTTATTAATGTGAATCTTATGAAGAGCCGACTAGGGAATATAGTGCATAGTCAAATAATAGTTTCCTCAAGACAGATACCCCCTTCATCCCTGATGGCTGGAGCGATATTTTGAAGATCGAAAATTTACGGGGCATAGTGTATGATTAATGGAATGAATGTGTCTTGGTACATAAGAAACATTTGGACCACAATTATCCATGTATTTTCAGATTCCTTAAATTAATTTGAATCATATATATGGTGTCATTTCATCCATGATAGATTCTATAAAGATAACCCCGAACATGAGGCCGCCTACATAGATCAATGTTTGAATACAAGAGATGTGGAAAATTTTTTACTCTATTTTTGGGACTAGGAAATGTGGTTTAGGCATCACTAATTATGTCATAAAAACAATAATTAATCTACATGTAGTTCTTGAGGTACCATATAGTTTACTTTCAGTAAGTTAGGACATTCTCTATGAATTTTAATGTTACACGATAAGGATTTACTCCATGTATTTTGATGTCATGTGGTAAGGATGATATCCATGTATTTTAAAGGGATTGGGTCAGAACAATTCCCATGATTTTTGACATCATATGGTATGGATGTAGTTTCTCTAATGTGAAGATGAAATATTAAGTATGGATCTAACATTAAATAAAGGGGTGTCACTACGTATCATGCGATAAAAATTGTCAAGCCTTATGGAGTTCTTAAAATTATATTTGACTCTCGATTTAATTTTTTGGGGTAAGCAAATATGGTTTTCCTTTTAAGGACATTCAAATAAGAACATGGAAAAACTATTGTGAATTGATATAACTATACAATCTAGGAAATCCTTTAAAAATACTCCTAAACCCATGTCACCTTTGCTCGGTGTGACAAACATATAGGGGAAAAGGTTTATTCCTCCACACATAGGTGATAAAATGAAGGATATGGGAATTTTGTATTTTCAGTGGCTAAACCAAGGAATTAAGTCTAGGAATCACTATGTATATCATTTTTTTAGAATCAAGAGATAGGTAGTTCTTGGACCTCAGGTAGTTAAACATCATGTAGTAAGGATGAAGGTGACTTGACATGAAATATTGGCACTATTATAGCTAGACCGGTAATTTGAAATATGGGTGTCACTACATATATTTTGATGATATGAATCAATCCATATGTTTTTCTTGGAAGACTCACTTGTTAGATCTAACTGGTACACATTGACTAGGGCATTTTTATCCTTCATAGTTATTGGACCCTAGATTAGTGATTTGGGAATCACTATATATCCTATTTTGAAATAAATCTTGTAAAACATAGTTATAAATTATCTTCCTTCCTTGTTTATGACTGATGTGTAGGTATATTTCGTTTTACATGAACTAAACCCATAATTAGAACGATATTAAGAGTCCCCTATATCAATTTAGTTGTTATGTAGGTGAGGGATCATTTTATATATGTCACAATTGAGCCCACATCTAGAGATATAGTAGTCACTATGTATCCTTCAAGTGAATGAATATATCCACTCAATGTTATTGGTGAAAAATGAACATACATAGGTCTAACAGATACACATGTAAGGGGAACTGTTTTCTACCGGGGTGGATGGACCAGTTTTTAAAATCATGGAATCGATACATATATGTTGTTGAGGGGAATCAAGAAGGATGTAGTTCTTCAATATGGCATGGTAGAAGTTTGATTCCATGGGTGATTTCCTATTGGGTGAGAAAGTTTTGGGGTTATGTATTTTAACATCACACAATAATGATATTGGCATCATGTAGTTTATTAACTTGTGACATATAAATTTTACCGTGAATTTTAATGTCATTATATCACTATGATAATGTATTATGGTTATGGGAATGTTGATTTTATGGATAATCTAGAAACACACTTCTGACATGAGAATTGCTTTTGAGGACAATGGATGGTAAAAAAATCATCTTATGAATTGAGGGAATCATCTGGCTAGGACAAATGATTGAGGACTATGAATCACTTCCTATCCTCTGATGATAGGAATCTATCCATGTTTTTTTCTATATAGGAACCCTCTACACATGTCTGAACTATACCTAGATGTGAAAATGTTTCTCATTTTTCTTGGTCAGGCCAAGGATATGGGGTCTCATCATCACGGCATATCCCATTGGATTCTGAATCAAGACACATGTAGTTATTGAGGAACCATCAATTATAACATATATTAGTGTGGGAATGGGTCACCCGACATGGAATGAAATGAGTCATATGGATAGACCTATGATCAAAGGTTTGTGTTTCAATATGTCTCTTGTGATAATAAGAATCAAGACACACATATTACTTGACAAGAACACTCCCTATATAAATATGACTCACACATGGGGATATGAGAATTTTATCTTTCTCAAATATAGATATATCTTGTCTGAGGTGAGTTATTGATTAAAATAATTATTCTCATGTAGTTTAATTTCATGGGTTGAGAAAGTAGATGAATTGCAATTTATTGTATTGTGACTTTGAAAATATTGTCATTGTTTTTTAATGACTTTCAACAAATACTGACTATGTAGTTTAACATCATGTCATTGGAATGATTTACTATTCATTTTAAAGTCATGGGATTAGAAAAATTGTGTCATTTGTTTACATGAAATAATTCAATAGGAACCATGTGTCAGTGGGGGTTTTGGAAAGGTTATCATCTATTAAGATCAATAAATAGTCTCCATTGGAGTATAATTCTTGTATGACATAAGGTCCCTCCCACGTTGTCTTTAAAATAGAGGTTTCGTTCGGAGTATCATCGATGTATTGAGGACCTACACCATATCTCCCTCTGGGAAAATCTAGAGGAGGAAATCTTATAAAAGCTTCATATAATCATATTTTAGTGGATTTTCTAGAAATGAAACATTTTTAATATATTCTCTTCGTGTTTTTCCATTTCATCGAGTCATTTCTAGGATTGTTCAAATCTGGATAACTGATCACATTTGAGAACACTGAGTGAGGGAAATTAATCTTCAATGAAAATATTTTTTCTGGTATACTAATGAGTATGGTGTCTCCTGTGTGGAATTTTGTGTTGTGGTCTTGAATAACAACTATAGATCATAGATCTTGTCTAGAAACGAAAACTTTAACCTTATATAAAATCTTCTGTAGTATATTTGTTATGGTCTTTTTAAGGCCTCTATCTCTCTGTTACTCGCTCCATGGAAATAAGATAAATGATTTTACTTGATTTCATTCACCTGGTATATTTTTCCCAATTCTTAATAACAAATAGCATTGTCATTGTTTAACATTATTTTTAATGGAATCCAAACATGGTAATGATTTTTTCTTTCAAAAAGATGACAATGTTCTTTTCCCTATTTATTTGAGGAGCATGGCTTCAGACCACTTGGAGAAGAAGTCAATTACTATAATAGTTTACATGAACTATATTTTTATAGTGGGAGGATATCATCCAATGACATCCATTCCTCTTATAAAAATTTCCATAAATACATGTATTGGTAAAGACTCTTTGGGGGTTAGTGAATGAAGTTAGTGTGAACCAAACAGAAATGACATTTTTTTGTGGATTTTGTGTAGTTTTTCATTACAATGTGTTAGTAGTACCCAAGACGTTGATTTGGTGGGAGATATTGAGTTCTTATTAGTGATTATTATATACTCCACGATTCCTTTCATTTATGATAGAAGTTGTACCTTTTCCATCATTGCACTTGAGATGGATCATTGTATGGCTCCTCTTATGGTGGACTTTTAGGTGATATGTGTATTCATATAGATCATAGTTAATTTATCAACCTTAAATAGTTATTTCATGGATTTTTCATGCGGGATCTCTCACTTATTATGTTAGTCAACAATGGGTGTCATCCATATCTTGGTAAGACCATATCGTTTTTGGGTTGGAAATTGTCATGAATTTATTCTATATTGTCTTGAATGAATGGTGAGACTATCTAGTGATGCACAATTCTGATGAAATTTTCTTAAATTTCTTGACCGATGATCATTGAGGTATCATTCTCAAGTGTGTCATGTTAAGAATTTAGTGATAGTGGGTAATGATTCACTATCAATTCCCAAGGTAAAGACACAATTAGTCACTAGATGTGGTTTAGATATGGAATTTGATATTCCTTTTTCATAGATATTATATATTAACATGCTTAATGATACGTTCTTAATCCCCATTTCTCTTCATGTGATAGACTAAAACATAATGTACTAGATTCAGACATAAAAAAAGAGCATTATATTCATGTTTGGTTGATTGTTCACTGTTCTAGAAGTACAATGAATTAATGAAAGACTATCTTTACTAGACAGATGAGCATTACTCTAAAACACACACTGTTAAGCCTAGGGTTTTCCATCCTCCACCATTTTGGACTTTCGGATGCACTGTCAAACTGTATCTCCCATATCTCGGGGACTTCTTCAATAAATAAAACCTCTTAATATGGTAATTCAATATCCAATGAAGTCATTTCTATTCATGGGTGCACTACTAGGAAATCTTCTATGCCTGGAGTTTGACAACTTTCCAAGGCACAAACTGGATATCAAACCTCTAAAAGATGACTACTACCATAACATAATTCCAGTAAACATTAGAAAGCTAATAATGTATTTTAGGGGGTTTCTTTGAGATACCATTTGGACCTTGTGATGCATCATGTAGTTCCGCAAGTTTAGCACTACAAATAATAGCATGAAACAACTCTTCTAAACATCTGAATAATGATTCCCATCATGGACATGGTTTGATTGAGATAATATACTTTTTCACTACTTGCATCATTATTTTGAAGAATGAAGACATCCAATGATCACACTAATGTTATCACATACAAAATAAGTGGTTATCCATCGACATGGGACATCGACACTAGTGCGAATGTGAAATATTTCTTGATAATCTGAAATACTTATTAGAAATCATCAGTCTACTAATATGTAAACCTCGTTTTTCATCAACCTGTTGAAGGGAAGATAATTTCCATAATGGTTGGCTATGATGTGCCCAATGTTTTCCATGCTTCTTTGTATGCCTCTCAAATTAGTGAGGTAGAGGGTAGGTTTCATGTCTTTGGTAGACTTGGTTTTCTAATAATCGACATCAATTATATTATAGAATGCAATAAAGCTATGGAATTTCCCAAATGTAACATCAATATCATGCTTCAAGGAGTTCATTTTCATGTTTTGTTGTCATAATTTGTTGAGGGAAATTTCATGATCCATCATGTGGTATGATGGATGACAATATTTAACCAGTAGGTCATCGAAATAAAATTTGAATATCATTCTAGGGACATGTTTTATGATTCTACGCATGGCTCTTTGGTATGTAGAGCTGACATTCTTCCAGCCAAAATTAAATTACCCAATAGAAAAATAATCCATGGGGGCCCTAAATTTGGTTTCATCTTCATAATATTATTCCATACATATTTTATTATATCCTAAATATAGATCCATGACAGAGAGGGCCTAATATATGAATTCTTCATCAATCAACAGTTTTATGGTTATTACTGGTAAATCATCATTGGGTATTGTCAGTTGAGATCTCTGAAATCGGTGAAAATCAGGATTTTCCCAATCGTATTATTGATAGGTACTAAATTGGCCATCAATTGGGATACTAGACATCTAAAATAATGATTTATTTGATGACGTTTTCATGATCATCCTCATTGTTGGCATCATGTGTTGGTTTCAACATTTTGGGTATTTGTTTGTAGCCATGGGGGTCCTCTGGTTGACCTAGGTGGTTAGTGGCCTCCTTGAGAATGAGGCGTGACATTTTGATGTAGTTTCAAGAAAAAAAAATCCCAATATTGTTTTATGAAATTGGTATATACCACTTTCCCCTTGGAAGACATGGTTGCACTTATTGAGGTTGGTTGTTAGTCTTCTTTTATACCCATTTTTATTTTTCTATGATCTTTTATTTTTGTAGAGACACCCTCCTTAAATGATTGATGTGTGTCTCTAATGTCCTCATATTATTATTATTCTTCAACATATATTTAACCATTTTGTTCTATATTGGGATTGTGTAGTGGGATATGTTTTCAAATATTTGGGGAGGGTTTGAAATTTTAGAATTTTATAGATTGAGTGGATTCCTCTGAGCCAATTTATTGTGTGGTGTTTATATGAAACTCTATAGATGATAGATTGAGATATAAATAAGTATTTCCTACATTATATTTGGGTGATGGAACAACCTCTTCTTTTTCAACCAGGGAGTCAAGAATTTCATGGAGAGCTAGGGATTGAATGATCTCATTTTCCTCCAAGCATTCATCGATATATAGGTAGAATAATTTTCAACAGTAATGGAATCATTGTTTATGACTGAAACCATGAAGAATGTAGATTGTTCACCTGAGTTTCGACTCATATGCTCAATCTAATTGTTGGTTAACACATATTTATCACTAATAGTTTTAAAAGAGGTTGGTTGGGATCATTTCATTATAATTTGATGTGGAGACACCGGTAACTCCATCAACTTGGAGTTTCTTCCCTTTCCATTGATAGAATCCTTCATAGATGTAATGTGACTGGTAGCATTAAAATATGGCCTTATTGGTGTGAAAAGTTTGTATTTGACCATTAATGTAGCATATAATGCATTGAGGGTATGATGAGGCGAATTTTGTGTGTTGATTCCACCAAGGCCTTCCTACAAATATATTGAATGTTTTTTCCTACTGAACCACTCGGGATTATGAGTTAGATATGTGGTCTTTGTACTAATCTTTGAGGATCATTTGTCCCAATGGATTCACCTCACTTTTTTCCGAAACGTATAGTTTCTTAGAGGAAGGTGCTATGTTATCATATTTTCATCCCAATTATAGAATTGTTAATACTAGAATGAACTTAACTCTAGAGTCACTTCGGACTAAGAACTTACATATATCGACACCATTTATCCCACATGTCACATAAAAGTGTCAAATGTGTTCCAATATAAAATAATCTTCATCTAGAATTGTGAATTATACAACCATGTATCCTTCCATAGGATCAATATATTTTTTATATACCTCACCACCATTAACCTCATCTTAAAACTGCAAAGGGATGAGAAAACCCTCTATGAGTGCTCTTCTAATGTCTCTTGACAAACTCAAGGAATCCAAGATAGATAATTTGGCTTGTAACAAGTCTAAATTAATCCGGATACCAAAAATATTGTATAAATTAATTTTATTCCCTTTATGGTGATTCTTATTAATAGGAACTTTAGGTTATTGAGTATTTGGTGTTTTTAGAATGACCCTCAAGACTGGGGTTGGTGGTACTGATGTCCTTGGTGGGTTAGGTTGAGCAGGTTTTCCTACTCCCTGAGGGTGAGAAGACACATGATCTTATTCTTATCGATATTCCTCGGTGATAGTATTAGGTTGGTTTTTTATGCAAAAAAAATCCTCTTCTTAGAGAACTCACTATAGGGTTCTTCCATGAGTTTCAACAACATTGACAGTATGAGCTAGGGTGTGGATAGAAGTCTAGATTCTACATTGATTATGCCTTCCTCGATATGTTCGGCTCTTATGTTCAATTCCTTCGACTCGCAAATAGGATGTGATAAACAAGGGTTCATAGTCATACTCATATTTGGGGAAGGTATCCATTAAATAGATTACATTAATTGAACCAAAGATTGAATCCTCAATTGATGATGAGTTTTTCTGACTCAATATCTTAGGTGGTGTTGTTTAGTGGGTAAGTGCACATTGATTCATATATAAAGGAAAAAATTTAAGGGTTGAATAGGTAAATTTTTTCCTGTTATAGTTATATCCTCTTGAAACTCCTCCTTCTCTTTCAATCTATACTAATTTTTTTAAATAATGGATTCTAATTTTTAGTGGGTCGATAACGTGGGATTTTTTGTAGCGTGATCGGTTGGGGGAATAGTAGGTTGTTTCAATTACACTTAGATAATACAGTATATTTAGTTGATTATATTTAAATTCATATAACTATATTACTTTTATTATCTTATTATAATAACATCTTACCAGTCACCTCATTCATTAAGGGTAGTGGAAGAATCATACACCAATAGTGTTGTCATCAGTCCAAACATTAGTTGCCCAGAATCTACCATTTTTTGTAGGATGACTTTTAAGATGAACAATTACAAAATGGTGTTCCCCAGTATCCAATGAAAATGAAATTAATTAATTTGGTCATATAAACCTTCATGTTTATACCTTTTGGGATCTATTTGGTGGATTCGATCATTTTTCAAAGTGGAAATAAAATTGGAACATAATTGTTCATCTCAAAATGAGTAATAATTATTTCATTACTCTTAAAATTAATTTTATCGAGGTCCTCTATCCTCATCTAATTTAGGACGGGGTTACAATAGTTTCCTAAAAAGACTTACACAATACGGTGCACGTTTTGGGACCAGAGATGGTGTAGAGGGTGGTTAGTGTGCAACATATGTCTCCTTCCCCATTCGTACACTTTTACCTGGGATTGGTGGAGTTATAAGGGACCTGAGCTTAGTATACTATATGGATTCATCCATTATTTGGGAAACTATATAGAAATACCCAAACCCACATGTGTATTTCATCAGGAAGATTAGAGTTTTTAGATTGTCTAAACGGTGAAAAATGTATTCAGAATGTATATCTTCCTAAAAAAGTGGTATGTTCCAGGTGTAGGTCATCCCTTTCCATATGGAAATGAAATCATAAGCTCTATCATTTTATCATTGTTTTAACTTCAATAGGTCACTAATTGTTCACTAATTTAGTGTTGATGTGAAATGAAAGATGGAATTATAATGGATATCCTCCCATCATATAATGTATCATGCTATAAAACATGTTTACTATATGAAGGGTCTCCCTTGAAGGGTTCACATGAGGAATCTGAGTTTTACCACTCCTGATTTATTAATATTTCCTATAATGGGATAAAAATGGGTTTCGAGGTACATCATATGTTGTTCTAGATAATCTAAGACAATAAATATTGGAAACATGGGACTCTTGTTGTTTGGAGGTGGTGTGGGTCACTTAGCTATTTAAGTAAGGATTTAGTTCTAGTTTTACTCGAGCACCCATTACCCCCATGGATTCTAATTTAATATAAATTTAATCTATAGAGTTCATAATCCCTTGATGAGTGTTCAGCTTAACATTAACTTGAACAGGAGCTGTAATCGGTAGGGTATGATGTTCCTATTTTCCCATTATTTGGGAAGACATACAGTTAGGACACCTTTTTGGGATCACATATACCTTCTCTAGATTTTTGTTTAATGAATGAATATCAAAATATCCATCCAAAAATGGACCCAGGTAAATCGGTGGCCCAGATGCTGATTTGAGTAGATGTCATGGCCCAACATCAATTTTCGGGATGATTTTCGCTTGGTGAGGTACACCTACTGGAAGTATACAATGAGTCTGTCCATATAGAAAATATTCAATAGTAATTATACCTTTGATAACTCTTTGTTGAGCCACCTATACTCTTTTATTTATTCCACCTACCAAAAATCTATTTTCTTAAGTGAAGGGAGCTTGTTATCATCAATAGGAGGATACGGGTTGTACATGAACTTTCGTTTATTATTCACTTTTGTAGAGATTATCTGGGGATAGAGTCATTTATTTGTTGAAGGGTCACCTAAATTTTGGGAGAATCTCTTGTTCAAGGGGTTCACAATTTCATTCTCAGTGTGGATTGTATTTCAAATGGAGCCTTCATCCCCCTTCTCGTACATTATTTTATCATTTTTGTTCCATTTACCGTATTATAATCCATAACGTTCAACAATGCATAACACAATAGAATAATCATACTATATTCTTGTATAGAAGATGATTGTCCCCTATTTTTGGATATCTCCCTTCATTTCTAGGATCCTCTTTGAGCTTCATGGATAATGGTATCTCTGGGGGAACCACTATATATCATGTTCGTACACCTCTCTATAAGGGGGAAATTGGTCTTGAGACTCAATTATTAGGTACACCTCTATTCATATCATTCTCCATAAATGGGAAAATACTTATTTTCATTGAGGGGTGGTTGACAAAAAAATGATCCCGCCTCGTTGGTTGGGGTTTCTTTCATTCTCTTGTCATTATTCCATAATCCAAGTCCATCATTCATGGGTATATTTTTTATAAAACATTTTCCTTGAACTATAAGCTAGGTATGATCTAATACTACAGAGGAAAACTCTCTAACCTCCATTTTATGTAACTCGTGAATCATCCTTTTAGAATGATCCATGTTGTAGGTTGGATCTCTATGTGAAATTCTTGATTTCCATGACATTAACAATACTTGATGTGTAACGCCCCAGGTATTTATAGAATAATACTTGTTCATATCTATTAATATTTATAAATCATATATTAATTTTATCTTAAATAGGACACTTTTTTTGATAGTGTACTTATAACGACCCAAAAATTACATACATTGTTATTAAATCAGAATTGAATAATATTTATTACAACATATAACAAAACCATGATAGTACCGTAATGGTATAGTGTCTTTAGAGACTGGGAGGCATAACCAATTGGTTCATAAATAATCTACATTGCCTTCCATTTATTTCAACATATCTAGAGTCCATTTTGGAAAATCCGACTTAATACCCTTATTCATGGCCTGGGGTAAAGAAAACATTCCAAATGGTGAGCTCAAATGCTCAGTAAGGGTAAAAAAAGGAAATATCAATCATATCATATTCATAAGAATAGAACATTTTGAAAATATTATCCTGCAAAAGAGATCATAATAACATGACATCAGATAAATCATAGTAGTGAAATGTCATCCCAATAATCATAAAACAAGACTTGTAACATTTTTTCATACAAACATAATCATAGAAAATCATTTCATATTAGTGAATACTCATTTCCAAGACCATAATAGTGGACAATGTCCATTACTGAACTGAGTTCACCCCTCATTCCAATACTGTATCACTGAACCAGATTAAAATTCTGTCCAGCCATGTCAATCTCATTAGATATAAATCTCTACCCAATGCATTGGAGGGAGATATAGGTCCCACTAATCTCATAAGGAAACCATAATTATGTGTTCCACAAAAACATAAAGCATAAATAATAGTATAACCCATGTAATAAAAAGGGAACCTTAAACATCATGCCACCATAGCATAATCCATATAAGATAAATGGAATTTACAAAAATAATTCCATAATAAACCTAATCAATTCAATGTAATAATATAGATAGAAACATAAACCTATTTAAGAGCATCATCTTATATAGGAAAATGTTTTGATAAAGACACTTGAAATTCATTCTTGACGAAAACATCATTTCTTCGTCAAAAATCATTTTCTTTTCTCAAAATGACTTGAAATTTTAAAAGAAAGGAATTTTTTTGAAAATAATCATGAAATCATGAGTTGGAAGCTTCATGTAAAGAAGGATTTATGAAAATGTAAAAACCCATTCATGCTGTATATGTAAAAAAACCTTCTTCTCATACATTGTCCAGAAAAGTCAAAAAGTATCTTGTACTAAAAAAAACAAAAGATTCTTTTCATATATTTTACTAAATTTTCTCCAATTGGTAAAATTGGATTTAAAAAATTTTACTAGTATATAAATAATATTATATATTGAGTAAACATGGATGTGGATGATAAATATTTCCCAGAAAATTCTGAATAATGAACAATATCGGATAAAAATGAGATTGTAAGATTTTCCCTTACCTTAGGTCTGATATGCTTTGTACATATCTGAACCTCTTGTATAATGATTTAAATAATGTCATTTACTAATTACAGAATCATACTCATTGTTATGATTCCATATATGGTCATATTAGTTTCTTCTTATTAGTAATATTTCATTGCTACTTGTTATTTGGGTATTCATTGCTTTATGTTCTTATGTGTGTTTTGTCGAATAAATTCTTATTAATATTTTTAGGTTATAGATACACAATTTACAGAATGGTATTATTATATTATATATCAGATTTATTCATTCAACTTGTTTATATAAACATGGTTTAATGAAGATCATGCAGAACGAGTCACATCACATCGTGGAGACGGTAGGTCGTACAAACGCACGAGCGATGATATCATTCCCATGATGGTGAAATTTCATTGAACTGTATGGTGTATAATATTTCAGAATCAATATAACTTTAAAATAATCATATATAGTTATTTCTTCCATCCTTATACCCATCCATGTAAGGTGGTTGTGGAAAACATATTACACCACAGCGTGGAGACGATATTCCGTGCATACGCACATGCGTTGATTTCGTTTTTCGTAGGATGGATAGAAAGTGAAATAGGGTTGAATCATATTTATAATAACATATCAGTATATGAGTGATAAGAATGTTATTACTTGATAATGAAACTACAAAAGAAGAGGAAGTATAATAAGAAATAATTTTGAAAGAATCGGTAGAAGGTATTACCTCTTTCTTGACATGCCTATTTTAAACATCCTCTTATGGCTCTAGATTTGGTCTTTTGGGAAGAAAAAAACCTATATAATATAACTAGATATGTTTAAAAGAATAAGTGGCAAGGATTGGCGGAGAATTAAGGCTCAAAATTTTGTAAATATCAGAGGGAGGAGGTGCCCCTTTATAAGAGAGGAGATGGGCACCTTTGGAAACCTCAAAAATATTAATATATAATAAATTCAAACACCACATAAAAACTTCCTAAATTGAACAAATATGAATATTAGATGATATAGGGTTGTAATATCATCAACCAATAAAATTTAGACATGTTTTAAATTTATTATAAATTTTATCAAATCGATTTATCCTTATTTAATCTATTTTATTTTATTTGTGGTATTAATATTCTAAATTTTAAATTGTCATAAATAATTACTTATTTGTTGTTAATGGTCCATAAATGGATAATTTATGACAATTTAGACAATATAAATTTTAATTTCTAATTTTTAAATATTTTTGTGATTTTTAAACTATTTAATAATATGTTATTTTCATAAAATAACAATAGTGTCAATTTTGGCACTATTAATTTATTTGAATTTAAAAAAATCCACACTGAGGATATATTCAAAAAAAAATATTTAATAGATTCCTTAAATGTTATATTCATCTATAAAATTCGTGGATCACATTAAATAGTTCATATAATATTTATTTTAATATTTTTAAAACAATTTATTTCATATTTTAATCAATAAAATAATTTTAACATCTCTATTTTGTCATCCTTAATGATAATTATTTAATCCATAAAAATTATAAATATATTAACATTATGTAGATAATTTTATAAGATTTCTGGAGACTATTCAAATCCATATTTTGATGAATTTTATCACTAAATTAAAATTATTACACTATTAAGATATAAGATAGTGACATGTTGTCACTTTCTTTGGTTTTAATTATAATTATATCATTTTCATGGTCAATAGTCCATGAAAAGAATATATTCCAACCGTTAGATGATATGGGTCTACATTTATTAATCCAATAGAATTTTGGCAGGTGGTAGGGTAATTTTATAATCTTATTTTTACCTTTAATTACCCGATTTACCTTTAACTTTAGTAAATAAATATTATCGTAGTTACTATTCATAATGCCAAAAAAATAAAAGTAAAAAATTAACATAAATTGGACCCACTGAATCCAAATATGGAATCCATTTTTCAAAATTCAAAACACAGAAGTTGCAGTAATTAATTTAAAATTAATCCCTTTGTTAAGAAAACAGGTTTTAAAAGTTAAAACATTATCAAAGATTGAAATGTTTTTACTTATGAATTCATTGTAAAATTAATGGTAATGAAATACATTTTATTAAATGGTAAAAATATATTCTATTCATACTTTAAAACCATTAAATTTTTTCATTTAACCATATAAATTATCTTGATAAAAAAAAATTGTTTTAAAAAAAAATTAGCGTATTTTTACTATTCATCAAAATATGAAATTTATTAGAAAGGTATAAAAAATTTATCCTAGGTAAATTTTGATATCATGATTCAAAATAAAAATTTTATTTTCTAAAATTGAACTTATAAAATGTTCAAAAATTAGATTTAAAATGTGTGTGCCACTAAAAGATGGTAAAACTGCATTTTTTTAAAATAATTTTTTTATCTGAAAAATGGATTTTGTTTTCATCCCTCATTCTTGAAAATTTTTAAGATGAATTATAATGTTATAAAATTCCAAATTCTTTTAATACCATTCATAACATCTAGTTCATAATATTATAATAATATATCATTATTTTATTGAAACTCGGAATTGTGTATAACACATGCTATCGAGGAAGGTTGCCCTTGCATGTAATGCATGCCAAGACAGTGTTTCCTGTTGTAAAAGCATCCTTTGGTGTTTAATATTGTAAAGACCCATAAAATTCGTTGGATTTTTTTTTAATTTTCTTTGGGAATTTACAAGAACGCAGTTTCTTGACGACACCTGATTCTGAGGCCCGGTTTTCCCGGAATCAATTTCTGAAGTTTTGCTCAGGTACGTTCAGTGAACCAATGAGCAGGTTTTTTGAACTTTTGAACCGGTGTTCGGAATCAAAATCTGAGGGCACCGAAGAAACTGCAGCGCTGGTAATTTCTTAGGAACACCTATTCCGGAGTTGCGTTTGCTCGGGTGTGGTTATTAAAATAATGGGTTAAGTAATGAATAAAAAAATAAAATTTGGGCAACCAATTTTATTTTTTTATATCTTAGTAGTTATATCCTATCTAAGGGAGTTGGGGTGGGACCCACTAGTTCCTAACTACCCACATGTGGATAAATGTGAGGTGGGCCCTGCACGAGCCCCACCCCTTCGCTTTTTCCATAACTCCTCACCTGCCACTTTAATTTGGTAAACTCATCTTAAATTGAGTAACACACCCGCACCCCTAATTAATGTCAAGTCAACTGTCGAATATATTTGGTTTATTAAACGCCTCATTAATTGGTCAATGCACGTTAATTAATTCGTGGTTTCTTTTTAAATTTTTGAAAGCGTTTACATGAGAAATAAAATAAGGGAAGCCTTATTTTATTTTTGTTGTTTGTTGTGCGAGAGGATTTGAGGAGAAATACTCTTGTCTTGACGAACGTTATTCTTCGCGAAGAACGCCAAGGCTTTGACGAAGAAAACCGATTCGGAAATCACAGTTCTTCATCCTCTTCTTCCTCCACGACAAGGGAGAAGTAGCCGACTGCGGTGATCTTCGCCAACGACAACGTACCTCCTTTCTTCATCTCCGCAATGTGTGAGGAGACGTCGTTTCCTCCTCGGACGCACGCCAACGTCCACGGAATCTATGTCTGACCCCCGCGACGTCGTTCTCCTCGACGCCCGACGTGCAACGTTAAATATCCAGGCAGGGGTTAATTCTTTTTCCCGTGATTTTTTTTCTTGTCGTTCTTCATCTTTATTTTATGGCCGCCAGTTATCGGGTTAACGGGAGGAGTCTAGACTTCACAAACACAAACGACCCTCCTCCCCCTTTATGATGATGTGTTCGTCGCGACAAGATCAAAGGTATCGCGGTGCAATGACACCGCGCGAAAACAAAGAAGAACGGTTGAAGGAACGCGGCACTATCGCGCCGCCCTGTTGAGGCCGAACGAAACCACAGCTGGAGTCGTGGCCACAGAGGCGATTCAAAGAATCCAATGTTTGTTTATTGTTGTGCGGATCGACGGGTGATGACTAAGCCAACCGCAAAGTCATTTTTAACCCTTCACATTAATCAACGGGTCCCAGGAGAGGCGCAGGCGAAGACGGCGGGTAAAACGGACAACTAGAGCGTGTCTGGTGGTCCGTAGAAGGCGTTGCAGGTGCACCCCGCCGGCGCGGCGGCGCCCCAGCGCGCCGCCGACAGGAGCCACCGTGGCTGAAGCCGCAGCGGCGACAGGATGACCGGATCCCGCGGCCGCGTAGGGTCCTGTGGAGATGCGGTGGCCAATGCCGCGTCCGCTGCCAAAGGGCGGGGGCAGCGCACCCCCCGCGTCCGCTCAGCGCGCGGTACCCGCTGAGCCGGACCGGCCGCACCGGGTCGGGCCTCCAATGATAGGCCAGGCCGCCCACGCCTTGTCGGGCCGCCCACGCCCAGGCTTGGCTGGGATGCCCATGCATGTTATCGGATTAATGGGAGGAGGTTGGATAGTACGAACACGGCCGGACCTCCTCCACCTTTTTGATGATGTGTTTGTCGCGGCACGAACAAAGGTAGTGCAGTGCAATGGCACCGTGCGGAAACAAAGAAGAATGGGCGAAGGAGCGCGGCGCCGCCGTGTCGCGCCATTGAGGCCGGATGAAACCGCAGCTAGATTCAGGGACGCAGAGGTGATTCGAAGACTCCACAGTTTGTATATTGGTGTGCGGATCGACGAGCAATGACGAAGCTGGCCACAAAATTGTTTCGAACCCTTCGCAGTAATCTACGGGTCCCGGGAGAGCCACAGGCACAGACGGCGGGTAAAACGTACCACTGGAGTGCGTCTGGTGGTCCACGGAAGGCGCTGCCAGCACACCACGCCAGCGCGACAGCGAGATGACCAGATCCCATGACCGGGCAGGATCCGGGGGAAACGTGGCGGCCAGCGCCGCGTCCACTAGCAAGGTGTAGGGGCCGTGCACCCCCCGCATCCGCTCAGCGCGCGGCACCTGCTGAGCCGGACCAGCTGCACCGGGCCGCGCCGGCTGGGCAGGCCGCGCCTGCGGGGCCAGGCCGCTCCCTGATAGGCCGGACCCAGACCCGGGTCGGGTCGACCCGGTTCGGCCCGACCCAGGGGGGTTGGATCGGGCCGGGCCGGGCCCAGACGCCCCTTTTTCGGACTGTTTTCAGTGATTTTCCCATATCTTGGGCTTCAGACCTCCGATTGATGCACCTTCAGTTGCGTAGGGATCCTTGGATTGAGCCGGTTGTTTCAATATACTACACTCAAGGTTTCTGAGAACACTGGGTATGTACGGGTTGGTTCGAACAAAAAACCAACCAGGCCCTCGGAGCGGAAACGCTTATAACTTGATCTTCGGACGTCTGATTGACATGTCGTTGACTTTATTGGATTCCTCTTAGGGAGATAGACCTTTTGTCATACTCCACTCGAGTTTTGGACACATATGGAGTGCGGTCGCGTTGGTTATGACATAAAAACCAACCGGGCCCTTGGAACGAAAAAGCCAACAACACATAGATCGGGCGTCCAATTGATGCGCCGTCTGTCACGTTGTGTTCCTTTTGACGAGACATAACTTTGGGATACATCAACTCCAGACTACTTGTCAGTTGATCTATCGACCACTTGGCTCGTGGAGTGGAATCTCCCAAAACGATCGTGCTATGTGTGAAAACCTTAGACCTAGTTGCGACTGCAACGACGATGACTTTTGTATTGGAATCCTCCGTGGGTTCAACGACGACGAAAGCTGTACAGGAATCCTCCGTGGGTTTGGAGGTGACGACTACGATACATTCAATCATTATGTAACCCGAGATCTGGATGAGATATGACGAGTGCTGATCGATCGACTCGGTGTGTTTCGGATAGCCTAGTGGGGAGCGCTTGGTTGTATCATCATAACCACGGCGGAGGAGCGCTTGGTTGTAGCGACAAACCCGCAGTACTCAGCAGAAGGAGTACCTTTGGAGGCTATGAGGGGGAGCGCTTGGTTGTAGTGGTATACCTGTGGTGGGAAGTACTTGGTTGTAGCAGCAGGCCCACAATACTCGACAGGTGGAGTACTACAGTAGTCCATGGTTAGTGGGAAGCACTTGTTTGTAGCGGCATGCCCACTGTACTCGATAGAGGAGGAGTTCCCTAGTAGCTATGGTTTTTCCATCATGATTAAATCTTGGTTTGAGATGAGTATTGACTTTCAATCATTATCTTAGATATGATTTACTTGCCTTCCTATGTGTTTTGTTTTGTATTTTCCGGTGTGGATTCGGTTGTACTATCCTGTGTGGACGTGATCGAACATGGGCTCGGATGTTGGAGCCAAACTGGAATTGATGACTTAGGTATATGTATGGGAATATACCTAAGTAGTGTTGGATGTTACTTGGTTATTGTATCTTTCCTTTGTGGATTATCCTTTGTGGATTCTGGGAGACCTTCGGGGTCTCGTGGTCCCTACTGAGTAGCGTACACTCACCCCTGGATAGGCTATGCCCGTAATACGTTGTGTTGTATGCAGATGAAGGACATCACTGATCGTGGTTGAGGCCTATGGAGCTAGTCGGTACCTGGAGGTGGACCACTGAGCAGGACGTACACTGAGCGGACGGCAAAACCGAGGAGCTGAGGAGGCTATCCGTACCCACCCTTCAGGGGGGACTTCTAGTGGACGGCTCAACATTGCATCTTTACTTTCAGTTGTTGTACTTTCTTTCCAATTGTACATTACTTTCAGTTTGGGTTTGAATTCTGGCCCATTTACATTCTGTACTTACTATTGTACCCAGTTTTACATAGTGTTACTTATACTTTCTTACTCTGTGGTTTTTTGTTTTCTTTTTATAAAAGAAATGCCTTCCCAGTTATTGGGATTTATGCCTTTGGTGCTAGTCACCAGCCCCTAGCCTATGGAAGGTGGGCTTGGGGTAGTCACGGGATGGGCCCCGAGGATGGGTCATGACAAATTGGTATCAGAGGAGTTCGTTTCTATAGTATAACTCAGGACTCTGATCTTTATTCTATGTGAAGCAATAGTGTTAAGGGTATTGAGCCATACACCCGGACCCTAACTTCTGATTTCCGACTCAATGCACAAAAAAATTGATTGCATGTGTGTTTCAAAAGTTTTCTTTGTGATTACTTTTTGTATGCTCACCAGGTATACTTTTATGACCGTGGAGCACCTGTTTCTTTTCAGGATGGCCCCATGAAGGCAGCAAGCTATGGTTCCGAGATTTATGCGAGATGACATCCCACTGAGCGACGAGGCCTCGGTGCAGGGCACTTTGATAGCGGAGGCACCGGCAGTACCTCTAACCACTGAGACACCGATGGTACCAGCCCAAGCCGCTGAGAGTGCATGTCACCTCAGTGCACTGCATGAGTTTCAGTATTAGAGACTGCCCAGGTTCCATGGAGAGATGGACCTTCAGGCAGCTGAGAATGGGCTGGAGGCTGTGGTTCATGTTTTCAGGTCAGTGGGGACACCAGCTGACCTCATGGTGATCCTTGCAGTGAGCCTCCTGCACGCCGCAGCAGGAAGATGGTGGAGCTTTATGCTCCAGGTGCACGATGAGGCATCACTCCTCTGGACGAACTTTTAGAGCCTCTTCAGCTCGGAGTTTGTCCTAACCACCCTCTGTGCAGTGCGCATCTAGAAGCTACTACAGTAGCGGCAGTGTAGCATGACGGTAGCCCAGTACTCGGCGAGGATTACCTATCTATCACGCTATTCCACGGACATAGTACGGGACCCGTTCCTCAGGGCCCGAACCTTCGAGCATGGGCTTAGGCGAGAGATCAGAGCTTCAGTTGTTTCTCATAGCATCCCAATGTGGGCAAGTGTGTTGGAGCGAGCCCTCTTAGTGGAGAGTTTCCTTGCTGAGCAGTCTCCAGCAATAGGACCCACCACTAGACGACATGCAGAAGAGTTTTCTGCAGCGGGATGTAGACAGATGACGCAGAGGTCCTAGAGGAATAGACCTACAGGTGGTCGACCACATGACACATGATCGTTTGTGTGAGGAACCCGGGGTGGAGAACGACTTACCATGAGCAAACAGTGTTACTCATGCAGCGGGGTTGGTCACATGGCTCGTTATTGTCCGACCTGCCATATAGATGATCAGCAGATAAATGAAAGACCTCCCAGCCAAAGGCAGAGGTTCGATCGAGGTGGACCGCAAGGAGCAGGAGACCGTGGCAGGGGAGCTGGCCATACAGCTAGAGGTGGACAACACTTCGAGGTGTTTCCACCACCACTACCAGGAGGACCACCCCGACCATAGGGAACAGGTGGACATGGGAGAGCTCAATGTTAGGCAGCTGAGGCATTTGACTATGGAGCTCTAGAAGCTGGTGGACAGGAGAAAAACTAGTTCCAGGCATGGAGGCCTTTGTTGATCGTGCTTCTAGTTTTCTTTTTGTTGTGGTTGTATGTGTATTTGACTTGAGTTGCAGTAATAAAAAACACCTTCCTTGTGGCATTTACTTTCTAGTCCTCTCTTTATGTTGTTACTAAGAGGTTCCGGTTTAAAAACCGTTGACCTAACCCTCACTTTGAGATACCTACTGGAGGAGACCCAGTGACCACACACTGATGCCGACAGTGTGACTCAACCCTTGGAGGCGAGAGTAATGGTTGGATCTCTTGGTAGTAGCTTCTAGGCCTTACGACGTCATCCTTGGTATGGATTAGTATCATCCATGTCGTGATTTACTGTATTAGGAAAAGAACGTTGTTCATCAAGGGGATGAGACAAGATTTCTCTTATCGGCAAAGAAGAAATCATAGTAGCTCTTGTAGGACCAGAGAAGGTCTAGGCCATCCAAGAGTGGATGAGGACAGCTCAAATCCGACAAAAGTCTTGTGCTAACAGGAGGAGGAGACCACTAGGGTTCGAGGATGGTGACCACGTCTTCTTGTGAGTCTCACCTCGATGTGAATTACTGAGTTTTAGTCATCACGCAAGTTATCTCAGTGCTTCATTGGACCCTTCTAGGTACTCAACATGGTAGGCGAGGTGGTTTACCACTGGACCCATCCACCTTAGTTGCATCAGGTGCACGACGTCTTCCACATATCTCAACTGAGGAGATGTGTGCACGACCCAACGCATATCGTCGACCATAGGGAGCTAGACCTTGACGATGGGGAATGTTTTACAGAGGTCCTGGTGGAGATCGAGGATCGACAGGATCGGGTCCTATATGAGCGATCGATCCCTCTAGTGCACATCGGATGGAAGCACCAAAACCTCCAAGAGATCACTTGGGAGCAGGAGGCTCAGATGCATGCTCAGTACCCACATTTGTTCCCCTAGTTTATGAAGTATCTTTACGGGGATGTAAATCCCTAAGGTGGGAGTAATGTAAAGTCCCGTAAAATTCAAGGGACATTTTTTTACTTTTCTTTGGGATTTTACAAGAATGTAGTTTCTGACAACACCTAAATCCGAGTCCCGGTGTGCCCGGAATCAATTTCCAAAGCTTAGCTTGGGTACGTTCAGTGAACGAACGAGCGGGTTTTTCTAACATTTGAACTGGTGCTCGAAATCGAAATCTGAGGGCACCGATGAAACCACAACACTGGTAATTTCATAGGAACACCTATTCCAGAGTTTCATTTTCTCGGGTGTGGTTATTAAATTAATGGGTTAAGTAATGAATAAAAAATTAAAATTTGTGCAACCAATTTTATTTTTTTATATCTAAGTAGTTATATCCAATGTAAGGGATTTTGGGTGGGACCCACTTGTTCCTAACTACCCACGTGTGGATAAATGTGAGGTGGGCCCCACATGAGCCCCACCCCTTCGCTTTTTCCATAACTCCTCACCTCCCTCTTTAATTTGGTAAACTCATATTAAATTGAGTAACACACCCGTACCCATACTTAATGCCATGTCAACTCTCAAATTTATTTCGTTTATTAAATTCCTCATTAATTGGTCAACGCACGTTAATTAATTCGTGATTTGTTTTTGAATTTTTGAAAGGGTTTACATGAGGAATTAAATAAGGGAAACCTTATTTTATTTTTTTTTGTTTGTTGTGCGAGAGGATTTGGGGAGAAATAATCTTGTCTTGAAGAACGTTATTCTTCGCGAAGAACGCCAAGGTTCCGACGAAGAACACCAACTTGGAAATCACGGTTCTTCATCCTATTCTTCCTCCACGACAAGGGAGAAGTCGCTGACCATGGTGATCATAGCCAATGACAACGTACCTTCCTTATTCATCTCCGCAATAATTGAGGAGACATCGTGTCCTCCTCAGACGCACCCTGACGTCCATGGAATCTATGTCCGACCCCCCACGACGCCTTTCTCCGTGAGGCCCATTGTGCAACGTAAAATATCTAGGTAGGGGTTAACTGTTGTTTTTTCCCATGATTTATTTTCATGCCATTATTCGTCTTTATCTTTTGGCCGCATGTTATCGGATTAACGGGAGGAGGCCGGATAGCATGAACACAGCAGACCCTCCTCCCCCTTTTTGATGATGTGTTTGTCATGGCACGAACAAAGTTAGCGCGGTGCAATGACACCGTGCGGAAACAACAAAGAACAGGCGAATGAGTGTGGCATCGTCGCTCCGCGCGGTTGAGGCCGGACGAAACCGAGGTCGGAGTCGGGGCCGTAGAGGTGATTCGATGACTCTGCAGTTTTTTATTGGTGTGAAGGTCAATGGGCAATGTAGAAGTGGGCTGAAAATGTGCAATGAACACTTCTCAGTAATCTATGGAACCTGGGAGAGCCGCTGGCGCAGACGGTGGGTAAAACAGACAACTGGAGCACGTCTGGTGGTCTGTGGAAGGCGCTGTCGGTGCGCCACGCCGACACGGCGGTGAGATGACCGGATCACGTGATCGTGTGGGATCCAAGGGAGACTCGGTGACCAGTGCCACGTTTGGTAGAAAGAGGCAGGGGAAGTGCACCCCCCACATCTGCTCAGCACGCGGCACCTGCTGAGCCGGACCGGATGCATCGGGCCGGGCCGCCCAGGCCGGGCCGGACCGCCTACACCGGGTCGGGCCACACCGGCTGGGCCAGGCCGCGCCAGCCTGGTGGGGCCGCACCCGGATGGGCCGGAACCAGACACGGGTCGGATTGACCCGGTTCGGGCCGACCCAGGGGGTTGGGTCGGGCCGGGTCGTGCCCAGACCCCCCCCCCCTTTCGTACTGTTTTCAGTAATTTTCTCATATCTTGGGCTTCAGACCTACGATTGATGCACCGTCAGTTGCATAGGGATCACTGGATCAAGAAGGTCGTTTTGGTATACTACACTCATGGATTTTGAGAACATTGGGTATGGCCGGGTTGGTTTGAACAAGAAACCAACCGGGCCCTCGGAGCGGAAACGCTTATAACTTGACCTCTGGACGTCTGATTGACGTGTCGTCGACTTTATTGGATTCCTCATAGTGAGACGGAACTTTTGACTTACTCCACTGGAGGTTTGGATGTAGCTGGAGTGCGGTCGAGTTGGTTTTGACTTAAAAACCAATTGTGCCCCTGGAACAAAAAAGCCAATAACTCTCAGACCGAGCGTCTGATTGTCGCACCGTCTATCACATTGTGTTCCTTTTGACGAGACAGAATTTTGGCATACACCAACTCTGGACTACGTGTAAGTTGATGTATTGAACTCTAAGCTCATAGAGTGGACCCTCCCAGAATGAGCGTGCTGTGTGTAGAAACCCTATATCTAGCTACTACAGTGACGACGATGACTTTCGTAATGGAATCCTATGTGGGTTCGACGATGACTACAACTCTACAAGAATACTCTGTGGGTTCGGCGGTGATGAATACGGTACTTTCAATCATTATGAAACCCTAGAGCTGGCTGAGAATTGATGAATTCTGATCGATCAACTCGGTGTGTTTTAGATATCCTAGTTGGGAGCGCTTGGTTGTAGCGGCAGACCCACTGCGGAGGAGTGCTTGGTTGTAGTGGAAGACCCGCGATACACCATATAAGGAGTACCTATAGAGGCTATGAGGGGGAGCGCATGGTTGTAGTGGTAGACCCATGGTGGGAATCACTTTGTTGTACCAGTAGACCCTCATTACTCGACAGGTGGAGTACTACAGCAGTCCACGGTTAGTGGGAAGCGCTTGGTTATAGCGGCAGGCCCACTATACTCGATAGAGGAGGAGTTCCCCAGCAGCTATGGTTTCGACATCATGATTAAATACTAGTTTGAGCTGAGTCTTGACATTAAATCATTATCTTTGATATTATTGACCTGCTTTCCTATGTCGATTGTGTTGTGCTTTCTTCTATGGATTGGGTTGTACTATACTGTGTGGACGTGATCGAACTTGGGCTCAGATGTTGGAGAAGAACTGGAATTGATGACTTAGGTATATGTAAGGGCACATACCAATGTAGTGTTGTATGTTACTTAGTGATTGTATATTTCCCTTTTGGATTATCCTTTGTGGATTTTGGGAGACCCTTATGGTCTCGGGGTCCCTACTGAGTAGCGTATACTTACCCCTGCACGGGTTATGACCGAACTACATTGTGTTGAATGAAGACAACAGACAGCGCTGATCGTGGTTGAGGCATGTGGAGCTAGTCTGTACCTAGAGGTGGACGACTGGGTGGGACGTACACAGAGAGGACGGCTGGACCGAGGAGCTAAGGAGGCTATCTGTACCCACCCATGATGTGGGACTTTCAGTGGACGACTCGATGTTGCTGCTTTATTTTCAGTTGTTGTACTTTCTTTCCAATTGTACTTTACTTTCAGTTTGGGTTTGCATTCTGGACCATTTACTTTTCGCACTTACTATGTTACCCAGTTTTACTTAGTGTTACTTCTTCTTGCATACTCTGTGATGTTTTGTTTACTTTTTATAAAGGCAATGCCTTCCCAGTTATTGGGATTTACGCCTTTGGTTCTAGTCTCCTGCCCCTGGCCAATGGAAGGCGGGCTTGGGGTAGTCACAGCATGGGCCCCGAGGATGGGTCATGACACATATAACATAAGACATAAAAAAAATTCACATAAAATCTCAGTGTGTTACATTCTACTCCCATTAAAATGAATTTATCCCTCGAAATTCGTCACTTCGTAACAAAAAAATGAGGGTACCTCTCCCTCATCATATCCTCAAGTTCCCATGTAGCTTCTTCTAATTGGTGGTTCCTCCATCAAACATTAACCAAGAGAGTGGTATTTTTCGTAGAACTATTTTCCTACGATCCAAAATCTCTATCGTTTGTTCTTCATAAGAAAGATATTTCTCCAGCAGTGTAGCTTCTGAGCTTAGTGCATGTGAAGGATTAGGTATGTACTTTCTCAAGAGAGATACATGGAATATATCATGAACTTGAGAGTATTCGGTAGAAGTGCCAATCCGTATGTTGCCTTCCCAACATGATCTATTATTTCAAAAGGACTAATATACAAAGGGCTCAGCTTTCCCTTATTTCCAAATCCCATTACTCTATTCTAAGGAGATATTCATAAGAACACTTTATCACCCACTTCAAACTCTCTTTAGTTGTCGGCATAAATTTTTTGTCGAATCTAAGCTACTCTTATGTGTTGTTGAATTGATATGACCTTTTCTTCCATTTCATCAACAATATCTGGTCCTAATAGATTTATTTTCCCAACTTCATACAAGCAAGTTGGAGTTCTGCATTTCTTTCCATAGAGGGCTTCATATGGGGCCATCTAAATACTAGAGTGAAAGATATTATTATTTGAAAATTCCACCAATGGTAGGTGTTGATCCAAACCACCTTTGAAATCCATTGAGCTAGCTCTGAACATGTCTTCTGGAGTTTGAATTGTCCTCTCAAGCTGACCGTCTATCTCAGGATGATAAGTAGTGCTGAAATTCAACTCTTTATCTAGAGCATGCTGAAGACTTTTCCAGAACATCGATGTAAATCTCAGATCCCGATCAAATATAATGGAAATTGGTACTCCATGAAATCTAACCACTTCCTTTATATATATATCCTTGCGAGCAGATCAAGAGAAAAATATTCTCTTATAGCAATGAAGTGTTCCGACTTCGTAAGATGATCAATTATAACCCAGATAGCATTATTTCCTCTGGATGTTTTGGGAACTCCGATGAAAAAGTCCATAGTGATGTATTCCCATTTCCATTCTGGAATGGGTAATGGTTGTAACATCCCATTAAACTTTTTTTCTCAACTTTAACTTTCTGGGAAACCAAGCATCGAGAGACATATTTGGCGATATCTCTTCTCATGTCATCACACCTAAAGTACTCTTTCAGGTCCTTGTACATCTTTTTACTTCTAGGATGAATAGAGAATGAAGAACTATGAGCCTAATCTAGTATATCCTTCTTTAATTTTTGATATGGAAGAATACAGACACGGTTCTTGAACATTATTATCCCATCACAATCAAGGTTGAATTCTGGAACATTTCTCACCATCTTTTGTAACTCTACATCTTCTTTCTAGGCCTCTTTAATCTTCACATGTATAGATGGTTGAATATTCATTAGAGAAGGATAAGATTTTTCCCCTTCCATTATAATTCCGTGATCCATCCTATGAAAATCCATAAATATTGGATCTTTTTTTATCCTCATCATGGATATGCTTGCATGGTCTTGTAGACTTAATCTATCTTCCACGTTGTTTGCTTTCCCAGGGTGGTAATTAATTGTGTAGTCATAATCCTTAATCAACTCCAGCCATCTTCTTTGATTCATATTCATCTCCTTTTGCGTAAAAATATACTTTAAACTTTTATGATCTGTATAATTATCACATCTTTCACTATAAAGCTAATGCATCCAAATCCATAATGAAAAAATTACCATATCTAAATCCAAATCATGAGTTGGTTAATTTTTCTCATTGATTTTCAACTGTCATGAGGCATAAGCTATCACCAAATCATTTTTCAAGAGATGAATTGTAAACTTTTAATGTGACCATTGTGCCATTAGGAGTTGTCACAGCTAACTCAACATCTAATTGTTGAGGTAATATGGTGATACCCTTTGAAAATTCTTCAGAAATAAAAGAGTGAGTGGATCCAGAATCAAATTAAACATTTTCTACATTAGATTGGATAGTAAGTGTACCTTTTACTACTTCTTTATCATATTCCACATCGCCGATAGAAATTGTTGGTGACATTCCTTTGTCTTTGGGTTTAAGAGTTTTTTGACGTCGATCATCATAAACAGCCCATGGATTTGGGCATTGATTGGCATAATGCCCCATTTCCTTGCACTTGTAACATTGAAGTGTAGGAGGTGAATTCTGTGTATCCCTTTCTTTGTTCGCATCATTAGACGTCTTCTTCCCATTACTTTGACATTCAATTTCCCGATTACCTTCATTTCTACACTTAAAACATTTTACTTGTCCCTTGAAGACAATTACCTTCATGTTTCTTTCCACACTTTGAGCATAATGGAAAACTCATCTTCTTTTCAGTGTAGTCTTTATATTTTTCTCTGAATTCCATTTCCATCTAATTATCAAACCCATATGACTGATGGGTTACGCCAATCTCCATATCAAGCTAGAGAGCACATCGAACAATTTCCTTGTATCTATTGAAGTCCCTTATGGCTAATTCCCTTCAGAGACATGGTTTAAGCCACTAAAGAATCGATCGATCTTACTCTCGGGTTGGATAATAATCTCAGAAGCGTACCTTACAGGTCTTGTAAAATTTTCGTCGTAGGTACTAAATGATTCGTCATCCTTCATCTTCAGTTCAATAAACTCCTTCTCTATCATTGTTTGAAGAATACGAGGGAAGTACTTATTGAAAAATATGTTCTTGAACTCGTCCCATTGCATGGACTCAATTTCATATCTTTGCCTCATATTATTGATAAGATTCAACCATTGATCAAATTCACCATCCAAACGATATACATCTAGAATGACATTATCATGTTCAAAAAATTGTAGAACTGAAAATATCTTTTCAGTGGTACTGATCCATTGTTCAGCCACTGATGGATCAGAAGACCCGTTGAATGAAGGTGGATGCTGCCTCATGAAGGATTCAATAGAATGTTGCTCCTTCCTTAGTAGGTTTTGAAGGCCTGCATGATTCATAGCATGAGAAAGTTGAGTGATCATGGATGTAAGATTTTTCATTCCATCTCCCACAACCTTTGGTTTCTCATGGGAACAATCATTTCATTTCCCGTTGCATTCAGCATTTACATGGTTCCTTTGGGTTCCAGCCATTGACTAAAACCAAGAAGCATAGTGTGAGAAACACTAATCATAATAGGAGAACCACATAATCAAGAATAAAATTACACAATTTAGGAATTATCATAGGTTATTCATGGCCATTTCCAAAACACTAATATTGTGTTATATTCTTAGACATATCCTTAGTGTTCTTACTAGGGGTTTCACATCCTAGTTTCCAAAGTTTGACTATACCATTCGTATGATACCACCTATAACAACCCAAACATTACATACATTGTTATTACATTAGAATTGAAGAATATTTATTATAACATTTAACAAAAACATGATAGGACTGTGTAAGAATAGTGTCTTTAGAAACTGAGAAACATAAAAAGTGGTTCATAAACCATCTATATTATCTCCCATTTATTTCATCATATCTACAGTCCCTTTTGGCATATCCTACTTAATAACCTTATTAATGAACTAGGGAAAAGAAAACATACAAAAGGGTGAGATCAAATCTTCGGTAAGGGTAGACAAAGAAAATATCAATCATATCATATTCATAAGAACATAAAATTTAGAAAATCTTATCCTGCAAAAGAGATCAAAATAACACGACATGGGATAAGTCATAGTAGTGAAATATAATCCCAATAATCATCACACAAGACATGTAACTTGGTTTCATATACACATAATCATATAATATCATTTTATATTAGTCAAGACTCATTGAAAAGACAATCATAGCGAAAAAGTCCATTACTGAACTGATTTCACTCCCCGTTCCAATCCTATATCACTGAACCAGATTAACTTTCTGTTCCAGCCATGTCTATTTCATGAGATATAAATCATTACCCAATTAATTTGAGGGAGATATAGGTCCCAACAATCTCATAGTGAAATCATTCTTATGTGTGACACAAAAACATAAAGCATACATCATAATATAACCCATGTAATAAAATGGGAACTTTAAACATCATGCCACCATAACATAATCCATATAGGATAAATGGACTTCACAAAAATAATTCAATCATAAAAATAATCAAATAAATGTAATAATAGTGATAGAAAAATAAACTTATTTAAGAGAATCATCTTAGATGGAAAATAATTTTGATAAAGACACTTAAATTTCATTCTTGTGGAAAATATCGTTTTTTCTTCAAAAATCATTTTCATTTATCAAAATGACTTGCAATTTTAAAAGAAAGGAATTTTTTTTGAAAATAATCATCAAATAATGCATAGGAAGCTTGATTAAAATAATTAATTATGAAAATGTAAAAACCCATTCATGCCGTATAAGTTAAAAAAAATTCTTCTCGTACTTTGTCCGGAAAAGTAAAAAAGTATCTCTTACTGAAAATGAAAAAAGACTATTTTCATATCTTTTAATAAAAATTCACCAGTTTGTGAAATTGGATTTAGAAAATTGTAGGAGGATATATATAATATTACATATTGAGGAAACATGGATGTGGATGATAAATATTCCCTAGTAAATTCTGATGTATAAACAATCTCGGATAAAAATGAGATTGTGAGATTTTCCCTTACCTTAGGTCCAATATGATTTATACATATCTGAACCTCCTGAATAATGATTTAAATAATTTCATTTACTTATTCCATAATCATATTCATTTTTATGATATCATATATGGTCATATTCTTATCTTCTCATTAGTAATATTTCATTGCTACTTGTTATTCTGGGGATCATTGCTTTATTTTCTTATGCGTGTTTTGTCGAATATATTTTTATTCCTATGTTTATGTTATAGAAACATCAATTATAGAATGGTATTATTATAATATATATTAGACTTCTTCATTAAATTCGTTTATATAATCATTGTTTAAGGATGATCATGTAGAACGAGTCGCATCACATCTTGGAGACGGTAGTTCATACGTATGCACAAGCGATGATATCATTCCCATGACTATGAAATTTCACTGATGTGTATGGTGTATAATATTTCAGAATCAATATCACTTTACAATAATCATATATAATTATTTCTTCCATCCTTATACCCATCCAAGTAATGTGGTGGTGGAAAACTGATTACACCACGATGTGGAGACGGTATTTTGTACGTACGCACACGCGGTGATTTCATTTTCCGTAGGATTGATAATAGGTGAAAATGGGTTATTTAATATTTATAATAACATGTCATTATATGAGTGATAATGGTGTTATTACTTTATAATTAAACAACAAAATAATGGGAAGTAGAAAAATAAATAATCTTGCAATAATTGATAGAAGGTTGACCTCTTTCTCGACCTGCCTCTTTTAAACATCGGCTTAAGGCTCTAGAGTTGGTCTTTTGGGAAGACCAGTAAATCTATAATAAAACTAGATAGGTTTATAAGAGGAATTATCTGGGGTTTTCTAAACTTGAAGGCTCAAAATTGTGTAAAGAGGAGATGGAGGATGTGCCCTTTTATAAGGGATGAGAGGGGCACCTTTGGAAACCTCAAAAATATTAATTTATAATAATTTCAAACCCCACATAAAAACATCCAAAATGACTCAAATGCGATGATTAGATGATATAGGGTTCTAATCTCATCAACCAATAAAATTTAGACATGTTGAAAATTTATTTTAAACCTTATTAAATTGATTTATCCTTATTTAATATATTTAATTTTATTTGTGGTAATAATATTCTAAATTTTAAATTTTTATATATTGTTACTTATGTGATTTTTATTGTCCATAATTGGATAGTTTATTAAATTTTAGACAATATAAATTTCATTTTTTATTTTTTATTTTTTATTGTGATTTTTAAACATTTTTATAATATGTTATTTTTATAAAATAACAATAGTGTCAATTTTGACACTATTAAGTTATTTGAATTCAAATAAAATCCACAGAGTGGATATATTCGATCCAAAATATTTAATATATTCTTAAAATGTCATATTAATATAGAAAATTCATGGACCACATTAAATAGCTCATATAATACTATTTTAATATTTTTAAAACAATTTATTTGATATTTCAATCAGTAAAATAATTTTAACATCACTATTTTGTCATCTTTAATAATGATTATTTAATACCTAAAAATTCTAAATAAATTCACATGATGTAGATAATTTTAGTAGATATTTTGAGACTATTCATGTTCGATGTTGGATGAAGCTTATCAGTAAATTAAAATTATTACACTTATAAGATATAACAGAATGATATTTGTCACTTTATTTGGTTTTAATTATAATTATATCATTTTCATGGTAAATAGTCCATTAAATGAATCTATTCTTACCCTTGGGTGATATGGGTCGACTTTTATGCATCCAATATAATTTTTTCAGGTGGAAGGGTAATTTCATAATCTTATATTTACCATTATTTACCTGATTACCATTAATTGTAGCAAATAAAAATTACCGAAGTTACTGTTCATAATGTCAAAAAAAAATAAAAGTAAACTATCAAGATAATTTGGAACCACTGAATCCAAATATGGAATCCATTGTTCAAAATTCAAAAAATTGAATGTCTATTAATTAATTTAAAATTAATCTCGTTGTTAAGAAACGAGTTTTAAAAGTTAAAACATTCTACAAGATTGAAATGTTTTTACCTATGAATTCAATGTAGAATTAATGGTAATGACATAAATAATATTAAATGGTAAAAATATATTCTATTTATACTTTAAAACAATAAATTTTTTTCATTTAACCATATTAAATATCTTGATGAAAACAAATTAAGAAAAATTTAGCTTATTTTTACTATTCATCAAAATATAAAAGTTATCAGAAAAGTATCAAAAATCTATCCTATGTAAATTTTTATATCCTGATTCAAAATAAGAAGTTTATTTTGTATAATTGATCTTATAAACTTTTCAACAATTATATTTAAAATTGGTGTGCTATCAAAAGGCGTTGAAACTGCATTTTTTAAAAAATACTTCTTTTATCTGAAAAATGATTTTATTTTAATAAATCAGTATAGAAAATTATTAAGATGAATTATAATGTAATAAAATTAAAAATTATGTTAATACTATTCATAATGGATTGTTCATAATAATGTAATAATATATCATTTTTTTAGTAAAACTCGGTATTGCGTATAATGCAAGATATCGAGGAAGGTGGCACTCGCGTGTAATGCATGCTAGGCCAGTGTTGCATGTAGTGAAAGCTTCCTTATATGTTACATATAACATAATACTTAAAAAATCTCATAAAATCTCAAGGTGTTACAGTACTCAACACGCAACAATGGGTTTCTTTGAAATTTTACGTTACACGCAATATTGAGTTATACGAACAAAATAATATAATAATATGATTATTTTAAATGATACGTAATTCCTTGCCATTTTATTGGTGGGAATGAACATAACTAAATAAAATTTTATTATTAAATGTATATACACTTATTCAATAAAATTTAGAGGCTTAAAATAGTAATTAATCTGATTTTAAGTATGAAAAACTCTAATATTTTTAAAAGGTCATTTTACAATAGTATTCAATTCATTGAAAGTAATTTCAGTTTAACATTGTACATAAAGACATGTTCATCTTCTCGTAGTTTTTTCTTCGTAAAAACACTCTTTTTCTGTTCTAATAATGAGAATTAATTTTAAATTAATTTTTTCCAATTATATAATTATAATTTGGAAAACGGATTCCATATTTGGAATCAGGAGTTTCAAAAATTTTTAAATAGTTAACTTTTATTTTTACACATTATGAATTGTAACTTCAGTAAATATTTTATTTACCATGGTTAAAGGGTAAATATAGTAAATAAGGGTAAAAAATAACATTATAATAATATTAAATTAACATATAAAATATTATAACTCTATTGGATGAGATATGTTCGACCATATGCATCCTCAGGTCGACTTTAGGACCCCATGGAGCCTCTTGTGTGTGAAAATGATATTAATTACATTTAATTTAAAGTTAAGGAAAATACAACACAAAAGTTTATCATTTACTAAATAATTAAAATGGGGTTATATAAGTTATGTAATTGACTATAAATATTTATTATAAAGATAATGATATTTCTAAATCATGATATTTTATTTATAATTTTTAAACATTAAATAAATAAATTTAATTATGATGCAATGGTGATGTAGTGACTGATTTTTTAATAAAGTATTAAAATAAATGATATTATAAATGTTACAATAAATGTAATTTTTTTATTTAGATGTCATCCATAATTTTTTGGATGTTATTTACATGTTATATTTTTATAAATGAATTATTTTCGAAGTAATCAATTTGTTGTGGATTTTTTAAAAAGTCGTGATATGAATAGTGTCAAAATTGACATAATTCATATTTTAAAACATAAAATATTTTATTAAATATTATAAAATTATAAAAAAATCTATGATTCAGCCAAATTGTTATCATAAATCTAAAATATTATTATTGGCTCTTTAATTGGATATTTTTTAGGTTTTGGTAACTTTTTTGATTCTCAATGTGTTTAATGACTGATAAAACCGTAAGAGTAAAAAATGGATAAATAAAAAAGATAAAGATTAAACAATATCCAAAAATAGTCTAATTCATATATTATGATTTTATTTCGACTTATAATCATTTAATAATATAAATAACATACTTTTGAATCATTAATAATCTAAATACATTTTATAATAAAATAATATTTATACATATTCTTTATGTTCCCCTCCTCCCTCTTATAAATGGCCACCACCTCTATCCCTCACTCACACCTCTCAAGCTCCCTTAGATAATCCAAAATCTACCAAAATAAGCTCCAAACATCTCTATATTCTTACTATAATTATTACTTTGGCAATAAGGCAATTCAATAAGTCTTTTTATCTTAAATCCAATTGAGTTACCCGGTTTGAGGCATTGTCTTCTCTCAAGCTTCTTTCATCTATTTTCCCTTCTCCAACCCCAAAGCTCTATTTATTCAATTATTTTAAAACTAAAAATGTATATTAAATATACAATGATGTTTTTATTCCAATTATATGACTTAAACTTATACAAAACTCCATCTAATGTATTTATAACATATTGTTTTTTTATGGCGAACTACTGCCTCATGAAACGTTGATTGTTCAATTTTTCCTACCTCCTCTCTTAGTGTCCATTATGATGGAAATATATTTATATAGGTTATATATTATAATTATATTGTACCTATAATTCTTCTTTTTTCATTTAAATAACATCTTTATTCTTTACATAACACATAAATTCGATAATTTCATTTGTGGAAGTGTGGACTACCGCCCCCTCAAAGTTATATGGCTCGTTCATGCTCTTGATGGAACATATAAAGGAAGGTGTTCATGAACTAATGTAACATAAATAACAAATATATTATACTATAATTATAATATACTTATGTATCATTAATATTTCATTCGTTTAAATATGAAAATAAAATGAATGAGCGTTCATGCATAAGTACGACATACCGTCTCCATGAACGGTGCATTTCATTTCATATATACAAATGTATTGGAATATTCTAAATACATATATACTAGAGCTAAAAACATATATACGAGATATATATGATATTTAAATCATTAATTAAATTCAAGAGATAATGGAATTTTGACCACATGGTCAATTTGTAATTATAACAAGTTCAGTTTTGAGTCAAACACTGAACGTTGAAAAAACAACCGATATGAACTTGAATAATTACATGATTGTTATAGAAAGGTAATAAGTGATAAAAAAGTAATAATAAACTTGAAAAAATTCTTAAGTAAATATATTTAACATAAGTAAATTATTTAGGGAGATAAATAACAAACTATACAAGTCGGACACAAGGTAAGGGAACATCATAACCCAGTTTCTATTAATTTGGGTTAATCTTATACATTAAATTATTTTGTGCTATGAATAAGTAAAAAATAAATTTGGATGTCATATCTTGTATTTGTACATTACTTATGTGTACTTATTGTAAATACACATAATTAATCTATTTTATTTACAAAAATATCTTTTTAGGGGACTTCGTCTCAATCTCCATTCATTGAGGCTTACATTGATTTATACAAAAAAAATCATTTATACAGTCTGCAAACACCATTTACTTTTAATTTAGTTCAAAGGTAATATTTTATCTATGAATTGTTTTACAAAATGATTAAGGGATTGTTTCTTTTCAACTTACGCGTTGATGAAATCCTTTCCACCGCCGTGAGCATTATTTGATATTTGGCTTCCTGAACAAGCTGTAATGTTTTTAAAACGAAAATAAATACCATATAATTTTTACATATTTTGGTATTGAAAATGTTTTTGAAAATGGATGATTATTTCAATATATTGAAATGATATATTTTGATGTAAATGTGGAAATTTTATATTTCATTTATGCTTATGTTATGTGTTATGATTATGTTATGGTTCTTGGGAATTGTTTATGTATACGGATGGTTCCGTGATAATCCAAGGGTTGTTCAGCCCAAGATAGAACTACAATTCATTGGGTAATTTGAAATAATTAATCTTTAATAATATTCTACTAAGATATTTAGGGAATATAATGTGATGGATATTCCAAATGTTACTACCTATGTAGCTGTTAAAGCTATAATGTATGTATGATTCGAATTTCACAACTTACATTTATGATTTGTTATTTATATGTGTTATTAATAAATATTATAATTTCTTGAGGTATGATAAAGTACTTATGTTTTGTACATATTGATGAACTAATATTTTAGTTCCTTATTTGATAACCCTTACAGAGTTTTTTATGCTCATACCATGTTTTTGAAATTTTTTTCGCAGGGAATAAGTAAGGGTAAGAGAAATGAAGTATTCAAGAATATTTATATCAACAAATGAAAACTTGTTTTATTTAAATATTTTTTTGTGAATAAATAGATGGAGTATAAGTGTCTAAATTGAAATATTGAGAAGTAATGTAATAGTTATTGCTTATTTCGTTAAAACTCTAATCCTAAAAATATTCTTTATTGGAATTCTTCACCTACCTCAAGATTATGTAAGGTTTAAGGCTGGGGCCTTTTTGTTGGTATCAGAGGTTATTTTTGATAACTCTAGGGGTTAGGATGTTATTTGGGTGTTGGTAATGGATCCTATATAACCAATAGGTTTGTTATCATATGGAAACTTTGGGAGGGTTAATGTAAATTATGTGTTTGAATTATAACCTAAAAAATGGAGATATAAAGAGGTTGATATATTTGAGTAATATAAAAGTTTTTTTGTTATCTTTACCCTATAGAGGATTCATTTTTACAAAATTATTCATTTTGTGTTTAAGTTTTGATTCTTTTCAAAAGATTAAGGATCATTTGTAAAGATGGAGGAATAGAGACCTTGCATAACCTCCATATCTCTCTCGACAATTAGATCATCACTATTATAGAAAAAACATGTTCAAATGATTTTGATATCTCTTTTAGTATTCAATTCACCTGCAAGAAATTGTTTGAGTTATCCAACACATACACAATTTAAATAAAATTATGGGTCATGTTATCATTTTCATATTATTTCAAGATCTTAATTTTATAACTCTATTGAAAAGTGAAATTATGGAATTTGATCGAATGTTTAATTTCGGAATATACGACAACATGCTGAAAGAGAAAAATAATATCATGAAAATCATGATATCTGGATTCAAGGTAAGATTTATTTTTTTTATCCATAAAGAAAGAAGTATATTTGGATAGATATTTATAAATGATGAGGATATTCGATCTGTAGGAATGATGTATCAAAAAATAAGGTAGAAATTCATAGTTAATGGATTATGAAAATAGTTGAATGAGTAATATGTCAACATATAAAGAATTCAAGAGTTATGGTAGATTTTAGGATGATGAAATGTTTAAAATTATTAATGCCCTTTTGATGGTGGGATTAATTTCGAAATAATTTTTCTAGTATGTGTAAACCTACTGTTTGATATTTGAAAATGTTATTAAAGGGAAAAAATAATTTTTCTTATCTGGACATAATGGATAACCTTAGGGTTTCATTTTATCTTTTAATTTTTGAGGTGATTAATTTTGGGATGGAAAATGAAAGGTACTAGATAACCGTTGAGGATAAAGAAGGGTAAAGTAATTTTTGAGGAATGTATCTTATTTTTAGAATATTGTACGAATGATATTGTTTTAGAAAAAGGATAACCGATTGGACGGGTGACAACACATCGCATCTGGAAAGGCCACAGGAATCGAACCCACAAGGCGACATGGGTGCATCACATACCATTAGCATACGTGATGCCCCTGGTTAGAATGACTTATTATTTTTAGTTCAAGGATTTTATGAATCAATAATAAGTTGATTTTGGAACTTATGTTTTATAAGATGGATATCCTTAGTATAGGAAAATAACATGGTGATTAAGTGAAAAATGTTATTTTAGAGGAAGTTCTCTCTTTTGGGAATATTATATACCTGATAAAAATAGAATACTATGGGATTTAGTTTGTGGAGTAATGGTTGAAATATTATTTTGGTTGAATATATGTTTTATTGGGGAGATTTTTCTATTTGGGTTATTTATGTAAACGATTAATGTAAAATAGAGAATATGTGATTAGGTTAATTACTTTTTTGTATGAGACTTTAAAATTATTCAATGTTATTTGGAGATAAATGCTAAGATTTATTGTAGAAGACAGTGTGATCAAATCCTTCTTAAATTTTGGACATCAATATTAGTTGGAATTTTTTAAAATTTTTTAAGGAATTTTTTTTATTTAATGTTCTTTGTTGATCTTTGGGTATTTTTTGTTCAATTTTGCAGATTAAGAGTAGTTTTTCTTTTTATAAAAGATTATCCTTTTAGGGATTATCTGATATCGTACTAACAATTTTGTTATTAGTTAATGTCTAAAGACAAGGGAAAGATATAGTTTATCATTTTTTTATTATGTAATTATGTAGAAGTTGATTCTAACACACCATATATGACCAAGTCATCTTGAATACTCATTGTTGGTAGAAATTATGAGTTCGTGGTAGAAATTTATTAAAGGGTGATACTATACATGAAAAGTATGTATATTTCTTTATGTTATTATTAAATATGATAAATAAATTCATAAAATTTATGAAAATTAACTTAAAAAAAATCTGTTCACTTTTCATACTAGGGAATCAAATATTGTTTAACGTATCACATGTCCGTGATTTTCTGGTGGTTAACATTATCCTAGGCCTGATTTCTATCACTCTCCATTAGAACTTCATGGTTAGTTTTTCTTCCATATCAATGTTTTCCCACAATGAATCCTAGTATGGCTTATCTTGAGTGACCTTTCTACTTTTATTTTGTTTCTTTAAATGTGATATTTTTACTAACTCCTTTTCTGATGTGGGACTTTCAGTGTTGCTTCCAAGACCAATTTTAAAATTGCAAAGATGTAATTTCCAAATGGGGGGAAAGATTTTACAACCCATGTATTTATAAAATAATACATTTTAATATCTATTAATATTTATGAATAATATATTATTTTTACTTTAAAGAATATAGTTTTTTAATATCATACTCAACACGAAAAAAATGTTTCTTTGAATTCTTAAGTTGCTCACAACTTTGAGTTATACCAAAAAAATAATATATTTTTATAATTATTTTAATGGATAGTTAAGGCCTATTATTTTTATTTGTGGGAATAAATATAACTAACTACAATATTATTATTAAAAGTCTTTCCACTTATCCAATAAATTTTAGGGGCTTAAAATAAGAATTAATCTGAATTTAAGCATGAAAAACTCAAAAAAATTTAAAAGGTCGTTTTACAGTCTTATGATAGAGAACCCTTTTTAAACCTATTTTTTGTCACATTTATATTTTATATTTGAAAAATAATATTCTTCTTTTGAATTGGGACATAAAAATTTACATTGGGTGAAATTTGGGTATTTTTCTGATAAAGACCATTTTTTAGTGAATAGTGAAAATGCAGAATTTTAATTCAAAACTGACTTTTAATCTAATTTATTTATATAGATAGATTGTAATTTTAATAGGTTTGAAATTGTAATTGGATTATATTTTTAACATTTATTAAAATTTTGGTCATTGGAAATAATACCACTCTTCAATTGGAAATAAACACGTGTCCATATTTTGGTATTTTTTACTTCTTAAAAACACGCTTTTTAGTTTTGATAGTGGGAATTAATTTTAAATTAATTTCCAGCAATTATTTGTTTTGAATTTGGAGAAAGGTATTCCATATTTGGAATCAATATGTAAAAATAGTATAAATAGGTAACAATTATTTTTTGAAAATATGAATAGTAGCTTTAGAAAATATTTTATTTACCATGGTTAAAGGGTAAATCTGGTAAATAAGGGTAATCAAATAATATTATAATAATATTAAATTTCCTAAAAACATTCCCTAACCATATTAGATGATTTTTTTGACCATGTCCATATTTAGGACGATTTTAAGACCCCATGGAGCCACTTGTGTGTGAAAATGACATTTAATTTATTTTGATTTAATGTTAAGGAAAATATAACATAAACATATATCTTTCATTAAAACAATTTTTATATCAGGTTATATAAGTGATTTATTCATCTGTAACTATTCATTAGAAATATAAAATGATTTTATACATCATTATTTCTTAAAAATAATTTTTCGAAAATAAATAAAGAAATTTAATTATGAAATAATGGTGATGTAGTGATTGCTTCATTAATATAGGATTAAAATAAATTATATTATAAATGTCAAAATAAATGAAATTTTGTATTTTGATTTAATAAATTCTTTTTTGGATGATAGTTACATGTTATATATTTATTAATGATGTTTTTTCAAAGTAATTATGCAGTTATTGATTTTTTAAAAAAGCCATCATATGAATAGTGTCAAAATTTACTTAATTCATATTTTAAAATATAAAATATTATATTAAATATTATAAAATTTAAAAAATAAAATATTCGTAAAAATTTTATCATAAGTCGAAAATTTTATTATTGACTCTTTATTTGAATATTTTTCATGTTTTGATAATTATTTTGATTCTCAAAGTGTTAAATGCTTGATAAAATGGTATGAGTAAAAAATGGTTAAACAAAAAGGTTTAGGATTGAAAAAATTTCCCAAATATCTCCAATTATTCTTGGATGATTTTATTTAGACTTATATTCATAATATATTATAACTAAATTAATTTGTACTATTTTTTAATCAAATTATAATTTACAATAAAATATTATTTCAAGATATTCCTTAAGTACCCCTCCTCTCTCTTATAAAAGGCCACCACATCTTACGATTACTCACACCTATCAAGTACTGTTGGATCATCAAAAATATTCCCAAATAATCTCACAATATCTATATAATTTTTTTTGAAGCCTTTCCTTGGGCCGAAGGAAATTCGATAATGCCTTTTACCTTTAATCAAAAGGAGTTACTCGATTTGAGGTAATGTCTTCTCTCAAGATTATTTCATGAATTTTCAATTATCCCACCCCTTAACCATATTTATTCAGTTATATTATAAAAAAACAGTATATTTAATGTAATAAGATGTATTTATTCCATGGATTCCACATACAATCACATACCCCTTCATCTAATGGATTTAGAACATATTGTTTCTGTGGATGGAAAACTACTGCCTCACAAACCGATCTTTGTTCAATTTTCATCTATCGCCTCTCATGGTGGAAATTATGATGAAACTATTTTTATATATGGTCTATATTATATTTAAATTTTTTCTATACTTCTCTATTTTTATTTAAATCATACCTTTATTCTTTCTATAACATGTAAATATGATAATTTCATTTGAAAAATTGTGGACTACTGCCCCCCCAAAGTGATATGACTCGTTCCTGATATACATGGAACATATAAATGATGTAATTAGTGAAAATATGTAAAATATATAAAATATATATCATAGTTTAATTATAATATACCTTTTTATCATTTATTTTTCATTCCTTCAAATATGAAAAAGAAATGAATGTAGCGTTCATGCGGACGTACGACTTACCGTCTCCAAGAACATTGCAATTCATTTCATATACCAAATATTATGGACTATTGTAAATACATTTTTAATGGATCTAAATAAAAATATTATGTATATATATTATATTTAAATTAAGAATAAAATTTTGTATATAATGAACTTTTTACCACATGGACAACTTTCAGTTATAACAAGTTCATTTTTGGCTCAAGTATAGAAGAAAGACAAAATTACAGATATGAACTTCAATATTTACATGATTTATAGATCAAGGTAATAAGTGATATAAAATAAATAATAAACTTGAAAATGGTTTGGAATCAAGTATAACTAACTTAATTTCATTATTTAGGGAGATAAATAATGAACAAGACAAGTCATGCACAAGGTAAGGGAACTTCTTAACCCAATTTTCATTCTCTAGGTTATTCTTCTACTTGTAATTATGTCGTGATATGGTTATGTAAAAAAACCAATTTTCATGTACTATATTGTATTTATACGTTTCTTTTGTGTACTTACAGTGAATACACATAATTAACCTATTTTATTTACAAAATGATTTTTTATGGGACTTCATCTCAATCTCCATTCATTGAGGCATACCTTGATTTATACATGACCCACCATTATATGGAGTATAAACCCATTTGACTTTTAATTTAATTCAAATTGAATCTTTTCTATAAAAATAGTTTCAATAAATGAAAAAGGGATTGTTTCATTTTAAGGTAGGCGATGACAATGACCTTTCTTCAACCACGAGCATTATTTGATATTTGGCTTTTTTTACAAGTCGTGATGTCTTTAAAAGAAAAATAAACACCATTTCCTTTTAAAAATTTTGGTATTGAAATTTTTTTTTGAGAAAGGATTTATTATGTCAATATATTAAAATGATATATCATGTTTTTAATGTTGAAATTTTGTCTTTCCTTTATTCTTGAGTTATATGTTATGATTACATTATGGTTCTTGGACGTTTTGACATATACGGGTGGTATCATGATAAACCTAGGGTGAGTGAACCTGAGATAGTTCTCCAATGTATTTAGAAACATGATATAGGTAAGTGTTAATGTTTCTCCTAAGAGATATAGGAAACATTCTATGATGGGTATTTCAAACTTAACTCCTCATTTAGCTGTGAATGGTATAATGTATATAAGATATGGATGCCACACGTTACCTTTATGATTTATGATTACTATGTGTTATTCATAAATCTGATGATTTCATGAGGTATGTTGAAGAGATTATGTTTTGTATGTATATATGGACTAATGTTTTCTTTCTTTATTTTATAACCCTTACTGAGATTATAATGCCCATCAATTTTTCATAAAATTCCTTTCACTGGATGAAAGGAAGGGTAAGCGAAATGAATTGTTCCAAAAGATTTATATAAAGAAAATAATTATTTTTTAAGGAGTTTTACTTTTTTTTGAAAAAAATTGGATATGGTAGAGTTGTATACCTTCTAATATTAGGATGTAATGTAATATTTATGGCCTAATTTTCTAAAACTACAAACCTAAAAAGTTCCTCAATTTGCATTTTTGACATAAATCAAGATTGTGTATAGTTTAAGGATATGCCCTTATATGATGACTGGTTTACCCTATGTAAGAAGCCTATTGAATGTTATAATTTTCCTATTTGAAGAGTATATTACTAGATTTATCTCATTTTAACTGAGGAATTTAAGACTTCTACAAGTGAGTAAATCATATTTCTAATGTAGTTATTTTTCTTAGTAGCTACATTTGAATATTTTCATTACAGAATATCATTTTTTATTTAGTTTTACTAAATGGGCCATGAGGTGATCTGCAAAGATAAATATTCACCCATACCATGATATGAACATTAGGTGGGGTGATGGAAATTATATGACACAACTTATGAAATTAATTGTTTCTTACTGATTGAAGATTGTTTTTTCTTTTTTATGATTGTGTTCACTGTATAGACGGAAGGTCTTCGATGTTCATTTGTTGATGAATAACTCCCAATATTTTGACATGGTCAACAAACCCATTATATGAAATGAATTTTTCTTCTTGGTGTTGTAGTTTTATGCATATATTTTTTCAGATATTTTTTTTTGAGTTATTCTAGAAATTCCTCTTAGAAGTCAAATTGATAAGTGGTTGAGGGAAGAAAATGAATTTGTCTATCATCTCTGGCCAGTTTTCTTATCATGAGAAAAACAATTTCATCTATGATATAATCCCCTACTTTAATTAACTAACATGAGGGATTGTTGATTTATTTTTACCAAGTACCTGGGCTAGTAGGAGTATTGATGTTATAGGAATGCTCCAGGTGGTTTGGAGGATGTGTGTTTCCCTGGTATATCTCATGGTTATGAAATTATTTCTCTAGTCATTGATCGGGGTTCTAACATGTCTGGACCCATTTTTCAAAGAACCTGAAAATGTTGTGGATTACTCATATTTGACTCCACAAGGGGATTTCCATCTTGTCAGCACGAAATGTTACTCTATGGAGGACCTTCATAGTTTTTTCTATCACTGAGTGGTCTATATCATTGCTTGATATCAGAATGCATGGTGAAATATCTTCACCATATACCTTATAGGGGGTGCTTCTGGGTAGACAGTATCATGAGGATGAATTTCTCGCAGTTTTATATTTTCCCCACATATTTTGATATAATGACGCTCATCAAGAGATAAGTTTTCATGATCGCTGGATGGGTATCCTTGAAGGAGGCCCTCATAGTAGACGTTATATGGAGAAATTCTGGAGCCTCTGATAACAATGTTTCTAGGAGGACCTTTTCAACTGCTATATCCAATTCTATATTTTTTTAACAGATAAACCAGATCTGAATCTCCTACTTTTACTTTTTTGAAGGCCACAAGAACACCTCCTTCCAACAAAGAAGGGTTTTGAGTCTGATATTCATTTTATAGTTGACTTTTTTGTGATTTAATTTTTGGAGATATCTTGTTGGTGAATGGGGTTTCTTAGAATAAGTGATGACCTTTATATATAGTTTATTGTTCAAATGGATATCATTGTGTTGGAAGGATATGCCGGTAAGATTTTGGTATTCTGGTAGTGATATATGCCGACCATGGGGTGAAAAAAGCAGTTGACAAGTGTCCCCTATTTGGAATGGGTATTTGTGATCATTCATGTTTTCCATTAATCATGAAATATTGGTCATGACCCACCAATACTAGATTATGTATGTTGTCTGCTTCTGAGTTACCACCCATTTGTGTAAATGGGCCTCTCCAAGATAGGATTTGGGATTGTGGGACTAACTGGTTACTATTTTCCATGGATTTTTTACTTCTTTCAAGCCTATAAGATGTGGTCAAGAATTGATCTATGAACCTCCATAATTGATATGATTTTTTAAGAGAATTCCTTGGTAGGAACAAGAATATATGTCCATTTAGATATCTGAGTAGGAATATTTTCCTTCTCCAGTCTTCCATTTCCGACCCATAAGTACTTATTGTCTTTCTATGAGGTGGAAGAGGCATGGGTTTGCCTCTTATTTACTAATGGGCTACGCCAATGTTTTTATCCAATATCTATTGTATTTACCTGGTGGACTTCATGTGCAATTGTAGGAAAATATATATGGTATTAAATAAAAAATTAAATTTATAAATTTATATTTTTTAATCAACAATTATGATTTTTTCAATATTATGGATTATTTTATTAAAAATAAACATATATATGTATACTGTTATTAATATAATTGTTTGTAACTTAAACGAAATAACTATAAAATATGTTAAGGTTTAAAAAATGTTTTTAGAAGAAAAAATATCAGGTGTCATGAGTTTTTATTTTATAATTAATATATCTCAATTTAATCTTTTATTTTAATATAATTGGTATCATAGTTGAAATAATCAAGTTGAAATCCGATTCTAAGGTATTTTTCTATTTTTGGTTAAAAATATCTTACAGAGGTAAAAAGTGACTTAGAATTGTAAATGGTGAATTGGGGTGTTAGGTTAAACAAAAATTAAATGTGAAATATTATCTCAATTCTTTATCACCAAAATGTGTGGATGATGGAATAAAAGAATAATAATTATAGAATTTGAAATTTAGATCCACATTCCCTATATAATTTCATTCCCCAAACATTATGGAATTTGTATTTATAAATATTTCATTCATAGTCACATATAGAGGTACCCACACTGAACCCATTACAAAACACACCAATTATACACTTTCCTCTATAATTTCTTTATATATTACATCCTATCAGGACTATCCTATGATTCTAGGAATATAAAATTAGGAAGGTCCCATAATCATTCATAACATATTTATATTTATATATTGGTCATGTTTTTACATAGTAAGTGATAACACGGACCTATTAATTTACATTTCTATTTCCTATCCTTCACTTTTTAATTATCATGTAAAACTGAAAAATAGTTTAAATAATATCATAATAATTTTTTATAAAGATATTGAATTGAATTAATATTAATGGGATCCCATACTCTATAGTGTGTTCGTGTTTCAGTTGACGTAAGCCCAAGAATGAATGATGCTATAATATTTTAATTAAGAGTTATTATAAAAATAATAATTTTAGTAATAGATTATATTAAAAATGAATTGAAACTAATATTTAAATTATTGAATGATCATTTAGATAGCTATATTTTTTAATAAAATGAAATATTTTTTAAATTGTATTATCAAAAAATATAATAAATCTAACAATTATTTTAACACGGATTAAATATAATATCTAATAAAAATCTCAATAATTATTTTACATGCTCTAGATGAAATTTTATCTGATCAGTAATATAAAAGAAATTGAATAAGGACTAGGACCACTATATTCAAATAAATATGGAATAAATTGACATTTAATATTTCACAGTTTTTTCAATTATAATTGATTAATTAATTTTCAAAAAATTAAATGAATTACTATAATAATTTAAATATCAATAATATTTTTATTTAGATTGATAAAAAAACTTTTTCTATAATATAGGGACACGTAGTTCGTTTTAGCATGTGGGATTCTAAGGGAAGGGTGTTCTTGACTCAACCTCCATTCATTTTGGCATCCTTAATTTTCCATATGTGTCCAAATTATCTCCCTTTAAAAATTTATATTTTAATTATTATAAGAGGTAAATATAAATATTCACCTATAAGAATCATATTTTTTAGTTCTATTCAATATAAAATTTCATAACTCATTTTATTAATGTGGTTAAATTAATTCATCAAACATTACTATAAAATTTGTTTCATTTTTTAAAAAATATATAATTTTAATACTATGTTTTATAACTTTTATCAATATTTATATTAATTTTTCGATTATTATGATGTGAAATATTGATATTGGCATTTCAAGAACCTCTTTTTTCATTTTAGAAACTAGTTTCTTTCTGAATTGTATCAATTTTAAATAAAAATTTTAACGAATGTTTCAGGAAAATAATTTCTAGTTTTCTATTCTATTTTTTATTATAATAAAAAAAGTCATGCAATCTATAAATGTTTATTATCACCAGTATAATAACCATAAAATTAATTTATAATTTTCATCCATTATATAATTTAATTTTTAGGAATCATCATATTTAATTTTTGAGTAATTGTTTATTGATACATCATGATAAAATTTTATAAACTGTTTTATATCAATGAATTAATCATGCCATGATGTTTGAATGATATTAGGTAACCCAAATATGATTGTTTACAAAATTATTTTTTGGGCTCGGAATTAATTATATATCCCAATGATTTATTATCTAATAATTTATATATCATGATATTTCTATCAAATTAGAAATTGATGTCTAATCCAATTCATTATTGTATAAGATACAGGTGGGCATCCTGGTCGAATATGATATGAATGTCTTGATTGTAAACCGTGAAAAGGATTATGATATCTAATTCATATGCATGTTCTGTATTTATATTTAATTACATTTGTCTACTTCATGTCTTTATGTTTTCTGATTTATGATTTCATATTCTTATTCCTTGGTATATGTTACTCATTAATTTTAATCCCTTTAGGGTTCTATTTTCTTATGATTTGATCTATGATTATATTAATTTTCCTCATAATTTTTACTTATATTCTTGTGATCCTATTTTTTTATTTATACTTTTTATCCCATGATTATCTATTCATACATGATTATGATTTGATGATAAATCCTTTACAAAAAATTATGTTTTTCCATTATGAATAATTTCTCTTCACCATTTTTTTATGTTTCCAATTTTCTAATGTAATTATAATGAATATTATATATTTTTTTGTCTATATGGGAATAAAATATAATTAAAATTTAATGAATAAATATATAATCTATTATGAAATATGATGAGTTTTTTTTCTTATCTCTAATAAAGTTAAACGCATTGGGATCTTAGAGTTATTTTTTTAAATGCTTTGTAAATTATAATTATAAGAAATTATTTAATATATTTAAATTTATCAGTTTATTCATTTCATATTGTATCAGTGTAGGTGTTAGATAATTTTAATAAAAAATTAAGAACACTGGTGGAGAAAATCAAAAAAATACGGTAGAACCAATTTGGTCGTACTATAAGAAAATGTGCAATAAAATATGATATATTAAAGTTGAATATTAAATTTTAACTACTCGTATGTTATTAAATATTATTATTTATTTCTAAAATTAATAATTTTTTATTAATTTATTAAAATTTAAATATTTAAAATTAGGTATCAAAAATTATTTATGTTATTATAACACGAAATAAAAGAAATCTATGTGGTTATTTTTCTAGAAAATAATTCATATATTTTTTTAATTTAAATAATAAAAATTCATAACCTAAAATACTTGACATTATGTTTTCAATGAAAACATGAAATGGTGTCGTTATTTTATCTATAGTCTGTATCACTCCTCCAAATATATTTTCTTCATGAGGTACTTTAAGAAAAACTATTTATTTATTCCTTAGTTAAATTTAATGTCACAATCTTCATGGATTAAATATCTCCTTATAATGATATTATATAAATATTCAGGGTAGATAAATATCATTTCATTTTAAAAAATCATCTAATGATAATATATTAATAAAACTAAAATTATGAATATGATTTATAAATTAATTAATTCATATGGATCATGATAGCATATATAAAATGACATTTGGGAAACAAATATTATTAAGAATCTATGGATTGATTATATTCTACATGTAATAAATCTGATCATGTATTTATGTATGTGTTTCCTAATCTTGTGTAGAATTTCAAATTCATCATTCAATTAAACTCATACCACACATTATTATTATATAAAATAATCCATATATAATTTACACAATTTTTAAATAACCATCATAGGTTACAAAAACCATCCTTAACCTAATCAGAGAGAGACATGGCCTGGAGGGAATTCCCCGTCCCCATGGGATGGAGATAGGAATATAGGAGTTAATAAATTCCATTGGGAATTATTTTTCCATAAATAACTAGATTCAATGTGATAAAAAAACTGGATATATAATTATTTATGATAAATAAAAAAAATTATAATAACTGTTAATCAGATTCATTAGTTCTAAGATACATTAAAATAAACAATGTTCTCTCAAACCACTAATCCCAAACTACATATGACATGATTTCACCTCTAGGGTCTCACAACATTTTAATGAACAAACCCACAACCATATAACAATTCCTTTTCCTTTGGAGTATCAAATAAAGAAATGTTTATATACATCCAATGTTTTATACTAAATGTGAGAAAATGAGACTTGTAAGATCTCACCATGTGTATCATAATAATTATATGGATTTTAAAATAAATATTCTTAAAAAAATGACGATATGTTAAGTTATACACTTTTACTATATTCAATTTTAAATATGGATAAATCACACCAAAAATCTATTTTAAAAACATTACCATAGTCATTCGAAATTTACATTTTAATGATTATCAATTAGAATATAAGAATATTAATATTGATATTTCTATATTAATAATGGTCCTAATAATAATATAATTATATTTAGTCCAACAAGTGTCTATAGTACCATAGATGAATTGGAATAGAGGTAAAAATGTGGTCCTGATAGCAGCTCATTTCCATAACTTGGGAAGCTCGGTGCACACATTAACCTAAAACAATAGATCTAGGGGTAAATAGGTTATCCAAAACGAGGTCCAACTCCCTTATCATTTATCATGTTCAATTTATACCATAATGTTATCATTCAATGGAATTTTACCATTGAAACTGTTCATATCATGCTTTAAAAAATATTAAACACAATAGGGAGAAATACATTTTCACAAATGTTTCCAATTTCAAAAATTTAAATCAGAACATTTTTCATTCCCTTAAACCCATTTCAAATTACATTTCAAATATGTTTCAAGAAACTATATTCTATGAAAATTTTATGAAAAAAATTCAATCTGTAAGAAACAGTAGTTTGTATAATGAACCTAAATCATGAAACCACTTACATTGTAATACCTTGAATACAAAATGACAGTGGTATACAAAAATAAAAGATGATCTATGTGTATTATGAATTTATATGGGATCCTAAATCAATAACACCTAAATAAGTAACTCAAACTCATAATTTTTAACTCAGTTTGTGAGAGGGAAATCACCTTCCTCAATGATTCCTAATAAAAACATAACAACCAAAATATATCGGGATAAAAAAATTCAAATTCCAATATGGATATATATGAAATATAATTAAATCATTCAATAAACATTAATTCTAGAACCCAGTTACACATTCTATGGATCCTTTTTTGGATAAAGGAGGAGATGATGAATATGAAGGATGACTAAGGAATAATGGGGATATACCATTGAAATTCTATATATAAAATCTAATGGTAAATAAAAATCCAACATGAAAAGATATGGAATCTATAATATCTCTATGTGGAATTTTCTTATGATGATAGAAAAAATTCTAGAAGAAGAATGAGAGAAAATAGTGGTGTTTTACATTTTATAATGATACTATTTGAATAATTATCATGCATTGTATGATTTTGATTCATAATTGTTTTGTTTAAGACCCAATTTCGAATTTATCTATGGAATAGTAGAAGATCCGAATAGTTTTCACTCACCATATAAAAACTCATGAACCATCAATTTATCAGCTCATTGTCCCTAAATGATCAGTGTGATGTGTATTTCACATAATTTGTTCTATAGGTGATCTCTCATATAAAACATTAATATAAGTTGCACAATTTCTTGTAAGGACCCATGAGTGTATTCCTAATAATGAACTGACTGACAAAAAAACATATAAATCATAAAATTTGAAAATGTAACACAAAATAACTTTTTAGAAGACTCAAAAATCAAGATAAAAAATGGTGATTTGAAAACCTGAAAGAAATATCATGAAGTGATAATTCTAATTAATAGATTTCTTTATTCCTTAAAAATCTAATTCAAAGATGTTTTCCTCAAAAGTGTTAAGTTTCGTACTCAATCATCGAAGAATAACTATAAATTTTATCATGATAATAAGAAAAAATATTCCTTAGAAAACAATAGTAGATATTTTCCATGTAAAACCATTAAATTAGAATCCATATCTTGAATTACTTTTTTTTCCACTAACAAATCATTTTATAGGTCAATTTCTTCTCAATTCATAACAAGATATGGTCATGGTTTGTAATTTATGAGTTGTAATATATTAAAACTGTTATAGATTGATGAAAACTAAAGTAGTAATGAAATTATTTAATCGACCAATCCAAGTGATTCCCTAACATCAAATGGTCTCACATACCTGGTATAAAGAATCCCTTCACATCTAAGAAGTTATTGTCTCAAATTAGGAGAAACATTCAAGAAAACATGATCACCAAATTAAAAATACAATGAGAGATTTGTTCAATATTAATAAAAATTATAATTTTTATAATCCCTTAAAATGATTACTATAATGGTTGATCATTATCATTTTCCATAGAACCATACTCCATCCCACCAAGGAGGATTCACTAGCCATATACTACGAAGTGTAGAAATTAAATTATAACCATACATGGGAACAAAATGTGTAATTCATAGTAAAAAAATTCGAATAAAATTAAATGAAAATTATACCCCTGATGGATATACCAAACACCTATGAATCCTTTGACATAGGAAGAAATCATATATTTTTATATTTTATTTTCACATTATATCTTCCCATAAATCAACCGATGATATTTTTTACGATTACCTATATTTTCATTAACTATGTTTGTCTCCTACTAAAAATTCATTTCAAATTAGGGTCCCTTTAAGAGAAAAATAACAATTCAACAATTTTTAATCTAGTAATATCATTCCCACACAATGTTTTCATGTCTTCCAATTTAGTAGTGTTACATATTTTTATAAAACGAGATGACTTGGTTACCATATCGACCACCACCCATATAGAATTCTTACCTCGATGAGCTTCATTAAAACTAACATTTAAATAAGTTGAAATTTATTTTCACTTATACATTATAATTGGAAGGGAAAAATAAACTCAAAATTCTTTTAATTCTCATCCCTAATATATTGAATGGTATAATAATCATATATAAAGTAATCCGTATATCATATCTTCCATTCTACTAAAAACAAGCTTTAATTTGATAGAATAACATTTTTATTCTAGAATAGTCATCCAAAACATAATGTTTATAATATCGCAAAGTGGAATTTATTTTAAAAAAAGTACAATATTTTAGCTATTGAAAAAAATATAGTATGTGAGGAAATATGGCACTCAACGATGACATCCAGATTATGTAATGAATATATTATACTCTAAAAATCTTAGTCATTTTGTTTCAGTTGGAGATTCATCTCAAAGAGAATGTGTTTCATATGAAAACTCAAAAAACATTATGTGACTCTACTACCAAGATAGCCAAGTCTATCTATGAAAAATGTCCCATGAATGTCAATTAATCCTTGGCCTCCAAAATAGATTGATAAGTTATTATCATAGTAAGATTGTGAGACACAATATTCCATTTCTATGTGTATATGAAATGTAAATTTATATATACAATAGTTGTTCAACCCAACATATTTGATGGAGATTTTAGTTTATTATATAAAATATATAGTATAAACTTTTAATCTTGAAGTAAATGGTAACTCATTTCACAAATAGATAGTGTATTCAACATTTGAAGTAATAAATGACTGGAATGTGTTCAAAATCATGAGTGACATAATTCCAATTGTGTGTTTATTTATAATGTGAACCATATGACATGGCATGATCTCCCTACTTATGGACACACCATAGACCTAAACCAACAGATTCAATGTAAACCACATATCTCAAATAGGCCAATGGTGAAGTCAAAAATTGACATTGTGGAAAAATTATAATTTATCTCCTTAAAGGAGTCCTAAAGCATTGAATTCCACATGAAAATATTCCCCTTTGGTGTAATAGTGGTAAATGGAGACACAATATTTGAGAAATCAATTATAAAACCCTGATAGTATCCATATAATCCCTTGATTCTATATATCTTATAAAATTAAATTATTCATCCCATGAAATGATATATATCACTATTATCAAATCAATAGAGATAACTAGTTAAAGGTCACATGTACCAAGAACATCACATTAATTATTCATAATTAGAACATTGATAATTTATCATAATTTTAGTGATCCCTTATAATTCTCAAAACATACCTCATTTGGCACACATAGACTTATTTGGTTAAGAGTAAACTACTATTTCATCAATGAATAATACAAAAAAATGTCAAGAAACTATGGGATGAAAATTTAAATCAACTACACAATGATATCATGAGTGGTAGTTTGAAAAAAATATTATAAAAAATTTATTGAGATATCCATAACTTCATATAAATGTGTTATTTGGAATATATTACCCCTTTATTAATAGAATTTCATAAACTTACCAAATATAAAAGTTTGGAAGCTAATTAACACAATTAAAATGTTTGAAAAAAACTATTTGATATAAGGGATACTTTTATTGACCATTACATGATAGAGCTTATGATAATCAACAATTACCTGAAGTGTTCCATTAGCCTTCTTAAAGAACATATTGGTGGTTTCACAAGGATACACATGTGGGTATAAAAGTCTATTAACCATTAAATCATAAAATATAATTTTTATTTCATTCAATTTACCTAGATTCATACATTAGTATTACATTGATATCATCTAAGTTCTAGGTACTAAAAAAGTAATGAAATCCCTCTAACACTTTCAAAGGAAATAATGAGAAGTGATCTGAATAATCTTATTTGAACATCAACATGAGGATAAAATTTCTAGATTCCTATTCTAAAATGGATAAAAATAAAAACTAAAAATTCATTGGATGGGATGTTCCCACCAAACTGGTCCTTGGATCCCAATTTCCATGAACCACATGGGAGTACCAATCAAAAGTATGTAAAACGTGAACTATTGTTAAAAATTGATTTTTGCATTTCGAATATTCAATCACTAGATCTGGATAATAACATCGCAGTTCTCTAAGGAATGAACTATGAAATAACATAAAATGAATATATAATACATTATTAAATATCATGTGAAATAATAGATAACCTTGTCTTTTTTCATTAATTAGATTATCTATAATTCTATAACCAATGGAATGAGCTCTTTTAGATTATATAAAACATCAATCATTTGAGTCAATAAATATGTGTGAGAGGAAATTATATCAAATAAAGAAGTGTCCAAGATTTAAATAACAGAAATGGTTTTTTTTCTCATTGTCACATTATCTCTATATACATTTGATTGAAACTCACCAACTAAATATAAATGATTTATTATGGATGGTTGCAGTCAGGTCTATAATGTTATATATAAAATTGATCTTTATAAAAGGAACACTAATTTTTATTGAGAATATAAATTGTTTTTGTAAATATTGAGAAAAAAAGCATTTACAAGTGACCATAATACCCAAACCAATAAAAAAACTTAAGAGACATAGGGAAAAAGAATTATATTTTCCCTCTATAGAGATATTGAGAAATTGAAACCCCACTAAATATTTTTGATGGTTTAACAAGATAATTTAGACAAGAATATCCACAAAATACCTTTTGAAACCCACTCCACTTCCTATTACATTTTATATAACAATAATATGTACCAAAAGAGGGAATGAAAACTCAAGTGAATCCTATCATGGCTACCTAGTCATGATCTACCATTGAGGACATATCCACTTCCATAATATAGGTGAAAAAATATAATAAAAACACCTATAGTACCCATTATATCAAATGCCCCTTGAAAACCTCAGTTGGTTTTATTATCAATAGATAAAACTATTGAAGTAAAAATGTAAATAATTGGGAAGAGATTAGGATGTTCCATAAAAAAATAACATCAAAGATCAATCTTTATGAACTCTAAGGGTTTCACTAAGTAATAGATTTCAAGTATAATAAATCCGTAAAAATAGCCTAGAATTACTTCCACCCCCTTTCCTCATGATTATTAGCCATAAAAATTGAGTCCCAATTCCTTATTATCTGACTATCCATGTTTATGCTAGTTCACTTTTCATTGGCTATGTATTGAATACCAAATAATTCAAAAAACTTCTCGATCATTACCTCTAAATCCTCTCTTATTTAGGATCATTCATCCAATGGAATGATGATGAATTATGGTACAAAAAATCCTGGAACCAAATATTGTCCTCACCCCTTTGCAGTTTCCAATCACAGTCCTGAAGAGTATTAGGTTCTATAATATTCTCTATAGATCATAATTTTCACAATGCTTCTTCAATAAAATTCATATCAACTAGAGGTTTTCCCGTCCATAGTTCATCAATATCATAGTTATGTGGAATCATTGTTTTTTATTTTAGGCAGAGTGGTAAAACACTTAAAAAAACAAAAAACCCCAAAAAATTCATCAAAAAATAAATTTTATTTTAGAATATCTTAGTAAAATATGACAATCAAGAAAAAAAACATAGTGATTTTATTTACACTCAAATAACTAAGGAAACATTTTTCCCAAACATTTGATTTCTTAAGGTTAGTTGCAATGAGAGATGATCACACACTTTCTTTTAATATATACCTTATGTTCCCATATTATTATATATTTTCAAATAAAACATATAAAAATTTATTCCTACAATTTTCATATATAAAATTCATATTTATTCTGATATCTTAAGAACCATCGTATACTACACAATTTATTGATAACTAAAATTGATTCTAACATGACCCAACTAGACTTCTTGTTTCCCATGATTTCAATATGAGAAACCAAAAAATCTAAGTAACAATACTTCTTCTACCCAACACAGATTTACCCATTTCTATATAATATAATTCTAGGTCAACTTGAATCTAATAGTGTATGTAGGGTGTGACAGAACGAGCACAATGGGATACATCCATGTGTTTTATAAGAAATAAATATATAATAAATAGATTCTTATCATATAAACAATTATATGGTAAGAGATACAGTTCCACAAAATTCAATTTGATAAATAGATAAGTAACAATAGTAATTCAATTTTTATATATTTTACATATTCATTCCAAACATATATTTCAATTAATATAAAAAATAATTAATTAAAATAAAAATAAAAAATTATAATTCAATGGTCATCTTTATAAAAATATCATGATTATTAATCCTTATAGTGTGAATATAACCTTATTAGGATAGTTCTATGGGTTAACACTATGATCAAGAGAGTTTTATTTTACATAGATTAGGAAATCTTGTGCAAACGATACCCAGGTAGAAAGTGTTAATAGGTAAATACTTTTCAAAAAGAATATCTCACTATATCATCATCAATAACATTTCTATTTTACCGAAAAATACTATTCCACTATATTCCATTTTTGAAACAATTAATTTAATGATTTGAAAACATTTCCATGAAAATATATAAGTGATAAGTCTATTATCATAACTATCCAAAACCCACCATGCTTTTCCATAAAATACACCATCCTGGGAAACCCATTTTAATAGTTATTTCAATGATACTTTTATAAACAATATTTTTAATCCATTAATGAAACGATTTTATATTAGTTATACATGGAATTATTTTATTAAGAATTAAAATAATAAAACCACTGGCCTTAAGGCTCTTACAGTTAAAAAATCCAATAGGACACATCAATGTAACATGATATGAGGCTGCTACGAATTAATGATTTGTCGTAGATTAAGAATTACCAAATAAGAATAAATTATTAATCATATCTCAAACAAAGGGAGATATTAAAAACACACCTTAATCATTCCTAATGTACACACAACTATCGATGTTGATGCGAACAGAAAAACCCAAAACGTGTTGAATCCTTATGAAACAAAATTAGATAATGTAAAAATACATAGTTATGTATTCATCATTCTTGATATATAGATATATATGAGGATATAGGATTTTTTATTTAATATCAATGATGAATTAATAATAATGGGTCCATAACATTGAATCTCTAAATCAAACACCCAATCATCCATTGAAATCAACCACCATGGGGAAATGAATCTCTAAGTAGTGTCTTGCATTTTGAGAGATAAATTTATAAAAGTAAAATAGTAAAAAATATCTGTTTTTAATTCTAAAATGAATAATTCTTAATAATTAATAAAAATCATATGGTTTAGCTGAAAGATTTTTCTAGGTGTGTGAAAATCAAATGCAAGTTACTGGGATAATAGAATATCCATGTGATTTGGCTACAAAATTTGAAAAATTGTATCCCAACAGTGTGTGAACCCACAATCTGAAGATATAAAATTTTTTGGGTAGGCTTTATTGTTTTTATAAACCATTCACCAAACCACTCTCCCTCTATGAAATTATAACAAAAGGTAAAAGGTTTTCATGGATTACCATCATAGTTTTTCCAAAATGTTTTCTAACTGTGAACTCATATAATAACCTAGTAAAATATCAAAATTTTTTAAAAAAAATATCATAGGAAACTACAAAATGAAAACATTGTCCAAATATAAGGAAATTAATATATAATATCATTATTTATTTATGATACCATTTAATTATAGAAATTGAATAATCACATACATGATAGATTTTCCCATGTATTTAAATACAAACGTTCCAAAATATAGGGTGCACCAGTACTCCTTTTTATGATAAAGGTAGGCAAAATAATATATTAATTTATTATACTGAGGTATATAAATTGATTATCTTGAAAATGTATATTATACCATATATTGATATAATTAACCAATCCAAAAATCAATCCATAAATTAATTTTAAAAAATGAATTAATTTAGTTATATTCCACATTTATATTTTGGTTGGGTGTTTTATATTGTTAGTTCATAAATGTTTTATAAAAAACCAATACATTACATGTAATACATTTCCTCTTACAAATCATTTTTTCAAAAATCCAGACATTTAAAAATGTCACATTTCCTTTTCATTAAAATCCATTTTAATTTTCAATTTCACATCTTATTTATTAAGACTCATACATAAAACCTATAAGGAACATTTTAATACACATGAAGATGCGAAAATATGACGAATGTACATGAAATTGTCAGTGGAAACCATTTCTCTTATTTTAAAACCACAATATCGTAAAAAGACTTTTTATTTAATATATTATAATTTAATCTCATATAAATAATTTTGTACACATGAACTCTAGTTTAATAATAATTCGTTCACATTGATGAAATTATAAAAAAATATTGAAAAAATCAGAATCATGATTGTTTATTTATAAATAAAATTAGATGTTAATTTTTACAAAATAAATACATTTTTAACTTAAATTGACTTAATCCTTCCTTGGAAACCAAATATCATTATATTACCTTCATATAACCCTTAGAAGGCTAACCAAAATGGATTATCCAATATATTCAACTTCAAATATAATTATATATAGACCATAATCATGACCCAATTCATTTTGAGGTTATATCTTTTTAAAAAATAATTAAAAAAATATATGTTTCACTAATTATATTGATTTATATTATGATCATATGTCATCATAAACAATATATATGAACCATAACATGCATCAGGTATATATAATCCTTAATTTCCATCATTATTCTCAAAAAAATTATTTTTCAACCAACATGAAAAACAATTTTTGATATTGGTATATCTCTATCCTTTAAAACAAAAATTTTTAAACTAAAATTCCCCAAAAAAAGTGATGATGGTTTTTTATAAAGGAAACATATATGATTATAAAGTAATTCAAATATAACATAATGTTTATAACTATATAAAATATCTTTTCACAATATATGATAAATTAAAACATTCATCGAATCAAAGGGAAAAATTTTCAAAATGTAGTCTAGAAATTTTGTTAACGGATTCCTTTGGAAAACCATTGAAATAAGGAAGAAATAGAATTAAAATATCAATTATTCAATTTTATACATATAAATATGTTCATAAAAGTATTTAAAAATATGGCAATAAAAGAAAATGATGAAGATAAATATATCTTTAAATACTTAAAAATTGGGTTTTCAATGTAATGTGTCTTTTACCTCAAATTTGACTCATCATGTAATTCACTATATTCATGAATGATAAACATATTTAATTTATTTTTGTAATTAAAAACATTTTTCATGTTTATTAGTCCTATTATTTTAATAATTTTCATGTTATACTTATTTAATTAATCAATTATGTTCAAATTAGATGTTTTTATTATATTTGTCTCTTATTTACAAAATTGCATCGTTAGGTTGAATATGGTCGAATTTTTCATTATTATAAAATATATGAAATAATATTCATCAAATAATTGACCTTTATATATGTTAATTTTACTTTTAAAATAATTAGTGTAAAATGACTAGGAATCATGTATGATTGTTACAATCATGAAGATAGTTGGTCACGCGTATGCACAAATAACTTATCCATTTTTAAATAAACATATTTCATAAAAGGTAAATATCATATTACCTTTACATAATGATAATCATTTCATAAATATCACCTTATTAATTTTAATATTATTATATATAGAATCCATGTGATATGGTAAATAAAAACGAATCATATCACAACAAGATGATGGTAATCTAAATATATGAACAAATAACATTGTCATTTTTAAATAGTTTGAAATCGAATATTATATGTTATATATAATAATTAAATAATATTTTTTATTTCATTAATATCATATATATACATTATATTTATCATTTTAATGAAATATAATATATTTTGATGGTGAAAAAATTATAATACTTCGTGAGGCAGTAGTAAACCATTCACATGATCAATGGATTCAAATCTAATTAAATATAATATTTATAGGGAAATATTATTGGTCATTCACATAAAAACATGTTAGTATTTTTAATATACTTGATTTATAATTTAATCTTATTTTAACATGATTTTTTGTCACTATTAGATTAAATAAAACTAAACAATTTCGTTTAATGCTATATATCTTCTTGAAACATCCTCATTTTCATTACACCTTATCACCTCTATGGTTGGTATTCTATAGAAAATAAGTCATATGTAATGTTTGTGAGGATGTGAGAATGGGATTTTTTTAGGTCATAGCTAAGATTGATAGATGAAATTTTCTGAGGATGAGTTGGGTTGAGTCTCCCTTTTATAAGAGAGGAAGGGTTATTATAGGACTTTTATAAAGTAATAAATTATTATGAATTCATTTTTCAAGATTAAGTGGAACCATATTAATATAATTTTTATATATGGTGAGTAATAGTATAAATAATCTAATGAAATAATATATTTATAGGTTTATATTAAACTTTTAACCATATGAATTTGTTTTAATCCCTATTAATCTTGTTTACAATTATAACGATATTAATGCTTTTTTATAATTAGGTTTAAAAAAATGTAACTCTAGAAAAAGAAATTAACTATAAATGATCCATGGTTATTATTGTAAACCAGGTTATATTTACATGAAAAATATATCACTTTTATGTACTTTAAATTCTTTAGGATAATATATTTCAAATATATTTACATTGATGTATTTTTTTAAACTATATATTAATATTGAAATTAAAGTAATTAAGATAATAATGAAATCCAAATCTAAGAAAATTGAACATCTTAAATTATATATATATATATATATATATAATAAATGCGAGTATTTAATTCAACCATGTAATAATACTTATATAGTTATCAAAATAATTCACAATATTTTTCTACTGCTTGCATTAGAGCTGTGTTGGTGTTTCTTATGAAGTTAATGTAATTTTACAAACACTAAAAAATTGTAAAATAGTTATTATAGAACATTTTCTAGTATAATTGACAATTAATTTATTAATTCATAACTTAGTTTTTTTTCAAATGTGATCATATCAGTAGAATTTAAAAGAAAGAGACTGATTTATTTTATTTTGTGACATAAAAATTTTAATGTTCAAAATCAATGATAAATGGAAATAAAAATGAATATATTAAAAATATGGATTATCATGGATTAAATAGACTCCTCAATTGAAATAATGTAATGTTTTGGAATAAATTTAATGTCATACCAGATTAATTTTAGACATGATTATTTAATTTTTTATATTTATTATGGAAACAAAAATTTACCAAATGTCACTCAATTATTTTAATTTCCTTAGATATGATTTTATTTAATGATAATTGTTTCAAATGGCATAAAAACATTTTTCTAAAAAAATCCCTTTAATTATAAACTTTTTTACACCAAATTAATGTATAAAATTAGTTCAGAAGTCCATTATTTTATTTTTTAATGAAAAAAATTATAAAAGATTGAAAAAACCAAAATATAATTTTACACAATAAATACAAGAAATTATATTACAGTATCAAATAAAAATCATTGACATTAACTATATATGGTAGAATAATTATTTTTTAAGAAAGATATCAAAAATTCATCCTAAGAAAACATTGATAACTTGAATTCAAAAAAATTATTTTAATTTTCCAAATTCAAATTATATTATCTCGGATTGGATCACTTAAATAAAATTGTATAATTAATGAAAACAAATTTAGTTAGAAATGAAACATTTTAATTTTGACTAAAAAAATATCTAATATTTTGAAACTAAATGTTAATAATACATAAAATGAATTATTATAAAATTATATGGGTTGTTACATTATTCAATCATTTCACAAATTAATTCGTTAAAATTTTATTTGTTGTTTAAATAAATTCATATATATTTTAATTAAATAATTTTCTGTTTACCATAATACATCACCCATTATATGGTTTTTCAAAAAAAATATAACCTATTAAATAACAATATTACATAACAACTATCCTCTATGTCATGAATCTGAACATGTTGATACTTATATAAAATGTTATCACCTAGCTGAACTACTTTATAGATCATGGAATGAGATGCATTTGGAAGATATTTTCATAAAAATGAAACATTATGTATTATGTGTACTATATATAAACTAATATATAAGGAGAATCATTAGTAAAATAATCCAAATTTTTAAATTATTCCAAATGATCAAATAAACATTGAAATTAACAACACTCTTTACAAAAACATGAAACACTTTTCCATTGAGTTAATATAGTAAAAATATCATTACACACCAAGAATGAATGATATTTCATCCCATTATTTCCATAATTTTTATGATGATATTGAGCTATACTCCCACTATGTTAAGTCATATTCAACTTCTTAACTAGTTCTTCTAACAATGATTGTCCCAACAATATTCTTTTTCCAACATTATCAAAAAAAATATGTAGTCTCGAGATGTATTCTCTCTAAGGCCTCAAAATGTGAATTTTTAAACTAGGATGAAAATCAATAATTTATGAAAATTAAACTAATTAAATTTGTAGATCCTAATATTCTTAATAATCCATCAAAAAATTAGAAATTATTTCTTCAAATGGCTAAATAAATCTTTGGGATATTTCATCATATTTTGGAATAAATGATGTACTAAAATTTAATTCAGTTCACAATAAATTTTGAGTCCCTTAAAAATTGTAATGATTGGAACATGTTAATATAAATTGCGATGAGGAACTCTATGTAAATTTTCTTTCTCCTTGAGTTACAGTCTATATATTTTTTATAAAAATCCAAGTATAATGAAAGGGAAGGAAATGCAGAGATATATTCAGAAGGTCAACAATAAACCAAATCCAAAATTACCTCAGTATTTATTAGGCAGTCCCACTATAAAATATATGGTTTTTTTATCTAGATTCTTTTTTAGAACCCAAAAATCATTAAGTAACCTCTTCAATAATATTCAATTAACAATATCACATTAATAAATTGGAAATATCATGGTGAAGTCAACAATATCTTTTTTCATTTCATTCCACAATTAACACAAATGAAGGTCACCATACATCATAGTCATTCTAGGATGAATGAAAAATAGTGAACTATGGGAATAAATAAACAACCCTCTACCAAAATATGAATCATAAAGTGGAAAAATTATTTTTCACCCTATGTTAAAATGTTTCAGTGTAAGTTAATATCTATAGACATACCATTCCTATGAAATTCTTCATTTTCTTATAAAACATGATTTTTTTTATTTCTTATTTCTTTATGATAGGGATGATTCTACTATCTCCTAAATAAAATAGAGGAAGTTATCATGTGTGCAATTTCCATGAAAAAATTCAAAATTTCATTAACTAAAGGGTTATATTCATATCACAACATAGTTAATGTAGAATTAAAATTCTGACTCAATGTATCATTTACTTATTTTACTTTTACATGACAGAAATGAATCATATGGTCATAATTATTAATAACTTCCAACCATCTTCTTTACATTATGTTATGTTATTTTTGAGTAAATATATAATTCAAACATTTTTTATCATTACAGATTTCACACTTTACTATATAAAAATTTTTCGTCCAAATTTTAAATTTAAAAATTGTAATAGTCAATTAAATTACATGTTTAGTATAATTTAACACGTGTGGTTTCAGTTTACTTGTGTAAAAAATAATTACATGATCATTTTATGTCATAATAAAACCAGGTCCCCTAAACAAATAATTATTATAGAAAATTAATTGTTCATTTATAAATGGATGTTCCAAAACAGGATATTTCACCAATTTTCTTTTTAGCATAGAGAAACATCCATCACACTCTTTTTTCTATAAAAATTTAACTTCTTTTTAGATTAATATAGTTTATACATTATATAACTGATAAAAAGTTTAAATAAACTAGCAATTTTAATCCCCTTAACCAATGAAACTTGTGAATATATACAATAATTTCAGGTCATGGAAATTCTTTAACAACTCTTTTTTATCAAATTGATTAGTTCTTCTATCTTTAGAAACAATATGATTAAGAAAATGTTATTTTTTTTGTAACCAAAATTTCAAATTAATGAGTTTTCCATATGATTTATTTTTTCTCATATTGAAAAACAATCCGTAGATATATATCATGATCCACCTATCATTTAAATATACCAATATATCGTCAATAAAAAGAACTAAAAATTATCTAAATACTCATTGTAAAAACTAATCATAATATTGATTAAAACATTTTGTGTATTTGAAACCCGTAATAGAATAAATACAAATTCATAAATCTTGATTCTTGTCTAAATCATTGTTTTTAGAATATCTTCCTATTTCACCTTCAGTGTTTGGTATTATGACCTAAATGAAATCATTATGAACTTACCCTCCGAAAATATGATAAACATATTCATTTATATGAAGAAAATGATACTTGTTATTAATTGTGACGTTATTGATGTCACTATAATCAATGTGAAGTTTCATTGAACCATTATTCTTTTTAACAAATAAAATAAGGGAAACCCACTATGAAGTTCTACAGAAAAATAAACCATTTTAAATAATTTATTATAACTTATATTTCCATTTAAAAAGATTTACTATACTTATTTAATAAGTTTATTTTGAAATTGGATTATCATAAAAAATGCCGTTAATAGTAAACTCAACTACTCGATCAGGTTTAATACTAGGAAAATCATTATTAAATAAACCAATCTTTTCATTAACAACCAGTACATGATTAAAATAAAAAATATCCCACTTAATTATATATATAAGATAAAAATAATTTATATCCTTTAACACATTCTTATCTTCTGATTTTTTAACAATGTTTTGAAATCATTCTTGTATAGGGATAAAATCTAATTAAAAGAAAATAACTTTAGATATACAATGAATCTTTGTGTGGTTGATCACGATATAATGAATACCTATAGTTACATCAAACTCTAAAATGTGTAAGACAACAAGGTTTGATGTTAATATCATTACATTTTCACCAATAATAATATTATTAAAATTTCAATATTCTTTTACACTACACCTAGTTATGTTAACAAAATGTTATTGCTTCATTTCATGATGATAAATTTATAATTTCATTAAAATAAATGACATTGTAGTCCTCCAAATCAAATAATACTTTTCTATATTCGAAATAAATAATTAATGTACCTTACACTACATCATTTGAGGGTAAAACATATGCAGAAGTAGTCGTAGTGGATTTAACCTCACCTTGTGTTTTGTGGTATTGATGATATTAATCCTTCATTCCAATTTCCAAAAATACTCTCGTAATGACACATATCATTTCAATTTAAACTTAAAACTATTTCCTTTTCATATTTTAAAAAATCGTTTCCTCTAAATTCATGATCTACCTGTATAAACATTTCGTATGAAAAACATTTCCAAGATTTTTAAGATATTATGTGTGGTTTCTCTTACAACACTTATCAGGAGATGGAAACATAATTTTCATACCAATTGATTTATTTTATGGAAGTTTCCCCATTTCCGTCTATATGTTACTTTTTTATTCATTTTTTCAAAGAATTTAATAATATTATAAAACGTTGTTCTTTCATAATTGAGAGATTTTGCATGTCATTCATAATGTTTCATATCATGTCAATACAATTCCCTTTGATGTGACAAATTCAATCCAAAAAGATATGATTATTATTAAAATCAAGGGCCTATATAAAATTTACTATATACATTACTAATTGGGTTAATCATGAATGATATGAAGTTAGTGAATCTTCCTCATTTTTCCTAAAATCCAAGAATTATTATTCCAGCCTAATCCAAAATACTATATGAAAATATTTCCCAAGTAAAATATTCAGAAATGTATCTCATTATGTCATTACCCCTCTCATAGGAGATACCACAATAATGGGAGGGGATAATAACCCCCATGTACCACCTCTTACTGGACCAGGGTTGGTGACTGACACTATGGGTATGTAAAAATGAAACAAATCATAGATGTTACACTCTACACTAATTTAATATTTGGAGCTATGATAAATCAACCTCCAAAAACTCCTACACATAATATGAAAGACAAATCTAAAAACCATATGAAAATTAAAGTATAAATAGAAAATGATAGAGGAATAGACTCAAAAACCAAAAACCAAATGAAAAACTAAGATATCAAAATCGCAACTATCCCATAGTTTTATATATAATATCGAGAATGTTTCAAATAATCCTATGGGAAACCTAAAAACAGATTTAAATTTATACAATAAGAATACACGTATACTAAAATGGTAAACCAGTGCCTCTTAGGCATATGTGAAAGTATCATAAAAATGAACCTATGAGAAAATTACATAACCAATACAATATAAATAGGTAATCTATCAATCCAAACTTTCACTGAGGCATTATCACAAAATTTCACTTCAAAATATAAAAACATAAAAAAAATAATATCGATAAAGGGTACCCAAGACCACTTTTATATATATTTTCTCCACTAACTCCCCAAAATTGTATATCCTAGAACTCCCATATCTTCATAATATCATATAACACAACCCTATAGAAAGGTCGCATAATTTATCACCTTCATAAACCTAGTCCCCCACCCTAGAAAATGGTCACATCTCAACATACCCTAATACACAAAGACATTAATGTCCAAACCAGAACCAAAGTTTCATTTTAGTACAGATGTGAAGAAAATCATCCAAGTTCCCTCATCCTACTATACTAAACCACCACCATAAGATTCCAAAAATAATGGTAACATCCTATATCACTATCTCACATTGTAGTCACATTATATCTCACCGTCCCATAGTATGGTCTCATCACATCTTGCTTATAAACACAAGGGACACAACTTAATTTTCTTTCATACCACCTTCCATCACATCCTGTGTAAATATACTTGTCCGGAAGAGTGATCAGTAAATATTTAGTAGCAATCCATCTAACCTCAAGACAAGGATATTGGAAGAAAATTCCCATATATGTTTATAGGTTTCTATTAGTAGTGTTTATTATGGGTGGGATTTATAAAAAACTCATGGAACATTAAATGTACAAACATATTGAGAAAATATCAACCTATGGATCAAAAACTAGAACTGATAAATGCACAATGTAACCAATTTCACTTCAACCAAAAAAATGAAGAAAACCCCCCAATAATCCACAAGCCAAAAATCAAATTACCAACCAATTACATTATCTATCATATTAATTTTATTCATAGAAATTTTTTATATTTAACCACACTTTACAATTTTTCAATATTTGATAACCATATCTATCCCATTTACCAAACAAAATTCGAGCCATTATAATCTCAACATTTACATTTAACTATAATACTAACTGTAAAAATAACACATGACAACCATCATCATCTCTTACAACACATAACATAACCAAAAAAACAAATTTCCTATCACTACCCCTTTGAAAATCCTCTCAACCCCGTCTACCATGAATTATAGTCATGAATCATCACCTCGAAGCATGACCACCTACCAAAAACACATACCCTCTACATAACACGACCACACATCATACATATCATAAATCACTTTACTAAAAAATAAAGGGCCATTTTATCATGATCCGCTTAGTTATTTAAGAATTCACTCACAATACATAAAATAGGGGAAACCATTTTATTATCTAAATATAATTGGTTATCCATTTTTTATTTAGTTTGATATCATAAAAATATGAAACAATGTATCCACATAACAAAAAAACCAACAATGGAAAACATTTTCATTCGGTTATTTAGCTTTTAGAATCATGAAATCCCTATAATATCAAATATTTGAAATCATGTGTATCAAACCACATTCCCTTTCAATTCCAATTAACTGATTCTTTATCTTCATTAATACAGTGAAAACTATATTCCCAAATATAAAAAATGGATACTACTCATGTATGATACACAAAAAAAGGATATATTACATATCCCAAAGAATATTTTCCATCTTGTTGCACTCTGAAGTGTGAAGAAGAAACCCCTAAAAACAATGGACACACATTGGAATCCATGGATCAACCTATATTTCAACCAATGAACATTAAAATCCCTCTTCACATAGACCACAAAGAAATCTCCCCCACAATGGATATCTAGGAGAAGAACATGAAAAACCACTGTGAAGTGTATAAGAACATACCACTAATTTCTAGAAGTCATCCACTAGAAATGAAGTGCCAAGGAAAGGGAAGGGGGTTAGAAGATAATTAAAATTTACCAAATATTCCATTAAAAATTATCCAAATAGGGATATAGTGGTATGAAAATAATTTGTTGATCAACCCCTTTAATAACCTAGATCTAACCCATTTTTTCATGAATTATATTCCCAACATTAATTACATATAATTTTCCATAGTTTCATAGTCATTGGAAAATTATGTCTCCTCAACTGGATTTAATTACATCTTCTAAATTTTTTTTCAGGATGTGAATTTGTTTTATGGACTTTATTTTAGCCCATATATATTTCATGAAACCAACCTTTTGAACATGACTGAATACATAAATTCACGATGTTAACATGGTTTGCATCATGAACCACCTATTATAGCACTAATGTACCTTCATACTCTACTGAACCATTTGATTCTTTATCTATATCACCCCTAACACTTTCCAGCCACCAAAAATGAAAAATTAACGAGGTAGGAAGGAACAAGTTTTTACACATTAAATGGAATCAATATCATCCCATTAATTTCTATTATTAACCAATGAACACCATTGGGAAAAATAAACGTAAAATTTCTAATTACATATGATTATATTTTTATTGTCTAAAGAAATTATTATTTAAAATATCTTCTCTATGGATTTAACACTTCCGTATATTATAACTAGTTTATATGATCAAATGAATTGTAGAAGGTTTTACTTCGTGTAATGATCCACTAATATACAATATCAAAATGAAATATTGGATCACTTATATTATCATGAACCTTTTTTCTTTATTGTTTTAGAGAATTAGGAAACCCCTTACATAAATAATACTCAAGATATTCAAGAGAGAATCTTTACTATTGTAACCAAATTTTCATATTCCATATAACTTTTTCAGTTTCATATATATAAAACCCATATTTACATAATTAATTATAAATAATATATAAAAACATGGGGAGAAAGAAGCATGATAAGGTAGAAAAAAAATTCTCAGTAATGGAAAAAATAATAAATCACAAATGACTTTAAAAAATGAATATTATACGAGCATATGATTATGATGACATATTAAGAGTTTATTTAAAGATCCCAGAAGAAATCCATACCAATCCACAACTAGATCATGAAATGTGAAAACATGGAATAAGGACCCAAAAAGTCAAGAGTAGATATATTCAATAATAATGAGCATTGTGATATAAATCTAGATCAATGAAAACATTTATAAACTCATTGAAAGAAAATATAATAATTATTTGTATCAAGAAACTTAATCTTTAGAAACCATTTTAGACATATGAAAAAATAAATGCACACCAGATAAGTCAGTAGGATAAATTGAATAGTAACTTCATCCTTCATTCCTTAATGGAAAAAAGAAATATTACCTAATATATTAGAGCACTATCTAGGAAGACCCATCATGAAATCTATAACGAGCTCACTGGTGCTCTTTGGGCACACCCATCATACAAGGTATCTCAGGCTCACCTGGTGCTATCTAAGAACATCCATTATATATTATTTCAAAACGCCATAAATAATGTATATAGATATTTAATTTCATCATGAACCTCATAGATACTATAAGTCCCCAGCCATAAACCTTGCTTAATATTGAATTAAATGAATAATTCACATTGAGGAACTTTTAAAGTTTAGAGTTTTAGATAATTAGGACATAACTATTACATCTCAAAAGATTACAAAGTAGAAACTTCTACTAAGTTTCCATAAAATAAAAAACTCTTAAAAAGAAGCATGTCTAGTTCCATGTTTTAGATAGCATGAATTTCCCTTGATCCCGTCATGGACCCTATTCAACATTAAGTCCTATGAAAAACATTTCAAAAAAAACATGGGGTGAGCATATAAAGCTCGTTAAGAGATACACAATGAATGAAAACTGTTAGTTTATAAAAAAAACAAGTAAACCATGTATACTTTAACAAATTAATACTTTTCGCCTTTATAAAGTTGTAAAAACTCTTCACTGAATAAAAGATCATTACTTACCCTTTTTTAACCAAAAGATCACCATAAAACCAATATAAAGATCACGTAACATATAAAGGTAACTTGGGACATAAACATACTTAAATGGAATAACCATACGGTCGACTTCCACACATATCACTTAATGGAATAGCCATACGATTGACTTCCATACCCAATGCATTGGAGGTTATAACGTAACCACCCGTCCTAGTATTCATGACACCACCTGTCATATGGTTTATCACGTAACCACCCATCAAATGTCCAAGTACCATTATAAAATCATAAGACATAAAACAAATATAATGGAAAGAAAACATTTCCACACTTTGATCACAATATATCACATAAATATATTGACATAACAAATCCATTATAAAAAACCACTTTCAATACAAAAATACATAAAATATTATGTGGTATTTATTTGATTTTAAAAATATTACAGCTTGTTGAGGAAGCCAAAGACCAAATAATACTCACGGCGGTGGAAAAGGTCATTGTCACCGCGTACATTAAAAGAAACATTCCTTTTTGTCGTTTAGTAAAACGCGTCGTAGAAAAGGATTCCTTTTGTATAAAATTAAAAGTCAAAGGGGTTTATACACCATATAAAATAAAGTTTTGTATAAAACAAAATATGCATCAATGAAAGGAGATTGAGACAAAGTCCCTTACCACGGGTCCAACTTGACTCGGTCATTCTTTAACATCCTGAATAATAAACTTCAGTTAATTTATAATTGGTTTAGAACCTTTTTCAAGTTCAGTATTACTTTTATATCACTTATTACCATGTTATAAACATTATGTAATCATTTATGTTAATAATGCTTGTTTTGTCGATATTTGGTTCTTAAGTCGAAAGTGGACTTCTTACAATTACATGTTGTTCGTGTGGTCAAATATTCATTATATCCAGAATTATATTCATGATTTGGATATCATATATATCATATATATCCAAAATATACATGTATTTATAATATTACATAATCATTTAGAGGTAAGAAATGAAATGCACCGTTCATGGAGACGGTAAGCCGTACTTACGCATGAACGCTACATTCATTTGTATGTCATATTAATGGAATTATAACTAAATGAGAGTTATGTATATTTTAATTCCAGAATTATATTAATAAATTAGATGTAACATACATCATATATATCCATTATATATATGTACTTATAATAGTACATTACATTTGGGGATAAGAAATAAATTCACCATTCATGGAGACGGTAAGCCGTACGTATGCATGAACGCTACTTTCATTTATATGTCATATTAATGGAATGAAATAATAATGATATAAAGTTATTTTATAATTCTATTATAACATCGTATATAATAACTTTAAATCCATCCTTTATACATCCCACATATGGCATTAACGAATCAAATCACTTTGAGGGGGCGGTAGTCTGCACTTCCTAAAATGAAGATATCATGTATACCCATAATGGAAGCCATAATGTTATACCACAAATGAAAAATACAGAAGCATAAGGAAAACATAAACATAATATATATCATATATAAATATAGTGACATCTTAATGGCCATTATTGAAGGTGTTAAAAGAAGATTGAACACTCATTGTTTCGTGAGGCAGAAATTCTCCAACCACAGAAACAATATGTTCTATAACCATTAGATGTAGGTGTGTCTAGGTGTAGCTAGAATCCTTATTATAACAACATCCTAGTATATTGAAGATACTGGTTTTGTTAGGAAATAATGTAATAATAAGATTTTAGAGGGTTGTAGAAGAAAAATAAAACAAAAGAACACAAGAGAAAACACTACCTTTAAAACGGGTAACTCTTTTTTATTTGAGCTCAAATGCTTTCTTGGGAAGCCTTCTGTCCAATGTGAGGCTTCTAGGATTAATAGAGGTATGTTTAGAGACAAAATGGGTAGATCATGTCCGAACCAAAGGCCTGAGAGGTGTGGGTAAGGTTATAGTGGTGGGGGCCTTTTATAAGAGGAGAGGAGGGGCACTCTTGGAAAGTAAAGAAATGTTACTTTATTTTAAAATGTTTTTCGGATTTAAAAGGTCCCACATTAATATAATTCTAGGATAAGGTGATTCGGGTTCGAAATATACCCATAAAATAGGTTTTTGACAAGTGAAGGTCTTAGATTTTACATTATATTTTCATTTTATTTCAATCGTAAAATAATGAAGTAATCGCTGCATCATCATGGTGTCATAACTAATTTAATTTATTTAATTTCTAAAAATTATAAAACAAATATCATCATGTAGGAAAACCTTTTAGAATTCTAATGAATATTTATAGTCAAAAATCTGACTTGTATAACCCCATGTAAAAATTGTTTTAGTAAAACAACACATGTTTGTGACATTTTAATTTTAACTTTAAATAAAAAGGTATTAATGTAAATTTCCTACCAAAGTGGCTCCATGGGGTCCCCAAGTTGACCCATGTATTTTCATGGTCGGACATGACACATCCAATGAGGATAGGACATGTTTCTAGGTCATTTCATAATATTAAAACATTATTTTTACCTTAAACCACACTAATTACCTCTAATCGCGATTAAAAACATAAATGTTACTATTCACCAAAAAATTATTTTAATCCCATTGAACCACATTTTACTTCTTAATGAAAACCATTTATGTCGGATTTTTGAAATTCAAAACACAGAGGTGGTAAATTTTCATTTAAATGAAAAATGAGTTTTTTAAGTACCACTTAGTGGTTTCACTATTCATCAAAAATTGAAGTTTTTCAGAAAAATACCAAAACTTCACCCTAAGCTATATTTGATATTCTGAATTCAAACCTGAAGTCTATTTTAAAAAATTAAAAACATATAAGTTCCATTAATTAACTTAATAATTAATTCCCTCTGTCAAAGCAAATAGCGTGTTTTTATGAAACAAAAAGTATCAAAATATTGGCACTAGTTTAAGTCCGATTTCAAAGTGAAATTAATTCCAATGACCAATATTGGATTTAATGGTAAAAATATATTCTAATTGCACTTTAAAACTAATTCAAAAGATAATCTAATAATATAAAAAAATTATATTAAAAAGATGTTTTGAATTAAAATACAACATTTTTCACTATTCATTAAAAAAATGAACTTTATCGGAAAAATACCAAAAATTTACAGAAAGTAAATTCTGATGTCCTGATTCTAAAGAAAAATTTTATTTGGACCAATAGAATGTATAAGAGTGACCAAAAATATATTGATAGAGGGTTCACCATCAAAAGGCGATAAGTCTACCTTTTGTGAATGTTAGAGTATATATGCCAAAAATTAAATTCTTTTCGTATTTTATGCCTTTATCTTTTATTGGATAAATGTATAAAAATTTAAAAAAACATATATAATCTTATTTTTGATATTTCTATTCATTCCTGCCAATATAATGGCTACATGTTAACTGCCATTTAAAATAAAATTTATTTTATTACTAGTGTGCAGTGTAAGATTTCAAAGGAACTCTTTGTTGCGTATCAGGTACGCTATCGAACATAACAACACCTTTGAAGTAAAATTAATATTTAATTTTTAAATATTAATAAATATGAAAATGTTTAATTCTTTATTTACCTGGTATGTTACATCCTTCCCCCCTTTTGGGAATTGCGTCCTCGCAATTTTATTCACTTATCAAAATAAGTGGGGGTATTTATCCTTCATAGCATTTTCAGATTCCCATGTTGCCTCTTTAACCATATGGTTTTTCCACAAAACCGTTACCTAGTGAATTACCTTATTTCGCAACACTTGATCTCTTCGGTCAAGAATATGGACTGGTTGTTCTTTATAAGAGATATTCTCTTCCAACTGAACTACCTCTGGGCACAAAACATGAGATGAATCTGGCATATACTTTCTCAACAACGAAACAGGAAAAACATTGTGTACCTGAGATAAACTCGGAGGTAAAGCCACTCGATAATAAACTGATCCAACTTTCTCTAGAATTACATATGGTCCAATGAACCTTGGACTCATCTTTCCTTTCTTTCCAAATCGCATCACACTTTTCCATGGTGAATGTTTGAGAAAAACATGATCACCTACCTCAAAAGATAGATCCTTCCTCCTGTTATCCGCATAACTCTTCTGTCTGCTCTGAGCTATTGTCATGTGTTTCTGAATCAACTGAACTTTTTTTGCCATCTCTTCTACCAATTCTGGTCCCATCAGCTTCCTTCCACCCACTTCATCCCAAAAATATGGAGTTCGACACTACTTCCCATATAATGCCTCAAACTGTGCCATCTGTATACTAGAATGAAAATTGTTATTATATGAAAACTCAACCAAAAAAAGTTGTTGGTCCCAACTTCCCTAATAATTCAAAGAGAAATCTCGTAGCATATCCTCCAAGGTCTGAATTGTTCGTTCTTACTGCCCATTTGATTGCAAATGAAAAGCTTTACTAAAATTTAATTCAGTACCCAATGACTTTTGAAGGCCTTTCCAAAAGTTAGAAGTAAACATGGGATCACGATCAGATACAATGGAGAGGGGAACTCCAGGAAACATGACTATCTCTTTAAGATACAATTGAAAAAGTTTATCTACAGAGAAAGTATCTTGAATAGGAAGGAAATGAGATGATTTAGTCAATCGATCAACAATAACCCAGATTGCATTATTACCTCGAGATGTCTTTGGTAATCCCACAGCAAAGTCCATGGATATATTTTCCCATTTCCACTATGGCACTGGTAAAGGCTGAAGCATCCCTTTCGGTAACTGCTGCTCTGCTTTAACCTAATGATAAGTCAAACACTTCACAGTAAAATCAGCAGTATCTCTTTCCATTCCTTCTTAACAGTAATACTCCCGCAGATCTCTGTACATCTTAGTACTGCCAGGATGAACTGAAAACAGAGAACTATGAGCTTCACATAACAACTCTCTCTTTAACTGTGAATCACAAGTCACACACAATCTCATCCCAAAACTCAAAACACAGTCATTATCAACATTGAATTCAGGCAACTTACCCTGCTGAACCAGCTCTACCCTTTTCTACAACTCATTGTCTTGCTTCTGTGCTTGCTTAATTCTGTCTGATAGAGAAGATTTTACTGATACCTGAAACAAAACATAAGGATATCCTGCACAAATAACTTAAATTCCAAATCTCATCAAATCCTTAACCAAAGGATCACGTTCCAAACGCAACATTGTTAATGAAGCATTACTTTTTCGACTCAAACCATCAGCCACTTTATTTGCTTTTCCCGGATGGCAATGAATTGTACAATCATAATCCTTGATTAATTCTAGCCATCTCCTATGTCTCATGTTCAATTATTTCCTAGTGAATATATACTTTAATCTTTTTTGATCGGTATATATTTCACACTTTACTATATACAAATGAGGCCTCCAAATTTTTAAAGCGAAAACAACAGTAGCTAATTCCAAATCATGTGTAGGGTAATTTACCTCATGATTTTTCAACTGTCGTGAAGCATAAGCAATTACCCGATCACTCTGCATTAGGACACAACCAAGTCCTTTCAATGAAGAATCACTGTAGATAACAAACTCACCATTCTTGGATAGTAGTGCCAAAACTGGAGCATTCACCAATCTTCTTTTCAATTCCTGAAAACAATCATCACATTCTTTTTTCCTGATAAACATAACACCATTCCAAGTTAACTTAGTCATTAGACTAGATAACCGTGAAAAAATTATAAAAAACCTTTGGAAATAGCCTACCAAACCAAGGAAACTACGAATCTCAGTTACATTTGTGGGTCTTGGCCATTCCTCAACAACCTTTGTTTTTTGCAGGATCAAAAGTTATCCTATCTTTAGAAACAATGTGACAAAGGAAATAAATTTGTTGCAACCAAAACTCACACTTCCTCAATTTCCCATACAATTTATTTTCTTTTAAGGATTGCAAGATAACCCTTAAATGACTTTAATGCTCCTCTTTACTTTTAGAAAACACCAAAATATCATCCATAAAAACAAAAAACATTTTTCACCTGAGTAAACTGAGCCATCACCACAACAAACTGTTTAGTTCTGATTCTGACCATCTCAGGATACTGATTTGAAAGGTCATTTCCCTCTGTATGCATTCCCAGAAAATTTGTTCTGTTTCCTCTACGAAAAACCATTATTAACACAAAAATATCTTAGGCGAAGCAACATGGTAATCTTTATATGATATATCATTTTAGTCATACCATAAATTAATTTATAATTTAACAATTTTCTAACTCCTAAAGTTGTCTAAACCAACCTCTGATACCAACTATAAGTCCCCAGCCTTAAACCTTGCTTAATATTGAATTAAATGAATAATTCACATTGAGGATCTTTTCAGGTGTAGAGTTTTTGAGAATTCGGACATAACTATTACATCTCAAAAGATTACAAAGTAGAAACTTCTACTAAGTTTCCATAAAATAAAAAACTCTTAAAAAGAAGCATGTCTAGTTCCATGTTTTAGATAGCATGAATTTCCCTTGATCCCATCCTTGACCCTATTCCACATTATGTCCTCTGAAAAACATTTCAAAAAAAACTTGGGGTGAGCATAAAAATCTCAGTAAGAGATACACAATGAATGAAAACTGTTAGTTTTTCAAAACAACAAGTAAACCATGTATACTTTAATAAAGTAATACTTTTCACCTTTATGAAGTAGTACAAAATCTTCACTGAATGAAATATCATTACCTACCATTTTTTAACCAATATATTACCATAAAACCAATATAAAGATCACAAAACATATAAAGGTAACTTGGGACATAAACATACTTAAATGGAATAACCATATGGCCAACTTCCACACATATCACTTAATGGAATAGCCATTCGGCTGACTTCCATACCCAATGCATTGGAGGTTATAACGTAACCACCCATCCTGGTATTCAAGGAACCACCCGTCATATGGTTTATCACGTAACCACCCGTTAAATGTCCAAGTACCATTATAAAATCATAAGACTTAAAACAAATATAATGGAAAGAAAACATTTCCACACTTTGATCACAATATATCACATAAATATATTGATATAACAAATCCATTATATAAAACCATTTTCAATACCAAAATACATAAAAGCTTATATGGTATTTATTTCATTTCAAAAACATTACGGCTTGTTGAGGAAGCCAAAGACCAAATAATACTCACGGCGGCTGAAAAGGTCGTTGTCACCGCGTACGTTAAAAGAAACATTCATTTTTGTCGTTTAGTAAAATGCTTCGTAGAAAAAGATTCCTTTTGTATAAAATTAAAAGTAAAAGGGGTTTATACACCATATAAAAGAAAGTTGTGTATAAAATGATATATGCCTCAATGAAAGGATATTGAGACAAAGTCCCTTACCTCAGGTCCGACTTGACTCGATCGTTCTTTAACGTCCTGAATAATAAAAACGAGTTAATTTCTACGTGGGTAAGAACATTTTTAAAGTTAATAATTACTTTTATATCACTTATTACCATGTTATAAACATTATGTAATCATTTATGTTAATAATGCTTGTTTTTTTGATATTTGGTTCTTAAGTCGAAAGTGGACTTCTTACAATTACATGTTGTTCATGTGGTCAAATATTCATTATATCCAGAATGATATTCATGAATTGGATATCATATATATCATATAAATCCAGAATATACATGTATTTATAATATTACATAATCATTTAGAGGTAAGAAATGAAATTCACCGTTCATGGAGACGGTAAGCCATACTTACTCATGAACGCTACTTTAATTTCTATGTCATATTAATGGAATTAGAACTAAATGAGAGTTATGTATATTTTAATTACAGAATTATATTAATAATTTATATGTAACATACATCATATATATCCATTATATATATGTAATTATAATAGTACATTACATTTGGGGATAAGAAATGAAATGCACCGTTCATAGAGACGGTAAGCCGTACGTACGCATAAACGCTACTTTCATTTCTATGTCATATTAATGGAATGAAATAATAATGATATAAAGGTATATTATAATTCCAGTATAACATCATATATAATAACTTTAAATCCATCCTTTATACGTCCCACATATGGCATTAACGAATCAAATCACTTGGAGGGGGCGGTAGTCCGCACTTCCTAAAATGAAGATATCACGTATACCCATAATGAAATCCATAAAGTTATACCACAAATGAAAAATAAAGAAGCATAAGGAAACCATAAACATAATATATATCATATATAAATATAGTGACATCTTAATGTCCACCATTAAAGGTGTTAAAAGAGGATTGAACAATCATCGTTTCGTGAGGCAGAAATTCGCCAACCACAGAAACAATATGTTGTTTAACCATTAGATGTAGATGTGTGTAGGTGTAGCTCGAATACTTATTATAAAAACATCCTATTATATTTAAGATACTGGTTTTGTTACAAAATAAAGGAATAAAAATAGTTTAGAGGGTTGGAGAAGAAAAATAAAACAAAAGAAGACAAGAGAAAACACTACCTTTAAAACGTGTAACTCTTTTTGATTGGAGCTCAAAAGCTTCCATGGGAAGAATTCTGCCCAAAGTGAGGCTTATAGGAGTAATATAGGGATGTGGAGAGACACAATGGTAAGATATTGGCCGATCAAAAGGCTTGATAGGTGTGGGTAAGGTGATAGTGGTGGGGGTCTTTTGTAAGAGGAGAGGAGGGGCACTCTTGAAAGTAAAGAAATGTTACTTTATTTTAAAATGATTTTTGGATTTAAAAGGTCCCACATTGATATAATTAGAGGATAAGGTGATAAGAGTTAGAAATATACCAATACAATAAGTTTTTGACAAGTGTAGTTCTTAGATTTTACATTATATTTTCATTTTATTTAAATCGTTAAATAATGAGGTAATCGCTGCATCATCATGGTGTCATAAATAATTTAATTTATTTAATGTCTTAAAATTATAAAAAAACTATCATGATGTAGGAAAAAATTTTAGATTTCTAATGAATATTTATAGTCAGAAATATGACTTTTATAACTTCATGTAAAAATTGTTTTAGTAAAACAAAACATGTTTGTGACATTTTAATTTTAACATTAAATAAAAAGGTATTAATGTCATTTTCATACCAATGTAGCTTTATGGGGACCCCAAGTTGACCCATGGATTTTCATGGTAGGCCATGACACATCCAATAAGGGTAGGAGATGTTTCTAGGTCATTTCATAATATTAAAACATTATTTTTACCTTAAACCACACTAATTACCTCTAATCGCGATTAAAAACATAAAAGTTACTATTCACCAAAAAAAATTTAATCCCATTGAACCACATTTTACATCATAATGACAACCATGTATGTCAGATTTTTGAAATTCAAAACACAGAGGTGGTAAAATTTCATTTAAACGAAAAATCAGTTTTTTAAGTACCACATTGTGGTTTCACTATTCATCAAAAATTGAAGTTTTTCAGAAAAATAACAAAACTTTAACCTAAGCTATATTTGATATTCCGAATTCAAAAATGAAGTCTATTTTAAAAAATTAAAAACATATAAGTTCCATTAATTAATTTAATAATTAATTCCAGATGTTAGAGTAAATAGCGTGTTTTTATGAAACAAAAAGTAACAAAAGATTGACAGTAGTTTAAGTCTGATTTCAAAGTTAAATTAATTCCAATGACCACTATTGGATTAAATGGTAAAAATATATTCTAATTTAACATTAAAACCATTTAAAAAGATAATCTAATCATATAAATAAATTATATTAAAAAATGTTTTTGAATTAAAATACAACATTTTTAACTATTCATTAAAAAAATGAACTTTATCGGAAAAATACCAAAAATTTACACAAAGTAAATTTTGATGTCCGGATTCTAAAGAAGATTTTTATTTGGTCTAGTAGAATGTATAATTGTGACCAAAACTATATTTATAGACGTTTCTCCATCAAAAGGCGATAAGTCGACCTTTTTTGAATGTTAGAGTATATATGCCTAAAATTGAATTCTTTTCATATTTTAAGCCTTTATATTTTATTGGATAAATGTAGAAACATTTAAAAAAACATATATAATCATATTTTAGTTATTTCTATTCATTCCCGCCAATATAACGGCTACGTGTTAACTACCATTTAAAATAATATTTATTTTATTACTAGTGTGCAATGTAAGATTTTAAAGAAGCTCTTTGTTGCGTATCGGGTACGCTATCGAACGTAGCAACCCCTTTGAAGTAAAATTAATATTTAATTTGTAAATATTAATAAATATGAAAATTTTTTATTCTTTATTTACCTGGGATGTTACAGATACAGTAATTAATTATTTTATAACATGATTAACCCATGGAAAATAAATAAGTTCCATTTTAACATATTTGAAATGTGATTACCAAATTCAAATGAAACGAGTTTTATAAAATCCTATTTGAAACATGATTAACCTATGTATGATATATATGTTTCATAAAAATCCATAAGAAATATTATTAACCAATTAAAAATAAATGAGTTCCTTGACAATCACATTGAAATTATTGTAATCCATGTATAAAAACAATTAGTATGGTACCAATAAAAATGATAGCCATTGCAGAATTAGTGGAAATAGTTTTTCTTGAAATTTATTAAAATAAATACAATTAAAATATCATTAAATACATTCAGATAAAAATGATATTTTTATTTTGAAATTAATTGAAAATTAACAAGATACTTTGAAAATCTATTTTTTTAAACCAGGGAAACATATAATGAATGATTTAAATTCTTTTAAAATATATCATGAAGAAACTTTCATTTAACTTTTGGAAAAAAATTATAACATATTTATAATGGATTTATTTTAACAAAACATAGAAAACATATTATGGAGGAAAATTTTGTTCATTCAAAATAAATTGAAACTAATATATTGTTCACATGGGTATTGTCAGAAAAATTACATGAAGATTACTTTGAAATGATTTATTAAAAACTCAAACATGGGTAAAAATTTCAATAATAAATAATTCTATAAATAGATAAAAAATTAAAACCATTATAGAAAAAATGGTTTTGAAATAAAATGGGGTTTTGACTGAATATAGAAATGAAGAGGACTTTTATTAAAAATATTTTCTGAATTATTTAATGTAAAGAATAGTGGAAATTAGAAATATTACACGAAAATAACATGAATAAAAATAGAATAATAATATTTCATGATAATTATTAGCAGGTAGTTCATATGATTTCCACATTGGATTCATAATCATAAAAAATCACTATAAATGATTATATTATAACATAAAACTATTATCACTTTGGTAACACTGAATCATATGACCCATTATAGGGTAACACAAAATTCATCATAAAATATTATCAAAATCAATAAATTATTTACATTACTCATCAAAGAGGATGTATGTACACCATATAAATGAAATTTAGTGTATAAATTTATGATATCCCTCGATGAAGACAAATTTCGAAAAGTCAGTTACCTCGTGCTTCATTTTAGATGAGATGCATTAATACAAGATATAGTGGTTTTTTTATTTTTTATCTTATATAAATACCATATTAAAATTTATAAAATAATATACAATCTTTTTATATAATTTTACCTCCCTTATGTAAATATTCATTCATTATTTTTATTATTTCTGGTGTTAATTTCCATGTTTTCTCATTAGTGATTTATCACAAAATTTTCAATTCTTGTGCAAATTATATAATCTCATAATATCTATAATGACAATAATGAAATAATTATTATATTAAAATTTTCAATTATACTTCTAATACTAATCATGAAAATATATTTTCAAAAATTAATTATGTTACTATCATGGAGATGGTAGTTCATATGTATACATGAGTAATATTTCCATTTTTCTGATGATCATTTGGTTAACATCGTATGTAATATTATATATTTAACAATTGATCATAATATCATATATATCATTTTAATTGTTTAAATATACTTATATATATCTTCCATGTGGAGTGGTGATGAAAAGTGAGTCAAATCACACTATGGAGGTGGTATTCCACGTGTACATGAACGTTGTAATCATATTTTATTGTAAAAAATAGAAAATAATATATTATAATTTAAGAATTTTAATTATTTCATGAATATTATATCATTTATATCACATATAATCATTAGATTTATCCTTATTTCGTCTCCTGTAAATATTTTGCAAAATCGCATCACGTTCCTTCTTGAGGTGGTAGTCCATCATACACATGACTGATGTTATTGTATCTTTTATTTAATGGAATGTAATATATTATGTAAAACCCTTTGATTTTTAATGATCTCCATGTTCGATAGCTTTTATTGCACAAAAAAAAACCTAAATAAACTCCAAAATTTCATTATTTTTTCACAACTATTATAAAGTAGAAGTTAAATTGAATTTTATAAATACTATTAACTAACATATGAAAATATATGGTTGAAATAATTTATTACCAATTAATTATAAATGAATATAAAACCCAATTTAATATAAATGAAATTTTTTTATAAAAAAATACTATGCAGGAAATGTTATCTATACTAATAAATTATACCAATTATCTTTAGTGAATCATCTTAATGTGTTATGTTTTCAATCAAATGTTTTGAATTTTACTAAATATATTCTATTTGTATAAGATATGAAAAATTAAAATTTACACAAAAAGATTTATTTTTTAGAAGATATTTATCAACCATTTAAGGGTGGACTTGTTTAAAAAGTAAATTTTGAAACTTTTATAAATTTTATTTATAAAAATATAATTCATTCCTGAATGAATGATTTTTAAATTATCTTAGGTTGATTCTTTTTATTTTTATGAATATTTTTATTTATTGGTGAAGAGTGAAAATACTGAATTTTTTTAATATATCATTTATTTTAAATAAATTTTGAAATTTAAGATTCGCATTATCTTTCTTAATATGTATTTTAGTAAAAAAATTACTATTTATTTATATTTAATCCACATAATAAATTTTGAATCAAATTTATATTTTATTTGATTACATGTTTATTTTGGGATTAAAATGGGATTATTTTGAAAATTGTTTTAATGTAAACAATGTTTCCCTGTTTTATGTAATTACAAAAATACATAATGAGGAATTTTAAAATGAAATTTAGTTGTTATATATCTTTAAATATTATTTTTTTCATTCGATTACTATTATTACTGATTGAGTTAATATAAAATCATCTCTTCTTGAAAAATGGTACATCTTGAAAACAATTTTTTCTTCATGTTTGCATATTTTATATTAAATAAATTTTTTCCAATTTTATGAATTGAATTTGTTAAAATTTATTCCTCATTTGTAATGAAAGTGTATATATTAAGACATGTTTTTTTTCATTTTTAGGAATGGTAAATTTAATGTCATAAAAAATATATTTACCACAATAGATATAAAATAATATGCTACTTAAAGTTAAAAGTTAAATACAAAAATAACAAAAAAATGGACATTAAATTATTGGTTTATGTGTTTCCTGTCCCAAAATATACTTTAAAACAATAATTATTTTTCAATGTTATGTCATTAAAACAAACTAAATGTGTTTGTCTTTAATCATAAAATAACCATTATTTAATCACATAAAAACACCCATACTAAAGTAGAAATACCTCCCTGAACAACCCCATTTATCCTCATAAGCCTTCAATACCATAAAATCATAGAAAAAACATATCCTACCCACTCATCCCTTGTCATGTTTCTTCATATATCAACTGATGTACAATTATAACTTTTTTGGGATCCATCAAGTAGATGATATTCAAGTGGTTATTTTTTCAATCCACATCTCCTATTATCTTTTGTTATTCAAATTCCACCCAAAATCATTCATACATAATTTAATAAAAACTATATAAAAATTTAGATACTTGAATTTTATGTTTCTAATGGAATATCTTTATGCATTCCAATCATTACCTCCACTAATTCAAAAAAACATACTGATTATCCAAATTATGGTGTTTAATTATCTACATGAATAATGATTTTTCATTTTTCATTATGTCCATCCGGGGTGGTTAGAAAAGAATTATTTTTCATGGATCTATTAATGAATAAATACAATACATTAAATTAAACAAAAAAAAATTTGAAGGAGGAAAGATCACCAATAATAAACTAAACATGTAACATTAATGTTAAGTCCAATAAATCATCCTCATATTAGAAAGTAAAATAATATATGGGAAAATTTAAACTTATGTAACTTCATTAATAAAATTTCATTTCACTTATGTAATTTTATTTCCATTTTAAATGAACGACTATAATTATTCACAAGTAAACTAACTGTGAAACCAGGAAATGAATGAACCTAAAACATTGAGAATATTGAGATATTATTAATGAATGGTTTGTAAAATTTCATTAATGTATTATAAAAATTATTTTAAATATGATTATATTTAATTAATGAATTATAATATTTTTTTAAGCCATTATAAAAGATTACAATGTATGAAAAAATAATGGTATGTGTGGGGTAATGTGTTTTTGGTCTAAATTTCACTTCAGTGAGATATATGTATTATTCACAACTTACTACTTATGTGTGGTGTATGTACGTACATTTAATATATGATACTCTTAAAATTATTATCATCATCATGGTATATTTTTCATTTGATAATTATTTATTTTTTGGGAATATTATTTGAATGATTATAATGTGTTATGTGAATTCTTTACCTATTTTTTATTATTTAGATTAAAGTTATACTTCTTGATTATCATGTACTACAAAAATGAATAAAATGAAATTTGACTATATTATGTTTTATTTCCATATTTTTATATCACTTTACCGTAAATAAAAAAAATTCTATTCATTTTACTACATCTCACATTAATGAAATTGTATTTATAAGGACTTGTTTTCATAAAAATTTATCTTTATAAAGATTCATTAAAAATCCATTTTTTTCAGTTTATGTGTTTTATAAAATTGATTCCATATTTATTTTATCTGTTATCTTATGATATTTTCAATTCATTTATACTCATGTTTTAATTTTTGAAAACCCTTTTTAACGGTATATGTTTTATTTTTCTAAACAAGGTTCTTTTATAATTTCCTTACTAAAATATAGAAGGAATTTTTTAACTCCAAAGATGTGATCATATTTTCCTACTTTAATAACTCTTTAATGATTTCGATATCTATTTTAAAGTTTACATGGTTTTTTTAAATGACTTTTTTTCTTGAATAATTTCTCAAAATTTTAAAAATATATTTTTTTCAATGTTAAAAGGTTATTTTGCTAAATTAATTTTCAATGATCTCATTCCAAGAATTTTAATATATTACAAGATACTTTCGTGAATCATGTGATTCATTGAGATTGAATTATTATAATAATATATTCTATGAATTAGTAAATGGTTTATTTTTTTATTTTAATATAGAAGTATTTATATTTTATATGACTACTTATTTAATTTTTAATGCATGTTGATTAGGTTCAATTATTTATTCAAGTGAGGAATCCAATAGCCTTAGTAAGTGATTGTAGGGGATTGTTATAACCTTTTTATGGATTGGTTTCTCTTGTGAGACAAAGTAGAATATGTTTTGGTCTAGTGCTTACACATTTATTAGATACCTATAATGGATCCATGATATGTTTGATGTTAGATTCTTGGCTTGAAGCCATAGTAGTATTAGATTCTTTGTACGAAGCCTTAACGGTATGTTTCAGATGACCGACATTATAAATTCTATTATTAAGAAAATAGTTATTAATTTACATCGGATTAATTAACTAATATAATATCCATTGTTATCTTATATAGATATTTTTATTATTTATATGAAATTATTTTATCATATATTCTTATAGATATAATATTCTCATGTTTTTTATTAAACATTTTTTGTGTTAAGTTATTTAACTTTAAATGTTATTTAAACTTATTGATTCATGATAGATTACACTGTACATAGCCCTTTCTATAAATTTGAGCTCAACTATTCTTATTTTTTATTTATCCCAGGATTCCAAAATATTTTTTATGGTTGATATGCAGGGATATCCTAGGGTAATAATGATGTCAATAAGGGAATTTAGATTTTTAATTTATGTATAGCAATATATAATTTGAGTATAAACCTAGTTTTCAAAGACAACTAAAAAACACATTCCTAATTGATTAAAATACCTTTAGCTATTTACAATCCAATAAATTATCCACAAGCTCTATAATACTATAGTTAGGGTATTTAAAGTATGAATTATTGAAAGTTTAGTAAAAACTATAAAAACAAGATATAGGAAAACATAGATTATGGAATATAAAACACTGATAGACCTTGACGATATGTCTAATTATAGGAAAATATCATATATATTTGGGAATGACCATAGATATCCTCAGTTAATAATAAGTGTTCATATATTGGGAATGTTTCATGATTTTAATGTCCAATAAATGATTCTTCATCCATCTGTTTTTTATCACTATGATTATTGTTTCTCATAGGGTTCTTTTGGTTTTATCCAATTGATGAAACTAGAATAAACTGGGTCAATGATGAATTTTATAGATAATGGGTAGATCAGATAAAAACTGTATATTGATTGGAATAAAGGATATTTGGATAATTATTAACTTGTTAGTATGATATAACATTAAAAAATACACCTTAACCATCTCTCAGAATCACTATATAATATAAGGATATAGTATGAAGAGATATTGGGAGGTATAAACCATAGAGTATATATTATTGAGTTTATATATATTGATAATTTTAAAACAAATACATAATTTGCTGACATTGAGGAAGAAGAACATGTTTTGTGTATAGAAAAGAAAGATATAAAGATGGCAATTTTCAAGAAAAATGAAATGTTTAGAATAATGGTTTATGTACAGAATTATCAATGGTTAAATGTTTTAAATGTGTAAAATATGATCATTATGAAAATCTAGTTCCTAGGGTGATAAATAATGAAATAAATAAGCATTTTTATACATGTAATGGTTATACATTTGATGACTAAGAGACTGCAAATAACCAATGAAATGAAGGATGTTTTATAGGATAAGATGATGAAGAATATAATGAATTGGAATATTTATTATTCTCATGTATCTGGATTCATGAATTAAACATTCAATGATATTTTAGTTATAATAATTATGATATCAATATGTATTTAACTACTATACTTCTTATTTTATGTATTCAGAAGTAAATAGTGAAAAGTACATGTAAGTAAGAAAAGTGAATCTATCCCATGTTGATATTTGTCAAAATATATGATTTTATAAGGTATCAGTATATATTCACTAGATGTTGAGATAATAAAGAAAATGTATTTTATGGGATATTATTGGTGGACATGAAAGTGGTTATTGATTTGATGGTTATGTTACCATTATAGGTTTAACTACATGATTGGATTTAAGGGATATATTTGACAATCTAGGATTTCATTTGTGTAACCATTAATTATTTGATTAATGTTTGATAGTGGTAAAATTATTTATATATATTTAAATGTGACATTTATAGTTACATAATATTATTTTGGGAAACAAATTTTATATTGATTTGGAAATTTAGTGACATTACTTCAATAAAATGTTCTTTCAATTTGTACAAACATTTTTCAAATGAGTCCTAAAAATTACTTCTTTATTGAATATATTATGTTGAAAATGGATATTTTTTTTAATAAGATATATTAACTATTTTGGCTTCAGTAAATATTTATAGACTAATAGAATGGATTATGATTCAATAAAAGTTCTTTAGGTATAAAAATTCATCTTTAATATCCATTACCTAGTGTAAGATAGGTAAGTTTAAATAAATCTTAGAACAATTAATGGATTAGATCATCCCCATAAATCATGAAAGTTTATTTACTCAATGATTTTTTAGATAGTAAAATATTTCCTCAATAATAGGAAAATAATTTTCAATAAACATTATTCATTTAAAATAATTTACCTAGATATCAATGGCTTTTATGCCATAATAGATTTACAGGTTTTTATGGTGATCCATCCAATGACAATCATCTCTATCAGTCTCCATTAATATAGTTTTTTAACATTTTAATTGATAACTTGTTTTAAATTTTTTTTTACACCTATATAAATTATATTTCAAAAAATATACTTTATTATTGGAATAAAAAAGTGAAAATTATCTTTGGTTGAATTTTTTGTACTTTTATGAGAAGGTAAATATTTTTTTATGTTGAAGAATATTGTATTTTAGAAACATTTCATTTAATTTCAATAAATTAAGATATTAAGGAGTCACATTTTTTAATTTTTTTTTGTAATATAAGTATTATTTAGTTATATTTATTCTAATTAAATACTTAGAAAATAACTTTACATTATATTTTTTAATAAGTTTATTTTTTGGATTAATATATATTGTTATGAAAATAGTTTTAAATTACATATTGTTTCACCTTTTTATGTAATTAAAATAATACATAATGGGGAATTTTTAAATTAAAATTATAAATTATATATCATTAAATTTTAATTTTGTTCTAAATAATAATAATTATTAGTCATATAATTAATATAAAATCAATTTTTTTTGTAAAATACACTTTTTGAAAACCCACTATTTTATCGTACCTTCATGATTTATCTTAAATATAATTTTTCTAATTATGTTAATTGAATTTAGAAAAATGGATTCCAATTTTTTAATTAGAAAATCAAAATTAATTTGTACAGTCATTTTTTAATTTTAGTCATATTAAATTTACGGTTGTAAAAACTGTTTTACCAGAGTAGAGATAAATTAATGTGAGTGGTTAATGTTAAATGGTAAAAGAAAAAAATAACTATAGACTACAACATTAAATATTTCTATGATGTTTATGTAGACATTATAAATCTATTAAAACAAAAATTATTATCAATTTTCTAGGGAATTAATGCAATCCAAATGTGTTTGTCTCTAAAAATAAAGTATTCATTATAAGATCACATAACACCACCCCTCCTCATGTATAAATACCTCTCTCATGAGTACATTTATCATCAAAATACATGAGGATCATAAAATAAAAAAATAACCTTGTACTCCGCACTCTAACCAAGTCCATGTACTTCTAGTCCCACAAAATTTCAATTCCATTGTCTTTGAGGCATCCTTTAAGGATGTGATATTAAAGAGTTATTTTTCACAGACCACCTCTCATGTTTACTTTTTTATTATAATTTTTCTCTACATCATTCATACATAATTGAAAAATATCTCTATAATTTGGTACATACTATAATTTTATATATATAGTTTAATAGATTATATATATCCCTTTTATTACCACCACTTATTCTAATTAACAAAACCAATTTCCAAAATTATTGCCTTTAACCATATCCATGAATAATGTTTTTTCCATTATATAATTCAACGCTCATCAGAAAATAATTTTTCTAGCTAAATAATTTTTTAATATTTATATCATTACCTATTTCTTATATGGGAAGTAATATATATACATAATATTAAATTAAAATAAACTAGCTCACGATGGTTGGAAAATTTTCCAAAATAAATGAAACAATGATGATAGACATTTTATCAATTAAATCATACTCATGCCCCAAAGAAAATGGATATATAGTATTTAAAAGTTGACAATTTCATGCATACCGTTTCATTTTACTTCTATAAATTAATTTCAATTTAAAAATAACATTGACAATTACACGCCAGTAAACTGGCCATGAAACCATTAAATGAACGAAACAGAAAAATTAAAATAATGAAATATTTCTAATGAGGGGGTTATAAGATGTTACCATAGTAACATATAAAGTATTAAAAATATATTTATTGTTCTATAATGAATTAATATAATTATTTAAAATATTATATTGGAGGATAAAATAATAAAAATTAATGGGAATCAGGAAGTAAGGGGTTTCTCATCTCACTTTTTTTCCTGTGAGATATATGCCTCATTAACCATTTATTCATTATATTTGGTGTATGAACTACCATTTTATATATCATATTTTGAATTTTTTTTATATTAATGATATTAAAATTTTAATTCGATTATTATTACTTTTATGGACATATGATTCGACTAATTACAAAGTGGTAATGGAATTATGATCTTAATTTACATTATTTGGGATGAAGTTCTACTTCCATGATTATATCTAGTTAAGAATATAAATTATATCGAATTTAAATATCATATATCTTATTTAAGATTTTTATTTGAGTTTATATTGTGAGTATACATATTATATTCATTTTTTAATTATCAATTCATTTATATGGTATTTAAAATTGATTTTATTTTTTAAAAATTATTTTTCAAATTTACCATAAAAATATATTTTTCATTCATGTCCTTGTTTATTAAAAAGATCATAAAATGTTTTAACTTTACTCTTATAAATTATTAAGGTCATTTATACTCTTTTTTACTTTTTATAGAATTATTTTAAATGTATATTTCATGATTATGTAAAAAAATGTACATTGAAAATTTTCTAAAAAAATATGGAAGGAATGTTTTTGTAACTCATAATTCACGGGAACATTTTAATGATATCATTACAACCTTATTGTTTAAATATACCATTAATATTAAAAATTATTATTTTTGAATAAATGTTTTTCTTTTACACTTTTGAATATTTTTAAAAGTAAGATGTTTTCAATCTAAAATGGGTATTTTCTACATTATTTTTTTCTATGGTATCATTTAAATAATTTCATATATCTAAATATACTTGGTTAAATATTAAAATTCATTGAATTTTATATTATATGATACATTCTTACAAAAATTAGTAAATGGTGTATTTTGATTTTTTTTCTTGGGTTGTATTGTCTTTAAGTTTGACTAGTTGTTGATTTTGTTAATGCATAATGATTTAGTTGTATTATTTATTAATTTTAGGAAGTCATTGGAATTAGTTTGTGATAGGAGAGGCCGAATATATTCCCTAAAATAATTTTTAGGTCTAGTCTGAAAAATTATACTGGTATTTGGAAATAGACTTACCCATGTATCAGATTCATGGTATGATGCCTTGATGATATTATTTTAATGGATTGATTCTCTAATAGTATTAGATTCTTTGTATGAATCCATGAAGTTATGTTCCAGATGTCCATAATTATGAATTATATATTTATTAAACTTTTTATTAATTTTTATGTGATTATTCTATTAGTAAAACATCCATGTTTATGTTAATTATCTATCAAGTTTATTTATATGGAATTATTTGATCTTCTTTTTTCTATCCATATTATTCTCATATTATTGATTAAATGGAATGTGTATTAAGTTATTTACCTTGAGATGTTATTTATTATTATTGATTAATTATATATTCCATTATAATTAAACCTTAAAGAAAATTTCATCTCACATATTTCTTATGTTTTATTTATCCCCACGATTCTAAGAAGATTATTAGGATTCATATACAAAGATAGTCTTAGGGAATAATAGTATTATAAAAGGAATTTAAGTGTTATATTTTTTTCAATTTTAATTTAAGATCTAAGTATGTATCTTGTTTTCCAAAACCACTAAACTATTCAGTCCTTTGGGATGTGATTACTTATATCTTATTCCAATGTAATAAAGTAACCACTTACTCTATTCTACTCAAATCAGGGGATTTACATGTTATTTGTTTTATAATGACTCCATATTTATATATATGATTAGTAATTAATATTTATACTTTAGATTAATTATAGTACCCATTCATGATATGTGGTAATATAAAAATATATTATATAAATTCATGAGGTGGTATGTCAATATTCACATGAATGATGATTTCATAACCCATTTCTTAGAAGTGAAGATGGTTGTAGGTCACAGAATAAAAATATATGTGTATATTGGAGATACTAAATATACTATATTTGTATTTTTTTTATAATAATTTTATGTTTTGGGTGAAAACACAATACATAATCTATTATTAATGAACATTACCTCTTCTTCAACTAACGTCTTTAGTTTTGACCCAAAAAACATAGTTGGATGGATATCTTCCCAAAATAAGGATTCAAGGATGATTGGAGGTGACTTGAGAAGTTATTTGGGTAGTTATTGTATGTCAAAAATGGTTTTTTTGTTTTAAGAGGAGGGGAGAGTGGGTGGCCATAGTACATGAGTTGACTCATATACTTGTAATGCATTGAAATAAAGAATCCCAACCACGTTTTTTCATGTTAAAAGGCCCCAATAAAGGTTAAATATCAATACCATAATGTATATGGCCTAAAAATTGAAATAAAATATTATTTTTATGTTCTTGGGGGGATTTTTACCGTTATCATTTTGGTTTAACTCCACAGTACAAGAATTTTTACCTTAAATGAAATAAATATTTCATAGGTTTTTCAATATTGATTTAAGAGAAAAATTAAGTAAACATTATTATATAATATAAAATATTCTTTTAAAAAATAATAAAACCATTTTTTCATGTTGAATTTATAGAAGGGGTGAATTTTATCAAATATTAATCCCACAAACATGAAAAAAATTAGAGTTTTAAAAGATAAAATGCCTTAATGTTTATAAAGATTTTATATAAATTTTGAAAATAAAATGACATAAATAAATTTAATTGGATTAATATATATATTATTGAATTAATTTTTATAGAAAAACAATTTAATAAATAATTTATCACTATAAGTAATTTAATTGAAAATTCATTTTCAATTAAAATTATGTATTAATCATTATGTATCAAAAAAAATCAAATAAAAAAATAAAAAAAAGAACCTAATATAAATTTGAAATTATGAATTATAAATTTAAATTTTTTTTTTCAAATTAAATTTGAAATACATGTACAATTTTTAATTTAATTCAGAACCAACTGTCACAATTAAGAAGTGAGTTTTCAAGAAATGTATTTTTTAGGTAAAATATAATTATAAATTAACTCTTTGTTTAATAATAATCATTTTATGAATCACAATTATAATTTAATTATTTATAATATATAAAATTAAATAAAAACATTCTTAATTAGGGGTTATATTAATTAATAATAATGGAAAATGATAATATATTTTAAAACAGATTTCTAGAAATATCTCATTTTAAAATACAAAGATAACATTATTCTAAAATTTAATATGATATTGATTAAAATGAAATTTATTTTATTAAATATACAAAATTACAACATTTTTTTAAAATATTACTAAAAAGATTATAGTAAATTTAAATATATTAATTTGATGAAATAATTTTTTTTACAAAAATCAGTATTTTTTACTATTTACTCAGTATTCAATATTTTAAGGAAAATCCAAAAAGTTACCTTAACATAATTTTTTTTATTATAACTATTATAATTTGCATCATTTTATCAAATTAATCTTATAAAATTTAAAAAAATTAATTATAATATTTCTTTCAAAAATTAATGAAAATTATTTCTATGGAAAACAATATTTTTAAAGAATAAAATTACTTTTATAAAAATTGATTGATTTTTTTTGGATTTTAATGAAAATTTATATTGATTATGACACATATAGGTATATATATACCATAATGCATTAAAACTATTCATACCCCCAATTTAATGTCCAGGTTATAATTCATATATATATTTATCTAGGGTTGTTTAAGCTTAATGGTGCATGGGGAGTACAATATCGAACATAAAAATCTCAATGATGTCTGTACCATAATCTATAGAAAAGATAAAATTTATTTAATATGAAAAATATCCTAGTTTATCTTTGTCATACATTCTATTCTATAGTCTATGATGTGTGTAATTTATCTTGTTGAACATAATTTTCTAATTTTGCAGCCTCATGTTATGGAATCCTCCAACCTTTTAATAAATTGCATCCTCAAAATTTAACTTTATCATGATAATTAGTGGTTGGAAATTTGAAAATAATTGTTTGTAAGACAAAATCATAATAATACGTAATAATACATTCTATTAATAAGAAATAATTGGAATTTTAATGGTCATGTGAAAAAACACGGGACTAGGATCCAAAATATGATAAATTGTGTGGTAAGTGATTGTTTTTAAAAAAATTAAATCATAAATAACTATATAGATTGAATGATATCATTGATCATAATCAGGTGAATGATAAAAAAGTTTTAACGGCCTCAAAACTATATATATTTTATTATCTAAAATATATTCTAATTCCTCATATATGAATGTAGTACAATAATTTTTTTTTCAAGATACTTTTCCAAGAGTTGAAGGATTATTTCACCATCTAGACAGAATAAATATTTAATTCTACATAAATTATAAGTATACTATAATAATTTATCCTATTTCGACAACAATCTCAATTTTTTCTCCTAATATTGTGTATTCAAGATGAATTTATCATTCCTAGAGAACAACATATCAACTTGTAAAAGACAACAATACAATAAAAGTGATAAAACTCTATTCCACGTGTCTTTCGAAATTATCAAAAAATAGTTATCACTTGGTATTATAATTCAAAAATGGTAAAACCGTAATATGTTACATTAACCATCAAAATTCAATTGTAATATCAAAATTTCATACTAAATCATTCCATGAATGAAGAACAACAAATCCCAAATAACTTGAAAAAATTCTAAATTAATAAAGGTTTTAGCCTTAAAGGATATCTCATTATTTTTTGGTACATTTAAAAATATAAGGACTTCACCTTCTCAAAAATAAATTTAATCACTGCGTCACTAAATCAATCCTCAATCGCACGGTTTTCTATACAATGAAACATGTGTTCCCATAATGACCTCAATAACCATGATCCTATAATTCCTACAGGTTAACAAAGAAATATTTCATCATGAATTTAAATGAATACATCTCATTGACCAAAATATTTACATAAGATTTTTTGGATTATTTGTTATGATAATTTGTAATTAGTAAATTTAGGATATAATCACTGAAAACATCAAAGTGGTGTCTATGGATTTGAACGTATGACTATAATTATTAATATATTCTTCTAATGGTATCCAAAAATCATAAGATAACTTCACATAAAATCATCCTGTAATAAAATGTTTCTGAAACATAACTCTTCTACTAATTATAATAGAACCAAAATAGATCTCGTGTGGAAAATAAGAACATTGCTTTTCTGAAATTGACACTGATGAAAGTGAAACATTTTTTGACATCTAAAACACTGAATAAAAAAAGGTAAAATTAGATCACATTAATTTTCAAGAACCATTTATGTTTAGAGTTATTTAGAATTATGAAAAACTATTTCAAAATAAATACCAATGTTATTCAACAGAATATATTTCATATTACACCCAATAATTCATATTACATGTTAGGTCATAAACATTATTCAAATAAAAGTCTTAGAAAAATAATTAAATCAATGTCATACTTGATAATATAGGGAAATGTAATAATAATGAGGGAGACCTCAAATTAGTGTAAGGGTGAATATAAAAAATATATAATTTAATTTCATTAATTATCATAATAAGATAATATGGTTATAACAACAAAATAATAGTTCATGAGAAAATAATAAATTAAAATCATACCCATAAATAAATTGTTCATCAAATAATAAGGCATGATTTAAGGCCTTACTAAAATAAATATATATCAGAATCAATAATCAAGAGCCATTTATATAAAAATTAATCAATTAAAACATTTATAAACTCCTAGAATGAATAGGGAAATTTTGTTTTCATCTTGGAACACTATATTCAGAAACCTTTTAAACCTAGGTTAGAAATATCAATATCCCATATAATTCCAATTTAGAAACCCATCAATAACTCACAGTTATATTCTTTAATGTACTAGTAGAATGGACCAATTAATTGGGGAACTATCTCTCTTCACAAATTGTATATGATACATCAAGATAATGAGATGATATCATTGTGCAGCTATTGTATAAAAATAATAGGCTCACATGGTTATATATGGGTGAAAAAATCATATATATTGTTCAATAATAATAAAAAAGAACACAGTTCATTCATTACATTATAAAACTCATAAAAATAATTTATTTTATTGTAACTTCATTAACCCATGGTAAAGAAACATGTTCCATGTCAGTCTCATTAAAATATGAAAACCCTTGTCGAAACTAAATTGGTTCCATAATAATTTCATTGAAACATTATTAAGATATGGAAGAGTTACAATTTATATAATAATCTCTTTGATAGATGATTAACTCTTTGTAAATATTAGGGTTCCATAAAAATATCATTGAAACAATCTTAATGTGTCCATATAACGAATGAGGATAGTATGAATAAAAAATATTCCCATTGGAACAAAAGAAACCACAATGGTTGTTTGAATTTTCATATTGAAATTTCATTAAATGGCCAATAGATAAATTTTATGAAAATAATCACTGTAATTTTAAAATCAAAAAAAATCCAAAGCTATTCTGAAAATAATATTATATTAAAAAAAATGGAAACATATTAAGGATGATTTAAAAATTATTTAAAAAATATATTTATAATTCTAAACAAAATATTCTACATAGTCCATTTTTTTAGAAATCTAGTATTCTCCCAGATTAACCATAGGTATCAATCATAAAAAACTTCTTTGAATCCTGAAAAAATAAAACATAGGAAATGGTTGAGCTCATATGCATAATAAGGATAAACAATATAACATAAGCTTTCATAAATAAGGATAAAATGCTAATAAAGGTATAAAACTATAATAGAAAAATTTTACACATAACATTCAGTATAATATAGCATGAATAAATCAAATAATTCCATATAAACATTCACATAGATATTCTAAAATATGAATAATCATATGTAATATCAACAACTAATCTCATAATGAAGGAATGCATAATACCAAACATCTGAAACATAATGTCGAGGCCTCAAACAAGACACATGACAATAAATGTTGAATTACTTGACCAAATATATATCTAGTTTGTCTCATGATACTTAAAAATTCTTCAAAGGGATACAGTAGGCCATTGATATCACATAATTAGACTAATATATTCCTCATATGAAAAGTGTGAAGCATAACAAAAACATTCATATAAAAATTAATAAAAAAATGTTAATACTTTAACCATAAACCTATAATGTTATCAAAATAACACATCTACGGTCAAAATTTCATAAAACCATCAATAAATCAACCTTAATTAAGAATAAAAACCAACAAAGGATGTTAAAAAATATGAAAATAATCTGAGAAAATCATTGAAACTTTTTGATAGAAATATCCCTTTCTAGTTTGAAATATTTTATAATGTGTGGAATTTTAAAAGAAAAAATTTATTTTAAAAATATAATTGTAATGTTTTAATGGAATCTTAAAAATGATAATGCAACATAACATCAGAGAAAGCCACTCGCATCATATAAGATTGAAAAACATTCTGTCCATAAATTGTAAAAAAGGTAAAAATGTAACATGATTGAAAATGACCGAAATATTCCAGTAAAAATATTTTATAAAATGTAAAAAATTGGTATAAATTACATTAAAAAATTATAGAGAAATATTAACATTATTTTAACTGTATTTTTCTGAAACATGGACATGGATGATAAATATTCCCAAATAGATATATACGTATAAACAATAATTGATAAAAATGAGATTGAGAAATTAACATTTCCCTTGTACTTCTTGTTTGTTGAGGGTGTTCCAACCTTTTGTATAACGACTAATGTAAGTTATTAAAATACAAAAATAACATATTCCTATTTATTATGTCATATATGATCCTATTATATTATTTTGTTAATAATATTTTCGTATTACCCTTATTTTAGGTGTTAACTACATTGTTTTCCCATTCCCCTTTTTTCATGTAGGTCATGTTTGTTATGAATATTATCTATTATATTTTTATACATAATGATATTACGTTTATAATTATTATATTTTATTTATCATTTATAATTTATAATAATTCCGGAATGGTTAATGTGGTGAATGAATCTCACTACATCATGGACATGATTGGTCATTTATACACACAAGTGATGATAACATTACCTAGATAGTAAAATGGTATATAATTGGATGGTATATTAATTTTAAAGAATCATAATAATTTTATATTCATTATTTTAATCTTTTATATACATAAGTATAACCATCCAAAAAAATTAGTGTTAAATAAAATAATACACCATGGCTTTGAAACGGTAAATCATACAAACGCATGCATTTTGATATTGTTATTCACAGGATTGAAAAAATGTGTAACATGGTTGTCTTATGAATATAATAACATCATAGTATATTTTTGATACTATAGTTTTTACTTTGGTATGTAAAAAAATATAAAATGGAAGTATATGAAAAAAATAACTTTTTAAGAGGTGATAAAATAATTTCTTTTTTTCATGTATCTCCTTTTGATTTCTTCAAAAGGACTCCTTAGTATAGTTGTGTTACCAAATTGTGGAGTCTATTATGTATTTAGTTGTTTTGGGAGAGTAAATTGGAAGTTTTTTGCAGAACTAAATGGATTTGGAGGTGTGAATTAATTTTAAGGAGAAGTGACCCTTTCTTAGAGGGTGAGGGGACACTTTTGGACGATCTTAAAATATTAATTTATAATAAATTTATTATAGGTTTCAAACAGATCCCAGGTAATTTAAATCTAGTATTCAGTAATTTTGGGTAGAAATACCATCAACCGATTAATTTTCGACATGTTTAGGTCCTGAAATTAAACGCATCTTTTGAATTTGAAGCTTAGATAAATAGTTTAACTCTCATTGTGACTTCTTGTATTTTTATACTATAGGGTTAATATATTTACTATAAAATTCCAAATAAATACTAATTGAATTATTTAAGAAATTTTTTACACTATAAAAGTTATTTGTAAGAACCTTATATTTTTATTGATTTTATATCATTTAATAATATAGTATTTATTTTTATATATCATCTATATCAATTTTAATACTATTCAACATTTTCATTTTAAAAAATATTAAACCAACATAATAACATCAAAAAATTAAATATAATATTTCATTAATATTTCTACATTTTCTATGAAATTATTTTATATCATTAATTAAGTCAAATTATATTTTTATTAATATTTTTAATACCATGTATTTGATGTTTCTATTAATATAATAATTTCTATTTCACTATTGGGACATCATTAATAGTATTTATTTAATATCTAAAAATTATTAATAAATTTATATGAGGTATTTCACTATTTTATATTTCTAGATACTACTTATAATGGATTTTATCTCCTAGATGTCTCTATATTAAAATTATTATACTTATAAGAAATGAGGGTGCGGTATTTTGGAATATTCAATAATTTGAATAATATTCATTTCATTTTTAAGGAAAATGTTTTGCTAAATGATTCCATTTATAAATTTAGATGATAAGGGTTGGATTTATCCATCCAATAGGATTTTTATATGCATTTGGATATTTTCATTATATTATTTTTAACATTATCTACCCGATTTACCCTTAACTGTAGTAATTAAAAAAATTTACAATGTTACTATTCGTAATGCCCGAATATAAAATGAACCTATTTACATAATTTGGAACCCCTGGTTTTAATTATGGAATCAAATTTTCAAAATTCAAAACAAATGAATTTCATTATTTAATTTAAAAATAATAATCATTGAAAAAATGAGGAAATAGTGTTTTTAAAGTAAAAACTATCTAAAGATTGGCATGTGTTTATATCAAATTTTAATGTGAAAATATCCCCAATGAACTAAATTATAATGAATGATAAAATCATAATTTAATTATACATTAAAAAATTAAAAAGATTATATAATAATAAAAATAAATTTGATGAAAAAGAAGTTTTTAATTAAAAGGTAATGTTTTAAAATATTAATTAAAATATTAATGTTATTATAAAGACTACAAAAAATTAACCAAAATAAATTTTCATGCCCTTATTCAAAATAAAAAGTTTATTTTTTCAAATTAAATAAATAAAATCATCAAATATTTAAATTAGAATGGGTTCCCCATTAAAAGGCGACAAAACTATGATTTTTAAAAATACATCTTTTATACGAAAAATTGAATTTCTTATTCTATCATGTCATATAATATGAATTAAAAAATTACATATAAAATTAAAAATGTTGTTAATAATATTCATCATTGCTAATTTAATGTCTATATTATATTATAAAAAGAAACTTTATTAATATATTGTGGTTCAAAAAAATGGGTCTTACATCTAATGTAAGCCAACTCATTGTTGTGTGGAGCATTAGATTTACATCATGTTTTGTACAAAGAAAGAAAGAAACAAAATTAAATTTATTTAGAAATAAAATGATTATAATGTCTCTGGGAGTAACATTATCTTCTTTTTTATTAAATTGTGTCCACACAATTTAAACTCGGAATTAAAAACTATGGGGTTTTCACATCTAAATATCATTTTGTAAATCCAACATTAGAAAATTGTATTAATGAGACCCCAAAAAAGAATTAAGAAGATCACCAGAGACAACACATACTACGGTTCCATGTATGAAAATAAAGACATGAAAGAAAATATAACCATCAGGTTCTGATGAAGAGTGGTACAGAATATAATTATGAAAAAAAGTTTAGAACCATGAAACTATAAATCTAGAATGATCCTTGGAGCCATTTGCTTCATCGCATAATAATTTAATTGGAAACAAATTTTTTCCCATGATATTTTAAATAGACATGAATAATTCATTTACTTCACAGGCAAAGAATAAAATGAAGCACACTTACATGATAAGTAGAGTGCCATCCATTAACTAATTTCTACTAAAAACTCATCTTTCTCTTAAAAAGATCATAAAATATCAAAATATTCTATTTATTTTAATCATATATGGTTCCAAAAATGAACACATACCATTTTAAAAAATAAAACTATATTATATTAACCATGGACTTCAGGTAGGATAGTAGAAAGTGAGAAATCTTTGTTACACCTCAGTTGTGGGTTCGATTTCTGTGGTATTGTCTGATGCAACAGGTTGTCACCCGAACTACGGGTACTCCTTTTTGTAATGCTACATATATATAACATTCCAAAAATATCTTTAAAATTTTTCAACCATAAAAAAATACTATAAAATATTAATATTAATATATTCTAACCTTAAGACCCTTCTAAAATACTTATATCCAAATTAACAATTTAAAAAGGTCTCTAAATTTCCAAAATCAATCGTAAAATCAAATTCCTCAAACAACATAATGTATCTATTATTGAAAAATACCTTTATAACCTCAAAAAAATGAAATAATTCATGATTCTAAATCCTTAAAGAAGATGTACTGTAGTAAATTAATTATATATCACATTATTTTTATAACTGAAATATTGTAATGAAATTAAGGAATCCAAAAACATAATTACATTAATTATACCTCGTAGACTATAGTGATAGAATATGATTTACCTCGATCCATTTTTTTATTAATAGCCATATTTCATTGACTCATTGTACAATCAATTTCATAATATCCTGTCTATTTTCAATTATAGCTTTTCAAATTTGTATCTAATTTATTATCCTTATAATCACAATAATTATGTCATTTCTCACTACACTAGAAACAAACTCATTTTCCTTTTAAGGAGGCACTAGGGTGTTTCTTTCCATAATTTTCACATGTGATAAAATTTTTCTTTCCCTTCTTCCCATTTCCTGACTAATTCATGACTGTTCTCTTATTCTCTTTCTTTCCTTTAAAGTCATAAGACGTAGAAAATTCTTTCTATGTCTTGATAGTACATGAGACCATATCTTCATATGATAAAAATGTTTTGGAGACCAATTCCATTCAAATAAACTTCATTAACCAATCAATGAAATGATCAATCTAACTCCATATGTTATGTGTGTAGTCTACAACTTGACTTTAAAACCATGTAATGTTATCTTCATACTTTGAAACATTATCATCCTCCTTCTACCATAGACTCTGATATTTTCTCTCTATATAATCTTATTGTTCATGAGGAAATTATTTTTTTATGAAAAGTTATTTAAACTCCATCGATTCAATATTTGATACTTATTCATCCTCCTTACAATTTATAATTAATGTCCACTATTGATTTACTCCTCTTAAGAGACAATAAACTACCATGACAACTTTTACGTCTCGTTACTTCCCAAAGTAAGAAATATATTCTCTAAGGAACATATCTATCTCAATGAAATAAATGGATTTTTTTCCATTGAATATTTAAGGATGTTGTCTCATATAGCGGTAAAATAGTGTTCCTCTATGTTATGTATTAGGGTGCTTCATACGGGCATGGTTATTGTTCATATCATGAGTCAGTTGTCCGAATTGAATTATAAGATGCTCATTACTAGTTTCAAATCCTTATCCAACACTATTATCTTACATAGGAGAAAATTAAAATATGGATTATGTGACTTGATATGATTTCCATTTCTTCTACTAGGTGCCATTTCTAAAACATTTCATATACTATATTAGGTTATAAATCTAAATGCATAATTGTGAACTAGTAAAACACTTAACATAAATGGAAATATTTGTGAATATTTAATCTCATAATCCTAAAAAAATCATTGGGACATATTTCTAAAAAATCCTTCAAAATTGTATGTAAAAAAATGTGAATTATCATAATCAAATCCCCCAAGAGTGTCAAACAAGGTGGCCAGTGAGGCCTATTGTCTTGTACCATGTTACCCAGATTCAATCCCAGAAAACCGGGTCGGAGGTATCACTCTTAGGTACATCTCTTCCAAAACCACATATACATTTAGTATTCACATAGGGATGTATTTTCTAGGAATAAATACCTAATATCTACCATACCAAATTACTAGATCGTTCATCTATACTCATCATCAATGTCAATCATGGGGCTTTTTCCCTAATACATGTTTACTAAATATAGTTTCCAGGGTTGTATCTAAACTTCCATTGACGTTAACTAAAATTCCCAAACCCCAGAATCTTGAATCTGGTGCATTATTTTAATACATTTGCATAATTACAAGGAATAAAGTCATGAAGGACTAATTAATTAATCAATCTTGGAAATTATATTACATACATGAAACAATCATTATAATTCCAAAAAAATATGAAACATTGTCCACTCTTTGGGAACTCGATTATTCTATAGGATTAACCCTATATATCAATAATCAAACACTTCTTGGAATCTGTGGAAAATAGAACTTACGAAAGGGGTGATCTCAGATGCTCTATAAGATTAAGGAATATATCATAGGCTTTCATAAATAATCATAAAATTTTACTGCAAGATATAAAACTAAAACACAATCCTCTTAAAAATAATATTCATCATAATATGGAAAGAAGAAATGAAACAATTCCATTGAAACATTCACATAGATATTCTACTAGTCGAATAACCACATGTAGTATCAATAACTAATCTCATAATGAATTAATGCATAATTTTGGACTTCTAAAACATATAGTCAAGGCCTTGGGAATGATATCTAAATATATATTGGTAAGGCCTCATCCAAATCTATATCAATTTTTCCTCTTGATATTTACCAATGCATCAAGAGGCTATATTGGGCAACATTCATCACATACTAAGTCCAATACATTCCTCATATAAAAAGGGTGAAACATAACATAAACATTCATATTAAAACTTGCATATATAGAGTTAATAATTTAACCATAAACTATAAATGGTATCAAAATAGAAAATATATAGTCTAACATATCATTAAAATCTATAAATCAACTTCAATTAAGCCTAAAATAAAAAATTTATGTTGACATAGATGATAATAATCTTACAATACCATTAAAACATTTTAATATAAATATCCATTTTTATATTGAAATATTTTAAATGCTCAGAAATTATAAAAGAAATAATTTCTTTTAAAAATATCTTTGTAATTTTGTAAGTAAAGCTTCAAAATTTTAAGGAGATATGATGGAATAAAATTCATCTCATGTAGTATAAGTTAAAAAACATTATTTCCTTAATTTTTCAAAAAGTTCACAGAGTACCTTATTTGGAAAATTAGAGAAAGATTCCTATTTAAAAAATTAATAAAAATTAAAAAAAAATTAATATAAAAGCCTTTAGAGAATGTATAGAAATAGTAAAAAGATTTAAAAATGTATTTTTACATAATATGGACTTAGATAATAAATATTTCTCAATATATACTAACATATAAACAATCTCATATAAAAATAAGATAGATAAATTAACACTTACCATTTATGTTTCATTATTAGAGGGAGATTTAACCTCATATATAATGATTAAAGTATCTTAGTAAATTATAACAGAACCATATCCCTATTTATGATATCATATATGATCCTCTTTTATCATATTATTAATAATATTTTAGTATTTCCATTATTTTAAGTGTTAACTACTTTGTTTTCGCATTCCTCTTCTGTCATGTATGTCATGTTTTTCATGCTTAAGTAGTACAATATTTTTATCTATAATGATATTAAGTTCATAATTATTATTTTTAATCATCATATTATTTTTATAATATTTCTTGAATGGTTAACTTGGTGAATGAATCTCACCACATCGTGGAGACGGTAGGTCGTACGCAAGCACGAGCGACGTTATCATTCCACTGATGGTTAAATGGTATATAATTGGACTGGATATTAATTATAAAGATTCATAATCATTTCATATTCATTATTTATATCTTTTAAATTTATGAATATACCAATTAAAATAAATTAGTGTTAAATAACAAATTGCACCATTGCATGGAGACGGTAAGTCATACGTACACACACACGGGGATATAATTTTTCTTAAGATGGATAAAATGTGTGAAATGGTTATACAATGATTATAATAACATCTTAGTATATTTTTTATACTAAAATAATTACTTTGGTATGGAAACAACATAGAAAGGGGAAGTAGGATAAGAAAGCAACATTGAAGGAGGTGATAAAACAATTATCTCTTTAGGGGTATCTTTTTTTGAATTTCTCCCAAGGACTCTTTAGGATGGATTTATTACCAAATTATAGCCACTAGGATGTACTGAGGTAATTTGGTTGAGAAAAGTGTCAGTGTTTGGTATAACCAAATGGATATGGAGGTGTGAATTAAAGAGAAGGGGAAGTGTCTTTTATATGATGGGTAAGGGGTACTTTTGGATGATCTTTAAATATTAACTTATTTTTAATTTTTATTTGGTTTAAAATATCCCCAAGGTTATTTATTTCTAGTATATGATGAGTGTAGCTCTAATTTACCTCTACCAATGAATTTTATACATTTCTAGGTCATGAAATTAACCTTATATTTTGAATTTAATCCTTACTTAAATAGTTTAACTCTTACTCAATCCTCCTATATTTTTATACTATATAGTTAATATATTTACAATAAAATGAAAAAAGAATTCCAATTTTATTCGTTATGAACTATTTTACATTATAACTGTTATTTGGTAAAACAATAGGTTTTTATGATTTTGATATCATTTAATAAAATAATACTTATTTTAAAATATCATTTATGTCAATTTTAATACAATTCAATATTTACATTTTTAGAAATATAAATCGTAAATGAAAAATTCTAAAAAAATACAAAGAAAATTTTATTAACATTTATAATGTATATATAAAATTAGTGGGTTTCATTAATTAAGAAAAATTTTATTTACATTGATATGATTAATATCATTTAGTTTGTATTTCTATTAATAAAATTATTTCTACTTTACTATTGTGGCATTATTAATGGTAATTATTTAATATACAAAAATTTTAAATAAATTTATATTAGATAGGTAAGTATTTTATCTTTCCAAATATTGTTTATAATCAATTTTATTTCCTAGATATCTCTTTATTAAAATTATAATTTTTATAAGAAATTAGAGTGTGACATTATGTCACATTAACTAATTTTAATAATATTCATTTCATATTCATGTACAAGGTTCCAATAAATGATTTAAGTTAGAACCGTTGATTCTATGGGTCATATTAAGTCAACCAATATGATTTTTATATGTGCTAGTATAATTTTATAATATTATTTCGACCTTTAATTATTTGATTCACCTTTAACTATAGAAATAAAAAAAACTAACATTATTATTCATAATGAACAAAAATAAAAGGAATATTTAAAAAAATGGAAATAATCGGTCAAAATTTGTAATCCATTTTTTAAAAATAAAAACACATAAATTACAATAATTAATTTAAAATTAATCCTCATTGAGAAAAAAACATGTTTTTTAAAAGTAAAATCCATCAAAATAATTACATGTTTTTATATCAAATTTTAAAATGAAAATAACATCAATGACCTATATTATATTATATGATAGAAACGTGATATATTTATACATTAAAATAAATTAAAATTATAATATAACAATATAAATTAATTAGATAAAAAATTGTTTTGAATTAAAATGATGTATTTTTTAGGAATCATTAAAATATGAAAGTTATCAAAAAACAACAAAAATTTATCCAAAATAAATTTTTATGTCCCTATTCCAAATAAGAAGTTTTTTAGTGAAACTAAGCATATAAAAGGGTATAATATTGATTTTAAAATGGGTTCTCTATTAAAACACGACAAAATTACATTTTTTTAAATACAAATTTTATCTGAAAAATTTAATTCATTATTATATCGTATCATATAAGATGAATGTTAAAGTTACATAAAATATTCAAAAAAAATTAATACTATTTATAACTGCTAATTTAATGGTAATATTATATTAAATAAAAATATTTTATCAAGGTATTATTGTTCTATAAAATTAGGTATTTCATGTAACACAAGAGAACTCATTATTGGGTGTTGCCTAATCATGACATGGGATTTTGTAAAAAGAAATCAACAAATAAAACTAATTTTAGTTAGAAAATAAAACATTATAAACCCTAAGGGTGTTACATATTTGGGAAAATCCAAACAAGTATTTTCTAGAAAATGACATTAAAAATCCTTTAATAAAATTATATAAATAGTAAAACATCGGTAAAAATATTTTTAACAAATAATTATAGGAATTTTACTAACATTTTAGAATTTGATTCAGAAAATATTTTTTGTGATTGAAATTAATTTTCAACTGAAGAGAAAAAAATAGATTTTTATAAAAAAAATTCTCAATTATTTTAATTATAAAATAGAGGTAAAATTTTATTATTACTAGAAAATAAAATAAATAACCAAATGAAAATAATATTAATGATAATTATTTAGTGTTAGATCATAAACATTCAATATTGGATACTTAGTTATAAATTATCCTAATAAGTGATGAGATTGTAAGCTAAAATTCATACCACCTTCATAACATTGAATAATAATTCCCTAGATCTGATAACATTAAATGGAATAAAAAAATAACATTAAAATAAAAAAAATATTGTATTATATGTCAATGGGTTACTATTTACACCATATAAAATAAAAATGCTTCATAATATTACAATTTTCTTCAATGAATATAAATTGTGATGAAGTCCATTACCTTACGCTTCCTATTAGTTGAATTTATTTTAATCTACTGTATAGTTTTTTAATACTTTGTATTAACATATAAAAGTACCATATTAATATTCATAATACCATATATGATCCATTTATATCATATTATCACCCATACATTAATAATAACTCATTATTTTAATTATTTCATGTGTTAATTACCTTGTTTTCTCATTCGTGCTTTGTCAAACAATTTCCAGCCCTTTTGCATATAATGTACTCTCATAATCAATGGAATAATAATATTAAAATAATTTTCATATTTATAGATTAATTATAATTTTAATAACAGTAATTGAGAAATGATTTTAGAAATGAAATATGATTCAATCGTAATGATGGTAGGTCATACACATGCATGCGTAATGCATACATTTTTCAATAATTATTGTTGAAATGAGTTAAGTAATATTTTAACTTTCAATATTGATAATAATATGACATGTAACATCTTATATATTTAAATATACTTATATATATATTCTATGAGGTGTGGTGATGAAAGAAATTCGTGTTTCTATATGAAGCCAGTAGTCCACTTGAACTTGAACGATGTAATCATCTTTTTCTTGTAAAAAATAATATAATATATTTTCTAGAAATAATATATACATCATGAATATTATTTAATTTATATCGTGATTAATTATTATTAATATAGTAATTACCTTTCATTTAAATTGTTATTGAAAAACGAATCACTTCTCTTTTAAAGTGGTAGTCCACCATACACTAAAGCGACATCATTGTATCCCTTATAGAAAGCAATGTAAAAATATTTATAATAATTAATTACAAACTATGTTAAAATATATCATAAATATCATATATATATATATATACTTTATATTCATCCAAATAACCACCTGTTATATGCGGTGATGGAAAAAATGAATGGCATAGGTTCGTGAGGCGGTAGTCTGTCACACACACGAACTATGATTTGATAACACTTTTTTTGGAAGTGGATATGGATATAGATCATATCCTTAACCTAAAAACATATCAGTATATGGAAATACTAAGGATATTATATCATCATGGTTAAATAATAATTCATGGTGGTATAAAATAATCAATAAAAATACTTTTTGAAGAATATAACCACTCTTTTGAGTAACTGTTGTATATTTTCACAAAAAGCCTTAATATATTGGATTTATGCAAAAACATATGGCCTCTAGGATAAGAGGAATTAATTTTGGATGTTTTGTTTGGTATGCGATTATAAAAATTTGGTTTCATTGGTTATTAATGGAGGATAGGGGTGGCCTTTTATAAGTGATCTGAGTCATACACATGAATTTTTTTAAAAAAACAATTCGACCCACATTGTCTTGATTTTAAAATTTTTCAATAGTGGACCAATATAAATCCTATAATTCATTGAGTCAATATATTTTCCTAAAAATTGTAGAAATTTTTTAGACATTTTGATCCTTATATTTTTAATTTAACCCCACGATAAACACATTTTTACCTCTGCCATTTAAAATAATTTTTACCTTTTTAACTATTATTTTTAGTAAAAAATACCTCAACCTTATTATATAATATAAATTATTTTAATTTAAAATATAGAATAAATTATTCCAAATTACATTCCCATATGTTGAAAATATCGATTTAAAATTATTACTACAGAGACAATGTTAAAACATCTTTTTGAATAAAAATTTTCCAAAAGTAAACAAAGTTTTTATATCTAATTTATATATGAAATTCACTAAAATTATAATAATTGCACTACAATATGTATACATATATTATGGGAATAAAATAACAAGAAAAATATTTTAAATTTAATTTATGTATATAAATAATTTAAATACAAATGTGGTTGTTAATTAAAATTCTTTAGTTATCCCTATAAATCAAAAGGTTAATATATTTTGAAAATTCAAAAAAAATCACCATAATATAATTTTTACTGGTTAATTTATAAAATTAAATATAATTTTTTAATTAAAAAAATTATATAATTTTAGAAAATAAAATTTTAATCAATACTCGTAGATACTATGGAAAAATGGGTTTTCAAGAAGTGTATTTTTGAAGCACTGGATGATTTTATATTAACTTCATGTATATTACTAATTAATTTATGAATTTTAAATAAAAATAATTGATATATAATCTCTATATTTCAATAAAAAATAATCCACTTTATTTATGAATTTAATTAATAAAATTTGAGAAACATTATTCATTTTAAAAGACTTTTATGAAAAATTCCCTTTTTAAAACCAATAATAAACTTATACAAAAAAATAATATTAAGTATTATAAAATGAAATTAGTTTTATTATATAAAACAGAATAATAATCATTTTTATTTAAAACATATTAAAAACATAATGGATCTTTTAAAATGTTCAAATTAATTAAATTAAATGATATTTTTACAAAAAAAAAATTGGTATTTCCCAATATTCATTTAAAAATCAATATTTTCTAAATTAATCTTAAAAATTAAAGCAATATAATTTTGGATATATTAATTTCTAAAATTGATTTTATTTTATAAATTTCATATATTAATTATTATATAAATTTATTATAATTATTTATTTAAGTAAAGAAATAAAAATCAATTTTCAATAAAGCCTTATTTTTAGGATTAAAATTAACGAACATAAATTTAATTTATCTTTTTCTAAGAATTTATCTATAACATATATTGAGAATGAATTTTATATATATATTTAAAAATATATTTGATAATATTCATTCCACTTAGTTTAACGGCTAGTTTATAATGGTTTTATGTATCGTGGATCGTTTATGCTTGGTATTTCATGTTGAATATGATATAGAAAATAAAATACCGAGGGATGTGTGTTCCGAATGCTTTCTAATGGATTATATTTATTTTAAACAAAATTTGTTCAAAATTACTTGGTTGTTAAATTCTTTTTTAGTATCGGTGTTGTTCTTATTTTATGCAATTAAACATAATTTTCTTCTTTTAAAATAAATTGACATTATAATTTTAAACCACATTTTTCTAATTATAAAAAATACAATTTTATAATTAGTTAGGGTATTTTACATTAATATACTTCTTAAATCAACTATAAAATTTCCTTACCTAAAAAAATTCTAAAATGACAATGATTAGATGAATAAACCTAGTAATTCCCAACAGTTATCTCATGATACCCATAACATATAATGTATTAATGGTATTTTTTCCAATTTTAAAAACCTTGAAAATTATAAAATTATATCCTATGATAAAATCTATATGAATATGACCCTTTAAAAAATCTATAATTTCATTCATTATTAATAATTCATTTAAATTAATTAAAAATGGACATTCCAGTTTTATTGTATTAGACATTTAAATAGTGACTCTTATATAAATAAAATATAAATTACATGTTAGACACTTCCTCTTAGTGTCCATTTTTCTCACATTATAATACTTTTAAGATAAAATCCCTTATCATATGATTAAAATCATTAGGACATTAAATATCTCATTTTCAATATTCCTACCCATAAATAAAAACTATGTTAAAAAGGAAATCAAGGAATGTATTCTAAAATATGACTACGGAACATTTAAATGGATGAAAGAAAACTATTTGTCCTTTTTAAGACCAAGATTTAATAAATTAGTGTTTTCTCTTACCATACTAATCAGCATGATCATATATTAGTTTACCTACATATTAAATCAACTTTGTGGACTAAACCCATTCTTAAATAGTTTTTAATAAAAAATAAAGTAATAAAAATAATTGAGTGGGTTATTTAGAAGGAATGAGTACCCAGTAAAAAGATTTTATAAAAAATATATACATTTAACCTAAAAGAGCATAATTCTTCCTTTGTAACCAATGTTTATTAGAATATGTTTTTTAATAAACAAATTTTATGGAAATTAATTTGAAACTATAGAAGATTCATAGATATTCCTTGGGTTATCATCTTTATATAAACCTTAAAATAACGCATACAAGTGGAATTACCAATATGATCAATATTTAGGATAATTATCAAGAGAACTAACTTATTATCCATTTCATTGGAGTTATATATCCTCCTCACCCATCATCATGAGAAATATTGAACTTAGTCATCATCATAATCCATATAGGTATCACTAATCCTCACAATCATTTTATAATGTCCATACCATGCCTTAAACACATAAAATCATTCATTTTCATCATTATACTCAAAAAAATATTCTTTTAAACCGATAAGAAAACTATTTCCATATATATACATATCCCATCATGGTAAAATGAAAAAAATAAAAAATTATATATCCAATATAAATGTGAAGGACTGTATTTCTTTGAGTAAAACATGGAATCTTATAAAGCAAACTCAATATATAATAATGGTTACTGCAACATGAAACATTATTGATGTCTTATATTTTAAAATATATCATTACAATTTTATTTTAAATTAAATTAAAAAACATTCATATAAAGTATTTTGAAATAATCCTTTTAAAAAAATTAAATTAATTTCAAAGGAGACATTAAATTTTATTTATAAATAATTTATGTTTTATAAATAATAATATATCTTTTTAAAAAACATTAATGATATTTTATAGTAAGGTGACCCCGCATTAAGTATACATCATCATATATATTTTATATCATCTTGAATAATTAAGAAAATTTATTTATTTACCTAATTAAGAGGAATATTATTTTTGTTATTTGTTTAATTTTGGTTCAACTTCTGATATTTAGTTACCCATTTAATTAACTTTACATATGATGATTTGTTAATATTCAAATCATATGTCCATAATGACTTTAATAGGTTGACTATCATCATAGTATTCATTATTCCAAAATTTATAGTAATTTAATAACGAAATTATTCAATAATTTAACATTTTAATATTAATTTTAAAACCATTCATTAACTACAGTTATGAAAATTTAACTACATTATAATCATGTAGATTGGCGGTCATACATATGCTTGAGTAATGTTTCAAATTTACAATGAATATGATGGAAATAAGATAAGTGTTATTTAATCACTACATAATGGTTATTCTGTCAAAAACGTAATATTATATATTAAAATACACTTATATATAGTTGATTTTTGAGGCATTCATGAATAATTAATCACATCAATTTTTAGAGGTAATAATCGACACGTTAATAAGAATGACGTTATCATTTTCCAATGCATGGAAAGTAAAATTAATGTGGTATATTATAATTCATGAATGGTAATTCAATCATGAATATCATATATATATATATAATACACCATTATATATATATAAAAGGGTGTGATGTAGAACAAATTACATCAGTTTTTGATGTGGTAGTATTAGATACACACAAATGAGAAATTTATTTCAAAATTAATGTATGAAGGAGATAGATATGTGTTATTTCATTTATAGACGAACATCTCAGTATATGTAAGATATTTTTGTTATTGTTTATGTGTGTTTGAAGGTTATTTTAATGAGATTGAAGAATAAATAAAACTAAAGTATTCAGTTAAAAACAAATACCTCTTCTTTAGTCATCCTTCTATGTTTCACTCCGTACAAACAATAAGATTTGTATTCTATACAAACTAAATTCTATATAATATGATGAATTATGTTTGAAAGTTATTTGGAATTGGGTTGGCTAAGTTTATAAGAATACATACTAACGTAATTTAACAAGTTAACTAATATGTACTTTTTATAATGAGGTAAAACAATGGAATACAAAATCAATTTCATATTTAACTAAAATAAGTAATACAATAAGAGTACACCATAGATTAAATATATCCATCCATGAGATAAAATAATTCAATCCAAATACTCCAAACTAGAAAGATAAAATGGAATATATGAAAAAGTCCTTTTGTGACTATATGAGACCACCGTATCATCCTGCTACAATTTTGATGACTAAATGGACAAATGAGCATGTAATATAATTCAATTCCCTTTACATGACTCTAAAAACCAACATCTAAAATAACACAAATGAAAAATTTGTTCGTAATAACAAGGAATAATAGGATAACATCAAAAAATCAACATATGTTCTAATACTAAAAATTAATTATCTCTAGCTTCAAAAGATCATGTTTATGAATCATTTTCTTAAATTAAAACAATTTTATAAATCACACTTTTATTTCCCAAAAAACATACCATATTCACAAAAATCTTGGAATTTGTAATGAATAAACGAATGTAGGAAATATAACAACGTAGCTCTTTATTAAACTCTTAAACATTATTTATTACATAAAATATTCACTAGATATAACCTATAAGATCAATATTTCATGTGTCTTTGGGGAATAGGAAAATTACATAACGAATTAAAACATGAAACACCACATCATTATTGAAAAATTCCTTTACATGACAACTACATTCCCTCGTACTTACCAATGCATGGGATAACCAGAGAAATGCATGAGAAAATGTTGAGAAATAAATCCTTTTAAGGGAGTAAACAAGGCCTAACATAAAGAATAAAATACATTTTAGGCAATGGGAATATTAATGGATCATAAGAAAACATGAACATAAAGGTATGATATAGCATGATTATCATCACATTGAAATGTTGCAACAAAAAAACATGATATTAGCATGATCCAAGGATCATAGCACATAGAGCATAAGTAAACCCTCATTGTACTTGAATTATCCTGATTAAACCTTCACTTCACTTGATGTATCATGATATTATTGTTTACCCAATTCATTTGGAGCGCTATGAGGGGAAACCCTACTGAATCATTTCATTTCACACATAAGTGTTCCACATTGATCATATAACATGGATTCATTAGTCATAAACATATATTCCAAGATAAATAAATGTGTAATTAATACATGAAACACTATACTCAATAAATAAATTTTTATACAGGTTAATATTTTTTAGAGAAATGGGCATAGTATTCACTACATAATGACTTTATCTTGGAAAATCGTGATGCAATTTCAGCAGCATAATAGTATGACATAAGAATTCATTAAAAGGTTTGATGAGTGAGAAAGGGGTGTCTCATAGTATGTAAATTAAGTAGACAGTAAGGGGGTAATATAGACACATTTCCCATCATAAGTAATGAAATTAGATTCATAATAAAAAATAATTTCACTAATATAAATGAGTAAAGAGAAATTCCTTATGGAATTTCGACATGGTAATGGGTGTACATGGAAGGCACTAATGAGAGATGATGGGGTATCTCATCATTAAAACCAAAATAAGGATTTTGGGGGGGAGTTTAAAAATCATACTCCAACATTTTTAATTGAAATTAAAATGGTATAATAACATAATGAAATTTGGACCAAATGTGAAAGGAAGAAATCTATTACATAAAAGTGTGATCACAAAAGCCTGGAAGAGTCTTGAGAGAGTCTTATTGGGATCTTAGAGCACATTGGGATGATTTTAGAGATAGGAGGTCATATTTGGTACATGTTCCAAGGGTTTTGAGTGAAGAGAAAGTGGGAGCTCAAGTGGGTTTTTATATGAAATGAGAGGAATTCTTTATTATTTTGGTTTTGGACACAACCCATTAAACTATTCCAAACCACATACCAAACCATGGGGTTTTCCCTAGTTTTTTCCAAATGGGAGTGAAAACATTATTTTATAAGTCCAATGGTCTAACTTCATAAAATTTTACTCTTGCTTATGTATAGGTGAGTAACACTCTGAAGGAAATAAATTTAAAAAATTAAAATGTTTTATATGTCTTGGAGGGTCTACTAGAGCTTTGTAAAATAAATAAAACAAACATAAAATCACATTATTTTAATTTTAAAATATATATTGTCCGAATATAATGTTTATATTATTTTTTTACATCTCTATTTGGTTATTATGATGTCATAAACACATTTTATATTTAAACAGTATTTAATTTTTACCAAAAATCCAGTTGTCGCATAAAAATATGAAACATTCACTATTGGATAATTTTGATTTCATGATTCCAAAAATAATTTTCATTTTATCTAAATAATTTTTTAAATATTTGAATTTTTTCATTTAACATAAAAACATCCCTTTATCATAAATTCATGGGTTTTGAGAAAAATAGCTTTCAACCATTAATAAAAATAACAATTTTATTCATAATAATTATACGGTAATATATATTTAATAAAAATTAACTTACTAACAATATTTTATTAAAAAATTATTTAATTCAAAAATTCATTAATTCATCAAAACAAATTTCTCAATTAACTAAAAATTATTTTTTTGCATTAAAAAACTTTACAAAGTAATAATAAAAAAATGAATATATATTCTATATAAAAAAATAATGTACATAATCATAGTACTTCGGTCTCATTAAATAACCCCTTATAACACCCACATAAAACCATAGGGTAAGGTGTGCAATGGTGATAGACTTTAGGGGTGTCTCGGATAACATCGCTCGTGTGGTAATCTCTATCAAATTATATCTCTCTCGTAGGAGGGTCTGTTCAAGCTTAAATTGTTGAATATTTTTTTGGGTTGGTCAAGATCAAATCCCAGTGATTCCACCTCCTTTCTACGCTCCGAAAAATGGGCTTCGTATAGAGAAATTCTATTGTATTAGGCCATCATTTCCTTTTTATGAGTAAATTATACTTGTTAAAAGCCTATATTTTTACTAATAACGTGGTAACTGTTTTAATGGCTATATTTTCAACAGTCACAATTCATAACTATATTCTAAAATCCAAAAACATAAAACCAAGGAAGTGTATAAGATTCTTATATCATTAATAATACATGAAATTATATCAAGAGAAATTTTCCTTAATTAATGTTTGGGTTGTTACAATCTTCCCCCCTTAAGAAATTTCACCCTAAAATTTTCATTTTCCCACACTAAAACAGATGTGGGTAACTCTACATCATCACTTCCTCTAATTCCCACGTCGCTTCTTTAAGCTTGGGTTTTCTATAGTACACTTTAACGAGAGGCATTATATTCTTTTGGAGAAATATTTCTCTACAATCTAAGATCATCTTCGGCTTCTCTTCATGGGAGAGGTCATGCTTCAATGGTACCACTTTTGGATTGAATACATGAGATAGGTCAGGTATGTACATCCTCAAGAGTGATACATGGAATGCCTCATGTACTTTTGATAGGTTTGGTGGGAGTTCAAGTTTATTGGACACTTCTCTAATGCGATCAAAGATCTCAAAATGGTCAATGTACCATGGACCAAGCTTTTCCTTCTTCCCAAATCTCATAACTCACTTCCATGGTGATATGCAGAGGAATACCATGTCTCTGACATCAAACTCTAGGTCTCTTCAATGAATAATGACATATCTCTTCTGTCGACTCTGAGCATCTTTAATGTGTTGTTGGATTTCATTAACCTTATCCACCATTTTTTTGACCATTTTCAGACCTAAGAGTTTTCTCTCCATAAATTCATCCAAAAATGTCAATGTTCTGCACCTCTTCCCAAATAGGTCTTCATAAGGATCCATTTTGATTCTTGAGTGAAAACTATTATTTTAAGAGAACTAAACCATAAGAATATGTTGATCCCATCATCCTTTTAAGTCCATTGATCATGCTTTCAAAATTTCATCATGTTTTTGGATAGTCCCCTTAGATTGGCCATTAGTTTGAGGATGAGTAGTCATACTGTAGTTCACCTCAGTATCTAGATCATGTTAAAGACTCTTCTGAAACATATAGGTGAATCCAAGATCTCGATTGGATACAATCGATAGTTGTACTCCATGAAACTATACCACGTCTTTGATGTATATATCTGTCTGTTGATCTAGTGGAAAATCCTCCCAAATATTAATGAAGTTTGTTGTCTTTGTTAGACGATCCACAACAACCCATATATAATTTTTTCCTTTGGATGTCTTCAAAAGTCAGGTGACAAAGTCCATGGTGATGTTCTCTAATTTCTATGCTATTATGGGTAATGGTTGCATCATCCCCTTACACATATGTCTCACATCCTTCACTTACTGACATACTAGACACGTTGATATACTCTCTGCGATCTCCTCTTCATGGTATCCCACCAATAATGCTCTCAGATATCTTGATACATCTTTGTGTTTCCGGGGTGAATGGAGAAATTTGAACTATGTGCTTTATCCAAAAGTTCCTTCTTTTACTCCGGATTTGATGGAACACACAGTCTTAGCCCAAATATCACATTTCCTTCTTCATTGGTCTTGAACTCTTAGGATTTTCCATTTCTGATAGATTCCACCTTCTTCTTAATTTCCACATCATCATTTTGGTCATCCTTTAACCTTTCTAAAAGAGATGGTTGAGAAATAATTTGTGAAAGGATTGATGATGTTCCCTTCTTTATGATTCTCATTTTCATCCTCATCAAATCTAAGAATATGGGATCCTTTTCAATAATCATCAATGAATGAATCGATGGATCCTTTCTACTTAGAGCATCTACAACCTTTTTCACTTTCCTTGGGTGGTAATGGATTGATTAGTAATAATATTTGATCAGCTATAATCATATTTGTTGGTGAATATTCAACTCTTTCTATGTGAATATATACTTGAGGATTTTCTAGTCTGTATATATTTCACACTTCTCCCCAAAGAGGTAATGTCATCAAATTTTTTAAGTGAAGATCACTGCAGCCAACACTAGGTCATGTGATGGATAGTTTTTCTCTTGAATAGTCAATTTCTTTCAAGCATAGGCAATGACATTGTAATTTTTCTCAACATAGAGCCCAAGACCTTTTTTCGAAGCATCACTAAATACCACAAAAAATTCTCCACTTGTGGGTATTGTGAGCATGGGTGTGTTGATAACCCTCCTTTTAAACTCTTTGATTCTCTCTTCACATTCAACAATTTATGATAACTTTACTCCCTTCCGAGTTATCTTATTCTGATGGTTGGAAAATTTTGAGAATTTTCTCAAAAATCGGCGATAATATCTAGGTAACCCCAAGAAGATTTGGATATCTGTTACTGATGTTGGGCTCCTCCATCCCACAACTACAGATGTCTTAGTGGGATCCATATATATCCCATTTCATGTGATGATATAACCCACTAATGAGATTATTTAAACCATAACGCACACTTGATGTACTATTCATTGAGCTTCTCCTTTCAAAAGTTCTCAAGAACAATTCTTATATACTCCTCATGCTCCTCCATAGTTTTGGAAAATATTATAATATCGTCTATAAAGACTACCACAATATTTTAGATGTAATATATAAAGAATCTATTCATCAAGTATGTGAAGATTTAGGGAGAATTATTGTGTATGAAAGGCTTTGCTATGAATTCATAGTGCCCATAGTATGTACGAAAATCAGTCTTGTGGATATCCTACTTTTTCACTCTTACATCGTAATATCCTGACTGCAAATTCACCTTTAAAAGTATAATACTCTTCATAGCTAATTAGGAAAGTCTCCAATTCATGGTAGGGGATACTTGTTCTTTATCGTGATTTTTTTGAGCTCACAAAAATTAATGCAAAGGAACATTGACCCATCCTTCTTTTGACAGAGAGAACCGGTGCACCCCTTGGTGAAGCACTACATCATATAAACCCTTTATCTAGATTCTATTGTAGTTGTTTATTCAACTCCTCAAGCTCTACAATAGTCATTCTTTATGGAGTCTTGGATATTGGAAATTCCCCATGTATAATATCAATTTATAATTCAACATCTCTTCTAGGAGGAAGTCCAGAAAATTCCTCAGAAAACACTTTAGTGAATTCCCTCACAATAGGCATGTCTTCAAAGATTGTTTCTTCCTTAGAATCAATAATCTAATCCAGATACGCATGCACATAGGTAATTATTATAAACACTTGATATGATAGTAATAATGACGATTTATCTTCCTCAGATCCCTTGTATATAATTGGGGGTCGATTCTCCATATGGATAGTGATTTTCCTCCAACATCAATTTGTGTTGGTTCTATATAAGGAATTCCAATACATGTCTATAATTGTATCAAATTACACTAGTGGGAGTATTATGAGGTTAATTAGTAAGTTAAATCCACCAATTATGGAAGGGGATTTATATTCATGGGATGCAATGATTTCCCCAATTATTATACTCACTGACACCTTTACTTCTATGATTTTTGGTGGTGTTGTGATTATTCTACTAAACTTTCGGGATACAAAAGAATGTATATAACTTGAATCAAATGACACCTTATCTATTCCTGAATTAATAACTAGCATACCAGTGAGTAGTTTGTTGTCGAGTTTCACTTCAGTGGTAGTGATGGAAAAAGCATTCCCTTGTTATCTTGAAGGTTGTTGGTTGCCTCTGAAAACCCTTGTCTTAGGGCACTAATTTGCAAGGTTCCATGGTTCATTGTAGTTGAAGCAATGAACAATGCGTTGAAGGGAGAACAGAGAGTTCCTCTCCTTTGTTGTAGCAATGGGTTTTTATTATCTGTAATTAATGGCTAGGTGCCCTTCTCGTCCACACCTAAATCATTTCCTCATCCCCTTCAATAAATTTCTAGGGTGCCTCTTTCTGCAACATTGGAAATTGGGGTAGTGGATTTTCATAGTAGTGCTAGATTTATCCATCGGATTTCTAGAATTTAAGTCTATATTATGCTTTTTAACTCCATGATATACCTGAGATTTACAGATCTCCATTTCTACCTTGAGGGCACATCAGACAATTTCTTCATAGCTATCTATGTCAAGGATCAGTAGGTCTTTCTGTAGGCTATGTTTTATCCCACAAAAGAAGTTGTAAACCTTGTATTTGGGGGTAAGGACAAAGGCTAAGGTGTATCATAAAATCCTTGTGATGTTAACCTCATAATCTCTAATAGATTCATTGTATATTTTCGTGAGCACAAGGTATTCCTTTTCCACCTTATGTCGGAGGGTGCGGGAAAAATATTTATCGAAAAACATTTTCTAGAAATATTTTCATTCCAATGCCTAGATCTCCTCTTTAGGATTCTTATTTTTTATTAATGTCCACCATTGACTGTCTTCACCCTCCATATGATAATCATACATAAGAACCTTCTCTTATTCTTAACATTAATGGACAGAGAAGAACATTTCAATAGAGTTGATCCATTGTTTGGAAATTTATCGATCAGATGATCCATTAAAAGTTGGTGGCCTTTGTCTCATGAAGATCTTGATTGTGAGTTGTTCTTTCTTGGGGGGTGTTGAAATTTTATCTTGAACCATGTTTCTATTCAATTCTTGAGTTAACTGGGAGAGTATCTTGACAAATATTGTGATTCTCACGCCCATTGGATTAGGCATCTTATTAGAATGATCATCAATTTGATCATTGCATTGGTTGTTTTCCTATGTCCTCCTATTACCGACCATTGGATGGAATAAAAAAGTTAGGGGTAACACATAAAGGATAATCCAAGGATAAAACTGATGACTTAAAATTTAATTTTATTTCCTTAATGTATGAATCTATAGGCTTCAATCTATGTTATCCATGATCTAAATCCCAACATATATTTTTTGGTGATTTTCACATTCCCTGAAAAATGGGCCATACTATTCTTCTGAATTTACTAAAACATATCCCACGAGAATGTTGTATCCAAGAGTGTAGCAAGACCCATTTTTGTGTACAGGATACCCCTGGCTAATCCTGAAACACATTTTCGGTGTTTTCACTCCTAGGTACACCTGTTCCAGAGCCGCCACTACCTGCACATATCCAGGAAGGGATGTATTTTCTTGATAAACCACTTTCTAAATACTCATCAAAACATAGATATGTTTTTATTATACTTAGTCTTATCCCTAAGGATTTTACTTGGGTTTTCAAAACATAATAACACAAATAACTAAATCTATACTCTGATACCAACAATAATAAGCCTTCACTTTTTTTCACAATTAAACATGAATTATTACATTAAATATTCACTTGATAAAACCTAGATGATAGAGAGGTCTAGTGGTTTGGGGCTTAGTAATGTTACATAATGACTTAATACTTGAAACACAACATCTTTTTTTAAAACTTATGTTACATGACCACTACACTCCCTCGTACTTAGCATTGCATGGTATAACTAGAGGACATGAATTAGAAAAGGGTGAGCTATAAAGCCCAGTAAGAGAGTAAATAGGGAATAACATTAATAATAAAATAGATTTTAGGAAATAAGCATATCAATGGATCATAAGCGAAACCTGAACATAATGGCATGTTATAGCTTGATTATCCTAACATTGAAATGTGGAACAACACTTAACATGGTATTAGCATGGTCCAAGGATGATTGGACATGGAGAATGAGTAAAATCTCATTTTAGATGAATTATAATGATTAAACACTCATTTCAATTGATGTATGATGATACTAATCTTTACCCAAATGCATTGGAGGGCTATCTGGGCACACATTTCTTAATCATTTAATTTAATACATAAGTGTTCCAAATGGATCATGTAACATGGATTCATTAAACATTATTTTTTATTCAATGATAAAGAAATTAGGAATTTATACATGAAACTATATAATCAAAATGAAAATGTGCATAAAGGTGAATACCCATGATAGAGAAATTGGAATTGTATTCACTATACAACGACTTTGGCTTGGAAAATTAGGGTGTAATTTCAGCAGCATTATAACGTGATATAAGAATTCATTAAAATGGTCAATGAGAGATAAAGGGGTGTATCATCGTATTTAAATGAAATGGATATTAATGGGTTCATATAGATACATGTCCCAACATAAGTAATGGAATTGAGATTCATAATACAAAATAATTTCTTGAATGTAAATGAGGAAAGAGAAATTCCTTACGAAATTTAAGAATGGTAACAGATGTACATGGGAGGAATTAATGAGATAGAAAGGGGTGTCTCATAATTAAAAAATAAATAAGGTAGTATGGTGGAGGTTTGAAATAAAACCCCACAAGTTCTAATTGAATTTAGATGGGTAAAACAAAATTATGAAATTTGGAGAAAAATGTGAAAGGAAAAAATCCCTTACATGGAAGCGTAATCCAAAAGGCTTGAGAGAGGCTTCATGGAAGCTTTGGGAACCATGGGAGGATTTTAGAGATTGTAGGGAAGAGTAAGGACGTGCTCCAAGGGTTTTGAGTGAATATTAAGTGGGTTCTTGTGTGGGATTATATGGAAAAGGATAAGGAATTATTTATTTTTTAGGTTTTGGACACTAAACATTGAACGAATCCAAAACACACCCCAAACCATTGTTTTTTATCCTATTTTTATTCCAAATTGGAGTGGAAAAAATTATTTTATAAGTAAAATGGCCAAACATCTTAAAATATTAGGCTTTCTTATGTGGAGTAGAGTCACACCCTCAAGGAAGTCAATTTAAAATGATAAAATGTTTTATAAGTCATGGAGTGTCCACTAAAGCTTGGTAAAATAAATAAAATAACTAAAACGAATTATTTTAATGGTAAAATATATATTGGCTGAAAATAATGTTTATATTATTTTATTAAATCATTATTGGTCCATTATGATGTCATAAAACACATTATATATTTAAACGGTATTTAATTTTTACCTAAAAATTCGATTGTCTTAGAAAATTATGAAAAATTCACGGTTGGATAATTTCGATGACCTAATTCCAAAAATAATTATCATTTCATTTAAATAATTTTTTAAATATGTGAATTTTTACTTTTAACATAGAAACTGACAAATATCGAATATTCATGGGTTATGAAAAAAATAGCTTTCAAACATTAATAAATATCACAATTGTATTCATAATAATTATATGGTAATTTATATTTAATAAAAAGTAATTTGGTGATAATATATTATTAAAATATTATTCAAATAAAAAATCAAATAATTCATCAAAACGGATTTCTTAATTTACTAAAAATTCTATTTTTCATTAAAAATAATTTACTAACTAACAATAAAAAAATAAATGTATTGTATCTATAGAAAAATAAGGTACCTAATCATAATAGAAGGGTATCATTAAATAACCCCTTATAACATCCAAATAAGACCGAAGGGTAAGGTGTGGGATCGTGACAGAATCTTGAGGTGGCTCGGATAACATCGCTCATGTGGTAATCTCTATCCTCTTCCATTTCTCCTGTAGGAAGTTTGGTTTGAGTTTAACATGTTGAAGCTTGGCTTGGGATTACTCAAGAACAAAACCCCCTCATGCCACCTCCTTTATAAGCTACATCAAATGAGCTTCATATGGAGAAATTCTACTAGATGACGCCATCACTTCCTTTTTATTAGTAAATTGGATTTGTTAAAGCCCTATATTTATAATAATCATGTGATCTCTATTTCAACGACTATATTAGAAACTTTCACAATTATCAATGATATTTTAAAATAAAAAAACATAAATCCAAGTAAGTGAATAAGTTTCACATATCCTTTATAATATATTTAATTCAATAAAGAAAATTGTTCATTAATGAATGTTTGGTTTGTTATAGGTAAGTGTAAGAAAACCAAACTTGGATACCCAAAATAACCATGAAACTACTATCATGTGATAAAAAACCCATAAATTAAAAATCAATCCATTTGGGATCTAAAAAAATTTTATACATGAAAGATATATAATAAAATACTCAATACATTCCTAAGCTAGATCCATCCAATATACCTATGGTGTAATTAAACATACTAAATTTATAGAAGACCTGTAGTGACATGACACAAATGTGGAATGAAGTGGATGTTCACAATGAACCTAATATAACCCATTTTTTATGTTTATTAAAATTCATTTTAAAAACATATCCACCTTTCATAGAATTTAATCAATTATCTATTGTGTGTAAACCCATTTTAAAATAAAATCCAATTAGAAATGTGTTTTAATTGCTAAAAAGACGGACCAATTAAAGATCATTAAATTTCAATGAGCATTCCAAATTAATTTATAAGAACATAAGTCAATGGCAGAATTATAACTACTTATATAGATTCACATACCACAATAATAGATGAAACATATCTGAATTTTACAATAGAGATGGTTCACTTGTAGATCGACCTCCAAAAGATAAGTATCAAGGGGAAACTAAAATGTTTTTTGTATAAACACCAACTTATGAATACCCAATCAACCTACATATCCAAATATTATCTCATGACTGTAATTGTAGAAGAAATTGGGAGGCCTCTTCCCGAGGAGAAATAATGGACCTCAAGGGTGATCAAACACCAAATGGAGCAATCACTAAGGAGGGAGATCACCAAAAATATATCTAAATAACAAGAAGGAGGAATGTATGTTGAATGGAGTATAACTCATGCATGTATCATGATAAAATAATGTTGGGCCATAAGAATAAACATCGTGAACACATTTTATATTTAAAATTATATGATTTAAAAAATACATCAAAAAAGTATTTTCCTTGGGTTTATTTAATCCCAATTAACACTTAAACAATGGGAAAATATTACGTGGACTAAAATTTTTTACACTGATAACTAAACCTGTGATATCATCCATCCAACTAATTGACATCATTTAACTAGTTCACAATGTGAATGCATTAGGCATGTAGTCCACAGTTCAAAATCTATTGAAATATCAGAAACTTATCTATTTATATGGGAACCCAAAAAGGAATGCCATAAATCTTTTACACATTTATTCTATGACTCCAAAAATAAAAATAAATATATATCGTCATGTTTTAAATCATTTTCACAAAAAAATCTCATTATCCCCATAGGTCCAAAAAAACCCAAAAAGGGATTAAATAATAGAGTCAAAAATTACAGGAAGGAATGTACCAGATTGTTATAATCTCACCACCATAAAAACATTATGTCAAAAAAAGTGATATGGATTCTGGACTCACAAAAAGTTATGTCCACTTCTTCTTCATCAACAATTCACACTCTTACATTGTGTGGACATCTCGTATATACTTTCCCAAAAACAAGAACCTACAAAATGGTTTTCTCATAATATACCTTCTCTTGGTGATCTATTATATAAACTAATTAATCAAACACATTCGTTTCAGGATCAATATAAACATACTCTTAGTCAATCAGGTGAGAGGGATCTTATTGGTACCTCCTCACCTATGAAACATGAAACACACTAGGGATGGTTATCAAATGAGATGGAAATTCCAAATGATATGCCAAATTTCTCAAACCCTTCCCAATCTCAAAGAGTTTAACAATCCATGGTTGCATCCTAACTATATAACCAACTAATGGTGTTCTGGGTGTGATGAGACTATGAGGAAAACCTGATCACTAACATGAAACTCGAGTGACCATTGATAGTGATCCATGTAAGATTTATAACGAATATATGGTTTGATCACCGCCTTCTTGAGGAACTGAAAATTTTCTATCATCTCGTGATTAATAATATTCCACACCAATAACTTCCCCCTGCCTCTTTCTCTTATAAGGTAGATATACATTACAACCAAAATAATGCCTCAAAAGATTCCATACAAATCCAGTTATGGTAACTATTGGAATAAGAAAACATTACTAGATTATAATTATTTTCCCACAAACCATCAAAATCAATCACACATGACTGGATAATATCCTTAAGAACATGGATATCTCCCTATATATTCCCATCTTTTTGGGGATGATATGTCTTCATAAATTACAACTGTGAACCCATATCCCCTTACAAAACAATCAAAACCCTAATTCTGAAACTAGGGACCTTATTAGAAAAAAATGTATAGGGAACCCCATTATATCTCAAAACCTTTCATACATATTATCCTTGTAGGTCCTTTAAATTCATACTCACATTCATATGAATGAAAATATCAAATATCATGAGGTTATTATTGATCATAGAAAATACATACATCCCAATAGGTTTCCATTATAAACCAAATATGATTTCCATTGAAATATTATTCTATTTACTTACCATAATTGATATTTATTGTAATGAATGAGAAAGTATATGTGGATTTTATTTAATTATGTGTCATTTGAGACACTATGACCTAAAAATAGTATCAACCATCCACCAAAACCAACATATCGTTTCGTAGTACATCTTTGTTATCCCATTGTTCATGGACCAAAATGTACAATGTTCTATATCCATAAAATCACCACTTAGAGAAAATTGATCCACCTTCCTTAATTGGGAAAATACATAACCACTACGATACTAAGACCACTCACCCATAGTCTCCCTTCCATTTAAGATGTTACTAAATTAATTTAATCATTATAAGATACCTTATCTATCCTACCCCACACATAAAATAATAATTTGACCTTCATATATACCAACATCACATTCCTTGTAACTTCCACTACTCTCAATATCTTCTCTTAAAAAACCCCATCAGTTTACATTAATCCCATAATTCCTTCATATCATGAGTTAGTAGTTTCCTTCTTAATGTATCATTAAATATGTTCTATATTATAGTGGAATAAAAAAATTAAAATCAATATAATGAGTCTTCTAAACACAAAAAAACTATCTCATAGTTAGATCCCTCTAAGTAAAAAATATAGTCAGGATCTTTTGTTAAAAATATACTAAAATATTCTCTCCAAAATTTCATTGACCTCATGTTTTGATTAAAATCATAACCACTTCCAAATAGAGATATTGGGTATGATAGTTTGTCTCCTAATGGAGTAACTAGAGAGAGCCATAGGCCACCACATATTTCGCCAACATCATGAAACATCCAAAATATGTTCCATAAGAATTATAGAATACATCATAACCCAAAATTGATTCTAGAATAATCACAATTGGATATACATACATCCTCTTTGACAGCTAATGGAAATATATCTGACATTTTTTATTCCACATAAACATTAATCCATTATGGGTTAAATATGTCAACAAAGATGCATGCATGGAATAATTCTCTAATAAATTCGTGGAATAACAAGCCATTACCATGAAACTTCATGTCATATAATCTTTTTTTAGATTATGACAAGACATTTCCTCCTATATATTTTTGGATCTTCAAATATTAGCATATAAAATATAATATTCACCAAATATATAACTTCTTGAATTGTGAATTCATTATAAGAAAGCATACCAAAAAATAATATCCCCTTGATGTTCATGGAATAATATCAAAATGGTCAATGAGATCCTCATCTAACATAGTGTACCAAAATATTATACATAAATATAAAAAAATGGTTCCAAGAAACATTGAATTATCTAGTCCATCGATGCCATAAACACTGCAAGATAATTAGTTAGACTGAATGGAATATCCAAAAAAACTCAGAATGCTCATACCTTATCATAAACAGTGTATTAGGTATTGATGGACCCCGAAACACCCTGATAGGGGAGGGGTGAATCAAGGGCTCAAATTTTTCTTTAAATCTATTGTATCTAGTTCCCACGTTGGTATGAACATATTAAACCTATCTTAAGAGGAAGTGTATAAAATAAACAATAACATGAAAAGAAATGACACAAAAAATTTATTTGGTTCACAACTAAGGTCTCTGTCCAAGGGGAATATACCGATAGTGTTTCGGTCACACAAAATTCCACTAATATTCACTTGGTGTGGATTAAAAGTGTTAATCATAGTCACTATGTGCCAGGAACACTACCTTTACAAGGTCTTAGGGATAACACACTACGTCCCCCAGATCACTTCTGCTAACTCTCCCTTGCTCATTGATTTGGTACAATGTTGACTCAATATGCCGACTTGGAGGTAATTTCAATGGTTTATCATTAATTTATGCATCCTCAACTACGAAGGGATTCTCTCTTGTGATCCCATAAACACTCACTGATGTAATTTAATTTCCCATACACAGATCTGATATGAAGATTAATTTTGCAAACAGATTTGGCCAATATTAGGCTTCCTTGGGTGTTCGAAATACTGCAGTTGGTTCTGTGTACCACAACTATTTTTGTGTACCATCCATATCCTCTGTGTACCATCTATCTCTTCTGCACATTGTTCAGATCCTCCATGTACTGCACTGTGTAGTGTTTTTGCCTACTCCCCATACTCCTCCAAAACTCCAAGTATAATCCTACTCTGCATACTTCCTTGCTCTACAACATATTGTGAGAGCTTCCTGCGTGAACAACACACCATTCCACAGACCGATTTCCTTACACTGATCAGTATCTCTGCGTACCTTATTCTCCTCCGTGAACCACATCCAACTTATCTGAATTTCTTCCCGAAATAATAATCTGCAATCTTATCACTTTACAAAGAGGATTATTAGTCCTTAAATAATCACATCACTCCACAAATTTTGTTAATCTGATATACCCAAATCTTCAATGTGGGAAAAAATTCAATGTTCTGAACTCCATTTGCATACTATATTGGTCTCCACTATGTACCACTCGGGTTTCTCAAACCACATCAATCCCACTGCGTACTGTGTTGGCCTCCATCGCGTACCGCTCCTTTTATGAAAACCATGTTAATCCCGACTACCATCAAAATTCCTCATGCCACATTCCTTAATTGTGTGCCATTGCTGCGAAATGTTTTCAGTCCCGCTCATCACCCCGTGAACCATTCTAGCAACCTCACCCATGTACAGTGCACCTGCACCACATACTGCACACCTACACTGCGTACCATGTGACTTCACCAAGTACTATGCACCTTCACCATGTACCATTTCCATACTCCTAATTTTTTAGGTCCAAAAATTTGGGAAACACTGGGAAAATGTTCCACCTTCAATACTTATTTTAGTCTCAATAATATGACAACATTTCATGAAAACGCTCTAAACATCTATATGCATATTGCCAAAAAACAAACCAAACTCCATTATTATCAATGAACATCCTTGGTTACAACAATCTCCCCCTTTGGGTTTGTTGGAACTATCTAGATAAATTCATTGAAGTGAAATCCACGATAAAAACCAGAAACAACTCAGTCATCACTCTAAGTCTATGTGAGTAGTGATCGGTGTAGAAAAAGAGAGAGAGAGAGGAAAATAATGGAGTTCTCATTCTCTTCTTTTCCCCATAATATTTGTAGAAAACAGATCACCAGATCATTTTCCATTGAATTTATTCATTCTCCCTCATTGGAAAGAAACCCAAAGACTAGTATTTGACAATTTTAGAGCTCAGAGCATACTCTCCCTGGATCATATCTCCCCCATAAACATACAACACTTCAACAAACAGATTAACACATTTAAAAAACTGGGAATAGGGGAATCTCGTAACCATCTTATGGACTAAGAGGTGGTCGAACACTGATATTCAACTAATGTTTCTAAAACATAGCCATTGATAGTGGCTTGGTCATAATGTCATCGACTTGATCATCAGTTCCAACCTGGTCCACTTTGATCACACCATGTCCAACTTTTCTCTAATCATGTGATATATGAACTCAATATCTTTTTTACGAGAATTCTGAACTCGATTATTTGCAAGATCAATTGTTCCCTTGTTATCACAATAAATAACCATTGGTTGTTTCACCTCATCACCTATTTCACTCAGTTGCCTCTTCATCCAAAGTAACTGAGTGAATGTTTTTGTAGAATATATATATTTAGCTTCTGAAGTTCTAGGTGTAATACTTTCCTATTTCATGATTACCCATTCTGCACATTTATTCCCAATATAGAATTCTCTACCATTGGTAGACTTTCTGTTCACTACTTCACTAGACCAGTCAACATCAGAGAATGATGTTAGTTTACTATCACTTCTTAAATAAAAGTATATACCATAATAATTTGTACCTTGAATGTATCTCATGATTCTTTTCATTGTTTCTCAATGTTATTTCTTTGGATTACTTTAAAATAGGGCCACAAGGTAGGTTGCAAAGACAGTATTTGGTTGTGTCACTGTCATGTACAGTAGGATTCCAATTATTCTTTTGTACAAGGTGGGATCCACAGAAGTCCCTTCCCCATGCTTTTTGAGTGTTGATCTAAATTCAATCGGAATCGACATTGGTTTGGAATCATGCATATTGAACTTATTTTGTTCCTCTCTTGAATACTTTTCTTGAGAAATGAATGTGAAATCCTTCTTCTGATATACCTGTAATCCTAGAATGTATGTGAGTTCACCAATCATAGACATTTAAAATTCTTATTACATGTGATTGGTAAATTCATCCACTGATCCATGTCTAATTCCTCCAAAAATAATATCATCCACATACACTAATACCATGAACTAATTCTGTTAAGATTTCTTCACATAGAGATTTTGATCCACTCCTTCTCTTTTAAACTCTAGCTTTCTCAGATAGGAGTCCAACTAATAGTACCACACCCGTGGTGCCTGTTTTAGGCCATAAAGAGCTTTGTTTAATATTCAAACCTTATGTTCATCATTTCCAAGAAAGAACCCTATGGGTTGTTCAATGTAGATTTCTTCTTCCCATACTCCATTTAAGAATTTTTTCTTAACATTCATTTGATACACTTTATATCCTCTTTGGTTTTCCATGGCAAGGAATAGCTTGATTGACTCCAGTCTCGCAACAGGAGAAAATGTCTCATCCGAATAAATGCCTTTGATTTGTGAATATCCTTTATAGACTGATCATGCCTTATTTCTAATCACATTTCCATATTTGTCAAATTTTTTCTTGAAAATCCACTTTGTACCAATCACATTCTGATCTTCATGCCTTTTAACAAGATCCCATTTCTGATTTTTGGAAATCAGATATAACTACCCATTCATTTCATTCACCCATGACTCATACTTTGCAGATTCTTCAAATGTGGATGGTTCCATAACGGATAGAAATGCAGATTGTGCATTATTCCTCATTCTCATGTTTTGTGTAGGTGAATTATGATCCCCGATAATGTGGGACTAATCAATCTCTTCTCTTTTATTTCTCCATTGGGGTTCAACTGTATTATCTCAAGATATGGATTCTTCTTCTTATTCTTCTTTAGATTCAACATCATGATGTCCCTCCCAAAAATTTTCCACATATTTCTATACCACTATATTAGCATTTGTTCCATGTTCACATTCATGCTCATCTTCTATCAAATCAGTATAATAATTCCTTTAAGCATTCGGGTTTTTCTTTTCGATGATATTTACATCACTATTTTCCAGAATTCATCTCAAGCACTTATTGGAACACTTGTATGATTTGTTTTTCATTGAGTATCCAACAAATATTCCTATGTCTATATTTTATCCATACATCCATTGATTTATTTCATTGTTTTGGATAAAACATTTTCTTTCAAAAACATTAAAATATTTCAAAGAGGGATTCCTTCCATGCCACAATTCATAAAGTGTCTTTGTTTCACCCATATGTAACCCTGTTAAAATTTGAATATACACTGCAGCTTTTAATTCCTCTAATAAGTAATGTTGGGGAATAAGACTTTAAATTAGCATAGTTCTGGCCATGTTTTTTACCTATCGATTCCTGCAATCAAAAACTCTATTTTGTTGTGGAGTTCTCACAACTTCCACCGCATGTTTTATCCCATGCTTCTCTAGGTAATTTTCAAATTCAATGGATTTGAATTCCCCTCCATTGTCAAATCATAGGAGTTTGATCTTCCATCTAGTATCATTCTCGACAATTCGTCAATTGGTTTTCATGAAATCTAGCACATGTTGCTTCCTTCGTATAATGATCACACATGCCATTCTACTGTAATCATCTATGAAAAGAACAAAGTACCTCTCTCCATGTTTTCCAAAAATATTTATCGGGCCACATTAATCGATATGGATGAGGTCAGTGAGATTTGATTTGATTTTCTTCTTTGGTCGGTAAGAATAGTAAACCAGTATCCTTCACATGTAGGCATCACAAGTATTTTCTCATTCATGCTTCATATTAAAGATATCCATGACTATATTTATCTTAGATATCCGTTCCATGTCTTTTTTATTAATGTTCCACAATATATGATGTCATAAGTAGTTTTCCTCTTCTACTATTAGGTAGAAAATGTACTCTTTGGTGTCAACTTGATATAAGTTTCATTCTATTCTACAACCGTTCATGAGAGAAATCCCAAAATTCCCTCTTAGAGTACATCCATTTTGATTGAATGTCAAAATTAGACCAGATTCAGAATGTTGACTCACACTAAGAAGATTGTGACCTAGACTGTAAACATACATGACTTCAATTTTCTTCAACTATCCATTAGCTATCTTAGTTTTCTCAGTGCCTTTATCTTCAAAACATCATAGTTACCAAACCTCACTGTCCCATTGACATTTTTCTTGAAATTTGTTAGTATATCTGCATTACACATCATGTGGGATTAACATCCATTGTTAGGAATCCAGGTTTTGTTTCTCTTTGTAGCTTTTATAGATACTTCTGCAAAATTAGACTTTTCAATTTTCATCCATTATTTTCATGAGATGTGGAATTGAGTGTAGGAAGTTGATGGAATTTGAATTCTCTCCTTTGTGTTCATTGGTTCTTCATATTCAAATTCTTCTTCTAGGGGAGAAAAATTATTTGAAATAGAAAAACATTCTATTTGATGTGTACTGACTCGTCTCTGACCATTGAAAGAATTTTTCTTGTCATACCTATTCATGCAATGCACAACTTTATGGCCAATGATAGAATAGTAAAAACAATATTCATAGAAATTATTTCTTATATAAGAAGTAGGAAATGAATATGTTCTCCTTTGTTGAACCCCTTTATCTTAACCAATCATTTTTGGAAACACAGGGATAATCATCAATTGTCCATTCAGTTTGATTTAAGGGGTTTATTTTCATCACTTTTGGTGGCTTTTAAACATGATCAACATTCATCTAACCTTTATTCTGGATCACATTACTTATGGAATTTGACATTTAAGAATTGCATCCAATTCCATATTTCCCTTCTATGTGGATCTTTGATCACTCAATATATTTTTAACTCCATTATAAACACTTTTTTTCTCTCAAGTAGCACAGAATCCGAGATCCTTCCGAATTGTATTTTCTTCTTTGCTTGTTTTTAGTTGATTCACTTTCTAGTTTACTACTTATAGTAACACACTACTACAAAAACAGGCTTTATCAGCACTCAAAATGAGATTTAATAGCACTAAAAAATAACTCTAAATCTCAGTGCTGATAAAGTGGGGGTCCCCTTTTTCAGCTCTAAAAAAGCACTGTCAAAAGATCCCTTTATCATTTATAAAAAATCCCTGATAAAGGGATCCTTTATCAGTGCTAAAAAGGCTCTAATAAAGTACTCCTTTATCAATGATAAAAAAGAACGAAAAATTGTGTTTTTTATTAGTGCTTTTTTAGCCCTTATAAAGTGATCATTTATCAATGCTAAAAAAGCGAAGATAAATGCCCTATATTCTGTAACATAAAATTCTGCAGCAGCACTCCCAAACAAGACCAGAAAAAAATTCAGCATATCAAAAAGTATACCGATACAAAATTAATAAATAATTCATAAGGTAATTACACCAAGTATACCGATACAAAAAGTTTACCCATACACCATTAACACATAATTTGGAAGTTAATTAAATACATAAAGAATTCAATTCAGAATTTAGTGAGTTGGGGGATGTGCAGGGGCTTGGTGTGACTGTCGAAGGGGGGGTAGGGGGTGTTCCGGTGGATGGGGGTGTCCGGGTGGATAGGGGTGTCTAGGGGGTGGGGGAGGTCCAAGAGGTTGGGGGTTGTCCAAGGGGCGGGGGTGGTGTCCATGGGGTGGGGGGGGCTTCCCATGGGGGTGGGGGGTCCAAGGGGGTGGGGGTGTCTAGGTGGTGGGGTGGTGTCTAGGAGGGGGGTTGTCCATGGGGGTGTCCACGGGGGGTGGGCTGGTATCCAAGGTGTTGGGGGGGGGATTTTCTTGGGGGTGGGGGTGTCCAGGGGGTGGGGTGGTTTCCAGGGCGGTGGGGTGGTGAAGGGGGGTTGGTGGGATACCAAGGGGGTGGGGTGGAGTCCAGGAGGGTGGTGGTGGTCGTCCATGGGTGGGGGTGTCCATGGGGTGGTGGTGTCCAGGTGGTGGGGTGATGTCTAGAATTCCCAGGGGTTGCTGGGTGTCTAGGGGGTTGGTGGGTGTCTAGGGGGGTTTCCGAGGTAGGGCAGGGGTCTATCCATGGGGGTGTCTAGGGGGTGGGGGTGTCTAGGGTGTTGGGGGGTTTCTAGGGGGTGGGGTGTCCAAAGGTCTGGGGTTGTCCAGAGGGTGGGGTGGTGTCCAAGGGGTGGGGTGGTTGTCCATGGTGGTGGGGGGTCCAGGGGGTGGGGAGGAGTTAAGTTGGTGGGGTGGTGTATAGGAGGAGTGGGTGGTGTCTATGGGGTTGGGTCGTCCAGGTGGTTGGGGGCGTCTTGGGGGGGAGGGCTATACAGGGTGGTGGGGGTGTCCAGGGGATGGGTGTCTAGGTGGGGTGGGGGTGTTCGGGGGGGGGGGGCTGTCCAGAGTGGGGGATCTGTCCATGGGGGTGTCCAGGGGATGGGTGTCTAGGTGGGGTGGGGGTGTTCAGGGGGGGCTGTCCAGAGTGGGGGATCTGTCCATGGGGGTGTCCAGGGGTGGGGGCGGTGTCTAGGGGGTTGGGGGGGGGGCTGTCTAGGGGGTGGGGTGTCCAGATGGGTGGGGGTGTCCAGTGGTGGGGTGGTGTCCAGGGGGGTGGGGGTGGCTGTCCAAAGAGGTGGGGGTGTTTAGGTGGGAGGTGTCCAGGTGGTGGGGTGGTGTCTAAGAGGTGTGAGGGATGTCTAGGGGTTGGGGGACCATCCAAGGGGCGTCCAGGAGGTGGGGATCGTCTAGGGGTTTGGGGGCTATCTGGGGTGGGGGGTGTCCTGGGGGTGGGTGTCTAGGGGAGATGCCGGAGGGGGGGGTCGGGGGGCTATCCAGGGGGGGATATCCATTGGGGTGTCTAGGTAGGTTTTCCATGGGGGTGGGGGTGTCTAGTGGGTTGGGGGGATTTCCAGGGCTGGGGTGTCAAGATAGGTGGGGGTGACCAGGGGGTGGGGTGGTGTACACGGGGTGGGGGTGGTCCAAGGGATTGGTGGGGATGTCCAAGGGGTGGGGTGGTGTGCAGTGGGTGGGGGTGGCTGTGCATGGGGGTGGGGGTGTCCAGGGGGTGGGGGAGGTGTCTTGGTGGTGGGGTCGTGTCTAGGAGGGCTGGGGGCATCTAGTGGGGTGGGGGCCATCTAGGGGGTGGGGTGTCCATGGGGGTGGGGGATGTCCGGGGTGGTGGGGGTGTCCAAGTAGTGGGGTGGTGTCTAGGAGGGGTGAGGGTGCCGTCTAGTGGGGTTGGTTGGAGTCTAGGGGGGGATTTCCATGGGGGTGTCCAGGGGTGGGCTGGTGTCCATGGGGTTTTACTCATAAAAAAATTACCCATGGATCGTTCTCTTAAAGGATCAACACAATCCAAATGCATTTGGTCGGAATTCCATAACTTAGTTTTTGTTTTCACTTAAAATTCTATCCATTTTAAACAAATGTGAGACACTTTGAGTGATATAGGTCACACCGTGCCTCGGATTGAGGTAGGTTTGACAATTACAAATCACAAATGCACCCATGGAACGTTCTCTTAAAGGATCAACACTATCTGAATGTGTTTTGCGGATTTCCGTAGGTCTGTTGCTGCTTTCACTTAAAATATTGTCAATTTTTAAAAAAAGAGAGACACTTTGAGTGATACCGGCCACGCCATGCCTCATATTGAGGCATTGTTGACTCTTACACAACAAAAATGACCCATGGATCATTCTCCTAAAGGACCAACATAATCCGAATGCGTTTGATCAGATTTCCGTATATCTGTTGTTTTCACATAAAATTATGTACATTTTAAATAAAATAGAGACACTTTGAGTGATAACGGTCACATCATGCCTCTAATTGGGGTGGGGTTGACTCATAAACATCCCCAACACATCCATGGATTATTCTATTAAATAATAAACACAATACTAATGCATTTGGTGGTATTTTCGTAGGTCAGTTGTGGTTTTCACGTAAAATTTTGTCCATTTTAAACAAAAGTGAGACCCTTTGAGTGATATCGGCCACACCATACCTCTTATTGAGGCATGGTTTAATCATACACATAAAAATGGACCCATGGATCATTATTTTAAGGGATCAACACAATCCGAATTTGTTTGGTTATATTTTTGTAAGTCAGTTGTTGTTTTCACTTAAAATTCTGTCCATTTTAAACAAAAAAGAGACACTTTGAGTGGTACCGGTCACACCGTGCCTCGGATTGAGGCAGGGTTGACTCATAGACATAACAAATGCACCCGTGGATTGTTCTCCTAAAGGATCAACACAATCTAAATGCATTTGGTTGGATTTCTATAGGTCAGTTGTTGTTTTCACTTTAAATTTTGTCCATTTTAAAAAAATAGAGATACTTTCAGGGATACTAGCCGCACCATACCATGTATTGAGGCATGGTTGACTCATACACGTCACTAAATAACCCATGTATTGGTTCTCTTAAATTATTAACACAATCCGAATGCGTTTGGTCTGATTTCCATATGTCAGTTTTTGTTTTCACTTAAAATTATGTCCATTTTAAACAAAAGAGAGACACTTTGGGTGATACCAGTCACACTGTGCCTAGAATTGATACGGTGTTGACTCATACACATCACCAACACACCCATGGATCTTTCTCCAAAAGTATCAACATAATCTAAATGTGTTTGGTCGTATTTCCATTGGTTAGTTGTTGTTTTCACTTAAAATTTTATCCATTTAAAAAAAGAGACACTTTTTATGATACCGTACAGAACATGCCTCATATTGAGGTGTGGTTGACACATACAAATCACAAATGACCCATGGATCATTATCCTAATGTATCAACCCAATTTGAATGCATTTGGTTGGATTTACGAATGTTTGTTATTGTTTTCACATAATAATCTGTCCATTTCAAACAAAAGAGAGACACTTTGAGGAATACCGGTCACACCGTTCCTCGGATTGAGGCAGGGTTGACTCGTACACATCACCAATGCACCCATGGATTGTTCTCCTAAAGGATAAACCCACTCTGAATGTGTTTTCTAGGATATAAATGTATTTTGGAGATTTTACAGGTATTTCTTATCCAAAACCCAAAGAAAAGTGGTTCATCATTCTTGCATGTTACTGATTCACTTCATCTGTTAAAATGAGAAAATGAATCATTGGAGAAATTTTTTTTTATTTAATAACAATTTGAATTTCCTTACGAACATTTATATAAAACAAAGATTCATCATTTCATCCCCTTAACCCCTCTCAACAATGACCACCAACTGTACACATCCCCAAGTCAGATATTCATGTTATTTGGGTACAATCATCCATCGGGTATGCAGCCCACTCATTTCTGAACAAATCTATAGCATCTTGTGAGAATGAGGATTTTCGGTAGTTAGAGTAATACTGCAAAATATATAAATAGATAAATAATAAATAAATTAAATGAAATAGTAGTTGTTTTTTAAAATACCTATTTTGGGTTTCTAGTTTGTTGATGAAAAATGATCTCTATCATAAATTTACAAACATAATAACCACAATCATTATTGTTTGTTTGTTTTGAACACTACAAAAAATTTGATCATTAGGAGAATAAGTAACTTGTGTTGATATGTGTTTGGATAGTGAAATTTTATTATATATACCCTAATATTTTTCAAGACGTAGTACTTTATTTCCTCCTTATGATTAGCCCACGTCCTCAATCCTCTTTTAGACGATAATAATACATTTACCTATAATAAAATAATCCTCGGTAAAAGATAATATAAATTAAATTACTTGATGTTTAGACCTAAAAAGTAAGATGCAGTGTCTTAAATATTTACAAACTCCATCATGTTTGTTGGGTTTGTTGGATATCCTTGAATTGAATCCAGAAAATAAATATTTGGAGTATCTAAGTTCACAGAAATTGGAATCCAATGTTTCTTAAAGAAACAAATAGAAATAAGTAATAAAAAAATTAAAAATATAATTGATATTTTTTAATCGTAGAGTTTTACCACTACATGGTTGGTATTAGGATGAGTCTGTCATCTATAATCTTGCTTTCAAATGTTTTCAGCAATCCATTAACTATTTCATCCTTTTCTGATGGCTCTAATTTCTTTAGATGTGTTAATGTGGTATGAGGGCTAACGAGTATAAATTTTGGCTCATGGGGAAGTTCCTTCAACTATTCTTCAAATATATGTCTGTTAATAATATAAAATGCCTTTACTCATAATTTTCACATTATATCAAATTTTATAAAATCAAATCATGAAAACATATCTCATATATAAATTTACAACTGTGACACCTAGCCAATACTTTTTAAGGATCTCATTTACATTTTCAGCAGTAATGAAATCATGACATTCTTCTTTGTATATATTCTTTCTGAAAACCACTATATGACTACTACCACCTCTTATCTTTATATCCACATGAGTCTTCAATGCTAGTAAATGTGGATAGAGAATAAGTGGTGTTATTGTGCTTTCAATATCTCTTTGGGATCGGTTGGACGATTCTTTAAATGATTTTTTGCCAACGTTTCTTGTCACCCCCATCTCTTTCTATGTCTATAATAACTTTCATTGGTTCAGCCCCTTTTATCATTAATTATTAAGGATTATCTTGAAAAAAAAAGAAATAAATACCTATTTGTCCCCACTTACTCTTACACATTGTGGTGGCCATGCAATGAATGTCTCAATAGCCTTTTAAACCATATGTATATAATCGTCATCAAGTGGAATAGGTAGCTCTACATTTGGATCATGATCTACAGTAATCACCACTTTCAGATCATTTTTCGGAAGTGGTATATTATGTAGCTTGTCCTCTGGGATGTTCAACACTATATCCCACACTTCAAGGTCATAGGTGAGTGTTGACAGATATAAATTATAGTCATTATCACCCTGTAGAAGATAAGTACAAGAAAAGTATCAATGATTGTATGATTCACATTTCATGGGAACAATTATTAGAATATTGATTACCACATATAAGATAGAACTTTGAGGGGAATGGCTCATGACAAAGCTAGTGGGGGTGGGGCGGGATCTTCATGCACCCGTTTTTCTTGAGTTGTGTCTTCTCCATGATTCCCACCCATAAAAGTTACAAGAAACTCTCTCTTCCATTGAAATAATTCTTAAAGAGTTTCTAGTATTTTGCTCATTTGTTTCAATTTTCATCTCTATCATCTGTTTCTTTTTTTCTAAAAATATACTTGCTGTGTCACCCCAAACCCTGCATTTCTGACATGAACATATTGTTCTAGACACATCAAATACATCAATAATAGGTTTGTATCTGCTATAGGAGTAGCTGATTCATGTGACTATCAGATATAGGAAAATCGATAATAACATTAATGTAATATAAATTTAAAGGAAATATTTTTATCATCGTGTCATAGTTACACATACATCCCACACTTTTATGGGTGTTTTCATCTACTAGATTCCCTTCCATATTCACATGTGCCTCATTCTACAGCACATGACGTGGGATGGAAGTGTCTTTGGTTTTAGACACATCAATCTACTTATAAATATAGAAATATAATTATGATGTTCTTTCCTGGCACCTAACAATATTTCTGTAAATTTAAAATATGTACCATTTTCTTTTCTAGTGAAGCATACCCCATCCTTGTTTTATGAAAGGGGTATTTTGGTTTTGATGCACGTTCCTTATTTTCAGTACTGAGTTGCTATTTCAAAAATGAAATTTTGACGATCAAAGTGATGATTACACATATCCTCAAAGAACGTATTATCATCAACAATGTACTTGAAACTTCTCATCCACACGACGGATAATAAATGCATCCCATGCTTCTTGGGAAATTAGGTGAGTGTAGAAAAGTGGTGGGTGTGGGTTTATTTTACCATTGGAATCATTCAGGTGACATTTTGTCAAATTACTGTGAAAACCTTGATGAATCCTTCCTACAAGCCTTAGTGTATAATTATTGTGTGAATCATCCTCTATAAATGTACTCTGAAAAAGATTGAGAAGTGTAAGACAATGTTTTATTATTTAATTTTCTAGTAAATTAATGAAATAATATCATAATGTTTCTATAATTTCTTCCTAGATCACAGCCTTCATCTCGGACACAACATGGTGCCATGAATCAATGTCAATCGGAAGATGATTCCGAGTGACAATTACAATATTACTACTAAACATAGACTTGTTGGGTTACACATGTTGGCTTCGTGCATTCCATCTAACATCAAATTTGATGCCTTTGCTTTCGCATTAAGAACATTTGCTAACACCATCAAACTATGATGCACCTGTGTTTTCTGCGACGTTTGTCCTTCATCCAGGACCATGTCATCAATATCAACATCATATATATGTTCTTCTAAAATGGTATAAATGACATGTGTTGATTGTTGTTGGACCTCAACACTTAGAGCAACAATAGGCTTAGAAAATTCTTGTTGCTCTGCACTGTGAGCAGCTGCAGCAGAAGCAGCAGTAGCAACAACAACAGCTTAAGAGACCTTTTCAGCCTTGAGGTTAGGAGCACCAGAATGTGAAGAAGTTATTATCTACAAAATTAGTTGAATATTTAATTTAGATTACATTAATATAGTAATGATAAGATAATAACATGAGATAACAAGATCTATATTAAAAACAAAATATAACTTGTTTATTGAACTCTCTTTCTTTTTTTCAAGGTCTAAAGGGATTTGACATCTCTATTGATTATCCAAATCCTTCCATTGTAGTCTCCTCTAACATACAAAACATCATCTACATTTGGACTACTGTGAAATCATAGTGACGTACAACTGAAAGGATTTTCCTCAACTGAATTTTCATCTGACATTTTAGTAGTTTTTTATGATAACAAAACAATCGAACAGTTTTGGTTTGTCGGATCTGGAACATAAAAAACGTGTACTGCATGTGATTCCATTATAAACAATTTGTCTGTGTACCCTTATTTACGAAAATCAACTTTCACAAATCCCCATTCATCTATTTTAACACCACTGTTGTTATTAACCCTTTTTTTTGAAAAATCAGCAATTGGAATGTCGTATAGTCCGACTCCCATATTTGTTTGATAAATCCAAAGTATGACATATTAGCATAAATTGGATTTCTATCCTTACTACCAGAAACATGCATCACTTTATCCACAAGTGTAACTCCAATATTTTGCATGGTGCTATCTTCATCATGTTCATCTGTATAGAATGTATAACCATAAATTATATAACCATTGTAAGATAATACATACACACTTGGTCTGGAAGCTATCCATTGAAGTCATTCTGAAATTGAATTCGGATTTTCATCTAACACTTTAAAAATATGGTCTTGAATCCATCCTATAAACTGGTGATTAAGTGTATTTGATATCTAATTTTCAGACCTTGATGGATTCAAGTGCCTAAGAATATCTTTGTGAGTATCAATATATGCAGAAACCACCCAAATGTTATGCAAAACATATTGGTGGGCCTGCTCTCACTCTGTAATACTAATTGTCACAACATCTATTCAATAAATTCCATCACCCTCAATGCATCTAGTGTGATGAGATTTTGGGAGACCAGTGCTTTCTACATCAGATAGGTATTTGGTACTAAATTCCATGGCTTCCTCCACAATATATCACTCCACTATACAACCCTCTGGCCGATTTCGATTGTTGACATAACCTTTGAAAATATTCATATATCATTCAATGGAATACATCCATCTATAATGAATAAGACCACAAATTCGAATCTCTCTCACCAAGTGAATCATCCAATGAACCATTATATCGAAGAATTTTGGTGGGAAACATATTTCTAATTCACATAATATGATGACTATTTCATTTTCCATGTCTTGAAATTTTGCTGGGTCTAAAACTTTTCAATATATAGATTTGAAAAAGAAACAAATTTTGGTTAATGTATGAGTAACATTATTTGAAAAAATAAAACGTAAAGCTATAGGAATTAAATCTTGCATCGAAACATGGAATTCATGTGATTTCAAACCATTTAATATCAAATAATTCATTGACACAATGTTCGTGATATTTGATGAATACCACTCTGCAGCCTTTACATCATTGAAGAAGTTGAAAAACTGAAATCTCTCATCCCTAGAAAGAGTGTAAGTAGTTAGAGGAAGAAACATTCGATTTTCACCCTTCACAGGAGCCATCTCTTCTCTTATTCCCATTTCAACCATGTACAACCTTTCCTTAATTCCATACTTTGTTTTTCTAGGGGAATTTAGCAACGTTCTGATAAAATTTTCACATAAATTGTTTTCCACATGCATCACATCAAAAAAATGTCTGGCGTACAAAAAATTCCAATATGGTAATTCAAAAATATAGATCTCTTTTTCCAACCGATTTCTATAAGGTTTTTGAAAATATTTTACCAAAAACAGTGTTCACATCTTTTACTTTCTCAAACAGCTAATCAAATATTGGTGGAGACATTTTTGTTTGTTGTTCTAAACTTCCATTGAATGATGTCATCCAGGATCGATACATATGTCGATGAGGTAGAAATCTACAATGTCCTAGAGAAATAGATTTCGATTAATGTTTCAACATAATTGATTTAGTATCTTCTTCTCACATGGGACACCATCAAGTTCCTTTAATTCTATAGCCTGAAAAATTTCCATAAGTAGTGGAATCAGTAATCATCCCATACAATATCGCTCTCAACATGAAGTATTCACTTTTATAATCATCATACATTATAACACCTGAATCCCATAATAACTTCAAATCCTCTATCAAAGGAGACAGATAAACATCAATATCATTATCTGGTTGTCTTGGTCCTGATATAAGCATAGATAACACAAAAAAATTTTGCTTCATGCATAATTAGGGGGCCAAGTTATAATTTACCAACTTAGCAGGCCATGTACTGTGAGTGCTAGTTTGAAAACCAAAAGGATTCACTCCATCTATAGATAACGCAAGAAAAAGGAATTGTGGCTCTTTTCAAAATTCAGGATACTCATTATCAATTTTCTTCCATTGAGGAGAGTAGGCTGAAGGAATTAGTTTCCCATCTTTATTTCTTTTATCAGCATGCCACGACTATTTTCTTGCAGTTTCTTCATTTCCATATAGACACCTTAACCTTGTAATGATTGGGAAGTACCATACAACTTTCATAGGACTAGATTCATCTTTCTTTTATCGAGAAGCACCACACTTTGGGTATTCTATAATTGATGTGTTCTCCTTTAGAAACAATATAAAATCTTTTGGGCAGGCATGTATTCTTTCAAAAATCATACCCATCGAACGTAGCGTTCAATTAGCTTCATATGTCCATCTTGGGGGCTCATTATCTTCTGGGAGAAGGTCATGCAAGAGAGAAAGTATTTCCATAAAACTGACATCACTCCATTCATTTCCTAGTTTCAATTTATACAACTTCAGTACAGCTGACAATGTTGTATATTTAGTGCAACTAGAATACAATGGAATCTTTTCACAACTCTTCAACTTCTCAAACAATTTTGGGAAATCATGAAGTTCATCTTCAATTGTTGTTTTCTTTTCCACAATAAATTATTCATCATCATTGACATCTATAATCACATCCTCCATATGGTCTTCTTCATTATCAATAATTGTATTCATATCCAATGATCCATATAATGTAGTTTCATCCCAGCCAGTAGATATATTCACTTTTTCTCCATGTTTATTCCAACATTTATAACTTAGATCTATTCCATGACATATCGAATGTTCTTACATCTCCTATGTAGTAATTAGTCAAGAATAAAAACAATGTAAACATGGAAAACGGATTTGAGAAGGATCCTTTTCGTAATCCTTTGAAAACTTGATGAACTCTTTCACTCCATTCTCATACTCTATTATCAAATGATTAGCATCTATCCAATATTTATTCATCTACATCCTATTTGAATCTCAAATATTAGTATTTATGGTTCAAATACAAAAAACAAGACTTCCAAATACAATAATAATCAAGAATGACACATCTACCATTCCTAGGTCTCTTCCCTACATTTAATATCATCATGCCTAATATTTTTGGTAAGCTCAAGTTACTTACATTAAATTAAAGGGGGGATAATCACTTGTGGAATATATGGTCACCCATATTATTCCATATGAAAATTTTAACAAATATTATTGACCTATCATCCCATTCAATCATCATGAGTGCCTAATTCCAAACTCCATCTTAACTCTCAACTAAATCTCTCACTATCATTAATCACAACCACTAGGAACCGCTCCTAAAATGGTAGTGAAAATAAGTGTAATTCATGGATCCTAATTCTAATAGTAAATAGGTTGGGGACTAGCATTTAGGGTATAAAAAATTGAAATTTGAGGTTTTTCCCTCATGCATCCCAAGAACTGAGATAAACCACCAATTAACTTCATATAATATTAAATAAAACCAAATCCATAATTCATGGGAATTTCATAAAAAACATAACTAAAATAAAATATAAAATAAACCATGTGGATTTCAATCAGGTTACTCGACTCCAGTGGTGGTGAATAAGAAATAATAAAAAAATATAATAAGTATATAGTCACACATAAATCTTTCATAAGGGTTTACACCAAACTAACACTGCAAACACCCATGTCAACCATTATCTTGTTACAATAACCCTATAATAACCACTTCCATTATAATTCCACAAATAATCCAAAAAAATCACATAAGAATCCATATCAATATTAACAAGTTTTCATTTCATTTAACATTATAATTTCTTGGAATTTTATTACCATATGAATTTCAATTATTAACCATTTTAATGTAAAACAAATCATTAAATCACTACCCACTATAATCCATTAATTAATCATTAGTAACATTTATTATATCTTTTACCATTTATTAAACATAATTATTCCAATAATTATCATTAATCATTTATCAAACCATCTTTTATCCTTTTCAACCCTTCACCCATTACTATTTTTATTTATTCCTACCATATTCCATGCCAAAAGGAAACTATAACACCACCCAAAATCAAATAAATTTCAATGAGATAAAATACCACTAAACACATTATAAAATCCATAAAACCACTTATTTTCTACTTAAATAGCCATATCATTGCTATCAGAACCACACAATAATCCATCCATCACTGCCGTATTAATTACCACACCACATGCACCCAACCACATCAATCAACCCTAACCCTTATAATCATAGTGATAAATAACACATACATAGTATCATGAATGGGAAAACATATAAGAAATTCCATCTAAAAACTCCCCCTTAAACATTATTTCATATTAATGTAGAATATATAGTTTATTTATAACACTTTAATTACAGATTTTTATACAACCAGTTCATTACCTACCTTAAGTGACTAGAAAATCATGAAAGGTGATTATAACATATTATTATAAGTAAGAAATTTCTTTCACAACATCAAGAATAATTCTCATAGCAAAAACATAAATAAATCCACAAATATATAACAAATATTATGGAACATCATAAATCCCATGAAAAACTCCCTCTTCACTTTAATTTCATCTAGTGTAATTCATTATAGTATTTAGGTTAATCAGTATTATCCATCAAATAGAAAACAAATTACATGATAATTCCCCTATTTACACATAATAATGAAAGAGAGATTTCATGTCCCCAACCTCAACTAAAGATTTAAAAAATATTTAATAAGAATGAGAAGAATACTCAAATAAAACAAGACTTAACACATGAGGGTAATCTAAAGGGCCTGTGTATAACCATAAACCATTAAAAGCATCACAGAAAAACAAAAAAACCGAATCATCATTGTTGTCACATCCTTCCTATGAAGAAAGTTAAAGAAGAGAATCAAGAAGAAGAGAAAAGATATTCAACTTTGATTTTAAAGAGTCTAATCTCTTAAAATTCTGGAAGAAACCATTCTATAAAATTAAATCACTACCCACTGGGGATCTAGGATAGTTTTTTAAATAAGAAATAATTTGAAACAAAGCCTAAATTTGTAACCATTCTATAAAATTAAATGATAATGAAGTGAAAAAGGTCACCATAACATAATAAAACTCTGATCCAAAAACCATGGCATGTTATCTGTTTTAACTTATAGGGTTAAACCACATTAAATTTGATAATAATATAATAAGGTCCGTGAAACAAGAAAGTCAACCATTTCATGGCACTCAAACTATCTAGGATCACAGAGTGATCTTCAGCCTCCTCCCTCTAACTCGGAGAACTATAAATCAAACCACGATGTAATAGAAGGTTGTATAGTGAAACAAAAATCAAATAGACACAACTTAGAAAATTATCACCAAGGTTATAGTATCGTAGAAAGGAGAATCATTCTATAATACCCCTTATAGAAGACTAACAAGAAGGCTCATGTAAGATGAACTTAAAACAACTTAAGAACATCACACTACATTACCACCCCTCACAACAGAACTAAGATCACATAAGTTAAATCCAGAAGGGAGTATATCACATTAATCTAGGGACGTCCCTATATAAGAATAACCGAGTGATCTTTACACCATGAAAAAAATACTTCATAACGTAACCAAAATTACACTTAAAAACATATCCACCAAAAATAAACCAAAAATAATAAGTGGTAGATTTACCAAGAGTAGATTACACCCATGATGGAGGGAGAGAAAAAGCGTCGCGTGGTCAGGGATCCTTTTGCTCTACGTCGGGAGGGGAAGGAGTGACCGCTATAGGGGTAGGTGCATGGGAGGAGTCGACAACTGCTGATAAATGGAGGAGTATGGTTTGCGCGTTGTAGGGTCGAGCTAAAAGGAGGATAAATAGGGTTTACTGGGAGGTGGATCCATGGATGGGGTTTGAGGGGGGGATAAGGAGTAGGGCTAGCAGTAGAGGTTTGACAACAAGAATATCGTGGGGGGGGGGGAGTTGTCGTAGGGGTACAGTACCACGAGAGCTTGAGGGTGTGACAAACAGAGGATACTCTGTGCACAATTTTATAAAATATGGGACTACAGTTTTATGAGTAATAAAATTTTATTGCTGATAAAGGGGCACTTTATCAGTACTAAAAAATCACAGATAATGGTTACCATTTATCAGGGAAAAATTTTTAGCACTGATAGAGGTATTCTATATTAGCGCTAAAATTTTAGTGCTGATATAGGGTTCCTTTATCAGCACTTTTTTCTTAGCATTGATAAAAGGTGGCCCTTCCATTTCCCATTTTTGTAGTAGTGACAACTTCTTCTTCGATCCCCTCAACTTTCCTGGACTACTCCTCCAGTCTCTATGTATGGTTATTAATGAAATTTTCTTCTAATTCAATTCTGAGTTTTAGTTCCACAACATCATCAATGCTTTCAAGGATTAATGATTGAACTTTCAGCAGTTCTTCCAGTTCTTCAATTTATACTTCCAGCTGATCAACATATTCTGATGATTCCTCCACCATCGCATTCCACTTTTTTAATCTATAAAATTTAATATCATTCTTACCTAAGGAATACTTATATTTAACCATGGGATCCACATTAGCCATAAACTGATTTTCACTGGATTTATCTATTAATGATTTTTACATTTCAATGGTAGCCATCATGTAGGTGTGTTTCTCAATTTTAAATTCTAGTTCATGTTCCTCACAGAATTCATTATCATCATCATCCTCCAAAAATAAAATACTCCTCTTCTAAGCTTCCTTTGAAAACTTTAAGTTTCACTTTTTGAAGAATTTTTTCCAAGGCGTTTCCATATTTTTAACATTTCTCTCTTCATCATCAAATTTTCTTTAGTGCTAAGAGGAAATATGCCCAAATCTTCCACAACGAAAAGAAGCCAAAGGTGGATTGCCTTCAAATTTCTGTATGCCCTTCTTGGGCTTCTTGAAAATGTGAGAAAGGGTTTTATTTCACTCATAATATTCATCACCACTATCTCTTGAAAATTTTCAAATTTCCAAGGATTTTAATGCCATTTCCTTGTTCAAATGAGTCATAGCTTCTTCAAGTATGATTCTCATTTCACAAGGTAATATATTTCCCATAAGATTATCCAAAAAGAGTTTTGAGAGATCCATTTCCTCAAGGACTGGAACCTTTGCATTATAAAGGGGTGGGAGTTTCTCATGATTTTCTTTACAATGTTAATATCTTTGATTTCTTCACCCTGGCCTTAGATTGATTCTACAACTTTAATAATTTGATTGAAAAAAGATACTTCAATCCCATCAGGGTGCATCTTAAGACCATCAAACATGTTGTGTATTACTTGATGTTTTTCATCCTTCAATTTTCTATCTCATTCCTAAATATTATCCAGTTTATCCCAAATTGACTCTGCAGATGTGAAACTCCTTACCATTAGATAAATTTGATTAGAAAGGGATTTACTGAGAGCATTCCGAGCATTTGCATCAGCATAAAAAAAATATGTATTATCTGTCATTGACAGTACTATCGGATCAATGACTTGTATCCCATGTGCAGTAGCAAATAAAATTTCCATTCCAATATATCTTAAGTGAGATCTCATCCTATTTTTTCATATTTGAAAATTAAATCCATCGAAGAGGGGAACTACCCTAATGTTTATAAGATTCTCCACGATAAACAGATTCAACACCAGCAACATTTATCCTCTGATACCACTCGATGGACCCAGAACACCCTGAGAGGGGAGTGGTGAATCAGGGTGTCAACATTTTATTTTAAACTAATGGATCGTGTTCCCACATTGGAAGGAACCTGTTAAACCTATTTGAAGAGGAAGTGCAGAAAATAAACAATCACGTGAAAAGCAATGGATCAACAATTTTACTTGTCTCATATATAAGGGATACATCAAAGAATCATATTCTGATAGTGCATCGGTCATACCAAATTCCACTAATCTTAACTAGCTGTGTATTACAAGAGTTTTGAACAGTCCCTCTATGCTAGGTACACAACTGTTACAAGGGTTAACAGATAACACATTGCATCCCTTGGATCACTTCCTATGACTCTCCCTTGCTCACTACTTTGGAATAATCATCACTCAGTTTTTCAACTTGGAGGTCGCTTCAATGGTTTATCATTAATTCATGCATCCTAAAAAGAAAATGGTTGCTCATTTGAAGTCCCATAATCACTCAAGGATGTAAGTTATTTCTCTATACATCAATCTTTTATGAATATTAATTCTAAAAACTGATTTGGCCAATTTTAGGATTCCTCGATTGTTTCGTGTACAACAACTAGTTCCACACACCACAACTATTTTTGCGTACCGTCTAGCTCCTCTGCGTACGGTCTAGATCCTCTACATACCATCCAAATCCTCCGTGTATCACATTTTGTTGTGTTCTTCCATACTCTTCATACTTCTCAAACCTCCGCTTACTTTCCTGCTCTGCGTACTGCCTTGCTCCACCGCGTACACTGAGTGTTTCATGCACGAACCACACACCCTTCTAAAAACTATTTTCCTTATGTGGATTAGTCTCTCCACGTATCATATTCTCCTATGCGAACCCCATCCAGATTCTCCAAATTTCTTCCCAAAAGTTTAATCTCGAATATCATCACTTAACAAATAGGATTATTGTTCATTAAATATGAACATAACTCCACCAATTTTGGTAATCAGATTTACCCAAATTTTCAATGTGGGATAATCATCACTATACTGAAATACATTTGCGTACTGTATTGGTCTCCACTGCGTACCACTCCTGTTTCGTGAAACAAATCAATCCCATTGCATACTATGTTAGCCTCCATCGCGTACCACTCCTACTAAGAGAACCGCAGTAATCATGCTAACCTTCATAATTCCGTGTACCACATTCCTTTACAGCATACAGTTGTTGAGAACTATTTTTAGTTTCTCTCAACACTCTATGTACCATTCCTATAGCCTCCACCATATATGTCACACCTCCACCATTTACCACACACCTGTACCACATCCTGTGATCCTTCACCGCATATCGGGTGCCTTCACCGCATACCATTTCCAAACTCCAGATTTTTCAGGCCCAAAAATTATGGAAACACTGGGAAATTATGCCACATTCAATATTGATTTTAGAATAAATCATATGACATCATTCCTTCTATGATACCTAGCCATCCAAATTCAAATTGACTACAAACACATACCAAACTTCATTATTAACATCGAATATCTTTGGTTCCTACAGGTATATCATATTCTTTGACTAAAAACTAGTGGTACCCGAACTATTAGACAATATATTAAAACCATTTTACACCATGTGTTTAAAAAAATAACATCAATCCTAGTAAATATATATTTTTCATAATGAGCACCGAATTTACCTTTTCTTTAATATCTATATCGGTAAAATATCACATTTTCCATCTAAAAATGGAGGATAGATAATTTAAATAATGGCATATAAGGAAGAATAAATCCATTTTTCACATAGTATGCGGGACGAAATTTATTTCCCACCAACAAAGAAGATTCAATATGATTATGTTGAATATAATTGACTAGCAAACCTGGTAGCAATTAAATGGTAAATTTAACCTCCCTCTATGTTGGTAACCTATAAAAGTAATCTGTAAGGACCTCATGGTTTGAAAACACCACAATTTGAAGTGTAATATTACGAGAAGTATCATCTATGTCAAATAATATCTCCAAAAATTGAGATGAGGTCACCTGGGTAGAAGAACAATTAGCCCCTCTCTCCATGACAAAAAATCCCACTCAACCTAGAAGGGATGGGTGAATCCTTCTGGAAGAAAAAACTATACACGATGATGATAATAATATATTTGGTAATTAATTATTATCATATAGTACTTTACAATAATAATTTAAAAAATATAAATGTAAGGATCCCTGAATTTCCATACACTTTGAATTTTAATATCATTACCTGACACGTAGGGTATTTAAAACATTATTTGGACCTCTTTCCTAAAGTTGATGAAAGATCAAACAAGAATTTTTTAATATCTAAATGCATTCCAAATATATAAACTATGTTTTATGAAATTAAATAATTAGAATCACTTTTATTAAATAAATATTTCACCATATTAGATAAAATAAACATCATACCTCTAACAGTAGCCAACACTACTTTAGATTCCTCTTGTGAACATTCAACAATATAAGGATGTCAAAAATCAGTTCCTCAATAACCTTACATTACTATATGAACATATACCTTCACCATAGTATAATACCCAACACTCGGGGAATCACAAAAATGAACCTAAAAACAATAATTGATAGTGGATCTATCCTTACGTCCTTGGGAAATATTTTCAAAAAAATGTCTAATATTCCTATATTTCTTACAAAGATTACAATACTTCCAAGATTCCATATGATTATGATTTTTATGAACATGCATTCAACAGTGATAGTAGGAAACCTATTTTTATCCTCAAAATTCTCCTAAGACTAGTCTCTATGGAAATGTGGTACCATTATGCTTCCTTTTAATGATAGAAATCACACCCTAAACAACAACTGAACCAACTAATGCTCTAAAAACATGTTATTATATCTATGTATTTCTATACAAAATATATTTTAACTACCACCTCAAGTAAAATTTTAATATGCATGAGAACCATTATTGAACACATATTTACCCTTTTCCCCATAAAAAATATGCAATATATTATGTAATAATTGGTAACAAGTTCTAGTTTGATGTGCATTTAATCAACAATATAAGTGGAATAGTATAAAATGGTATGCTCCCCTATATTTAAGGTTGTAAAATCATAGTTATTTCACCTCATAATTCATTATAATAAAATTGATTTTTGAATAATGTCTTAATGAAAAGCTCATTAAGATCCTCATCAAACATAGAATGCATAATTGATTCCAATGTTCTCTGTTCCTATCCCACTAGAATATATATCAAAAACCCCCCACAATATAGTCCCAATGATGCTTTAACAAGTTAAATATTGTCTCAATGAACTCAAGATACTCTTAGGATTATTTGGGTCCTTTTAAAACAAAGAATATATTTATAATATAGTTAGAAAATTATGATCCATAATCTAGTGCCCTTCGAGGGATTATAAACCCAACTTGACCTAGATTATAAATTTTGCAAATTATTGGTTTGACTAATGAATGGTACAGTGGTTGAATTTTATGTGGACCCTATCTCACATATTCATCCCTCATTTTTTGAAGAGATATCATTGGTCTAATTTTCTATTAAATATTAGACACCAAAAAGTCCATTTAAGAGATAATTACAAAGTTATATTGCCACCTTCTAGAAATCCATATTAACGATTTAAAAAATAATAATTTAATAATTCATGAATCAACAAATTAAATAAAATGGTAATGAATGAAATAGGGGACTTTAAATAAACTCCCATATCTAAATTATTTTAATAACATATAGCATAATGTATGATGATTGGGAATTATCCCACACCACCTACTATATCTCAGATTTTGACATAGAAGTTAGCTGACCATGAATTTATTCTACGCATACTATATAAATTCTAAAAAACTTAACTCTTTTCTACCATATGCAATAAACCACACCAAATACATTTCAACAAAAATTTGGTTGGTTATTACATTTTATAACAATTCATAATGAAAAAAAAAGACTAAACTGAAGATTTCATTAGAGACACCAACTACATAGTGAGGTGAACCCAAGGAACACAAAACTAGTATCATTTGTAACAAAAACATGGTATAAAACCAGAGTATTGTGAGGTACAAAGATAAACATACATGATCCCAATAATATAAATCTTAACAATCCAATATAGAATAATAAATCAAACAAAACAAAACAAGACCACGTGAGAACCATCAATCACTAGTAAACCATATTGATATGAACAAAAAGACCAACAACAGACCAAACATTCTATTTATTTCTCTTCCCTTTACATGAGTCTTAAAAAACAACATCTACTGCATCCCAAAGGAAACAATTATGGTGTGAGAACAAAGACCAGAATGATACCACAAGTGAATCTATAAAAGTTCTAATATTAAGAATGTGTTATCATTATCTTTAAAAAATCTATTTTAAATATACTTTCATAATGTAAAACCATTTTATAAATCATCAATTTCTTTACAATAAAATACAATATTTGAAAAATGTAGGAACATTTCATGAAAAAAATAATGAAATTAAAAATAGTAAAACCAACCATGGATACCCCATAGGACAAACATGTAAGTGAATAACCATGAAAATACCATCATAGGATTAACTATTATTAAATGGGAACTAAAAAAATTTGGGATCTTACCTAAGGTCATAGATGCTAGACATAATTGAAAATTCATAATACAAACATAAGATGGATCAAACCAATATAACATATAATGGAATTATACACACAAATATGATAATAATCCTCTTGTGGTATCAAACATGAAATTCTTTGCAAGTATTTTCATGATGCACTTGAGGTTTCACAATGGTCTATATCTATCAACTTCCATTTCAAAATCAAGACTACCCTTTTAGGAATTTAATAAAATACCTTATATTAGAAAACCCATTGTTAAATAAAATTAATTTAAAAACATAAATATTTTAAAAAAACTCCATTATAATGTCAAATAAATATATTTCATTGAAAAACTCAAAGGAACTGACATGAACTTAAATAAATTCATGATTTTCAAACACTTATATAGATTCACCTACCAAATGATTTGTGTAAACATTGATTCCACTAATAATAAAGATGGGTAACAATAAAATACACCACCAAAAGAAAATGCATGATAGGAACCACAAAATTATAGATAGAAAACTATAATGGAATGCAACATGATTCATAAACATATCAAAAGATATTTTTGTAATTAAAGGTAGACAAGAAACGTGATAACTTCTTACAATAGAGAACAAACAAAACCATTATGGGGATAAAATTTCTAATGGAGTGATCTCTAAGAAGGGAGATCCTCAAAACTCAACCATAATTTTTTTTGTATTGATAGGAAGTCATTCATGGTGAATAGATATGTGGTTGGGCATGCAGTGTAATAAAAAAATACTCAACTTGAAGAATTTGCATCATGAACCCCTTTCACATCACGAATTCCAAATTTTTACAAATACAATGAAAAATGTATTTTCTTGGGATGATTTAATCCTAATTGAACCATTCACATAATGAAAAAGACATCATGTTTGGTAATTTTTCACCATCTAATTCAACTCAAGAAATATGTTTGGAAATGGATTCACATATTACAACTAGTTCACGAAATGCATATGATTAGCACGATTTTCGTAGTCCAGATTCTATATAAAAATCCAAAACATCCTATAATTATTTCTTATACCAAGGAGAATATGTATAATAATTTGACACATTTATAAATAAGATCCACCAATTCAAACTATCATACATTCCAAGACATTAAGTCATTTCACATCGACAAATGCTCTATAACCACATAGGTCCTAAAAGACACCCGAAAGTGAGTAAATAATAGGGTCATGAAGTGCCTGATGGAAGGTAAGAAAATTTAATATACATAGATTTCTCAATTGGTTTTTCTAATCGAAAATAAGAGGTTCCCTTTTTTTAGGGAAGTTAGAGGGATTCTTATTGGATCTTAATTTATTAAATTGATTGAAATTAATTTTCATGCTAAAGTGGCTCCAAATTAGTATTATTCAAATACGGTATTATTTATGGATGATTACATTTCATAAAATAAAATTTATACATGTTTATAATATTTTTTTACAATTATATATTTTTTAACTACATAATAACACATCTAAAAATTACTCTAACATCAATTTTATTCTCATTATGGATCAACAAAGTTACTATAAAAGGATAAATGACACATAAGTGGAACATGATTAATAATTCCAAAAATATTCCATTAATAAGGCTGGATATATTATTTTGATAAATATCAACCCATTTAATTATATATTATTTTTTATAAAATATCATTAATGTTATTTTTCCAGCTATTCATTTAAATTTTTATTAAAGTAATAAAGATAAAACTAGAATTGATAATAAACATTTAAGAGCTTTATAATATTTTATGTTTATCTAAAAAATCACAGGATACTTTTAAAGAACCAAAAAATATTACTTTTAGAATTTATAATATAATTTATTGAATTTTTCTAGTTTATGGAAAAGCAATGTTCAGTGTTGTGTAAGAATTTAAGGTAATTATATAAATTCTAAAAATTAGATATAAATTTAAATTAAAAAAATTAAATTTATTATTATTTAAATCGCCATTAATATTAAATAATAAATAATTTTCATCACAATATTAAAATATAAGTTGAATTATAATCAATTATTGTCATTTTTTACTTTTCAGTACATAAATTAATTTATAGGTAAAAACACATTCAAAAGGAAAAGGTAATATTTTCAATTTTTGGATGATTATGGATGAAATAGACTCATACAATGAAATAAAGGATGGTGCTTTTAATTATTTCTAATAAATATTACTTTAGTTTTAATATAAAATAACTCATTTTACAATTATAGTGCTAACAAAAATTGTTTTGGTCACTATTCACTATGAAAAAAACAAAAAAGGACCAATTTACCAATATTTTACCGCATGATTATAAAAATTTAATCCCTTATTAATGATTCAATTTATATATGTTTAATAATTTTATATATCATTATATTTAAAAAATTAAATGAAATATTCTTTCCCATAAAAATGTATTTTAAGAATAATAATGTTTTTTGTACCAAATTCATTTATAAATTATATTCCAAAGTCCATAATATGATTTTCAACAAATATTTTCTAAAATAAATTTAAAAATTATCCAATGTTTCATATTACATCACACATACTTGAAATGAATATATAGTTTCCAATATAAGTTATAAATTCCGACTATTCATTGGGAAATCAATTTTTTTTAAAAAGTATCAAAAATAAATCACGAGGAAGTTTTAAAATTATTAATTACAAAATGAATTTCATTTTGGGGGTATAAAATTTATAATATTTAATTATAACTTTTAAAAAAACCATATAATAAATGATAAAAAAATTTGGTTAGAAATAAACCTTTTTCTATTTTAATAAAAATTTACCAAATATTATTATGTTTACTGGTAATAATAATTGCAAATGATTTATCTTAACATTAATTAGGATGTTATAATGGATGAGTTTTATGTGGATATAAATGATATTCTTAGATCTCAAAAGTTTATATTTCATTTTTATATCATCCATTAAGGGATATATGAAAATATATACACAAGTGAACCTTTCATATATGATATGGGAATAGTGACATCATAGGGATTCAATTTTAACCAAAAAATAGCCCATAAATCATCATATATTTGATGAATTTATTATTTATATAATACAAGATGAAATTATTCATAGTATCTCTATATTTTATTCTAATGCCAAATATTATGAATAATGAACATGACTAAGATTTAACAGTTGGGCCGGATAACAATTGTAAAGAGAAACAATTTTCTAAATAATGGATTTTGGATTACAAGAGTAACCGCCTTGGATTGGGATATAATAGGCCAGGGTTGACCCATAGATCATTAAAATATAGATTTTATGAAATAAAAGCATAAAACAACACATATAATAAAGTGTTATTGTTTTTTAGTTAAATAAATATTATCAAATATTTTAGAAATATTCATCGTGATTATCAAGTATAATAACTTTTTAAAACCAAATGGGAGATATATATTTTTAGATAAATTAATATGAATATATCATTAACTAGAATATTTTGAGGTTGGTCATAGTATATATATACTCACACCACCATGTAGTGGAAAATATTTTGTTAAATATAATAATTCTTAAAATAGGGTAATTAGTTTTTTATTGAGAAAAGTGACAAATAGATTAATTAAAGATCACATAAGTAAATGTATATTATAAAATTTTCAAAATACATATTCTTTTGTTATAAATGAAATTTTTTCCATTATTGATTTGGATATATCAAACTTATTGTGGTAAGTGTGATATATATATATATATATATATATATATATATCTATATATAGTTACCATCAGATATTAAATAATATATTAAAAAATGGGTTTAACGTTTAAAAATGATTACGGTAGAGTTGACAAAGGATTATGTATTCTCAATAAATTAACATCTTGGGTAGAAAATGCTTAGAGTTTAGAGGAACATGATACCATATCCATGATGATAAATTAATGAGATTCATTATTTTAGGATCTGATAAAGATAAGTTTTTTATATCATTGTGAATTATGTTTATATGCCATGAGATTATGTTCCAATTATTATTCTTTAATATACATGAAATAAATAATTCGCGTGCATTGATTAATTAACTTGTGAGGAAGAACTCATTGGTTTCATGTTTTATATACATAATTCACTATGATATAAGAAACACATAAGGTAAAATATCTCTAGGTAAATCATATGTTTCACGATATGTTTTGGGAACATGATGATGTAAGGAAGTCAATATTCCCTCAATATGTTTATTTGGTTAATTAAATTTGATGGATGAATTATTTTTATTTTTTAAAATTTTAGACCCCAAATTTTTTGGGTTAAATTATTTTTACAAACTCTCTTGTATTGAATAAATTATCACACAAAAGGAAAGCACCTAAAATAAATAAATAATTATTTTAGAAACATGGAATTTTGAGATATAATATTACATAATAACTAAATCATTATAAAATCCTATAAAGATTTATAATTATAAAAAAAATTAATAAATCCATAACATAATTAAATTATTCTTGGTTTGATGTATTCATCTTCAAAATCTCCCATAATGACCATTCCATAGAATATATAATTCGAAATAATGTAGAAAATAAGAAATATAATTTCCATTTTCAAATATTTTAAAGGTAATAATTTTATATAAGTATGTAAGGTCTTATATATCAATCAAAAATAAAATATCATCAATTTATGGTCATTGAATACAAATTCATTGAATATATGGTCATCGAATATCTGGAAATTGTGTATAAAACATCCTAAACCTTCTCTTGGTCCACTCAAACACCTTCCTCCTACGTGATGTGACCCAAGAAGTGCAGTTGATCAATCTATAATTGACACTTAGATAGATTTTTTTATAAATTATTCTCTAGTATTGTTCTCAAGAATATTTCAAAATATAGTGCCTAATCATCATGAGTCATGGAGTACACCAATATGTCATCCAAAAAAAATACTACAAACTAATCCATGTACGGATAAAAGATTTGGGTCATCACGTCCAAAAATACAATAGGAGTATTTTTCAAACCAAATGACACTAAGAAGAACTAATAAACGCCATGCCTACTTATAAATGTTATTTGAGGTTTATAATAAGGTCAAACTATCAATTGATTATACCTTGATCTCAAGTTGATATTGGGGAAGACACAATCTCTCCACAACTAGTCAAAAAAGAATTCAGTCATGAAAGATGATATATGTTCTTTACATTCATTGGGTTAAACGTCTATTAATAAACATACAGTCATATAGTCCAATCATCCATCATTGAAAAAACATGGGAATCCCAAGGTGTCTTACATGGATGGATAAAACCTTTACCCCTCCCTGCTTCCCGTTGAGTAATAAGATCTTCATTCTTCAATGGTTCCATTTATGTGTGGTGGAATAGAAATTGGCTCACATCAAGGAATGAGATCATTTATAAATTCCACATATCATTCTAGTTGATGCCTTGATAAATTCTTAGAAAACACATCCAAGAACCATTTCACTACTAGTAGACTAAAATCCTTTTTCACACCCCATGATCCATGAAAATACTAGAAACCTGGTTAGTGATCTCCACATGTTACTAATGACATAGACCTACATGGCATGCCTATATATCACATTATCCACGGTGAATATATTTTTCAACCTCAGGATATTAAAAAGTCACTCTCCTTTAGTAAATAATCAATATGGTCTCAGTATACTACTAACTAGTATGTAACCATAATTAGGTAAAATCATGACATTTCATGCATGTAAATATCCCAAATAAAAAGATACTCACCAACCTCAATAGAACACCCCTTGAAAAAATAGATGTCCCTCGACCAGACTCTAAAGTGTTTACCTATCATCATAAGCTAGATAAGAAAATCTTACTCCATGCGCAAAACATTCACAAATTATTAATATATAAATAATGAGAGGCATTGGTATCATATAAGACAATATCTAGTGTAGTAGAAAGTCACATAGTACCTATAACTATTGATGGTCTGCACTTTCTATCTACTCGTGTACTCTTAAAAAAATGTAGACATCTTTCCCCCTATCCCTATAATGCAATCTGAGTCCCTTGAGTTCCACTACTCTGCTGATACCGTGGATATTCCTAAGAAAAACCATGTCTCAAGCCTCTACTACCACAACTAGAAAATATCCAACATCCGGATTGATATGGTGTATAAGATCCCATTACCACACTTGTATTCTTCCTATATTCTCTATCATTGATCATATATCACAGGTTCCTTTAGATCCTATTTAGATATCCCATTCTACTACAAGATCCAAAGTCTACTGGTGGTCAAGGGTAATATCAAAATATGTGACCCAACATACCTCACTAATGATAGGTGACCCATGTAAAGTCCTTTGTAACTGTTCCTTCTCCTCTGTAAACTTTTAATTTCATTTCCCTAGTCAATGTTCTCATAAAGAAACTAATTACTCTTAGAAATCATACCTCTTGGCTATTTGGTGTAAAACACAATCCCTCCTCCAAAATCCTCCTTCATGTTCCATAGGAAATGTGAGTCTGATTTACCACTTTGGAAAACATCATTAGATTTAAGATATTTACCTAATACATAACTTCTCCTTTAAGAAAACCTGAATACCACTTTTTTAAAGTAACCTCATCCACATCCAATTCTATGGAAAAAAGATTATGGTCTATCATGACACCCTTTAGCCCCACACTCTTCTCTTGGTAGATACTAGTGCCTTTGGCACAACGGTTAGTTTTCCCCATATATGTGTGTAGAGGGCTGTAACGGCTTCTGATTATTTGACACACATATATTTTTGTTATAGTATTCTATGGACTACTATAGGTGTAACGTGTATAGGCTGTGATGGCTTGAGGATACTTACTCGGCGTATGGGGTGTGATGGATTGAGGTATAATACCCGATATATGATACATGTTGTGAAAACGGTGGAGGCTCCCAGAAAATACCTGGTTACTTTTGGATGTAAGGATGGAGTGGTTCTTATCCCAGGTGTCTGTGGGAAAGCCTTTGTGGTGCACATGGTGAAGATTGTGGAGCTTAGCCCACATGTATATGGGCAAGCCTTTGGAGAGAGATGCATAGGACGTATGTCGTTAGGGCAATGTGGAAAACCAGTGGGGAAGTAGTAGCGGGGTACCCTAGATATTATTTATTATTTGATATATTCTTGTATGTGTTACTTGGTGAGAGTTTCCATGGTGAGGTTGGGAACATAGTATACCTATTTAGGTGACAAGTTAGTTTCACTTGTTGTTCACTTTGCTTTATCATGCTTTCTTTACTTTTGCACGAGAGGCTTCGGGGAGGATCCTACTGAGTATACAATTATACTCACCCAACATATATATAAACTATTTTTCAGTTCACTTGGAGATGTTTGGAGATCAATCTGGTTACTACTAGCTTGTGGATGCAGGAGCTATTCGGGCTTGTGGTCACTGCTATTTTTCATTTCTTTTGGGTACTTGTAGTTTTTCCCTTTCAGTTGTAGTACTTTTACATGGCATTTCATATACATACTTGGGTTTCTTTTATATTTCAGTTCTGAGTTGGATTTGGTTGTTTTCTGTCTTATATCTCTCTTCCTCATGTGTTCTCTTAGAGGGTAATGCCTCCCATTTGTGTGTTACTATACCCTCGGTGCTAGTCGCCAACCCGGGGCCTACTAGAGGCGGCACTCGGGGGGTTATTATCTCCTTTCTCACATTGCCGACCCATGAGCGGGATACTTTGTGGGGTGGGGGTCATGATAGAGTGGTATCAAAGGTCTGGTTGAGGGATAGGATGGATTTTGGAGTTAGACACATGTGAGTTTGCCTGGGTTGGTAGGGTAACAGTGTCATTCATGTTTAGAAAGTGAGGTAAACACTAGAGACTGGCTGAGACATAGGCGTTTAGGGCCCCCTATGATCTGATGTACGGACCATTATGTTTACAATGGCTACTAAAGAAGGTGATACTAGTTGCAGGGTAGAGACCTAGAAAGGATCATGCATCATTGTTCGTGTGCCTTTGTTTGAATGGGTATACCTTAGGATATGTTAACCTAAAATCAATGAAAGAAAACAATATATTAATTAATATTGAGTCTTCCATATTCCAGGCTTAGTAGCTTTAACAGTTTGTTATTTTAAATATATGGCTCCAGGCTGAAGTCCTCATCAGGTTTTCATAGAAGATGTCCAGCTGGTTGTGCCAGCAAATTGCCACCAAGTAGAGGTCAACAATGAAGACACTTGGAGGAAGACACTCTAAGAGTTTTAGCGCCAGAGTTTGCAGAACTATGAGGGATCCATTTCAGATGCAGTCACAGAAGACTAATTAGAGGAGGTCGAGATCATCTTTAGTTCTATTCGTGCTTTGAAGGAACCCTGGGTGTCCTTGGTTGGGATGATGTTGCGTGGAGTAGCAAGGCATTGGTGTCTCTTGTTCCTCGGGGATCGTGAGGAATTAGAAATCTCATGGGACGATTTTCGAGACAATTTTAGACTTGAGTTCCTTTCCTCGACCGCGAAGGTGTCCAGTTGTCAGGAGCTTCTTACCCTTCGACATGGGATCTCTAGTGTTCGAGAGTTTGGAATCCAATTTAGGAACTTTCTACGATATGCTTCAGACTTATTACCAGATGATGCGGCAAGGGAAAGGAATTTCAAGGAGTCTTTGTGTCCAGAGATACAGTGTCAGGTCACCCCATTTATGCTAATGAAATATCTTGAGTTGTTGGCGAGGGTAGAGGTTGTTGAGAGGACTTTGGCCAGGACCAGATCATCACGAGAGGGGAATATTCATGATTACTCATGAAGCAAAGTTGTGGTCAGGGGTTCCCGATTTTCAGGGCAGAAGAGTTTCCGTCCACCTGGGGGTATGTCCCATCCCTTCCCATCTTGTTTCTACAAAGGCAAGAACTCTCAGGCCTATGCCATGGGATATTTCGCTTGTTTTTCTTGTGGTGGTCATGGTCATCAACAGCGGGAGTGCCCGAAATTTCAGAGCAGTCATCGTGTACCGGGCGCTCTGCTCCAGGTTCCTCCGTTGAGGCAGTTCCAGCCGAGGCAGCAGTAGCTGGTTACACTAGCTTTAGATCACCAGAGGGTAGATGGGGCAGGCAGAGGACATCCCCATGATTCTCCCCATCCTCAGAGAGCAGAGTGCGGCCGTTTGGTGGTCGTCATCATGTTTAGAGAGGTCACGGAGGAGGTCGTGGTCAGCTTCATCCTATAAAGTTTCCAATCCCAGGGGAGGCAGACATCGTTTGAGGTACCCTTTTCTTGTTTTCTACCTTGGTGTATCCCTTGTTTGATTCAGGAGCGACACACTCCTTCATATCACCTAACCTTGTCCATGATTTGGGACTTGATGTAGAGAGGCTTCCAGTGCCCTTGGCGTTGACTATGCCAATTAGATGTCGAGCTGACTTTTTTGAAGTATGTAGAGATTTTGAGCTAGCGTTGGGGCAACAACGCTCTTGGGGAGATTCCCTATGTTTATGAATACAAACATATAATGTCATCCTTAGCAGAGATTGGTTGTATTCGGTGCAGGCTATTGTGGATTGCTACAGGAAGAAGGTTGTTTTCCTTGAAGTAGATGGGGAGAAAGTGGTGTTTGTTGGTGAGAAAGATCCTCGGATGGGTCATAGATGATTGCCATTCTTATCATCCCTGATGGCTGAGTTGATGCTGAGTTCTTCAGAGGTTCAGTAGTTGGTGTTTCCTAGGGTCGTGGAGGAGTACCTTGAAGTCTTTCCAGAAGAGGTCATAGCATTACCCCCTCGATGAGAGATCGAGTTTGGGATTGAGCTACAGCCAGGAGCATCTCCTATATTTATGTATCTGTATAGTATTTCCCCTTTTGAGTTACAAGAGCTATGTATACATCTTGATGGTCTTTTGCGGTGCATTTTTGTTCGGACAAGTGTGTCACCATGGGGTGCACCAGTCTTGTTCGTGAAGAAGGCCGATGGAAGTTTGTGGTTGTGTGTCGATTATCAATGCTTAAACAAAGTTAAAATAATGAAATGATATCCTCTTCCATGGATTGATGATATATTCGATCAACTGAAGGGTGCATGTTGGTTCTCAATGATCGACTTGCAGTCAGGATATCATAAGATGCGGGGGAAGGATGAGGATATTCTGAAAACTGCTTTCTGTTGTCTTCATGGGAATTATGAGTTCATTGTAATGTCGTTCGGCATGAAGAATGATCCAGATATGTTCATGGGATTGATGAATGCTGTGTTCCATGAGTTCCTGGACAAGTTTGTGGCGGTTTACATTGAAGACATCCTTGTGTACTCCACATATGAAGAGGAGAATGCAGAGCATCTACGAGCCGTTTTGGGAGTTCTTCGCCAACATCAGTTGTTTGGGAAGTTGTCAAAGTGTGAGTTTTGGGCTCGAGAAGTCCATTTCATTGGGCATGTTGTGTCTCAACAAATATTAGTTGTGGATCCATAAAAGATAGAAGCAGTGGTGTCTTGGGCAGCCCCCAAGATAGTATTAGAGGTGCGAAGTTTCCTTGGACTCACAGGCTATTACATGAAGTTCATAGCCAATTTCTCACGGGTTTTGACTCCTCTAACAGATTTGACCAAGAAGGATAAGGCCTTTGAATGGATTGATCAGTGTCAGGAATCTCTCGAGTAACTAATGGAGAACTTAGTAAGTGCTCCAGTTCATTGTCTTCCAGCAGAGGGGGTTTAGTTTGATGTTGTATGCGACGCTTCGCATCTGGGGATAGGGTGTGTCTTCATACAGCATAGGTCAGTTGTTTCTTATGGGTCTCGGCAGTTGCATCCCCATGAACACAACTATACCACCCATGACCATGAGTTGGAAGCTGTGGTGTTTTCTCTGAAGTTGTGTGGACATTACCTCATTGGTGAGCGCTTTGTGGTTTACACTGATCATAAGAGTTTGAGGAATGTTTTCTCTCAGCTTGACTTGAACTTACGCCAGCATCGGTGGATGGATTTCTTATTGTAATATGAATTCGAAATATCGTATACACCTGGAAAAGGGAATTTTGTAGCTAATGCGCGGACCTGGAAGTCACGTAGTGATGCTGTGCATGAAATCGGTGATTCCTAGAGAGTAATGGAGGAACTGTCAGCTTTGCATCTTGTTATGTAAGAGGTTGGAGGTAGAGGTTGTATTTTCCAAATGACGGTCCAGTCATCCCTAATGCAGAAGGTGGAAGATTTCCAATTGGGTGATCCAGAGGTGGATGTTTGGAGAGTCATATTTTTTTTGTGGTGAGGCCCCTTATGGTTGGTCAGAGGATGAACAACACTGAGTTTTGTATCATGGAAGGCTTTTTTCCCCTTGGGGATGCGCGAGACGGTTCTCCAAGAGTTCCATAGTTCTTCTTTAGCAGTAAATCCTGGTGTGAAAAAGATGTACCGATCCTTGAGGAGTTAGTTTTGGTGGCCTGGGCAGAAGCGTGTGGTTGCGGAGTTTGTGTCTCGATGTTTAGTCTGCCAGAAGGTGAAAGCTGGACACCGTGTTCCTGGTGGTCTTTTCTATCCATTATAGATTCCTCAGTTGAAGTGGGAAGACATCTCAATGGACTTTGTTATAGGATTACCTCGAGCACCGGGAGGACATGAAGCTATGTGGGTGGTGGTGGATCGTTTAACAAAATAATCCCACTTCATTGCGATCAAGGAGTCAAGCTCAGTGGAAGTTTTGTCGAGGCAGTATCTAGAGGATGTGGTGAGACATCATGGAGTACCTAGGATGATTATTTTTTATCGAGATCCTAGTTTTACCTCCATGGTGCGGAGAGGTCTCCAACATGCTTTTGGTTCTCAACTATGCCTTAGCAATGCTTTTCATCCTCAAACGGATGGTGAAACTGAACGAACCATCCAAACTCTCAAAGACATGTTACGATCTTGTGTTCTTGATTTTGGAGGTTCATGGATGAGGTACTTGCCCTTGGTGTAATTCTCTTATAATAATAGTTTTCACTCCACCATCGGTATGGCGCTGTTTGAATCCTTGTATGGACGGCCTTGCTGTTCTTTTTTCTGTTGGACTAGGGTCAGAGAGTCGGCAATTCTCAGACTGGAACTAGTGCATAATACAATAGAGATGGTTCAGATGATTCTTGAGAGTATGAAGACAGTGCAAGATCATCATAAATCATATGCTGATCAAAGGAGGAGACCCTTGGAGTTTAATGTTGGGGATCATGTGTTTCTAAAGGTGACTCCCCGTCATGGGCAGTGAAGGTTTGGTCATGGAAGTATGATTTCTCCCCGATTTTTTGGGACTTTCGAGGTGTTAGATCATGTTGGAGTTGTGGAATATTGAGTAGCACTTCCCCCATAGGTGAGTAAGATACATGATGTTTTCCATGTGTCACAGCTCTGTCGTTATCTTCATGACGACTCTCACATCATCAATTGGGGGGGATTGATGTTGATGATGGTGAAACCTTCGAGGAGATACATATAGAGATCTAATACTGCAAGGAGAAGGTGTTGTGCTGGCATTCTATTCCGTTGGTTCGTGTCTTGTGGTGACACGGTATAATGGAGGAGAGTACCTGGGAACGTGATTCATAGATGCATGTCCAGTACCCAGAGCTGTTTTAAGTTGTTCTATTGTGTTTTCTTTGATCCTATCTTTTGTGTAACTATGATGTAATGTTATGCTTGAATTGTTTAGATATGTATAGTTTTTTCTCGTGTTCTCGGATGTCGTGGTTTTTTCCCAGCTTTAGAACAACTCAGGGTGGTTTTCCCCTGAGAGGTATCTTATAGGGTGGTTGTCCGGACCCCTATTTTCTTTAGGTTGGTTTTAAATTCTCGAGGACGAGAATGTATTGAGAGGTATCTGATGTAATGGCCCAAACCTCTCTGGTACATAACTTTGTGAAAATGTGGTGTTGGAGGTGTTTCGGGAGGTCAAGATGACATATCCCCAAAACTTTTCAAAATTTTCAATTCTGTGAATAGTGTTTCTAGTTTTATGAATAGTATCAGTAGGTGTACTGTGTTTCACAGATCGGTTTCACAGATCGGTTTCACATATGGGTGTCATGGATTGGTTTCACAGATCAGTCTCACAGATTGTTTTCACATATCGGTCACACAGATCAGTTTCACAGATAGGTCTCACAGATCAGTTTCATAGATTGGTCTCATAGAACGGTTTCAGAGATCAGTTTCACAGATTGGTTTCAAAGATCGGTGTCATAGATCGGGGTCATAGATCGGTTTCACAGATCAGTCTCATAGATCGGCTTCACAGATCAGTATCACAGATCGGTTTCATAGATCGGTCTCATAGATCGGTTTCACAGATCGTTCTCATAGATCGTTCTCACAGATCTGTTTCACATATCGGTTTCACATATCGGTTTCCCAGATCGGTTTCACATATCGGTTTCACAGATCAGTTTCACAGATCGGTTTCACATATCGGTTTTAGAGATCTATTTCACAGATCGGTTTCACATATCGATTTCATGGATCGGTAGGTGTAGAATAATGTTAGTGGAATAGTGTTTCCAGCTTCTTACAGTTTTTTCCCTTTTGATGTTTCCTTTGATGTAAAATACATTTAAAGCCTTATTTTAAGGACTCTTAAGGCCGATTCAAAGGTGATGTTATTTATATTTTCATGACTTATTATATTCCCCCTTTACTGATTTTATATGAAATTGGTATAATTTGTGTGAAATATTAATGATTTAATATTAAGTATAATTTTTGAACATTTTTAGAAGTAGTCCAATTGAGTCAGTTTAATGTTTTAGACATAACTATCACTATACTGATCCAATTTGTGTGGTTCTTGTTTTTTTTTTCTCCTTCCAATATACAACATTTAATTAGAAGGTACCATGAGCCAATTCTGCCATTTGAAGGGTCATATGGTCCTCACAAACAAGACCAAGGAATCTGTGAACAAACTGAACCAGCCTTGAAGATTGATTTACTGGGCTCAATCCAGAAGTCCAAAAACATTAAATCTCCACCATAATTCGTGTGACACTATATTTCATCTTGGATAAAAATTTCAAGGCCCAAATCTAAGTAAAAGGGGGCCAAATGAAGCTTTTAAATCCATCCCACCATTCTGGCCAAGAATTAAAATCAGTATCGTATACATGACATATCTACTGATGTAAGCATCAAATAGAGCTGAGAGTTTTCAGTGTGAAAGAGGCAATAGAGGCGGCCGACTTTGTTGAATAACCCATTCGGATTTGAAGGAATCTTCATATTCAAAAACACTTTCACATTATGGACTTCAAAAAGATTGGATTGAAATGGACAGTTTTACTTTGTTTAATCAACCGGCCATAACATTTGATAGTTAAGTCCAAATGACTACAACTTTTGAGAGTAGTCGTCCAACTTTATTATCTACAACTTTTAAGAAGGATATTGATCTAGATTCCGCTCTCTTGAAGTTCATATCTGTGATCCAATTGGAGGGGTATTTCTGGAATGTAAACAGTCCACCACCTTGGGCTATAAATACATCCCCTTCACTCCTTTCAAAAGGGTTGGCATTTCAGAAGAGAGGATAACATATTGGCACGACCAAGGCCTTGAAAAAGTATTGGGATGATCTTCCATACCCATGTTTTCACTTGAGAGACCTTTCCTCCTCTCTTTGATTTCACTTACTTTCGTGTTCTTTGTTTTTGTAATTTTGTAAGTCCTTTCTTTTGTAATTCTGTTTTAATGCAAGCTTCTTCTTCAATATCTCTTATTCTCATCAACCTTCTGTAGTTTAATATTAATTTTCTTAAAATATTTTAAATTCAGTTGAATCTCCTTCCCTTATTTTTATTCCTCATTCAATCAAAAATCCTTTTTTAATTATCATCATTGTTCGTGTGTGTGTGTTCGACGTACCACTCTTTTCTAATCCCTTTCTTTTTTCTTCTATTCTTAATTTATTATCATAATTATTATAACCAGAATATTAAACACACAAATGGATGAGTAAATATCTCATTAGGGTGTGTCAAAATTTAGGGATGTTAATTGATTGAGAGTATTTTCTCGATGAGTATTCGTTAATTTAACATTGTGTATGTTGGACTTAATATGTCCTGGATTAATGACATTTTTTGTTTAGCATGTGGTTTCCATGGATTATTGGAACCAAAAATACACTACCATAAACAAGTACTGATTTATTTTAGAATCCTAGTTATGTTAAGGCTTGGATTAAATCTTTAACACTTAGGAATTCTAATAGACATCAACTTGTGAAGTGGGTGTTAATTTAAATGCAATATAAAGCAAAGCTAAAGGATATCACAAGCTTAACTAACCTAATGATGAACTCACCCCAATCATTATCAATTTGTTAAATCAAACATCATACATAAATTATTTTATAATCTCTTCAAACAAACCCCCTAATCAAAATACAATCAACTAAAAACAAACGACTATTATAAAGTATCATTGCCGAGGATTTGACCCGAGTGCTGCTATACACATTAGCAGAGCACCAGAACTTTGACCGATCGATAGGAAAAAATCGGCCGCTCATTTCAAATGGAGTCATTGCCAGGGATGGTGCTTTAATTATTCGTTAGTTTCTGGTTATTGTAATAAAAACCCAAAAAAACAAAATTTTAAAAATAAATTGAAAAAAAACACAAAGAAAAACTCGTCTTCCTCTTAAAAATCATAAAATGAAAAAATCAAAAGAAAACCCGTCTTCCTATTTCTTCCGAAATCTCTCTGAATGCCCCATATCCTTCCAAACAATCCCTCGGATTTGTTTGACCATGAAATTGAGCGAACACTTCTCCAACTTAGGAGGAACATAAGAGATAATCAAATAATTCAAGAACCAGTCCTTGTCCAACCAATTGAATTAGATATGGCCAATCCTAGGGAACAAACACTTAAAGAACTTGCTGCCCCTAATATGAATTACCAACCTATTGGTATTCAATATCCAAACATAGAAGCTGACTTCGAACTCAAATCGGGTTTGATTCATCTTCTCCCTCATTTCCACGGGCTAGCCGGTGAGGATCCACATCTTCACCTTAAAGAGTTCCAAGTAGTGTGCTCTACCATGAAGCCTCAAGGGTTTTCTAAGGAACAAATAAAACTCGGAGCATTCCCTTTCTCCCTAGCTGAAACTGCTTAGTCATGGCTCTACTACCTTCCTCCTGGTTCCATAACCACATGGAATGACATGAAGCGACTATTTTTAGAGAAATTCTTTCCTGCTTCTCGTACTGCTTCTATCCGAAAGGAAATAAGTGCTATCTGTCAATTCCAAAGTGAATCACTCCATGAGTACTGGGAGAGGTTCAAAAATATTATTGCAACATGCTGACACCACCAAATTCCTGACCAACTCTTGATCCAATACTTCTATGAGGGGTTATTGGCTATGGAGAGAACTCTCATAGATGCCGCAAGTGGCGCTGCTCTTGTTGATAAAACTCCTACAGCTACAAGAGATCTCATAAGTAACATGGATGCAAACACACAACAATTCCTTACTTGAGCACATGCTCAAGTAAAACAAGCCCAAGATAATAAATCAATTGATCCGAACAAAATGACCGAGTGGATGAGTGAACTTACAGGTCTTGTGCGACAGCTAGCTGTGGCCACCAAATCCCCAACCTCGTCTTCTCTGCAATCAATGTTTCTTGGACCTGTCAAAAACTGTGGAATCTACAACTCTCCATCTCATCCAACTGACACATTTCCACAGCTTCAATAGGATCAATCTGATTCATCTGGACCAATGGAGATCAATGCAGCATATGCTCATCGGATCACCAATCCTCAACTATCAGGTCAGTTTGTTAGAAACTTCAACAAACCTCACTCTAAGACCTTCTATTCTTCCTATAACCAAGGCCTTAGGTATGGTAATCCCATTTCTCATCACCCTCAATTCCCTCCTCAAAACCGAAACCAGTTCCAATATGGTCAAGGTGTCGGTAACTTCCAACAACCTTATCCTTTTGTCCCTCATCCTCAAAGGAACAATCCTCCTACTATATTCCATTATCCCAGTGAGCCTTCCCAATTACAAAACCAATACAATCACTTTCCCAGAAACCAAACTAAAGGTAATCCCAATTCAGGACAAGCCCCTTCTTCTAAGCAACCATGAAAAAGTGCAGTGGAAGATCTTGCCTCCTTTACACGTTCTAATCTTAAGAACATTGAAACACAAATCGGTCAACTTGCATCCCACCTTAGTCAGCAGCAACCATCCAATTCTTCCCAACTCCAAGCTCAACCATTACCCAACCCCAAGGGTAATGTAAGTGAAATTGCACTTAGATCAGGAAAGAATCTTGATATGCCTCAAGATAATTCCTCTAGCCCTCCTTTGATTATTGACCTAAAAAATGAAAATAAAAAGAAATTTGAAAAGGAACCTAAAACCATTCCCTCACCTCCTTCCATTCCACTTAGGAATCCAATTCCTTTTATTCAGGCTATTTCTAAAACAAGGAAGTCCTTTGAACCTGATCCTGAAATACTTGACATGTTTAGACGTGTTGAAGTCAACATTCCCCTATTAGATGACATAAAATAAATTCCCATGTATGCCAAGTTTCTCAAGGAGTTGTGTACCCACAAGAGGCATCTTAGGACCTTTGAAAATGTTTCCACCTAGTAGTCCATACCCATTAAGTGCAAAGATCCAGGTACCTTTACAGTTCCATTCCAAATTGGAAGTTCCAACTTTGGTGATGCACTCATAGACCTAGGAGCATCAATTAATGTCATGCCCAAATCCATATTCTCCAACCTTGGTCTAGGTCCCTTACATCCAACAGGTATTGTCATTTAGTTAGCCAATCGAAGCATAGCCAGTCCTGAGGTAATAATTGAAGATGTCCTTGTTCTTGTGAATGATCTTATCTTCCCTGCGGATTTCTATGTTCTTGACATGGAAGGTGAGATGAACTCTTATCGATCTCCCCTAAATCCAGGAAGACCATTCCTCATGACTGTGAGAACCAAGATTGATGTCCATTCAGGCATCCTATCCATGGAATTTGGTGACCAACTGGTCAAGTTCATCATTTTCCAAGCCATGCGATACCCATCTGAGGATCACTCTGCATTCTCAATCCATCTTCTGAGGACACTTGTAAGAGTCAATTGAACCCCATTCCGTCATTTTCATCCTGTTCTGAAGAGATAGGATGTTGTGAAATCTGTACTATGATTAACCAAGTCATAAATGGTGAAGTTGATGTGGACCTTTCATTCATAGAATCCATCAATCTAGAAGAACTTGAAAACTCTCTTGAATTCCATATCAATTGTAATCTCTACTGCTCCACCTTGGATAGTATTAAGGAAAATGAACGTGAAGCAACTGAATTCCCTTCTTCCATTCCTGAGTTTTCGAGCCCAAACAGTGAAAGATGAGACTGATCTGAAACCTCTTCATGCACACCTGAAATATGCATTCCTCTTCCATGATCACTCATATCCTGTCATTATCTCTGCCAACCTTACGGAAACTGAGGAGTCCAAACTTGTTCAGGTGTTAGAGGAAAACCAAAAGGCCTTAGGTTGGACCCTAGATGACATACCAGGAATCAACCCTGCCCTTTGCATGCATCACATCCATCTTGAGGAGTCATCCAAACAAATTAGACAACCACAAATAAGACTCAATCCACTCATCCTTGATATAGTTAGGGAAGAGATCACCAAGCTTCTTCAAACTGGTATTATCTACCCAATTTCTGATAGTGAATAGGTTAGTCCAATTCAGGTTGTACCAAGGATGGGTGGGAAAACTGTTTTCACAAATGAACATGGGGAGGTAGTCACAACTCGAGTGATGAATAAATGGCGTGTATGCATCGATTATGGAAAATTGAATGATGAAACACGAAAAGATCACTACCCTCTTCCATTCCTTGATCAAATGCTAGAAAGATTAGCTGGAAAGTCACACTATTTCTTTCTTGATGGATACACCAGCTATTTTCAAATCCCAATCTCACCTCAGGACCAAGAAAAGACTACTTTAACATGACTATTTGGAGTATATGCGTATAGAAGAATGCCTTTTGGACTTTGCAATGCTCTTGCAACATTCCAGAGGTGTATGATGATTATCTTTTCTGAATTCATTGAACACTGCATGGAAGTATTCAGGGATGACTTCACCATTTATGGTGAGTCATTTGAATCTTGTTTGCATTCACTCTCTCTAGTCCTTCAAAAGTGTGTCAAGTGTAACCTTGTGTTAAATTTTGAAAAATGTCACTTCGTGGTTGCAATAGGGATTGTTCTAGGGCATATAGTTTCAAAAGATGGTATTGAAGTCGATCCTGCCAAAATTAAAGTGATCCAATCACTCCCTGAACCCAACTCTGTTCGAGACATCCATTTATTTCTTGGTCATTTTGGTTTTTATCGGAGATTCATCCATAACTTCAGTAAAATTTCCCTCCCAATCAATCGTTTTCTCCAAAATGATGTCACTTTCCATTTCGATGAGGTTTGCAAGAGAGCCTTTGTTGAACTCAAAAATTATCTAACATCTTCCCCAATAATCCAACCCCCAGATTGGTCCTTACCCTTTGAGATAATGTGTGATGCTACTGATAGAGCTGTTGGGGCTGTTCTTGGTCAAAGAAGAGAAAAGGTTCCTCATGTCATCTATAATGCCTCAAAAACCTTGAATGAAACGCAATCTCACTACACTATGACTGAAAAGGAACTTCTAGTAGTGGTTTTTGCCTTAGATGAATTCTGGTCCTATCTCTTAGGTGCCAAAATAATAATCTTCACAGACCATTCTACTATAATGTTCTTACTCAAGAAAATTGATTCCAAACCAAGGCTAATAAGATGGATCCAAATGCTACAAGAGTTTGAACTTGAAATCAAAGATAGACCTGGAAAAGAAAACCCTGCGGCTGATCACTTGAGTAGAATTTCTAATTCTTCTCAATCTAAAATCATCGATCCTTAATTCCCCACTGAGCACCTTTCATATCTCACTCCAAAAATACCATGGTATGCCCCAATTGTAAATTACTTGGTTTCTGGTGTTTTTCCGGAAACTTTTTCAAATGAAAAAAAGGAAGTTGAAAAGTGATTCAAAATACTATTTTTGGGAAGAAAATAAACATTGGAAAACTGGGGATGACATATTGATTAGGAGATGTGTTGAAGAAAATGATCATTCTTTCATCTTATAATTCTGTCACTTACTTCCCGGAGGTGGCCACTTTGGACCACAAAGGACCTCCCGAAAGGTCATAGACTATGGATTCTTCTGGCCTTCCCTCTTCAAGGACTCGCTTGAATTCTGTCAACTATGTCCCACTTTCCAAAAGTTCGGCACAATCTCCAAAAGAAATGAAATGCCCCAAAAGCCTTTAATCTTTTGTGAAATCATCGATGTTTGGGGCATCGATTTCATGGGACCGTTTCCCCCTTCCAATGGATTCTCATACATACATCTTGCGGTCGATTATGTTTCAAGGTGGGTTGAGTCCAAACCCACTAGGAAGGATGATTCTCATACTGTTAGTGAGTTTCTAAAGACCCACATCTTCCAAAGATTTGGCACACCACATGCCTTGATTAGTTACTTAGTAGCCCATTTTTGTAATAGAACCATGGAAGCTCTTCTAAAAAGAATGGGGTTGTACATAAAACATCAACTGCATATCACCCCCAAACAAATGGCATGGATGAAATCCCTAATAGAGAAGTGAAAAGGGTACTTTAGAGAATTTTTAATCCCGCCAGAAAAGACTGGCCTCAGAGACTTGGTGAATCCCTTTGGGCTTATCGAACTTCCTATAATACACCCATTGGGATGTCTCCTTTTAGGCCAGTTTTTGGTAAAGCATGTCACTTACCAGTTGAAATCCAACATAAGTTATTTTGGGCAGTGAAAACATGTAATTTTGATCTTGAAAAATATGGTGAAGGAAGATTGTTGCAATTTGATGAACTGGAGGATCTTCGACTTGAATCCTATGAGAATTCCAATCTGTACAAAGAGAAGGCTAAGGTACTCCATGACAAACACATCCTGAGAAAGGTATTTCATGAAGGTTAAAAGGTAATGCTCTTCAATTCTCAATTCCGAATTCACCCAGGTAAGCTTAATTCTCGTTGGGAGGGCCCTTTTGTTATTACTAATGTTTACCCATTTGGTGTAGTGGAAGTCCAAGACCCCTCTTCCAAAAGGATATTCATGGTTAATGGATATCAGTTAAAGAATCACCATGAGAGGATACACAATCCTGGATCAACATCGACTTACACTGGATCCCGAACTTCTCTAGTCAAACTACAACTAGATGGAAAAGGCGACCCGCCAAATCCAAACTAGGGGGCACCTCTTTCCCTTTAACTCTCTCTATCTCTTACTCTATCTAAATCTTTCTTCCTTTTCCTCTCTCTTTAATTTTTTTTACCACTTTCATTATCAAAACCATTTTTTTACTTTATCTTTTGTGTGGGTGTATCATTATCAAAAAACAAAAAAAATATAAAAACCTAAAAAACTAAAAAAACCAAGAAAACAATCACTTAAAAAAATATACAAAAAAAGAGTCATGCTTAATCACCATCATGTTTTCAAATTTTGTCCAACCATTTTGGGGACTTAAGAGACATGTTTTCATCTCAAAAATTTTGTATTTTCATTATGACTTTGGATAAAGAATTTTGTGTCAAAACCAACACATTTTGAATGATCAATTTTTGATTTGGAAAAGGATTTTCCCCAACCGCGAGAACAAACATTTGATTTCATTCCAAGGCCACCTATGGAAATCTTTTCAAAATGTGTGTTTTCACCCTCATTTGTGAGTCTTGAGTTTGTGGACCTTCGAGCTGAATTTCTTACCTTAGTGTGTATTAATATGATATAGGCATTTTCTGAACCACATGAGAATCACAATATCCAAATAGCCTCCTATTTCCCTTACATTAATCCTCATTTTGAAAGCCCCTTCAAGCCTATGAAAACTTTTTCGTTGATAGCCACATTACAAGCCCAATACCTTATCTCAACCAATATCAACATGGACTTTCATTGCATAAGGTTTTAAAATTTAAGTGTGGGGGGGGGGGATGGATTTCATTTTTTGGTATCATTTCCTTACTTTATGGTGTCTTATCATATGCTTGAGGGAAAGAATCTATTTTAGTGTGGGGGGGAGGTATTCATTCAGGGGTATTTGGGAATGTGTTGTACAAATTATATTGAAAAGTGTTCAAAAAAAATTCAAAAAAATCAAAATAAAAAAAAATTCAAAAAAAAATGAAAAAATGGGTTGTGTCTTGGGTAGGTCGAAAATCACTCTTCATCAACCTTTGATCTTGTTATAACTATTACAATTGGTGTCGTGAGGAGATAAAACATGGGTTTGGATATGAGTGTGAGACCTGTTTCAAGGTCAACTTTTGAAAAAAAAGAAAAAAAGGAAAAGAAAAAAAAAGAACACTTGCATTATATTCTTATTGGGAGAAGTTTTTTTGTTTGGTAAATATTCCATCTTATCATTACCTTCATAATTTCTTCCTATATTGTGTCTTTATTCACAAAATCATTCCCTTGTAAATATGTGTATTCATTTCCTTCCATGTTTTATTTCAAAAAAAAATGTGCATTTTTTTTTCTATGTTGGTGTTTTACCCTTCTTCTTCCCTCTTGGACATTATATTCCTACCGTCCCATAGCCATAGAAAAACCCCTTAAAAGACCTCTTGATTATTGTTCACTTTGGATAGGGATTGGAAGCTTGGAGCTCTTTTCAAACTCTAATATTTGCACTTTTGGTTGGTGAAAAAGTGAACCTCCACAAATAAATTTTATCATCTTGGGAGGTGTGAGTTTTGAGTGTCCACATTTTCCATTTCTAAATTTGAGCATGAAAAAAATGAATTAGTTTTGGAACATTGTTTTTGTAACAACTTTTGGTGGAATTCAAAATAGACGATTGAAATAGTGTAAACCTCCCCTGATTGGAGAAAACAAAATTTTAAAATCTGTTGGTGAGTAAAAATGATTTTGTCATGTTTTTATATTTGTTGCACATGAAGACATGCACAAAACTAAGTGTGGGGGAGTTGATGTTATTAATATTTTCATGACTTATTATATTCCCCATTTACTGATTTTATATGAAATGTGCATAATTTTTGTGAAATATTAATGTTTTAATATTAAGAATAATTTTTGATCATTTTTAGAAGTAGTCCAATTGAGTCAGTTTAATGTTTGAATAATAACTATCACTATACTGATCCAAATTGTGTGGTTCTTGTTTTCTAGGTTTATAATTCTAATATAAAACATTTCATTAGAAGGTTCCATTAGCCAATTATTCCATTTTAAGGTTTATATGGTCCTGACAAACAGGACCAAAGAATCTGTGAACAAACTGGACCAACCATGAAGATTGATTTACTGGGATCAATCCAGAAGTACAAAAACATTAACTCTCCAAAATAATTCGGGGGACACTACATTTCATCTTGGATTAAAATTTCAAGGGCAAAATCTAAGTACAAGGGGCCCAAATGAAGCTTTGAAATCCAGCCCACCATTCTAGCTGAGAATTACAATCAATATAGTATGCATGACATATCTCATGATATAAGAATAAAATTGATCTGATATTTTGCAGTGTGAAAGAGGGGATATAGGCGGCCGACTTTGTTGAAGGACCCATTCATATTGGAAGGCATCGACATATTCAAAAACCCTTTCACATTATGGACTTCAAAAACACTGGATTGAAATGGACAGTTTTACTTTGTTTAATCAACCGGCCATAACCTTTGATCCTTAAGTCCAAATGACTCCCAAGTTTGAGAGTAGTCGGCCAACTTTATTATACACACTACTACAACCTGGCCCTTTATCAGTGCTAAAAACCAGCATTAACAGCGCTAGAAAAGCGTTGTTAATGCCGGCGTAGATAAAGGGGGGTTACCCTTTATCAGCGCTCTGAGAAGCGCTGATAAAGGACCCCTTTATCAGTGCTTCTTTTAGTGCTGATAAAGGTCTCCTATATCGGCGCTTGACTGAGCGCTGATAAAGGGTTCCTTTATCAGCGCTTCTCTAGCGCTGTTAAAGGTGTCCTTTATCAGCGCTAAAAAATCACTGATAAAGGCCCCATCGCCTGCACCTACAAAATAGTACCTGCACACCTGCACACCAGAATACCTGCACAAAGTAGCACATGCACACCTTCACACCATAGCACCCTCACCCAATATTTTGACCGACAACAGTATATACATTTACTTAACATCATGAATACAAAAAAATGCATTGCTATATACATTTCAAACATTGTTTTACATGGTTACATTTACAATTATTCAAAAAAAATTATAAACATTCATGTTTCATCCTTTGATATCTGTGATCCACTCTCGACGGTATTTGTTGCCGAACAAAGCATCCGAACTCAAGGAAAAAAAATTCACCTACATAAGAAAACAAATATTATGTTAGTAATGCAATAATGAAAGAAATTAAAATAGTAATATGAAAGAATACATTAATATGGAAATGTGAAACTAAAATATGAAATTTTAAACTCAAAAGTTTTCATATTCATAACAATGAAAGGGAATAATGTAAAATCAATATGTTTTTTATTGATTTATCTCATTTAATAAATACTGATTCTTTATCTAATGAAAAGATTTACCGGTCACACCGTGCGTCGGTCGGATTGAGGTGTGGTCGATTCGTACACGCCACAAATGACTCGTGGATCGTTGTCCTAAAGTATCAAAACAATCCGAACGTGTTTTCTAGGCTTGGAGTTTGTCATTGGTGTTGTTTTCCAAAGTTTATCTCAATTTGAAATTGTTATCAGACACTTTTAGCCATGCCGGTCACGTTGTGCATCGGATTGAGGTGTGGTCGATTCGTAAACGTCACAAATGACTCGTGGATCGTTGTCCTAAAGTATCAAAACAATCCGAACGTGTTTTCTCAGTTTGGCGTATGTCATTGGTGTTATTTTCCAAAGTTTATCTCAATTTGAAACTGATATCAGACACTTTTAGCTATACCGGTCACACTGTGTGTCGGATTGAGGTGCGGTCAATTCGTACACGTCACAAATGACTCGTAGATCGTTGTCCTAAAGTATAAAAACAATCCGAACACGTTTTCTCAGTTTGGCGTATGTCATTGTTGTTGTTTTCCAAAGTTTATCTCAATTTGAAACTGATATCAGACACTTTTAGCCATACCGGTCACATCATGCATCGGATCTAGGTGTGGTCGATTCTTACACGTCACAAATGACTTTTGGATCATTGTCCTAAGTATCAAAACAATCCGAATGTGTTTTCTCAGTTTGGCGTATGTAATTGGTGTTGTTTTCCAATGTTTATCTCAATTTGAAACTGATATTAGACACTTTTAGCCATACCGGTCACATCGTGCGTCAGATTGAGGTGCGGTCAATTCTTACACATCAAAAATGACTCGTGGATCGTTTTCCTAAAGTATCAAAACAATTGGAACGCATTTACTCGGTTTGGCGTATGTCATTGGTGTTGTTTTCCAAAGTTTATCTCAATTTGAAACTGATATTAGACACTTTTAGCCATACCGGTCACACCGTGCGTCGGATTGAGGTGAGGTCAATTCCTACACGTCACAAATGACTCATGGATCGTTTTTATAAAGTATCAAAACAATCCGAACGTGTTTTCTCGGTTTGGAGTATGTCATTGGTGTTTTTTTTTCCAAAGTTTATCTCAATTTGAAACTGATATCAGACACTTTTAGCCATACCGGTCACACCGTGTGTCGGATTGAGGTGCAGTCGATTCGTACAGGTCACAAATGACTCATGGATCATTGTCCTAATGTATCAAAACAATCAAAACACGTTTTCTCAGTTTGGCGTATGTCATTGGTGTTGTTTTCCAAAGTTTATCTCAATTTGAAACTGATATCAGACACTTTTAGCCATACCGGTCACACCGTGCATCGGATTGAGGTGTGGTCGATTCATACATGTCACAAATGACTCTTGGATATTTTTTCTAATGTATCAAAACAATCCGAATGTGTTTGCTTGGTTTGGCGTATGTCATTGGTGTTGTTTTTCAAAGTTTATCTCAATTTAAAACTGATATCAGACACTTTTAGCCATACCGGACACGTCGTGCGTCGGATTGAGGTGTGCTCGATTCGTACACGTCACAAATGACTCGTGGATTGTTTTCCTAAAGTATCAAAACAATCCGAACGTGTTTGCTTAGTTTGGCATATGTCATTGGTGTTGTTTTCCAAATTTTATCTCAATTTGAAACTGATATCAGACACTTTTAGCCATACCGGTCACACCGTGCGTCGGATTGAGGTGCGGTCGATTTGTACACGTCACAAATTACTCGTGGATTTTTTTCCTAAAGTATCAAAACAATCAGAATGTGTTTTCTCGGTTTGGCTTATGTCATTATTGTTGTTTTCCAAAGTTTATCTCAATTTGAAACTGATATCAGACACTTTTAGCCATACCGGTCACACCGTGCGTCAGATTGAGGTGCAGTCGATTCATACACATCACAAATCACTCGTGGATCATTTTCCTAATGTATCAAAACAATCCGAATGCATTTTATCTATTTGTAGTATGTCATTGGTGTTGTTTTCCAAAGTTTATCTCAATTTAAAACTGATATCAGACACTTTTAGCCATACCGGTCATGTCGGGTGTCAGATTGAGGTGCGGTCAATTCGTACACGTCACAAATGACTCGTGGATCGTTTTCTTAAAGTATCAAAAAAATCGGAACGTGTTTGATTGGTTTGGCTTATGTAATTGGTGTTGTTTTCCAAAGTTTATCTCAATTTGAAACTGATCTTAGACACTTTTATCCATACCTGTCACACCGTGCGTCGGATTGAGGTGCGGTCGATTCTTACACGTCACAAATGACTCGTGGATCTTTTTCCTAAAGTATCAAAACAATCTGAACGCGTTTTCTCGGTTTGGCGTATGTCATTGGTGTTGTTTTCCAAAGTTTATCTCAATTTGAAACGGATATCAGACACTTTTATCCATACCGGTCACGTCGTGCGTCAGATTGAGGTGTGGTCAATTCGTACAGATCACAAATGACTCGTGGATCGTTTTCCTAAAGTATCAAAACAATCCGAACGCGTTTGCTTGGTTTGGCGTATGTCATTGGTGTTGTTTTCCAATGTTTATCTCAATTTGAAACTGATATCAGAAACTTTTATCCATACCGGTCACACCGTGCGTCGGATTGAGGTGTGGTTGATTCGTACACATCAAAAATGACTCGTGGATCGTTGTGCTATAGTATTTAAAAAATCCGAACGCATTTTCTCAGTTTGGCGTATGTCATTGGTGTTTCTTTCCAAAGATTATCTCAATTTGAAACTGATATCAGACACTTTTAGCCACACTGGTCACACCATGCGTCGGATTGAGGTGTGGTCGATTCGTACACGTCACAAATGACTCGTGGATCGTTGTCCTAAAGTATCAAAACAATCTGAACGCATTTTCTCGGTTTGTCGTATGTCATTGGTGTTGTTTTCCAAAGTTTATGTCATTCTCAAACTAAGTAGTAGGAATTCACTAATCTAAGGATATGAAACATAAGAAAGGGAGATCATAGATTCTCAATAAGTGTAAAGGGAGATATCAATGACCATATAAAGATAACATAAGTATTAGGAATTCACCTTTATTGTCCTATTTGTTTACATTCTTCCATTAGGTACGATGCCAATTCGTTTCTAAAGACATTTATATCATCTTCTGAATAGGAGTTTTTGTGACAGTCATAGTAGTACTGAAAAAATATAAATACACAAAGGATTAATAATTATTTTAAATAAAGTAGTAATTATTTTCAAAAATACCTCTTCTGGGATGCTAGTTTGCTCATGAAATGCGATCTCTTTCATAAATTTACAAACATAATAACCGCAGTCCTTGTCATTTGTTTGTTTCGGACACTGCAGAAACATCGAGAAAAATAAGTAATTTGATTTGATATGTATTTTGATAGTGAAATATAATTATATATACCCAGATACTTCTTCATTTGTAGATTTTTTTGGCATTGTTTTCCTTACGCCCTGGATTCATTCCATCCTTTAGACGATATTCATACACCGCCCTATCATAAGAAAATCCTCATTAAAAGATAATATAAATTATATAACTAGATATTTAGTTCTAAAATGTTGGATCTAGTGTATTTAAAATTGACAATAGCCATCACTTGTGGTCGGTTAGTTGGATATCGATGTAGTGAATCTAGAAAATAAATCTTTGGAGTATCCAAATTGACTACAATGAGCATCCAATGTTCCCTGAAAACACAAAAAGAAATAAGTACTGATAGAAATTAAAATATAATTGATATGATCAAAATGTAGAGTTTTACCCTTGCATTGTTGGTATTAAAAAGAGCCCGTCAGTCGTAATTCTTCTTTGAAACATTCTGAGCAGATTTGACATCAATTCAGCCTGAAAATTAGAATATATTTCTGTTCGTTGTGTAGAAATGGTGTGAGGACTAACGAGTCCAAATTTGTATTCATGGGAAAATACCTTCAATTGTTTTTCATATATATGCCTGTGAAAAATATGAGATGTATTTATCCATAATTATCAAATTATATCAGCTTCTGTAAAATCAAATCATGAAAACATACCTCATGTATACATTTATAACTGAGGCACCTAGCCAGTCGTATATGATGATCTCAGAAACAACGTCTTCACTAATGAAATCTATTGTTACCTCTCCATACATATATTTTTCACAAACAATTATATGACTCTTGCCATCTTTTATTTTCGTATCCACATGAGCTTGCAATGATATTAAATGTGGATATAGAACGGGCGGGGTGAACGCACTCTCAGTAGATCATTTTGATTGGTTGGTTGATCCAATGTTGGAGCAGCTCTTTTGTTTTAGCTTCTCCATTTTATCCTTCTGTAATAAAATTCATCAGTTCAGCCATTTTCTAATTTAATGTTAAAGATTTTTTTTGAAAAATGAACTTGAAATGAATACCTCATGCTCGACATGTTTTTTTACAAGATTCGACGGCCATGCAACGAATGTTCCAACAGCTTTTTCAACCTTATGAATGTCGTCATTGTCATTTGGTATGGGTAGCTCAGCGCTCGGCTCATGAGCTATGTTAATCAACACTTTGACATGACTGGTTGGAAGTGGTCTGGAGTGTAGCGTGTCATTCTTCATATTGAACACCGTAGCCCTCGCAACAAGGCGATGGGTGGGTGTTGACAGATATAAATCAAAGTCATTTTCACCCTGCAGAATATCATTACATGAAAGTTATCAGTGTCTATGTGATTTACATCCCACAAAAACGAATATTGTAACATTGATTACCTCGATTAAGTCAGGTCTTTTAGGGGAATGGCTCGCCTCAAAGCTGGTGAGGGGTGGATCTTCTCGCGGGGGTTGTTCTTGAGTTGTTTGTTCTCTTCGCCTCTCCTCCATCAAACTCGTTAGCATATTTCCTTGATTTTGGATTAGTTCTTCAAGGGTAGCTACTTTATCTCTCATTACATGCAATTCTTTAGTTTGTTCATCCTCTTGTTTTTTTTCTGAAAATATGTCTGGGGTGACACCCCAAAACCCACACCTCTGACGCGGCCATACTGTTCTGGCTGTTTCAAGGCCGTTGAAAGTATGTCTGCATTCGGTGCGGGTGTTGTTGATTCCTGTGACTATGTCAAATAGAAAATATGAAAAAATAAGTAAGCATCGTTATGTAATAGTGATTTAAAGCAAAACAAGTTTATATTATGTCATACTTACACATTTTTCCCACACATTTTGTGTGTTTTCATCTATCAATTTCCCCTCTTTATTAACACGATCCTCCTTCCATAGCACATGGCGTGGAATGGATGTGACTTGAGATTTTGCTTCATCAATATGCATATAAACAGAGAAACATGGTTACAGTGTTGTTTTATGTCACATAAAATTATTACAGTACTTTTGAAATACATACCAATTTTTTTTCAATTGAAGTGTACCCCAACCTTGCTTTATGGTAGGGGTATGCTAGTTTTGCTGCCTGATCTTTATTTTCAGCACTCAGTTGCTGTTTCATAAATAAAAACCTATCAATCAACTTGATGAATACAAGGAACGTTACACAACGTGTAACCAAACACAATGTACCTGAAAATTCTGTTCCGCACGACGGTTGCAAAACGCATCCCACGTTCCTTGGGATATCAAGTGTGCATAAAGAGAAGGCGGGTGCGGCATGATTTTCCCTTCAGCATCTTTTAGATGATCTTTCATTAAAATTCTGCGAAAGCCTCTATGAATCCTTCCTGCCAGTCTGAAAATATATTCTTTGTGCGAAACATCAACTATAAATTCACTCTACAAGAGACGATGAAGGGTTAGTCAATATTTCAATATTTTATTTTATTTTAATAAATTAAATAGATGATATCATAATGTTACCGTAATCTCTTCCCACATTAATGTTTTCAACCCGCTGACAACATGGTGCCACGACTCTACGTCAATCGGCACACGTTGTCGAGTTATGATTCCAATGTAGCTACTAAACATGGCTTTGTTGGGGTTTACATGCTGGCCTAGCTTATTCCATCCCACCTCATATTTGATGCCTTTTTCTTTTGCCTTAAGGATTTTTGCTAAAACTTTCAAACTATGGCGCACCTGTTTTTTTTTGTTTCGCTGGGGTTTCATCGCCTACCATTTCCTCAGTTTCTGCATCATCATTATGTTTCTCCGAAGCTCTAGCATCGGCACTGAAACCAGCTACAACAGTTTGAGATACCTTTTGTACGTTAGTAGTGGGACGAGCTGCAATAGGTTGAGTGACCTGTTGTCTCTCAGCAGTGGGACCATCTACAATAGGTTGAGAGAAGTGTTGTGTCTCGGGATTGGGTGCATCAGCAGGTGAAGAAGTCATTATTTGCAGAACTGGTTTAAAATTTAATTTAGATCACCTAAAAGTAGCAGTGAACAGATAATAACATAATGTAACACAATCTATATTACAATAAAAATCAATAACCTGATTATTAAACTCTCTTATTTTAAAGGCTGAAGGGATTTGACCCCTCTATCAACTATCCATATCCGTTCATTGTGGTCTCCTCTGACATACAAAACGTCATCTACATTGGGACCACTGCGAAATGATTGCAATGTCCCAATGAAAGGGTCATCTTCCATTGAATTTTCATCTTACCCTTCAGCTGTTTTGGTCGATAACAGAACAATTGACCAGTTTCAGTTTGCGGGATCTGGAACGTAAAATACATGCACTGCCTGTGATGCCATTATAAATGGTTAGTCTTTCTCCCCTTCCTTACTGAAATCAAATTTCACGAATCCCAAATCATCTATTTTAACAGCACTCCTGTTATCAACCCACTTGCATTGAAATATCGGAACTTGAAATTCGGTATAATCCAACTCCCATATTTGTTTGATGATGCCAAAGTATGACATATTTGCATAAATTGGATTTCTGTCCTTAGCACTGGAAACATGCATCGCTTCTGCCACATGTGTAACCCCACTATTCTGCATGGTACTTTCTTCATCATGTTCATTAGTATAAAATGTATAACCATTAACTACACAAGCATTGTAAGATAATGCATACACACTTGGTCCTCCGGCTAGCCATCGAAGTCGTTCTGAAATTGACTTTTGATTTTCATCTGACTAATTAAAAATATGATCTTGAAACCATCCTATAAACTGTCAATTATGTGTATCTAATATCCATTTTTCAGCCCTTAATGGATTGAAATGCCTAAGAATTTCTTTTTGGATTTCAACATATGGGTCAACGTCGAAACTGTTATGCAAAACATAAAGGTGGGCCTGCTCCCGATCTGTAATATTGATTGTGACAACCTTTCTTCCAGAAATTCCTTCACCCTCAAGCTGCCCAGTGTGACGAGATTTCGGTAAGCCAATGCTTTCCACACCAGACAAGTATTCGGTACAGAATTCAATGGCTTCCTCAACAATATATCGCTCTGCAATACAACCCTCTGGCCGACTTCAATTTTTGACATACCCTTTCAAAATCTTCATATACCGTTCAATGGGGTACATTCATCTGTAATATACAGGACCACATAGTCGAATCTCTCTCACTAAGTGGACCATTAAATTAACCATCATATCAAAAAATGAAGGCGGGAAGAACATTTCTAATTCACATAATATGACGGCAATTTCTTTTTCCATAGCTGGCAATTTCGCCGGGTCTATAACTTTGCTGCATATAGCTTTGAAGAAGAAACACAGTTTCATTAATGTATGGCGGACATTCTTGGAAAAAATGCAACGTAAAGCAATTGGAATTAGATTTGGCATCAAAACATGACAATCATGTGATTCCAGACCTTTTAACTTCAAGTCACTCATTGACACAAGGTTACTAATATTTGATGAATTCCCCTCTGGAACCTTTACGTCATTCAAGAAGTTGCAAAACTGATATCTGTCCTACCTGGAAAGAGTGTAAGTAGCAGGAGGAAGAAATGTTCATTTTTAACCCTTCACTGGTGCCAACTCTTCTCATATTCTCATCTCAACCATGTCCAACCTAGCCTTAATTCCATCTTTTGTTTTGCCAGATGTATTTAGCAACGTGCCTATAACACTGTCAATACATTTTTTCTACATGCATAACATCAATAAAATGTCTTACATACAGACAATTACAGTATTTTAATTCAAAAAAAATTGATCCCTTTTTTCAACCAAATTTAGTAAGGTTTTTCGAAGCCAGTTTACCAAAAGTAGTGTCCAAGTTTTTAACTTTCTCAAGCAATTGATCGCCTGTTAGTGGAGACGGTGTTGTACGTTCTTCTGAACTTCCATCGAATGATGTCTTCTAAGAACGGTACTTATGTTGTCACGGTAGAAATATGCGATGTCCTAGAAACACGGTTTTCGATGAATGTTTCAACCTAATTGATTGTGTACCTTCTTCGCAAACGGGACAGCCTTGAGTTCCTTTAATGCTATATACTGACAAATTTCCATAAGCATGGAGGTCATTTATCATCCCATACAACATGACTCTCAACGTGAAATCTTACTTTCTAAAAGCATCATACAATGTAACACCTGGATCCCAGAATAATTTCAAATCTTCGATCAATGGAGCTAAATAAACATCAATATCATTACCCGGTTGTGTTGGTCCTGATATAAGCATAGATAACATGATGTATTTTTGTGTCAAGCATAACCACGGTGGTATGTTATAATTTATCAACATAACCAGCCATGTAATGTGACTGTTGCTTTGAAAACCAAAAGGATTCACCCCATCTGTAGATAACGCAAGACGAATGTTTCTCGGCTCGTTTGAAAATTCAGGATACTCATGATCGATTCTCTTCCACTGAGGAGAGTCTTCCGGGTGACGTAGTATCCCATCTTTAATTCTTGAATCTGCATGCCATGTTAATTGTTCTGCAGTCTCCTAACTTCCATATAGGCGTCTAAACCTTGGAATGTTTGGAAAGTACCATACAACTTCAGTAGGACTAGATTCATCATTCTTGTATTGAGAAGCACCACACTTTGGGCATTCTTTAAGTGATTTGTGGTCCTTGCAAAACAGTATACAGTCATTTGGGCAGGCGTGTATTCTTTCAGAGATCATACCCATAGAGCGTAGCATTCTTTTGGCATCATATGTTCGGATCGGGAGCTTATTATCTTCTGGAAGCATGTCATTCAAGAGGGCAAGTAGTTTCTTAAAACTATCGTCACTCCACCCATTATCTGCTTTCAAATTATACAGCTTTAGTATGGCTGACAATGCTGTATATTTAGTGCAACCAGTATACGTCGAAAAACAAGTAGTGTCTTTGCACAACTTTTTAACTTCAAAAACAATTTTGGGCAATCACGAAGTTCATCTTCGAAGGTCCTTGTCAATTTCTCAATTTGATCTTCATCATCATTCACATCTGTAATCACATCCTCCATATGGTCATCTTCATTGTTCATGAATGTAATCATATCAGATGATCCATAAATTGCAGTGTCACCCCAGTCACTACTTACATTCGTTGTTTCCCCATGTTTATTCCAACATGTATAACTTTGATCTATTCTGTGACAGATCAAGTGTACTTCCAACTCATCAGGACTAATTTGTTTTGAATAACAACAGCGTAATCACGGACAAAGGATTTGAGAAGAGTCACATGCATGATATTTTTCAAACTTGGTAAATTCTTTCACGCCTTCTTCATACTCTTTTGTCAACTGATTGGCATTCATCCATTCTTTATTTATATTCATCCTATTTGAAATCCATAGGATGAGTATATAGGTTAGAGGAGAAATGACTTCTCGAACCTTTTCTGGATAACCTAGAACTCCTTCCAAGGAAATAATGTGACCATGAAACAATACTTCTTAAACAAAATATGGGGAATTTATAATATTATAATACAGACAAATCTCTCTAAAAACACCCAAAACAACCTCCAGATTATCGGAGTACTCCTTCTATATATTGTAATACACCAAGAAGTATTCTAAAAAAATGAAAATGGAGGTGTCTAGAAAGATATTAAAGATCTATTTCATCAGTTCCATGAAATAGATAGAGCATTGGTGATCCCAAATGGAATTCATAAATACATTAAATTTCCATATCAACTTTAAAAATATATCTTTTGAGCATCCTATTCCCAAACCCTCAACTGTTGGTACCCTGATCTCTGAATAATTTTCAAAAACCAGTAGAACCATATAAGATGGTCAAACAAATCATCAATTATAGGCAATATGTAATTACTCATTTCTGTCACCTGGATATAACTACGGTAGACTGTTAAAATTAATAGGCTATGATATGACTTCACTGAAAACAGAATTGGAAAATCCCATAGTGACATGATCATATAGATAGAACCATTTCCCTAAAGATCTTCTAGCTGATCTTTTAGCTCCTCTAAATCGGCCAGATCCTTATGATGTGATGGAATGGAAAATGGGATCTTCTTATGAAGCAAATAGATAGAAAACACAAACACTCATTAGAGAGGTTATCCCATGAAGTCCTCTGGAAATGATTTTGTTTAATTTTCCATGACCACTAGAATTTCACATGAAGAACACTTCTCAACAACCGCAAGGAAAACCTTGGAAAAATGACATGATATGAACCATAACATAGAAGCAACTTTTCATACCCTCCATGGTTATAGATCACAATCTCCATAAAAGACATGAAATCTCCTGTAAAGAGTAAGTAACTGAACCCAATGGTGATAATAGTCATCTAGTTCACTAAATCCAATAAAAAAATCCAAGATGATAATGAGGTCAGAAAAGAATAGGTCCAAAACATGGAATTCCGAAATGTCCTCCATGCCAAGTACCACAACACAACTCTCAAAGAACATGAAACCATGACCATTTTTCCTACCCAAAAGGGTTAGGTAATACATGAAATAATTCATAAACTCTGCCGTCATAACCAAGTAATAAATAAATATGTGAAATTAATGACTAGGATTCACCATTTTGAAATGAAACCAATACAATAGAATAATTAAAACAAAAGTCACCTCGAATTGTGGTTGGCCAAGATTATGAGTCCTCATGAATGACCTCTAATGCATTGATTTTTTCTGGATTAGACTCGTCTATGTATTATTTCCCTATTAACAATCCCTCTTTCTTTTAGGATGTGATCCTCCACCATTTGAAGCCTCTTATTTTAACTAAGAGCCCTTAAAAAAGTGGAGCCTACACCACCCATTAATGGAACACCATTGAGACCAATATTTCAATTAAAATATGCCTCTCACATCAATACCTTGGGAAACACCTAAAAATAGATTGGTAGACTTAGAACAATAAGAATAAATCTGATATATTTCCTCAAACCCATCTCAAAATTAGTAGCCATAAGATAATCGTTCGTGGGGAGATAAAGAGATACATGAACCAAACGAAAACACCAAAACATAAGAATAACTAAATAAATCTAATGAAGTAGTGGAAAATCATAAAAAAAAATCCATAGTCAAGATCAAAACATGACCACAATCCCAAACCACCCATGGAAACTGAAGATTCAACACGAAGAATAGTTGGCCAAACACTTACCCATTACAAACATTATTAATTCATGAAAATTCAATTTCAATCACCTTAAAGAGGAGGACCCGGTGTCGGAGGAGAAGGAGGTGTTGACAGCGGAGGCACCAGAGGCAGCGCGGAGGCAGTGCGGAGGCAGGGTGGAGGCAGCAGAGGCAGCGGAGGTAGTGGAGGCAGAAGAGGAGGAGGAGGAGGAGGCCGCGGTGGAGGAGGAGGCAGCGGAGTAGGCAGAGGAGGAGGAGGCGCCAGTGGAGGAGGAGGAGGATGAGGCCGCGGACTAGGAGGAGGAGGATGAAGTGCCGGTGGAGGAGGAGGAGGACGAGGCTGTGGTGGAGGAGGAGGAGGTGGTGGTGGTGGTGGCGGCCAGAGGAGGAGGATGCGGCGGTCGGAGGAGGAGGAGAAAGAGGAGGAGAAATAGGAGGCAGTGGCCGCGGTGGAGGAGGAGGAGGCGGCGGCAGTAGCGGCGTAGAGGAGGGCTTCTGTGAGAGCTTGACCGGGTGCAGGGAGGAGGAAGAGGACCCGCGGGTTTTTAACAAATCCGTGTGAGCCTTTATCAGCGCTAGTAAAAAGAGCTGATAAAGGGTATATTTAAAAGTGCTAAAATGAAAAGCACTGATAAATACAACCATTATCAGAGCTTTTTTAGCACTGATAAATAAGCCCTTTATCAGCGCTTGTTTTAGCGCTGATAAAGTGGACCTTTATCAGCGCTTTTGTTAGCGCGGATAAAGGCCTGGCCCTTTATCAGCGCTTTACTGTTAACATTGATAAAGGCTGGTGCATTCCTTGCCCAGTTTTGTGGTAGTGATACAACTTTGAAGAAGGCTATTACACGAGATTCGGCTCTCTTGATATCCATATCTGCGAGCCAATTGGATGGGTATTTCTGGAATGTAAATAGTCCACCACCTTAGGCTATAAATACATCCCCTCCTCTACTTTCAAAAGGTTTGGCATTTCAGAAGAGAGGAGAACATATTGGCACGCCCAAGGCCTTGCAAAAGGCTTGTGAGGATCTTCCATACTCATGTTTTCACTTGAGAGACCTTTCCTCCTCTCTTTGATTTCACTTACTTTCGTGTTCTTCATTTTTGTAATTTTGTATGTCCATTCTTTTGTAATTCTGTTTTAATGCAAGTTTCTTCTTCAATATCTCTTATTCTCATCCACCTTATGTAGTTTAATATTAATTTTCTTAAAATAGTTTAAATTCAGTTGAATCTCCTTCCCTTAGTTTTTTCCTCATTCAATCAAAAATCCATTTTTAATTATCATCATTGTTCGTGTGTGTGTGTTCGACATACAACTCTTTTCTAATCCCTTTATATTTTCTTCTATTCTTAATTTATCATCATAATTATTATAACCAGAATATTAAACACCCAAATTGATGAGTAAATATCTCATTGGGGTGAGTCAAAATTTAGGTATGTTAAGTGATTGGGAGTATTCGCTCTACAAGAATTCATTAATTTAACATTATGTATGTTGGACTTAATATGTCATGGATTAATGACATCTTCTATTTAGCATGTGGTTTCCATGGATTATTGGAACCACAAATACACTACCATAAACAATTACTGATTGATTTTAGAATCCTAGATATGTTAAGGCTTGGATTAAAGTTTTAACACTTAGGAATTCTAATCGACGTCAACTTGTGATGTGGGTGTTAATTTAAATGCAATATAAAGCAAAGCTTAAGGATATCACAGGCATAAATAACCTAATAATGAACTCACCCCAATCTTTATCAATTTATTAAATCAAACATCATACATAAATTATTTCATAATCTCTACAAACAAATCCCCTAATCAAAATACAATCAACTAAAAACAAACAACTATTACAAAGTATCATTGCCGAGGATTCGACCCGAGTGCTGCTAAACACATTAATAGAGAACCATAACATTGACCGGTTGATAGGCAACAATCGGCCATGTGTTTCAAAAGGCCATAAATCCTATATTAATTATTCCTATGGATGGGATGTTTTTACTTGGTCAAACCGCGTGGGTTAATGTGAACCGTTGTTAATGGAAAATTAAGCGGATCTGAAACTATTTCCCCTTTAAATCTTCAAAAGGGATGAGATATCATCATCCCTTGTTCTTCCTCTTTGTTCTTAGCTATGAGATGTTATAACCATTCAATTGTTCCCGTAGTATTTTCACAATCAAACCCTACTCCTCGGATTGGTTCCACTCTATTTTGATGCAACCAAGTTGTATTGATCATCCTTCGATATAAGGTATGTTGTATCATCGTTCTTTTGGTGCTCATCATCTCCTGTTCTCCCTTCCATATTATTGCATGTAATCTTCAGGCTTCCAATGGGTATTTTTGGGGTTTGGTTGGTGCTGTCATACTGTGGCATCCTCATGTGGATGCAGTTGTTGTGAGAGGAGGATCCTGACCCGTTGTGTGGATAAAGAACGTCAAGAACTATTCAAGGTAGGGGATTAGTTGCTTCTCTAACTGTTTATGTGCAATCATAGAGTTAGCATGATTTATCCATTCGGATCACAATGAAATTGATCTAATTAAATATTTGAACCGGATAAAGAAATTGTTATCTATCGTATGTTATTGCCTCTTGTTTTTATAGATATTGTGACATCTATGCTTGCTTGGTTTATCTATTTTTCCTTGATGGAAATTGATAAAGAACACGAAGACATAGTTAATTGATAATTAATTGTCTAAAGATAAAGGGGCATGTAAATGAATCTGATTGTTGCAGTTGTTGTTGTTGTTATAATTTTATGTTAATCAAATTGGCATAGTAAGAATGTCAAATCTTTTGAGATAGATTACTGAATAGGTTTCCTAGAATTGGAACCTTTGAATTGAATCTATTAATTCAAGATGGATTAAAGAACTAGTTGGTTGATAAAAGATAATGCCTGGTAGGGTTCTTAGTTACCCTCTTGTTCATAAGGCCTAGTGCCTTGTGCTTTAGAGCCATGAGTGCTCATGTTGTATGAAGGCTGGATGCCTTGTTAAAGGGACAAGATCCCATTTGATGTGATGTTTGATTTCCTGTTTCTTGTGTTGTGATGTGACCCTGGAGGGGTGTTGTGATATGTGGAGGCAGGTAGGCCTTGCGGTTGTGGTAGTAGATGACACCTAGACTGGCGAGATGCATCGGTTTATGCATGTGGGTGTTAGGGAGGAAACCAGGGATGATGTGATGGGATGGATGTGATGGCTGGATGTTTGGGTAGTGTTGATTGGTTGTTTATCTGCATTAATTTTCCCCACTACTCAAGGAAGAAGGTCTTGTTTACCCTCGTTCTGAAGGAGGCGTAGACACGTGGGGTATGCCATGTGATTTTTGTGTTTAGTCTCTCAAGGGAGGATGGGTCTATGCACTTTCTATAGGCAGAAAATACTCAACTGGTAGTACATCTACGCACTGTGTTGATCCCCCTTATGTTTAGTAGCATAGGATGATTTTCTAGAAGGCTTGGGAATATGGTAAAGTAATTATGTAATGAAATTTTGAATAAATGATGTTAACCCACGGGAATGGAGTTTGTCGAAACTTAATGTTGAGGTTGAGAACATTTGAAGGGATAGTGGAAACTTTGGGTGTGATGCCAATTTAGTTTAATGTGGAATTTTTCATGGTTAATTAATGTTTAAAGACTTAATTTACAGAGAGTGGAACTAATAAAAAGGGAATGAAGTAATCTAATAATGCTCTTCAAATGGTTGTGTGATTATAATATACCTAGTCTTAGAAGTAGCAGCCCGGTGTCTGAGAGATGTTAGCTACAGTTGTGTCTAAGCCTAGGTAATTCCCATAGTGTGGTTTTGAGTTATATATATTCTATACTTTTTGTGTTTCTATATGCTACTCCACCCTGTTGGTAATGGAAACTAACACCCCGGGGATTCTGAGCCCTGGGGGTGTTTTCACCAACATTCTGATGGGAGGTTGAATGGCTGACTACCCCATTTAGCCCCGGTCTCTTCTTTTGGTAGATACTAGTTCCTTTGGCACAAAGGTTATTTTTCCCCTTATATGTGTGTTGAGGGATGTAATGTCTTGTGGTTATTTCACACACATAATTTCTGGATATAGTATTCTATGGAAAACTATAGGTGTAACATATATAGACTGTGATGGCTTGAGGATCCTTACTCAGTGTATGGGTTGTGATGGCTTGAGGTATAAAACCCGCCATATAATACACGTTATGTGAGCTGTGGTGGCTCCTAGAAACATCCTGGTTACTTTTGGTTATGAGGATGGTGTGGTGCTTAGCCTAGGTGTCTGCGGGAAAGCCTTTGTGGTGCACGTGGTGCAGATTATAGAGCTTATCCCTGGTGTATACGAGCATGCCTTTGGAGAGACATGCACATGACATATGTCATTGGGTCAAAGCGGAAAACCATTGGTGAAATAGTAGCTGGGTACCCTTGATATTCATTATTATATGATATATTCTTGTATGCATTACTTGGTGAGAGTGGCCATGGTGAGGTTGGGAACAAGTATACCTGTTTAGGTGCCGAGTTAGTTTCACTTGTTGTTCACTGTGCTTTAGCATTATTTCTTTATTTTTGCACGAGATGATTCAGGGAGGATCCTACTGACTATACTATTATACTCACCCTATGTATATGTAAACTGTTTTTCAGGTCACTTGGAGCAGGTTGGAGATCAAACTGGTTACTACTAGCTTGTGGTTGCAGGAGTTGTTCGGGCTTGTGGTCGCTGTTGTTTTTCCTTTTTTTAGGTACTTGTAGTTTTCCCCTTTCAGTTGTAGTACTTTTACATGGAATTTCATATACGTACTTGGGTTTCTTTAATATTTCAGTTATGAGTTGGAGTTTTTTGGTGTCTATCTTATCTCTATCTTTTGCATGTGTTCTCTTAGAGGGTAATGCCTACCATTCGTGTGTTACTATACCCTCAGTGCTAGTCGCCAACCCAGGGCCTACTGGAGGCAGGACTCGGGGGTCATTATCTCCCTTCTCACATTGCCGGTCCAGGAGGGGTACACTTTGTGGGGAGGGGACGTTACATGGTCAGTGGTGTATCCTGTATAGTCCCTCATAGAAATGATCCCCTAAGTCAAACTCATACACTCAACATCTATATTCTTCCATAGAGTCCTAGGGTAAAAGTACCCCAATAAAATCTCCTGAAATTATATTTACTCCATATTCTTCATCTTGTCATATTGAGTAAGAAATTAACACCAATTATTCACATAACTACATAACATATAAGATTCAATCTTGACTCTTTTCACATAAAGAGTCTTTATGTGGTCATGTCTAGTCTGGATGGACTAAGTCCATAACTCACCTACCTCAAGTCCACTATCTCTGATGAAACTTAGGAGGTGCTACAAATGAAAATATTATTTCAGATCATATATATTTTTGACAACCCATTCTATGTTTCTTTCTATAAACTGCATGAAGTGGGAAATGTTCTCAAGGAAATTATCTCTAATCTCCTCACCTAGAATTATTTGTGCCACAGGTTCCACTACTGATGGATCAACTCTATCCATTAAATCATGTTTTCCTCTAAAAAAATATTATCATAGAGGCCAATTTCTACAATTAAAATCACAATAATGATTACATATAATACAAAATTATCATGTTTAACAATAGGTTTTTCAAAAACCTGTCACATGTTATTCACCCATTTTCACCACCACACTGTCAAAACTAATTCACTATCACCGCAAATTAACCATCCTATATCAAGGAAATGGTTAATATGGAAAAACTCAATCTCATTTATCATGTTTCACATTAGATTCCGATTTCCAACTCTATGATTCATTTTATAGTTTTCAATTTCCCATTGGGATCCTTTTCATTTAAGTCACACATGCAGATAAAAATATTACAAAATACAAAAACATAATCAAAAACTTGTTTCCCCATGAATTCCTAAAAATATACCTATCATAATAAATCCAATGTGCTTAGAATAATTCATTCGTAATCAAATATCATTCCATTTTTTTACCAGAGTTAAATCATAGAAATTCTCAAAAACAATAATCACATCACAGACAGTGATTTGGAAAAAGGTTTTACTAAGTATGGATTTCCACCAAGAAACTGATGGGATATCATAATTTACTATACAAGTGCTTCAGGATATGCTATGATCATGTGTTCTTGATTTTATTGATTCTTTAAATAACCAATTACTACTTGTTTTTTTCTCTCATAAAAATAGTTATTAGGAAACTATAAAGATTTAACCATATGAGGATATTTATGCAAGTGTAGGAAAATCACCTCTATACTAGATGGGGGTAGGTTATTTAGAGATGTTGGAACTAAGTGTCTTGTAGGAGATGTTGGAGCAAGTTCAATTTATTTTGAAGCATACAGATATAGCTTGTAATGACCCAACCCCAGTTACCCAGAGTCGGTGCATTATTACATAACATTGGCATGATCACAATAAAGATCAAATTGTGAAAGACCGATTCGTTTAGTATCCTTGGAATAACTAGATACATTAATAAATATTAAATTACATCATAAAATGAAAACTACAACAATATAGTCTTCATAGTCCACACTCTTATCCCCTCATACTATCCCTACAAGTCATTCATAAATTACTTCTTCACATCCTGGGAAAAATAAAACATAGAAAATGGGTGAGCTCAAATTCCCAGTAAGGATAACAATATAGCGGAAACTTTCATAAATAAGAATAAACATTTAAGGAAATGTATAACTAAAAAATCCTTTTAAACTTGAACATCATCATATTATGGAAAAAATAAAATGAAATAATTCCATTTACTTATTCAAATGGATATTCTATTAATCGAATAATCACATGAAATATCAATAACCACTTTCATAATGATGGAATGCATAATGCCAGACTATCATAACCACATAGCCAAGGCCTCATGCCAAGACTACAAATAAGATTTTGTCAAAGCCTTGTGCCAAGATGCTAGTTTGTCTCATGAGACCTTTCGATGCATCGAGGAGCTATAGCGGGCTCCACCAGTCACATATTAAGTCTAATACATTCCCATATGAAAAGGTTTAAACATAACATAAACATTCTTATTAAAACTAGTATATGAACTGTCAATACTTTTTTCATAAGCCATGAATGGTATAAAAATAACACATCCACAGTCAAACATATCACAAAACCATCAATACAATATGGAAGTATTGTATCATAATAAATCAACTCCAAATAAACTTAAAATCCATCAAAGGATGTTGATATAGATGAAATCAAAACTCTTTTTGAAGAAATATCTATTTCTATTTTGAAATCATTTAAGAGTCATATATTTATAAAATAAAACATTTTCTTTGAAAATATTCTTATAAGATTGTATGGGAAGCTTCGACGTTTTTATAACGGTGGAAAATAGCCTCACCAGCCGTATAAGTTAAAAAAACATTCTTACCTTAATTCTGCCGAAAAGGTTAAAAAGGACCTTGTTTGGAAAATTACGGAAAGATTCCTTTATAAACAACTTATAAAAGTCAAAAAGGGGATAAATGACTTTAACCCATATTATAGTAAATATTAATAATGTTTTGAAAAACATTTTTATGAAACATAGATGTGGATGATAAAGAGATCTCAGTAGATAATCACATATAAACAACCTCGGATAATGAAGAGATTGTGAAATAAACCCTTACCTTTTACATTCCCTTGGTTGAGGGTAGGTTAACCTCTTTTATAATGGTGAAATAATTGTTATTAAATTATAAAAGAATCATATGCATTATTATGTTATCAAATATGATCTTTTAACATTTCTTTGTTAATAATATCTTAGTATTATCATTGTTCCAGGTGTTAACTTACTCGTTTTATTTTATCTGTTTTGTTACGTAAGCCATGTTTTTCCTTGATAGGTTGTATCTTATTCATATCCAGAATGATATCAAGTCCTTAAACATTATTTTTAAATCATAAAATGATAATTAGACTTTAATGGATACGATGGAGAACGAATCTCATCGCGTTCGTGGAGACGGTAGTGCGTACGTTCGCACGAGGAACAATATCATTCTTTTGAATTTAAAATAATATATAATTTGATGGTATATCATATATACAGAATCATTATCATGTTATATTTATTATTTACATGAATTAAACATCATTATTATACCCATCCAAATAATAAATTATTGAATAACAATTACACCTCGACGTGGAGACGGTAAGCTGTACGTACGCACGTATGGTGACATGTCATTAAAATTATGGATAGAATACTGAATATGGTTGTACCATATTTATAATAATATTACAGTGTATAGGAGATACTGGATTAATTATTTTAGAATGGGAATAACAAAGAAAGAAAAAGTTTAAGAAGAAATGAATTTGAAAAAGGCCGGTGAAAACATTACCTCTTCTTCGGGATCTTCCTTTTGATTTGATCAAAAGGGCTCTATAGGTTGGCATTATGATAAAAATAAGGCCTCTAGGTTGTAGTGAGGGAAGTTGAGAGAGTATTTGGGCAGGGTTTGGCCGAACCAAAAGGCTATGAAGGTGTGAATTAATTATAAGGTGGAGTGCCCTTTTATAAGAGTGATGAGGGGCATCTTTAGAAAAGATAGAAATATTATTTTATAATAAATTCATATTCAGTTTCTAATGGCTCAAAAGTGGATAATTTAAATTTTAAGGTGGGGATGGTTTTAAAACCACTCAATTAATAGAATTTAGATAGGTTTGGACCATTATATTAACCTTATCTTGTAGTTTTAACTCTTAGTTAATTAGTTTGACACTTACCATGTCACTTTGTATTTTTATATTATATAGTTAATAAACTTACTATATACCTCTAAGAGACCCCCCAAGTGGTCCATTAATGATACATCTATCATGATATTACTCTTTTGGACAATCCTTATATTTTTAAGAATTGAATATCAACTAATAATATGATATTTGTTTTAAAAACTATTTTATGTCAATTTTGACACTATTCAATAATTGATTTTTGTGAAATTCATAACAGAATGATTACATCTAAAAAAGTTAATTACAAAAATAATCCAATGTCATATTAACCTATAAAATTATTTTACTTAATAAAAATTCTCAAATTATATTTATTTGGGTATTTATAATATCAATTATTTTAATTTTTCACTATTATGGTAATTATTGCATCATCATTGTGTCATAAATAAATTAAATTATTTATTGTCTAAAAATTATAAATAAAATATAATTATTTAGGAAATATTTTTATCTTTCTAATTAATATTTATAATCGAAAATCCAACATATATAACCCTTTGTAAAAAATGTTTTTCTAAAAGATATATGCTTTTGACATTTTTGTATTTATTTTAACTTAATTAATATAAAGTGTCATTATCACGTAAAAGTGGCTCCATGGGGTCCAACAATAGACCCAAAGATTCCTATGGTCAGACATGTATCTACCAATAATGTTAGGACATGTTTTAGGTAATTTGTTATTATTATACTATTTTTTTTAACCCTTATTTACCGGATTTACCCTTTAACCATGGTAAATAAAATATTTACCGAAATAATTATTCAAAATGTATAAAAATAAAAGTTACCTATTTACACAATTTGAAAATCCTGATTCCAAATATGGAATCCATTTTTCAAAATTCAAAACATAGAAGTGGCAGAAATTAATTTAAAATTAATTACCGTTGTTAAAACAAAAAGCGTGTTTTTAAGAGATAATAACTATTAAATGATTGACACTTGTTTATGTCCGGTTTTATTGTAAAATTATGTACAATGACCAAAATTGTATTAAATGGTAAAAATTTAATTTAAATTTACTTTAAAACCACTCAAATTAATAATTTATCAATATAAATTATTTCGATTACAAAATCTATTTTTAATTAAAATTTAAAAATTTTCATTATTCATCAAAATATAAATGTTATCCGAAAAGTTCCAAAATTTCACCCTAGGATAAATTCGATATTCCGAATCCAAAAATGAAGTCCATTTTAAGAGATAAAATTTATAAAATTTCAAAAAGTAGGTATTACTATTCATAACGGCTAGTTTGATTGGTTGTGGAGTGTTAGAACTCGATGTTGCGTAAAACACTCGCTATCGCATTATTCAAAGAGAAGTGTACCATAGAAGCTTGGGGTGTTATATTATCCCCTTCTTAAAATAATTTCATCCTCGAAATTTATAGAATACTACCACATGAAAAGACTCGAGTGGATCTTCATCATAAGTTCCTCGGGTTCCCTTGTCGCCCTTCCATCTTATGGTTTCTCCACAAGACTTTTACCAGACAAGTCATCTGGTTTCTCAGTACTTGTTCTCTCGTATCAAGAATCTTGACGGTCTCATTGCAATAAGATAGATCGGGTTCCATTTCTAATTCCGTAAAAGTGATTACATGCATTGGGTCAGGCATGTATTTCCTCAATAGTGACATGTGGAACACATAGTGAACTTTAGAGAGACTTGGCAGCATTGCCAAACAGTAAGCTACAACCCCAATTCATTCTAGAATTTTGAAAGGTCCGATGTACCTGGGACTCAATTTACCTTTCTTACCAAAATGTATGACTCCCTTCCATGGAGATACCTTCAGGAAAACATGATCACCGACTTGAAATTCCAAATCCTTCCTTCGATTATCAGCATAGCTCTTCTTCCTACTTTGTGTTGCTTTGATATGGTTTTGGATTACCTTCTCCTTTTCCATCATTTCCTCCACCAGTTCTGGGCCTACAAGTTTTCTTTCACCAACTTTATCCCAACAGGTTGATGTGTGACATCTCTTTCCATATAACGCTTCATATGGTTCCATCTGAATACTCGAATGGAAGCTACTATTATAGGAAAATTCTACCCGAGGTAAATATTGATCCCGCATACCCTGAAAGTCAAGTAAGAAGTATCTCAACATGTCATCTAAGGTTTGAATAGTTCATTCTGATTTTCCGTCTGATTGAGGGTGGTAGGCAGTGCTCAAATGAAGCTTAATATCCAAGGCATTCTGAAGACTTTTCAGAATCTTGATGTAAAATGGGGATCAAGATCAGAAACAATCGATAGGGGTACTCCATGAAGTCTCACAACTTCATTAATATATAGTCTTTCTAGGCGTTCCAGTGGTAGATCTTCTCTTATATCATGAAAATATGCTAACTTGGTAAAACGATCAATAATAACCCATATTGCATCGTTCCTTCTAGTAGTCTTTGGTAGACCCATGACAAAGTCCATCGTAATATTGTCCCATTTTCACTCTGGTATGGGAAGAGGTTGCATGACTCCTCTAGGCTATTGCCTTCCAGCTTTCACTTGTTGAAAAACCATACATCTTGACAAAAAAGCAGCAATCTACATCTTCATGTTGTCCCACAAAAAATGTTCCTTCAAGTCTCTATACATTTTGGTGCTCCCAGGGTGTATAGAGAAACTGGAACTATGAGAATCATCCAGAAATTCCCCTTTTAGATCAGGTATATAGGGAACACAAAGTCTCTTCCCAAATTTCAAAATTCAATCTTCATACACTAAGTCTCTCAATCTCCCATCATTCGCGGCTTTAATCTTCTTTTTAAATTCTTTATCATCGATCTGAGAACTCTTAATCCTTTCTAGTAAAGTTGTTTTGGAAACCATTAGAAAAAGCATTGATGTTTCACCTTCCCTGGTTATTCCCATGTCCATCTTCACTAGATCCATGAAAATTGGGTCCCTTTCAATTCTTATATTGTTCAAAAGTCCATGATCTTTTCTACTCAAAGCATCTACCACCTTATTTGCCTTCCCCGGGTGGTAGTGTATTGTACAATCATAATCCATGATTAATTCAAGCCATCTCCTTTGCCTCATGTTCAGTTCTTTTTGTGAGAAAATATACTTCAAAATCTTGTGATCAGTATAAATCTCACATTTTTCACCATAGAGGCAGTGCCTTCATATCTTCAAAGCAAATATCACAGCTACTAACTCAAGATCATGAGTATGATAGTTTTGTTCATGAATTTTCAACTGTCGTGATACATAGGCAATAACCCTATCACTCTACATAAGCACACTACCAAGTCCATTCTTCGATGCATCACCATAAATAACAAACCCATCATTCCCCAATGGTGGAGTCAATATAGGAGCATTGACTAATCTTCTCTTCAGTTCTTCAAAATATTCTTCACACTCTTTTGTCTAAACAAATTTAACCCCTTTACATGTGATCTTTGTTAATGGGTTAGCCAACCGGGCAAAATTCTGGATGAAAGGTCGACAATAACCTGCCAAACCAATAAAACTACATAACTCAGTTATACTTATAGGTGATGGCCATTATTGGAATGCCTTAGTCTTATAAGGATCAATAGATATTCATTTTTTAGAGACAATATATCCAAGAAAATAAATCTCCTGAAGCCAGAATTCACACTTTCTAAACTTCTCATATAATTCATGTCTTCTCAGAGTCTTCAAGTTAATGCTCTAGTGATTTTTATGATATTCGTAGATTTTTGGAGTATACCAAGATATCATCAATAAATACCACCACTAATTCATCGAGATATTACATGAAAACTCTATTCATAAGATCCTTGAATATAGAGGGTGAATTAGTCAATTCAAAAGGCATTACTGTAAACTCGTAATGCCCGTAGCTGGTTCGAAATGATGTCTTCGGAATGTCTTCCTTCGTCACACACAACTGATGGTATCCAGATCGAAGGTAAATCTTTGAAAAGTATTGTGCTCCATGTAGTTGGTCAAATATATCATCAATTCGAGGTAGGGGATACTTGTTTTTTATTGTTATAACATTGATCTCCCTATAGTATATACAGAACCTCATAGATCCATCTTTCTTTTTAACAAAAAGAACAGGGGCTCCCCATGGAGAAACACTAGGGTGAATAAATCCCTTATTACTCAATTCCTCTAGTTGTTTCTTTAGTTAAACTAATTCTATAGTGTCCATTCTATAAGGGGTCTTCGATATAGGACTTGATCCAGGAATTAAATCAATGGAAAACTCAACTTCTCGTTCTGGAGGATGTCCAGGTAAATCGTTCAGAAACACATCTACATATTCTTTCACAATAGGTACATCCTCTATTTGAACATTCCTTTCCTCACCCATAGTCATTTCATTCTCTTCCTCCCCAATAATTGAATTTAGTTGAGCTAATGGGGGTGGATCTAGATAAGAATTAGGTGGTGGCGATTCTGCTCTAAAGATAAGGTGTTCTTTATCATAATCATCAAAAATCATAACCTCCTTCTTCTTACAAAAAATCATCACATCATGGTCCTACAGCCAGTCCATACTGAGGATTATATCAAACTCAATAATTGGTATGACGATGAGATCATCACATAAATAACATTTATGTTCTCTAATGGGGACTGTTTCACAAAACTTTGTTGCAATGACACTTCCCTTAGGAGTTTTAACTGAAAACTCCCTTGTTAAATCAAATTGGAAATATCTAATTTTCTTAGAAAACTGGGAAGATATGAAACAATGCAATGATCCAGAATCAAATAATTCATTTCCTAAACATGAGTAAACCATTAAATTACTTGCCAGAACATCTTTTGGAGCTTCTACCACAGCAGTAGTGATATCATAAGCTTGTCCTTGATCCCTTTCCTTTTCTAAGTTAAGTTCCCCTAATGCTTAGGACATTCATTTGAATAATGTCCCATCTCCCTGTAATTGTAGCACTGAACATTAGTATCTTCCTTCTTCCCTTTGCAATCACGAGCTTGGTGGCCTTTTTCACCACACTTGTAACAGACACCCATTCCCTTCAAGATAGTACCAGGGTGTTTCTTCCTACATTTACCACAGGATGGATATTCAACCTTTCCCTTCTTCCCCTTATTTCCATTCCCAGATTGATCAACAGGTCTCTTTTTCTCTTTCTTTGCTTTAATGTCATAAGACTTAGAGAATTCCTTTTCTGTCTTGATAGCACATGAGACAATGTAATCGTACGATGAAAAGGATTGTGAGACTAATGCTTGATTAAGAAATGGTTTTAACCCATCAAAGAAACGATCAATATTACTTCATGGGTTATTTATATAATCTTAAGCATACCTTGATAACCTTGTAATTTTAGCCTCATACTTTGTGACATTCTCATCATCCTTTTGTCTCAGACACAGAAATTACCTTTCCATATATACTCAATGGTCACGAGAAAATGATTTTTCAAAAAACAGATCTTTGAACTCCCTCCATTCCATATTTGATACTTCATCATCTTCCTTCGTGTTTTGAATCAATGACCACCATTGATCAGCATCTCCAGTGAGGCGGTAAATTGCCATGATAACTTTTTCCCTTTCAGTACTTCCCAAAGCCTAAAATATTTTCTCTAGGGAACTTATCCATTGCTCATCTACTAATGGATTTGTACTCCTATTGAATGTTGTTGGTTGCTGCCTCATGATGCGATCTAACATTGATCCTCCATGTTGTGGATCAGGGTGTTCCATACTGGGTAAGGTTATTATTCATAACCTGAGTGAGTTGTCCCAGTATGGTGATTAGTTGATCAGCACCAGTTGCATCACCAGCTCCACTATAATTATCTTTAGTAGGAGGGAAATCTCTACATGGAGTGCATGCATTGATACGATTTCTATTTCTTTCACTAGGCATCATTTATAAACAATGGCATAAACTAGATCAGTTTATGAATCAAAATACATAATTACATACTTATAAAACACTTAACATTAATTGAACTATTTATGGATATAATCCATAATCATAAAAAAAATTCATTGAGGAAGTATATACTCATAAACCCTTCATAATGATTTGTAAATAAAATGAGAGTTATCTGAAGCATATCCCCCGGGAGTGTTGTAACGAAGAGTGTAGCAAGGCCCGTTGTCGTGCACTAGTTCCTGTTCGAGTCTAGCTCAAAGCGGTGTTTTCAAGTTTTACCCATAGGTATATCTGTGCCAGAGCCGGCTCTACCTGATCGTATCCATACAAGGATGTATTTCTCAGAAAACTCACAAAATATCTACAATAACAAAATTCTAGGATGTTCTTCTCTACTAATCCTCAAAGTACATATTAAATCTATGTGCTCTAATTAGAGTTTATCTAAATATAGCTTCCATGGTTTGTACTAAAATTCCTCTGATGCCAATTGTAATGCCCCGACCCCAATTACACAGAGTCGATGCATTATTACATAACATTGTCATGATCACAAGAAAGATCAAATTTCGAAATTCCGATTCGTTTAGTAGCCTTAGAATAACTAGATACATTAATAAAGTTTACATTACATCATAAAATGAAAACTACAACAATATAGTCTCCATATTCCACACTCTTATCCCCTCATACTATCCCTACAGTTCATTCATAAATTACTTCTTCACATCCTGGGAAAAATAAAACATAGAAAAGGGGTGAGCTCAAATGCCCAGTAAGGATAACAATATAGCAGAAACATTCATAAATAAGAACAAACATATAAGGCAATGTATAACTAAAACAAAATCCTTTTAAACTTGAACTTCAACATAGTATGGAAAAAAATGAAATAATTTCATTTACTTATTCACATGACTATTCTACTAATTGAATAATCACATGCAATATCAATAACCACTTTCATAATGATGGAATGCATAATGCCAGACTATCATAACCACATAGCCAAGGCCTCATGCCAAGACTACAAATAAGATTTTGACAAGGCCTTTTTCCAAATCACTAGTTTGTCTCATGAGACCTACCGATGCATCGAGGAGCTATAGCGGGCTCCACCCGTCACATATTATGTCCAGTGCATTCCCATATGAAAAGGTTTAAACATAACATAAAATTCGTATTAAAACTAGCATATGAAATTTCAATACTTTCATTATAAACCATGAATGGTATAAAAATAACAAATACACAGTCAAACATATCACAAAACCATCAATACAATATGGAAGTATTTTATCATAATAAATCAACTCCAAATAAACTTAAAATCCATCAAAGGATGTTGACATAGATGAAATTAAAACTCTTTTTAAAGAAATATCTCATTCTATATTGAACTCATTTAAGAGTCATATATTTATAAAATAAAACATTTTCTTTGAAAATATTCTTATAAGCTTGTAAGGGAAGCTTTGACGATTTTATAACGGCAGAAAATAGCCGTACCCGCTGTATAAGTTGAAAAAATTCTAACCTTAATTCTGTCGAAAAGGTTAAAAAGGACCTTGTTTGGAAAATGACGGAAATATTCCTTTATAAACCACTTATAAAAGTAAACAAGGGTATAAATGACATTAACCCATATTCTAGTAAATATTAATAATGTTTAGAAAAACATTTTTAGGAAACATGGATGTGGATGATAAAGAGATCCTAGTAGATAATCATGTATAAACAACCTCGGATAATGAAGAGATTGAAAAATAAACCCTTACCTTGTAATTTTACTTGGTTGAGTTGTGTTTAACCTCCTTTCTAATGGTGAATTAATTATTATTAAATTATACAATAATCATATACATTATTATTTTATCATATATTATCTTTTAACATTGCTTTGTTAATAATATCTTAGTATTATCGTTGTTTTGGGTGTTAACTTACTCGTTTTCTTTTATCTGTTTTGTTACGTAAGCTGTGTTTGTAATGGATAGATTGTATCTTATTCATATCCAGAATTATATCAAGTCCCTAAAAATTATTTTTAAATCATCAAATGATAATTATACTTGAATGGATACGATGGAGAATGAATCTCATCGCGTTCGTGGAGACGGTAGTCCATATGTACGCACGAGGAACAATATCATTCTTTTGATATTAAAATAATATATAAATGGATGTTATATCATATATAAATAATCATTATCATGTTATATGTATTATTTAAATGAATTAAAAATCATTATTATACCCATCCAAATAATAATTTATTTAATAACAATTACACCACGACGTGGAGACGGTAAGCCGTACGTACGCACGTATGGTGACATGTCATTCAAAAGATGGATAGAATACTGAATATGGTTATACCATATTTATAATAATAATACAGAATATAGGATATACTGGATTAATTATTTTATAATGGTAATAACCAAGAAGGAATATGTTGACGATGAAATGTATTTGAAAAAGGGTGGTGAAAACATTACCTCTTCTTCTGGTTCTTCCTTTTGACTTGATCAAAAGGGCTCCTTAGGTTGTCTTTATGATCAAAACAAGGCCCTTAAGATGTAGTTAGGAAAGTTTAGAGAGTATTTGGGAAGGGTTTTGCCGAAAAAAAAGGCTTTAAAGGTGTGAATTAATGAGAAGGTGGAGTTCCCTTTTATAAGAGGGGTGAGGGGAAACTTTGGAAAATCGTGAAATATTATTTTATAATAAATTAATATTCGTTTTCTAATGGCTCCAAAGTGTATTATTTAAAGGTTAAGTTGGAGATGGGTCGAAAACCACTCAACCAATAGAATTTAGACAGGTTTGGGTCATTATATTAACCTTATCTTTTTGTTTTAACTCTTAGTTAATTAGTTTGACACTTACCATGTCACTTTGTATTTTTATATTATATAGTTAATAAACTTACTATATACCTCAAAGAGACCCCCAAGTGGTCCATAAATGATACACCTATAATGATATAAGTCTCTTGGACGATCCTTATATTTATAGTAATTGAATATCAATTAATAATATAATATTTGTTTTAAAAACTCTTTTATGTCAATTTTGACACTATTTAATAATTGATTTTTGTGAAATTCATAACAGAATGATTACTTCGGAAAATGTTAATTAAGTCAATAATAAAATTTCATATTAACCTATAAAATTATTTTAATTCATAAAAAGTCTGAAATTATATTTATTTGGGTATTTATAATATCAATTATTTTAATTTTTCACTATTATTGTAATTACTGCATCATCATTATGTCATAAGTAAATTAAATTATTTATTGTATAAAAATTATAAATAAAATATCATTATGTATGAAATCTTTTTATCTTTCTAATTATTATTTATAATTGAAAATACAACAAATATAACCCTATATAAAAAATGTTTTTCTAAAAGATATCTGCTTATGTCATTTTTGTATTTATTTTAACTTAATTAATATAAAGTGTCATTATCACTTACAGGTGGCTCCATGGGGTCCAAAAATCGACCTAATGATGCCCATGGTCTGCAATTTATCAACCAAAAAGGTTAGGATATGTTTTAGGATAATTGTTTATTATTAAAATATTATTTTTTAACCCTTACTTACCGGATTTAACATTTAACCATGGTAAATAAAATATTTACAGAAGTAATTATTCAAAATGTCTAAAAATAAAAGTTACATATTTACACAATTTGAACATCCGGATTCCAATTATGGAACCCATTTTTTCAAATTCAAAAAACATTAGTGGCAGAAATTAATTTAAAATTTATTCACGTTGTTAAAACAAAAAACGTGTTTTTAAGAGATAATAACTATTAAAAGATTGACACTTGTTTATGTCCGGTTTAGTTGTAAAATTATGTACAATGATGAAAATTTTATTAAATGGTAAAAATATATTATAAATATACTTTAGAACCATTCAAATTCATAATTTATCAATATAAATTATTTCGATTGCAAAATTTTTCTTCAATTAAAATTTAGTAATTTTCACTATTCATCAAAATATAAATGTTATCCCAAAAGTTCCAAAATTTCACCCTAGGTTAAATTCGATATTCCGAATCCAAAAATGAATTCCATTTTGAGAGATAAAATTTATAAAATTTCAAAAAGTAGGTATTACTATTCATTTTGGCTATTTTGATTGGTTGTGGTGTGTTAGAACTCGATGTTGCGTACAACACACATTATCGCATTTTTCAAAGAGAAGCGTACCATAGAAGCTTGGGGTATTACATTGATATACATAGAGATAATTTATAAGCAGATATTTATCAAAGACCCAAAGTATTTAAATAGGATGATCTTGTATTCCTTTGGGTGTCTCCTAAAAATGGACACTGAAGTATATAGAGAAAATTCGTGTTGGCACCTAGGATTTTTATAACATTTTGGGTTATGGAGACAATCGGGCTAATGGAATACTGATTATCTCTTCTATAAACATACAATGTTTTTTCCAGATTATTTTGATGTGTAACAAAATTGGTGATATCACCCTTACCCTTATGATTTGATCAATTTGGTTGATGTAGGTATTGCTAATGATGCATCCTTTGAGGAGAATATGTTACATTTTTTTTATCATGTTCAGAAAGTGTTCTAGGGAAATTTTTTGCTAATACTACATGTATTGTGGTGACATGGGCATGTTCAAGAGTATACATCAGAGAGAGAAGTAGATAATAAATCATATTGGCCCAATATTTAAATCTCAGATTCTTAGAGATTATTTGGAGTACAGATCGATGATGAGCTCTTATGTGGTGGATTTATTATAAGATCTTTACCTGTTTATAAAATGACTCATTTATGTTTACAGATAATATTTTCCTTTTTTTATTGATTTGTGTCTGGATATTTTGTTAGGGAGTTTCTTTGTGGTATTAGAGAATTAGGGCCGGAAGTGGGGAAGGGCACTGTTTTCACAGGGTTTTCCTAAACCGTTAACCTATGCCTGAAAACTATTGGAACCCAAACAGAGGGGAATTTCTTGGATGACGAAGGATTTTTCAAACAAGGAACCCTCATAGTATTAAAATTTATAAATTCGTTGGTTAGGTTCATGGTTGGGATACAAAATTAAGGAAAAACCACTCACACTAAAAAGGAAACAATGTACATGAAATTTTAAAACATAGAAAATTAGATTAAAATTTCACGAACCACCCAGAATTAACCCTAACTTGACCGGATTGGACCCTGAAATATTCCTCTTATTTTTTGAGGTTCTTATATGATTTATATGAACATTGAACTTAATTATTAGTCATTCAAATCCTAGATAAAATATATTCACATCTCTCAGCAAAAGGTTCTCATCCCATAAGGTTACCTTCAACTCTCTCATATTTCTCTCATCCATTTAAGGGATGTTTTCCTCTATTAGAAATGAAAATATACCTTGTTTTGTGTAGATATAATAACATCGAACTGGAATCTAGGTTTTGATATATATCTTATTCTTCTTCATGATTGTGGTTCCTCTGCTTCTATTGGAGTTTTCCATTTCCAAACATTTATCATCAATTTTGGGGTTGGTGGTATAAATTTATAATCACATAGTATTGATTAAATTAAATGTATTTAATTGTAAAATTATAAATTTCAAAAAATGTGAAATTGTAATAATGATTGAATTTAATAAATTTAATTTCCATTTGATAATGTTTTTGGATTAAATTCGGGCAACAATAATAGGTGGAGTTATATTAACTAATTGTTTAACTAATTAATGGAATCTAGTTGTTATTAAATTGATTGTAATTTGGGATTTTGAAATTGGTTAATTAATAAAAATTGTATTAATTTACAATGGTATTATGAGATGGTTGACTAGACCATAATGGTTTAATGGGTTATATGAATTCAATATTGAAGAGAAGGTTAATGGTAATTTGAACATATAGTTTCATTGGATTAATGTATTGAATCATGAATTTTTTTGATGAATTGTTATTATATGATGATGTTGAATGTTGGAAAAAAAAGTATTGATGTTGTTTCATCTTGATTATTGTGATATATTTGACTTATGTGATTGATTGAGAAATATGTGTGGGACATGGAATGCTGCTTAAAAACCTAGAGTAATAAATTTATAGGTGATTTAGGGACATGGATTACTGCTTTAAAATCCCATAGAGATAAATTAATACATTAGTTTTGGATGCATAATACCTCTTCAAAATACCACATGTGTGATTATTTTATAGATTATCATTAGACACAGACTGCTGCTTCATATTCTGACTTGTGTGATAGTTTGAAAAAATATTTGTGGGACATGGACTATTGCATAAATTACCCACAGAGTGTTAGACATGGACTTCTAGACCAAAATTATTGGCATTGGACTATGGTTATAATTGGTTGTAATAGGAAATGACAAGAAATGATAACAATTAAATTATAATATAGATTAGACTATAGAATAGGTCAAATTACGTATTGAGGTTCGAGTGTCATTGAAAACCTTGTGGTTTATGTGGTTAAATAAATAATTATTTAATCTAGGTAAATGATTTAATTTATTTATTTTATTTTATTCTTTATAATAACAAAATCACTATTATTGACTGGATATTGAGATAGAAACTATTGTTTATGGCCTGTTGAGTTTTACTCACATCCTACTCAGGATTCTTCATTGGTACCAGAATAGATTTCATGTTTTCAAGTCATGATATTGTAAAGAGTGCGATGATAGATGGATGAGTTGAGATAGATCATGGATGCAGTAACTAGATTGGATATGGGATTAAAGTGGTTGTTTTTAGTGTCTTTGTTTATTTTTTTTATTTTCCATGCTGACACATTACTAATATTTGTCATCACATAACCATTGTCATTTTTTGGATATGGTATTCCTTTTTTCATCATCATGTGATATTTTTTTGGTTTTCTTATTCGTTATATCATTTGGTTGTTATTATTTATGTACATTATTTTAATACTTTGATAAAGAGGGTATTGAATCACCATGATTGATATTAGAGCCTCACTACAAGAAAGAAATATCCAGAATACGGGGATTCATGTTTGAGGTCAGGTGACCGACCAGATCAGGGAATCGGTGTGTGGCACATGGTTCATGATGTTACATTATGTCAATTCAGGTAACGGTTGGGTATTCCGAGTAAGGTGTGAGTAAAACTCAGTAGGACTCCACTAACAGTGTCCAAAATTATATCCAGTCAATGACAATATTGTATGATGTATAAAGACTATTATGCAAGAAATTAGGTGAAAGATTATATATATTCATTTATTATTTATTTAACATCATAAAACCCTTGGGTTCCCATGGACACCCAAACCATAAATATCTGCTTCATCTTATACCTAACTCTAAAAAATCCCTATGGGATATAATATATCAAATTACCTAGATAATCATTTATCATTTTAATTCATTTCTCATTGTTTCCCAATAAAACCATATTCCAATGACAACATTTTCGTCCTAGATTTCCTTGTCTAGTATTCTAAGGGTATTTGAAGTAGGATTCAATGTCCCACAACTCGTTTATCAAACAATCAAAGAAGTGGGATTTTTAGGTAGCATTATATATCCCTCAATAATTTATCATTTTATCACTATGGCCTTTTGAAGAAGAATTCCTTTTCCCACACATGCTTAATAATTTCTCAATATGGGATTTTGAAGTAGTAGTCCATGTCCCACACACATTTTCCAAGCAATCACACAAGTCACATGTATCACATCAATCCAGCTTGACCACCATTGATACTTTTCATAACACTTCTCATCTTAGAATCATCAAAAAGCATCACAAAAAACATGGTTCTCGAATTTAATCACATTATATAATATGATCAATTCACCATTGACCATTTTTCAATAATCAAATCATAAATCCCATTAACCCATTAAGGTCAAGTCAAGAATATGATAATATAGATTTACTATTAATTAATGAAAAACATAATTGACCAATTAACTGATCCCAATTTACATTAAATTCCACAATCATGACAATTCATTAATTAATTAACCAATTAATTAATCTAAATTTAATAAATTTCATAATCATAATTACCCAATTGAGTTTCCCCAAGTTCAAATCATCTCATATTCAAATTACAAATCAATTAATCAATTCTATGATCCCATATATTAATTAATCAATTATTTTATTTAATTAAAGATTCAATTTTACAATGTACTTATTGAAATTTCCCAACACATAAAAACATCTGGAATTCAAGAGAATGGGAATTGAATTTAGATCACCTACCTCATGATTGATGACCAACACTCAGTAACGTAAATCCAAAATTAGAGAAGAATTATCAATTATGCAATAGTGAACACGTTCTTGATTTAAATCCTAAATCCAATTTCTAATGAATTAGATCTATAAATATTCTTTTTTAGATCCACTTCTAATAGATGAAAACATCTCTCTTTTTACCCGAATAGAGAGGCAAGAGGGAGGAACATAATCTAGAAGAAACCTAATATATAGACAAGTGTGTATATTATAATTGGGAAACTATTCATCAACAAAAAATGTTTTAATGTCTTATAATTTGATTCATATCCTCAAAATATGATTGAAATCGTTTAGGGTCAAATTGGGTTGAGTTAGGGTGATATTCAGGGGGTTCAGGATACTTAAAACCAATTTTCTCATTACTGAAAAGCATTCGCACAACTTATTGGCCTAGGGAGCATAGTTATTCAAATCATGCCCTTAACTATTAGCCTATTATTGATGGGGGGTTCATGGTTTTTCATAATAAGTAAATAATTTATTCAAACTATGAACCGACTATGGAAGCCCACTATTTCTAGGGTTTCACGGTTTGATGGGGCAAGGTACATGTTTTGGGAAAACTATGTTCCAACAATGAACTACTAAAAACTCATTCAGAGGTATCTTAATTTCACCCCAAAACATGAATGGTAAAACCCAAACAATATATAATCAAAAATTGAAACGTATTATATATAAATGAGCCTGTGACATTTCCAGAAAATGGAAAGATCTTATAATATCACCAATTTATAACAACTCATCCTTGAGTATTACTCACAAGAATATTTAAAATGTTGAGGTAAAAACATTAGGCCATTGATTTTGAATATTCACTTATCTTTCCCATAATTCCTCATAAACACATCCATTTTTTCACAATACAATCTTTATTGGTATATTCTTTCTAATGTCCCGAACTTTGGGGTAATTTTTTCCATAAAATGTATCTCTTTATATATTAAAATCAATAATAATATAAAATTATTAATGAAATGTGACCTTTGGTATTTGACCATTAAATACAAAGAGAAGAGTTAAATGCCTCATCCAGTAGACTCGTTCCATACGAAGCCCAATTTTCAGAGCATGGGATACAGGTATCATCAATGGGATTCTCACTAAATGAATCCCAATATGAGCTTCAAAGTGTTAATATTGAATGAAGTCACCAACAAAATAAGTTTTAGTTAATATAAATCAACACTCGAGCAATGTTGTCTGAGCAGCCCCATGATTCTATCACCAATACACATCTTACTCTTGGGTAATATGTGGGTGTTAAAAGGGGTTATTCAATTGGACCTTAGAATTTTTTTGTAATCCATTTTTATAAATATTTTTTTATGGAAAAAAATACATCATTTTTTAATTTAAAATGTCAAAATTAATCTAGGATAACTTTTTAGAATTTCTCAATCAATTTTCATATTATTGAAGAATATTGAATAAAAATGATTATTTTAAAATATTTGTTTTATTACCTAAATAATTGATTCTGTGAAATGATTTTTGAAAAATGGACTTATATGGTTGTGATTAGTAAGAAATTTAGGGTCTTATTAGGTCAATATATTTTTTGGTTGGTGAATAGTAACTTATGAATAGTAATATTACCCTCATGAATAGTAGTGTGTTCAATGGAATAGTAACCTAAAATAAGGAAGTATAAATTTAATTTATGCATAATGAATGGTGATGTGATATAATTATATAAGTAATAATTTTTATAGAAATATTTAGTTAATTATTAGTATTTTGGAGTGAATAGTAATTTTACCTGAAAATAAAATTTCTCAGATTTAAAATTTTATTTTCATAAAATGGATTTCATAGCCTAATTCAGAGAAACAATATTAGGTTAGAGTGAATTTTTGATTTTTTAATAAAAAAAAATTGTTTCCAATGAATAGTAAAAATTCTGTTTTTGTGTTCTCAATGTGTTTTAAGATATTATAATGATACTATGTAATTTAAAATGATGGTTGAATCATCGCGATTAAAATATGATATGAGGTGTCCCAAGTGGAAAATACAATGTGAAATACCATGGGCCAGCCCATGGATTTTCCAATACTACTGATGAGGTGTCCTGAGAAATTAATAAAAAAACTCCCTCTCCATTAATATAAATGCAAAGACCTTCCTTCATTTATATCCATTCCAAAATCAACCCTCTTAAATATCTAATAGTATTACCTCCCATGGAGTCCTCACAAGGTGTCTTCAGGCCCACAAGGTCTTGATCATAGAGTTTTAGATGTCACTCTTCCAGGTAGGATAATGTACCACCCTTCTCTTTCCAAGTAATCATTTAAGGTTATGCATTCTTAAATTCCATTTTCTTATGTTGGGATTTTTCATTCAATATCCCCCATACTATCCATAATTTTTAAAAATAATGACAGTCCCCTTTTTCTCTGAATATACTCATTTTATGAATTTTTAATTTACGATGTTAGGTTGCCAAAATTTAGAAAGGGAATTCCAAACTTCTATTTTCCCACCCTGTTGTCTTTTATGTGGTATCTATTTCAAATTTTTATTCCATGTTCTTATTTCCATTTATGTTGTACATATATTGTATTATATGTTTTTAGGAATGGATTACCTCTATCCTCTCTCTTAATAGTGTTTTATAAAACTATGTTTCATACATGTTATGCTGTAGAGTTTTCATCTCAAAATCTCACACTTTTTATTTTATTTTATTTATGTGAATATTCAAACAACTTTCATTTATAGTGGTATTAATCAATACATATAAATTATTAACTTTATTTTTTAATTTACATACATAAAACCCTTATTCCCTTTCTTTGTTATCTAAATGGAATAATGATTTTGTTTTTACGTACTTTTTAAAAATCCCATGATTTTGATATGAAACCCATTTCTCATATTCTATTTGGTTTATTTATGAAATGTTTTATTATGACATATTTGGATCACATGAAAATAAACACATGTTAAGAGTTATCCTTGATAGAACTCAAATGCATTGGGTAAACAAATTATTCTCTATAGATTCCATGTTTTCTGATACCTTAGTGAATAACGAGTGTAAATTTTAGGACACCTTTGGCATGTACATTAGTGAGATGCTTATGAATGTATAAATTAAATGTTTTAGCCTAATTTTTAAGATATGATTCTTGTTCTTATTATCATGATATTCATTTTTCTCATTCCTTTATGATATTTCCTCAGGTTCTTATTATATTCACTCAACCTCACTTGTAAACTATTTTCCATGTTTTCTCTTATTATACCTTCAGCTCACCCTTTCCATTGATATATGTCCCCATGTTATGAGATATAGTAATTTTTCCTAGGATGAAAATTTCAGTAATAATTTTATGTGGATTAAAATAATTTCATATTTTTAGGTGTTATGATCCTTATTTTGATGACACAATATTTTAAATATCCTTTTCTTGTAAAATGGAATGAAAAGATATGTAACAAAAATACAGGATGATATAATGTTTATCAAAGATTATTTTAGTTATTTTTAGAAATTAGGATTTGAAATGTTTAGGAATAACCTTATGTAAAATATTGAATATAAGAAAAAATAAAAGTATTCTGGTCAAATAATAAGTAAGTGGTTTTGACCAAATAAATCCATGTATGAATACGAACAAGTTGATATGGCGCTGGCATAGATGTATAAAGAGGTAAAACCCAAAAACACCATGTTGATCTAGACTCAAATGAGAACTGCTACATGAAAATAAGATATTGTACTCCTAGTTTGACACAATCATGGGATATGTTCCGTTAATCATAATATTTTTACAGATCATTTGGAAGGATTTATATATAAATGTAAATGATGTTAAAGGATAATATGTTTAAGCATGAGATTTTATGGCACAAAAAAATCCTTTGTTGTTAAATTATTCATAATTGAAATATGTTTCACAATAATGTTTTATTATTTTTTAAAATGATAGAAAAAAGGAGGAACCTTGAAAATGGTGACCACAACGGACCATGCACTGACGACCCTCCAATGGAAGTTTGAATTAAAACATTCATGAAAATGATGAATCAACTAACTCAAGTTAGAGAAAATAACATGAATCATGATGAGAGGTCAATTTCACAAAGAATGGAATAAATTTCTATTGAGTCCTTTATGCGTCAATGACGACCAACGTTCTGTGGATCTACCAACCCATTAAATTCTGAATAGTTGATCAGCTCTATCAATAAGATCTTTTCTGTACTACACTACTCAGAGTAAGAGAAGGTCACCCTATTTGTTTACCTCTTAGATGGAGGATCTAATTTGTGGTTGATACTAATTAGAAATATGATTCCAAGAGGGTAGATTGAAGCTATAGAGTGTAGAGATTTCAGAGGGGTCTTCTTAAATAAGCATTTCCCTCATTCGATGTGAACAAAAATGGAGAATGAGTTTCTCAAGATGTAGTAGATGGATAATGATTTTTTCTGTAATATTTGAGATGAAATTCACAAGACTTTTATATTAAACCTCATGCTTTGTCATGGATCCTAATGGAAAGGATGATAGATTATTTGGGGGACTAAGACCTCATATGTAGAAGAATCTAACTAACTAAGACTATGGTAGCTATAAGGATATCATGAAAAGTGTTGTGAATGTTGAACTAGAGTTCAGTGAGATGTATCGGTATCCCAAATACAAAATAAAAGAGATCAATGGATCTATTCATGTGGAGGATATTTAATTAGGTAATATTTCAAAATAAATTGCAACTTCGGACATGTAATAAATTGGGGAATAAGTATTTGAGGAACTTCCTGCTTAGGAGATAGAAGTGTTAAAAGTGTGGATGAGATGTCCATATCACTTATAATTGTTGTAGTGAGGTGAAGCCTCAACTTTTTAACACTAAAAAAGGGGAATATGGTGCATGCCCTACCTAAATTCCAATGTTTCAAGTTTGGATATCTTGGGAACTTTTCCCATCACTATCCAAATCTGAGGGTAGTGAAGTAGAATCACCATCAGCCTCAACATAGGCAAAGGGAGAAAGGTTGTCCTTTTTTTATCATGAAGGCTTATATTAAAGCTCCCAATGTCATGGTGGAAGGTACTCTTGTTGTTTTGTCAAAGTTAGAAATTACTTTTTATTATTCTGGTTCTATGTATTCTTTTACATTCTCCATGTTTTCAAAGAATATAGAATCAACCCATGAATTTCTAAAAGTATAGTTATCCGTCAAGACTCCTTGTGGGATTTTCCAAGAATTATCAATTTTTAGAAAATCTAGTATTTACATTACTAATCATGATATTATTTTAAATATGGTAATCATTCCCTTGATTGAATTAAACATTATACTAGGGACGTGCTGTCTCTCAAATTATAATGCTAAGATAAAATTTTCAAGCAAGTAAATATTTGTAGTCATGAATGGACAACCTGCTACTATATTTAAAGCAAAGATATCTCGACCTAAGTATTTTCTAGAAGCACCACCCACATCCTTCTTTATGTATTTTTAAGTGAATGTGAAGATGGAAATGATATTATACTAATAGATAATGTCCCCATAATTCATGAATAAATTGATGTATTCCTGAAGAGTTTCCTGGACCGCACCTAGAAAGAGAGCTTTAGTTCTCCATTTAACCCATACATGATTCTCATCTAATATCAAAAATATTGTATTGAACAGATATTATGGAGCTGGAGGAATTAAATAAGAAACTCAAAGATCTTTTGTAGAAGGGGTTTTTCTGGTCGAGTGTGTCTACTTGGGGGGAACATGGTCTCTTTATAAAGAAGAAGGATAGATTAATGTGGCTATACGTTGATTATATAGAATTAGATGGGATCATAATGATGAAAAAATACACTCTCCCCAAAATTGATGACTTATTTGACCAGGTACATGGAACTTAATTATTCACCATGATTGGTCTTTGATATGGTTATCATCAATTTAGGGTGATAAAATAACCCCCTATAATATCCTAATAATGCAAGGAATCTATGAATCACAGTTACTGTAGTAAGATGTGGACACTCCTCTACAACTTCTGTCTTTGCGGGGTCAATTGAGATTCTTTCATTGGTTACAATGTGCCCCAAGAAAGAAACTTATTTTAACAAAAATTCACATTTTCTGAACATTCCAAAAATCGTATCCTTATATTAATTTTTCCAAATAATGCATAGATGATCCTCACACACCTCACATTATTTAGAATATATAAATTTATCACCAATAAAAACTACAAAAAGTTAGCAAGGTAGTCCATAATGACTCTATTGATCAAATCCATAACACTTTCACGTGCATTAGATAATCCAAAGGGAATAAAGACAAACACATAATGAACATATCTTTAATAGAATGTAGTTTTCGGTTTTGAAAAACGTTTCACAATATTCTAATCCACTAACCATGTTAACTCAAAAAGGGGTCAATTTCATCTAGAAAAAGGAGTGTGAGGAAATCTTCCAATATATTAAGAATATATTGGTTTCTGTATCTGTTTAAAAAATTTCATCAATCAGAGAAGGATTTGTAATTTTTAGTGATGCATGTATAAAAGGGATTGGGTGCTTCCACATGCAAAAAATAAAAATTCATTTCTTATGCATCTCGATAGTTGAAACCTCATGAGAAGAACTATCCAATGCACGATCTCGAGTTGGTAGTAGTTTTTTTTCTAATGATACGAGACACTATCTTTATGGATAGAAGTGTGATATATACATAGACTATAAAAGTTTGAAGTGTATTTTCACAAAACATTAATTGAACATGATATGCAATAGATGGTTTTAAATTCATAAAAACTATGTTTGTTTAATTCATTATCACCCTAGTAGAGAAAACAAAGATGCTGATGTTTTAAAAGGAAATTAATTTTTATTCTAAAAATGATGAGGATTCAAGGACATCCCTGGATAAAAGACCTAATAAAACTGGACATGGGAATTGTTAGGGAAGGGAAATCATCAACTCTGTCCCAAATTTTTTCTCAACCATGCCAACTAGATATGATTAAGAATTCTTAGATATAAGATCATTTTTTATAGAAGAAGTTTGATTATATGAAGGATGGGAAGGTTCTTGAGATCAATATTGTTCATATCGGTGTACTGAAATTTCATACAGCTCTATGTGTTCCATAAATTCAAGAAATGAAGATGGAGCTGATGGATGTAGCTCATAGCTGTATATTCTTTATACATCCTAGAAGCAAAAAACAAATAGGGGAATTCATTATCATTAAATGTGGGAGAACATGAAAAGTGAGATTACCGACTACACTACAAGGTGTCTGGTGTGTCAGCAAGTGAAAGAAGAGATACAACTTCCTAAAGTTATATTGCAACCACTACCCACACCAACATTGAAGTGTGACAATACCATTATGGGATTTTTCACTAGTCTTCCAAAAACATCCAAATGAAACAATGAGATATGGGTTATAGTGGACCATATCACAAAAAATGCCCATTTTTCTCTATTCGGAAAGATTTCTCTCTTGATCAACATTCCACAATTTACATGGGGAAAGTGGTAAGGATTCATGGGGTAGCCCTCTCCATCATATCTAATAGTGACCCATGGTACACATCAAATTTCTCTAGAATTCTTTATCATGATTTGGTTACCAAATAGAATTTTAAAAGGTCTTATCATGCCCAAATTGATGGACAATATGAAAGGACTATTCATATGCTTGAGGCCATGAAGAGAACAAGAATAATGGATTTTAATGGTTGATAGAAAAAACATCTCACATTGGTTGATTTATCTTACCACAATAACTTTTGTTCAAGCATTCAAATGGAACCCAATAAAGCACTATGTGAAAAGCAATGTAGAAGTTATACTTTCAAGAATGAATCTGATGAGAGAAGATTCTTGGTCCAAATCTTGTTCACGAGATGATAGAAATGATTTATGCCACCCAAAATGTAACATCCCAGGTAAGTAAAGAATAATAAATTTTCATATTTATTAATATTTGCGAATTAAATATTAATTTTTCTTTAAAGGGGTTTCTATGTTCGATAGCGTACCCAATAAGCAACAACGAGTTTCTTTGAAATCTTACGTTGCACACAGGTAATATAATAATATTATTTTAAATGGTAGTTAACACGTAGCCATTGTATTGGATGGAATGAATATAAATAACTAAAATATGATTTCACATGTTTGTTAAATATTTTTACATTTATCCAATTAAAGATAAAGGTTTAAAATAAGAAAAAATTCAATTTTATGCATAGATACTCTAATATTCACTAAAAGGTCGACTTATCACCTTTTGATGGAGAACCATATTTAAATATAGTTTTGGTCACTATTATACATTATATTAGACCAAATATAATTCTTCTTAATAATCGGAACATCAAAATTTACTTTGTGTAATTTTTTGGTATTTTTCTGATAAAGTTCATTTTTTAATGAATAGTAAAAAATGTTGTATTTTAATTCAAAACCACTTTTTAATATCATTTATTTATATGATTAGATTATCTTTCGAATTGGTTTTAAAGTGAAATTAGAATATATTTTTTCCATTTAATCTAATAGTGGTCATTGGAATTAATTTCACTTTGAAATTGGACTTAAACTAGTGTCAATCTTTTGATATATATTGTTTCATAAAAACACGTTATTTGTTTTGGCAATGGGAATTAATTATTAAATTAATTAATGAAACTTAAATGTTTTGAATTTTTTAAAATATACATCATTTTCGAATTCAGAATATCAAATATAGCTTAGGGTGAATTTTTGATATTTTTTTGAAAAGCTTCAATTTTTGATAAATAGTGAAACCACTAAGTGGTAGTTAAAAAACTGATTTTACGTTTAAATGAAACTTTACCACTTTTGTGAATTGAATTTAAAAAAATCCGACATACATTGTTTCCATTAGGTTTTAAAATGTGGTTCAAGGGGATTAAAATAATTTTTTGGTGAATAGTAACTTTTATGTTTTATTAATCACGATTAGAGGTAATTGGTGTAATTTAAGGTAAAAATAATGTTTTAATAATATTAAATGATCTTTAAACATGTCCTACCATTATTGGATGTGTCATGGCCGACCAAAAAAATCCATGTGTCAACTTGGGGACCCCATTGATCCACTTGGGTAAGAAAATGACATTAATAACTTTTTATTTAAAGTTAAAATAAAAATGTCACAAACATGTATTGTTTTACAAAAAAAATTACATGGGGTTATAAAAGTCATATTTTTTACTATAAATATTAATTATAAAGATAAAAAAATTTCATACATCAAGATATTTTTTTTATAATTTTTAGACGTTAAATAAATTAAATTATTTATGAAACCATGATGATGTTGTGATTACTTCATTATTAAATGATTTAAATAAAATGAAAAGATAATGTAAAATATAAGACCTAAACTTTTCAAAAACCTATTGGATGTATGTATTTCTAACTCTTATCACCTTATCCTTGAAATATATAATTTTGGGACCTATAAAATCCGAAACTCATTATATAATATAGTAACATTTTATAACATTCCAAGAGTGCACCTCCTCTCCTCTTTTTAAAGGGCCCAACCTCTACCTCCTTACCCACACCTCTCAAGCCTTTGGTTCGGCCATTATCTGCTCATTTTATCTCTCCACATCCCTCTCTTTATCCTAGAAGCGTTACCGTAGGCATAAATCTCTTCAAGAAACCCTTTTGGTTCAAACCAAGAGGAGTTACCCGATTTAAAGGTAAAGTCTTCACTTGTGTTCTTTTGTTTTATATTGATTCTCCAACCCCCTAAACTATTTTCATTCATTTATTTTGTCACAAAAACAGTATATTAAATATACTAGTATGTATTTATGAGAATTATTCGAGCTACACTTACACACACCTTTGTCTAATGGTTAAATAACATACTGTTTCTGTGGTTGGCGAATTTCTGCCTCACAAAATGATGATTGCTCAATATTCTTTTAACACCTTTCATGGTGGCCATTAATATGTCAATATATTTATATATTATATATATTATGTTTATTATATCCTTATGCTTATTTTTTTTTAATTTATGGCATACCTTTATGGTTTCCATTATGGGTAAACGCAGTATCTTCATTTTAGGAAGTGCGGACTACCGCCCCCTCAAAGTGATTTGATTCGTTAATGCCATATATGGGATGTATAAATGATAGAGTTAATGATATTATATATGATATTATATGGGAATTATAATATACCTTTATATCATTTTTATTTCACTCCATTAAATGTGAAATAGAATTGAAAGTAGTGTTCATGCGTACGTACGGCTTACCGTCTCCATGAACGGTGCATTTCATTTCTTACCTCTGAATGTTATATACTATTATAAATACATGTATATGATGGATATATATGATATATATTATATCCAAATCATGAATATAATTCTAGATATAATTAACTTTTGACCACATGGACAACATGTAATTGTGAGAAGTCAATTTTTGACTTAAGAACCAGATATCAACAAAATGAACATTATTAACTTAAATGATTACATAATGTTTATAACATGGAAATAAGTGATATAAAAGGAATAATAAGATTGAAAATGGTACTTAAGAAAGTAGAAATTAACACTAGTTTATTATTCATGAGATTAAAGAGCGATTGAGTCATATCGGACATGAGGTAAGGGACTTCATCTCAATCTCGTTTCGTTGAGGCATATTTTGGTTTATACACAACTTTCTTTTATATGCTGTATAAAACACCTTTGAATTTTCATTTCATTCAAAGGGAATATTTTTCTACCAAGCGTTTTACAAAATGAAAAAAAAGGAATGTTTATTTTAATGTATGTGGTGACAATGACCTTTTCCGCCGCTGCGAGTACTATTTGGTCTCTGGATTCCTCAACAAGCCGTAATGTTTTTTAAAATGAAACAAATACCATATAATCTTTTTTGTATTTTGTTATTTAAAATTGTTTTTTAATGGATATTTTATGTCAATATATTTAAGTGATATGTTGTGATTGAAATTTGAAAATGCTTTCTTTCCATTATTTATGTTTTATGTCTTATGATTTTATAAAGGTACTTGGACAGTTGACATGTGGTTACGTGATAAACCATATAATGGGTGGTGCCGTGAATACCAGGATGGGTGGTTACGTTATAACCTCCAATGCACTGGGTATGGAAGTCGGCCGTATGGCTATTCCATTTAGTGATATGTGTGGAAGTCGACCGTATGGTTATTCAATTTTAGTATGTTTATGTCCCAAGTTACCATTATAAGTTATGTGTTCTTTATATGGGTTTTATGATAATATTTTGGTTACAAAAGGGTAATTAATGATCTTTTATTCAGCGAAGAGTATTTACTACTTCTTAAAGGTGAAAAATGGTACTTTCATAAAGTATTCATGGTTTACATGATGTTTTGAAAAACTAACAGTTTTCTTTCTTTGTGTATCCCTTTATGAGCTTTTATGCTCATCCCAAGTTTTTTTGAAATGTTTTTCATAGGAAAAAATGTCGAATAGGGTCAAGGATGAGATCAAGGAAAAGTCATGTTGTCTTAAACATGGAACTAGACATGACTCTTTTTTTAAGAGTTCATGTTTTGTAAAAAAAGGGAAACTTTGTATAAGTGTCTAATATGTAATCTTTTGAGATGTAATAGTTATAATCTAATTCTCTAAAACTCTAAACCTGAAAAGATACTCAATGTGAATTATTAATTTAATTCAGTATTAAGTAATGTTTAAGGCTGGGACCTTATAGTTGGTATCAAAGGTTGGTTTAGACAAGTTTAGGAGTTAGAATTCTATTAAATGATTATCCAAAAATATTTTTTTAATGGTAAAATTGAAATGATATAGAATTTGAAGATTACCATGTTTCTTAATCTAAGACATGTTTGTTTATAATGGTTTTCCACAGAGGAAACAAGGCAGCTATGTTGGGATGACATCAGGAGGAAGAAAACCTTCCAAATTAGCAACCTGAGATGGTCGGAATTGGAACTGAGCAGTTTGTTGCAGTGATGGAATAGTTGAATCAGGATATAAATGGTGGTGGTATCCATGCACGATATTAGCCAGATCAACCATAGAGGAGCATGCCTGTGGTGGAACATTTCATGATGCAACAACCCTCATCATTCATAGGATCATTAGACCCTATTCTAGCAGAAGGGTGGATTAAAGCACTGGAAAATATTTTTGATGTCATGGGGTGTCCAGAACATCAAAAGGTTAGTATTTCTATTTACTGTTTTTAAAGTGAAGCTGATCAGTGGTGGTCGATGATGAAAAATATCAGGGATAGTAATGAGATTGATGATCTTCACTGAGACAAATTCAAAGGAATGTTTCTTGAGAAATATTTTCCTAAGGTGGCTCATCTTCGGATGGAAAAACAATTCCTAGAATTGAGGCAGGAGGATGACTCAGTGGCTGCTTATAAAGAAAAGTTCACTAAACTAGCAAGGAATGATCCAAATTTCATTCGAGATCTTGATAGTAAAATAAACCATTTTTACTCAGGGTTAAAGCCAAATTATCGAAGGGATTTAGCTTCTCGTGAGTTCAAAAGTTATGAAAAAATTGTTCGACGTGAGGAGAAGGTGGAAATGGAGTTTGTTGATGATCAGGTGTTCTTTGACAAACAACAAAATAAGTGGTTCAGTTGGCATGAAAAAGGGAAGAATTCATCAAAGAAGCAAGGAGGAATGAAAACCAAATATCCATCCTCTGAGAAGTGTGGTAAAATGGATCCTGGATAATGATTATCCATATCTGGAATGTGCTTTCAGTGTGGTAAGTCTGGTCATATTTCTCGTAACTGTAAGGAATATGATCAAACATGCAATGAAAAGCCAGCGTTAAGATGTTTTAAGTGTAATGAAATGGGTCATTATGCAAATGAGTGTCTAACGAAGAACTCAACGAGGGGAAATCGGCCAGACTACAAGCAGAAAGGGGTGGTAAAATCCTATGCAACTACTTCAGTAGATGTTGGTCCATCAAATGAATTAGTATCATGTATACTATTTGTTTGTTTAGATTATGCCAATGTGTTTTTTGATTCAGGGCCTACACATTCTTTCATTTTTGAAAAGTTTTCTAGTAAATTGGGAATTCCATCTCAAGATATGAATCCTAAACTTTGGGTAAAAACACCCGGAGGGAATGTTGAGACAAAAAGAAATTATAAGAACCTTCCTATCCTTGTGTGCGGAAAGAATCTACCTGAAAACCTTATTTTTTTTTTGCCTCTAGTAGAGTTTGACGTTATTCTGGGCATGGATTGGCTTTCGGTTTATCATGCTAAGATTGACTGCAGAGCTAAAGAGGTTTATTTTCAGAAAGATTTTCAGTTTTTGTACAAGAATGAACCCTTGCTTTTGATAACATATGAGGAAGTTGAGATACTAGTAAAAGATAGAAATGAATTTTACCTTGCACATATTGTTGAAAATAATGGAACTATTCAGATTAATGATGTTCCAGTGGTAAATGAGTATCTTGATGCTTTTCCTGATGAGTTGCTTGGTATTATTCATGATCGGGAAGTTGAATTTACTGTTGACTTAGTTCCTTATTCTAATCCAAATTCAAAACCCCCTAATTGAATGGCTCAAGTTGAACATTTAGAGTTAAATAATAAATTGCAGGAGTTATTAGATAAAGGTTTCATTCAACCTAACACATCACCATGGGGTGATCCTGTCTTGTTTTTTAAAAATAAATATGGTTCACTGAGACTTTTCATTGATTATAGAGCCCTAAATAACATCACTATTAAGAATAAGTATTCTTTGCCTCATATCGATAATTTGTTAGATCAGATCCAGGGAGCTCAGTATTTTTCAAAGATTGACGTGAGATCAGGGTACCATCAGTTAAAAGTAAAAGAAGAAAACGTTCTGAATACTGTGTTTCGGACTAGATATCGCAATTATGAATTTGTAGTTATGCCTCTTGGGTTAACCAATGCACCTACTATATTCATGAACCTTATCAATAGAATTTTCCATGAGTTCTTAGATAAGTTTGTGGTTGTTTTCATTGATGATATTTTGGTGTTTTCTAAAAGTAAATAGGATCATGAAATTCATTTAATGTTTATCTTTCAAACCTTAAAAGAAAAAAACTTTAAGGAAAATTCAGTAACTGTGAGTTTTGGTTACAACAAATTTTTTTCATTGGTCACATTGTTTCAAAAAATGGAATAATTGTTGATCCAACTAAAACAAAAGTTGTTGAAGAATGTCCAAGACCCACAAATGTAACCGAGATCCATAGTTTTCTTGGTTTGGCAGGCTATTACCGAAGGTTTGTTGAAACTTTTTCTTGGTTATTTAGTCAAATGACTAAGATAACTCGGAAGGGTGTTAAGTTTATCTGGACAAAAGAATATGATGATTGTTTTCAGAAGATGAAAAGAAGATTGGTGAATGCTTTGGTTTTGGCAGTTCCTTCCAGGAATGGTGTGTTTGTTATTTATAGTGATTCTTTGTTGAAGGGACTTGGCTGTTTCCTTATACAGAATGATTAGGTAATTTCTTATGCTTCACGTAAGTTGAAAACTCATGAGGAAAATTACCATACACATGATATGGAGTTAGCTGCTATTTTTCTTACTCTAAAACTTTGGAGGCATCATTTGTATGGAGTAAAGTGTGAAATATATTCTGATCACAAAAGTTTAAAGTATATGTTCAGTCAGAAAGAATTGAACATGAGACAGAGTAGATGGATTGAATTAATCAAGGATTATGATTGTACAATTCATTAACAATCGAGAAAAGCAAATAAAGTGGCTGATGCTTTGAGTCAAAAAGTAATGCTTTATTAACCATGCTACGTTTGGAATGAGATCCTTTGGTTTTTTATTTGAGGAACTTTGGCATAGAAGTTGTTGGTACAGGAATTTCTTCTGTTTTGTTTCAGTTGTCAGTGAGATCATCTCTATCAGACAGAATTAAGCAAGCATAGAGGAAAGATATTGGGTTACAGAAAAAGGTAGAGCAGGTTCAGAAGTGTATGTTTCCTGAATTTAACATTGATAATGATTGTGTTTTGAGGTGTGGAAAGAGATTATGTGTGCCTTGTGATTCACAGTTGAAGAATGTGTTGTTATGTGAGGCTCATAGTTCCACATTTCCAGTTCATATCGACAGTACTAAGATGTACAGAGATATGTGGGAGTATTACTGGTTGGATGGAATGAAAAGAGATATTGCTGATTTTACTATGAAGTGTTTGACTTGTCAGTAGGTTAAAGAAGAGCAACAGTTACCGAAAGGGATGCTGTAGTCATTACAGGTTCCAGAGTGGAAATGGGAAAATATATCCATGGATTTCGTTGTGGGATTACCAAATACATCTCGAGGTAAAAATGCAATATGGATTATAGTTGATTGATTGACTAAATCTGCTCATTTACATACTATTTTAGATACTTTGTCTCTAGATCAACATGCTCGGTTGTATCTTAAAGAGATAGTCAGGTTGCATGGAGTTACACTCTCCATTGTATCTAATCGTGATCCCAAGTTCACTTCTAACTTTTGGAAAGGCCTTCAGAAGTCGTTGGGTAATGACATAAATTTTAGTACAACATTTCATCCTCAATCATATAGGCAGTCAGAATGAAAAATTCAGACCTTGGAGGATATTCTACGTTCTTTCTCGATAGATTATCAGGGAAGTTGGGGACAACAACTTTATTTGGTTGAATTTTAATATAATAACAGTTTTCATTCTAGCATGCAGATGGCTCCATTTGAGGCATTATATGGGAAGCGGTGTGGAACTCCAGCTTTTTGGGATGAAGTGGGTGAAAGGAAGCTGATGGGACCAGAATTGGTTGAAGAGATGTAATAAAAAGTTCAGTTGATTCAGAAACACATGAGAACATCTCAGAGGAAGCAGAAAAGTTATGCAGATACCGGAAGAAGGATCCATCTTTCAAGGTAGGTGATCAAGTTTTTCTCGAAGTTTCACCATGGAAAAATGTGATGCGATTTGGTAAGAAAGGAAAACTGGGTCCAAGGTTCATTGGACCATATGAAATTATGGAGAGAGTTGGATTAGTTTCTTACCGAGTGGCTTTACCTCCATGTTTGTCCTAGGTACATAATGTTTTTCATGTTTCGATTTTGAGAAAGTATATGCCAGATCCATCTCATGTTTTGAGCCTAGAGGAAGTTTAGTTGGAAGACAATCTCTCTTATGAAGAACAAACAGTCCAGATTCTTGACCATATAGAGAAAGTGTTGAGAAATAAGGTAATTCACCAGGTAAAGGTTTTATGGAAAAACCATATGGTATAAGAGGCAATGTGGGAATCTCAAAATGCCATGTGGGATAAATACCCCCACTTATTTTGATAAATGAATAAAATTGCGAGGACGCAATTTCCAAAAGGGGGGAAGGATGTAACATCCCAGGTAAATAAAGAATAATAAATTTTCATATATATTAATATTTTTTAATTAAATATTTATTTTACTTTAAATGGGTTTCTATGTTCGATAGCGTACCTGATACGCAACAACGAGTTTCATTGAAATATTACGTTGCACACTAGTAATATAATAATATTATTTTAAATGGTAGTTAACACGTAGCCGTTTTATTGGTAGGAATGAATAAAAATAACTATAATATGATTATATATGTTTGTTAAATGTTTTTACATTTATCCAATATAATATAAATTCTTAAAATAAGAAATGAATTCAATTTTAGGCATAGATAATCTAGTATTCACTAAAAGGTCGACTTATCACCTTTTGATGGAAAACCCTCATTAAATATAGTTTTTGTCACTATTATACGTTCTATTGGAACAAATAAAATTCTTCTTTAGAATCGGGATATCAAAATTTACTTTGTGTAATTTTTTGTATTTTTCCGATAAAGTTCATTTTTTAATGAATAGTGAAAAATGTTGTATTTTAATTCAAAACCTCTTTTTAATATAATTTATTTATATGATTATATTTTCTTCTGAATTTGTTTTAAATTGAAATTAGAATATATTTTTACCATTTAATCCAATAGTGGTCATTGGAATTAATTTCACTTTGAAATTGGACATAAACTAGTGTCAATCTTTTGATATATATTATTTCATAAAAACAATCTATTTGTTTTGACAGTGGGTATTAATTATTAAATTAATTAAGGATACTTATATGTCATGAATTTTGTAAAATAGACATCATTTTTGAATTCTGAATATCAAATATAGCTTAGGGGGAATTTTTGGTATTTTTCTGAAAAGCTTCAATTTTTGATGAATAGTGAAACAACTGAGTGGTAGTTAAAAAACCGATTTTTCGTTTAAATGAAACATTACCATATTTTTGAATTGAATTTAAAAAATCTGACATACATGGATTTCATTAGGAGGTAAAACGCGGTTCAATGGGATTAAAATAAATTTTTTGGTGAATAGTAACTTTTAAGTTTTATTAATCGCGATTAGAGGTAATCAGTGTAATTTAAGGTAATAATAATGTTTTAATTATATGAAATGACCTTGAAACATGTCCTACCCTTATTGAATTTGTCATGGACGACCAAGAAAATCCATGGGTCAACTTGGGGACCACATGGATTCACATGGGTAAGAAAATGACATTAATAACTTTTTATTTAAAGTTAAAATAAAAATGTCACAAACATGTATTGTTTTACTAAAACAATTTTTACATGGGGTTATACAAGTCATATTTTTTACTATAAATATTCATTATAAAGATAAAAATATTTCCAACATCATGATATTTGTTTTATAATTTTTAGACATTAAATAAATTAAATTTTTTATGACACCATGATGATGCAACGATTACCTCATTATTTAACGATTTAAATAAAATGAAAGGATAGTGTAAAATCTAAGACCTACACTTTTCAAAAACCTATTGGTAGTGTGTATTTAGAACTAATATCACATTATCCTCTAAATATATAATTATGATACCTATAAAATCATAAACTCATTATATAATAACGTAACATTTTATAACTTTCCAAGAGTGCCCCTCCTCTCCTCTTATAAAAGGCACCACCTCTACATCCTTACCCACACCTCTCAATCCATTGGTTAGGCCAAGTACTGCACATTTTATCTCTCCACATCCCTCTATTCATTCTAGAATCCGTACCTTAGGGAGAAATCTCTTCTAGAAACCCTTTTGGTTCAAACCAAGAGGAGTTACCCGATTTAAAGGTAATGTCTTCACTTGTGTTCTTTTGTTTTATTTTGCTTGTCCAACCCCTTAAAATATTTTTATTCATTTATTTTGTAACATAAAAAGTATCTTAAATATAAAAAGATTTTTTTATGAGTAGTATTATAGCTACACTTACACACACCTTCGTCTAATGGTTAAAGAACATACTATTTCTGTGGTTGGCGAATTTTTTCCTCACGAAACGATGATTGTTCAATATTCTTTTAACACCATTAATGGTGGAAATTAATATTCCACTATATTTATATATGATATATATTATGTTTATGATTTCCTTAGGCTTCTGTATTTTTTTAATTTCTGTCACACCGTTATGGTTTCCACTATGGGTAAACGTGATATCTTCATTTTAGGAAGTGCGAACTACCGCCCCCTCAAAGTGATTTGATTCATTAATACTATATGTGGGATGTATAAAGGATGGAGTTAATGATATTATATATGATATTATAATATTATTATAATATACATTTATATCCTTATGATTTAACTCCATTAAATATGAAATATAAGTGAATGTAGCGTACATGCATATGTACGGCTTACCGTCTCCATGAACGGTGCATTTCATTTCATACCTCTAAATGTTTTATACTATTATAAATACATGTATATGATGTATATATTTGATTTATATGATATCCAAATCATGAATATCATTCTGGATATAATGAACCTTTGACCACATGAACAAAATGTAATTGTGAGAAGTCCACTTTTGACTTAAGAACCAAATATCGACAAAACGAACATTATTAACTTAAATGATTACATAATGATTATAACATGTAAATAAGTGATATAAAAGGAATAATAAGCTTGAAAAAGGTTCTTAATAAAGTATAAATTAATACTAGTTTATTATTAATGAGATTAAAGAGCGATTGAGTCAAAGCGGACACGAGGTAAGGGACTTCGTCTCAATCTCCTTTCGTCGAGGAATATTTTATTTTATACACAAATTTCATTTATATGATTTATAAAACACCTCTGACTTTTCATTTCATTCAAAGGGAATCTTTTTCTACAAAGAATTTTACTAAAGTACAAAAAGGAATGTTTCTTTTAATGTACGCGGTGACAATGACCTTTTCCACCGCAGCATGTATTATTTGGCCTTTGGCTTCCTCAACAAGCCGTAATGTTTTTTAAAATGAAATAAATACCATATACTGTTTTATGTATTTTGGTATTGGAAATGGGTTTTATAATGGATTTTTTATGTCAATATATTTAAGTGATATATTGTAATTGAAATGTGGAAATGTTTTCTTTCAATTAATTTTTTTTATGTCTTATAATTTTATAATGGTACTTGGACATTTGATGGGTGGATACGTGATAAACCATATGATGGGTGGTTCCGTGAATACTAGGATGGGTGGTTACATTATAAAATCTACTGCAGTGGGTATGGAAGTCAGCCGTATGGCTATTCCATTTAGTGATATGTGTGGAAGTCGACCATATGGTTATTCCATTTAAGTATGTTTATGTCCCAAGTTACCTTTATAAGTTATGTGTTATTTATATGGGTTTTATGGTAATATTTTGGTTAAAATCATATGTAATGATCTTTTATTAAGTGAAGAGTGTTTACTACTTCTTAAATGTGAAAAGTGTTACTTTGATAAAGTACTCATGGTTTACTTGATGTTTTGAAAAACAAACAGTTTTCTTTCTTTGTGTATCCCTTACTGAGCTTTTATGCTCACCCCATGTTTTTTTGAAATGTTTTTCACAGGACATAATGTGGAATAGGGTCAAGGATGGGAACAAGGAAAATTCATGTTGACTTAAACATGGAACTAGACATGACTCATTTTTTTAAGAGTTCCTGTTTTGTAAAAAAATGAAACTTTATAGAAGTGTCTAATGTGTAATCTTTTGAGATGTAATAGTTATGATATAATTCTATAAAACTCTAAACCTGAAAAGATCCTCAATGTGAATTATTCATTTAATTTAGTATTAAGTAATTTTTAAAGCTGGGGAATTATACAAAAAAACTTAAATGATGGTCAGTGTCGTTAGAAGGGTTATGTTGTAAATCATCAAAGGGACTTGGAGTTCGAGGTTGGTGATAATTTATTTCTCAAAATTTCACCTTGGAAAAGAATCCCGAGGTTTTCGACGAACCAGAATCTCATCTTGAGGAACATTGGCCTCTATAAAATCATTGATCATGTAGGATTATTGGGCTATAAACATGAACATCCTCCAAATATAGCACAAGTTCATGATTTTTCTACATATCACACTTGAGGAAGTACATACCTAACACTTCACATGTAGGGAATCCGAAGATGGTATAACGGGAGCATGACCTCTCTTCTATAGATCATCCGGTGGAGATCATGGGTCATAGAGACATGGTTTTAGGTAGAAATACTACCCAACTTATTAATGTGTTGTGGAGGAACAAAAAATATGGAGAATCCATGTGGGAACCAAAGGAGATTATGAGGCATAAGTACCCACAACATTTCTCTTCTGAGGGTGCGAGTTGAAAATTTTGAGGACAAAATTTCTTAAGGGGGTGAATGTAAAAAACCCAACCATTTGATTAATACTATTTTTCCCAATGATTCAAATCCTTCTATGTCAAAATAAATAAGAAAATATAAGTGCAAATGGATTGTGACCATCAGGTTTTGACTGTTATATTATTGTTGGTTAACATGACTGTTCGAAATAAGCATAATTTTTAAACATTATAATTATTATTTATAAATAGAAATTATATTGGATAATTATATTAAAAGGAAGTTTCTATGGCCTCATCCAGTAGAATCGGGCCATATAAATCCAATTTGTTTGAGCTTGGAAAAGTGGTAGCATCACTAGGCGTTTCTCTATACCACACCCAATCTGAGTTTCAACATGTTGAGATTGAACAAAATCTTTTACGGGAGAAGTTAAAGTTGATAGAAATCACCACACGATCAATGTTGTTTGATCCTCCCCAAGATTATATTCCCATTTTACACCTTAATTAAGGTCTTATCAGGGTGTAATAAGTAGTTATATAATGAGGCCTTATATACTTTGTGTAATCCATTTGTATAAATAATATTGTTATTATGGTAAAATAAACATCTTTTTTAATTTCAAATGTAAACATTAATCTTGGATTATTTTTTGTATTTTTATGAAATTTTTTATTTTATTTATGAACATTTAAAAAATATTAATTTAAAATATTCTAAATAATTGATATTGTGTAATTATTTTTGATAAACATACATAAACATTTATGATGAGGAAGAAATTTAGTGTCTGATAAAATAAGAATATTTTTTGGTGAGTATAAAATTGTGAATAGTAATATTACCCAAATTAATAGTAATATGACCAATGGAATAGTAACCTAACTTAAGGAAGTATAAATATAATGTATTCATCCTGATTGTTAATGTCATAAAATAGTATAAGTAAATAACATGTTTAGAAATTATTAGTTACGTGTTAGTATTTTTTAAGTAAATATTGATTTTACAAAAAAAAATTAAATATCACGTATTTAGAAAAAAATTCATAAAATGGAGTTCATTTTTGAATTCATAACATAGATATTTTTTTGGGTGAATTTATCATTTTTTTATAAAATGTTTTGTTTCTGGTGAATTGTTAGAATACAGTTTTGGAAATTTTGGTATGTTTTATGACAACATAATGATGTAATATGTAATTTAAAATTATGGTCGAGGGATGTGGATTAAAATATGATATGAGGTTCCACAATGGGATATAAAATGGTAAAATACCATGGTAAAGGCCTTGGTTTTTCAAATACCACTATTGAGGTGTCCTTGGAAATTAATAAAATAACTCCACTATTTAACTATAAATACAAATCCAATTCGTTATTTACATCCATTGAAAAATAACCCCCTAGAATATATTAAAGTATTACTTCACAAGGAGTCCTCCCAAGGTGTCATGAATCCCTCAAGGTTGTGATCTTAGTGTTTTATATATTACTCTTCAAGGTAAGGGAATATACTACCCATCTATTTTCAAGCACTCCTTTAATGTTATGCCTTCTAATTTATATTTTAATATGATGGTATTTGTTATTCCATATCATAATTACATTATATATTATTAAAATATTATTATATGTCCGTTTTTCTATCCCAATCAACTCATTTTATGAATTTTTATGTGATCTCGTTAGGCTGCCGAAATTTTATAGTTGAATTCACAACTTCTCATTTGCTTTAAAGTTTATTTTATGTGTTTATTATTTCTAATTACCATACCTTGTTATTATTTCAATTTTATTCTGTCCATATACTGTGTTATGAGACTTTTAGTAATTTTTTACCCTTTTCTCCTCTCTTTTTTATGTTTTATAAAACCATGTTTCATACCCATTATGATGCATAATTTTCATCTCAAAATCTCTCTCTTTTCCTTTTGTTTTCATTATGTGAATACCAGAACCACTTCCATTTCTATAGGTACACATCAATAAATAAAGATTATATATTTTATTCTGGAATTGATATACATAAAACCATCACTCCCTTTCTGTGGGTTATAAAAAACATAATGATAATGTTTTTAAGCACTTATTAAAAACACCTTGATTTTGATATGAAAACCTTTAATTTTATTATATTAGGGTTATTTATGAAATGTTTGATTATGATATATGTGGATAACATGAAAATAAATATATATTAAGGGTGCATCCCAATAGCACTCTAATTCATTAGGTAAAGAATTTAATCTCAATAGATGAAACATTTTTCGATACCTTCATGAATAACCCCTGTAATATTTTTGACACCTTGGGGATGGGCACAGTCATATTATTATGAATGTCTAAATTAAATGATATTCCATATTTTAAAAATATCATTCAAGTTATTATTATCATGATATTTCTATATCACTTGAATTTATGATATTTCCTCATGTTTATATTTTATTCACTCAACCTCACTTGTGACATGTTATCCATTTTTTCCTTTACTCAGCCTTAAGCTCCCCCATTACTTTGATGTATGTCCCTAGGTTATGAGATGCAGTAATTTTTCTTAAGTTGAACATTTCAAGAATACTTAAAATGGTAATAAAGTAATTTTATATCTTTTTATGTATTATGTACCTTATTTCCAAGTACCTAGACTTTAAAGATCATCTATTTGTAAAAAGAAATGAAAATTTATGTAATAAAAGGTAGGATCCTATAGACTTGTCCCACAATACATTCTCAATACAATATAACACACATATCAGGTGATCTTTGATGGATTCATTGGTCTCAAGATCAACATCATCCACACCAATCACATGATATGGGTTAGGGTGATGCAAAAAATGTGGAAACCATCTTGAAATGCCATTGAATCTTGATGACACTCAATATAGGTGACACCTGAAGGAATAAATGATCACCCTCTATAAACTGTAGGGATTTTCAGCATCTATCAACATATGTCTTTTATCTACACTTAGCCATAGCCATATGATCCTCAATCAGATGAAACTTCTTTCATGTATCCTACCTTAGACTTGGACAAACAACTATGACTCATGTACCTCCATCCAATATATTAATGATATGCATTTTCTTCCATAAACTTCATCATATAGTGTTTTCTTTATGTTTTCCTAATAGATATGTTTATAAGAGAAATCCCCGAAAGCTACATTCTTCTCTGAGGACCCACCAAATTCAATTCACATGCTCAAATCATATCCTCATAAATATATATAGTACATTTCAACTACCCTTCTGTCTATGGGAAGAAATACATACTTAGTAAAAATAGTTTACCAAGAACCTAGAACAATTTCTTCTCGAAACACAAACAAAAATTTGAGTCATGATCAGAAACTATAAAATTTGGAACCTCGTGAAGATGAACTATCTCTAGACTAAACAATTATCCCTGATTATACACTAATAAACTCTCCTATATAGGCAAAAATGCACTACCTTAGTCAATCGGTCCACAACCACCAAAACAGAGTCATTATATAGAGGTATCCTTGGGATATCCACCATAAAGTACATAGTAATGTCATCCCACTCCCACTATGGAATTGGAAATGGATATAATAATAACCATGTCATTGATTCTTGTCATTCACCTATGGATTGGAACATCATCATGTCACAAACCATTCTATCTTCTTTTTCATGTCTGACCACCAATATTGTGTTCATAGGTCAATGTACATTTGGTTCAAACCCTATTGTGAAACACATATCATAGCATGAAATCCATACAGTTTCTCATCCTGCATACTCATAGTAACAACAACCTAATTTCTATCATAAATAATATCATCCTATTCTATGGTCCAATCAGATGGTGGGTCAGGTATGATCATGCTTGGTGTTGTAGTAAAATGTTTCTCCATCTCTTGAATGAAATTATAACAATATTTATACCATTAAAACACCACCCTCTTCCTCATTATGTATGAAAGTGGATCTTCCAATCATTCATAATACCTGATGAACATTTTATAATAACCTAATAATCCCATAAAACTATAGATATTGAAAAACATTTGTTTTCTCAAAATCAACAAATTATTAAAACGTATTCGGGTCGACTAAGTAACCTTTATATGAAATTATGTGACCCAATATGTGTAACTGATCAATAAAGAATTTTCACTATGAAATTATGGTGTATAAAAGTTTATCTCTCAGTTTACATAGATCATTATCAAGATGTTGTTCAAGATCAACAGGGGTTTTTGAGTACCCCAAGATATCATGCATAAATACTAATAAAAATTGATCTAGGTATGGAAGTAAGATTCTATTAATCAAGTCCATAAAAACATAACGATATTTCATTAACCACAATGAAATTATGACAAACACTTAAATACCATAATTTATTTTAAAAATATTTCAAGATTTATTAGAAGGTGGATATCCTAATTTATGATACCATGATCTGAAGTTGACCATAAAGAATACACAAGATCCCCTCAACAAGTCAAAAAGGGAACATATATATGGAAGATGATATCTGATCTTCACTATCAGCTGGTACATTTTTGGGAAATGAAAACATAAGCATATAGTCTGATCGTCCATATTATAAAACCAAACTAGATAACCCCAAGGTGACATACTCAAATGGATAAATCCATTATCCATAAACACTTCTAACTAATTTGTGAGTTCTTGAAATGTCATTGGTTCCATTCTATATGATGCAATATAAATTGTCTCATCTCTCAAAATGATCTCAATTGTAAATTACACATCTCTCCCATGGGGAATCCCTAAGAAGTCATATGGAAATATTTCGTAGAACATATCCACTATTGTTTTAAATACATCATATCTCAGACCCCCTTTATCCAGTAAAAGACCAAAAACCTGGGTGGTGTTCTCCCCAATTTGCAGATGAACTGGCCCTGCACAGCCTTCCTGAATATCATATTATCCATGGTGAAATATTTTTCACCCTAAGGGTAAATAAAATTTATTCTTTTATTGTAAAAATATATATGGGATTAGTACACTACTAAACAATTAAATCCCATAATTAGATCAAATTATTCCATGTCATGGATGTAAAGAACCCAACCAAGATAATACTCCCCAACCATGGAAAACACCACCATTAAAATAGGTGTCCTCTGACAATACTCCAAATGGTGAATATATCATCATAAATCCACTCACAAACTACACCTCTAGGATCAACCCATTCATTATTTGAGAATATATAAAATAATTATAGACACTAGTATCAAATAAAAAACAAACTATTTTAAAAGATACAAGAATAGTACCTATAACAATCGATATTTCAATGTCTCTATCCACTAGTGTAGGCTAAAGGAAATGAAAATATTATACACATCTTCCATATGACTCAGGAGGAGTCACCTGAGCATCACTGTGATAGTGATAAGGGTTCCCATTCCTAAATGCAACAATTCTATTATCTCTAAAACCACATCCAGTAGAAATCTAGATTATAGATTGATATTGTGTAGAAGATACCCTTACCACACTCTAATTATTTCAATATCCTCTATCATTAACCATATATCATGGGATCCTATAGAACCTATATATATATCTCTCATCATTCCATAATATAGAGAATCTACAACTGTTTATGGTAACTTTCTATAAAAGTGACTCATCTTACCACACTAGTGGTAGGTCACCATAATATAGTCAAGTGAACATAATCATCCCCCCTGGACACTCTATTTTCCACAAGTCTAGTAAAAATTATAATAAAAATGATGCTTACTTTCGAAAGTCATACCTCTTAACCATCATGATGAAACCACCAGTCCTCTTCTAGAAACCCCCTTCAGGTTCCTCTTAGAAATGAGCGATTGATTCACAATATTTAAAAACTTCTTCAACCTGAAGATATTCACCTTGGACATAATTTTACATTTAATTATATCCTAAAACCTTTTTTTCACATTATCATCATCCCCTTTATATCCCCTTATTCAACCTCAAAAAATTAGTTGTTATCTTCTACCGAAGTGTCTTACGGTAAAAGAGCTCCCAGAGCTTCTCCTAAATTTACTTCTTCTCCATATTCTAAAGTTATACATTCCATGTCTAGATGTCTCACCAACTCTTCACGTGACCACATAAAATATAATTTGTATATTTGACTATTTTATTAGTACGAGTCTCCATGTGATTGTGTATTGTCTTGATAGACTCAATCCAAATCATAGATTCCTTAGGTCTACCATCTCTGCTGAAAGTCTAAGGGTGTTGCAACTAAAATTCCCTCGTCATATGAGACATTATCATCAAAACCTACTCAAATATTCATTCTATAAAATGCATGAAGTCATAAAATTTATCAAGGAATAGGTCACCAAAATCCTCAACCAACAATACATGTGCCTCAAGTTACACTACTGGTGGATCATCACCATCCATAACCTCTACATTTTTTCACAAAAATGGTCATCATGGAGGCATATCATTACTGTTACAGACACACATATATGGATTTATAACACAATATTAACACATTTAACCAGAGGGTTTCGCATAAAAAATCACAACCCTTTCTTCATTTCCCCACCATGTGGTCAAAATAGAGGCAATATCACGACCCCTTCACCATCATATATTTATGTCATGGTTTAAAAGGGTAACATCAATCACATATATCATGTTTCACATTAGATAGCCATTTTACAAAAATTTCATCATTTTAAGATTTTTATTTTTTTATTAGGAATTTTTTCATGTAATTCACATGAGAATGAAAAAATCTTTCAAAACAAACAACTTTCTCAAATAATGTGTTTTCCCATGTCTGCCAAAAATCATGCATGTCACAATTAATCTTGAGTGATGAGACTGATGCATGAAAAGTAAATGCTTAGGCTATTTTGAGATAAGAGTACAATATTTGAAAATCTTAGAAACAATAATCACATCACACAAAAAGTGAATCACTCAAGCTTAAATAGAAACAACTATAACAACACACATCAATAATCACACTCCCACTATAGGTTCATAAATCTTACCCTCAAACATGGGTTATATACTCCAACACATGAGATCTTAAACATGTCCCAACTCATCCTATTCTCCTATATATCATTCCAAAATAGTGATATAGATGAAAACCAAAATAAAATCTTCCTTTGATATCACCTTGTAATGTCCTAACCTAGGTTCCATACAATGATTCCTCGAGATGGTCTGTCACATTACCTAATGAGATCCAACCCATATGCTAAAGGTTGTCAACAAGATGCATTGGTCTAATATCAATCATGGGTATTCTATACCCCTCTTTATAAAAGATGATACACAATGGAAAATAAATAAACAAAAGCCGAATTATATAAACAATAACCATACAAACTGGTATAACATGATGAACAAAATAGGAATATAATATTCAAAAGAAAATAGTATATATGTCATTTCATGTACGTTCCATGTGTAAAATTAAACACCAAATGAAAAAACAAGGACCCCCCTCTAGTGGGTCCTAATGCCGTGTCTAGATACATTATCTATGATCCATCCCAAATCAAATATCTAACACTGGGATATTTCCCTTATACTGTCCTCAAAACATGAAGACTATTTGGGAATCGATCAGGCAACCCATGTACGGTTTGAGTAAAACTCAATAGGCTACCACCAACAACATCTGAAAACATATCCACTAAATATTAGTTTATACAGTTATATTAAGAATAAAATGCAATCAATAAGGTAAAGCATTTATATATATATATATATTCAATTATTCATTATTTTACCACATAAAAATCTATATTACAAAGGACACCCAAACCATCAGCAACTTCATCAGGACATGCCAGAGTCTGAACAATATAGAAGGAATATAACATATCACAATACAAATATTATCATTTTTCATTGAAATTAAATTCATATTATGGCCAATTGGAGCCATTGTCTAATGCCAGCATTTTATGACTATATCAACAGGTATAACACCCTATTGGTATTTGAATGTGTTTCTTATGTCCTAGAACCCATTTATTAAACAATAAAAAAAGTAATCATTTGAAGTAGTAATCTATATCCCTCACTAATATCACAATTTTTCAACATGGGGTTTTAAATCATCAGTCCATGTCCTGCAAAAATTTATCATTTTATCACTATATGATTTTGAAGCAACTGTATGAGTCCAACATATGCTTTTCAGTCAACCAAAAAAATCATATATATAAAATCAATAAATATTAATCAACATTAATCCTTTTAAAAAAATTTATCATTTTGATACCATCGCAATTCATCACAAAAAATATGGTTCTCTAATTTAATCACATTAAATAATGTGTGGAATTAACCATTAACCATTTTTCAATATTCAATTTACATAGCCCATTAAACCATTAATGTCTATTAAACCATCCCATAATTCCCATTTTCAATTAATTCATAAACAAGTTAATTGATTAATTACATAATACCAATTCCTATTCAATTCCAAAATAATGACATTCCATATATTAATTAACTAATTAATAATCCAAATTCCACCAATTTCATAATCAAAATTTCCAATTGATTTTTTTAAGTTCAACTCATCTCATATTCTGATGGGAAATAAATTAATATATTCAATGGATCCTTAAATTAATTAATAAACTAATTTATTCTATTCTTGATTCAATAATCAAATGTACAAATTAAAATTTCACAACACATACATGAAATTGGAATTCAATACTATAGGAATTTAATTTAGATGACCACTCACAAGATTATGGATTAAATCATTCCAATATAAATCCTCAATTGAAGCATAACAATCAAAAATGAGACAAAGAAAAAATGTAGATCTAAAAACCAAATCTAAGATCGACTGCATTAGATCTATAAAGTCTGTCATGTATATCTACTACTTATAAAGGAAAATATCCACCTTTTTTTAAAAAGTCATATGGGGGAGAGAGAAACTAAATAGGGGGAACCCACATTCCCATAGAGGATTAGATCCTTAATCTAGGAATTTATTCATGAAGAATACAGATTGGAAGGCCTTGGAATCCATCATGGAGCCGTCAAAATGAGGTAATTCTTTTAGGGTTGAATTGGGTTAAGTTAGGGTGATGTTTGGGGGGTTCAATATAATTTAAACAAATTTTATTAATATTAAAAATCTCATTCATGGTTTCCTAGTCCATGAGTGCACGGTTTACTAAAGCAGGCACATAGACCATGTGGCTCTTACAGGGGGTGCGTAGTTACTACTAAGAGGTCCCACAATATGAAAATTGTGAACCAACCCTGCAATACCTCTCGGTCAAGGATTTATTCTTTCTTTTTAGAAGGGCACATTTTTTGTGAAAACCATGTGCCAATCATTTTCTACACAAAACTCATCCAAAACATGCAAATTTCAACTAAACACACCCAAGATAAAACCCAAATAAGATATACATAGAAAATACCAGTGAATACCTATATATAATATCATTACATATATAGAAATGTTCCAGATCTTATATGTATGTTCTGTATTATTATTATGTGTTGGGTAGGCCTACAATTATATTTCCCCTTAGTGTAAGGTAATTATTTATTTCCTAACAAATTACTATTGAAGAAAGGTGTTTCACCTAGTCTAGTTTTTAATGTGACATATGTTATTATCATATTTTATTACGAAATGAATTTATTATTATATAACCACTATATATTCTTATGAAATAATATTCTTATATACGTGACACATTAAAAATCATGCATCCTTCCTATGGCGCACCGTATTTTTTTAATGTCATTATGAAACATTATTATTGATTTTACTTTATTAATAATTTTTATATTGTATCCTTTCATGATAATAATTTTTTGGAACTATATTCATATTCTTTGAATATTATATTTCTATCAAGTCTCATGATTTCATATTATGTTCACATGATCCTATTCCATTAGTTATTTAATTTTTAACATAAATATGTATTCTTACATATCTATGGTCTGCTGGTAAATCCTATATGACCAGTTCCTTGTTTTTTATTACATATTATTTTAGGTAACCCATTTTATATGTTTTAAATTTTCATAGGTAATTAGGAATAGTATTATATACATTAAAACTTGTAGGTAGTCGGGTGTGTGGAAATTATATAGAGAAAATGCATACTTTCATGTAAAATAATTTCTCAATGTTCCCAATCACTGATGTAGCTAAAAAAATATGTAATTGAAATATGTAATAGAATTAATTTCCAATATATAATCACATAAACTGTTGTAAAATATATGTACACATTATTGGGTAATATTTTCTATACGATTATAAGAAAAATTTATCAATCCATCGCTAATAAATATTTCAATATCATTTATATCCCATGTTAATATTTTTGGAATACCTCTAGGATTTTCAACTCAAGAGAAATCTCATAAGAATACATCTAAGGACTCAAATTCTATATCATTAATGATATATATCATGAATTATTGGAAATATTTTGTCACATTTAACCTTATAATGTATACACGTTGATAGGAAAAGGATTATTAAGAATATGATAATTTCATTGTCACTTATTCTATGAAATCCACTCTTATAGAACCTAGTATTACTCTTTAATATTTTTGAATATTGTTAAAACTATTATTTAACGAATCACTGATCATTCAATAAGTTGTGGGAATGGTGGATCTTCAATAATGCTATATTAGCAATAAAATTATTATTTTTCTAGATACATGTTTGAGTGAATAATTACTTCCCATGGAAACAAAAAAATATGAGGGAAATAATTGATAATATAAGTTAATGTAATAAGGTATATACCCTAGGAGTGGTGTATGGTTTATTAATACTAGGGTTCATAAGGTCGAGTAATTAATAGTGGATTAATTAACTTATTTAATTAGTTTTATCAATTCCTTATTAAGTTGGATTATTTATTATTTAATTTCTCAAATTATATCATTAGCAATTTTATTCTCAATTAAATTTCATTAAAATAATAAATTAGTGTTATTCACCATAAAATATTCATTGAGATTTGAATTAAGGGTGGAGATTGAGGCTATAATGAATAATCCATGGAACCTAGGGAATTGAATGCATCATTAGATTCCCTAATGATGTCAGACATGGATACATTCTTCATCATTGATAGATCTGTTTGGGGGGTTAGGATTTCATGTTATTTATTCTCCCAATTATATGTTTTTTCTGTGAATTAATTTCTTATTGTGTAATTTATTCGGAATTTAATCAACTAAAAAATTTATATTTTTTTAGAATTTTGATGGGAAATCATTATTGTTTCACTGAAATTATGTTTTTCTTTGAATTTATACCCTATAAATTGGTGATTAGGTTATCCAATATCCACGTTTAATTTCTATCTAGGATATTAATTTATTACCATCAGCTATTATTGGAATGTTTATAATTGACCTTCATGTGAACTTAATATTTGATAAATATTGTGTTGATTTAACATATTGATGAAATCTAATATTTTGGTCATCTAATTGAGATTTCTAGAGATGTTCATGTAATTTGAGATACAGGTTAGTGATGATAGATTGTAGAAAAATTCTAGTGTAGTTATATAATACGTGTTGGTTTGTATTGAATTCTGATGGTGTATGAAGTGGTTGTGAATTTTTTTTCCACCAAATATTTCTAGTAGTATAACATAATAGGCAAAAATTATATAAATAGGGAAGTTCAAAAATCTTCAGGATTGATCTAGGATGAAAATAGTGAAACTTGGTGGTTTATAAGAATTCTTCACATTCTATTTTTGAACTAGGAAACAAAAGTTAGATGATTCTGAGTCATATAAAATATGTTATATGGGAAACTAGAGTGGAATTTTAGGTGGAGATAAGTAACAAAAACCATGTTATCTAATAGGTAACACATTTTAAGCATAAAATTTCATCCTTCATGTTTTGAATAAATTTAATTATAAGTTTCATGTGAGTCATAACCACATGAAACATAAGTCTATAATTAGAATACAAAACCACCTTGAAAGTACAAAATTTTGGAGGTAGAATATTCCATTTACCATGTCTCCCAATAAAATTTTTTGTATATAAAAACTCACATAGCACATTTTGGGATGGTAAAGGTTTAGTACACCAAATGCCCCGCATATTAGGTATCCTTTTATTTATTTATTTTTTGTGTTATTATACACACCATTTGGAAATATAGAACATTATATTATGGGTTCTAGGGTGGTATAGGACTTGTACACAAATAGTATATGTCACATAATTTTTACATTCATAGTGTGTTTTCATTTCTCCAAAATCGAGTCTCATATGAGTATGTGCGGTTAATACATTGTGGGTATTATTCCATGTAGGATATAGTGGTATTCTTATTTTCATCATAAAAATTTACACCTTATTCAATTCATATAGTGCAGTATATTTATTTTTATAGGGATGACAATAGGGATCTATAATGTCGATTACGTAGTTATTAGGGTTCACACACCCATGGAATCCTATTATGATATATTATAGCTCCCAAAAAACCAAAATAATTTTAGTACTCACCCACATTTTATGGTAATAGTTCATATATCTATAGAGTAATTAATACCTTGTCTAAATTTTCATAGAGGGTTTAGATGAAACATTTGGGTTGATAATTCCTTGAATAATGTTTATCCATTACCAATTCATGTGTCACCAACTATAATTCTAGAGAAGGGATTTTAATTTCTTGGATTGTATTTTTCATATGATTTGGGAAGATTTTTCATTTTATATAAATGGGGTTTGTGTATTTGGAATCACTCCCTTTTTCATGTGTTCTCTCCCTTTTATTCATTTATTGGGTTAAATGTATTATCTGTTCCTTGTTGAACTATTGCTGAGATGACTTTATTATTATCTTGCACTTTTATTTTTTAGGTCTTCCAACTAGTTATTACAATTACCCTATAATTTCACAGTGATTTATTTTTAAATTTAATTTATCCAAATGTATCATGATGGGATCTAACTATTTAATATTCTATGATTTTCTAGAGGAGAATTTGGGATGATATATTTGACAAATATTTATAAATTTAATTTTTTTAGTAATTCAGGGAGAGAAACCTAGGTTTCAATTCATCATTGTCTTAATACAGTTAGAGGGCCTCTGTCTATATAAAATCATCTAATAATTCATTGGGGGATAATCGTGGTGTTTTTAAAATAGGTCCATGCCCTCTATTTAGGGGAGTTCTTGTCACATCCCCCTTTGTCACACCATAATAATGTTGTTGTGTAGTTTTTCTAAGGGGTGGGAATGTAATTACACCCAATATGACCTATATACCTCTTTCAACAGTCTTTCAATACCTTTTTACTTACCTAAGATAAGTGGGATTCTCATTCTTATTTATTTTCGCACCATCAACCTCACCTATCGTCTGATTGATGTTTCATTCATTGTACAAAGTTTCCCCTGATGATTATAATGCCTTTTATACCCATGATTATTATTTTTTATTTTTTACCTTTTTTTTATTTTTTTGATGCATATTTTATAATTTTTGGGATCATTTTAGATATACGGTGTTCTATCCATGAATCTAGGGAGTTCCTTCTATATTGAGCTGCATCATGACGTATTTAGGTGTAATAACCCATATTTTATAAATGGAATTTGAATCTTAAAATAAATGAAGGTTTTATATTATTATAGATATAAATTAACCAAAAAAATTATTTCATTAATAATAAATTTTACATTAATTATAAATTAAAATAATTAACATTGATAAAATTACAATTATACAAAAAAATGGGATTGCTAAAATGGGAAATATGGATCACCAAAATCAATAAAAATTATTTCCCCCACTACTAACAATATAAATGATAATAAAAAAATAGTAAACAAAAAATCTTATAGAAAATGATAATATTAAAGCTTTATATTAATTGAGTTGAATAATGAATGATAGAATGTAGATGTATATATATTCATAATGTGAATGTTGGAAAGGTCATTTAATTATTGGGAATAGTAACATGATAATTCAGATTTATAACCATTACAATTTAATTTTAATTTCACTCAAAAATAAAAAGTTTTAATATAATTAATATTTATTATTTTAATCCATGTAAATATAAATTTTATAATTCCAAAAAATATCATGGTATAAAAACACAACGAAAATATATGCACATTTTTTTGAAATATTTTCATAAAAAATGTGGTTTCTAAAATAAATATTTAAAATTACCTATTTAGAAACTTATTTTGATAAAATTAAATTATTTTTTTAAATAATCAAGTCAATATTATCTTAGGGTTATTTTTTGGTAATTTTTTTGAAATACTTCAATTTTATGTTTTTTAGTAAAAATATAGATTTTCACATCATTTTTGTATCTTAAATTACATCATTCATGAAATAAAAATGAATTGATCCTTTATAGATATTTAGGTTCATCCATGATATATATTATTTCATAAATTTGTCATTATATTATAATAAAATTTGTTTCGAAAATTTAAAATTACATACCAAATATTAATAATATATATTATTACTTTAAAATATTATTTTCTCACATTACAACATTCCTTTTAGTTTTACTATTGACTAATAATTATAAAGGGAAACTATGTCTTAAAATCATGTTATTTAATTAAAAAATGATTTATATTGACAAAAATTTCACTATTACAATGTTTTCATGTGATGCGATTTTTTATTCAATATTTGATTCTAAAAATACCCTATGCTCAAGTATGAATGACCCCTATGCTGAACCTAACTGTGAATGGGCTGGACAACATGGTTTTGGGTGATTTACTTTGTTGGTTAGATCCATCCTAGGTGGAGTTGTTCCCTCTTTATGAGGTTAGTTGTAAAGAGTCTCTGCATTTTCATATCTTGTAACATCATTTTTAATAAAATTACCTTAGCCGTTTGCCTGAGGGACCTTTCTATAAAAAGAAAGTATAATTAACCCCTATCCATTACCTTGGAAAACCACACCTGACATTAATTAAAAATCCCAATATATTCCTAAAACATCCCACTCAACCCCATATAATACATAGAGAAATTCTGGGGAAATCCAAATCAAACAACCCATGATTTTATATTCTCATACAAGAGATGCTACATTGAGTAGAGATTAAGTCTATATTGACACTTCACTACTTTCTTATTCTATTTCTTATTTTTTCCAATTCCTTTACTAATGATATACTATACAATTAGTTTTTCAGTAAGTGTAAAATATTTCAATGATTACTAACTATTATAACAATAATATTTATATAAATATAAATTTCATACTTACTTGTCCCACTCATTCAACAACATCATGTTAATGGTCATCTCAGAATATTTGAAGACATTACCATGATAATTATTATAACCAAATTCATGGATATATAATATTATTTATATTTATTATATCAATAAAAAATTAAATGTGTTAAATTTTTCTTTTTTTAATCATATTTTTTATAAATTAGTTCGAATGAAAATAGATAAATCAAAGTAGAATGAAATATTTTTATGAAAAACATGGAATCAAAAGGCTTCAATTTCATAAAAATAAATTAAGAAATATAATTAAATGATAAAATTGATTAATATTTATATAAATTAATTTAAAAAAATTGGATCTGTGTAATAATAAATCTATGTTTATTATTTAGGATACGTAAAATTGATGAAATAAAAGGGGATTTAAGGTTATGGGATTCTCTGACCCAACTCACATTCCTTAGGTTAAACCAATTTGATATAATTTTTTGTATGTTTATTCATATAATATTCCTCAAAATATCATCTTATTTTTTGCCCTTTTATGTTTTTGGACATAAATGTTGTCAAATTGAATTCTATGACAAATTCAGTGATTTTTCAAAAATACTTTTCATTCCAAAACATATCTTCTACTCGTCTTGAGTTGTTTAATCTCTAGTCAAGAGTGATGATGTTTATACCAAATATATTTTCCATTTTTCATTTTGTAACCTTAAAATCTATTCATTAATTTATTCTATATGAAATCCTTATGAAACCCATTAATTTCCATGGATTATTTCAAGACTATAATTTTTATACATTATACATAGATTGTATGAATATTTAAATATTATGATGTAATGGGTGGGCCCATAATTATATATAACTCTAATGAATTGAGTGATATGATTTAACTTATCATATAATGTCTATTATGTATGAACATGATTCTATCATTTTCCACATGATTATTAGATGATGATTCAGATATGTTATAGTTGAACATGATACTATCTTTGTTCCCAACTATGTGTTGTACTTGAACACTTTGACATGTTGTTTTATTTTTATGTGTTTCCACACTCCATTCCATTGTAACATGTTTTCTTTAAGATGTTTATGTTGATCTTATACTTATTTTGTGATAATGATGATTATACATGCTCATTTTATATTGATTCAAGTTCCTCATTCGTCCACTTACGAGTCATTGAGATCACACATTCATTAATGTATATCATTCGGTGAATACATTCACTTTGGAGAATGTGTGTTTTTATAAGGATAAAAAATATGGATTTAAATGAATGTCTACATTTTATTATTTAAATGTTATGTATAAGCCTAATTTTTACATGTCACTAAACCTTTTAATCTTTTATTTTTAATTATATTTTGATCATTATATTTAAAATGATGTAATAATCCTATCTAGAAATTTAGGGTCACTATAAATGATATTATACAAAAATTGATTAAATTTTGGAATTTGGATTAGATAAATGAGTGAAAAACGTAAGTATATGTCTATGTATGGGTAAAAAATTATAGAAGAATATTTTTAGATAAGGATAATAATAAGGATCCCCTAATATTTGAATTTATTTTCAACTGTGTCAATGAATAAATTATTTATGCTTTGTTGACAAACATTTTATTCAAACCTTTTTAATTTTAGAAAGCATTGGGACTACTAAAAATGGGGAAAACAATCTATTTGAGGTATAAAAAAATGATTATCCGAATGACATACCCTATGAATTTGGTGGTGGAGCTCAAAATCTCTTGAAAATTATTTCCTAGATGACTTGATATATGAATAATTACATTAAACATGTTGAAATACCACCTTCACTTAGGAAAAATGAACTAGACCTTATAACTATTATATGGATTTGACCCCAAAATTTTAGTGTAACTATCAATAAAATTCTCCCAGAATAGTAGGTGAAATCCATAAGGAATATTTTTTATATGATTTATTTTTCAGATTTGGAGAATGTGATTCTTGCTATTTATTATTTAGAATGAGAATCCGATCAATAGAGGGTGTTGAAAAAGAACAACAATACCGAGGATGAAATGGTGGAGATATATTGAGAATAAATTAAGAAAATATTTTTAACAATATATTTCCCTCAAACCCATTGAAAAAATATAGAAATATAATTCATAGAGTGGAAGACAATGGAATGTGATCCTATCATATCATACGAGGAAAACATTACATGTATTAAAATATATTCCGTTTTTTTAATAACAATTATAGGAAAATAGATAAAGTCTGTAGTGGTTTAAAACCACACCTTAAGAAGGATAAATCTATCTAATACTACATTAGATATAAAGAAGTTTTTTCGTGTTCCAACAATATAGTGATGGAGTTCAGAAAATGGACCCATGATTATAGATATGAGGGGAGAAAAAAGAGTTCCATGCTATTTGGTCAAACAAAAAAGGAGTAAAAAAGATACAACTAACCATATGTAAAAATAATGGAAGAATAATAATGGGGATTGCCATAAACTGATGGGTAAATGCTTCAAGTTCAAGAGAGAAGTCCACCAAACATAAGAATACTAATGAAAAATTTAGAATCCAAGCAACCTGATGTTTGAAATGACAGAACCTCCTAATTCACCACCCATGGTTCAATTCTTCAACTATATTTAGACAGGGTTTTATGAAATACAATGAACTAAAACATATTTCATCAAGTTTAGTCAGTATCTACTACCACATAAACCAAAATATAAATGGAAATCTCATTCCATCACTATCATTGAGGAAGATCATGAAAATTATGTCGTACAAGCTACACCTCCTATTCACTTAATAGTATAAAAAAATCTGATTCTTGTTTTACACATCATTTTATATCATATATGTTTTATAAAACAGGTTAATAGGATCCTTGAAACCTTCAAGTAAACATATTTTTTAAAACACATACTTGTAAAATCATTATAACCCAAATGTTTGAATCTTATCATGTAAGAGTCTATTTGAATATTCCTCTAGAAAATTTTGTAATATATCCATTAGTGGAATTCATTGTTATACTAGTCAAGGTTTTTCATTAATTATATATATAACACATCAACTATCAAGTAATGTAATTACCTTTTCATATTATGAATCATCCCATTCTCCTATATAAATGAAATAAATATAAGGAATATCCTTTCAAAGATACATCAATGGTGTGGGTGTTGATACCCTATATAGAATAACACCATTCCCAAATGACTAAGTAAAAGAATGTCTCAACCTTATGGAAATTCCCTTTATTAAGAAATACACTGATATATTTCCTAAAATGATACCCAGACATCCCCCAGATCATAAGGTAGAGTTCTTAATAGAGATCGCACCCTGAGCCACTCTGGTCTCTAAATTTCCCTACTAGATTTCCCTGATCAAACAGGATGTTTTAATAATGAAGCCACAAGAGAATTTGGGAAAATAGTTCTCAAACCATAGTTCATCGCCTTGTGGTGGACCATTTCTCTTTGTAAAGAAAAAGGGTGGATACATTTGGCTGTGTATAGGTTATTAAGATATAAACAATATCACCAAAAATAAAATGTATCCTCTACAAAGTATTGATGACATGTTTGATCAACTATAAGGATAATTATACTTCTAAAATATGGGCCTTCAATCTAGATATCATCAAATAATGGTTAATAAAGAATATATTTAGAATAATGATTTTCATACAAGGTATGGGATATATGAATTCATATATATTCACTTTAGACTTACTAATTACCCTTTAATCTACATGAATTTAATGAATATAGTCTTTAGGGTCTCCCTCAAAAAAAAATGTGGATGTTTAAATCAATTATGTTTTCATTTACTCCTTGAGGAAAGAGGAATATGAAGTCAATATAAGGATTGTGATATAAAACTTATGTATAGGTAAAGTGTATGATTAGTTCAGTATGTTTGACTTTTGGATGTAACAACTCTCATTAATGGGGAACATAATCACAGTTTAGGGAATTTTTGTGTACCCTTCAATGAAAAAAGGAATTCATGAATGGCCTAGACCCAATGGTTTCATAGAAATCCATATTTTTCTTAGCTTATATGGTTATAATCAATGTTTTGTGAGAAATATATCATTATTTTCAAGCCTTCTAACTATGTTATCAAAAAATTGGGTAAATAATTTATGGAAGGAAGAATGTGAGGAAATATTTAAGTAGACAATAAATAGGCTAATTAATGCAATTGTATTCACACTGCCAACTAGTAGAGAAGGATTTGTGATATATAATGATTCTTAGAATAACATATGGGTTATCATACTAATGTATAATGACAAAGTGATAGCCTATTACTTTTTAATATTTAATATCCTTTAGCATAACTACCTGGCATATGATATGGAGTTAACATCTATAATCTTCACTCTAATGATTTGGTAGCACTACCTCTACTGTAAAAATTTTTATATATATATTTATCAAAAGATTCCTAAATATTTATTTAAATAAATGAAACTCAAAATCTATTAAATAATATGTCTACAGATATGCAAGGACTATGATTTACCTATTCACAACCATCCGGAAATGGTGAATAAGGTAGATGATGCAATTAGTATAAATAAACCTACAACTCTATCCAAAATGATGATTTAGAAAGACTGTATTTTTTGGATAATAAAATAATAAATTTATAAATCATAATGATATAGAATACATCAACCATTTCCCAAAATATTCACAGAACCATCAATCCCTGAAAAGATCATAGAGACATAAGGGGATGATCTTGAGCAATAAAAGAATGAGATTTAAATAATGTAAGAGAATCTACATGAGTTCCATATCAATGATGATTATGTTATTTAGTTTGTAAAGAGTATTTATGTTCCTAAATCACTATATATAGAAATATATCAATTAGATAATTTTCATATCTCATATTTCTTTATCCATCACAAAAGTACCAAGATGTACCATGATATTTGAGAACAATTCTTATGGGAAAAACATGAAGATGGATATTTGATACTATATATCATAGAGTTTGGTATGCTAGAAATTTAAGGAGGTTTGAAAAAATTTCAAAGTGATGATTCAATCATTACATATACCCACTAGAACATGGGGTAATGTCACTCTGGAAATTTTAACTGGACTCCCAAAATCATCTAGGGGAAATAATAAAGAATGAGTTGTAGTGGATCGACTCACCATGAAGGCCCAATCTATCACTATAATGGATGAATCTTTCTTGAGAAACATTATAAGATATATCTAAAGTAATTAGTGAGGCTACATGGGAATCCAATTTCTATTATCTAAAATTATTGTCCAAGGTTCACAATAAAATCCTAAAATATTATTCCACAAGATTTGTATACAAATTCGAATTCGTGCATGACATATCACCATTAAACTGATAGCTAATATAAAATAACTATTCTGCTTCTGTAATACATTCTAAGAGCCTTTATAATGGAACTTATTGGAGTATGGGATCAATATCACCAATTGGATTGGTTCTCATATAAAAAAATCTTCCATTTGAGTATCTGTATTTCTCTAAGTAAATCTCAGTATTGGAAGAAAATTTCAAAGAAAACATTGTGGGATGATGTAGGAAAATGGAAGCTACTTGGATATTATTATAACATCCCAAATATGGGTCCACATAACCCATGCCTGGTCTGTTGGGTAGCATGGCCTCATGTGTACCTCCATTTTTTCTAGAAGCTTTTAACTAGCAGTGAGGGTTCAAGGTTGGTATTGTGCGGAGAATATACCCTCTTGTTAGAGTACCACAACAATAAAAATAGTTACAATCAATAGTAGAATCATAATATAAACAATTAGAGTCAAGGAACTGTAGAATCAAAAACAGATAACTCCATATGTAATCAGTGGAAGAAATAGATAACTGGAAAATTGAGTAAATATTAAAAAAATCCTCTAATTTAGTGTATGATACATCATTCATGACATGTTTTAATACAAAAATTTATGGGTAGATACATGAATTATATAAATAGTACATAAATGAAATCAAGGAAAAAATAGCTTCTAGCATCTAGTGTCTATACCAAATCCTCTATGTCTAATTTCCAACTACGTTGAAAAATCCACAACATGTAGTAGGGAATATTCCCATATAAATACATCTATGGAGAGGGTCTTCTAGGGTACCAATCAAGACTAAGTAGGGTATCAGATAAAAATATCAACAGGCCACAACCAATGGGGTCTATTTGTAATATTAGTAAATCTCAAAACTAAATAGTGTATAGGTATATGCAGTAAATTAAATGAGTTATAAATAAATAAATAAATAACCACCCGCTCATAGTTTTAATGGACACCTAGAGGGTCTACCAGTATCATCTCAAGGCTTGAAAGAGTCTGATCATGTCAATATATATATAATATTAATTATAATAATTTATATATTGTTTAGTTTTATATTGCATCCACCTATATGAACTAACTGTGTGAGGATTCCCAAGGGCCATATAATTGTTATACAATGTTCTGGATAGAACCTAGTATCGATCACATATCCATACCAGTCAAATCAGAAAATAATCTCCAGCAAAAGGTTACATGACCTACATCCCAAGAGGAGCGAGAGACATCATTCCATAATGATCAAGATGGTGAGTGATCCATCTTGTCATTACATGAATCATGTAACGTGGTGCCTCTACCCATAATTCATATAGTATCACTGTTATGAGGTTCTATTACTCGACACCTAATGTAACGAATTTTATTTTCCTCCATAGTCGTCACCCCTTATTATCATATCACATCCTCTATAAAGGAAATTTATAATTATAACAAGCATGGGGATTTACCACCCATAAATTTTACTTACCAATACCAAATATATATATATATATATAAGTAATAACCTTTAATGCATTTCATTATCCATGTTAAATTACAATCTAAAGCATTATAATTGGTAAAACAAAGAAACAAGTCATATGGATCAAGTGTCTGTGTGAAGAGTCATGGTCAATTAAATTAAAGGATGACACCATCTTTAGTAATACATCTTGTACTAGGCATTATCCCTAAATAATTCATTCAATTAATTTGAAACATGATAAAACCATTGTTAAATATCAAGTGCTCATTTTTATGATTAAAAGATCATCAAGGAAAACACCCACTTGGGTGATTCAAATTAAGATAAGTCCAAGAACCTAACATGTTACTTGGGTCAATTTTAATAGTCAAATAATAATGGAATTTACATTTATAATCCAATCCATTAACTAATTGAACTCTCGGTAATTTTGAACCAATACGTCGAAATGGAAAACTCTAGTCTAAGACCCCATGGGTGAGCATACAAGATATGCATAATATCTGACCCAACAAACAAGTCTAAATTGATATGTATCTAGGTGCATTTTTCAAATAGATATTAATGAATCCATATAATTGGGATTCTTGGAAAATTCCGACATATGGAATGATGACATGATTATGAAATTACCAAAACTAGTTGGAAAACAACATGACCACATACATCAGGGTCATAGAAGACTCCTCCCTTAATATCAGCATTAGATTCAAAGCATGTTCTAAGAGATATAAGAAATATTCCAATGAAATGAAATATGGAAAACAAGCCATCATATAAATACCTTGATAAATGACCATATAAAATTATATAAAATTAATAAGACTAGTGGATCTTATCGATATGGATTCGTAACTTTTGAATGAATGAGGATCAGACTGCATATGAATAATCACACACAATGCCTTAATTAAGTGTTCATGAGCTCTAAAGATGAATTGAAGAGGGTTCGGGTCTTAAATAGGAAGATTTAAAGGGGGAAATAACCATAATAATTAAATTTATAGGAAATGACCTTTTCACACTTAAATATTAAAACAACCAATATAGGCACACAGTTATCCAAACTATGCACAAACTTTGCATAGTTTCTAGTAGAAAAGGGTCACCCAACATGATTAGGAATATTGTTTGACTAACCGTGTGCTGACTGTGCCAAAATCCATTGTCCCATATCTGTAACTAGCCACCAAGCTAGGTTCCCTAGGACACACAGTTGCTGAAAAATTGTGCAGCTAAGTTTTTTTTTCCCATTTCAGAACTATAGGCTCCAAACAATCACTGAACACTCCCATGACCTCCTTGTCTTGAGTAATTATAACTGTTAGAATAATTTAAGGTATTTATATTGATCCACTAATTATTAATACCTTCATTAAAATTAAGGGTCATTACAACCTCCCCCTCCATAAATTTACTCATCCCCAAGTTAGCCTTCTGAGGGTAAATTGGTAATATCAACAACAAGTACCAACCACTGAGATTGTACATTAGTTTCTAGCTCTCATATCTCTACTTGTAAGTGTTTATGATGCCATAGAACCCATACTAGAGGAATGTACCTACCTTAGAAGTGTCTTCACACTCTGATAAATAATACAAATGTGATATTATTTGAAGGAAGCACTCATATAAAAGGCATCCTCATGAGGATGATAAACATGATTTGGGGATAGTGAGTATCGACAAAGCTAATATACATGAACAAAATCATGCGTGGACCAGTATCTCTAAGGAATTTCCAACTGGAATTTCACTGGTCCAATCCATTTTGAAACCTCCAAGGGTGAATTGAACCTCATAGACATCTTACCCTACTTATTAATACATCTATTCCCTAACCTATTTGAGTCTCACAAGAAAAATTATCCTTCGGCCTTGAATTCATGAGTTTACTACTATGAATTGGCATAAGATTGCTATCTTGAATGAGTTGTCTACATGTGCTTTATGATCAATTAGACTGGTTCTCTATCCTCCTTTAAAGAATGTGGTGTAAACAAAGCTGATACCCCACCTCTAGCCATCACAGAGGACAAAGGAATATCCTACCATATACATCATCATACAGAGTCTTCTTAATGGTAGCCTGAAATTATTGTTATAATAATACTAGACGAGGGGAATGTTCTTCTTCCATGAAAACCCAAAGTCAAGGAGGCATTCACGGAGCATGTATTACAAAACCTGAATCATATTCTCCTTCTTTATATTGGTTGGTTCATGATAGGTAATTCTTAGAAGAACCTTTATACACAATTCTTTCTATAACCCCTTTCAGAATAGTGATGTGAAATGAGCATATTTAAAAGAAATAATAGAATGAGGAGCTCAGTGTAGATGTAAAACCCTATGATATAAATCCTTCCAAGATTGTATACCATGATGGTATCTCACACTTGTATGAACTGTGAATAATTTATCAAACAATGAATGAAAACACGCACTGGGTCATTTCCATGGGGTGATATGGGTAAACAAGTCATGAATTCCATTAAAATTTCATGCCATTGTAAATAACGATTGGATAAGGACAAAAGATTACATTTCAGATGTTGATTCCCCACATTCATCTACTTATAGTTGGAACACCTAGGGACGAAGCTAACAATATAATGTTCATACCAGTCAACCAATATTGGAGTCATATATCTTTAAACATTTTTGTGACACTGGGGTGTACTGGGCATGATGATGCATGATATTCCTGTATCATAAAATCTCTAATTTCTATTGGAAATGATACACTTCTACATAATAGTAAGGTATTATCCACATCCATGGTTCAACTTAAAGATAAATCGTCATATGAAACTCTTTCCCTTTGGACATGTCCTTCGGGATCAGATAACTACCTCATTCGAACTACATATAGAAGAGAAAATGTCACTTTTGAGGATAACAAGATATTCTATCCATGGTCCTCCAAAACCTCAATGTGAATCTCTAAGGATAAGGCCATCATTTTTAATTATCCACTGGATTATTGAAAAACTTGTGTATATGTCTTTTAGTTGATCGCATTAGCTAGTAAATTCACCTTTCTAGGAGTATAAGAAATATCAAAATCAAATAAATGTAGGTACTCAACCTACAGGCACATCCTGAGATTGAGTTTTCATAGTGTAAAGATCTATTTGATCCTTTTGTGATCTATGAATACCACATATTCTCTTCAAGTTGGTAGAGTCTCCAATAACATAAATCTGGCACAACTACAGTGATCTTAAGACAATGGATCGAGTAATTATGTTTGTGAGGACTCAACTAACAGGACCCATATATGAATAATTTATTTTCCTTAAAAATGACATCTCTAATCCTAATATATTATGTTTCACTATAAAAAATATAGCTCCTACCTAAATTCAAAACAATTAGTATCAATGATGAAGTTAGTGTTCCCTTCAACTCTTGAAAGGATACTTCTCAAACTTCATCAAAAATAATTTCACACCCTTCCTTTCCATGTTCGTATGTGGTGCTGCAAGGAAATTCATGTATTGGGTGAAGTTTATATAATACCTAGAAGCCCAAATAAACTCCATATGTCAATGATTATCTTTGGATAATCCCAAGTAACTACAGTTATCACATCCTTAGGGTCCAATAAATCTCCTAACTTTTAGATAATGTGACCAAGGAAGTGGACTTTATTAGTCCAGAAGTGCCACTTACTGATATTAGCATAGATCTGATGATATAGAAGTGTATTCTACATGATATCAAGATTGGTTTCATTTTCCTTTTTGTGTAATGAATACACCAATATATCATCAAAAAATACTACCATGAATGAATCCAGATATGGGTGGAAAGTTTGATTTAGAAGATCAATGAAAACAACGTGTTTATTTATGAGTCCTAATGGCATGAATATGTACTTATAAATACCATACATACTCTATGATGTAGTGGTAGGTATGTATGAAGTCATGACCCACACTTGCAAATATCCGAACCTCATATCTATTTTTAAAAATAGTTTTTATCCTTGGTTTCGATCAAATCTTTCCTCTATTTTAAGCAGTGAATAGAGATTCTTTACAGTGAGAAGATTAAAATGAAGGTAATTCATGCAGATCCAAAGGGTTATATCTGACTTCTTGTAAAAAACGAACTTTTGAACCCAAAGGAGAAGTACATGGGAGTGTGAAGCCATTAGCCACCAGATATTCTAACTACTTCTTAATCTCCAGAATCTCATTAGGTTCCATCCTATAGGGATGAATGGTCACTAGTGATTATCCTATAAAAACATAAATAGTAAAATATACCTCTCATAGATGAGGATGACTAAAGAATTCATTGGGAAATATTTTTCTTAAATGCTCCCTTATAGGATGAATAGAGTTAGTTGTAACCCCTCATCATCAAGGAAAATATTGGAGATCTTATCTATAGCACTACCAAGAATATTATACTTGATTATTGATCACAAAGCTTACATATCACATTCTCAATAATTCAAATTTCTATGCCTATAGTGATGTAAATGTCTCTCTATGATGATACCAACCAATAGGGGGTTTGTAGAGAACTAACCATTCCATTCTGATTATTAAATAAAATTCTGTCTGGTTGAGAAATTAAAAATTCCAAAAAAAAATGTAACCTCCTATCTCATGGAGATAATTTGTACAATGTAGAACGCCCTCTGAATGGATATCTAATGGTGTATCTAGTGTCATGATGCCACTTATGTTCTTGATGTTTAGTCCCAAATGTCTAATTATAGTCTCAAATATAAAAAAGTGAGACATTCCTTATGTCAAATAAAGAGACACTAATGTGAAGGAAACTCGAATAGTACCGTGTATAGTAGAGGGTATGGTGATATAATCCAATAGCATTGGATGGATTGCATATAACTAGCATGTACCATGGACCTAGGATAGTACCTAACCTCCCTATGCAAGCCCACTATACTGGAATTGCAAATAATAAGTCTGATTGGCTCTACATTGAATGACACCTTGTCTTAATTAATTGGTGTTATTCCACCTTCCTACCTAATGTGATCCAATTGGCCCTACTCTTGATCGAGTGGTTGGTGTATAAACCAACTAATGTGGATTTGGAGGTAAAGTGTTACAGAAATGCTAGAGATGGCCTATCCTAACACATCTTATGCACTTGATTGGATCAATTATGTACTTAGAAATAATGTGTCCTTATGTCCATAACTTGTGACATATTAGAAAACTCTATACATGATGATACTGGATGCTGCTACCTCCATGAGTATTCAAGAAACACCTCTTTATCAAATAAGAAGAACCATTAGAATCCCTTGGTGTCAAACCACCCTTAATCACACCTTCATTATCCCTGAACTTCTACAATATAATTAGGGAATGGTTGTTGATTTATGACAAGGTATTTAACCTAACCACATTGACCTATGACCAGATAGCATAAACTATCCCATCTTTGAATCACTTGGTGGTCATAATATCATTAGAAGCTAGAGAAGGGTCTAACTGCTTCAGAAATTTTAAACCATATGAGTACACCATAACAAACATTCTTCCTTACTAGAGGTTCTGGAAAACTCTAATTATTCCTTATCTCATGGTCTGGTGAAAGAATTAGTCATAGAATATGTCCTAAAGTTCATCCCAAAATATGTTAGGATTTCATACTCTGAAGCATATGCATAAAACCCTCTCAGAAATGGGTGTTAGTGTATCTATAGTAGTAAGAGGATCCATAGGTGGCTCTATAGGGGGAATCAATTGAATATAATTTCCCTCTATCTTAGGAATATGTTCATATTCACCTTCATGGTTTACAATAATATGATTTCATTGAGTTATTACACTACAATGCCAAATTAATGCATTAGAAAAATTTATTAATGTTTAAAAACTACATATAGGAAAACTATGACTGGATAAAATTCATTCAATAAGAAATAGTCACCCATCAATTCATGATTCAAAATCAAGGTTTAGATTGTAGAATAGACAATAATAGGAAAAAATAACACAAGGGATACACCCAACCCACTACTAAGGTGGGGTTTTGGTCCGAGTCTCTATGTCATCATATACAAGATGGTTTTTCTTTCATTGAAATTTATATTCATTTTCAAAATGTTGTTTTAAATTATTCAATCACTTTATATGGTTGAATTAAATGGTTATACATTATCAATTAGTAATGTCCAATACTCTTTATGAACCAAACGTGGTGTCCACTTAACCCACACCATAAAATGTTCCATCTCATGTGATTGATGGTCCATTGCTCTATATTCCATAATTAAATTTTGAAGGTGTCGTATTTAACCTATTTAAGAAGACACTATTAAGTTAAGGTAGGTACTTTATGTATCAGTTATGTTTTCTAGTACCAGAAAGATGATTTTTTATAATTAAATATATCAAGGCACTATAAATATGAAATAAAAAAATCCATGGTATAAATAAAAATGTTATGAAATAATGTATGTTCTCTTAATCATATTGTGACTACACTGATGCATTATTTAATTAAAATCCCTCATTTCATTAATCCATGGTAATGAAATCATAATTTCAAGAACATCAATATCAAAAACAATGTAACTCAAGTGTGTCACCCAATGGTGAAATATAATCAATAGTAATAGGCCAAAACATAACAACAATTATAATTCAAGAAACATGGCCTTTACCCCGAACAGGGGTTCGTGACACCGATGAATATATTATGAACAAGTTATAACTATTCCTAATCTCTAATATATTTTCTCTAGATAAACATTTTGGAATGGAACCTTCTCTAATATTTCTTGTAAAATCTAGACTCAGGGTCCACATAACTATTTCCCCAAGCCGGTGGGTCACATGGCCTCAAGTGTTCCTCCAAATATACTAGAGGATTCAGACTAGTAGTGATGGTGTAAGGGTGGTATAGTGGGGAGGCTATACCATAATTTCAATGAATCACGTCAGATTAGGATAGATACAACCAATAGTAGAAGGATAATACAAACAATCAAAATCAATGAACAGTAGAAGCATAAATAGATAAATTGATAAGAATCAGAAAAAATGGATAACTAAATAACATAGTAAATATAAAAATACCCTATAAGGTGGTGTCTAACACATGACTAATGTCATGCTATAATAAAACGGAATAGGTAGATACACGTATGCTATAAAAACTATAAAAATACAAAAAATTGACAAAATATATCCAAGTATCTCAAGCCTAAGCCCGAGAATCTATTATTAATATCCAACTAGGTAAGAAATCAATAACTAGTTTCTGGGTCATATCCCTTATCAATACCTTCTGAATTATATTCTTCTATGGTACCAATAGTATTTTGAGTAGGGTTTAACATAACAGTCATAATAGGCCCCCAAAAATTGTGTCAACTTATAATCTGAGTAGTGATCATAACTAAACAGTTTACCTGTATAAGTAGGAAAGTAAATAAATGATGTGAAAATAAATAACTACCCACTTAGGGTCCTAAATAACACCTGGTGGGTATACCTTATTCGACGTGTATTTGGAATGTTTCTGATTATGTCTCTATATATATACAGTTAATTATTTTAATATATATGTAGTTTAGTTCTATATTGCATCCTTCTATAAGAACCAAGTGCTTAAGCACAACAAAAGTCCATATACCTAGAATACATGTGATGGATGGACAAGGGAGTTTCTCACAAATTCATACCCATCTAATGAGCATATAGGATCAATCCAAAATGTTCATACCATATATTACATGATGAGAAAGAGGTGTCATGTAACAATGATCGGGGTGGTGACTGAGACATTATATCACTACTTGAATCATGAAATTCCATGCATTAGCGCAACTTCTATATAGTGGAATTGGTGTGAGATTCCATGAACACAAAACATGATGTAACGAGTGTCACTTTCCTCTATTATAAACACCCCTTACCATCTTATCATAGCCTCTTTAAAGGTTCATTATAATTATAACAGGCATGGGGATTTACCTACGATATATTTCATTTACAAATCTTACATATATATAATACAGGCATATCCTGATATAAATCACTACATAATGAATAACTACTTATTCATTTTTTTTATCCAAGTTCAATTAAAATATATTGAATTACAATTAATGAAACATTATAACAAGTTATATGGCTCAATTGTAAATGGGAAGATTCATGGTAAATTCACATAAAGGATGTCACCATCTTACATAATCCAACCTATAAAATCTGTTCACCCTGATCAATACATTCAATTCATTTAAATCATTGTATATCCACTTTTAAATTAGAATTGGTCATTTGGAAGATGAGATGATAATCAAGGCAATTTCCCACATGGGAAATTCCACCCATAAATGGGACAAGCACCAAAGATGTGCCTTGGGGAACTTGTAATAATAAAATAAATAGGGTAATTACATTTATCTTTCAATCTGTTAACTAAAATAATTCTCAGTCATTTTGAACCAATTGGACAAAAAAGAAAATTCAAGAGGCACACACCACTGGGGACCATACATCATATGTACAAGATCTAACTGACTAAACAAGATTCAGTTAACAGGTATCTTGGTGTAGTGTTAATTTTTAAATTATGTATTCAATATAATTAGGATGATCGAAAAGGTCATCATATAGAATGAATTCATATTTATGAAATAAACGAATCCTTATGGGAAAACTACATGACCACCGACCTCAAGGATTTACATGATGCATCATTTGATACCAACCTCAGATTCTAAGTTGGTTTGATGGGATATAAGAAATGATCCAATTCTATGAAAATAGGAAAAACAAGCATTAAACTAAATTGGATAATAGAATACAAGATAAACATTGACAATAGTTGAGAGATTAGGGGAGCTTACTATGATAGATTCGTATATTCTAATAGTTCATGGATCATATTTTGGATGACAAATCAAGATCAATAACTAAATAAGTGTTCTTGGGATCCAAAGAAGAAGATAGGAGGGTGATTTTTTTCTAGAGGAATAAGTCAAAATATAAATAGGATTAATTGTCAAATGAGGTAAAAATTGGGTTTTTCACCCCAAAATATCAAAACATGAAGTTTATGTAATTCCCCAACCCCAGTTACCCAGAGTCGGTGCATTATTATATAACATTGGCATGATCACAAAAGATCATTTCTCGAAAGACCGATTAGTTTAGTTGCCTCAGAAACATTGGATGCATTCATAAAGTTTACATTACATCATAAATTGAAAACTACAACAACATAGTCTCCATAGTCCACACTCTTATCCCTTCATACTATCCCTACAGGTCATTCATAAAATACATCTTCACATCCTAGGAAAAATAAAACATAGAAAGGGGTGAGATCAAATGCCCAGTAAGGATAACAATATAGAGGAAACTTTCATAAATAAGCATAAACATTTAAGGTAATGTATAACTAAAACAAAATCCTTTTAAACTTGAACTTCGTCATAATATGGCACAAATAAAATAAAATAATGCCATTTACTTATTCGAATGGATATTCTACTAGTCGAATAATCACATGCAATATCAATAACCACTTTCATAATGATGAAATGCATAATGTCTGACTATCATAACCACATAGTCAAGGCCTTGTGCCAAGAATACAAATAAAATTTTGTCAAGGACTTGTGCCAAGACACTAGTGTGTCTCATGAGACCACTGATGCATCGAGGAGCTATAGCGGGCTCCACCCGTCACTTATTAAGTCCAATGCATTCCTCATATGAATAGGTTTAAACATAACATAAACATTCGTATTAAAACTAGCAGATGAAATGTCAATACTTTCTCCATAAATCATGCATGGTATAAAAATAACACATCCATATTCAAACATATCACAAACCCTTCAATACAATATGAATGTTTTGTATCATAATAAATCAACTTCAAATAAGCATAAAATCCATTAAAGAATGTTGACATAGATTAAATGAAAACTATTTGAGAGAAATATCTCTTTTTTGAAATCATTTAAAAGTCACATAATTATAAAAAGAAAACATTTACTTTAAAAAATTTCTTATAAGTTTGTAAGGGAATCTTCAAGGATTTTATAATGATGTAAAATAGTCGCACCCGCCATATAAGTTAAAAATAAAGACATTCTTACCTTAATTTGTCGAAAAGGTTACAAAGGACCTGGTTTGGAAAATGATGGAAAGATTCCTTTATAAACATATTATAAAAAGTCAACAAGGGTATAAATGACTTTAACCCATAGTAAGAATGATTTGAAAAACATTTTTCAGAATCATGGATGTGGATGATAAAGAGGTCCTAGTAGATAATTACGTTTAAACAACCATGAATAATGAAGAGATTGTGAAATAAACCCTTACCTTTTACTTTTCCTTAGTCAATGGTATGTTAACCTCCTATATAATAGTGAAAAAATTGTTATTAAATTATAAAAGAACCATATACATAATTATGATATCATATATTATCTTCTAATATTGCTTTTTTAATAATATCTTAGTATTATCATCGTTTCGGGTGTTAACTTACTCATTTTATTTTATATATTTTGTTACATAATCCATGTTTGTTATGGATAGGTTTTATCTTATTCATATGCAGAATGATATCAAGTCCTTAAACATTATTGTTAATCATCAAATGAGAATTAGACTTGAATGGATACGATGGGGAATGAATCTCATCACGTTCGTGGAGACGGTAGTCCGTACGTACGCACGAGCGACAATATCACTCTTTTGATATTAAAATAATATATAATTGTATATTATATCATATATTCAAAATCATTATCATTTTATATTTATTATTTACATGAATAACACATCATTATTATACCCACCCAAATAATAATGTTTTGAATAACAATTACACGACGACGTGGAGACGGTAAGCCGTACGTACGCACGTATGGTGACATGTCATTTAAAGGATTGATAGAATACTGAATATGGTTTTACCATATTTATAATAACATCTTAGTATATATAAGATACTAGAGTTATTATTTTAGAATGGTAATAACAAAGAAAGAATAAGTTGAAGAAGAAAGGAACTTGAAAAATGGTGGTGAAAACATTACATCTTCTTTGGGTTCTTCCTTTTGATTTGATCAAAAGAGATCCTTAGGATGGCTTTCCGATCAAACTAATGCCTCTAGGTTGATGTGAGGGAAGTTTATAGATTATTTGGGTAGGTTTTGGACAAACAAATGGGCTTTGATGGTGTAAAATTGGGAGAAGTGAGGGTTCCCTTTTATAAGAGGGATGAGGGGCACCTTTGGAAAAGCTAGAAATATTATTTTATAATAAAGTCATATTCGATTTATAATGGATAAAAAGTGGATTATTCAGAGTTTAAGGTGGGTATGGGTCGAAATTATTTTAAAAAATTGATTTTAGACAGGTCTGGATAACTATATTAACCTTATCATTTATATTTAACTCTTAGTTAAATAGTTTGACATTTACCATGTCTCTTTTTATTTTTATATTATATAGTTAATAAACATACAATATACATCCAAGTGACCCACAAGTGGTCCATTAAGGATTAACCTATCATAATATAAGTCTCTTGGTTGAACCTTAGATTATTAGGAATAGAATATAAATGAATAATATAATATTTGTTTTAAAAACTCTATTATGTCAATTTTGACACTATTGGGTATTTTGTTTTGATAAATTCATAAAAACATTATTAGTTCAAAAATAATTTCTATAACCCGTCCTAATATGTCATATTAACCTATAAAATTAGTTTAATTCATAAAAAATCTCAAATTAAATTTATTTTGATATTTATAACAACAATTATTTTAATATTTCATTAATTAGGTAATTACTGCATCACCATTGTGTCATAAATAACATAAATTATTTATTGTCTAAAATTTTAAATAAAATACCATTATGTAGGAAATTATTTTATCTTTCTAATTAATATTTATCATCGAATTTATCTTTTTTATAACCATATATGAAAAAAAGAATTATTTATTATACATTGATTTTAACTCTTTTAACTCTTCTTTGAATTAAATAATAATAAATGTCCTAATATAATCCAAGTGGACCTAAATGATAATATTTTATTACTAATGTTTTTTTTGGTCGAGATACACTTTTCCAATAGAATTAGGACATGTGTTAGGGTAATATTAGTATCTTTTTACCCTTAATTACCCTATTTACTTTTAACCATGGTAAATAAAAGTAAAAAAGTTACTATTCACCTAAAATTATTTTTATCTTATTGAACAACATTTTAATCCTTGATATTCACCATGTCTCTCATAGTTTTGAAATTCCACTCATAGAAGCGGTAAAATTAATTTTTATATGAATTTCCAAATTCTCCTATGAGGTGGGTAAAAGATGGTGAAAAGTTCAATAAAATTTTTATATATCTAAAATTACTAGAAACTAACTACAATGAATTACATTGAAATTATATAGGTATTAAGTATCTATTTTGACCTAAAATAAATTTATATAAAATAAATATTTATTTAAATAAAAAACCAGTTTTAACCAATAATTCAGTGTTTTTCACTATTCATCAAAAATTGAATGTTTTCAGAAAAATACCAAAAATTCACCCTAAGCTAATTTCGATATTCCAAATCCAAAAATGAAGTCCATATTGAAAGATAAAATTTATAAAATTTCAAAAATTTGGTATTAATATTCATAACGGCTAGATTGATTGGTTGTGGTGTGTGTAAGAACTCAAAGTTGCGTACAACACACGAAATTGTATTATTCAAAGAGAAGGGTACTGTGGAAGATTGGGGTGTTACATTCTACCCTCCTTCAAATAATTTCGTCCTTGAAATTTATAATATTATACCACAGGAAAAAACTTGGGTGGTTCTTCATCATGAGTTCCTCGGGTTCCTACGTTGCCTATTTCATCTTATGGTTTCTCAACAAAACTTTTAACAGACGAGTCATCCTGTTTCTCATTACTTTTTCGCTCATATAAAGAATCCTGACAGGCTTTTCACAATAAGACAGACCGAGTTCTAGTTCTAATTCCTCATAGGTGAGTACATGCGTTAGGTCGGGAATGTATTTCCTCAACAGTGATACGTGGAACACATCATGAACTTTGGAGAGACTTGGCAGCATTGCCAAATGGTATGCTACAGCCCCAATTTGTTCTGAATTTCGAAAGGTCCGATTTACCTAGGACTCAATTTACCCTTCTTACCGAAATGTATAACTCCCTTCTATGGAGATACCTTTAATAAAACATGATATCCTACCAAAAATTCCAAATCCTTCCTTCGGTTATAGGTATAGGTCTTCTGCCTACTTTGAGCTGCTTTAATGTGCTTTTGTATTACCATTACCTTTTCCATTGTTTCCTCCACCAGTTCTGGGCCTACAAGTTTTCTTTCACTAACGTCATCCCAATAGGTTGGTGTGCGACATCTCTTTCCATATGACGCTTCATATGGTTCCATCTGAATACTTTAATGGAAGCTATTTTTATAGGAAAATTATACCAGAGGTAAATATTGATCCCTCATACCCTGAAAGTCATGTGAGGATGATCTCAACATGTCTTCTAAGGTTTGAATAGTCCATTCTGATTGTCCATCTGTTTGAGGGTGGTATGCCGTTCTCAAACGAAGTTCAGTATCCAGGGCTTTCTAAATACTTTTCCAGAATCTTGAGGTAAAATGGGGATCACGATCAGAAACAATTGATTGGGTTGCTCCATGAAGTCTCAAAACATCATTAATATGTGTCCTTTCTAGACTTTCAAGTGGTAAATCTTCCCTTATAGCAAGAAGATGTTCTAACTTGGTAAAACAATCAATAATGACCCATATTGCATCATTCCTTCTAGGAGTCTTTGGTAGTCCAATGACTAAGTCCATCGTGATATTATCCCATTTCCACTCAGGTATGGGAAGAAGTTGCATGACTCCTCTAGGATGTTTCCTTCCAGCTTTCACTTTTTGACAAACCATACATCACGACACAACATCAGCAATCTCCCTCTATATGTTTTCCCACCAAAAATGTTCCTTCAAATCCCTATACATTTTGGTGCTCCAAGGGTGTAGAGAGAAATTGGAACTATAAGAATCATCCAATAATTCTCTTTTTAGATCAGGTCTATTTGGAACACAAAGTATCTTCCCAAATTTAAAAATTCCATCTTCATACACAATTTCACTCAATATCCCATCATTCACAGATTCAATATTTTTTGAAACTCTTCGTCATCTATCTGAGAACTCTTTATTCTTTCTAGTTAAGATGGTTTGGCAACCATTTGAAAAATCATTGATTTTTCACCTTCCATGGTGATTCCCATATCCATCATTACTAAATCCATGAAAATAGGATCCCTTTCAACTCTCATCTTGATCAAAAATCCATGATCTTTTCTGCTCAAAGAATCTTCCACCTTATTATCCATCCCTAGGTGGTAGTTTATCGTATAATCATAATCCTTGAGTAATTAAATCCATCTCCTTTTCCTCATGTTGAGTTATTTTTTAGAGAAAATATATTTCCAACTCTTGTGATCAGTATAAATCTTATATTTTTCACCATAGTGGTAGTTTCTCTATATCTTCAAAGAAAAGATCACAGCTGGTAACTCTAGATCATGAGTAGGATAGTTTTTCTGATTAATTTTCAAATATCGTGATGCATAGGCAATAACCCTATCATTATACATAAGGACACAACCAATTCCATTCTTTGATGCATCACTAAAAATAACGAACCCATCATTCCCTGATGGTAGAGTCAATATAGAAGAATTGACTAATCTTCTCTTGAATTCTTCAAAACATTCTTCACACTATTTTGTCCAAACAAATTTAACCCCTTTATGTGTGAGATTTGTTAATGGGCCAGCCAATAAGGAAACATTCTGGATGAAATGTCGACAATAACCTACTAAACCAATAAAACTATGTACCTCAGTTATACTCATTGGTGCAGGCCATTCATGAATTGCCTTGGTCTTATAAGGATCAAAAGAGATTCCATATTTAGAGACAATATGGCCAAGAAAATAAATCCCATGAAGCCAGAATTCACACTTGCTAAAATTCCCATATAATTCATGTCTTCTCAGAGTCTTCATGATAATGTGCAAGTGATTTTCATGATCTTAGTAGCTTTTGGAGTATACCAAGATATCATCAATAAATACCACCACAAAATCATCGAGATATGCCTTGAAAACTCTATTCATTAGATCCATGAATACAAAGGGTTCATTAGTCATCCCAAAAGGCATTACTGTAAACTCTTAATTCCCGTACGTAGTTCGAAATGTTGTCTTCAGAATGTCTTCCTTCTTCACACAAAACTGATGGTATCCAGATTGAAGTTCAATATTTGCAAAGTATTGAGATCCATTCAGTTGGTCAAATAAATCATCAATGTGAGGGAGGAGATACTTGTTCTTTATTGTAATAGTATTTATTTCCCTTGAGTCGATACATAACCTCATAGATCCATCTTTCTTTTTAACAAAAAGAACAGGGGCTCCACATGGAGAAAAACTAGGGTGAATAAATCCCTTATTACTTGATTCCTCTAGTTTTTTCTTTAGTTACACTAATTCTATAGTGGCCATTGTATAAGGGTCCATTGATATAGGCCTTGATCTAGGAATTAAATCAATGGGAAACTCAACATCTCATTCTGGAGGATGTCCAGGTTAATCTTCTAGAAACACATCTACATATTCTTTCACAATAGGTACATACTCTATTTGAACATTCCTTTCCTCGCCCATAGTCATTTCATTCTATTCCTCCCCAATAATTCAATTTAGTTGAGTTATGGGTGGTGGATCTAGATATGAATTAGCTGGTGATGATTCTGCTCTAAAGATAAGGTGTTCCTTATCATCATCATCAAAAATCGTAACCTCCTTCTTCTTACAATAAATCTTCACATCATGGTTCGAAATCAAATCCATACTGAGGATTATATCAAGCTCATTCATAAATATGATGATGAGATCAGCGGATAAAGAACATTTATGTGCTCTAATGGGGACTAAATCACAATAATTTATTGCACTGATACTTCCATTAGGGGTTTTAACTGAAAACTCCCTTGTTAAATCAAATTGGAAATATCTAATTTCCTTAGAAAACTTGGAGGATATGAAACAATGCGATGATCCAGAATCAAATAATTCATTTTCTAAACTTGAGGAACCCATTAAATTACCTGCCACCACATCTTTCAGAGCTTTTACCTCAGCAGTAGTGATAGCATAAGCTTGGCCTTGATCCCTTGGCCTTTTCTAAGGTAAGTCCCTCTGGCGCTTAGAACATTCATTTTCATAATGTCCCATCTCCCTGTAATTGTAGCATTGGACATCGGTAGCTCCTTTCTTCCCCTTCCAATCATGATCTTGGTGGCTCTTTTCACCACACTTGTAACAGACTCCAATTCCCTTTAAGAAAGTACCAGGGTGTTTGTTCTCACATTTTCTGCAGGATGGATATTCAAATTTTCCCTTCGTCCCCTTATTTCCATTCCTAGATTGATCAACAGATCTCTTCTTGTCCTTCTTTGATTTAAAGTCATAAGACATAGGCAAATGTTTTTTTGTCTTGATAGCACATGAGAAAATATCTTCGTACAACGAGAAGGTTTGTGAGACTAATGCTCGATGGAGAAACAGTTTTAACCCATCAAAGAAATGATCAATAATAATTCATGGGGTACGTAATAATCTGCAGCATACCTCGCTAACCTTGTAAAGTTATCCTTATACTTTGCGACATTCTCATCCTCCTTTTGCCTTAGACTCAGAAATTAACTTTCCATATCAGCTCGATGGTCACCAGGAAATTATTTTTCTAAGAAAATATCTTTGAAATCCCTCTATTCCTAATTTGATACTTCATCATCTTCATTTGTGTTTTGAATCAATGACCACCATTGATCAGCATCTCCAGTGAGGTGGTAAACAACCATGATAACTTTTTCCCTTTCACTAATCCTCAAAGCCTAAAATATTTTCTCTAGGGAACTTATCCATTGCTCAGCGACCAAGGTATTTTTACTCCCATTGAAAGATGGTGGTTGTTACATCATGAAGAATTCTAACATTGATCCTCCACGCTGCGGATTATGGTGCTCTGTACAGGTAATATTATTGTTCATAACCTGAGTGAGTTGTCCCAGTATGGTGATTAGCTGATCAGCACTAGTTGTATCATCAGCTCCACAATAATTATCTTGAACAGGAGGGAAATCCTTACCTGGAGTGCATACATTAATACGATTTCCATTTCATCCACTAGCCACCATTTCTAAACAATGGAATAAACTATATTAGTTTATGAATCAAAATACATAATTCCATACTTATAAAACACTTAACATAAATTGAACTATTTATGGATATAATCCATAATCATAAAAAATGTTTTCTCTGAGGAAATATATACTCATAAACCCTTCATAATGGTTTGTAATGAATTTGATAATTAACCTAACCATATCCCCCGGGAGTGTTATAACCAAGAGTGCAGTAAGGCCTGTTGTCGTGCACCAGTTCCTATTCGAGTCTAGCTCAAAGCGGTGTTTTCAGGTTTTACCCCTAGGTACATCTATGCCAAATCCACCTCTACCTGCTCATATCCAGACAAGTATGTATTTCTTAGAAAACTCACAAAATCTCTACAATACCAAAATTCTATGATGTTATTCTATACTAATCCTCAAAGTCTATCTTAGGGCTATGTTCTCTAATCGGAGTTTATCTTAATCTAGCTTCCAAGGTTTTTACTAAATTTCCTCTGATACCAACTGTAACGCCTCCACCCCAGTTACCCAGAGTCGGTGCATTATTACATAACATTGGCATGATCCCAAAATATCAAGTCTCAAAAGACCGATTAGTTTAGTAGCCTTGGAATCGCTGGATACATTCATAAAGTTTACATTACATCTTAAAATGAAAACTACAACAACATAGTCTCCATAGTCCACACTCATATCCCCTCATACTATCACTGAAGGTCATTCATAAAATACTTCTTCACATCCTGGGAAAAATAAAACATAGAAAGGGCTGAGCGCAAATGCCCAGTAAGGATAACAATATAGCAGAAACTTTCATAAATAAGCATAAACATTAAAGGAAATGTATAAATAAAACAAAATCCTTTTAAACATGAACTTAATCATAATATGGCATAAATAAAATGAAATAATTCCAATTACTTATTCACATAGATACTCTACAAGTAGAATAATCACATGTAAAATCAATAACCACTTTTATAATGATGGAATGCATAATCCCCGACTATCATAACCACATAGTCAAGGCCTTGTGCCAATACTACAAATAAGATTTTGTCAAGGACTTGGGCCAAGACACTAGTTTGTCTCGTGAGACCTACTGATGCATTGAAGAGCTATAGCGGGCTCCACCCATCACATATTAACTCCAATTCATTCCTCATATGAACAGGTTTAAATATAATATAATCATTCGTATTAAAACTAGCATACGAAATGTAAATAATTTCTCTATAAACCATGAATGGTATAAAAACAATACATCCATAGTTAAACATATCACAAAAACTTAAGTACAATATCGAATTTTTGTATCATAATAATTCAACTTCAAATAGGCTTAAAATCCATTAAAGGTGGTTGAAATAGATGAAATCAAAACTATTTGAGAGAAATATCTCTTTTTTTAAATCATTTAAAAGTAACATAATTATAAAAGAAAAAATTTACTTTAAAAATATTCTTATAAGTTTGTAAGGGAAGCTTCAACAATTTGCTAATAGTGGAAAATTGCTGCACCCACCGTATAAGTTAAAAAGAATGACATTCTTACCTTAATGCGTCGAATAGGATAAAAAGGACCTTGTTTGGAAAATGACGGAAATATTCCTTTATAAACATCTTATTAAAAGTAAAAATGGGTATAAATGACTTTAACACATAGTAAGAATTATTTGAAATACATTTTTAAGAAACATGGAAGTGGATGATACATAGGTCCCAATAGATAATTGCGTATAAACAACCTCGGATAATGAAGAGATTGTGAAATTAACCATTACCTTGTACTTTTCCTTAGTCAATGGTATGTTAAACTCCTTTATAATAGTTAAAAAATTGTTATTAAATTATACAAGAACCATATACATAATTATGGTATCATATATGATCTTCTAACATTGCTTTGTTAATAATAACTTAGTATTATCGTCATTTTGGGTGTTAAAACACTCGTTTTCTTTTATATGTTTTGTTACAAAAGCCATGTTCATTATGGATAGGTTGTATCTTATTCATATCCAGAATGATATCAAGTCCTTAAACATTATTTTTAATCATCAAATTAGAATTATACATGAATGGATACAATGGGGAATGAATCTCATCGAGTTTGTGGAGACGGTAGTCCGTACGTATAGACGAGCGAAAATATCACTATTTTGATATTAAAATAATATATAATTGGATAGTATATCATATACACAGAATAATTATCATGATATATTTACTATTTACATGAATTAAAAATCATTATTATAATCGTTAAAATAATAATTTTTTGGATAATAATTACAAATTGACGTGGATACGGAAGGCCATACGTACGCACGTATGATGACATATCAATCAAAGGATGGATAGAATACTGAATATGGTTGTACCATATTTATAATAACATCTCAGTATATAGAAGATACTGGAGTAATTATTTTATAATGTTAATAACAAATAAATAAGAAGTTGAAGAAGAAAGGAACTTGAAAAGGGTGGTGAAAACCTTACCTCTTCTTCGGGTTCTTCCTATTGATTTGATCAAAAGGGCTTCTTAGGATGGATTTATAATCTAACTAAGGCCTATAGGTTGAATTGAGGTAATTTGAGAGAATATTTGGGCATGGGTTGGCCAATCCAAAAGACTTTGAAGGTGTTTAATTGAGAGAAGGGAGGGTGCCCCTTTATAAGAGGGGTGAGGGGACCTTTGGAAAAGCTAGAAATATTATTTTATAATAAATTCATATTTGGTTTATAATGGCTCTAAAGTTGGTTATTAAAAGGTTAAAATGGGGATGGGTCAAAATCCTTTTAACCAATATATTTTATACAGGTTTGGGTCACTATATTAAACATATCATCTATATTTAACTCTTAGTTAAATAGTTTGACATTTACCATGTCTCTTTTTATTTTCATATTATATAGTTAATATACATACTATTTACATCCAAGAGACCCCCAAGTGGTCCATAAATGATACACCTATCATAATATAAGTCTCTTGGCCGAACCATAGATTTTTAGGAATATAATATAAATTAATAATATAATATATTTTTTTAAAACTCTTTTATGTCAATTTTGACACTATTGTATTTTTTGTTTCTGATAAATTCATAACAGCATTTTTACATCGAAAAAAATTTATATAACAAGTCATAATATGTAATATTAACCTATAAAGGTTTCTTAATACATAAAAAGTCTCAAATTGCATTTATTTGGATATTTATAATATCAATTATTTTAATATTTCATTAATTAGGTAATTACTGCATCACCATTGTGTCATAAATAACTTAAATTAATTTATGTCTAAAAATTATAAATAAATTACCATTATGTAGGAAATCTTTTTATATCTCTAATTAATATTTATAATCCAATTTATCTTATTTATAAACCTATATGAAAAATGTTTTAGTTATTAAACTTTGATTTTAACTCTTTTAACTCTTCTTTGAATTAAATAACAATAAATGTTCGAATATAATCCAAGTGGACCTAAATGATAATATTTTATTCCTAAGGTTGTTTTTGGTTGAGATACACATGTAAAATAGAATTAGTACATGTTTTAAGGTAATATTAATATCATTTTTACCCTTAATTACCCTATTTACTTTTAATCGTGGTAAATAAAAGTAAAAAGTTACTATTCACCAAAAAATATTTTTATCTTATTAAACCACATTTTACTCCTTGATATTAACCATGTCTCTCCGATTTTTGAAATTCCACTCACAGAATCGGTAAAATTAAGTTTTATGTGAATTTCCAAATTCTCCTAGGAGGTGGGTAAAAGACGGTGAAAAGTTAAAAAAAATTATATATCTAAAATTATTATAAACTGAATCCAATTAATTAAATTAAACATATATAGGTATTACATATCAATTTTGACCGAAAATAAATTTAAATATAATAAATAATTATTTAAATAAAAAGTCGGGTTTAACCAATAATTCAGTGTTTTTCACTATTCATCAAAAATTGAAAGTTTTCAGAAAATACCAAAAAATAACCCTCGGATAATTTTAATATTCTGAATCCAAAAATGAAGTCCATTTTGAAAGATAAAATTTATAAAATTTCAAATAGTGGGTATTATTATTCATAACGGCCGATTGGTTGTGGTGTGTGTTAGAACAAGAAGTTACGTACAACACACACTACTGTATTATTCAGAGAGAAGCGTACTGTGGAAGATTGGGGTTTTACAGTTTAGATTCATAGTTAGTCAAACAGTATGCAAACCATGCATAGTTTCCAGTAGATAAGGGGAACCACTCATGGTAAGGCCCACAGTTTGACTAACGATGCACTGACCATGTTAAAATCTTTTGTCCCATGCCTTTAACTGGCCACATGATAGTGCAGCCTGGGTCGCACGGTTGTAGAAAAACCATGCTGCCTAGACTATTTTTTCCATCCAAAAAACCATGCACTGAAAAATACCTAGATGCTCTGGTGACATCCTTGGATTTATTAAAAATCATTATTATGGTCGTTTAAGGTATCAATATTGAAAACTAACTAAATGTTACATCATTAAAAAGAAGGTTTATTACCCTAATCTTGTGCAAGAGATGACAGAGAAGGTTTAATCCATCCAATAATATATAAATGCTGATCAGATTCAAAAAAAGAGCTATGTTGACATTTGTATAAAGGACAAGGAGCATTGTGTTTGTGAAATAGTTTTGTATGGTATATTGCCATGGAATGGAGTAATGTGTTATGGAAATAAAGGGAAGCTTATTACAAGGTACATTGACCCTTTTATATCAATCATTATCTAAGAGAAGGGTCATATTGGCTTGAAATTCTACCAATAATATTTCAAGTTCAAGATGTATTCCACGTATCAATACGAAGCATGTACAGACCTAACCACTTATATGCACTAAATCTAAAGGTGGTATAACAAGATAATTACACCTCTTATGAAGAGAAGTTGTTGATGATATTAGACCATAGCCAGAAAATTATTAACATCAAGGAAACTAACCTTTTCAATGGGTTATATGGGAACCATAATTACGAAGACGAAACATATGAATCCAACAAAATGATGAAATTAATGTAGTGTCATCTATTTTTAACTGAGAATATGAGTTGAAATTTTGATGAAAAAAATTTTAAATAGGGAAAATGTAACAACCTAGAGCTTAAAAAAAATCCACCAGAAATAAATGAGTTATATAGTATTTTACACATAATAAAATCAACGTAAATTCATTTCACTTAAAAACACTATAGTATTAATCAGCTATATAATATATTAAAATTTTAATATTTATAATTAGTCAAAAATATATAATATAAAATCTAAAATGGGAAAATATCAAGATCCCCAATCCACTTGAATCATTAAACCCACTAACAACACTATATAAAAGAAACAAAGTGTTAGTAACCCACAAAACATTACATAAATTGTTAATATAGAACCTTGAGAGGAATTGACTTGAGTAATTAATAAAGGAATGTAAATGTATTTATATGGTTAATGTGAATATAGGAATTGTAATGTGATTTTTGGGAACAACAACCTGACCAAAGGGAATAGAAACCTAAACATTGGAAAAAAAATATAACCCAGAAAATATTAATGTTTTTTATTAATAAAACTTATTATGATAAATTTATATAAATATATATTTTATAATGGAAAAAATAAAAAATACCATGATTAAAGAACTCAAAGAAAATAGATGCATATTTAATTTAATGAATTTCATAAAAATAATTATTTTTATATTAAAATTTTCAATTACCTATTATAGAAATTTACTGTGATAAAATGAATATCTTTTTTTAAATCATAATGTCAAATTTTAAAAAGAGGGGAGTTTTGGTAATTTTTTCAAAAACTTTAATGTTTAGGAGAGTCGTAAAAATATTGTTTTTCACATAAATTATTTAACATGAATTACATCATTCATTATGTAATAATAACATAATCCATTAAATTACATGATTTTTGGCCCTGATATATTTTATTTCATTAATAATTCATAAAAATATGATGATTTTAATTTCATAAATTAAAAATTACTTTGCAATGCCTGAAAATATCAATTATTTCATGAAAATATTATTTTCCCATTTTCTACTATTAATTTTGATTAAACTATTTAATTAGAAATATAAACTGATACAAAATCATTAAATCATTTTATTTAATTATAATATGGTTTATAATGTCAAAAAAATGACAATTACATGTTTTAACTCAGATATAATTTTTTATTCAATATTTTATTCTAAAAATACCTCACTCCTCAAGTATATTTGACCTCTATCATTCCCATGAAAAACCACTCCTCACACCCATTAAAAATCCAATTCTATTCCCAAATACTCCCACACAATAATATTATAAACCTTATTGACATTTTGGATAAATCAAAAAATAATCACCATGCTTGTTATAGTGTCATAAAAGAGAAGCTACACCGAGAATATGTTATGTCTCTGTTAACACTTCCTTATTTTCTTCTTCTTTCTCATATTTTTCCCAATTACATTAAAATCCATACCCTATAAAATTAATTATTCATTATTTTAAAATTATATTAATTATGTTAATATAATATAGATGTCATATTGTTGAGCCTTCAGCCCCAACCTTTAAAAAACTTAATTACATTTATTATAAGCTTATAAATTTAATCATTGCTTTCTATAAATCACATTCAATGAAAATAGGGAAATCAAAGAAAAATGGGAAATTTTTAAGAAAACATGATATCAAAATGATTAAATTTCATCATCATAAATAGATAAATATAATCAAATGATTATAATTGATAAATATTTTTATAAATGAATATTATTTCAACTCTAGATAAATTTTTTAAAACATATATTTTTATTATTCTTGGGGACCAAAAATGATGAAAAAAGATGGATTTAATGTAACGGGATTCTCAAACCCCACTTTCTTTCCCTGGGTTATCCCTATTTTATATATTTTTTTGTATTTTCATTCCAATAATATTCTTTTAAATATCATGAAATTTTATTTCCCTTCCCTTTTCAATGATTTACATTTTTACTCCTTGAATTATAATCCAAATACAATTATTTTCCAAAAAAGTATTTTCTTTCCAAAATAGATCTTCTACTCCTCTTAAGTTGGTTCTTCTTCACTAAAACGTTATTCATTTTATGCCAAATATGTTTTCCCTTTTTAATTTTGGAACCCAAAATGTTATTAATTTATTTATTCTTCATGAAATCTTTATGAAACTCATTCCTTTCCATGGTTTATTTCAGGATTATTATTTTTAGACTTTTTATGTGGCATGCATGATTATCTAAATATTATTACATGATGGGTGGTCCTGAAATTTTATATCCAACTAAATATTTTTTTATTTTATATATATTATAATATAATGTTTATTATTCACAAATATTATGATATATTTTTTCACAAGTATGTGTGTAATTTTCCACTATGACATGATATTTCATTTTTTTGAATTGATGCATTCTATTTCATTATCACTTGTTTCTTTCATTATGTTGATGTTGATCGTAATATAATGATATTATTATGATCACAATTCTAACCCATCCAGAATTGATTCAAGTTCCTTATTAATCCTATTATTTGGATTTTAGCTCCCCCCCTTTCAATGGTGTATAGAATCTGGTGCTTACGTGTACAAAGAATAATGATATATCTTAGAAGGATACATAAAACGGATTTAAATAAATGATTAAATATTATTTTGTACAACCTATTTATGAGAATTTTTTCACCAAGGCACTATAATATTGGATATTATATTTTTAGTTCTATTATTTTTATTATCATTAAAGTAAATTAATATTCCTTTAAAACAAATAAGGGTCATTATGGAATAAATTGCATATAATTTTATAAACTTCTGATAATTCTTTATGTGTTACCCTATATGTGGATTCATGTATCGAACTAATTAAACTTTTCATGGGATATAAAAGTGAAAAGGAGGGTACATGTATATGTGGAAACCCCTTTATAGTGGAATTGATTATTTAATGGCATTGTTGTGATGTAAATTTATCTACATTTATAGGATTTTATTGGGTTTTCCACCAAGAGAATTGGAACTCAAAGAGTTTTTATTGATCAGGTATTCCTATAGGGTCCTAGAATGATAGTTTTTGGGGTTGGGTGATGAGTTCACCACATTTTTTTAATGATTCTATTACTTGATTCCTATCATGTTCTTTCTGATGACTATAATCATCTTGAGTAATAGTGTGTGTCTTCAGACATTGTGTAACCTCCCCCTAATGATAAGGGTTGGGTGAGGATTTAATGATGTGTTTTTCTCTTGATTTATAAGTCAATATTCATGTAATATTTGTATAATGTGTTTCTGATAGGCACTCCCTTTTAAAAATTCTATGAAGAATGTATTAAATGGGAATAATGGTTTCATGGATAGAGAATTATAATCCCATGTTAATTACATATTTGTTATTTATTTAGTTATATTGAGCCATCTTCCCTTGTAAAACAGTTACAATTATGTTATGGTCTTCTTGGACATGTCCCACTAGGTTTATACTCACCCCATGTATGTGTATCTTGGTGTGTGTGTTGACTTTATGATGACAAATCTAGCCAATGGATAGGTCTATCAGATAAACACCTTAGTAGATTCTAATAGATAGAGTTGAGAAGATGCCATTCAGAAACATTTATAGTGATTGAATAATTATTATTTTTATATATTGGTAATTTAATTTACATTTATCTTTCACTTTTGGGTTTCCTTTTTGACTTAATGTACTAGTTATTTAATGTTATTCTCATATTTTATAGATGATTTTATAATTAATTCTTCAATTTTCCCCTCTTTAAAATTATTTTTGTTTACTTTATTACTGTCTAAAAATTATGGTTATATAATACCAAGTGTATAGTCTCTTTGTATTGTTCTCTAAGAACCCATCACTATTCTTTAGCCTCATGTATATGGGGCATCAAAAATTTGGTCCTATGAAACTCTATCATAGACACAGTGATCAAGGATTCGGTGTGAAAATTAAATTTACAATCATCTGTTCATGGACTTATTCTTTCAAACTTGTTACATATTATACACAAAATGAATAGTATGCATTGAATTTTATAAAGACTATGGAAGTGGATCCATGTTTGATTTTGAGTTCATTTTAGGGTGCGATGGCCATTTATAGATCACTTTTATGATGGGTGCCTCTTCATTATAGAATATTACATTGGTTTATCGATTTGGTTTTTGGAATTTTACATTTCCTCCATTAAAGTGGAATTTTTAAAATTTTATCCTTTTTCTATTATAAAGTGTATCACATGATTTATCTACTATAATTAGTTTCCTTATATTTATTTTATATTATTATTTCTTGTATAAATGAGTGTATCTTGTATTGGTAAATTAAGATAAGGCATCCTATTATATGATATTTTCTAACTTGATTCTAGTCAAGATCCCTTGACCTATCAGTGGTAGGGTTGGCATGGCCTATTATGTTTTCCATCACCCATGAAGGGTTCTAATTTCTCAAATCATGTTATAATAGTGTCCATTTTGGTAAGTCTTGGGATATAGTATTGATATATATTTAGAGTGAGGATTGTATTTAGATTTTTGGGAAATAATTTTAAATAGAATTCTGTTTGATTTCTAGGCTAGGGGAAAAATTATGTGGTGGTAGATATATCATATTAACAGGACACATATAACCACCTTGGGAAAATTTAACTCTTACACATCAATTAGAATGAAAAAATGGAACATGCATCATAGGGGAATCAGTCACTGATTTCCATGTCTTTCTTGAGTCAACTCCCTAGATAATCATTAAAACACAAATAATATAATGAAAAATATATTGATTCCACCACTCATATAGAATGTTATGATCTTTATGAAAGATTGGGGGGTTCGTGTGGAAGATATTGATTCCCTTGTAGATGACCATTCATGATAATATTAATCCATTTATGGGATAGTGCATGAGGTTATTTCATCTAGAAAGTAGGGAAAAGTTCCCTATCGCATTTTATTGTTATCAGAATCACTTCCCATAGTGAAATTTCACATTACAATACCTATATTGAAATCAATTATTCCTGGATATAGTATAATGATATATTTATTGTGATTTTTTCCTAGATTATTCAATGTTATAAACCACTCTGGTATAATGAAAATCCAAAAAGATAGGTGGTCGAGGATTTACTTGTGGTGATTACTTTAGATTTCCTCATTCAATAAATTATTAATAACCATTAGTTATTAAACTTATCTATAAATATATATTTTATTGAGTGCCACTGAGGGTCTTTTATTACTGTGAATAGTAATGTGGCAAAGTTTCCATGGATTGAGTTTTAGCATCACTAATACAAGGAGTATAACTTATGAAAATGAGATACCTCCAAATCTAGAGGATGATGGAGTTGTAGTAATGTATAATTTATATTACGGAATATATTCCAAGATTCAGTAATATCATTTAGTACTCCCTATATATATTTTCTTGGTACATACTACTAATTTTATAGGTTTGAGTATAGTTACAAAAAATAGTTACCAATGAATGATTTATTCCCCTATGCATCCTAAACAACTACATGGTATTGGATTAAGTTTTTTTTGAATCATTAATAAATATTATGTGTGATGAGAGTATATTTTTTTGGTTTTAGTCATCAAATATTTTAGATCATAAGTTCATCCATCTAGAATATGTCATCCTAATAGCAACATCGAATGAATTTTCACATGTAGTCTCAGAACTTTGTATTAGTAGATTAGGTTTCACATAGAGGATTCATTCATCCCATGCATAGATATATATGTTCCCATTTGAGATTTATTTATATAATATGTGGATACCCATCCCTTCATGAAGTGTAGGGTAGTTAGGTCATTGATGGTACTCTAGTTCAGAAGTAACAATGTATTCGGGGACCTCCTAGAGGTGGACAAGGAATACCCAAGTGAACAAAATTTCACAAAAGTGTTAAAAATTTCCTAGAAGTATGGAATAAATAAGGATTATTTTTATATTCATACCCACCACTACAAAAACCTGGTTGTCTATGTTACCCTCAAAGGGCGAGAAGTTAGGGATGTCTAAAAATACAACCAATAGAGAGTTATGAAAATATAAAAATAGGATATAATCTATGGTATTATTATATTATTTATTTAATTTAGAAACCATACTCATAGAAAGAGGTGTGATTCATTCTATTTTTATTTCATCCCATATTTGAATGATAGAGATTCTGATGGATAACATATCTTAATACTTACAGAAAGTGATCCGTACTAGAATTTATGACAAGGTAACTAACATATACCAATAATGAATGGTATAGGTTAGTAGACAATTTTTGTTATTAGATCTTATAGTTATATGATAAAGACATAAGATTTTATAATGGGTATAGAATGATATTCATTGTACTTGTTCTTATATACTTCTACCATCAGTGATTAATGCACTTCTAAGATGATGGATTAAGATTTTCAATTGTCGGTGAGTGGTACATTCAATTTATACAAGTAGAATTTTGTGTATAAAATCAGTACCAATTACCCAATAGTTATTTTTAATGGATTTATTTTTGGTAGAAACTTCATATAATTATTTTAATGCAGTGGTGAAGTATTATAAAGACATTTTTCTTAAGAATATTACATAATTTCTCATACATTGAATGATTTATTTCAATATCAATTTTCACCCTAACACCATTAATGTATTATACAACTTAACATATATCCCTAAATAATATTGGTTATTTGGAGATGGACATGGAAGATCATATAAATAATATTTTCATCACACCTGATTTGTCTTCCTTGGATGATATGTGAATGATCACAATAAATCAAAGTAGGCGCTATAGACTTTTTAATTAGCATCACTACCTTTTTTAGTTTTAGTCAAGAATAAGGGACATATACCAAGGATTGAAGAGCTCTTAGACTAGATGAATGGGGTATTTATTCTTAAATATAGCTCTCATGTATCACAATCATTAAATTTTCATTTTTTGGGTGGTTTTAAAGATTGTTCTCTTTTGATTTCACTATAAAAAGTATCTATTTTTTGTTGTTCCTTAAGACATAAGGTATTACACATTTATATTTGTGAGCATTATGAACCGGATAATTCAGAATTTCATGTAAACATTCATTGTTTTCATCATTGATAAAGTGATACTCTATATGGTACAAAATAATGACAATTAATATTGTTAAAGGATTTTACTATACTTAATTATAGAGAACCTACTATATGGAAATCATTCAAAATATTTTTTTATGATTTGAGAGGCACAAATATTATGGAACAATATCATTTAGGGTGGTGTCGTTTTTGATACATTTAATATATAGGCCCATCTTGTTTGGGAGACACATATGAGTGTGTTTGAGGAGAGGATTTCTCTTCAGTTGGAGGTGTACTAATAGATATTAGTAAATGAATTCTATAGGAACAATGGCCCCATACAACCCTTAACCAAAAGTGGAATAATTTTTTATTTAAATTCCGATAGATATATTTAAGGACATGAAATGAAAGATGATGAGTTTTTATATCAAGAGTATTATAGAGTATAGATACATGTGTGCAGAATTCTATGATGATTTCATAAATGGTTTTCTTGGGTGTTAATGTAGTGGGAATTTATTCTTTATTATTATTCCAAACTATTTTGATCACATAATAAAATATATATATTTTCCATCAATTATATTTGGTAATATATGTATCTTCTATAAATATATCAATTAAATATATTATTAGCATGTTTTTTAGTCTATATAAACCATAATATATTCAATTACAACATTACTCAGAGTGATCACAAACTAAAATAGGGGAATTGTTTAGATTTCTTTAAAATATATGACTTTGATTATTTCTATACTATATGAAATTAATATGTGGTGATATATTCCATAATAAATCCACCGCATTCTCAGTTTCTGTTGGAATATTTGTGGTAGTTCGCCTCAGTACAATAATCCTTAATGGATGAGTGTGAAGTGGGTTCTATGTGATTGATGGTGGTTTCCCCTATATTTATTATCTTGTAAAGGAGTCCAAAATTACTTTCATAATTTATATTGTTTTTCAGAAAATAATATTCGTTGGGGATTCAATAGATGAAAATTTTTAAGGTGGGTATCCACAAATACTCTTACAGCGATAAATAGTGTTGTAAGTCACATTGTTTTTGGAGGATTTGAGGGATTTATATATTTTTAAAATTTATTTATATACATAATTGAATATTTTTTACCATTACCTATAACATTAATTATTTTTTAGGTTTGATTTTAAGTGCTTATATGTTTACTAAGTGCTGCAAAACCCGTTAGCATGTAAATTTAGATAATAAGGACCATGTAACATTTACATAATAATGTGCGGTATGGGATTAGATGTGGGATGGTATATTAATGGAATTTGTTATAATAATTTTTTAGTTGGTTAGGGGCCTTGATTTTATCAATGTGATTATTGATTGAAAAACTAAATCATCACAGATCCTTGTTATTCGGATGTATAGTTTGTTAGAGACCATTTAATGATTTTATATAGAGAATACCATCTCTATATATGGTATGATCTCAGTGAATGTTTATGATAAAAAACCTCAATATATATGTCATGGTTTTTATAATATAGTTTAAAGAATTAAACACCTAGTTTCGAATAAGAATATCATTCCACCCACTGGCTAGTGGATAGATTGATACAAACTTTTAGGTTAATGACGATATAGTAATATCATACATATTATATTTAATCCTGATATGGGAGGATCAATTTCCTTTATTATATTCTTCAAAAAGAAACATCTAACACTAAAATATAATTATTTCAACTTTCAAGACCCCATGTGGGTTACCCTACAGATAACCAAAATGTTATACATTGGTCAGAGAGTCATCACTGTTGGGGTTAGGGTTGGTTTGAGATACAAAGAAGAACTTTTTGGTGATCCATAAGTGGTTTTGGGATAGTAAAATGTATCTAAAGTTCTATATAAGCTAATTGTTTTGGTATTTGGTTTTCAAATAGGAATATCTGGTGTTCATGAACTTGTAAGCCATTAGTTCCTTTGTTTGATGTCTTAAAAGAGGAATGCTATCCTTTAGATTAATTGGTCCACTTTTGATCTTGTTCACGGTGGAAAGGATTACATACCACCAATAAGTAACCTCATATTTGGATCATGTTAAAAATATCACTATATGTCCCAAGTGATAAGATATGTGCACAAATCATGGAACTTTAATGACTATGTTGATATAGAAAACAATTATGGTGAAAACTACTCAGATAATCCAATGGATATTTAAGAATGGTGGGAGATGACTCTTAATAGACCTTTTATTCCAAAGGTGTATGTCCTTTGAAATTGTCAGAATCATTATGGGAGCTTAGTGGAGTGTGAAAACTTGATATTGGATCATTATATTCATCCTTCTGAGTATGTTATGTTTTTGGGAGGAATTATTTTATGTTGTCGAGGTATAGTGACCCCATTTTAATTTTTGGAACATTATGAATATTTAAATAATTATTTTTGGATGAGTTTTTGAGATATCATACAATTGTGGTTGTTATAAATCCTCAATAATGATCTATTACTGAGGTATGGTTTTTTCTGTTGTTGTTAATTAAATTTTTTTTCCACCAAGAATTTCATGTTCATTATTCTTTCTAAAGAGAATATCATAGAAATTTATATGTTAATATTGTTATATTGAAAATGATGATAATTTTCCAATACCCTTAAATGGTTATTGAAATTTATTACCCAAGGAATACTGAACGAGATCCACCAAAACTGGTTCTGATCAAATTATATGATTTTAGTTGTAAAACCTCCCCAATTCATCATCTATTCATCATATGTTTATAATAAGTCATCACATTAGACAGGGGTTCAAAAAATATTGGTCTAGTTTGACAATCTATAAAAAAAAGAATCAATGATCCATTGATTTTTTTCATTCCAGTGACCATATGAGAATGTTATAGGGACATCAGTAGGTTATGGATTATGGGAGCTATGCTGGAAAGATTTCCCAATGTGTAACAGTGAGTGAGAAATTCATACATTATGTTAGGCTATTTTGAATTCTGTTTCAAGTCATAGATGGTTTAAAATTAACCACAAGAATAAAAACATCCATGAATAACGAAATTTGAAAATATTTGGGTTTTATTTGGGTTTATAGTAGGGATAATAGGCGATGTCCTACCATTTTACAGAATCATGGTTTGAACGGATGAACTCAATGTGTCAATTTTTTTATTCACACAATCTATGGTCCGATGAAAGTGACAACTAGTACTTATATAGGAGATAAGTATAAAAAATAATTATACCATATGAGATAAATAATGTAACTATATGTTGAAAGGGATTATATGTATTTGGAGTATATCCATGTGGTAATTTTTCCAAAAATTTTAGGTGGTTGAGAACCCCACACCAATCTATTTTAGGATTACATAACTCAATCTCCCTGAAATTTAATATTGAGTTAGAAAATTGAGTTCACAATTCATTCCCCCTTGAAATATTTTATTTATCTTAGCACTCACACTAAATAGGTTGAAATGTAACCTTGCATGTATACTGACCAATACGAAATGTTATCATATTATTGAATATTGGGAGAGACTCTCTAAAATAAATACATAAAATAATGGAGGATGGAAATAAGGAAACCAATGTTCATTAACCCCACCAATTATCTTACAGTTATATTGAAGTTGCAAAAAAATGATATAAAATCGTACACTCACTAGGTTCAACCGTGATTTCTAAAGAATCAGCTACTAAATTTCCTTCTCTCTGTGTGTAGAAATCAGTAATACCCTAGTTCAAAAATTTCTTACAATTCTAAATGAGGTAACCCAAGTCCAAAAGAGGTTATAAATTATAAAGCGTATCCAAATAGTCCCACATTTCATATACTCAAGAATAAAAATTGTGTTGGTGGACCCTTATATTCTATATTTAGAGACTATACAAAACTAAAAGATTTATATTGTTTTAAATTCTATATACCCCAATAATACATATTATTTTGTGTTTTGTGATTATTTTTATTTGTGTATCTTTATTTTCTTTATGTTGATATAGATCTATGGGTAGTCCATCGTGAAATTTTTCTAACATGGTGAAATGGTGTATTACTCTTCATTATCTATTGTTAAATGTAAGAAGGCCTCTTTAGTTTTTTGCCTTTAAATTAATATAGGAAAACATGAGGATCAAGCATGATAATTATAGTTTTCTTAGGATCAGTACTCCCTAGAATATGTGTTATGTCAGGGAATGGGTCCTTTGAATCATAGAAACTGTTTTTTATTCCCTAATACATTTAGGGAATTTTTTCACAGTCTATAGTGTCGATACTCCCTCATTTATAATCTCAATTAGGGTTCATGTGGAACATTGGATTTTGTACTTCCTCTACCATTGTGTATCCTCCTTTAAGTCATAGGCCACCCAATATAGTCTAATTGAGGGGAAATGCATTTTTTGGTTTGTTTAAATTCATGGTTCTTGATTTATCTTCTCTTATATATTAGATGTGAACCTTATATCACTCCCTCCTATGTCTCAAGTCTTTTAAATTAAAATTTCTATTAATTATTGGGAGTTTCTCCTTCATTATTTAAAAGTTTTGGATCAAACTAATTTCATGTCTCTACACTATTTTTTTTAGGAATTTTACATTGTTTATTTATAGTCACCGATGCACGGGGTTCATTTCCGACATATGTCATCTATTATGTAGAAAAAGAACTATTTTGATCTGAATTTGTTAAATTTTATGTTTCTTAGGAAAGTTATAATTGTAGGTTTTAGAATATTCTTATGGTAGTTTCAATAGATAACATGTGGGGTAAAACATTGTACTAGTATTTTATGAAGATTTTTTCCTTTGGTTATTGGCCATGTACCTTTCCCCAATTTTTATAGATGATATAATACATTTTATTTTGTATATTTTAGAGTACATCATATTAATTATATGTTGAATACAGTTTAACTTTATACATTCAACATTAATATTCTCCATGTGTTCGTGTATGTTATGTAAATTTACTATTGGATAATGCCTCCCCTTATATAAGATATTTATATTCTATTTTATTCTTCAGCCTCTGGCTAATAAAAAAAAGGCATGTGGTTGAAAAAAATATCTAACTTCCATAAATGATGGGGACCATTGGGTTTTCTCATGTTACCATTGGTATTTAGTTGTAAACACAATGAACATTTAGTAATTAACAGTACACATTTATAGAAATCCTTAATAGTATATATTCAACAACTGGATGGGGGAATTGGTCCATATTTATTTTTTCCTTATCATGTGATAATACATAAACAATCCACATCACATGAATAATCATATATGAATCAACTCAACATGTTCATTCTTAATAACTATCAGGCATACATTATTTGGAATAAAATCAATGTATATTGTTAATTTATTGTCTAAATAGAAAACATAATTCTTCTATCATTTGTTTTCTGAACATGTATTATTAAAACATTATTACCTAGAGTTACAAGTAGTCATCAAAGATGGCATATAGCCTCACTACCTACATCCAACTATAACATATATTTATAAATCCTGGGGTAATACCATTTATATATATAATACACCAATATAGCCCATGATTCTAATTCCTCAATACAATAGAGTGTTAATTTTTTTTCGCATTTCTATTTTGATATTTATTATTCCTATTTTATCCCAAATCACATCATTTTGTAGAATTATATATATATAGAGATATATATGGTTTGAAGGGTATTGGATGGCATTTCCATTTTGTCTTACAAAGTAGGTGTTACAGTTAAGCGGCCTTAGTGGATGATTGTAGGGGAAAAGTGATTATGAAATCGATTTATATCAGGTATGATTTCTTAAAATGTTCTCTAATGGGTTTATTTATGGGTTTAGAAACACCCAATGTCCCTATTATCCATGATTCAAGTACCTTTTTTCCCAAGGTAGGTTCTTATTGGATGCTTTGGCCAATGACACTTGAGAACTTGCATTGGTTTAGAGAATGGGAACTCGAGATCATCACCCCTTTTTTGGGAATTATTGAAAACTCTAGGACTCTATTATAGATTTAATCTATGTTCATATGTTTATAAATCATTCATTTACTCCCAATAATGAGTTTATGGATAACTTCAAAGTCATAAGATCAACTACAGATATGAATGGATTCGGAATCTTCTATATGTATATGAAGTTCTTCATTAATGTTGCCCTCTTTTTGGACAGACCCAGAATTCCTCAGTTGTTCACTAAGAAAATTTTTATTTTAGGACATATGGGATGGCCCTATGGAGTTTATCATCATCCAGGGGAGAGGATAATTATTTAAATGTTGGGATCGAACTCGCAAGATGGGCTTCCTATGTATCCTTGTGAAAGGAATCATAATCCAAATAGTTTGGTGTATCTTCATTGAACATGTCACCATTTAAGGATGTATGAAAATGACCTAACCATGAAGTTTATCATCGTGCATAATGGAAATGCATGAAATGATGTGAATATGATGGTTATAGTCTTGAACCTTGGCAAAGTTTCCTACGTATCTCAACTAATTGGGCATAAAATTCCATGTGGTTCTAAATCTGGTCCTTAAGCATTGGTGATACCCATTAAAGGGGGAATGATTTGGGGTTTACATATATGGAAGGTCCATTTTAGCTCAAGCCTTAGAAAATCATCCTACATATCCTAGTTAGAGCAGGAATCAGAGTTCTCATATTTCAATTGTCGGGGAGATCATGTGCATACCATGATCTCCATAAACCTCTAAGCCCACATGAGTCATGGTCAGTGTGAGAAATAATAGGAAGATTTATATTTTGTGAACCAAACCCTTTCCCCTATCCATTGGTGGAAGAGGATGAGGATGATGGGAGAAGAGGTTGAGGACACAACACATCCCTAAAGATAGGTTACAGGATTACCTAATATGGAGTGCCCTTTGATTTATTTTGGGAAAGTGTAGGATTATTCCATATTAAAGGGGAAAGAAATCATGATTTTACCTTATTTATCACTATACCTCATTGAATAGAATGGCTCAGAATTACCATTACTCCCTTGAACGAGGAGGTATATGTGAGAATCCCAAGGTCAGACTTAGCATTACCATGGGAATGTAAACTTAGGGACACTCAGGGGGTCTTCCTTATTACAGGTATTACCCACATTACTCTGCTTACCATGGGTATCTAAACTCATGAGGGAACACTGATGGACTTGATGGTTTTAACATATGGGTTTAGAGGCTTTGGAAGAGAATTTTTCCTAGTACCATTGGATGGGTTCACATACGGGATATGGATAATTTGATGGGAACAAAAAGAAATGGTTTAAGCCTGAGGGTGGAACACCTAAGAGTACATAATTACACATACCATTTTATTATATGGGATATGGATTCCCCCACATAGCACATTGCTATATGGATTAATATGTCATCCACATATCTTGATGGTATGTGGACCTGGGATCAGTCTGCGTAGAATTTCTCTATATAGCACTAGGTTTCGGCCATATACAGTGATGTCATGTGGAACAAGGTTCCATCCACATAGAAGTATTCTATGAGGTGTAGGGTTCTAACTGCATAGGAAAATGCTTCACAGGGAGTCGAATTAGAAAGATTTTATAGATATTGTGTTTCATGGGGAATTCATCCGTAAAGGAAGTTGGGTTTTTTGATAATTCAATTATTATTATATTTTCTACTTTGATTGTATGTGGAGGGTTATACCTACAGGTTATCATCAATGGATTTTGTCATTCATAGTGCTCTCTTATTTCATGCCATTAATCAATCAATTCAGTCAAAATCCTCTTTTTTGTTCTTTTTTGGTCCCCCTTGAGGTCCTTTTATAGAATATTAGTGGGAATAGAATGGTGGGATACATATATTCTTTTGTGGAAACTCCGGGAAGAAACACATAACCCATAGACGAATTTATCAATAGATTCCAATGAGGTAGCAGTTTTTAGAGGAAAAATCACTACCTCAGTCCCACAAACTATCTAAGTCCACATTAAGTTTCATTTGGACAGAATTTTTATACTTAAATTATACGAATGATAGTGATCACGGTGGTATGATGTTGTCATCTCTATCCTATAAACTAGTCAGTTTGCATGTTCTTTGAGATGTGGATCGCCAAGCAGAGTTGTAGTCCTTGAACGATGCTTCCCATTATGGTCCATCTTTTAATTTTTATAATTGATTGGATTATTATATACTATTCTTAAAATATTTATTTCATTTATTTATTCATTTCCCAAATTCATGGGATTATTTTACTTCCCTTTTCCTATATTTTCAGGACCCAATATATTCCACCCATCGAAATGGGTTCTGATCAGAATGAAGAGGAAGCTATTATGATGTAGAAATTGGTCCTAACTAGAACTGGATCACATTATATTATTTGATCCATAGGGGGAACCACTCATATATATAGGGGCTTCAGGTCATTTTTCTTATACCTCTTTTTCTTGTGAACAAAGCACTCTACTGATCCTCTCCACCACTTAGCTACCATGAACCGTCTCCTTTCCAGACACCCTTCACCCGTGAACTACTTATTACATTCACGAAACCAAAAATATTCATCCATGAATGGTGATTTTGGATATCCACATATCTCAAATTCATATATGGTTTGTTTCTTAGTAAACCATTGATTCGTTCACCAACGCTTCGTGGGGAAGCACCTCACTAACTTCTGTGATGTGTCAATTCATGGATGGATCCTTATGCAAATCATGCATGGAACATTGTTTTCAGAATAATTTTAGTCATTTTCCAAAAAAAATGTACTAAACATTTATCTTGGTATTTTGTTGCAGGAATAAGATAGATTTGGTTCATGCTCCAATGAATGCGGCTAGAAGAATGTTGGCTATAGATGATAATGTTTCAAATGATCATTCATCCTATGATATCCATCATGATAGTATTATGAGTGAAATTATTTCACCAAATCTCAATGAATACCCATTGACAAGTTACATTCCAATTTATAATTTTGACCTTTAAAATGATGCCCCTCTGTTTCCAGTTGATTAGAATATCCCTATTGTTTTCTTGGAGGTGTCCCGAGGATGCAATCAAGTATACATATCTACTACATGGGACTTCACAGTCGACTCAGGACAAAGGGAAATATTCATCCTAAATGTATCTATATGTACACAGAGTAACTTTCATAAACTAAAAACATCATTGGAATCATCTATCTATGAAATCCCATCAATTATAAACCTTTCTCAGAATGATCGTAGTGGAGAGTGGAGCTCCAAATTGGATTTATAGTCAAGAGGGTGCTTTTCTGAGGAGTGGGCCTGGGAGTTTTGGGTGCTTCAAAACTCCTTGAAATACCCTGTGTAGTTTTAATATATTGACCTATACTAATCAATGTGGTTATCTCAATTTGAAATTTATTCATCGAGTGAGATATTGCCTAATCTTCTCAGTCGTTGATGTTCATGCACCAACACCTTTTAATTGTCATTTGGTAATATAGGGATCATTTTCTGGAATATTTACTAGATAGGGGGACTTCCCACCCATGAAAATATGCTCGATGAATTTTTTCAGTGGACAACACATGATGGAATTTTGAGAATGTACCCCCGATGGTGGGGGAATTATTGATCATGGAAGAAAGACTACTCAGTCAACATCTTCATGCTCACTCATTTATTTCATTTAAATATTAGAAAGGTCTATTCATGTAGGTGAATGACCCATGGCAGAGAGTTATCTATATCTAAACCCATCTGTCTAAGTAGGTGTGGCTCATTCATAGCTCTTACTGTGATACCCCCGAGCTGATATAATACACCACCTAGGTTTTTAGGTGCAAATTGATCTATCTCCTAAACATAGATTGGATGGTTTTATTTCCATTTTCCTAAGTGTATAGATCTTCCCCACCAATTATTTTTACATCAGTGACAGTACATGTACATTAATTATGGAAACCACCTTAGAATAGGGACGACCCATCATCCTATCCATCCCTACACTTTCATGTATCTACATATTGTTGGGGAAGATACAAGAGAGTTGGCCCTCACATAATCTTAGTAGGATATTTAAATTTTTATATGGATGGGTAGAAGAGTGCATTTACTATTATGAGTACTAACTTATCACAATGATTACTCATTGTGACTTTCACGAGGATCTACTCGGTTCTATTGTGGTCTGTCCCAAAACCCTGGATTTTGATAGCATGATCTAATTGATGAGTGACTATTATAGCATTGCTAGTGCACCCTACTACATGCCTCGTGGATAAACAGGGAATTAAGGGAGTGATTATTTGGAAGAAAATTTTTATTTTGTGGCATTACGGGATATAATATAGACTGTTCATATTGGCAGAGTAACCATCTATGAACTGTATACTCCTTATATGTTCCCAATAAATTTAGATGCCTGCAACTAGTCACACTACTTCCAGTAACACATTTGAAGTGGAAATATCATCCAGTAATATTTCTCCTACTATGGTTGTTTAGGATGTTGGAGGAATCTGTCACACAAGTCATTATTCCTCCCACAGTAGCATCCACTTACTTATCATTGGAGTATTCCAAACTGTGGGTGGCTTGTTATCTGGATGGGCTTTTGGCTAGACCAATTAGACGTCTACAAAGGCCCTTGGTTTCTTCTACTCCTATCCAGACTATGTCATATACATCACCATCATCCATTCATACTATAAGAAGGTATTTTATTCCACATCACATGCATTCAAAAGGTACCTCACCCATGCATCCTATCCCTATGGAGAGTGACCCATACCCCACACTTTTGGTGGGCATGCTCTGTGTTCCGACTAAAGCTGGTCCACGCAGGACATCACTGGGCTTTCTTGAATTATCATCTAGTCCACCAAAATTGGTTTTAGGTGAAGAACCATCTATGGGGTTGGAAAATATCTTTTTTTGGGTAGTTATACATAGATCTATTCCATTGGATATTATGGAACTACAGATTTTTCATGTGACAGGAGGTTAATATGACCTAAGTCCTGATGCTATTTTGAGTTTGATGTGGTGTGCAGGAACATGCATGGATCCAAATGTTTACTATTTTTGTTGAAATTCATTTAGAAGTACACAAATAAGAAGAGGAAACCCTTAGAATATTGTTTATTGATTTGGGTTTTTGGTAGATTTGATTATCGACACCTTTACTTTATCATATACCATATTGTCATGGCTCGGGAAGCTATAGCTACTCATGAAGGAATATTTTCTTATTTCAATTCCTCATATTGTCAAATTAATACCTTTTTGGATATTTTTGAGAAATTTGACAATTTAAAATATTAAGATGAATATACTCCCAACCATGTGATTCCCAAACCAAAGATTAGTGAGAGTACGAAGCTCATGTAGCCATGATGAAGGTGCAAAAAGAATAAAAATGTGTCAATTTTTAGTAAATTTAATATCAGTGGAGAGATCATGGGGAAATTAAAAAATGAGTGTATTCATCAATTTAAGAAGAAGATAGATAGTGGGTAACTTTAGAACAAGTCCATGAATTCCCACCTCAAGTGATTAACAATCTATTAGAAAGTGTTATTCAAACATCATTGTACTATTCCGAGTTATCCTATGCCATGTTTGTTTTGAAATTTTTGAGAGACTCTAGATTATGGCTGCTCCCATTTTATCATCATTAAATTAAATGAAAAATTATTTATGTCCATTGATTCTCCTTCATCTTATCTTGTGATTTCAATCAATTATAATTGAATACATTTTAAATGATCATGTTTCACTGAATATTGTTCTGAATCCTAATCTGGGATAATTAAACATAAAATAATCAAATCATGATCTAATTTTTTACCTGAGATGAAGGACCTAACAAGAATAGTTTGAATATTTCTATGGTTATTTGGAAATCCTTATGAACTTTTCATCTTTATCCCTTATCACACTAATTTTTTCCAAAACCAGTTTTGGTGTGTCTTTCATAGGTATAACTTGAGTTCTATATAGGCATCCCTTTGTAGGTTTTCAACCTAACAAGCTTTTAATATTTTTAGATTTTTGATTGCTCAATATGTTTCTTAAACCGTATAATGTGCATATTTACCGAGATGGTACTCTACTTTTACTTGGGGTTCCCTTTGCGGGTTTTCATCCTGGATAGTTTTTTGTCTTCGTCATGTGTATTTTAAAGTCTTGAGAACTATACTATCATTACTAAAGTTTTAGGTCAAAAAACATCGAAAGAGACTGATGCTTTAGGTCAACAATTTTGGACCATGATTTATAGGGTAGGGTCCCCAGTTAAGGATTCATTAACCAACGATGTCCTAATATTTCTCAGACATAAATGATGCATCTTTCTTGACCCTTTTTTTAGTTTCATATTATTGGATATGATATTAACCATGAAGCCCATTTTGTTCAAATAAGTAGGAGAAGCCTCTCTTGATGAATAATTCTTCTTTAGTAGATAGACTATTTTTTTGGGAATCTTATGCAGAGTTTTTGGGTCATTCTATTCATAGTCAAGCAATACTGTTCTCAGTATACTAACCCTCCACTTCTAATGGCTAGGTAATTTAATGGGAATTTGGAAAAATAAAAACCACCCGGGGTGGCTTATCAAAAGAGTGGTGTCTGAAAAGTATGAGGGAATTTTTATTAATGGTGATAATGAATGAGTTACCACTTGAACACATAATTTGGATTCTGTAAAGGATAGTTGAAGCATGGTGGAGTTTAATGTCATGCAACTAGGACATTTGAGACTTATGATTTAAAGTAAAAAATGTAGGTAAACGTATCATTCTTTCTGTGAGAGTTTGACCCGAAACATTCTATCATTCTTAGGCATGAAAGGGGAGACATGATGTTGACTGTAACATGGGGTTTTCTGAAACCAAGAGTGAGGTGAGACAAAGATTTAATAGGGGCATACAGAGGTATAAAAATCCTCTCGTAAGGATGAATTTTCCTTTGGTTGATAGTAATTTTTATTGTAAACATTTGTAGATCTCATGGAGCATTTTGTGAATTTTCAAACAAAGGTTTTCTTGGGATATTGACCTACCATTTTCGATGTCAATGGATGGTTATGGGGATTTAAACCTTACTAAATAGAGAGTATGGTTTGTGAGGGGGTCCTGAACATGAATGATGGAATCTCAGGTCGTGATTCCCTAGGTATGGGTAGGGGACTTATTCCCTATACCTATGTGTGGAGGTTTCCTCTGCATGTTTGACCCTTGCGTTGGAAATGAGGGGGAAATGTTTTTCATGGTGGGACCTGAGATATGAGATTCAGGTGTCACTACATATCCTTTGATTATAAGAATCATGTCTTGCATAGTTATTTTAAATTTTATAGTTCATTCATATGAAGATATAGTTATTGAATTTGAATTGTGAATTTGTGTCTAGAAAATGAACTCACCAACATGGCGGGGTGCAAACTAGACTTTCCATTGAGGGTATATTCCACACATAGAAATATAGAGTGAAATATATTCATTGGCATGTATGGAAACAAGAGTGAAAATTTTCAATCAATCATCATGTAGTTTTAATGTCATTTTATTGGGAAATTGATATAGACTCCCTAAATAAATGGAGGAAACCCAGGTCGGGGTGTCCCAACATGTCCTAGATATTGGTAGGATAGAAAGTTTAAACCATGCCTCTGAGGGATCTTTGATTGGGAGAAACAATAAGAGGCATGGAATCTGTTTGGAGTATGATGGTAGGAAAATCCTCTCATGAGGAAGAATTTTTAGTTGATTGATAAGAATTTTTGTGTGCATATTATGTAGAGCCATTGAAGCATTGTGTGAAAATTCAAACAAATGTTTCCCCATGACATCGAAGCTCTATTTCTGATGGCCATGTAGGTTTGTGAATATATGAAATCACTTGATGACGAGATTTTGGTGAATAGAAATGATGTATCTAGACATATTAGGAGATCATAGGCCATGATTACTCATGGAGTTTGGAATTTCCCTATATATATCTTACACATATGTGGGGAGGGTCATTTCGATTTATTTTCTAGACCTAGTCCCTATTTTGAGGATCCATGTGTCTTGAAATTAGACTCTCTATATAGGTCTTTTCCATATGCTGGGGTGGGGTATTTTTTTTCAGAATTTCATTCATTATGAGTTGGATGAGCCAAATATCTGTCATCAAGGCGTCACTACATGACATGGATGCACATGAATCATGAAAAACATAGTTTATACCTTGATTTTTAAAATCATACTATAAGGACATTGGATTTCTTAATATGGAGGGGAGGACCCTAATGTTACTTTTAGGGAAATTCCACCCATACCAACTATTATGGACTAACATTCAACAAAATTTTGGGGAATTCCCTATTGTAGTCCCTAATCTCATGCGATTTGTTCTCACTGTGAGAAACACATGATGAAATTATGTAGTCAACCACCTAGGGATGACACAGTCAAGGAAAGTGGAATTTAATATCTACGAGTCTTCTAATCTGACTTAGTTTTCCTGAAGATGGAAAAGATTGATGTGTTTTGTGTCCAAGCCAGAGTCATATGATCCAGGAATCACTAATGTCCCATAGGATGAAAAGAATCAAAAAAAACATGTATCTTGTTATGGAAAGATCCCCGCATAATTATAACCCATACACAAAGAGAGAAAGAATTATTAATGTGGGAGGCTGATCCATGAATAATATTTGGTCTTCTCAATGTATCATGTGTAGGCAGAAATCAAGCTATATGTTGTTCTATGATGTGGCATGGTAGGAGACCGATGTTGGGGGAAATTTCCACTCTAGTGAGAACACTGTTATTCTATGAAGTTTATTGTCATGCTGTGAGGATGTATTGGTCACCCATTTTAACATCATGTTGTAGGGTATAATTTTCATAGATTCCTTCTGTAAGTATAGGATAATCAGGCTACGACATCCTGGTATGCTGTGGATTATATTGGGGAAATAAAATGTAAACCATGATCTGGGGGACCCTTGGATCAATAGGAGTGATATGGGGCTTAAAATCCAATGGGAATACATAGGTAGGAAAACCATATTCTTAGGATGAATTTTCCTTTGGTTGGTAGTTTTTTTGGGTGAAAATTACGTAGAGCCATCAGGGAATTGTTTGCATACTCAAAAAAATGTTTCCTGAGGACATTCCCCCCACACTTCCAATGTCCATGGATGATTATGGGGATTAGAAATGTTTTGGGTCGTGTAGTCTAATAGATGAAATGGTTATATTAGGTTATGTGATAGGTTTCCTGACTGTTATTAGTTGTGAGGTATTGGATCCCTCGTGTAGATCTAACTCATATGCAGGGGCATGGTCTTTTAGAAAATCCTTGTTATAGGAATCTAGGTTTGGGATCTCCATCACCAGTTCATAATTTTTTATAAGAGATGCAGTATTTTTTTGGTGGTGGCTATGCCCTAGGATGTAAAATCTAAGCATCACTATGTATCCTATAAATACTGAAATCAAGCCACAGGTAGTTCTAAACATGAATCTCCATGTAAGAACCACGTCCTTACACATTGAAAATTGGAGATTATATATATATATATATATATATTAAGGTTTTGGTGTTTGTACAAGGATGTAGAATCTTGGTTTCATTACATATCATGTTATGACAAGAATCAGGATGCACAGAGTTATACAAGGTTTGTTCCTTATTCCGGTATGACTCATGCATAGGGATGGGAATTCTTTTTGAATAGCGGCTAGACCAAGATGTAGGCTCGTAGAGTCACTATGTATCCTATGAATGATAGAATCAAGCCACATGTAGTTCTAGAAGTATTCTTCCTACATAGGCATGCTCTATATGCAGAGAGGGGTCATTTTTGAACCATTCTTTAGAGGTAATGGGCATATCATGTACCTTCACTCTTTGATTATGTGGAGGAAATCCCTTTACAATAATCCATAGCTCACATGAGCTATGATTTCTGTGAGAATCATGTAATAGCATGGACTTATCTTGTAATACAGAGGAAATTGAAAGTATATAATAAGCATTTGTTCATATTGTAGCTGAAACAAGATCTAAGATCAAGTCATCTCTATGAATCCCATTGTAAAAGGGGAATAAAACTGTATATAGTTTTTTGAAGAGACCTATCCTCATAGGTCATACCCTTGCATATAGAGGGGGGTTTGAATGATGGATGGTCTCTAGGATATAAAAATCACCACTACGTATCCTTAATGTTCAAGAATCAAGCCACGTGTAGTTCTGGAGAAAGAGTGCTCCAATGCAAATCTTACTATCACATAAGAATGGGGAATTTTATATTTCTCTAGAATAGACCTAACTCATGTGAGACAAATCACTAACTAGAACTCAATGACCCTTGTATAGTTTAGCATCATGTAGTTTGGATGATAGATACCACTTATTTTAATGTCTTGGAGTTAGGGAGACATATCAGCTAACCTAAAAGTAAAGGCCTGTTATGTTCTGTAAATTAACGCCATGTGGTCTGGAAATTAATACTATGTAGTTTAAAGTTAAATTACAAGCATGCTTTATCAAGCATTTTTTTCATCATGTGGTCGGTACATGTTATTATGATGTTTTTCATCATGCAATTAGGACTACTTTTTTATTGCAACAAAAAATATTTCTTCTAGAAATTTTTATTGGATGGAGTTTTAGTGAGATGAACATCCATTGAAATTATTTAATATGATCCATTTGATTAGAAATTATTTATGACATATGGGCTTCCCATTTTGGATCCAATTTTGGTTGTTTCTTCCCAATTATCATTAGGGTTTTGAGGACCAACACAATTTCTCCGTCAAGGAAATATCGGAGGCAAACCATTTTGTTGAAGGCTTGTGAAATCAAATTTTGGTAAACATATAAGTAGTGAAAAGTGTGCAATTTGTTATCATCCAGTTTCTCCACCCCATTGAACCATTTTTGGGATTGCACATCTCATGAATTTTGATAACAAAAATCAATGTTTAGTGATGGTATTCAAACATTAATGGGTAGAACAACCTATGTCCCATATACTAATGAGTATGGGATTTCTTGAGTGAAAGTGTGGGTTGTGGTTTAGTAATTCCATAAAGCATAAAGGACCTTGTTTGGCCATGATCTATTGTCTTTGTCTACCAAATTCTATAGTATGTTGGATTGGGTTTTAAAGAAGGCCTCTATCTTTCTCTTAGCCACTGCATAATTGTAGGATGAAAAATTAGCCTTGATACCATACTACTGATATAATCTTTTAAACAAAGTAGAGCATAAATTAGTGTCATATTCTATTATTATTGGGTGAGAGTCCCTAAATATGGGGACGATATTGTCTTTTAAAATTTTGGATACACTTCTTTCCCGGACCTCTTTAAGTGGTACAACTTATGCCCATTTGGAAAAGAAGGCAGTTGTTGTTAAGATATACTTGAAATGTTTGTCAGTGGTGGGAGGGTATGGTCATAAGAAATACATTCACTATATAGATAATTTCTAGGAGTACATTTCATTATGATGTATATATGGGGATTGATATATGAAATTTCAATGAACCTGATAAGAATTGCAATTTTTGGAGAATTCAACACAATCTTGTGTCCTAGTGGAAATGTAGTATCCATGCCATAAAATTAGATTAGAGATCTTGGATCCTAACTGGTTTTCCCCACAAGCACTCGAATACACTTTCTTCATAATATTAGTGGTATCTTCTCCACAAATGAATCTAAGAAGTATCCCACGTATTCCTCACTTTTAAAGGTCTTTTTAATGATTTTTTACTTCATTAAGAACAATATTAGTTGGTCATCTTTAGATTTTTTTTCTCTTCCAAATCTGTCCTGTGGGAGTTCTCCATTTTGAAGCTAATCCATGATGCGAGTCATCCAATCAATAGTTGGACTATACAGTTAATGGATGGGGCTGACCTCATTAATTTCTTCTGTGTTGACTGGAACGAATGGTAAGACCATAGGATGGTGGGAGATGCTAATGATCATTTCATCCCCATCTTGGTTGGTTAGGGTGGTGGATACATTTTCCAATCCATCCTCAGGTGAATTTTTTGATTGGGGTACACGATTTAATATCATATCTAATGGTAATTCTACCATAAGTTCATGGATGTGGTCCATCAAAGGGATTCAATCCACCTTCTTGATAGCATAGTCCCCAATGACTTTCTTGATGAAATGTTCTCAGTCTCTGTTTGTCTTAAATTATTCAGGTCATACATAAAGTGATAACACCATGCATATAATGTGGTCCTATTAATATGCTTCATTATTTTTGTATCCCAATGATAGTACGAAGGAATATGAAAGGAATACCTTTTATGGATATATAAGTATGACTCACAGCCCTACTTTGTTGAGCTTAGGGTCTTCCATTATTTTTCCTATTAGGCTTCAGGATGCATCATCAAAATTAATCTACCATGTTTGGGATTCTTTTTTAATAGTGAATAATTCTTCATTGGGTAGTTCAAAATCCAATGGAACCATCTGTACGTAATGTTGATCTTCCAAGAAAACCACTTATGTCTGGACTTTTATGGATTTATAAGGTATGAGCCATATATAAAAATATTGGAGGATGACAGGCCACCATGATTGGTGTCCTTTCAACATTGGATGGATGAGAATATAATTCTAAGGGTTTCTATAAGAGAAAAAATAGACCTCATGAAACATCATGTATTTCCTCATCTTTTGGAAAAAATATGATTAAGTCCAAGAAGCACTTTTCGATATACAAATAATGAGTCTATGAGTCAATCATGGTTTGGCTAAGGTAATAGAGACTATTATCACTATCATCATAATTGTTTTGTGCAAGGAAGGTTCGTAGGGATTTCTCGAAGACATTCATGTGTAGAATAAGATTTCTCCCTTAAAAAGGTGACATTTTCACTGGAGCTATCTAGAGATATTTCTTGAGGATGTCAATTTATTGAAAATCATCAGTCCATTGATATTTGACCACATTTCTCATAAAACTGGTGATGTGAAAACATTTCCATGGAAGGATGAAAATTTAGAAAAAAATGTAGGAATGATATATTTGATTTCCTCTCAAATCAGTGAGGTTGTGAGGTGGTAATATGTTATATATATTCGTTGTCTTCTCGAGCTCAACTTTGATTCCATTGTGTCATGGGACGAAGCTGAGGAATGTCCCTAAGGTAAAACTGAAATCATATTTTAGGGGGGTTCATCATCAGATTGTGTTTTCATAGTTTGTTGAAAATGGTTTTGAGATCTGCCAAGTGGTAAGATAATTTTCTTGATTTTACCCCTAGATCATCAGTATAACATTCAATGAATGCTCTTGATAATGGCTTAAAGATTTTTTGCCCAACACGGTTAAATGTGGAGCCAACATTTTTCAAATATAAGGAAATTAACTTGTGGGAAAATTCTACCTAGGGGCCTTGAAAGGAGTGGCATCTTCATATTCTTTGGCCATTCGGGTTTAGTTGTTTTCGGAATAGATGTCCATTAATGAGATATCCCGATATCTTGTGGTTTCATCGATAAAAAATTATGTCTTCAGGACTGGAAATTAATATCTATGGTAGTGTTGATTAAGATGCCTAAAGTCAATTAAAAGTCTAATTTGACCACTATTCTTTTTGATTGGGGAGATATTGTCCATATAGATAGGATATTGGACCTCATAAATGATGTTTTATTAGATTTTCTTGTTTAATTCAGCAACTATTTTTAAAATATGTTTTGGGTGCATCCTTTAGGTATCTTACTCGTATCCATGATGACATCCCATTGATCCCAAGTTATGAGTGGAAACTTTGGGATTGAGTCCTAAAATTTATATGTAGTTCTAGGTGAAAACATCATGATTCCTTTTTATGAAGGAGTTTTTGACCTATTTCTCTTAATAACACACAGTCCTGCTAATTAGATTGGGTCACGAGTCCTCTATGGTGCCCAGATTTATTTCTTTATATTCATCAATGGTGGTAGAGACACCTTCATCAAATTCCAGAGGGGAATCCATAAGGACTTATGAATTTTATTCCTCTTCTTCTTTATATTATTCTTCCTATGATGGGGAAAATTTATTAATATGAGTTCTCCAGAGTTGATAGAATAGTCATGAATTTATAATTTAGAGGATGAGGCGACTCCTTATAATTCAACTATCAATGGGGAATCTTCTTGAGAGGATGGATTGAGGGAATAAAAAATGTATTATTTATCTTCTAACATAGTGTGTGAGGTAGGGATCATCTTGAGCCAAGTATATGGATTGAAAGAATTTCCATTCGAGTATTCTCCATTGTATTGGGGCCCAGTGGATCTTTCTGCACTGCTAGGCTCTGTAGCCATGAATGATATCATGATCACTATTAAATACGTGTCTAAAGTTGGACTCGTGAACTCCACCTAATTGATGGTTCTTACACATTCCCCACTGAGATTACTAAATGGGTTTTAGGGACCATGTCCAAACCATTTTGGGTTGTTACCCAATCAGTTCCATCAACTGAGGGTTGTTTCCCTTCCTTCTCATAGAATCCTTCAAAGATATAGTGTGACTTGAAAGACTTGAATGGGGCTATATTTTCATTTAATGTTTCAATCTATTTTGTTAGTATGATATTTGATGCTCTGATGGAATTATTATGGAGTCACTATTTGTGAATGTATCTAGGTCCTTTCTAGTAGGATCATGAATGTCATGTTTTTCAGCCAATTAGAAATTATGGGTCAGACATGAGGTCATCGAATCAATTTTTGATCTTGCCTTGGGACACTATCTTCTACTAACTTTTATGATAGCCCAAAAGGGTTTTTGTGTTGGGTATCAAGATATCCTTTTGCAACCCAACTGAGAAAGTGTTCGTAGTGGTATGAGATTAACTCCAGATCCATTTTCAGTGAATACTTTTTGGATATCGACATCATTTGCCCTTCCAGAAACATAAAAGGGTTTTATATTCACCTACGTGATTGGTTATTCATCTCTATATTTCAAGGATATGATCACATAAAATTATATGAAATTTGTCCCACCATGGTAGAATTTAGTAGCAGTTACTTAGGTTTCAAAATCCTAGGGGAATAGAAAATCTTCTGTAAGGTCTTCCTTGAGATCTTTTGAAAAAAATTTGGAATCTAGGATTAATAACATGGCTAGTAAAAAATCCAATTGTTTCAGGATTTTATATTTCTAATATAAATATTTTCACTTCCTAATAGGCGGATCAATATTAACTAGAACATTAGGGGCCTGATATTTGGATAAAGATGGATTTTTCCCTATGACAAGAGCTGGTGGTGGTTCTGTACCTTGTGGGTTTTGTCGGGTAGGACTATCAATATTCCATGGGGGATTATACACGTTTTCCTTTTCCACTGAATATTTCTAGATGATTGGTCCAGAGTGCCTTAAAGTAGGGGTAGGGGAATTTTCCTATTCCTACTAGGTTCGTTGAAGGGCTCTTATAGGAGTTTCTAAAACATTAACTGTTTGACTGGGAGTGCAGCTAGTAATTGGGTTTCTAACATAACTACTTCTTTCTAGGTATCAATGGATCATGTGGCCTCATTCTTCAGTTCCCCAATATGATATGGGGGAATCAGGTTCATATCCATACTCTTCATTTGGGAAGAGATGTAATAAGTGAAAAAAAATTAATGGATCCAAATATCAGTTCCTCATCTGATAATGAGTCTTCCTGATTGAATTTTTTATTGGTTCCATTTTGTGTGGAGGTTCTCATCTTATCGGATTTTATGGAATAAAATCTAAGAGTTTCAAAGATAGATTTTTCATTGGTGTAGGTATTTCTCTTGCCCATTATCTTTTGTTTTATAGTCTGAATACTTTTTGGACACTCAACCCATAGAGGATTTTGGTGCTAAGGATGTCCTCTATGTTGCTTCAGAATTTTTTGGAGGTATAGTTGATTGATTCAACTGGGAATAGAGAATGACATGGGATCAGTCGAATATTTTCTAAGTCATCCAACTAACAAAATTCTGATCTTTTTTATTAACAACATTTTTCTACTCCCCTCCTTCATCAGAGTCAGTGGTGGAAACATATGCCACTTCTGATGGAAGTGGTCACATTTTGACAGGCCGAGAAAATATAATTCTTTATAGCAGGTCCTTGAAGACGAAACTCTCTTGAATGGTGTGTCCTAGTATCTGGTGAAAGGGACAATAATCTAACAGGTTATCAAGATTTTCTCCATCAACGCTTTTTGGCTTTGGTAGACGGAGCAAGATACAATTCATGGCTGCTATGAAGTATCCACAGACATAGCCATATTAGAATGAATTAAACTTATTCCTTCATTCATTGAATTTGTTTTGTCAAATTATCATACACTCGTCCAGTTAGGGAAGAGGCTGATGTTCAAGTCCTAGGGGCCCACCACGATTCGGTGCCAGACTTGGAGTAGGGGCAACATGAGGGAGTGGATTAAGCATAACGAAAGACACATTACCTCACCCCACTCTATTTCTTGGGGTCTATAGGGATGAATGGGACTTGAGATTAGTCTCCTATAAAAAAATGTTATATAATTTGAGAAATGGAACAATTTTTTTGTAATAAACTTGTATATTTTACTGGGTTGAGTGGCATTTTAATCTCATCATGGTGGTTATCGATGCACATAGAAAGTATCCCATATTGGGGAATCCACCACTAAAAAAATATATTTTAATAGTTCTTGAAAAGATCTTTATCATCTCTAAAAATCACTAATAATATAAGAGTAGTTAGAATCCCTATACTTTTATCAGAACTATCAAAACATTGTTAATATCTCCTATTAATACTGCTAAAAAATTATGTTAATAGGGACCTTTAATAGATATTTTTTTAGCATTGTTAACGGTCCCTTTGAAGAGAACTTTCTGTAGTGATGTTAAAGGGCACCTCAATCAGTTATTTTTAGAACTAATAATGGGAACACTGTTAAAGGGATGATTTGTTTCGGAGACATATGTGCCCGGTGACTTTATCAATGCTTCCATGAACCTGATAATCATGCTCCACCCCACCTTTATCAATTATTTTCCGACCACCATCCCTTCTATTTGTGATTTTCAAATTATCAGCCTCCTGCGTGCCTACCTAGATTCAAATCCTACACCTCTCCTTCATATATGGAATGAATTTACTACTACACCATGTTATTTTTCATTCTATTAAATGATATTTCTTTTAATTATATATATATGTTTACAAATATATTAACATATATTTATATAATTATTTTAAAATAAATTTATATAATATATGGTTGTGTGTGATATATATTATATTTTTTAAAATATATTATATATTATATTCATTTACATTTATTATATTATATTATATATATATACATATATATTTGTTTATCAATAAACACATATACGTATATATAATAATTATAAATATATTTTTAAAGCGTAAAAAATGGTAAGATGTTTATTTGAATACATTTTTAGAAAATGTTTTTATTTAGATATAATAGAATATAAAATTTTACATAAATATTTTGATATATGTATTTATATGAGTGATTCATTATAATTAAATATAAGAAAACGTGCATATATTAAATAATAAACAAAATTATATTTTGAAAAATGATAAAATTGAAAAACTATTATATCAATATGAATATAATATATGGGAATAAATTCAATACATGTTGAAAAAGGGAAAACACTCCTCCAAACTATGGTGAAAATCCATCGAATGTTAAAACATCGGGGTACCGCAACTAAAAACTCATTTTTGGAGTCTTACATGGTATTTTTTGGTCCTGAATATTCAACATAAATTTACCTATTTCATGGGGGTGTAGTGTTCATCACAGGATTTTATTTGATATATGGTATATCCCAAAAGGACAACGAGATCAAAAGTTATGGTTTTTTAGAGTTTGAGTTATGTTTTCAACATTTTTAGATATTTTTTTAATTTTTTTTATTTTCTTAACTTAAGATTGATATTAAATGGCTGTTACTAAGTAATTATAAGAAAAAAAATTTAAATTTTATTTATTTATTTTATATTGTAATTTCACTAAATATCTTATATATTAATTGTAAATTACTATTTACCATATCGAAAAACATATTTCAAAAAAATATACTATATTTATATCAAAATAAATATATTTATATAGTAATATATCTTTTTACAAAAATAATAGTTTATTAATTATACTTTGTTCAGCACATGTAAAACAAATCTGATAAAAGACCCCATTTATTAGTGTTTCTTTAAAAGTGCTAATATATGGTGCGCCTTTATTAGTTCCTGTAAAAAAATAACTAATAAATGTAGGTCTTTAAAATCATTTATTAGTGATATTAATTCCCCCATTTAATATTTCTAAAAAATCATCATTAAAGACCCCCTCTAACATATCTCTTTTTAGCACTTACAAAGGGGTTCTATAATATCATTTTTATCTAGCACTGTTAAATATTTTTCACTAGATCAGCCCAGTTTTGTAGTAGTGAGAATTCAGTTTAGAGATTAGGTCATACCTTTATATCTAGAAATGAAATATGAGACTCTTTCATTCTCTTGTGGTTTGTAGTTCAAAAGGTCACTGGCTGTTGTTTTAGGAAATGTTGAACTAAACAGGAAAAAGAACTATTTTCAGCGATCCTCTCATTCTGTTATTGACTGAGCTAAAAAAATTGTAAACCAAACAAAGGATGAACCTTACAAGGTTCTCATGAAGAATCTAAGTTTCACTACATCTTCTTGATCTGGGGTCCCCATCCTGGGATCAAAATAAGATACATAATGCATCAGATGTTGTTTTGGGTCACCTGGTCTATTGAATATAGGGAATATAGGGCACTCAAATTTTTTTGGTGGTGGAATATTACTCACCTAGTCAGGGCACGCTTGTTTGTTTTGCTTCTATCAAAGCACACCACCCTTCTATATCTTTAAATCGAAATAAAAATGACTCAAAGATCTTCATAATCTCGTGATGTCTGTCTTGATGGACCTAAACATGGGCTGGGTATAAGTGGTAAAATTTGGTCATGTCATTACTACTAGTACTTGAGGTGGATAGTAGGCCGGGGGCATCCATTGTGGATTTTCAGATATTTTTTATAGTTGTTTCTTCAAGGGAGAGAAATATTGTAATCCTTTTGGGATTGGGTTTAGGTAGATTGAGTCTCTCAGAACATCCTTGGATGAGATTTATGGCCCTGTTTCTTTTGTTTGGATGAGCCCTTGTTGCAGAGGCACACCTGCTAGAATGGTATGTTGAAGCTCTACTTGGGGAACATATCTGACAGGATTACTTCCTTAGAGTACAGCGACATTGATTCTCCTAAACTCTTTCATTTATTACTCAAATAGATAGAATCCCTCTTCAATAATCATAGACCCATTCACCTTAAGGGTAGGTAGGTTATGTATGACCTTATTTTTTTATTCTGGTTTTTGGGGACGTGCAAACATGGTAGTGAGGTATTGACTAAGGGAGAAACCAAATTTAGGGTGTCTCTTTATTTCTGTGTATGCACACCCTCAGGTTTGGCACAATTTTAATTATGGGTGGAACCATCCCAAACCTACTCATCCATATTTCCATAATATTCAGTATGGTCCATAGGATTGATGTTAAAAAAATTCACTGATGCATAACACATGGTGGGAGTCGTACCTGTTTATGAAGAGTATGAGATATTCTTCTGTCATTTACTAGATTTCTCCTCCCATTATGATATCCTATTTTATTTTCATGGTGAAGGCTAACTAGTAGGGAACCCATATATGACAATTTTTATGCCTCCTTTATGGGGAAAATGAATCATGAGACGGAATTTAATGCTTGACCGCTCATGATTTCCTTTCCTAGTACAAAAAACAATAACATTAGTTGGGTGGGAATTTGTGATAAAAAGGCCCCCAGCAATGCAGGATAGGGTTACTCTTGTTCATTTATTACTATGACTTATCATAGATTCATTTTTCTTATACTGGAATTTTGTGTCAGAAATTCCCCCTGCCCTACAGGCTGGGGATGATCTCGTATTGTAGTCGTTGATTATAGTATTTACACTTTCTTGATATCATGCATTCTCATTCAAGGGTTATTTGGATATGGAATTAGGTTAAAATGAGAATTATTTGTTTCTTAGTACATGATAAATGCATGCAGATTAGATTCCCTAAGGTGGGAAGAACTCTATATGTTCTCAATTTCCTTGTTTATGATTCTTTCAATGGATCATTCTCGTCGAGCTTGATGCATGTGATACTTACTCAAGGATGGTTTCCATCAAGAATGATTCCATTCTTAGACCTGGATTTCATTTGATATTAATAATTTTATAATGAAATTACATGACATCATTTCAAATGGGTTAAATTAGATTGGGAGTGGGGTGATGTGCAATGATTCATGCCTTCCCAATCCTCGGATATGAACACCAGGTGGTGTGTCACCGATAAGGCAATACAACTTTTGAAACGAGTGGAGGTAGATTAGTTTGAGATCATTGTTTTGCCTCTAAATTTTTTGCCCTCATGTAGACAGAAGGGCTTTTAGATAAATTTGACAGTGAATCTCCCCTAAAATATTGAAATGGCTTGCACCCTTATCATAGGGTAAATACTTTTATTTCAGATGGCAGAGATTTTCCCAAATATTAAAATGAATATTATGTATGAATACTGTGAACAACTCTCTTGGTATGTCTAATAGAGAAGTGGTTGTGGTTAAAAACATAACTTGTTTGTCATCCATGCATAATTTTCTTCTCACAACAAACATATCGTTTTTCTTAATTTTCTAGAGACTCTGGTACTTATTTTGTCCATCTTGGATGCTTCTTGATGTTTTTGTTCTAAGTAGTAGGCCCAGCAGGAGTCTCATCAATATATGAAATACATGGGGTGGATTTGAAGATGACATGACCTCGGACCATGTCCTGAATACGAAAGGATTTCTCTTGTCATATAAATAGTATATAACATGCCTTACTTCATCTTTCCAAGATCCTCAAGATATGATGGATTTATTCTATATGGCTCGATGAGGGGAGTACCCACCTGCCTATGTGATTGTTCACTATAGAGAGGGCCTTCATAGCTGATGTCGTGGTGGTAAGGACTACCACCATTTCTTAATATTCAACCATAGGGAGAAGTGTTACAACATATACCCTTGGAAGGACCATAATGGTGGACCGCAGAATGGGGTGGACATTCTTAATGCTTGATGTCACTATGGGGAGGGCCTTCTTAGTGACTGCCACCATGGCTAGGACTACCATCATAGCATGATTTTTGAATGTATAAATAATATATGCAGTGCACATCTTAGTTAGGACCTCTAGGATGAGCTGAAACAATGGGATGAACTTCGGCATTCTTCATTTCACTATGGGAAGATCTATCTCCTTTACTGTCATCATGGTGAGGAAAACCATCATAACTTGACGTTCAACTACATGGAGAATTTCTACTATATATTACCTAGGGGGGACCATTATTGTGGATGATATAAATGGGATAAACATATTTCTATCCAATATTATTTTTAGGGGAGGGATACCATGATGCTCATCAGAAGATAAGTTATCATGATAGATCATTTATTTCCCATGGACTAAGCCCGTGTGGGTTTTTTGAGGCGGACCCTCAGAACTGTTGGTAGTGATATTAAAGGGATGGCCTTTACAACAGATAATGTCACTCAAATAATTATTTAATAGGTTAACATGATCTTCTGATTCTATGTATAGGTGTTTATGGGATCAGGAATTGCATCTTCCAGTAGAGTAGGATCAAGAATATGCTCCTCCTTTTCCAGTTTCCTTTGGCCCATTGCATTTTTGGGCACTCTCTTATGAGAAAATAGATCTCCATGATGTTGTTAATAGCCTTCATATTCAGGTTACCATTTGTTTAGTTCTTGTGATTCCATCAGGATATACTGACTAGAATATTGTGTTCTGATATGGATATATACCGGCCATGGATCGACCAACACTTTGGACTAGTTCCCCCAGTTGGAATAGGTATTTTTTCTAGATCCAGTTGTCCTTGTATCATAGAATATAGACACCAACCCTCCTGGACTAGAGCAATTATGTTTTTATCCGCTTGAGCGACAATCATATTTTGTGGATGAGTCACCCCGCTTGGGGAGATAGGGTTATGGGCTCGACTCCCTGTTATTTTAGTAGATGTGATAACATCTTGACCGATCCGAAGGATATGATTGGGAATTTATGTATGATCCTCCATCATTAACCTGATGTGTTGATATTAATTTTTTCATGGAATAGGGATACATTCCCATTCCAATTTTAGAGTAGGAGTTTGTTCCTACTTCTGTTGTTCATGATTTACCAATGGGTTCTGGTAGTTTTCCTGTTTTGGGGAAGAGGAACGAGTTTTCCCATGTTTTATAGCTACGATATGCCAGTTTGTTTCTCATGTTGTCATCCTATTTGGATTAAAAGCATCATATTTTTGAATAAGATCTTTTATATTCTTGTTCTTTGTTATATTTATCTCATGGGATTGATATGAATCTGTATGAATTTTTGTCTGCTTATATTTTATTTCCATCATGTTTTACTAAAGGGCTTGATATGATGGGGTAGGAATATTACTCCTCCCATACTTGATTACCAACATATTTGACTTTTTGGATTCATAGTCATTAGTTGGGATGTTCACTTACATGTATTTTGTCATTCTATTTGGATGATGAGCTTCATACGCACTGGCCGGGATTTTCATAAACCTATAATTTATCACCCTATTTGAGTGTTTGATCTAGTAATCATGGGTAGGAATATGTGTTTTCCCATAATTTAATGTAATATATTCATGGAAAACTTTAGTGGAGGGAATATGAATATATATCTTCTCATAGTGTGTTTCCATATTTTTTGTGGATCTCCTCTTCAATAAATGGGGTCACTACCTGTTCATGATTATATTTTTTCTTCCCTTTCCTTTATGCCCGAGGGACCTATGCTCATTGAAAATTAGCAAGATTCCTCAGTGTGATATCCTATTAAGAATGCAGATACTGGGTCATGCAGAGTTGGCGACAACATATTCTTACAAGGCCCTTGAGTGAGACCCATGTGCAGTATGAAAAAATTCATTGAAAATGGATTCATCATCCTCTTTAAGATAATGGAAGTAATCATTATCATGTTCTTAGGATAGGCTCCCAAAATGATTAGAAATATCAAGGGGAGCTGCTCGGTTCCCAACTGTTTATTATTGCTGAGTGGGTGGTCAGCTCCGCATTATGGCCAAGGGGGCTTGCCATGCTATCTCCCAGGTGGGGATAGTATCATATTTATGGAACTCTCTAATAGATGAATTTGAAACCCATCATTAAAAACATGTGGTGGGAGATTGGTTACATTCTTTGATGAGGTCTCGTCTTCCTATGCAGTTGTTGAACTTTGTGTCTGAGAAAATTATCGGAATTCCATTTAATTAAAGGTAGCATTATAAAGATAAAATATATCTAACATGAATAGAAAAAATACTTCCAAGTAGAATCTCTTAATCACATGCATAATTGATGATTTTTTTGAGCCACTTTATTTGGAATGTAAGAGGGGATTGTGGTAGGGTAACACTGCAACCTTGGTTAAGGATTCACATCGGGATCACAATTTTTTCATCATGAAACATGTTATTCCCCAGAATAAAAAATTTATATATATGGTTTGAAGGGTACTACGAATTATAATATTTGTATCTTACGATGGAGGTTCCATACATAAGTTGTCCTAGTGGATGATTACAAGGGTTTAAGTGCTTGTGTAATCGATCCTTGTTGAGTATGAAATCATCATATTGTTTGTAATGGGTTTATTTGCAGATCCAGAAACACCCAACAAGCCTTTTATCCATGATTCATGGACCTTATTTCCAATTGAAGGCACTCATTGGATGATTTGAACAATGAACCTTGAGGACTCGCATTGGTCGAGAGGATTGGAATAGTGGCTCATCACACCCTTTTGGAGGAAATATTGCCTACTCCAAGACTCTTTTATTGATTCATGATTTTGTTCATATTTTCATGAATACTTGGATAATTCTCAATAATGTGTCCATCAATTACTCCAATGTCGAAAGATCAACCATAAATATGAATGGGTGTGGAATATATTGTATGTATCTTAGGATATTCATTAATGTTACCCTATTATCAGAAAGGCCAAGAATTCATCATTTTTTACCTATGAAAATTACAATTTTAATCTATATGGGATGTAATTCTGAAGTTTATCTTCATCCAGGTGGGACATGAATCATTTCAATGTTGGGATTGAACTGGAAATATGGGCTTCCTATATATCCTTGTGAGAGGAATCATAACTCACATAAATGAGGGTATCTTTAACGAACATGCCATATTTTATGGTCATATGATAAGGACATAATCGTGTAGTTTATCATCATGTGATAAGTACATATGAAAACATACATGAATATGATGGTGCTGGATTAGAACAATGGGAAGGTATCCAACGTATCCCAACTAATTGGGAATCAATGTCCATGGGGTTCTAAACATATGGATTTTTCCTTGAAGATATCCATTAAATGGGACCGGATTTGTGTCTTAAATCCAGAGGAATGTCCGATTTTTACTTGGGTATTAGACAGGTATCTTGTATCCTAGTTATAGATATATTATAGTTATCTTATTTCAACTCTTGGGTGGATTGTGTGGATCGCATTATCACCACTATCCTCTAAGACCATGTGTTTCAGGATTATTCTGAGAAACAAGTGGAAGATGTTGATCTTGAAAATCACACCCTTTACCGTCATTGTTGGTTTCAGTGGGGTACGAAGACAGTGGGACAGGTTGGGGGGGCACAACACTTCTCTAAAGAGTGGCTAGGGGATTACCCCAGATGATGTTCCCTTTGATTGGTTCTATGATAAGGGAGGAGAATTCCTCTTCAAAGGGGAAATAAATTATGATTGTAAATTATTTATCATTGGATCTCATCGAAGAAAAAGGACAATGATTAGCCTTAATCCCTATAATGTGGAGGTACTTGTGAGCATCCTGAATCTAGACTCCACATTACCATGGGAATGTAAAATGAATGACATTCTGAATGTCTTCCTTATTATAGGTATTATTTACATGACACTTCTTACCTTGGGTATGTAAACTCAAGAGGGTGCACTGATGTGCATGAATGTTCTATCATATGGTTCTAGTGTTATTGGAAGAGGCTTTTCCCTAGTACCATTAGACTATTCATGGAGGGGTTATGGATAATGCATTAGGAAGGGAAGGAAATGGTGGAATTCAGAAGTTGGAACACTTAATAGTACTCCATTAAGCATGCCATTTCTTTATGTGGGATGGGGATTCCCCCACATAGCTCATTGTTTTGTGTGTGTAGAGGATATATGCATACCTTGGTGGTACGTGGATATGGTTTTAGGCCAGGTTGTGTTTTTCTATGAGGCACTGGGTTATGACAATGTACCAAGATGGTGCATGGCGCTGGGGACTGTCCACATACTTTAGGGGTACATAGTGTTGAGTTCCATCGGGGTAGCAATTTTCTACATAGTTCAGGGTTCCATTCATGTTGTGTTTCTCAATCGAGGGATCTAAATTAAATAAATGCAATTGTTCTTATTCTTAATTAATAATTCATCCATGATGGAATTTGGGTTCATAGTCTACCAATTATTATTATATTTTCTTCATTGATGTCATGTGGAGTGTTATAAATTAATGAAATTGTTAAAAGATTCCTTCTATTACAGTGTTCTCTTCTTTTATACCTCCAATCACACAAGTCCCTAAAAAACTCCTCAGTGAGCTTTATATAGTCCCCTCGTGGTCCTTTTATAGAAGAGCAAAGGGGTTAGATCGGTGGGAAGCATATCATCTTTTTGTGAATGGCAATTGAAGAAACACCTGGCTCATGGAATACTCGGTCAATAGTGGCCCACGGGGTTTTGGTTCTCAGAGGAGAAAATCACCACCTCGGTCCTACGAGTGACATTAGTTTCAGGATGTTGTTGGTTGTTCCCCACCCGTGAAATTTCTAAGTCCGTAGAAAATGGTATGTGGGGTGAATTCTAGCACATCCACTCCATGAACGATAGTGGCCATGGGGATTAGGTGTAATCTTTATCCTCATACATACTGGTCAATTCATCATATCTTTACAAATCAGACCTCCATGATGGTCTGGAAATGATGTTTCCCTTTGTATTATGGTTGTTCCTTTGTATAATTCATTAGATTCATTGATACTCTTATTAAAATATTCATTCTTTTTGTTTCCATTATTTTTCCAAATTTATTGGAGTATTTGAGTTCCCATTTCAAAAAAATCATAACCCAAAAAACAAAAAATAGTATTCTTTCCTCCCAAAATTAATTACCTTTGTTTTTTTGTGTCACTAGATAAATATTTTTTGGGTTTATAGTAGAAGTGTTGAAATAACAGAAAGATTTACCTAATAAATATTATGTCTATTATATTTCTCTTTATTATTCTATATCTATTAATTTATGTTAAACTTTATAGTCCAAAATTTTCTCTATGAGTACCATTATATTATTTTCCATTTATTTATGAAGATGCATTGTGATTTAGTTATATTATCCAAAACATTTATTATATAATTCATCAATATCAACTCCTTGCATTAAATCAATCATAACATCAAGTCTCGCTAGTTCATCTCAACTGCTATATATCTATATACCTTTATTTTTATCAATTATTTTATTCCCTATGAAAAGGGAATGTATATTAATTATCATGAGATAATTTAATTCTTATTTTATATCTTGTTGCTAAAAATATTAGTGAAAAAATAAATATTTCATTCTTGAATTGAAATATTTTATGAATTTCCTTAAAACATTTCACCAATTGTCATGTTATCTGATGTACAACATATATAATTATTTTTTCTTCCAATAAAATATTTCAAAAAATATTACGATCATTCACTAAATGTTTAAACACAAATCTCAATGTTCCTTCTCAATCATATATTGTACAACAATTAAAATTTTATGGAATCATGAAACACCTATCTGATTTAGGAATAGTTTAAATTATATATATAGGATAACACATCACTTAAAAAACTATTATAAGATCCAGTAATTTACTATATTCAAAATAAGATATCCTTTATATAATTTTACTTTGTTCCATTTAATAAATTTTCTCAATGAAAATTTTGTTAATGGAGATCTTGTTGAAAATCTAGTGGATCATTAGGTATTATAACATGATCCATTCTTACCCCATATAGCTCACAATAAAAATTGGGGAGTTATATGTGTTTTATATTAGGTATATTTCTACAATTACCTTGTTCATTCCATGTATATTTTTCCATTATTTTTTTCTCTTCATCCTGGTCAATGTTTCTCAGTATTCTCAATCTATTTCACATTTTTTCATATTTTTAATTTTCACTATTATCTTAAAATCTTTTTCCTCAAAATTAATAAATATATTACCAATATAAAAACCTCTAGAAAAATTTCTTCATCATAATTGGTTCTGTACTATGTAATCACTCTACCAATGTGGATAATCTTTTAATATATTAACAATAATATTTTAGAGACACAATTTATAATTTGGAATAATATATTCTTCTGTTCTCAAAATTTTTTCTATTTATTGCATAATCACTATAGAAATATCACTGAGAGATTATTATGCACATTTTTTTATCTATGGGACCTACAACAGAAGATGATTGTGTTATGGACTATGTGAATGGGAACATTTTGGAAGAGGTCTTAAAATTTTTGGTTCAGGTATTTATCATGATGAAACTCAAATTTAATTGATTTATTTAAAAAAAATCTAATTATAATTATGGTTTGGATTTATATTATATATCCTCCTATAATTATAATTGGTTTGAAATTGTTGGGTATTCCAGTTATAGCTCATGTAATTACAATCCAATGGTTCATTATCCTCTCAACATCATTAACCCTCTTATAAATAAGTATTCCCACTACAAATCTCATAATATTTCGAAATTATATTTTCTGTATGAGGTATTATAGTGGAAACTTGATAATTAAAAACCAAATATTATAACACTCCCACCTAAAGAATCAATTGAGTTGTCTTCTATACATAGTGAATTCCTCTACTCAATAGTTTAATAACACATTGAAAAAGGATATCATTTTGAGATATATAATTGAGGAGGATTTAAGTGACTTACCATATTTTTAACACCATGGAATTTTCTCTAAATAAACTAATCATGGAGTATTATATCATCTATAAACTAATGAAAATATTATAATCTTGAAAAATAATTCTATATAAGGTTTTCTTGTCTTCTCATCATTACCATAAATATATATCATGCCATCAAAATGGAATTATCATCTAACTGTAATTAATATGTACCATATTTAAAAATATCAACATAATTTATGGTTGGAAGTAAATATCCATGAATATTTTGGCCTTAATATTCTATGTAGTTATGAAAACGTCTTATACCCCATTTATCAATGATTCCACACTTTATGTTAACAAAAAATATTGTTAAAATAATAACATGGAATTCATTGAGAATATATATTTCGTAAATATTTCACAAATATACAAAAAATTATACATTTTGTTATATGAATAATCACATTGTATTCTAGAAAATTATCCAATGTTTTTATCAATTCGTTTGCAGTTAGAACAATCAAAATGTTACATACATGAATTTAGGTTGATCAATACTTAAGGTATGCCTATTAAGGTATGGAATACTATATTCTATGTTTTTTATAACTCATGGATGTTATTAAGCTCCATTTTTAGATCATACTCATTTAATTTTCAAGGAAAATTATCTTCTACACCTAGGCGGTTTCACTATACCATGACATATTGTTAAAGGATAAATCACTATTTCTTGATCCCAAGATTCATATTTCAGTTTTTTGAATGAAATGTTCCTCAATATAATGAATGGAATCCCCTTCTTACATCTCTGATTGTATAAAGGAAACTATGACGCAAACCACAAATTAAAATATTAAAAATAAAAAAGTCGAAAAAGATATACATTAACTATATAAAATCCTAATAACATTAATTAATCATGAATAATTTTTATATGGAACCAAAAACAAGATTATACATGATGTTTTATTAATTACATGTGGGTATGGAGGTAAAAAACATTAAACTTATCTTCCCAAAAACTAAAATTAATAAGTAACAGTATAACTTAAGTATGATGTTCCTCCTAAGAGTAAATAAAGTAAGCATAAATATCCTTTAGAATCAAATTTTCAATCCTTGCTAAAAAATAAAATGACAACAAAAAGTTGTTAATGATTTAATATTATAGAATTAAAAACTATTAATGAACCCAAAAAAATATTATTTTTTAATGAATAGTTTCCTGTAAAAACACATTGCCTAATTCATTCAACGATCATTTGGATCAATTCAATAAAAATTTATACTATATAGGTATATAATATTACAAATACTTCCACTTCCATTATATTATTCCAGCTAGTTTATAATTTTTATTATCTCTAATATATTAATTTAAATTTTGTTTTAAAATAATGAATCTAAAATTAATAGTTTAATGATTATATTAAAAATGAATTTTATTGTTTATAAGGAGGTTAAAATATTTTATAGTCTTTTTCTATATTTTTTAAGTTATAATATAGACTTATAATAATTATTTATTAGACTTTTTAATGGATTTTTAATATTTATAAATATATTATAACCCCAACAGAATAACATGAATATTAAATGGGTTATACTTTATTTTAAAATGTATTCTATGGGTAATGGTTGTTTTAAAGTCCTTTTGTACTCATAATCCTATTTTTTTGTACTATTTTCATAAGGATTTGTCCCATTTCCCATAATTTATGTGAGGATAACACATTATTTTCTAACCTAGGGTAATGTTAACCCAGACCCTATATCTATTGTGTAAAGGTATTCTAGATTTTCTGAAACCCCTAATAGGGTATCCTAAGAACCCTTCTTATTGCATAAATTTATTATTAGCCACATTAATGGTTTTTTCTATGCTTCCACAAACCATATAGGGTTATATCCTCAATAAAGTAAATTTAATCTATAGATACTAAAACTCACATAAGGGAACCTTGGATTTTTGAAATTCTATATAAAGGACATTAGCCATATTATAGCTTCCCTGAACTAGGTGCCACTAAACCAGTTCCTTGATCTAGATCATCACACAACCTCAAGTGTGCCTCCCCAAACACCAGAGGTTTTAGGCTAGCATCAATAGTTTAATAGGTCACATGGGGATATTATACCCTATTTACCATAACAATCCATAATAGAACACAATAAAAATAGTGTAAATAGTAAGTAAGAACCAATAACATGAATAGTCAAACATTTCTCGAATAGGATAAAACCCATAAGCAACAGTAAATATGTATTTCCATGTTATAGTTCCAAGTGAACAAAACCAAAAAACAAATAAAAATACTGGTAGCCCCAAAATGGTCCTAGCTCCAAGTCTCAAACCTCATATGTCCACATATAGATCCCGACTGACTTCTTAAGCATAAGTCCCTTGCCTATTTCTTGACCTATAACCATGAAATCTACCCAGGTACCCAATAGCATCCTAAAAAGGGTTTGAGTACAATTCTGTAGGCCACCACCAACGGTGTCTACAAATTATCTAGTCAAAGTAGATAGTGCATGCATGTGGTAATTAATGTAAAGTATAGTAAATAAGTTTAATAAGCCATTATAGATTCTAATCCCATATGTTATACTACCCATTAATCCAAATTCACTACTTAAGCATCTCACAGTTCAGTTTACCCTTTTTCATGTGTTTAATGGATTTGGAATGTTCAATGTTCTTGATGTATATGGGAATAAATCAAGTCATATCACAGTAGGCATCACATCACAATAACCACATTTTCCTTACCTCAAAGATTTAGAGTAGGAGGAATTAAACTATTTGGGTAAGAGAACTCCATCCCCTTACCTAACCCATGAATTTTGGGGAGGAGATAGAACATTAGTCCAACTCGACCCATGGGCCTAAAACATCAGGTATATACCCCACCCTACCAAGCCATGTGCGCATGCTTATTTATCACTTACCACAATTAACCACCTCACAATATATCATATCCAATATCATTTGAATCATCACACAATATCAATAAATGTGAAATATACATTATGCCACAATCCATTAACACATTAATCATTTATATCACTTAACCATTTAACCCTGATTCCCATTTCCTACGCCTATCACACTAAGCATATTCTAGTGTAAACATAATTCCTCATCATATTGCCATCAATCCCATTTAACACATTTACATGTCAACCAAAATATCCTTTATAATTTAACCAAAATAGAAAAAACTAACCATAATCCAATATAACTCATTACATAAACCAATTAACAAACATACCAATTCTCTACATCATCATGAGTCATTTTAGCAACTTAAATTATATTATCCCATTCACAAGGGCATGTACACCCCATGGATGGCCCTAGAATAAGTCATATTATCCTCCATGTATCTCAGGGGAACCATGTGGGGTTAATTTTCTAATTTAGACACCCAAGATATCACATCTTACCAATAGCCCCAAGAACACATAAAAAGGAGAACAAGAATAAAGACCACATGCACAAATCTCAATATAAACTATGTGTTATAACTTATAGACCGCCTACCTTGAATCTGTTGGAGAACACACTCATAATAGAGGAATTATATCCTAATTCAAAAACCCATTTAATCCTCAACTGAGATTTCACCCTAAAAAAGAGTGTTTTAGAGCTTCACAAGGAGACAGAGAGAGAATATAAACTATAAACCATAAATAAAAGAAAACATGGGATTATACTCACCTAGATCATTAATCTACAATCGAAATCACTCCAAATGACCAAGTAATTATGTATAATCACCCTTTATAGGTCTTGGGATCTTTGGTTCGTTCTTAGGGTTCCAATATAGAATGAGGAGGAAAATACCAAGTGGAAATTAAAATCATGTAATGGCATTTTTTTAAAATTTCATAACTTTTATGGTCTGCATGGTTTACCCGCATGGTTTGAAAAGATTCTCAAGAAATGTGTGGATTATATTGTCTTAAAATAATCCCCTAATATAGTTACTTGGGAATTACACACAGTTGGCACTCACCATGCACAAACATTGCAACATGCCTAAAAACTCATTTTTCATCTTTTTTCATTCCTAAACCCCCAGAACACCCCCGGGCCTCCACATCATCTTTGGGAAATAGTTATTTGACCAAAATAAGGGACTTAAATTGAATCATAAACAAAAAATACAATAATATAATCCCAAATCTTAAAACCTCCCCACCTAAGGATGGCTTGTCCTTGAGCATCTCTTCCAGAGAATCAATGATCTTTCAAAGAAGATAGATTGAGCCACTGGACCCACATATATAATTCTCACTTATAGGTTTATTCCTGAACATTTTTATGATTCCATAGAACAAAAATCAAAGGCACAACCTTTCCCCTCTATGGCATCTCACTATGTTCAACAATATGAATGGATGCATCATCCCCACACTCAACATCATCAACATTTATCACATGAGATAGATTATGGTGATACTGTTGGAGTTGTAAAACATGGAAAACATCATGCTTACCAATATAACACTATGGAAGAGCTAATCAGAAATCCCCTAATCTGGTCCTCTCTATAATCTACAATGGTCAAACATACCAAGGTGCCAACTTTCCCTAATTCTAAATTCTTCAGTCACCCAACATTCGTGACACCTAAAGAAACACACTATCACTCACTCTGGACTCAAGAGGTCTACGATTCCGATATTCATATGAATTTTACCTACACTGGATCATTTACACATGCTTTTGAATGAATTTAACCTTCCCTAACTTCTCCTACTGAGACTCATTCCTAACAGCTCAGACTTACCAACCTCTAACCAACACAGCAAAGATATGCAGGTTATATCGTAGAGTGATTTAGAATGAGTAATATCAATTTTATCATGATAACTGTTATTGTAGGAGAACTCAACATGTGACAAGTTCTTTTCCCAAAAGCCACTGCGATCTATCACACAAGCTCTCAACAGGTCCTCCAATACCTAGATCATACGTTCTGACTGCCCATTAGTCTGTGGGTGATATGTCGTACTGGAAAACACTTTTGTGCCAAGATATTTATACAATACCTACCAAAAATGAGAGGTTAAACATTGACTATGATCTAAAACTATGGTTCTCAGCACACTATATAATTGAACAATCTCTTGAACATACAACTCACCCAACTAATCAACTAAGTAAGTCCCATGGATCAGCAAGAAATGAGATACTTTTTTTAGTCGTTCCACAACCACCAAGATCACATCATTCAATAGATGTTTCATCGGAAGACCAAATATAAATTCCATCATTACTTCATTCCACATTCACTCTGAAATAAGCAATGATTGAAACAACCAACCATGACATTAATGTTTGGCCTTCACCAGTTGATAGGTAAGGCATCATGCCACAAAATCCAAAAATTATATCTTCATTAATGACCACCAATAATTCCTTTTATGGTCTTGGTACATCATATTCAAGCTTGGATTCACTTCCCCCATTGATTCATGGAACTCATGCTTTAACACCTCCCATGCACCTGTTGGTACTACAACACAACCGTGAATATATGTAACTCCATTAGCACCAAAAGCCTAACCAAAAGGTGAATCCCCACCTTTAAGACTTTCCTTCATATAAAAATACCTTGTATCCTCCATTTGACTCTCCTTGACCCGGATCAAAATCATATATTCAACTATTATGGATGTGAGAGCAATCCTCTCATTCCCATCTTGTACCTCCAAACACTTCTCTACAAAAAAGGCTATCATCTTTTACTATAAACTAGATTCATGAATCACTTGATTCTGAGTCATCCAGATCTGAGCATCATCCACACTATTTACCTTCACTAGTGTAAAAACCAACTCAAATTTGAAATATTTTATTTACTCATACCACCTTCATTGTCGAATATTCAAATCCCACTAAGAGAATATGTACTTGACACTTTTATGTTTAGTAAACACCATGAAGGGTTCTAAGAATAATTAAAGCCTCCAAAACCTCAAGGAATGAAACATAGAAGCTTTATCATGGTAAATAGTAGGATAATTTATTTCATGTGGTCTAAAGTATCTTTACCCAAAAGCTACAGCCTAGTCTTCCTTAATCAACACTCCCCCAAGTCCAACACCAGTTTCATCACAGAATAAGGTGTACTTATTACCTTGTTCAGTAAATATCAAAATATATGTTGTAGTCAACCTCTTATTCTGTTCTTGAAAAACAATTTCAAAAGCCTTTGACCATGAAAACTTGACCCACTTCTTTTTTATGCTTGGGAGTGGCGCTTCCAAATGAGAGAAATCTATGATGAACCATCAGTAATAACCATCCAACCCTAGAAGACTCCGAACATTAGAAATTTTCTTAGTCTACTCCCAAGACACCACAACATGTACCTTCTCTGGATCCACATAAACACTTGACTCGGAAATGATGTTTCCCATAAAGTGGACCTTATCATTCCAAAACTATATATTTGTTATAAATTGGCCTAAATATTATGCAATATTAGTGTACTCAAGATGATATCAAGATGTTGGTCATGATCATCATGAGTTCTAGAGTGAACCAAGATATCATCAACAAAGACAACCATAAAATAATCATGGTACATGTGAAATATATGGTTCATCAAATCCATGAACACAACATGTGAATTGGTCAACCCAAAAGACATCACCAAATATTCATTCATCCCGTACCTACTTGCGAACGTTTTCTAGGGTATGTTAGAATGTCTCACCCTCAAATTATGGTATCCCAAAATCAAATAGATCATAGAAAACACGGAGGTACCTCTAAGCTAGTAAAAATGTTCATTAATTCTAGGAATAGGGTATTAGTTCTTCATCATCATCTGGTTCTTCTTCCTATAATCAACATATAACCTCAGTGATTGGTCATATTATTAGAAAACAGCAGTAAAGACCCCCAAGGTGAAGTACTAGGAAAAATAAACCCCTTATTATCCAACTATAATAATTGGACATTAAATTCATGGAGCCCTGATGGCTCCATTTGATATGGTTGAAATGAAATTGGTTTCGTTCCTGGTAGTAGCTTTATCGTAAACTCAACATCTCTCCCAAGTTGTAGTTCAGAGAAGTCCTCAGAAAAAAAATCCTAAAACTGATTCAAAACTGAAGGGAAGAATGGATGCTCTTTCTCCCCATCATCTAACATAAGGAATAATACTTGGGCTATGAGTTCTCCCAACTACTTAAGTAATATCCCTCTTGAGTGTCCCATTCACCATGGAGGAAAAAAGTGTCTCCATCGAGAGATGTGAATGTTACCTCATGTCGGTAACAGTTGATATGGTATTGATATAACACCAACCAATTCATTCCCAAGATTATGTCAATACCTAACATATCTAGAACAAAAATGTCCCACATGAAATGGTATCTACCAAAGTATATATAAAAACACATAAATTTCATGATATCCTCAACTCATACCCCAAAAAGAGTATCAATTGACATTACTCCACAAGCTATTTCCACTGTAAAGCCTAACACATATACGAACTGATCAGAAATAAAATAATGTGTAGCACCTGTATCGAATAAATAAGTAGTGAGTGAAGATGCTACAAGAATCACAGCTCAACCCATAGATGGTCCTACCACACCACCTTTATAAGTAGCCTTAACTACATGGAGATGACATGTCACTATACCTTGAGATTCAACCTAATTACCCTACATGACACTGCCCTGTTGGTGTGGACGATCTCACCCCAGAATCCCACATCCACCGCCTATACTAGTACGACCCGTGGATATCTAGATACCTACCTGATATGGAGAAAATAACCCCCTATCTACACTCGACATCTAATCCTAACTACCCTCATTTCCCGAGTACTGAGGGTTCCTGCAGAACCTCTACATGTGGCATAGCCTTCTAAATGCTCAAAATATTATTGATGGGTAGGGGAACTGGTCACACGAGTTCCCCAACCTACCACACTGATAATATAATACCTTGTCTCCAACTTCATAGGAAGACCACCTCTTCTAGAATCTATATTCATTACAACTCTAGTTGATTATTCCAAAATGGTGCATCCTACTCTCAAAAGCTGCACCACTTTCTCGCCCAGCTGTGACTATATGCTCATTACCTGAATCTCTTTTAAAGATACAATCTATGATAAGGTCTTGGTTCACCACTTTAGTAAACCATTTCAAGTGTAATATTTTCACCTGAGACCTGATCTCGTGTCTCATCCCATCCTTGAAGTGTTTCTCCACAGCTGCCTCGTCTCCCTCATACATTAGAAAAAAAGCACCTCAAATTAGTGAAATGACTAGCATAGTCCATTACCAACATAGTCCCTAGGGAAAAGCTCATAAAATTAATAGCTTTATCCTACCACATGGTTTTTGGGTTAAATTGTTCATTAAAATTCTCCTGAAAATACTTCCACATCATTCCTTCAGGCTGCTTGGTAAGATGAATGATGTCCCACCAATACTTTTCCTAGTCTCATAGCATATAGGCCGAAAAAATGACTCACCTCTCTAGAGTAGTTCTCTATGTTTTCAAGAATACTCAGGATAGACTCTATATATTACTCTACTTCCCCTATCCCACCCTCTATGGTAACAGTTGCATAGTGCTACAACTGAAACTCCCTAGTTAGCTCATATATACTCGGTACAACCCACCCTAGGTCTTATTCCATCATGTTCATAAAATGAGTTAAGTTCATATGTGACCTATTTTCCCAATAATCTTGAACCACAGGGTCCCTTTACTCCACTACTAGGGGATAATTCTCAGCAATGTGCTCCTTTCACCCAACCAATACAATCTTTATAGTGGCATCTCTCTATAATTCCAAACATGAGATTTAGAACACATGACATAAATATTTCATGAAAATATATTTTAAAATTCATCCCTAGCCATAAACAAATCATTTCTCAGACAGTACCCCAAAAATCCCTGTCACCACAAGAACATTACCCTTTTCCAACCCACTAAGGTCATGGATAATTTGAAAACCAACTCAGATAGTTACAAATATTACATTCCACATAATTCCAAAAATTTTATTAGAACCAATTTTTATCATTTTCAAGAAATCTAATGCATACTTTTCTCCATGTCCCACACACTCGTCCCATGTGTGTGTGACCACTATGATGCATGCCACTCATATTCACAGGTTCCTAAAGTGATGCATGAATGCACTACCTCATTCCAGTCTGGCCATAAGAAAAATATCATAAAACTGTCACATCAAACCACATGTGCATCACCCAATAATTAAATATCATCAAATTTAATAACACACAACAAAAACAACAATTCCTGCCCTAGGAGACTTGGGTTTTCCCCCATACTTTGGTCAGTTAATACCAAGCATGAGCTCATTAACAAGGCCAAAAACTATCATAATATCTTTTCTACCATCCCTAATAAGTAGGAAATAAAAAAACTCTTCTTATAAAACTTTTTAATGTCCTTGACCCAGGTGACACTAAATCAGTACCCCAAGCTGGGTCTTCACATGACCTCAAGCATGCCACCCTGTACGCTCGAGGTTTTCAACTAGTAGAGAGGGTATAATGTGTCACATGGGGAGATTAATCCCTCTTTAACAATGTAAGATATGATATAAAACAATATATATTGCCTAAAAAATGGGGAATGATTAATAACATTCATAGTCAAACATTTCCCAAACATGATACAACCCACAAGGAATAGTAAATATTTCATGCCATGCTATAGTGCAAGTGAGAAAACCCAAAAAGGGAGACAGTTAGCAGAATCCCCAAAATGGTTTTGGCTCCAAGTCTCGAACCTCATCCATAAAAATACCGTACCTGACTCCCTTATCATGCATAATACACTTCCCTCTTTCTTGACATGCAACCATAAAATCTTCTCAGGTACCCTACGACGGCCCGAGCAGGGTGTGTGAACAACTCAGTAGGCCACCACCAATGGTGTCAACAAAATGTCCAGTCAAAGTAGATAGTGAATGAAAGTGGTAAATAATTTAATGTAAAGAATATAAGTTTAATAAGCCATTATAGATTATGATCTTCTAAGTTAAGCTACCCTTTAAGTAACGTTAACTAATAATGCATCTCACAGATTAGTTCACCCTTTTTCATGTGTTAAATAAATTAGACTTGCACAATTTTCTTAACGAATACGGGAATAAATCAAGTCATGTCTCACTAAGAATCACATCACAGTAACCATATTTTACTCACCTCGAAGCCTCATTATAGGTGGAAGGAAACAATCAATAGAACAGAACTTTGTCCCCTTCCCTAACTTGTGTATTTAGGGGTTTATATAGAACCTTGTTCTAACTCAACCTATAGGCAAAGAACTTCAATTCTATACCCCACACTACCAAGCCATGTGCACAGGCTTATTTATCACTTACCACAATTAAAAACATCATAAAAAAGCATAAAAAATATCATTTGCAACACCACACAATATAAATAAATGGTAAATTAATTCTATTCCACAATCCATCAAAATATTCATCATTTATATCACTTAACCATTTAAACCCATTTCCCATTTGCAATGCCTATCTCACTATGCATAATCAAGTGTAAACTTAATTCCTTATCATATTCCCATTAATCCCATTTACATGTCAACAAACTTCCCCTTATACTTTAACCACATTAGACACAACTAAACACAATCCATTATAACTCATTACATAAACCAATTAACCAACCATCTAAGTCTCTATATCATCATGAGTCAGTTTCTCACCTTATATTTATCTTATCCTATTCTGAAAGGTCGGCGCACCCCATGTATGGCCCAATAAAAAGTCATGTTATCCTACATATATCCCATGTGGACTATGGGGGGTTAATTTGGTTTTTTAAACCCCCAATATACCACTTATTTCTGATGGCACCAGGTACACATAAAAATGAGAATTAAAATAAATCCTGAATTACACAAACCTAAATAAAAATTATGGGATACAACTTATAGAAAACATACCTTGAATATTTTGGTGAACACACTACTAATCGAGGCCTTATATCCCGATTCAACATCCCTTTGAATCCTAAACCTATATCACTCTGTAAAAAGAGGGTTTTATAGAATCGAAAGGATGTAGAGATTTAATGGAAATCCTAAACCAAAAATAGAAGAAAGAGAGGGATTAAACTCACCAGGATCTTTAATCTACAACCAAAAGCACTAAAAATGACCTAGGAATGAAGGAAAATCACACTATAGAGCTCTTGGGTGCTTTGGTTCGTTGCTAGGGTTATCAGAGGGAAGTAGGAGGAAAATCCTAAGTGGAACTTAAAACCCTGTAATGAAATATTTGTAAATTTATTAACTTTTCTAGGTTTCATGGTTCACCGACACCATTTTCAAAACCATGTGGAAGATACTTTTTGAAAAAAAAAACCTTTCATGATTACCTAGAATTTACACATAGTTTGCAGTAACTATGCGTAAACCATGGAACATGCCCAGAAACACCTTTTCCCTCTTTTTTGAGGCCTTGATCCATCGGGACACCCCCGAGCGTCCCCATGATCTTTGGGAATCGTTTATTTGACCAATAGAAGGGACATAAACTAAAATAAAGACAAAAAAATACCATAAGAAAATACAGGGCTTACACATATAAGGGTAAAATGATATTGGATATATATAGAAAATGATTCAAATATATGGGTTGTTGAAATTCATTGAAACTCCATATTTACATCCTTATAAAAAATTATAATTTTTTTAACAAAAATCAAGTTGTTCAAAGAAAAAAAGAGGTTTTAAATTTATTAAAGAATATAAATAAATTATTTGAACTTGCTATAATTTAAATGTTTTTAATGGGACTTGGTCTAAATTAACATTAAACTACATTATAGAATTTATAATTGGGAATCTTTAATGGGTTTTTTGAGAAATATATATAACCATAATTCAGTACTTCTAGAAATTATATAAAAACTTCTTATGAGTTTCGAGTGTCTTTTTTTGATACTAAGAAACCAAACAATCTCAATTTGAGTTTAGAGGGTCTTTTAAAAATTGACTAAATATCTTCTGGAATTCCCTTCATGTGTGTTATACATTGTTTTTTTGAGTTTCTTGAAATTAATTTATTCTTTAGAAAGGGGATTTTTCCCTTCATCTATTTTTAAATTGAAAGTGTTATTATATTATACCTATTATTCCATTGTCTAAATGGTTTTGATTTTCCTTAAAGGGATAATTATTTGGTTACATTGAATAAAGAGCTCTTATTTTCAAAATTTTATGAAACTCATTAACATGAATTTTATAAAAAACAATTTATAAATATGATTACAAATAAATATAAAAATTTTATTTTCCATGTTTTTTAAATTATCTATTTCTCTTAATAATCACAAGACTATTTGTGTTCTGAAAATTTCATGATCCAAAAATATGTAGTGTTTTAAAATATGGGATAATTTATCATATGTGTATTTTTATTATTTTTATAATAATTAAATTAATGAACATATAAATTGATGATCAATTAGTGTATGTAGATGATAAACAATAATCAATTTCCTTGAACATAAAAACCTTATCATGTGTTTTGATTGTTATTATTATTCTATAAATATTTTAAAATAATTTACATGGAATAATTGATATATGTAGTATATTTTTACCTATATTAATAAAATAAAATTCACATACATCATTGATAAAATATAATACAATATATAATGACATTATAAATAATAAACATAAAACATTCCATTAATATTTGTATAATTGAAATAGCAACACATTTCATGATGTAATATTATTTACTAATGTTATTATTTTTATAATGTTTAATTTTCAATTGCCAATGATTATCACATGATGATTGTTTACTACTACTATTTAAAACATAAAAGTATAAAAAATGGGATCAGTTAATGAAAGTAATGAATTGTTGTTAATATAATTGTTTTTTGAATTTAATTAGAAATAATATTTCATGTCATAGATTATTTTTACTACCTTAGAATATGAAAAATTGATGTTGAATTATATACTGTAGTTTTTTTAAGATTATTTCCAAAGTAGAACTTAATGTTTTTCCACAAGGATTGTAGTATATTATTTTTTAATAATTAATATTATCATAATAATGGAAAAATAAATTGGTTTATGTTGTGTAATAATTTCGATTACTCAGTAAAATAACTAGAAGAGATAAATTTATGATTTCATGTCACTGAATTATTATTATTTGATAAAATAAAAATTCTATCTTTTCATGGATATAAACAACTAATGCAATTTTTTTTTCTATTTATATTATCATTCTGGATCACATTTGGTAAATTAAAATAGGAATTACCACATATATAGAAAATGCAATGTGTAGATTAATTTATTAGTTAGTACATTGTGATTGAATGTGTTTTTTGTTTCCTATTTATATTACCAATATACTATGATATCAATTTTTAGGTTTATTAATATTGGTTTATAATAATATAAATTAAATAGAATAAATTCCATAATTATTTTTCTTAAAAAAAGTTGTCTGTTGAAATAAATATTTTCAATATTTCTGAATTATGAAAGATATTTTTCTGAGAATAAATACAAATTAAAAAAATTATTTATCCTTGTAAATTTGTAAGAATATTTTTATGGGAGTTTTTCAATATTAATTGGTTAGTTAAGACGGTAATGATAATTGTTTCACTATTTAAATAATTTCCTATATGCTAAGAATCCCATCATTATTTGAAAAATTCTAGAACTCCATTGTTTATTTGACTACAAATTCCTTAAATGTTATGTGTGGGGAAATATATTTAAAATGTATATATAATCTATGGACCAAGATCATTGATGTGATTAATTGATAACCACATGTTTTTACAATATTTGATGATTTGTGGGAAAGAATTCCAATAGCATTGATGGTATCATAGGGAGCCAGTTATGATGATGGTTGTGGCATGGGGGATCAGTTATGATGAACGTGAAGGATAAAATGATTCAATAATGGTGGTGATATTTTATTGGGTTTCTTAATGTGATATTATCCTCAATAGTGTGGGACACTAATATGGTCGATACTAGTTTAATGATAGTCTTTATCAAGTGTTATTTTTATTTGATACATCGATAGTCAGATGTTATTTAAATGATTAGTTTCCAACAATGGGAGGTAGTGTGATTTTATGCAGTAAGAGAGAATATTTTTAGTGGTATATTAAGGAAATCTATAGAGTATATAGAAGTTTAAAAATTGATAATTAAATTTATGAAATATTGGGGTCAAGTCATTATTCTTACTTATGATTATAACATAATTGAGAATCCAAGTAAAGAATTAATAGTGTTTTCCATTCTTGGATTGGAAGTTTAAAATATTAATAATTTCAAAAAAAATGGAATGATATTTGTTAAATGATAATGAATAAATTAATATGGAACATGACTATTGTATTCTTATTTGAAATCAAACCATTATAAGTGGGAGATAGGTATCCTACATGATGATATTTGATTATGATTTTATGTCTAAGTTTTTTTTTCTTGTGTAATTATAATAAATATATATTTTTTTAAACATTTATCATTTTCATCCCACCCATGTCTGAATTGAAATGGAAAAACAATGGTTCTATGGGGTTTTCCACAACATCTATATTGGAGATGATATCGTTGGATGAATACCCCCTATCTCGCACTCTCACATCAGATGTAGTAAAATGTGCAGTATGGAAGGGGTGATTTTCCAAACATGTTTATTTCATGTATGGATGTCCTGTGGTTTTCATACATGCATGTATCTTGTTATAGTGTCTCTAGATTCTCATGGGTGTATGTGTGTGTCTTATTGTGGCTTATGGTGTACTTCATTTTCACATGCTATTTTTGGATTCTAGATATACCCATGGTTACAAATTGGATGGTGACAATGATGCAATGGTTATATAGACTGATATTAATATGATACGTTCTATCTTGTGTGGTATAGAGTTAGGAATGGTTATGTATAGACTCACATTGGGGATTGCTTGATTTGCGGAAGGGATGTGAGCACTTCATGTGTGATGTTAGGGTGTGAGAGTGAAAACTGGTGGGGAAGATGTATTGGGTATCTATATATATTTGTGTGTGTGTGTTCACAATATTGTGTGGTATACTTCTATGAGTTATTCAGTATGTTTTCTAGGTTAATTATGGGAAATAAATAGTATACCATACAAGGTTATAAATTAGTTTAAATTAATTATTCACAAGACTTTTGTATTCTTCATTGACATTTTTTGCTAAAAGGATTTATGAGGATCATACTCAATACTTTTCATGACCCCCTCCCCATAAAGTGTACCACTCCTAGGCTAGAAATGTGAGAAGGGAGATAATGAGCCTCGAGTCCCACCTCTAATAGGCCCCGGGTTGGTGACTAGCACCAAGGGTATAGTAAACACACAAATGGGAGGGATTACCCTCTAAGAGATCACATGCAGAAGAGAGAGATAAGATAGACACCAATCAACTCCCACTCATAACTGGTATATAAAAGAAACCCAAGTACACATATGAAATGTCATGAAAAAGTACTACAACTGGATGGGAAAAACTACAAGTACCCAAAAAAAGGTAAAAACAGTAGTGACCACAAGCCCAAACAGCTCCTGCAACCACAAGCTAGTAGTAAACAGCCTGATCTCCAACCTGCTCCAAGTGACCTAAAAACCAGTTTATATATATGTATGGTGAGTATAACAGTATACTCAGTAGGATCCTCCCCAAATCCTCTCATGCCAAAGTAATGAAAGCATATTGAAGCATAGTGAACAACAGTGAAACTTAGTCGCCACCAAAATAGTTATATTATGTTCCCAACCTCACCATGGCTACTCTCACCAGGTAACGTATATAAGAATATATCATATGGTAAAGAATATCAAGGTTACCCTGCAACTAATTCCACACTGGTTTTCCGCTTTTCCCCAACGACATACATCTTGTGCATCTCTCTCCAAAGGCTTGCCCGTATACACCAAGGATAAGCTCCACAATCAGCACCACGTGCACCACAAAGTCTTGCCCGTAGACACCTGGGCTAAGCACCACACCATCCACACAACCAAAAGTAACCAGGTAGTTTCTGGGAGCCACCACAACTCGCATAACATGTGTCATATGTCGGGTATTATACCTCAAGAAATTACAGCCCATACACCGAGTAAGGATCCTCAAGCCATAACAGCCTATACACGTCACACCTATAGTAGTCCATAGGATACAATATCCAGAATATATGTGTGTGAATAATCACAAGCCATTACAGCCCTCTACACACATATATGGATAAATCTAACCATTGTGCCTAATGGAACTAGTATCTACCAAGAGAAGAGAGTGGGGTCAAATGGGGTAGTCATCCATTCATCCTCCCTCCGGAATGTTGGGGAAAACACACCCCGAGGGATCAGAATCCCTGGGGTGCTATTTGACCTTACTGACATGGTGGAGTAGTGTATTGAAACACAAAAATTATGGAATATACTATAACTCACTACCACACTATGATAATAACCTAGTATTAGACACAACTGCAGCTAACGTCTCTCGGACTCCGGGCTACCACATTTAAGACTAAGTATCCTATAATCACAAAACCATTTAATGGATTTATTAGATTAGTTCATTCCCTTTTTATCAATTCCACAGTACGTTAATTAATTCTTCAAACATTAACTAACCATGAAAAATAACACATTAAAAATTCCATTAACATCACATCCAAAAACCATTGTCCCTTCAAAATTTCTCAACCTCATCATTAAGTTTCAACCAATGCCAACCCCATGGGTTAACATCATTTATTCAAACATTCATTACAGAATTAACTTACCATATTCCCAGGCATTTTAGAAAAGCATCATGTTCAACTAAACACAAGGGGCTCAACACAGTGAGTAGATGTACTACCCATCAAATCTTTGCCACCTATAGCAAGATCGTAGACCCATTCTCCCTTGAGAGGATAAACACGAAAAGCACGTGGCATACCCCTCGTGTCTTCGCCTCCCTCGGAAGAAGGGTAAGAAAGACCAGCTGCCTTGATCAGTTGGGAAAAAATAATGTAGATAAAAAACCAAACAAAGTAACAAGCATCCAACAATCACATCCATCCCATTCCATCATCCCCGGTGTCGTCCCTGACACTCACATGCATAAACTGATGCATCTTCCCACTCTAGGTGTCATCCGCTACCAAAACCACAAGGCTCCAAACCCCCACATCACAACTTCCATCCAGGATCACATCACAGCACAAGCAGTAGGAAATTAAATGTCACATCAATTTGGGCTCTTGGCCCTTTAACAAGGCATCTAGCCATCAAACAACAATCACCAATAGATTTTAGGTTTACCAACCAACTAAGTTAATAACATACATCGACATCAATTTTATTAACATCGATTTGGATCAATAACCACAACAACAACAACCAAAATCATTTACATGCTTCTTTATCTTTAGCCAATTAATTATCAATTAATTCCGGCTTTACGTTCATTATCAATTTCATAAAAAACAACATGCTAACAAGTAAGGCATAGATATCACACTATCTAGAAAATCAAGAGGCGAACCGTTATGACAGTATAAAGCAACAACATGCGATCAAACCAATTCTTTTAATCCGGTTTAAGTATTTAATTAGGGAAATTACATTGTGATCCAATGGGATAAATCATGCTAACTCTACGATTGCACCTAAACAATTAGAGAATCCATGAATCCCCTACCTCAATGGTTTTCAAGGAAACCCACAATAGTCGAAGAACGCCCAAGAAACCAGGCTGATTCTCCACAAACCCTCTTTAGATCTCCTCTCCTAACACAACCAAGACCCAAGCTCATCAATTTCGACATCCACACACATAGATCTACCCATAACGGGCATATATCTAAGAAACTGAGGGGAGATGAAGAGTAGATCTAAGAAGAACTAAGAAACCAAACAAGAACGATCACATACCTCATAAAAATAGCTTTGATTCGCCTAGAGAAGCCTCCAGATCACCTCCAAAATTCTTGGGGGAGGTTCTTCTACCTACAATTAAGGGTAATCCTGAATTATGGCTTCTTAGGGGATTAAACAAACCATTTAGAGGAAAAGGAGTTTAGATACACAATTTTATGATCTAACTTTAAGTGCCTACATGGTTAGTCCATATGGTTTGGAAAACCATGCGCTAACAGTGTGTTAGCTTCTGCCTCATGAGACACTCCTCGCACAGTTAGCCACACGGTTAGACAAACCGTGCACTAACCGTGCATTAGCCACTGCCTCCAAAACTAACCTTTCATGGTTTGGATGCACGGTTTAGGCAAACCGTGTGCCTCCCATGCGAAGTCTACTACCTCCAACACCAATCTCACATGGTTTCCAAGCACGGTTTAGGCAAACCGTGTGCCTCCCGTGCGTCTCTCGTGCGAAGTCCATAACCCTTTAGATTTCCTTAAAAGTCCACCACAACGCACTCCAAGTCACCTTGACCTTCTGGAACACCTCGAGCACCACATTTTCACAATGGAATGGACCGGAGAGGTCCTGTCCATTACATCAGATACCTCTCAAAAACATTCTCGTCCTCGAGAATCCAAAACCCACCAAAAAAGAAAATGAAACAGGGTTTGAACAACCACCCCCTGAGATACCTCTCAAAAGAGAACAAGCCACCAAAGAAACAATGGGATCCATCTCATAAACATGAAAGTTTCACAACCACATAAGTTACATCAAAACCTAAAAAGAGTTAAACATCAAACAACTCTGGGTATTGAGCATGTATATGTGACTCACGTTCCCAAGTACTCTCTTCTACGTCGTCGTGTCTCCACAAGACATGATTTGAGGGGATGGAACACCCGCGCAACACCTTCTCCTTGCGGTCTTAGATCCCCATAGGTCGCTCCTCAAAGGTGGCATCATTGTCAACATCAATCTCTCCCCAATGGATGATGTGGGAGTCGTCATGAAGATAACGACATAGCTGTGATAGATGGAAAACATCATATATCTGACTCATATGAGGGGGAAGTTCTACTAAATATGTCATAGCTCCAACATGAGGAAACACCTCGAACGGCCCGACAAACTGGGGAGAAAACTTGATTCCATGACCAAACCTTCACTGCCCTAGATGGGGAGTCACCTTAAAAAACACATGATCCCCAACATTAAACTCTAAGGGTCTACTTCTTTGATTGGAATATGATTTATGACGATCTTGCACTGTCTTATTCCTCTCACAAATCACCTGAATCATCTTCGCTGTATTCTGCTCTAGTTCCGGTCCGAGAATTGCTGACTCTCCGACCCCAGTCTAGCACAATGGAGAATGGGAAGGCCGACCATACCAGGGTTCAAACGACTCTATACCGATTTTGGAGTGAAAAATATTATTACAATTGAACTCCACCAAGGGCAAGTGCCTCATCCATTACCCTCCAAAAACAAGAACGCAAGAGTGTAACATGTCTTCAAGAGTTTGGATAGTTCGCTTTGTCTGACCATCTGCTTGAGTATGAAAAGCAGTGCTAAGGCATAGTTGAGAACCAAAATCTTGTTAGAGACCTTTCCACACCCTGGAGGTAAAATGAGGATCTCAATAAAAAACGATCATCCTTGGGAATCCATGAATTCTCACCACCTCCTCTAGATACTACCTCGACAAAACATCCAATGATCTTGACTCCTTAATCGCTATGAAGTGTGCTGATTTTGTTCAATGATCCACTACCACCCAAATAGAGTCATGTCCTCCCGGAGCTCGAGGTAAACCTGTAACAAAGTCCACTAATATTTCCTCCCACTTCCTTTGAGGAATCTCTAATGGTTGGAGAAGACCACCAGGAACACAGTGTCTGACCTTCACCTTCTGGAAAACTAAACATAGAGACACAAACTCTGCGACCACATGCTTCAGCCCAGGCCACCAAAGCAAACTCCTCAAGGATCAGTGCATATTAGTCACACCAGGATTTACTGCTAAAGGAGAACTATGGTACTCTCTGAGAACCATATCAGGAATATCCAAGGGAACAGGAATCCTTCCATGATACAGAACTTGGTGTTGTTCTTCCTCCAACCAACCATCAGGGGCCTCACCACAAACAACTCAGTCTCTCCAGACCTCCACCTCAAGATCCCCCAACTGGGAATCATCCACCTTCTGCATCAGGGATGATTGTACCATAATCTAAAAAGAAAACCTCTACCACCAACCTCTCCCATATAAAGATGCAATGCTGACAGTTCTTCCATTACTCCCCATGAATCCCTGGATTCATGCATAGAATCACTATGTGACTTTCGGATCAGCGCCTTAACTACAATATTACCTTTTCTAGGTGTATACGATACTTCGATGTTGTATTTCTGTAAGAACTCCACCCACCGACACTGTCATAAGTTCAAGTCACACTGGAAGAAAAAATACCTCAAACTCTTATGATTGGTGAAAAAAAAGTGATCACCAATGAGGTAATGTATCCACAACTTCAGAGCAAACACCATGGCTGCCAACTCAAGATCATGGGTGGCATAGTTACGTTCATGGGGACGTATCTTCTGAGACCCATAAGAAACAACTGACCTCTGCTGTATGAGAACACAACCTAACCCCAGACTTAAAGCATTGCAGAAAACATAAAACTAAACTCCCTCAGCTGGAAGACAAAGGACTGAAGCACTTACTAACTTCTCTTTTAGATAATCGAATGCTGCCTGACACTGATCAGTCCATATGAAATCCTGATCTTTCCTGGTCAAAGTTGTCAGAGAAGATGCTACTAAGGAAAAATTGGCTACGAACCTCATGTAGTAGCCCGCGAGACCATGGAAACTTCTCATATCTGACTTTGTCTTGGGGGCTTCCCAAGACACAACTACTTCTATCTTCAATGGATCGAAAGTTACTCCCTGTTGGGACACAACATGCCCCATGAAACGGACTTCTCGATCCCAAAACTCACAGTTCGACAACTTCCCGAACAGCTGATGTCGACGAAGAACTCCCAAAATGGATGGTAGATGCTCTGCATGCTCCTCTTCAGATGTGGAGTACACAAGGATTCCGTCAATGAAAACTACCACGAACATGTCCAAGAACTCACAGAACACAGCATTCATCAATCCCATCAATACATCTGGATCATTCGTCACGCCAAATGGCATTACAAGGAACTCATAATTCCCATGATGATAGTATAAAGTAGTCTTTGGGATATCATCATCCTTCACACGCATCTGAGGATATCCCAACCACAAGTCGATCTTTGAGAACGAACTTGCACCCTTTAGTTGATCTAATAAGTCATTGATCCACGTAAGAGGATATCGATTCTTTATTGTTAGTTTGTTTAAGTGACGATAATCAACACACAACTGCAAACTGCCATTGGCCTTCTTCACAAACAGAATTGGTGCACCCCATGGTGACACACTTGGTCAAACAAAACTGCACTACAACAGACCATCAAGCTGTATACGTAGCTCTTGTAACTCAGATAGGTCCATCCTATATGGAGACAAGAGATAGGAGACACTCATAGATGTATCTTGATCCAAAAATCTATCTCTTGTCGAGGGGGTAATGCTACACCTCTTCTGGAAAGACATCAGTGTACTCCTCTACGACCCTATGAAATTCCAACTTCCAGACCACTGAATAACTCAGCATCATCTCATCCACCATGGACGATAAGAATGGAATGCGCCTATGACCCATCTGAGGATCTCTCTCACCAACAAACACCACTTGTTCTCCATCCACACCAAGGAAAAAGACCTTCTTCCTGAATCAATCCACGATATCCTACACCAAATACAACCAATCCATGTCGAGGATGACATCATATAGTTGTATTCGTAAACATAGGAAATCTCCCCAAGAGAGTTGTTGCCCCAACACTAGCTCACAGTCTCAACATACTTCAAACAAGTCAGCCCGAACTCCAACTGGCGTAGTCAACGCCAAGGGCACTGGAAGCCTCTCTACCTCAAGTCCCAAAGCACAAACAAGGGTAGGTGATATGAAGGAGTGTGTATCTCTTGAATCAAACAAGGCATACACCAAATTAGAAAACATGAAAAGGGTACCTCGAACAACATCTGGATCGCCTAGTGCTAGAAAAGCTAGAGCATGAATCTTACCACGACATACATGGCCTCTATGACCCTGATAAAGACTACCACCACGGCCACGATCTTCTCTCAGAGGACAGGGAGCATCATGGGGTTGTCCTCTGCCTGCCCCATATACATTTTTCTGATATAAAGCTTGTGCAACTGGCTGCTAATGCCTTGGCAGAAAATACCTCAACAGAGGAACCTGGAGCATAACACCTGGTGCATGATGACTGCTCTGAAAGGTTGGGCACTCCCGCTGCTGATGGCCACAACAAACACAAGAAAAACACGCGCCAGATCCCTTAGCATAGGCCTGAGAGTTGTTGCCTCCGGAGAAACGAGATGTGAAGGGCTGGGACCTACCCCCGACAGAACGGAAACTCTTCTTCCCTGAAAACTGGGAAACCTGGACCACAGCCTTGCTTCATGAGGAATCACGCTGATCCCCCTCTCATTAACGTCTATCGGACTCCAGGCTTCCACTTTTAAGACTAATTATCCTATAAGAACACAACAATTTAAAGGCTTTATTAGATTACTTAATTAACTTTATATTAATTCCACTGTACGTTAATTAATTCATCAAACATTAATTAACCATGAACAATTCCACATTAAAAATTCCATTCACATAACATCCAAGAACAACTGTCCCTTCAAAAGTTCTTAACCTCATCATTATGTTTCAACCAACTCTAACCCCATGGGTTAACATCATTTATTCAGACATTCATTACATAATTACCTTCCTACATTCCCAAGAATTCTAGAAAATCATCCTACGCTATTAAACACAAGGGGCTCAACACGGTGAGTAGATGTAATACTCGTAGAGTCTTTTCCACCTACAGCAAGAGCGTAGACCCATTCTTCCTTTAGAGGATAAACACGAAAAGCACATGGAATACCCCACGTGTCTTCACCTCTATAGGAAGTAGGGTAAGCAAGACCAGCTGCCTTGAGCAGTGGGGAAAAAGTAAAGCATAAAACAACCAAAAAATCACCAATCATCCGACTATCACATCCATCCCATTCCATCATCCCTGGTGTCCTCCCTAACACCCACATGCATAAACCAATGCATCTCACCACTCTAGGTGTCATCCGCTGCCACAACCACAAGGCCTTCATGCCCCTGCATCACAACATCCATCCAGGATCACATCACAGCACAAGAAGCAGGAAAGTAAACATCACATCAATTTGGGCTCTTGGACCTTTAACAAGGAATTTAGCCTTCAAACTACAAGCACCAAAAGATTTCAGGTTTACCAACCATCTAAGTTAATCACGTACATCGGCATCAATTTATTAACATCAATTTGGATCAACAACCACACCAAAAACAACTGAATTCATTTACATTCATCTTTATCTTTATCCACTTAATTATCAATTAATTCCAACATTACATTCTTTACCAATTTCATAAAAAATAACATGCTAACAAGCAAGGCATAGATATCACACTATCTAGAAAATCAAGAGGCGAACTTTTATCATGGTATAAAGCAACAACATGCCGTCAGACCAATTATTTTAATCTTGTTCAAGTATTTAATTAGGTCAATTCCCTTGTGATCCAAAGGGATAAATCATTCTAACTCTATGATTACACATAAACAATTAGAGAAGCCATGAATCCTCTACCTCAATGGTTTTCGTGGAAAACCACAACAGTCGAAGAACACCCAAGAAACCGGGTAGATTCTCATTTAATCTTCCTAGATCTCATCTCCTAACAAAACCAAGACCAAAGCTCATCAATTTTGACATCCACACACTTAGATCTACCCATAATGGGCATAAATATAAGAAACCAAGGGGAGATGAGGAGTAGATCTAAGAAGATCTAAGAAACCATACAAGAACGATCACATAACTCAAGAAATCCACTTTGATTCCCCAAGAGAAGCCTACGGATCACCTCCTTAATGCTTGGGAGAGGTTATTCTACCTCCAAGGAAGGGTAATCCTGATTTATGGACACTTAAGGGCCTAAATGAACCATTTAGAGGAAAAGGAGTTCAGATCCAAAACTTTAGGATATAACTTTATGTGCCCAAATGGTCAGTGTGCACAGTTTGGCAAACTATTCTCTAACCGTTCGTTAGCTTCTGCCTCTTCAAACACTCCTCACATGGTTAGGATGCACGGTTAGACAAACATTGTGCTAACCGTGCGTTAGCCACTACCTCTAAAACTAACCTTACACAGTTTCACCGCACAGTTTAGGCAAACCATGTGCCTCTTGTGCGAAGGATACTGCCTCCCACACCAACCTCACATGGTTTTCACGCACGGTTTGACAAACCGTGCACCTCCTGTGTGAAGGCCATAACCCTTTAAATTTCCTTAAAAGTCCACCCAAATGCAATCCAAGTCACCTTGTCCATCGGGAACACCTCCAACACCACATTTTCACAAAGGAATGTACCGGAGAGGTCCGGTCCATTAAAGTACTAATTTTCTACTCACCATATATATATAACCTATTTTACATGTCGGTAAGATATAATGGGTGATCATACAAGAAATTAATGTTTATATGATTATTCAATAGGTATTAGAGTCTTATGGTTATGGTTGAAGATCTATTTTAGTATTTTCAGTTGTTTCAGTTTTTTATTACATTCATATATTGAGATCTATTCTTTGATTATTATGATATAGAGTTTTATTATTCTCGTATTATTTTTTACTTATCAACTATGGATGTGAATAATGCCTCCCACGTGGGGGATTATTTATCCTTATTAATTTTCACAAACAAGTTGCCTATTAGATATGGTATTAAGGATCTATTCTCTGTCATTCATTGTTTTCTTCCTAAGAGGGTTACTACTAGAGGGAGGGTATTTTGACAGAGTGGTATAAATTATTATGGTTCAGTTATATTGTGAAGTTTGGAGTTAGGAACTAGTAATAAGTATAGGTATTTTGGGCACTAATGTCTCCTGGGATTAGTATGTATTGTGCCCAAAGTATGATATCTTGGAGATATGATTTTAAGTTCTCCTAAAATTCAATATAAGGAGCCCCAATTTTAATAAACCCAGTATGTGATATGATTATACATGTGGGGTAGAAACCTTGTTAAGGATCTTGAATCATGATTTTTTGTAACTATTTTTTAACTTAGTAGACAATGGGAAATATAATGAAATAAATTAAATATTTTAACATAAAATATTATTTTTTTTGTAGAGAGTTTATGAAATTTTTCATTAATTCATATATTTTCCCATTTTGATGTCCATATCATTTTTTGTGATAAAAAGTCAAGAAATATCTGTTAGTAGAACCACATAATAGTGGTTGATTACGAAGATACTAATAGTAAGGCACTCCAAGAGTTTTACTGTTAGATTCTATAGAATTCTAAGGCCTCTAGTTCAAATGATGGAATATAGGTTTGACATGGGATTTTATTGATAACCATAATACTTAATAATTATTTTATAATGAACTATGTTTCATTGGTCATGATAATTATGTGTAGGAGAGATAAACAATGGTTGTTCTTATTTTTAGGGTTTTTTAGAATATGTATATTGTTTGGGGGATGTTTCATGATTAGTTTTTTGGAAGAATTTTATTATTTGATCAAAAATGTATTCTTTAGAATAATAATTTTTTCTCTTAACATGGTATCTTCATATTTTAGGATGTGCTTAAACCATTTAATATATTAATTGAGCTAAAACCCATTCTATTTCCATCCCATTGATGAGACTTACTAGGATTACCATAATTATTTTATTTTTATCTGTTCAAAATGTGTGTAATAAAATGTACTCATTTTATCAATTAAAATGAACCTATTAAATACTTGATAAAATGTTTTTTGTAAAATTTCAACATTTATTTTACAAACATCACCTGAATACCATCAGATATGGTATGTATAACTCAATTCTTGGGGAAAATATTGAGATCGAGTTTTTTCTAGGGGGAAAGGGTTATCAAACCTTATAAATATCATTCTTGTCAACCTTCCATGAGTCAAATAATGGGATTATATTGTATGAGGTGAGGGTATGGTATCATTAATCCTACACTCTACTCATGAGACATGAGTGGTGTTGTTTTTTCATTAGGGAAGGGTTTTTCATATGTCATCCTCTATTTTTAGCAATATACTCTTTCCATCATCTTGGTTACATATGCCCTAGTTTTATGAATGAGAATATTGTATGTAAGTGTGTAATTAATTTTATAGATTTTGTTATATTAATTTATATATGTGTTTTGAATTCAATCCATTTATGTCATGTGGTTTTCTTGTGACATTGTTTCAGATATTGTTGTGGATATCCATGATTTCATTTTTTATGTGATTTCTTTTATACTTATATTGTGTGATGTGGAAAACATAAAATTAATAGCTGGAAACTTCACCCCATATAAAAAAATTATTTTTATAACGAATTTTAAGGCCTCGCACACAAGTCATTTCCACTAATATAAGACAATATCATGGTGTGGAAGATGGGTTCCACTTATTTGTATGATTATGGTATCTTTTTTATATTGACGTATCTTATTCTATTGGTTGATAAATTTTATATTCTTGAAGGTATTAAATTTTACCTATAGTATATGATAAATAGGGAATTAAATCCCTTGTATGTTTTTCTTGAGTATGTCTCTATAAAATAATGTATTATTAAAAAAATATAGGGGAATTTTTAACATTTTTTGGAGTGTATTTTTCCAACCATTATATTTCATTATGATGTATTCTATATGTATTTTTGGTTTCATTAATTTTTCTGTTTTGAGTATTGGCATTAAGATGGTAAAAATAATTGTATAGTTCCATTAGATGAATAAAAATAACTTTAGGAAATAATTTAACCTCTTTATGCTTGTGATTTATAATATAAAACATTTCAAATATGGAACTTTTGATATATTTATTATAATTTTTTAATTATCAATTGATTTATAATGAATCAAATTTGAGTTTTAAATTATATTGGTTGGTGTATGATACAAATTTTGTGATGTGTGAAAATTGAAATTGGTTAATTCAATTGTCAAGTTATTTATTATTTTTTTACAAAAAAAAATTCCAAGTTCAAATTTTTAGCAATAAAATATTTTAATTAATTAATTTGTTTTTTTCGTGTTACATGTGTTGATTTTATAAATCTATTTATAAAATGTAATAGAAGTTATTTTATAATTTTTATTTTCAAAAATAAAATTATATAAAGAAGGATAATTTTTTTTAATTTTATGTTTTTCTAAACAATTGAAATTTAACATTCAGAGACTTTGTGAAAGTTTGTTGTCAGTATGATTTTGAAAATATTATTATTTTAATATGAATTGTTATTAATAATATATAAATGTTTAGTAATAATTATTATTCATCTATGTTAATAAAATTTTACAATTATATGTCAAGAAATATCATTTATAATTATTATTATTTAAATTATATGCATTGACAAATGATTATAAATAATTTTTCCCTTTTCATTTAATGGTATTTCTATATAAAATTGTTCAAGTGTTCAATATCATAATGTTTTCTATTTGAAAAAGTTTATTGTCTTATAATTTAATCATTATGAGGTGATTATTCAAAATGTACTAACTTATAATGTGTTGTTATGTTTAAATTATTATTTTACATATTTCCATTGTTTATTAGGTTGATTAAAATTGTTTTTTATTCTATTATTATGATTATGTGACTAAAACTCGCAACGAGAGTCACACATGTGTGCTCAATATCACAAATTCATTAATGATTATTGTTTTTGGATGATGTGTCTACTATAATGTTCAAATATTAGATTAATTCATCTCCTTGATTCAATTTATTTTTAATGGTTGTGTCCCTTTTTGAGATATATCTTCTAAGATATTATTATAAGACTATTTTAATGATTTTTCATAGTTATGTGAATTTTTCATCGAGTGTGATTATTTTTCATTATATATAGTGGGGCCCTTGTTATTTTTAATAATTAGTGGCCAAATTATCCTCCATAAATTATCTCTTTATGGTTTTGTTTTAATATTTTATTACTAAATTAATTTAATAGGTATCAAATGTAATGGTCTATAATAATCTTCAGCCTTCAACTTTATTAAATTGTTTTAGGTAGTTCATAATAATTGTTTTTCATTTTTATAAATGGATTTAATTTTTTTATAAATTATGGAAGTAATTTGAATATTTTAAAATTTTATTTGTTATATAAATTTATATATCTTTAAATTTATTCATATATTTTAGAATTGTTTTTAAGGATTTAGTAGTCATAATTAAGACATATCTTATTTTTTTAAAATATTTTGTAAATAAAAAATAAATATTTATTTGGTCATTCTTATCATAATGTCTATCCATACTTCTTTATAAGTGTAAAACATTATTAATATTTTTACTAAGACTAATGGTTGTTTTAAATAGCATTCATAACGATAAAACTACTTTTTATTGTTTACACATGGCTAAGTATTGTTTTCTATAATTTTGGTAATGGTAATCCATCATTTTATGGAAATGGATAAATGTAAACATAAACATATATGAATTCATTATAGGTATTTTATATTTTTTAATACTCCAGTATGAGTAACCCAAGAATCCTTCCTACTCATTTAAAGGTAAATAAATCCTCACGTAAAGGCTCAAATGAATTCCCTTACCCTTTATAAGGATAAGCCCTTAGTTAGGTGATGGTATGTCTTGGATCCAAAACTTTATGTAAGGGTACACTAGATTTTCGGAATCCTATATATGGGTAACCATATTCATAAACATAAAACCATTTTACACTTAAAAAATAAATGAATCATATCTATGGGTAATGGAAATTTCATAAAACATATAATTTTCATTTTAGTACCTTCTATAACATGTTTTTAATATAAAAATTATATAAAATAATGGAAAGGGATGTTTAAAATATTTAAACTGACTAAAATTAAAAACTCAACCTTATAAAATTTAGAATTTATATGTGATACTTTTATTTTTCATAAAATCAAATATTATTAAATTATGAATAAATTAGAACCATTGATTTGTTTTTTGATAAAAACATTGAAACATATTTCAGTATTTCTAAACATCCGAGAGTCAAACTCATTTGTTGTTCTAGATTCCTCCTTATAGTTTGGGTAATCCAAGATTAATCATTTCAATATAGGTTTTCTTCTGTAAATTGTTTACACCATGAATCATGTTTTATTCCTATTTGCATACCCTCTCTTTTCCTCCTCTATTTTTCGTACATCGTGAAACATCATCTTCACCTGCTAAATGATTATTTTCATCTACTATTTTTAATAGTAAAATATTATTTGATCATGTTTATGTACCCATTATCTAAATGTATTTAATTATCCTTAAAAATATAATTATATGGATATGTTACATGGGACAATTATTTTGATCATTCTTGAAAATTCTTTAACATTCCTTTTATGAAAAATTGGTTTGAAACTAACTGGGGACAATTAAATATATTATTGAATTATTGTTTCATTTTTTTATTTAATTTCTTATTTCAGAAAAATAATTGGAGTACAATTTATCTTCTGAATATTTCATGATTCATACATTGTATAATTGTAAAACAGAGGATAAACTATCACAAACACATTACGATTACTTTTATAAAACATGTATTAATGAAATTAAAAATAGATGATGAAATAATTTATAGATGACATAAATGATAATTCATATCCATGAACCAAAAAATTGTTTTCATATATATTTATGGTTATTATTATTTATAAAACTATATTAATTGAATATAAATTGAAGATTTTTTTAAGATGTTGGTCATTAATTATATTAATAAACATGAATTCAAAATCCACTTAGATAATATTTAATATAAAGAAGAATCACAATTTTCTAAACATTCATAAAATATTACCTTTATATTTAAATAATTAAAATTATAGTATAGTGCATGTTGTAAAATTATAGAATTTGGAATTTGAGTATTTTATTTATATATAATATCCAATAAAAAATAATTATCGCATTCTATATTTTTATAGATACTACATAAAACATACAAATCATTGAAAAATATTGGAGGAACGTATGACATGTTTTAAAATATTGTTAATATAATTATTTTTTGGAATTGAATTCGAAATAATATTTCCATTATAAGTAATTTATAAAATCTAAGAAACACTAATTTCTTTTTTTATACTAGAGCTACCCACTCTTTTTTATCAAAATAATTTGAAAAGTGTATCACAATAACACACCAATGATTAGTCATTGAATTATAATAGAAAGTCCAAAGAGTGTAATCATATCATCTCATTAGTATAATTGTTATAGGATTAAATATTATTGGAATGTGCTTCCTAAAAATCAAATTATTGTTCCTCTAATTGATTTTTATGTTTTCTTAGAATTGAATTAGATTTAGTTTCATAAATCCCATGTCAATTTATTTAGAAGGGATACCACACATGATATTTAAAACCATTCTATGATCATACATCAGTACGATGATAAATACCAATATCCAGTAAAAAAATAAAATTATTTTATAGTCCATTAATACTATTAAAATGGTTGTTTATCTCAAATAGTTATGGAGAAACTCAATATTGAATGTTTTTATATTGTAGAAGCGTTTATTTATGTTGTTATAAGGGGGGTTTCTGGTCTTACATGTAATCCAAATGTTGATGTTTTTAATAGATATCATACCTTAAGAAAAAACTATACCAAACACTCTCAATTGATTCATTGAAATTATAGAAGGAAATCCATGAAAATTTTGAAAATGCATTAATTAGGCCATGTGTTTCATAATTGGGGGTACCTATAATTTTTTAAGAATAATAATGGAACAATGTTTCTCGAAAATGATTATCAGGAACATAAAAAATATCAAAATCAAGAATAAGTATCATTTTCAATGTATTGATTATTTGTTTGATCAATCATGAGAAGCTCAATATTTTTCCAAAATTCATTACTGATCTAGACTCTTTAATTTGGGGGTTATGAGTAAATAAATACCAAAGAAAACCTCCTATAAGAGTTATAGACAATATAAATTTAAATTGATCCCACTTTTTCTTACTAATTACACCATTATCTTTATAGATTTAATGAATAGATTTTATATAGGTTACCTTTATTCCATTGTATTATTTATTATAAATTATATTCTTATATAATAAAAAATTAAATAAGAGAACTAATAACACATTATAATCATACTGATGACTATAAAGAAGGATAACATGTTTGAAAAATATTACATTTATCCATTTTGGCATCAAAACAGTTTCATTTTTTTGTTATATAATATCAAGAAATGGAATCTCTGTAGTTTCATCTAGGATATAAGTTTTTAAACATTTTCTTAGACAAAACATGGTGATTTAGAGACACTGTTTACACGGTTTGGTGGTATATTATATATGTATTGATAATATATTCTTATAAATTTTAAATACACTAATGAAGTTTACTCAGAAGGGATCCAACTGATTTTTGATACAAACCTGTAATGAAAATTTCATTTAACTAAAGAGATGGTTAGTCAGCACATATGTGGTTACATATCCCTACCATGGAGAATATATTTTTACATATTTTGATTCACTGAAAAAGTGATTGGTACTCTTCCTTAAGAAAATTTATATAGAGATATCTTATACCTCCAAAAAATTGAATTTCTAGGGGAAAAATGATCCAACTCTTTATTTTGAGTCAGTGGTAATAGTTTTTTCATTAATGATGTAGAGTAATTGTCATTATGGAGAAAAATGTGATTTATACACTTTTATGAATTTTTTTGTGTATATTCAATTAGAAATACTTGAATAAACACCCGATAATATTGTTATAGTAGGTTAATGATTATGAATTATAAATACATTAACACATTGGGAAATAAATTAATATGCTAAATGATTTTAATCTATAGGATCAAGATAAATTATCTTATATGATGATTAAAAGGCTCTATTAAATTTATATTTCCCAAGAATAGATATGGAAATATTATAGGAATGGGAAAAATTTTATAAATCTCAAATGAGAGTTATACCATTTATCTATGTTAATATTAAAGAGTCACATAAGGATTATATAGGGACAAAAAATAAAGAATAAAATGTTATTATGTTCAAACATGATTTTTATGGGATTATAATGCTCAATAACCTTGTATGTGTCCGTTCCATACTAGATTTGATGAAGGACTTGTTAGATGAGACACCTAGTTATTCAATATTTTGTCAACATATTATATGAAGATGTATAGAGATCGAAAATGGTATTTGTAGTGTGAAAACATGTTCAGTGATATTAAAGAGAATGTATCTTGATGCTTCATGTATCTTTGTGTTATGGATGTGTGATTGAATTTTAATGGTATGTTACAACCATTACATATACATCAAGATATGTGGGAAAATATCATCACGTATTTGGTCACCAGTCTCGCAAAAACATCTAAAGGTGATAATGATATTTGGTTGTAATTGATTGACTTATGAATCCAAAACACATTAATGTTATCTGAGAATATTTATCTATTTAGTATTCTTATAAATTATACATTATGGAAGTGGTCAAATAGAATAGAGTGATATATTCTTCTATATCTAATTGGTATCAAAGGTTTAACTTGATGTTTTGGAAAATCATTTAGTAAGATTCTCATTAAGAGTTCAGTTTCAATACTCCATATCTACCAAATATGGATTGTTAGTTTTGGAAAACTATTCAACCCCTATATGATATACTAAGATATTTTTCTTTAGTAAAGGATTATGGGAATAAAACATTTTAATATTCAAGTTTTATAACAACAATACAATTCACTCATGTTTTCGAATAGAACCTTATGATGCACTCTTTGGAAAACATTGAATAACTCTAAGATGCTCAGATAAAGTTGGAGAAGGAACTATTGAGACCTGTGATAATTGAGGAAATCACATTGAAATTGAAATCCAATTATAATCATTTCAAGGAATATCATCATCAATAGAAAATTTATGTTTATAATCATCGGTGAATCAGTAATTTGAAATTGGTGAGAAGGTATTTCTATCAATTTCTCCATGGAAGATTGAATGAGATTTAGAAAGAAGTAAAAGTATATCCCAAGGTATATTGGAAGCTTTGGGATGCATGATTGAGTAGGGTGGTATAATATCTCTTGTACATACCACTGAACCTCTCTCAAGTACATGACTTGTTCTATATATCACTATTGAGAAATTATATTACCGATAGTTAACATTTAATGAAGTCAGAGGTTTTACAACTTGAGAATAATCTTTCCTATGAAGAAAAACGTTTATAAATCTTTTATTCTAGAGATAAAATGTTTTGGAAAAAGAATACTTACCTCATTAAAGTTCTTTGGAGGAATCATAAATTTGAAAAAAAAAATATAGCAACTTGATGATGTGATGAAACACATATATCCATATTTTCATATATCATAGTGATGGAATTTCTTTAGGGAAATTTATTTTTTGGGTGGGGTAGAATATAATACCATGATATTTTAAAAATATATTTCTCTTATACTAAATTTAATTTCATTAATATTTTATTATGATGAAAAAATCAAGTGTAAATGAACCATAATACTCTATCCCATCAAAAATAGTCATTTAATTTTTGTAGTGAATAGGAATAAATACATTTTAAAAGTGGTAAATAAAATAAAGTGTGTTCAAAGGTTTTAGTTAATGTAAATATATTTATAAATAAGTACTCAACTTAATGTAATATTATTATATTCCTTAAAAATAAAATATTCTTCAAAATTAGTATTATTAATTTATTGTGAAAAATTAATATAATTATGTTTGGATAATTTTATAAATTTTATAAATTTTATTTTACAAAATGAACTACATTTTTTAAATCATTATGTCCAAAAAAATAGAGGGTGATTTTATGAAATTTTCTACAAAGTTTTATTTTTTATAAGTACTGAAAAATAATAATTTTTTTAAAACTATATTTTTTTGTTTAATACTTTTTAAAAGTTCCATTTTGTGGGAATGGTTTGAAAATAAATGATACTTAATTTATATTAATAATAAAAAAATATTGAATATTATAATTAAATTTATGTTGTATTTTTTATTAAACATTTTATACTTAAGGATACATTTTTTTTCTGGAAAACTATGTTTCTTTTAATTTTTTGGTTTATTTTTAGTCTACATTAAACAAATTTTATGAATTGAGATTGATTAAATGGATTCTATAATTATAATTAGCATATCCATTTTTAGTAGTGAGGAAAAGTTCATATTTTTTATAACACATAAGGCTCAAATATTGTAGATGAACATTCTATTTTATAAAACTATAATAGAGTTCACATTTTGATATTTCATTCAAAAAAATTGATAGGTTTCATATCGATTTGGAACATACATTTTCAAAATAATCCCAAAATTAATTTTCCAAATTTTCCGTCCAAAAAAATCAATTATAAAAGATAAAAAATGTCTTATTTAATTAATATCAATTTTTTTATAAGAATGTAAAATAATATATATATATATATATATATTTGAAAATTTATTAACTATAATTTTTTTAAACAAATATATGATCATTAAGATATAAAAATGGGTTTTTTTCTTAAAACTCTTTTTCTTTAGTAAGAAGAAATTAATATCTACTACAATTAATTGAAATAATCATTAATAAGGAATGATTGAAATACAATTTATAGATTATAAACCCAATTATAATAATTTTATTCAATATAATGATGATAACTAGTCATATAGTTAATATAATATTATCATATACTTGAAAAATGAATTTTCTGAAAAAGTATTTTTTAACACAATTTACCAGATTGGTTTCACAATAAATTTAACAACTTATATGAATTATAATTAATAAAATGTATTCCATATTTTAAATAATCATAATTAATATTAGTTAATAATTTCAAATTAATTTTTGTTCATAATTATTATTAAAACATTAAAAATGATTCTAATATATTATGGTTCAAATCGTATTTCTCACATTTCATATACTTGTGTAAAAATAAATTTTCGTGACATAAAGATATTTCATTTTTGTTTAATTATATTTAAAATTTAGAGGTTGTTTTTCCAAATTATCTAATAATTATCATTTCACTTTTTAGACATAAATGATTACTTACAAAGGTAAAAGAGTTGTTATAGTGGAGAAAACTAAAATTTTAAAAGTAAATAAACATAGAGGATAAGGGAATGAGATAATTAAAACATGGTTATTTTAAGGTGATTAATGATTTTATAGTCATTAACTCCCCTAAATTCCTTTAGTTTTCAATTTATGTGGAATGTGGGGTGAGAGAGGCTTCCCATCCTTTTATAGTTTTGACTATTTAGAAAAATGTCACTCCTCCTCAATTGTAGGAGGGAACTGCCTCCCGTAACTTATTCAAACCTGTCAGGCTATTTAGCTCAACTAAAAGAGGACAAAAGCTCTCCAAAACATAATTATACATATTATATATATATATATATATTTATTTATTTATTAAAAAAACTCTAGGGTCCTAAATAAGAGATCCAAATATTGGTCTTCCAAGGAAATGTAATTTTCTCCAATAAACACCTTGATTTTATTTATTAATTTTCTATTATGATATAAAAATTTCTTTATAATAAATCTAGTACCTACCATGTAATAAGATTTTATTATTCTGATATTATAATATTTATCCATCTCCATCACTATAAAATAGTAATTGAATACATTCCTCGTGTGTATGGTGGACTACCACCTCGTGATCCAAATAGATTTTATTTCCATATCTGACACACAAGGATAGTCAGAATAACCAAAATAATTAATATATATAGTAATTATGACATTATATTGATTATAAAATTTTAATATATTATTATATTTCATACCTATTGACCCATTAAGGTAATGATGATGTCAATTGTGCGTACATACAACATACCGTCTCCACGAAGAGATGTGATTCATTTTCCAGGTACAACATTCAATAATGGTTCTGAAAATATAAATAATGAGTATAAAATTATAATATTTACATTAATGTCATTAAAAAGATGATATATCTATATACTATACATAATTACTAAAACATTCATGAAAAAACTTTCATAAAAAAATAAGGTAGTTTACATCATAAAAAATAGTAACAATACATGATTTTGATGAAACATGTGGTAAGATGTTATAATAGGATAACGTATGAAATTATAATTAGTAATAATGTTATTTTATAAATTAATGTAATTATGAAAACAATTATATATGATTTTAAATGATGTTCATCTAAAGGGAATAATGATGTAAGGGATTCCATTTCAATTTCCATATCAACGTGACATAATTTTTAATATACACCTATAAACATTTATCTAGTATATAAATTATACCATTGATGTATTTAACAAGAATATATATTTATTAATGTTTTTTAATTTTCTTATTCAAGTTTATTATTTCAATGATATACAATAAAAATATTACCAAAAAGGATTAATTCATTTCTACAATCTCATATTCTTTTGGAACTTTTTCTCTCTTGTTATAGGAATCATATCGTTAATCCTTCATAAGAGCCAATAACATTCATATCCAAAATAAATTATAGAACTTTAAATATTTTATTCCATCCATTCATCTCTATTGGTACATGAATCGTGAAAATAAAATATTAAAGAAATGATATTATTTCTCTTTTAATTAGATATATTTTTCTTTTATGCCTAGGTTTGTACAAAATATTTCACAAAAAAAACATTTATAATATGAAAAAAATTATAAAAATATTCTATTTTTATCCATTAATATTAATAATTGGTATAATTTTATATTTATGTGGTTTTTTGAAACTTTCATTTTAGATATAAATAAAAAAGGAATTTTTTAACATATAAAGAGATAACAGAGATCCCTGTCGTTGTAACAATTTTAGGAAATATACCTTCTTATATAATTTTTAATGTGTTTTCAAAATAAAAAACATTATAAATGTATATTTCAATATTTCACTTTAATTCCATTAATTTTTCAATAGGTAAATATATTTTTATAAAGAACATATATTATCATTGAACCATTTATATCCTCTCATATCTTGAATAATTTTTGGCATGCTAACATTATCTTGAGAAAATCACATTCATATGATCATTATTCATTACAAATAATACTTCTCTTAAATATAAATATTTTTCAAATCATTAGAATTATTGTTTTCTAATTTTCATACCATTAATATATATTGTGTTTACTTTGAATGATGTTTCATTGACTAGGGAAATAAGTTAATCAATATGTATCTATCTTTCAATATCAAAATTTTTGGATAATGAATAATATTCAATAATTAAATCATTAACTTTATATATAAGAGAGGAATTTGGACATGTAGTGATGGGTGGGGACCATAATTATAAATTCCCTTAATGAAAGGATAGGTCTCATGAGACAAATCATTGGTAAATAATAAATTTGTTTTACACATAGTTTTAATAAATATTAGTACTATGTCTTGGAGTTATAGATATCATGATGTTTGAGATCATGATGTATAATGTTATGAATTTTCTTAATTTATAATTTCTTTATTATTTTCTGTAATTCTATTTAATTGATATTATCCATGGATACACGTTATGCTTAATTTATTGATTAAATGGAATGTCTTTTTTTCCATTCCATATTTATTATGCATTATATAATCATGATAGTAAAGATATTTATTTAATAGTTTATGTGTTTAGTTTTTTACCTTTCCATATTGAGGATGCCTTATTTATTCATGATAGCTTCCACTGTAAATAATCCTTATATTTAATTTGACCTCACTGTAATTTTTTTTCCTTTCAAAATGTTTGGTATAATAATTATTTTAATGATTTCAATGAAATTCAAGTATTTAATTTTTTTAATTTTTTAAATTTTATCCCCAATTTAAAATAGGTATCGTTTATGTATGTATATCTCTAATAATACTATATTGATTTTTCCGTTAGAACTTTCTCCCTTGTATTTATGAAAATTTATTAAAATTACCACTAGACATAGATTAATAGTGTCGAGGTTTTTATATTTGATATCTGGAAAATTTTATTATAAACCTTTGGAGATAGATTAAGAAAAACAATGATTAAGTATCACTAGCACCTTCCTCCAAATGTTCCCCTTCTGTGCCTTTAATGAATAATGTGGGGTAATGACCCCTAATTCCCACCATCACTAAGTTGTGTGATGGCTATTATCACCAAGGGTACGCCTCAAATAGAGGAAACTCTCCATTATAGACTCAACAGCGAAGATAGAAATTCAATCTAATCATCCATTGAAAGTATATTATTTAACCAAAATTTGAAAATAAATTAATATTTATTTAATTAAATGTAAAATATTAATTATACTACAAAAATTAAAATGGAATGGAATTGCACCAAACACTTATCCTCGAGTAAACAGCATGCTACAAGACCAAAAATGTGGTTATAAAAATATTACTTGAGATCATCTACAAGGGGAAAAGGAACATTTTACCCATTAGAATCATCTGATAGAAAAAATTCAAATTTCTACTCAAAATTCATGTTTGTAAAAACACATGAGCTTATGATATCCCCATAATAAACCTTCTTGTCCCAAGAGAATTGGTTGTAATACTAGAAGCCATACTCTAAACCTATGAATTTACACAACAAAGCTATCTTGACTATCTAATGACTAGTATCACAGCATCAAAAACTATCTCCTACATGAGATAAGTTTAATTGTGACTGATATGGTAACACACACTATAGGAATACCATTATCATCATCTCAAAACCAAATGCTGAGAGAAATATACCATGAATATTATTGAATTTAAATAAGAAATAACATTCACCACCCTCAAACATCCAATAGTTAACTCCTCATCATATGGATTACCTTACACCACTCCATAAAGCATAACCTCAATAGGATTCCTTCATCAAACTAGGATGAAATTTAATAGATAATAATATTGGGGTGTTATGAGTCCCAAAATACCATAGATATGAAATTTTCCTTATTCATCCCTTGTTTACTAAATGTATTCAAGGTCAAGTCAGTGTTGGTATATGTCAATGAGTCTATAAAGATTTTAGAAAAGAATAATTAGTTTAATTGTTTTTCATACCACTCACCCTCCAAGATGATCATCGATAACAGAATAAGTACACTTGATGAGAGATCATATAATGCCTCCTTCCAATATGGTGTTTATTCTACCCACACTGAAGAACTAATAATCTGAAAGACATATACCCCTTACATAATTTATCATCAGTTATACTACACATAGCAACTATCTTTACTCCATATTCCTATTGTTTGAGGATAATGAAATCTTGGTATATTGTATAAATTATATCTAATGATGGAATGAGTCTATAGAAATGATAATATTCCCTAGCCTTCTAATTATAATTATACATATCTATTAGGAAATTATTATCTATGTTTCATTGAATCTTATTTATCTAGTGTTCCAACCAAACAAGTTTGATGGGAAGATTCACATTATTTGTTCACGAAAACCTTGTTCGTGTACCCAATGGAATGGGTCCCTGAATTATAAATCCCATGAAACAAACCCCCCAATCCCTGACATATATTACTCTATAAATGATGTGGTGTTTTTTTGGAAACTGTCACATCAATACAAATAGAGGATGATATGATAAATGGGGGAGGGTCAGATCTTTTCATTAGGGAATAGATATAATTCCAAGACAAACTTTTTTATATCTAAATCAATTATTTTGAGATTTTATTTATTTAATATGATTCAAAAAATATCCCTTCCTTTCCCCTCATATCAACTCTCACTATGAAACATCCACTAAAATTTGGATGTCACAAATACTAATTTTGAAAAAAAATCACACATTAATAATCAATAATCCCCTAGAGAAACATCATAGTATTTTAGATTATAACACCATTTTTTACACCTTTGGGGCTGGAGGAATCCATTATCATATATTATATGAACTGACATTGTGGATGCTCCATGCATGGTAACAATTATCCAATTGTGACAAGGATTTGTGGGAATTTGAAAAAAAGTCTTACAACAACATATGAGATGTTCCTTGGAGGTGATAGATTCTAAATGTCATAAATTTATTCAATTTTATGTTCAAATTAAGTAGTCATCCTCAGAGATAGTTGAATATAAAGCCCTTATATTTACATGAAAAGTAAAATTTAAAAAGAAAATCATTACTGGATAAAACATGAAAAGAGGACCATGTATTTACCTCCTAGAATGATGATATTTATTCATTAGTGGTGGTGGATAAAATGGAGTAGCAAATAATTTATAGTTCCATTGAAACCTCTCCCTATGCCCGCATTAATATATAGAACATAACAGACAAACCTTTATAATGATCATATTTTTTTTCTTCTAAGGGAACCTAGGAGAGACACCTAACTATAGAGATTAATCCCTATATTTTTACATAATTAATGAATTCATAATTTAAATTTAATATATTTTTACTCATAATTTTCACTTTTAAACTTTTGTGAGGAACTTTAGAAGCTGAATATCATAAAAATAATCAAATATATCATGAAACGTCCATAATTTCAAGTACACACAAACTGTAAACTCAAATTCTAAAACCATAAAAGGCCTCTCATGATAATTTCTAATTAGTGTTTATAATATAGATTTACAATATAAGAAACCTATTTAATTTATTTTCTCCAATCCTTTTGAGATGTTTTGGTACAAAAAGGATAATTTTTTTTTAAATATATCACAAATTGTGGAGTGGTATTTCAAGTTTTTGGAATTAAACTTTTGATCAATGGGGTGAAATAATTTCAGATCAAACATCATGGGAAAATTTTTCATTAATATAGGGTCTTCTATATTATATTTTCTACTTCATTAGTTTAGAATTTTCTAGAATAGATATTTGGATATTATAGTTTAGGGTTTTCTATCATGGACATTATTATTCATTATTTAATAGATTTTTTTCTATTAAATTAATTTTAAATAGTTTAATGTCATATATCACAGACCTTCTATTATTATAGATTAGGGTATTCTAGATCTGGACTTATATTTCTACATTTTAGAGTCTTTTATATCAGACCTTTTATTGGTGTCATCATTGATTTTCGAGCTTGAACCTTTGGTTACTATCGATTATAGTCCTCCTTCTGGGATCTCTTGTTTCTACAGGGTCTTCTAGTTCAAACCTTTTATTATTCTAGCTTTAATGACATAAAGATTGGTCCTTCAATTTAAATTTTTAATTGATGAAATATAAGATTTTTATTTATAAAAGTTTGTGACACCCCACATCATAAGTGAGATTGTAAAGAATGAGTATACATGAAGGGTATTGAAATCCTGTATTCTGGTTGAAATTATTAAGGATTAACATCCTTGAGGAGGTTTCCCACCCTTCATAATTATATCAAAGGTTGATTTTTTAATGGTAAATAATTTTTGAGATGTTTATTCCAATTTGATAGTCAAAATATGGATGACATAAATCATCTCCAAAAGAATTTGAATTATAGATCATGGGATAGGGAAGAAACTCCTGGGATGATCAAAACAAACTATGAGGTGTCAAGTAATAATGTGATGTTCTTGAGGCTCGTTATGATCTTAGGTCATTTCATGAAAGGAAGAATTATATTAATTTAATAGTTTAATAGCCCCTATGTTTTCAAATATGAGCTTAAAAGCATAGCTGAGTCGAGGAGATCCAACTCCTTTCCAAGTGATGGTGAATATTTTTGAATATCCAAAAAATTAGAGCATGGAATTGGACATAGTTAAATGATATCCACAAAGGGATTACATACCCTTAATATAGTTGGGTTTCATAGTCAGGATGCACATTCCCAATATGATGTTTTTTCATTATACACAGTGATGGAAAACTAATAGTTTTAGAATAGAGTACTGCATTTCATATTTGAGAATGGATAAAATACAAGTTTAAGTAACATTGAGGATGCAAAATGAATTTGAAGAGTTTGGTCATGGAAATTTTAAATTATGTTATAGTAGTATTTTATTCCATATAAAATAATGTCCAGATGGTATAGGTTCACTATTACTAATGGTAAAAACTATTATCACATGTTTCTAGGGAAATAACTCTGGGATTTATTTAGACACTTCAACTAAACTAAAATAACCACTAGTAATAAGATCTAAGACATTATTTTATTCATCATTAAATCCTATCTTGATCCCTACAGTTCGTAAAGTCCTTGTTATTAGTACAATATATGGGTGACCAAGAAAAATCGGTCATGGTAATGGGGTTCCAGTAGAATTACATTAAATAAAGTCATTGGTGATTATCCACTCATAATTTAAATTCATTAATGTAATTTATGGAAAAAAATATTCAATAAATGTTAGAACACCCTAAAATTTGTGTCTCCTTCTTGTGAACATATTATTGTGGTGCAAAGATGTGATAAATCTTCAAACTATCATTTTCCTAGACAATAAAGATCAAATGATAATGGATAATGATTTACTAGGTCCATAAGATGATACATACAATATTGTCTCCTTATAATATTGGTTTTTATGATTGTATATGATCTAGATATAGATTTAATATTTAACATAGACTAAAATTTTGATCCTAATGACCAATGTAAGTTTTTATCTCAACAAATTTTATGCCTCTTCCACTATGAGTTTATGGTATTTTAATTTTTATGTTCAGGGGCTATAGTTTATGTACCAAAATATTTTTCAAAAGTGAAAATAGTTTAAGGTTTTGCAATGTGGAACTAGTATCAAGTGAGTATTAAAAAAATATCTGCTTTAGGTCTTCCAAGACCAGAATTACTCTAATACAAATTTATGAATGACGGTGAAGATGATGTAAAACATATCTTAAGGATTTGGGATCATGATTAATGTTATGAAATATTCATGCTAAGTATGATCATGAATCTATCTATGTGGATGACTTCTAGTATGATTATATAAGTGTTTACAAAGACCATAAGTCCCTTTATGTAGGTACAAAAACCATTTGCTTGATAAATTTAATTCCTTTATACATATATAATTCATATATTCTCAAATAGAAGAATCTTTTATCATTTGATAGGATCATGTAAGGGTTTCATTGACCTAAGAATTTGATGACATAAAGTTTGATTTATAGATGGAGGTTCTTGAATAGATGATGGAAGCACCCCAAATCTTTGTGGAATGGTTCAGGCTCCACCAGTCCAATGATATTAAGTGATGATAGAGGATAAAAAATGTACTGTAATTTCAAGTAGTGGATACATGTATTCTATGTAATTTAATGACCTTTAATGAGTATGTAGTTTTTAGGTAGTTAAAAGTCATGTGACTCGGATGTCTTCCTCCTTGTGTATCATCATACAGTATAGATTTGGGAACCATCTATGAATTATGGAACATATCCTTAAAGACACAACACACTTATCAAGGGAAATTAGATATGGGGTGAGTTTTTTATCATTTATATTCATATTTTTGGGTATTAATTTTTTGGATTCCCTTTTGGGTAGATGTGGTTCATGTGTAAACAATACTCGCATATATCTTATTTATATATTAGTAATGTACGTTAGTATGACTCGACCATCCTTAAATATCATAAGGTATTTCAAGGTAGACTAGGGATTATGTGAATATGCAATATCTATTATTGGGCTTCTCCGGGTTTAATTATGAATTTTAAAATAGAAATAACTATTCCATAATTAACTCTTTAAAAGAGATCTCTCCCTGGATATTTTTTCGATATGAAAAATGTTGAAGGGTTTTTTGTTTTATTTTTTGGTTAGGACTAGGTTGGAAGGATCATGGGAATCACTATATATCCAATGAAAAATGGAATCAAGTCCCAATTAGTTTCCATAAGTATCCCCACATGTAACAACCTCATATATGGGTAAGGGTATTTTCAAGATATACAAAATATTTATCATGCTTCATATACATTGATGTATACCTAATTAATGAAAGGAGAATTAATTAAAACCAAATAAATATTCCATTAGTGGTGTGAAATATTACTATAAAGGTTCAAACACTTAGGTTGTATGGAACATTTTTTATAATTCATGGTTCGTCTAGGAGATGGATCCTACTAGTATCATTGTATATCCTAAAGGGATAAGAATTATGAAATATGATGTTCATGGGATGATAAATGTCCCCTTAGATAGTTCTGACTTGTATTAAGTGGTGTTTTGTTTATCCCAATTAAAATATAAGTCTTCCACAATCACCCAAGTACATAATATCTCTCTAGGAGTGACAACATTAAGGAAAGAGTGATTTCATGATAGGGGAGTCCATCACTAGTTGTGGTATCTTAACATTATTGTTGCCAAACATAGTTGATAGATTTCAACATTGATCAACAAATATAAAAGGATATAATAATGGAAAACCTGTGGATGGGTCCATGATAATATACATAGGCCTCACTACATATCAAGAAAGTTCAATAATAATTCCACATGTAGTTCTTATAAGATACCCATTCATGTATAGATCACTTTTTTTGAAGCATTATGGGGAATTATTATTTTTTAATATTTAAACTAGGCATACATTTAGGGAACCTCGAAATCAATACTTCCATCATGGGATAATATAAATCAATCCACATATAGTTCTTTTAAATAATCCAAACGTGAATCTAACTCATATAAAGAATTAGGACACATTGTTTCTTCCATTGGTGAACCTTGAAAAAATAATCAGCTAAATGGTAGTCTTTGTATATTGAGTGCACACATTGGTAAAAGGAATTTATATTTCCCATAAATGAATGGAGATGAAGAATTCATCCCTAGCACAAATTTAGGGATATGATGTATAGGACACCGAATCTATTAAATATTACCTCTTTTCACGATGGATTATATTTCATGTAGTATATCATCTTGTGACAAGGGTGTATGATGGGTGAAACTTTATTGAAATTCATATTTGAGAAAATATGACTTCTAGTGGGATAGGGTATCTCAATTTATTTGGTTATTCATTGGAGGAGTATATATTTTAATTAAATGTTATTTTAATGTGATTTTATAAGTTTTATTTTGATATGGGTATAGTGCATAGATGAGTAACAATGAGGGAATCTGAATAAACTTTAATAGTTGGGTTATGGGAGGTTAAAATAATAACGCAAGAATATCTGAGTAAACTTAATATAAAGAACAGTTTTCAAAGGTTAATAATTAATAATGGAAGAATACCATATTCCACCAATTCACGAAAATAACTCATATATTTTACTTGGGTCACAATTTTTGGACAAAAATAACCCCTAGGAATAATCTATGTGGAGTTTCGTTATTATCAAATGAATGAAGTATCCATTTATATTATCCACCCCTATCATAAGTACACTATAGGGATGAACCATGAATATGTGGTTGCAATGTCCAAGGGTTTCCAAGAGATGTGTATCACCTCAAGAAATTTGTTGGTGTTGACTCTAATAAAGAAGGTATGAAGTTAATTATTGAAGAGAATAATGTTAATGAAGGTTTAGGGTAACCAAAAGGTTATGATAACATATACTAAACACATTTTCAAGAAGAATGGATCGATCATTTGATTCTTGATTAAACAATTATTGAAGGGGATGCTATTTTTATCATGAATACCACACATCGTACAGTTAAACACCATGTGATGAGTTAATTAATGTTCATTTTAACATCATTTCAGGAATAGATGGTTCCCTCATCTTGAACAATACATAATAACACTTTTCATATATACTTTCTAGGTTCCCTAATTTGTTATGAGTCATGCTTAGAATGAGAAACAAGGGATAACTATGCAGTAAATTGAGTCATATGAGAGTGTGTGACCAGGAATATGTGGTTTATTAAAATTTTAATATGAGTAATTATCCACATAAAAAAATTGATCATCATGGAATCTGATTTAGATTAATGATAATTCATAGTTTTACCTAAAATATGCAATTCAGACCTCATTTTTTTTCTTTTTTGAAAATAATCAACACACACATAATTCTAAAAAAAAAGAAAACTCCATTTATAGGTATGGACCATTAATAGAGAGGGATAATTATTCTCTTTAACTTTCTTTTAATCTTATGAATGGGCCTCAGATTTTAGATTTGGGTGCAACTAAATATCTCGTGAAGATATGATTTAAGATATATTTAGTTCTTATATGTAAAATTCCCTACATAGGTCCAGACCATACATAAAGAGGGGTTTATTTCCTTTTATATTATGGTTGGGCCTAATAAATGAGATTTGGGAATCACTATATATTTTATCATAAAATAAATAAGGACAAAAAAATATTTCTAATAATTATATTTTGTAGTTTAGAGTATATCCTCCAAGGATTATGTATGAGGGAATAAACCAATGAGTTATTCTAGATCCCACTAGGGAGTTAAAAAATGAGTTAAATTAATTATATCATTAAATATATATACATATATATAAAGTTTTATATTATAATGATTGGTGGTATTATCATCGTACAATTAAAGAAAACCCCCTGGTAGTTAAGTGGGGCCATTCCTTTGGGACAAAAACATCCACTACAAACTGGCTATGAGTAATGATATTTTTCACTAGTGATTCCTATTAGGGTCCCTTTATGAACCCTCACGTCCTAGTGGAGAATGCTCCTAGACATTGTGTTATTAGCTATAAAATCTTTATAGGGTCCCTTCATATTATTCTATACTTATACCAATATGGCTCAAGGGAGAACTATAAGGACTTATGATCATGGTCCATAAAATTCCAAAAGAATATGTAGTCAAAGTATCTAGATATTTAGACATGTAAAGGGGAATGAATTTTGTTTGAAAAAAAAACAGTGTGTCCGTAGGCATTTAGAAAATCGAGGAAGATGGGCCTTAAATGGAGATACATACATTGAAATCATATGGTATAAGAATGGTATTTTATAATATATATATTGAGAATTGGAATAAATCATAAATGAGTAACATCAAGAATATTTGATTCCTTTTAAATCGTATGGGTATATGAACTATACACCATAACCTAATAATTTCACTATTTTAATGTGTGATGAAGACCGATGGGTTGAGATCAAAAATTAATAATGTCAAAATGTAGAATTCCATGTAATCAGGATAATAGCTCTTGGATTTAATGTAGGAAAATTCTTTTAGGAAAAAAACCCCACTATGGAAAAGCTTTGAGGCATTATTTTATTCACTAGTGAATCATATAGAGGCACCATTAGATTATCCATTACTTATTACCAATTTTTTATTAGGGGAAACCAAGATTACTAGGGTTTAAGGCCCTTCAGATTCCAATATAATAAAAAAAATTAAATAACTGGTTAGTATTAACTCGTATATTGATGATATTAAATAGGTTCAAGGAGAAAATAATATTCAATAATGGGTTAAGTACCCAAAAACTATCCACCAATTTGTATTGAACACATTGCCTGGGAGAAAAGATAAAACATGTAATTTCTTAGTTTGCATTCATCATAAGGATTATCTTTTGATCATGAAGACCTTGTGTTGTGAAATTTGACATCACAAAACAAATTTTTTTTAGGAATTTCAACATTGTGTGACTAGAACATGGCTCACTTATATAAATAATCCTTGATCACTCTAGTCATAGTGGATTTCAAGGACTCTAATTTGTATAATTTCTTCTCAATGTGAGAAATAATATACAACTACACAGTCAATTGCGCAATTTGAGAGTGTGTATAAGTGAATTTGTGGGGATGATTATATTTAATTGTTAGCTAGTGCCTCTACAAAGATCTAACTCTTATGGAGATTCATTATTGGGAGTAATGACCATTCTTATAAGGACCTCAAATGTTTGATCCCGGACTCAATGAGTATCCCATAGATTGGCAATAAATCAAAATTTAGTTCTAATATAAGAATAATATGTGTTGTTTTAAACCATACAAAGACAATGGGGAGTTTTTAAAATTATATTTTGTCTCATGATTATGGACACATGTGTCACTATGTATGTTGTGGTAATTGGAATGAATCCATGCATAGTTCTCATTTTTGATTCCTTATGTGAAAATAATTGTTAGATAGGGATAGGTAAAAAGATTTCCAAGATTGAAAAAGAGGGAAACTTGAAAGTTATTGATTTATTATTAGGATCTAATGAGACTATCTTGTTATCATGTTGGGTTATGGGAGTAAACTCTCCGAGAGTTGTTAAAATACAACATCAGGAACCTTTTATGTGGGTCTTTCTAATTTATAATATGATAGGCAGGCCCCACAAGGTGAATATATATTGTTTATTTTAAGTTCATTTTTTATGACCTAAGATGTTGTTCAGTTTAAATCCTCACCACTAAGATATTTTGGGTTGTATAACTTGACACAGGTGACAAGGATGTGTTCTGTGTAGTCAATAATCATGAGGTAAGGATGTATTCCTTGCAGTTTAGTGTTAAATAATGATTTCTTCCATTAATTTTAACATCCTATGGTCAGTACATTATGATATTCTTCATTTTAATGTATTTCTATTAGGACATCAATTTCATAGTGGATGTTACACAAAATAATTCTTAAGAATAATCACATTGGTGGGGGAGTAATGTGTTCCCCATCCATTGAGGCTAAAAATATTTCCTTATAGAAATATACCTTCAGTATGATGTTAGGAAAATCTCACACGGGATCCAGTTTCAGGGTTTTCTTCACTATTATCATCAATGTTCTAAGAACTGATACCAATTCTCCTTGGAGTAGCAAGTGTAGGTAAACCTTTTGGTTGAAGGATCATTCAATTTGACTTAGATGTACTTAGAGGTTCTGTATCATGTGATTTTTTTTCATTGAGTTAGTATAAATCATCCAATCACTTATATGATTGTTCATCATAAAATAGTTTCCCAGGGATAGTTATTCAGGGTAAGAGGAATTGTAATTTGCTCATTAACACTTCCCCTATTCCATAAATCAAGAAAATATATTCTGATTGGGTGATTGTTCATGTGTTTTTATAATTGTCACAGAAGGAATGTAAGAGATTGTCCAACCAAGATCTCTTGTTTATGTACACCATTTTAGGTAGTAAATTCGAAAGTGTCTAATTTGAGTCCTATAATAATCCAATTTACATTGCATTATAGTGATTTGAATGATTTGATTCAATGGTATACTACCTATACATTATCATCAATGTATAATAACAGAATTCAATTCTATTTTCAACTAGTACCATGTGAGAGATACCAAATATGATGATAATTTTGGACATCACAATATAGATGATGTTATTTATCCAGAAATCCTTGAGGGATATGGCCTCATCCCTTTTGGAAAATAAGTATGTGGTTGTAAATATGTACACAAACATCTTATAATTTTATTGCGGATATAGCCTGTAAAGGCCCCGAAATTCCATGGGAATTTTTTTTCTTAAATACATGGGTTTTTATGAGTACGTGAAAATTCACTGTGGATGATTCTGAGACCCGGTGTTCCCAAAATAAAATTCTAATGTTTTTTTCAGGTACATTCAGTAAACGTATGAGATAGTTTTTATAACTTTTGAACTAGTTCCCGGAATTGAAATTTGAGGACACCGTTGATCTCGCAACGCCGGTATTCGCATAAGAATACTTTCACTTCGACGGTAGTGGGTTGAGATTAAAAGATAGTTTTTGGGTTTTTAGAGAATGTTTTAAATAAAAATAAAGTATGTCCCTTTATTTCTATTTGATGGTTAAGACCTCCTCATTGAAGTAGGCGGAGGGACCACCACACCTTAACCTCCTATGAAAGGTTATGGTGGTGGGGCCCAACTGAACATAACCTCCCATGAGAGGTTATGACAAGGGGACCACATAAGACTAAACTCCACTATTAATAGTGGGAGAGGAAAACCTCTCAACACCCCTCATTAATGAGGGAGAGTCTCTCCAAACTCACCCTCCTTTATTGGTGCCACCTCCCCTAATTAAACTGTGCCAATCCTCCTCAATAAATTAATTTATGCCAACACTCATGAATTAATTAAAGGGGCTACAAGGTTAATTAATTCACCCTTTCGAATTTTGTTCCAAAAAAATAATAGATAACTCAATCTATTATTCTTTTGGTTGGAATTGCTCATTTGGTGGAATTTTGGGGGAGAGGAGGCCTTGGGAGGATGAGAATTCTCCAATGAAGAACCCCATCTCCCAATGAAAAACGAAGAATGAAGAACACATTCTTCCAATGAAGAACACCTGCAACGATCCTCTTCTAACTTCTTTCCCAGACACCTACCGACTTGGATTGTCTTCCACATCCGACACATCCTGGGATTGGAAGTGTGCGGCAGACGCGACGAACGACGATCTTCTTCGTCTACTTTCTGTGACTTCATCATCAAGCAATGATCAAAGGTAGGGGTTAATTTGTGTATTATTACATTTATTTTTCTCATCTTCGGTAGGAAAGGAATCGATACGGACATTGTAAAATAATTGTTGTTCATCATACTTCTTGATGAGCAAATTGTTACCACCCTAAACGTGGAAGGTGCGGGCCAAACCAACATGGCCAGACCCCTCCTCCGTTCTTGTTTGTGATGAACTTTGGCATGGCGATGAGTCAATGGAACGACGATGGTGGCGATGAAAAAGGTCACGCTACCCACGGCCTCTGCGAACTATGCCACCCCCATGGCACTCCGGTACTCAGGGCCAAACCACGGCCCTTCGGCCAAGCCAAACCATGGCCCTCCGGCCGAGCCACCCTGGCCACGCCATCTGCCAGCTGAATATGCCGAGCCACCCCAGCCGCATTGCTATCGGGCTATGCCCCCCGGCCCCCGGCCGTCGCCAGCCTCCCGTGCGCCCCGGCCAAACACCGCTGGTTCAACCCACGCCGAACCGCACCGGCCCGGCCTCTTGGACTCCAATCCACCCATGCCTCCCATGCGCCCTAGCCAAACCCACTGGCCTGCGATGGTCGAGCTGTCGCCTAGCCACCCGAGCCAACACCCAACCAAATCGGAGCCATGGTCGTGTCAGCCTCTCGAGCCAGCCCGCAGCCCCCCTCGCGCCGCCCTAGCCGAACCGGCCCAACCATGCCCTCCAGGCCGAGCAGCACCGAGCTTCACCCTCGTGGCGCTCTGGGCCGAACTGATCTTGAGCCCGAGTCGAACTGGACCTGAGCCTGAGCCAAACAGTCCATGTGGCCCACTGGGCGAGGCCCAGCGGGCCTGGCCGAACCTAGTAGGATGGCCCTCCCTATGTGTCGGGCCAGACCCAACTGGTAAGACCGGGTCAACCTAGACTAGGTCGGCCTAGACAAGATCGAACTAGGTTGGTTTGATTGGGGCGAACCAGACCCAGGCCCACTACCGACCCTTTACTTTCATTGACCATATCTTTGGCACCGAACGACCATTTGACAAACCGTTAGTGGCACTGGTTTTCTTCGAGTGCGACAGTACCTTTGAGTATACCTCCATGGAGTTCAAGGTAATGTTGAGATACAGTCAGGTTGGATCATACATGAATCCTACCGGGCCCTTGGAACTAAAAGGCTAATAACTCATAGACCGGGAGTCTTATTGATGTGCCTTCTATTGCGTTGAGATCCCAATGATGTGGTGGACTTTTGAGATATTATGTCATGGTAGTAAGAGAATCTACTAGTATCTTGTAGAGTGGATCTTTTAGAGATGAGCGAGCATTTGGGCGGGAACCGAGTATATGGCTCAGACCAGATGACTACTGACCGATTGACTTGAAGTGACTCTACTGTCCAAGTGGGGAGTGCCTCGGTGTCATGGAAGACCCACAGATGGGAGCACCTTGGGGATGCAACAGACCCACGGTACTCGATAGGAGGAGTACCTTAGCAAGATATGAGGGGGAGTTCATCTATGGGATGCGGTAGACCCACAGTGGTGAGAACCTCTGTGTGACATGGTAGACCCATGGTACTAAACAAGAGGAGTACCTCAGCAGTCCAAGGTTATTGGGAAGCGCCTCTGTGTGACGTGGACAGCCCACTATACTCGATAGAGGAGGATTTCTCTAGCATCCGATTGTTCAGATTGATACTATCCCTAGAATAAAATCTTGGTTGAGATGAATCAGTAACATTTGTGTTTACCTCATGATTGAGATGGATTACTTGATAACTTAGGTATATGTTTGGGCATATACCTATGTGAGGTTATCTGTTCATTTCATACTTTGTGGTTTATCCTTGTTGGGTTTTGTGAAACATTGAGGGTCTCAGCACCCCCACTGAGTATCGTTATACTCACCCGTGCACAGGATATGCCCACACCTCGTTGTGTTGGATGCAGACGATGGAAAACTCTGACTAAGGATAAGATAACTAGGACTAGACGGTTCTCGGAGGTGGATCAAATGGCATGATAGTACACAGAGGAGGCGGATGGATGTGGAGTGCTGCGGAGGATATCTGTACCTACCCTTTAGGAAGGATTTCCCAATGGATGATCCAGGAGTCGTTTTCCTTTTTTCCAGTACTTTTACTTTTAGTTTCCTTGTACTTCACAGTTGGTCTTGTATTTCCGGCCCCTTTTACTTTTCAGCACTATTTTGTATAAAGTTTTATTTAGTGTTTTCTGACTCAGTGCACAAAAACACTGATTGCGTGTGTGTTTTAAAAAGTTTTATTTTAGTTAGCTCAACTATTTCCGCTCACCAGGTATAAATCTTTGACTGTGTCACATCTGTTTATTTTAAGATGCCACCCCACGGATGACCAGTGAGAGTCCTGAGAGTTGTACGCATAGATAGCCCACCGAGCAATAAGGCCTTGGTGCAGAGCCCTTTTCCAGCGGAGGCACGAGCAGAACTACTTCTTATTGGGCCACCAATTCCCCCAGCCCTAGCAGCAGATGATGCAGGCCGATTGAGCACGTTGCACATGTTCCAGTGCCAGAGTCCACCCAGGTTCAAGGGAGAGATAGACCAACAGGTAGCTGGAGATTGGATGGAGGCTATGGTGAGAGTTTTCTGACTGGTAGGGACACCAGAAAACTTCATGGTGATTCTTGCTACAAGTCTTTTACAGGCAGTAGTGGGAAAATGGTAGAGCTTGATGCTTTAGGTCCATGACGAGATGGCGCTTCTCTAGGAAGATTTCGAGAGTCTGTTTCAGGCGTAGTTTGTTCCAGCCACCCAATGTGCGATGCGGATATAGGAGCTACTTCATATGCAGTAGGGAAGCATGATGGTGGAACATTACTTAGAAAGGTTCACCAACCTCTTGCATTACTCGGCTGATATGGTACGAGACCCATTCTACAGGGCCCGGACAATCGAGCAGGGGCTCAGGTGTGAGATCAGATCTTCAATGATTTCCCTCGGCATCCCAACAAAGACGAGAGTGTTTCAGGGAGCTATCCTAGTGGATAGTTTCCTTGATAAGTAGTCTCCCACAGTGAGACCCACCACCAGTTGAAATACTCTGGAGTCTTCTGTAGCTGGAAGTAGATATATGTCACAGAGGTCTAGGAGGACCTGACCCACGGGTGGACGACTGCATGACTCAAGATCAGTTGTGCGGGGCACCTGGGAAAAAGAAATACATTCCAGGAGTTGGAAATGTTACTCATGCATCAGGTAGGGTCACTTGGCTCGTGACTGTCTGACCCGTCGTTCGGATGATCAGCAGACAGTCGAAGGAACACCCAGGCAGAGACAGAGATTCGATCGAGGTAGTCTGCAAGGCACAGGTGGACATGGCAGAGGATCTGTTCAATCAGCTGGTAGTGGATGACGTTTTGAGATATTACCACCTCCACCACTAGGAGGTCCACCCCAACCACAGGGAGTAGGTGGCAGGCGAGAGATCAGCTCCAGGCAGCTGAGGCTTACGATCACGGTGCTCTGGAGATGATTTGAGGTACGTTTTTTGTCTACTCCACTTTAGCTGTAGTTCTTATAGGCACAGGTGTTAGTCACTCATTCATTTCCATTGCCCTCATTCTGAGCTCGAAGATTATTATTGAGTCGTTCGCTTGATCCTTATAGCTAGTGACTCTTATGAGAGCATATTCGATTATTATGTACTGGTTCCGGCAGTGTAAGTTTAACGTAGGAGGTGAGAACTTTAGTTGGGATCTCCTAGTAGTGGCGTCGAGGCCCTACGACGTCATCTTGGGTAAGGACTGGTTATCTATAGCCCATGCTTAGATCGACTATATTAGGAACAAAGTGTGGTGTGTCTACACATAAGGGACCATGTTCACCTTTACCGGCGAGAAAGTTTCCTTTTTCGTATAGGACGGACTTATTCGAAAGAGGGTGCAGCTGATCACTCATCATTTGGCATGCCTTACCCTTGGAGCATTAGATGTGGATAGTTCGAGATATCCTATAGTGGTGGACCAGTACATGGATGTTTTCCCTGAGGATGTCCTAGATCTATATCCTCATAGAGAGGTGGACTTTACATTGACCTGTACCTCGGGACGGCACTGATATCTACACCACTGTATCAGTTGGGTCCTACGAAGCTTCACGAGCTGCGGGTACAGCTAGAGGACTTGCAAGAGAAGGGATTCATCTAGCCTAGTGTTTCTCCCTGGGAATCCCTGATTCACTTTGCCGAGAAGGAGGATGAGAGCTTGAGGCTTTGTGTCGACTACCGTCGCCTAAACCAGGTGACCGTGAAGAACAAGTACCCACTTCTGAGGATTGATGACCTCTTTGATTAGTTGAAGAGAACACGGTGGTTCTCGAAGATAGACCTTAGATCAGGATATCACCAACTCAAAGTTCGAGATGAGGATGTGCAAAGGACAACTTTCCGATGTCGGTATGACCACTATAAGTTCTCGGTTATGCCGTTCTGTATAACAAATGCTCCAACAGTGTTCCTGGGACTCATTAACAGGATTTTCCAGCCATACCTCAATCACTTTGTCGTAGTCTTCATTGACGAAATTTTGATCTACTCGACTTCTGAGGAGGATCATGCCTAACATTTGTAGGTAGTACTGGACACACTCTGAGAGCACCGGCTTTATGGTAAGCTCTCTACGTGCTAGTTTTGGATATGAGAGGTTAACTTTTGGGGACATGTCATCTCAGAGGCTAGAGTTGCAGTAGATACAGAAAATATTGATGTGGTACTTGCTTGGGAGCCACCCAAGAGTGTGATAGATATACGAAGTTTCCTGGGTTTGTCTGGTTACTACCAGAGGTTCGTTCTAGACTTCTCCAGAGTTGCAGCACTGCTATCAGCCTTGAGGAAGAAGGTGAAACCCTTCATGTGATCGGCGAGATGTCAATAGAGATTTCCTGAGCTGAGGAAGAGACTGACTAGTTCCCCCCATCTTGAGGCTTCTAGAGGAAGGTGTAGGGTATGCAGTCTACTCGGACGCATTAGAGACCAGTATCAAGTGTTTCCTGAAGAAGGAGCGAGCAGTGATCACGTATGGTTCTCGGTAGCTGAGACAGAACGAGAAAGAATATGCTACCCATGACATAGATTTAGCAGTAGTGGTATTCACCTTGATGATGTGGCAACACTATTTGATGGGAAGACATTTTACCACATACTCTGATCACAAGAGTTTTAGGTATATCTTCTCTCAGATGGACCAAAACCTGAGACAGTGGCATTGGCTTGAGTTCCTCTAGGTCTATGACTTTGAGATAATCTATACTCCTGGAAAGGGGAATGTTGTAGCTGATGCACTCAGTAGAAGATATGTTATATATCTGCTAGGTGATGTGATGGAGCATCTTACTGCTTTAAAGATATACTTTTTTGGATAGAGATGGATCAGTTTCGCTTCAGTCCCTTATAGTCACTCCCTGACTTCTTCAGCGAGTCAGGGAGGCACAACATGGGGACACTAACTGCGAGGCACAACATGCTCAAATATCCATAGGGCAGTCACCTGATGTATTTTTTGAAGGTGGGGAGAACGTCATCTTCTTCAGATGATGTATTATGTTACAAGTGTCACTTCCGGAGGAAGTGTTGAGGGAGTTTCACACATACGTTTTAGTAGAACATTTGGGAGTGGCAGAGATGTACTAAGACCTTCGATAATAGCACTGGTGTCCAGGTATGAAGAAGGAAATAGAAGAGTTTGTCTCTCGATGACTCACTTGTCAGCAAGTGAAGGCAGAGCACCAGGTACCAGCATGATTGGTTCAGACATTAGAGGTTCCAGTGTGAAAGTGGGATGGGATATCCATGGACTTCGTGACAGGACTTCCACATACATCGAGGGGTCACGACTCGATTTGGGTGATCATTGATTGACTCACCAAGTCATCCCACTTTCTACTGATCAGAGATAAGGGTTCAGTAGAGAGCTTTGGACACCTCTACGTGCAAAAGATTGTGCGGCTACATGGAGTACCTTTATTGATTTTCTCCGATTGTGACGCATGGGTTTACTTCCCGGCTATAGAAGGGGTTGCAGGAGGCTTTCGGGACGCAGATTCATCTGAGCACCACCTTCCATCCTCAAACGGATGGTCAAACTGAGCCGACCATTCAGACCCTCAAGGACATGCTCGATGCTTGTGTCCTCGACTTCGGTCCGATCTGGGAGGATCACTTATCTTTGGTATAGTTTGCATACAACAATAGCTATCACTCCACCATAAGGATGGCACCTTTTGAGGCGTTATATAGACGACCTTCTAGATCACCTTTGTGATGGACTAACTGAGGGGAGTCTTCACTAGTGGGACCAAAGGTGGTATGAGATACCATAGAGAAGGTGCAGATTATCTAGGAGTAGATGTAGATTGCATAGAGTAGGTAGAAGTTGTATGCTGAAAAGAGATAGAGACCTCTAGAATTTGAGGATGGTGACCATGTCTTTCTACGGGTCTCACCTTGAAAAGGTCTACAGAGATTTGGCCAAGGTGGAAAGTAATCTCTGAGGTTAATCAAACCTTTCCAGGTCCCCAACAGAGTCGGCAAGGTGGCTTACAACTTAGCTCTTCCACCTCAGTTGCAATAGGTGCACGACATCTTCCACGTATCTCAGCTGAGGAGATACGTGCATGACCCTTCTCACATCTTCGACCATGGAGAGATATACGTCGATGATAAGGAGACTTTTACAGAGGTTCCAGTGGATATTTAAGATCTATATGAGCGATTCCTACATGGATTGTCAATACCTCTGGTGCGCATTCACTGGCAGCATAGGAACCTCCTAGAGAGCACAAGGGAGCGGGAGGCTTAGATGCATTCTCAATACTCCCACTTGTTCCCATAATTTGAGTTGTAACTTATGGGGATGTAAAGCTCTGAGGTGGGGAGAATGTAAAGAACCAGAAACTCTGTGGAATTTTTTTTCTTAAATACATTGTATTTTTACGAGTCCATGAAAATTGACAGCGCATGATTTTGAGGCCCGGTGTGCCTGGAATCAATTTCTGAATTTTTTTTGGGTACATTCAGAAAATGTATGAGCGGGTTTTTATAAAATCCGAACCAGTGATTGGAATTAAAATCCAAGGACACCGTTGAACTCGCATCATGAGTATTCTCTTAAGAAGACTCTCTCTACGACTGTAGTGGGACGATATTAAAATATAGTTTTTGGGTTTTTCGTTAATGTTTTAAACTAAAATAATGTTTGTGGATTTATTTTAATATGATGGTTAAACCCTCTTCATGGAAGTTGGAGGTGGTACCACCACACATTAACCTCTCATGAGAGGTTATGGTGGTGGGTCCCACCTGGACATAACCTCCCATGAGAGGTTATGACGTGGGGACACCATGGGAAAAAACTCCCCTATGAATGGCGGGAGAGGAAAACCTCTCGACTCCCCTCATTAATGAGGGAGAGTATCTCCACACTCACCCTCCTTTTCTGGGGCCAACCCCCCTAAATAAATTTTTCCAATCCTCCTCATTAAATTAATTTGTGCCAACACACATGAATTAATTAAGGGATGATCCATGTTAATTAATTCAATATTTTGACTTTTGTGCCAACAAATAATAGATAACTCAATCAATTATTATTTTTGTTGGAATTTCTCATTTGGTGGAATTTTGGGGGAGAGGAGAGATTGGGAGGATTAGAATTCCCCAACGAATAACCACACCTCCCAACAAAGATCAATGAATGAAGAACGTGCTCTTCCAACGAAGAACACAGGATACGATCCTCTTCAAACTTCTTTTTCGGACACCTTCCGATGTGGAGCGTCTTTCATAGCCAACGCAACATCGGATTTGAAGTGTGCGGTGGATGCAAAGAATGATTTTCTTCATCATCTAATTTCAACGACTTCATCATCAAACAACAATCAAAGGTATGAGGTTTATTTGTATATTATTCCTTTTCTTTTTCTAATCTTTAGTTGGAAAGGAATCGATGCGAAGATTGTAAAATAATTATTGTTCATCGAACTTCTTGATGAGCCAATTGTTACCACCCTAAACGCAGAGGGTGCGGTCCAAACCAACATGGCCCAACCCCTCGGTCATTCTTGTTTGTGATGAACATTGGCATGGCGATGTGGCGACGAAATGATGAAGGCGACAACAACAAAGGCCGCGTTACCTGCAGCCTCCATGAACTGCGCTGCCCCCACGACACTCTGGTGCTTCGGGATGAACCGCGGCCCTCCGGCCGGGTTGGCCTGGCCATGCCATCTGCCAGCTAAATTGGCCTAGCCACCCCGTCCACACCACCGCCAGCCCACGCCGCCCAACTCCCTGCCTCCGCCGGCAACCCATGGGCCCCGGCAGAACACAGTCGGACCACACCGGCCTGAGCTGTGCTGAACTACCCTAGCCCGGCCTCCCGGCCTCCCATGACTCCCAGGAGTCTCAGCCAAACCCGCCAGCCCGCGCTGGCCACGCCGCCTGCTGGACCGCCTGCAGGCCTGCCGAGCAACCCGAGCCACCACCCGACCCAACCGGTGCCCTGGCCGCGTCAGCCTCCCGAATCGGCCCATGCCCCCCTCACGGCGCCCTGGATGAACCGCCCCGGACGTTCCCTCATGGCTGAGTTGCGCTGGGCCGCACCCTTGCAGAGCTCCAGGCCGAACTGGCCCCGAGCCCGGGCCGAACCACCCACGAGGCATGCTAGGCGGGGCCCAGTGGGCCGGGCCAAACCTAATAGGTTGGCCCACCCTATGGGCTGGTCCAGACCCAACTGTTCTGACTAGATTGACCCAGAACGACTCGGCCTAGAATGGGTCCATCCGGGTTGATCCGACTGGGTCGGACTGGACCCGGGCCCACTACCGACCCATTAACTTCTTTGGCCATATCTTTCGCACCGGACGACAATTTTACGAATAGTTAGAGGTGCTGGTTTTCTTCGAATGTGCTGGTCCCTTTGAGGATACCCCACTGGAGTTCAAGGTAAGTTTGAGATACAGTCAGGTTGGATCGTACATGAATCCAACCTGGTCCCCGAGACTAAAAGGCTAAAAACTCACAGAACTAGCATCCGATTGACGTGTCGTCTGTTGAGTTGAGACCCCTATGACATGGCAGACCTTTGAGATATTTTTTCATGGAACATGGACCATTTCCCAACATCTTGTGGAGAGGATCTTCTGAATATGTGTGATCATTTGTGCGAGAACTTAGTAGCTGGATGAGACTTGACGACTGCTGACTGTTTGACTCTGAGTGACTCTGCTGGCCCAATGGGGAGAACCTTGGTGTCATGGCAAACCCATATTGGGGAGAGCCTTGGTGATACACCGGACCCAATGTACTCTATAGGAGAAGTACCTCACGGGCTATTCCTGCACCTCATTTTGTTGGATGCAAATGACAGACAACGCTGACTGAGGCAGAGAGTACCAGGATTGTATGGTGCCCGGAGCTGGATCACATGGCATGATGGTACACAGAGGAGATGGGCAGGTGTGGAGTGTTGCAGAGGCTATCTGTACCTACCCTTCAGGTAGGATTTCCTAGTGCACGATCCAGGAGCCATTCTCCCTTTTTCCAGTAATTGTACTTTCAGTTTCCTTGTACTTCATAGTTGGGATTGTATTTTCTGGCCCCTTTTACTTTTTTCACTCTTTTTTATATAATTTAATTGAGTGTTTTTTATCCAGTTTGTAGTTTTTTGTGTGAGTTTTCAAGTTATAAAGGAAATGCCTTCCCAGTTTAGGGATATACACCTTTGGTGCTAGTCGCCAGCCCCTGGCCTATGGAAGGCGGGCTTGGGGTAGTCATGGTATGGGCCCTGGGGGATAGGTCGTGACAAAGCCCCAAAAATCCCAATTCCCCGTACAGAAAACCACTAATAATATTAATTTTTCAACATTAACTCTGGGAGGATGATGCATGAGGTTTTTATAAATTTGACAAGAGTGACACTTCCTGGAGAATTATACACAATCATGAATCATTATCCACTGTTAATAACCATTTATTCTAATTTCATGGTATAACCTAGTTCTTTATAGTTGAGATTCGTAGGAGCCTACATTGATATCATTCTTAATGGTCGAGGTCTCTCATTATACAATTCATTTTAGGAGGACTCCAATGATATCTCATTTAAAAAAGGATTTCTGATTATTCAACTTATTCCTGAGCATGAATTTCACTATAGTATGATATAGTTGATCACTTTTTTATCAATCCAAAGGGAGGGTCCAATTTCAGAGGTGAAATAGTTTGGGATCCATCTATACCAGGGTGAATGTTTGCTAATATTTCTCTAGGGAAGAATTCATATGATTGATGTCATACATGTCATAGATAATGGCTAGTCGTCATAATGTATGGTGAGTGATGTGGATGGATTTCTCATCCTAATTGGGATCAGTTGGAATTTTGGCTATATTCGATAGTGCATTGACATAGAATTATGTTATTTAGGGACATGATGCAACATTGGTTTAAAATGGTTTTTCCAGCAACCCTCTTACATAACTATATTAGGTCCAAATTTTCATTCTTTATGAAATATTTGTCGTTAATGTATTTTCTCACTTGATATGAGTCCCCAATGACTTTCAAGTATGATAATACCCAATCATTTCTTACATAAATATTATAACATAATGGAATTATATAAATTATATAACATAATGATCCATGATAAAATCAGTTAGGACAAGTTCTATTATAAATGTTGACACATAAACAACATTTCCATAATTGAGATACATTATCTCCCACTAAGATATTCATAATTATCACCATTTTTTGAAATATCTCATATAATACCTTTTATCATAATCAAGAGAATGGAATGATAATGATGGGTAATATCAAATGATTCATAATGTTAAATAAGGGATATATCAATAAATCATGTGTCTAAGGTTGTGATAATAAGAGTATAATACATAAAACTATACACTTCATATCATATATCTGAAACATGAGTTATGGAACAAATCAGGGTTGTTATTAAGAAATGAATCATAATGTTATCGAAGAACCTAATCCATGATAATATAAAATTTTCATAATACATATATATATTTAAAATGGATAAGGTTTTAAAATTATGAATTTTTATAAATAGAAATAGTTTCAATTATTATGTCATGAAATGAAATCAGGCCCTCATATAAAATTATCTACAGAAAACCAATTACACAAATAAAATTAAAAAAATGATAGAAATCCCATTCATATTAATGTGAACATTTAATCTTGTTCACTCAAAACATTGTGAACGTGTAATTAGGTTCAAAAATATCATATTTACTCATGGTCAATCAATATTTACCCAAGCCATTGGAGAGAGAAATGTCTCCCATCACCACATAATTAAAATTATTCATATTTCAAACACATGATTATAAGACTTCCATCATATCAAAACCCATGAAAAAATGGGTTTAATTAGAAATTCATCCCAACATAACCTATGGAAAATAAATAATCTTTATAATCACATCACCATTTCCTCAATGTATAACCCATGGGTATTAAGTGGGTTTTATAAAAATAATTTCATCATAATCATAAACCTTTTAGATAAATAACAATAATTTTATTATTTGATCATATCCTAATTAAATACTAAGAAACATAAAAATATGTATTCATAGTTTGAAAATAATTTTGTTAGAAAAAATCACTTGTAACATTTCTAGAGAAAAATATCCAATCTTTGAAAACCAAATTTTCTAAAATAATAAATTTAATAAAAATTGGAAAAACAATTTCCTTTTGAATTTAATTTTATATTTATAATGTAATATGTAATAAAAAAAATCACAATGTTGGAAAAACAATTCATGTCTTACATGCTAAAATAACGATTCATTTCACATTCATGGTAAAATCCAAAATATGATTTTTTAAAATAAAATTAATATTATTTTTGAAACTTTTTTCTAAAAAATTAAAACATGGGTAAAAATGTATTTAATTAATCATTTAGATAATATGAAAAATAATTTTCTAATTTTTTAAAAAAAACATGGTTTTTGATGAAAAAATGGTTTTCAACTATAGGGAAATAGAGACGATTTTTCTTAAAATAATAATTTTGACCACATTAGTTCATCAAGGGGATGGAATAATGTTAAGAGATGTATTATCATTAAATAATTAATGGATAATAAAATTTACGAGGTCTTTGAAATATTGATCATGATATTTTATCATCAAAAACAAAATCATATATAATCTTAATAAATGATGATATTGTATCATAAAACCATTACCACTTTGGTATCCTTGAATCGTAGAACCCATGATAAAAATATTCAAATATTGATATGTAATTATATATAATATTCAGGATATTCATCAAAAAATACAAGCATAGTAATTATATACACCATATACATGAAATATTTTGTGAATATAGTATGGGTATCATAAAAAATAACGGTGGGATAAAAATACCTTACATTAAGTCTCAAATTTCTTCATAAATATTAGAAAATCCTTTAAAATAAATATATTTTTATTATTAAAAAATTTAATATAAATAATTATATATATCATACCATATATGATTTTCTTTTGACCTATTATTCTATGTTTATCAATAATTCCTTGTAAAAATCATGTTTTAGTTAATAAACTCATTTTTCATGTACGTTTTCTTTGGTTAATTTTAGTTATGATACATTGATAATGGTGATATCATATATATATAATTAGTAAAATTATATAAATATAATATATATTACTTTTATAGTAATATTTAGTAATCTATAAATGTTAGAGATAAGAAATTAAATACATTGTTCATGGAAAAGGTAGGTCGTGTGTATGCATGAACGTTGTTTACATGTTCTCGATGGATGAAATGAAATAAGGGTAGAAAATACATTAACATTATGAAATTATTTTTATGTTATATATATATATAATATTTTCTGGGAAATTATCCTTATAACCTTCCACGTAAATGATGACCAAGTCACATGACACCACAAGGTGGTAGTCCATAATCTATATGAGCGATATTATTATATTTCCAGCTATTGTAAATTAATAATATATATTAAGTAATAATTTTAGAAGTATAATAATATCTTAAATATCATATTTAAAAATTTAATCAATAATTATATCTGTAAGTGAGAGGTGGTGATGGAAAATAAATAACATCGATTTGCGAGACAGTAGTCCTTCATAAAAACGATTGATGATTTCTTATGCCATTGATATAAGAAGAAAAGGATTTAGGATATTACATCAACATATTAAAATATAAGTATATGTACGATATTATGGTTCTTATATTTTCACTAAATAATATTAATTTAATACTATTAATGATGAAAAAAATAAAACACTCGGTTAAGGATGTTTCCTGTTATTCAGAAAACTTCTTCTGTTTTGCACCAAAAGGATTCATATGTTGGATTTTTGATCAAAATAAACCTTATAGGTTAGTATTATGGATTTAAATAAGGGATTATTTTTTTAATTTTCTGAACCAGTGGGGTTTTTATGGTTTATGAGGGGATAAGAGGGATGGCCTTTTATAATAGAGGTTAGTCGAACACGTGTCATTTTTGAAAAAAAAAGTGTAACCACATTTTTTACTCCACAAAAGGATAAAAAATGGTCAATTATATATCTTATTTGAGATAAGGTATTATTATGGTCATAAAAATATTTTTGAAAAAGTATTGTTTTCATTTTTGACCTCAGTATATTTAGTTTAACCCTCGACAAACTTATTTCTACCTTAAAATGGAAAAAAACTTTTACTATTTTTAATATTCATTGGGGTAAAAAATTAATTTTAATAAATTTTATACTATAAATTATGTTGATTAAAAATTAGGAATAAATATTTAAAAATTCATATCAAATATTAGGCATAATTAGATTTCTAAATTAATCACAGAGTTGTGACTTGAATATGGGTCTTCAAAAGAACATTTTCATATGTAGATAATGTTTTAATATAAAAATTAGATATTAAAATGATTAAAATGACATAAATTTGATTAATATATATATAAATTAACTAATATTACTTTTAAATCCATATAAAAATATTTATTATGTTTTTAAATAATTTAATATAAATCAAAATTCTCAATAAAACTAGTATTTTCACTTTTGATTGAAATATTTTAATTTTCAGAATATTCTTATAAAATTACCCTATGATAATTATTACATTAATATTTACAAAATGAAGTTTATTTGATCAAAGAAATTTTATAATGTATTCTATCATAGAAATTTATATTTTTCAAAATCATACTAATTCCAAAAAAAACATTGCTTTTCATGTTATAACCTAATTAATATTAATTTATTCCTTGAGATTTATCTCTCTCATAAAAATAAACGGGGACAGTTCAGCCTCATTATTTATTCAAGTTCCCACATAGATAATTCAAACTAGTGGTCTTTCCCCAAAACATTGATATAATGACTGGTCATGATTCGTAGAATATTATCTATTTGATCTAAAATCTCCACCATTTTTACACATAAGAATTATATTTATACAGTGGTATGAAATATGATTTTAATACATATGAAAGATCAAGTTTGTAGTTTCTTCAGAGAGTCACAAGGTACATATCATGAACATGAGAGAGGATTGGTGGATGTGCCAAAAAATAGGCAACCATCTAAGTAAAATAATTAATTTCAAATGAATAAAGATTCCTAGTGATATTTTTAACTTCTTTTTAAATCTCATTACCTTTGTTGATGGATAAATTCAAAGATACACATTATCACCTAATTAATATTCTAAATCACATGAGTGATTTCCAGCATAACTTTATTGTCGGCATTGCCCTTATGTATTGAAAAATGGATATAACTTATATCTCATTTTTCATTCTATATTAATTACATATATATTTATTTCTCTAATATCTATATAGTATGTTCGATATATACACTTCATTCCATATGGGGATTTATAAGGATCCATGCGATTGCCTTAGTGAATGTTATGGGTAACACAATGAGTTATTATGAATTGTTTTTGAATAATTTTTACTAATTTAACATATTGTGTTGAATTATATAGAAATTTTATATTTCTATATAAAAAACACCATGTTAAACTTACACAACATTCTATACTAATTTAATCTTTTGATGCACTCAACAATATGCTAAGCTTGTGTTATACACAATACCGAGTTTTACCAAAATATAACATAATATAAATATAACTATTTAAAATGATAGTTATCACATTTACAATGGAATGGATGGAATGAATAAGATTAATTAAATTATGGAAAGTTATAGTTTCCACATGTTTATCAGTTATCTATTATTTAGGAATTAAATAAAAAAACATTTAAAATAAATAAAATGTGTTCTTAAATACTGTATCTTTTCTAAAAAAAGGGTTAATTGTGAACGGTGAATAGAAAATAAAATTAAACTATTCCAGGTTTAGAATATATATTTGAAAAAATGAAATTAATTTTTTTAATTTTAATTTGAAATTTTTATTCAGGTCAATTTTTTGTTTTTTATGAGATTTTTTATTTTTTTAATATTGAAAACTGAATTTTTTCTGAATTTAATTAAAAATTAAATTTATATTTTAATTTGGTTTTAAATTATAATTTGTAAAATTATACATCTATTAATCCAATTAAGGTTTCTGGAATCAATTTAATATTGAAATTATATACAAAAACGTTTCAAACATTTCCAAATTTAAAATTCAAAACCCGATTTCTCGTCACATATATGGAGTTAATTTTAAATTAAATTATTTTACATATTTGAATAGAATTTGTAAAAATGGATTACATATTTGGAATAGTAATTATTTATAATTTATAATAATCCTAAAGAAATATTTCTCCAAGGTTATTATTGAAAAATATCAAAATTATTTATAGCAATTATGCTAAAAATTAGTTTACTCAAGGGTTAAACATAAAATATAATGTGTGAGAATGACCCATAACTTGTCCAAGACCAATTTTATAGACATATATTTTCCTTTATAAACATATGATCTAATTTTATCAATTTTTGTGATGCTTTAACATGAAATTCAACCATATAATTTTTTAAGTAATGAAAATAAAAAATATACTTTTCCTCCATTTAATTCATTTAAACGTTTAAAATAGTTAAAAAATAAATAATTTTGGTTATAAATATTATTTTTGAAAATAAATTAGTTTTTATCATGATAAATAATATTAATATTTAGATATGAGATAATTATATTTCATTCAAAGAGAACACCAACATGAGAATTATTTAGTTAATAATTAAATAAATCAAATGACACTAAAAACATTAAAAGTGAAATAAATTTAATGAATTATTGTTCAAACTGGATCTTTTACAAAAATATATAATGTAAAAAAATTTAAAATAATGGATTATATTTCCATTATGTTAATGATTTTTTTTAAATTTTAAATATATAAATAATGTTAAAATTGACATTAATATCGTTTTATAATATATGTTTTTTTGTTAATTGATTTAAAATTTACAAAAATACTACATTCCATATATATATCTTTAAATATTTATAAATATATAATTTATTACATTAATTTACAAATTATTCTCTTATAATGGCTATATGAACCATTATATAGAAAAAAAACATTGTTAGGACGGTTACGGTTAAAGCGGGGTTTTGCGTGTTAAATGCTCTTGTGTTAAAGTTAATTTTCAGAATATAAGGTATTTATACATTATAAATTAGGTATCATATTAATAATAATTTGATAAGGATCTCTTTTAATTAAGCTTAAATAATACATTTCTTAGCCTATGAAACTAATGAACATAATGAAAACTGAAAATGGAAAATCAAGGAAACATTAGATTTAAGGAACCAAATGTGTAAGAAAGTGTCTATAAATGTGTGATTTATGTTTAGATAGACTATATTTTTACTATAAATCATTAAATATTATTTTCGGATCAAATTTAGGTAATATTGACCTTTTAATAGTTAATAAGTTTGAGTATTTACAAAAAGGCCACTAATTCTCAACTATAAAAAGACACTCACTCCCCCAACTTCTTCACAACTCTCTATCAATTTTTCTCAACCATTATCTTCCAAAATAACTTCAAAACATCCATAAAATCATCCTATAATCCTTGAATCCATCCTTTGAAATATTTAGTGAAAATCCAAGGAGAATACTTGAAGAAGTGGTAATGATCCTCATACAGGGGTTTTATTTTATATATTCATCCACCTCCATCAATTTTTATGATATGATAATTATATAATAACCAATATATCTTCCAAATACTTATAATTTTTTTATGTTTATTAACTATAATTAAGCACACTTCTATCAAATGGGTTATGAAATCATCATTCGTATGTACGATAGCGTACAACCTTGCAATCTGATGTTGTTCATTTTTACCATTACCACCAACAATGGTTGTTCAAAATGATAAAAATTCTATTTTTATATAATATTTATGACATTTATGATGTTATTATGATTCTATAATTATTATATCACACATACTTTAATTTCTTCATTTTATGAGATTATGATAATGTCACTCGTGGATACTGTTAACTACTACTTTTCAAAGTGATCTGATTCATTAAAGGGATAAATGGAATTTATTATGGAAGGGTTTAATAAACATATGTGATTAAAATGAAGTTATTTTTATACAAAAATTATAGTATATAAATATTAATTATTTACTTTTATTTCATTTGTTACGATTTGAAAATTGAAACATCGTTAATGTTTATATACGACCAATTATCTCCTCGAATAGTTTATTTAATGTCTTATCTCAAAATTTTATGGATTACTCTAAATACATATATAATGAATATATATGACATTTATATCATGTTTTAAATTCTATATATTATGAAACCATGATCTAAGTAAGAGGACAAAAAATAAAAAAAGAAAATATATATTAAAAACAGAGGTTATTACAAGAAACATAACATTAACATAGAATTGTTAATAAGTGGGTAATATAATCCAAATAGACCAGGAGAAGGTCATACCCACTCCTAACAAAATTTATTAATGAAAATTAAATTCATGAAATCTGAAAAGGAGTTTAAAATTAGGGGTAAAAAGGGTACCATATTCATCTTCTACAACAAAATGTGAGGAAGATTCTGGGATACAAAAGACCATACAGAGCATCACTCAACAATGGCCTTCTTCAACAAAGAATAAGCAACCTGATTGGCCTCCCTATAGACACAAATCACATAAAGAGTGAGGCCACAAGTGATCTAAAGACATTCAACTTAAGGTGACAACATCTTTCATGGAATATTCTTGGACTAAATCTTGAGTACATTAACTACCACCACCAAGTCGTATTTCATCCAAAGGAAGTTCTAGCCTTGATGGACAACATATGTGATGGACATGATTATATCCCAAATATTAACCTCAACTAAAGAACCCTAATTAATTTAATGATATAATTATCCTTTAATGAAATCGTGATAGGTATTAATATGGTTATGTTATATATATATATGGTAATCATGTATTAATTAATAATGATGTTTTAATGAGTACAAAAAATGTTAAGACTTAATGTATGGGATTGTTGTATAACATTTTACATTTTTGACACTACTATTATATTCATAGCATATTTATTATATGTGGTGTATATACTTCCCATGAATTTATATTATGGTTTTTAAACATAATTTTTTTGGTATTTATATATCCATTTGATTATCTATCTTCTATCGATTTATTTGTGGATTCAAAGTTACCTAAGAAATAATTGATGTTTGATTGAATTTTTCTTCTTTGAGATGTATGTTATGTTATTCACTAATATTATTTCATGATATATATATATTTAAATCCTCTATAAAAATTAATATATTCAATTTATTCATCATCGTGTTATTTTTGGGTTCATTTTATGTTATTAGTTTATGGGGAATATGATTGAAAGTTTCGAAAGTGATAATGGTTTTATGTCACAATTGTATCCTTATTGTGATTGTTTATGATTTTTTATCTACTATTTTTATCTCAATATCAAACTCTCAGTAATTATCAATAATTATATTATCCTTTAGTTATTTTTGAAATATTCAAGTAATGTTACGGTTTTTTAAATCTTTGGTACTCAATATAATTAACAAAAATTACTTTACGAAAATTTGATATTATGTCTCTCATTAGTTGGAAATCGATTTTATATAAAAAAATTATAAAAATGATTTAAAAAATATTTTTAAATGATCTTTTAAGATCATTATCACATAAAATAATATTCCAAACTTTTATGTATTAATATTTTTTAAAATTTATTTACAAATATTAAATAATTTGTTTCAGATTTATTTTTCAAAGAAAGAAAATTCAAATAAATTCAAAGATTCCATTATATGTTTTAATGTTTTTTACAGAGAAATTAATTCAAAATTATTTAGGTTTAAAAAACATATTTCTCTAACTAGAAAGGTTATTTTAAAAAAACAAATGTTTTATAAAATATTTCAAAATTATTTTCCATCTAAGATAGAATTAATTTGTGTTATTTATTATTTAATGGGGATATAATCAATGAATACTATTAATATTCTTTATCTGAATTGTTTATTTTTTGATGTTATAACATTTATTAAACCTAATTCTCTTCCACAAGTTATACCATGAAAATATTTTTATGAAACCCCACTTCTTTTCACATATTATTCTATGATGATATTATTATGAGACATATATATTTTTCATAGGATATTATATGTATAAATATTTATGTTTCGCATTTAATTTCATGTATTATGGTATGGTGAATATTTGTGTCACGTGGAACACATTTGTATGATTTAATTAAGTGATGGGTGGGACCTATATCTCCCTCAAATTAATTGGATAATGTTTTATATCTCATGATAAATATATGACATGAATGGGTTGTAAATCATATTTATAAATGAAGGTTTAAAATATGAAGTGAATCATACTCAGTGATATTAAGCTATAATGGGGAGTGAAGATGGTTTTGTAATATATGGATGGAATGGGGAATGAACTCAGTTCTATATAATACTATGTCTTCGATTATGGACTTTGATGTGATCCATTTCTAATTTGGAAATTATTTTATTTTCTTATGTGCCTACCACAATTCCATGTTTTATTCCTATGTTATTTTCTCATAGAATATGCTCTTAATTCCCTTAAGATTCATGTCTTGTGATCTACCCAAAATTATAACATGATTCACATATATGATATTTGATATAAAGGGTATTATCATAAAATTTAATGCTCATACTCTCATACCATTATGTTAATTGTAGGCCTATATATATCCTTTACTTACCCATACTGAGAATTTGAGATCACCATTTCTTATGTTCCATTTCCCCAGGTTATAAATAATGGTTTTATGTAGGATTAATTAAATAGATGTTCATTAGGGGTAAACAATTAATATCCTTCACCAATTATGAAGATTGTGTTCCATGTTTCCAAATTCAACAAACATTTATAGTTATTAGGTGTGTGTTTGTGTAATTTGATGAGTATTCATAAAAAATGGTTTAATATCCCCCTATGTTATCCCTGTATCATTATAATATATATCAAAAGAAATATTTAGTTAACCATTAAAAACTAGGATTAGAAAACATTATTGAGATCCTTAGGGGTATTTCTATGTGCATTTAGTGATGTATCTGAGGATAAGTCTATGGATGGGTCAATTTTTATGGAAATGTCCTACAATTTTTTGAATGTAATTATTGAGTGGGTTCCGTGAAATTTTATCCATTCCTAGATACTAAGAGTATATGTCGATATGGAAGAAATGTACATTAGTTTTCAACACTTAAAACACCGTATTGAGCTAGAATTGATCAGGAACTCATGCCTGACAACAATAATTTTTACACACCATGTTTGTAACACCCCGATATTTTATGAGATATATTCTTTTTAATTGTACACTACACCAAGATTATATTTTACTATACGCAACATCGTATTAGCATGCAGTATACGCAACACTATTTTTGGCTCGTGTTTCACAAAATTTCAAGTTCCTTTTATTCGAATCAGCATTAAGTATAGATTTTTTTAATGTATAAATGAAATAAGTTTTTATTATGTCATACGCAACCCCAAAGGGATCTTTCACTACACACATCCCTGACTTGTCTTTCATTACACGCAATCGCAACCTTCCACGATAGCGTGTGTAGTACGCAAAACAAAGTTTCAATAAATAATGATATATTGTTATAATATTATTATGAACTAGATATTATGAATAGTAGTAACTACATTTTGAATTTTATAAAATTATTATTCATCTTACACATTTTCTAGAAAATGGTATGAGAACAAAATAAATTTTTCGGGTAAAATAAGTATTTTTAAAAAAATGCAGTTTTGTCGCCTTTTGATGGCGCACCCACATTAAATCTAGTTTTTGTCATATTTATAAGTTCAATTTGAAAAAATAAAATTCTTCTTTGGGATCATGATATAATAATTTACTTTGGATAAATTTTTCATATTATTTTGATAACTTTCATATTTTATTGAATAGTAAAAACATTCTATATTTTAATTAAAAACAAATTTTTTCATCGTAATAATTTATATGGATAAATTGTAATATTTAATGCTATTAAAGTATAAATATAATATAGTTTTACCATTTAATATAATTTATGTCATTAGAATTGATTTTAAATTGAATTCATAGGTAAAATCATTTCCATCTTTGGCAATGTTTTAACATTTAAAACTCAATTTTCTTAACAATGGGATTAATTAGAAATTAATTATAGAAACTTCTGTGTTTAAAATTTTTAAAAATGGATTATAAATTTGGATTCAGTGGGTCCAAATTATGTTAATAGGGTACTTTTATTTTTTTGATATTGTGAATAGTAACTACGGTAATTTTTAGTTACTACAGTTAAAGGTAAATTGGGTAATTAAGGGTAAAAATAATATTATAAAATTACACTAACACCTTCCAGAATTATATTGGATGAATAAAAGTCAAACCATATCACCTAAGGGTCATAATAGATTAATTTCATGGACTATAGACCACGAAAATGACATAATTATTAATAAAACCAAAGAAAGTGACAACATGTCACTCTCTTAAATCTTATAAGTGTAATAATTTCAATTTAGTGATAAACTTCATAAAACATCGAACATGAATAGTATTAAGAAATAAAATAAAATTATATACATCATGTGAATTTATTTATAATTTTTATGGATAAAATAATTATCATTAATGATGAAACAATAGTGATGTTGGACTTATTTTATTGATTGAAATATCAAATAAATGGTTTTAGAAATATTAAAATAAATATTATATGAACTATTTAATGTGATACACGAATTTTCCTGACAAATATGACATGTTATTAATCTATTAAATACTTTTTTTCGAATATATCCCCTATGTGGAATTTATTTAAATTCAAATAAATGAATAGTTTCAAAATTGACACTATTGTTATTTTATAAAGAAAACATATTATAAAATTGTTTAAAAATCACAAAAAAAATTAAAAATTAAAAATTAAAATTCAAATGGTCTAAAAATTCATTAAGTATCCAATTATGGAAAATTTACAACACAAAAGAAATTATTTATAACAAGTTAAAATTTAGAAGTGTTTTACCACAAATAAAATTAAATAGATTAAAAAATTATAAATCAAGATGATAAGGTTTAAAATAAATTCCTTACATGTGTAAATTTTATTGGATGATTAGATTTAAAACCTATATCATCGAATATTATGATTTGAGTCATTTTGAACGTTTTTATGTGGGTTTTTATTTTATTTTAAATTAATATTTGTGGAGGTTTTAAAAAGTGCCCATCTCTTCTCTTATAAAAGGGCACCTCCTCCCTCTCCTCCTCACGCCATTTTGAGCCTTCAATATCGGAAAAACCATGCCAATTTCTCTTCTCCAGTTCCCTAAAAACAAAATAGAGGTCATGTTCTTCTTCAAAGATCAACTTAAATCCCTAAGAGGAGGTTTAAAAGAGGCACGTCAAAGAAGAGGTAATATCCTTTACCGATTATTTCAAATTCATTTCTTCTTCTACTTCCTCTTCTTTTTTTATTTCATAATAAAGTAATAAGATCAGTATCACTCATATACTAATATGTTATTATAAATATGAAACTACCATATTTCACCTTCTATCCATCTTATGGAAAATGAAATCATCACGCGTGCGTAAGTACGGAATACCGTCTCCATGTCATAGTGTAATATATTTTTCCACCACCACCTTACTTGGATGGGTATAATGGTGGAAATAAAAACAATATATGATTATTATATCATCATACTGATTTTGAGATATTATATCATCCACCCCAATTCCATTCCTTAAATATGGGAATGATATAATCACTCGTACGTAAGTACGGACTACCGTCTCCACGACGCGATGAGATTCATTCTCCATGATTAACCATTCAAGAATGATTAAATAGTAATGAAATATATGAAATAATAATGCTACTAGATATATATATATATGTCATCTACTTACTTCCATTCAATTCAATAAGGAAATGAAAATAACGTTCATGCTTACGTACGACCTACCGTCTCCATGAACGGTGTGTTTCATTTCATTTATCTATCTATTATATATATCTATATACTGAATATATATGATATATAAATCAGGTTTTACTTTATAGAAGTAAGTAAATCATGATATATGTAATAGTAATATCAATAAAAACAAGTCTAAATGCGTAAGATAAATGAAACGAATATTACCCAAAACATTGCTTTAACATGGAGTTGACAAATGAACAGGTAATATAAAGACCTAAGTGAATCATATATGATATCATAAGAATGACTATGATTCTGGAATAAGTCAATGACATTATCTAAATCATTATAAAGGTGGTTTGGATACGTATAAATCATATCGGACCAAAGGTAAGGGATAATTTTTAAATCTCATTTTTATCCGAGATTTCTTATACGTAAGTATTTACTCAGGTTATGTTTTTCATCCAGGTACACAAAAATGTTTTTCATAAATTGTTTAATATTATTACATGTATGTTTAAATTCATGTTTACCCCTCTTTTACTTTTACTTTTTGTTATGTAAATAATATTTCATTTTTTTATCATATGTGGTACTTTTTGACTTTTCCAATAAAGGTACGAGGAGATTGTTTTATTAACTTATAAAGCATGAATGGATTTTTACGGTTTCATAACACCTTATTTTCAGGAAGCATACTCTACCAGATTTTATAACTGTATTCAAAAAATCATTTTCTTTCGAAATTTCATGGCATTTTGTGAAAAGAAAATTATTTTGAAGAAGAAAGGATATTTTCCTCAAGAATTTATTTCAAGTGTTTTATCAAAACCATTTTCCATCTAAGATGATATTATTTCATATGTGTATGTTTTAAGTATAATATCTCTATAATTTACATGGTTTCACTTTTCTTATGATGAAATGATATCCATTTGTTTTATATGGATTATGTAATGATGGGATGTTGTTTATGAAACCCATTTTATTCTTTGGGTTATGATGAATGATTTATGTTTATGATGTGGGACACATAAGAATAATTTCATTATGAGATGGGTGGGACCTATATATCCATCCAATGCATTGGGTAAAGATTTATATCTGATGAGACAAGCATGGATGGAATGACAAGTTAACCCGATTCAGTGATACCGGACTGGAATGAGGAGTGAACTCGGTTCAGTAATGGACTTTTTACACTATGATGGCCTTTGAATCAATGCCTTGGCTACTATGGAAATATTATCATGTGCTTTATTCTTTCCAAAAGTTCATGTTTTATTCTCATGACATTTTATCGTGATTAATGTTCCTTTATGTTTCGATGCCCAATGTACTGCCAAGATTTTTGTCATCGATCATGATTTTGATCTTTTATGTTCATTTTTTTACGTTCAAATGTTAATGGAATGTTTTTATGTTCTCCATGTTTACCCTTACTGACCATTTGAGCTCACCCTTTTTATATTTTATTTTCCCCACGATATAAAGAAAGGGTTTAGGTATGAAAACAAAAGGGGAATATCTTTATGGGAGATGTTGAAGATCTTTCACCATGATTAGAAGATTATGATTTGAGATTCCAAAGACACTAATCTAACATGGTCATTGGGCGTTTTTTTGTTTTGTATTAAGTTTTCCACAAAAGTAATGTAATTTCTATGTACGTTAGTCTTGGGTCGTTATAGTTGGTATCAGAGCGAAGGTTTAGTTAACCTTTGGAATCTAGGATGCGAAATATTTAGTGATATCCCTAGAGATATTGCTAAGTTATTTCTAGGGATTTCCCTAAGGTTAAGTATAAGTATAGGGTGTAGTCCTAGGATTACTGTAATGATCATTGAATTAAACCTAAGATGTTAGATATTTTAAGTACTCCCCCTTTATTATGTTGTTTTCCTAGCATGAATTTTTCCTCTTACACTATTATTTTTGGGTTTTAGACGATGGATGGAACCCGAAGGAACCGTGCTGATCAATGTAATGGGAAATGAAATGATTTTCCTTCAGAACAAACCATTGCTATGGGTGATAGTGTAAAAAATCTTATTGTTATACTTACACAAGCTATGTATCATTCTGGATTTCAAATGAGCAGGGAAGGGAAAAATATTCTATTGAGTCCTTCATGAGGCAACATCCACCTTCTTTCAGTAGGTCTTCTGATCCTCATGTTGCTGAACAATGGATGAGTACCATTGAAAAGATATTCTTCATACTTCGATGTTCGGAACATGAAAAATTAATTCTGGATTTTCACTGTTTAGAAGGTGAAGAAAACAATTGGTGGACTGTAACTAATAATAAAAGGACCCAAGATGAAATTGAATCAATGGAATTGGACGATTTCAAGAACTTGTTTTTCAATAAGTACATTCCTCATATTCTTCGAATGAAGATGGAAAAGGAGTTCCTTGAGATTAAGAAAAAGGATGATGAATCTGTTTGTATATAAGAGGATAATTTTACATGGCTTGCAAGGTATGAATGTAGATTTATCATCTATCCTAAAAGAAAAGTTTATTGATTCTTCAGTGGCTTAAAACCAAGTCTTGGAAAGGAATTAGCTATAAGAGACTTCAGTAGCTATGAAGAAATTGTGTGTTGTGCTATCAAAGTATAACTGGAAGTTGGTGTTACATATCCATATCATGGTTTTGACAAGAAACGAATGATGGAGTTCAAGGAAAACTATCAAAACAACGGTGAAAAGAAGACGAATGTTTATTTATGTTCAAAGTGTAGAAAAAAAGAATGTTGGAGATTGTCTTAAAGGGACTAGAAAATGTTTTATGTGTGGAAAAGAAGGTCATCGAGTTAGTGAGTGTCAAAGTAATGTGAAAAGGGTAGCTAATGATGTTAATAAAGAAAAGACTGCAGAGAATGAACCACCAACACTTCAATGCTACAAGTGCAAGGAAATGGGGCAGTATGGTAATCAATTCCCTAATACAAGGGTTAATGATGATCGACATCAATGACTTTTTAATGAAAAGTACAAAGGGAAGTCACATGTGATCACTATTGGTGGTGTTGAATATGACAACAATATGGTGAAATGATGAAGTGTTTATGTAATGGGATTCCAAAATAATGTTGTAGTATCATGGAATATATGAATATTTATGTATTGGTCTATTGTGGTTTTCAATAATTTTATGGTACTGGTAACCATGAATAGTGATTGAAATGTTTTTGGAAAGAATATGAAATATGCATAAGGAGAAAATAATATAGATGATAGTATTCATAAACTCATGATTGATATAAGGACAAAGTGATATCATGGTTTGAGTATATCGAAATTTTGGGATTTTGGTATGTGGAAAGGGATAACTTTTGACAACATTTATGTTTTCAATAAAGTTATGTGGTAAATAATTTTGCAAGAGAATACAAGATTAAGGTATTCAAATGTTTCGAATTTGATCAACAAGATATATCTTATTATATTGGGGATAAATGACGGTATTCAGGTGCTTGTTTTGTGACCATTCAAGTAATCATTTTCTTTATTCTATGAGATTGGATATATGTATTTTGGATAAGCCTAAAGATTGGAATGGATTAAGTTGGACATCAGATAATATTGTTTAAGGCTAGAACTTTTTTTTTGATATTATTTATGGAATGTTATAATAGTATTGTTTTGGAAAAAGGACAACCTGCAAGATGGGTGACAACCCATCACGTCAGACAAGGTTGCGGGAATCGAACCCTCAATCGAAGTGCGACAGGCCTTTATTGCCTGCCACTAGCCGACAGGAAGTTCATGGTTTGTAGAAAATAGTTTTATTTTATTAAGCAGAATGTTAGATGAAGTATAAGTCCATTTTGGGAACCATATATGATTAACCTCAGCATAGATGGGCATATGTATGTTTAATATCTTGTGATAACATTTTTGTGATAGAGATAGATGAAATGACCTATAATTCTATTTAATGATCTACTAACACATCATGAAAGAAAAATTCAACTTCATTTCTTTAAGAGATAAAGTGAGATTTGTTTAAGGCACGAAAAACGGTGAGATTGTACAAAAATAAAGTAAGTATTTATTTTAATTCAAAAATATTAAACATTTGGGAAATGATCTTGAAAACCAAATATTTTTTCCTAGTACGCTCATATCCTATGAATCAAATGGTACCTTAGATCATCAAAAATTTATGGCATGGTGATTGTTGGCATTTTCATAGCCATGTCCTCTACCACTCTTCATCAGAAGTTGATGGTTATATTTCTCTTCCATACCCATATTTTCACCTATGTTCTCTTATATGGAAAACCAGTGATGAGAAAATTTGGGTAACTATTACATTTCATACATCACTTTTTAAAATTATGTTTTAGTATTCCTTTTTACAATGTGGGTTTTTATGAATGAAATTTTCAAGTAGTAAATGATTTTTAACCCCGACGAATTTCGAGGGCGAAATTAATTTTAAGGGGGGTAGGATTTAAAACCCCAAGATTTTATGAGATATATTCTTTTTAATTGTACACTACACCAAGATTAGATTGTACTATATGCAACACCGTATTATCTTGCAGGTTACGCAATACTATTCTTGGATAGTGTTACACACAATTTCAAGTTCCTATTATTCTATTCAACAGTAAGTATAGATTTTGTTTAATTTATAAATGAAATAAGTTTTGTTTATTTTATACGCAACACCAATAGAAGCTTCACTACACAGAACCCTAACTATGCTTGCATTACACGCAATCACAACCTTCCTCGATAGCATGTGTAGTACGCAATACCGGGTTTCACTAAACAATGATATATTGTTATAATATTATTATGAACTAGCCATTATGAATAGTATTAACTAAATTTTGAATTTTATGACATTATTATTCATCTTACACATTTTCTAGAACATGGTATGAGAACAAAATAATTTTTTTAGGTAAAATAAGTCTTTTTAAAAAAATGAAGCTTTGTAGCCTTTTGATGGAGCACCCACATTAAATCTATTTTTTGACATGTTTATAAGTTCTATTTGACAAAATAAATTTCTTCTCTGGGATCAGGATATAAAAATTTACTTTCGATACATTTTTCATATTATTCTGATAACTTTCATATTTTAATGAATAGTAAAGACACGTGATATTTTAATTAAAAACAACTTTTTTCATCGTAATAATTTATATGGTTAAATTATAATATTGGATGGTATTAAACTAAAAATAAAATATATTTTTACCATTTAATATAATGTATATCATTATCATTGATTTTACACTGAATTCATTGGTAAAATCATTTCAATGTTTTCCAATGTTTTAACATTTAAAACACCTTTTCTTAACAATGGGATTAATTTTAAATTAATTAATGAAACTTCTGTGTTTTTAATTTTGACAAATGGATTCCATATTTGGATTCAGTGGGTCTAAATTATGTTAATAGTTTACTTTTATTTTTTGATATTATGAATAGTAACTATGAAAATGTTTTTTTACTACAGTTAAAAGTAAATTGGGTAATTAAGGGTAAAAATAAGATTATAAAATTACCCTAAAACCTACAAAAATTATCTTGGATGAATAAAAGTCGACCCATATCACCTAAGGGTCGGAATTGATTAATTTCATGGACATGTGACCATGAAAATGACATAATTATTAATAAAACCAAAGAAAGTGACAACATGTCACTCTCCTAAATCTTATAAGTTTGATAATTTTAATTTAGTGATAAACTTCATAAAACATAAAACATGAATAGTATTCAAAAATATAATAAAATTATCTACATCAAGTTAATTTATTTATAATTTTTATGGATTAAATAGTTATCATTAATGATGACACAATAGTGATGTTAGAATTATTTTATTGATTGAAATATCAAATAAATGGCTTTAAAAATATTAAAATAAATATTATCTGAACTATTTAATGTGATCCACAAATTTTTTAGACAAATATGACATGTTATGAATCTATTAAATATTTGGGTTTGAATATATCCCCTATTTGGATTTTATTTAAATTCAAATAAATGAATAGTATCAAAATTGACACTAGTATTATTTTATAAAAATAACATATTATAAAATTGTTTAAAAAACACAAAAATATTTAAAAATAATAAATTAAAATTTATATGGTCTATAATTTCATAAAGTATCCAATTATGGACAATTTACAACAAAAAAATTATTTATAACAAGTTAAAATTTAGAATTTTATTACCCAAATAAAATTAAATAGAGTAAAAAAGGATAAATCAAGATGATAAGGTTTAAAATAAATTACCTACATGTCTAAATTTTATTGTCTGAATATATTTCAACCCTATATCATCTAATATTCGGATTTGAGTCATTTTGGATGTTTTTAAGTTGGGTTTTATTTTATTTTAAATTTATATTTATGGAGGTTTCCAAAAGTGCCCCTATCTTCCCTTATAAAAGGGCACCTCCTCCCTCTCCTATTCACACCATTTTGAGCTTTCAAGCTCGGCCAAACCATGCCAATTTCTCTTCTCCACTTCCCTAGAAACTTACTAGATTTCCTGGTCTTATTACAAGATCAAATTTAGAGCCCTAAGAGGAGGTTTAGAAGAGGTGCATCGAAGAAGAGGTAATATCCTTTACTGATTCTTTCAAATTCATTTCTTCTTATATTTCCTATTATTTTGTTGTTTCATAATAAATTAATAACATAATTATCACTCATATATTTATATGTTATTATAAATATTAAACTTCCCTATTTCACCTTTTATCCATCCTATGGAAAATGAAATCACCGCGCGTGCGTACCTACGTAATATCATCCCCACACTGTGGTGTAATCTGTTTTTCCGCCGCCACATTACTTGGATGGGTATAATGGTGGAAAGAGAAACTATATATGATTATTATAACATAATACCAATTCTGAGATATTATATCATCCACCCCAATTCCATTCAATAAATATGGGAACGATATAATCGCCCGTGCGTACGTACAGACTACTGTCTCCACGACGTGATGAGATTCATTATCCATGATTAACCATTCAAGAATTATTATATAGTAATGAAATATATGAAATAATAATTATACTGGATATATATATATATATTCTTCATATACTTACTTCCATTCAATTCAATAAGGAAATGAAAATAGCGTTCATGAGTACGTAAGGCCTACCGTCTCCATGAACGATGTGTTTCATTTCATTTATCTATCTATTATATATATCTATATACTGAATATATATGATATATAAATCTTGTTTTAAATTCTATAAGTAAGTAAATCATGATATATGTAATAATAATCTCAAGAACAACAAGTCTAAACGCGTACGATAAATGAAACAAATATTACCAAAAACGTTGCTTTAACATGGATTTGACAAATGAACAAGAAATATAAAGACCAAAGTGAATCATATATGATATCATAAGAATGACTATGATTCTATAATAAGTCAGTGACATTATCTAAATCATTATACAAGAGGTTCAGATACATACAAGCATATCGGACCTAAGGTAAGAGATAATTTTCCAATCTCATTTTTATCCAAGATTGCTTATACGTAAGTATTTATTGGGGTTATATTTTTCATCCATGTCCATAAAAATGTTTTTAATAAAGTTTTTAATATTATACTTTGTATTTTTAAATTCATGTTTACCCCTCTTTAACTTTTACTTTGTGTTATGGAAAGAATCTTTCTTTTGTTTATCATATGTGGTACATTTTGACTTTTCTGTTAAAGGTACGAGGAGATAACTTATGCAACATGAACGGATTTTTATAGTTTCATAATTCCTTATTTTCATGAAGATTACTCTATAATATTTTATGACTATTTTTGACAAAATCCCTTTCTTTTAAAATATCATGGAAATTTGTGAAAAGAAAATGTTTTTTAAGAAGAAAGGATATTTTCTTCAAAAATTTATTTAAAGTGTTTTATCAAAACCATTTTCTATCTAAGATGATATTATTTAATATGTGTAGGTTTTAAGTATAATATATCAATGATTTAAATGGTTTCACTATTCAAATGATGAAATGATATCCATTTGTTTTATATGGATTATGTAATGATGGGATGTTGTTTATGAAACCCATTTTATTCTTTGGGTTATGATGAATGATTTATGTTTATATTGTGGCACACATAATAATGATTTCATTTAGAGAATAGTGGGACCTATATCTCCCACCAATTCATTGGTAAAGATTTATATCACATGAGATAAGCATGGATGGAAGGGCAAGTTAACCTGGTTTAGTGACACAGGACTGGACCGAAGAGTGAACTTAGTTCAGTAATGGACTTGGTCCAGTATGATGGTCTTGGAATAAATGCCTTGGATACTATGGAAATCATGTCATGTGATTTATGCTTTTCCACAATTCCATGTTTTATTACTATGCCATTTTATCATGATTAATGTTCCTTTATGATTCTATGCCCTATGTACTACCAAGATTTTTTCCATTGCCTAGGATTTTGATGTTTTATGTTCATTTGTTTACGTTCAAATGTTTATGAATGGTTTTTATGTTCTCCGTGTTTAACTGTACTGAGAATTTGAGCTCACCCTTTTTATGTTTTATTTTCCCTAGGATATAAATAAAGGTTTTATGTATGAAGAAAAGGGGAATATATTTAGGGGAGATGTTGAAGATCTTTCACCATGATTAGAAGATTATGTTCTGAGTTTCCAAAGACACTAAACTAACACGGTCTTTGGGGATTTTTTTGACATGTATTAAGTTTTCCGAAAAATTAATGTAATTTCTATGTACGTTAAGCTTGGTTTGTCATAATGTTTGACACTCCTAGGGTTATTCTTTAGAAATTTAAAAAATCTTTATGCACCATCATGAAGGATTTAAATTTAAGATTAGTATGAAATTCATTGAATGAACATAAAGTGTCATTTATTAAATAATATGTCATTATATAGACATACTATAAGTGACTTGCCTGATTTCTTTGTTTCCCTCTATGATTAGTGTTTCTCACACTATGCCTTCTATACTTAGTCAATGGAGGTAAGGAGAAGGAACTTTCTCAATAATGAATGTGTTAGATGCTTTTATGATGGGTACGCAAATGGGATGATGGATACAGTAAAGGATGTTGTGATAAAGAATAATTATTTTTCAAGGATAATTATTAATAATGTAAACCTTAACCAACTCTTTGGCTCACAAAATAGAAGATGAAATGAGTCCAAAGAGAGTCAGGGAAGTGGAAAACATTATGGAATGATTATTCAGTTTTATATGTTTCTATAATGTAGTATGAGACACCCAAGGGAATATATTAGATCAATATTAATATGTTTTGAATTTGTAAAAGATGGAAATAAATAATGTAACTACAAGTGAAAAAATAAGTGTCTAGTTAACATGATAAATGGGAATATTGGGCTGCAAATTGTAAAATTTATGGATGGATGATTTAAATATGGAATGTTTATTCATTTTTATAATTTATTTCCATGTATTAATTAATGTAAAGAAAATTAGAAATGTGTTATGACTAATAGTTATATTATTGATGATAAAGAGACTACAAATAACAAATGATATGAAGGAGGTACTATAAAAATGATGTATCCAGATTAATAGTTTGAGAAGGAAGTGCTATAAAAGAAGTACATTTATTTTCGAATTAAATAATTGTGAAATACATATAGTTTTTTCAATATATTTTGTTCTCAATGGAATTAAAATAATATGATAAAATATGTTAATGACCTAGAAAACTGATTTAATGGAAACATGATATTCCAAAAAAAACATAATTAAGGAAAAGTTAACCATTAGTATGTTCCTAATGATAAGAAAATTATGTTGGGATAAAAAGATTTTTTATAATAATAATGTAAATTCAATAGTGCTAATTTTATTTGAATAGACTAAAGATTTATTGAAAAATACATTTATTCTATCACGGATGGAATTTACCGCATTTTTGAATTTATAGAATATATCAAATAATCTATGTTCTATGTTCTATATACGGGATGAAGAATCATGTATTTTTCAATATAATTTTGTGAAAAATGAAGTTATTACCATGCTTCAAGAGAATACAAGATCAAGTTATTTTCAAGTTTGGTCTATGAAAAACAAGATATATGGTGGATCAATGTGAAGCTGATTTTGAGAAATTTTTTGAAATTCCACTAAATCATTAATTTTGGAAGGGTTACAAGGTTAAATGTATATAAGACGTTTTAGGTTAAACAATGGATGAGTATTTAAAGATTAATATATTAATTTACCATTTGATGTTTTGTTCATATAGGATAACCTGTTCTAACCCTTTTTTAAGGATAATTGAAGATAGATGGAATGAATTGTCATTTTTTATAAATATTCAGATATGTTACTCTTTTGGGAATAAAAATTTCAACATAATTTATTATAGTAAGATATAAAGTGTAAATTTATCAAGGAATAACATCAGGGTTAATTTAAGCTTATGAAATTGAATGAAATCAAGTAAGTATATTTTCTCAGGAAAATTCTTCCACATTAAAAAACTATCTTCAAACAAAAATATTATCATAGTACATTAATTTTAGATGAATAAAATTTTCACATAGATAATCATAGATTTATGTTTTTTTAATTTTATAATTCTATTAATCAATAAATTACTTTTTATAAGTGATCTATATAACCCTCTATAAATATTTATGCCATTCATCAAGGTCCAAATAATCACTTCTTACCTATTTTGTTCTTCATGGAAACCTATTTATGAGTTAATTTTGGTAGCCAATATGTTTCCAACATTGCATTTTTAGAGAAAGTTTTGGTATTCATATTTAAATATCTTGGTTTCTAGGAAATTAACTTTTAGGTATAAACAAATGGATGAACTAATTAAATTTTGAGGGTGAAATTCATTTTCATGGGTACAGAAAGTATCACCCTGTGTTTTTCAGAATTTTTAAGTAAATTGATATAATTTTACTGATCATGTTGAAAATGACACTAAGATAATATTTCTTTATATGGAACACCAATTTTATCATGCTCTATAATAAAAACTGCGATTATCTTGTGCTACACAGAACACTAAGCCTGGCTTTTGACATGCATAATATGGAGTTTTAACAAACTAAAATATACTATTAATATTATTATTTAGTAATATAGTTATCACCAAGCCATTAGAATGGATGGAATGAATATAATTAAATAACATAAGAAAATATATTTCTTAAACATTTTTATTATTTATCTATTGATTGTAATTTAAATAAGAAAATTTTAAAATAAAAAGATATGTTTTCTAAAAAAATACAATTTCAAAAAGTGATGTTAATTATGCTCTGAGCACATAATTTAAAATTAAATTTTACCTAAATTGGAAAATTTATCTAAAAAATAATCTTAAATTTTAATGAGGAATATGATAATTGGTATACAGTTTATACATGGGTTTTTATAAGAAGCTTCATTTTTTTAATAGTAAAAAATTCTAACTTTTAATTGAAATATATCTTTTCATTTAAAAACATTTTAAAGTAAAATTATATTTTAATTTTTTTTAAGGTGTAATTACATTAATTATTAATCAATTAATTTTATTTAATCTATTGAAATTAGTTTCATATTTAAATTTGATATAAAAACATTACACATTTTTGAACATTTTCACATTAAAAACCCCCTTTCTCATCACGCCTATGGGGAAAACTTTACATTAAATTCTTCCACTTATCTTAGTTTATTTTGGAAAAATTGATTCCATATTTGGAATTAGTATTACTTATATTTTATAATTATGATAAATTAATTTTTTTACTTTGGTCAATGTTGAAAAATAGTTAAAATTAATTACTATAATTGTGGTAAAAACAAGTTCACTTAGTGGGTAAACATGAAATATAAGGTGTAATAATGACCCAAAACTTGTCTAAAACTAATGTATTGGAAATATTTTAATCCTTGTGAATTTAATATCTAATTTTTTGAGTTTTTTAATACTTTTATATTAATATAACCCATATAATAAGTTATGTAATGAAAAAGACAAAAATGTACATTTCTTCCTTTTAATTTCTATAATGCTTTGGAATAGGGAAAAATACCAAAGTTATATTATGAATATTAATTTGGAAGATAAATTTGTTTTTATCATGATAATTTTCTTTAATTTTCGATGATGGTATAAAGACAATAAATTCTTATTGAATGCCAAAACTAGAATTATTTAGTTAATAATTTGACAAAAAAAATGATAGAAAAATAGAAAAAGCGAAGTAACTTGAATTAATAATTCTGTTAAATTTTTTATGTATATGAGTATATCATGTTACCACAGTTTTAGAATAATTTATTTGATTACCATTTTTTATCTTGATATGTTTTTAATTTAAATTAAATAAATAATGGAAAAATTGAAAATAATGGCATTTTATAATAGATGTTATTTTATTAATTGATTTAATATTCAATGAAATACTAAATTATGTTAATTTTTTTTAAATATTAATAAAGTTAAATTATATTAAATTAAAGGGCCAATTGTTTTGTTATTATTACTTTCTTGACCATTAAATAGAAAAAAATTGATTAGCAATATTGTAGCTAAACTACTGTTTTTATGCCTTAGATGTGCGTGTGTCAAATATAATTCCAAACAAAATTAGGAATTATTAATTATGAATAATATATCACAATTGTAATTAGTTATTTTAAATTATCTAATAATTATCATTCTAAATTAGTCTTAAACAATAAATGACATAGGTTAAAAAATAAGTTGACATAATAAAAAACCAAAATGGTAAAAAAATTAAACTTAAGACATAAGGAATAAAATGCGTATAAAATGTGTACAAATTTGTGTTTGATTTTTATATCTACCATATAATCCCTAAAAACCATTAATTATTATTTTTAGAGTAACATTAGGTAATTTTGACCTCCCAATAGTGAATACTTTTGAGTATTTACTAGAATGCCACAAATCCTTAGCTATAAAAAGGCAGTCGCTGCCCGCTATTATTCAAACCAATAAATCCATATTGATCAACCATTATCTTCCCTAACAACTTTTAAATATCCATAACCTCATTCTGAAAATTTTATTTTGTGCATAAATCCAACCTATATAGGCTTTAGTGAAAACCCAAGGAGGATACCTGAAGAAGAGGTAATGATCTTTATATAAGTGTTTTATTTTATATCTTCTTCCACCTACATCAATTATAATATAATAATTATTATATAATAATTATTATATAATAAAAAATATTAAAAATATATATTTTTATTTTATTTTTATGGGTATTACCTAAAACTACAAGCACATCAATCTAGTGGGTTACGAAATCATCGTTCATGTTCACAGTGGGAAACCACATCATGAATTAGTATCTTTCATGTTTCCAATACCACCTTTCAAAGCTGGGATTAATGATTAAAATACTATTTATATATGATATATATGATATTTATTATGTTATTATGATTATTTAAATATTATATGACACATACCATCGTGACTTTTATTTTGACGGAATAAAATAATCTCACCCATGTGTAGGGTGGACTACCGCCTCGTGATGCGATGTGATTCATTCATGCAACACATTAAATTTATTAATGATGGGTTTAATAAAAATATGGGATTTATATGAAATAATATTATTACTATAATTAATATATATATATATATATATAATTTAAATTTAATTCTTTCAATACGATAAGAAAATGGAAACAATGTTCATTTGTGCATATAGCCTAGTGCCTCTTGGAATAGTGTATTTCATTTCCAATTTCTAAATTTTAGGGATTACTATATATATATATACATAATTAATATATGTTATATTTATATCATGTTTTATATTATAAAGATTATGAAACCATGATCTAAGTAAGAGAAATAAAAATTATAAGTCAAATGAAAGATGAAAAATAAATTTTTATTACCTAAAAAGTAACTTTAACATGGAATTATTTATACACAGGTAATATAAATTCAGATGTAAATAATATATGGTATGATAGATATGATTATTATTATTTGATATTTTTATAATAAACTTTTATTTATTATATATTATTTTTGAATTAGTATGATTAGAGTCAATACATAATGTAAGGGGTATCTACCCCACTTTTAACATTTATGAGACACATTCTATATTCACCACCTTTTTATTCAGTGTTTAGTATATAATAACCAGGAAATTAATTTAGGATTATTATAAATAAATTTTTTTTATTTAAATAACCATTTTATTATCTCTCCTTCTTGTTTTTATGGTTTCAAATATACCCAAGTGATAAGGTACTTTTGACTCAATTTTCTTAAATTGAGAGGTTTGTTATTTTATACACTTATATTCTTTCATGAGTTGTATATACATACCCTTTAAAATGTAATATCATAAATTTATTAATTTTTATGACATTTAAATTTTCATTTTATGTTATTCATTCAATGGGATTATGATTTAATGTTACCAAATTGATATCTTTTTTATGTTAACATCTCATCATTTATTGAGATTATTTATGATTAAGTCTCCAATGTTTAAATCTCAGGATCTAACACTCAGTATTTTTCATTAATTTTATCCACTTCTGGTTATTCATGATATCTTCATGTAATTTTATTACTATTACACATTTTAATGCTTATGATAATTAAGAAATTTTTTTATGAAGATCAAAATTTGTATCTCTCTTCCACCGAAAATTAATTTTAATTATAATTTATGTTTTCTAAAAAATAAAAAAAAATTAAATGACCATTTAAAATCATTATTAAGGAAAATTAATTTGATATTATTTATGTTTTAAATTTTTTTTAAATGATTTTAAAAGTTTCCTTCATATGCTTAAAAGTAAATTTTTAATGAAAAGTATTTCAATTATTTTCAAATATTTGATTATAAGTTTTAGGGATTATTTTCCAAAAAATCATTAATTTTTTTTGTTTTAAAAATATATTTTTCTAATAGGAAACTATATTATCCTCAAGAAATTTATTAAAAAATATTTCAATATTAATTTCTTTATAATATTACATTTAAAAATGTATCGATTCCTTAATAGGAAGATTGTCCTTGAAGAAAATTAATATTATTTCCCTAAATGGTTTATGATTTCGTGGAATGATTCTTATAAAACCCACTTATCTTCTATGGGTTATACCATGATAAAATGTTTATGAAACCCATATCTATTCAAATATTATTCAATTATGAAATGATTGTGTAACCAGTGTCTTTTCCATAGGATATTATTTAATGAAATGATTATAATTACAATTTAATTTAATGAGTTACAATATGATGAATTTCTATGATCTTTTGGAACGTATGTGTATGATTTCATAAGTTATGTCGGACCTATATCTCACTCGAATGACTTGGGAAATGATTTATATCGCATAAGATAAATATAACTAGAATGTTAAGTAATCCAGGTTATTTTAATATTGGTTTTGAATGGAAAGTTAACCAGGTTTAGTAAATCTGGGTTGGAAAAGGGAGTGAAATCTATTCAGTAATTCATGGATTGAATGGGGAGTGAAGCCTGATTAGTAAAATATGTTTTCAACTATGCTAGTTTTGGAAATGAGACTTTACTAATATTGAAATGATTTTATATTCCTATGTACCTTCCAGAATTCCATATTTTATTCCAATTTTAGGCTATCATGGATTATTCCCTCAATTCCTGTATGATTCATGTCTTATGATCGGCCAAACATTATTCCATGACTCATGTATGTGATCTTAGATATGTAGGGTATAATCTTAAATTTTTATTATGTTGTTATTTTACCCTTATGTTCATATGTTTCTTATGTGTCACCTTTATTAATCATCATTATGAATCCCATTTCTCCCTTTATTATGCCTAATTTCCCTAGGTTATGAAGAAAGTTTTTAAGTAGGAATACAAAATGGGATTATCATTGTTGTAAATATTTAATATCATTCACCTTGATAGAATATTTTTTCCATGTTTCTAAAGGGATTAAACTATTACAGTCATTGGGTATGTGTTTTGGTAATATAATGAATATTCACAAAAAATGATATAATATCCATGTATGATAATACTTGGTCATTATTAGATTATTGTATGAAAACTCAACTAGGGGACTGTTTTGATCCCAAAAAGATCTAATATCTAGAGAACAATATCTTAGCATATACTCTATTATTTTATTTTTTTTCTCAGATGGACAATATTTCTAATGATTAATTGTCTTGGTAAAAAAATCCATATGAATATCTTATTGAATAATTCTCTATAATTTCTCAATAAACCTCATATCCTGATCAGAAAAAAACCGAATGTTGCAATTCATGAAACATTTTCATATACATAATGTGTAAACTATAAAGAATATCTAGAGAGAAATATTCACTAATAGTGATAAAGTGTGATCACTTTTCAATGTGATCAATGAAAACCCATATATAATTATCCCTTTAGACACTTGGAGGAGTCTGATAACCAAATCCATGGTGATTTTTCACACAACCATTTTTTAATGATCAATTAATGTGGAATTCTCTTAGATTTTAACTTGTCATCCACAACTGACATACATTTGAAGCACTGAGATAAAAAAATATTTGATATCACACTTCTTTCTATTCCACGATAAATACTCATTCAGATCACTATAAATCAACTTTATTTAAGGATGAATAGTGAATGACGATCTCTGATATTCCTTTGATAAATCATCTATCAAATATGGTATGGATGGATCTTTTAAATGGTTTTCCAATCTTATTATTCCATCTTGATCAATGGTAAACTCATCAACACATATAACCTTGTTTTATACACCTCTTTAATCTTCACCTGGGTTGATTATTGAGCATTCAATTAATCATGTTATAATTTCTCCCCATCAGTTAGGATCTCTATATCAATCCTTTTAATATATATATATATATATATATATATATATATATTTGATCTTTATTTATCCAAAACATGGATAAGCTAGGATTATCCTTTTGAATCAAAGAATAAACCACCTTGTTTCCATTCCAAGGGAGATAATGTATTGAGTAGTCATAATATTTAATTATATCCAACCAACATCATGGTCACATTTTCAAATCCTTCTGTGTGAATGAAAACATTAAGATATTATTATCGGTATATATGTCACAATATACTCTACATATTTAATGAAAAATTTACTATAACCAAATAAAATTCTTGAGTTGGGTAATTTTTCTCATAAACCATCAATTTTCTTGAGGCATAATATATAACCATGTCTTTTATGATAATAATGCATATCAATACTTTCTTGGAAGTATCATTATAAATTAAAAACACATATCCACTAAATGGTAAAGTAAGAATATGTTGGATGAATAATATTCTCTTCAAATCGATGAAATTTTTATCAGATTCATCTATCCAATGGAACTTGGATCCATTTTAAAATAAAATATTAAGTGGATTAGAAAATGGTGTTAAATTCTCCCCCAAATATCAATAATATCCATTTAATCCAAGAATACTATTGATCTATTCACCATGGATGGTTTAGTCAAATATACAATAGCCTCATCATGTTATAAATCAATAGATATACCCTCTCTTGTGATTTTATGTCCCAAAAAATGAAACCTTTCAAATCCAAAATTCACTTTGTAAATGTTTCATATTGTTTATCCTTTTTTTAGGAATTAGTATAATTATAAAGTGATATTAAATATTTTCATTTCTCTTTTAAAAAAAATATTATATTCTATAAATAACTACCAAAAATTAATCTTGGAAATGTCTAAAGTCTCTACTCATTAAATCAATGAATATAGAAGGGGGATTAAAAATTATGGATGGTATCACACTATGTTTATAGTGTCCATACCTTGTAAGGAATGATTTCATGGCCATATCCTCCTTCTTGATGTAAAATTTATTATTTTCAAAATGGACTTCAATCAGAAAAATGTTTTGATCACTATGTAGCCGATAAAATTTTTATCTATATGGGGGTAGAGTACACTTAATCTTGATCGTGATCTAGTTAAGCTCCTTAAGATTAATGAAATGTTGTATAGATACATATTTAATTTTAACAAGATGAATTGGTTCACCACAAGGTGGAACACCTGGCTAAATGAATCCATTGTTAAGGTTTTCTTGGAGTTTCTTCATTTGTTCATACAAATCATTTTATAATATTCTGTATGGATCATATGTAATTTGGTGGTACTAGGTATGAGTTCTATGGAAATATAAACTTAATGATTTGGTGGAATACTAGGAAAAATTTTCAGAAATAAATAAAAAACTACCACATAATATGTATATAATTTATGTCGATATTCTCCATGACCATCTGATATATACACTCCATTTCAATAAGATTCGCAATCCATATAATGTATTGTATTTCCATCAGAAATCCATATTCATCATCTCAGTAATAGAATATTTTATATTGTTTTTTAATATAAAAAATTAATTACCTTCTAGAGTAATTAATCTACGATTTATATATAAAAATTCTAACCATTCCTAAGCAAACATAAATTTCTAAAAAAAAAGTGGGAATTACTTGATTTATAGGAATCACATTCTAACGAACATCAACCAAAGAGGAGTTAGTTTCATGAGATGCAATAATTGTACCATTAGGGGGGTTTCACTAGTAATTCTATATCTAATTAGTTAGGTTTAATCATGATACCCTTAATGAACTCTTTAAATATCAATTAATGGGCTTATATAGAGTAAACTAATACATTACCAATTATATATTGTATGGTAAGTGTAAATTTCACCACATCATTATAATACCCATCATAAGAAAGAGTATTAACATGAGATTTCATTTTTTCTTGAATTAAGAGGTTTCTATCATTAATACCCATCATTATTAATTCATATTTCAAAACATTCTTTATTAATGCACATACATATTGTATTTGAACCACTATATTGTGGTTGGTTTATTCTGTGGAGATCACTCTACATTAATTTCATAAAATGGATTATTCCAACCACTTCTACATATTTTTATCAATGGATAGGATTCCCACAATTGAAGTACCATCTTTTTCCATTCAATAAATCACCAAATTGCTCATTTCCAAGGTCTTGGTGAGTTCGATTTTGAAACATTTTTTCCCTTTCATGTGACATATCTTTGGAACTTCCATAGAACATTATCATTATTCAAATTTACAAACCATAATACTCAATAGTAAATATGATATATAATTCAACATTGATAGCACATCGAATGATTTATTCAAATATAAAATTCCCATATAGACAAGTCCCTTTAAGGACTTGGTTTTAATCAACTAAAAATCAATCATATTTTAGTTTGGATTATAATTCAATAATCATACATTGAAAGTTTTGTATCATTTTCCACCTAGGTACTAAAAATTTATTATCCATGTTATTTAACAAAATGAATTTGTTCTCCATTTTCCTTGAAGAATAAAATTAATGTACTTATTGAATAATAATATATCAAACTCATCCCACTATAAGGATTAAATTTCAACATGTTCCCTAAAATTCTTGTTGAGAGTACGCAATTGATCTTATTCACCTCCCAAATGATAGAAATACAAAATGAAATTTTAATTTTTTAAACAATGGTGGACATAAAATATATTTTTCATAGTAAATATCCTTTATCAAAAGCTATTGGATCATTGTAATAACTCAAAGATGTTAGAAATTTCTTCATGAAGGACTCAACATAATTTTTCCCCATTTTTTCATTTGTATGTTCATCATGATTCATGTCTTGAGACTGTTGTGACAGAATAGAAAAGATATTTTTCATTCCAACTCACAAAACATTTGGCTACTCCAGAGGGAAAAAATTTTATTCTAAATCAGGATAAGCATTAATATGAATCTTTAATTATCTAACCATTGACCGAAATGAGAAAAACAATAGTGTTAGAAACAATAATAATTTTTTAGAACCATATTATTGGAAAAAATAACTTATTGGATGTCTGTGTCATGAAAAAATATCTGTAATATAGGAAACATATGGATTTTCCATTATTTTTTATAGTTATCATATATTTAAATCCTTCATGAATGTGCATAATCCTAATTAGAATATCTGAATTATATACCCCTTTAGTACAAAATAGGTGTGGGGAAAGACTTTTGTACTTGCACTAGGTGATGATCTAGTGTTTCTAAATATGGAATTTTCATAGTTATTCCCACTAAGATCCACTATTCTATATTTCTATACCATTATAAAATCTTGTAAGGGATATAATTTCAGGAAAACCACTCACTATCTCCTTAACCAAAATTCAAGGCCATTTTTTGAAAATGTTAACCATCCTTAGAATTATGATTAGACAGATCCCTATAAATTTCCTTATAAATATCCCTAGAGATATCACTAATTTTATCTCATCCTAGATTCCAAATGTTAACAATACCATTATATGATCCCACTGCCAAGAACCAATCTTATTATATATAATTATTACATCTTAAGAAAATAATATTCAGTACATAATATTATGATTCATTCCATAGTCATGTATGGATAGTGCCTTTGGAAACATGTACACATAAAAAAAAGTTCAGAAGTCATCTTGGTCATCTCCCACTAACTTCTACATAACTATCACTCTTATTATACATATCATATATAATTCCTTTCATCATAAACGAGGATATGATGCATACACCTTTTTTTAAAAAATCTCTTATACCCATGGTTTTGTCAAAACTATGGGAATACGGGTCAGTTCAGACCTATACCTAGGGTTCTGGGAAAACCGTGGCTATAGCTCCCACTATACCCACAGTTTTCTGAGAACTGTGGGTATAAGGGTATGTTCTAAACCTCTACCCATAGTTTTTAGAAAACTGTGGGTATAGGTCTCGTTTCAATACCTATACCGATGGTTTACTATGAAAACTGTGGGCGTAGGTCTTAGCGAAAAACCTTATACCCACGGTTCTACCATGGGTATAGGTTTCCCCCGTGAAGGAAGGAAAAAAAATTAAGGTGGGAAATCCCTATACCAATAATTTTTTATCCTATACCCACTATTTAGATTAATATATTTATAAAAATTAAGAATCGTATTTCATAAGAGCACATAGCTTTGTTGGTGAAGTGCGGCTGGTTGTTGTAAGGAGTCCCAGGTTTGAAACTCGCTGATATATATTTTCATATTCGATGTTAAAAATTAATATAATTATGAAGATGTAGAATTAAGACAATGTTACTCCCGTAAACTAAGTGGTGAGGTGCAGAGTTTTTGAAGTGGAGGTCGCGGGTTCGAAATCCGCTGGGCAATTTTAGTTAAACTGAAATAAAATATTAATATAATTACATTAATGGATATATATAAATATAAGAAATTCAGGAAGGTTAGTGGATAGGTGTTTGGGTAGCAGAGTGCATGTCATGGGATCAATCCCCAGCGCTGTTTCTTTCAATATATTTAAACCGATGGTTTTAAAACCGTTGGTAGCAGGCTCTAAAACAGTGGAAAAAGGCAATGACACAGTGGATATATCTTTGCCGATGGTTTTCAAAACTTTGGGTATAGGCTATGGACCTATTTCCCAAATCTTGGGTAAATCCTATACCCATGGTTTTGGGGGTTATAACTATAGTTTTGAACCATGGGTATAGGACATTTTTTCAGTAGTGATAATAATGAGTGAAAATAGATTCCAATTAAGTTATATTATGTAAATTTAAACATATCATTAGAATAATGGATTGATAATAGGATAATAAAATTTTAAAACTACACCCCACATATCATATATTATAAATATGGGTCATGAAATAAATCATTATAGCTTATAAGGCAAGAATTATAATGGAATCAAAGAACCTAATCCAAGAGAACATAATGTTTTCTTTAGATATAATTGGTGGAATACATATATGATTATAAAATTATGAACATGTTTAAATAAAAATGGGTTAACTCATTTAGTTATTGATGTGGAATTAGTCCCTTTAATAAACTTATGGAAATTCAACAATGTATATACATGACCTTAGGGAAATGAAATCCAAGTTCGTGAATAACAATGTGAAAATTAAATTTAATTCAAACATAACAATATGACATGTAATCGGGTTCACTCATCTCATATTTATTCATGAGTTATCTAAATGTACCCAATGCATTAGAGGGATGTATATGTCCCACCAATCACATAATCAAAATAAAAAATATGTGTTCCATAAGATCATAAAAAATTTATCAAATCAAAACCCATGAATGTAAATGGATTTTATAAATATTTCATTGTAACCTAATTGATGGAAATGTGACAAGTTCCATAATCATATCATTAAATAAAAACAAATTGAAGAATCATAGGATTCATAAGTGTCATTTCAATATAATAATAAAAAATTATAGAAAATTAATAATTGTATAAAAAGGTCATATACCTATTAAATAATATGTGACAATATAGTATTTTATCATAGATTGATACTATTTTATAAGAAAAAACAGTTGAAGCATTTATTGAGAAAATTTTCCTTTATTTAAAATTCACCATTTTAATAATGAAAAAATCATCTTATATTTTTGACATATTTTTCATGATTAAAAAAACATTAATAAATTATAAAAGAAGCTTTAAATTAAATAATGGCCATCACGTCTGAAAATTATGTTCATGTCGTACAAATTAATAACAAGATTACACTCACATTTTATGTAAAAATATTGTTCCTTGTTTAGAAAAAAAAAATGAATATTCATTTCAAAAAAAAACATGGTTAATTTTTCATTAATAATTAATTTATATAATTGTAAAAACATTTTTGAAAACATTTTTAGAAAAATGGTTATTATAGAAAACGTTTTTTTGACAAAAAATAGAAATAAATATTATTTTAAATAAGAATATTCTATTTACCACATAAGAACATAAACAAATAATATTTATGGGAAAAATATTCTGATGAAAAAACTAGAGGATGATAATGTTCACGAGTTTCTTGATATATGAAACAAAATATCTCATCTTCAGAAATAGATTAATAAAATCCCTCATAAATGATGGGATTGTATTATAAAACCACTACCAATTGGATATCATTTAAATATAATCCCTATGAATGAAATATACTCAAATGGATACGTAAATACATATAATTTTAGGATAATAATAATAAATTGAATTCATGGGAATTATATACACCACATAAAATAAACATGTGGTGAAAATGGATTGTGTATCCTAGAAAATAAAGGTGAGAAGTAAACCTCATACCTTTAGTATCATCTTCCTATGTAAATGTGAAAATATCCTGTATAATAAATATAATTTTATGATAAGTAAATTTTAAAAATGTATATACATATATATATATATATGTGTGACACCGTATATGATTTACTAATTAAATTAATTACCCTTCTATTGAAAAATCCTTTTTAAAATCATATTCCGATTAACAATCACACAATGTATATATATATGTTTTGATCTATTAGTTTTTATACTCCTAATTTGATCATGGTTACATCCTATATAGAATGATAACCAGGATATAAATTTCATATATATTATATATATATTTGTTTATTGTAATCAGTGATAATTAGAGTTAGAGAATGAAATATGCCGCTCATGGATATAGTTGGTTGTACGTACTCATGAATGTTTATTCCATTTTCATGACGGTTTAATTAAAAGATTCATAAATAATATATAAAAATTCTAGAATCATTTTCATATCATATATATAGTATTTTTTCATCAAACCCATCTTTATTACCATTCTGTGTTACTCATGAATGAATAACATCACTTCATGAGGCGATGGTCCACTCTACACACGAGTGAAATTATTGTATTCTTGCATCGAGAAAAGCAAGAAGATATATGTGATATAACAATTTAATAGGAATAATAATATTATAAATATAATATATAAACATTTAATCCATAATTATTTCCTTTAGTGAGAGGTGATGGGTTAGATTTTCAGACACAAAAATTTTGATTTTGTACCCCATTTAATGGTTGAGTTGAAGAATTTTGTTTCTAAAAATCTCACTATAACATTGAAGTATATGTAATATATTGAGGAATATATACCAGTATATTTTAATAATACAATGACCCAAAAATTTATTAATAAAAATACCTCATGGTCTATTTAATTGTATCCTCATGGTTATGTAAGATGTATACATTTATTTGGTTCTATGATTTGTTTTTTTAATACCTTTAAGAATTGTGTCTATTACTAATATAGTTTTTGAATAGTGATCACATGATTAGTATAAATATAGGGATTTATCAAATCCAATTTACTCAAAAAAAGGAAGTGACTTCCTCATCCAGTAGACTTTCCCCATATGAATCCCATTTGTCGGGGCTCAGAAAGGAGTTGGCATCCTTGGACATCGCTCTTGACCAAGCCCAAGATGAGCTTGAATACTTAGAGATCGATCAGAACCACCTACAGTAGTAGTGGAAGTTGATAGAGATTACAACTCGTGCAATGTTATCTGAGCCACTCCAAGATTCCTTCACCATCTTGCGCCTAATCTGAAGGTCTTATGCGGGTGTTTTAATGGGTTATGTAACAAGACACTAGTACTATGATTATGTACATTATTATTATACAGAGAATATAAATTCCTCTTATTATTTTTTACTTTGTAAATAGTATTTAAATAACAAATAGTATTTTTATTCAATATTCAACTAAAAAATCTATTTTGATGAATTAATGGATTTTTTAATTAACTAATATTTTAATAGAATATTATTATTATTATTAAACTAATTTTTTGTAGGATCAAAATATGAATTTAGATGCTGAATTACAAGATGGGGGTGAATTGTAAGTTTAAAAACTTTTTTTTAACCTTAAGGAAGAACTATTTTTAATAAAGTTAAACAATTTAAATTCACAAGACCTCTTTGTTCTACAAATTTCTAGGTTCTAGAAATATGGTTCTGGAAATCAAACTTAATAAAAGTTTACACATAAAAGATTATACCTTAAATCGTATTGAATCTTACTGATCAGATTATACAAAACAACAAGAAATTATAAGAAGGTAGACTTTATTCCTTTATCAAAATACAGTGGAAAATAAACATGAAACAAAACAAGTACCAAGTATGAAATATTTTAACTGAAAGAGAAGGGTATCCAAAAACCTTGGATAAAGGTCTCTTAACATATACTTTTATGAAAGTCTATCTTACCCTAAATTGGGTAAGCCCTCGGTAGGAATATCAGATTCTGTCTTGTTATCACCGCAAGCCCTCGAACTTTAAGGTAGTTGGTACCTCTGTCTTCCTATCCCCAGAAATCCTCGAACATTAAGGTAGTCAACACCTCTGTCTTCCTATCCCTGGAAGTCCTCAATTGTACACAGCAACAACCAGTGTCACATGAAAAAAATGAAAAAGTTGTTCAGTACACACAAGGCATGAGAGTCTCTCTCTCTAAAAATCACTTCAACAGCAAATAATCTCTAGACTGATGGATTGGTTCTCTTTTATTTTTAATTGAGTGATCACATTCAAATGAGCTCTTATTTGTAGGCATTTTCCCAATGGTCAGCTCCCTCCTCCAACAGTCATATTTTTCCTTGAATATCGGAGGTATTTTTATATGCATCACTCAAAAAATGGTAAATAAGAGTCAAATTGCATGACATCATTTCATAACTATAACATGGGTAAGTAAAATTTGGTTGCTTAAACAAATCCAATTTTCTAAAATCTGAGGAAAATTATCATTCAAAGTCTATGTAAATAGTCAATTGGAGACTATAAATCATAAATATCTGGATTCTGTTTTTTGAGGAATTTGGAAGTTGAATTCTATATATTTTGGAGTTTGAATTCCATTGATGTTGGAGTCTGAATTCTAAGAAATTCAGAGTATTAATTCTAAGGAATTAGGAATCTAAATTCAAAGGAATTTAGAGTCTGAATTTTGAGGAATTAGGAATCTGAATTTTGAGGAATTCAAAATCGGAAATCATAGGAATTTAGAACCAGAATTCTGAGGTATTCGGAACCTGAATTTTGAGGAATTCAGAATATGGATTCTGAGTAATTTGGAATCGGAATTATGAATAATTTTGAATCTGAATTATATGTAATTCAGAATCTGATGTATATATAATTCAGAACCTCAATTCTGAGAAATTTGGAATCTGAATTCTAAGGAATTTAGAATCAGAATTTTGAGGAATTAGGAATCTGAATTCAGAGGAATTTCGCGACTAAAATTCATAGAATTCGGAGTCTGAATTTCATATAATTCAGAATCTGAATTTCAGAGAATTTTTCGTCTGAATTTTTGAGAATTTTGACTTTGAATTTCAGATATTTTTGAATTTGAATTTCAGATAATTCAGAATCGAAAAACAGAATATTCTATATCTAATGTTTTATATGATTCCAAGGTTTTACATTTGAAACTTTTTTTATACTTTAGAAATAAAAAATTCAGGATATGATAAACTATAAAAAGAACAATGAAAGCATAGGTAAGGAGAAAATTTACTTGGAGAAGGAAAATTTTCTTTATTATGATAAATCTTAGGGGAAATAAAAAATTTCTATAAGATAAGCTATTTTTGATTTTCATAACATGAAGAAATGTAAAATTCATAAGTAAATCTTACTAACTCAACAATCTCCCCCTTTTTGGAAAGCACAAATATCCTTACAAAAAATAATATAATGACATATAATATTTATGAAATTGAAATAAAAACTTATCTCCCTTTACTTATAGATCAAATTAAATACAACTAACTCCCCCCTTAGGTTTTGAAATCCTTATTGATTGTATTCTTGATTTTATGAATGAGATTTTTCATTTTCTTGCATGTGAAAATCTTCTTTGATAAGAACTTTTTCTTAGATGAACTCCCCCTTACATATGGAAATTCATTCTTTACTAAGAATTCTTTTAATCATTACTTCCAACCCCTTCAGGATTTTCAAAAAGGAATAAAGGGAATAGAAAAAATGGTACCTAAAAAATAAGTACTAAATAAGCATATATATGGAGGCCAACTAGAATTTCATTAAGATTGAAAGAATTTGTACCAGAAAGAAATTCAACAAAAGATCGGAATTCAAAAAATTATCCTTCTTTCTCCTTCAGTACAAACCTATTTACAATAGTTTTTACCCTTCATTAGATCCTTGTGATCTTCTTTCATGCGCTTGAGAAACTGATCTGAATCTTCACTTTTCTTTTCTAAGTATTTTATCTTTTCTTCCTCAGCCTCTAACATTCTGCTTGATCTTTCTACACTTATTCTTTATTAACAATCATTTCTTTAAATTTAATTCTGATATCTATTTCCCTTTTGCCATTCATAACAAAAACAAATAGGCTCCCCATTTAGATCCTTAACTTCCTACTTCCAATAAGTCTGTTTGAGACATAGTTTTTCCTCAAAATTCTTAGTATGATTTTAAATGATGCATTCTTTGGTGTCCAAGGTATCTTTGACATTATCTTGAAATTCATCAAAAGCTCTCAGGTCTTCGACTTCCTTCCTTGACCAACTTGTAATCTTTTTCAAGATCTTTTATGATCCTCATAACTAATGAGAAAGTATTTCAAATATACCTTGAGTCTGACAAATTTATCCATAAGCATTGGAACTGAATCCAATTTCTGATTGAAAGAATGATGAAGTAACTGAAACCTTGAATCGATACTTATAAATAAAAGAATAGTACCAACCAGCTTTTTCAAATATTGTACCACAAAATCATGTACAATAGAGAATTATTCTGAATCATAATTTTTGGTTGGTGAGGGTTCTTTTTCTAAATCTTCATCTTTCCTCTTCGATGAAGTACTAACAACTTTCTTTTTCACTACATATTTTCTACATGTATAAACCAACACCTGCTTTCCCTTATCAAGTCTCTAAATGATTTATTCTATTTTAGGTGATTCATTCTTAATATCTAATAACCAAACAATTTTATATTGCTCAACAATTTCTTTCTCAGCTTCTCCTACAAGATCTCTTAGCTGAATAAAATCATAATTGCTACTTTCATCATCTTTTTGCTTATTCACTTCTTCTTGACCCTTTTCTTCATTCCCTGGAGTAACAAGTTTTGAGGATTCTTCTTGGGATGTCTAGAATGATAATCTAATAGATTGACTTTCCTTCTCATGGTAATCATCAACTTTCTTTATGAAATCATCTGTGTCATCCCCTTTTTCTTCTTCTTCTTCTATTTCTTCTTCCACTTCCGGAAAAATTTCTTCTTCTTGTTCTAGATCTGGAATCCCAACCATCTTTCTAGGATTATTAGGAAGTTATTCTATCGAAAATAATTTTATTATATCATGTTGTTCAGAGGATTTTCTAGTATCCTTGAGAAGCGATCATACTATCTCATCCTCATACATCTTTTTTTTCTTTTTTTTCTTTATTGCTTCTCAAGATTCTCAATAGCATTTATCTTTGCAGATTTTTCATTAGCAGGATCCATGAAAAAAATAGGCTCCCCTCTTTTCATGTTCTTCATGTCTTCTCTCCATTTATCTACTAGTTTATCAGGATAAGCATTTTTCTTCATTTTTTTTGGAGGTACAGATTGAGTTACCTTAGATCCATGAGTTTTTCCTTTCTTTTCTAGTTTATTTTCCTTTCTCTTATTTCCACCCTTCTTAGAGGTTTCATCCACCTCCTGTTTCTTTTCTAGAGCATGGATTTCAACTTGTGAGAAATCATAAAAATATCCTGAATCACTAGAAAACCCAACTTTTATTCTCTTTAGCGTATTATCACTCAGCAACATTACATTGAAATTCCTTGTCTTTGAACAACAAGGAATTTTGAAAGACGGTAGGCAAGGAACTATAATATTCAAAAGAATAGCTTGATACATGATAGTCTGAGATTTCAGATTTCCATTCTTAATATCCTCTATTGTCAGTAAAATATACTTTATTAAATTAATTTTTCTGAGATTAACTAAAAACATATATTGCATAGATTTCTATTTTCTTCAGGGTACCCATGTCCCCATTTCTCAGAATGATAAATCCCTGCACCCATAGATGATGATTCTAAAGATTTGTAGAGAGATGAATAATTTTACGAGTCTTCACTTCCTTCAATCCAAGACACTTTATTGCTCACTTCTTGTCAAAAGATCGTGCTTCATCAGGTAACTTGTGAGAGTACAACTCTGCTTCTCCCCCATAAGGAATTCAAATTAGGTTGTCAGACATGTAGTAAGAAAGGGAGTAGGTCATTCCATATCTTCTTAAGGAAAACTTGTCTCTTCCTCCTTCATTGAATAAACTTTCTGATTCATAGAACTCAACTAACAACTATGGATAAACCAGATCATGTTCCCTCATTCTTGATATACAGAGGCTCTCCCAACCATTCAGATTAATATTTTTTGAAATGATGGAATCACACTTAGCAGAGAATTTGGGATCAACTAAACTCTCTCTGTATATTTTCCACTCAGATATTTCCTTAACAATAGACATTTCGTTCTGAGGAGAGGCTTCTATAGACATTCGTAATTAAGAAAACCTAGAAAATTCAGAGTGGCCTTGAGTAGAGTAGTATGGATTCAGCACATCAGATCATGAAGATTGATGGGGGGGAAACCATTGGGGGTCCTTATATAGGAAATTGAGGCAAAACATCAGCCTCCTTACTTGATCCAATGGTTGAAATACTTATGATCAGATCTGACAGTTGGGATGATAATAGAAAAAGGATTTTGAAAGGTTATGATCTTTTGAGATTTCAAAGATAAACATTCGGATTTAAGAAAAAGTGAATCCAAAAAGGTTTAAACAATATTAAAATACCAACATATAAAAGGATGATTACAAAAAATTAAGAAAGAAAAAATACCTTCCGGATTGCTAGAAAATTTATTCATAATGTGGAAAATTCTTCTTGAAGAACTTTAGATTCTGGAAAATTCTAAAAAAGCATAAATATACAATTTGTTTAATAAAATTTGATTTCAAAAAAATTAGACTATGAAAAAAGTTTGAATATGTAAATTTTTTTACAAAGAAAAAAGTTTGACTACGAAAACTTTGACTAAAAAAAATTTAACTATGAAAAAATTTGATTAACAAGAAAATGTACTCCCCCTATGAAAATTATTTTCTTATTGTTAGGAGATAGGTTTCAATAAAGATTTAATATGGAAGATTACATTATAGTTATTATTCCTAACTTCTGTAAAATATATTTAAATCTATCAGAGGGTAAATATTTAGTGAAAATATCAGTAAGTTGATCTTTCATTCAGATAAATTGGAAAATGATAACTCATTTTGTCTTAATAATGTTTTTAAAGATGTTTTTTTACCAGTCATGTGCCGGGAACATCCATTATACATATACAATGTAATTCTCTTGGTACTATCTTTATTTTCTTAAATATAAGAGTCTTAGACTTTCAGAAACCAAAATTTCATTGATCAAGAAACTTCATAAAGAAAAATTTTAGGAATCCACATTTTCTTATAAAAATAATCTTTATGAAAACCTAAAGAATGAGTTTTGTTTAAAGAACAAATTTTTCCCAATATCAACCACACTGAAATTTAGTGAAGAATGGAGCACTTTGAGGAAAAAGATATGTATTACTAAAAACTACTTTAAAATAAGTATAACCAAATCCAGAATTATTTCTTAGAGGTCGAATTTGACAATACATATTATCAATGTTTTACTTACCAAAGGTAAAGTTTGACAGACACTTCCTCAGGGAAAATATTTCGGACTTCAGTCTAATAATTATATTTTTATCCTCAAAAATATTACTTTTAGCACTATAATTAGTCACTAAAATATTTTTCTTAGAAATTACTTTTTCTAGATCCTTAGAAAGTTTATCCCTCTCAAAATTAAATTCCCCACGGTTTTTTGAAACACATTAAAAATCATAAAAATTTTTTTCATGTTCATTAAAAAGATATGATACTTCGTTACTAAGAATATAAATTCCATAATTTTCCTTATCAATATTTTCCTTGACATTAGAATTTTCATTCTCAATAAATTTAGTAAACCTAGATACTTCTTCATAAGTAGGTAAATGATTATCTACATTAGAAGAAGATTCTTCATCTGAAGATTCATAATATTTACTGTCACTATAATTTTAATTTAAGGAAACATTTGCTATAGATTCATCATTCTATACCTTAACCATTAGATAATGATTTTCAGTGGGTAATCTGGCTTGTAAACCAAGATTCTTCTTATTAGAAGATTTATACTCTGAGGATTCATTATAAGAGTCTCCACCACTGGCACTCCATGTGTCATTAGATTTCAATACATTATTATCTCTATATTTGAAGTACTTCTTTCAATTCTTCCCAGAATTATTTCCCTTTCCATCCTTTCTCTTGAGCATAGGACAATCTGGTCATATATGCCTTGCTCTTTTGCATTCATAACAAGTAACTTTAGAGTATTTCTTGTCCTTTCTTTCTTTCTTATTATATCTATACCGAATGTCTTTCATCCAAAATATCTTGTTCATCCATCGACCAAGATTAACAAGCTCATTCCTTGAATTCTCACATTCACATGATTCAGATAAAACACTGACTTTATTTGACTTGGATCTTTTAACCCTTTCAGGATTCAAGGCTTTAATAGTAGTAAAGGCTACACTTCCATTTCCATTCTTCTTCTTATTCAAATCATAATCACTTTTCATTCTTGTCTCATGTAGAATAAGGGTTCCAGAAAGCTAATCAAGTGTATTATAAGATACTTTCTTATTCTCATCAATAGATGTTCTCATAGATTCCCACTCATTATTTATTATATCTATAATCGTGTCCACAAGTTCCCCATCATCTAAACCTTTCTCACCCATATATAGTAATATATTAACAATATTAATAAATATTTGTTGTACCTTGCATATTGGTTCTCTATAATGAAATATAAATCCATGATATTCTGCTCTAAGCATAACTCTTCTAGTTTCTATATCCTTGGATGTACCAAAATGAGTAACCTCCAATTTCATCCAAATACAATTTTCATATTCCTGAGAAGAAATCTGACTATATATATTTCTGGTCATAGAACACGATAAAGTATTGTGTACCTTGTAGTTTAGTTGATATTCTGAATTTTCATGATTAATAAATGTAATGACTTCCTTATCAGGAATCTTGTAATCTCCAGTAACAATAAAAAAATTTACACTCCGGTATTAATAAAAAAAGTCTTCATAATATCTCTCCAATATTAATAATCATTCTCATCAAATATAGATGGTCTAGTTGGATTTAGTTTTCCAATTAAACAATCATTCATTCTTGCCATCTAAAAGTAAATATCATTTCACAAAAACTTGTTAGTAGAAAAGGTTTGTAAACTAGGATAAAAACATCCTAACAAAGGATGATATTTAGAACAATGATAACTTGAGCATGAAAATTTATATGTGAATAAGTATTTCATAGACCTTATCTAATACCAATTGTATGATCAAAATATAAATTTATATGCACAATTAAAAATGGGGGAGTGAATTTTATGTTTAGAAACTATTTTTAACCTTAAGGGAAAAATATGTTTAGCAAAGTTAAACTATGTAAATCCACAAGACCTCTTAGTTCTAGAAACATTCTATGTTCTAGAAATATGATTCTAGAAATAAATCATAGTAAATTTTTACACAAAAAATATTCTACCTTAAAGCATATAGAATATTAATTATCAGAGTATACAAAAGAAAAAAAAAGTATAAGAAGGGTAGACTTTATTCCATTATCAAAATATAGCAGAAAATAAACTTAAAACAAAACAAGTAACTAGTATGAAATATTTTAACCCAAAGAGAAGAGTATCTAACAACCTTAGATAAAGGTCCTATGATTATTACTTTCTAGAAAGTCTGTCTTACCCACACCAAGGTAAGCACTTGATAGGAATATTAGAATATGTCTTTCTCTCCCTTCACGCCCTCAAACATTAAGGTAGTTGGCCCCTCTGTCATCCTATCCCCGGAAGTCCTTGAACTTTAAGGTATTTGGCATCTCTTGTTGTCCCTAGAAGTCCTCGATTGTAAAAAAGCAACAATTGGAGTTTCATGGATCAAGATGAACAAGATGTTTAGTACGCACAAGGAATGAGAGTCTCTCTCTCTAGAAATCACTTCAACAACATGTAATCTCTCGATTGATGGATTGGTTCTCAATTCATTTTTCTTGAGTGAGATCATTCAAATGAGCTCTTTTTATAGGTATTTTTTCAATGGTCAGCTCCCCCCTCCAACGGTCATATTTTTCCTTGAATCTCAGAGGGACCTGTACACGTGTCACTCTGATAACGGTTAATTAGAAACAGATTGCATGTTATTGTTTCATAACTATAACATGGGTATGTAAAATATATTTTCTTAACAAAATCCAATTTTCCAGAATCAAAGGAGAAATAATGTTTAGAGACTAGGTAAATAAACACTTGGAGACTCTAAATCATAAATATCATAATTCTATTTTTCGAGGAATTCAGAACATCTATTATATAGACTTTAGAGTCTAAATTCCAATGAATTCGTAGTCTAAATTATAAGGAATTTGGATACTGAATTGTAAGAAATTCGGAATAATAATTCTGAGGAATTTGGAGTCTAAATTCTGAGGAATTCAGAACCTCGGTTCTAAGGAATTCGGATCCCGAATTTTCAGGAATTCGGAACCCAAATTCTGAGGAATTCGGAACCCAAATACTGAGGAATTCCGAATTCATAGCCTAAATTCTGAGGAATTTGGAATCTGAATTCTGAGGAATTCGGATTCCGAATTTCAGAGAATTTAGAGTCCGAATTTCAAAGAATTTGGAGTCTGAATTTCAGAAAATTCGGAGTCTGAATTTTATAGAATTCGGAATCGGAATTTCAGAGAATTCAAAATCTGAATTTTAGAGAATTATGAATCTTAATTTCAGAGAACTATATATCTACGGATTTATTGGATTCTGAGGTTTTAGAAATGAAACTGATTTTAGACATTAAAAATAAAAAGTGTTAGGATATGAGAAACTATAAAAAGAACAATGAAACCCAAGGTAAGGAGAAATATCCATGGGGAAGGAAAAATTTCCTTATTAAGACAAATCTTAGGGGAAATAAAATTTTCCTAAAGATAGGATTTTTATGATTTTCCAAACTTGATGAAATGGTAAATTCAAATTTAAATATTATTGACTCAAAATTTTTATAAAATATAAATTGTAATGTCCCAGTTTCGGAAGCCACCTAGAGGCTCCCCATACACGGTTGGTCACATGGCCTCAAGCACATTTCCATGAATTCTAGAGGATTCCATGTTAAAGCGAGGGCCTTGGGTGTGATAGTGGGGAAACTATTCCCTCATTGGTAGAGTAACACAGTGGAAGTAAAACAAATAGCAATAGCAGAAGTAGGAATAATCCATAAAAAAGTAAAAGCGGAAGACTGGAAATAATAAACTTGAGCACACGTATATATGAATAATGCATGATACATACATCTAGGAAATTAGACAAACAAATCACAGTGCTGGAATACAAAATAGTACTAAGACAAAGTACACAAAAAATAGATAAATAGCTCTTTATCATTGCAATCCATTGCTTGGTCCCATGCTCTCCTGCTCCATAGAAAATCTAGTACGTGAAGTAGATGGGTGTTTTCCCTTATCTATACCTTCTACAATATAATTTGTTTAGGACTAAAAGCATGGCCCAAACAGGTTGTGATACTAAATATCATTAGGCAACCACCATAAGATTTGTACCTAATAGTCAGTGAATATATGACAGGTAAAGTACGGAAATCAGTAAACAATGAAGTACTCAGGAGTAATAATCCACTGTTTCAAATATCAAAAATAGCTAATCAATGAAAATAATAACAAAAGTTAACCCTCTGGGAAGTACTTATATCCTATCCTCTCTGGTCTTACCAAGAAATATAATAAAACGGATAACACAATAGGTAACCCTCGGGGAAGTACTCACAGCCTATCCCCTCTGGTCTTACCTAAAAAGTACAAGCAACCATCTCGGTAGTACACTCAGTCTAGCACCTCTAGTTCAGCTTAAGCATAGACTCTCTGAGGATGCACTCACCATCAATTCCTATTATAGTCTCATATCACAACTAAAGGTGCTCTGGGGAAGCACTTACATCACATTCCCCATGTGACCCACATCGAGAAACTACAGACACTCTGAGGAAGCACTTACGTCAATTACCCCTGTGGTCTCGCATCGTAATAGTAAAAATAGACACTCTGGAGACGCCCTCATGTACATTATCTCTATCATCTATACACTAGGTTCTCACAGCCCTGTGTAATTCAAGCAAGTATAGCAAAGAGTATCGGCCAAAGTAAACATCAGGAACTACTTGGCTAGTAGTCTACATCATATCAGCATATCAGAACAATCACACCATCCTACAACTAGGAATGGGAAAGTAAACAACAGCCTAATAGGAAAACTAGACCCAACAGTCAAATAGGAAATCATTCATGGGAAAAACATCCAAATCATAGCAATTAACCCTATTCACATTCAATCAAAATCTACTCAAGCATACAAGAATGTCAGGAAAACAATAGGTCTAAAATAGTAAACGTGCAATACCCTATTCAAGGGTATTGAAAAAAATTGCACATATAACTCAATGACGTTTAATAGAAAGGCACAAACCACTTACCTCGTCATTGGTAGATCAATATACTTGAGTCTCAGGGCTTGAATCACATTAGAACGCCAAAGATCAACAAAAAACTCTAAAACGTTCAATAGAGGATAACTTGAGAAAGAAGAGAAAAGCATGACACGAAGATCAAGCAGAAGGAAGAGCTTACCAAGGTGATCCAAACGCAATTGGAGGTGGTCTAATTGGAGATCAGATGCTCATTTAGGGGCTTAGAGGAAGATCGCGGCGGAATGGGATCTCTTGGAAGAACCAGAACTAGAAGAAGACCTTTTGGTCTTCCAAATGCACCCCTGGTGCGTTTAATGAAAATAAATCCATGGCATGTACTTTGGAAGTACACATCATGTGCTGGCTGTTTTTTTACCCCGCAATAGGTGGCCTCCAGGTCACCCCCATGTGGCCGTGTTCATGGCCGCTACATGGACAGCACAGGACTACTCTATGTAACTGAGTACATGGCTTGTACTCAGAAAGTATGTGGTGTGTACTTCAAAAATTTCTGAAATTCTTATTTTTCTCAAAAATGACTTGGAAAAGAAAAAATACCTGAAAAAGAATATCTAGGTTCTTACAAACATCCCCCCTTAAAGAAATATGTCCCCGAATTTCCATATCAATGCATCATAGAAGAAGAAATCATGAATAGCTCAGGCCACTGAGCTCGTACATCGGCCTCCCTCTCCTAACACTCATCTTGTACTCGCCCGTGCTGCTATAGCACTCGTTCCAGAGGGATAGAATGGCCCTAGAGAACCCTCATTCTTCGATCAAAAATCTAGATATGATTCTCTTCAGATGATGAATCCACTTCCCACTCAACCTCCTCGGGTTGGGAAACACGAGATGGGTCTAAGAAGTAGCGTCGAAGCTGAGAATCGTGGAAGATGTCATGCATAGCCCAGTACCTTTGAGGTAAATGAAACTAATAGGCAACCAAAAAAACTCTCAAAAACACCTCAAATGGCCTGACATACCTCAGTTAAAGCTTACATTGTCTCCTAATCCTCTTGTGTCCCAACCTCGGTGTGACACGTAGAAAAACCTGATCCCCGACCTCGAACTCTAGAGGTCAACTCTATTGATCTTCATAAGACTTCTGTCGAGATTGTGTAGTAGTCATCCTCTTCCGAATCAACTCAGTCTTCTATGTGGTCTTTTGTAAAAGATGAGGTCCCGGCATAGCTGCCAATCTTGCCTCCAGCCAACATAAGGGTGATCGGCATGACCTACCTTACAAAGCCTCATAAGGTGTCAACTGGATAGTTTCTTGAAAACTATTATTGTTGGAAAACTCTACAAGAGGTATTTTCTTCTCCCAAGAACCTCCAAATTCCAAAATACATGCTCGAAGTATGTCCTCAAGTACCTGTATTATACGCTCAGAATAGCCATCTATCTGGTGGTGGTAAGCTGTACTCAAAAGTACCTGTGTACCCAAAGCCTTCGAAGCCCCTTCCAGACCAGAGAAGTAAAATGTGAATCTCTATATGAGACAATGGAGTGTGGAACTCCATGTAAGAACACAATACCATGGATGTACGATCGTCCCAGCTCATCGACATTGAAGGTCTCCTTGATCGGTAAGAAGTGAGCAACCTTCATGAGTCTGTCAGTGACAACCCAAACTATATCATTCCCTCAAGGAGACCTTAGTAAACCTATCATGAAATCCATCATGACAACATTATACTTCCACTCGGGAATGGGTAACTGTAGTAAAATCCTTGTTGGTCACTGATTTTATGCCTTCACTTACTGACAGGTGGAACACCTCATGATGAAACCAGCAACAACTCTATTTATACCTAGCCAGCAATATTGATGGTGTAGTTCACGATACATCATGGTGACACCAGGATGAGCTGCCCAAACTAATGAATGAAATTCCCACATCATCTCCTTTTGTATGTCTATTTTCACCCATACATGCCCCTGGAAATGTAATATATCAACCTCACCTATGGTCCTTCCCGAAATAGGGTCCTCTCCTAACATGCTCTCCCATAGGACTATGCCTTCTAAATATGGCAGCTGACTCATTCGTACTCGATCAATAATTGTAGAGTTAACATCCATAGAAGAATGAAATGTATTCCCCTATTTGTCGTACATCTCCAAATGCATCTCAGAGAATATATCTATAAGTTTCCACTCACTGCTAGCCTTCTGAACTTCATGTATCTGAGTCCTCCTGCTACACGCATCAGCCACTACATTTCCTTTCCCAGGAATATAAGAAAGCTCAAATTCAAAATACAGAAGGTACTCAACCCACCTTCACTATCTCAAATTCTTATCACCCTAAGTGAAGATGTACTTGAGACTCTTGTGGTCGGTGAAAACCAAAAAATTCTCCCCCAGAAGATAATGTCTCCAACAACGTAAGGCATGGACAACAATAGCTAACTCTAGATCATGCGTCAGGCAATTCTTCCCATGTGGTGACAACTGTCGAGACCCATACGCAACAACTCCTTCTCCCTACATAAGCACAACTACAAGCCTGATACCTAAAGCATCATAGAACATAGTATAGCTCTTTCCTGGCTCTAGCAACATTAGTATCGGTGCGAAGTCAACCTCTCTTTTAGCTCCTAAAAGGCTGACTCACAAGAATCTGACCACAAGAACTTCACACCCTTCTTAGTCAAACCATTTAATGGTGCTGCAAAGTGTGAAAAGTCCTGAATAAAAGTTCTATAGTATCCAGCCAGCCCTAGAAAACTTCATACATCAAAGATGTTCTTCGGCTGCTCCCGATAAACTACTGATCTTACTTTTTCGAGGTCGACTAATACTCATGTATTTGAGATAACATGACCCCTGAAGTGAATCTGATCCATCCAAAAGTGTTATTTTAAGATCTTCGCATATAAATTATGCTCTCTCAATGTACTCAAAATGACCACAAGATGTGTAGAATGGTCATGTCGAGTGTGAGAGTACACCAATATATCATCCACAAAAACTACCACGAAGGAATCCAAGTATGGATGGAACACTTAGTTCATCAGTGCCATGAAAACTACAGGTGCGTTCGTGAGATCGAATGGCATAACCATATACTCATATAGACCATACCTTCTTCGGAAGGCTGTGAGAAGTATATCAGATGGTCTAATGCACAATTAATGATAACTGGACCTTAAGTCAATCTTCGAGAACACCCAGGCTCCTCGAAGCTGATCAAAGAGATCCTCAATCCCTGTCAAGGGATTTCAGTTCTTGACTATCAACTGGTTCAACTTCCGATTGTTAACACAAATCCTGAGGGTGTCCTCTTCCTTCTCTGCAAAAATGGTAGGCTAACCCCAAGGAGAAGTACTAGGTCGGAGGAAACCCATTGCCTACAACTCCTCCAACTCCTTCTTGATCTCTTATAACTCTGTTGTAGACTTCCTATATAGGGGAATGGACACCGGTGCTACGCCTAGAATAAGCTCAATACAAAAGTCTACCTCATGCTCTGAAGTAAAACCTGAAAAGTCTTCTGAAAAGACATCTCTGAAACGTTCCACCACTAGAGGAAATTTCCTCTGTGAAGTCCCCTGGTCATCCAGATATAAACTATCAATCTGGGTTGTAACTCTTCCTAAACCATGATGCTCAGGTCCCGCTCTTCTCCCCTGGACATCCCAATCACCCTTATGAAGAAAATATTCACCCTATGGTGATATGATACTCACCCTGAGGCAATAACAGTCGATGAATTCCTGGAAGGGAACTAACCATTCCATTCCAAGAATGACATCATAGCCTTTTATGTCTAAGACATAGAGGTCCCATAAAAGTGACACCCACCAACCTCAAGGGGGAACTCTTTGCAATGATCTACACTTGTCGTTCTGGTCCCCAACAGGGTGTCAAGTGTCAATATATCTACAGAAGAATATATTCAGAGCCCAAGGCTCTCCACAATAACAATAGATTTAAAGCTATGGGAATCCCCAGTATCAAAAAGCATAGAAGCTAAAAATAAGGCTTCTAAGATCGTACTATGAACTATAGAGGGACCGGGATCCTGCTCCTGTTGGGTCTAGTCCACTGCAAAAGTCTGACCTACACTGCAGCCATGTGACCCTATCTAGCTACCCTGATCTGATCCACCCTATTGTCACTGAAAGCCCGACGATTGGATGCCATGGCCACAACCTCCACCTCGGGCAGAACAGTCAGAAGAACTCTAGTTCCCATACTAGTGAGAAATTGTTGGTGTTGCTTCTGAATGAGGATTCATAAAAGAACTCCTCTCACCAGCTGGTGGTGAGAAGATCTGACAGAAGCACTGAATATGACCCATCTTGCTGCAAGATCAGCACTCCATTGGGTCTCTCGGACAATGTGGCCTCCTATGCCCGCACTTCCCACACTGGTAGCACACCACCTGAATACCAAAATAAGTATCCCTCCTCCTTAGATCTCTGCGCATAGACTCCCTATGAGGCTTCTTGTTTTCAGAAGGAGGAATACTAACTCTAGATTCCAAGCTGCCCTAGCTCACAACTCTAGAATACCTCAGATTGTGCTCAGTTATAAGCTCCTGGTTAACAAAAGAAGAGATAGAAGTCAATCGGAATATGTTCACCTATTATTGGATGTCGTGCCTCAAACCATACTCGAACATCCTTTCCTGGAATAACTGAGTACCTCCTAGAATAGGCATGAAAAGCTGTCGCTCGATTGAGAGAGAGGAATACTTCATAACCAAAAGAGTACCCTACTCCAGACTCATAAACTCCCAGGCTCGATCAGCCCTCAAAGTCTCTGGGTAGAAGTAGTCGTAGAAGATATGTCGGAACTCCTCACAAGTCATAACCTGCTGGTGTCCTACCTACGAGATCACATCCCACCACCTCTTGGTGGAGTCTCGAAGCATATATGTGGCGAGATTGACTTACCTCTCCTGATGTGTCTCCAAATACACCAAGATCATCAGCATGGATTATAAACATGAATCTATAGACTGGGCCCCCCTATCCCCTAAGAGAGTGCGAGGATGTGGCTGTTGAAAGACCCATGTCAATTCTGCCATCGACAGGGTAGGAGGCAGTGCTCTCTGAAAGGTCTGCATCATCCTTATAAAGCCTTCCTGGAACTGTGCATCAGCACCTGCGTCTGGTATGACGGGTGGTGCCAAGATTGGCACAACGGGAGGATCTACAAGTAGTCCTTGATCAGCCATATCCAGTGTCTGATCAGTACCATGCAACTGGCATACAACCAGAGGATGTCTCGATGTCATGACACTGCAAGGTCAAAATCAAGCCTTAGATCAAGATTATCAAGGACCAAAAACTGAAAATGTAAGAAGTAAACTGGAGAAGGAAAGCTTTCAAGTTTTACAAAACATGACTACAGGGTGTGTTCCCTTCATCCATTCCCATGGGCATGTACTCATTCCAAAACTGGTCGTGTAACACCCCTTACACATGGTGTGTTCACCTAACACATGGTGTGTACTTGAATACTTTTCCCCTACCCGAGTCCTTCTACACGGCTAATCCATACGGTTCTTCTTAGAACAATACTACACAATGTGTTAGGGCCAAGAATGGCATGTAGTAGACGAACCTCATCAACTTGTGTTGTTACATACATCGCTAGTTACACGGCTCACACTACATGGCATGTTCCGGGAAGATATGACATGTACTAAGAATATTTTTCCATGTCATATTGTTAGTGACATGGTTGGTTACATAGTTCTACGACACAGTGTGTACCTCCTCTACAGGGCGTGTCTTAACCAAGATTCCAAACCCTACGTCCCCGCCCACACAGTATGAGACATGGTTAGAGACTACACGGCGTGTATGTACAGTACAAGGCATGTACTTCAAAAAAACAGTTTCTTCCTGAATAGAAAAACCCATGGCATGTAGTTAACATTACATGGTGTGTATTATGGTTTTTTCTAGAGAGTAAGCCTCAAAAACTACTCTGAAGCCCAGAAAAACACTAAAACGATCATTTTAGTGCCAAATTCTAATCTGTGAGGGCCAATACTCCCTACAAATCAAATCCTGGAATCTTATTCATGTCATATAAAATGTGAACAGGTCAAAGATCCACCAAATTCTAGTCAATGAGGGCCCATAACACCTCAGGAGCCATGGTTTGTCATTCATTCAAGAAAAAACATACACAAAACAATACCATATCAAACAACAGGTATTATATTAAGGAATCTATCACAACAGCATGCATATCTAGCACAACCTATATCACAACAACATGAAATCACTAATGATCCATAAATGGCATGGAAAGAATGCATGACATGTGATTTCTAGAAAGTTCCTATATGAAGCCTGTGATGGAATACCCTCATCTCATCAGGTTGCAACAAAAATAGAACATCAATAATATCTACAATAATAGAAAAATACAAGTGAGTCACCCAATGGTGAAAATCAAATCAACTATAATAATGGAGAAACCAGAAAAATTGCAATAAACGAGGTAGATTGGCTTTTCCATGTACACAGGATAGATACTCATGGGCACAGCTTATTACCAAGTACCTATTCCTTCTTATCCCTGTCTATATAATCCGAATAGTAAGTCAAGAGAAAATAATTCCTATGATACCACTTTGTAATGTCCTGGTTCCGAATGCCACCTAGAGGTGCACCATACCTGGTTGGTCACATGGCATTAAGTGCATTTCCTTGAAAGCCAGAGGCTTCAAACTAGCAGCGAGGGCCTTGGGCTTGATAGTGGGGAAACTATGCCCTCATTTGCAGAGTAACAATGTGGAAGTAAAACAAATAGAAATATCAGAAGTAGGAATAATCCATAAAAATGAAAATATCGTAATACTAGAAATAATAAACTAGAGAACACGTATATATGAATGATGCATGATTCATACGTTTAGGAAAGCCTCCAAACAAATCACAATGCTGGAATAAAAAACAGTACTAATCCAAATTACAAAAGAAAACCAATAAATAGCACCTCAGTATCGCAAGCCATAGATTGGTCCCATTCTCTCCAACTCCTTGGAAAATAAAGTACCTGAAGTAGAAGGGTACTTTCCCCTATCTATACCTGCAATAATATAATATTTTTGGGCCCAAAAGCATGGCCCAACAGGATGTGAGAAAAAGTCCTAGTGGGAAACCACAACAAGATATGTTCCTAACCATTAGTGAATATATGATAGGTAAATTATGGAAAGCAGTAAACAAGGAAGTACTCAGCAGTAACAATCCACAGCTTCAAATATCAAGAAAATGATAATCAAAGAAGATAATCAAGAAAGTTAACCCTCTAAGAAGTACCCACAACCTATCCCCTCTGGTTCAAGCTAGAAACAAAAGAAAACGGATAACACAACAGGTAATCCTCTGAGAAGTACTCACAGCCTATCCCCTCTAGTCTTACCTAAAAAGGACAAGCAACCCTCTTGAAAATACACTCAATCTAACCCCTCTGGTTCAGCTTAAGAATAGAATCTATGAAGAAGCACTCACCTTCAGTTCCTCCTATAGTCTTGTATCATTACTAAAGGTTCTCTAGGAATCAAATACATCACATTCCCCCTATGGACTGCGTCGAGGAATTACAGACACTATGAGTAAGCACTTACGTCAATTCCCCCTATGGTCTTGCATCGTAACAGTAAAAATATACACTCTGGAGAATCCCTTACATCCATTCTCCCTATGGTCTATACACTAGGATCTCACAGCCCTATGTAAGTCAAGAAAGTACAACAAAGCATATCGGCCAAAGTAAACCTCAAGATCTACTTGGCTATTAGTCTACAGCATATTAGCATATCATAAAAATCACACCATCTTACAACTAGGCATGGGAAAGTAAACAACAGCCTAACAAGAAAACTAGACCCAACAATCAAAAAGGCAATCATGCATTGGAAAAAACATCCAAATCATATAAATTTACTCTATTCACATTCAATCAACCTCATCTCAAGCATACAAGAATAGCAGGAAAAAAATACGGCTAAAACGGTAAACGCGCAATATCTCATTCATGTGTATTGGGAAAAATGGCACATATAACCCAATGACTATTAACAGAAAGGCACAAACCACCTACCTAGGCATTGGGAGATCAATATACTTTAGTCTCAAGGTTTGAATCACCTTAGAACGCTGAAGACCTATAAAAATGTCTAAAACATTCAACAAGGGATAAATTGAGAAAGAAGAAGAATCATGAAATGAATCTCAAGATGAAGGAAGAGCTTACTAAGGTTATCCCAAAGCAATCGATGGTGGTCTAATTGGAGATCGGATGCTCGGTTGAGGGCTTGGAGGAAGATCACAGATGAACGAGAGCTCTCGGATGAACCGGACCTAGAAGAATCTCTTTCTATCCATCAGATGCGACCCCAGTGTGTTTAATGAAAAAAAGAATACAATACATGGAGTGTACTTTGAAAGTACATGGCATGTACTTCTTATTTTCATTCCCCGCATTAGGCAGCCTCCAGGTCACCCTCTATATGTCTGTGTGCATGGCTGTTACATGGCTAGCATATGGCTACCCATGGTAACCAAGCACACGACGTGTACTCAGAAATTTCATGACGTGTACTTCGAAAATTTCCAAAATTTCCTATTTTTCTCAAAATCAACCACAAAAAGAAAACATACCTAAAAAAGAAGATCTGGATTCTTACATAAATTATCTTATAATTATATGAATGCAGTAGTAATTTTATTAAAGTTTGAATGTTGTTTTTGTCAAACCCCATGAATTTTTTATAAATGTCAGTTTTTCTTTTAAATGTAAAAAATTAAAATATATATAATGTTATTTAGATAAAATGAATATTGTTTTTCGAATCAGGATGTTGAAATTATCCAATGGTGAATTTTTCAAAATTTTATGAGACAATCAAATATTTGGGTAAAAATTAAATAGTGTTTACATATAAAATGTGTTCTATGACAACATAATGACCCAATAGTGATGTAATAAAATACTATAAACATTATTTTCATCTAATAAATGTTTTAAGATTAAAATAGAGTGATTTTTGGTTTGTTTCTTTATTTTACAAAGCATTAGTGGACCCTTCAATACTTATAAAACATTTTGTCTTTTTAAATTATTTTACAAGAGAGTGTGACTCACCTCCCCATAAGCAACCCTATTATTTTAAGAAGTTCGGCCATTGGAATTATAAAATATTTTTCTTCACCATTATTTGGAAAAAAAACATGGGCAAAAACCATGGCCTGGTTTTTGTTTTTGATTAGTTTAACGTAAGATGTCCCAAACCTAAAGAATAAAAAATTCTCTCCCCTTTCCTATATAAACCCACACAATCTCTCACATCCTCTTCACTCAAAGACTTTTTAGATTGACCAACCACATCCCTCCACTCTCTATAATCCTCTCAAGCTGGCCCGATCTCCCAAGAAGCCTCTCTCAAGCATCTCCCAAGCTTTTGGGATTGCACTTCCAAGTAAGGGATTTCTTCCTTTCTCGTTTTTGTCCAATTTTGGTTAAGTTGTTATGCCCATTGTTTCTCAATTAAAAATGTTGGGGTATGTTTTAGAACCTACCCCATACTTCCCCATTTATTTTTTTAATGATGGGATAACCCTATATCTCTCACTAATGTCTCTCATTTACACCTGTTACCATGCCGAAATTCTATGAGAGATTTCTCTCTCCTCTTTTACATCCATGTAATTCTTATGTATTATGAATCTAAATTTCATTAAGTTTTTTGGGACATGTAACTATATAAACCCCATAAATTCCATTTCATGTAAAAATTATGAGACACCCATTTCTATTTCATCAACCATTTTCATGAATCCTTATGTCACACTGTTATGCTGCCGAAATTGCACCGCGTTTTTCCAAGCCAAGATCGTTGTGTAGTTAATACCATACGCATGTCTCTATCAAGTGTATTCAACTTTATACACGTATACATATTGAATGTTGCATTCATGTATTTATTCCACATTACTTAACCTTGTAATAACTTATTATTTTGATTGATTCCATGTTATAGGATCCATGTGGCACACTAATGCATGAAATGAAATGTTTAAGAAAGGTGTGCCCTAATTGCGCTCCAATGAATTGGGTAAAGTATAGTATCATGATACCTCATGTCCAATAGGTATTGAGTAATGATAATTCAATTGTAGTGATAGTTTATACATGCTTCATGTGCAATTAGGGTTTACTCATGCACCATTTCCAATGATCCTTGGCTCATGAAAATTCCATGTTAAGTGTTGTTGCCACATTTCCATGATATGGTTATCATGATTTATCATTCCTTTATCTTGTGATCCATTGATATGCCTATTGACTAACATGTATTTTATTACTCATGTTATTCCATGCTTATTCCCTTAATGTGCTTTATAGTTCACCATTTTCATATGCATGCCCTCAGGTTACCCCATGCAATGATATGTACGAGAGAATGTAGTGGTCCTTTAAAGGAAGTTTTCAATAAAGATGTTGTGTGTTTTATATTCCAAGTTGTTATGTAATGATCCTAATCCCCAATGACACTAGACCTCTCGATCATCCATGTTATATCAAATGAAGAGTTTATATAATAAATCATGAATAAGAATGTAATAAAAAGAAGGATTTTCATAGTTGGTATCAGAGGATAGGTTTAGTTATTTTGGGGATTGGGATTTGAAAACCCTAGTGAAGAATTAGAGACAAGACTAACTATAATAAAAACATCTCTATGTTTTGTTGGGTATTGATTTATTGGTTTATCAAGAAAATGCATCCCTATCTGGATTCGAGCAGGTAGAGGCGTCTCTGGCACAGATGTACCAAGGGGTGAAAACCTCAACAATGAGTTTTTAGCTTGACACAGGGTATCCTAGTACATGCCAATGGGCCTTGTTCACTCTTGTTTACGACACTCCAGGAAGATATGCATTGGTAAATTCACAAACTTAGTATGAACCATTATTAAGGGAATTAAAAACAATCCCCTAAGAATATATGTTGGATAACATAGATTGAAGACTATATATTCATAAGTTAAGAAAATAAAAGCTACGTATAAGTCATCTGTTTTGTCCTTGGATTACCCTTTATGTGTTACCCCTAAACTTCCTTTCAATCCAGCCAATGGCCGGTAATAAGAGGACTCGGGCTAATAACCAATGTGAAGATCGATGTGATGACAAGGATAATGATATGCCCAATCCAATGGGCATATGGATTGCGAACATTGTCATGATACACTCTTATTTAACTCAAGATTTTAATATAAACCTGGAACAAGAGGATCATTCAATCCCCCCTATGAAAGAACAAGTCGCTATTGAAATCTTCATGAGACAAAGGAATCCTACTATTAATGGATCATCTAATACCTTACTCGTCGAAAAATGGATCAACTCCATTGAAAAGATCTTCTCTATCCTTCAATGTTTTGAAAAAGAGAAGGTTATCCCAGCTGCTTATTATATGGAGGGTGAAGCTGATCAATGGTGGACATAGATCAAAATTAAAAATCCCGAGGAGGAGATCGAGGCTCTGGAATAGTAGGATTTCTAGAATATACATTTCAATAAATATTTTTCATGCACCCTCCGGCTTAAGATGGAAATGGAATTCCTTGCTCTCAATCAAAAAGATGAAACCTCAGTCAAAGAATATGAGGCAAACATCACAAGGCTGGCACGATACGCATCCAAATTTGTCGTTACCCCTGAATGCAAGGTATACCACTACTTTGGTGGGCTGAAACCTAGCCTGCAGAAAGCACTGGTGATCCGTGACTTTAACAACTATGGAGAAATTGTCTGATGATCCCTCAATGTTGAAATAGAAAATAGTGAACCTCAGGGGTATCATGGGGATAAGAATTGTAAGGTGGAATTCAATTCTGGCGATCTGATGGATAAGTCCAATGGTGATAAGAATATCAAGAACCCTACTTTCCCAAGGTGCAGAAGGAAGCACCCTAGAAATTTCCTAAAGGGGATGAGGAAATGCTTTAGTTGTGGAAGAGAAAGGAACCTGACTATTAACTGTGGGCATGAAAAACCTGCAGTTGTGAAAGAGGAGAGGAATTCTCTATTTGACTATCAACACATTTTTCATTACTTCAAATACAGAAGAACCATGGAATCTTGAAAATCAGTGCACTAAGCCATGGGTTTTCGGATTCGACAAACAACATCCAAGGTAGCAAGGGAGATCTTTTACCATCACTACTGCCGAAGTGGACCCCGACAACGAAGTGGTGATAGGTATGCTAGTTATTCAATAAAGAATAGAAAACATACTTTTTGATTCAGGTTCTATGCATTATTTTATATCCTGAATGTTTAGTAGAACAATCCCAACACCCCCACTAATCATGGAATTAAATATGTCGGTGAGTACAGAAAATGGGGCAATCATTGCATCCCATGAATATAACTCTTCCCCTATCATAATTGATGGATTGAACTTCTCGGAAAACCTCATCATACACCCTCTGGTGGAATTTGATGCAATTATTGGCATGGATTGGATTTCACTATATAGAACTAACATAAATTCTTGTAAGAGGAAAATCACTCTCCATGTGGAGAATCAACCCCCAATTCTGTACAAGTATAATGAGGACGATCAATCTTCTTTTGCTCCATCAAATCAAGTGTGGATATTACTGCCCTATGATCACGCATAGATGGATTAGATGATTGAGTCTAAAGAGGAAACTATCCTTGAAGAAAACCCAATTGGGAGGGAATTCGCTAAAGTTTTTCATGAGTAATTGTCTAGTCTTCCTCCTAAAAGAGATGTTTAGTTCTCAATTGACTTTATACTGGGGAAGTTTCCAATATCAAAGACTCCATATAGAATGGTTGTTGTGGAGCTTGAGGATCATAAGAATCATCTATAGAAGAATCTAGGAAAAGGGTTTATACGCCCAAGTGCTTCACCATGGGGTGCACCAGTCCTCTTCATCAAGAGGAAGGATGGGTCAACGCGCCTTTGCATCGATTATCATGAGCTCAACAAAATCATGAAAAAGAACAAGTATCCTCTCCCATGAATTGATGACTTGTTAGATCAGCTACATGGAGAACAATACTTTTCCAAGGTTGATTTGTGGTTAGATTATTATCAAGTAAGGGTGAAGAAGGAAGATATCCCCAAGAATGATTTTCATACAAGGTACAGGCACTATGAATTCATAGTAATTCCCTTCAGACTCACTATTGCTCTAGAAATCCACATGGAATTGATGAATAGAGTCTTTAGATATTACCTAGACAAATTTTTGGTAGTCTTTATAGATGATATTCTAATATTCTCATAAACTAAAGAGGATCATGAGTTGAATCTAAGAAATATACTCAAGACCATGTGGAAGGAGAAGCTCTATGCAAAGTATAGAAAGTATGAGTTTTGGTTAAAGGAGGTCTCATTCTTGGGCCATATCATCACAAGAAATGGGATATCTTTGGATACCTTGAAGAGAAATATAATAGAGGTGGCCAAGGCCAACATCGGTAGAGGATATCTATCACTTCTTGGGGTTAGCTAGATATTATTGACGATTTGTGAGAAATTTCTCAAGATAGTCAAACCCTCCTACCAAACTAACTCAGAAAGGAGTAAAGTATTCTTGGAGTGATGAATGAGATGAAAGCTTCTGGGAGTTAAAAAGGAGGCTTATCATTGCGCCCGTGCTCACTTTATCCACAAATGGAAAACATTTTATGGTATTTAGTAACGATTTGAAGAATAGAATGGGTTGAGTTTTGATACAAAATGACAAATTCATTTCCTATTCTACAAGGCAATTGAATGATAATGAGCAAAATTATCCAACACATGATCTGGAGTTGGCTGCGGTGATCTTTGCTTTAAAAATTTGGTGGCATTATATCTTTGGGGAGAAGTGTGAAATATATATGGACCACAAAAGCCTCAAGTATATATTCACATAGAAAGAGTTGATCATGCTCCAATGAAGATGATTAAAACTGATCAAATACTATGACTAATCAATCCATTACCACCTTGGGAAAGCAAACAAGGTGGCAGAAGCTCAAAGTAGAAAGGACCCAATGATTCTATCATTGTTGAGAATTGAAAAGGATCCAATATTATTAGATTTGATGAATATGGACATGGGAATAATAAATAAGGGAACATCATCAACTCTTTCACAAATTTGTGCTCAACTATCACTTTTGGAATGGTTAAAGGATGATCAAAAGGATGATGTGGGAATTCAGAAGAAAGTGGAAGCTATCAGAAAAAGGAAATCCTCAGAGTTCAATGTTATTAAAGAAGAAATTGTGAGATTTGGGAAAAGAATATGTGTTCCATCAAGTTTGGAGCTAAAGAGGGAACTTTTGGATGATGCACATAGTTTGAATTTTTCTATTCACCGAGGAAACACAAAGATGTATCGAGATCTCTGAGAACATTATTGGTGGGATAATATGAAGAAGGAGATCGCTGAGTATATATTAGTGTGCCTGGTGTGTCTGCAAGTGAAGGTGGAGAGGCCGAAGTCCAAGGGTATGATGCAACTATTGCCCATACCAGCATTGAAATGGGAGAACATCACCATGGACTTTGTCACTAGACTTCTGAAGACAACCAAAATCAACAATGCAATATGGGTTGTTTTGGATCATCTTACAAAGTCTTCATATTTCATTTCATTTCTAGAGGATATCCAATTGGATCCAATGGCATAGATATAAATCAAGGAAGTGGTAAGGCTACACATAGTACCACTATCTATTATATCCGATCGAGATTCAAGATTCACCTAAATGTTTTGAAAGAGTCTTCAAAATGCTCTAGATACAGAACAGAACTTTAGTATGACCTATCACCCTCAAACTAATGGCCAATATGTGCAAACTATTCAGACACTGGAAGATATGTTAAGATCAAGTTCAATGTAATTTAAAGGAGTTTAGGATCAACATCTTCCTATAGTTGAATTCTCCTATAATAACAGTTTTCAATAGAGCATCTGAATGGAATATTATGAAGACTTGTATGGGAAGAGGTTCAGAACACCATCATGTTGGGATGAAGTCACTGAGCATAATCTATTAGGACCAGAAATGGTCCAAGAAATGGTGGAGAAGGTGAATACCATTCAGCATCATATTAAGGAAGCCCAGAGTCGACAGAAGAGTTATGCAGATAACCGTTGACGAGACCTTGAGTTTATAGTTGGAGACATGGTATTTCTACACATATCTCCATGGAATAAGGTCATTAGGTTTGGGAAAAAAGGAAGCTAAGTCCTAGGTACATCATCCCCTATGAGATTCTGGATTGTGTTGAGGTTGTAGCCTATCAACTAGCACTTCCAACAATCATGGCCCAAGTTTATGATGTCTTTCATGTATCCATCTTAAGGAATTACATATCAGACCCTTCAAATGTACTCTTTTTAGTGGTATTATAGCTATAGGATGATCTTTCTTTCAGGGAGCAACAAGTGAAGATCTTAGATCATATAGAAAAAGTTCTACGAAATAAGACAATACCCCTTGTAAAGGAATTATGAAAAAACCACATGTTCAAAGAAGCGACATGGGAAATAGAGGAAGTGATGAAGCATAGCTACACACATTTTTTTAGTGTGGGAAAAGAAAATTTTGAGGGTGAAATTTCTTAAGTATGGATGATTGTAAATACCCAAAAATTCATTAATGAAAATACCTCTTGGTCTATTTAAATGTCCCCTTATGATTATGTAAAATGTATGCAATTATTTTGTTCTATGTATTGTTTTTTAAATACCATTAATAATTGTGACCATTGCTAATATAGATGTTGAACAGTGATCACATGATTAGTATAAATATAGGGTTTTAACAAATCCAGTTTACTCAATCAAAGGAAGTGATGGCCTCATCCAGTAGACTTTCCCTATACGAAGCCCATTTGTCGGAGCTCGTAAAGGAGGTGGTGTCACTGGGGTTCACTCTTCACCAAACCCATTCCTATCTTGAATACGTAAAGCTCAAGCGGAATCTCCTATGAGAGAAGTAGAAGTTGATAGAGATTACCACTTGAGAAATGTTATCTGAGCCACCCCATGAGTCCATCACCATTGTGCTCCTTATCCAAAGGTCTTATGCGGGTGTTTTAGAGGGTTATGTAGAAATACCCAAGAACCACAATTTTGTACATTATTATTCTATAGAGAATATACATTGTTTTTATTATTGTTACTTTGTAAATAGTTTTTAAAGAACAAATAGTATTTTTATTCAATATTCAATTAACAAATCTATTTTAATGAATTAATGGACTTTTTAATTAAATTATATATTAATAAAATATTATTTTTATTATTAAACTACTTTTTATTAAATATAAATTATTGTATAATTTTATGAATGCTATTTTAATTTTTATTAAGGGTTGAAAGCTGTTTTTTGTCAAAAACCATGAATTTTCGATAAATGTCAGTTTTTATTTAAAAAGTAAAAATTCAAATATTTAGAAAATTATTTAGATAAAATTAAAATAATTTTTGGAATCAGGACATGAAAGTTATCCAATGGTGAATTTTTCATAATTTTCTGAGACAGTTGAATATTTTGGTAAAATTATATACCGTTTAAAAATATAATATGTTTTATGACATCATAATGACCTAATAGTGATGTAATAAAATACTATAAACATTATTTTAGGCCACTATATGTTTTAGTATTAAAATAATGTGATTTTTGGTTTTTTTATCTATTTTACAAAGCTTTAGTGGACCATTCAAGGATTATTAAACATTCTGTCTTTCAAAATTGTTATCTTTGAGAGTGTGACTCCCCTCCACAAATGAAACCTTGTTATTTAAATATTTTAGGCCATTTAAAATATTAAAAAAAAATTCACCCCCATTTGGAAAAAACCATGGGCCAAAACCATGGGCTGGTTTGTGGGTTTGATTAGATTAATGTGAGGTGTCCCAAACCTAAATAATAAAGAATTCCCTATCCTTTCCTATATAAAACCACCCAAGATCACACTTCATCTTCACTAAAATACTTTGGAGTTTGATCAACCCCTTACCTCCTCTCTATATAATCCTACCATGGTTCCCCAATATCCTAAGAAGCCTCTCTCAAGCCTCTCCCAAACTTTTGCGATCGCACTTCCATGTAAGAGATTTCTTCCTTTCTCATTTTTGGCCAATTTCATTAAGTTGTTATGCCCTTTTGTTCTCAATTAAAAATGTTGGGGTATAATTTATCACCTCCCTAATACTTCTCTATTTATGTTTAGATGACGGGATACCCCTTTCTCTCTCATTAATGCCTCCCATGTACACCTGTTACTATGCTGAAATTCTGTGAGGGATTTCTCTCCCCACATTTACAACCCAGTAATTCTTTTGTATAATGCATCTAAATTATATTACATTTGTAGGTACATGTATATATATAACCCCCATAATTTCCATTTCATGTAAATATGATGAGGTTCCCATTTCCCTTTCATCAACCATTTTCATGAATCCTTATATCTTGCCATTATGCTGTCGAAATTGCATTGTATTTTTCCAAGCCATGATCATTGTGTTATGAATACCATAACCATGCCTCTATCAAGGGTATTCACCTTTTTGAATGTATACCCATTGAATTGTAAATTAATGTATTTATTCCACAATACATAATCATGGAAAAACGTATGATGTTGATTGATTCCATGTTATATGGTCCATGTGGCACACTTATGCATGAAATGAAATGTTTAAGAAGGGTGCGCCCTAATAGCACTACAAAGCATTGGGAAAAGTATAGTATCATGATAAGTTATGTGCAATGGGTGTTGACTCATTCTAATTCAAGTGAAATGATGGTTTACACATGCTTCATTTGAAATGAATGTTTACTCATGCTCCTTGTGCAATGAGCCTTGGATCAAGCTAATTCAAAGTTAAGTGTTTTTGCCACATTTCCATGTTATGGATATCATGATTTACCATTCCTTTATATTCATGTTTCTTTTGTGATCCATTGATATTCCTATTCACTGAAATATATTTTATTCCTCGTGTAATTCTATGTTTATTCCCTTTTTGGGATTTATATCTAAACTTTTTATTATGCATTTCGTCAGGTTATCCCATGCAATGTTAAGTATGAGGAAATGTTGTGGTCAAGTAAAGGAAGTTTTCAATAAAGATCTTGTTCATTTTATGTTCCAAGTTGTTAGGTAATGTTCCTCAGTTCCCAATACACTATACCTCCCAATCTTACATGATGTATCTAGTGAAGAGCTTATGTAGTAAATAATTTTTAATAATATAATAAAAAGGAGGGTTATCATAAATAATAATTTAATTAGGTGGAGGAATAAATAAAATAAAATGGTAGGTTAGGGATGTTACCTTTTCTTTTGACGAATTTGTTTGATATTCACCAAAAGAAATGTTAGGCTAAATTTTTGACTGAAATAAGTCTTCTAGGATGAGAATAGGGAATTAAGGAAGTTATTTGTGAAGTTATTATAAAAAATAATGTGTCTTTCTATCTGTGAATATGAGTGGAGAGGGTTTAGCATTCTATAGGTGAGGTTAGTGGAACGCTTAAAATTTTTGAATAGAAAAATGTGCACCCATGTTATTTACCTAACATTGGGCTAAATAATGGCCCATTATTTATTATAGAAATTATAAAATCTTAATATTTCTAATAAATGGATTTTTAAATTTTTTTTAATTCTTAACTCTTATCTGTTTAGTTTAACCACTAGGTAAACTCATGTTTACCTTAACCGTGGTAAATAATTTTCACTATTTTTTTATTCATTATGTTCACAAAAAATATTTACATATTTAAAAATATTAATTATTCTATATCCAAATCAGTAATATTTTTTTTCAAAATCATCTTATGGAAGAATAAGAATTTAATTAATAATTAAACCCACAAATTCAGGATAAAATAGGTTTTCAAAAGAGATCATTTTCATAAGTGGAGATTGTAATAATATCAAAATTCAATGTGAAATTTATTTTAATAACCTATATTTGATAAATAAATATATTAATAACCAAATATTACTTTTAATACCACCTTAAAATAATTTTTTCATAATTAAATTGAAATGATGATTATTAATAAAAACCAACGTCTTTCACTTCCCCCTGAAACATTAATCTATTCAAAAATTCTAAAAAATTAAAAAAATTGAAACCTATTTTTTAAAAAAAATTAATTTTATTTTTTAATATTAATTCTATAAAAAATTTAAAAATTAATTTCATTATTTGTTCGAAAAATAAATATTTTTTTTGAGAAAATAATATTCTCGAAACATATATTGGCTTTTAGTAGAATTAAATACTTTTATAAAATTGATTTATTTAAATAAACCCATTATACATAATATTTAAATAATATTTATTCATATTTATTTTTATATGTTTGACTTCTTGGTGATAAAATCAGTGTTTAAAAAGTAATATTATTAATATAATGTGGTGTATTGAAACTCAATGTCACATGAAAAAAATGATAAAATCGGTGTTGGTTGTAATACATGCTATAAAATAAATTTATTTTTTAAAAAAAATATTTCATTAAATATCATCTTTTTAAAATGTAGGATCTCTTTATGATCAAAAAATAGAAATAAACCAACAATGGTATATTTTTATTCCACACCATTATTAGTCAATCCTACAGGGAGTGTGACAGAAAAGGGAAAGAATCATTCTTTGGGGAAAAATACAATTATTTGGAAAGCCTAGTTCAAATTAAGGTTTTCTTATTTCCATTCTACTCAGACATCAACAATCATAGCCAAAATACATCTCCCACATTCAAGGAGTGTATAGGTATATAAAACTTCTTCATTTAGAATTTTCATTTCTACTGTTGTGTTTTCAATGGTAGGAGGTGACACATGGAAATCATCCAACACATCCCTTTATTTTCTTTATGTAACACAAATTGTATGTAATATTGTTTTTATAATAATATCTCATTAATCCAAATGTCAGATTAACCCAGGGATACTAATAACCTAATTGAGTGGGTTGATAAGAGATACCAAGTAGAGATCGTGATGTCGTAAGTAGTGCCTTTTCTTTTTCATTGTGAAGATGAGCATGAGGCAGTTCTTCTGTATTTTATAAAATCAATTTTAGGTATCTATAATTTTCTGGATAATATAATAGAGACTCATTTCATTCTATAAATCAAATTTTCGTAATAACAATGTCAATCAATCATTCTATAGTGTCTATATATATGATAATTGGTATTCAGTAAACCATATGAATTTAGAATGATAGATACAGTAGGTTATGCTTATAGTTCAAGAAAGCTTCTTATCAGTCCTCATCCCATTGGTATTTGACTACCTTCTTCATAATATTTTTAATATGTGTTATCTTCCATCAACTATTTCTATGAAACACCCAATATAATCATGGTTCCCTTAGAATCCTCTCAATTATTAATTATTCATATGAGGTGGAACTTCTATGATTACTGTTGAAATTTCTAGATAAACCACAATACACTAATGGCATACCACAAGGCGGGGTAAAATCCATGAAGTTACCCAAATATCACACTTTATAGGGTACATCTTCGAACTATGAAATTGAATTTCATTCATGATTTTTTGAATATCAGTGAGGTGATCAAAAAAATCATGATTTAAACACTAATACATTGATGTATCACTCTATAAATAATCCAAATAAGAGTTTGAAGGTGTTTTAATGGATAATTTTTATGTGGTTTCATCATTATTTAAATCAAGTGGCATTAACATGTAGAGACAAATTCCTTTGAGGCACTCTAATGGTAGTGGATTCCTCATCTTTTGCATCTATATTGATCTATTTGTATCATGAATACCCATCTATAAAGTATAATGATTCGAATCATGAGTTTTAATTGATAAAAACATTGGTATTTGGTAACTAGAAATCATCCTTTTTGTAGTGCTGATTATGTCCCCAAAAAATGATTTGTACATTGATCCACTCATTGTTATTCTAGATGGGTATGATATGGTAAATTCATTTTTGGTAATACGCCAATTGAAAATTTTTGTCTATGATTAATTTTTAAACCTCAGATTCGACCATGGTGGCAAGATGCAGGTTCTGTTTCCAACCTTCATGCTATAAACCTCAGTGTTCATCAGACAGGATAAGGTATTATGTTTCCACATTTGGGTTCATCCCAGTAATATTTGTATGATTTGAATCAAATATGTATTTATTATTATTTATAAATTAAATACACCTCTCCTACTCATTGAGATGCATGGAATCACACATAGGTCATGATTCCTCTTCAATTCTTATAAGTACTAACCAGATCTCATTGTTGGTAGTGGATACACAGTCATCAAAATCCAAAGGGAAATTCCTAATGTAATCCTCATCCTCTTCGATTTCTATATCTTTGGGGTCATTCATAAGTATGGTTGCCTACATAGGTTTATCTATATCTTTGACATATTATTAGAGGTTGTAACATGAATCTTTGGAATCCTAAACTACTAAAGATATTTTGTGGAAATCCTAGATTTTATTTCCTTCTTTATAGCTACCTCTAGTGTAGGAGAGGTATAGAAATCCTCAATTGATGAGAATTTATGGGAAAAGTTTTATTGTCTGATTGTAGAAAAAAAGAAATTCATAAATCCCAATAAATTATTAGTCTGAGTATCCGTTAATAAACCCTCTTCATCTTGCTGGATCATTATCACATAGGCATCAGATACTGAATATTTTGGTTCTTAACTATTTTTTGGGATGGAGACTACATCCATGATAAAATTTATGAGCATCTTGTAATCCCTAATGATTCTGATCCAAGGATTTGTAAGGGAGGTTGAAAATATATTATGAGTGTAAATGGATATTTCATCCATAATTTTTGGATGTTTTCTTACCCTCTTGTAGAAACCTACATTGAATTTTGTTGATTCACATTAATAAATGGGGGTTTTTCCACCATATAGTATGTTGACCATTCTAGATAAGGGGTACTTCAAGCACTAGTGGATTGGTGGTGTCTCCATTAGATAGAAATGAATCCAAGTTATTCTGATCAATACATTATATGATTTTTCTTTTAGGATAACCATAAACTAAAACATTCAATGTGATATATCATAATTGGACCTTAATATTGAGATTTTTTAGGGCATTTTTATACTTCCCTTACACCCTTGTGTGGCCAGCTTCCTTTGAAACAATTAAACCTTATTGTATCCTAAATTTTAGAGAGTCCAAACTAGAATGAGGTTAATAAAAATACCCTTATAAAAATAGAACATTGGATATCAAGATTATATATCTTTCCTAAAACATAATATCATATGATATGTCCCTAGATTTCTTCTTATTAATCATTCTATAAGAATGAGATGGTTGTATGACATACTATTGGAGTAATTACATCCCTCTAAAAATTAACTGTAGTGAACTATATCTAAAAATACTAAGGACTCTAAAGGGCCTTGATAAATCCATCTTTGAGATGTTTTTAAAGATTAAGAGCATCCATGATTGAGGTTTTTTGCAGTAAAAGATGAAACTATTTTAGAATGTCATATTTTGATGTCATAGTTTTGTTCTTCCCAAGGTGGGATTTCCCTAAATCATTTATCTCAATAAATAATGTATTTGAAATAAATTTCTTATGTTTTGGATAGAGGTTTGGGGAGAATCAGTTGAGAACGGTGTAGGTAACACTATCCAACCACTTCATTTGTGCTAATCACATAGTTTCACCACTTCCAGCCCATCATATAAAATAATTAGGTATTTATAACTTTTGAAAGGATGTTATGAACAACTCTTTTTTATTGGGATTCCCAAAGAATTAACACATAGATCTCAGCAACATATAAGGATATGATGGAAATTTTACTAGAATATTGGGTATTTTTATGATTTTCCATTACTTATACCATCAAAATTTATAGCCATGGCCTCTGTCTCCCTAGTCAGGTATAAGGAACCTGAATTTTGGGATGGTACCCCTTATCCTGATTATAAAGGAATGAAATCTACAAGATTCAAAGATAATGAATTTGCTCACCAAGAAAAATTTCCTTCTAAATTATCCTATATCTAATTATTATGTCTGACATCGGATGTAGGATTCAATAAAATCTCCCTAAAAGAAGATATCTTGGAATTTTTATGATTTTGGCCCCCATTGGTGGGTAGATATGGTTTCACTATCTTTTGAATCATCTAGTTATCAAAATTATATTTTTTCTTAGCTAGATCTTTTTTCCTATCACCCTCTTATTCTCATTCAGTAGAATTCACACATGTGTCTTTTTTTAGGGATTTTAATAATATCACATATCAAGAATTGACCATAACATATATGATTTATTTGAAGGAAATGTATTCCTAGATGGTGTGACCTAGTCTCTTATAGAATTTTAAATAATCCATAAGATCATTGAGGTTATCCTCACTGAGTATTCATGTCTTCGGTAGCATAGGGAGGTTATTTTCCATGGATGGAAGAAAATTTACCATGAATATGTTAATTTCAAATGGAATGTACTCTTTTCTTTCATTGCATTATCATAGGCATCCTTAATCACTATTTTCCTCTATTAAATGGATGATTCAATATTTTTACGACTTAAAGTCAAGAGCTGGTCAATTTAGGGCCTTACTCGGTCCAATAAATGGAATTGTTGCTTTATTGATGGTGAAAACCTCAATATCAAACTTCCTAGTTTGTTTTTATTATGGAATGCGAATGGTATGTGATTTTTTCCCATGTTCACTAAATCCATTCCTCTATGAGTTATAAAATTTCAACAAACACATGGTATCCACTTAGTTAATTCAACAAAATCAATGGTATTTGCAACTTGTCCCAAAATTTCTTGACATAAAGCTGTAGTAATTACTCTTGTGACAGTGGGATACTAAGAGTGTATGTTAAAATTTCAACATAAAGATAATCTCATAGAATACCTATTTTTTAAAAAAAAATCTTAAATACCATTTAATCATTACAATAGAGCTAATTTTATAATGTAAATTACAATAAAGGTTATACGAGCCTGTGATAGATCCAAACAAAACATTATTGTACCAAATAAAGATTGGGCCTACCAAATTCAAAAAAAATATCATATTGTTTCAACATTTTTTCCTCAAGGGACCATAATATAATATAATAAGGATACATAGTGTGTGTAATAATTTACAGGCTCCCACATACCATTGAAAGATGAAAATAAATGGTTACCAAAATAGGGTGGTGGAAAATAATCATCCTACCATTCAAGTTATAGAATTCTTTGAGTTGCATGGGGGTGATCCATCAAATCATATCATCCATAAATGAAATTAGGGACTCTATAGTGTTGAGGTATTCTAGATGCATTGCCTCCTATACCGCCTCTTATGAATTGGGAGTGGGTGATGATTAACATAACTCTCCTTCATTAGTATACTTTTTATTTTCAGTTTACTTCATATCAAGATGATTACATTTATTCGAGGGAGGTTTCCCCCAAAGTGGTGTAATATTTTTGTCATATTTAAATTATGAATTTTGGTAAACTGATGTTTTATATAGTAAGACAACATTCTACTCAAATTCCACTTCATAGGTGGATTATCTCTCTCTTAATGGGTTGGAGGATGGATATGATTTTCCCCTTGTAGGAAAAACATAGTTCAAATATTTACCATAAAAAAGTATTCATTGAGTTGTCTGAGGTTGTGTATATTATTCTCATATTTTGATAGTCATTACACTTTGGAGATGATTTCATCCCTTCTAGGTGCTGTGTGGGGTATAGCCACACCCTTCCCTTAATCCAAGGTTGAAATCCCCTAAGCTGGTGAATACTAGCTATATGGTGGTTTTTTGTTCGATTTTATCTGATAATTCCATGTATGTATAGAATTATTTTATGAATCAATATCCGCTAACTATAAAGGTTATTCTTTATCATTTCAACCATTTGTGTTTATTTCTTGGTCCACATCATTTTTTAGATTAATAGAGATGTCGTTTACTAAAAAATACCATGTAAAAGTATTCACCCCATCACTCTCTAGGTAATATGTAATTTTTTAACCCTCACTCCTCCTCTGAAGGTTATGTCAAGGAATTATTCTTGGATCCTTATATTTTTTTGGCCATCATTGATTGTGGCCCATTTAGGGTTTTTTTTCAAACATCCCCCAATACAAGCCTATTAATAGTTACCTTGAGGGAGTCAATGATTTTGCTTACCGAGTAGGCCTAAAATAAAGGGGTTTTTTCTCATTGTTAGGGGAATGGATGTGATTTATACTATTGGTATGGAATTAAATTGGGTCCCTCTCTCTTCGGTCATGTGTTTTTTTCTTCTCAATATGGAGTAGAATCGTTTTATTTAGCAACAACCAACACATTATTTGATTTTATAATAACTCATGTGGTGATGAAATTAGAGGATACCACTTCTTGGGAGAGTTTTTTTCATATGGATGGGATGTAGTGTAATAATCTAGACTCTCCCCATACTCAGATAAAAATGTCTGTTGGATCAATGTTGATTAATTTCTAGTTATATTCCACACAAAAGAGGTAAAAAAATCATAGGATCTCCCAAAGACTTTCTAGTCTCATGTCCCAGGACATATAGATAACGACTAGGTCTGTCTGAAAATAGATCATGTTTATAGCCTAGGGGTGACCATCCAAAAACTGATATGGTAGGTTTCTTAATTTTAAAAACTAAAAGGTTTCATATATGTTCTACTTTAAGTAAGCCATGCAATATTCTTTATCCCGATAGGGAATTTTTAATTGGAAGTAGTGATGCGCCAAAACAAATATGGTAGGATGTTTTTATCATGCTCCCTCCATATATTTATGTCCACCCATTCCTAATCTATTAATATTCTTATAACTATTTAGACCATAGAGGTAATTTATCTTGGTCACATGATAAACTAGGTGAGGCATTCCATATAGTTGTTAGATAACTCTATATGGTTAACCCTAGTGCTTCTAGAACCACCCTAAATGATGATTTTTTTTAAATGGGAGGATTTCATTATTTGAGATAGATATTACTAAGAGGATTTTGTCCATGGCATATGATAGGGTAAGAGTCCATCTAATATATCTAAATATAATGATGAGAAGGACTATCAGGCAGTTATCATTATCTTCATAAGAAAAAGAGTTGGTGAAACCTCAAGATGATCTAGAAACATGTCATATAGCCTAAAGTACACTAACAATGAGAAGAGTATAAATGTCAACCTCATCCATCATCATTGTTAAAATATGATAACCATCCTTTTGGGATTGAGTAGGAGTATGTGCCTACTACATAGTGATCACTAGAAATGTTGACAAATGATTTTGGTGTGGGATTATGATCCCACTATTGAGAAGCCTCTTGAGTGTGACAATGATATTCCATATTTTTAAAGGTGATGTGAACCTGCCTTTTGTTTTTTTCAGATTATTTATGTCATCCATGGTTGAAGTAGGGGAGGGGGAAAGATATCAGTTCAATTATGAATTTGGCATCAAAATATATTGATAGACATTCAAAATGAGAGAAGGATTATGGGCCTCCACCGGTATAGCCTATGAATGTTGAGGATTCAAATTTTTGTTGGTAGTAGTTTGAATCTATTCATAAATCCTATAAGAAATTAAAACTGTACAACATTCTTTATCAGAATATATATATTATTTTTCCCAAATATGACTACCAAACCTTGTTGACTAATGTATATCTAATTAGAGATATGGTAATGATCATGTTTGGACTTTAGAATATTTCATTGAATTTATTTGAAAATAATTCTAACCTACTCTAGGTGATTTTCAAAAAATATTTATGGATACCTGTCCGATAGAAAATCTGAGCCAAACCAAATTTCTTTTAATTTATCGGAATATGTCAATATTCCTCCAAGAAGGGATCATGAATATGAAATCACGCATGAGTTTCCACCAGTTCATTCTGATCGTGGTGAAATGATTCTATGGTGATTGGGATAAGATTATGTACATATAAGTGTATCAATTTATATGAATATAATTGAGATTTTTATCTACCATCTCCAGAATGTAGTGACATTTTTTAAGGGTATATCCACGATTATAGGACATCACATTGTGAGTCCCTATGACATATTCATTGATGTCTTACATTGAAGTGGAGGTATATTTCCACTCCATTCTTTCGTATTACATTGGAATATATTGATGGCCATCGTGGATGTGAGAAAGGATATGTTCCACACCATTTCATGATTCTATGTTGGGTGGGTATACAATGTTTGGGTAAGCTAGGATATGAGCCTTCTTATTGGTTTCCACTAGAATATGATGGAAGGAATTGTTTGTAGAATTGAGGATATGAGGTGACTCCCCTAGATCTAAAGAAATCTACACCTAATGAGATATACATGGTTTATGGGTATAATTACCAAGGTCAGAGAACCATAAGGTATTTCCATCGATAGGAAACAAAGGGATATTTTGATGATAACACTCATGGTAGTGGTTTATAGAATCCATCCTTAGAAGATGATAAACCATGATGGAGTTGTGGTTGACTCCAAGATCAACCTTCCTAATGTTGGAAAGTGGTTTATTTTCTCACTCTAGAAATAGAATCATATGGTGGTAGACATTTGTGATAAGATTCACCAGTTTCTCTATTTCCTTCAAACATCAAGGTGGGTTTGCAGGATTCAATTCATAGAGGCTACCCTACACATACCCAAGTGAATATATCATATCATGTAAATGGTACTTTATGAACATCTCATTCACCGTAAAATTTTGAAGACATATGGTGGGTGATCTTGTTTCGTGCTTAATGACAGATTTTGTTATAATTAATGTTTTGGAAAACGTTCCTATTGATTTCATGACTTCAAATTAGATTGAGTTTTATTAGGATGGTATCTATAGTCATAACGAAGAAAATTAACTAGGTAGTGGATTAGTAAAACATTGGATGTATGTCCCATAGTTAATCAATAATTCATGGTAAATTCTTTTGTTTATTTTCATTATCGGTATCTCCATTTTCATTAATAGAACATAAAAAATGGCACTCCCATGAGAAACCCAATTAAATTTAATTATTGAATACATCACTTCTAGTTCACCATTTTTGATTCTGATGAAATTTTCCATTATTTTATATATTTAGGGAACAAGATTCTTGATTCCTATGAAAACTTTGTTATTCCATCCTACAATTTTTTATGTTAGGTTCACTATTATTTTTGAAACAGATTCATATTGCTAGATTTTTCATTTTGATGGGAAAAGTGTAATTTCACAATCATCCATGTCAAAAAAATTTCTCCATAGATAAAAAAATGGCTTCAACAATGTAATTAGTTATGGGTATATTTTCTAAATTCAATCATTAGTTATGGTTTATAACCCAAAAACAAATAAGAACTCACAATGTTTTATAGGATGGAAGGCCTTTATCATCTCACCATTTTTGAGGGAATTATTATCTAATCTAAGACTCCCATGTACATTTATGAAATTTCCATGAATCATTTTCATATCTTGATACAAGAATAGTTACCATAATCAAATGATCTGGTTCCAAATCCTTCTATATTTAATATGAAATTTTATTAAAACAACCATCTATATGTATTTTATGATATCAATCTATTTCCTATAATTAGACAACAATTAAGGAATTCCTATACTTTTAATTTGTTTGACTAATCACTCTAGAGTTTACTAATTTCTAGGTAGACAATTAGTGTTTTAGAATTGGGATTGAACCTTTAAAAGACGTTCAACATACCCTATGACAAACTAGAATCAAAATATGCATTGTTCCTATAAGAAAATTTCATTTATTTTTATTTATATAGAATGTAAATATATGATAGTATTTCAATATTAGATATTGAAAATATGACTTAAGTAGGTGTCTTGTGTATCTTTTTCCAAATAGGAATCAATTTCCTTATATTTCAATTATCCCCCAATCTATTAATGGGTGAGGAATTATAGTTGACACTTCTAATGATTATTTACCCAGAGTTTTGTAAATATAGGGATTTATAACTACGTAGATTCCCATGTTGGGAGGAATTAATATCATGTTGTCAGAATAACCATCAAATATACATAAGACTAAGTGTTTCCTGTACTGTGGGATAAAAAGATATGGTATTGGAAAACCATTTCACAATGGATAAAAGACTGAATTTGTAAGGGGTAACACAATGATGTTTCCTATACATTATAGTGAGGCATAAACAATAAGGTCTACTAGACTTGGGGGTTTATTATGTTCACTACTACAAAATGGGCTTTAAAAATGATACAAAAGTGTTGTACAGATCAGCGCTAATAAAGGGGGGTCCCCTTTATCAGGGTTAAAAACACACTGATAAAGGGAACCTTTATCAGCGCTAAAAAGGCGCTAACAAAGGGATTCTTTATCAGTGCTAAAAAAGTAAAAAAAAATGTATTGTTGTTCAGTGCTTCTTTAGCACTGATAAATGCACTGCCAGCTGTAACATAAAATTCTGTAGGATCACACCCAAACAAGACATGAAAAAAAATCAGCATATCAACAATTATACCCATAAAGAATTAACACATAATTCATAAGGTAACTACTGAAATAATTCAAGTACAAAAAGTTTGTCCATACAAGAGGTATACCCATACACCATTAACATATAATTCATTAGTCAGTTAAATAAAAAAAGAATTCAATTATGAATTTTGGGGGTTGGGGACTGTTCAGGGGTTTGGGGTGGTTGTCCAAGGGCGTAGGGGGTGTCTCACGGGTTAGGGTTGTCTAGGGCGATGGGGGTGTCTAGGGGGTGGGGGTTGTCCATGGTGGTGTCTGTGGGGGGGGGGGGTGTTGTGTGGTTTCGAGTGGGTTGGGGGGCTTCCCAGAGGTGGGAGGTTTCTAGGGGTGGGGGTTTTCCAGGGGTGGGGGTTGTCCAGGGGGTGGGGGTTGTCCAGGGGGTGGGGTGGTGTCTAAGGGGTTGGGGTGGTCCCGGTGGTTGGAGGCACTGTCTAAGGGGGTGGGTGGTGTCAAGGGGGTGGGGTGGTTGTATATGGGGGTGGGGGTGTCTAAGGTTTGGGGGTTGCCCAGGTGGTGGGGTTGTGTCTGTATGGGGTGGGGGTCATCTAAGGGTGGGGGTTTTCCAAGGGGATGGGGTGTCTAGGGGGTGGGTGGGCTAGGTGTCTAGGGGTTCGGGGCTTTCTAAGGGGATGGGGTATTCAGGGGTGGGGGTGTTCATGGGGCAGTCTCCAGGGGGTGGGGTGGTATCCAGTGGGTGGGGTGGCTGTCTATGTCGGTGGGGGTGTCCAGGGGTGGGGTGTCTAGGTGGTGGGGGTGTCTAGGAGGGGTTGGGGCTATCCAGGGGTGGGATCCATCCAGGGGTTTGGGGGTGTCCAGGGGGTTGGGGTGTCTAGGGTGGTGGGGGTGTCTAGGGGTGGGGTGGTTTCCACATGGTTGGGGGCCTTTTTAGGGGGTGGGGGTGTCCATGGGGTGGGGGTGTCTAGGGGGTGGGGGTGTCCAGGGGGTGCGGTGGTGTCCAGGGGGTGGGGGACGTCCAAGGGTTCGGGGTCTGTCCAATGGGGGTGGGGTGGTGTCCAGGGGTGGGGGTGGTTGTCCATGGGGGTGGGGGAAACTAGGGGGTGGGGTGTCTAGGTGCTGGGGTGGTTTCCAATAGGGGTGGGCCCATCCAGGGGGTGGGGGAATCCAGGGGTTGGGGTGTCCAGGGGGTGGGGGATGTCGAGGGTGGTGGGGGGGGCTGTCCATGGTGGTGTCCAAGGGGTGGGGTGGTGTCCAGGGGGTGGGGGCTTTAATGGTTTTAATGGAATGAATTTCTTGGATTTTAATATCATTAGTATTTTTAAAATGGTTTTGGAATACTGTTTATTTCAATATTATGTGTTTCTTTATAAAAAATGAATGCTTTGGTTTGTATGGTAGGAAGGGGTATTTACGTATGTCAGTTGTTGTTTTCACTTAAAATTATGCCCATTTTAAACAAAAGAGAGACACTTTGAGTGCTACCAGCCACACCAAGCCTCAGTTTGAGGTGGGGTTGACTAATACACGTTAAAAATGACCCATGTATCTTTCTCCTAAAGTATCAATACATTCCGAATGAGTTTGTTAAGTTTTTTGTATGTCAGTTGTTGCTTTTACATAAAATTCTATCCATTATAAACAAAAAAGAGACACTTGGTGTGATACAGGCCACACCGTGCCTCAAATTGGGGAAGGGCTGACTTTTACACACCACACATGACCCGTGGATAGTTGTCCTAAAGTATCAACACAATCCAAATGCGTTTGGTTAGTTTTCTAAACGTTAGTTTTTGTTTTCACTTAAAATTCTGTCCATTTTAGACAAAATAGAGACACTTTAAGTGATAGTGGCCACAACATGCCTCGGATTGAGGTGATATTGACTCGTACATGTGACACATGACTCATGGATATTTCTAATAAATTATCAACACAATAATTATGCTTTTGGTTTGTTTTTCGTACATCAGTTGTTGTTTTCACTTAAAATTCTGTCCATTTTAAATGAAAGAGATACACTTTGAGGGATAACAGCCATACCATCTCTCACATTAAGGTTAGGTTGACTCATACACGTCCCAAATGACCCACGTCTCACTCTCCTAAAGTATCAACACAATCTGAATGTGTTTGGTCAATTTCCCGTATGTCTGTTGTTGTTTTCACTTAAAATTATGTCCATTTTAAACAAAAGAGATACATTTTAAGTGATACAAGCCACACCATGCCTCATATTGAGGCAAGTTTGACACATACATGTCATAAATGGCCATGGATTGTTCTCTTAACATATCAACACATTCTGAATGATTTTGGTCGGTTTTCTGTATGTCAATTTTTGTTTTCACATAAAATCTGTCCATTTTTATCAAAAGAGAGGCACTTTGAGAGATATCGGCCACACCGTGCTTCATATTGTGGCAGGTCTGACTCGTACACATCACAGATGACCCATAGATTGTTCTCCTAAAGTATCAAAACAATCTGAATTCATTTGGTCTATTTTTCATACGTCATTTGTTGTTTTCACTTAAAATTGTATCCCATTTTAAACAAAAGAGAGACACGTTGAGTGATACTTGCCACACCATACCTCGGATTGAGGCGGGGTTGACTTGTACACGTAAAAAATTACACATGGATAGTTATCCTATATTATCAACAAAATATGAATGTGTTTCTTTGGATATGAATTTATTTTGGTGATTTTACTATTTTTTCTTATCCAAAGCCGGAAGAAAAGTGGTTCATCATTCTTGCATGTTGTTGGTGAATTTTATCGGTTAAAATTCACAAATGAATCATTGGAAAAATTATTTTTTATTTAATAAAAATTAAAATTTTCTTACGAACATTTACATACAAAAATAGTTCGACTTTTGATCTTTTTAACACCTCTCAAAATTGGATGCCAATTGTACACATCCCCAAGTTAGATCTTTATTCTATTTGTGTAAAATATTCTATTAGGTATGTGGCCCACTCATTTAAGAACAAAACTATATTTTATTGTGAATATGAGGCTTTTCGATAGTCAGAGTATTATTGTAAAATTTATGAATAAATAATTTAAAAGAAATAGTAGTTGTTTTTGAAAATACCTCTTTAGGGATGCTAGTTTGTTGATGGAAAACAATATCTCTCATAAATTTACAAACATAATAACTACAATCATTATCATTTGATTGTTTTGGACACTAAAAAAATATTGATCATTAAGATAATAAGTAAATTGTTTTGATATGTGTTTGAATGGTGCATTTTTATTATATATACCCTGATACTGGTCTAGAAGTAGTATTTTCCCAAATACTTATACTTAGACCCTATCCTCATTCCTTATCTTAGATGATATTTATACACCACCCTATCATAATATAATCCTCAGTAAAAGATAATATAAAATATATAAATTTATTTTCAAACCTAAAACGTAGGATGTAGTGTCTTACATATTCACAAACTCTATCATGTGTGGTCGATTTGATGGATATCCTTACATTGAATCCAAAAAATAAATCTTTGGATTATCGAAGTTCACCGCAATTAGTATCCAATGTTTCCTAAAAACACAAAAAGTAATAAGTAATAAAAGAAGTGAAAATATATTTTATATGCTTTACTTGTAGAGTTTTACCCCTGCATGGTTGGTATTAGTAAGAGTCTGTCATCTGTAATCTTACTTTCAAATGTTTTCAGCAAGCCTTTCAATATTTCATCATTTTTTTATGTCTCAATGTTTGTTAGTTGTGTTGAAGTGGTATGAAGACTAAAATGTTTGAATTTTGTCACATGGGAAAATCCCTTCAACTATTTTTCATATATACGCATGCCAATAATACAAAATGCATTTAGTCATAATTTTCACATTATATCAACATTTAGAAAATCAATTCATGAAAAGATACCTCATATATAAATTTACAATTGTGACTCCTACCCAACCATATTTAAGGATCTCATTTACATTTTTAGCAGCAACGAAATCTTGAATTTCCTCTCCGTATATATTCTTTTAAAAAGAAACTATATGAAAACTACCATTTTTTAGCTTCGTATCCACATGAGTCTTCAATTCGAGTAAAGGTGGATAGAGAATGGATGGTGTTATTATGCTTTTATTAGCTATTTGGGATCGGTTAGTTGACCCTTTATATGCTTTTGAGCACACGTTTCTTGTCACCCCCTTCCCTTTCTCCGTATATAATAACATTTATTGGTACAAACCTTTATTCATTAATTGATAAAGCTTTATCTTGAAAAAAAGGAAATAAATACCTCTTAGTCCACATGTACTCATATAAGTTGTGATGGCCATGCAATGAATGTCCCAGTACCCTTTTCGGACATATGAATATCACCATCATTAAGTGGAATAGGTATCTCAACATTTGTCTAACGAGCTACAATAATCATCAATTTTAGATGATCTTTTGGAAGTGGTCTATTATGTAGCTTGTCCTCTAGGATGTTTAACACCATAGCCCTCGATACAAGGTGATAGGTGGGTGTGGACAGATATAAATCATAGTCATTATCATGCTATAGAAGATCTGTACAGGAAAACTATCAGTGTTTGTCTGATTCACATTTCATGGGAACAATTATTGTAAAATTGATTACCATGGCTAAGACAGCTCTTTTAGGGGAATGGATCGTCTCAAAGCTGGTGGGGGTCAGGCAAGATATTCATACGCTAGTTATTCCAGGGTTTTGTATTCTCCTTTCTTCCCACCCATAAAAGTTTCTAGCAACTCTCCCTACAATTGAAATAGCTCTTCATGAGTTTCTATTAATTCACTCTTTCATTTAATTTCTTCATCTATATCATTCATTTGTTCTTTTCTCTCAATATATACTCAGTGTTTCACCTCAAACCCTACACCTATCACATGATGGTGTTGTTATGGCTGATTCAAAGCTATCAATAATAGGACTGCATCTGGTATAAGAGTAGCTCATTCTTGTGACAGTCGGATAATGGAAAATAAGTAATTATTATTATGTAATAGAAATTTAAAAAAAAACTTTATATTGTGTCATACTTACACATATTTGCCACAATTTTTGTGTGTTTTCATATACTAGTTTCCCTCCCTTATTCACATGTGTCTCCTTCCATAGCACAATACGTGGGATGGAAGTGTCTTTGGCTTTAAAATCATCAATCTACATATAAAAATAGAAAGATAATTATTATTTTGTTTTTGGGAATCTAATAAAATTACAATAAATTTAAAATACATACCATTTTATTTTCTAGTGAAGCATACCCCATCCTTGCTTTATGATAGGGGTATGTTGGTTTTGATGCACATTCCTTATTTTCAGTACTGAGTTGTTTTTCATAAACAAAATATTTAAAATCAAAGTGATGAAAACCCATATCCTCAAACAGCATATTATCAGCCACAATGTACCTGAAAATTCTCATCCCCACATCAGACAATAAATGCATCACATGCTTTTAGGGATATCAGGTGAGCGTAGAAAGGGGGTAGGTGCTGGTTTATTTTACCTTTGAAATCTTTCAGGTGAAATTTTGATAAAATAGTGAGAAAACCTCGATGAATCCTTCCTACAAGCCTTAGTACATAATTCTTGTGTGAATCATATACTATAAATGTACTCTGTAATATATTGAGAAGAGTAAGACACTCTTTCATTATTTTATTTTATATTAAATTAAATAAATAATATCATAATGTTACCATAATTTCTTCCCAGATCACAGCCTTCAACCCGGAAACAATATGGTACCATGAATCTATGTGAATTAGTATACGTTACTGAGTGGCAGTTCCAATGTAACTAATAAACAAAGCCTTAATGGAATTCATATGTTAGACCCATGAATTCCATCTGACATCAAATTTGATGCCTTTTCTTTTTGCCTTAAGAACTTTGGCTAACACCATAAAACTACGACACACCTGTGTTTTCTGGGACGTCGGCCCTTCATCCCCAACCATTTCATCCATATTAACATCATCTATATGTTAATCTGAAATGGTATCAACAACATGTGATTATGGTTGTTGGTCCTCAACAGTAGGAGCAACTATATGTTCTGAAACATGTTGTTACTCTTCACTGTGAGTAGTAGTAGCAGCAGAAGAAGCTTGAGAGACTTTTTTAGCCTTGAGGTTAGAAGCACCAGAACGTGCAGAAGTTGTTATCTGAAAAAAGTGGTTGGACATTTAATTTAAGGTTAGTGAACATAAATTCTATCATGAAAATCTAAAGGATATGCAATAACACTCCCTCATCTTCCCCAAACATGTACCTAGAACAACACTCAAAGCCTCTATGAGATCCTATTTCTTGGAACACACCCTTTTCATTTCACCCTAGTTCACTAAAAACAGGGATTTCTATGACACCTTATCACCTAAAAAGGGCCCTAAACACACAATTAAAAGGACCCGATCTACAACACCTATATAATAACCACATAAGGAGTCATTTACTTCCCTACATGTTTTTGGATCTCCTCTCAAAAATACATCTCGATGGGGGAATTGTTCAGCTTCATTACAAGTCCAAATTCATGCCAAAAATCACTAACATGGGCCTCTACCAATTCCAACCATATACCTAGAAGATAATAGAAAAAATTAGGAATAATATTTTCTTGTGCCTATTTCTAATAGTACTACAAGAAAAGTATAACGAACATAGATCGTACCTCCTAACACTCCTGGAGACTCCTGGAAAAAAAATCTAGTGACTAAAACTATCCAAGATTTTAACCACTAACTTCCCAATATAGAGGTGGTCTACATAGTGGTAGTATTAATAGAATCAAATAAAATTTCCATCTACCTCATACTGCTCCCTGATCTCCTCCATAACTTTAGTGTTGCACATGCCTCCTTTCTCTTGTTCTTTTCTCTTCCTAGGCTATTTGTCGACTGCCTCTCTGACTATAGCAGGAATGTTAAGAAAATGCAATGTGATATGTCTATACCCATTACAGTCATATTAAATTCCTTAAAGTAATGGGATAACCTTGAGGTACTTATGAATGATAGTGCCTCCTGAGATGAGACTTGCATCACACACGTACTATGGGTGGCTGTTGCTAACCCTACATCCCATAAGATCACTACCTTAAAAGATTATGATTTGAACTCAAACCAAAGGCATAATCATAGAACACAAATATAGCCATCCAAAGCTTAGTATTATATGTTGAATTCTCCCAAACCACTAGAGGTCATTCTATGAATTATACATCATAAAGTAATGAATTTAATAAAAATAGCTAAAATACAATCCAACCAAAAAATGGAAAATAATGGATGAACTACATAGAAGGAGGGGGAAATTGTTAATTCACCATTTGTATACACATCATTCTGTGTATCCCAAACTAATCTCTACCTTATCCTAGTCCACCAAAGTCTTTGTTAAATTTTCCATCATCTGTATAAGACTTGACATGTATGGGCAGATCTCTTATAGGGTTGAGTATTTCAATATCCAAGAGGACACCCCAAAAACAACATACATAAATCATCACGAGTATTCATGTCACTAAACACAAGTATTCTAAACAATATATGAGACATAATGATAACCAATGATATCCCAAATATAATCATATAAGACTCTGAGTCAAAATAATGTCTCAACCACTTCTAGTTGTAAATCCACTCAGGGTTTCAAGGTAACACTCCTCCGAGAGGAAATTCTACCCAATCTATAATTCCAATGATGAAACTCATCCTAGAGGTCACACTCATCTGATCTAGAAAATAAGAATCACAAAGGAATCTAAGATTGTTCACTCGAGATACACACTCCATCAGACTAATACCCCTTAAGAAATATCAGCTCATGATTTAAGTATAAGGGGTCAATGCCCAAGGCTTGGTGGGGGGATACTAGATTCTACTACAATAATCCTCCAAGATAGGGGAAAAACACTTGTTTAAGTGTTGTTCATGCCAATTCAACAAACCCAACATAGGGAAAACACATTGGAAATAAGTTTTGCTTCAGGCCACTTAGAGGGATACAAGCTCCAGGTCACTAAGTGACATGTGGTTCTTTGCTCAGGATCATATTCCATAATAACCCCCATAAAAGTGAATTGAGACCACTCACTATAGAATAAGTATATTGAAAAAATGGAGGGTTCATCCTAGATACACACTCCATTATACTAATACACCATCTGAAATATAAGATAACTATACAAGGAGAGGGGGTTAATTACTAAGTCTTGGTGGGGAACAATATACCCTACTTGAAACATCCTCCAAAATGGGGTTTCAATTACCATGTAAGTGTTGGTGATTCCAAGTCTACAAACCCAATATAGGGACAATATGATTGAAATGAGGATTTCTCTGGGTCCCTTGAATTGATACATCTTCCAAGTCCTTGAGGGGTATGAGATCCAATGAACGGGACCTAATTCCATAATAAACCTCATATAAGTGGACTAAGACAACTCAATCAAGAATAATGGAACTCCCCAACACTACCTTGATCATTAAGAAGATATAGAGGGGCCAATATCCATGGATGAGGTCATGAAGATGCATCAAGCCCCCATAGGAATGGACCAAGGGAACACAATCTAACCATACTAGTCCATGGAAGCCCAAAAGCTCACAAAAAACTCAAATAAAAGGAAATAGAGCTCGAAACTATCCTCAAAGGAGGACATGATGTGTCCCTAGGGGTATATGATGTGTCTAAAAAAGACTAGCACTGCTCATGTCTCATTTTAACGTGGAGTGATCCGTGATTACAACTATGGAATGTGCAATGACAATTCACCAATTATTTATTGTATCATTGGACAAATTAGAATTAAAATGATGAAAACATGTAGAGAAGGGAGATAAATTACCAAAAATAAACCAAAAATAAGAAGTGGGAGACTTACCTAGAGTAGATCTCACCCACAATGGAGGGAGATAAGAAGATTTGAGTGGTCAGGGAAGTCTTTTGTGCTACGTCAGGAGGGGAAGGTGCAACTACTATAGGGGGAGGTGCACGGGAGGAGCCACCAACCATTGAGAAATGGAGGAGTAGGGTTCGGGTGGAGTAGGGTCCAGCGGGGAGGATTATAATTAGGGATCATGGGGAGGAGGATCCTTGGAAGGGGTTCGAGGGGGTGGATAAGGAGTAGGGTGGGCGGCGAAGTAGGGAAAGTAGCGTAGGTTCGACAAAGAGAAGATTGGGGGGAGGAGAGTTGTCGTAGGGGTAAAGTACCACAAGAGCTTGAGGGCATGATAAAAAAAAGGATATTGTACACCCAATTTTATAAAATGGGACAATATTTTTATCAGTTATTTTTAGCACTGATAAAGCACACCATTTATCTGCGCTAAAATTTTGTCATTGATAAATATTTACATTTTTCAGCACTTTTTTCTTAGCACTGATAAAAGGTGGCGCTTCCCTTGCCCATTTTTTGTAGTAGTGGTTGGTGGTGTATTGATTTCAACTATATAACTTGACCTAATTCGTGATTGGTTTTATAAACTAGAGATAATATATGATCATATGAACTACCAAGAGGCGTTGGATTTGTTCTTTAAAGCTTCCCTGATGGAACACAATTATAATCTTAACACTAGATATGACCCCATGAGGAAGGGAATGGAATTATGGTCTGAAATCTAAATCATGATATATTAAATAATCCTTCATATTCTATTTATAATATGAATTATATTCTTCACACTTCATGTCATTCCTAACTTATTTAAGGGTTTAGGGTGCTTGAGAGAAATACAAGGCTCTCAAATTAGAGGAATACCATGTATAAACCCATTTCCAAACCACTCATAGATGTGGAATAATGATAGGATTGAAAAATAATTTGGTTCTTATATTCTATAGTATTTATAATATATGGGAATACACACCAAGGGGGATCCCATGTTATATATTGCTTCATTGTACTCTATTAGACAAGGAAATGTGTATTCGTTCATTTTTCTATGAAGGGTGAAGAGCTAAAAAGACCATGATAGGTCTATAGAAAATTTTATATAGAATTGAGGATATTTTGAGGGCATGGAATGAAGAGGGTTTCTTGAGAGAGAAAATATTTTACATTATGGAGATTCCCCAGATAAAGAGTGTTATCATCCAAAATATCACGGTTTCGGGTTCACATGGTTTGGTGGAACATGTGAAGGATTTTATTTTCTAAGAAGGCTTACATGCCACATTAATATTTTATGAAAATTGTGACATTTACATGGTCTACACACAATCAAGGATTACATATTTGCGTCTGACACATGACAATGATGACAAGTCCAAGGGGCTTCATGTAATCAAGGATGAAACTTTTATGGGTCTATGTGTGGGTCATATAACATGTCGGGGGTCCTTTTCATGATCTATTCACCATTCATGTGAATCATGTGACCCATCTCACTTTTCAAGGGGGGGTCTCTACATATCAAGGCTAACATGAACAAGGAAATTTTGTGTGATCAAGAAACTGAACATGATAACTTTGTGATCCATTAGTGTAATCCATTTGATAGGTCCTTATTCCTTTGTATTATCAATTTAAAATGTCTAGAGACCTTTACATGTTACATAACCTCAAAACATGAACCTGGTGATCCCCTTCACTTGAATTACATTTTGATATCAGTAATTCAATAGTCCAATCATTTATATATTGTTTGAAAAGAGCCCCATGACATTTTCCCATTAAATTATGATTTTATATAGATGACATGTCTAATAGCATTCATTTGGTTAATGATATGATCACATGAACACTTGTGTAGCTTATTTTCCAGGCTTTAACACGAGTTACTCACTAGACTTTACTATGATGAAGGGTCATTTAATCACATGATCCTTTTACACTAAATATTCCACTTCTATATCTTTGTATTTACATCCTCTTCCCTGGGGGTTTTTATAGGAATTTATACCCCTATATCTATGATTATTTATTTAGTGATCAAGAAAAGAATATAGGCTATTTTTGGGGGAGGTGTTTTCCATGTTAGTCAACAACAATAATGCACTTCACCAAATCCATCCAGATTCCATTAGTGACATCATCCATTCAGCACATGATAAATAGTGACCACATGATATATCCTTATTTATCATACTATGTAACCATTAAATTATTTAACATCAATGGATTTTAATGTCACTGATCACAATAGTTTGAGGGTTTTAGCCCAATGTTTATAATGAACTAGTCAAATGGCCTTCAGTTGATTAGGCCAACATGTCTATGACCCTTCACATAAGAAAGATGGCATGTCCAAGGGATTCTGAAAGTACAATTTGGTATGTCCATGGCCCTTCACATGATAAATTAACTAAACATATAAATCACATAATCCCATAATGTGTAAAAAAATCTTCCATCAGGTGATGATCCCATCATTTTCATCTTCCTATTGCACGATCCCTATGAAAATTTTCATGTTTTGTACAATAGGGAATCATATGATCAAGTTCACTTGTATGAGGTATTTCTTGTAATGAAAATGACACTATTTGGGGTATTTTAATGATAAATTAATTTACCAAGTCAATAGTATAATCCTATCATATGACTATATTATCATGATGTTAAACATTGAATGTCAGAAGGGGCATCATGTGATTAGTCAGGGACCAAGTGTTGGGGTACTACCCTTTTCATAGACATAAATCTTAGGTTATCATTTGAACATCATGTGATATAGTCATGAGTCTCTATGAGGGTCACACAATTGTGTGACTTTTCCATGTGACCTATTATATAGACTCACTTTCTACTTATTATTTTCTGAGAAAAAGATATGCATGATTTTCATATTTTAACCTTTAATTTTCTAATGCTCATTTGGAGGACATCAAAGATAATATTTGAATCGCTTCACATAGGGGAATTATAGTATTGTTATGGATTTTGATAATGATAAGATAAATGGATATTTTAATTTTTGAGGCTTAATACTATGACAAACAAAAAAGATCCCTACGACAAAATATATCCTAAAAATAAAGAATCAAATGACATGTTTTATTTGAAATTTAATTTTTCATATAGATCTGGCTCATATGACAAGACTGTTGAATTTTTAATTGGAGGCTACGTCTCGTATCGAAGATCAAGATGTCATTATATATCATAATGGGGTAGTAATCAGGTATCATGTAGATCAAATGATGAATTTTTTCACACAGTTATACATTATATAAGATGAGACCTGTGATTGTTTTCACTGAATCTATGATAGGTGATGCCAAATTCATGAATTTTCTTATAGGGATTAGAATCAAGCCACATGTAAATCTTATTTGTGTCGCTCCATTATTTGGATAAAACAATATTATAGGGTGAGGGAATATTTTTTGGTTCCCATGAATTGGAGATATTTTTATACAGAACCCCTATATTGTTTCAGATATAATGTATACTGATTAGGTAATGTTTACTACTTTAAAAAGTTTAGGTTTATGCATGATATACTAAAGCACCTCACTTCCCTTAGACATTGTGGTATCTAAAACATTTCAGTAGGTGAAATCATCCTAGATCTCAAATATAATGATAGAAACATTTGCTGAGATATAAAATAGGATCTAGATGGTCATACATACAACACCTATAACACATGTTAGGGAAAATATAGATACACACCATATGAGTTATCATTTGGTGGAAAGATAATTATCATGAAATTTTAATGTCATTAAACTTGCACATAAGTTCCATATTTTTCATCATCATGGTTCTAGGATATTTACTATTTAGTTTAATATATTTTAGATATGATGATAATGTAATTATTAAATGTCATAAGGTATGGATGTTTTCATGTTATTTTAAAATGTGTGACTATGACATAATGTAGTGAATTTTAATGTATCATAGTAAGGGTATTAGTTCCATTAATTTTATATTCACATGTCACTCACCAAGATAGTGATTCTTAATATCATGTGGTTATGATATTATATTTTTAAGATTAATGTATTTTAGTTAGGAATTGGGTTCCAAGATGTTTAATATCATCAAAAAAGGACCAATATTGTACATTTCAACATCATATTGTTATGTTTTTCTATTGAATATTTGAATATAATATATCTAAGACTTTGTATCCTTATATTTTAATGTCATGTGACATGGACCAAGAATATTTAGAGTAACATATGAAAGCTCGGACATTATGTGGTGTAGTTTAAACACTTTCCTCTAGGAATACGGTATCATAAATTTTATGTACATGTGACACTAAAAAAGACTAAATTTTATATCCTTATGTAGTTGATACTTATGAACTGAGGTTAATATTATGAAAATTATTTCATGATAATTTCTCTATTGGTGGGAGTTTTACACTCTTAAAATAAGATGTGATCAATTAATAGTCTCCATCAGAGTAGAAAGTTTTTACAATTTAAGGCCCCAAAAACATTGTCTCTATTGTTGGAGGCTTATTCTATGGTATAAATGGGGTTTTAAGGAATTATGTTGTGTCCTGTTTAATAAATAAAAAAATTTAATCCTTAATGTTGAAGGCCCCAACATTTCCAATTTGATTGACTAACAAGTTGTTAAATGTGTGCAACATTATTTCATTGAGTCACTCAAATCCATCTAAACACTTATGATATATTTTTATTAATATATATTTTCAATGATGGCCAATTTAAGAAATGGAAATTGAACATTTATGGGTTTCTCGACCTCTATTTAATATAATTGAGAATATTGTGTCTCTTTAACTGTCACATACATAACTTATTTTAAAGTTATTTTTTAATTTATTTTCCATTCATGCTTTGTTTTGGGGGTTTCCAAAGGTTTTATGGAGAATATGTTAGTTTTCAAGAATTGGGCCAAACCGTGAGCCCAATTCCAGATTTAAAAATAAATTTTTGTTTCTTTTATAACTTTTTTATTTTTTAATATTTTTCAGTAATTCCAACTCCTAAATGTCCTCCCCTGATATATTAACACCATATTTAAATTTGGAGCCTTTATAAATCCATAATCATGGGGGATTTGGGTTTTTATTTGAGAATTGGGCCAACCCGAAATCCCATTTTCCAGTTTTAAATTGTTTTTTGTAATTTTTTATTATCTTATTCATTATAATGAATTTTTCGGTGATTCCACCTCCCACTCGACCATAAGGAGCCCAGCCGCGCTCCCATTCTTTTTCCCCCTCTTTGGAGCTCGTTTGCATCGCGAAGAAGTGCTGAAAGTCTTAGGGTTTCAAAAATCGGGCAGATTTGAGAAGGTAAGTTATTTACATCATAACTCTCTCAATTCTTACTATTGTTCCCCCATTCCAGTTCCTATATGATCTCATAATCCCTATTCGAACATCCCATGAATTTTTGGATGTTTTAAAATTCATATTCTGGTGGATTTTGTGTAGTTTTCTTCAAGATTATTTTGGGTAATGTTTCTCTTTTCAATTCTTCTCTTCTCCTTAGGGTTTCCACCCTATCTCAAGATTTTATAGAATGTCCAGAACATAGGGTTCGAACATATGGTCTTATTTGGTATCTTTTGGGTCATTTTTTGGTGGTCTAGGTCTGGATTTATATTCCTTGAGGTGCGGCGGTGGTGCGGTTGATGTTTCGTACCATGTTTTGAGGGTTTCGTCATAAAAGGTAGGTGATTCCATGTGTAAACATTTATAGATGAGTTAGTTTGCTTGAATTACTTATTATTCATGTTCCTAATATGCTGTGTGTGGTGCGTGAACTGTTTATGTTGGATTTAGTAAAACATTTGTTTTTATAGTTTCATTTTAGCTTTAAATTTGGTGTTTTCATGTGCAACCCTTTGGGTATTGTTTGGGATTGTTTTATAACATATAAATTTTGTTTAATAAATCTTTTTCGGGATGAAAATTCAGATTTGGTGGGGTATTGGTGTGCCACTAGGTCTTAAATAGGTTTTTTTAAGGGTTTAAGGTGTAAAACATTATTGTACTTCTTGAAAGTGATCTTGAAAACGTGTGTGTTTCATGTGGATCTTTTGTACTGTTGTTTGAGGTGTTTGTATAACACATGGGGTTTTTTTTAATAAATATTTTTAGAGCTTCAAATTCTGTTTTGAATTTGTATTGATGTGATTTTTTCCTTGAAATATGGTTTTGAAATGGGTTTTATTTGAAAAGATTTGGTACACTATTTAGAATTGTTTTATGAAAGTTTTGAGTGGTTTAATGATTTATGTAAGAGGTAAAACCATATTGGAAAACTGTTTTGGATTGTTTATACATTCAAATGAACCATTGTAAATGTGAATAGTTCTGTTATGTGATGTTTATCATATTTTTAAGGACTTCATAAAATTGTTAAAGGATGTGTTGGATTGTGAAATTTATGAAAAATTGTTGTGGGCTATTTTGGTGTGAGTTTGATTTCAAAATGAATTTGAATGAAAAGTTAAATTTGTGACTTGTGTGATGTTCATGGGGCTGTTTGGATAATGTGTGATGTGGAAGTGATATTTTCATGTGAAAAGTATATTTCTTGGATTGTTGAACTTGTTTGAGCACAAAGGGAAAACCCGGGTATCTAGGTGGGTGGACGTGTACTAGTATGCTAGTGAATCTGTGAGGTTTAGCCTCAGTTTCACTTAGCAGGATTGACGCTTACAACTCTAACTAAACTATGATGATGATGATTGGGGACCACTAGGTTATGGGTATGTTCCCTACTAGTGGCTCGTGCACGAGAACGGATAATTTTTGTGGTTACTCTCACCGAGATACGAGGTACCTAGGACCCAGAGCTAGCTAGTGCCTAGGGGTTATTTCCTATTGGTTGTGCTCATTAGATATTTTATACTTACCGTCGGCATATGGTATATTTGGCTGAAAAAATAAGTGGATTTTTAATTTATTTTAAAAGTTTTGATTCTTTAAATTAGCCCACTCGAAAACTGTTTTTTTAAGTTACATCTTTTAGAAATTGTAACTAGAAATTACATGTTTTTGAAAACATGCATGCTTTTCGTCTTTGAATGTTTATCACAGGGAAATTCTTAGTGGTGGTATCCTATTGGGCTTTGGATCACACCCTACTTACACCCTTCGGTGTAAGTAGACTTGGTTATTTTTTTTGTCGCAGGTTTGGGTATAACTTTTGTGCCAACAGTTTGGGTTTCCACTGGTCATTCATGATGCGGTGTTGTGGAGATGGCTGGAGGAAGATGCCTCTTGCCATCTTGAGGTTCTTGGGCTGTCTTTTCTTGGGTTTGTACCTTTTTAATGACCTTCAAACATTGTTTAAAATTGTGCAATTCAGTTCTGAATTTATTAAAAAGATATTTCGGTTTGAAAAATCCAGATTTGGTTTCTTGGATTCATTTGATGTTTCAAGTATAAAAACTTGGGTAAATCGTTCCCAATTTTCAGTTTTTGATACCCGGGAACTTGTGCCAGCCCGTGGGGATCGGGAACGCCCTTCGGGACTTGCCACGGGTCGGGTCGGGTGCCAGTTTTTGTGGCGACCAGATTCGGTTCGTGACAAAATGGTATCAAAGTGAGGTTCGCTCCTTGGGTCATGTTATTTGGGGAAGAGTCAGCATAGTCTGGAGCTAGGATTTTTGGGACTTTAAATTTCAGTCATGGGTAGTGTGCCTGGCCAGCACACCTCATGAAGGGATTCAAGTAACCATGGGAAGTATGGTTTTATCTGAGTCCTTTGGTTTTCTTGGTTTAATGATGACTATGGGAAATGAAAAGAGACTTGGGAGAATAATCTCAGTGTGCTCGCAGGGCCTGGCAAGCCATGTGGAGCCATGGATATTTCCCTAGAATACTCTCTGTGATGGAGAAGTGATTGGAATATGGCTGCCAACCATATGTCCAAGTCACCCACCGAAACTAGTTTCCTCTTGCATTGTTTTGTGCTTTAGTTTTGAAATCTTAGCACTTTCGTTTTAAGGTTACTTGTTTTTAAGAAGCGTAAAGTTTTTATGAAATGATTTTCAAATAAAGAGGGAATGGATTGGTTTATGAAATGGCAAAACTGAATTTTCATATTTTTTTTGAAATGTAAAATGGTGTGCTTACACCTCTTTGAAAGCAAGAACTATATTGAATTTGGTTTTGAAAAGCGTTTCCAATAGAGTTTTCTAAACAATTAGAGTGTGTTTTAATGGGATGATATGTTTCAAAATTGATGTGAATAACTTGAAAGTGAGTTATTTTCTAAATGGTTGTGTCCTTATGAAATGTTTTGTAAGATGTGAATTGGGATTTCGATCTCATTATTCGCAGTTTTGAGAAAGAGGTTGGGTTGGTTGACCATTTTGTTTTTGAAAAGTGGAAGGAAGTTTTGTTTTACCCTTTGGTATTTCCATGAGTGACCACATGTATGGGGTTATATGGGAATATGGATGGTTGATGACATGACTTGATGAGTGTCGAGATGGATATGAGGAGGGTGCCATGTGTGGCACTGAAACATGCATGTGTAAGGCCCATGGGGAACCATTGGTGGATGCGCTAATTGCTGAACCATTTGTTTTCAAAGAAATGTTTTTAAAGAGAAATATGAAGACTTGATGAATTATTGGGAATGGTTTATATTGTGTATTTTGGGAAAATGCTGATGTTGTGGGATGTTTTGAGTCCAAGAACCCCTCCTGTTTGAACTGTGTTTTGGGTTTGGGTTTGGTCAGTAAGTTGTGTTATAGGGATAGTTAGTGGTCTCTTTTGAAAAATGTTTTGGGACGCATTTATGATGGTTCCATTCATGTGTTTAGATCTGTTTTGTGGTATATCTTGACTAATGGACCATCTTGGTTGGGTCCTTGGGTTCAATCGTTGGATAAGGTACACCCCCATTAAAGGTTAGTGCACAACTGAAGTGCAACCCGGATTGTTTCGCCGTTTGCAGACCCTCCAGTTGATCAATATAAGGAATATTTTTTTCTTGAGATTTTTAGATTGAGTCTACACCCATTCCTTTCTTTTATTTTTAGATCCTCTTGTAATGGGAGAGTGCTTGTGGATGGGTGAAAGAGACCACAGTTTCTTATGTTTCCTAATTCGTCGAAGGTGGATGTGGTCTAGGGTTGTTATTTTGGATGAGTGTCTTGATGGTGTCTAAGAGGGCCTTTGGGGTTTTTCAAAGTTTCTTTGAATCATGAGTTCATGTTAAACCACCAGTTTGAGAAATATGGTCACGATAGGATATTGTGGCCACTTTCTAGAATTGTGTGTTGTTTGGGGATGTTGTATAAGGTCCCTCTCCATGCATTGTTTATATCAGTCACAATGGCCATGTTCGGTGATACCTTATGATGTCATGTGCTCGATTGACCATATAGGTGAAAGTCGTGAAATCCTCCGAGAGTCCCTGTTGTGTTGGGTGAATGTCTTCATTGTAAAAAACATCAAAATATTACATTTTAGAGGAAGTTGAGTGTAGGTGTTATTTTCTTCTGTTGTTTCTCACCTGAAGAAACAAGGTGTGATGTGTGTGCATCTTCTTAGCCCTTGTTTCTGTGAAATATTGGGATAGGGTAAAGTGAGTATGGAATTTGTTATGTCAGGAAAACATGTCTTGGGTTGTGGTGTAGTTGTTGGTGGCACCGAAAGAATAATTCTCATTTAGTGGGTTTCCAAAGACTAACTGTGTGGCCGAAGATGCTTCAATAATTTGAGCTCCAACCATAGGTCTCGGAGAGAAGCTGGCTCGCAGTCAGGGGAAATCACAGGGTCATTTAAACCCTTGTAAAATTTCATATCCTCGGTTTGAAAGATAGGAGGTGTTTAAACCTATGGTGTCATCATATTCCCTCTGTTGTTCTCATTCGGTGGAAATAGGTGGTGGGCCTTGTACCCATGTCATCTCCTAATGTCATTCCCTCCCCATTTGGTTTCCATTGAGTGTTTGGAGAATGGTTGGAAATTTGGCTATACATGATGAGCACATATTTTGTGAACGATTAAGAGAGACTGTGTGCCTGGAAGCCATGCAGGAAGGTTGATCAGCACAGTTAGTTCACGGTTTCAAAAACTGTGCAGACTAACCGTGCAACCTTCCCAAATCTTGAAATTTTTGGGTCTTTCTGTGCCGACATGTGGTGGTCGATTAAGATGGTTGGTTCATATGATGGGGAGAACCACTATGATTATCATGTATGTTCCTTAGGAAATTTCGAATGGAAGTCTACCCTTGGTACCAGGGAGTCCATTCAGGCCTCCCCCTATTAGTGTCCTGATTCTGTCTCGAAAAAATATTGGTTGTCTATTATAGTGGGGAGCATATTAGTGTCCCCCCGTACCATTAACATAGATTTATCTATGGTTTTGTCTTGGTTTAGATAGTCTCGTTCGGAGATATCTAGCTACCAACATCTTCCTTGACTAAACGCTAGGACAAGAGAGTGCCCAATGGTTTAGTTAAAGTAAGGTAAGTGTAACCTTGTTCAAAGTTGTTGTTCGTTCGGGTGAATTGCTTGAGTCTTGTTCAGATAGTGTTTGAAGAGTTTTATTTTGGGATAAAGTATGAATGTTATTGATCCTTTCACCAAATTAGTGTAAGTTATGGTTCTGAGATTAATCCTTCCTTAATTGATCACTAGAGGTGTTTTGGCCTTTGGGGGTGAAACCTTGCAAGAGAGTACCTATTGGTTTCTCAGTGGGGTTTGGTTGTTGCTTTAACCATGCTGTGACTTTATGGGGTGGAAAGTTTTCAAGGTGGGGAGAATTGTCACATACATAACTTATTTTAAAGTTATTTTTTAATTTATTTTCCATTCATGCTTTGTTTTGGGGGTTTCCAAAGGTTTTATGGAGAATATGTTAGTTTTCAAGAATTGGGCCAAACCGTGAGCCCAATTCCAGATTTAAAAATAAATTTTTGTTTCTTTTATAAATTTTTCATTTTTTAATATTTTTCAGTAATTCCAACTCCTAAATGTCCTCACCTGATATATTAACACCATATTTAAATTTGGAGCCTTTATAAATCCATAATCATGGGGGATTTGGGTTTTTATTTGAGAATTGGGCCAACCCGAAAGCCCATTTTCCAGTTTTAAATTGTTTTTGTAATTATTTATTATATTATTCATTATAATGAATTTTTCGGTGATTCCACCTCCCACTCGACCATAAGGAGTCCAGACGCGCTCCCATTCGTTTTCCCCCTCTTTGGAGCTCGTTTGCATCGTGATGGAGTGCTGAAAGTCTTAGGGTTTCAAAAATCGGGCAGATTTGAGAAGGTAAGTTATTTACATCATAACTCTCTCAATTATTACTAGTTTTCCCCCATTACAGTTCCTATATGATCTCATAATCCCTATTCGAACATCCCATGAATTGTTGGATGTTTTAAAATTCATATTATGGTGGATTTTGAGTCGTTTTCTTCAAGATTATTTTGGGTAATGTTTCTCTTTTCAATTCTTCTCTTCTCCTTAGGGTTTCCACCCTATCTCAAGAGTTTATAGAATGTCCAGAACATAGGGTTCGAACATATGGTCTTATATGGTATCTTTTGGGTCATTTTTTGGTGGTCTAGGTCTGGATTTATATTCCTTGAGGTGCAGCGGTGGTGCGGTTGATGTTTCGCACCATGTTTTGAGGGTTTCGTCATAAAAGGTAGGTGATTCCATGTGTAAACATTTATAGATGAGTTAGTTTGCTTGAATTACTTATTATTCATGTTCCTAATATGTTGTGTATGGTGCGTGAACTGTTTATGTTGGATTTAGTAAAACATTTGTTTTTATAGTTTCATTTTAGCTTTAAATTTGGTGTTTTCATGTACAACCCTTTGGGTATTGTTTGGGATTGTTTTATAACATATAAATTTTGTTTAATAAATCTTTTTCGGGATGAAAATTCTGATTTGGTGGGGTATTGGTGTGCCACTAAGTCTTAAAGAGGTTTTTTTTAAGGGTTTAAGGTGTAAAACATTATTTTACTTCTTGAAAGTGATCTTGAAAACGTGTGTGTTTCATGTGGATCTTTTGTACTGTTGTTTGAGGTGTTTGTATAACACATGGGGGTTTTTTCTAATAAATATTTTTAGAGCTTCAAATTCTGTTTTGAATTTGTATTGATGTGATTTTGTCCTTGAAATATGGTTTTGAAATGGGTTTTATTTGAAAAGATTTGGTACACTATTTAGAATTGTTTTATGAAAGTTTTGAGTGGTTTAATGATTTATGTAAGAGGTGAAACCATATTGGAAAACTGTTTTGGATTGTTTATACATTCAAATGAACCATTGTAAATGTGAATAGTTCTGTTATGTGATGTTTATCATATTTTTAAGGACTTCATAAAATTGTTAAAGGATGTGTTGGATTGTGAAAGTTATGAAAAATTGTTGTGGGCTATTTTGGTGTGAGTTTGATTTCAAAATGAATTTGAATGAAAAGTTAAATTTGTGACTTGTGTGATGTTCATGGGGCTGTTTGGATAATGTGTGATGTGGAAGTGATATTTTCATGTGAAAAGTATATTTCTTGGATTGTTGAACTTGTTTGAGCACAAAGGGAAAACTAGGGTATCTAGGTGGGTGGACGTGTACTAGTATGCTAGTGAATCTGTGAGGTTTAGCCTCAGTTTCACTTAGCAGGATTGACGCTTACAACTCTAACTAAACTATGATGATGATGATTGGGGACCACTAGGTTATGGGTATGTTCCCTACTAGTGGCTCGTGCACGAGAATGGATAATTTTTGTGGTTACTCTCACCGAGATATGAGGTACCTGGGACCCAGAGCTAGCTAGTGCCTAGGGGTTATTTCCTATTGGTTGTGCTCATTAGATATTTTATACTTACCGTCGGCATACGGTATATTTGGCTGGAAAAATAAGTTGATTTTTAATTTATTTTAAAATTGTTGATTCTTTAAATTAGCCCACTCGAAAACTGTTTTTTTTAAGTTACATCTTTTAGAAATTGTAACTAGAAATTACATGTTTTTGAAAACATGCATGGTTTTCGTCTTTGAATGTTTATCACAGGGAATTGCTTAGTGGTGGTATCCTATTGGGATTTGGATCACACCCTACTTACACCCTTGGGTGTAAGTAGACTTGGTTATTTTTTTTTCGCAGGTTTGGGTATAACTTTTGTGCCAACAGTTCGGGTTTCCACCGGTCATTCATGATGCGGTGTTGTGGAGATGGCTGGAGGAAGATGCCTCTTGCCATGTTGAGGTTCTTGGGCGGTCTTTTCTTGGGTTTTTACCTTTGTAATGACCTTCAAACATTGTTTAAAATTGTGCAATTCAGTTCTGAATTTATTAAAAAGATGTTTCGGTTTGAAAAAACCAGATTTGGTTTCTTGGATTCATTTGATGTTTCAAGTATAAAAACTTGGGTAAATAGTTCCCAATTTTCAGTTTTTGATACCCGGGCACTTGTGCCAGCCCATGGGGATCGGGAACGCCCTTCGGGACTTGCCACGGGTCGGGTCGGGTGCCAGTTTTTGCGGCGACCAGATTCGGTTCGTGACATTAACAGATGTGTAATTTATGGTGTTATTATCCCAAAAGGAAAGTACAATCTTTTCATGCCAAGACTTATTAACTCAATCTACAGAATATTTCATAGTTTAAAATGTTTCCATGGGTTTATTCATGATGTTTTAGGGTATTTTACAGTCATGTAATATCACGGGGGACTCTTCGTAATTATGTGTCTTCATTTTCTAGAAATATAAAATTTTATTGATTTGATGTAATATCATGTTCTCTAACAGATTAGTGATGCAGGGGACTTCATGGACTTCCTTGATAACAAAAACGGTTTCTTATATATAAATTAATTTGATAATGTCCCCAAAAAATCCTCACTTTTATGGAATGATTTTTTTATTTGTAAAAGTATAATGAGTGATATTGTCTTCCCAAAATTGTATGTGTTCCTTATCAGATTTTTTCAAAAAAATAATTCTAATTTGGTGAAATTTTTTGTGAGTAATATCCTTCGATTACTGGAATTGGTTTATGAGAATATTGGATCATTTTACTCTTATGTAATACTGATTTCATTAATTTCTTCCCTTTCACACATGGTGATATGGGATACCACATTATGGTGTGTTATGAGGAAAACCATTTCATCCAAACCAACATTGGTAAGGGTTGTTACTGTATTATCTAGTACCTCCGCACAAGAATTATATAATAGAGTGATATGATATAATGATTATTATAAGGGGGAATCTTCCATCAATCCCATTATTTATCCATAAAGGAGAACCATCCCTTCCTTTATAATATAGTAATAACTGTTAATCTTGTTTATCACTATCTTTAGTCTCCTTTAAAAATCATGTGATTTAATTGTTATTGTATTAAAAAAATACATTTATATGATAATATCTTAGTATTATATCGTTTCTATTGTATACATTTCAGATAGAAAAAATAATATTGTAAAACTAATTTTCCTATGAAGACAAAAATTGTCCAAAGATTATCTCTACAGAGATTTGGGTTTTTGATTTATTTTCCTTAAATCACCATCAATGGAACATCATAGAACATCACCCATGCATAGAAACATTCATGTATAGAGAAACCCTCCAAATCAGGGAGTTCAGTATCCATGAGTGTGTTTTATAGTACTGAGTACAATGTATGTAAATTAATTAGTATGTCCCATTTGAATTCCTTCTGCAATAAAAATTATATATCACACTTTTTTAGGATAAAAACACACGAATAAAGGTTACCAATATTCGTTGGTAGATTGAGTATGTGCCTAAGAAGATAAATGAAAGAGATAAGGTGAAAATCTGGTGTTTAATATAATTAATAAACATCAGTACAATTAAAATAAGCGCGAATAAATTATTATCGACTAAAAATATTGATTCTAGATATATTTAATTATCTATATGAGCTATTAGATACTACTTTATTTATTTTCCTAAATTCTATATTGGATTATGGAACCAATAGATCACTCTATGATGTCAACATATAGATTTAGTGTACACACCTCAACTAGAGGCATTAGGATTGTTGGTTACAATAGTTATTTCTTAATACATTCAAAATCTCCCTATCAGTCTTATCCCTATCCACTAGAAACTCCATTATTCATCAACAACAACAAGGGAAAACATTTATGGGATATATTTTAATTGAATATATTGATATAGGAAAGGGGTACCAAAATTTCTATTAACTCTCTATGTTTCCAATGATGTAGAATTTCTTGGATCACAATATTCATATTAGGGTAAACATTTATTTCATTGTGTCAAACCCCAAATCCAGGTAATATTTTGGATGTCACCCAAAAAATAACAGCTCAAATTTATTATTTTTAATCTAAATTTTCCTCATTTTTTTAATCAAAATATTAAGGATATAAACTTTTTCATGGTGTTTCCATGATTTTACCCTCAAATCATTAGTGTAACGTTCTGTACATTTTAAAAAAAGTGATTGATGATGTGGTATATGTTTTGCTGATTGATATCATTATCATTCATTAAAATAAAGGAAATTAACCTATAGTATAATATTCCCTTGGGTACTCAAAAAGTGTTGGTTTCTTTATTCTAAATTTAAATGTTGATTTATATGTATATTGAGTAACCATCCATTATAGTTAGGCTCATGAATCATATGGTAGAGCTATTTAGGGGTAATATAATTTGGTATAGGAAAACATCAATTGGGTGGTATTGGTTAAGATATCTAAAATATATACAAACCCTAATATTCCTATTCTATTTCTTAATGTTGTATATGGAGGTGAGTAATTTTGGCTATTGAACTTATGGTATAACAGTGGGATTAATAATATTATAAACATTTGCATCAAATTTAATATTAGTGTAAAGATGAATTATCTTTCCCACACACATGAAACAATTGTGGTCCTATTATAAGAATCTATGTTGGGTGGACATAATATGATACGAGAATGATATAACTTTTAAATTCAATTATAACACATAAAGATTTTATTTCATGAAATAGATAAACACTACCTACTCTTATGTGGATCGGTGGAACGAGTAAATTTGTGTTGTGGGTCCTATTTTATACCTATAACTAATTGTTTGAGCTCTTCGATCATGGTAGATGTGTCTTCTTAAAATTCTTGTGGGTAATCCTTAAGTTCCTTCTCCTCTTAATTTTATATCTCAATGTTAATTGAAATGGGAGATTACATGATCTTTTCTAGACTGGGTGATATTATAAGGTCATTTTTATCCTCTATTTATTATGGGGAGACAATGATGGTTCTCAAAAATATTTATGTATGAGAATGGTTTTGGAACATAGTTCATCTATTCACCCTATCACCAATACTAGGAGGGTCCAAAGAGGTACTAACACCCTATGACTCTTGAAGAACTATATGGGAATTTTTTATTTGTGGAAATAATGTGATTAAATTTTACTATCATGACTATGATGTTAGGAAATTTTTGTGTTTCAAGAACAATGTGGTGGTATTTTTTATTTGAGAATGGTACAATGAAACATCAATTTCCCCATATATGGCCAAATAACCATCAGACAGACTTATCTCAAATGAAAAACATTTTATCAACTATACATGGTCTTATGAAACAAGTGAACAATGGTAGACCCTTATAGAAATATCTCTTTCCCCTATCATACTGATTAGTAATACGTAATAATAAATGAGTAACTCATATAATTTACTATGGGGATTTTTAAACCATTTTAATCCATAACATGTACATCATGTTCTTTCATCAACTTCTTTCCTTTCATTGTGTATAAATTCGCGTTATCAATTTTGGATGGAAAATAGACAATTAAGGTATCAAATCAACATAATACTCTAACTATTCAATTTCATGGGTACTTTATGAATTTTTGGTATAATGATGGTACCATTGTGAAAAAATGAATCCATGTTCATCCTAATAGAACATTGAATATTGTGTCCATGTGGATTTCAATGAGCATAAAGATAGATATAGACTCTTAGAACTATGTATTTATTTTTAATCCTTCCCAGGTGGTTTTTCTCAATATAATTACATAAATTAATGGTCATCATTAGGTGATACAATTCAGCATCATCATAACCCAAATGTATGTGCGCCTATACTAGTATAACATTGACACCATAGCCACTATCAATCAGTGACCGAAGAATTTTGACATTATCCAGCTTAAATTAGATGTACAATGGTCTGATATGTCCCTAAATGGAGTACTCTTAATCAAATTATATGAATGAGATGAATACATGACATTCATTATGGGTATTCTTCAAAAGATAAGACTCCACCCTAAAAACGTTAGACTTAAACTCTTCAAGGCTCTGAAAAAACTCGATTAATTCTTACCTAATATATTTTGAGAAGAAAATTTCATCCATGGTTAATTGTATGTCTATCGTTTCTTCCAACTACATCAATTTATTTTAATTTTTTTTCTATATTTTGGTACTTCTAATTGTGTTATTATTCACAATCATGGTGATTTGGGGATGTTGAATTTGTTTTTTATGATCCATTTATATGGTCAAATCCAAAAATCATGTTTTCCATTGATAGTATATATCTATAAAGTACTTGAAAATATCTTTGATAATGATGTTGTTTTATGAAATCCAATTGATCATCTTAGAAATTTTTAGTTCTACCAACACTATATGATTCTTGGATATCTATGTGTAACATTTTTTCTCACTAAAGAGCATGAATATGGGTTTATTCTATGTGTATTTCTTCCCAAATACATGAATTTGGTGCTGACCTCAATCGTGAATACAACCTCCTTGGTTTCCTATGATTTCATGGAATCTTCCTCCAGTCACAAAATTGCGCATGGTGTACAAAGGATAATTTATAAATTTATATTATTCATCAAATAAGGGATTTTCTAATTCAATAACATTAACATATTAAAATTTTATATCATCATGTTGGGTGGATTCATTTTAGGGGATGGTTCTCAATCCCTAAATGATGGAGGAATGACAAAAATAAGGGTCTCGATGGGTTTGTGATTTGGAAACACCTCATGTTCCTATTTTTTACTTGTATATACAAGTTTCACCTACCCTAAAGGATCTATATGATGATAATGATTTGGATTATGTATCAATTTTGGGGAAATAATCACTTGATTAATGTTTTCCCTTATCGCCTATGATGACCAATCAATAATCGTTTGAGTTATCAAGTTTTTCAATATTTGTTCTTGTATAGCTGGGATATCTGGTGTTCACCTTTTTTCTATTATTGGATAGATTAAAAATACACCACCTATGGTCTAGGTTTTCCCATTGAATACTATCTTGATTCTACCATGTTCTAGTTGATATACATGGAGACAAATTTGTCTTGGATGGTTTGGTCTATCATTACTAGAAAAGGGAAATAGTCAAGGAAATCAATGAGCATAAATTCATCAAGATTTTGACCCTTAAAAGGGTTCATAATATTAACTTTCATCACCATGATAGTGTATCTAGGAACGTGATCTATTTAAAAAGTGTAGTTTTAATTTCATGATTTCTCATTTAATTTGAGACCATATTCATTCATGGCCTCTAAATGATAGTGAATTGGATTTTCTTATCACTCGCTAGGTGGAGCCCTACCATTATAGTTTTTCCAGTTGTCATAGAAACTAATGGAGTTTTCATAATCATGAAATTGGTATTATTCACATTACTATAACTTGTTACATGGTTATAGGTTAAGAGTATCCATTGAACAACTGAATGGAATCCTTTATGTGTTGGGTTATATCTGTATACACTTGAAACCCACCTTAGTGGTTCATCGGGGTCAACGAAATCTGTATCTTGTACAAGATATTCTTCAATGACAAAATGAATAGTTACTTTTATGGTAATTAAATATTGAGTAGGGATTTTTGACTTTCCCATCCTGAGATATAGTCAGATATCCCATCATTTTCACAACACATATAATTCACGAGGATAATAATAATCATCTTCTAGATCATAGAAATAAATTGGTAAAATAATTGATGGTGGATTCCTTCCAATTTAGGAATATATCTAGCTGAAAAACAACTAACTTAGATATAGTTTGGTCCTGATATAGTATATAAAATTAATATTAGTATGATATCCTATTTTTCGTTGAGTGGGTCTGTCATGGGGAAAAGTTGGGAGACAACATTTGATATGTGGTACTCTGGATCTCTAGAACCGTTGATTCTTGAAAATAATGGATACCAATATTATGGAGAATGATGAGTAGGGAACCCCATTTAGGATATGTCTTGCATTAAGTCTAGATTTGGGAATTTCCACCCTCTAGATCTTTCATCCATGCCTTGTGGAACTCAATTTAACTAATATATTTTTTAGGGAAGTTTATTTGACTTGAACCCTAAACATGGGTGGTGAGAAAATGTTGGCATATACACCCGACATATGTCAGTTCTTGAGTCCCATACAAAACCAGACCATCGTGAATATCCAAAAAAGGGGATCCTTCCCTCAAAGTGGATGGTAATATATATCTTTTTTATCAGCACATTTAAACATATTTGTTTCTTGGAACGTGTCCTAGCTTAGTTCTTATAATATTTTCTCATGTGTTGAGTAACCCCTTTATCTTGATATAGATGAACATGGAGGATGTAATCAGTAGGGATATTAAATCTGAGTAACTTGACATTGAGTTGGTTTTGATAGTTGATTTTAGCATCACATTGTTCTATTTTTACTTTAATAGGGAGAACATAAACCCCTATGGGGGATAAGTGAGATAAAAATACAAAATTTGCATTATCCCTAGATGAAGTGGTTGGGGATGGATACTTATCATTTAGATATTTTAGGTATTAGAAAATCCATTGATTCTAGTTTTTCATTACTTATGTACACCTTTCAGTGTGAATTCCATCTTGGGTAACCATTTCTTCTTCATGTGAATCGTCTTATGTGTCTTCCTCTTAATAATCTTATGAATTCATAGTTAAAACATTAATATTTTTATACAAAGAAATGAAATTAAGAAAATTACCATTTCATTAGTATTGTTCCTTTTTAGTCCCACTATCACCATCAAACAGGCACATCAAGGTTCTTCATACCATGAAAGTTCCCATATCTCACTTAAGGTATTTTTTGGTTTATGTTTCAGTTTAAGTTTCTTATTTTTCATAAATAAGTATTTCCCCAAGTTCATACAAAGACCCAGGGGTGTTCTGTGGGTTCAGATCCTAAAAGTGTAAGAAAAAGGGGTTTCTGTGAATGATTCACTTTTTATGCAAGGTTAATACAATACTTGTAGAAATCTCAGGCAACCATATGAGGGGGATGTGTTAGTATAGTATAATCTGCATGGTTTATGCAAGGTTTAGAAAAATGTGTGGTTAAACCATGTGGCTCGGTAACTTTGATAAATTTACAAAAATGCCATTATGGGATTTTTATAATCCCCTTGGGATTTTCCTCTTTCTTCCTCCCTTGAACCCTAGAAATTATCCAAGATTCCATGATCTTATAAGAGGTGATTCTCTTTCAATCCTAGGCCATTTGGAGTACTGGCAGTTTCACATTGAAAATCTGGGTGATCCCAATCACTTTCATGCTGCTCTTTTTGGTTTAGGGTTTCCATTTCATCCCCATCAACTTCTGATGCTCTAAAACCCTTATTTAGTGATATTTAGGGTGAATCTTCAAAAGGGGTTTAGATCGTGATCTAAGGAATCTATTGTGGATTTGTTCACCAATAGATTCAAGTTAGGTGGTCTAAAAGTTATATCCCTTGTTCTTTATGTAAATTTGTGCTTGCAGGGATATGTTCTTGATTTTCCCTTATTGTGTTCTTGGTTTCCTTTGAAATTTTTAACAATGTGGCTATAAAATAAACCAATTGAACTCCTAATGATCCACATGGGATGCATAGAGGATGAAGTGACCAAATTAGGGCCACCCATGGGTTGTGCAAGCCCTCCTGGTTGGGATAATGGTATTTTGATGTGTGTAATGGACACACGACTTTGTATAGCCCTATAAAATGGGTTAATTGGTTATGTAATGAGTTATAAGTAAATTATGGGTACTTATGTATAATATGGATAAAGGCTAAGGTATTTTTTGTGTGGCATGTAAATGGGTTTAATGTGAAAATTATAAGGTAATATGTTTACATTTTATCATACATAGTGAGATACGTATGGGGAAAATGGAATTGGGTTAAATGGTATGTAATATGATTGATAAATGTGGTAATGTATTACGGCAGGATATTAAATACCTTGATGTTATTGTTGAATAATGTTAATGGTATTGGTTATTCTTTGTGGTTAGTTGTGGTGAATGATAAATAAGTAGGTGATCCTTGCTTGGTAGAGTGGGGTATATAATTGAGGATCTTCTCACACTGGTCGAGTTGGACTAAGGTTCTAGCTCCACCCCTAAATACACAGGTTATGTAATGTTTTAGAGTTCTATTCCCCTAAAAGTATCATTTGACCTGGACAGAGGCATTGAGGTGAGGAATATGTGGTTATTATAATGTAATTCCTAGTCAAGTAGGAGTAAATTTTATTCACATATGCATGAGAATATTGAACATTCCTAATCCATTAATCAAATGAAAAGGGTAGATTAAACCTTGGGATGCCTAAGTAGTGAACCTAGATTCAATGGTAGTATAATTTTGAAGTAAATAATTTAGAATGTCTTATTGAACTATTTACCTTTTCTTTCCATTATTTATCACTTACATGCACTATCTAATTTTATAGCATATTTTGTATCGTCAATTAGTGGTGGCTGACTATGTTATACTCACACCCTAGTTGGTCTACCGTTTGGTACCCATGAATATTTAATGGTTGTAGTTCAAGAAAAAGTCAAGGGCCCCAGGCTTTGGAATTGAGTCGAGTTTGGTATGTGCATGGATGAGGTCCATGACTTGGAGAAAAGACTATTTTGGGGATTCCACTATTTTTCTTTGTTTTGGAGTTTGTTCCTTTGGAACTAAAGCATAGAATGGGAAGTTTATTATTGTATATGGTTTGTACCCAGTTTGTAAGTTCATTATTTATGTAATTTATTGATTTATTCCTATTGTTTTTGCTAATTAAATTATCTTCTATTATGGATTATTGTGGTAATGAAGGTATAGTCTCCCCATCTGACTTATTAAATCCCCACTGCTAGTCTAAAACCACTAGCATATGGGGAGGCAGTCTTGAGGCCTTGTGGCGACTAGGCTTAGGGCACTAGTTTAGTGGATCCCAAGTCGGGGATGTTACAAATTTTTATCAAAGGAGTTATTTTATCTTTATTACTATTTGGGGATGTTAGATAGGAGGTAAAGAAAGTTTTGGGCCTTGGTAATGAACTCATGATTGGGAGTATCTAACCCATGTGTGAGGGAAACTCAAGTCACCCTAGGATGGGATTGTTGTTCTTGTTGTGTGTTGTTATATTTGATGATATTTCACCATGGAGTGATGCACTTGTTGTGTGATTTAACAGTTTTCTGATATTTCTCTCATGGATGGAAGGGTACGAGGTTGTGCATTCATGCATCATTCTAATAACCTATGTAGGTAAGTGACATGAATCGTGGTAGGAATGTACACGTTATGGGTGTGCGGGATATTAAAGTTAGATTGTATTTATTTTTCTTAAAAGTAATGAAATTTTTCCAAATGAGATGGTATGAATGGGTAAAAAGTAAGTGAAAAAGGAAAGTAGTAATTAAAAATGGTTATTGATAAATAAGTAAAAGTGTATTAACATGTTTTAAGAGTTAATTGTGATATGGAAATTATTTCGAATTGGTGTAAAATATAAGGCTTGTAACTGTGTGAATTAGATAACCCTTTTATCCATGTCCATAGAAGAGACGACCAAGGGTAGTGTTTTGATTGTTAGTGGTCTCATTTGGGTGGTCCTTGTGAACTTTTTTGGTTATGGAAAGTAATGATCCTACTTATATCTTTTTTCTTTTTGTAAAAAACATTATGGTTTCACTCTAAAGATCTTGTTTGGAATTGTAGAGAAATTCCATCTAAGGGAATGTGAATGTTGGGAGACCGAATGACATTACCAAGAATGCTCGTCTAGTAGTGGAGAAAGAGAATGTTGTGATTCAGGTTGATAGAGAATATATGATCCATGATATCTTTTCTCATTTTATGCAGATGATTGAACGATACCCAGGGCAGGCTGCACAAAGTATGTCTGAGATGAATAGGGAGTTTCAGCTACAAAACCCGAAAAAAAATTACCAAAGAGGGTGGGATAGAGGTAGTGGAGTTATAGATGGAGTCTTTCCAAATTATTCTTTAACATATACACACTCCTCTCGAGAAGTGAGTCATGTTAGCATCCTATATGATGAGAGTTCTAGAAAACAGTTGGTGGGAAATCATTGTTTAGACCGAATAGGCTGGGGGAATGATGTGGAAAGTTTTCCAGGAGAATTTTCTTGAACAATTACCAGAAACCTTGAGCTAGGATAATGATGATTATTTTATGAGGTTGAACCTGGGGACAATGTCAGTGATGGACTATGATAGTCATTCCACCGATTTGTGAGGCTTCATTCTGATTTTGACAAGAGATGAGGCAGTTGTGGAAAAATGTTTCCAAGATGAGTGGAGACATGAGATCAGGTCTCAGGTAAATACCTATCACCGAAAAAGGTTTTCTAAACTGGTGGACCAATCCCTTATCATAGAGGTGAACCATAAGGGAGATTTAGGTAGTGAACTGGTGGTGCCAGTTGGGAGGTTAAGTGGTCCGGCTTCTAAGATTAAAAAGAAACATTTTGGATTTTTTTAGTATGGTGGAAGTGAACAGAGCAGTCAAAAGAGGGGGTCACCTTATAAGGGTAGAAACCAGGTATTATACTATGACTGTGGTAGGCTAGGGCACAAGCATGACTATTGTACCCTTCCACTGATCAAGTTCCAAGCGTGCAGTTGGCTAAGCCATGTGAAAAGGTTTTGTAGGAACCTGAAACAATCAGGGAATGATGGAGATTAAAGGCATATGTCGAGTGTGGGAAGGGGGTCAGTAACCCCGTATTAGATAGGTGGTTGGAGCTCTATGGGTCGTACTGGTGGGGATGGTGGACGTGGAACTCTGGGGAAAGATCAACCATTTAAATAGGGAAGTTCAGTGTGGGGTCCTCAGTATAGAACCTATGGTAAAGGTGAACATTCAACTTAATGAAGTCCATACTACACTTAAAGGTTGTGAAGTTGGATTGTATACCATTTGAGGTACGATTCCTGTAGCATCTACGCTCACTAGTGCTTTATTTGATATCGGCCCTACACATTATTTTATTTCTACACAACTCAATGATGTGTTGGGATTAAACATGGAGAGTTCATGTGGAGTAATGGCGCATGATACATCGCTAGGGGTATGAGTTGAGGACATTAGGTAGTGTAAGGGTTATTCTCTTGTGGTTGGTGGATATAATTTTCCGTGTGACCTGTTTGACCAAGAGATGTCAGGTTTTGACGTAATATTTTTGATGTATTGTTTGGTGTTATATAAAACCCATATTGACTGTTACTGGCATCGGGTAACATTCAAATCTCTTTATAGAAGCACTTATGTCCTTCTTGGAGAGTGGTACACTCGAGCGGGCCATGCAGGGTTATCATGCTAGTTGTTGGGAGAACTCAAAGTCCGAGTAGCATTCGCTATGTTAGATGAAGGGGATAATGAGAATCCACTCTTATATCTTTTTGTGAACCAGTTTTAAGATATGTTTCCTAAAGACTCCTCAGGGTTACCTCCCGAGAGTGATGTTCAGTTTATGATTGAATTGTTTCTTGGGGATGATCCAGTTTTCATTCTTCCATATTGAATTGCACCGACAAAGCTCCAAGAACTCAAAGTTCATCATGAAGAGTTGGAACGTAAGGGGTTTATCTATATAATTAGATCACCTTGGGAACTCATACACTATTATCTAAAAAGGCTGTTGGATCACTAAGGCTATGTGTAGATTATAGAAATTTGAACCAAATGATGGTTAATAACTTATAACCTCTTCCTATAATCGATGGCCAAATTGACCATCTTAGGGGTACCTCTGTGTTTTCTAAGATTGATTTAAATTGAGGATATCATCATTTGAGAGTGAGACCTTCTTACATACCCTGAATATCTTTTCAAATTAGGTATAGGTTGTTGGAATTTATAGTGATGCTATTTAGACTAATCAATTCACCAGCTGTTTTCATGTCCAGGATAAACTAGATATTTCACCCATACCTAGATCTATTCTTAGTTGTATTTGTTGATGACATCTATGTGGACTCCAGAACTCATTATGGTAATGTACAACATTGTTAAATTATCTTGAGTATAGTAAGATATCATAGGCTTTACATCAATCTATCAAAAGTTCCGTTCTAGATTGATAGGGTGTGATTTTTGGGACACATCATTTATGAGTCAGGTGTGAAGGTGGATCCAGAGAAGGTGAAGGATGTGGTGTCTTGGGAGAATCCTAAGAATATTTCAGATATTTGTATCTTTCTATGTTTTTCAACATATTAATGATGTTTTATTAGATATTTATCTTATTTTGAAGCACCACTCTTAGGTTTTACCAAGAAGTGGGTAAAATTTGAATGGCCAAGAGATTATGATAATTATTTTCAAGAGCTGATGAAGCTATTGACTACCACACCGATTTTGATCATACCAGAACCAGGTAAGAAGTACACCTTGTTTTTGTGATGTGTCTAGTGTTGTACTTGGGGATGTTTTGATGCAAGATAATCACATTGTAACATATATATGGAGACAATTGAGGCCTCATGAAATGAATTACACTACTCATGACCTTGAGCTAGCTGATTTGGTTCATGCCTTGAAGAGTTGGATGCATTACTTGTTGGGAGAAACGTTCACAATTTTTACTAACCATAAAAGTGTCAAGTACATCTTATCTCATTGGGATTTGAATAATCGATAGAGGAGGTGGGTTGAGTTCCTATAACCCTTAAATTATTAGTTGGTGTACACACTAGGAAAAGGTAATAGTCTAGATGATGCTATGAGCCAAAATACTCAGAATAATGTGGATCATGAATCGAGTTAAGAGTGTAAGATGATGACCCTATTTGTAAATATTCACTTAGAGGTATAGGATGGGAAAGGGTGGATGGATATCACATCAATATTAGTTGAATCCATACCTTTGATTCATGTCAAGGAGAGTCTGATAGAAGATCTAGAATGTTTGGATATGTGGGAAAGCCTTAAATGTGGGGAGCTAGATTCTAGATGGGATTTTGGTGCTGATGGAGTTACTTATTTTTGTGGTCATGTTCGGGTACTGATAGGTGTAACGGAGGAGCTGATGCATGATTTTTACACATCAAAGTGGATAGTTCATCTAAGTTTGACTTAGATGTACCATGATATTCATATTCTATTTCAGTAGTCATTGGATGGTGGCTAGTATATCATCATAGGGAGATTAGGGTTCAGGAAGTCAAGCTTTAGGCCAGGTGCATGTCATCGAGCTACTAAGTGCTGAGTAGGCCAGTGATCCAAAGTTGGTTAGAGGTACACCATGGGTGTAGCCTAGTTCTGTTTGTTTTTCATTAGCATGAAAAATTGATTCATGTTTGTTTTGGGTGAACAAAGTGCACCGGAGATGGATATAGGCTAACCAGATACTGGTATATTGGTTTTCACTGGTCTATGTGCAATATATATATATATGAAGTGTGTGGCATAATGTTTTCATGTCGGCACTGTAGGTTATGGGTTTTATTGAGGTTTATTGGCATTAGGGCATCGAAAAGATGTGGTTACTTGAGGTTTGTTGGTATTTGAGAATAAGTGTGGTAAAATACTTGATTTATGTGTGAGCTAGAAAGATTGTTTTGAACATATTATGAGATAGGAGACCTTATTGGTTACGTTTGTTGCATCGGAATGAGGTAGGCACTGATGTGGTGAAGGATTCAGATTGGTGTCTAATATGACACAAGAGAACCTGATGAGGTCACACCATGACGATGTGTCACGGCAGGATAGGTGAGTCTAGAAATGGTTGATGGACTAGTTTTCTTATTTATGTTTTGTACATGATGGACTGAGATATATCACTCTTATGTTTTGGTCCCCCCTTGAGGTTTTTGACCTGTACCCTTGAGACTAAGTTTGTCCGAGATAATTTTTTCCCATATGGGAATGTTTGGTATCATCTATGGGTTTTTTATAGCTCAAGGATGCACTATGTTAAGGTATGGTGATTATAACATCCTGGGTACTCGGAGCATGTCAAAAACCCCTCCCATTTTGAATTTTTGAATTAGTGGGTATGCCAAATTCTTTTTTGGGCATCAAAACCCAATTTTTGAGAGATTAATTAATAGAATATAATGTTTTTTGGATGGTTTTATGGGTTTATCTAAAGCATAAGGATCTCAGAAGGGTTTCAAGATAATTAGATGCCTAAAGGCCTATTTTTGGAGTTTATGATCAAGGCGTGTAATTTGGTGGAAACTGTTAAACCTTTTCCAGCTAACCGTGCACTCTGTTTTTTTACTTCTTCATGGTTTAACAACCTATGTGAGGTGAGTTGCATGGTTGTGTATAAACCTCTATAGTATTTATATAGGGTTACCACATGGTTTGTGCACCATTAGAGTAAAATGTGTGTAAACCCACACAAATAGTACTTCTTAGTAGCACCCATGCACCGTAGCCTGCATAGTTTGCGCGGGGTTTTGTAAATTGTGTAAGATAAACATGAATCCTATTTTAAAGGGTGAAATTAAAATTTTACCCATCCATATATTTTCCTTTTCTCTTTATTTTTCATCCTTCTTCTCCATTGGGTCGTGTACACAACATGAGGAATCTTATTCCTCCTCTACTTTTATGGTGTGGTCAAAATCCATCATATTTTCTCTATTATGAATGCCATAAAGTGTGTTGGAACCATGTTGGTGAGTCTCCCCTCACCCCATCTTGTACCCTACCTTTCTCACACCTTATGGAGCGCTAAATCCATTTGAGACATTTTTCCCTATTTTCAGGGTATTCGATAGAATCATAAGTTTCTTCTAAATCGCTTGGAGTTTGAAGCTAATATCAAATGTTCTTATGTCTACAAGTACAAGGTAGGTTGTTCATACATTTATTCATGTTTTCATAGTCGATTTGGGTGGTGAGTATTTTAGAACTCATGTGACTATTTGATCAATAACCTCATGCTTGATATAACACTAATTATATCACCCTGTGGGATTCCCTTAGGCTTTCTCTAACCTCATTTACAAATGTGATTTTGGGTTAGAGGTCATCAACCACCAGTGGTAGTTAGATCAAGGTGTGTTGTTGGTTTAATTTGAGTTGTTTTTTAATTGAAATGTTTGTTATGTTGAGGTGTTGAATTCAATTACATTGAATTTTTTGTTTGTCTATTGGTTAAAAAGTAATTTACATTGAATTTTTTTTATAATTGTTTTGAATTATATATATGAAATGATTGAACTGTATGGAATGAGATCCATCAGATCATGATGATATCAGCCCACATAATTGGGAGTACATGTCCATTGTGATTGAGGACACATGGTCATCTTGTTGGGATTGGCCCGGGTTACTTGGGTGATTTGATCACCTGTTGAGCATCATGAATGTTGGTTGAGGAATAATGGTATTCAGGTTTCATTCATAGCCTGGGATATTTGGGTGGCATGGTCATAAGACTTTATTGACTTGGTCGTAAAGGCACAAGGTGTCAGTTGGATTTGGATTAAGTGCTAATTTTTTGATTACTACTCACCAATGATGGAAAAATTTCCAATTAGAGTCATGTGAAAATAAGTTGACTCGGTGATGAGGTGGATTTTCTACTCGAGTGGGTATAGGCTCCTCATTGTAAGGATTAGAGGAATTCATTGTGGTGGTTACCTTATAAAGACCCATGTAAGGCGAGGATACTTTAGATGATGATGTTGAGCCTATTGGTTGGGGTTGAGGCTCATCATATTGAAGACATAGGTCTGGATTACTTTGGGAGGATGGAGATCACCATTCCATGGGATGTCATCCTATGACCTGATGATGATATTTATTTGAGTATAGATATCACTATGCATCTAGATTTTAGACCTCAAGCCAAAAGATTTTTTAGAGAAGGGATGTAAGGGATTAGGGTTCTATTATTCATAGGCGTGCCTTTAGGACATCAGTTCTTTGTTGAGACAAGACATGTCAGTAGGCACCTGGTGCTTGATTACTTATTTGGGGTGGAACCTAAGGGTTTACCTAGAATTTTAAAATAAAGGTATACTTTGGCACTTGGTCCATTGATCCTCTCTTATTTAGTGATGTTGTCTTTGGCCTAGGTAGGTGATGGCTTCCTGGACCCTGTTGATCACCAAGGAAGCCTATGTTTACTTTATGAACATACTTTATTATTATTTGTTACATTAAACACATGCCTAAGAACTTATTTTTGGTATGCCTACATGGGTGGTATCCTATTTAGACTCATTCTCACACTATACGTTGGCCCTTTGAGATTTGTTTAGACTTTATTATTTTGCATCTAGGTAGGGGTTTGATCTCTTGAGTTGGATCCTAGTTGAGTTGGCATGGGATGTTGGAAGTGGACCTTGAGTTTCTATCCCCTCAATGATTTTATTTTGAAATTTCATTTTTTTCCTTTTCTGTATCAGCATGCCTATACATGTATTGAGTTTTTGGTCAACCATTTGGGAAAATTTCTGGATATTTTATATATATCATGTATTATATTCATGCATAGTTTTAATTACTACAAGTGGTATGTTTGTTTGGAATGTTTATTTATTTTCACATTATTATATTACTGTGATTATGCTATTGATTGTTAATAATTGTTCTTCAACCATTGGAGGGTCTGGTTGAAGTTTTTTGGGTCATTATTTTTCATTTTCATGTTATATATATGTACTCAGACTAGTATATTATCATTTCTTGGGGGTATAACCACCCCAATATTACCTCTTTACATCCTCACTTCTAGTTGGTAGCCTTTGTGATTTGGGGAGGCGTGCCTAAGGGTAGTGGCACCCAACGCGAAAGCACTATTCAGGTGGCTAATCAGGTAGGGGTGTTATAACCATATTGACCATACTAATGAACAAAGATATAAAAATAAAACAAAATGTCAATAATACAATATTTATTATGAATATAAAAGTATATACATATTTGAGATAATTTAGAAGTGAATGGAAAATGAATGAAATAATTGGTATTTATAAGAATTATATAACCAATATGACCATTAAAAATCTAACCATTGGAATAGTACTTCACCATTGGAATAGTAACATGACTATTGGAACTGTAATCTGGTGGTTAGAGTCGTAATATGACCATAAGAACAACAATTTCACCAATGTTAAAGCAATATTTTATTTTGGTGTCATATAAAATGATAATTTATTATATTTAAACCAAGTTATGTAGAAATAACTATTTTAAAAACCCTAAATTAAGGGTTTGTATGTTTACAAACATAATTTTAATCACACTTTTTTAATAAATATAAATATTCCAAATTAATATTAATTACATAAAATGGATTTATAAAATTTTATTTAGTTAGACTATAATGATAAGATAATTTTATGACACTATAAATAATTAATCAAAGGGTGATAAGATTGATTATAATATTAAAAAATGTATTTTTCAAATAAAGGAGGATTTTAATAAAAAATTAAAATTATCTTATAAAGAAAATTATTTTCATAAAATTTACTCCATTTTTTAAATCTATACCTTGAGAAATGGTAATGTTATATTTTTTGGATTTTTCTAAAATATTTGAATTTTAGGGAATACTAAAATACAATAATTTATAGTATTGAACATTATAAGACAAATACATATACTATTTATTCATAGATGAGGTAAGAACAGATTAATTTGAGATAAAATTAAAAATTTACTATATATATTCATAATAATCAAAACTATTCATATCCATGATCTAAAACAAAAAATAAATGAAAAAATTAATCTAAAACACACCTCTCCTCCCCTTATATGTACCACCCCTCACAACCCCTTCTCCTGAAACCTTATAAGCCTTGAATCTGTCCAAATATATGCCAAAATATCTCCTCCCCACACTCCTCATGTAAAATTGTAACTAGTCTCACCAAAATCCCAATTCCATATTTCTTAAGGCGTTTTTCAAGGAGGTGATATTCATGAAGTGACATTCTCAATCTACCTCTTTTAATTTATTTTCTTATTATACTTTCTCATCACCTCAATCATTCATCACATAATGATAAATCCAGTATCATGTATAGGCTATAATTTTATATATATAATTTAATATCATTTATACATACCTTTTATCATCTCCTCTTATTCAAAGAAATGAAACCTTAGTCAAAATTATAGTGGTTAACCATCTCCATCAATAATCAATTTCTATTTCCCATTACTACAATAGAGGAAGGTCATAAAACTATTATTATGGTTAAATAATATTTTAATAAGTATATTATATCATATTTCAGGTTCTTTAATTAATATATAACTATTATATTTATAAAAATTAAACTACTTAGTGATGGTCGGCTAAACTGCCTAAATAAACTAATCATATAATGATAATGTTTTTTTTACTAAAACAGCCATCACCATGTCAGAAAAAATAAACGAAATATGTTAAAATTTATAATTATTTATTTTAATGATTAAAATTTAATTTCAAATATATGTTATTATTCCCATTTGATAAATAATTTCCATTATTATGAAGAAGAAAACTAGTCATGACACCTTGAAATGAATGCCCCTATAATAACAAAATTGAATGTAATAACCCACTAAATAGATCAAAAATTAAATTAATAAAATTTTAATAAGTAAAATATATGTTTAATAGGTTATTAATTAAGTTTTTATCTAATCAATTTAGGTAATCTGGGTTATTATTTGAACTTACAGAACACTTTTAGACTTGTGTTAAGGGATCTCTCGGAACCTCTAGATTTCTTTCTAAAAACACTTTACCTCTCTTTCCCTTGATTTATCTCTTAATTATTTCTATATAATTAAACCATATTAATTATATATATTTATATATATATTTATATATCTCAACTAATCTTTTTAATGGGAAATACATGTTTTTAAAATGTCCCCATCACAATTCCTCTCGACCATAAAAACAGATTAAATGAAACTTCACAGCTTCTGACCTATATTTATGTACAATTCAGAATATATTTTAAGGAACCAAAAGTTTCATAAATTCTTTCATCATTTCATGGGAAAAAATTTCCTTATTTATGGTCTTATGTAAATAATTTTTACATTATCAACATTAAAGATGCTTAATTATTTTCTCTAAATCTATGAAATAGTGGCACATTTCTAATATTACATTGCCCCTATTTTCATTATTTTCACTTTATTTGGGTTTCATTATTTGTTATGTGTTTTTATATTTCTTCTTTGGATGTCTCATAATATTTTAAATCCTATATTTCATGGATACCATTATGATATTTTCTTTGGTTATTCGTTATGACATAATTACAAAACCCATTCCTTTATTTCGTAAACCATTGGTTAATTCCTTAACTTTAATTTTGTATTGTGGTAAATATATACATGTAAATGTTATGATTGGTGTTACCAGATATCACCCTAATATATTGTATAATTTCTTAATCTTAAGATATGTTATGGATGGAATTATGTAGTAAGGATAATCCATTATTGAACTTGTTCCACCTTATGATATTGTCATGGATGTTAGCTTCGACTCATGTTTATGTCATGAAATATGTTACTTTTACATTCCTTTATTTCCTTGATAATATGATTCCATATACTATATTTTATGCCTCAAAATTTCTATTCACTGTCCATACCTTTTATGTTATCATGTCACTACTTCTGACCCATGTGACATGACTCTTTTAAATGTTTGTCACCTTAATGGGTTTTTTAGCTCATCTATTTTTTATATATTACTTAGGTTATCCTTTTTATTTTTAGTATACGAATGGGAGTTAGTATATCAATATGGATGTTAATAATAACAGGTTTTATTCACATTTCATGTTTTTTAATTATGTACCTAGTCTCCCATGTATACCTAGGATTTTTATCCATGGTTTTGATTTGATGGGTAATAGTCCAGAAAATATTTTTATAATATGTGTAAAATGATTGGGAATATATTATCATGTATAAATAACATTCCTCCTTCAGAATAAAGTGATTTATGTAATTCATCTATAACCAATCAAGGTGGAACACACTAATTTATCCAAAATTATTTACATCAAAGTCATTTGGAAAATATTGGATAGACTAGTGACTGTTCTATGAATGCTTTCTTTTTTTTTATTCATTAAAAAATTATAGGTGTAATATGACTATTATAGTTTTTTAGTATTTTATTTAACAAATCTAGAATTTATTTTTTCACTCAAGAATCCCTATGTGGTATTTGAGAATATCCAATAATATTTTTTTACATCAATAGATAAACAAGGAAACTAGAATGTTTTATTTTCTTGTAAACAAAGAATAATTGGAATAAAAATATTGATTTTGGTTTTTTGTTTTAGAGGACCATGACATAGCTATTTTTTGAAGGGTATTTTTATTTATTATATTGAATGACCATTCAATTATCTATATGAAAGATGAATTGGGAGGAATAATAAAACTCATAAAAAACAATATGTACTCTTTCAATTCCATTATGGTGTGGTCATTATCTCACTATGTTATGGTTGTTCTCTACCTTAAGGATTGGACATAACATAGTTTATGTGTCGAGGAAATATTTTTTCTGATTATTGAAAAAACTATCCTATAATTACAATTTAAAAATTCTTAATTCAAAAAATAATGAATGATAAAAAAACCAACTCCCCAATAATCCATCCCAAAATCCACATAATGATTTTCCATAAAAAACAGAAGCAAAAAACCTTTAACAACACTGATGAAAATGTTTCAATACAAAACAACATACATAGTTGTTTTGGTTTATGTAATTAACATTAAACCAATACAAAATTAGTATTTTTTATAACATTAATGGTTTAAATAAAAGATTAATATTTGATATCTATTTTTTAAAAAAAATTATATAAATCATGAAATGTTTAATATTTGATATTAAATTATATCATAAAATATAATATATTTTAGAATATGAAGGAGTCCATATTAAGAGTGTATTCTCATTCCAATGGACTTCCACTTTTAGTCTTGGAACAATAATCATGGTGGCTAATATTTCACTCTAAATCCTTAAGAGATAGTGTTATTTCAAGTTTCTTCTCTAAATAAAATTTCCCATCTATTTTTTCCATGATTTCATTATATTGATTCCCCTCCTATATTTTTTTATTCATCTGCATTTCTATTAATTTCCATTGAGTGGACCCATCACTATCTCTATTTTCTGAAATGTCAAATAATTTCTCAATGATCAAAACTAAGCCTCTTTGGATATGGTCTATTGTATTGATCCCATCATTATATAGAGTATGTATTAATGAATTATCAATTGATGTGGTCAATTTTGTTGGATTATTTTATAAATATATATATATATTAAATAGACTTTGATTATAGATTTTATGATCCTCTTGGAAATTAAAGAAAAGTGTATGTGGATATAGATAAAATTTTATAAAATTTTGGAATAATTTTTGGGATTAATGATAGTATATTTAGGAGATTTTAGGAGTAATTTATTTAATGTCTTATAAGTAAATAATTAATAGACTATAATCATTCATCATACTTGATATTTTGATATAGTCTTGTGTCTAAATCAAATAGTTTTCTATCATATTGGATACTTAATACAATAGTTATATTGTTTCCAGGTAAAAATTGATTTCTAGAATTTATATATTCAAAGGAATTATTATAATGAATATGATGATTCGTATTATTTTCATCATGGATTTAAGCATCAAGATATATAATATGGTTCATGATGAAATATATAAGCACAAAAGAATCAAAATGGGGTTTATTCTTTTATATTGAATTGATATGAGCAATAATTAAAATTGGAATACATAATATGCACCATGGTTTAGTGAATTTTTAGGGTTTATTTGGTTTCAAATTGAGTATCAATGTAATTTGTAAGGAGTAATTATAAAAAATGAATTATCAACAAAATAGTTTTTTTAATTCACCATTTTCAAGTTGACTCACTTCACTTGTAAGTGAAATAATATTTATAATTGAAGAACTTTTTAGTTATGTCAAATCATTCCACCTTGGATCTTACAATTTTATGATTCTGATCATTTTTAAGGGATTTACCAAAATTAATAAATTAATAGTAATGTGGAATACTTATTAACACAACCCATTTATTCTTTGGTAATTGGATTGATTATTTAAATGAATCATGGTTACTTATGTTATGGTATAAATTAATATTCAAAGATTTTTTTAAATTCCTAAATGTAAATTTATTACACCATAAATTATTATTGCCTAGTAGAACTTTGGTTTTCCATGTATGAATTCTTTGTATAGACTTACAGGCTAGATGAATTATATTTGGCCTCAAGTGATCCTTTGGTTCCCAAGTAGAAATGTCTTATATGTTCTCCTAGGTTAGAGGAATTGTGTGTAACCTAGAGCAATACTTAGTTCCTCTTTTCGAAACTCCTTGGTAATGGGATCATAGGGAATGTTGAATTAACTTAAACATAGTTGTTACAGAGTGTTGTTGTTTATGGATTTTATAAATAAAATATCACACAGCCTTTGTATGAGATGTTGGATATGACATTTCACATTGATTTGGGTAGTTACACATGACATTTCAAACCATGTGAGGAGGATACAGGACATAATGTTTCAAATAATTATTTGGTATGGTCGAGAATGGTTTTCTAAATTCCCTATTCAAATGCTAGGACTTGTTAATATATTTACATAAAGACATCCTTCTGATAATATTATGACTATTCACAAACACCTAACTTACATATCAGGTCCTTTTGGGTACTATATATCTATATACATTACTATATATGTTATTTTATATATATTACATATATATTCATACATACCAACCAATATATATACCATTATATAGAGATATAGGTATTCATATATATTTCTGTTTAGGATGAAGAAGGTATGGTTAATCGGGTGTCCATGAGTAACCTGAGTCAGATATGATTACAAACATTTATTCATTACATTAGTTATTAAACTAGAGCACTGATTTTTTATACACCTAAACTGGATTGAATTAGACATTGTTGTTTGTGGCCTTCATAGTTTTTTTCAAATCCTATTTATGTCATAATTTGGTACCAAAACACACCTCATGGTTATAGTTTTAGGATCTTAGATTATACTATGTTTATATACTTTTTTTCATGGGAAAATTGGATCATGGGAGTAAGTCACAGCTCAGTATTTTATTTTAGATAACCTGGGGGATTTTCCTCCTTTAATTACACTTGTTATATTTTATCTACTATATGTTCATTTCTGTATATGGGGGAATTTTTATGCATGATTTTTCATCCAATTATTACTGGTTATTACTTATTACTATATATTAATTCCATTATTTATGATTTCTTTCGTAGTATTTATTGTTGATCATGATGGTATAGTGTCTCAATTTTACAACCTTTATACCCTTACTTCTAGTTAACATCCAATAGAATGTGGTGTGGAATTCATGAGGCCATGTAGAAAACAATATCAAGACACTATTTTAATGTATCTCGAGTTAGGAAGCTTTGTCATTAATTCTTATAAGAATTACTGATATTGTTATCACTTCCCAGAGCTTTGGAGAAAATGGAATATTAAACTCTGTAGAGAACATCTTCTATGTTCTGTCTGAAAAATATGATTAAATGAGTCAACATTGAATGATAAAGACACATGTTCTATCCCCCTTTATTACCTACATTGTTTTCTGAGAAATTATGATATGTGGAGGGGTAATTCTACCAAGAATGAGGATAAGAATGAGATATAGATTTATATTAAATATTATATGAAGAGTAAAGTTTAAACTATAAAAAATGATGTGTATGACTATTGTAACATAGAAGATGAGGTAAACGAGACATTTGATGATAAAATTTCATTTTTCTCCTAATAAGTGAGAAGGGGAACCTAAATGGGTAAATCCATTTAAAATTCATCAAGTGACGTGTTATTGGAAACTTTACTTTGAAATTCACAACATTAATGAAAGAATATGTTGATGGTTAAGAATATAAGAGACCTATAATAAATTTTAAGAATAATTAGAAAATATAAAAAAATTAGAAATAGGATGTGTATTAATTTCTCTAAATATATAATTGTAATTTCCAATAAAAAAGAAGGAAGTGATGATTGTGCAAATAAATGGGATGTTTAGAATTCTAGTGATAATATTGAGAATCTATTTATTGCTAAGTTTAATAAATATAATTTCAATATTGTTGTAGATGGTGATTAAAGAAGAGAATATGAATGTTCTTATTTAGATTTTATGTTAAATTGAGAGTTGAAAAAAGTTATATCAAATAATTCAAAGATAAAAAAAGAGAATAATAAGCTAAAAAGTATGATTGGCTTACTGGAAGCTAAGAATGTAAACATTTTACTAAAAAGTCCATGTTTCTAAATAAAATTAAAAAATTTAGGAAAATAATTGAAGAGAAACTAATTTTGACATTAATAATACATATAATATAGAATAAAAAGAGTTATATATGGAGATTTCAAAATAAAATTATGTTACAACTAGTGATTAATTGAGAAAATCTATATCCAATTTCAAAGTCTCTATCCAATATGTTTTAGAATTCATAAAGAATGAATAGGTTCATCATATTTTGAAAAAACTACACAATATGGGAGAAAATATTGATGAAAATATTGTATATAATTCTGAAAATTTGATGTATGTTTGTAATACCGTGTTTCTTCCTAAATCAAGTGAATCATAAAAATATATAAATCCCAAAAACATAAGTACAAACACAAAAACAATTACAACTATAGTCTCCAAAGATGATATAAAAAACATATTTTATAGAATAATATTTTAGGGATTTAAAAAATTTTGGTTTAAAAAAGGAAGTCCAAATTATTAAAGAAATAAAATAAAGAGATAGATTCTATAAAACAAACAGAATATAGGGAAAATTATTCCAGTTATGTATGTTGGTGTTACTATAGGTGATTTAGATACACAACAAGAATATGGAGTTTTAACCATATATATTACTATGTATATATAATATTTTTTAGGAAATCATGATGATAAGTTAGCCCATTCAAAGAATACATGTTCATAAAAGTAGTTAATTATTGAAAAAAGTCATAGAATTAGAATCAACTACTTAAGGGGGACTATGGTAGATATAGCCACCAAGTCATAATGAAAACTATTTTCTTAGGCTTTACCGTTATAATAGTGAATAAATTACAATTCTTAAAATCCTTAAAAAATAAAGAGTGTAGACAAAGATAAATTCCTTATTATTGATGTTTCATATAATGATATAAAAAGTGGAATTCCCAGGGATATTGGATAGTGTATTTTCACAAAATATGAAAGTTGACATAGTTATATTGAAAAATACTATAAATAAAAAATAATTATTATTAATGATTCAGAAATATTTGTTTACTAAGATAAAATGAGTTGATTCATTGGTTTTTGGTAAATAATAGATAGAGTTTTAGAATTATTTATTTGTTTTTGGTTTCACAGATATTCTTTTATGTGTTTATAAACTATATGAAAAACATAATGACATGATATTTGTGAAATTCAATTTTTTGTGAAGATGATTAAAGATATAATTATTATTAACAAATAAAAACAATCCAAGGGAGATATATTTCAAGTTGGAGATGCATAAAATTAATTCTTTCATATTATAAAAGAAGAAAATGAAATATAGAATAAATGGATTTGCTATAATCTCTAAGGGAGTATGAGTTATCATACAATAAAATAATGTACTTGTGGAGTTTCTAAGATGATTAGAAAAAGGGACTAGTTAATCTCTACATTATATGAATGGAATTTTAATAATTCTTAACATAATAAAGTTGAGATTCATATATCTCATCCCTTGGATATTATTCATTCATATACCTATGGACCCCTACGAAGGAAAATAAAGAATTGTAGAATGTATTATGATTTATTTTTTTATAACTTTAATCATATTACAGGTATGATGTTTATGATACATAGATCTAGTTAAAGAAATTTAATAGAGGTGTTTAAAATGAATAGTTCCAACCATTTAAAAAATTCATATACAGAATGGGGTTGAATACATAAAATCTAGATTTAGTTCCAATCATGAGAAGTATTAACTCAATGAATCATATACATTAAGACCAAATATTATAGTATAATGGATTTATAAAATATTAGTGGATATATCAAACAATGATGAAAAGTAATCATATTTCTTGATATTGTTTAAGAAATAATAATAGAATATAATTTCATATTAGAAAGTATTTTTTATAATAAAAAAAATCAAACATATCACAATACAAGATTTATTTTAATAATAAACTAATATTTTTGTTTTTTTAAGTATTTGGTAACCTTAATATTTTTGAATTTATAGGTGAAAATGTTTGGATGTTTAATACAATAGTTTTTTATGGAAGCCTCCTCGATTATCCTTTAAATAGAAGAGAATACTAATTTGACAATAATGAGTAAGAGAATATTATAGACACTGGTAATGTGAAATTGTTGGAACATGTAATTAAAGATGAAAATCATGAAATAAGAAGTATTATATCTGATGAATATGAATCTAGTTTAGTTTTATATTTGGATTAAGTGTATGAGATTAAGTATGTTCTTGATAGTTTTTATTTGAAAATTGTCATTTAAAAAACTAAAATTATGAGGATAAAATGTAATTATTTTATCCAAGGTTGAGAAGATTGGTCATGGTATAAAATATTATTTGATGTTAAGGGATACAATTTCAAACTAGGAGAACATTGAATAAAATATCACCAACTGCTCTATTTTCGTAGGATGAATATATGGATATTAAAGAAGCTACAAAGAGTTGAGAGTGTCCAGATTCCATGAATGAATATTTACACCATATAATGATTATTGACATAAGGGATTTGGTACCCAAATAATGAGGAATGAACAATGTTGGAATAAAATTTATTTTTTGTATCAATTTTAAAAATAAGGTGATGTGATTAGAAATAATGTTTGTATTCTATTTAAGGGTTATTATCATGTTGAATGACTGCATTTTTATAATACCATTAAATTTGTTTACATAGAGGAGGAGGTTTTTATTGATCATCCCTATTGTTTCATTTAGGTAGAACATGAAAATAAGTATTCTAGGTTAAATAAGGATTTATATGGGTTGATAAGAGTGCCAATATCGTGATATTATAAGCTAAAAACCTTCATGGAGATGTTAAAATTTGGATAATGGATAGAGGAAAACATCCAACACATCAAAGATAATAAAAAAGTATCTCCCATGAGAATTATATAAGTATATGATATCATTTTTCATGAAATTATAAATATGTTTGTAAAGTGTTTTCCTGGTATATGAACGAGTTGTCAAAAATTTATATTCTTAGTGAGATGATAAATTTTATTGGATTAAAATTTTATAATTATAAAAATCATATTATTGTTTCAAAACATAAATATTTTACTGAACTTCTTATAAATTTGGAATGGGGGGTTCAAGATTGAATTCTTCTCCAATATCTATAATTACTAAGTTGTGTAACAATGAAAAAGGAAATAAGGTTGACCCAAAAATATTAAAATGATTGTATTATGTTGTAAATAATAACTTGATGGCCAAATATAGTCTATTTTTTCATTTTCTATGTCAAATTCCAAAGTGATACAAAAATATCACATCTTATGTCCTGTAAAAGGAACCTTAGATACCTTAAAATAACAATTTATTTTGGGTTTATATGTTATTTCAAAAGAGATCTCATTATAAATGGGATTTTATTCAAATAATTGGAAGAATGTGTTGATGATAGATAATCCATGTCAACCAGAGTGTTCATTCTTGGTAATATGTGTGTTGTCCTGAGCATAATAAAGAATTATTTTGTGGGCCTAGGGAATTTTGGTGAAGATTATGTACCTATAACTCAAGAAACTAAAAAAATAATGAATATGATAACTCAATTGGGAGACATCATGGTTGAGGTTAAGTTTCTATTTTTCATGGTTTTTAACTGTCAAAGTTCTGTAATTATATCAAATAATCATATTTATAATTAAAAAATAACGAACATTGATATAAAATATCACTTTATCATGTATCTTGGGTAGAAAATAGATCTAATGCTATAATTTATTCTTACCTTTGTTTAAATGTCTGATTTTTTCACCAATACATTATTGAAGGATAAATTTAGAATATTTAGTTATGAAATTGGAGTTCAATATCTCCTCTCATTATTTTGTATTACTGTGTTTCCCCACACTCTAGATATTTTATTTAGAACTTTTTTCAAAGTTAGTGAAATAAAAACATAAATCTTATTTTGCTTATTTCCTTATTTAATTATTTATTATATTTATAATGAGAGTGGAAAAATATTGGGGTAATTCCATAGTTATATTTCTCAAATATTTTTGGGGATCATTTATTTAGGGGAGTAAAATGGGTAATCAATGAATCTAGTTTATTCCTATGTTGAAAATTTTAACATTAATTTTTTATTTATATACATGAATTATTTTATATATAATAGATTTGGAAAAGGATTAATGAAAAATATTTTCAATTAAATTTATTTAAAGAAACTAATAATTTTATTTATAATAAGATATTATTATTCAATATTCATATTTACAACACCAAGTTCATTCAAGTAGGCTTAGAACTATTCGAGGATGATCCATTACTATGTTCGTGGTGCTTGAAGGTGATTTATGTTCCTTGGTTGGACAAAATAAAATAGTTATCTTATTGATTCCATGATTGAAAAGAGTATTATTTCAAAGAAAATTATTCTCTAATGTTCTATTATGTTTTATTTATTTCAATTCATAATTAATATTCATAGAGAATCTAATGATTAATTCCCTATTATTTTAGAAAACCAAGGAAAAGTGTTGGTGGATGTAAATGAATTATATAAAATATCTTCTATGTGTTTTTGATTTTATATATAAGGATATTAGTTTATTTTATAACGCATATATTTGATTTTTTAAGCCTGGAATTTCTAGAATACTATAGATCTTAGTGGATAATCCCATGGTACATTCCCTTATTTTTTTACACATTTGATTCATTTGACATTTCATTGATTCTCATGGTATGTATATTGAAAATAATTTCGATCAATTTAAAGTCACTTCCCATTGTCAATCCTCATGATGGATCCATTAAAAATAATTGAGTAATGCCATGAAGTGACTTCTAGAATTTTTATCTAATGAATAATTAGATATATTAATGATACCATATTTATGAATTTTTCATATATTTATGTATCATGATTTATCAAATGGATATTGATATATGATACTAATAATCAAAACATTATACCAAATGTGTTTCATTGATATTTCTTAATTTCTAGTCAAATTTAAAACTATTATGGTTGAGATATGTCAGTCCGTAGTGAAACTTAAGTGGACTTTTTGGTTCATTTGACGTCTCTCATGATTTGTGTAATGATCAAAAATTCATGTTCCCCACCAATTTGGATTTTTTGTGGCTATTTTTTTAATTCTACTAATTAAGAATAAACAACTCATGTGCATAAAATTTCTACCAATCATAGGGATTTATCACATGACATTTAATGATGATCATAAATCACTAATGATAGATTGTTTGAAATGAAAATAATTTTTTTATATTCCATCATAATAATTTCTCAAGAAATCAAAAGATATTAACATAAACCATCAAGAAACAGATAATATTATTATGAGAACTACCATAAAAGTAGAAGGTCCATGTATAAATGAAGCATAATTCCATATATATGGGGACTTTAAGAGAGTTTTAAGAATTATATTTCATAGATTATAAATAAAGGAACATGTTTCATGTCTCTAGGGATTTTTAATAGATTGAACATGTTTAATTCAATTGATTTTAAATGAGCAAATAAATTAGGAATATCATTGGAAAACTAAAATAAGAATATCTCACATACATCCAATGATCAAGATATTTTCATTAATGAAATATTTTAAACCATCATTCATGATATTATTTCATTGAATATAATAAAATTATCAATGAAAGAATATAGAGTTGATCATTTTTGAGAAGAACCATAACATTGTATCATGATACATCTATTTTATCGAATCCGAATGATGAAAAATAAGGATGAATAATAACTTCTCCCTTATCATTTCTATATAAGAGATTGAAGAATGATATAAGATAATTTTCTCTAGTTTGAGTTAGGAAAATTGAATTTGAATTGTACAGAAATACAAGACGCATGATGTTATAAGATAAATTATTTTTTTGAAACTCTTTGATCTATCATTATTTTTAGAAATAACATACTCCATTGGAAGACTATAGAATATCACATGTACATGGTCATCCTCTTCTTCTTATAATCCACATGCTTATTTATGGTGGACTATGTGACCTTGGATTTTTCCAGATCATTCCATGAATTATCTACTCTTATTGGGTAGTGAACTATGTAAATTGTTTTGTCACAAATATATGTATTTATATGAGTGTATTTAACTAAAAATTAATTTCACTCTAACTAGTAAAAACATTGTTTATAAATGGAAAACATAAAATAAATTTTTAGTTACATATTCATCAACCTCTAATTTATTTCATCAATCTTATGGGTGTCTCTTCAACCATCACATTCCCTCTCTTTATTTCACACCTAGACTATCCTAATGCTCAATGACCATTGATAGTTTTATGTGTTGTTATTTTAGTGTGGTTTGGGTTTGTAATGGTATATAGTGGTGATGGTATTTTCATTCTTGTGCTGGAGTCAATTTATTTTGATTAGGCTAGTTCCTTTCTTGAGGTCATGTTTAAATTAAAGGGATTAGTGTATTTGGATTCTGTTGAAGATTGTTTAATGGAAAATTTTATTTATTTTTTGTTATATGATATTTTTTTATACATCCCTATAGTAGCATCATGTATCTTTTCAGCTAAACACATCCAATATGAAACAAATTGCAAGGACCCACATTGATGGTATTTATTAATGATTCTAAATGGGTTTGTTCTCCTAAAACTGGTTTGGTATGTTATAAGGTTTTATCCTCGTTTTTGGATTAATTTTTTCATTGTTTCTCCATGTTAGTGGTCTGCTCATGTATTATTGTGTTTTATTCATTTTGATAATTAAGTTCTTTTCTCTTGTCTCTTTACTTCTCACATGATATTTTAATCTATACCTCTTTTATGTACTCATAGGTTAGTATATTGGCAGTTTTATAACACCTAGAAATTTAGATATTCAATTCTATTTTTAATGAATAATATTTTAGATAGTGTGTACTACATGTAATACCAATATTAAATGAATTATGATATACTATATAAATTTTATTATTTAAATATGATTGTCACAACCTGGTCATTGATTTGGTAGGTATATATAGGAGTAGCCTCATTAGGATATATATGTATAGAATTTATATTAATACAAATATATTTAATATTTACTATAAAATAAGTTCACAATTTTGAATTGTATGAATGAATTAACATAAGGTTAAGAATAATTAATGTTTTCAAAGATTAATTTTTTACAATAAAAATTGTTTTTTTATGTTTTGTATTTTAATTTAAAATTTAAATTTAGAAATTATATAAAATGATTTATTTAAAATTAAATTTACATTTAACTTCAACATTTCAAAATTATTTTATGGTAACCTTTTTAGAACTTTCTAAACTTTTTGATTTTTGGTAGAATTTTGTAACATACTGATTTTATATATAAATTCATGTTTATAAAATCATCATTATATAGTAATGACTTATAATTTTATGAATCCTTATTTAAATGAATTATTTTTTTAATAAGTAATATAATTAATTTAAAAATATAATGGTGAACATATAAGTCTATTTTTCATTTTGGAAATCTAGGTAATGTTTTTATCCAAATAAAACTATTTTTGTCACGTCTCTTTTAATCATGTTTCTACAGGTTTCTATTAGAATTTTGTTTCATTTTAAATTTAAATAACTATCATTTTATGTATATTAATCATAAATTCTGGTATAAGATCTATTTTATACTTAAAATATGAATTTTTATAAGAATATTTTTCATTTAATTTTTTAAACTTGTATAAAAATTTATTTTCACAACTTTTGGAAATCGATTAATATAAAATTTTATATATATTTTGAGTTTTAGTGAAACAATTTGGTCATAATTTCAATTTAATTTTTGTTGATAATAAAAAGTAATTTTGTTAAAAACTTCTCACCTTTATAAAGGATAGAATGGGTTAAATAGGATTAATACCATGCGATAACATCAAAAAAAATCTTAAAAGTTAACTTTATTTGGTTATATGAGTTTATTTTAACAAGACTCTTCCTATCTTAAAAAATATGGAAATTAAGTGCCATTTTTTTAATGAATTCTTTATTATTTGAATTAACGAAAATGTAAATAATGTTCCTCTATTTTAATATACCAATTATGTTCTCATAAGAAGAATAACATTAGATGGTTCTATATTGTTATTTAATATGAATAAACTATTTTCTGATAATAATTTATTTTTTATTTTTCATGATTGTATAAATACTCATAACGCTTACTCATCATTGATGCATAACTTGTGCCAGAAGAATTCAAATCAAAATATTTTTTAAAAAGATATTAAATGCGATTTTTTTTGAATAATTTAGAGTCCTTTCATGATTTCAATAGATTAATATGAAAGAAAATTAGTATTTTATGATTTCAAATCCAAATCCATTGTTATATAGTGTCTATAAATTAAATTTTATTGAATAGTTCTAAAATAAATTCTGCATTATTTAATGGTAAATAATATTTTATAAATTGAACTAAAAATATGATCATGGTTAAATTGGATATAAAAATGTTCTATAATCCCATAATTTTTCAATTTGTGATCCTATTATTCTTTTTAAATTTCATTTCTTTCAACTGAGGACTATGTATTTATGATAACACCATTGATTTTTTTCCTATAAAAAGGTACTAAATCTGAAACATTAAAAGAAAAAAGAATATGGTTTTCCTTAAAAAATCTTAAAACCCCTCTCTAAACTTCCACTCCCATATTTTCCATCCATTAACGTGACTATAACCATCACTTAGAAATGTATTAAGTTCAATCCGAAGTTGTATACAAGAAGAAGATTTAATTAACCTTGCCAATCCATTTCATGTTTTTTCTTCTTCCACCTCCTCCAACTATCCTATGGCATTATTAACTTAATAAAATATGTATCTTTAATTTACTAAAATTTTATTTTATTTACCATCAAACAATTTTTATTCTTACTTCCATATAAAGAATGATGATAATTTCACTCGTCTATATGTATGTACTAACATCTCAATGAAGTGATGTATTTTATTTTTTATCACCACCTCACACAGATGGTTATAAAGATGGATTTATTGGACATATATTTATGAATAAATGATATCTAGGAAGATAAATATAAATATGGGTTTGATATAGAATAATAATAAATATAGATCTCTTATACATGAGGTTGGAATGAATCTTTTCATGTGGGAATTATTGTTATGGGTATCTCCTCTCAAACATCCTTCTTTGATATAAGATTATAATAAAACCCATATTTCTATTATATGGTCTATATACATCCACTTAGAAATGTATGTAATAATATAATCATTCATTAAGTAATTTTATGATCTAATTCATGATCTCTCAATCAATTGGTTTTAATTTAAGTGTTATAAATCTATATGGCTTCTTGGTTTATGTTACAATTCATTTTGACATGTTTTATATTGTGCGTCATGTTTTCTTATGTTGTAAATACTTCCCTGGGGAAATATTTTGACATAAAATATATTATAATTCATAGAAATTACATAACTATATCAATTTATAACTTTTAACAAAATTTTCTTGAGGATTTACCAATTCAATACAAATTTATGTTTCAATAATACATTTAATCATGATTCTTTTGATAATTTGGCCATGCTGACAGTACATGCACCCCACATAGACTATGTACTTGGGTCATAGATCACTTGGAACTATGAGTTCCCCTAAAAACACAAGATTACTTACCTATATACTACCCACATGCTAAAATGTATCATCCTGATAATGAATTTCCACACATTCCAATAAATGATCATTCATATGTGCTTTTTCCTCATGCACACACACCCAGTGAAACATTCTTGGAGGATACTCATCTTAAATACTAATCCATGGAGTGAATAATTAAAGATGTATTTCCAAACATGTTTTAACCCAAAAATTATGTTTCACCTTAATTAATTTGGTAGTAAAATTTATTATTTTCACCCCTTTCATATTCAGATGTGTTACATACACCCCCCATAGCACAACATCCACATTGTGAAACCTATAGGTAAACCTAGTTAGTGAAACTGTATTTATTTCTAGGCACATCCTATGATAACAATGTCACTATTGGCACCTAATAGCCGCACATTAAACCAACATTATATTGGTTTTTAGTTCTGGTTCTACCAACCACCACCAATTTCCTTGCATACATGTGGTACGCTAACTTTGGCAGACCCATGTGCTGAAATATATCATTAGACATCGTAATTTCCCATAGGGAAACACTTGTTCTTTCCTATATGTTTTTTCCACACTCTCACCCACCTAAGGATGCTTATCATGAGGTCATCGATCCTGATCACTACTTCAATCCAAGAACAAGCAATTATAAAATTTTATCATGTATGATCTTGAAAATAAAGGTCTACTATGTTGGTAGGGGTAATAAAATTTAACATTTTAACCCTTTAATATTTTATAGTGTCACATTATTTATCATTGAATAATATATGGGAGAATAATTTTGTATTTCTCACTTAAAAAAAGTCTATTTTTTCTACTCTGGTTATTTAGGGGGTTGACAAGTATTATGTCCATTTTATCCCTCTTTGGTACTCAAAAAACCAAATGGATTTTTATATTAAAATCCAACCGTATTTCTTATTTTTGGGTCAGGAACTTTTCTCTTATATATATATATTAATTATTCAATTTTAGAGATGTTTTTATCTATATTTCACATACTTATGAGTTATTTTTTGTAAAATTGGACCTTTTGTATGAAATATTAAAAGGAATATTTTTCCAGTTTTCTGAACAAGTCATTTTATCATTTATTATCAAATTAGGAAAATAAAATCTTATTATGAATTTTCAACATGAAAAAATTTCACTACCATTATGAAACTTATTTAGGATTTAAATTTGTTTATATGTTTTTATGGAATTCCTATGAAAAAATATATTACAATTATTTAAGGAATTTTTCAATATAAAATATAATTATTTTCATAAAATTTCCTCAAAATGTATTTTAATACACTTATAAGAAGTATTATCTTCTACTCCATATTTCTTTTAAATTTACATTTAATCTTAAGAATACTATTTATATATACTAATAATCTTTTAAAATCAACTTTATACCTCATAAAAGGTGATTTTTATGTGATTATAAATTTATTTTTTTCATAATGATAGAATTGTTTTTCGATAATTTTTTTTAATTTTTTTCTTCCATTTCATCACTATTTTCCAAAATGATTTCCATTACTACAAAAAATTAATTTAAGATGAATCGATTTACTCCTCATCTCCATGTTACTTATTATCATGTATTTATTCTACACCATTTAAAAACTTTCTTATCCATATACCCATTAATAAATATGGTGTAAACAACCTATTCTACGTAAAGAAAATTTTGGTTATTACAATGAATTATAACCCATTTATTGAATAAAAAACTAAAAAAATTAAATGTTTTAGTTATATATAGAGTATTATTGAATGCTAAGGAAGTATTAATATACACTATGAATATATTAAAAAAATTCTAGGATAGTTTTCCATACTATTTTTTATAACTAAGTTATATTGATTCTATAAGGAATATTGATTCCTTTAATTCATATATTCAACACATTAGACATAGTAAGTGGTAGTTAGGGTATGAAATTGAATAAACCCTTAATTTATTGGTATAACTCATGATACAAAATATATTTGGTATTCAATGTATGTATTCTCAATTATTGGTGATATCTAAGCATGAGTCATTACTGGTATGTTTATGATTTCATGGAAAAAAATCTTAATGGTAAGATTATGATGTCATACATTATCCATTCAATCATTATAAAATAAGTTATTGTTTTCTATGTGATTAATTATGTTTTCAAGTTATCCTTGGAAATATCCAATGCCCATATTGTAAGTATAATGGAACATTTGGATATTACATACTCCTATCAAATTGATCATTCCTAATTTCTTCCATGATTTCTTCCTTTATATGATTGAATTTTATAAGTGTTTGATCTCACCCAAATTTTTTCCCTTTACCAAGTTATAAAGGAGAATAAATTTCAATATACTTATAGAAGATTATTATGTGTGGGGAATTTTTTCAGAGGTGTTGAATAGTAATTATTGAATTAAAAATCATCATATAAGGGTATATATGACCATTTTGTTGGAATGATTTTGATTTTTTTAAGTAAATTTTCTCCGGATTCTCAAAATATCAATTCCTAATTAGGTCATGGGAATGTAATTGACATAGTAATCTCTTTGATTTTTTCATTATAGAAGGTGAAAATCTGGTCACCTCTCTTTTTATCAAAACCAAAATGCAAAGATTATGTTTCTAACACTAAATCTAGATATATGGGTCTATAGTGATAAAATTGGTATCAAATCATGTTTTAGATAATATATAAGTTATTATTTTACCACATAAGGATAAGTTTCCATTATTTAGATACCTTGATTTGTTAATATGTTTTTGATTTATCATATGTTCAATGGTATAGAAGCCCTTTTGATTTATTATGTTGCTATATTTTAAAGAGGTTAAAGATACATGGGGGGTCATTTATCTGATTACATGATATATCCCTTTAGTTTAGCATGTTATTTTTTATGAATTTAGTTGGGAAGAATTTTATTATAGTTTTTGGGAATTATCTGGGTTCTTATACCCATAGGTTAATCCCATCCATCAATTTTATTTCATATTGTTAGATGAGGATGATGGAAAAAAGGAAATATTCATGTCTTTATTAAGAATTACAAATGGATTACTCCCAAAGATATACCATAACCTACAAGGATAATTTCATGGGGAATAAAACCATAAGAAATCACGGGAAGCGTTATCTCGTGTCTCCCTAATAAAGACCCTCGTTATCAAGGGAAATGGTGCTTCTGACTCCTAGATGGTTCAACCAAAAAAATATTACATCCCAATGAATATTATTATCAAGTGAATATATAACAGAATTGTTAAACACAATTTTTAATAACCTAGTTATGTGTATTATATGAATATGGAGGAGACGTTAGCTAGATTTTAGTGGGATTTTAACCTTGTCTCAAGGTGTTCATGTAGATCTTCCAAACTAAAATGGCATGACAAAAATGTCTGGAGGATGAAATTGTAACTATAAAATTTTAAGACATATCAAAATTTTAAATTCACATAATGGGTCTCCGAAGGTGTACCTCAATGATAGGTTTTTGAGTGGTTGGGTCTACCTATGGGTGGTTTCATTTTAATCTATGTGGTTAGCTTGACTGCCACATGGTCTTATCTCTTCTCCATAGTTGTCTCACCTCTGGGTTATTTGATGTTCCTTGTTTTTATACCCTTGGCCACACCCCTAAATGTTTTCCCCACCTCTGTTGGAATTTCATCATGGATATGGGATTGTTGTGGAAACGTTGGGCTTCAAATTTCATATTCTTCCTTACAAACCTAACCTAATGAGTTAGGTATTCTCCAAAATTTTTGTTTGGAGGATTCCCCTTATATGACTTGTATCTAACCTGAGAGGAATTTTCCAAAATTGTAAGTATTCATACCATGTATCTATTACTAATTTATCATGGATTTATATTATTTACATTAGGAGTGGGAGTGGGGTATAAATAGACACCTCAAGTGAGTGGTTTCACTAAAGAAGTTGATATAATGCCATGTGGTCACTAGGTGGTGTGATATTATCAAATAATTTGGTAAGAAATTAATAGTTTTAGAAAAAAAGATTTTCTCATTTCATTGTAAAACCACATAGTGGTTTGGGTATTGAGATGATCTTTGTTTAACAAAGATCTTCCACCATGTGGTTGGGTCATGTAGTGGTGGAGGGACCATGTGGAGAATCATTGATTGATGCTCTATCACAATGTGGTCAGATCACATGGTCATATGGGATTATTCTCATGAGTACTAGAATATCTAATGGTTCTCATGGATTTGATTACTTTTATTAAAAATGATTTTAAAAATACATGAAAAAACACTCCCTTTTCATGAATTTCACCTTAATTAAATAGTGATTTTTCCTAGACGTCTATAGATAGCCTATATCTTTGATTACCCTTCTTGTTAGCTAAATTTAACAATTTAATTTCAATAATTCATATATCAATATTAGATAAATTAAAATAAAAAATAAACATGTTATTCAATGCCCAATCAATTGACATAATAGATTATAATAACTACCACCACTTATTTTTGTTTATTGGTATAAATTATTTACTAATCAATACAATTCATTTTCCGAATATCAATAGACACTTTAATCTCATTCCATTGAGAAAGAAAACAAACCTCCACCATTTATAATTTCATATTTAGGTATTAAATTTCAATCACATTCCATTGTATTAAAAATAAATTATTATAGGAAAGTCAAACACCTTTTAATCTCACCCAAACAACTAAACTTTCAATCCATATTTTTTAATAAGTGATACATCATGATATAAATTATTTTACCTTTTTTCAATAACATGCAATCCATCTCTTAATAAAAAATTCACAATAAGAAAAATGACATCACATTCTTTCAATAGTCAATAGATTTAAAAAAAATTAATTTTAAATTAAAAATAATTTATCAATACCCAATAATTAATTTTAACCCATCAAATAGTCCTCAATATGAAAAAACCTTTAAACACACATTTTATAATGACAAATTAAATACAATATACATTATTTAAAATTTCAATTCCCAAAAATAATAAAATTAAAACTTAATATACTGATCCCAATACTAATTCACCAATATATTAAAAATTAGTGTAAATGTTTTCCTAATTATTTTATATTTATCCATCCCCTCTTTCACATTTTCGAAAAATCCTATAGATTTTAAAAAATATTATTATAAATATTATATTTTTTCAATTCACCCAAAACATCACTATTTAAATTAAGAAAATACATTTTTAAGTATACATTTGGTTTTTAACATAGAGAACATTCCAAACAACAGTGGTCTCTCTCAACATATCATCACTTATTTTTAAGACAATACGTGTTTCATTCCATAAATCATTATTAAAACACAAAATTTATATGAGGCCATTTAACTATTTACATTAAAATATTAATTCATTAATACTATCATAAATTAAACATTTCTCTCATCTATAATATTTTATAAATGACCCATTATTATGAATTAAATTACATATCATTAATGTCAATAAATTATGAGAGTAAATTAAATAGAATTCAAAATAAATACACTATAAGAACATTTCCTAGAACATAAATGTTAAGTGTCATTAACTTATTCCCGGATAAAACTGTTTCTAAAGTTAGTACACTCAACTCCCTGAACAAAATCATTATATATTTAACTAAATCACAGTTAATAATGTTTTAAATATTTAAATCACTTGATTCAGTCATACCAATTTATCTAGTCAATTTAATATTGGACAGAATTCGATTCACATTATAATTAGCTGACTAAATGATTAAATAATTCCTAGAATACATATGATTTACATGAGTGAAACCAATCACATATCAAGAAAATAATTAATGTAACATACCATTTAATCATTTAACAATCTACACCATTATAAAACGTTATTTTCTTCCAACATAACAAAAACATACAGATTTAAAATTAATCAAAATTATAGATAACTATTATTGAAAAAATCACAATATATTTGAGTGAAATCATAAACCCAACATTTGATTTTTTATGATGATTATAATGTAATGAATAGATCAAAACCACTTTAAAAGATATTAGGTATAGAAGGATATTAAAGTAATTGAACATTGTAAGATTTTTCAATATCTATAATTCATTTGGACGAGTAAGAACAAGTTTTAATTAAAAAAATACACCATAGGGAAATGATATAATTTCCCTGAATTAATGTAATTTTCTTATAATAAACATAGAATACGAGGAAAAAGAAAATCACCATGTATCCATTGGATATATGGTGTAATCCCTGAACACCCTGATGGATAGTTAGATCCATTTGATGCTCCTAGTTGATTTATATTTGTTACCAAGTACACAAACATTGAGTGGTGATAGTACCATTAGTTTTTCAATGAATTTACCAACCCTATACTCCACTCTATAATCTATATTTTATCAAAAACACTTAAAATTATATCAATGAAAGTTCAACCAAAATTAGACACAAACCTAATAATCTCTATTTCATTAGAAACTACCAACTATAAGGACTTTCAATCACAATAAGAATTAGTGAGAATATCCAATTAGAAAACATGATGTTGAGACCTCATATATTTTTCATGATAAAGAATTAGAATAAACCAAAAACACTCCAACCACATTCTCTATAATCACAATTACCAATTTATTCTACCTCATGATATCACCAAAATAAAAAACCCAATGGAGACTCCCAATTTCAAGAATTTTCATTCCAAAATAAATATTACTTAAAATTAATTTTAACATGTAAAAGTATCATTAAACACTAGTCTTTTCTATCAAGTAATTTTCTATATAATAATGAATCCTTTATAATTATACAGTTATAATAACAAATCTTAATTAACAATCCTAATACAAAATTATAAAACAAAAGAGATGATTTATGGAATTGTATCAAACAATATATAAAACAATTGCATTGAAAAATATATATTACAAGTGATATTTACCAGGATATTATTAAAACTCCTATATAATAGTTCCAAAACTCCCTACACCTATTAAATTTTCAACCTGAATCCAAGATAAATTTGATAAAAATCATCTAAGCCAATTAAACACAAACTTATTAATAAATATATATCTAATACTTTCCTTATCCTATCATCATTTAACTAAAATACCCATTACTATACACCAAATGACTCAAACTCTATTAAATTAGAGAATTCACTTATAGAATCTTACTAATAAGATCATTACTTAATGAAATCATTTATTCCTGGTTAAATGATCATCTAGTAACTTCTAAAATTAACCAAACTATGTAACAATATATAATAAAAATAAAAAGGTGTCTTTTCCATTCTATTATCAAAACTAACTAATAATTATTTCAATAAAATCCATGAAAATAGATTTTATTTACCGAACAATGTCATTCACTCCAACATTATTTTATAAGAAAATGTTTATTTTATAAAATGATTCTTTAAAAATAAATAATATATTACAATATTAGCATCTAAAGTAACTCGATTTTATTTTTAGTTATCAGTAGTATTATTAATATATTTAGAATTTTCATTATTCTAATAAACTAATTATATGAATTAACAGAATTAAAAACATACCATATTAACAATCTACATTTAATTTTAACATTCTCACTTAAAATATAACGATATCAGGGTAAAAATATATCAATTAAATAACGATAATGAAATACATATATTTTGATACTAAAATTTCAAGTCATATTATTCACATGTTTTCTAAAAAATAAATGTATTAAATTACCAAATATAATATTCAAATCAATCATGGATTTCAATGAAGGAAACTCTTCTTATTTAATCATTAAGATAGTTAAAAATCAAAATTTAACTATACAATTAAAACTTTAATAGATTCTATAACACTTCATGAAATTATTTCCTCATGTTTTATTTACATTAAACTAATTATAATATGAAAAATCATTACATTCATTAAAATCAAAATTTAACTATACAAGTAAACCTTTAATAGAATCTATATCACATCATGAAATTAATTCCTTGTGTTTTATTTACATTAAACTAATTATAATATGAAAAATAATTACATTGATTAAAATAATTATTAATTCCCCATCTTTACTTATCTCTAAAATTAATATTAAGTTTATTTTTATAATGATTTATATATTTTTTTTAAAAAAATTAACAATCAATTCAAAAAAAATGAAATTATATATTATTAAACTATTTTATGATTCAAAAAAACTCCATTATGTTTGATTTAAAAAATTATTTTCAGGGACATTAATAATTCATTTCACAATATGAAAGTACTATAATATATTAACTTTCCTCTAAACAGATCTTATATATCATTTCATAAATAATACTCATTTAAAAATAAGGTGTTAATAATTTAACTAATAAAAAATAAAATACATATTTTATGGCTAGAAAATCATTCAATTAAAATGTTTTTATTCAAATATTTCATTAATAGTCTATTTTTACAAAATTATAATCATAAAACCCAATTAATCGATTCTCAAAAAAATCCCCATTCAAGAATGATTCATTAGATAATAATGAAGCATAATAATGACACACCTACCATGGTGTGGAAGAAATCTATTATTTATATCCCTAGTGTATCATAGTTAATGATCAAGGTTATTACCCTTAAAGAGATTTAATATTCATACACTCACTGATCATAATCACTCCTTTTTATTTTTTTCAAATTTTTATCAATGAAAAAAATAGATAGGACTTGACAATTTAATTATTATTAAAGAAAATAAACATGCAATGAAACTAAATAAATGGGTTCTTGAGAAATAACTTTGTCTTATGGATGGATACTAAGGATCCTTCATTATTAATTATTGTATTCTATATTAAATTTGGTAAGCCATCCCAAAATTCCTTGAAAAATATCTTGTACATGGAGTTTTATGATTTTATTGCCTTAAATTTTTCTTCAACATACTAAAACTCCCTACCTCTATTACTCAAGAATGATGTACACACCTCAAAAAATAGTGTGAAATCTTTTACTACTGGTCTCTTTAATATTTTATTTCATTCATTGTACATAGTGAAATCCACTTTATGAATATAATTCCTAAGATAATATTGGAAATTGTGATTCAGTGGAGAATATAATGACAGTTACAGACCTACCAAATAATGGAAAAATGACCAAATAAAACATAAACACTTCTCTATACCACAAATTAAATATAACAAAAAAATTATGAATTTATTTAATATAATTAGGTAAAAACACATAATCATCCCTAAATTCCAAGACACTATTTATTCACTCACCACTTTGAGTGTGACAGGTCATGCTGTAGAGAAAGAAATAGAGGGTTGGAGAGAGAATTAAATGCATAAGAGAGAAATAATTGATAATGAAAACCATAAAAACATAAAATTATAACATGAACGAAAATAAAGAAATTATACTAAAAACTTCTTAACTACTTAACATTACAACACATATAAACTTCAATACTTGATAAAATCCCCTCTCCAATAGTGGATGGTCTATATTTATTGACTGGACATATGGTCAGGGTAACCATAATTACAAAATTATCTATTCAAAACTGGTTCAATGTAAATACTCATTTGATTTCATGTGGATGATGTAATACATAATAAAATATATGTCCACCCATTTGAATTAAATTTAAATTTTTTATTTATCTTGATTTTGTAAAAAAATATCTCATTTAGTGTATAGATATAAAATTTATTGGTTAAAGATTGATGTGATATCCAAACTAAAAAACCCAATCCTACAATGAGATTTATGTCTATTAACTACATAAAAAAGTGTGATGTGGATTAGGGTCTTTATATTAAATATATATCTTAACATTTAAATAAATCTACAAAAAAATAAACTGTGATTCAACACATTGAATATTTTATGTTAAAAATACAATACTATAATTTAAAGCTAATAACAGGAATTTACATGTTTTTTCCATGTTCAAAATATAATTAAAAATATCTATTAAATCACCATATAAAAATATTTACTTTACCAAATAATGTAAAAGAAGAATAAAAGCACATAGAAATCAAAAAAATATACATTTTTTTAATATTAAATTAAATTTATTACTTTAATATGAATATGTGAAAAGTAAACATAATTTAACAATTTTATGGGATTTGAGGCATAAATATTTCATGTTCAATATATGAAACTATTTTATTTTTTAATTTTCCGACACATTAAAATTTCACTATGGATAAATATAAAGAATTAAACCCAAAAATAATAATTATCTTACTTAGGTATAATATCACAAACAAAATATGAAGATAGTCAGAGGATTATTCATTTTTAAAATTATCAATCTTCTTCTATAATTTTATCCACCAATCTACTTCAAATCAACCTAATTTAATACTTCCATGAGGGTGAATAGAATGTAGTTGAGTGGAATTTCTATTTTATTTGGCGGAACTATCATAACATTATCATTCCCAAGATTCTTATACTAAATATCCATTTCCAACATAATTGATATTAAAAATTACATTGTTATAAGTTGACCACACCCTATTTCTCTATATTTCAATATTACCCCACACTAAAATACATTTTATTCAGAAAAATACAAAAATGATGTTTTTATTGTATTTTTTTAGTATCATAATGTCTCAAAACGTTAAAGAAACTAATTGTCACTAAAATCCTCAAGACTATAAAATAATTTTTAAATTGGAATGAATTAATTTATGGTTGAAATTTCATACTAAAAAATAAATTAAATATTGAATGAATAAATAAAAAATACTTTAATACTATGAAGATTAAAACTAATCCACCATATTTGAACAATATACTACAAATATTTTATTCAAAAAAAATTCTATCAAATTCAAATATAGAATATTAATTTGATGAAGAAATATGATATTACATAATTATACAACTTAACATATTTGGAATGGAATCCTTCAGTTAATCTTGTAGTTTATTCCCATAGATAGTAGATAAATAAAAGTAAGGAATAAACTATGAGGAATTAACTAAATTAAAATGAAAAAGAAAGGGAAATGGAAAGGGAAGAGAAAAATGAATCTTACCACAGAACCCTAGGTGGGTACATTGGTTTTAGTAAAACACCATTTGATTTTGTGAATTATATTTTTTAAATTAATTTAATATTTTGAGATTTTTCACTTCACACAACATTAAATATTGTTTTTTATAAAACCAATATGATTGGATTCTGTTATATCTAAAACCAATTTAATCTTGCACCACATTCAACACTTACATTATCATTTGGTACACGTGACACTATTTTTTTCTTGTGGTATATACAATGTTGAGTTTCTTTGATGGATTTTAAAATAGGCAAAGTTGAGTTTTTACCAAACTACACGATATTATTAACAAGATTATTATAAAATTATTATATATAATAGTAAGTTTTTTTAAAAGAAGTTATGTAAAATATTGACAAAATAATGATAATTTGAAATAAAATTTTATATAAAATAAATAATTTAGTTATCAATTAGTATTAGAGAATGTAATAACTACTTGAAAATAAATAAATTAATTCTATAAAAAAACTATTTTTCTATGTGAAAAAGATTTCTATATCAATAAATTATAAAAAAAACATTTAATTAATGTTTTAAATAAAATTTATATATTATATATTTAATAAAAAATTGACATTCATCCAATATATTATATAGATATAAGATAATAATAAATTTAATTTTATGAAAAAAAATATGTATTTTTCTAAAAGGAAATTTTACCACAATTAAAATAAAAAAACTTTTAAATATGATATTTGACACATGAATAATTTTTCCTTGAAAAAATAAAAATAATTTTTGAAATCAAAATATCGAAATTTACTTTTCATTAATTTTTTTAATTTTCTAGGAAACATCATTTTTGATGAGTAGTGAAAAATACAGAATTTTAATTCAAAAATTATATTTCTTATAATTTATTTATATAGTTAAATTTTATTTTAATTTGGTTATAATGTTCAATTAAATGAAATATAATTTTATTATACCAATTTAGTTCATTGGAATCAGTTTCACATTGATATTAGATTTATAAAGATTCCAAATGTTTCGACCTTTTACTTTTAAAACCTGCTCTATCATCCCATCTGTGGTATTAAATTTAAATTAGTTTCTTCCATTTATTTGATACTAATTGGTAAAATTGTTTTGAATATTTGGAATCATATTAATTTATAATTTCTAATAATTTTGACATATTATTTGACAAAAAATAATAGTGAAAGTAATTAAAATTGTTTATCATGATTAAAAGAAACATTTTCTTGAAAAATGACAAAGATATAAACTTAAGGCCTAGAATGACCTAAAAACATGTAAAAACTTGCATTTTATGTCCATATTTAGATACTACAATCCATTTTATATGATTTTAACTACTATTTTATCATTTTTACATGGGAAATGTTTGGATATAATTATATCGTTCAAGTATTTAAAATAATGCCACTCCTCTATTGTAAAATGGAACTCACCCCTCCCACTTATTCACACATATAAAGACATTATTATCTCAAAAACTATACTAAAATAATCTCCCAACATCCCTATATTAAAACTTTAATCCATCTACTGTGTATAGATCCATTCAAGGAATCCATTTGGTGGAAACCAAAATAAGTTACCAAAAAAATAGATAATGTCCTTCCTCAAACAATTTTGTATTATTTTCGTATATACCCCATAAATTATTATTATTACCTGAATATATAACAACCTTAATAATATAAATAAAATTTATTTCTAATTTTTTAACCTAAAATTACACACAATTCCAACTAATGTATAACTAACTTACAATTCTTGTGTACGACGAACTACAGCCTCACAAAATGGTGTTGTTTATTTTTCCTTTACCACCTATCAAGGTTGGTAATTATGATTGAAACTCTATATTTTTATTATATTTATGTATTTCTTATTCTTATAGGAAAATATATATCTATTATATAAAACATACTTTCATGATTTTTATTTTTTAAGACATGAAAACGTCATTTGTGGACCGGTAGACTACAGCCTCCTCAAAGCATTTTCATTCATTCACACTTTACAAAGAATGAATTAAGTATGGGTTTAATGAAAATAATATATATATATATATGACATAATAATTATACTTTAATTATTATTTATACAGGTATATTTCATTTAATTTCTTACATTAAATATGATAATAAAATATAAATAGCGTTCATGCATACGTATGGCCTACCGTCTCGATAAACACTGTATTACATTTAAAAATTATAACTGTCATAGATTATTATAAATATTAATATAATGAATATATATGATATTTATATCAATTTTTAATTATTTAAATAATTTTGTTATGATCTAAGTAATAGTACCATGAAAAACATTTCAAAATATATACAAAAAACAATGTGGATATTACTTAAAACATAACATTCACATGGAATTGTTAATAAACTAGTAAAATAAAGTCATAATCAAATATTATAGCGTATTATATATATTAATTTGGATATTTAATATATTTATAATAAACTTTTATTTATTATACATTAGGTTTTTTAGAGTATGGTGAGATTCAAGACTTAATGTAAGGGGATTTCTAGTCTCGCTTTTATTTTTGAAAGACATATGCCTTATTCAGTTATTGATTATTTTAGGTGGTGTATATACTTACCTTTAATGTACTATATGAATCTTATTCTTATATTAAATTTTATTTAAATATCAATTTATTTTATTTATTTCTTGGTATTTATGTTACCAAATTTACCAAATTGGAAATGTAATTTTGTCACAATTTTTCATTTTTGAGACACATGCAATGTTTTAAACCTACATTATTCTTTTAACAGGATAAAATTCCCAATGAAATTTCATATTATGAATATAACTATTTAATTAAATTTCAATACCATGTAATATTATTCCCACTTATATATTATGAGTTAAAGTTAACAAAATGGTAATATTTTATCGCTACAATTTCAACATTTATCATGATTGCTTACGGTTATGCTTCCATTAATGAAATATTATAATCCATACCTTAAGAAAAATCATCAAATTTATCCTATAGTTTTTATCCATGATATATTCATGTATGAGTACATTTTTCAATTATTTTTAGTTAATTAAATTGAAAATATTTTTTTATGAAAATATGACATTATTATTCCTTTTAGACTGAAATATGTGTTGTTTCAAAACAAAGTTTTATAAAAAGGGTTTTCACAAAAAATGAAATGTTTTTTCAAAAAAAATCATGCCACCTTTTATAATTTTACAGGGAAAAAGTTTTTCAAAATGTCTTTAATCTTATTTTTTAGGTTATTTAAAAAAATGTTTTCAAAAATATTAAAATCTCATTTTATATATTTTCAAGGAAGAAGGATTTTCAATATATTTTCAAGAATATTTTATATTTTTTCAAGGAAAATTTTTTCAAAATGATTAAAAGATTCTTTTATAAGTTTATAAGGACCAGAGATTTATAGCTTCTATTATAGGTTTTCATGTTTATTTACAACTAAAATGTTTTTAAAAAGAATTTATGTTCTAAAATGAATTTTTCAATGAAGAAAGGATAATTTCTTCATGAAACTTTTTTAAATGGTATTCCAAAATTATTTCCCATATATGATTATATATGTTGGTATTAATAATTCCTTTAAAGTGAAATAATCCAAAGTTTCCCTTCATATATTTTCTCTTAATGGTTTATATTTTGATTAAATGATTTTTTTGAAATCTATTTTTCTTTCATGGGTTATATGGTTATGAAACCCATGTCTTTTCACAGGTTATGTTTTATTATGAAACCTATCTATTTTTAACATTTTATGATATGATTATAGGTTTATGATACCCATTTCATTTGATAGTTTATGATATTGTGGTTTAGGGTCTTCTAGAACATGTATGTATCATTTTATTATGAGATGGGTGAGACATATATCTCCCTCTATTGAATTGTTTAATTATTTATATCTAATAAATAATACATATCTAGAATGGGGAGTGAGATCAGCTCAGAAAAGGACATTATCGATTGAGGTGGTCTTAAGAGTGAACCTTGACTACTAATATGGTCATGGGAGTGAACCATGACTACCAAGATAGTATGAGGAATAAACCCAAAATACTAAGATTTCATTGGCATTCATGTCATAACTATAATGGAAATAATTTTATATGGTTGTGTGTTAGTAAAAAAATTATCTGTCATATTCCTATTTTATTTATTCATAGATTATTATTCTAATTCCATTATGATTCAGGTCTTATGAATGGCTAATCATTATGCCATTATTCATGTTTATAATAATGGTTTTATAGGGTAATATCTTCTAATGTCATGATCATGTTATCATACCCGTATTCTCATGATTCGGATTATATAAATTCATTGTTTACCCTTTTTGATCACCCCTTTCTTAGGTTTCCTATCCTCAGGATATGAAGAATGGTTTTAAGTAGAAGTCTTAAAGGAGAAGATAGTTACAGGAAACATTGAAGATATTTCACCAGTTTATAAGTTGTTTTTCTTAGTTTCAAATGACACTGAACTATTATAGTCTATGGAAATGTATTTTAGTAATGTGATGAATATTCATCTAAAATTATTTAATATCCAAGTAGGCTATTCCTGGGTCATTATGGTTGGTATCAAAGGAAAGGATTAGTCATCCTTTGGAAACTAAGATTATAAAACATTATTGATACCTCGTAATATTTTTAATGACATATCTATGGATGTATCTTGAAATTAGAATAAGGTTTCATATATTTCAAAGAAGTTTTCATATTTTACACATCCTAAAAGTTATTTCTCATCAATATGTGGTTTTCTAAAATGATAATTGTTTCTCACCCTATGATTTCTGGTTTTAGTAAACGGTGGGAACATTAAGGAACTGGGTTAACTATGAATGTGATGGAAAAAATTATGATGACATATCAAATGGGATGATCACTATAGTTAAGGATCTTTTGATCATTCTTAATTATTTTTCATGGTAGGTGATTAATAATGGGTACCTTAACTAAATCTCAAACGCACCAAAGAAGAGAATATAGGATTCAACTAAGAATTCAGGTAATGGATGCCATTGAGGAAATAAGTTTCAGTTTCTTTTGTGTCAAGAAATTGTAAAGAATAAACTAAGTGAATGTCTTAGAGGAAGAAGGAGATTTTTTTACTTCAAAAAATAATGATATAAATAATGTAACAACTTAATAAAAATTAATGATTATTTTAACGAAATGGATGGGACTGTTGGAGTCCCTAGGACTTTGTCAGTGGATAAATACATTCCGCATAGAATGAATAGTCATTATAAAAATCAAAGTCCCTAGTGGAAATATCCAAAATATAATCATAAATGTTTTATAAGTAATGGTTATATTCCTAATGATGATGAGACCACAGATGAAATTTCAAATGGAATAGGTATTGAGTAATATGATGAGGTATCCTTGTTATGGAATAAGGATGAATTAGGATAACTGAAATATTTATGTATCTATGAATTATGAATGGTTAATTATGAAAGTATTGTGTGTAAATGTTTTTCTCTAAGGATTCAAAATATTATATTTAATGATTGGGATTAACTAGAAATGTGATTTGATGGAAATGTGAAAATTTGAGTGGGGGAAGATAAACCTTAACATGTTCTTAATGTTGAGATAGTTATGTTTGGGTAAAGATATATTGGATTTGAATAATTAAATTGGATGGTAATAATTAAATAGGATAAAATTAAGGATTGGTTTAAATGATATTTATTCTATCATTGATGAATTTTATAACTTTTTTGGATTTAAGAAATATATCCAATAAATTTTGGAATATGGAAACAAACATGTTTTCAATAAAGATTTGTGGTAATTTAGGTTATTACCTTGTGTTAATAGAATAATTGGTAAAGATATTCACATGTTTGGTATCTGACAGATATGATCTATTATATAATATATGGTGGACTAATATTAACATAATTTTGATAAATTTAGGGACCTTATTTCTAGAGTTTTGATCTTTTATAATTCGAAAGGGTTATAAGGTCAATCATTTATAGAATAGTTTATATTAAACTTCAGATAATGTTTTAGTGACTAGTCTATTACCTCACCATATAAGGATTTATTCATATTTTATAACTTATGATAAAAAAAATTGTGATAAAAATAGATGGAATGACATGTCATTTTATTCATGAATCTCATGATTTATTAATGATTTAGGAATAAAAAATCACAATTATTTCATAGAATGAGAGATATACTATATAATGATCAAGTCACAAAAATGTTATGTTTTTTCTGAAAACATGTAATTATATCTTTTTATTAAAATTATTCAACTTTTGGAATATGTATCTTGAAACTAGAAATGATATCTTAGTACCTTCATGTCACACCTAGTTTTTAATGTTTTTTCTTATGATCCATTTTGTTGGGAATATCATTCCTTTTCATGGGATTTGGGTGTAATGGGGGGTTATGTTTTTGAATTGCCTCATTATATATGATTTTAACAACATTCTATCCTCAGTTTGGTTCAGATTTTTAATTAAAGAATATAATTTTGTCCTTGGAAAACCTTGGCGCACGGTTAGTGATAATTGTGAGGCCAGTCTGTGAAATCATGTGGTAGGTTACAGTACCTCCAACAAAGGTACTACATGGTTTAGGATATTGTGCAGTCGATCCCTAGGTAACCATGTGGTCATTTAATCTAAATATCTTGGCTATCAAACAGTTGTCGCATGGTATGTTATACTATGCAGCCTAACCATGGGACATTCCCGGATTTTAATATTTGGGATTTCCAATTTCTCTTATCAGGAAATTTACCCCAAATCTACCCCAAACACTAATCTCTTAGTTCATGTGTCCCTAAGGGGCTCTACCATTTTCCCCTAATCCATCTCCTCCTTCCTTCAGAGTGAATCTAAGGGTTTCCTTTAAGGTTTTGGATAGATCTCTTAAGGTAACCTCTTCTCTGTATCTCCCTCTCCATCTTTCTCTTGTTTTATCTTGGGATTTTCTTATCTCTTTCTCATATAGTCCTTGGGTATGGTTTTACCCTTTTTTAGGTTGGGGTTTTTTTTCTTTTAGGGTTCATCTTTGTAGATCCAAGACCTTGGAAACCTTGTGGAGCGTTTTTTGTGGTGTTTTTTTGTTGTGCCATGGATCTAAGGTATGATTTCCCATGCACTCTACTTTTTAATTTATGAAATGTTTGATTCAAAATTATTGAACCTTATATGACTAATAAATAGTGTTATGGGATCCTTAGTTTTAATTCATTGCTTAAAAATGGTAGTTCTAAGCCTTTTTTGTGATAATTAATCTTGTTTCGTTAAGTAGAACACACCAAGTGTTTGATGAAATGCCCAGTTGGATTTTATGAGTAATGTGTGGTATGTAATGCATGGTTTTACTTTGTTAAGAATATTTATCATATGGAATGATGGATATGGGTTTCTTTAAAGGTTTTTCAATGGTTTTAAGTAAAATTAACTGTGTATTTGTCTTTTGAAACCAGTTTGTAAGGTGATGATGAATTATGCCCCAGTTGTCATTTTTTTGGGAAAAAAGTTTGGTTTTAAAGTGATATGGAAATGTTTTGCATGAGTTCGATAAATTCATTTCTATAGTAATGGTCTGTTTGAAACGTATTTAAAAATATTAATTGAACTTTGGATAAATTTTGGTTTTTCTGAAAATTTTAAAGGCTTGTTTGGAAATTTTGTGAAATTTATGAAAAGTGTTAATTATAAAGACATGTATTAGATGTTACTCTTGTCTTGTCTATTTATAATGGAATTTATGTCCTCTCTATGTAATCCTTGTGATCCATTATCATGGTTCCTCAGTTAGAACCATTTGGGATCTAATTATTTTTAAGGCATGAGATTTTTCCTTGGAGAGACTTGGGGGGATGGTTATTGTGGATTATTATTATATATATGTTGTGATTGGATGCTCGGTTGGAATAATTTGGCTCACCCCCATTTTATAAAGGAGGCATAGTGACCTTGAATATTGAGATAAATTTCAAAGAATGATTTTTGAACTCATAGGTCATGGTACTGACTAATGGTCCATAGTAGGTGGATATATTTAGTTTGTTAGGATGGGATTTTCAATCGGTCTATCATGAGAAAGGGTGGCTGAGAGTATTGAGTGTTTTGATTTCATCAAGTGTGGTATACTACCATAGATGGGGTCTAATTTATTTGTGTCTTCTGAATTATACTTGATCTCTTGGGATCACGAATGTCTGTTAGCAATCACCTGCTCACAATAATTATTAGGATACTTGTATGATTGCTTCCATTTCCCTAGTTGTTTGAGTATAGTAGTGTCTTCTTGTGTATTGTTTTTATAGAAATTGATAATTTGGTTTCAAAAATGGTTTTTGAAAAAAAAATCAAAAAAATGTAATTTTATCCTCTATTGTTCAATTTTGAAAATGTAACCATCACTTTCACCTTAAAATGTTTTGGAATCACTAATGTATTAATCCTGGTTTTGGAAATAGTTAATTGCAATGAGATTTAATTTTTTTAAATAAAACTTATGGGAAATCATATTTTTATATATTGTAGCTCAAACTTCGGATTTATGATTATATTATTTTAAATTGTGTTCCTTGGGAAATAGGTTATCAAGATAACCTATTCAGTTTTAATACTCACGCCGATTTTTCATTTTGGTTTTTAACTCTTATGCATGTCTTAGCTTGAGTTCCTTCACCTCAGTCGATGAGTGATTGTTGGGTTGGAGATTGACCCATGGGGTTACGCAGAGATGATGTAGTCTTCTTGTCTAAGTTTTTTTATGGTTTATTTTGGTTATATTGTTGGATTCTTGTATAAATGATGATCAATTTAACTTTATTTTTATAATAGTCTGCTTGTGTGTTCTTCTAATGATTGGTTTTTTATTAATTTATTTGGTGAAATCTTTCCTTTTGTGGGTTATTATGATGCTCATAACTAGTTTCCAACCTGCGGGGATCAGGAGTTCCCTTTGAATCTTTCCACATATCGGCTCAGGTGACCTGTTTAGGGTTGACCCGGGTTAGTTTTTTCTGATGAATCAAATCTCCCCTTCAAGCATCACAAATTTATGGATTTGTGATTTATAACTTCTTTCTAACATTTTTATCTATCACCCTCCATCAAAAAATTATAGTTATATTTTTCTTCCTTGTTCATGTTTTCAATTACCATCTATTTTCTTCTATATAGAATCCTAGTTATGTGTTACTTTGGTTAACCGTTATGTTTTTTACTGTCCCATTTATAGGAAGTATTTGTATTCATTTTTATGATATGGGTTTCTTTGAAATGAACTATCAATAATTATTAATTGGACAATCCAGATCAATTTTTATAGTGAAATTCATTTTATGGGGGGTAGAATGTAACACCATGAAATTTTGTGAATTATTTTATTCAAATTAATTTAATAATTTGACATTTTCCACTTCACACTATGCTATATATAGTTTCTTTTATAAAAGACCTATGTTTGGATTGCGTTATACGTAGAAAAAAGTTAATCTTTTACCATAATAAATACCTGGATTAGCTAGTGGTATATGAGAAATATGTTTGTCTTTTTTTACACACAATTCCAAGTATATTTGATAGCTTGTGTAACATGAAAGTCTAAGCTTTCATCGAACTATAATATATTATTAACATGATTGTAAAAATTTATTGTACATACCACCTAGTAATTGGAAATGAAGTTATGAATATGATTAAATAACATTTGAAAATATATTTTACCCTTGTATATAAATTTAATCTTTTGGTTTTGAATTAGAATAAGTGAATATAATAACAATTCAAAAATAATGAAATTATTTCTCTAAGAAAAATATTTTTCTATTTACCGACACAATTTTATCATAGAAAATTAAAAACACACTTTTTATTAATATTTTAAATAACAAAAATTATATTATATAGTCAATAATTTTTCTTATACTCATCTAATAGACCTCATGGGTATAAGATAATAATAAATCTAATTTAATGATTAAAAGGATGTATTTTTCAAAAAGGTAAGTTTACCACCTTTTAAGGGTGAACTAATTTTAAATATGATTTTTTCACTATTATAATTAATGTTTCATAAAATAAGATACATTATTGAAACAAAATATTAAAATTCACTTTGGGTAAATTTCTTTTATTTTCCATAGAAACATCATTTTTTGATGAATAGTGAAAAATAAAAAAAATAGTTCTAAAATTATTTTTAGTATAATTTATTTATACAGTTATATAATATTTTTATTTTATTTTAAGGTTTTATTATATCAAATATAAATTCATTATTCCTATTTAGATCATTAGAAGAAATTTTACCTTGATATTACATATAAAAACAATCAAATCTTTTGGACCTTTTTACAATAAAAACCAACTTTGTCATCACGCCTATAAGATTAAATTCAAATTAAATTTTACCAATTATATGATTGGAATTTGGAAAAAGGATTATATATGGGGGATATGAATAATTTATATTATCTTAAAATTTCAACATTTTGTTTGACAACAAATATTGTTTAATGTAATTTAAATTAATTACAATGATTAAGAGAAAAATTAGCTTAATAAAGGTCTAACCCCTAAAATTAAGGCCCAAAAGAAACTATAATGTTTTCCAAAATAAATATTCTGAAAAACTTTTGACCATATAAACCATTTTATCGAATTTTGACCACTATTGGATCCACATGACATGGGAAAATCATATATGTAATTCCCTCTTTAAAAATTTAACAAGAATTCCACTACTCCTCGACTATAAAAAAAACCCATCCCTCCCACTTATTCACACTAATGAAGACCTTTATATCACCATAAATATGATATAATAATCTCCAAGAATTTCTCAATTATTACTAGAAGCCTTCCTTTCGGTATAAATATATCTTAGTAATCCCTTTGGTGAAAACAGAAAAGAGTTACCCAAAGAAAAGGTACCACCCAACCTCAATATCCTTTGTATTATTTTCATTCTACACCCCCTTAGCACTTCTTATTCCGGGATTTTAAAATAACACCATTATCATAAAAATACATTATTTTTTTTATTATGATTGTTGTACCTACACTTATACACACTTCTATGTAGTGGTAAATGATCTTACCATTTTTGTGTACGGCAAACAGCCGCCACATGAAATGATGTTGTACTTTCTCTTTTTACCACTTCTCATGGTTGGAAATTATGATGGAAAGTCTATTTTTATCTTATATATGTGATAATTATGATTAATATTACTTCTTAAATTATTATACAAAACATTCCTTCATTATTTCCATTTTTTGTAAACATGATAACTTCCTTTGTGGACGTGTACACTACAACCTCCTCAAAGTGATGTGATTTGTTCAGAATTCAATTGGAATGAATTAAGAAAGTTTTTGTTGAACATATATGGCATATATGAAATAATAATTATACTATAATGATTAAATATACATATAGACAAATATAACTTTTACATTCTTACTTTTAATGCGATATTGAAATGGAAATAGTATCCATGCGTATGTATAGTCTACTGTCTCCATAAACGGTGTATTACTTTTCATAATTCAATATATTATAGATTATTATAAATATTTATATACAGAATATGTATTATATTTATATCATTTTTAAGTTATTTAATTAATTTAATAATGATATAAGTAAGGGTATCATGAATAAAAAGTCAAAATATATATTAAAATCAATGTGGATATTTCCCGAAATGTAACATTAGCTTTAAATAGTGAATAATTGGGTAATATAGAGCCATATTAAAATAATATATGGAATTAGATATAATAATATGGTTATTTATTATATATATATATAATAATCATATATCTATTATATAGATGGTTTTGAAAAGTACAACTAGAGTCGAGACTTAGGGTATATGGATTTCTAGTCTCGCTTTTATTTTTACAATACTTATGCCTTATTCACCACCCAATTCTTTTAGGTTTTGTATATACTACCCATTAATGAATTATATTTTTATTATAATAAAATTTTTGTGTATTTACATATCCATTTTGAGATATTTATTTCGTTGGTTTTATGTTTCAAAAGTTACCAAATCTGAAACGTAATTTTGTCTCAATTTTCATTCTTTGAGACGCAAACCACATTATGCACCTGTATTCTTGTATGATCTGTATACACATGCATTTAACATATTATATCATTATTACTATTCTATAACTATATTTTATTTAGCTTTTAATTTTTTATCTCATGTGTAGTTTGATTAAAATAATACCAATGTTCTAATATTTTATTGCTACAATATCATTATTTCTTTGGATGGTTTAAGATTATGCTTCCATTAATGAAATATTATTATCAATATCACAATAAAAATCATTAGTTTTCATATCCTCTAGTTATAAAATATATAATCATGTATTAGTATTATTTTTCCACCAACTGGTATGTAATATAATGAAGAATACATTTTAATAGAAATCTAACTTTATTTCTCCTTTTGATTTGAAATATGTGTTATTTAGAAACCATGTTTTTAAAAAGATTTTTTCTCAAAAACAATTATGTTCAAAAATAGTTTTAAACATTTTCATTCCCACATTTATACATTTTAAGGAATAATTTTTTCAAAATTTTATCCAGACTCTTTTAAATGTTTTAAAATAAAATATTTTCCAAACTGATTTCATGATTATTTTATTTTTTTTTAAAGAAAAGAGTTTTAAAAATGCTTCCAATAATATTTTATAAGTTATAAAATAAAATGATTTTAAAAAAAATTAAAGCTTTCAATATATGATTTTAAATAAATGGTTTTTCTAATTTTTCAATATTATTTTATATGGTTTCAAGGAAAAAAAAATTTCAAAAAAAATTCTACATTACTTTATATATTTTTAATAAAAATTAATTTCTAGATTCTTTAATTTATTATCAATTTTATTTTCAATTAAAATGGTTCTGAAAAGTTTTTATGCTTTAAAAATAATTTTTTCTATGAATAAAGTATAATTTCTTTATGAAATGTTTTTAAAATATTTTTCCAAATTATTTCCCATATAAGATGTAATTTTTTGGTGTTAAACTTGTATTTATAGTAAATGTTTCCAAAGGTACTGTTGAAATTATTTTTCTAAATAGTTTATATATTTATGGCATTATTTTTATCAAAAAAATTCTATTTCATAGGTTAAATGAATATGAAACCTACGTATTTTCATGGGTTATTATTGATTATGAAACCAGTATATTTTCCATAGGTTATGATATGATAAAAATTTTATTATACCCATTACATTTCATGGGTTATGAAATAATTTTTTATGGTCTTGGGGAACAAGTATGTATGATTTCATTATGTGATGGGTGGGACCAATATCTCCATCAAATATAGTGGGTATAGATTTATATCCCATGAGATATAAATGGATGTAATAGGGAGTGATCTTGGTTCAGTAAAGCACATTATCTTCTAAGATGGTCATTGGAGTATACCTTGACCACTATGATGGTCATGTGATTGAACTAAGACATCCAAGATGGTATGGGATGTGAATCCATATTACTAAGATGGATTTGGAAGTGGTTCCTTGACTACTATGGAATAAATTTTATATACTTATGTCTCTAACAAAAATTAAATGGTTTATTCCTATGTTATGCTTTTATGGATTATGCTCTGGATTCCATTGTCATTCATGCCTTATCAACTTTCAATATATATACCATTATTCATTTTTAGGATTTTTATTATGCAGGGAATGATCTCTTAATTCCATTATCATATTCTCATAGCAATATTATCTTGTTTATTATTAAATATCTCCTTTGTTTACCCTTACATATAATTGTAGATCATCCATTTATTATTCTTATCTTCATTAATTTATAAATAAAGGTCTCATGTAAAATAAATAAAGGGGAAGATATTTTTTAGAAACATTGAAGATGTTTCACCATTTTATAATATTCTATTCCAAAAATCCAAAGACACTAAACTATTGCAGTACATGAGCATGTATTTTTTTAATTTTTTGAATATTCTTCTAAAATTATGTAATATCCATGTATCTTTTGCGTGGTTCGCTACATTTATAGACCCCATCCAAGATATTATATATATTATGGAAATTATGATGGTGGATTAGTTTTCTCTTATTTTAATCATCACGTGTTATTTAATCGAGCACTAATCATCTTCAATTAAATGTCGAAGATCACATTTAAATAAAATTGTATATCCATCCCCTAAGAAATAAGTTCAAATTTTCATGGTGGTTGTGGGATAAAGAATTCTCTATCTTCTTCTTTGGATAATATTTCTTATGTCTAATCATTAGTAGATTAGTATTTCTCATATACCTCTTCCATTAAAGTTTTGAGGAAGGTATATTTTTTTGAATAAATTTTATTTCAGTGGAATTAAAACATGATTAATCAATATCCAAATCATCCACTTTATAGAATAAATCTTGAGAATTTGTTTCTCTGGAAAAATTCTCTCAGAACTCCTCTTTTAGTCCCTCAAATAAATGTTAAAAATATCTAGGATTATTCATGTATTCCTCATATAGTTAATTTCCATTTTCAGTTTCATCCTCCATTGAAATCCAAGGACTATGTATATCTAAAGGATTAAAAATTATAAGTTGATTCCCAATTTTAGTTTCAAAAATTTTAAATGGAAATGAGTTTTTAAAAAATAACTACCCACTGAGTAGGCTCTACTTCATGGGTTGTATTTGTCATTGATAGAGGTGGGGATTTATTTTCCTTGATTATCTCTTAAAATTACAAATCTTTTGTTTTTTCTTCATCCAATGTCATAAAAATATATAAGGGTTCTAATTTTATTTATTCTTTGATGCAATGAGAATCTTTTTGCTTAACTCCAAAAATGTGTTTCTATGATTCTTCCTTAAATTGCTTATCAAACACTACAATTTCATCAGGAATGATTTATTCATAAATCTTCCATGTAAAGATCTAAATGTGTTTCAATGGAAAATAAATCATAAATTTCTTATCACCCCCTAGGATCATATATTTAATAAATTAATTGGGAAAACATTTTTTACCACTTTATATTTTTCTCATTTATCATGTTTTTATTTTTTTTCTAAGAGAAGACAATTAGATATACATGTTATTTTTCTTCTAACCCCTTACAAGTCTTCTAGGATTTTGTTAGAGTTATGAGTTTCTTTTATCAACAATTTATTCCTATAATTTTATCCACTAGGTTTGATTGTTAAATTTATAATAATATTATTTATAATACATCATGTAATTATTCTTTAATATAATTTCTATAAAAAAATAATTATTTTACAAATATTTTTCAAAAAAAATACAAGGTTAGTGAACTTCAGAGCCCCTATAAATGGTACAATGTCTCAGAACTCCTATCATGGGGTGGCTAAAAAGATATTATTTATAGTAAATTGTGAATAAGAGTGGATTATCAATGTCGTCAACCTTTATGTGATTTTTCTTCCATATACTTTTTACTCTTAATAATGTTATTTTAGTTTCAAGTTTCTAAAATTTATTTTAAAATTTTGTAGATATATATTGGGATTTAGATTCTTTTTTCAAGAGAGGAAATTAGTCATTTATTGAAAATAAATTATTCAAGATTGAATGAGTTAATTTTGTCCTAGGTTTAGCTATAAGGGATACTTCATTATTCATTAATTTATTTAGAATTAAATTTAATATTCTTTATATCCATGAATGTACAATTATCCTCTACTTTTTGTGTGAATATTAGAATTATTGTGAGTTATATTTAGAATAACAAGCCTCCCCTCCACCAGTAGTCAAAAATCATATAGAAAACTCAAATAGTAGTATGAAACCATCAAAGAACATACTCCATTGTATGTCATTTAATGCCAAAAATACACTAAAATTCTTTGTATAAAGTGAATGACAAGGAGAAAGAATATAATAGTGATTCAGTATATTAAGAAATTAGTTAGAGAGTTGTAACAAGGAGTAGTGAAAGATTACTAAAATACACCAACAAATCCTCTCTCCCTGAATACAAAAAAAAATAACATTAATAATTCAAGATATAGGATTTCAAAACACCATGAAATCCACCAGGGAAAAAGCATCCTTTTATTTACTCACCATTGCGACTGTGAGAGGTTATGGGGAGCTATATATATAGAGAGAGATATATGGGAATAATGTTATTAGAACTAGGAAATGTTTTAATTATAGAATTAATGGTAAAAAAATCAAATATAATAAAAAAACAAAAATATACTTCATTATATAACCCATCCAAAAATATTCTTATAGGATAGTCCACCTTCTAATTATAGATAATATGTATTTATAAAGATGAGGAGGGGAGTGATTTCATATAATTAAAATGGATAATTGAAGTTTGATTCAGTGTAAACCCATATTATTTTGTTATACTAATGAACCTTAAAATGGTAGAACTATATGTGGCTATATTTTAATGAAAACATAGTAATTGTGTTATCTAACCTGTGTAAAATTTTTATCTCAACTTGAGCATAGATGTAAGGTTTATAGAACAAGTATTAAATTGATTTTTATATTTTCAAATCAAGTTTAACATTTATTTCAATTCCTATTATATCCATGTTTTATCTAGATCTATGTATTTTATTACAATATGTTTCCAAAAATGAATAAAATTCTATAAAAACGTTTTAATTAATAATGAAAAAAAATTAAAAAAACTGATGAAAATTCTAGAGTTAAATTTAATTGGTTGAACTATAATTTCAATGTAATTTTGAAATTTATTACCCAATTAAAAATTATAATTAAGTAAATAATTTGAAATTATTCATTGGAAATTAATATCAAAGATGAATAAAAACATGCTAAAATAAATAAATATTCTACATTCTTAGTTCAACTAAAATTATTCATTTAATATGGTTATGTAACAAGTAACACTAAATTAACAATACAGTAGGATTTAAAACAAAAAATTCAAAGTTAAATACATAAGAATAGTATCTCTATTAAATATCATCATCTATAAATTCTATAAAGAAATTCCCTATTACGGAAAGCTTGATTTCCATACACTATTATAATAACCATGAAAAACTATTTCCAAAACCACATTGTAATTAGTCTCAAAATTTATCATTATTTTTGTGAAATCAATCACAAAATCACAAATAGAATCACTTAACTAATCATTCTAATCATTTAATACAATTTACATACCACATAATTCAATTACCTATATTATCATTTATTTGAAATGATAATATGTTTAATCTAATGTAGCTCATCTAATTTATTTAAATTAAATAACCTATTATAAGTGATATAGTATATAAAATATTTATCTAATTATTAATAATGAGATAAAATATCTACAGTTTGTTTTCTTTTATCAAATCATAGTCATAACCCAATAAAATATGTTCATGTATATTTCATGTCACTGGGTTCAAAAATATTTCTTGGACATGCTAATATTCACCATTAATCCATGAGAATTTAATTATAATAAATATTCATTAAAACTATTACTTTGAACCTTGTACTTATTTAATGTTTAAGAGTTCAACTATGGTCATGTTCATAATTAATACATATATACATTTAATAGAATGTTCTATACTATATTATCTCATCTAACACTTTCATAAGATTAAAAATCATATAAAAACCAACTTATATACCTTTTGGTAGTATCCAATACTATCATGGCCATACCAGCGAGGAAGAAAAACTCATGACCCCAAATGTTCTCTCAGATCAGAAGAGACAACTGACTAGAAATGAGGTTTTAAACAAATTTATTGATATTTTATTTACCCATTAATAGAATATCATAAAACATTATAATGATATATAATTTTAAAAAAAATATGTCGAATGACATTAAAGATATAATTAATGAACTCCAAAATTTTTTTGATAACAATTTAAAATACCATGAATCCAAATATGGTACAACAATAACCAAAGTATATTCATCATAAAATAATATATAAAATATAATAATAATAAATACAAAAAACTACTCATCCAAAAAACTTCTAAAATCATCAAATATTCTTGATACACCCCAAATCTGGTAGGTAGTTTCCTTTTTTATTTTTGATGTGTTCAAATAAAAATTTTACTTATTATAAGGATGTGGGACTGGTGTATTGTTAGACACACTATTAAGAGATCCACACAAACTAAAATTTTTTATATAACATCATATGTTTATATATTGTTAGTTTTATTATTAGGAAAACTATGTGGTCTCACCATCAGATGTAAAATGTGTGTCTATTAATATTGATATAGTTAGATGCATAGTTTTCTTAACCATGCATGATAATATACATTATTAGTTAAAATGATATAAATTTATTTTCAATTTCATAAAATTCCTATTAAAACCCCCACTAATAATCTCTAATGGGATTAGATGATTCTATGTCTTTCAGGGCTTGAAATTTGGGATTTTCTCCAAAAAATTATTTTTTTGGATTAATCATATTGATAATGAATCGAATGTCAAATATTGATAATATGTTTGATTATTTTATTTTTCATTATAATTTTATCTCAATAACTAAAAAATATATTTTTTTTTGTCAGAATAATAAACCTATGTATTTGGATTGAAAATGTTCATTCATCTTAATGTGGATTCGAAGGATCTGATCTCGTTAATTTATTTGGAAGTATAATTTTAGGATTTTCCAAAAATTAAAATTTACAGTTAGATGTATTTTATCTATTTTATTAAATTTTATTTTTTTATTGATTATAATATATTATTGAATAAAATTTCATGATTTTAAATAAATCAGGATTTTATGTAAAGAATGGAAATTATTAAAAGGTAAATTTCTCTTGAAATCTGGATTATATTACCATTTTCCAATTGGATTAGTTGAGAATTTGTATTTTGGGATTTTATGGATTCATTTTGTTTTTTATTTAAAGGATATCTTGAATTTTGGTTTGAATATAATCTGATTTGAAATTTTATTTTTTATACTTCTAGAATTTATCACAATGTGTGTATCCATAATGTTGATTTGGGGATAACTATTTCTAAAACCCATAAGTGTTATCCATGGAGGTATTATTTACCATATTATGTGTTCTTGTTTACTAAGGTTTCCAATGGACAAGATAACCTAGATCAAAATTTTACTTTGATTTTCGTGTGAACCTTGTGTATATAAATAGGTATTTATACATTCAATTTCTAGTTACAAAATTATTTATAGAAAATGATTATTTTTTATTGATTTTTGGTCATAGATTCTTGGGAACAGGGGTAGTTTTAGGGTTTCGAAATTCTCTATTATATTATAATAAAAATATGAGTTTTGCATTAGATAATAGACAATGATGATTCTTATAGGATTTTAAAAAACAAATATTTTCTTATGGTATTGGGAAAATGAATATTGTTATTAGAATTTATAAAAGGTAAATATTATATTAATTTTTTAAAGGTTGATGTTTCCTTCTAAATTTTTGGAAAATAGGGATTTTCTATTAAAATTTCATCAAAAATACATTTTAAAATGTGAAATTTATTAAATCGTGTTATGTTAAAATATTCACTAAATTGTCTAATCAAGTAAATAATGTTTATGAACTCATCTTATCTTATAAAAATATTTCCATAAACAAGTTATTGGTTTTGAAATTCCTTTATTTACCATTACTAACTAATATTCCATATTTAAATTTTTCTAGTAATTAATTATTTTGGATTTATGGGTCTAAACCTTCTATGTTTACGCACAACTAAAATCAATTCAAATTCGAGGACATATAGACATTATTAGTTAAAATGAACCTAAAAATGTTTTTTTATTCATCAATGGTGATGTGAAACTCCTCTCCCTGAGACTAATCATAAGTTTCTAAACTAGAGGTGTTATGTTCCTTCATGGTCACATACCCATACAATGAAGGCTTCTAACAAGAAACAGGGGTCTATGGTGTCACTATCGGGAGATTATAAAGTGATATCGAAGTGAAAAACAATAAAAAAATACTAAAAAAAATATATAAAAATGAATTATTGTGTGAATAAAAAATAAAAAGGAAATACTATATAAAATTTAATGTGAAAGCATACACGCATACACACCCAACTAGTCAACCATGCGGCTATTAATATATCCAAATAAACAAAAGGAAACAAAATAAAAAGGAGAATATACTACTATACTTGAGCTGCTCCTCGCCTAAATAACTATAATCCATCTATGTTATCATACTCAATAATTCAACCTTGAGAAACTATCATACTAGAACCAATGAACACTGAAGTATTCTTAGTCGCCAAAGATTAATGTTTTTTAGATAAGGGTTTGAGTAAAAATTATAAAGGAATCACTGATGGGGTCCCATCATAACTATTAAATATTTTGTATTCATATGTTATATGATCAGAAATTAATAATTTAATATTACATAAATAAGAAATTAAATTTATTCTAGGGTTATAAGGTGACACATTAGATCGATCATACCTATTTCATCCAACAATTGAGTGTCCCTATTCATGTTATACAATCAACCAGAACAGAAAGGAAAACTCATCGAGTATGGAATCTCATACTAGATCATCTATAACTTTGTATATGAGTCTATTAATGATAAAATATAAATAAAATCATCTAAAACACTAGGAAAAATTATTTATATTGAATAAATTAATTCAAGAGACAATGAACCTACTCACACCATTTTTTAAAACACATATTGAATTATAATAAACCCATAGTAAGAATTTTTATACATGGAAAAATACACAAGGGCTCTAGTTTGGTGCCTACACCACACTTGGAAAAACATGTCAGGTCATTTAGAACACAATGGGTAACTCTCCCTATCTTGAAACAAGTATCAAATCATCTAGAGACCAAGGGAATACTCTCTATATTAGTAACCATATATCATAAACAAATATTCATACCTGCACCCTCCTAGGAAACACTTTTCATATCTTCTAGAACATAGCTTAAGACTCTCCCATATGGAAAATATAAACAAGGAAACTATGGGGATTCTGATATACTTCCATGAAACTCATATCAAATAATAAAGAAACCAATGGAAGGGTCTTCTAATTGGAAACATACATTGGATCATCATCCGAACAAAGGTAAACCTAACTCTCATACCAAACACACATATCTTATATTATCCAATCAAGTTAATGATTAATATACATAACTATAGTTATACTAAGATACCTTTATTGGTCCTTTACTTATCAAGTGACATAAAAGATTAATTATGAATGTTCCACTACATGAAATATCTCCAGTTTCTATATATCACAGTAGTACAGATTGAGGTTATCTAGGTCTCATCCTAACTATATAAATCATGTATAGGACCCTATATTTTATTATCATCCCATTGGCCCAATATCATTAATCTTGATGTATAACAGTAAACATCATCATCATGATCAAATCAAGCATTTTTTTATTTTTCTATGAAAAAAACAAGCCAATATTAATATAGAGAGGTGGAATAATTCTCATGTCACTTCTTAAGGTTATCCCATGTCAGGACACTAACCAAACCTACCATAAATCAATCCATGGTATACCCACTTTGATACTTTTAAACTAATGGGGGTGACACTTTTCCTTATTTTAAAGCAACCATTCCAACATAGATAATCCACCCTAAGGTCCTATATTTCCAAACCATGTGCCAAAAGTCCAAATTTAGTTGTCTTCCCAATATAAGGTAACTATAGAACATATCATATTCCACTATGTTCATTAATTACACTAAATTTATAACCCTATATGGATCATGTTTCTCAGGGATAAAATTTTTAATCAAACCCATAGTCATCAATTTCTAAGTCATAATATGAGTATAAAGGTCTATATCAAACCCCGACACATAAATTTTATGCATGTAAATTTTACTATAATGAAAAAAAAATTAAGTAAAATATTCATCACCCATAGTGGGAAGTCCATGAATATCATACACATAATAACAATTAATGTTTCATAGGGATAAATTTAGGGACAACCTACCTCATATGGAGTTATTTCCTTTTATGTGAATCCAAACTAATCTCGCATAAGCTCATAAAAGCCTCATATCATCTCTCAAAAACCTATTTCAAGAAAAATATACAAATTTATTTTAATTATAAAAGTTAAGAAATGATTTTTCAATTTAGGTCAATAAGATCTAATTTTTGAAGACTCACCCAGAGAATAATATAACTAAAACCTTGTGAAATAGGGTTTGTTCTTCTCCCAACACACACCAATACCTAAGAAGTACAAAATCCACATAATCGATCAATGATTTAATATCTAATATTTGATAATTTAATTAAAAACATAGAAAATAGAAATGGTGACCTACCACTTAAAAATTATAGAAAAATAGTGTCATGTTAGACTTATATGATGTCAATAAAAAAATTGAAAAAAATACCCATCATATTTGGATGATTTCACCATTCTATTGGGGAATCAAAAATAACAAACAAACTAGAGGCAACCAAATATCTCTAACTTTCAAGGAGAATAATAATTGACAGAATATGAGTAGAAATTCCCCTCAATCAGCCATGAAATACCCAAAGAGCTACCACATTTTAAGGGAATTAAAGGGAATAGGAAGAGAAGGGATTTTTTTTGAGCTCCCATGGTCCAACATTACATGATGGAGAAGACATGAGGAGGGTTATAAAATTAAGAGTGAAATAGTATAATTTTTATATTTTTATAAAAACAAATAATTCATCTGGTTACCCCGTTGTTTTACAAACTATATTTTTGCCCTGAAAACATTACCACCGAAGGTTTCACACATTTTCTACTCAAACCTCATGGTTTTTCAAACAAAGTTAAATCTTTTTATCCTAAATTATCCTAAGATAAACATATTCTATAGTGTATCTTTATGATTTGAAAAAACAACAACCAAATATTCAACTCTCTTCATAATAAGATTTATAATTTTCATAGTTCCCTCAATAACCATTCATATTCTATGTTCCAAAACTCTTAGAAAAAACCATCTCACATTGTTCCCTCACATATTTTCCCAAAACTATGTATTAAACTTGTGGAAATGAATAACCATTTAAAAAAATTTAAACATCAATGTAATGATCTTGTGATACACATAACATCATAATACACCACCCAAACCTCAATCCATATCTAAACAAATCTGCTCAAGATGTTCAAACACATGTAAATCCAAACTAAATTTTGATTCGAAAAATAACCCTGACTCAAGTATCTACAATTTAAATTAAATTTAAATTTGAAAACCCATAATGTCATGAGGTTTATATTTTATTCATAGTATAATGTTTGAGTTATAACAGGGGAGTTTTTGGTACAAAGTTTGAACATATTTCAATTATTTCAACATTTGTCTCTCTTATTTGATTTGAATATTGAATATTTTAAATGAGTTTTTTCTTGAGAATTTCTTTACAAATAAATTTATCTAAAGTAATTAATAATTAACTTGAATTTTGTTAGTTTTTTTATAAAAGAACCATTATCATTGTTCAAAAATATTATCTCTCAAATTACCATTCCTGTCTTTGTGGGGGGGAAAATAAAATTTCCATATTCTCCAAGTATATAACAGTAGTTAATAAATATCATATAACTTGAGAAGATTAATAGTTAGTTAACCTACTTTGTTTAATTTTCTAAATATTTTTCTTATGTTATTTTAATTATTTAATAATGTAATAAAAAAAGGTTTTTTTTTTAGAAATAAAAGATTTAAAAAATTAAGAAAAAATTAACATATAATTATAAATTACAACAAAATGAAAACAAAATGATATTATAAAATAAAGGAAGTCCTCCCAAGTTTGTTTTATAGGGATAACATTAATTGAATAGTTTCAAATATACCTAGTGATCACACCCCACAGTATGTGTGTATACATAAAACAAAACAAATTATGAATGAAAATTTCACTAACAAACAACCAATAACACTCTATATTCACATCCTCAAGTCAGGGATAATGGTTTTCAAGAAAGAATCTAAACATTAGATAAACAGAGTGAGTATTACACCCGATGAAAATCATACTTAGATTTATCCAATATACAATTAAATCATGTATTTTGGTTCAATATCTAGATTACTCACCCATGACATTCCTTATTTTATTTAATTCATACTATTAGTATAATATTTCACGGTCTATGAAATCATGGAATACAATGAATCCACATCATGATCATAAGAATGAAAACAAAAAAATAAAAATAAATAAAAAATAAGAATTATTGGGTGAGATCATAATAAAAAATAAGAAAATAAAATAAAAATTAAATGGATGAAGAAATTATAAGAATTAAAATAAAAAGAGAAGAAGGTGATCAATATGAAGATGATAAAAATAACTGGGTTGAAGTTTTTTATTAACATGCATAAGTAAGAATTAAAAGAATCCAAATTTAAAATTTATGAGGAAGAAAACTCAAGTAAAAATGAATGAAAAATAAAATTAATCCAAGAACATTGGTGCATAATCATTCATCTGGTTCCCTTTTTGGGTCATTGACTCCCTCCACTCAATGAAAATCCTTCTTTTTATAGAAAAAAATCATCCCCTTTCTTCAAATATTTTAAAATTTTTAATAGACATAATTAAATCACATGTGAGACACAATAATGTGAATAATGAAACACCCAACAATATTGGGTGTTTAAATTATAATCAATGTGGATTGTTCACGATGTGGATACCATGTTAGACACATGTTCTTGGCATTCACTAGTGTTTCCCATTGAGTTAGTGGTGCTTGGAGGACATGGAAGAACCTAGGTGGATGTGGTAGGGGCAGCGTAGCCTCATCCTTCATCTTTCCTTCATAATGGTCGGATGGAAACTTGAAATGACTTTATAGAGGTTGTATAAAGGTCCAAATATAATCTATGTTAACTATGGGATTTCTCTATTATGATTGGATTGATCTTCAAGATCTCAAATATCACCTATTTTGGTTTCGTAGCAATTACAACGATGGTGGTCAAGGATGAAGGTGGTGAATGATAAAATAAGGTGGTTTGGAAAATATCTATATGGGGAGGGTGTGTGTGTATGTGAGGTGGGATGATGTCACTTTGTAAAGTGACTAATATTACCAAGTAAAGGATTTCTCACATCAAAAGTGGGGATGGTATCCATGAGTGATTAAATGAAAGTGATCCACATATCATGTTAAGATGCCTACTCCAAATATGGACTCTAAGTTACTATACTCAAACATGGTCTGAGCTACACCAATTAGACCAAATAGTCTTATTCTCATCTAATGGACCCAAGGGCACTTGTCATGGGCCACAAGTAGTAGGATACTAATTCCTCTAAGTACCTCCATCATGTCCAGCTCGAGTTGGCTCTCCTAATGGTTCATTTGACGGCTATAACCTTATTGGATGGTTATGTGTTTTGTGGCCATTGGTTGAGGGTTATATATCCTTGGCCCTAATTTTTAAATTAAATATTATTGAAAATAACTCGGTATATCTTCATAAGGTTGTTAGTAAAAATAAGCATTAAAACCCATTATTTATCTATATTTTAATAAATAAGTTCCAATTTCCCGCATTCTCATATACATTTTCTTTTATGATAATTATTATTTAAAATCCATTTAAAATAATTGATTTTTTTGAAAAATATTATTGAAAATAGTAGTGTTTAATATACCCCAACACATTACCATGCTTATCAACAAAAATAAAATATCAACATTTACTTTTGGAGGTTATAAATGTTACCATTAATCAAATTTCAAAGTAATAAAATTAAATGATTACCAATGAATAACAAAATTCCAAAATTCCATATAAAATATTTATTCAATTTCTCAATTTTTTAGGAAACAAACAACTTAAGTATTTTACTTTTTCCCAAACAAAATAATCAACCTTATTCTTTAATCTATGTGAGATCCTTAATTCATTATTATAAAATAGGCCAAATAATGATTTAATTTTAAATATTTTTATTCATTATTCATGATACAATTTATGTATATTTTTTCTAAAATAATGTGATCATGATCCACTTCCCTAGGCTTGTAAATGAACTACCTTTTTCACTTCATAATGAAAAAGGAACAAAAAAACAAGAGATATTTTAAATTAATGATTTACTGTCTCTAAGACATAAAGATGGTTGGAATTGTTGTTTAATAAATAAGGATCAATCAAGGATTTTTATCTCTTAATTTATAAACCATGATATCAAAAATAAATTATCAACAAAAATATATTCTTAAAATTAAAATCATACTTCCATGATGAAATTTAAGGTCATAAATAATGAAATCATAGTGAATGATGTGCACCATCTTAATTTGAAACTAATTTTTTTTCTTTTTAAAAGTATTTATTTCATTTTCTTTACTTTTTATAAATTTATTCCTAGAAGAAACTCATACCACCACCATACAAAATATGATAATATCATCAATACAAGGAAAGTGATTTTTTATTCTTCAAATCCCCAACCCATTCCTATATTTTTTGATTATTTTCAAGAGGGAAGAACAATAATGTATAATTATTAAATCACAATCCTTTCATAATACCCAAAATTAGAACCAAAACACTTTTTACTTACAAATGTATTTCATCCATTCCACCATCACTCCATTCACCCCCATACTTAAACATAAAAATATAATGAAAATACTATGATGATGATATGAATGGATAAAATGGATTTAAACATTTCTCATCCCTAAAACTGCTAGTCATCATATCAATGGGACATGAAATTATTAATAAAAATGTGTTCTTCAATGATAAGTTATTTTCAAAATATTCGTCAATGATTATAAATATGTTTTGTCATAGTCATTTCCTCTGATAGGTTTCAATTCTTTTTCTAGTAGGTGTAATATCCCAATATCAATTATGAAATATTACCTAGAATGAAAATATTTATTTTGTATAAATATCCTCTTTGGAATGGGAAATATGATTTTTGAAAATCACTCATGGTTTGACTAATAGTAACAAATCAATTCACATGAATTTCGTAAATTCAAATCATGAAAAATGATAGTGAAATTTTATTTACAAGAACCAAAAAATTCAATTAAATCTGAAGTTATCAGTTTAATATCCATTCTTAAATAATAATCATTAAATTCTCCACCATACAAGATCAGTCTCGTTAACCTTGAAATATACAAAAAAGAATCGTATGATTCCAAATAAACTTCTGTCTCTTATATAATTCAAGCAAATAATAAATTAAATGTATGTGAATGAACTTTATAGTATAAATATAAATCAGTTTAAATATGAGAGTAACTATTTAAATAAATAATTTAAAACTCATACTCCCATTACAATGAAGAATCTATTTGAATTTTGAAGGTTTGGATTAAATTTATGATGTAAATATTATCCATGACATAAATTTTTTAGCACGTTCATGATGGGTATTATTTTCATGGTGTGATTTAGACTCATAGTTTTCATTATTTTTATTTTTTAAAGTTTATTCCTACTTCAATTTTGTTTTTATATAGGTAAAAAAACAATATATAACAAATCGTGTATGGAAAAAGGCATTGTCAATTAATTTTAGAAACATAAAGGGGTCTTAGATGCATAATAAACAAATAATATGAATAAAATTGAAACTTAATTTCCTAGAAATCATAAAAATATAAATCATGTTATGATCATCTAAGTGGAACTGAGATTTTTACTTTCTCTAGAGTATAATAGAAACTATTATCAATAGTTTGATCAGGGGTATATCTTCTTTGATTTGAAATGCCACATGTGGATTTTTGTGCATCCAATTATTATTTTTTATTGAAGACAAATACATTGATAGATTATATAAATCCATCCCCTTAAAATTTAAGTATTTCTTTCTTGGAGGGGGTATGATAATGTATGGATCATCCTCTTTATTAGATGATGATTATGAAAAATTATCTTCTTCATCTAGTGCTTACTCAAATTTTCCAAAAATAATTGAATATTTAAAAGGGAAAGTACCCTGTAATTTTTACCTAAACAAAATTTAAACATGACTAATACAAAATATTATCCCTTTAATAATGAGAAGATTATGTCTTGTTTTCCTTAGGATCGTCTATTTAACCTATTCATAGGCTTACTCAAATGCATCTTTATCATAATAAAGGACCTCCATCTGTTCCATAACATGTTTAGGTGTTGTTACATCATCTTCCTTTAAAGTAGAAAAATAATTGAAAAAATAAAAAAAAATATCAAATCTATTTGAATTAATACACAAATAATATTTAAAAAAATTATAAAATCAATATTTCAAGAAAGGATCAACTCCCAGAGTCAGTTCAAGATTAATAAATTCCTTTTTCATAAATTTCTATTAATGTTTGATCTCTTTGAATATAATTAAGTAGTTATTATCATAGATATTTTTATCTAATTCCACCACATTGGTTGTTTCTTTATCTTATATGTCTGGAAATAGGTATCCAGATACTGATTCTTCAACATTATTGATGGTAATATCTCATTTCATTTCATCTTCAACCAAGTTACTCTAAATTTGATAAAAATAATTTTCCATATTCCTATCAGCATGTTATTATTTATTATCACTATATATATCTTAATGTAATTACTCAATTTTATATTTAAGTTGTTCTGGTTTTGTATGAACCTTATGTTTGGAGTCAACATCTTGGATGTCTTCAAAAGAATTGGGCAGATCCAATATTATGTCCTTCTTGGCCTTGAATCTATGCATGTTAGTTCAGATTTGATAGACCATGAAACTAAAATCTTGATGTGAAAGTCCTATATCTATTCCTTTTTTCTTATTCTTCACTATAATAATATTATAATCATCCCTTTGTTTTAGGGATTCATTAGTACCATCTATTTCTCATTCTGGAACTTGTGAATTACTAATCCATGCATAATTTTATGACATGTTTTGACGTACCATGGGAAAAAATTATGTTTTTTTATAAGTAAAATTATATACTATGTTAAAAAAATAAAAATACATTAAATAGATATTATCTCTCTAGGGAGAGTGTTAGTTCTTATGCACACCTATCACAGGGTGCGGTAAAAGAAAATTTTAAAATTTTTCAGATATATCAAAAAAGATGACCTTGTTTTTCTCACATGAAGAGTTTCACATTTGCATCAATCACTGATTATAATTAACAAAAAATAGTTATTTATTTTTCTTATTATTTAAAATAATGGATTCTAGTTTTTATGAAAATAAGTCAATGTTTAAATAAAATTATCCTAGATTCAGATACAGATTGAATGTAGACTAAGAAGAAATGTTTTATCCCATTGATTTTTTACAAAGGTTATTTTATTATTGAATTTAATTTGAAAAAACATTCCTTTAAATACATGGATTTTTGTTCCTTACATTGACTGGGGTTTATATAATTCCTATGAAACCTCTTTAAAAAAGAAAATATCCCTAATTTTGATAAAAAAATTAAATGAAATTGAGATTCAAGACATGTTAGACTATTATCAAAGCTATATAATTATAACCCATCCACTGTAAATTAAATAGAAACAATATAAATTAATTTTCAATAATTAAGAACATTTTGAAACCTCACCAAGTCTAAGCCTTGGGTTAATCTTTTTCCATTTCAATGTGAAAAGATATCAGAACAAAAAGATTTCAGGTATAGCAAATAAGATTGGGATTCTAAGAGAAATAAAGATGAAAGATGAAAGGGGATACTATGGAATTAAAAATATTCATATGAATTTCATTAAAAAAGTAATAGAAAATATATAAAATAAATAAATAATAATGCAATAATATCTAAACAGCGCAGCACAGAAACGGATCCTCAAGATTGTATTTTCATCTCAAGTGACCTAGGATTTTGTTACATGCCTCAATTCACCATAAGATTCATAAATGGTGTCATGAATAGGTTAAACATTCATCCTAGGGTGTCATGGGATCCTAAATGTGTTCTTATTAATTCAATTCATTAAATCATACTATTTTTTGGTCTATCCAAAAGTTTCATATCGTGTAATTGTAATACAAAATGTCTAATTTTTGGGGACATCAAATCATCCATTTTTTTGTCTCGACAGACATTTTTTTATGTGAATATTGTTCCCAAAAAGTAATTTTGGGGGTCTTAAATCTTCTCACAGTATTATTCATGTCCGGTATTTACATCTTGTATCCCTTCAAGTTACACATCTTGAATGACATACATGGTGTGTCATGTATTTTTTTCATCTGATTTCACTCTGAATCATCCCGATTTTTCATTTTCATGCTTTAAAAATGGTCTGCCACTTTTCCCTTCATCATGATACATAATTTATATCATCAAATCATCATAATTTATCTTGAATAATCTAGTGTAACTCCACACCACATTGGAATATGGAACAAACTATATACGTCTCACTACATTCATCTCTTTTAATCATTTTTTTACTAAAAATCTTACCAAAAATTATAATAATAATTAAATACCTACAAAAATAATCAATTGAATTCTAAAATAATTATATTTTATAATCCAAAATAAATGGAAATTATGACTCTATCACACCCTTTAAATTATTTTCCTCTAATGATCCTTAGATATGATTAATACCACAGGATCTACAATACCAAGTGTCAAAATTTCATCTCCTATATTGGGGTGAGTGGGAGAAACATAATAATATTTAAGAGAAGTTTCAATTAACATTATGTTGTTATTATTTTTAGAATATTGGATTTTGGATATGTCTTGAGGGTTAATAAATTTTTTGTTTGGTAACCTGTTAGTTGTAGAGTATGAATCAAAATTCACTAAGTATTTGATGTATGTCTTTAAGTTATCAATGAACTTGAACCTCAATACATAGAGGTTTAAGAAGAAGTTGTAACGAGATATGCATCCATCGATCAGTATCCTATAGATTACTACTTTTTAAAAGTTTTTGATTTTTTTGGAATTAATAGAGGTAAATATAGTGGGTTTTCTGAGGGAAAGTGTATTCCATATAGGAAAAGGAGTAGGGAATGATTCCATCAGTGGATAGATAGATATAGAATTAATAATTACAAATAAATTCATGTGAGACATATTGTCATGTTTAGTAAGATAAAGAACCACTGAAATGTTTCTAGTGTGTTCAATTGGGACACCTAAATTCTGAATTTTTTAATCATTTTTGTATGATCTATCAGTTTGAAAAGGTGGGACATCTAAAGGAATATTTAAAGTAGTTCTAGAATAATAATTGTGATGGTGAAACAAAAAATGTGTAGGCATTGAGGATATAAGTTGATGAATAATTATTGTTATATTAGAGGACTCATTGAATAGTGGTTGGGCCTCATCATCTTGATAGTATGGAAACATTTTATTGGTAGGAGAAGTATATAACTATAAAAAAATAATTAGAGTATGTAATAACTAATATCGGTGTATATTCTATACAAGATAAGATTATAATAACATCCAAAATTTCAATGTCATTTTATACAAGAGATCACATTGATTTATCAATTCATTTTTTCTTTATATTTTTTTATTTCACAAGAGTTTTATTCCATATTCCATTTGAATATTTACTCTACTATGAGAATAAACCAAACAAGTATTTAAGTGACCATAATGTTCAATCATGGTAAGGAAAATAAAATATCAGGGGAATTTTTGGTTAATGAGATAAAATATTATAACATAGACATTTAAATGATTTGGTTAACAAAATTCATGTAATAAATTGGAAACTATAGTTATAGAATTCATATTTTTTAATTATAAATAGTAACTTTTATTGTAAGATAGAAACACCCTATAAGATCATAGGATCACAGTATCATATCAGAAAAATCTCTAGATAATATTCAATGGAGAATAATGAAAATTTAAAATAAAATTAGTTTATAAATCTTAATAGAATTTTAAAGCAAGTTAAATTTGTGTGTTTTGTTAAAAATTCACACAATGACCAACTGATGGTTTATGTATGGTTAATGTGTTTTCAATTTTCCTTAAAGGGAACAATGGTATAATGATTTTCACTATTCCATTTTTCATGTATATATGACCATGGAATAGTTTAAATCACTATGTCTTGGAGGTATAGTGTAAAGGAATTATGATGTTTTGTGATAATGTGTTAGCTACTTTGATCTTACTCTCCAATTGTTATAATCCTAGATTTTTTAGAATATGATAACAATTTTTATGTTTTTGAACTTTTAATCTATTCTTTTAAATGTAATACAGTCATTGTGATGAATATAACAAATTTTTTAAGGATATAAAAAATCCATATCAATTTTTTAAATATTTAAACTAATATAGGTTGGATAGTGGTGTTTTTTCATATATTAGATCACTTAATCATTAAATAATGGGTCATGCATATTGCATTTTCTCAATACTGAAATTAAAAACAACTGAATTTTATCTAAATTTTAAAAGATGGTTCTAAAAAACCATTTTAACGAATCATTGTTTTTTCAATTAAATTTGACTTCTTATAACTCTATAATTTAACCAAAATAACATAAATCGGATTGAGAAAAAAACAAAACATTATTCTCATAAATGAATAATGATACATTAGTCCACCAATAAACAAATAATAATCCTAATATTGTAGGGGTAAAATAAATAGAAAATAAGAGAAATTTAATATGATAATTTGTATCTTCTTAATCAAACAAAATGACCAAACTAAAGAAACAAATATATCAACATAAAACTTAATAGTAATAAAATTTATTATACATTTAAATTCGATATTTCTCTAATAAATGAAGATTTTAATTAAAACGAAAATGTAACATATTTAGGAAATTTTTTTCATAAAATGGATTCCATTTTTGAATACTCAACATCAAAAAATTATTTTAGGGAATTTTAGGTACTTTTATAAAAAAAATTGAAATTTGGTGAATAGTGAAATACAACAATATACAGTGTTTGACATTATAGGCTAAATACATGAATTTTTTATTCATAGATGATGTAATATCCCATTATTTAAAAATTGTATGCACCATATCCTATCAATAGACACAATAGTTAATAATACTGATTGTTTTAATCAAAAATCATAAACAATGTATATAATAAACAAACACACCCCTCTCCTCCCCAGATAAATACCACCCCTTATCCTCACACCTTATAATACTTGAAGACTTCCATATATTTTAAAAACCACTAATACTAATTATAAACATATAAAATTGTAGTTGGTATCACCAAAATATCAATTTCATGTTCATTAATAGGTCATTCATGGAGGTGATATTCAAGATGTAACAATCTCAAACTGCCTCTTTCAATTTATTTTATTCTTCAACCATCTCGTCAATTCATTCATCCATAAAGTAATAATAACTCTAGTATATTATATGTAATATAATTTTATGTTCCTAGTTTAATATATTCTATTCAGTTCATCTCTTCTCTCCACTTATTCAAAGAAATAAAACCACAGTTGAAATTACACCGGTCAACTATCCCCATGGATAATGAGTATTCATTTTCTATTACCACTTTCAAGAAAGGTCACAAAACTATTATTATGGTTAAGTAAGATTTTAATAAGAACAAAATAACTTATTTCATTTTCTGGTACATATATTTAAAAATAATATTAGATAAAATGAAATGATTTTCGGATTGTAGATAAAACCACCTAAATGATCTAATCACATAATGATAATGTTTTTACCCAAAGAACCATCCCTATGTCAGAAAAAATGATATATGGGACAATTTATAATTTTTGATGTGAATGAATTCTATTTCATTTCACCTATGGTGTATAATTCACATTTGAAAGAAACTTCCATTAATATACACAAGTGATCCAACCGTGAAACCCTGAAACGAACACTCCTAAAATAATAAAATTGAACATTATAACTCATCCTAATAGCCATAAATTTACATACTAAAATTATAATAAATAAAATATATGTGGAATTGGTTCTTAATTAATAAACTAATTAATCCAATTACATTATCTAGGTAATTTATTACATGTGAAGAACACTTCCGAACATAAGGTAAGGGATCACTCTGAACCACCATATTTCCTTTCGGTTACACTATACTGCTCATTGCCTCAATTTATCTCTTAATTACACTTATATAATTCACCCATATTATGTATATATGTCTGAAATATATATCTATATTTATTTACTTATTTACTTACTTATATATATCTTAATTAATTATTTATGTATGTAAAATCCACATTTTAAAAATCTTCCCTTTTGAATTCCTTTCAACAAGAAAACCCTATTTAAGGGGACTTCTATTTTTCATACCCACTTTCAAGTACCCTCTATAAAATATATTAAGACATAATTTTTTTTTCTAAAATACATATTTTTTCTGGAAATTTTTTTTTGTTCCTTTATGGTTTTATGGAAATAATTATTCATTTATCCTATTTAAATACCCTTCATTAAATTCCTTAAAACTTTTCTTCAGTTACACAATTTTAATGTTACATTGACACTAAATTTAATATCTTGAATTCCTTTGGATTTCATTGTTCATGATCTGTTATTATATTTATGGTATGAGAGAAAAATAATATTTTAAATCCGAACTTTCAGGGATACAGCTATGACACTCACTTTGGTTATTCTTTATGACATGATTACGAAACTAATTGTATTCTCTGGGTAACCCTTATGTTTATTACATATATTTAATTTCATTGTGTGAAAAAAAAAATACATGTTAATGATATGGTTTTTTCACTCATATAGCACTACAATTAATTAGGTAATGTTTTAATCTCTTGAGATGTTATGTATGGGTTTAGGGTGTGATCCTAATCTATTATGGCACTCAATCCACCATGTGATATTATTTTGGAAATTATCCTTAACACATGTTTATTTTATGATATATGTTTCTTACATATTTCTATATTTCCCTTATTATATAATTCCATTTTCTACATGTTATTCCTCAGTAAATTTATTCCTGAGATTTTTCTTTTTATGTTATAATTTTATTCATTTTGACTCATGTGTTATACTTCTCTTCCATGTTTATCCCCTTACTGGGACTGTTATATCTTTCATTTATATGTTTACCTAGGACATCTTATGAATTTTCAGGAACTCAAAGGCAATTAGGATATCATTTTGGAGATTAATAAGAAAAAATTTATTCTAGTTTCATGTTTTCTAATTATGTACCTAGTCTCCCAAAGACACTGTGTTTTTTGATCATTGGTTTGTATTTGATGTATAATTATGCTTAAATTATTCAGTAATAACAATAAAAGGATTGGGTATCTATAGTTGTTATAATAGGATTATATAGTTATTTTTGTGGGATCAGACAATAAAAATTTGGTAAGAACCCTAGGGATAAATCTATCATTATGGGTTACCTAGACTGAAACCTATGGAATCATAATCTAGGATATAATATTTATTTATTAATTTTTAATTATTTTTTCATATTTAACTATTTATATTCTCATTTGATATGTTTTAAATCTCCCCTAATATAATTTTTTATTTTTTTGTTAATTACTCGAAATAAGAGAACTCATGCTAACCACAAATGTGAATGGGAATATGATGATTTACCTGATGAGATTTCAAACCTGATGGTAATAGGAGCACATAAAATCATTATAGTATTGCCTTAAATATCTGAACTTATGAATATTAAATTAAATAATGTGTAAATCCCTATTACTTTTAAGAAATGTAAATTTTTAGCTGGATACCTTATGGTACAAAGGCCTTTAATATTTAGTGTATCTTGTGATCCTCACATCATTGAATAATGGATTAACTCCATTGATAAAATATTCTCTACCCCCAAATACTCAGAAGAAGAGAATGGAATGCTGATGGACTATATTTTTTATGGGGAGCCTAATCATTGGAGTCCACTAATATTGAACATGAACTCAATAGAATAAATTTATTCCTTCGAATGGGATGGATTGAAGAAAAATATTTTCAATATATATTTTCCCCGAACTCTCTATATAAAGATAGAGTGGGAGTTCCTCAGACTTGAGAAAAAGGGAAATGAGTCTATCAAGACATATGAGGAAACCATCACATGGTTCCATGAAACATCTCTAGCATTTTCATGAACAACCAAATCAATGTGGGTACATTTTTTCATGGATAAAATAAGATTTTATAAAAATAATTTATGTTTTGAGACTTTGATAGCAATGAGGAGATTTTTTAGTATGCCCTAATAGTTGATAAGGAGATTAGAGACACTCATAGGTGTCATGGGATTTGAGATAAAAAGAGGAAAATGGAGTTTAATTTGGTACTATCAATATATAAATCCCATGGAGGAGAGAATTTCCACTATTCCATGTGTCAAAAGAGTGGGAAAAAGAATCCCAGTAACTGTCTTAAGGGAACCAATATATTCTTTAAAAGTGTAAAAGAGGGGCACTGTACTAATCATTAATGAATGGATATGAATAATACCACAATTATATAATAACAAAGAATGGTTTAGATCAACACTCAACAAGCAGTACAGTTTTCAAATGCGAGGAACATGAGAATTATTTGAGCCAACCCCTTAAGCCAAGGGTTATTGGAGACAATCAACAACAAAAATATCAAAGGAATAAAGGAATTGAGTGTGTTTTCAATACTTTTAAGGTTTATACTAATAATGGTATGTTGAAAAGTACACTTTTTATTCATCCAAAAATACCAAACATAATTTTATATTCTATTTCAACCCATTTCTTCATGTCTTCTTAGGTTAGTAGAATTATTCAAAGACCAGATTTAAACCTGGAGGATGAGTTATTCATAAGAATATAGAATACTGAATTTGTTTCATCTAACTTATACAACTCCTTCCAAATCAATATTTTTGGAAACAAATCCTAGAAAATCTCATTTTACATCCGTTTTTTGAGTTTGATTCTATATTAGGCATGGATTGGCTATATTTTTATAAAGATAGCATCAATTGTTAGAATAGAGAGATCACAAATCACATCCTAAGGATTCAATTAATTTATTTATAATATAAGGTGGAGGATGAATATAATTTTCAATATAATTTTCAAGAATAGATAAAATTACCATATGAAAAACCATATCCAGATCAAATGATTAAGATAAAGTATATGATCATGCTTGAAGACATTCCCATTATGAGGATCTACACTAATTTTTTTCATAAATAATTGCATTGTCTTCCTCCTGACTGAGGGGATGAAATTCCAATAGAACATATACATAGGTATCTTCTCATATCATATAATCCTTATAGTATGGAAACCATTTATTAGTATGAACTAAAGAAGTAATTATAGTGAAATATTTTCACAGTTTTTGTATGCCTGAGTGCTACACCTTGGGGTTCACTGGTCCTCTTCATCAAGAAAAAGGATGGGTCAATGTATCTTAACATTGATTATTATGAGTTTAAAAATCATGATAAAGAAAAATTATCCCTTTCCATACATATATGACTAGTTTGATCAACTACATGGGGCCATGTATTTCTATAAGGTATACCTTTAGTCAGGATATCATCAATTAAAGGTGAATATGGAATATTTTCAAAGGACTACAATTCAAATGATATTTGTAAAACATGATTTAATATTGATTTGCTCAGTACACACTAATGAAATAGTAATTTTAATGGACTTAATGAATTAAATATTTATATATTACCTTGAAAATCTATGATAGTCTTTATAGATAATATTCTTAGGAGTAGGGGGAGTATTTCAATGTTATGCATAAGACATTGAGATGGGAGAAACTATATATAATGAACAGTAAATTTGGGTTTTGGATAGATGATGTATCATTATTGAGGGATTTTATCACTAGTAATAGGATATCTATGGACCCATCTAAGTAATAGTTAAATAAGGAGTAGACGATACCATAATATCTAATAAGGATTCATAGTTTCATGGTATAGCTGGGTTTTATTAATGATTTTTGACTAACTTATCACAATTGAAAAAGAACTAAACAAGCTTAAATATAAGGGAGTTAAGTTTCTCTAAAACTATTAATTAGAATAATAAATCAATCAATTGAGAAATTGGTTTATCACTTCTATAATATATACACTACAAACAAGTGGGAAACTCTTTTTGGTATACAATAATGTTTCAAAGAATGTATTAGGATTTTTACTCTTGGAAAATGATAATGTCATTTCATGTGCCTCAAGGTAACTGAAGGTTCTTAAGAAACAATATACCACCCATGATCTATTGTTGGAATTTGTGATCTTTGCATTGAAAATATTTCTAGAATATCTCTATGAGGAAGATACTCAAATATATCTACAAATAGAATGAGTTTAATAAGTCCCATTGATGATATTTATATCTCATAAATGATTATGTCTTCATAATCCGCTACCATCATAGTAAATCAAAATCAGTTGAAGATTTTGTAAGTATAAAGGACCCAGTAATATTATCAATGAAAATAATAGATATGGGATCATCTTCATAGACATAAAATTGATAGGAATGGAAATCATAAATAAATAAACCTAATAATTCCATTCTCAAATTATTGATCAACAATTAATTTTAGAGAAAATTATATTTTCTTAATGAGATGATGTAGAAATTTAGAAGAAGGTGAAATCCATCCCCAATGGGAAATGCTCAAATTTCAAAATGGATAATGAAGTATTTATGTCATGAATTGGGATACCATCATATCCTAAGATAAAGAGGAATTTTTTTAATGACTCGCATATCTCAACCTTTTTCATCCAAGAAGGATCAAAAATATGTATCACGATTGGCATGAGCACTTTTTCTAGGACAATATGAAGAAATTGATCACTAAATATACATCAATGTTCTTAGTTTTTTATCTTGTGAAGGCTAAAGGAAAAAAGAAAAGGAGGTGATGAAACCATTATCGATACCTATATAGAAATGGGAAAATATCACTATGGACTTCTTTATTTGGATTCCAAATAAATCCATATAAAATAAAACAACAATGTTTTTTTGGATAATCTTACAATGAGTAGTCAGTCTATTTAAATCTGGGAGGACCTATAACCCAATCAACTTTAACCAATACACTTCTGAGAAATAGTGGAGTTTAATAGAGAAAAATTATTGATTATATACGATCAATATCCAATATTTAATTTAAAATTGTAGAAAATTATCCAACATGTCTTGAACACTAGGTTGAACTTCAATATATATTATTACACTCAGACTGATGGCTTGTCATAGGTGACTATCTAGACATTGGAAGATATTTTCATATCATACTAAATGAACCTAAATGTAGTATGGTACCAACTTCATCCCTTCATCAACTTATTTAAAAAAATAGATTCCAATTAAAAATATATATGTCTCCATATGAATCCATTTTTATGAAAATAGTAAGAAAACATTCATGTTGGGATGAAGTTGGTGAACATAATATATGGGGACCTGAAATGGTCAAGAAAATAGTAGAAAAGAGGAAAACCATTCATCAGAACTTAAGTGATACCCAAAGGTTACATAAGAAATATGAAGATAATCATTTAAAACTACATGTTTTTTATTTTGTAGATATCTTATTCGACTTTATATCACTACTGAATAGAGTCATGAGATTCGGGAATAGGGGAATATTATATCCCATGTACATAAGCCTCATTTAGTTTCTTTATTGAATTAGAGTTTTGTTATATCAATTATAAATTCCACCAATGGTGTATTGAGTATATGATGTATTCTATGAATCCCTCCTCATGATGTACTTAAAATATCCCTCACAAGTACAGATTAGAGAGGTGATATAGTTGTAAAATGATCTCTCTTATGTGGAGTATCCTATAATGATCGTGGATCATAGAGATAATATTCTACGCAATAAGACTACATTTCTTGTCAAAATAATATTGTGGAACCTTAAATACAAATAGGAAACTTCGGGAAAGATAAAGAGATTAAGGATAAGTACCCTCACCCATTTTCACATTAGTATGTAATTTGAAATTTCTAGGGAGAAATTTTATAAGAGGGGAAGATTATAATGACATATAATTTTATTAGTGGAATTTCCATTCTTAAAATTATGCCAAGTAGTATATAGATAATATATCACATAGAAAATCCAAACACAATTATTCTCATAAATTAATAATGATAAATTAGTCCCCATATAAACACATAATAATTCCAAAAATTATATTGGGATAATAAATAGATAATAAGATAATATGAATAGGGTAATTTGGATCTCCTCGATCCATCAGAATGAATGTACTCACAAACAAAGCTATAGAAATAAAAAAAATGATACTATTAAAATATTAATTAAGAAGATGAAAGTACTTATAAACTTTAGAAAATTTTGATGTGAACAAAAAATGAATGTGATAAGAGGTATTTATAAGAAATAGGAAACCAATATCATAATTATAAGTTTGACTATTGGAATAGTAACCATACCATGGGAATAATGACCAACCCATTGGAATAGTAATAAAACAATTAGGAATGCTAATATAACCATTTGAAAATTAAAGTAACATAAAAATGTAAAATTATATTTAGGTATCATATAAAATGATAATGTAATATATTAAAGCTATGATACAAGAAAATAAATATTTTAAAAATGAAAAATGAAGTGTTTGTATATTTATAAAACAGAAATGTTTTTATCACAATTTTATAATAAATATAAATATATAAAAAATTATTTACTTAAAATGGGTTTATAAATTAATATTTAGTTCTATTATAATGATATTATACTTTTATTATTCCATAAAAAATATTTCAAATGGTCATAAAATTGATTTTAATATTAAAATCATTATTTTTTAAATAAATGAGGATTTTGTTAATAAATTAACATTATCATATAGAGAAAATATTTTTTTTAAAGTTTATTCCATTTTTTATGTCTTCACATTGAAAAGCAGTTAGTTTTAATTTTTGGTATTTTTCTAAAAATAGCTTATTTCTTGTGAATAGTGAAAAACAATAACTTATGGTATTTAACATTATAAGAAAAATACATTCTTTTTGTAGTCATGGGTGATGTAAGAACCAATTATATTGGAATAAAATACACTATTTATGATATTCAGTGGTAATAATATACACTATTTATATCCTTTATCCAAAATAATAAATAAATTAATATAATAATCAAAAACACCCCTCTACTCCCCATTTAAATACCACCCCTCACCACCCCTTATATTCACATTATCTAAGACATGTATCATGAAAAATCTCTACCAAATTCACTCTAACCCACTCTCCCCAATTAAAATTTCAACTAATCTCACCAAAATACTAATTCCACATTCCTTAAGGGGTCCTTCAAGGAGGTGATATTCAAGTAGTCATATTCTCAGACTACCCCTTTAAATTTCTTTTCTTATTCTACCTTCTCCTTCCCACATTCATAAATCAAATATTCATAACTATAGTATCATATATATACTATAATTTAATGTTTTAATATAATATCTTCTATACAGACCTTTTCTATTCTTCTCTTATTAACAGAAATGAAACTATTGTTCCAATTTTGGAGGTTAACCATCTCCAGGGCTAATGTTTTTTCATTTTCTATCACTTCCTTAAAGGAAGGTCATGAAAATATTATTCTATTAACAAATATTTTAATACGTATACCATTACATATTTAATGTTCTAGAAGTATTAAAAAAATATAATATTAAATAAAATAAAACTAGTTTTTGATGGTCCGAGAAACTAAATAAATGAACTAATCACATTACGGTAATGTTTTTTACTCAAAGAACCATACGCATATAAAAAATAATATATGGTACAATTTATACTTATAGATGTTCAGTAATAAATTTTAATTTATATAATATTATGTTGTTCGAGATTTATAATAACATCCATAATTATACACTGGTGAACTGAGTTTGAAACCATGAAACGAATACTCATGGAATAGAAAAATTATAAATTTTAACTCATTATAATGTCCATAAATTAAATAAATAAAATTATAATAAGTAAAATATATGATTAAGGGTAATTTATTAATATATATAAATTAATTTGATTTTATTATCCTTTTAATTATGTGTAAGTACATATCACCTTCAAACATAAGGTAAGTGATCACTCAGAACCTTGAAATTTTCTACTTGCTATGATTTACCTATTTTTGCCTCAATTTATCTCTTCATTATTCTAATATAATTCAAACATATTCCTTATATATTTCACTAAAATATTTATCTATATTAATTAATATTTCATTAATAAGAAATATTTTTTCTAAAAATGTTCAATTTTTAATTCCTCTCGATAAGAAAACATGATTGAAGGGAACTCCTCTGTTTCAAACCCATTTTCATGTACTCTACAGAATCAATTTTAGGCCAAAAAATTTATAAAATCACTCATTTTATAAGTAAAAAACATTCATCTCTATTGTTTTAAATAATTATCCCTTCATCAACTTTAAGGAACCTTCATTCATTTCCTTAAAACAATGGTTAAGTGGCACATTTTTAATGTTACATTTCTGTTCTTTTTCAAGTTTTCACTTCATTTTGATTTCATTATTAGCTAATTATTCTTATATTTCCTTTTTTAATTTATAATAATATTTTAAATCCACATTTCAAGGATACAAAAATGATATCTTGTTTAGTTATGACTTTTTACATGATTACAAAACACATTTTCTTTCATGTGTAACCATTAGGTTTATTCTTTATCTTTCATTGCATTATGTGAAATAAAATTACATTTAAATTTTACAATGGGTCTTCTTTGATATTGCACAAATTAATTGTGTAATTTTTAAGTCTTATAATATGTTATGTATGGTATTATGCAGTAAACCTAATCAATTGTGGGTCTCATTCCCCCATGTGATATCATAATGGAAGTTATCCATGACTCAAGTTTATATCATGATATATGTTACTTACATATTCATATATTGACAAGATCATATGACTTCATGTTATATATTTTATTCCTATATATTTTTATTCATTATCCATATCATTTATGTTCTCATGATACTCCTTCTGATCCATTTATATTCTTATTTAAAATTTGTATCCTCTAACTGGGCTTTTTAACTCAACCATTTTGTCTATATATTCCCCAAGATATTATATGATGTTTTAGTACTGAAATGGGATATTAAGAGATAATTATAGAGATTAATTTAAATATTTTTTATTCTATTTACATTTTTTTAATTATGTACCTGGTATATAAAATAAACATGGTTTTTCATTCCTTATTTTGTATATGATGGATAATTATGCTTAAAATCATGAAATAATATGTCAAAAATGTTGGGGCCTCTGTAAACATGTACAAATAAAGTTCCAAGTTGGTAATCATGAGATTCATGTAATTTATAGATACCTTATCCATAAGTAACCTATTGATTTATCCACAATTATTTACATTAAATTCATATGGATACTCTTGGATCGACTAGTGAATGGTCGATGATTATTTTCTTCATTTTATTATTCATTCCAAATGTATTGATATATTCTTAATTTTATAGGTGTTTGATTTTTTTAATAACTTTTTAATTAATGTATTCACTCTAGAAACCTTATGTGGTATTTAAGAATAGCAAGAAATGTTTTGTTTAATATTTAGATAAATGAATAAAACATTTAAATTTTATTTTCAAGTAAACATGGAATAGGTGGAAAAAAATACAGATTTGGATTTTTCATTATAGTGGACCATGACATAGTTCACTTTTACAGTGGTTTTTTAGTTAATTCTATTGACTGACCAGGATTTAGTATATATAAAATGGGAATTGAGAGGAGTAATAAAAATAATCAAAAACAAATGTATCATTTTCAATCACACAATGGTGTGGTTGTCTTACCATTATGTTATGGTTGGTCTCTACCACAAAAACTAGCCACAACATAATGGATATGGCCATGAAATTTTGAAATTTTGAATCTTGTAAAAATTAACCTGGATTAACATCTTCAAAAAAAATATTTAAAAAATATAATATACAAAATAACTATCTCTCTGAGAGTCCATCCCAAAAAACATAGTGATCGTCAGTATAAAACAGATGTATACACCCTTAAAAACATGAATGAAAAAAAATTAAAAAAAACATCCATTTTAGTGATGGTTTATAGTATAAACATCAATCCATTAAAAAAGTAATATTAGTTGATTTAATTAAGTGTTTAAATAAAAAACTTAATTTGTGATATCAAATTTTTTTTAAATTGTTTACATAAATCATGAAAATTTTATTATATTATAATGAATGTTATCATAACATGTCATATATTTTATTATATTATAGAGTTCATAATAATAGTGGATTCTCTTTACCATGACCTTCTTCTTTCAATCTCACACAAACAATCATGGCTTGTAAGATTTCCTTATGAATCCTTGGGTTGTAGTGATGTTTCATTTTTCTTCTCCACATAATATTTCTCATCTTTTTCTCCATTGCTTCTATTTTCTTGCTTCCCCTTTTATATTGTAAAATTGATCGATATTTTAGTTCATTTCCATTGAGTGAACCCATCACTAACTCTCAGCACTACAATCATCTCATGTACCAATTTTCAATACTCCATCTCATTGGATATCATCAATTTTCTAGAGTCTATAATTGTCAATAGTCCGTGTTACATAATTTTCGAGTAATTTATCCGATATTGATGGATTTTATCATCAATACAAATATTTTATTCGATTATAATGGGATGATAGATTTTATGATCCTCATTGAAATTTAGGAAATGTGTGTATGGATATAGAGACAACATCTATAAAATTTTGGAATTTCTATTGGGTTTATTGAGAGTTTATGGAGATGATTTGAGGAGTCCTCGATTAAAATTGAAGAAAGTCAAAACATGATATATTATAATTATTCTTTAAAGTTGATTTGTTGATATAGTCTTGTGTCTATATCAAACTGTTGATTTTCATAGTGGATACTTTTTACATGAGGTTTATTCTCATGGTAGGTTGATTAATCATGTGGTGAATCCATTGACGGTTAATTTATATGATCCATCCCATGGTCAATTCCCATGAAAAATCTATTAAGCTATGTTGTGTAAAGGAAGGTCGAAATTTCAATAAATTCTATATTTATAAGAACTATACTTATGAATTATATTATTTTTATGATTTTTTCATGAATTTTAGTATCATGATTTATAAAATAGGTTATTATGAACAATAATGAGAATAAAAGCATAAAACTGAATGAGATTTGTTGAGATTAGATAAATTCATGTTGGAATTAAAATTAGAATATTTGATATAAACCAAGTAGTAGTAAAGTTTTCTGGTATTTTTGGGGAAAGTGGTGTATCTAAAAAATTAGAAAGGGTTAATGATAAAAATATAATTTATGTAACTATATTGGTTTATATATCACCATTTTAAAGTATTGTGGTTAGAAATGATAAAGGAATGAGCACATTCATCCATCCAATCATATGAATTAATAGTAAGTCTATTTCTTCTCATCGTAAGTCTTAAATGATGGATATTATAACTAAATAATAAGGCATTGAAATCATAAGAATAATCCCTTTAAATTTGATCATAATATTTCTAAGTAATCCTTCAATACATAGTGAATTTTTAGTTGAAAACCATGTTGCAAGATTAAGATTTTAAAGTGTTATTTTTTAAGAACTGATTAAAGTGTTATGTTTTTTAGAGAATAAAGTTAAGAACTTATGTTGAGACTTTAAAATTTTTTAACTTAATGATATTGGATAAATCAAATAATTCTTACTGAAGAAATAATTAATTAATATCATTGATTGATTTAAATGATAAGACCTCACCTGCATCCGAAGGTAATTGGAGTTTCCAAAAGAAACTTTTGGGAACTGTCATTCATAAAATTGTTTTTATGTACGTAAAATTTATTGTATAGAATAGAAAATATGTTGAGAGTTATTGGGAATTAATAATAAATTTTATCATGTGAAATTTTTTTTCATAATGGAGAAAAAAGATTGAGAATAAAGAATAAATATCTTCATACGTGATATTATGAAAGGGATTGAATATAGAGAATAAAATACTTTCCTACTATAATATGGGAAGAAGGAAGATTCATAATAATAAAATATTTATATACTACATATATGAGAGACATTAATGTTGTTTTTTTGAGTCTATGGAAAATAATTACTATGTGTTCTTCAGTTACACCATTGGGATATGATGGTGTAAAATAATTTCTCGGTCACTCCCTTGTCTTTGTAATGCATCGGATTATTTTTAGTGGATTTTGTTACTTTTTGTTTTTATAAATCATGCCAAGGATTAGATACTATTATAAATTAATAAAAAAATCCTCCTCTATGTGTTTATGAGGGTGTATTTAATAGTGATGTCATTTTACTATAACTGGTAAATAATTTTCTTTAAAAGTGGAAAAAATAAAATGAATTATTACTCACTAATTCACCCCCCCCCCCCAATTAGTGACTTAACTAATCTTGTGGGTAAAAATTCAATTGGTAACACTAAGAGTTTCCTTTTATTTCTCAATTGTTTTTGAAGATTTAGGTACAAAAATTTCTATTATTAATATATATTATCAAGAATTTATAATATGAACTTCAAAAATAGTAATGGGATTACAACTTTAGATGGGTGGAATAATATATTTTTGAAAGATATGATGGTTTCATATATGTGAGATATTATTTATAATATTATATAATCTTATAAAAATGGTTTTACCCCTCATGATAAATTTGTTATAATGACTACAACAAATTATAGGAATTTTCAAATTTATAGACATTCTTGATATGAAATTTTTTCTTCTATTTTAGATTGTTAATTTTTAAAGTTGAATGGAATCAATAATGGTAAGGGTATTTGGGATAAGCTATATAATATTTTTATTGGAAACAATAAAGTAAAGAAAGAAATTTTATAAATATAGTAACTAAAGTAAGAAGATATAAAATGAGGAATAATAAATCATTTGATGTGTAATATCTTATTATTTTCATGTTTAAAATTAAAATATAATTGGAACATTTCATTTAGTGGATTGTGGGACCTTAAAATTATTTACAAAATATAAATCTGAAAAATAGTAATATTAAATGTGATGTTTTTAGATTGGTTTTAAGTCTCAAGATATGTCTTAGGTGTTCAATTTAGTTCAAAAAATTGTATTAAAAACATATTTTTATGGAAGGATAAGAATGTGTCACATGGTTGGCTCATGGTAATTGGTTTCCATGAAGATCAACCATAAAGCTCTAAAATGGAGGATAATGGATTGACATGCCTTGAAAGGTTTTTTCACTATTGTTTGAGGGTTTGTAGAAACTTTTAGGGGATGACCACACAAACTGCCCATGTTTTTTCTAACGATGCCTCGCCATGCATGATGGGTAAAAATTTTGACTATTACACTACATGATTTCAAAACAGTTAACCAAGCCTTGTAGCTAGACGAAAAAATCATTAAAAGGGGTAAAATGACCATTTTACACCTTCAGTCCATCAAGGGTTTCTACCCCATTTTCACCCACATTTTACCCAGAGGTCCACGATGAGTGTTCTCCTCTTCCAACCCCCTCCCCACCCCCATATGGTCTGTTTTCACTATTATTGGTATGATTTCATCATCGTCAGATATGATCAAATCCTCTTTGTATGTCTAAGAATTTACTTTCTTCCCTTTTTTGGTTATCACATCATATTAAATTATATTTTCCTGTCATTTTTTTCCTTATTTTCTATATATTTTTTGATCCTTTAATAAATATTGTTTCAACTCAAAAAAATTCCAAGACTGAATTAGTGAAGCAATCATTTCATAAATTAAGTGTTTTAGTTTCTTTTCCATTATAGTTTCTTAATTTATTAATGATTTTCATTATTTCTCATTCCATACTTCCCAAGAGTTTCTATCAAAACATTAAATACCTTAAATATTATACTTATACATCATTTATACATTCCATTATGCCCCCATAAATTATTGGATTCCCAAGACCCCAACCTAAAAAACAACTTATTGTGAGTTCAATTAAAATTCATGGAATTATTATTGATTCCCATTGTGTTGAATCACCCTATTAATTTGTTGAGATAGCTACTTTTTACTGGGTTTTATATTGTCTCTAATTAAGTGTGAAATGGTTATTAGAATAGAATGGGTTTAATAGTGTGTAATTTATTAGAACAAATAGTTGAATTGGCATATTTACAAATACCGTGAATTTAATATCTTCACATTTAAGTCAAATAACATATAGAAAAGAAGAAATTATTAAATGCGATGGATAACGTCCCCTTCATCCTTAGACGTTTATGAGTTTAATTATTTTTTAAGTGATTGATATAAATAAATAGTTAAATATTAATTTCACATGATTTTAAACATAACCCTTGTACTCCTTGGTAGTTGGATTTATTAATAAAATAATCCATGAGAATTTTTGTTGGGGAATGAAAAATTCACTAGGCCTTTCCTAAATTAGTAAATATGAATTGTTGAAACCATAAGTTATTACTCCACTAGAGAAACATGGACTCCGATTTTGTAATTACTTGGATGGGATTTTTAGATAGATGAATCATATTATGCCTAGAGTGTGCCTTGGATTCCCGTGTAGGAATTCCTTGGAAAGGATAGAGGAATTACACTGGACCCTGAGATATATTGGGGTCCACTTTACAAATCACCTTAGTTAAGGTATCATAGGGAATGTGTAATTACCTCATACATGGTAATTTGTAAGAGTCCTTTATTAGGGAAGTTGGCCATGATGTATTACACCACCTTGGTTGGGGAAGTTAGACATAAAATTTTACATCCATTTGGGTTGTTAGAAATGATGTTCCTGGAATCGTGTTGAGGGTTTTGGAAATTATATTTCACATATGAATTTGGGATGGTTGGGAAATCCTCTTTATATCCCATGTTCAGATACATGTTTTTGTACCCATATTTACATTATGAGACCCTCATGATGTTATTATGATTGTTTACAGATTTATGGGTTATGCCTCAGCTAGTAATAACTATCTATATATATTACTATATATTTTATTTAAAATATAGTACATATAAATATATAATCTTATATATACGTATACATATTTATTTGGTGAAACTTATTCAGAGATATTAAGACTTTGGCTAAAGCATGTATGGTCGTTCAGGTGACCATGAGAAACTTGATCCGGATTTAGTTACATTAATTAATTAATTGATTAAGTTATTATTCATGTACACTGCATTATTTTATATTCCTAAAAGGGATTTTATTATACACTATTTGTATTATCCTATTAATTCTTTCTCACACAATGTTCAAGATAATTTTTCATACTCGAACATACCTCATTGTTCTAGGTTCAGGATCATGGATTATGCTATGTATTGTTACATGTGTACATGGGATCATAGAATAACATGATTGATTTAGTGATCAAGACACTTTGGGATATATCCTTATGAATATTTTTCTTTCTTTATTCATAATATGTATTTCCTACTATTGGTTTACTGCTATATATTATGTCTTGTTCATGTACGATTATTCATCCATTTATTATTGGTTGTTAGTTGTTAATACATTAATTTAATTTTATTTATGATTCTTTTCACTATATTTATTAATGATCATGGGGGAATATTCTCTCCATTGTATATCCATTTGAGACTCAATACAATTTGTCAGCCTCTGGTGTATAGGGAGGTGCGCTTTAGGCCAAGTTCCATATATGATAGAGGCACATTTTTGTTGCCTCTTTTGTCGGGACATTAAAAGTTTTATTAGGGATTTATTTTCTTATTATTATACAATTTTTAATGGTTGAAAATAGACTAGGAATTTTTCAAAAATCGGTAAATAACTCATGTAATGTTCCATCTAACCCACACATAAGGGAAAGATCTGGTTTCCTTGGATGGGACTAATTTTTATACATATCATTATTACATTTGGTAGATATTTTAACATCAGTGATTGGTGTATTTTCATTGCAAAAAAAATTTATGTATTTTTACACATGTCTAGGTATGGAAAGGGACTATTACAACATGAATCATATTAGGAACAAAGATATTCAAATGTCATACATATTCCAAGTCATGTAGACTGCATTTCTGGAAAACTTGATATTTGATGGATGTGTCTTACATGATTATTTATCATTATTATCTGTACACCATGTTTGTGTTATTATTTTTAATGAATAGTTGTATACTTTTCTGGATGATTTATACATTTTCTTGATAGTTATCCCTTCATTATTAGTACATTACCTTTACTATTTACATTTTTACTACTATTATTTATCTTTGGTAGAATGACATGATATATTTATAAAATAAGACTTGTTATTAAAGAATATTCATCATCATAAATGGTTATTCCTAATATATATTTATGGTGTCACCTTAAATAACAAATTATTATGAATTTGAACCATGAACCATTGGTTGAATAGGATGAAATCTGAATGGTTTTGATTAAATAGGTTGTAAAAAATTATAATGAGTATTCGCCTTCATAAATTTGAAATTGATACCTAAATAATTGAACCACAACAAATGGAATTTTATATTCTAAAACAAATGGTTAAAAACTTGTTGTAGTTGCATGAAGTTCAAATTTAAACTTTTAAAGGCTTGTGCATTTATAATTTGGGAATGGTGACTCATCTAACAATAACATGGTATATTTATATTTAAAGGCATTTTCCACTATTAATTGGGCATGATGAACCATATGGATAAATCCATAAATGCATAACTTGGCCCAAGTAGGTCAGTTGGGGCATGTTTACTATGATAAACCCATTAAGGGTGAAATTAATCATTACTAAAAGGACTGTTATTTGGTTTCACTAATATGGACCTAGGTTGGAATGAAAAATCACAAGTATGTTACCTTTAACAAAATGATTTAGTTCATGATTTCATTGGGGTATATTCAATCTATGTGGGATAGTGATTTAATGTTTCAATAGCCCCTAATGGGGGTTACGTATATATGTATAGTGGATTCTTACAAGAATGAATCTTTTAATATATAAAGGGCTTTTATCTATTGTTGAGGTTTATTATTTTGAGGGTTTTTTTGTTAAAATTAATTACAACATAAATCGTGTATTCCTCTATATAATTCAATTTAACTTTTCTTTAGTTATTCCTATTTTTAAAATTTTTTGGTTAAATAAATACTGTTTAAATATATAAATGGAAATTATGAGATAATATTACAAATATTCCACATGGGTTGAGTAAAATAATGTTCTCAGTATAGTTTTCCCTTGAAAATTTTACTTAATGTTTCTTAAATATGATCTATATTAAATGTTTTTATAACTAATAATCGATTAAATTCCAACAAAAATTGTCCTTAATGTGGTGTTCTTTGCATCACCCCCATGTGAGGGTTATCTTAAAATGTTACCATAGATATGAATGTGGATATTTTCTATAGGTCTTGATTGACATTTTTTATTTATAAAATTCTTGGAATATAATCTCATAATCCACGTGGCCTTCTTGGCATGACCTTATTATTGGTTCAACACTATATTCATTTGAAATGGGCTATCTGAGTTGAGGTCGTTCCCTCTACAGTAAAATATAATTATTAAATGCCTTCTTTTGGTTTTCAAGGGAGAGTTTTCATTACATGTGGTTGGACTCTTACCCTAAAGAAGAAAACCCAAGAAATGTGGGTGGTCATTCAGTAATTTGATCCTTGTTGGAATGGTGAGCCTAAAGTAAATCTTTAGCTCTGTGGGTTAGACATGCCTCAGTCATGGTCATAAATTTTATTGTTCATGTGAAATTTATTATTTTATAATAGAGTATGAATCTACAGTCCGATAACTATTAATAATTATATGGATAAAAAGACTCTGATTTGATCCATGTATGTTCTAACACATGTGTGGAATGTGTAGTTCCAGTTACACTTATGATATTTTAGGATCATTATTTTTTATACACATCACCCTTCGAGTTAATAAATGATTTTTGAGACCACATACATTTTGAGGGATGTGGTCATACAATATTCTAAATAGTTTGGTTTCATGATTACATGGAAAGAGTCTGAAGTACAAGATAGATATATGCATGCATAATCTTCGTAGTAGAGTGACTAGAGCATTAGAGAAATTTACTTTTCCTACTACTGGGGGATGATGTTGGATAACTTACTTGGTGCTGGAACAACACTAATTGGAACTAGTTTTGTTTTTCATGTGTTATCTTACTAACCATTAAGTATCTTTATTTTATATTATCTTTGATTGGATCTCGGTATAAGTTAGTTATCCACATTCATAATTCATTTTTTGGTGGCAGATATAGTGTACATCGTGGTATGAGTACCAATTTTAAAAAAAATGATGAGTAAGACACTCATAAGGTGGGAAGCATCACTTTAAAAAATTTTAAATGTGTCCTTCCATTTATAGGTAATGAAACAATAATGGTCCAATTTGAAATGTCCATAATGGATTCTTGATGGTTTTCAATTTTTAATTCCAAGATTTTAATTCATTGTCATAGCGATGAGTTTCAAAACTCAGATGTGATTTTCAATTGATAATGGATGTTATATTTGGGTTCAGTAAAAATAAGTAATTTATTAGTTTGATGGGTCCGTTGTGCTTCTGTTTTTATAATGTAGCATAATTATGAGGTCGTTGGTTGATCACCCAACAACTTAAAAACATTGATGGTTTCAATTAGACTTTGGTGGTTGTTTAAAATGATAATTGGAGCCTATGGATTTAAGAAGTGATTGAGCCTGAAGATACTATGTCAGATATTTTGAAATACATTTTTCAATCAAACAATCAAGAGTGGTTCAAATGATTCCTATAAAGTTAATTCTCGATGAGTGGTTGAGGTCATCTAATGTGTGTCATGTTCTATATGACAAACACACTAGCAGTGTGACACTTATAACTGTACTGACAGAGGTATGATCAAATTTCTGAGTCTTCCATGATGTGTTTGACCTATTTTTGGACCTAGTCACACATCATCATGAGATTTGGTGATAAGGGTTCTTTCACGACAAGCATGGAATGTTTTAATAGTTTGTTTCTTGGGAGAGATATATACTCATATAAATGGAAAAGATTGATAAATTCTATGTGCACTAATAGTTTAATAATGACCATGTCTCCTAACATGAAATCACTACGGGTACCCTTGGATAGTGTTGACTTTATTCTGAGCTAATCAGATGACCTTCTACTTTGATAGGTTGATGCCTGTGTGAGAAGAGTCACTCTCGACATCGGTCTTTGGCTGGTCATTTTTGGGAAACCTGTATGTCAATGGAGAAATAAAACATATTATAATTGGATTCCTTAGTGATTGTTATATTGAATTTCATAAATGGATTGTGGTGAGCATGATTAAAATGGTGTTAGTGTACCTTGGATAAATATATAGGAATTTGGTTCTGGTATTGCATTGTCTCATGAAGTAGAGTAATTCAATGATAGATATCCATCATTGGATCAACATACATTCTATTATTTGGATTAATTCATTCATGTGAGGAACTACATTGGGAATGTCGGAGAAGAATACTATAATGTTCTAAACCCACATACCACTCAATAGTTTCTTGATCCCGGTTGTCCACATGCCCTCAACTGCATGTCCCTAAATGTCAATGTATTCCTGCTAGAAGAAAGGTCCTAGGTGTGTCTTTGGGGAGATTATGTCCTCATAACCATTGTGGAACATAGAATAAATACATTAACATACATGTAGTGGAAGAAATAATAACAATAATAAAACATAATAACTATAAGAATATATATCGATATCAAAATGAAGCTTAGATACAAAGATGATGATACATGTCACATATCTATAAAGCATCAAAAACAAGTACACTATATCAAAATACAATACAAGGATCCAAATTACAAAACAATGGAAAGTATCCTAGCGAGTATCATGATCCTCATCTTAGTCTCTTTCTCCATTTATACTATAAATTAATAAAAAATATGTATCAGGGCACATTCCCTTATACATACTTGCCATCATATAATTTGTTGGGGTACCCATGGTGGAACAAACCAAGTTTGATATATAATCCCACTAAAAAACCAACCAAGGTCTGGTTCCCTCCATTTTGTGAGTATATAATAATCATAGTGTGTTAGAAATAATAGAATATACGAGGAAGTACTGGAAGTAAACATCCTATAATGTCCAAGTTCTCATTTATAATAAAATTCATTTAATATTCCAATTCCACTTAATAAGTAGGTATTTAGACCTGGTATAATTCTCAGTATTCACCATTGAAGGATGTGCTCAAATTATGCCTAAACAGGCCATCCATTAGGTGTATGATGAAGACCAAATCCAATATTGTGCTTTGGATTGGCATACACATCATATAAACCATGTCAATAATAAATCATTTATAAACTTGAGACCATCCTTAGCATTCCTAATTTGGAATCCATGTTTTACTCTAGGTGTAATATGAACCAACAACCAACAATCCCATTAATGGAAACCCTCACAAGAACCTAGGTATCACTCTTAATGTGGTGTAACCTCACTACCATTTGATACTATATTTTTTGTCCACTAAGGGAGCCCAAGTATCACCCCTATCAAACATTATCAAATTCCATTTTGACTCTATCCTTGGAAATCCGTATGGAATACTAGTATCACTCGACATTTAAAAGTAAACTACCCAAATGATTCAATCAATGGGAGTTCATATCAGGAGTCTAGGTCCCACTTGGCTATAAGCAAGGTACAAAACAAAATTGTCCATCCATATAATTCTTCATTTAATCCATGTACCACCAAAAGAATATAAGCATTCAGAACTTAATCAAAACCATTTAACCAATTTATTTTAACCTTTTAAGATCATTACCAAGTTTGTTTTAATTTAAACCCGCCTTAGAAGGTGAATCAAGCATTTATAATATGATAAGGATTAGTTCATTAAATTAACTTACATAGTAATTTGAATATTAAAATGAACTACACCTTAAAAAAGCAATTCACATGCATGTGCCTTCATTATTTGTCACCCTTCATCTTCCATTATCCATATCAATTCAAATTTACAATTAATATTTAAATTCAAATTACATTTAAATTCATAATTTAGTTCGAGGATTCAATTTTCAATTCACATCCCCTAGAAAAGGGGCAAAAGGCACACCCTATGATATCCAATTCAAGACCAACCCTTGGGGGTCCAAACAGTTGACAACATACACAAAAGGGGTTTTTTTGAAAAAAATGCTCATAACCATTAAATAATTGTCATTCGGTCTCATTAATTTAGTAGGCCTTACCTATTCATTTAGTTCATGGATCTAAATTCATTTCAATGAACTTCTCAATAATTGGGTGTGTGGGAAAATGGAATATATATAACACATAGACATTAGATGAAACGTATAAGGCCACCAACTATAGGTTTATAGAGGAGAAATCATCCAGTATTATCTTCCAATTCAACTCAGATCAGGATAAAATTAAATAATTAATGAATAACCTAATAAAAAGGAAAAATAGATTTCACCTAAATAGCTCAACTACTACCAAATAAATTGAGGAATAAAACCAAATTAATTGAGATCATGCTGGAATGGATCTAATGTGACAAACATTTCAAAAATCTGAGATTGGATGAAGAAGATATGTTATTTGTTATTTTAGGCTTTAAGGGGGGCCTAAAAATCATAGGGATGTTGTGTGAGAGAGGAATGAAATAAATAAGTTATAAATATATATAATTAGTTGTGAAATTGGAAAATAGTGTTCTAACTATTCCAGGAATGTTTTAGCGAAGGTAACCTCACACAGTGTTTTGGAAGAGTTTGACTAACCATTTGAAAACTATCAAAAATTCCATTGTTAGAACTATATAAATGGCAGTACAGATATAGACCCAAAATCACACGGTATTCTCTAACTGGGAAACCTAGAGCTCCACATTTTCCAGTCTCAAGTGGTTTAATCTAATTGTATGGCCTTACTATTATGGTTTACACTACCCATGTGCCATGTATTTTTCTCCCTATGTGTTGGGCTCCTACTCCAAACTAGCCCCGAACAGACCCACATACCTTCATTACCTCAAAAAGAATTCACATTATGATATAATTATATTTTAAAAATGAAATTTGAAAAAAAAAATGATTCAAAATTCCATAGAGAACTAGGTTCCTATAAACTATCACCCCCCCCCCCCAATACAATTCATCCCTAAATTTCCCTCTCAAGGGGGGTTAATAATGTTTTAGAACAACTCTGCCCATTGTGATCATTCATCGGCCTCCCCTTATTAGGTCTCATCCGATACACAGTCATGCTACCATAGTACCCATACTAATGGAACTAACTATCCTTAGAGAACCTGTAACATCCCAAGTAAGTAAAGAATAATAGATATTTTTATCTATGTCTATTAATGAACTAGATAGTGTTTTAGAGGCTTAAAATGAAAATAAATCCAATCTTAAGCATGGAATACACTAATATTTTTAAAAGATTGTTTTACTGCCTTTTGATGGAAAACCATTTTTAAATCTATATTTTGACAATTTTATAAGCTATGTTTGTCAAAATAAACTTATTCTTTATGATTGGGACATCAAAATTTACTTTGTGTGAATTTTTGGTATTTTTCTGACAATGTTCATTTTTTAATGAATAGTGTAAAATACTGCATTTTACATCAAAACTGCTTTTTAATCTAATTTATTAATATGATTAGATTATCTTTTGAATTGTTCTTCAAGTATAATCTGAATATATTTTTACCATTTAAACCAATGGTGGAAAATTTAATTAATTTCAATTTTAAATCGGACTTAAACTAGTGTCAATCTTTTGATACTTATTGTTTCATAAAAACACGTTATTTGCTCTGACAGCGGGAATTAATTATTAAATTAATTAATGTGACTTATATGTTTTTGAATTTTGTAAAATTGACTTCATTTTTGAATTCATAATATCAAATATAGCTTAGGGTGATGTTTTGGTATTTTTCTGAAAAACTTCAATTTTTGATGAATAGTGAAATCACTAAGTGGTAGTTAAAGAAACTGATTTTTCGTTTAAATGAAATTTTTCCACCTTTGTGTTTTGAATTTCAAAAATACGATAGACATGGTTGTCCTTAATAAGTAAAATGTGGTTCAATGAGATTAAAATAATTTTTTGGTGAATAGTAACTTATTAAGTTTTTAATCGCGATTAGTGGTAATTAGTGTAGTTTAAGGTAAAAATAGTGTTTTAATAGTATGAGATGAGCTTTACACATGTCCTAACCTCATTAGATGTGTCATTTACGACCACGACAATCCATGGGTCATCTTGGGGACCCCATGGAGCCACTTTGGTTGGAAAAGGACATAAATACCTTTTTATTTAATGTTAAAGTAAAAAATGACACAAACATAAGTTATTTTACTAAAACAATTTTTACATGGGGTTATACAAGTCATATTTTTTACTATAAATTTTCATTAGAAAGATAAAAAGATTTCCTACATCATAGTAGTTTTTTTATAATTTTTAGAAATTAAATAAATTAAATTATTTATGACATCATGATGATGCAGCGATGACCTCATTATTTAACGATTTAAATAAAATGGAATGATAATGTAAAATCTAAGACCTACACATGGCCAAAACCAATTGGATGAGTGTATTTAGAACCCATATCACCTTATCCTAGAATTATATCAATGTGGGACCTTTTCAATCCGAATACCATTTTAAAATAAAGTAACTTATCTTTACTTTCCAAGAGTGCCCCTCCTCTCCTCTTATAAAAGGCCCCCACCTCTACCACTTTACCCACACTCCCAAAGCCTTTGGATTGTCCAACCCCTGCCCATTTTGTCTCTCAACATCCCTCTCTTACTCCTTGGATCCTCACTTTGGGCATAATCCTTCCCAAGGAAGCCTTTGAGCTCAAATCAAATAGAGTTACCCGATTTTAACGTAATGTCTTCTTTTGAGTCCTTTTGTTTTATTTTGCTTCTCCAACCCCCTAAACTCTTTTTATTCTTTCTTTTGTAACAAATCCAGTATCCTCAATATACTAGGATGTTTTTATAAGAAGTATTCGAGATACACTTACACACACCTACATCTAATGGTTAAAGAACATACTGTTTCCGTGGAAGGCGAATTTCTGCCTCCCGAAACGATGATTGTTCAACATTCTTTTAACACCTTAAAAGGTGGCCATTAAGATGTCACTATATTTATATATGATATATAATATGTTTATGTTTTCCTTAAGCTTCTGTATTTTTCATTTTGGGCATACCTTTATGGTTTCCATTATGGGTAAACGTGATATCTTCATTTAAGGAAGTGCGGACTACCGCCCCCTCAAAGTGATTTGATTTCGTTAATTCCGTATCTGGGATGTATAAAGGGTTTAATTAATGTTATTATATATGATATTATACTGGAATTATAATATATCTTTATATAATTATGATTCCATTCCATAAAAAAAATACGAAATAAAAATGAATGTAGCGTTCATGCGTACGTACGGCTTACCATCTCCATGAACGGTGCATTTCATTTCTTACCCCTAAATAATTATGTAATATTATAAATTCACTTATATACTGGATATATATGATATATATGATATATACATCATTATTATAATTCTAGATATAATGGATACATGAACAACTTGTAATTATAAAGGGTTTATTTTTTACTCTAGTACCAATGATCGTTAAAACGACCGTTATTAACTTAAATAATTATATAGTGTTCATGAAATGGCAGTAAGTGATATAAAAGGAATAATGAACTTGAAAAAGGTTCTTAAACAAGTAGAAATTTACTCAAGTTTATTATTCAGGAGATTAAAGAACGACCGAGTCAAGTCGGACCTGAGTTATGGGACTTCGTCTCAATCTCCTTTCATTGAGGAATATTTTATTTTATACACAACTTTCTTTTATATGGTGTATAAACCCCTTTGACTTTTATGTTTATCCAAAAGGAATCTTTTTTATACGAAGCGTTTACTAAACGAAAAAATGGAATGTTTTTTTCGTACGTATGCGGCGACAACGACTTCCCCGCCATCGTGACCGTTATTTGAGTTTCGGCTTCCTCTATAAGCCATACCTTCTTTTTAAAAGAAAAATAAATACCATGTTTTAATTTTAATTTATTTTGGTATTGAAAATGGTTTTCATGATGTTTTTATATCAATGTGTTGTATTGATATCTTATGATTTAAAGGTGTAAATGTTATGTTTCCTTTATGCATGTTTTATGTGATACGATTGTGTTGAGGTTCTTGGGAATTATTATGAAGACGGGTGGTTCCATGTTAGACTAAGGGCGGGTGAGCCCGATATAGCTCTCCAATGAATTGGGTAACACGAAGGAGTGAAACATTAAGGTTTCTCCAAAGAGATTTAGGGAATATACTGTGATGGGTATTCCAAACGTAACCAAGAGGGTTACTCCCTACGTAAGAAAGTTATGAATACCTCAAGTTACCTTTATGTCTTATGATTTCTATGATTTATTCATGATTTGATGAGGTATGTTAATGTGCTTATGTTTTATGGGTGAGGTATGATTTCATTCTTATGTATATATGAACTCATGTTTCCTTTCCATATTTTTATAACCCATACTGAGCTTTTTAAGCTCATCCCAAGTTTTTTTGAAATGTTTTTCACAGATCAAGGGAATGGTACATGATATGATGATAGTGTCAAGGAAGTGTCAATAAAGAATCCATTTTTTATTTTAAATATGTTTCCATTGATGGGAAAAATGAATACTATCTTTATGTAACCACTTTGTTTATATGTGGAATGTAATGTAAGTTTTATGTTCTAATTCTCTAAAACTCTAAACCTGAAAAGATCCTCAATGTGTAATCTTGTAATCACTCAAGATTAAGTAAGTTTTAAGGCTGGGGCCTTATAGTTGGTATCAGAGGTCGGTTTAGATAACTTTAGGAGTTAGAATTCCGTTAAATTATTATCCAAAAAATATTTTTTTGAAATGGTATAGCATTCGAAGATTACCATGTTGCTTCATCTAAGACATGTTTGTTCATAATGGTTTTTCGTAGAGGAAACATGGAAGCAGTGCTAGGAAGGCATGCAGAAGGAAATAACCTTCCGAATCAGCATCCTGAGATGGTCGGAATTGGAACTAAACAGTTTGTTGCAGTAATGGCACAGTTGACTCAAGCTATAAATGGCGGTGGTATCCATGCACGAGATCAGCCAGATCAACCGCAGAGGAACATGTCAGTGGTGGAACATTTCATGAGGCAACATCCCCCATCATTCAGAGGATTATCTGACCCTGTGTTAGCTGAAGGGTGGATTAAAGAACTGGAGAAGATTTTCGATTTCATGGGGTGTTTAGACAATCAAAAGGTTAGTCTTGTTATTTACCGCTTGGAGGGTGAAGCAAATCAGTGGTGGTCGATGGTTAAAAATATCAGGGACGCTGATGAGATTGATGCTCTCGACTGGGATGAATTCAAAGGTATGTTTCATGAGAAGTATTTTCCTAAGGATGTTCGACTTAGAATCGAAAAACAATTCTTGGAATTGAGGCAAGAGGAAGACTCAGTAGCTACCTATGAAGAAAGGTTCACTCGATTGGCAAGGTATGCTCCAAATTTTATCCGAGACCTTGATAGTAAAATCAATCGTTTTTACTCAGGATTAAAGCCAAAATATCGAAGGGTATTAGCTTTTCATGAGTTTAAAAGTTATGAAAAGCTTGTTCGATGTGCTGAGAAGGTGGAAATGGAGTTTGCCGATGACCAAGTGTTCTATAACAACCAGCAGAAGAAGAGACCGAGGTGGTAGGAGAAAGGTAATAATTCTTCAAAAAAGTCTGATGGTAAGAAACCTAAGTTTCCAGTTTGAGATAAATGTGGAAAAAGGAATGCGGGGGAATGTCTTCTGAATTCTGTAAAGTGCTACCTATGTGGTAATATGGGACATAAGGCTCGTGATTGCACTGAAAAAGATCAGGGTGATGGTAACACCAAATTTGATTTACAGTTAGTGAAATGTGATAAGTGCAATGAGATGGGTCACTATGCAAACGAGTGTCCGACAAAGAGCTTGAGTGATGGGAAGCAGTTAGACTACAAGCAGAAAGGGGTGGTGAAATCTTTTGAAACTACTTCGGTAGACGTCGGTCCATCAAATGAAGTTGTATCGGGTACTTTGTTTGTTTTTTCAGATTATGCCAGTGTGTTGTTTGATTCGAGGTCTACACATTCTTTCATCTTTGAAAACTTTTCTAGTAAAATGGGGATACCATCTCAAGAAGTGACTCCGGAACTTATGGTAAAAACACCTGGGGGAAATTTTGAGGCAAAAAGAATTTATAAGAATCTTCATATCCTTATCTTTGGAAAGAACCTACTTGCAAACCTTATTGTTCTACCTCTAGTAGAGTTTGATGTTATCCTAGGTATGGATTGGCTCTCTATTTACCATGCTAAGATTGACTGTAGAGCTAAAGAAGTTTCTTTTCAGAAATACTTTCAGTTTGTGTACAATAATGAACCCTCACTGTTGATAACTTTTCAAGAGGCCAAGAAACTTGTAAAAGATGGAAATGAATGTTACCTTGCACACATCGTTGAAAATAAAGGAACTGTTCAGATTAATGATGTGCCAGTGGTAAATGAGTATCCTGATGTTTTTCCTGATGAGTTGCCTGGAATAATACCAGATCAGGAAGTTGAGTTTACTGTTGACTTAGTTCCTGGTGCTAAGCCAATTTCAAAACCCCCTTATTGAATGGCTCAAATTGAACTTTTAGAGTTGAAGGAGCAATTGCAAGATTTATTAGAGAAAGGTTTCATTCGACCTAGCACATCACCTTGGGGTGCTCCTGTTTTATTTGTTAAAAAGAAAGATGGTTCTATGAGAATTTGAATTGATTATAGGGCCTTGAATAATATCATTGTTAAGAACAAATATCCTTTGCCTCATATCGATGATTTGTTTGATCAGCTCCAGGGAGCTCAGTTTTTTTCAAAGATTGACTTGAGATCGGGGTACCATCAGCTGAAGGTAAAGGAGGCGGATATTCCGAAGACTGCGTTCCGTACAAGATATGGCCATTATGAATTTTTAGTAATGCCTTTTGGGCTAACCAATGCACCTGTTGTATTCACGGACTTAATGAATAGAATTTTCCATGAGTTCTTGGATAAGTTTGTGGTGGTTTTCATTGATGATATTTTGGTGTTTTCTAAAAGTAAATATGAGAATAAAAGACATTTAAGGGTGATCTTTAAAACCTTAAAAGAAAATAAACTGTATGTAAAATTCAGCAAGTGTGAGTTTTGGTTGCAATAAATTGCTTTCCTTGGTCATATTGTTTCTAAATATGGAATAACTGTTGATTCTGCAAAAACAAAAGTTGTGGAAGAATGTCCAAGACCCACAAATGTAATTGAGATTTGTAGCTTCCTTGGTTTGGCAGGCTATTACCGAAGGTTTGATAGAAATTTTTCACGATTATCTATTCCAATGACTAAGCTAACTCGGAAGGGTGTTAAGTTTATCTGGACAAAAGAATGTGATGATTGTTTTCAGGAATTGAAAAGAAGATTGGTGAATTCTCCAGTTTTGGCACTACCTTCCAGGAATGGTGAGTTTGTTATATACAGTGATGCTTCATTGAAAGGACTTGGTTGCGTCCTAATGCAGAATGATCAGGTAATTGCTTATGCTTCACGATAGTTGAAAACTCATGAGGTAAATTACCCTACACATGATTTGGAATTAGCTGCTGTTGTTTTCACTTTAAAAATTTGGAGGCATCATTTGTATGGAGTAAAGTGTGAAATATATATTGATCACAAAAGTTTAAAGTATATATTCACTCAGAAAGAATTGAACATGAGACAAAGGAGATGGCTAGAATTAATCAAAGATTATGATTGTAAAATTCATTACCATCCGGGAAAAGAAAATAAAGTGGTTGATGCTTTGAGTCGAAAAAGTAATGATTTATTAGCAATGTTGCATTTGGAACGTGATCCTTTGGTTATGGATTTGATGAACATTGGCATAGAAGTTGTTGGTGCAGGAAGTTCTTCTGTTTTGTTTCAAGTATCAGTGAGATCATCTCTATCAGATAGAATCAAGCAAGCACAGAAGCAAGATAGTGAGTTGCAGAAAAAGGTAGAGCTAGTTCAGAAAGGTAAGTTGCCTGAATTCAACATTGATAATGATTTTGTTTTGAGATTTGGGAAGAGATTCTGTGTGCCTTGTGATTCACAGTTGAAGAGAGAGTTGTTGTGTGAAGCTCGTAGTTCTCCATTTTCAGTTCATCTAGGCAGTACTAAGATGTATAGAGATCTGCGAGAGTACTACTGGTGGGATGGAATGAAAAGAGATATTGTTGTTTTTACTGTGAAGTGTTTGACATGTCAACAGGTTAAAGTAGAGTGGAAGTTACCGAAAGGGATGCTTCATCCTTTACCAGTGCCAGAGTGGAAATGGTAGAATATATCCATGGACTTTGTTGTGGGATTTCCGAAGACATCTCGAGGTAATAATGCATTCTGGGTTATTGTTGATCGCTTGACCAAGTCTGCTCATTTCCTTGCTATACGAGATACGTTTTCCCTGAATCAACTTTCCCGTTTGTATCTTAAAGAGGTAGTAAGGTTACATGGAGTTCCTCTCTCCATTGTATCTGACTGTGATCCCAGGTTCACTTCTAACCTTTGGAAAGGCCTTCAGAAGTCATTGGGTACTGAATTAAATTATAGTACAGCTTTTCATCCTCAATCAGATGGGCAGTCAGGACGAACAATTCAGACCTTGGAGGATATTCTACGTTCTTGCTCTATGGATTATCAGGGAAGTTGGGACCAACATCTTTCTTTGGTTGAATTTTCATATAATAACAGTTTTCATTCCAGTATACAGATGGAACCATTTCAGGTATTATATGGGAAGCGGTGTCGAACTCCAGCTTTCTGGGATGAAGTGGGTGAAAGGAAGTTGATGGGACCAGAATTGGTAGAAGAGATGGTAGAAAAAGTTCAGCTGATTCAGAAGCACATGAGAACATCTCAGATTAGGCAGAAGAATTATGCAGACAACAGGAGGAAGGATCTATCTTTTGAGGTAGGTGATCATGTTTTTCTCAAAGTATCACCATAGAAAAGTGTGATGTGAATTGGTAAGAAAGGAAAGCTGAGCCCAAGGTTCATTGGACCATATGAAATTCGGGAGAGAGTTGGATCAGTTGCTTACCGGGTGGCTTTACCTTCGAGTTTATCTCAGGTACACAATGTTTTTCACGTTTCGATGTTGAGAAAGTATATGCCAGATCCATCTCATATTTTGAGTCCAGAGGTTGTTCAGCTAGAAGAGAACCTATCTTATGAGGAACAACCGGTCCAGATTCTTGACCATAGGGAGAAAGTGTTACGGAATAAGGTGATTAATCAGGTAAAGGTTTTGTGGAAAAACCACATGATGGAACAGGCAACATGGGAATCTGAAAATGCAATGGGGGATAAGTACCCCCATTTATTTGATAAGTAAATAAATTGTGGGGATGCAATTTTCTAAAGGGGGGGAGGATGTAACATCCCAAATAAGTAATTAATAATAGATATTTTTATCTATGTCTATTAATGAACTAGATAGTGTTCTAGAGGCTTAAAATGAAAATAAATCCAATCTTAAGCATTGAATACACTAATATTTTTAAAAGATTTTTTTAGTGCCTTTTGATGGAAAACCATTTTTAAATCTATATTTTGAAAATTTTATAAGCCATGTTTGTCAAAATAAACTTATTCTTTATGATTGGGACATCAAAATTTACTTTGTGTGAATTTTTGGTATTTTTCTGACAATGTTCATTTTTAATGAATAGTGAAAAATACTGCATTTTGCATCAAAACTACTTTTTAATCTAATTTATTTATATGATTAGATTATCTTTTGAATTGGTCTTAAAGTGTAATCTGAATATATTTTTACCATTTAATCCAATGGTGGACATTGGAATTAATTTCAATTTGAAATCGGACTTAAACTAGTGTCAATCTTTTGATACTTATTGTTTCATAAAAACACGCTATTTGCTCTGACAGCGGAAATTAATTATTAAATTAATTAATGTGACTTATAGGTTTTGAATTTTTTAAAATAGACTTCATTTTTGAATTAAGAATATCAAATATAGCTTAGGGTGAAGTTTTGGTATTTTTCTAAAAAACTTCAATTTTTGATGAATAGTGAAATCACTAAGTGGTAGTTAAATAAACTGATTTTTCGTTTAAATGAAATTTTGCCACATTTGTGTTTTGAATTTCAAAAAACCGACATAAATGGTTGTCATTAAGAAGTAAAATGTGGTTCAATGAGATTAAAATAATTTTTTGGTGAATAGTAACTTATTAATTTTTTAATCGCGATTAGTTGTAATTAGTGTAGTTTAAGGTAAAAATTGTGTTTTAATAGTATGATATGAGCTTGACACATGTCCCACCCTCATTGGATGTGTCATGTCCGACCAAGACAATCCATGGGTCAACTTGGGGATCTCATGGAGCCACATTGGTTGGAAAATGACATAAATACCTTTTTATTTAATGTTAAAGTAAAAATGACACAAACATAAGTTATTTTACTAAAACAATTTTTATATGGGGTTATACAAGTCATATTTTTTACTATAAATATTCATTATAACGATAAAAAGATTTCCTACATCATAGTATTCTTTTTATAATTTTTAGACATTCAATAAATTAAATTATTTATGACATCATGATGATGCAGCGATGACCTCATTATTTAACGATTTAAATAAAATGGAAAGATAATGTAAAATATAAGACCTACACAGGGCCAAAACCAATTGGATGAGTGTATTTCGAACCCTTATCACCTTATCCTCGAATCATATCAGTGTGGGACCTTTTGAATCCGAATACCATTTTAAAATAAAGTAACATATCTTTACTTTCCAAGAGTGCCCCTCCTCTCCCCTTATAAAAGGCCCCCACCTCTACCTCCTTACCCACACTCCCAAAGCCTTTGGCTGGGCCAAACCCTGCCCATTTTGGCTCTCCACATCTCTCTATTACTCCTTGAAGCCTCACTTTGGGCAGAAGCCTTCCCAAGGATGCCATTGAGCTCAAATCAAAGAGAGTTACCCGATTTTAAGGTAATGTCTTCTTTTGAGTCCTTTTGTTTTATTTTGCTTCTCCAACCTCATAAACTCTTTTTATTCTTTTCTTTTGTAACAACTCCAGTATACTTAATATACTAGGATGTTGTTATAAGAAGGATTCGAGATACACTTACACACACCTACATCTAATGGTTAAAGAACATACTGTTTCTGTGGATGGTGAATTTCTGCCTCCCGAAACGATGATTGTTCAACATTATTTTAACACTTTCAAAGGTGGCCATTAAGATGTCACTATATTTATATATGATATATAATATGTTTATGTTTTCCTTAAGATTCTGTATTTTTCATTTTGGGCATACCTTTATGGTTTCCATTATGCGTAAACGTGATATCTTCATTTAACGAAGTGCGGACTACCGCCCCCTCAAAGTGATTTGATTTCGTTAATGCCATATGTGGGATTTATAAAGGATTTAATTAATGGTATTATATATGATATTATACTGGAATTATAGTATATATTTATATAATTATTATTCCATTCCATAAAAAAATACGAAATAAAAATGAAAGTAGCGTTCATGCGTACGTACGGCTTACCGTCTCCATGAACGGTGCATTTCATTTCTTAACTCTAAATGATTATGTAATATTATAAATGCATGTATATACTGGATATATATGATATATATGATATATACATCATTATTATAATTCTGTATATAATGGATACATGAACAACTTGTAATTATAAAGGGTTTATTTTTTACTCTAGTACCAATGATCGTTAAAATGACTGTTATTAACTTAAATAATTACATAGCGTTCATGACATGGCAATAAGTGATAAAAAAGGAATAATGAACTTGAAAACGGTTCTTAAACAAGTATAAATTAACTCAAGTTTATTATTCAGGAGATTAAAGAACGACCGAGTCAAGTCGGACCTGAGGTATGGGACTTAGTCTCAATCTCCTTTCATTGAGGCATATTTTATTTTATACACAACTTTATTTTATACCGTGTATAAACCCCTTTGACTTTTCTGTTTATCCAAAAGGAATATTTTTTATATGAAGCGTTTACTAAATGACAAAAGGGAATGTTTTTGTCGTACGTATGCGGCGACAATGACTTCTCTGCCGTCGTGACCGTTATTTGAGTTTCGGCTTCCTCTACAAGCCATACCTTCTTTTTAAAAGAAAAATAAATACCATGTTTTACTTTTCTTTTATTTTGGTATTGAAAATGGTTTTCATGATGTTTTTATATCAATGTGTTGTATTGATATCTTGTGATTGAATGTTGGAAATGTTATGTTTCCTTTATGCATTTTTTATGTGATACGATTATGTTGAGGTTCTTGGGCATTATTATGAAGACGGGTGGTTCCGTGTTAGACTAAGGGCGGGTGAGCCCGATATAGCTCTCCAATGCATTGGGTAAGTCGAAGGAGTGAAACTTTAAGGTTTTTCTGATGAGATTTAGGAAATACTGTGATGGGTATTCCAAATGTAACCAAGAGGGTTACTCCCTACGTAATAAAGTTATGAATACCTCAATTTAACTTATTGTCTTATGATTTCTTTGATTTATTCATGATTTGATGAGGTATGTTAATGTGATTATGTTTTATGGGTGAGGTATGATTTCATTCTTATGTATATATGAACTCATGTTTCCTTTCCATATTTTTATAACCCATACTGAGCTTTTTATGCTCATCCCAAGTTTCTTTCAAATGTTTTTCACAGGTCAAGGGAATGGTACATGATATGATGATAGTGTCAAGGAAGTGTCAAGAAAGAATCCATGTTTTATTTTAAATATGTTTCCATTGATGGGAAAAATGAATACTATCTTTATGTAACCACTTTGTTTATATGTGGAATGTAATGCAAGTTTTATGTTCTAATTCTCTAAAACTCTAAACCTGAAAAGATCCTCAATGTGTAATCTTGTAATAACTCAATATTAAGTAAGGTTTAAGGCTGGGGACTTATAGAACCTTTTTGATACAATTCAAAATTTGAATAGTATTCTTTTCAAAGGACACATCTACCTGTAACTCAGCCTCCTCAAACTAAAAGGAATGATGAAGGTCTTAGTAGTAACATCGCAACTGAGATACATCGAAGATGTTGTGCATGGATCAATACCTATGGGATAACTACAACTGATAGGATACCATCTGGAGTCTCCCTATATTCTCGAATTCTTGACGTACAGTAGTGAAAGCTAACAATCTCTCCTGATTATCCTATGTCCCAGCCTTAGTGAAACACGCAAGAAAACCTGATCCCTAGAGGTTTTCAGTGGTGATCGGTGTAACACTTCTTCCAAGATTGTGTAGTATCCATCCATTTATGAGTCAATTAAACCTATTTTGTGGTCTCCAGAATAAAACAAGGCCCAAGCATAGCTATCTCTCATACCTCTAAACAACATAGGGGTGATTAGTATAGTATACTGTCCAAATCCGTATATTTTTCAATCTGAATTGTAGCATGAAATATACTATTATAGGAAAATTTATATCATAGATTTATACCTCTCTAAAGAGCCACTAAAATCCAGGATACAGGCCTAAAAAATTTCTTCAAGTTCCTGTATCATATTCTTTGATTGGACATTAATCTAGGAGTGGCATTATTTTCCCAGAATCGCTAGTTTATTGAGTTCCCTTTCCAAAATCTTCCATAGATGAGACATAAATTAGGAATACTTGTCTTAAATCATAGTACGAAGGAACCTGTGAATTTTCACTATCACATGGTTATACAACCACCCAAGATCATCTACTAAAAATGTCTCCTTTATCAAAAACAAATGATCATCCATCATGATCCTGTCAACAAAATCCCAGATAACATCATAACCCTAATCTGATATTGTTAAACCTGTTACAAAATACATCATGATGTTAACCCATTTCCACTTAGGTATAGGTAACTAATGTAAATTTCTACTTGTTAACTAGTGTTCCACCTTCAAATATTGACATGTGGAACACCTCATAAAAAACCATCTACATATATTTTCATACTAGGACACTAGTATTGGATATGTAAATCTCAATCAATATTGGTGATGTCATGGTGTAATGACCAAGCTGAAGTGTGAAAGTATTTCATAAGGTCCTCGCCCATGTCTTTTGAAACCCTTATATAGCTATGTACAAGGATATTTTTATCCTTTTCTAAAATCCAACCAAAAGGAGGTTCCTCACATGTTACACTCTCTCCTAGGACTTGGTCTTCTGAGTGTAATAGCTACCTCATCCTCGCTCTATATTATAGTGTAGAGGTAATAAATTTGGATGATATAAAATTATATACCTAACTATCATGTACCTCCAGGTGAATCTTAGTGAACAATTCCATGAGCTACCACTCACTACTGGATAACTCAATTGTATGTATTTCATCCCTCCTACTTAGTGGATCGACCACTGATTTACCTTTAATAGGCATGTAGAGAAGCTTTAAGTACAAATACTTTAAGTAGTCAAATACCCTAGATGTATCAAATTCATATCATGATGTTTAAATATGTAATCAAGGATTTGTTTGTCCTTGTACTCAACAAAACACTCATGAAATAATTAATGCCTCCAACAGCGTAATGCGTGAACAACCACAGCTAACTCAATATTCTATGTTGGGTAATTTATCTCATGTCGCCAAAACATCCAACACCCGAATGCAATGAATCTATCCCTCTGTATAGGAACTGCTACTAGTCTGATACCTAATGCACCCAAGAGCACTGTATAACTCTTCTCTAGCTCTAGAAATATCATTATCGGCACTAAATTCAATCACCCTTTCATCTCCTGAAAGGTCATCTCTCAATAATATAACCACACAAACATTTCACCTTTCAAATTAAAGCCTCTAAGAGGCATGATAGGCAATATAATTCCTATATGAAACACATGTAGTAACCATAAATCCCCAAGAAACATTGTACCTCAAATACATTATTGGGATTCTCCAAGGAAATAAATTATATCACCTTCTCTGGGTCAACTTATACTCTTATCTATGAGATTTTGTGATCCAAGAAGTATATATTATCTATCTATAAGTGAAACTTTGTGGGATTAGCATTTAAAGATTCTCTCTCTGTGTATCCAATATGATATCAATATGTTTTTCATGGTTATATCGATTGTGATAATACACAAATATATTATCCATGAAAACCAATAAAAATTAATCTAGATAGGGACTAAAAACATGGTTCATCAGTTCCATTGTGACCACTACTGTGTTCGTGAGAACGAACATCATAACCAAACACTAATATAGATTATATCTACTAAGAAATGTTGTTTTAGTTATGTTTGATGGTATCACACGCACCTCATGATAACCAATTATCAAATCAATTGTTTATAATTCCTGAACTATTTAGAACAATTTCAATATATAATCTATATAAGGTTGAGGATACTGATTCCTAACTGTCAACTAGTTCAATTTCTTGTAAACTATAAATAGCCTGAGGGTACCATCTTCTCTTTTCCCAAAAGGGAATGATAAACCCCTTGTATAAGTACTATGTTGGATAATCCCCTTAGCCTTTAAAACATTTAGCAACCTCTTGAGATCATGTATCTCAGTAGTATCCATCTTATAAGAGTGAATGGATACTGGGGAATCTCCTTGAAATATCTTGATGGATAACTATACCTCTATCATTTGAGGTATTTCTAAAAATTCATCCAGAAAGAAAACCCTAAAATGATAAATCACTAGGAAGAAATCTTCTTGATGTGTTCCTTGATCATCAAGATATAATCTTATAACCTAGTTTGTCATGCCACCCAGGACATGATGGTCAGGTCCAGCTTGACTCACCAGGACATCCCACTCACCCTTTTGAATTAACTATTCACCCTCCAGTGATGTGAATGTCACCCAATAGAAATACTAGTCGATGAATGCATGAAGGGAACCAACTAGTTCATCTTAATAATGATGTCAAGTCTTATCATCTTAGGGAAAAATAGGTACCATATGAATTGACACCTGCTAATCTCAAGGGGCCACTCCATGCACTGACATACACCCTTGATTCTAATCTCCAGTGGAGTGTCCATAATCATAATGCCATTAGAATTATTTACATTGAGCCCAAGGATCTCTATAACAGACACTAATATAAAACTATGAAAATTCTTAATATCAAAATATTAAAAGGATAATGTAGAGGCTATTAGAATAGTACCTATAATAGTAGAAGGTCGGGGATCCTACTTTTCAAGGGTTTGTTGCATAGTAAATATCTGGACTGAAAAATGGCCCTATAATACAACCTATCCCCCCAGAATAAATATTCAATAATGACACTATTAAATGGGTATTTGGCTACTATGACCATAACTAACACCTCATCCTGATCAACCAGCTACACTCTAGCTCCCTTCCTGATGAGAAGCTGCTGACCCCACTCTTGAATGTGTAGTAGGTGAAGACCCTGTCTCACTAGCTTCTGATGAAAAAGTTCTACAGAATACTTTTTTATGTATCGTCTTATTATTGGATCAACACTCGATTGGCTCCCTCATACACTAAGGCCTCATATTTCTCAGTCTACTGCACTAGTAGCACTTTACCTATCTACCTTAGTATATGTTCTAATTGATAATATCATTGTGTGGAATCTTTATAGGACACATTCTAATAATAGTAAAATTAGTACAAGATCTAGGTTTTGAACTTTCCTAGCTCACACATCAATCCTCCTTCATGATATCCTCTGTGATAGGCACCTAATTAACTATTCTAGAAATAATATTTAGTCAAAATACATTCACCTGTGATCGGATGTCATACCAAATACCATCATCAAATCACCTATCATTAGATAACTCAACACCCATAAGAATTGTTTTAAAGAACTGTAGGTCATTAAAATGGGATGAAATTTTCCTAACTGATTACACACACAACTCCAAGTGCATGAACGATCGTTCTCTATTGTCCCTCAACATCTTGGGATAGAAGTAGTTATATAAGGCCTTATTAAAATCCCTTAAATAAATATCCCATGGAAATTCAGTCTGGGTAATGAAATCGCACCAACTCTTGGTGGAATCATACAGAATATACATAGCGAGATTTACCCTCCTCTTAGGGGGCATCTCCAAAGTCTCAAAAGATAGATAGAATGGCCACCATCCATGAATCGGTAGCATGTGTACTTAGATTCTAAGAAAATGTGGGTATATGCTGCTACTTTAAATCATGGGTCAACTCTTCTATAGTCAAGATAGGTCACGACTCACCCTAAACGGTCTACAATAATCATATAAATTCTTCATGGAACTGTACCTCATCACCTCCTCCATGTAAAACTATTAGGGACTCAGTTGGTACTAATGTAGGATATAATTGTATCCCATTTCCCTCCACGTCTAGAGTTTGGTCATCACCATCATCCTGGAAAATGAATGGACGAAATCATGGGGGAGTACCTCTACAAATTCCAAGTGTACACCTTAGATCAATATTATTATCAAATTTTGCAGCTCAGTGTGCGGATATTTGAGGAGGATAGGTACAAGCCTTCCTATATAAAAAACCCCTATGACTAATGATAGAGTTAGTTTTGGGAAATTTACATGTCATATATAATAAATAGATAATACCTTTTACCCATAACTATGGTCATATCTAGGTTTATTTCTCAAGTATAAGCAAATCAACTTCCATTTTATGTCTCTTTTCATTTGAATTCATGCCCATTTTACATTTATCAAAGTTCATTAAAAATGTTTAAATAATGGTTCACATAATTATGATCCATAAGGTCCCATACTCATCTTGAATCAAAATGTGGCGCCCATCCAATATACACTATAAACCATTCCAGTATACCTATCGCAACCGAATGTATAACTATCCTGACACATGTAACAATAACATTCCAAAAGTAATACACCCTAAATGTCCTCAAGCGCATCAAACCAAATACCAAAGGATATTAAATAACAATGAACGGCTAGGTGTGTCCATTGTAAAACCATTCCCTTATCATTATATTGGAACATGATGGAAGTATAATGGAATACAAATAGTGGATAGAGTAATAAAAACATGAAAATAGAATAATAGTAGGAATTGATAATGATATAAAAACGAAACTCATATACAATGATGATGATACATGTCATGTGTCTAATAAAGTATCCAAAACAAGTACATACCGTTACATTAAAATCCATGGATCAAAAGTATAAAAATTCTAAAATTATCCCAACTAGAATAATGAGACTCAACTTAGTACCTCACTCCTGTGGTCCTAAGAAATAATCAAGAACTTGTATCATGGTTTTTTACCTTATCCATAACTATAATCATATAATCTATTCAGGAACCCAAGGCTACCCAAATATGGTGTGAGGCATAATCCCAGTATTCAACCACCTAAATTTTACTTCCCTCTAGTTAGTGAGTATATAAAAGTCATAGTGTGAATGAAATAATTGAATATATAAGGTAGCATTGGAATTAAACAACATATAAGTTACAGGTTCTCATTTATAATGAAATTAATTTAATTTTCCAATTATATTAAATATATTAGACTCATGACATGGAATAATTCCTAGCATCCCCCATCTAAGGATAATCTCAAAGTATTCCTAAATATTCTATCCATCATGTTCAAGACAAATAATGAACCCAATATTATGCTTTGGCTTGTCATACACATCATATACACCATTTCTTTCATTAACCATTTATAAACTTGAGAATTTACTTGTAATTTTTTAATTTTGAATCCAAGTATCACTTCGGGTATGATAGGAAAAAACACCCTACAAGCCCATCCATGGTTATGCTCACAAGAACCTAGGTATCGCTCTTGGTGTGGTATAATATCACTTCAATTCTAGTATGTCCTTAATGGTCCGCTAAGGGATCCTAAGTATCACATATGGCATACTTGATTAAATTCCCTTTTATTTTCCATTGGAAATACGTCATCAAAGTGTCACTCATCATATAATTGTAAACTACCATTATGAGTTGGTCTTGGCATTCCATATCAAGAGTAAAAGTACCACTTGGGCGTAAGCATTGTACAAGCTAATTGAATTCGTCTATGTAATTTTCCATTAAATACATGTATCACCTAAGGAATATAATCATTCAAAACTCACTAAAGGCCATTTACCCAATTTCATTCAACGTGTCAAGGTCATCACTAAGAATGTTTCAATTTAAACTCGCCTTAGAAGGAGACTCAAGCATGGCTAAGATTAGGGGTCTTTGTCCTTTAAATTAACTCACATGGGAATTTCTATATTAAGATCAACTGAATCTTAAACATAAAATTTAATTAAAGTTACTTGGGTATTGGTCACTCGTCATCTTAATTTAATGAATATAAATTTCATTTTGCAATTTGTACTGCAGTAAAATTTTCATTCTAATTCACAATACATTTCTTGGAATCAATTTAAAATTCACATCCCATGGAAAAGGGGGAAAATCCACACCCTAAAGTATCTGGTTAAATACCCATGCCCCATGGTCCAAATAATTGACAACATGCCCAAAATGGGAGGTTTTAAAACAAGGATCATGGCCTTTAAATAAGTATCATCGTGTCTCATTAATTCAATAGACCATATATATTCAATTAATTCTGGGATCTGAATTCATTTCAATGAACCACCCAATAATTCGGTGTGCGGTACAATAGAATATATATAACATTTAGAAATTAAATTAAAGGTGCGTGACCACCAAACTATGTTCATAGAGGATATATTTTCCAGTATCATCTCCTGATTCAACTCATATTTAGAGAAAATCGAAGAATATATGATGAATATAATAATTGGGAAAATTATCCTGTACCTAAATTACAGTGTAGATACCAAATCAAATGATAAAAGAAACAAAAGGAATTGAGATCATGTAGGTGTCGATCTCATAATACAAAGTTTTCTTCAATCGAATAATGGTTGAATAACATGTCTCAATTCCTACTTTAGGCATTAAGAGGGGTCTCAAAAGCACAAGGCTTCTGTGTAATAGAAGAATGAGTGAAATAGGTCGAAAATAGATTTAATAAGGGGTAAAGTGGTAAAATCACCCAAAATTTGGAAACAAAAAAATTTTCCACAAGGTTTTCTAAACTGTGTGCCAACCATGCACGGTTAGCTGTATGGAAGGGCACCATGCATGGTTTGTTCGCACTTTTTCACTAACCATGCGCATACCACATAACACTCAATTATCAAAATTATAAACATGGATGCAGGGTCTTGTTCATGAAATAATATTGTTTTATCTTACCATGTGGCATATATCTCCCCACTGTCCAGCCTTTCATTATTTTATCTAACTATGTATCTTAACCTGTATAGTGTACACTAATCATGTGTAAGGCATTTTTCACCACAATAGTTTGGTTTTAGGCTCTAAATAATCCCAAGACACCACACATACCTCCATGAACAAAAAGGGAATTTAAATTAGTCGATATTTAGATATATAAACTAAAATTAAATAGAAAATGAAGGATATATACCTCCAGAACAAACTGGGTTCTGACATAGATGACTATAGTGTAAGAGTCAGTTGGGGATTTTCAAGGAAAATCTGACATGACATTTGAATCTCAATCAATTGAAATTTAACTATTTTCATCTATAGGGGGGACCAAGATCAAAGTATTCATGTATGACCAAGTTTCAAAAGATTATAATCATTCCTGGAGGATCATTATAATTCTAGGCTCTTATTTTAATATAAAATTATGATAGTGGGAGTACAGTGGCTCAGAATTGGTTGTGGAATTCTATAGCATATTTTAGGAAGTTCTATAGGCCGGATGATAGAAGATTCAATTAAATAAAACTTTATTAGGTTTTAAGGTCTCTTTAAATCATTTTCTCAATGATTTAGCTTTGGATATGATCTTTTTCTTATGTTTTATTGGACTAAGTACCCCATATTTAATGTTAGGATTGAAGGTGTGTTGAGAATGGTAAATGGAACTTTGATAATTGATTAATAATTCACAACCAATGTAAAATGGGTAATGTTTTTATTACTCCACAAGGATTTTCATGGATTATAAGTTATAATGTGTGGAGATTATAATGATACATGTTTTTGATAGGGTTGAAAAATCCAATAGAATTTTAAATAAAAAATTGTGGATGCTCTAGAAATTAAATTGAGCCTAAAAATGTAAATTCAAGTATTGTAACTATTAAATTTCATGAATTTAGATGGGTTCTAAGTCCTATGTGGTGTCTCAGGTGTTTTATTTATTTTCAAAATAGTTGTTCTTTCAAAATTATTTTTATGTAAGGAGAAGGCTACGGTGACTATTCAGAATATAGTTTGTAGTGACTATGAAACTCAATCATGTGTAACATAAATAGAGGAGAACAATATGGTAAACCATTAAAGGTGTGGTTCACTATTATGTGGTTGTACTATAGAAAATTAAAAGGTGTACCACATAGAATGTGGAAGTATTTTTTAACCATGCACTAACCATGCGAGGTGAGTGCCACATTAAATAGAAGAATCACAAAATTAGTTCACGTTTAGCCATGCCTTGTGGCCAAACCATGTACCTCATTAAAAAGGGAAACTAAAATTTTTTATCCCCCTATAGATAAATGTTTTTATCCCATTTTCACCTCCATTTCACTAGGAAGTCCCCCATATGAACTCCCTTCTTCCTCCCCTTGGTCAGTTTTTCATGGTTCTAGGTCTAATTTCATCATCATCGGATGAATTGGAAGCCTCCTGGTAAGTATAATACCCCTCTTGTCTCATTTTCCATTTTATATCACCATCCAAAATTTTGTTGTTCTGTGAGATATTTTTCCCTATTTTTTTGTCTTATCTTTCAATTTCTCTCATTTAAGCTCAAATTAAAGAAAAATATTGGATGAGTGAAATGTCCTTTGTATAATGTAGTGGCTGAAGATTATTTTTTGTTAAATTTTCATCATTTATAAATTATTTTCATTATTTTATATGATGGAAATCCCACACATTTCTCTTAAAATTTGAAATATCTTAAATTTAATACATATACCACATTAAGACATTATATAATGCCCTGATAAATAGTTGTAGTTCGAAGACCCCAACCCAAACCACAACTTATAGTGAGTTATTTTAAAATGAATGTTATGATTATTGTTTCCTAATGCGTTGAATCATTTCATGGTTATGTTGACATTTCAACCTTTTAGTGGGAGCTATAATTTACATAAATGAATTTTAAAATGTTTAATCGAATTTAATGAGATGAATCATGTGAAATAAATTAGAATAATTGGATTAGTTTTTCTATTCTTATATACCTTGAGAATACTCTCTTCACTTGAAATGTAAATAATATGTAGAATGTTATGCCTTGTTGAATGGGTATGATCATTCACCCATGGTTCTTAGTCTTTTATGAGTTAGATCATTTTTAAGGGATCGACCAAAATTTTTACTTGAATAGTAACTTGAAATGGTTATGAACATGAACCTTATATAACACAGTAATTTTTATAATTAATAAAATGAATCATGATTACTTCTGTTATGGCGTGTATAACTTCTCATGGACATTTCTGAATTACAACATGTATATTGTGTACATATTAAATAATTATTCCTTAATAGAACCTTGGTTTTCTATGTTGGAATTCCATGGATAGGCTCATAGGATAGTTGAATTATATTGTGCCATGAGATAACCATGGATACCCAGGTATGAATGTCTTGGATGTTCTCAGAGGTTAGAGGAATTACAATGAATCTTAAGAAAAACCAGGTTCCTCTTTACGGAACACATCTGTTAATGGATCATAGGAAAATAGGAATTTCCTCAAACATGGTTACTAATCATAGGCCTTTGTTAATGATGTTGGAAATTAAATTTCACAAACCCATGGTTTGAGATGTTGGACAATACATATTGCGTCCATTTGTGTGGTGACACATGGTGTTTCACATCTTGTGATGAGGATGTTTGAAATAAGGTTTCACATTATTATTTGGTATGGTTGGGGATGGTTCTTTTTATATCCTATTAAAATTCTTGTCCTGGTTCACCAATTTACATAATTAAACCTTATGATTATATTGTTATTATGCATGGACACCTAAGTAATGTCACAAGACCTGGATAGTAATTCATATCTACATATTAGAATGAAGCTTGTATGGTTGGCCAGGTTTCTATGAGTAACCTAGACCAAATTTGACTGCACACATTTAACAATTGTTTAGTAAATATACTTATGTGATACTTTATTTTATACTCACAAATTTCATTTCATTAGACATCATTCGTTGTGGAATTCTAATTTTATTTCACACCATGTTCCATTCATCATTTGGTACTTGAATAGACCTCATGGTTATAGGTTCAGGATCCTTGATTATACTATGTTTTTTACTCTAGTAGATGGAATCATAAGAGCATGTGAGTGAGTTGGAGCTTATGATTTACTATGGGATAGTCAGGTGGATTTTTTTTCATGCCATTACATGTGTTGTATATCACTAACTTTATGTTCATTACGTTATGTGGTAGCTTTGTCATGAACTATTTTTCATCCATTTATTATTGGTATTCAGTTGTTACCAATATCAATGAATTTATTTATGACTACTTTCACTATATTTATCACTAAAAAATATGTTATAATCTCCCCATTATTCCACCTTCATTCCCTCACTGATAGTTAATAACCACTATCATGCGGGCAGGCATGCTTGAAGTCATGTAAAAAACTGGATTAAGGAACCGTTTCAGTGTCTATCAAGTTAAGAATCTATATGAATAATTATTATAATAATAAATTATATTATTATCATTGTTAGTATCAATTGTGAAAATTTAATATTAAAATGTTTTGGAAAGGATATTTTTAATTCTATCTAAAAATATTGATTAAATTTTTCAACATTGTACGATAAAGATACAAGTTCTATCCCCCTTAATAAATTGTGTATTCTCTATATAAATTATAATATGTATAGGGTTAATGATTCCATGAATTATGATAATACTAATAATGATATTTATGTTAAAAATTCAATGATTTAGAATGTTTACATGAATAAAAAAATGATGGTTCTAACTACTGTGACATAGAGGAGGAGATAAATGAGAATTTTTCTGAGTTTATTCCATTTTTTTTCTAAAAAGGGATAAGGGGAAATTAAAAATGAAAGATCACTCTAAAATTCATCATGTGTTTAGTTGTTGGACACTATAAAAAACATCCCAACATTTTAGTAGAAATATACCAAGGATTAATAATATTTGGTACCTATATGAACTTTTAAAAATAAGTCTAGAAAGTTAAAATACACTCTAGAAAGTAATTTTATGAATTTCTATAAATATATAAGAGAACATTCATATAAAAAATGAAGGATGTGATGATTGTGATTGTAAATGGTATGTTGAGACTTCTAGGGATAATATTGTAAATCAATTTATTATTACATTGAATGTTGATAATTCAATTAGTGATTTTGACATTGATTCTAGAAGTGAATTATAGGGTTATAATAAAGAGTTTAAGCCAAATTCAGTGTTGAAAGAAATTCTATCAAAATTCTCAAATCTATAAAAAGAGACCAAGAATCTAAAAAATGAATATTAACTCTTTCTGAATCCAAGAATCTAACCATATTTAATAAAAGTCCAAGTTTCTAAATAAAATGTAAAATTTAAAAACAATTATTAAATTTAAAAACAATTTTAAAATTTAGAATGAAGGGAAAAAATAAAAAGAGATGAAGATTGATATTATTCAATAAATTTATGTTACATATTAAGATGGAATGATAAAATATTTATCAAATTTTAGTGTATTAATCAAATAAGTTGGGTAATTCATAAATAAGGAATTGGATTTTCATAATTTGAAAACCAAACAAATATGGGAGAAAATATCGATGATTTTTTTTTAAAATTCTAAAGTGATGAAGAATGTTTGTAAGACCATATTTCTAGATAAATCAATTAAATAATAGAAATCATAAACTCCCAAAAACATAAACACAAACTCAAAAACATCTATAATTGGTTTCACCAAATATGATAGAAAAATTAATATTTTATATGGTAATATTTCAAGTATTCAAAAAAAATTGTTTTACAAAATTAATAAAAAATTATTGGTGAAACAGAAGAAGAAAAGAAAGTGATATATTCTAGATAAAAATGGAATAAAAATAAAAATATGACTTTTATAGATATTTATGGTACTATATAGGCTTCAGATATACTCTAAAATATATAGGTTTAACTTTTAATATTATTATGATTCCATAAGGTTTCTTAGTAAATCATGAGGAGTTAACCAACTCAAAAAAATACATGTTTATAGGAATTAGTGAATTATGGAAAGAAGCCTGAGAATGAGTTTAAAATTCTTGAGGGAGACTATGGAAGTTATAAAAAGGCTACTCATCATGCAAAGGAATGTCTTATCCTTATACTAGTATAATAGTATATAAATTACAACTCTTTAAATCCTTAGTAAATAAAGAGTGAGTATAATAATAAAACCCTTATTATTAATGTTTTTTTAGGGAATCAAAATGGTAATTTCCTAGATATTATAGAGTGTATTTTTTTCAGATATGATGGCTGAATTAGTTATATTAAATAACATTATAGATTAAAAATAAGGATTACTGAATTCTAGAATGACTTTTTCTGAAGATAAAATTATTTGGTTCATCTATTATCGGTATTGAGATGATAAATTTTTAGAATTCCATATTGTATTAAGGTTTTAGGCATATAATTTAAATTTTTTATGAACTCTATGATAAATTGAATGAGTTGATACTTAGAAAATACAATTTTTGTAAAAAGTGATTAAATATTGAATTATTTTCAAATGAGAGAAACAAACTAAGGGAGATATACTTCAAATTTGAGACACTCAAAATTCATGCGGAATTTTTATAAAATAATAACAAATAGTATCATAAATTGATTGGCCATAATCGCTAATGGAATATGAGATATCGTACAATAAAAAATTATTTTTATAGTTTTTAAGCTGATTTTCTAAAGGGACTAGATAATATATACATGATATAAATGGAAGATTATTAATTATCCACATAAAAAAGTGGATATTTATACATCACATCCCTTTGAGCATATTCATTTGGACATCTATCGACCCATGAGGAAGAAATGAAAAGATAGTAAAATGTATTTTGTTTCATTTATTTATAACGTTAATTGCATTGCATGAATCATTTTTATGAAACATTTATCTGATATCCCTTAATATGTTCAAGACTTTCAATAAAAGTGATGAAAAGGAATATAGTCACCAATGGAAGAATATTCGTATAGATAATGGTATTGAATACATAAATGTTATATTTGGTTCTAATCATGGGAATCATGAACTCAATGAACTATATACATATAAAAAAATTGTGGTATAATGGATTTATAAAATTTTAGTGGATGTGTCTCAAATATTTTTGATGTAAAATGATACTTAATAGTATTTTTTTGGGATAGGTTATTCAAGTAGCAGTTTATATTAAAAATTATTTCTTATTCTGAAAAAAAAAATTATAACATGATTCCATACAATATCTATTATAATAATACACTAATATTTATTTTTTAAATAATATTTAGTAGAGATAACATTTTTGAATTCATAGGTCAAAATCCTAGGAATTTTTATAAAGGATGTGTTGATGGAATCATCTGTGATTATCATCTAAGTTGACAAGGATACTAATACTACAACATAAAGAAAAATATTATTATGGATACTAGTAATGACATTATAATGGAACATGTAATTAATGATGAATCACATGAAATAAGAATTTCTATAGGTGGTAAATATGAATCTTGTTTGGTTATATAGTAGGATAATGTTTAGAATATAGTAGATGTTCTGGATAATTTTTGCTTAAATATTTTAATTTAGTTAAATCAAGTGACGAGGATATGCTCCACTCATCTCATCCAAGGGTGAGAAGATTGGTGGAGCTATCAAATATTATTTTATATCAAGGAAAACATTTTCAAACAAGGATAAATTTTACAACAACATCACCTACCTTAATATTTTCATATTTTGAATAAATATATATATTTAAGAATCTATAGAGAGGTAAGAATGGGTTGATTCCATGAATGAATATTTAGACCAAATAGAGATGAATGCATAGGGTATTTGGTACCCAAATCATAACATAATGATATTATTGGAATAAAATTTATTTTTTCAAATTAGTAGATAAAATTTGAAGTGATTGGAAATAAGTAATACCTTTTTAAAGGGCTATATTAATGTTGTAGGATTGGATTTTGATGAGACTATTAAACTAATTTCTTGGATAAAAACCAAAAATAATATTTTTATATATAATTCTCAAATGTAAATACATTATTTTCCAATGGAGGTCAAGTCTACCTTCCTTAATAGAAATTTGGAAGATGTGGTTTTTTTCACAACATTTTAGTTTCATTCTGGGAGAATATTGAAAAAAATAGGTTAATTAATAATTTATATTGGTTGATAAAAGATCCTATATCAATTTATTATACATTTTAGACCTTAATATAGATGTTAAAATTTGTAAAATATTGAGTGTACCACAACCAAAGAATAAAAAATGGAAAAATGTAACTCTAATTGTAATTGTATATGTATGTGATATCATTTCTCAAAATGTAACTCTAATTGTAACTGTATATAACTTCTTTAAAAAATTGGTATGGGGGGTTCAAGGCCGATTTTTACTCCTATATCTGTAATAACTAGGTTTTCTAAATATGATAAAGTAAAGGTGGTGTGCCAAATATCTAAAACATTATTGTATTATGTCAAAACTAATATCATGACTATCATATATAGTATATGTTTTTATCCTCTATTACAAATTCCATTGAGATCCAAAAATATCACATCTTATTACCGGTTAAAGTATCCTTAGATAGCTAAAAATCACAATTGATTTTGTTTTTAAATGTTATTTCAATGGATATTTTAATATGAATTGAATTTTATTATCATGTTATAAAGGATGTTTTTATGATGTAAAATCCATGTTAGGTGGGGGTTAATTCTTTTTTACATTTTTTTTCCAAACACAATAAAGAATAATTTTTTGACATTGAGAAATGTTAGTGAATAGTATATATCTATAAGTTTAGCCACAAAAAAAATAATACAGATGAAAACCCATATGGAACACCTCATAGGGAAGTTAAATTTTAAACTTCTATTGGTTTTTATAGTACATGTTCTATAATAATATCATATAATCCTATTTAGTAAGCAAAAAGAAACCACATTGATATCAAATATCACTTTATAAAAGATATTGGGGGGGAAATTGAGCTAATGATATAATGTTTTCATACTTTAGTGTAAAAAACTGATATTTCAACAATATATTATTTTAGGATGCATTTAGAAGATTTAGGATTGACATGGGAGTTCAATATCACCAATCATGATTCAATTTTATGGTGTTTTTTTTCAACTCTCATAATGTTCTTGGGATTTTTCTCAATGTGGGTGAAATGAAAACATAACTATTTTTATGTTTATTTCCATATGTATTTATAAAATGTATTTAAAAATGGGTTGAAAAACACTTCAACGTAATTCCAGACTTATATGTATAAAATATTTAGGGATCATCTTTATAGGGGATTAAAATGGGTAAGCTATGAATTTAGATTATTCTTGTATAAACTATTTTAGCATTTTTTTAATTATATGCTAAAATTATTTTATTTATTATATGTTTGGAAAACATTAAATGAAGAAAATTAGAGATTAAGGGGGTTGAATGCAAATAAACATTTTATGGACAATAGGATAATACTATTCAATATTATTATTTTTTACACTGAGTTCTTTCAAGAAGATTTATAACTATTTGAGGATGATCCATTACAATATTGGTCGGTTTTGGAGGTTATTTATGTTCCTTTATTGGAAAAAATACAAAGGGGGTATTATTGAGTCCATGATGGAAAATTTATGTTTTGAGGAATGTTGATGTTGATATGGTCTATTATGTTTTATTTTTTGTCACTACATAAATCATATTCATAGAGAATGTGATGATCGATGATCTGATCATCATGGAAGTCCAGGTAAAGTGTTGGTGGATGTAAATAAATTGTCTACAACATATTCTATGTGTCTATGAGTTTGTGGAGAAGGATAGTAGTTGGTTTTATGAGGAATGACTATAAATTTTTGCATGTATGGAATTTATAGAATATTGTAGATCTGAATGGATACTCTCAATATATGTTTCCTTGTTTATTCCACACATTGGATACATTGCACATTCCATTAATTCTCATGGTATGTCTATTGAACATGTTGTTGAAAAATTTATAGTCACGTCACATGGTCATTCATCATGATTTATCCATTAAATTGAGCTTCATAAAGATGTGAAGTGACTTATTTTATTTTTATATTCTGGATAATTAGATATATGAATAAGACCTTGTTTTTTATTTTTTTTCATGGGTTTAAGTATCTTGATTTATCAAATGGATTCTAAATCATGTGACTGAGGATAAAGACATCATACTATAGGTTTTTATTTGACATTTCATATGTTCTAGTTGAAATTAAATATATTATGGTTTCGATGTCCCATTACATAGTGAAACTCCAATGGTTGTTTTGGTGCATGTGGTATCTCTACTGAAATTCGTAATGATAAAAAATGAATGTTCCAATCCAGAGTAGATCTATTGATTCTATTTTATAAATACATCCAATTGAGAATAAAAATTTCACGGTAATAGAAAAACTAACAATCATATGGATTCATCACATGAATTTGCATACTAATAATACATTATTTGAATACAGATCATATATCATGAGTATAAGACTTTTTGTATTTCATCATAAGACATCCAGGGATAATAATAAGACACAAACATGATCCTTCAATACTTAAAAAATTTTGAGATGAGAACAATGGTATATACTGAAGTTCCATGTGGAAATGATGCATGATTCCATCAATATGGTGACATTATGAGAGTTTAGAGAATTAAATTTCAATGACAATAAATGGAAGAAATAATGTCATGTGTTTATGAATTTTCAAGATAATTAACATGGATAATTCAAACGATTTTAAATAAGGAAATATATATAGAATATCATGGAAAATTTTAAATAAGAAAATCTCACATGCATCTAATGATTAAGGGTGTTTCTAGAATTAAATTTATTAAAGTATCATTCAAGATATTATTTCCATTAATATAAAAATAATATGAATGAAAGAAGATGGTGTTGGAAATTTATGAGAATAACCATTACATTATAACTTTATATATCTATTTTATTGAAGAAAAATATTATATAGAATGGAGAATAAGAAGTTGTTCTCACTAATTGCTATGTAAGAGACTAAATTAGGATAAAATATGATTTCATCCAATTGGATTTGGTAAAAACAATGTATCATAGTAACAATAGAGATTATTTATTTGTTATAAGAGATATTCTTTCTTTTTTGAAACTCGATAAACTATAAATAATATGTTGGCACAATATATACCATTTGGAGATTATGGTATATCAATTGTATATGGTAATCCCCATCCTCTTATAATCAACATGGTTATTTCTAGTGGACTATGTTATCTTGGGTTTCTATTGATAATTCTAATAATTATCCACTCTTATTAATTAGTGAACCATGTTATAACATCTCGGACACAGATTCCACCTGAAACGGTTCCCCAAGCCTGGTGGGTCACAAGGCCTCAAGCACATCTCCCCAAACACCAGAGGCTGTCGACTCGTAGTGGGGTCCTAGGTGAGTCAGTGTGGATATTATTCCCTCATTACCATAGTATCATAGCAGAAGTAAACTACATTAAATAGCGAAAGAGAATAAATAATTAGTAAACTAAAAGTAAGAAAAGACAAGAATTCATGTATAATCTAGAAATGTCACATATAAAATGATGAAGAAGATACATGTATCTTGAAAAAAGCCAGAACTGCTACATGGAAATACAATACAATACAAGTATCCAAAAATAATAAAAGACTAAAAAGGTATCCCAGTATCACAAGCCTCAGCTTGGTCTTATGCTCTCCTGCTCCAAAGCTGTAATCAACAACCTATACCCGAGTACATTCTCATATCGTTAACTAAAACCACATAATATTTTTGGGTCCCTAAGGAGGCTCAAATATGGTGTGATATAAACATCCCAGTAGCCAACCACCTAGGTTTATACAGTTCTAACATCAATTCATCAAAAGTTCTAGCAAGTGTAAACAAAGAAGTAAATTGATGTGAATTACTATGTCATAAGACTACTGTAATAAAGAATACTGAATAGACCCTCAAGGAAACCTGTAGCTTATTCAACTCCTAACAAAGCAACTATAAAAACATTCAACAGGTCACATTACCACACCATACATCCATTCATATCAAGAAAACCATAGCCATGTTGTATAAAGAAGTAATATAACCCATGGAAATGTCGTATAGTGAAAAGTAGACCCCAAGGGCAAATCCAAGTTGTCACATAACGGGGCATCTAAGTAATATATATACACCATCAAGGGCAAGATCCAATTAGTTTGTCCAAAAAATCCCATTGAGTCTTATGGGAGTCCCATTGGAAACTCGATTAGCACTGGTTGGGGTCCTAGGGGAATGGCAATGGAATGTCCTACATGATCCCAAGCAAGCCAGATCCATATAGTAGAAAGTCCCAAGGAATCCCACTGAATCAACACCCTTGAGGCATATTTTACCCAAGGTTTCCACTACCGCATTCCAGTTCCATAGATTGAATTCCATGGCATCTATCAATCCAATAATTCAATGAAATCAATCCATTCCATTTAAATAATCATTCCAAGTGACTATACCCACTCACATACACATGCACAATCCATGAGTATACCTACAAATGTAATCCATCTATCAATTACAAATCATATGGGCCTACCCTCCCATATAAACTATTTAACTTGAAATTAGTCATTTTATATAGGTATAACCACCCATATCCTTACTCTATTTTAATCCATTTTATCAAAATAAGCACGAAATCACAAGATATCAAAAATAAAGGAGGTATTGCATCTCCTAAACAAGTTATTCAATCTAGATAATCATTAATAGGATTCCTCTAACTAGGAAAGCACAATCACACGCCCCTTAAGAGGTTTCAACTAGAATAAACAAGTTAAACCCTAAAGCCACACCCCATAGGTGACCTTGAAATAATTAATAGATGCCAACACACCTGAACAAAACCTAGAGAAATCCTTACAAGGCTTGACTAAGCCTACGGTAAGCAGCTCGCTAAAAACACGGCCACACTAGATTTTTCGATGGATGGAATATCGGTCGAACGCCTGAAAAGCATGAGAAATTATGAAAGAAATTATAGACCACCTACTTCACCATGGTAATAGAGAGATCATCTAGTATTAAGTCCTAATATATCCAAGTTTGGAATAAACATGAAGAACATATGAATAATGGAATATTAGGTCATATGAGCCTAAATCCAAATAGCATAGTCATTATTTAGAAGAATCAAGAATGGATAAAAAGGAACTGATTACTTACTAATGTGGATACAACAAGACAAACCATTCTCTAATCAGATTCTGGATGGCTTCTATATATGAAAAACTAGTTTTGGGGGCATTTGGCTCTCAAAAATGGGAGAAAAGCTTATGTTCGTCAAAATATGAGGCTAGTACCTCTTTTATAAGAAAAAAATCAGATGGATCAATACATGACGTGTAGGCTAAGTACACGATGTGTACCTGGACTATAGCCATCCTTCAGCCTTTTTCTCCCTCCTTTCACCACAACAACCCAATTGACCCATAGTCCGATTTCGGGTCTAAGAAAAAAAAGGAAAGAAAACACATTTAACCTGAAATCAAAGATACAAACCTCTAGAAAACCCATGATTTTATAATCTTCCCTCTTTATAGTAATTCATTCATGAGTTTCTCTATTATATGTGGCCTAGATTCATTTAAAAATTACTTTGGACATAGATCATGTACGTTAGCCTCCCTCTCCCAAGTCTTATCCTGTAAATGGTTGTACTTCCACAGTACCTATACTAGACGAACTGAATGGCCTCTTAAAAAATTCATGCTCCTATAAATGATAAGAATCAGATGCTCCTCAAAGGATGCACCAACCTGAAGCCCAAACTCCTCAGGCTGAAAAATGTGAGATAGGTCTGAGTGATAGTGGCACAACTATGATACATGAAAGACATCATCCATGGCTCGGAACCTCTGAGGTAACTGTGACCAGTAGGAAACCAACCCAACTATCACTAGAATCTTGAACGGCTCGACATATCATAGGGAATGTTTACCCAATATCTCAATCCACTTGTGTACCAACCTCGATGAAACACGCAAGAAAACCGAATCCCCATCCTTGAACTCTAGAGGTCGTCTGTTGTGATTGGCACATGATTTATGATGAGATTGTGTAGAGGTCGTCTTCTTCTGAATCAACTAGACTAAATCATAGGTCTTCTACATGAGACACAGTCCCAGTAAAACTTCCTCACCTACCTCTAACTTTCACATGATAAGAACGAAATAGACTATAGTATAAATCCTCATAAGGTTCCATTTGTATCATTGCATAATAACTATTATTGTATAAGAATTCAACTAGGGGAATATGCCTCTCCCAAGAGACCCAAAAAACTAGGAAGCATGATCACAGCTTGTACTCAAGAATGTGTATCATACACTCTAACTAGTCATCAGTCTCAGGGTGGTATGTTGTTCTCAAATGTACCAGTCTACCTAGTGACCCATGAAAACTCTATCATTAATGGGATGGAAAATGTGTGTCCCTATCCGAAATGATAGTACATGGGACCCCATGTAATAAAACCACCTATCAGATATACAACCTTCCAATATCATCCACATTGAAGGTTACATTTACTGAAAATAAATGAGCGACCTTCATAAGCATGTCAATGACAACCCCCATAGCATCATTACTGCGACACCTCCACCATCGGAAAAACCCCCAAATCACACCCCTAAGCATTCCAAATATGTTACTAGTGTGATTTCCTTTAACTAAGTAAACCCGAAAATAACTGATTTCATATCAGTAGCCTCAAAGAAAGGATTATTCAAACCCTGACTAACCTCATCAATAGCAGTCACACAATATTCCCTTTAAAATCACAGTGGACTTTCACACCACACCCACCTCAAACTGGCAGAGTGTTCAAACTGGTTCTCTAGAACCATACACTAGGAACACGATTGATAAAAATTAGAACCATCAATTGATGAATTATCTCATAAATGACTTACTTAGAAGGTTGATATGTTGAAACAGAAACAAAACCCCTTATCTCAAGGAACCACACACCCACAACACTCAAAAGTGTAAACCTGATCCATCCCATTGGAATCATTTCTCTTTTAAAATCATCACAACCAATCACAAATAAAATTCAGGTATAACCTTTGATTCATAAACCCATAGTCTAAGGAATTGACCAAGGTGTTCCATACTCTTGATATAAGTGAGACATTGGTACAAGGCCATAATTCCACATATGAACACTGATTGAACCTAGAGTGGCATCGTCATGGAGGTCATTTCAAAGATAGTGGTGGTCATCCATGAGTTCATCCAATGTGTTCCAACATGGGAACCCATGTATCAATTTATATTAACCAAGCCTCAACTAAAACCATTAATCATTTACACAGTATATAAATAGATCACGAACTAGCTCACCACCATTCACTATAGCGCGGTGTATAACTGATGCTCTCATAGTGCATCTGAGACAATGTTAATATAGGGGATATTATCACATATTAAAAAATAACACACTAAGAGGATATTAAATATTTCTAGAAAATGATATTTGAACCACTATTGATCAACCTCTTGAAGGAAACTCAGCTTTAATTCCCCATGCATAGTCATTTAACCAACCAAAATGTCTTTATCCTAAGGAATTTGTTTGATAGCTCACACTTAACCACTGAGGTCCATCTATGATAAATGTTTCCTCATAAGGGATATGCAAACATCCAACCACAACAACATTATTTTTTCAATAAATCACCAATATAAAACAAGTCTCACAAGCCCTAAAGGCATTCAAGCATAATCGAATATTGTTGAATGGTCTGTGATTGTGATCCTTCTGCCTAGAAGGGAACATTTAAATAGAACTAAGATGATGGTCCCCACTCACATGAGCCTTAGCTTGGTTGGTGGGGACTCTTAAGTACATCCAAGATACCCGGGATCAAATTATGGCGGAGGCACAATTTCTAGGGGTATTGTAGCAGTAGTGTAGAAATAATGTAGCAGTGCTATAGCAGGTAATGTAGAAGGAATTGTGTAGTACTGTATCAGGCACTGTAGTGGGAACAGTAGCAGGCACTGTTTGGTACTGTAGCAACCGGAAATTTTTCCCCTGTTTGGGCCTTCGGGCCACCGATTTGGTCCCCGAGTCCTTTAAGGCCTTTGGGCCAACCGAGCCTTTGGGCCAGTAAGGCCTTCGGGCCACCTCAAGGCCTTCGTGCCACCTTTAGTGAATATGAAAACCAGAAAACCTATACGGAAAACGCTATATATGAGTATGAGCAAGGAGCTTTCACCACAGCAGAATCTACACGGATTGCAAGAATGAGTGGGTATGGAACCTGCCATCGGGACAGGCCTGTGCATGCATGGGATAGCCTAGTCAAACAGTCATGCGAAGGTGGAGATTTGATTTCTCAATGAAGATGTTGGGAGGAGCAGTTCCAAGTTGTTAGTCTCAGTTGTATATAATGTTTGAAGACTACGGGAAATGAGTTCCTCTAAGGCCTACAGGGCTATGTAATACTTACTCCTACGGGGAATGTAAGGGTTCCACCTCACCCCTTTAAAGGTGGATTATCAAAAATAAATAAAAAATGAAGGCCTTCACGCCATTGGATGGACATGATAGTCCCCACCTAGGAGTATCCAAGATGTCGAGAAGAATGACTAGTCACTCCCAAATATGCAATTTCATGACCAACATAAATGCACAAGTGTCGTTTCACGAACCATGATCACCACATTGTAACTCATGGCAGGAAAGCCGAAACTAAAATTATTGGCATGTTAGAACACCTGCATCCCATTAAGTCCTCCCGATTAGGGGGATGAACTTGGTTTCATAATTCTCAGGTCACTCTACTCTAGAGATAACCCAAGAACATACACAATAGATCAATGATCAATGATTAAAACTAAACTCAATGGCTCATTATAAAATTTAACACTCGATGGGTACCACATATATTAACATATACTACCTCGATTTTGTAAGAGAAAACTACACATCCTATGTAATATTCATAGGATTTCCACCCTATGAATCCATGTACTAGATGGATCAATTGGAAACTGGCACAAAATCACATTATCTACACAACCATTTACATGAATGATGACGTACCAAGTCTCCCATCACTTAAGGAAAGAGAGGTTCGCGTGACATCCTAAGCATTCGACCATGCCAGAGGCATGTCAATCCTCTTGAACTGAGCATTCCTCAATTCCCATTCCCATATCAAGGGTCAATATACAATGATCACATATCCAAACAAGTGTGTATTCTTTAAAAACCAACATCCTACTAGGGTAAAAAAAACTGGAGTGGTACTAATGTCAGAAAGCTCACAGCTGAAAGCAAGACAACAATCTTTGAGGGTGCTACATACCACGGGCTAGAACTTAATGATGAATAAGTGTCAATCCCAAACACTAGTTCACATAAAAACTGATTACACTAGGCTCAAGATCCCCTTTTAATTAATCCCAAGTTCAAAGAATCAGCTGCTAGATGATCGTTCACATCTCTGTTCCAAGGCATCTCATTAAAACAATTAAAACTACTCTTCCATGAGGGTTCAAACATAGGAAACCAATTTAGGTTCCAATTTAAAACAATTACATTAATTCACTTTAACCTTTAACATTTGAAGAAATCCAAACAAAACCCCAAGTACCATTTTACAGACAAGGAACTTGGTTTTAATCAGTGTCTCATGGGAAGAAATATCAAGTTATAATAAACTCCGTCTTTAAACATTTATCATTAAAAGGAATTCCATCGTAAACGAGAAATTTATCATCTAAATTCCTTCAAAATAAAATTCAACCTCTTCGGGTCTCATTTACTCAACCCGGGTTCTTCAAAAGAAACCCCATGATAGTTGTTTTACTTTAGAAAGCATAAACACCAAAAGGGTTTATCATATAATAACATACCTCAACTGACCTACTTAGGTACAGTTGAGAATTTTAAAACTTTACCAACTATCAAAAATCAAAACGTAATATATTTTTTTTCATAACCATTCCTGAATATACCATGGTTATATAAAGGATCATTAATATCGGTAGCCGTGTACCAATCCATAAGGTACCCATACACCTTATGATTGGCATTTGTCTCCCATTAATCAAAATCATTACACTTCATTGTTTAACCTTACTAGCCTTTTTCATTTAAACAAAAGTATCTCGACATCCACAATGCTCATAGCTCAATAAACCAGGATGGTTCAAAACCCTCCTAAAACCAAATCAAGCCCATAGCCTCCTCCTTAAGCAAGGACTGTTTAAAGAAAAGTCATAAACAACTAGAAACTATGCCTCTTACCCACTCAAAAGTTGGGTCTAGGTCAACTCTTTATCCATCATTTCAAGTTTCCATTACATTTAATTTAACATCCACTTATTTAAATGATATAACTGATGTTCCACCAAATTCCAATCCAAGAGGGCCAACAACACCTCATGACCCAATACTGGATGTCTATATAATCCATACATATCAGATTCATTTTTACCACCTGCATTATATTGGTGCATCATTAACTAATTCGTAAGGGCCCACAATTCTTATAAATTTAAAGATAACATCACTCTTTTATGTATAATACACAAAAATAAACACAATAATAGGAATATCTATCACATCAACTATCACAAGAGCATGCAATATTTAATACATCCTAGATGTCATGGCATAATGCAAGGCATGTGATTCTAACAAGTTTCTATATGATGTATGAGATGGAATACCTTCATATAATTGGGTTTTAATAGAAATAGAACCCAAAATTGCACCAACAGTAATAATAGAAACCAAGTTTGTCACCCAATGGTGAAATTGAATCAACTTTGACAATCGAAATTCAGAAAAAACAGAAATCCATTTTAGGCAATTTGGCTTTCCCTATACGTTGGGTAGCTAATCATGAGCACAGTTTATTACCAAATTAAATTTCCTTCATATCCTAGTATATTGTCACCAAATATTAAGGAAAACTAGAAAATAACCTTGGATACCACATTGTAGCATCCCAGGCCAGATGCCCCCCGAAATAGTACCCCGAGCACGGTGGGTCACAAGACCTCAAGCACATCTCCCCAAATTCCAGATGCTTACTAATAGTATAGAGGGTCTAGGTGAGTCTCTGGGGAGACTATTCCCTCAATTAATGGAGTATCAATGCATAAATCTAATACATTTAATTGTAGAAGTGAAAAAATAATCAGTCATTTGAAATTAAGACAAGATAAGAATCCATGTACAGTCCAAAAATTTTACATATACAATGTTGTGGAGGATACATGTATCTAAAAAACAGCCAAAATAGGTACATGGAAATACAATATAGTACAAGTATCCAAAAATAACAAAATACCAAAAATGTATCCCATCATTTCAAGCCTTATCTTGGTCCTATGCTCCCCTTCTCTAAAGTTGCAGTCAACAACCTATACCAAGAAGCATTCCCCTAACATCCCATGCAACCATATAATCTTTTTGGGTCCCCAAGGAGGCATAAAGAGGGTGTAAGATAAACATCCCAGAAAGAAACCACCCAAGTATATATAGTTTTAATATTAATTCTATAAAAGTGATAGAAAGTGTAAACAAGGGAGTAATGTAAATTGAACACCCATGGCATAAGTATATTGAAATAAAGAATACTGAACAGCCCCTCAAGGCTACCTGAAACAAAGTTATCTCCTAATAAGGATGCTATAATAATAGTAGAAAAGTTATATGGACACTACGTATATCCATTCATATCAAGAAAATTGCATCCATGTTGTATAAAGAAGTAATAAATTATATATCCATGTTGTATAGTGAAAAGTAGAATCCCACGACCCCGTCGTATTGTTTAAAGTAGAATCTGATGGTCATACTATATAGTGAAAAGTAAACCCCAAGGGCTAGATCCAAGGTGTCGCCTATAGGGGCATCCTAGTATTATATCTAGGTTACGAAGGGATGGATCCAAGGATCGTATTCAAGGCATCCCAATGAGTCTCATGGGTGTCCTAGTGGAAACTTGGTTATGCACCGGTTGGGGTCCTATGATAATTGAAATGGAATGTCCTACGTGATCCCAAGAAATTCAGATCCATAGGGTAGAAAAGACCAATGAATCCCAAGGAATCAAGACACAAGGTGGAGAGTCAACCCAAGGCATATAATACCACATTCCAGATCCAAAGAGAGTTTTTCATGGCATCTATCAACCCATTCATTCAAAACAATCAATTCATTCAATTTAAAAAATCATTCCAAATGAGTAAACCCACTCACATTAACTTGCAGAATCCATGAGTATGCCCACTCAAGAAATCCATTTATCAACTGCAATGCATAAGGGCCTACCCTCTCATACAAAACATTTAAAATTCCATTAGTAATTTAATATAAGTATACCCACCCCTATAATCACATTATTTTAATCCAGTTTATCAAAATAAGCACAACATCACAAGCTCTCAAAAATAAACGAGGCAGTACATCACTTAAACAAACTATTCAAGCTTTCAAAGCATTAAAGAGCATCCCCTAACTAGGAAACCATAAGAACACTCCCCTTGGGTGGTTCAAACAGACATAAAAATGTTAAATCCAAAATTAACACCCCATGGGTGGAATTGAAATGGGTAACGTGTTCCAATTCACCTAAATGGAACCTATGGGAATCCTCACTAGGTCGAACTAAGCCTACTACAAGTATCTCAATAAAAAATGGGGCCCTGTCAGAATGTCTGACAGATGGAATATCAGCCAAATACCCAAAATCAGAAGAAAATATGAAAGAAAGTATAGACCACTTAAATACCCTTGGTAGTACATATATCATCCAGTATCAAGCCCTAATTATTCCTAGTTTTGAATAAATTTTAAGAGTATAAAAAGAACATAATATTAGGGCATATAAACCTAAATCCAAATAGTACTGTCATTGTTCCAAAAAATAAAGAATGTCTAAAAAGGAATTTTTTAGTTACAGATGTTGTTTCAATGAGACAAAACACACTCAAATTAGAGTCTGGATGGCTTCTAGATCTGAAAAGCTTGTTTATGTGGCTTTAGGCTCTCAAAAATAGGAGAAAATCTTCTATGCATCAAAATATGAAGCTAATGTGTCTTTTATAAATAAAAGGTCGGCCTATACACGGTGTGTAAGAAAAGAACATGGTGTGTACTAGCCTATTTTTTTCTAAACCAATAAGGGTACACATCATGATAGACCAGTACACAACATGTAGTCCAAGTACATGGCGTACAGCTATCCTTCAGCCGTTTTCTCCTTCCTTTCCCCACAAAAACCCAGCCGGCTTATATCCCGACTTAGGTTCTAAGCCAAAAATTAAATTAAACACATTTAACTTGAATGGAATGATCTGTAACTCATGAAAACTTAGGATCTTACACATGTAAAATTTTATTTTTCTTGAATATTTATTCTTAGAGGTGTTTTTCACCAAATATTTATATCAATGTAACTATTAATGAAGGATTTTTAGAAATTTAAAACATGAAATATCTTTTCAATTACTTATTCACCCCCCCCCCCCACTCCTCTCAATGATTTCAACAATCATATGGGTGTCTCAATACCCATAACCTTCTCCCTCTTCTCTGTACTCTTAGCCCAATGACACATGTATGTCCTAGGTGTTGGTATTTTAGGGAGGTTTGGGTTTTAAGGGACTTGAGTGGTGATTTTTATGTCATTTGTGTGGTGGAGTCTATCTATTTTGATAGGGTAGGTTCCTTACATGGGTTTAGGTTTCAACATAAAGGGATTGGTGGATTTGGATCATGATCAAGATTATTTAGTGAAATCATGCATTTTTTTGTATTGGTTCTTTGTTAATACATCCCCTCTATAGCATCAGGTTTTTCTCTTCCACCAGAATCAACCAATATGACCCAACATGCAATTCCCAACCTTGATTATATATATCAGAGCTTCAGGATGGTTTGGGTCACCTACAAGTGGTTTGGGAACTCATTATGTTTTATCCCCATTTTTATTTTTTTCATTATTTCTCCGTTGTAGTGGTATTCTCTTTTCATCTCTTGTTTTCTTCAATTATAGAAATGAGTTCCCTTCCCTAGTATCTTTCCTTCACACATAATATTCTTCATTTCTACATCTTCAGAATAATCATATGTTAGTTTCATGGTAGTATTTTAACACCTATAAATTGTAATGTATAATTTTATTTTAAATGAATATTATATTCAATATTCTATACCAAATAAAACACCTATCATAAATGAACTTTGATATACCATATAAATATTATTATTTAAATATTATTATTAAAACCTTGTCATTAGATTGGTGGGTATAGATAGAAGTAACCACATTATGAAATATATGTATAAAATTTCTACAAATACAAATTTTGTTAGTATTTTCTACACAATAAGTATTCAATTTTGAATTGTATGACTAATGTCAAAAAACTTTAAGAACAATTATATTTTCGAAGTGTCATTTTTTTATAAAAATTGATTTGTTGAATATTTTGAATTTCAATTTAAAAGATTAATTTATAAATAATATAAATTGAATTTTTTAAAAAAAATAAAGTTATTTTTACTTTCAAAATTTAAAAATTAGGATAATGTGAATTTTTTAAATTTTTCAAAAATAGTTGATTTTTGGGTGAATAGTGAAAATTCCCAATTTTAGTAATACTGTCATGTTTACAAAATTATAATCATATAAAAATGACTTGGAAGTTAAAGAATCCTTTTTAAACAAACTAATTTTTATTTAATAAGGAATATTTTTAATTTAAAAATGTAATATTGAACATAGAATTATCTTTTTTTATTTTCTAAATCTAGGTAATGTTTTTATTATAATAATAACTATTTTTGTTACACTAATTTTAATCATGTTTTCAAAAGGTTCAATTATAATTTGGTTTCATTTTAAATTCAAATAAGTATCATTAAATTTATTTTAATCCCATATTATGGAATAAGGTCGCTCTTATACTAAAAATAGGCATTTTTATAAAAATAGTTTTAGTTTTATTTTGTAAACATCCACTAGAAGTAATTTTTACAACATATGGAAATTGAATCATATAAAATATTTTCAATATTTTCAATTTTATTGAAAAAATTAGGTTATAACACTAATAGATTTTGAGTTATTTGCGATGGGATCTCATCGCAAATGAGCTTTTGTGATGGGGTCCCGTCAGAAATAGACCATTACAGAAAATGCCACCGCATATAGTTTTTTTCGATGGTTTCGTCATAGAAAAATTCTATTTGCGATGGGACACTAGGGTCGTCACAAATAGATCTCCGATTATATACATTATATATATATATATATATATATATATATATAATTTGTGAGGGGTCCAGTGTCCCCTCACAAATAGTTCACTATTTATATATGTTATATATACCTAAACCGTTTGCAATGGGCTCGTCACAAAAAAGTATTTGTGGCGGGGCCCCGTCGAAGCAGGTCTCCTCAAAAATACTAAATTAAAATAATATATATATATATATATATAATAAAATTATGATTAATGAAAATGTAATATTAATATTATTAAAAAAAAATTTAAAAAATATTAAAATTATCAATATTCCCAGAAAATATATTGAAAAATCATAACATATTATTATTATTATTTGAAAAGTAAAAAAACATTAAATAATATAATACTAATAATAAATATTAAAACATTAAAATATTAAAAATATAAAAAAATTAAATTATGCAATATTCGCACCAATATAGAAGATAAAAACTGTTAATAGTTCATATTACAGCAAATCTTGAATTAAAATTTTTTTAACATAACAAAAAAATCACTATGGGTAGTCTTCTGGAGGAGGTGGAGGAGCTAGAGGAGATGGAGGAGGAAACTTCATCCCTAAACTACGAGTCAGACGGCACATGTACTCCATCTTCTCATGACGTTGCTGATGCCATCAATGCATCTTCTCCTCATACTATTGATGCTACTACTTCTTGTGACACATCACTTCTTGCTCATTTTGAAAACTCTCTATAAACTCAATCTGAGCTCGCAACTGCTCCCGATACTGTGAGCCAGAAGAAGATGCCTCTCCACAAGCTCCACACGAGCTGGACACCGACATCACAAAAGTACCATAATAAGTCTCATGATTCAAATGAGAGATGATTCCAACTACTCGGCCATTCTTGAAGGCATACTAAGTCACCTGCATTCATGTCGCCTAATTGAAATGGTGGAAACTAATCTGATCAGTTGTCACAGCCTGACTTTCTGCCTCTATCTGAGAGTACATGGCCTCATATGACTCCTTCAACTCCAATTTGAAATTAAAATAGTGAAAATATTATATACAATTAATTTTCAAACAGAAAAAAATACTGACAACAATCTAATGTTGGTGATCACCTCTAATCTCTCTAGTGGCTGGATCACGATATATCCTCCGATAAACGTCGTACTTCATAATATCAAGATACTATACTAACTATATGAATATAAAATAAACTGTTTATAATTAAAGTTATATAAAATATTTAAAAAAGATACTTACCAGATTCTATCCATGCATACTAAATATATGACTACCAGCTCAATATGCCACCTCCTGTCTCTCCCGGTTCTGTCGACCCAATGAAGATCTCCTTTGAAATCCACCATCGAACCAGTGTAAACATAATCCATCCCAAACTTGAGATGAAATGTACTCTGGTCAGTGACCTCTACACAAATCATCAAATATTGTCACACATTATTTTTTAATGGTCATCCTTCTAAAATTGTGCAAAAACTAATGGAAATGGTCAAGAATAGACAACTCACATAAATAGTGGATAACATCACACATGCTATCATCAATGGGATACCATAAACCCTAAAATAATTTATAATATCAAGTAATTAATGAAATAAATTTCAAAATAAATATTATTTATTTATATACTAGCCAATCATTGAACATGTCGAGCTGCACATTAAAGGAAATTTGTTCCCATGTGATCCATGGATGAGAAAAATAATTGTGCAAGATAGTGCTCCCCTATGTAATAGTTATATGCGCAAAACTGTGAAAAGAAAATAAATAATAAAACAATTAGTATATAAATAAATTAATGAAATCTAACTAAAATAATTAGTTTTTCATATCTCCATGTGCGTGGATCAAAGCTAAGGCATGGACGTCACTCGAGGATAGGGTCAGGAGTCTTCAGTCGCGCAAAACAGTATCCCCTCCGTGTACCCCATAAACCGCAATTAGGCTGAGGGTCCAATGATCCCAAATCCTCCTCATCCAAAGGTAGCTCAGCCTCATATAACTCACTAAATAAATCAGGGTCCATCTAAAACAAAAAATGATTGTAGTTAGCAAATAGTTAAAAATAACTATTATAAATAGATATATATTAGTTATGATTATAACTATCATTTAACTATGTTAATGTTTACCTTCATCATCAACTTCATATCTAATGATGTCAATGTCTTCATATTCCTCCTCAGCATCATCAATATCCATATGAGTTTCAGTTTCACCATCTCTTTCCGTTTCAAATTCATTTGTAACATCATTAACATCATCGTCAATATTGACCCTTAATTGAGGGGTGTCATCATCGATATCCATCCCTCTTTTTGAAAAAGATGTAATTTGAGTAGTGTCTTGAAAATTTTCAATTCCTTTCACTTCATCAGAACCACATTCAGTTTGAGTAAACTAATTTCCCTGAGATATCATTTTTATTATGCTCTACCAATCATTTAGGTCTCTTAAAGTAGCACAGTACTTTGCGTAAAAAACTTGATGTGCTAGGTAAGAAAGTAAAATGATTAATTTAGTATAATAAGACTTTTATATCTAATATCGTTTATTCCATGAGTCGGATGAACACACAATATTCTCTCAATATTCAACCACCAACATTTAAATATTTTTATGTAATTATATCCTAGATAACACAATTCAATAATTTCATCCAGCATGTTGTAAAATTCAACTTTAGCTTCTCTATGATGTGATCCTCTCAATAAAACTCCACTATTCATTTTTTCTATTCCTCATATGCACGTCTATGAAATAGAAAACCATTCAACACATATGCATTATAAGATTTAACCATTTTGGATGGTGGGTTACTCAATATAAGCATTTGTTTATCAATTTTATCGACATGTTGAGACACCAAAAAATTAAAAAAATTATCAATATAATAAATAATAAACTGAATTGATATGTTAAACCATCAATAATTTATGTTACTAGTTTTTTAAACCATTGGGAGAGAGAAACATTGGTGTTCTTCAAGAGCAGCTGCTGAAATTTGTGGAAGTTATTTCTTGAAATGGTTATCATATAATCTAAAAATAAAATATGTTTACTTACTATAACATAAATAATCGAATAAGTGATAGAAGCACTCATAGTACAAATGATTTCATTTCCTCACATTTGAACAGAACATATGTCTGAGCTTAGTGATGTTTATCATCTGAAAGCCAATGTTTATGAACTCCACAAAATCTGAGATCTGGTTGATTAAAAACTGATAATTGATTTTCCATTTCATCATCAATATTCCCCTCATTCCATCCCATGAGTTTTTGTTTTGAGGGATATTCAGATTCAAAATAATCATATAAGAAAAAATCAATTTCCCCTTGTAAATAAGCTACAGTTGTTGAGTCTTCAACTAATTCTTTGTTATGTACTTTTTTCTTCAATTTCTGCATGAATCTCTCAAATGATTACATCCATTGAAACTATAGCAGACCTCCAAATTTAGCTTTATGGGGAAAATATAAAATCATATCTTTAATTGAGTTAGAGAAAGTCAGTGGAAGATTTTTTCTAGTTTATATATAATTACAACAACACCTTTTTCCTATTTTCAAAGTGTATTATAGTCTATTGTCACTGCAAAAAAAGTCTCAAAAAATAAGATATGTCTGTTATCAAATTACAAATCATATAATTCAAAGAACCTCTAAATCCAATCGGCATAATTCTTTCAATTATAACATGACAATCATAAATTTTTAATCTAGTAATATGACCATTCTTAACAAATATGCCTAAATTGTTAGCATAGACATCTAGAAGTCTCAAATTTACAATACACTAAGAAAATAATAATAGAATCTCTATGTATGGTGTATAAGATTCTTTTTTCTTCATTAAACTCTGTGATCTGACATTTTCAAATAGTTCAAGTTCTGGTCACCTACAAATTTGGGCACGATCTAATCACGCCTTTACATTTGCATTGGTCTTACCATGCGTATCCTAAACTATATGAAATAAATTATCAATGCAGTTCTTCTCAATATTCATGAAATATGACATGTGTTTAACCAACAAATCATAACAATATGTAAAAACCAAAAAAATGCTCTGTTTTATCCAATTGTGTTCTTTCCCAAATCTTTAAATTTTCTGTTGGTTTATTGTTAGTCTAAATATGATTGGAGGTAATAAAAATACATCTAATTTTAACTCTATACCGAAGATCATTGTTGGAGGTTCATCCCTTTCAATTGTTCCATTCCTGAAATGATATTTTTTCCACCTAAAATAATGTTCGGTTGGAAGAAATATGCAATGAAATTCAAAAAAGTAAGGTTTTTCCATTGAAAAGAATAAATGAATGTTTTCTTTAATATAGAAAAGACATGATTTCAGACCATGTATACTCTAGGGAGATTACATTACATAAACTGGGAAGTCACTAATTATTCACATCAATGTCACTTTTAATATTAAATTTTGTTTCACAGCAACATCATGTGTACTAACACCATTACTCCACAATAAATTTAACTCATCAATAAATGGTTTCAAAAAAACATCAATATTCTTTTTTGAAAGTCCTGGGATTAATCAGGTCAAAAGATATAAGTCTCCTTCATCAATATCCATGGAGGTAATTTGTATGGAGTTATAAATTTAGGCCAACATGAATACTGAAAATCATAAGAACCAAATGGATAGAAATCATTAGTTAAAAGACCTAATCGCATGTTTTGGGATTTTAAAGAAAAAGATGGATGCAGTCGGTCAAAATGTTTCCATTAAACACCATTATATGGATGATTCAAGCTTTTCCTATTTGAAAAAATGGTTTTATTCCATGAAATCATTGACATTGAGTTATAAGTCATAAATAAATACTTCAACCTAGGTGTAAGGGGGAAATCTCTCAACTATTTTACAGGGATCAATCTAAACTTCCCTGGTTGAGCTTCTTTACACCTCGATTTTCCACATGTGGGACAACTATCTAATAAATAATTTTCACTAGACTATAAGATGGAATCATTTTCACATGCATGAATCTTCTAATAACTAAGGCCCAGATTACGAACCAGCCTCTTGCTCTCATAATAATTATTAGGAAACACATTTCCTTTAGGTAACAGTTTTTTAACCAAAGAAAATATCTGATCAAAACAATACATTGAATTATCTAATTTAATATCCATAAATTTTTCAACTGTTTGTTATTTTCTTATCTTGCAACTAGGATATAATGCATCCTCAGCAAACCTCAACATGTCATAAAATTTAGATGGTGCAAACTCTAGAGTTAAATCCATATCATCTTGAGTTTCATTTTGTTAAACAGGTGGATCTGTAACTTCATGTACTAAATTTTGAAACTGTGATGGATCCAGAATAAAATCATTTGTATCTTCTCTAGAACTGTCTTCACTGTGTTGAAACCAAAAAACATAATCTGGTTGAAAACCAAAATGCAAGAGATGTCCCCCAATGTTGTCAAATTTGTCAAACGTTCTCGGAGAACATTTTTTACAAGGACACTTAATTTTTCCTTCTAAAATTTTTTTTTGTTTTGATGATGAAAATGATAAGAAAGCTTCAACACCTCAGTATATACAAGATTTAAACTAGAACCGTTTGGATTTATGCGCTGATTTATCCAAGAACGACCATCTAATAATGATTATTGTCAGGTTCCTTGTTCTATATTTTTCTACAAAATATATAATCATTATTATTTTTGAATAATTTAAAATTAAAAAAAAAACATTATCCAAAAAATTAAGATAAATAATTACAACTACTTCTTAATAATTATTATTAATTAAGGGTGACACAAATTCCAATGAATTGATGACTACTATTTTTTTCAACAGCTCATTTAAATGAAACTTTCTCACACTAAAATCCAAATGGAGAATCTTCTTAGAGGTACACATATCCATTCTCATGCATATGAGAATTTATAAGCGTACCTCCGAGAAGATTCATCATTGTGATTTTAGTGTGAGAAAGATTCCAGTAAATGAGTCTTTGGACATAAGAGCCCCCTTTTTTCAATGAATTGTCTTCTTACAACTATCGCCACCTAAAAACAATATGAAAAATGTGGTCCTATGAATGCATATCCAAACTCGTGCATATAACATTGGATATGCATATATAGAAGCATATTTTAATATTGTTTTGAGTCTGTGAGAGTTGAAAAGAGAAGATTCATCGAGTAAAAGGAGTGTCGTCAATCCACTAGAAATTGTTCCAACTTATTACAATTTAAATTATTCCAATTTATTTCTATTTATTCCTATTTATTCCTATTTATTCCTATTTATTATTATTTATTCACACTTATTCCTAATTATTCATAATTATTCTCAATTATTCCTAATTATTCCTAATTATTCCTAATTATTCCTAATTATTCGTATTTATTCCTATTTGTTCCTATTTATTCCTATTTATTCCTATTTATTCCTATTTATTCCTATTTATTTCTATTTGTTCATATTTATTCCAATTTATTCCTATTTATTGCAATTTATTCTCAGCTTTTCCTAATTTTTCCAAATTTTTCCAAATTTTTCCATATTTTTCCTATTTATTCCTATTTATTACAACTTATTACTATTTATTACTATCTATTAATATTTATTGCTATTTATTACTATTTATTACTTATTATCACTAATTACAGGTTCATAACAACCTCTCTTACTACAGGGCACTTCCCTGTCCAACACTTAGATCCGGCTTTACCCAAACTTTTTTGGTTCGCCACAACATTCCACACTTGTCTGATTGTTGCTGAGTAGTGTTTGGACATCAAATGGACCTCCCGAGAAGGTAATTTTAATATGGATTTATTACTAATTATTCCTATTTATTTCTATTTATTACTATTTATTTCTATTTATTCATATTTATTCCTATTTATTCCTATTTATTCCTATTTATTCCTATTTATTCCTATTTATTCATATTTATTCCTATTTATTCTTATTTATTCCTATTTGTTCCAATTTATTCTAATTTATTCTTATTTATTCTTATTTATTCCAATTTATTCCTATTTATTACTATTTATTACTATTAATTAGTATTTATCACTATTTATTACTATTTGTTCCTATTTATTCATATTTATTTTTATTTATTACTATTTATTACTATTTATTACTATTTATTACTATTTATTACTAATTATTTCTAATTATTACTATTTATTACTAATTATTACTAATTATTACTTATTATTACAAATTATTACAAATTATTACACATTATTACTAATTGTTACTATTTATTACTATTTATTACTATTTATTGCTATTTATTACTATTTATTATTGTTTATTAATATTTATTACTATTTATTACTATTTATTACTATTTATTACTAATTATTTCTAATTATTACTATTTATAAGTAATTTTTACAAATTATTACAAATAATTACTAACTATTACTATTTATTTCTATTTAATGCAAATTATTACTATTTATTACTATTTATTACTATTTATTACTATTTATTACTAATTATTACTATTTATTACTAATTATTACAATTTATTAATATTTATTACTAATTATTACAATTTATTAATATTTATTACTAATTATTACTAATTATTACAATTTATTACTATTTATTACTAATTATTACTATTTATTACCAATTATTACTATTTATAACTATTTATTACTAATTATTACTATTTATTACTATTTATTACTATTTATTACTATTCATTAATATTTATTACTATTTATTACTATTTATTACTATTTATTACTATTTATTACTATTTATTACTATTTATTACTATTTATTACTATTTATTACTATTTATTACTATTTATTAATATTTATTACTATTTATTACTATTTATTACTAATTATTACTATTTATTAATATTTATTACTATTTATTACTATTAATTACTAATTATCAGTATTTATTACAAATTATTAGTATGTATTACTAAATATAATTATTTATTACTAATTGTAAATATTTATTAATAATTTTTAATTATTACTATTTTTTCTAATTATTACTATTTTTTCTAATTATTACTATTTTTTCCTAATTATTACTATTTTTCCTAATTATTACTATTTACCGCTTATTATTAGTATTTACCACTAATTATTATTATTTACCGCTAATTATTACTAATTACCCCTAATTGTTACTAATTAGCGTTAATTATTATTATGTACTGCAAATTACAACTACTAGTTACTAATTACCACTAATTATTTCTATAGATTTCTAATTATCGTTAACAATTATTAATTACTTCTAATTACTAAGAATTAGTAATAATGATTTCAATTTATTATTACAAATTAATACTGATGACAAAACAATTTAAATCTAATTTAATTACAACTAATCGACGATAATTAAAATTAATATAAAAAATGAAATAAATACTATATTAAATAAAACATAAATACCCGTTAAACATGATCTCTTATAGGTGTAGACGGCGTCACAACTTCTTCGTAAAAAAACTAACTCACAAAAAGATTCACTCTAAAATTAAAGTTTAGAGAGAGAGAAAGTAGGAATTGAAATGATGGATGGAAACAATGGATTAGGCTATATATGTGTTAGATTAGTTGTGACAGTGCTATTTGTGACGGGATACCCAATACAAATAAATTCAGCCTCATAAATTACGGTCGGCGGTTACAAGGTTATTTGCGGCAGGACCCATCGTAAATAGTTGTGTGCCGACACACTTTTTTCCGATAGGGCCAACATCTCGTCACAAATAGTGTTTACCGCCACCGGGTATTTGTGATGGGACCCATCGCAAAAACCCTTTGGCGGACGCACTATTTGTGACGGGGGAATTCCCCCGCCACAAATAGTATTAACGGCCTCCTGGTATTTATGATGGTGGGTGTCTCTCCATCGCAAAAACTCTTCCTGCGGTTTGGTGCACAAACCATGCCAAACCACGACAAACCACGCCAAACTTTTTACGACGGGACCCAAATTCCCATAAAAAATAACTAATTATTTGTGACGGGTATATGCCCCCATCTCAAATAATCTCTTCGACGGACTGTTTGCGATGGAAATAAATCTCGTCACAAAAAAGTTGTTTTTCCTGTAGTGTAATTTCAATTTTAATTTTTGATAATGAATCGTAATCACGGTAAAATTTTATCACCATACAAAAATGGAAAATATGTAAAATGGGATTAAAACTATTGGATAAGGTCACAAAATATCTTAAAATTTTAACTTTATTACTTTGTATGTGTTTATTTTTACAAACCTCATGTTATCTTAAAAAATATGAAAATTTAGTTCCATTTTCCTTTGGATAATGACCCTTATATTATTTTAATTAAAGAATATTGAAAAAATTGAACTCTATTTTAATATCTCAATAACATTTTCATAATAATAAAAAAATTATTACTAGTGGTTCTATATTGTTTTTCTATTATGAATAAATTATTTTTATCATAATGATTAAATTTAAATTTTTGGTCTTGGCATTATTTTCCATAACAATTACGCATCGTTGATGAAGAACTAGTTAATGTAGATAAAAAATGAAATATTTTTTAAAAAAATATTTAAAGTGATATATTTTGAATAATTTAGAGTTGATGTAACACCCCAGGTAAATAAAGAATATGAAATCTTTATATTTATCCATATTTGTGAATAAAATATTAATATTACTTTAAAGGGGGTGCTATGCTCGATGGCGTACCCAATACGCAACAATGAGTTTCTTGGAAATCTTACGTTGCACTCTAATAATAAAATAATATTATTTTAAATGGTAGTTAATGCCTAGCTGTTGTAATGGCAGGAATGAACAGAACTAACTACAAAATGATTATATATGTTTGTCAAATATTTTTACTCTTTACAATAAATTTTAGAGGATTAAAAATGCAAATGAATCCAGTTTTTAAGCGTAAACATTCTAATATTCTTTAAAAGGTCGATTAACCGCCTTTTTATGGAGAACCCATTTTAAATCCACTTTTTGAAAATTTTATAAGCTCTATTTTTCAAAATAAACATATTATTTATGATTGGGACATTGAAATTTACCTTGGGTTAATTTTTTGGTATTTTTCTGACAATGTTCATTTTTCAATGAATAGTGAAAAATACTGCATTTTACATCAAAACTGCTTTTTCATATAATTTAATTATATGGTTATATTATCTTTTTAATTTTTTTTAACGTGTAATTAGAATATATTTTTACCATGTAATTTAATGATGGTCATTGGGATTAATTTCACTTTGTAATTAGGCATAAGCAAGTACCAAGCTTTTCATAAATATTGTTTCAAAAAAACCCGCTATTTGTTTTGACAACGGGAAGTTTTTTTTTAAAATTAATTATTGAAATTTATGTGTTTTGAATTTGGTAAAATGAATTACATATTTTGAATCAGAAGGTATAAATTATTTAATTAAGACTCTTTTGTTTTTGGACATTATGAATAGTAACGACGGTAATTATCTTTAATTATCTTGATTAATGAGTAATCGGGTAGTTAAAGAAAATAAGATAATATCATAATAATAAAAAATGACCACAAAATGTGTCCTAAGGCTACTAGTTGTCTCATGGCCGACCATGGTATGCCTTGTGCCAAACTTGGGGGCCCCATGGAATCACCTTTGTGAGAAAGTGACTTTTTATCTTTTTATTTTTAAAGAATGTTAAATGTAACAAAGAATGTATCACCTAAGTAAAACATTTTTAACTTTGTCTACATAAATTATATTTTGAACTATAAATATTCATTGGAAATCTAAAAATATTTCCTATATCATATTATTTGTTTTATAATTTTTAGATATTAAATAAATTAAATTATTTATGACATCATAATGATGCAGCAATGACCTCTTTATTTAACGATTTAAATAAAATAGAAAGATAATGTAAAATCTAAGACCTACACATGTGCAAAACCTATTGGATGGGAGGATTTCAAACCCTTATCACCTTATCCTTGAAACACATCAATGTGAGACCATTAGAATCCGAAACTCATTTGAAAATAAAGTTACATTTTATACCTTTCCAAGAGTGACCCTCCTCTCCTTTTATAAAAGGCCCCCACCTCTACCTCCTTACCAACACTTCCAAAGCCTTTGGCTCGGCCAACCCCTACCCATTTTGTCTCTCCACATCACTCTCTAACTTCTTGAAGCCTCACTTTGGGCAGAAGTCTTCCCAAGGAAGCCTTTGAGCTCAAACCAAAGGGAGTTACCCGATTTTAAGGTAATGTCTTCACTTGTGTTCTTTTGTTTTATTTTGCTTCTCCAACCCCCTAAACTATTTTTATTAATTTATTTTGTAACAAATACAGTATCTTCAATATACTAGGATGTTTTTTATAAGAAACATTCGAGCTACACTTACACACACCTATATCAAATGGTTAAAGAACATACTGTTTCTGTGGATGGCGAATTTCTGCCTCACGAAACGATGATTGTTCAACACTCATATAACACCTTAAAAGGTGGCCATTAAGATGTGACTATTTTTATATATGATATATAATATGTTTCTGTTTCCGTATTTTTCTTTTTTGGCATACCTTTATGGTTTCCATTGTGGGTAACACGATAATTTCATTTTAGGAAGTGCGGACTACCGCCCCCTCAAAGTGATTTGATTTGTTAATGCCATATGTGAGATATATAAAGGATGGATTTAAAGTTATTATATATGATTTATGGTACATATAAATGATGAATATAATTCTGGAATTAAAATATACATACCTATCATTTGGTTTTAATTCCATTAATATGACATAGAAATGAAAGTAGCGTTCATGCGTACGTACGGCTTACCGTCTCCATGAACGGTGCATTTCATTTCTTACCTCTAAATTATTATGTAATATTATAAATAAATGTATATTCTAGATATATATGATATATATGATATCCTAATCATGTATATAATTCTGGATATAATGAACATTTTACCACACGAACAACATGTAATTGTTAGAAGTCCACTTTCGACTTAAGAACCAAATATCGACAAAATAAACATTATTAACTTAAATGATTAAATAATGTTTATAACACGGAAATAAGTGATATAAAAGGAATAATGAACTAGAAAAAGGTTCTTAATAAAATTTAAATTAACTCAAGTTTATTATTCAGGACGTTAAAGAATGATCGAGTCAAGTCGGACCCGAGGTAAGGGATCATACTCCTCTCTTTCTTTTTAAGTTCACTATTTTATGTCATTCCTTCTAAGCTCGTCTTTCTTGTTATTGGGATGTTCTTTTATATTAATCTTACTGTAATTTTTATGTTCATATGATTAGAGACCCTATTCTCTCTCATCAATCCATTTTGGAAGTTTTGAGTGGCACCGTTAGGCTGCCGAATTTTCGTAAGAGATCTAACCTCTCTCTTTCTCTTTAAGTACTCTCCTTTATGTCACTTATTTTAAGCTCCTATTTTTTATGATGGGAGATGTTCATTTATATTCCTCTTTCTGTACATTTTATTTTAATTTGATGAGATACCCTATTTGATCTCATCAATCCATTTTTGGAAGTTTTAAGTGGCACCGTTAGGCTGCCGAGTTTTCGTAAGGGATTTTTCATCTCACTTTTATTCCCGTGAGATTTATGCTACATTTGCCACAATTTTCTTTGAGTGGTGTATGTACTGACAATTATTTTACTCATTGTGTAATATTCTTTCAATTATGAGTATTTACATCAATGTTGTATTGTCCTTCTTTCACGGGGCGTATGTTTCGAAAGATACCCATGTCGGTAAGGGAACCTTTCACCCTCCTCTTTTTAAAAGACGTATTTTGTTTTGTCTTTTAATTCACATAACATTATTTTGGGATATGTTCTTCTATATCCTTATTGATGTAAATTTTATGTCCATTTGATGAGAAACCCTTTTTATCTCTCATCAACTCTTTTTCTAAATTTTGAAGTGACGTCGTTAGGCTGTCAAATTTTTGCAAGGGAACTTCTTAACTCAATTTTGATTCTTTGGGATAAACTTGTACACCTTGAATATGTCATTCTATGATTATGTGTGAATGTACTCTGATTGTTTTACACTTAATACCCACTTATAATTCGTTTATTCGTTTGTCACACATAGCTATGTAACTGATTTATCCTTAATCCAGGGATACCGTCTTTGTATGGGACTTCGTCTCAATCTCCTTTCATTGAGGCATATTTTGTTTTATACACAACGTTCTTTTATACGGTGTATAAACCCATTTGACTTTTACATTTATCCAAAAGGAATATTTTTATACGAAGCGTTTTACTAAATGACAAAAGGGAATGTTTTTGTCGTACGTATGCGGTGACAACGACTTCTCCGCCGCCGTGACCATTATTTGAGTTTCGGCTTCCTATACAAGCCATACCTTCTTTTTAAAAGAAAAATAAATACCATGTTTTAATTTTCTTTTATTTTGGTATTGAAAATGGTTTTCATAATGTATTTATATCAATGTGTTGTATTGATATCTTGTTATTGAAAGGTGGAAATGTTATGTTTACTTTATGCATGTTTTATGTGATAAGATTATGTTATGGTTCTTGGGCATTGTTATGAAGACATGTGGTTTTGTGATAAACTAAGGGCGGGTGAGCCCGATATAGATCTCCAATGCATTGAGTAACGCGAAGGAGTGAAAATTTAAGGTTTCTCTGAAAAGATTTAGGGAATATACTGTGGTGGGTATTCCAAACGTAACCAAGAGGGTTACTCCCTACGTAAGAATGTTATGAATGCCTCAAGTTACCTTTATGTCTTATGATTTCTATGATTTATTCATGATTTTATGAGGTATGTTAAAGTGCTTATGTTTTATGGGTAAAGTATGATTTCATTATTATGTATACATGTACTCATGTTTCCATTCCATATTTTTATATCCCTTACTGAGATTTTAATGCTCCTCCCAAGTTTTTGAAATGTTTTTCACAGGTCAAGGGAAGGGTACATGATATGATGATATTTTCAAGGAAGTGTCAAGAAAGAATCCCTGTTTTATTTTAAATATGTTTCCATTGATGGGAATAATGAATACTATCTTTTATGTAACCACTTTGTTTAAATATGGAATGTAATGCAAGTTTTATGATCTAATTCTCTAAAACTCTAAACCTGAAAAGATCCTCAATGTGTAATCTTGTAGTAACTCAAGATTAAGTAAGGTTTAAGGCTAGGGCCTTATAGTTGGTATCACAGGTCGGTTTAGATAACTTTAGAGGTTAGGGTATTCTTTAAGAATAAGTGACATTACCATAATGGTTAAGATTTCAGAAAGAGTCCTAGTTTTAGATAAAGTGAATGAGTAAGTATATCTTAGTTTTTATCTTCCTCATTAGTACATTATGGTTTTGTTGATATAATCAAACTAACCTTTTTGGTTTTAGTAAATGGTTGGATCTAGCAGGCACCAAAGTAACAGTGGATGTGAAGTAAACTATGACAGTTTTTTGAGCAAGCAACTGAATGATATGGGAGCTGCAATGGGAACTCTTTTGATTATCCTCAACCAACTATCTGGAGTCATGATTGACCACCTAAACCTTGGTGATTTCTCTAAGGCATCATATATGCGAGAATCAAATACCTACGGAACTATAGGTAATAATCATAAAGGTAAGTGTGTTCAAAAACCAATGTGTCAAAAATGTGGAAAGAAACACCTAGGAAAATGTTTCAAAGGGACAGAAATATGCTATAGATGTGGAAATGAAGGTCATAAAGGAAGAACCTACCATGGAAAAAGGAAGCATCAAGTTGACTCGAGGAAAAGGAAATAAGTTCTTTCTGAGGGATCAATTGAATGTTTTCAATGTGGTGTGCATGGTCATTATGCAAACACATGTCCTATGAATAAGTTTCGTGAATGGGATCACCAAGATCGTACAAATGTTTGTTTACCAATACCTAATGCCATTCCGATTGAGGATGAAGAAACTGAAAATGACCAATCAAAGGTATGGATTATTTCATAACTATTGTTTTCCTATTTTGGAAACTTAGGATATGATTCATGATTTTGTTTGTAGGAAATAAGTATTTCAGAATAAGTTGGAAAGGAATGGTTAATGGGTCATGAAGAATGTTGAATGAGTAAGATGTCAACATATAAGATATTCAAGAGTTATGGTGAAATTCTTAATAGTATTAAGTCTCTTTTGATGATGGGGTTACATTAGAAGACTTTTTATAGTATGTGTAACCCTGATGTTTAATATATGAAAATTTTATTCAAGGAATATTTATCTGTTCTTTTGTGGACATAGTTATAAAGAACCATTTGGGTTTATATGATCCTTACTTTTGAGGTAATTATGGGTTACTATATGTTATGATGGAAGTGAAAGGCTTGAGATAAAATTGAGGTTAAATTATGTTATGGTTATTTTTGATGATTTTACCTCTTTTTAGGGAATGATTTGAGAATTATATATTTTTGGAAAAAGGACAACACGCAGACCATGTGACAACCCGTCGCATCGGACAAAGCTACGGGAATCGAACCCACAACCAAAGTGCAACTAGTATTTATCGCCTACCACTGGACTACGTGAAGTCTCTGGTTAGTTTGACTGATTCTTTTTAGTTAGATGATTTTATGAATTAAGAGTAAGTTGATTTTGGGTTATCTATGTATATTTATTAACCAATCATGGAGGATATGTGATTAGGTTAATTACTTTGCAATACGAGACATTAAGAGCAACTGATGTTGTTTGGAGATAAATGTTACGATTTAACTTGTAAGACTATGTGACTAAATCCTTCAAATTTTTGGGTTTCAATCTTAGTTTGGTTTACTTTGAAGAATTTTATGGGAAAATTGATTATAGAATGGTCCTCGTTGAACTTTGGGTTTTGTTGGACAAATTTTGGAGATTAAGAATAGATTTTCTTTTTATAAAGGGTTATCCTTTTCTGGATTATCTGATCTTGTACTAACCTTTTTGGTTTTGATTTTGGTTAAAGTCTAAAGACATGGGAAGTATATAGTTCTCTTTTGTGGATTAGGTGATTCTCTAGAAGTTGATTATAGTACTCTTAATGTGAACAAGTCTTCCTAAATACTCGACTTTTGGAGAAAATATGAGTTTGTGTAAGGAATCTAATAAAAGTTGAAAGTCAACATGATAAGGTATTATGTTTCCTTATGAATAAATTCCTCAATAAAAAGTAACTTAAAACAAAAATGTTTTCTATTAACTTTTCCTACTGGGGAATCGAATACCGTTTAACCCATCACAAGTTTGTGATTTTCTTGTGGTTAACTTTCTCCTAAACATGTTTTCTATCACTCTCCATCAGAACATGACCCTTTGTTTTTTTTCCTCCATGTCCATATTTTCATACTTGGAATCCTAGTATGGGTTAACTCGGGTGACCATTGTACTTATCTTTCCTTATTTTAAAGAGATTGTTTTACCGACTCTTGTTCCGATGTGGGACTTTCAAGGATGTTTCCAAGCCCAATTTTAAAATTGCGAGGACGCAATTCCCAAAAGGGGGGAAGGATGTAACACCCCAGGTAAATAAAGAATATGACATCTTTATATTTATCCATATTTGTGAATAAAATATTAATATTACTTTAAAGGGGATGCTATGCTCGATGGCGTACCCAATACGCAACAACGAGTTTCTTTGGAATCTCACGTTGCACTCTAATAATACAATAATATTATTTTAAATGGTAGTTAACGCCTAGCCGTTGTAATGGAGAGAATGAACAGAACTAACTAAAAAATGATTATATATGTTTGTCAAATATTTTTACTCTTTACAATAAATGTTAGATGATTAAAAATGAAAATGAATCCAGTTTTTAAGCGTAAACATTCTAATATTCTTTAAAAGGTCGATTAACAGCCTTTTGATGGCGAACCCCTTTTAAATCCACTTTTTGACAATTTTATAAGCTCTATTTTTCAAAATAAACATATTATTTATGATTGGGACATTGAAATTTACCTTGGGTTCATTTTTGGTATTTTTCTGACAATTCCATTTTTCAATGAATAGTGAAAAATACTACATTTTACATCAAAACTGCTTTTTCATATAATTTAATTTTATGGTTATATTATATTTTTAATTTGTTTTAAAGTTTAATTAGAATATATTTTTACCATGTAATTCAATTATGGTCATTGGGATTAATTTCACTTTGGAATTAGGCATAAACAAGTACCAAACTTTTCATAAATATTGTTTCAAAAAACCCGTTATTTGTTTTGACAACGGGAAGTTTTTTATAAATTAATTATTGCTATTTATGTGTTTGGAATTTGGTAAAATGAATTAAATATTTGGAATCACAAGGTCCAAATTATGTAATTAAGACTCTTTTGTTTTTGGACATTATGAATAGTAATGACGGTAATTATCTTTAATTATCTTGATTAATGAGTAATCGGGTAGTTAAAGAAAATAAGATAATATCATAATAATAAAAAATGACCACAAAATGTGTCCTAAGGCTACTTGTTGTCTCATGGCCGACCATGGGATGCCTTGTTCCAAACTTGGGGCCCCCATGGAATCACTTTTCTGAGAAAGTGACTTTTTATCTTTTTATTTTTAAAGAATGTTAAATGTAACAAAGAATGTATCACCTAAGTAAAATATTTTTAATTTTCTCTATATAAATGATCTTTTGGACTATAAATATTAATTGGAAATATAAAAATATTTCATACATCATAGTATTTTTTTTATAATTTTTAAACATTATATAAATTAAATTATTTATGACATCATGATGATGCAGCGATGACCTCATTATTTAACGATTTAAATAAAATGGAAAGCTAATGTAAACTCTAAGACCTACACATGTCCAAAACATATTGTATGGATTGATTTAGAACCCTTATCACCTTATCCTAGAAACACATCAATTCGGGACCATTAAAATCCGAAACTCATTTGAAAATAAAGTTACATTTTATACCTTTCCAAGAGTGCCCCTCCTCTCCTCTTATAAAAGGCCCCCACCTCTACCTCCTTACCCACACTTACAAAGCCTTTGGATCGGCCAAACCCTGCCCATTTTGTCTCTACACATCCCTCTCTAACTCCTTGAAGCCTCAATTTGGGAAGAAGTCTTCCCAATGAAGCCTTTGATCTCAAACCAAAGGGAGTTACCCGATTTTAAGGTAATGTCTTCACTTGTGTTCTTTCGTTTTATTTTGCTTCTCCAACCCCCTAAACTCTTTTTATTCATTTATTTTGTAACACCTCCAGTATCTTCAATATAGTAGGATGTTTTTATAAGAATAATTTGAGCTACACTTATACACACCTACATCAAATGGTTAAAGAACATACTGTTTCTGTGGATGACGAATTTCTGCCTCACGAAACGATGATTGTTCAACACTCATATAACACCTTAAAAGGTGGCCATTAAGATGTCACTATATTTATATATGATATATAATATGTTTATGTTTCTGTATTTTTCTTTTGTGGCATACCTTTATGGTTTCCATTGTGGGTAAACACGATAATTTCATTTTAAGAAGTGCGGACTACCGCCCCCTCAAAGTGATTTGATTCGTTAATGCCATATGTGGGATGTATAAAGGATGGATTTAAAGTTATTATATATGATGTATGTTACATATAAATGGTGAATATAATTATGGAATTAAAATATACATACCTCTAATTTGGTTTTAATTCCATTTATATGACATAGAAATGAAAGTAGCGTTCATGCGTACGTACGGCTTACCGACTCCATGAACGGTGCATTTCATTTCTTACCTCTAAATGATTATGTATTATTATAAATACATGTATATTCTGGATATATATGATTTATATGATATCCAAATCATGAATATAATTCTGGATATAATAAACATTTGACCACATGAACAACATGTAATTGTAAGAAGTCCACTTTCGACTTAAGAACCAAATATCAACAAAACAAACATTATTAACTTAAATGATTACATAATGTTTATAACATGGAAATAAGTGATATAGAAGGAATAATGAACTAGAAAAAGGTTCTTAATAATGTGTAAATTAACTCAAGTTTATTATTCAGGACGTTAAAGAACGATGTAGTCAAGTCGGACCCGAGGTAAGGGATCCTACTCCTCTCTTTCATTTTAAGTACACTCTTTTATGTCATTCCTTTTAAGCTCATATTTCTTGTTATTGGGATGTTATTTTATATTAATATTACTGTAATTTTTATGTTCATATGATTAGAGACCATATTCTCTCTCATCAATCCATTTTGGAAGTTTTGAGTGGTGCTGTTAGGCTGCCGAATTTTCCTAAGAGATCTAACCTCTCTCTTTCTCTTTAAGTACTCTCCTTTATGTCACTTCTTTTAAGCTCCTCTTTGTTGTGAAGGGGGATGTTAATTTATATTCCTCTTTCTGTACATTTTATTTTAATGTGATGATATACCCTATTTGATCTCATCAATCCATTTTTGGAAGTTTTAAGTAGCGCTGTTAGGCTGACGAGTTTTCGTAAGGGATTTTTCATCTCACTTTTATTCCCGTGAGATTTATGCTACATTTGCCACAATTTCCTTTCAGTGGTGTATGTACTGACCATTATTTTACTCATTGTGTAATATTCTTTCATTTATGTGTATTTACATCAATGTTGTATTGTCCTTCTTTCACAGGGCGTATGTTTCGAAAGATACCCATGTCGGTAAGAGAACCTTTCACCCTCTTATTTTTAAAAGACTTATTTTGTTATGTCTTTTAATTCACATAATATTATTTTGGGATATGTTATTATATATCCTTATTGATGTAAATTTTTTGTCCAAGTGATGAGATACCCTTTTTATCTCTCATCAACTCTTTTTCTGAATTTTGAAGTGACGTCGTTAGGCTGTCGAATTTTTGCAAGGGAACTTCTTAACCCAATTTCGATTCTTTGGGATAAACTTGTACACCTTGAATATGTCGTTCTATGATTATGTGTGAATGTCCTATGATTTTTTTACACTTAATACCCACTTATATTTTGTGTATTAGTTTGTCACACATAGCTATGTAACTGATTTATCCTTAATCCAAGGATACCGTCTTTGTATGGGACTTCGTCTCAATCTCCTTTCATTGAGGAATATTTTTTTATACACAACTTTCTTTTATACAGTGTATAAACCCCTTTGAATTTTACATTTATCCAAAAGGAATATTTTTATATGAAGCGTTTTACTAAAGGACAAAAGGGAATGTTTTTGTCGTATGTATGCGGCAACAACGACTTCTTCGCTGTCGTGACCATTATTTGAGTTTCGGCTTCCTATACAAGCCATACCTTCTTTTTAAAAGAAAAATAAATACCATGTTTTACTTTTATTTTATTTTGGTATTGAAAATGGTTTTCATAATGTATTTATATCAATTTGTTGTATTGATATCTTGTTATTGAAAGGTGGAAATGTTATGTTTCCTTTATGCATGTTTTATGTGATAAGATTATGTTATGGTTCTTGGGAATTGTTATGAAGATGGGTGGTTCTGTGATAAACTAAGGGTGGGTGAGCCCGATATAGCTCTCCAATGCATTGGGTAATGTGAAGGAGTGAAACGTTAAGGTTTCTCTGAAGAGATTTAGGGAATATACTGTGGTGGGTATTCCAAACGTAACCAAGAGGGTTACTCCCTACGTAATAATGTTATGAATGCCTCAAGTTACCTTTATGTCTTATGATTTCTATGATTTATTAATGATTTTATGAGGTATGATAAGTTATTATGTTTTATGGGTAAAGTATGATTTTATTATTATTTATACATGTACTCATGTTTCCTTTCCATATTTTTATATCCCTTACTGAGCTTTTTATGCTGATCCCATGTTTTTGAAATGTTTTTCACAGGTCAAGAGAAGGGTACATGATATGATGATAGTGTCAAGGAAGTGTCAAGAAATAATCCATGTTTTATTTTAAATATGTTTCCATTGATGGGAAAAATTAATACTATCTTTTATGTAACCACTTTGTTTAAATGTGGAATGTAATGCAAGTTTTATGATCTAATTCTCTAAAACTCTAAAACTGAAAAGATCCTCAATGTGTAATCTTGTAGTAACTCAAGAATAACTAGGGTTTAAGGCTGGGTTCTTATAGTTATCAATGATTTTTATGAATTAAAATGAACATAAATTTCTATTTTAATTATTCGAATTCAGACGCCATTGTTATCTGGATGTCTTTAAGGCCAAATTTGTTTAATAATTCTAAAAAATGACTTTATACTTATTTAATGTTAAATAATATTTTATAAATTGAACTAAAAATATTATAATGGTTAATGTGGATAGGAAAATGGTTTATAAAACCATAATTATTTCCTTTAATAACCAATTATAGTTTATAAATTGAATTTTTATACCTAAAAGAATATGTGATTATTATAACGCAATTGATTTTATCCTATAAAATTGAACTTAATCATATTGTTTTAATTAAAAACATGAGTATTCTTTTCTATGAAGACTCTGAAAATATCTTACAATATATTCATTTCCAATATTTTCAAGCCTCTAGTTTGATCATAAACAGCTCCTCTAAATGAGTTAAGTTAAATCAAAAGGTGTATACGTAAAGATTAAGTAATTATCATTACCAATCTATTTCAATTTTATTTCTTTTTCAAACTCATATTATTGATCTATGAACTTAATATCATAATTAAATAAGTATATTTAATTTACTAAAATTTTATTATAGTCATCAAACATCCATTCTCTATCTCCACTCCCTCTATAGGAGAATAAAAATAACACTCGTGTATATGTATGGACTACAATCTCAATGAAGTGATGCATTTTATTTTTCATCACCACCTCACACAGATGGTTATAAAATGTATTTATTGGATATATATGTTTTTTATGAAAAAAAATGATTCATTAAACATAAAATAGTATATACCTTGTTAACTTCTCATTTGTCATAAAATGATAGTGTTGCTTGTGCATGCGTGTGCACTACCACATCCAGGAAGTTATGTGATTTTTTTTCTAAAAATCGTACATAGATTGTTCAACGTATATATTGAATGTATAAAATTGATAATTAAACTTTTTAGACCCTTGATATCATGAATCCATGAAAAATGTCCATAGACCAAGACCACTAAAACAAAACATGTGTAATAAACAGAATAGTTGACACATAAATAATTGATATTAACAACGAATTATAAGTAAATGGGTAAGAATAGTATATGAATAAATGATGTCCAGATAAATTCATATAAATATGGATTTGTTATAGATTAATTATAAATATAAATCTATTATACATAAAGTTGTAATACATCTCACCATGAAGAAATTATTGGTTGGGATTTCTGGTCTCAAAGATCCATCATTGGGAAAATTTTATAATTACTGAAATATTTTCATTATACGGTTTATATATTTCCAATATTGAATATATATTTATAATAAAACACTCTTTAATCATGTAATTTAATGATCCAATTCATTTACTCTCTTTCAAGTTCTTTAAATTTGTGGGTTATAAATTTGTAAAGGTTATTGGTTTATGATTTGATACATTAAGAAATGTTTCATTTTGTGCACCATGTTTTCATGTGGAATAACTACATCCCTTTGAAACTATTTAGACATAAAGTTTAATATAATTTATGGGAATTACAAAACCACATCATGTACTAACTTTTAATGTCCTTTGTGTTTATAGTTACCAAATCAATAAGGATTTACATTTCGATCATGCTTTTAATCTATATTGTTTGTTTGTTTGTAACAACTAGGACCTACTGATAGAACATTCACCATACCTTAATAAGGTCATTGTTTCATATCTATTGAGGCTCTATATGTTTCTCTAAAAACACTTGAATCTCTACCTTTATCCTACCGACATGCTCAAAATTTTCATCATACTAATCGATTTTCCAACATTCTAACAAATATTCTTTCTAGTGTATATTTTCCTCAATCCCACACACTCAAGGAAACATTTTAGGAGGCTAATTTTCTTTATCAAAAATATAGGAAATAAACACTTAACTATAGATATCAATTCAAGTAGGATACTAAAAATAAAGGTACACCATAATGACATGGGTAGTAAAATTTAATCTTTTAACCCTTTAATATTTGATGGTGTTTCATTCACCCCCCCCCCCCCCCCCCACAGAGCACAATGTCCTCATTGTGGACCCTATATCTCAACCCAGGTAGTCTCACTACATTTCTTGTTAGGTACTTCCTCTAATACCAATGTAACAACTCATCCCTACTGACAGCATAAGAAACGAATATGAACATATTTTTCGGATCCTGCCTGACCTATTTTCCTACGATATGTTGTCCCCTACCGAAGGCCCACCAACATTCCCAAATAGATCATCAGACTAATTAATTTCCCCACAATCCAACATGTGTCTTTTCTTATGTGTTTTATCTACATTCGCACACACCCAAGGAAACTTATTAGTTGGTCACCCATCCAGATAACTACTCTAAGACAAAAACACATAACTATGTAATACAAATTATATAGGATCCTAAAATAAAGCTACACATTATTGACATGGGTAATATCATTTATCCTATAAACCCTTAAAACTTTTGAGGTGTCACATTTTTTATGCTTTAATATTCCAAGGAAGAATTATATTATCTTTCTCTCTCAAACCAAATATTTTTTATACTATGGTTATTTATGGTTTTTATAAGTATCATAACCATTTTATCCCTCATTAGTACTAAAAAAACTTGGAAATGATTTTTATAATAAAATCCCATCTTACTTCCTATTTTCCTAGTTAGTAACCATTCTATTCCATTTCTATATTCAATATTTTTTAAAGAAAGATTTTTTCTATTATTTACCGATTTATAGGTACCTTTTTGTTAACATTTAAATTCTATAAAAAATATTAAAATAATATTTTTAATGTTTTCTAAACAATTAATTTTTACTTTCTTTAGGAATTTTTGAAAAGAATATATTTTTAAGAACTTTTATCATTAAAACATCTTCCCTTCATCATGAAACTTCTTTATGATTTAACATCTTTTCTATATTTTGGTGGAGTTACAACGTAAAAACTATTCCAATTATAATTAAAAAAATTAAAGGAAAACATTATTATTTTCATAATTTTTTTTGCAAAATAAATTTTAATCATCTTATATGAACTATCTTCTTCTACTCTTTATTTTATTGTAAAATTATAATTAATTTTAAAAATATTTTAATTATTTTAATTTCTTTTAAAAACATATTTAATCCTCATCAAATTTTATTTTCATCTGATTTATAACTTCATTATTGTAAAAATGATACAACTATTTTTGGAGAATCTTTTTTAATTTTTTTATCCTATTTCCTTTATATTTTCCAAAATACATTAATTTACTAAAATTTCTTGATTTATAATGATTTGATGTCTTCCTTGTGTCCAAACAAATTATTATTATGGATTTATTCTTCATGATTAATATTTTCTTATCGTTGTACCCATTACTCTATATAGTGTAATCAACTGATTCAATAAATACAATTGGGGGTGTTTACCCTGAATTATAACTCATTTATTACTAGTAAACATTTAAAAAAAATTATATGTCTGAGTTATATATGGATTATTATTTAATGTTAGGGAAATTTGATTACACACTAGGGAAATATTGTCATTTTTTTATGGTAGTTTTAAGTAAATTATTTTATAACTAATGCATTTTTTATTTTACAGTAAATTTATATTTATTTTATTAATATAATAAATAAATATGACATATAATGTGTTAGCTGGGGGGATTAAATTGGATTTACCCTCTATATATTATTAATAATCATGAGAAAAAATAGAATGGGTGTTTGTTGTATTTTTACCCAAATATTGGTGATTTCCAAGCATTAGGAAATAATTGTATGTTTCTGATTTCATGGAACAATAAATTAATGGTCATATTATGATTTTCGACATTATACATTCAATAATTAATAAATCATTTATTTTTTTTAAATGTGATCAATTATATCGTCATGTTATCCTTTAAAATTTTTCATTCTCATATTTTAAGTTAAATGGAATATTTGGATATTACTTGCTCCTTTCATATTGGTCATTTCTTATTAATTATATGATGGATTCCTTTATATTATTTCCCTTAATAAGTGATTCATATAACCCATATTTTTTACATTTCACATGTTATAAATGATAATAATATTAAATATACATCTAAAAGATTATTATGTGTGGGGAATGTTGTGTGAGGTGGTAAAAACATATTATCGAAGAAAAAAATCATCATAAAATGGGTTATATCTATATTTTATGAGAAACGTTTGGATTTAGTTAATTAATGATTCTTAAAATCTAAAAAAATCTAAACCAAAAAAAAAATTTGAATGGAATTCGCTCAATCACCTCTTTGATGTTGTAACTATATAAGGATAAAATTGAGTCACTTCAGTTAGTATCAAAACCAAAATGTAAATGTTTCGTTTTTAGAATTGAATCAATATATGAAGGTCTACAGCACCAAAATTAGAATTATACCAAGGCTTATATAACATGAATGTTGTTATTTTATCATTTAATGATATGTTAATATTTATAGATTCTATCATTTGTCAATAATTTTTTGGTTGATCATAATTTAAATGGTATAGATACCCTTTTAATGTATTATATGACTAGATTTTAATGACGTTAATGATACTTAGGGACTCATTTATTTTATAACATGATATATCCCTTAGGATTTTCATTTTATTTATTTTGAAGTTATTTTTAATGAATTTTATTTTTACTTTTAGGAACACAAGATGAAAGTGTATAGATGACTTTAATGGTTAATATGATCTTGGATATTATTACACTTAATTGCGGAATAGAGTTGGTATATATTTCAGAATAGTTTTAATCCTATAAATAACCATGGAATTGGGATGTGATTTGGTGACTAAGTGGTAAAATTTATTTTTGATGTATTTCACTATATTGGGAACATTAAATGCTTATTATAAATGGAATATGAATGGATTATGTGGATTTTTTCTCTATGTGGTTGATATTAACTAAGATAAAAACCTAAGTTATCATTTTGAAGTATATAGGAATTTTATGAGGTTTTATGTCATGTTGATTTTGGTTGTTTTGGGAAACTATAAGTTTATTTTGGATAAAATATTATTTGGGTGTATAAAATTGTTTTATGTGTCTTTATGAGTGATTATTATTATTTGGAGATAAATGATTTGTTAGCCTTGAAATAATATGTGGTCAACTGATTATATTCTTTAGTTTTAAATTTGATTAGGAATATTTTTAAGAATTTTAAGGTTGGTTTTTTATGGGATGATTTAGGTTTAACTTCCAGTCTTATTTTTGAGGCATTCGAGAGTAATTAATTATTTATTCATATGAATGTTTATTCATATTTTATAATATCTTAACATGTGCTAACCATTTTTTCTTTTGGTTAATGTCTAGAAATATGATAAATAAAATAGTATCCTTTTGTAGATTTTGTGATCCATTGAATTATAATCCAGGTTCTTCTAGTATAAAAAATTCAACATGGTTATTTATTATAAGAGATAAAGAAGAGGTGGAAAACTACTTCAAATTCAACTGAAGGATAGAATTTCACTTATAAAAAGGAAATAAAACAATTAATTTTTGTAGTTATATATATTGATGGTACAAGAGTTCCTCAACTCAGAACGGAAGATAATTATATTGAATAATATATGGAAAATAGTTCTCTACTATTAAGGTATGAATTAGAAAACCCATTTCATGGGATTTATAGAACTATATCATGTTGTATCTTCTGATGGCCATTTCATCAGAAGTTACCAAAGTCGATGGGATTTATCTTTCAAAATAACTTTTAATCACAATTTTTTATTATTAAATATTTTTTATAGAAATATTATTCAATTTCTCTATTAAAACACATTTATTTTATTTTCATCAAGGAATTTGTGCTTTTAAAAAGTATTCTTTCCAATTCTCCAGTATTTTTAGCTCAAAACACTAGTGTAGAAAACATTTTTTACATCGGTTATTTTTTCTTTACATCGGTTTTTGGCTGACATAATTACAGGAGACATTATAAATATTGTCTTTTATGTAATTTATTTTAAAATCGACAAAAAAACAGAAAACTAAAGCTTTTTTCACGTAGGTTCCTAAAAAACAATGTGGAAAACGCTTTGGAGTCATGATATATTACATCGGGTTTTAAATAACTGTTGTGGTATATAGTTTATTACATCGGTTATGTAATAAATGATGTAATAATCTTAGTCTCTGATGTTTTTTTTTGTGTTAGTTATTAAAAACCACGCATGAAAAGCAGGATTATCACATCTGTTATTTTCATAACTGACGTGATAAACAAGTCTGTGAAGTGTTTTTCATGTCAGTTATTGTTTATCCAATGTGAAACATATATACTACGTCGGTTATTAAATAAAAAATTTAAAAAACCATTCATATACATTTATTACATCAGTTATAAAATAACCAACGTAAAAACCAATTTTTTTTTAAAATAAAACTGTTCAACCATTACTATGCTCTGCCAAAAAATACCTAAAACAAGCAAAAAACAGACTAAAACTAGACCAAAACCATACTATAATACATACCATAAAAATATTATAACTAGACCAAGACAAGAAGAACCAAAGTAAAATTGAACAGTCACATACATAACATTCAAAACATAAAATATCAACTAAATAAACTAAAACCCCTTGGATAGCCATACCCCCATAGACAGCCCCCTCTCCCACCCAACTAGATAGCCCCCAACCCCCTAAGACACCCTACCACCCCCTAGAAACCCCCACCCCTTGGAAAGCCCCCCTGGATACCCCCTACCACCTTGGACAGCCCCCCACCCCCTAGACCTCCTCCCACCCCCTTGGACCCCCCTGTGTACTGCCTCCCACCCACTGGACTCCACCCCACCCCATTAGATTTCCCCCTCCCCACCCCTAGACACCATCCCACCCCCTAGACACCCACTGGACATCGCCCCCCCCCCCCACCCACCCCCTGGGCAACCCTAACCCCCCCCCCCCCACCACCCCCCCCCCCTGGACACCCCACCCCAACCACCTGGAATCCTCCTACCCCTGGACACCCCCCACTTTCTGGACACCCCCTACCCCCTTGTCTTCGTGTGTCTTCATCTATGAAAGGATATATATGGCATGGATTATCATGATTCCTATAAACCAAAATTAAATCATATGTGAGGGTTGATTTGAAATCCCTCTATATCCTAGCATCCATCAATAAATATTTCCTCCTGAATCTTCCAGTGTTAGGAGTATCAAATGTCATTAGGTAAAGAAGAGGTAAACATATTATACTAGAAACATGTAAATATTAGTCCAAAATAGCAAAAGATATAACCAAAATTGTCTCCCACAGCTGATATATTATCACTTTTTCCACACTTCTCCAATCATCATAAAAAATTCTTACTTTTCTTTTACCCTGCGTAGATAAAGAACTCTTAAAATAGTTTTCTTCTGGAACTCTAAGAATATCATTCTCATCAAACTCAATGATTATCCTCTAGTCCTAGCTACGGTAAAGTGATAATTTTTATAAACGTGTGCAGCCACGTTTACCAACTCTTGAAATCTTCTTTGTCATTATGGGAGCACATGAGGAAGATTGGAGAACATTAATAAGACCATGTGAATGTTACTCCCATGTGTTATGATCATGATGCTCATATCCAGAATCATGTGGTTGATCCACTAATTGATTTATCATTATCCTTCAAATCAAAAAAGAAAACATTAGGTCACAAATATACAAATTCAAATATTACAATAATAATGTAAACAAAAAATGGAAAATTGCACTAAGTTACGTAATAGTAAACATGGTAAATATGGTAATCATGTTAAACACTGGTAAATATGGTAAACATGGAAAACATGACAGTGTAATTTTCATTCATCAAAATCAATAAATATATAAGTTACGTAAAGGTGGACTATTATAAACTACAGTAAACATCGTAAACATGGTAAACATGGTAAAAATAGTAAATTAATTGTCATTCAACAAAATTAATAGATATATAAGTTACATAATGGAAAACATGATAAACAAAACAAAACAAAAATTAAAATAAATAAAAATTTCTAGCATTTTATGAAAATAATAAATTTTAAAAAAATAAACGTATGTTTCCTGTAATATTGGGAATGTACAAATGGTTTTATGTCCCAAATTCCTTCACCATGGTCATTCCTTATGGAACAAACCATGTCTTTAACATACTCATTATTATTTTCTACTAATCATTCCATGTAAGTAGGGATCTCACATAAATCAGCGTCTTCATCAAGTTGATCCTCACCAAAATATTTTTTTCCCTTGTAAAACAACAGACCACTGCATATCAAATTGATCAACTACAAAGAAAATATTTTTTTCTTGTGTTTACATTATAAAAGAATCTATTGTGTCTTCCAATCTATTTAGATTAACAACAGCCATTCCAAATTCATCATGTCTGACATTTTTGTTACCGATAAACCATTTTCATTTAAAAAGAGGAACTTCAATTTTAAGGTAACCAACCTCCCATATTTCTTCAATGACACCATAATATGCACTTGATGCCAAAATTAGGTTTTTGTCTTTAGAACATGAAAAATGCATTGCTTCTGTAAACACCAATACACCACTATTCTAAACTTCACTTCTATTGTACTGAGCTTTTGTATGAAATGTATAGCCACTAATTTCATACCCAGACCATTTTATCACATTTAAACTTAGACCACCCACTAACCATATTAATGTTGTTAATACATCAAATCTACTAAGAAATCTCTTTTTAAACCATGAAAAAAATGTTTTGTTGTGCTCATTAAAAATCCACATTTCTTTCTTATTTGGATGACATTGTTTCAACTAATTAATATGAAATGTGATATACAACTGAACATTAGCTATGTTATTCAAGATGTATAATTCTACCTTTTTCATCTGTTCAACTGACAATGATTTGACTTTCAATCTATGAATCCCCTTTCCCTCATTATTAACTTGTTCATGGCGATATGGAGGCAAACCTATGTGCTCCGCAGCAACCAAGTAGCAAGTACAAAACTCTACAAACTTCTCAGAAAGTACTTTTCAACAATGGAGGATTTAGGTTGATATGTATTCTTAACATACCTATTAATATTTTCATATATATTTCAAAATGATACATCCAATAAAGATATACTGGTTTACAAGTCATTATTTCTTGAACCATAAGAACCATTAAATGAACCATTATATCAAAAAACATAGAGGAAAATAAATTTCCAATTGAAAAAGTATAGAAATTTCACACTTTTCCAAAATGTTCAAAAAATTCACATTAATAAACTCATTAAAAATTGAATTGAAAAAATAACACAACTTCATTATAGTCTTTCTAACACGGATGGGAAATATTCCATGCAATGCAACTGGTATAAGTTGTTTCATCATGACGTGACAATCATGACATTTCATACCTATCATCTTCAAATCCTTCAAAGTGAAAATATTTTTTACATTTGAAGAATAACAATGAGGCACTTAGATATCATGAATACACTGAAAAAATCAAATTTTCTCTCTCTTGGATAATATATGACAAGCTGGGGGAAGAAATGCTTGTCTTGCATTAGAAGTGGGAGAAAAATCCAAACCTATTCCTATTGATACTAAGTTTAATCTTGCATTCAACCCATCTTTAGTCTTTCCTTTAATATCTTACAATGTTCCAATCAAACTTTTGTAGATATTCTTCTCCATTTGCATCACATAAATATCCTGTTTCACTTCATGATATCTCCAATATGATATCTTAAAAAATATTGACCTTTTCTTCCAAATATGTCTATCATTACCAGATTTATGTGTCTTTCCCAATGTCACATAAAGATTTTTCACCCTATCAAAATAAAAATTTGGGGATAAAGGTTTTAGAGAAATATAAAATTATTTTGATCCATTTAATGCCTTTTTTAGTCTTCTTTAAGTGTGATTCATAGACAAAAACATTCTATGACCCGTGTATAATGTTTTCCTCCCATGATGAAATTGACAATATGAAGTTTGTTTTTCGCAAATTGGACATGCTTTATGCCCCTTAATACTGTATCCAGAAAAATTTCAATAAGTTGGGAAGTCATTTATAGTGAACATAAGCACTTCATACTGTTGAAAATATTCCATTTTATAAGAACCATAAACCCTTATAACATCCTCCCATAAAAGTTTCAAATCATTAATCAATGGTGATAAGAAAACATCAATACCATTTTTGGGTTTCTTCATACTAGAGATCATTATAATCAACATGAAATATTTGCACTTCATACAAAATTCAAGAGAGAGGTTGTAAATTTCCAACAAAATAGGCCATGAACTATGTGTGCCACTGAGGGTTCGGTATGGATTCATTCCATCTGTGCACAGCTCAGGTTTGAGATTTCTAATTTCATTTCCAAATATTGGATACTACTCATCAATTTTCTTCCATTGTGGATAATCAGCTAGATGATGTATTATTCAATCACATATCCACTCATCATCATGCCATTCTATCCTTTTTTACATTAGGTGAATTAGAAAATAAATGTTTCAATTGATGAATTATAGGAAGATACTATAATACCTTGGTAGGGATATCTGTAATCTCTACATCATCCTGTGATTTTTCTTTCAACTTATACCATGATTTCCCAAATTTAAGACACTTTGACAGAAATTCATATTCCCTCCTATATATCATACAGTCATTCAGACAGGCTTGTATTTTCATGTATCCCAATCTCATCTGGCATAATATTTTCTTGGCCTTATAATGTGAATCTGAAAGATCTTTTTCTTTTGGAAGAATTTTTTCCACAATTGTAGAATCTTTTTATAACTTTTTTCACTCCATCCATGTTTCTCCTTTAGTTTAATCAATCTTAACACTACCAAAATAACCCGTAAAATCTGTACAGCTAGGATACAATGGTTTTTCAGTATAACCATATAGATGTGTAACTTTCGGTTCTATCTCAATTTTTTTCAGCTGAAATTTCATGAATTATTTCTTAATTTCCATTAGAGTTACCATCATTCAAATCATTATCATCCTTAGATCTAACATTTTGTTCAGTTTCACCGTTTCAAATCCAAGGGCTATAACTTGGATTGAAACCATGAAAAATTAGATGATCTTTGATCTCTCTACTTTTTAACTTCATCAGATTCAAACATTTAAGGCATGGACATAAAAAAATTTCTAAATGTAACATTTTGTTTAGAAAATTCCAAAAATGCATCACCAAATTCCTCATATTCATTATTCATTCAATATGCCATAAACCAACATTGAATCATGATTACCTATAACTAATATCAAAATTATAAATCTTGTTAAGATAAGAAAATTTTATATTTATAAGAAAAATATCATAACATCAATGTAATTTTTTTTTGGAAATTTAAAGAAAATATAAGCATATTTGAAAAATATATGCATAAAAATGATTTTAAAAAGAAAATATAATTAGATATAATAGTTTTATATTTATATGAAAAAAATTTATGATTAAATCTCTCTCATATGGATCATGATATAATAGTACAAATTCTTCTTCGATCCTTTCTTATTAAGGTACACAAAGAATACATCCTGGAGTAACTAGACACCAAATTCAACCTTTCGTAAACAATAAATATAAAGTATAAATATTAAAATATATATACATTCACTACTAAAAATTACACTTATCCTAACAATTTGAAACCTTTGGGATTTCCCCTGAAATCGTTGGGATAGAACATCCCAATGGGTTCACTCACCGTTGGCATGATGGTCATTGCAATAGCCCTATACCAACAGTTCTACAAGAATCATTGGTATAGACTGCCTGGACAAGGGGTCGGGGTGTCTAGGGGTGGAGGTGGTGTCTAGGGGGTAAGGGGGGATGCCCAACCACCTTCCCCATTAGACATCCTCCCCCTGACACCCCCACCCCATGGACAACCCCCTGAACCCCATGCCCCCCAAGACACCCCCACCCACCTGGACACCCCTACCCCCTTGGACAGCCCCCTCACACACCAGGACACCACCCACCACCACCCTAGACACCCCTACCCCCTTGGACAGCCCCCTCACCCCCTGTACACCACCCCCTAGACACCCCTAGACACCCCCAGGGGCGATAAACTGTTTTTTAAGTTTATAATGTTGGTTATTTGATAAACTACATAGAAAATCCTTTATCATGTTGGTTATTTTATAACCGATGTGATAAAGCGCCTAGATTCTATCTGGCACAACAGTTATTTTATAACCAGCATGATAAATCTAATCTCGATATTTTTTACATCGGTTATTTTATAACTGACATAAAAAATAAATTCTCATCAATTTATCACATCCGTTATTTTATAACCAATGAGATAAACCAATTTTTCCATCTTTGCATGTGGGTTATATTGAACCGATGTGAAATAGGCCGACATGTTAAACTTTTTTTGGCACTAGTGAAAGACAAAATGGTAGATTATAATAAAATTTGAAATTATTTATACTTTTTTGGAGAACTATTTTATTCAATATTTACAATCATTATTTTTTAAAAAATGTTTTCTTTTACGTATCAATGATTTAAAAAGGTTAATTTTTAGCTTAAACATTCAATTATGATGTTTATAAGGAATCTTTTTAAATATTTCCTAATGATCTAATTTTTACTTTCTTTATGAATGTAGAAAGAACAGTTTATTTTTTATAATTTTAAACATGAATTGATTTCCCCATTATATAAATCCATATTCAATATTTTGTAAATATTCCATGTCTTTAGGGTATTCTAATGAAATATTTATTCCATTTCTTCTATGATTTTTTCAACATAAAAGGTCCTTATTTTCCCAAATTCTCTAATAATGGATTTAAATTGATTTACTTGTATTTTTATCTTCCCCTACCCATTTTCTCAATTATGTATAATTTGTTTCCAATACTATTTTCTTATAAGTAATACTTTAAAATTATTGATGAAACCATTTAAAAAAAATTCAAAGAAATTTATAACATCATTTTTAGTCACAATGTTAGAAAATCATGTAACAATTATTTTAAATTTTTCTCCTCAATTTTACACACTATATTAGAAATAATATCTCTACCCTAATACATTAATTTTAGATAAATTTATAGTATATTTCATGTCCATGTAAATTATTTTCATAGATGTACTCTACATCATTTCAATATTTTCTTATCTGTATACCCATTACTCTATATGGTATAAACACTATATTATACATTATTAATATTAGGGGTATTTACTAATAAATATAACTCATTTATTAATAGAAAATATTGAAAATACATATACTTTTTAGTTATATATGGATCATTATTGATTTCTAAGGTTATTTTAATATGTAATGGGGAAATATTTTCTTTTTAATATACTAGTTTTGGAAAAAAAATGTATATTACTGAGTAATAACAAGGATGTATTGAACTATTATTTATTTATTAAATTTTATGAATTCTTTGGAAATAGTTTTTCATTAGTGGGGATGGAAATTAAATATCCACTGGATTCATTTTTAGGTATGATTAGGATTATTTACCTAGGTATTTGGTGTAAGCCTTCCTAGTTATTTATGATGTCTTAGAATGGGGCCTTGAATGTTTGTTTATGATTTATTGGAATACGGCCATGATAGTATGATAATTTGGTCTATTAATATGAATTTCATTATTATTGAATATTTTATTGTTTTTTTTTTGGATCATTTATTTTTTTATACTATCAACGGAAATTATTTATGTTGAAATTGTATGTTAAATAGCACATTCGACTCTTATATAATCATACCATATTGATCCTCCCTTGTATATTCTATGATAGCTTCCCCAATATGATTTCCTATAATGGTCATCTAAGATCACCCTTCTTATTTTTCCATTTCATAGGTTATGAAGGAGTATCATAAGAAATATACTTCTAAAGGGGTATTATGTATGCCAAAAAAATTTGGGATATGTTGAATACATATTATAGAAAATGAAAATATGGGTATAAATTAAAAACATTATGTTGGGTGAGAAAGATATCGATTTTTCTATGTGTTTATTTTTCGATTATATAAATCTATAAACAAAAAAAATCATTATGTAATGGACTTGTGGATTTCATTGATGTTTTATATATAGAAATTAAAAATTGATTAACTTGAGTTGGAACCAAAACATGTACATAAGGATTATTTTATTATCACTACATCTGGTTTTATAATTATATGGTGATATACTTTCCATTTAAATATTCATATCGGTGGATGTATTGATTATCAAGGTAAAAACCATTTTTTGGTTATGTGTTCTGCAGTGGGATGGTTTTTTGGGTTTCTGATGACATTAGTTCTTCTTTCAGTTTTATAGTTCCAAGGTAGGTATCACTTTTTCAAATTGTTTAAGTATGGTGATCTTCTAGAAATTATTCTCATGATAATGATGTATGTTTCATGATGGGGTCCAATATAGTGTGAAGTCTGATTAGTTTTTTAATGCTATGTACTATAGTGGTTTTATTTTGATGGTTCATAGACATAAAGATGTGTGTTTTTTGAGATGCATCATGAATTACTCATTGATCAAGGTATTGATGTGTTAATTCTTAAACTTTTTCTTTCTATATTTTTAATTATATAATATGTTGGTACAGTTTTTTGGGGTATTTTGAATTGGTATATTTTTTGAGTTTTCTAATTTCCGGTTCCGACTGAACAAAAACTATTTTTTATCCAGAAATAAAAAATATAGAATTGGAATATTCAGGGTACTTAAATTAAAACCATTTAAATTATAATATTAAATATTCATATTGGAAAAAATTAATTGGACACGTTTGTATGTGCTTAAATTTTATTGTTTTAATATTTTATAGATTAATTATTCAAAAATAATTTTCTCAAGTATATGATTATTCAATAAAATTTTATTTAGTTTATTCCCTAATTAATTGTTCATTAATATTAAAATTATATAATGAATTTTTATTTTAAATTAGATTAAAACTCTTTAAACCACTTCATTAATTTATTAAACATGGATTTAAGGAGTTATACGTTAGGTTTTTTTATTTGGTTTTGTTTAAACATAAAATTGACTTGTATTAGGATATAAACAAGAATTGTAAATATAATTATTGTTTATACATATTATTTTCTATAATTATGATGGAATTGAAGTCTGAATTAGGTAATGAAATATGGTTAGAGGACCCATGGTTTAGAGTGCGTATTTTTTGGTTATGTGTTGTGCAATGGGATGGTGCTTTGGATTTTTAGACACTCTAGTCGATAATATTTATTTTATTATATTTTTATATTTTACATGCACAATAATCATGTACCATATATATGGGATATATTTTTATATGAGTAAATATAATAGTATTATAATTTGTTTATATAACACAATCTATGTGTTGTGTAAAGTTTGTAAAACATTATTGTTTAAAAATATCAGTTTGGTTGATGTAATATGGATTCACAAGTAAATCATTATAAGAAATCGTACATGTGTGTGAATATATGAGAGATGTAATAGATTTTAAAAACCTTTAAAATAAAATGTCACAGATTACATCTGCTAAAAAATAATTTTTAAAATATCATCCATCTAACTGAGAGGTTCTACCAAATATGAGTACCCTTAGATTATCATGTGGGGGGACAATAATGAATACTAACAACAATGTGAGGGGGTTGAATCAATATTAATATGACCAGATCCAATTAAAACATTATATTTTATCTCTATTTCAATTTATCTCTTTTACTTGTTAATGTTAATGGATCACTCTTGTTCTATCTCCCCCACTTATTTTTTACTTAAAGAACAACTGAACACACAAACACACACAAGGAATAAATCAATTTATAAGGTTAACCACTCTATGTGAGATGAATTTTCCTTAGCCTAAACTAGATTCCTCCATGGTGACACAACCTATTTGATTCTTCGTCTACTATACTATGAGTAGGATATAACATTGGGACTCCTGTTTCAACCTCTCATAATTATACTTCAATACATATTGTAAATAGGTGCACCCGGTGCCTTATAATGATAAAAAAATTATAACAATATATTATGATAGCATTTTATAATTTTATTCTGTTGTAGATGTGATGAATCTTTTTTAATAAATTTACTTATAAAAAATAATATAAGGACATAATATTATATAAACATTATAAATCCATCAAATATCCTCTTTCTCTTTACAATAGTAAGTGATTTATTATTTTTATGCATAGGTTTCAAGACAACTGCACTATAAAAACAAATCTTCAAAATAATTCTTCATCTTATTCTCTTAAAATGGTTGCTTGATACTATTTCTATTAGAAAAAGTTTAAAATATAAATCCAATTATTCTCCCTTCCACTTCTTCTAATTCTTTTTTCTACTTCATTTCAACAGAAGGATGCACTTATTCTTCTTTAACTTCGTTGATATTGAATATTTTTCTTATACAATATATAATCATATCTTCTCACTATTGGCATAATAAAATTTTCTCTATGATAATAGTGTTGAACCCCTATTCTAACACACTTAATTCACTTCATTAAAATTCTCCATTATTCTATGTATATAGTAATTTTAGATTAGACTACCTCTTGTTTTAATTTCAATATCATTTTCAATTACACAATTTAAACTTCTATCAAATTAAATTTTGAACATATATATTGGATCATTTCCCAAATAGTTACTCCCCAACTAATTTAAATTTTGAGTTATTAACGTCTGAAAATAACCACTATAGCTCTTAGATGAAGATATTTAAAACTAACCAAAATCCCCTTTCACATTATTGGTTGCTCTATTGTGGCTTTAAGTGGTAGTTTGAACAAATTATTTTTAAATACCAAAACACATTATTATGTTATGGGTCATTTAACATTGGATATCTTGAATTTTAAAAACCCACAAAATTCATAAAAATTAAGTATCTTTGTGTGGGAAATACTCATATGATGTAGACTACCATAATCACAACTAGTTTTTGAATAGACAATTTCTATTGTGCTGAGATCCTCAAATTTACATGGCCAAAAAAAATCATCCATACTTCCATTTGGTGATGCAGTGTCTTATATAATTAAGACTCTAAAATTTATAGGTCCTCCCAAAATCAACATAGAAACCATTCTGATGTGGTAACAATGTAGATTAGGGTGGTCCTTAAAACTCCAGGGCCATAAAAAAACAACACAACCACCATTGGGGCATAAAACTATATTAGGGCATAACTTTTCTTCCATAAAAAACTTCTATGACATAAAACCTATTTTATAGTGTGAATTTACTTCTAATTATCTCTTTATTTTACTAAAATCAGAAAATATTCTCATGATATATAATCACTTTGAAATGGATTATTCATTTTCTAAATTAATCTCCAAACATCTTCACCTCATAAAAAAATGTGGGAATCAATATGACTACTAGATTGACAATGAAATCTAACATGATGAATCATATCCACTGATTCAAAATAATCCTCTAATATTTTCATATTTTAAAACATGGAAAACTATGGGAATCATTACCATTGTTATCAAATAATTAAATTTAATAATAATTTCAAACCTCTTGATTTGAATTGTTTAACTAGAAACTTAATATTATATTATAGATTTGGATTTATTTAGAATTCATCCAACATACATGGATTAGAGATTCAATTACTTTAATCAATGATATATATAATTCTCAGTATTAATAATTCTCTAGAACTTAAATATTCTTATAAATATTTCCTTCCATAATAAGATGATTGCTCAATGACTTCATGATATATTATTCAACCAACATGAAAACCAATTTTCCCTGATGTTCCCTCCACTACTGTAACACATGGAGAAACAAATAATCTTTATTAAGATCTACTTCTCTTATTCATCAAGATTAGATTATTCTATAAAACAACTATTATAATTCCTATTTAATAAATCACTAATATATTTACATCAACGAAGTCCATTAACATTGCTAATTACTAAAACAACCGAAAGAATCATGACTAAATCTGGGCAGGGATGAATTTTTGGGTACTATAGAAGGGCACTATAATAGTACTGTAGTAGTGGTGGAACTATTGTAGCGGTGGCACTATAGCGGCAGAGCAACTGTAGCAGTACTGTAGTGGTGACCGTATTGTAGCTGGTACTATAGTGGTGCATGTACTATAGCAGTACAATTCATCAAGGGGTCCTTTGGGCTATAAAATGGCCTTTTAAGCCTTGTATTCAAGACACTTGTCCTTGGGCCATCGGGCTATGTAATGGGTCTCCCTCTACCTAGACATAAAGAAGTATTTTCTTTAATAATAAACTGGGGCTTTGGGACCATCCTTTTAAAAATATACTAATAAAATTATGTGTTAGTTTTCAAAATCTTCAATGGGTTATTCTGAGCTAAGGAATGATTAGGTTGGATACCATAGGAATAGTGTAGAGTTTATATATATGATGGAATGGTAATTGAGGTTCCCAATCAATCATAATAGAGTAATATATGATATTATTGGCATTATTTCAAACCAAAATAACTAATTGGTGATATTAATAGAAAATTGGAATCATTAAAAAGTGGGATATTGATAATATCCCATCAAATCATAAATTTTTAATTTTAAACAAAATCCATTTCTAGGGGTTATATTGGAACCTGAGAAAATATGAACATTGTAAAGGTATTTTCATCAAAATTTTAAATTCTAAACGTTACCAAAAAAATTAACTAATTGGAGTTGTTCACTTTATATTCTTGATTCAACACAAAAAGTGGTTTCATTTTCTCTCTTCTCTGATAAGATCCTCAAATCAAGAATCCATTTCCTAAGAAGTTCTAATGCGTTTATCTATAATCAACTTAAATTCATTAAAACCATAGAGAAGAATATGAACTTTTTTTTCTGCCTAATTCATATGATCATTATTGACCTCAATATGTATTTTCAATTTTTATATTATCTTAATATCTTAACCTGAATATTTGGTGCATAAATATATTTCCATCTTTCTCTTCCTTGGAGTTAAGAATCAAGTATAACACCGAAGTTGGGTTAGTATCTTTTTTCTCCTTCAAACCCAATCTCCATCCATCCATAAACTGGATACAATTTTCTATGGCCATATAATATACAATAGATTCCTAAAATATAGAATGGGTACTAATTTTAGTAGGATCACTTTTAATAATTTATTATTAAATTAATTTGAAGAACACCACTCATATAATAAATTATTCTTCTATATATATAATTGTATTATCATTATATAACATGTAAACGAGGAAAATAAAAGAAAATATTTAGCTTAATGGAAGAAGTTTACCTGAATAGTATTGAAATACATGAATCATTATAAAGTAAGAATAAAATTTTATGACTTACAGTAACCAATTATTTAGCAACCAAAAGTTGAACTTTTTCAAAAACAAGATCATGATCATTATATGATGCAAATAGATTAGGTCTTAATTTAATTATATATGATTTGTAAATAAGATCTTTAGTACCCTCTAATATATTCAAAATGATAAAATATATCATCAAATTATATTGAATATATGTTTCTTTTAGTGGAGTTATATTTCTAGAATTTATTCTATGATTATCATTGGAAATGTTCGAACAATTCAATAAGAATTTCCTTTTTCCTTGATGGGAAGTGGGTGGATGAGAATTGTATGGGATGTCAAGCCACTAGTGTTTTTTTAATGGCACAAAGTGTAAAATGGTATGACTAAATAGTAATATTGCACCGTCCAATAAGTTGTCCATATTTGAAACATCACAAAAATGTATAAATGAGAGTTATTTTTTAAATTAAGTGTTGTTTTTGAAAATTCATTATCTCATTCAAGAAATATTATGGAAATTCAAAATCAGAAATTAGTCTTATAGGATTGAATTTTATATTTTTCTAGAGTATATGATACCAAATATATATTTTACAAATATTATATATATATATGAGTTCAAAATAAAAGGTAAGGGAAAATATGGACTGTATTTTTTATTAAATTGATGATGTAAAGGGTTGAAAAAGAATAGATCTAAATAAAAACTAATATTTTAAATTTAGATGTATCGAAATAAAGGAATTTAATTTTCATGTTATTTCACTTATATGAGAATAGAAGTTGACTATTACCCAAGGTTTTTTATGAATAATATTAGATAATGGTTCTAATAAAAATGGATAATATTTCATCAGATTTTATAATATTTTTTAAAAGGAATATAAATTTAAAATAATTTTTATCTTTTATAAAATATTTCACATGAGATATTTTATAAAAATGATTGAAATATTTCCCACCACCATAGACTGAAAATTTTAAATGATTAAAATATTTTGTTCAGAATATTTTTCCATACATAAATAATATCATACTAAATAATGTTAAATTATATTTTATTCATTAAATTTTTACAATAATGAAATAATTTTTATTTCCTTAACCCAAAAGATTTTTCTATATTATTTTGATATTATGGAGATCATTTTTTCTGAAGAATCTAATGAGAGTGTATTTCTACCTAGAGTACTTCAATTATAATAAATAAATGATTATACCAATGAAAAGTCAAAGTGAATATCACTTATCATTAAAATTCATTAAGTATATACTAGTAGAAAATAATGTAAATAGAAATAGTTAGTAACCAAAAATTATCACTAAGAAAATATTTAGGGAAATATTCTAAGAATAATGATGATGGTGATTAACATGGATAATGTTCTAGGTAGAAAACATAATTTATTAACTTCATAAAATTTTATCTTCTAATTTAATGAAGTTTAAATATAAGATCAACGAGTTGAATATTAGTAATACGATTACTAAATCTCAAAAAATTTCAAATCTATTTTGTTAATTGATTTCATATAGTAATGTATATTAATGGGAGTTTTTGTAACGTCTCAGTTCTGGAAGCTGCCCAGAGGCGCCCCATACCCGGTTGGTCGCATGGCTTCAAGCGCATTTCCCCAAATGCCAGTGGCTGCGGACTAGCAGCAAGGGCCTTGGGTGTGATAGTGGGAAAACTATGCCCTCATTGGCAGAGTAAAACAGTGGAAGAGAAACAAATACACAATAGCAGAAGCAGTGAATACCAACAACAGTAACAGTGGAAAACTGGAATAACAAACAACTGGAGAACATATATAAATGATGCATGATACATATGTCTAGGAAGGTAGCCAAACAAATAAAAATGTTGGAATATAATAGTAATAAACCCAAGTAAAAAATAATGAAAGTTAAAAACTCCTCAACATCTCAATCCATAGCTTGGTCTCATGCTCTCCAGCTCCACAATAAATCTTGTACCTGAAGTAGAATGGCACTTTACCTTTTCTATAACTACAACAATATAATCTATTTGGTCCCAAAATCATGGCCCATAAAGGGTGAGAGACTAAATCCCAGTAGGAAACCACCATGAGATCCGTGCCTAATAGTCAGTGAATATATGGCCGGTAAAAGTATAATAGTGAACAAGAAATTACGCAACAGTAAACAATCCACAGTTTCAATATCCAGCAACAACTAACCAAGCAGATAAAAACAGACAGGTAACCCTCTGGGAAGTACCCATAGTCTATCCCCTCTGGTCCTACCTAGCAACACAAGAAAGAAACTAACACTAAGGTAACGCTCTGGGAAGTACTCACAGCCCATCCCATTTGGTCCTACCTAACAACTACAAGAACCCCTTTGGGTAGTACAATCAGTCTAACCCCTCAGGTTATACTTAAGCATAGACTCTCTAAGGAATCAGTCACCGTCAATTCCCCCTATAGTCTTGTATCATAACTAAAGTTTCTCTAGAGAAGCACTTACGTCACATTCCTGTTGAGGCCCGCATTAAAGAACTACATACTCTCTGAGAAAGAATGCAACGTCAATTTCCCATGTGGTCTCGCATCGTAACAAAAAAAGACACTATGTAGAATCCCTTAAGTCTATTCTCCCTATGTTCTATACATCAAGTTCAGACGGCCCTATGTAAGTCAAGAAAGTATGGAAGCGCACATCATCCAAAGTAAACCTCAAGAACTACTTGGCCAACAATCTACACCATATCAGCATGTCAGAACAAAAGTCTCACCATCCTAAAGCTAGGCATGGAAAGTAAAGAGTAGCCTAACAGGAAAACTAGACCCAATAGTTGAAACGTGCAAACATGCATGGGAAAACACATCCAAAACATATTAATTAACCCTATTCACAGTCAATAACCTCTACTTAAGCATAAATGCAAAGCAGGAAAACAATAGGGATAAAACTATAAACACGCAATACCCCGTTCATGTGTATTGGGAAAAATTGCACATAAAACAAAAATACTTTCCACAGAAAGGCACGAACCACCTACCTCGGCATTGGAAGATCAATATACTTGAACTTCGAGTCTTCAATCAGCTTAGAACTCTGAAGATCTATAAAAATGTCTAAAATGTTCAACTGATGATAACTTGATAAAGAGGAGGAATCCTGAAATGAAGCCCAAGCAGAAGGGAGATCTTACAGAGGTGATCCTTACACAATTTATGGAAGTAGAATCAAAGAATAGACGGAGGCTCGATGGCTCATAGAATGATCACATCCATATGGGATCTTTCTGGCGGTTTGACGCAACCACGGTATGTTTAATGAAAAAAAAAAGAAAATACACTTTTGGTACTTTTGAAGTACACGACGTGTACTTGCCTTTTATGTAATCCACTTTAGGCGGCCTCCAGGTCACCCCAAACAGTCGTGTGTGTCGCCATTACATGGCCAGAACACGGTCTCATGTGGCGAAAAATACACGGCATGTACTCATAAAGTAAATAGTGTGTACTTTTGAAAATTCCAAAAATTCCTATTTTTCTCAAAAATGACCAGAAAAGAAAGAGATACTTGAAAGGAAGATCTGTGTTCTTACAAACTTCCCCCCTTTCATAAATTCATCCCAGAATTTCCCTAGAAAGGTGTATTAGAAGAAGAAACCTCGAACAGCTCCGGAAACTCTGCTCGTACATCGGCCTCCCTCTCCCAACTCTCATCATGTACTCGCCCGTGCTGCCATAGCACTCGAACCAGAGGGACATACCGGCCATGGATAACCTTTTTACTATGATCAAAAATTCAGATAGAATGATCCTTGAACGACGCATCCACTTCAAGCTCAACCTCCTCAGGCTGAAAGACATGAGATGGTTCTGAAAAGTAATGTCAGAGAGGACAAATGTGAAAAACGTCGTGCATATCCTGGTACCTCTGAGGTAACTACAACCGATAGGCAACCGGCCCAACTCTCTCCAACACCTCAAATGGTCTGGCGTACCTCGGCGAAAGCTTACCTTGTCTCCTGATCCTCTTGTGACCCAACCTTGGTGTGACACGCAGGAAGACCCGATCCTTGACCTCAAACTCTAGAGTTCATCTCCACTGATTAACATAAGACTTCTATCAAGACTGTGCAGTATCCATCCTCCTCCGAATCAACTATATTTTCTATGTGGTCTCATGAAAAATACTAGGTCCCAGCAAAGATCCCACTCCTGCCTCCAGCCAACATAAGGGTGATCGGCATAGCCTACCGTACAAAGCCTCATAAGGTTCCATCTGAATAGTTTCTTGGAAACTATTACTATAAGAAAACTCCACAATAGGTATATACTTCTCCCAAGAACCTCCAAAATCCAGAATGCATGCTCAGAGCATGTCCTCAACTACCTAAATCGTATGCTTGGACTGACCATCTATCTGAGGGTGGTAAGTTGTACTCAAAATGACCTATATACCCAAAGCTTTAGGTATCCCCTAGAAGACCTGAGAAGTATAACGCGCATCCCTGTCTGAAATGATGGAGTGTGGAACTCCATGTAGACGTACAATCTCTCGGATGTACAAACTTCTCATCTCATCAAAAATGAAGGTCTCCTTGATCGGCAAAAAGTGAGAATCCTTCGTGATTCTGTCAAAGACAACCCAAACTACATTATTCCCTCGAGACGACCTTGGAAACCTTGTTATGAAATCCATTTCCACATCATTCAACTTCCACTTAGGAATGGGTAACTGCTGCAAAAGCCATACTGGCCGCTAATTATCTGTCTTCACCTACTGACAGGTTGAACACCTCATGAGGAAACCAACCACATCCCTCCTCATACTCGGACACCAACACTAGTGGTGTAAACCATGATACATCTTGGTGTCACCAGGATGTACTGCCCAAAATGAGGAATGAAAGTTCCGCATCAACTCCTTGCATATATCTACTGGCACCCATATGCGCCCCCGGAATTTCAAGATCTCACCCCTGCCTATGGTCCATCTAGGAATAGGTTCCTCTCCTAACACGTTATCCCATAGGACTAGGTCTTTTGAATCTGATATCTTCCTCATTTTCATTCGATCAATAAGAGTAGAGGTGAAAGTAACAGAAGATATAAATGTCTTCCCCAGTCTATCGTGAACCTCCAAATACATCTCTAAGAACATATCCATGAGCTACCATTCACTACTGGCCTCTTAAACTACCTATATCTAAGTCCTCTTTCTCAACTCATCAGCCATTGCATTGACCTTCCCAGGTATGTAGGCAAGCTCAATGTCATAGGACTGTAGGTACTCAACCCACCTTCGATGTCTCAAATTCAGATCACGATGAGTGAAGATATACTTGAGACTCTTGTGGTTGGTGAAAACCACAAAATTATCTCATAGAATATAAAATGTACAACAGCATAAGTCATGAACAATTGCTTCTAACTCGAGATCGTGCATCAGGTAATTCCTCTCATGTGGCCTCAACTGCCGAGACCCGTATGCAACAAATCTATCTCCATGCATAAGTACAGCTCCCTGCCTGATACCTGATGCATCACAGTAAATAGTATAGGTCTTTCCTGGCTCTGCAGAGACTAGTATCGGTGCTGAATTCATCCTCCCTTTCATCTCCTGAAAGGCTGACTCACAAGAATCTAACCACGAGACCTTTGCACCCTTCTTAGTCAGACACATCAGTGGTGTTTCTAAGAATGAAAAGTCCTCTATGAAGCATCTGTAGTATCCATCTAGCCCAACAAAACTCCGCACCTCAAAGATGTTCTTCATCTTTTCCTAGGAAACTACTGCTCTCACTTACTCTAGGTCTACTGATACTTCTGTCTCTAAGATAACATTACCCAAGATGTGAATCTGATCCATCTAGAAGTGGAACTTTGAGAGATTAGCATATAACTGATTCTCTCTCTATATACTCAAAACAATCTCAAGGTGTGTGGCATGGTCGTGTCGAGTGTGATAGTACACTAAGATATTGTCCATGAAAACAACCACAAAGGAATCCTAGTATGGATGGAACACTCAGTTCATCAGTGCCATGAAAACTACCGGTGTGTTCATGAGACCGAACGACAAAAACATATACTCGTATAGACCATACCTACTCCATTAGGTTTTCAGAGGTTTTTCTGATGGTCTAACGCACAATTGATGGTAACCGGACCTCAATTAAATCTTTGAGAACACCTAGTCTCCTCAAATCTAATCAAAGAGATCATCAATCCTTGGTAAGGGATATCGGTTCTTGAACGTCAACTGGTTAAACATCAGATATTACAGACAAATCCTAAGTGTGTCGTCAACCTTTTTTGAAAAATGGACCGAAGAATCCTAAGGAGAAGTACTAGGTTGGATGAAAAACTTTGCCTCCAACTCCTCCAACTGCTCCTTGTGCTCCTGCAACTCTGGTGTATCCATCCTATAAGGTGGAATGGACACTGGTGCCACTCTTGGAACGAGCTCAATAGAAAATTCTACCTAAGGCTCTGCAGGAAAACATGAAAAGTCCTCTAGAAATACATCTCTGAAATGGTCCACCACTGGAGGAAAGTCTAACTATGAAGTCCCCTGGTCATCCAGATATAAACTAGCAATCTATTTTGTAACTCCTCCCAACCCATGATTCACGAGTCCCGATCTACTCAACTGGACATCCCATTTTCCCTTATGAAGAAAAGATCCACCCTCTGGTGATATGAAACTCACCCTACAGCGATAACAGTCGATGACTATCTAGAAGGGAACTATCCAGTCCATTCCGAGAATGACATCATATCTTGTAATCTCTAGGACATATGTAATAGCCCACCCCTACCTCATTGGCTTGAGGAGGCTGTGAGGGTTACTTGTCCATAAGTGACATTACCAAGGCACTAAAGGCTGGCAATAAATGCCAAGGGCTCTGAGAACAATTGGGGAATGTTTTTCCCTTGAGACAAAACCAACCAAACAACCATAACTAAATGATGCATGTCAACAAAACCAAACTCATAAATTACTAAAGACAACTAGATAATCCATCATCTCGCATGTCAACACAACCCAAAACAACATCAGAGTACAATGTGGAAGACTCAACAAGAACACCACGAGCCATGACACCACCACAGCTCCACACCAAGGTCCAAGCTCCATGTTCCACCAAAACATCACAATGCACCACTAAATGATGTTGATGCCTTACCTTTTCCCACGTCATGGTACACAACATCTGCAAAGATACCAACGTGCCAAATCAGGAGGTGAGTAATAAAACACAGTAGGATTTCCCCAAATGACTTTCCTACACATGACACTAGGATAAAACTGTTAGCACAATTATATAAAACAGTTTATATAAGATAATCACAAGTGCAACCATTATCATAAGCCAACCATGCTCTTACCAAGCCATCACACCCAAACCAATCAAACAAAGGAAATCCAACCAAAAAAGCAACAATTATCCCAACATTTACACCTTAGAACAACAAAAAACCAAAATGGTGGGACTTCCGCCCAACCCGTTCACCCATTCACACCAAAACAATCAAAACGGTGGGACTTCCGCCCAACCCGTTCACCCATTCACAACTAGCGGTACTTCCCGACCACTACTCATATGGTGGTTCTTTCGACCACTATCCATCCCCTTTTTAAAGTGAGACTTCCCACCCACTTCCATACAACATTAAAATCAAACCAAACCAAGCATACAACCCACTAAAGTCACAACCACAAGCAATCAACCAATTCCATTGCATATCAATCCACTTCAACAAATCACCCATTTATTGAAAATCATTTTCCATTCCAAACAACATTTCAATAAAACAACCCTTTTATTGAAAACCCTTTCCAACAATCATTTTCACAAATCAACCATATCATCCCATTTTAAAAACATCATTTTAAAATTCACAGGAATAGCATTTCGCTAAAAAACATGCTTTTTCCCAAAAACCCCAAAAATATCACCCAAGGGATTTCCAACAAATTTCGCATAAAAATTCACAATTAATTTTCATCACAACAATTAATTGTAACAAGGAACCACTAGTTCTAACCAAGTGGTGTCGAGAGAGAAGCCACCGACCTTTAGGGCTCCCGAGAAATCGACCCACAAACAACTGTGCCTAAAATCAAGAGAATGCACCACCGGCACCTCTCTAGATCACTTTCCCTAACATCTACATGCCTTAATATTAACATCCAAGGAAAACCGAACCCTACATCTACACACAACAAGTGTATATCTTGAAAACCAAGAAAGAGGGAAAAGAAGATCTCAAGGAAAACACATGGAAACCATGAGAGAAGATTTACCCGCGAGAAATCACCTTCAAACCACCTTGAATCCTCTTTAAAAACCTTCCAAAAGGAGTGGGAGAGCACCCTAAAACACTGAGAACCCAAAATACCGAGTGAGGCTAAAGTGGGAGAAAATTTGGAGTGAAATGAGGCAATCCCGAGTGAGCCCGGAACTTATAACCCTAACATTAAGTGGTCGCAAGGTTAGCTCGCAGTGTTTGGAAAACCGTGCGCACGCCACTGCCTTGAGATCCAGCGTCTGCATGGTTTCCTCGCACTGTTTGGAAAACCATGCGCAGACCATGTGGAGCCTACTGTCTCCCCCTGCATATTTTCCTAGAGCATCTGCATGGTTTACACTAACCATGCTCAAACCGTGCACCCCTTAAAAAGCCTCCAAACTCCTCCAAAACCATTCCAAACTCTCCCAACCTCTTCCCAACTCATCTCATGAACTTTGAAAACATAAAAATGCCTAAAAAAGGTCACATACCTCAAACCGAGGGTGATACATTCTCCCCACCATTGGAATTTCCGTCCTTGGAAAGTAGTGAACCCGCCCTTTCCCAATAGAGCTCAGGCCACTGCTCGATCATCTCTTTCTCCCGATCCCAAGTCTCCTCTTGAATCTGACCATGTTGCCAAAAAACATGAAGTAAACTGATGATTTTATCATGAAACACTTTATCTTGCCTATCCACAACCAGCACGGGCACGTGCACCGACGAAGTATCCGGTTCTAGCTCAACATGATCCCATCAAATCACATGGTCACGATCCGGCTGATACTTTTTCAACTGTGAAACATGAAACACATTGTGCACCGCACCAAACCGTGGTGGCAATGCCAAACGATAAGCCACCTCACCAACTTGCTCAAGAACGTCAAAATGTCCTATATACCTGGGAGATAACTTTCCCTACTTTCCAAACTGACGATGTCCCAACCTAGGAGAGATTCCCAAGAAAACATGATCAATCACCTCGAACGACAACGGTCATCGACGATGATCTGCATATGATTTCTAACGACTATGAGCCGTCTCCATTCTTTTTCTGATCAACTTGATCTTCTTCGTAGTCTTCTGGACAAGGATCGGTCCAACCATTGAAGACTTACTCATTTCCACCAAACATAGTGGAGAATGAAACGGCCGCCCATACAATGCTCCAAACGGAGCCATCTATATAGATGTCTGATAACTGTTAATGTATGAAAACTCAACCAACGACAAGTGTTCCTTCCATGAGCCACCAAAATCCATGACACAAGCCCACAACATATCCTCTAGATTTTGTATCGTCCTCTCGGATTGACCATCCATCTAATGGTGATACGTTGTACTCATCATCAACTTCATTCCAAGGGCTTGCTGTAAGGATTTCTAGAAAAGAGTTGTAAACCTCAGATCTCTATCTGATACAATTGAAACTGGAACACCATTCCTCTTTACCACTTCCTGGATATAGATTTTGTACAGATCCTCCACCGTATGAGATTCACGAATCGGGATGAAATGGGCCGACTTCGTTAGTTGTTCCACTATTACCCAAATGGTATCGTGCTTCTTGACCGTTCTTGGGAGACCTGTGACAAAATACATTGTTATCTTCTCCCACTTCCAAATAGGGATTGGTAAAGACTGCAACATTCTTGCTGACCTCTGATGCTCTACCTTGACTTTCTTACAAGTCAAGCATCTCGAAACAAACTCATCCACACTTCTCTTCATACCAGCCCACCAGAACTTTGCTTTCTACGCTTTATAAATCTTCTGAATTCCAGGATAAACAACCACCTGGAATGATGATACGCCCTGAGAAGATCCTCCTGACAAGCAACTGGTACAACCATCTAATTCCGAAAATACAAAACTAAATCTTCATTTAGTTTCCAACGCACAATGGTCTACCCACCATTGAGTCTCGACCCCACAGTCACACACTGAGAATTGGATATCTGTGCCTCTCTAACCAGGCCAACCAAGTCAGGAATCAACAAAACTGGAATGAAAACTGCTCTATCTCCCTAATCCTCACATTGCAACCTCATATCAGCTATAACGGACATCAACTGCCACTGTTCTGATGCATGTTTCACCACTGGAGCATATGATTTTATACTTTATGCATTCACCACCGAATTTCCCTTACCCAGTGTGTACATCAAGTCAAAATCAAACATATGGAGATATTCCATCCATCTCCTTTTCCCCAAGTTCAAATCCCTTTGTGATAAAATGTGTTTCAAGATCTTATGATCTGTATATACCGTGAATTTCTCACCGAAGAGATAATGACGCCACACTTTCAAAGCATAGACCACTACTGCCAACTCCAAATCATGAGTTGGGTAGTTCTTCTCATGCACTCTCAACTGTCGTGAGCCATATACAACCACATGATCCCCTTCCATGAGAATGCACCCCAACCCTGATCTCGATGCATCGCAATACACCACGTACCCTTTTCCAGATTCTGGAAAAACCATGGTTGGTGCTGATGTAAGACGACCCTTTAGCTCTTCAAAACAATGTTAACACTGTTCATTCCACTGGAATGGAACATTCTTCCTTGTAAAACCTTTCATTGGTGAAGCCAACCAAGAAAATTCACAAACAAAATGCAGATAATACCCTGCTAGACCATAGAAACTCCCTATCTCAAACACATTCTTTGGAAGTTTCCATGATACTACAGCCTCTATCTTTTCTGGATCCACCGAAACACCCCTTTCCGAAATCACATGGCCAAGAAAATGAACTTACTGTATCCAAAAGTCACACTTTGACAATTTGGCATACAACCGATGATCCCTCAAGATCCCCAGAACTATCGCCAAGTGCTGCTCATGCTCCACCCTTGTCTTTGAAAACACGAGAATATCGTCGACAAACACCACCACAAATTAATCCAGATATCTCTAAAATATCTAATTCATCAATGCCATAAACACCGCTGGCGCATTCATTAGACCAAAGGGCATAACCACATATTCATAATGGCCATATCTACTTCTGAAAGCTGTTTTAGAAATATCCTCCTTCCTCACCCGCAATTGATGATATCCCGACCTCAGGTCAATCATGGAGAACCACTAGGCTCCCTTCAACTAGTCAAATAAATCATCAATTCGTGTAAGTGGATATCTTTTCTTAATCGTAACTTGGTTAAGGCTAAGATAATCAACACATAGCCTCAAGGTTCCATCTGCCTTTTTCACAAACAACAATGGGGCTGCCCATAGAGACGTTCTAGGCCAGATAAACCTTTTGTTTTCTAACTCTTCCAACTAGATATTCAATTCCTTCAATTCAGCTGGTGCCATCCGATAAGACCAAATTGAGATAGGACTGGTCCCAAGAAAGAGATCAATCATAAACTCCACTTCTCTTACGAGAGGTAACCTAGAGAATTCATCAAGAAAAACATCCATGAACCGATCCACCGCTGTCGAAGGAACACTCTTCTCAACACCCTCTACCGATTCCAACAACAACACCACCAACTGATACGATAACGTACCCACTGCTGGTGCCAACAAACTCGTTGCACCCTTCCTTTCAAGTTTCACTCCTCTAAAGAGATTTCTAACGCCATCATGTGTCATAAAAGCCACTATTCATGAACCACAATTGATGTGGGCCTTAAAATCCACTAGTCAATCCATTCCCAGGATTACATCATAACCATCCATATCAAGAATTGAGAAGTTCCACACTATCTCAACCTCACCAACAACGATACAAAATTCTCTACACAAGAAAGCTGGACACTCTCTTTGACCTAGAGGAGTTTGAAGTTTCAAAACTGAGGGCATCATTTCTACCCTTAAACCCAACAAATCAATCACTTGTGCACCAATAAAATAGTGTGAATCACTCGTATCGAACAACAATTACATCAAGGTAGAATTTAAAATAATAGTACCTCGCATTGTGGATGGTCCCGACTGATCATCCACCAAAACCTGTTCAGCTCCAAACACATGTTTTCTTGCCACAATCTACTCTTTATTACTCTTCTAAGGCATCGTGGTATTCTGAGAATCACCATGACCCACTTTACTCTGTTGACGAGGGGTATGCTGCTGCCCCCGTCCCATCGAAGCATACAACGTCTGCAATCCCTAAGGAGTGTCACGCGCACCCGATCTTGGAGAATTCTGATAGTAACGCTGAATATGTATGATCTTATTACAATTATGACAAGCTCAAGGATGTGTCATACAATCCCACTTGATGTGGCTCGAAGAACCACACTGAAAACATCCCTCCTTGCTTTGGGGCTTCGGAGGAAGATTTACCGATCCTGTCGTCAGATTATATGCCATATTCCCACCCTAGGAAAAAGTGTCCCTCTTTCGCTTGAACCTAGCGTTAGAGTTCCCACTATTCCCCATGGGTACCAACATGCTTCCCCCACCTGGAGCTCCCAACAAATCCCACTCATCCACAGAGGCCCTATTCACCATCTCTGTGTAATCGTCTATACACAATACTGCTATCTTTGAACAGATTTCTTTCCTTAATCTCACTTCAAAGATCCTTTCCTTCAACGACGTGCTACCCGACACCTCGGGTGCAAAGTGCACTAAGTTCATAAACCTAGTTGCATACTCTGTCACCGACATAAGATCTTGCTTCAAACTGAAGAAATTAGTCGTACGCTAAATTCTGAATGTATGTGGGTAGAATTGTTTGTTAAACAATTCCTCAAAGCCTTCCAAAATCATACCTTGGTCCATCCCCGCTTGGACTACCAACTACCACCACTGAAGGGCAAGATCTTCCAACATATACATGGCCAATTTCACTTTCTGCTCTACCGGTGTTCGCAATAACTCAAAGATCTTGCTCATTCTATTCAACCATGCTTCTTCCCTTTGCCGCTCTGAATCTCTCCTGAAGATGGGTGGATTCTATTTTTGAAACTGAACTGCATGATCCACATGCCATTGTTCATCCACTTTATTTCCACTTCCCATAGCTTGGAAAGCTTGAACTATGCTTTGCACTAGCTTCTGGTTCACCTGAGGCTCAGGTGCAACCACATTCTCAATAGCCTCCTCCGGTTGGTCTCTACGATGCCTACCTAGTTCCATTTCTATAAACAGAAAACAAACAACCATGAGTCTCAATTCCTTAGACAACATGAAATCCCATTTCAAATCACATCACTCAACACTATCACAACAAGGCTTTCCACTAGTTCACATTTTCCCCATGTGCCATGTTTCACCATTTTGAAAACCAAGCCATTTTCAAAATACCAATTTATTCACATTACAATTTAGAATTACAAGATAAATCATTATACCCCCCAATGAAATATGCATCCTAGTGGGAAGTCATTTCTACCATGCATGTCATGCTCATCTCATTGGCTACACCCACGATAATGAGATATCCAATTCCTATAAGTGTCTCCAAAACACTTATATACCCAACTCCCTAGTAACTTTAATTTTAGCATAAAAGTGTTAGTTACGTCCTTTTATGCTATACATTCCACGTTCCGACAATCCTATGCCTTACTACCATCCCGAATCAAGGATTATACCACAACGAATGTCAACACCAAATCCGAGAAACAACTCCAAAGGACCGAACAAACTGATACCACTTGTAACACCGCGCCCCTACCTCATTGGCTTGAGGAGGCGATGAGGGTTACTTGGCCTTAAGCGATGTTCCCAAGGCACTAAAGGCTAGAAATAAATGGTGAGGACTCTGAGAACAATTGGGTAATTTTTCTCCCTTGAGACAAAACCAACCAAACAACCACAACTAAATGATGTATTTCAAAAAAACCAAACTCATACAATACCAAAGACAACCAGATAATCCATCATCTCACATGTCAACACAACCCAAAACAACATCAAAGTACAATGCAGAAGACTCAACAAGAACACCATGAGCCATGACACCACCACAGCTCCACACCAAGCTCCAAGCTCCAAGTTCCACCAAGACATCACAATGCACCACTAAAGGAGGTTAATGCCTTACCTTTTCCACGTCAGGGTACACAACATCTGCAAAGACACCAACGTTCCAAAGGAGGGGGTGAGTACTAAAACTCAGTAGGATTTCCCCAAATGACTTCCCTACACAAGCCACTAGGATAAAACTATTACCAAAATTATATAAAATAGTTTATATAAGATAATCACAAGTGTAACCATTACCATAAGCCAACCATGCTCTTACCAAGCCATCACACCCAAACCAAGAAAACAAAGTAAATCCAACCAAACAAGCCAAAATTATCCCAAAATTTACACCTTAGCACAACAAACAACTAAAACAGTGGGACTTCCACCCAACTCATTCACCCATTCATACCAAAACATTCAAAATAGTGGGACTTCCGCCCAACCCATTCACCCATTCATAACTAGCAATACTTCCCAACCACTACTCATATGGTGGTTCTTCTGACCACTATCCATCCCCTTTTTATAGTGAGACTTCCCACCCACTACCATACAACATTACAATCAAACCAAACCAAGCATAAAACCCACCAAAGTCACAACCACAAGAAATCAACCAATTCCATTGCATATCAATCTACTTCAATAAATTACCCATTTATTGAAAACCATTTTCCATGCCAAACAAAATTTCTATAAAACAACCCTATTATCAAAAACCCTTTCCATAAATCACTTTCACAAATCAACCATATCATCCCATTTTAAAAACTTCATTTAAAAATTCAAAAGAATAGCATTTCACAAAAAAACACACTTTTCCCCAAAAATCCCAAAAACATCACCCAAGGGATTTCCAACCAATTTCGCATAACAATTCACAATTAATTTTCATCACAACAATTAATTGTAACAAGGAACCACTATTTCTAACCATGTGGTGTCGAGAGAGAAGCCACCTACCTTTAGAGTTCCCGAAAAATCAACCCACGAACAACCACACCTCAAATCTGGCAAACGCACCACTGGCACCTCTCTAGATCACTTTCCCTAACATCCACAAGACTTAATATTAACATCCAAGGCAACCACAAACATAGATATACATACAACAAGTGTATATCTAGAAAACCAAGAAAGAGGGAAGAGTAGATCTCAAGGAAAACACAAGGAAACCTTGAGAGAGGACTTACCCGGGAGAAATCGCCATCAAACCACCTTGAATCCTCTTCAAAAACCTTCTAAAAGGAGTGGGAGAGTACCTTAAACCACTGAGAACCCAAAATCCCGAGTGAGGATCGAGTGGGAGAAAATTTGGAGTGATATGAGGCAATCCCTAGTGAGCATGGAACTTATAACCCTAACTTTAAGTGGTCGCACGGTTAGCCCACACGGTTTGGAAAACCGTGCGCTAACCGCGCGCTCGTGACTGCCTCAGGAGCCAGGGTTCACACGGTTTCCTTGCATGGTTTGGAAAACTGTGTGCAAGCCGTACGGAGCCTACTGTCTCCCCATACACGGTTTCCTAGAGCATCTACACGGTTTACACTAACTGTGCTCAAACCGTGCACCCCTTAAAAAGCCTCCAAACTCCTCCAAAATCATTCCAAACTCTACCAAACTCTTCCCAACTCATATCATGCACTTTAAACACATAACAATGCCTAAAAAAGGCCACATACCTCAAACTGGGGGTGATACAATATAGATATCTCATAATAAGTGACCCCTACCAACCTATGGAGGGAACTCCTTGCCCTGACGTACACTAGCCGTTTTAGTCCCCAACAGAGTGTCTAGTGTCAAAATATCAACAGAAGAAATGATATAGAAACCAACTCTCTCCACAACCGCAACAGATATAAAGCTTTGGTAATCCCCTGTATCGAAAAGAGATGAATCTAAAACTGAGTCTACTAAGATCATACCTCGAACTGTAGAGGGTCTGAGAACCTACTCCTATTGGCTCTACTCCACTACAAAATTCTGACCTATACCACGGACCTGTGACCCCGCCTAACTGCTCTGAGCTGATCATCCCAACTGTCGCTGAAAGACCAGTGACTGACCACCGTGGCCATGACCTCCACCTCATCCTGAATGGCTGGAAGAATTCAAATTCCTGGACTGGTGGGAAACTGGTGGTGTTACTCCTGAATGAGGAGCCATAGAATAACACCTGTCACCGGCTGCTGGTGAAGAGATCTAAAAGAAGCGTTTAAGGTGACCCATCTTTCCGAATGATCGGAACTCTATTAGGTATTTCATGCAATGTGTCCTCATATGTATTCTCTTTCCGCACTGGTAGAACACCCCCTAGCTACCAAAAGATGTTTCTCTCCACCTTGGATCATCGCGCGAAGACTCCCAATGGCGCTTCCTACTGTCAGTAGGAGGACCACTAACTCCAGATACCGAGCTACCCTGGATCACAACTCCAGAATCCCTCAGATTGTGCTTCGTGATCAGTTCCTGGTTGAATATTGAAGTGATGGAAGTCAACCTGAAGAGGTTCGCCTATGATTTGATGTCGTGCCTCAGACCATCCTCGAACTTCCATGCTAGGAATTACTGATCACCTCCAGGAATAGGCGTGAAGTGATGAAGCTCGGTAAAGTGAGAGGAATACTCCATGACAGAAAGAGTTCCCTACTCCAGACTCATAAAATTCTAGGCTTGACCATCCCTCAAGGTCTCCGGATAGAATTAGTCAATGAAGATGTGATGACACTCATCCCACACCATAACTTGCTGGCATCCCGCCTATGAGATGACAGCCCACCACATCTTGGCGGCGTCCTAAAGCATATAGGTAGCGAGATTGACCCTCCTCTCTAGAGGCATATCCAGATGCTCAAATATTGTCAGCATGGATTCTAGACATGACTCGTTATCCTGGGGTCCCCCATCCCCGGAGAAAGTGGGAGGATACTACTGCTGAAAGACCCATGTCAAATCTGACATCGACGAGGCAAGAGGCAGTGCTCTTTGAAAGGTCTACATCATCCTCATAAAGCCTTCCCTAAACTGTGCATCATCACCTGGGTCTGGTATAATAGCTGGTTCCAAGACTGGCACAATAGGAGGATCTACAGGAAGTCCCTAATCTTCCATATCCAGTGTCTGATCACTGCCCTACAACTGGTGCACAAGCAGAGGATGTCTCGGAAGCATGACTCTAAAATGTCAAATGCACACCTTAGATCAAAAGTATCAATGACTGAAAGCTAGGAGTACAAGAAGGGAACATGATAAATAAAACATTCAGGTTTTACAAAACATGAATACATGGCATGTATAATCCTCACACATTGTGTTCCCTTAATCCATTCACATGGGCGTGTACTTCTGCCAAAACTGGCCATGTAACACCCCAAACACATGGAGTGTTGTCCTCACACACTGCGTGAACTTGAATCCTCTTCCCCTACCAGAGTCTTTCAACATGGAAAAACCACGTGGTTCTCCATAGAATTTGACTACACGGCATGTTTTTACCAAACACGTCATGTATTAGACGAGCTTCACCGACCCGTGTTGTTAGTGACACGATCGGATACATGGCTCACACCACATGGTGTGTTCCAGATGGACACGACATGTAATTGGAAAGATAACACTGGCCTGTGTTGTTAGTTACATGGCCAGATACTCGGCTGACACTACATGGCGTGTTCTAGGAGAACACGACGTGTACGAGAAAGGATGACACTGACCCATGTTGTTAGTGACACAGACGGACACGAGGTCACACAACACGGCGTGTATAGACGGTACACGGATGTTCACCGAGGATTTTCATATCCTATGTCTCTGTCCACATGGCCTATGACATGGTTAGAGACTACATGGTGTGTATATACAGTGCATAGTGTGTAATTAAGAAAAATAGTTTCTTCCCAAACAGAAGAACACATGGCATGTATTCAAAACTACACGGTGTGTATTCTATGTTTTTTTAGATATTAAACCTCAAAAACTACTTTGGGACCCAGAAAAACACTAAAACAGACATTAAAGTTCCAAATTTTGATCTGTGAGGGCCCTATACTACCTGCGAATCAAAGCTTGGAATCTTATACATGTTATAAACAAGGTTACAAGTAAATGATCTTTCAAATTATGGTCTATGAGGGATCATAACACCCCAAGAACCAAAGTTTTTCATTTATTCAAACAAAACCTTACACAAAAAATACCTTATCAAACAGTAGATATTCTTTTCAAGGCATCTATCATAGTAGTATGCATATTCTACACAACATCTATCACAACAGCATTCAATTCCTAATGCATGCAAAATGGCATGGTAAGAATGCATGGCATGTGATTTCTATCAAGTTCCTATAGGATGCATGAGATTTCATACCCTCATCTCATCAGGTTGTGACAGAATTAGAACCTCAATAACATCAATAGCAATAGCATGAAACATGTGAGTCACCCATCGGTGAAAATCAGATCAACCGTAAACCTACAAAATAAGAAAATTTCAATAAACGAGGTAGATCGGCTTTTCTTTGTACATGGGTTAGCTACTCCTGAGGATATCTTATTAGCAAGTACCAATCCCGTCCTATCCCTCGCAATAGGATCCAAATAGTAAGTCAAGAAGAAAAGAATCCTCTGAAACCACTTTGTAACATCCTGGTTCTGGAAGCCTCTCAAAGGCGCCCCGTACTCGGTTGGTCACATGGCCTCAAGCGCATTTCCTCGAACGCCAGAGGCTGCCGACAACAACGATGGTATTGGGTGTGATAGTGTGAAAACTATGCCCTCATTGGTAGAGCAACATAGTAGAAGAAAAACAAATTCACAATAGAAGAAGTAGTGAATACCAACAACAATAACAGCAGAAAGCTAGAACAAAGAACAAACGGAGCACATATATAAATGATACATGATACATATATCTATGAAATCATCCAAACAAATCACAATGTTGGAATACAATACTACTAAACCCATGTACAAAAGAAAAAAAGTAAACAACTCCTCAGCATCGCAAGCCATAGATCGGTCACATGCTCTCCAGCTCCACAACAAATCAAGTACCTAAAGTAGAAGGGTGTTTACCCTTGTCTATACCTGCAACAATATAATCTGTTTGGGCCAAAACGTGTGGCCCAGATAGGGTGTGAGACTAAATCCCAGTAGGTAACCACCAAAAGATCTGTGTCTAATAGTCAATGAATATATATCAGGTAAAAGTATAGAAAATATTAAACAGGAAAGTAATCAGCAGTAAACAATCCACAGTTTCAATATCAGGCAACAACTATCCAAGAAGATAAACACAAATAGGTAACCCTTTGGGAAGTACCCATAGCCTATCCCCTTTGGTCCTACCTAGGAACACAAGCAAGAAGCTAACACTAAGGTAACCCTCTAGAAAGTACTCACAGCCCATCCCCTCTGGTCTTACCTAACAAATACAAGCAACCCTCTGGGTAGTACACTCAGTCTAACCCCTCTGGTTTAGCTTAAGCATAGACTCTCTGAGGAAGCACACACTGTCTATTCCCCATATAGTCTCGTATCATAACTGAAGCAGATATAGGGAAGCACTTATGTCACATTCCCTATGTGGCCCATGTCGAGGAACTATAGACTCTCTGAGGAAGCACTCAATGTCAACTCCCCCTGTGGTCTTGCATCGTAATAATAAAAGACACTCTACATAAGCCATTACATCCATTATCCCTATGGTCTATATATCAGGTTCACATGGCCCTATTTAAGTCAAGCAAGAATGGAAGTGTGCATTGGCCAAAGTAAACCTCAAGAACTACTTGGCTAGAAATGTACAACATATTAGCATGTCAGAACAAAAGTCACACCATCCTACAACTAGGCATGGAAAGTAAACAACAGCCTAATAGGAAAACTAGACCCAATGGTCGAAATAGGAAAACATGCATGGGAAAACACTTCCAAAGCATAGAAATTAACCCTATTCACATCTAATAACCTCTACTCAAGAATACAAGAAAATCAGGCAAACAATAGGGCTAAAATGGTAAAAGTACAGTACCCCATTCATGGGTATTGGGAAAAATTGCACATAAAGCAAAAAGACTTTCAACAGAAAGGCACAATCCACCCACCTCAGCATTGGGATATCAATATACCTGCACCTCAAGGCTGGAATCACCTTAGAACACCGAAGATCTACAAAAACATCTTACATGTTCAATAGAGGATTACTTGAGAAAGAGGTGGAATCTTGAAATGAAGCTCAAGTAGAAGGGAGATCTTACTGAGGTGATACCTATACAATCAACGGCAGTCAAATTGGAGAACAGACAGAGGCACAGAGGCACAGAGAAGGATTGCAGTCATACAGGAGCTCTCGGTCTAACAAGACCTAGATGGAGAACTTTCTGGAGATTAGATTCGACCCTGGTACATTTAATGAAAAAATAGAAAATACACGGCAAGTACTTTTGAAATACATAGTGTGTTCTTTTGAAGTACACAGTGTATACTTTCCTTTTACATACTCCACATTAAGCAGCCTCCATGTCACCCCACATAACTGTGTGTGTGTACATTACACGGCCATCACATGGCCTCCTATGGCAACAAAGTACTCAGCGTGTACTCATAAAGTACACGGTGTGTACTTCAGAAAATTCAAGAAATTCCTCTCTTTCTCAAAAATGAACAGAAAAGAAAGACATATAAGATAGGAAGATCTGGGTTTATGCAGCTTTTCCTAGTTGGTCATATAATTACGTGGATGGGACAATGTAGAGATTTAAAGAGTTTAATAAATCCTTAAAAACATATTAAGAAATAAGTCTTATATAGTGTTCAATCATATATGATATAATTATATAGGTTCATATGAATAGATTTGTTCTATTTATAAAGTATTTTGTGAATTTAAATTGTATCATTCTATAAAAATGATGGTATATACTTTATCATTCCTTCCTAATGATAGTATAAGTATAACAAAACGAAATTATAATTGACCTCTTAATGTATGGCATGGAGTTTTCCCCAACTAATGTTCACCAAGTAGTTTTATGAATTTTTTAGAATGTTAAGGATTTTGTTAGTGGGATTTTATATTAGGATAGATCATATATTTATGTCACACAAAATAAGTTCTTTTGTGTCATATGGACCATCACATTCACCTCATGTATATTCATACACTATTTTATTGGTGTGTAAAGGGTGAAAGTTTCATATAGAATCTTGATACCTGATGGAAGAAAAAACCTAGTTTGGGAACCATTATTATTTGATACGATTCATAAACCAGCCTTTTGTATAAGCTTGAAATTAAATTTTTGGGTATTTATTGAACCATTTCATCCATTGAGGATTAACTAAGAAAGGAATTTCCCTCTAATATAAATATTATGACTTCTAGAACCTTGATTAAGATAAACTAAGGAATTTTATATCCATACCTAAATAAGGTATCAGTGATGTGCTCATTTATTTTTATAAATAGATTATGATTTACTAATTTTCTCATATGAATTACTTGGGTTATATTAATAGACACAATAATCCTATACTATATGAATCTATAATATATGATTATGATATACTTGATTAAAAAACTCTATGTATTTTTTCACATGATTTCTTATAACAAGGAATTATAAGATTATACATTGTTGACTATGACAATGGAGATAGACAAAGATATAGAGATACATTTTTTCGATAGAGATAATATGAAATATTTTAAATATTGAGTATTATTGATGCTTTTATAGAGGTAAGTCATTGATTACTTTTAGGGTATTGGTCATTTATAATTTACATCAATTAATAAAAGGACCATGGGGTTGAAAATATTGGATGTATTAATCATTATCAAGATAATGAAACATTAAAATCTACCCCATAAGAGTTTTAAGGATATTATAAAAAAATTATAAATGGATTTTCATAGAGTGATAAAATGATGTAACCATTGGTGAAATTGTGTTATACCATTTCCAAAATTAGGTATTGAAGATATTAAAAAAATTGATATGATATCACAATTTTTTTCATATTATGTAACATAAGGTGAAAGTGTTTTAAGTATATGATTCCTTAGTTCAAGTGGTATATTATTTGATATTTTAACAAAAGGGACCCCTACAAAAGTAATGGAATCTATGACATAGTATCATTTATAGAAAACCATGGCATATTGAAATTCATTAAGTCTGGAAGGTGTTGTATCAACCCAAAATTTTCATATATATCTCTTCTTATATAACATTTATGTGATTGATGACCAATATCTCATGAAACACATAAAAAATCCATAATATATTCTTGAAATAAAATTATTAAATATGACTATTATATAAATAAAGTTGAATTAGATATTATAAATTAAAAGTGACTATGTAATAGCCTAGAAATCATGTTCCCAAATTCAGTTGAAAAAAATATAAAATTTAAATTTCAAGATTTAATACTGATAAACATTACCCAATATCAAATTTTAATAATTTAAAAAATTAAAGTAAATATTTAACCACTCTCTTAATAAAGGAAAAAAATGTTTAGATTTTTATAGAATTAGGAAAAAATATTACATATCCTGAAAAATAAGAAAAATAAATCAAAAAAATAAATATTTGCTTTGAAAATTTCTTAATGTCTAACACCCTTGTTAGACACATAATTTCTAAAAACCATTCATTATATCCAAGGGAAAGGAAACACAACACTTGGTGAGATTAGATTCCTTGTATGGCTAAACATGAGAGATATCAATATTCACTTAAGCATAACATGAGAAAAATAGTGTGAAAAAATGAACATAAAATTTTATATCTAAACCCTATATATAATAGATCATAATATTGTGTCATGGTATAAAAATTGGAATTTCATAATATTTGAATCATAAAACAATCAAATAAAACTTTCCATGAGAGAATGACATTAACATAAGACTTAGATTTTTGGCACCTACACAATCATAGAGCAATTAGAGATCACTTCCTAGACTATAAAAGTGTAATGGTTTCACTCTCCAAACCATGGTTGTAGTCAAGGTTCACTCCCATTAATATAATAGTGGGTAGATTATTTCCTAATCATGGTTTACTTACCCTTAAAGACCAGATTATCTTATGAGATATCACTGTTTACTAAATGCATTAGAGAAAGATATAGGTCCCATACATCATATCATAAAAACCATATATATATGTTTCATAAAACATAAATAATTCATTATATAAAATTCCATGAAAAGAAATGGGTTTTATAAACATTTCATCATTGCATAGACACATTAAAAGAAATAGGATTCATAAACATATTTTCATCATAAACATATACAATCCCAATAAATATTAAGAATGGTATCCTTTAAACATATCCCCGATAAAATATAAGTAACATAAAAGTATTTCATCATGTATGGTAAAAAGTATTTTGAAAGATCACTTTGAATTATTCTTCAGAAAAATAACCTATCCATTTTGAAAGAACATTTTTAAAAGAGTATTGCATACTTATAGAGGATTTTTTTAAAATAACAATATACATAGGTAATAGAGGCTTAAAATCTTTTAGGACATACGATGGTAGAAAAATAGACTAATTACATATAAGTTAAAAACACTCCTTCCACTTTTTTTCTGAAAATTCACAAAGTACGTCATTTGAAAAACAGAAAAGAATATTCAATGCAAAAAATTTAGTAAAAACTCAACCATGGGTAAAATCTAATTAAACAATTTTAGGATAATAGTAAAAAAAATTAAAATATTTTTAGAAAACATGGACATGGAAGAGAAATATTCCCCAATGGGGTCTTAAACATAATCAATCTTAAATAATTATGAGATTGTAAAATAAACTCTTACTGATTTAGAAACTTTTAAATGGAATCCCCATGAAATTAAGTACTTTATATGGATTTTTATATCCTGTTATTTTCATGATAAGAATCTTTAAATACATTCAAGTGTCTTTTATACACCCGAAGAAAGAATCATGTGGTGTATAAGACATATGGCCCATAGAAATAAAAGTGAGATGAAAATCCCTTACCTCAATTCTTTCCTTTACTATTTCAAATTTAAAACTACAATATTAAAGTTATGAATTTATTATAAATTATTTCCATAACTATACATTTATCATACCATATATGATTTATCTATAAAATCTTATCACCTTTTATTAATATTTTTTATTAAAATCACATTTCTAGGTGATAATTACTTCATTTTCCAAGCATGTTTTGGTTCAGTATTCCTGATACATATAATTTTATCATAGTACCATAGGTCATATAAGGTTAATAAGGGTATAAAAAACATATATATTAATTAAATATTTATTTATGATTACTTATAAAAAGTCAATATAAAAAATGAATTACACCATTCATGTAGAAGGTAGGTTGTAAGTACAAATGAATGTTGTTTCCATATTTTCACATATGGAAAGAAAGAATGGTAAATAATAATTCACCTTTAAATAATTATTATTATATAATATATGTTTAAAAAATTAATAATTCTTAGCACTTATCTTTAATATAAAGAAAAAATGAATCACATCGCATCATGGAGTTGGCAGTCCATACATACGTATGAGAGACATTATAATTTACCAAAAGATTAGATGATAAGAAGGTATACAATATATAATCATCATAGAATTATAATTAATTCATAAGGATCATTTAAAAAAATTAATCCCCTCATAATTACCATTCATAAAGTATGGTGAATAAAAATTAATTGTGCCTCCACATGGAGACGGTAAGCGGTACGTACTCATGAGCAATACTTTTAGTTCTTATTTGATGAGAAAGAGGTTTTATAATGGTTTTTTCATAATAATAATTAAATTTCTGAATAATTTTGATAATTAAGTTATTATTTTAGGATAAATATCATATATTTAGAGGAGTTAAATGAAATTATAAAAATAAATTTATCGAAAAGATCGATTACTTCTTTATTGAAACGACTTCTTTAGATCTCCTCTAAAGGGATCTAGGGATGGTCTTTTGGGAAAAAAACAACCTAAATAATGTATCTACATAATATTGAAAGATAATGTTTTAGGGGATATTCAATATTTTAGGCTCAATTTTTTGTAAATAAATGAGGTAGGGGACCTTTTATAATTGAGGTAAGGGGCACCTTTCGGATTTCAAAAAATATAAAAATATAAAAATAAGACTATTACAATCCAAATGATTCCAAATGGAATATAAATTCACTTCATATTACATATAAAACCATATATTTTCCACTTTTTATTATTTAATATTTTAATTTCCTTTAAATATTTTAATAAAATATTAATCCCAATAAATATCATTATTTTCGATTTTCACACAATTCATTACAATGGTATTAAAAAACCAATAAAATAAGTAAAATTCAAAACAACTATTTTATAATATCCAAATAAAGTAGTGGACATATATATAAAAATTTTATCACATTAAATACCACAAATTATGTAACTTTCAATATTTTTAATGTCGTTTATTTTATTACACTATTAATGTAATCACTACTACATCAATATTGTGTAAGAATGTAAGTTAGTTATTTCTTCAAAAAAATTTAAAAATAAATATTTATGGTTAATATAAAACATTTATATTTAAAATTCTATTTATAGTCAAAATAGTTTTTACATAAAACCTTATTAAAAATATTACATTTATTAAAAACAAAAGTATCACATGTTTAAATTTTCATTAAATAAATTACTATAAAGGTCATAATATTATTCAAGTGGCTAAAAAGCGTCATCAATTAAAAAATTTTATTATTATAGAAGATATATATTGAAAAAAATATTTATTAAATATGTAAAGTAATTTTATAGTCATTCATTTTATTATTTACCTTTAATTACCCATTTTACACTTTACCATGGTAACAAAAATTACTAATTTTACTATTCATATTCTCTAAAAAGAAAATGGTTATATTTACTAAATTTGGACTCAGTGATCACAAATATTGAATCCATTTTTCAAAATTCGACACAAAAAATTCTATAATTTAATTTAAAATTAAATATGAAAAAAATTATGAAAAATGATTTTTAGGAAAATTTCTTTTTATATATATAATGTTTGTATACTAAATTCAAGTATATAAACCATTATTAAAAACATAATAGAATTTAATTTTTAAATCATAATTATATAATGAAATTTTAATACTAAATAATATAATTTTAATTTTTAAATACTTAAAAAATATTTTTTTAAAATAAAATCGGGTATTTTTTACTATGAATTAAAAAATCAATATTGTCAAAAAAAATCAAAAAATATTCTTAAAATAAATTTGAGATGATGAAAAGAAAAATGAAATATTTTTTTCAAATATTTTTTCTAATAAATTCATAAATTAATTTCATAATTTACCAATAAGAAAAAAAAATTTGAGAAATTATATTTTTGAATAAAAAAATACTAAAATTGAATGATTATTTACATATAAGTTATCTATAAATTTATATTAATTATGAAATTTATATATATTTTATCATTTATTTAATACAATTCATATGCACCAAATTCACATATAGGATATAACTGTAATATTAAATAATAATATTTTATTATTGTATCTTGGTTCATTTAAACATAGTGTTGCATGAAATGTATGCCATCGATGAAATAAAAATTTTTATAAAGAAATATTTTATTAACTCTTAGGTTGTTCCATCGTCCCTCCTTTAAAATATTGTTTCCAGGTAATTTGAAAATGTTCTTAGAAATAAATGGTTTTTCATTTGAAAATTACTTTGTGGAAACCCACATCACTAAAGGGGATAACGAAACATTCCCTTTAAAAAAGAATGTGAAGTACAAAGGCCATCAGGGATTACAAATATATGGTTTTAAAATTAAATAAAACTAGTTTAAAGAAAAATTTGGTCATGTAAAAAAATTAATATCAAGATATAATTGATCACAACAAAGTTAATGATCTTGAGAAAGATAAAAATCACAAAAACGTAAACCCGTGATAGGGAAAAGACTATTAATTCACTAAAATTGAAGGTTATAGGAAAAAAATATTCCTTAAAATCATTTTCATCGAGTTCAGAAAGTACTTTACAATTTATAATAATTACCTAATGAAATATATTTGAATATGATAATTTAATTCTTTAATTAATTTCCAACACAATCTCATATTCTCCTCCAAACAATGAATATTCTGGATGGTAATTTCATGCCTCAACCACTAAGATCAAATTTAAATGGATCATATAATCTACAAATGGATAATAAGCTACTCCGACTATGTTTATATATTATCCAAAACCCAACTGATCAACACAAGGTATGATGATTTCAAAAATATATACACCTTCAAATTAAGAAAATCTACTTTTAATTCCCAAAATTCAAAACTAATATTGAAAGTTCAACTTAGAAAATTTAGTAAAAATTTATACTTAAAATTTCTTTAAATATTCCAGGTTAATACTGAAACTCAAAAATCAAAATGATTTGTTCATATATACTTAAAAGATAAATTTAGCAATTTTCTCACAAAATGTGCATTCCCTATATATATAATCTCTACGATATGCATACCAATTCCATAAATAACCTAAACAATCATAAATCTAAAATAAAATAATATATTCCTTTAAAAGACAATTCAATCATTACTCCTCAAATAAAATTCCAAAATATTCTATTTAAGCTAATCATATTAGGTTCCCAACATAGTGAATATATTCTGACATAACATTAATCACTTAACACAAAATCCATTTTTAAACCCATGCTTATCTGTATGATAAAAATATGTTCACAAAATTAACTTAACTTTTATATCTTATATATTTTAAATGAATAAAAAAATATCATAGTAACCAAAACATCACATAGGCTAGTGGTATGTATTTCTCCCTAATCTTCCTTTATTTTGGGGTTTAATCCCGATATCCTTACCAAACATGATGGGTCTTCACCCATGCTATAGATCTTCATTTTTCTATAAATATATTAATATATTCGTAATGAAATAATAAAAACATAATAAACGTCTATAAAAATAATATTAAAAAATTCAATATTAGATAAATGTCTTAAACTCAAATATTATCTCATAAATTTAATTTTTTTATCCCCAAAATGTAATTACCCTTATTAACCATAAAATAAATTATTAAATAAACACTAATTTTTTTATGTAAATTTAAAAATTATACACACAAAAACCTAAATTGATTTTTCCTCAAATAATATATCTTATTAAAACTATGTCTTATATATAATTCTCCCAAAATATCAATAGGATGCTTAAAATTTTTTCACTTAAAACATTAAAATGTGCTTCTAAGACTAGAAACATATAATAAACATCAAGCTTATATACCCTTGTTGGTATCCATAAATCATAAGTTATTTTTTCATGAAATCATTCTAAGATCCAAATTTTTATAAATTGACCTTTGATACAAACGATAATATCCTATAACATGTGCTCCCTTATTGGTTATAGTAACCTAAACTTTAAATTTCTAGAATTAATAATGATAAATGTTACCCAATTTAAAATTTGAAAAATATAAAACATAAATGGAAATATTGGATTACTCCCTTACTAAAGACATTTTTATTTAGAGTTTTATAGTATTAGTGAAAAATCTTACATATCATGGAAAAATAAAAACAATGATCCTAAAAAATTTTATGACCTCCAAAAATTTATTCACTTCTATAACTATTCATAGAAAAATAATTCCTAAAAACCTTTCTTCATAATCTAGTCAAAGGAAATATAAGAAATTTTGAGATCAGATTCTTAGTAAGGGTGAACAAGAGAGATATCAATAGTCACATAAGCAAAACATGGGCATAAGAGTGTGGGAACAAGAAAATAACATTTTAAATTAACACTCTAGATTTGTTATATCAAAATAATCCCACATAGAATACATATTGGCAGTTCATATGAAATAAATTATAAAATAATTAAAAAAGACAAGTCATGAGATCATAACATTGATATAAGACATGAACTTTTGGAGCACACATAAGAATATAAGATAATTTACTCATTATCCCTAGATCATTCAAATACTATCATATTTGAATGGGTTCATACCCCAAACTATCTTAGTAGTCATGGTTCACTCCCAAGACTATCATTATAGAAAAGTTCCCTTGAAAAAATGGGTTCACTCTCTATTCTAGTTCGTTTTATGTCAGGATATATAATTATTTACACAGTGAATTGGATGGAGATATAGGTCCCACCCATCACATAATTAAAACTAGAGATATTTTTTCCACAAGAGTAAATCAAATTGAACATATTAGTACCCATGAAAATAAAAGGGTTTCATAATCATTTCATCATAGCACAACCTGTGGAAATAAAATAGGTTTCAAAAATGTATTTTCATCAAAAATAATTATCCTCCCAATAAATAATTATAATGGTGTCCTTGGATAATATCCCCATTATATCATAAGTAAAATTAGAGGATTTTTTTTATGGAAAAATAACTTTTAAAGATCTCTTCGAATAATTCTTTAGAAAATTAACATTTTCATATTGAAATAACTTTTTTTAATAAAACCAGATCATATATAAAAGAAATAAATTATTTTAAAATAAATTTTTAATCATTTAAATAAATCTTCAAGGAATTTAGGAATAATAGTAGTGGAAAAAATACTCTCAAGTTATATTGTTAAAAAATATTGGTTTCTTTTTTTGTCCGAAAAGTCATAGTGTCACTAATTTAATAAACGAAAAAAATATTTCTTTCAAACCATCAAATAAAAAAAATTAAAGTGTGTAAAACATTAATTAAAAATTTAGGATAATATTAGAAACCTTTTTGATAACATTTTTTGACAACTTATACATTGATGAGAAATATTACACAATAAATATTTAAACATAAACAACTATAATTAATGATGAGATTATGAATGAAACCCTTACTGCTTAGGTAACTTTTGATTCAAAATCCCCATGAAAGGAAAATAATATATGGTTATATATATCCCAAAATTTTCATAATTATAATTATAATATACATTCATGGTTAGTATATACCACACACAAAAGAAACATGTAGTGTATAAGGCATGTGTCCCATATAAATAAAAGTGAGATGAAAATCCATTACATCAATTATCACATTTCATTATTCATGTTAAAATATCTTGTATAAAAAATATGTATTTATTATAGAAATATCCATAACAATATATCTATCATACAATGAATGATTTATTTATAATAACTTATCACCTGTTTATTAATATTTAATTATTAAAATCAATATTCTGGGTAAAAACTGGTTCATTTTCCAAGCATGTTTTGGTTTAGTATTCCTGATCCTTATACATTGATCATGGTACCATATTTTTTAGAATGTTAATAAAGGTATAAAAATCATATTTATTAATTATATATATATAATCAATTATAAAATGTCAAGATTATAAAATGAATTGTAACGTTCATTGAGATGGTTGGCCATATGTATGCATAAACAATGTTTCCATTTTTCAAATGATGTAACAAAATAAAGGTAAATAATAATAGAAATTTTAGAAATTATTATTATATCATATATATTCATAAATTTAATACATATTAATATATTTGTAAAATTTATATGAAAAATGAATCACATAACATCATGAATATAATAGTACATAAGTACGCACGAGCGATGTTATCATTTTCCAAAAGAATTGATGATAAAAAAGTAGAGGTGATATTATCATTAAATATGTATAATTATGCCAAAAATATCATATATAAACATTAATATTATCATAATTCCCATTCATAAAATATGGTTATAAAATATTAATTGTATCTCTATGTGGAGATGCTATGTTGTATGTGCGCACAAAAAATACTTTCACTTTTTATTTGTTGGTTAATACGATGTATAATAGTGTTTTAATAATCATAATAAAATTTCATAACATTGAGGATAGTGAATTAAATAATTTTTTATATAAATAATTTCTTTAGTGGAGTAAAATAAGAGTAGAAAAATAGTGTGATCAATTAGTGTGATTACATATTCTTTGTAATAACTCCTTTAGATCTCCTCTAAATGGCTCTTGGATTAGAATTTTGGGAATACCAGGACCTCTATAATGTGGATATAAAACTTGAGAAGATAATTATTAATGGGATGATTGAGCTAGAGGGATCAGAGTGGTGTAAATAAGTGAGGGATGAGGGAATGTTTTTTAATTCAGGTGGGGGAACTTTTGGAGTTTCTAAAAATATTATCAAATTATGATACTATTTTAGATCCAACTGATTAACAATGACCTATAAATGAACAGTTCTGTAAATTTTAGACAATATTGTTTCCCCTTTTATTTTAATAAATATTGTTATGATTTAAATATAATTTAATAAAATATTAATCTCATTAAATATTATTATTTTCAGTTTTGATGTTATTCTCTACATTGACATTAATAACATTAATAAAACAAGTAAATTTTAATAAAAAAATTATTATAACATAAACATGTCCTAGTAATCTATATAATTTTTGGGCGACCATAAATATCACTAATTATGTTAATTTTAATATTATTAATATCATTTATTTTATTATTCCATTAATGAAATAATTACTACATAAACGTTGTGTAAGAATTTAAGTTAATTATTTATTCACTAAAATTTAAAAACAATTACCATGATAAAAATATATATATATTTCATGATAATATTTATAGTTGTTAACATCCCTTAGATAAAACCATATTAAAATATTACACTTATTAAAAACAATAGTTTTATATGTTTTACTTTTTATTAAATGAAATACTATAAAGGTCATAATATTATCCAAGGTTCCCCAAAAGGTCATAAAGTAGACATTTGTATTACTATAGATGAGTTATAATCATCCAACGAGATTTAGGCATGTGTTAAGGTTGTTTTATTTTCCTTATCATTTTGTTTTTTATCCATTAATTACATGTTTACCAATTACCACGGTAAATAAAGTTTCTATGTTTAATATTCATATTGAGAAAAAGTAAATTTGAACTTTTTACTAAATTTAGAACCACTAGTTAAAAATATGTAATCCATTTTTCAAATTCATTAGACAAAATTTTTAGAATTTACTTTAAAATTAAATAGTAAAAATGCTAAGAAATTTTGTTTTTTTAGTAAATTGACACTTTTATATATATAATGTTTCTATAATAAATCCAAGTATAAAATATATTTTAAAACCATAATTAATTAATTTTAATTAAAAATCAACTAATTATATTTCAATATTATCTAAAATATAATATTTACTTTGTAACTACATTAAAAGAAACATAATTTTTGTTAATAAAAATCAGTATTTTTTACTATTCATTGAAAAATAAATATTTTCATAAAATAAAAAAAACAACCCAAGATAATTTTGACATGATGAATTAAAAAATTAAATTATATTTTTTTAAAATATTTTCCAATATTTTTAGAAATTAATTATAATATTTACCCCCAAGAAAACTTATTTTTGGAGATAACATATTTTTGAAGAATAAAATGAATTCACTAAAAAATTGATTATTTACTTTGAATTTATCAACACATTTATATTGAGTATGAAATTCATATATTTCATAATGTATTTTATCATATTAATACCCACCAATTTAATATCTAGGTTATATTTGTCACACTAAATAATAATATTTGAATAGTGTATAGAGGTTTGTTTAAACTCGTTGTTGTGTGTAATGCAAACCATCAAATAAATAGTATTATTAAAAGACAAATATTTTATAAAATATCAGGTTCTTACATTACCCCACCCCCCCAATAAATTGTTTCCCCACAATTTTAACTTGTTCTCGAAAATCAATGGTTTTCTATTTTAAAATTCCTTTTTGGAAACTCACATCACAAAATGGGCTAAAAAACAGTTTCCCTGAAAAAAATAAAGGTAAGTATGAAGGTCATCTGGGTTTACATGTTCTAGGTTTTGAAATAGAATAACATTAGTGGGGAGTCCTCATATTTACATGGAAGAAAATTAACTTCTTGATATCATTGATCATAAGAAATTGAATAATCTTGAGAAAGTTAACAATCACAAAACCATATGCTAATGATGTGGAAAATACCATCAATTCATCATTATTGATGGTTATAGGAAAAAAATTCTTAAGATAATTTTCCTATATTTAAGGCATTCCTTTATACTATCGAGGATAAGTATATAAGGAAATATACATACGTGAAAAGTACAATTTCTTTATTTAATAAATTTTCATCACAACCTCAATTTTCTATCCAAATGATGAATATTAAATATGATTGTTTCATTCATCAATCCCAGAGATATACTTATAGAATATCATTTAAACCAAAAAAGGATAATAATGTGCTCCTCCTATCATTAGATACTTACCAAAAACCAAAATAATTAGTATAAGGTATGGTAATTTCTAAAATGAAGAAATATTCAAATAAAGAGAAATTACATTTAATATGAAAAATTAAATAGTAACATTATAAGTAAAACATAGATCATTTATTAAATTACAATCCTTAAAACTACTCAAAATATCCACTGCTAATATTGAAACTAAAAAATCATAGGGATTTCATAACACAATATTCCAATAACAATTTAGTATTTTTCTCCCAAAATTTACACACCCTAAACCTGTAATCACCAAGATACACATAACATTTCCATATGAACATGAACCATTATAAATAAATGATAAAAATAATTCATTCCTCCAAAACTCAATTAAAAAATTATTTCTCAAAAAATATTCTATAATATTTTATTTATCTTAATCATAAAGGGTTCCCAAAAGAGTGAACGTCTTCTGATATAACATTAATCACATAATACCAAATCAATTTATAATCCCATGGTTATCTATATGATGAATCATATTTTTTCAAAATAAAAATAACTATTATCGTAAAGATATTTTAAATAAAAAAACTTATACATACGAGGGAATCACGTAATCCAGTGGTCGTCATTTCCCCCTTGCATCCCTTCGATTGAGGATTTAATCCCAAAGAACTCGATTTACATGATAGGTTGTCACTCATACTATTTATTATACTTTTATAAAAATATATTAATATAATTTCTATAAATTAATATAAAGGTAATAAAAACAATCAAAATTAACCTTAATAAATTCAAAATTGACAAAAAGTTTTAACCTCAAAGTAAATCATACCATTTGTTTTGTATCCAGAAAATTTAATAACCCATGATTATATAAAAATAAAAGATCATATAAATCCTAAAGTATATAAATATCTTTAAAAAAATTCAAAAAAAATTAGACTCATTATTACTCAAATAATAATTCAGGTTAAAATAATGGGTTACATATATGAGTCCCAAAATATTATTTGCCTCCCTAACACTCTAAACAGATGGTAAAACTAAAAATTACATACCCATGATGGTATCCGTAATTGTTATGAAACATTCTCATGAAAACATCAAAATTCCAAAAGTTTTATAAATAGATCTCTGATACTAAATATGACATCCTAGAACCCGTGCTTCTATATCCAGAGCTAAAAACATAGAAATTATATTTTTTTATTTAGTTTTGATAAACATGACCCAATTTTAAATTTACATATTTTAAAAACACAGTGTAAATATTGGATGGCCCACTTTATTCAGGACCTACCAGGTTTAGATTTTTGGATAATTAGGAAAAATATATTACATATCTTTGAAAAATAAACAAGTAGATCATAAAAATATATGTCATCCCCCAAAATATTGAAACATATATATACCTTATTAGACATATATTTTATAAAAAAATTCTTCATAACCTACGGAAAAGGAAACCAAATAATGGTTTAGATCAGATCCGTATTAAGGGTAAATAAGAGAGAAATCGATAATCACATAATCATTACATGAGCATAATATAAGGAGAACATAAACGTAACATTTTAAGTATACACCCCACATATAGTAGAACTTAATATTTCGTAAATTCATACATATTTAAAGTTCATAAGACATTAATCATAAATTAATCAAATAACACAAGTCATGAGAGCATAACATTGACCTAAGACATGGAATTTTGAAATACACATATGGATAGAACACCATTTATTTAGTATTAATTGAACTCTTACAAGACTACAACAGTGGAATCGGTGTTCTCCCCAACCCATTGAAATCTTCGTGGTTTTTTTAATAGATTTAGGTCGAAAAAATTTCAACAGAAGCCACACCCCCTTCTTTTCTCAAACAAGAGTTTCCCCTTAAAGTCCAAATCAAGGAATGTGTGTTGTTTCACTATCCCATGTCTATTTTTAGATATTTTTTTCTCCATGGATCCATTATAGAGAGTTTTCCATTCCTCTTATTCCTTTAGTTGTTTCTATTCTCCTCAATGAAGTTATTTTAGTGGAGAATCTTATGCCTTGCTTTTAGTGAATTGATTTGTTCTTCTGTTTTCTTCTGATCTAGAACAAATCAAAGGCTGATATTGGATGAGTGTTCTACCATTGGTATAAAGTATGTGGTCTATAATATTACCTAAATTTGGGTGATTCATATTCCTTTAAATCAATTTTTAACAAAGTAAATACTCTAACAATTCCCCTAAAATTAATTAAATTTCTTGACTAATGTGTTTTGTACTTGTTTAGGTTTTCCACAAGTACCTTTATCTAGTTTTATGTCATTATCCTCAACCTAGGCCACCCATGGGGTGTTACCATGAATTTTATCAATTTTATAAGACATAATTTGGTGCTTGTGTGAGATCACTAATTTTAGTAGGATCCTTAATGAGAATTGAACGAATTATACAATAAGGTTTATGCCTCCTTTCCATATGATGAAATGTTATGAAATTATTTAAATGATTAAAAGTGTTTATCTACAAAATTTAGAATGGGTTAGATTAAATCATTAATTTTAATTGATTTTGAAATGGGTTATGAAATGAAATCATGTATTGATAATGTTAGTATACTCTTTGAACATTTCTAATCCTTAGATACTAATTCCATTGTATTCCCTATAAATTACCACTCCATGGATCCCAACTGTAGAAGTGGATTCCTTGGAAATTTCTACCCCTAAAATTTTTTATTCTATAGTATACCATGGGTATTTATACTCAATGGATCCATATTGATTATAGTGGAAGAATACATTGACATTTATACTCTTGAGATCCTAATTCTGTAGGATTCTATGTTAATTGCTACTCCTTGGATATTCTATACATGGAATGTGTTAAAAAGATCCTTGGATTCCAACCAAGTAATAAATAAGATTACATTGTGATTATCTAAGGACATGAAGAGGATGCATTGTCAATTGTACATTTGATCTAACCCTTTCTGACCAAACACTTGATTACATAGAATAAGCTATAATGGGTGTTTATCATGCTCCACAAATAGCCCTGGTATGGATATTTGATCTTAATTGTTAAGATGGAAAATATTGTACCTGATTTATCATACCTACAGTGATCCATTATTGGATAGACTAGATGCCACCTTCTTATGATAATTTATTTTCATTACAATTATGTTTTTTTATACATAACACTATTTAATTTTTTATATACAGACTGGACATTTTATAGACATAGTTGGTGGAGGCCTACTAAGTACAATCTTACACCCCATTTGGTATGAAATTTTTTACTTGGATATACATCATGGATTCGGGTAGGGATTATGGAAAGCACCCACTAAATGATTCTTGATTTGATCATTTCCTATGATCAGGGCAGCACAGGACTGAGATATACTTTTGATGATAGATGGAGATTTTCCTTTTGGACATTTTTTATTTTGACACATGTATTGTAAATTATTCTTGATGTCATGTATTTCCTAAAAAAAATTATAAATACATTTAATGGTCATTATATTTTACTTGACACTACTTTTGGATTTATTATTTTTACAACCTTTAGGATGTTATCTTCTATCTTGATTAATGTTATTCTTCTTTATATTTATTCACTTGTGATACCAATACATTTATATGATGAGGAGGGTATAGTCTCCCCACTGTTCCACATCAGACCCTCGCTACTAGTCATAATAATATATTGTATGTTTAGGCACACATAAGGCCATGTCGCCCACTAGCTTGGGGTACCATTCAGTGGCTCTCGAGTTGGGACATTATAAAGTGGTACTAGAGATTTTTCTTTATGAATTTACTATTTTGGGATAATATACATGAGATTATGAAGTGTTTGAATTTCAAAATGAGTTGTGCATGGGATTAGCTAACCCAAGACCAAAAAAATCAAAATTTCCAAGAATAAGATATGTTTTTCAAGATTTTTCCTATTTTAGTTGATTTTATTCCACCTTTTGGATACTCACTAGATGATTAATGTCCAATATGATTTTTATTTTTTTTGTTTCCGGATGAGATGAGGGTATATCATCTCATGCATCATTTTATGCACCTTATAGGCTTCACATGATGTGAATATTTCTTCCATATATATTGAATTAATGAATGAGTGATATTTTTTACATTTTCCTTGTATTATTGAATTTTTATTAGCTAATGCTTCTTACAAGAAATTGACAAACATAAATTGGTACATACAGTGATTTTCATAAACTAAACATTTTTTTCGTACATAGGTTATAAGAAAAACCCTGAGAATCCAATTATGGAAAGTTTATTCATGGACCATTAGTCACATGTACTAGAATTTGTTATTTTTGGAATATATTGCACACCCAAAATTGGTTTATAAGGTGTATGGGCCCTTATAGGTGGAAGTTTTGATCCATTTTTTCAAACTATTTATTGGGAATTTAAATATATACATATATATATATATATAAATGAAATTGGAATTCTGAAAAGGAAAGGTCTCTGATAAATGGATTTTTCATTTATAATGTATAATCCATATACCTAGACCAATGTCGTGAAATAGAAAACATGACCCAGACTTGTCGTTTGATTAGGTAGAAGGAAGTGTCACTAGTGTCTTATGAGATCATTTATTACCAAGTCTATAAGTAGATAGAGGGCTATGATTTTATTATAATAAGTATTTAAGCTATAATATGATTTTATATATTTGGCTTGGCCACTAATTGATTATTTTATGAGGCGTGTGTTTTGAATTTTAGATACATTCTACCAAGACAACGTATATTTGTGTTATAGGAGGGTAGAAATGACCATGATGTAGAGGTAGTGGTCCCTAGGATTATAGTAGAACCTCTAGAAGTACCACTTATGTCACTACCTCACATTCTTGATATGGGTGTTAATTCATAATTCTATGATAGTTTCAAGTTCTTTATGAAGACTATTCAGGTGGTCCCTCATCTTGCCTCGTCAATGGTAAAGCTGACGCATATGTTCTAGAAGTATAATCCCCTCAAATTTTTGGGGAATAGTAATCTATAGGATATTGACATGTGTCTTATATATTATCTATCTTTGAGAATCTTGAGGAACCTCTTTATAGGATAGAAAATCTCATGACATATATAATTTGGGGAGTATTTAACCATTTATTTGATTTTATTAACCATGTTAATGTGCTTTTAGATAGGGTTTGAATGGTTTTATGATCAAGGTTTTACAATTACATATTTCCTAACACTACAATAAAATTAGGCTATATCCAAGGTTTGTAACAATGGATATAGAAACAAAAACCATGGATATAGTCTATATACATGGTTTCTATGGTTGTGTCTTCTATTGGAATGGTAATGGGGTGGAGACTATAGCCATGGTCGGGAACCAGGGAAATAGTCCTATGGCCATGGTTCAAACCATGAAACTATCCCTATAGTCATGGTTTAAACTATGGCAATAGGTCTATTTTCATGGATCTCAACTATGGCTATAACCACCACAACCCAGAATTGTTGTCACAGTTTATAACTAAGGAAATAGAGAAAGATCCATAGTTTAAACAACGGTAGTATACCCATTTCCATGATTAAAAACTATGGATATAGACTAACTTATGGCTATAGTTTCTTTCCATTGAATTATTCCAAGTTCCATTATACAAACTGTGGAAATAGTTCTATTTCCATGGTAATAAACTACGGTTATAGCATCCATATGCTAGAAAACAATCTACCCTTCAACCTATGAGAACTCATATCCTCCCCACCTTCCCAAAAAAACCTTTTTCCTTTAAATTATTTACATAAATATTATAAATATCATTAATGAATCATCAAATAATTAGAATAGACTGGATTGTGAGTCAATACCCATACTCCCAAAAATTTATTAAAAAAAAGAAAGGGCACGTGATTACATGAGGTACAATGAGTTTGTACTAGAAACAGAATAAGTGAATAGATACAAAAGGTGGATATAAAACCCTCTACCATCCATTATAGCACATGAAAAAATTCAGTATGAATTTATACCCAATGATTTCTCATCTAACAACAAAATTTCATAATACCCATCAATGCTTCTACCCCCATTTCTCAGGTTATCACTAGAATCATCTTGAAAATCTAATATCCTGCACTCATCCTTGTGTTCATCCTTTTACTCGACCTTGTGTACATCCTTGTTCTAGAATATCTGAAGAAATATCCAATCCTCCAATATTGGAAGGTTTCTTTCCAATATCTACCATCTCTATAGAGAAATTCCCATGCCAAGAAGCTCTCAAAATATCCAGATTCAGGTGAAGTTCTATCAATTAAATCACCAGATTAGAAAAAAAATCACATAGTGTTGGTCTCCAAATTGATCATTGAAGTCTCTAACTTCATGAAGGCATTGTAATTCATGTGTTAGAGAATATCAGTAACACAATGTAATGGAAGATCATTCTTGAGAATACAGTTGACAATCTGTAAACCCATATTGAAGCTCATCATTCAGCCACCAGAACCAACATCTTCTGTACTAGGAGATCCTAAAACTATTTGGTCAACCATAAAGAATCATTAAATTATTTTTACCTTTTTTATGGTAACTTAAAATGGAATAAATGAAGTAGCATGTGGTTCTGAAAAAATTAAATAGTACGTGGTTTTGAAAAACAATCATGACACACAAAAAATATTAAAAAAATAAAAAAATTGCAATAACACATGTAATAGAAATAGGTGGAAATAAGTGTCATCAGGCCAATCAGCATCGAGATAAATAGTAACCACTCATCCTCAAATTATAATTTATTTCATTCTAATAGTTGGGAGATAACAACTCAAATACATGAAAGGTAACTCAATGTTTAATCCTTGAGCACTAGTTTGAACATAACTTTTAACAATCTAATCTAGAGTGGGATTTGGATCTCTAAGAAAATACATATATATGGAAATAAAATCAAATATAAGGGGGTTAAATAGTTAAAAGGTACCAAATATATAATTTAACTTCTTCTATAAACTGAATTCATTGATTAGAAATTAAATCTAAGGAATCTAGAGTAGGTTATGTTCAGAGGTATTATCAAAGAGAACCTTTATAAGACACATTATCTAGACACTTCTACTTATAATAATGGATCATCATTCAAAACAATTCCTAGGTGAGTTCTTTAATATTTGATTTTAGTGAATGAACATTTTATCCTCTAATGTTTTCCTAATTTACATTATGTATAGAGTAAAGAACTACTAGTAATAGTGTAGTTTGACAGATAATATCTTGTTTTGATGGTTTTTCTACCAAGTATGGACATTATATTCTTCTATCTCAACAGTTTATCAAAAATATCAATATATTTGCTTTAATAACTAAATTTCACAACTAATATCTTCAAAGTCCCCATTTCTAATTTTATATTTACAACTTCACTTTTATCATTCGATTTAGTAATTAATTTTGTTTCACCTTAAGATTGATTTTTAATTTAGATACATTATTATTATACACAATAATATTATTTTTAGTCTTAGCTGGATCAATTGTATCCCAAAAAAACATGTCACAAACTAACCCAGGTCAACCCTGAACCAGTCACCCGAGTCGGCCCATAGCAAGTCCCAAAGGGCATTCCTAATCCCCACGGGATGGAAACTAGTGTTGGTCATCAGGAATAACAAGTGGAAATGATTTGGCCCATAAAATAAAGACAAATAAATAAATAAAAAACTGAACAAAATAGATAACCAATAATGACAAAAAGAAGGTAAACTGCACATACCTCCATGTGACCTTCTAGGTCACCACCCAACTCAAATCCATGTTTTCTCCGAGGGTGATTAAACACAAACAGAACCTAAAACTGAAAAGATAAAGTATGGGAGAGTACTGAATTTCCCATCATTGAATTACCTTTGAGTTCAAGTGCTTTACTTTCCTAACACAGTCCAATAACACTATTCTGAAATAATGTAATAAAATGAGTTTTCATCATTCTTATAAAAAACCAATAGCTTTCCTTTTTTGAAAACTAACACACGCCACCTTCCATTTTGAAAATAAGCTACCGTTTTATAAATAAAAATCAAACCAAAAGATACTGGGGATGAGATAAAAATAAAAAGATATGGTAGAAAAAAACTAATTATAGTATAATTCCAACAAGAAAATAGATAATGTTACCAAGAAACATATATAATAACCATGGGTCATCCTAAACATCCCTAGAATACCATTAAATATACTCAGATCATAATAACTTATCAGGGTATGGTGAATCCACTAATTGAATAACCAACTAGCAGCTCTAACCTGGCCTCACTAGTGGCACATCCCACTTAGCCTATCTATAACTCTAGGGGAGTACTAACCCATATAATCAGGGCTAGAAAGGAACCATCACTTGATGGTCTAAAAGAATCCTAAAAACCCATTTTTGAAGTAATATTGTGTTAATAGGAGGCCCTCGCACATGTGGCTCGCCTTACTTTCCACCGCCACACTTTCCTACCCCAAACACAGACATCCCCTATGCGATAAACCATAAAGGGAGTTCCTTGATTGGGGTTCCATAAGAATATATTTCTATATATATAAGTGTTCTTATATCACATCAACAAGGTTCCAATCAGGTCATCAAGTTATTTAGACATTTAAATAATTTCATATAACATTTCAATTTGACAACCAAGAACACCCATTCTCCAAAGCACAATCATTTCATGAGGTTTACACAAAACCCATCTTTGAATTGGAGGTTCCAAATGGGCCTTCAACTCGACATTTCATAAAAAATATTTCCAAAATATCACACAAACACCACTTTTACTTTTACAAATCCAGATGGTCCTTTACCTTTTTCAAAATCACACCGAACATGTTTCGAATCCAAAAAACCAAACCTTAATGAACACATTTAAAACCATTATTTGCAAAACAAATAAAATAATACTTTAAAAAATATCTTTTAAAACCTTATTTAGAAATTTCATAAGGGGAAAACATTATTTTAAAATAAAAACCCATTTAAAAAATTGAGGTTTAAATAGAAAACCATTTATCAAGTGCCATCTTCATTTGTGAGAACATCCATGTGTGCACCTACTATACCCTTGGATGATCCAACATCCAATGTCACACTAAAATCTAAGAGGAAACATAAGAACCATTTTTGAAAATTCACCAACCCATATGGACAAAAAAATCACGAACAAGAAACAACCATCACAATCAAAACAAAGGCAGAAAATTTCATCAGAAACCCCATTTTACTTTAAAATAACAACAACATTTAATTTGATCACCCAAGGTTCCTCAATCAGTACCTTTTACAAAAATCATCTTAGAAAACTGTTTTTAATAAATTAAATCAAGATAAAATCATCATTTGAATCTAGACACGGGTATAGTAGAGGTGGGAATAACATTTGAAAATAAATTGGAAACACATAAGTGTTAAGGGGATGATTATGAGAGGGAATGGTTGGAAACACCTACCTTAATCAAGTGAGAATGCAATGACACTTTATCATAATGAAGAACATAACCCGAAGCCCAATCCTCCCACCCTAGAAAATGAGGAAAATGTGTGAATCAAAAACCAAAGCACTAGGGTTTGGATAATTTGAAAGAAAAAACCATCAAAAAAAGAAATATAACCGGATCAGATGATGTGGGGGATGCCAGTGAGGGGGTACATAGTCACGTTAAAGGAGGTTGGAGGCACTACACATGGGGTTTGGGCCACACTAGGAAGTCATAGGATAGGGGGTCAGGTTCATTGGAGGCGCATTGGGAAGGAGGTCCGGGTTTACTGGAGGTGCGTCGGGAAGGGACAAGGGCAGCTAGACCTGGAGCTGGTCGGATCAAGAGAAAGGGGATCTGGGATAGGGGGGATATGCATGCACAAGGGATTATGGTAGGAGAGTGTCTAGAGAGTAGTATTGTGTCAGAGGTAGGGGAGCACTAGGGTAAGGCCACATCAGAATAGGGGCAGGGAGTTGTACCAGAATCGGGTCGTCGGGAATAGGGAGGTGTGTCAGGATGTTGGCTAGTCAGAGGTAGGGTTAAAGAGGGGAGATTGGGTGGGGTCGGCCATGTAAAAAAGAACACCAGGTATTGAGGTGCACTACGTCATGAGGGAGAAAAATAGGGGCGGTCATCCTCACCATGGAAGGGAAAGTGGGGGGGTACAGTGCCCCTGGGGTTTCTCCTTTTTTCTAAAACCCTAAAATAACACTATAATAATAATAACACTATAATAAGAATAATAACAATAATAATATTAATAATATTAATAATAATTTTCTTAAAAATAATAATAATCATCATCATCATCAATATCATTTTTCTTGATAATTGTATCAATAAAAACAACAATAGTAATGATTTTATTATTATTATTATTAATTCTTTTATTTTTATTGATATTTTTTCTCAACTGATATTCTATTGTTTTATTATTTCTTAACACCGAGAAGGTCGCATGGTTTGGCTGCGTAGTCTACTAGACCATGTGTCAACCATGTGCAGGATAAAAACTCACCCAGAGGTTTTAAAAGATGAATTTTTTTACTGGGACTAAACCCAAACCTCAACCAAAAAAATTGAGACCAAGAAAAGAGACAAATAAAAGAAGTTCTGACGTGGGGTGTGATAGTTCTCCCTACTAAAAACACTTTCTTCCCCCAAAAGTCACTAAGCTAGAAGTTCCCCTAAATTTGAGTCCATGAATGAATACAAATGAAAGGGATAATGAATTACGGGGTTACTATTTATTCCCCAAGTTACTCCTGGCTGATTTAGACAAAACCACAACCCAAAACAAGGGGAGAACACAAGGGAGGTTCTCCTCACCACAAAGACTTAAATAAAATGAAAACTTCAAAACCCAACCAAAAACACCTATACTTAAATCGGAAACCCACTACAGAAGAAACCCAGCAAATCGGGACCTTGGGAAATTACACAATCTCTCTACACTTGCCAAAAAACACCTTCATGCCACAGGGAACTAGGGAACTCTCAACCCAAACAAGAAAAATTTTCATTGCACAAGAAAATAAACACTGTTATTAGAACAAGAAACTTTCCACACTATCCAAAAACCCCGAAAATTTGGGGTAACTTCCCCAAAGAAACTAAAACCAAATAGAGAATATGAAACATTATCCATCAATTCCAAAAAACCTAAATATCTCCAAATGAGAAAAACTTAAACACTCAAGAAAAAAATGATTCAAAACAGACACTATTAAACATTTATAACTTGTTGGACTATAATGGAACAAGTTTATCACACCTTTACAATGAACGATGAATTTACAATATAAATAAAACAAGAATGAAAAGTTATTAAAAGTTTCAATCCCATCATGGGAAACAGAACACAGACCAAGGATTCACACCCTCAAAAACTTCTGAATATACATGAGCTTCACTTTGAGACCTACAGTTGGATATCTGATAGCTAAAGCAACCCATGTCTCACAGTCGGGCACTAGAATCTCTTGGTCATAACATTCTCTTAAGAAAATGCTTCCTGAAAAACTTCTCTAGATGACCCAGACAACCACAGTGATGGAACTTCTTCGAAGTGATGTGACATGATGGCTTCGAGTGCCTGAACCGGCCACACTGGTGGCACACAACTGAACAGTCTAAGAGACTGGAATCCAGAACCAATGAATGTGACTCCTTAGGAATAGGTTCCTCTAGAATCTACTCCTCTCCAGATGAGGAACATTTATAAATAGCAATAAACTTTGAAACGCTAACCACCTACACTCTGGAAACCCACTCATAGAAGTGGTCTGCATACACCTTATATCGTCTGATGGCCTTGTTGAACACACATGAGCTCTTCCCTATTCTTCATCTTCACCTCATTGATTATAAATCATCAAACAAGGATAGACATAAAAACATCACACATCATCCCAACTTGAAATGATGGTGGGACAAAAAATTTCCATTTCCCCAAGGCTAAACCCTCAACCAAACCCAAAACAATCACGAACCTTAGTAACCTCAGGAGTTACCAACAACCAAAAGAAATGCTATACCTCTTCAAGACACTCCACTGCCTCAAATAGACCCTGACCACCATGAAGGATATAAAACATCTGAGAAGGACCAAAAATTGGGCATGACTCATTAGTAACCATGGAGACCTTTCTGGGCATAATTTTATGAAAAACAAATAGATCATAAAGCCAAACAAATATCAATCCAAATTAGCAACCACAAAATCACCTTCATCCAGAAACAATTGTCTCAAATCCAAACAAATATAAACACAACCAAACACAACCCTTTCAAAAACCACCATTATAAAACAAGGTCAATCCTTTAATTTCAATATGCACCCAAGTAATCCCATGAACCATTGCACATGTGCTCATATGATTTCATCTATATGCACCAACACCCATTTTCTATACAGATTACCTCACTTGTAAAAACATTTGTAAGGAACACCATGGGTCGCACCAAGCCATTTAAAAGAGAGCATATTCATTTCAAAAACACTTATTTCAATTAAATTTTGAAACCCCATTTACAAATTTAAAACCATTTGGAAGAATCATTTCTATTTTAGAACAATTTTCATATTCAGAAGTGCACAAATACCCACCACAACCAAGAAAAGGCATGAATCAGGCAAATTTACCAGAATATAGGACTAGAGTCTATGCCTAACTCAGTAACATGGTAGTGATCCTTGCCCTAAGTAAGTCATAATGCTAATAGGAACTTGGACCAAACACTTAGACTCTACATGGGCCACTACTCAATGTGGCATCACAACGTGACATCGGATCACCTCTGTTGTCATCCCTCGATAAAAAACAAAGAAAAAACACTTCAATCCCAGACTACCCCTAGTAACTCAAGGATCTGTGGGAACAAGATTTCATGATGCGCTTTCCTCTCCTACCTCCTGATTCCCAATAGAAATAATCTTCATCTAACAGACATACCGAATAACAATAACCTCCTATGATACCATTTTTTTCATGAACCAACTTGGGTCGACCCTAAATCGGTCACCCGAGCCGATCTCTGGCAAGGCCCAAAGGGTGTTCTCGATCTCCACAAGCTCAAAACTACTGTCAGGAATCAATACTAACAAGTGGGAATGATTTGTCCCATAAAATAAATACAAATAAAAATAAATAAAAACTAAAAAACGCAGATAACCATAAATTACAGAAAGAAGATAAATTGTACATACCTCTATGTGACCTTCTAGGTCACAACCCAACTCAAATCCAGGTATTCTCTGAGAGTGATCCATCACTAACTAAACTTGAAACTAAAATGATAAAGTACAGGTGAGCACTGAAAAGTTCAGTAGGGAATTACCACTGAATCCAAGTGTTTTCTTTTCCCAACGTAGTCCGCTTACACTAGTTTGAAATATAGTAATAAAAATTAGTTTTCTAAAATCTTATAATCAACCAATAGATTTACCTTTTTGAAAATTGACACACAAAACCTTCCATTTTGAAAACAAGATACCATTTTATGAATAAAACTCAAACCAAAAGATAATAGAGTTTTGATAAAAATAAACAAAAAGGGTAGACAAAAATATAAGTACATTAAAATAAAAAAAGAAAATAATTAAAGTTACCAAGAAGCACAAATAATAACCAAGGAAATACAAAAAATCCCTAGAATACCCATGGGTGTACTCAGTTAGGAACCACCTATCGGCATATGATGAAGCCCCTATGTCAATAACCAACTATCTTCCCTAATGTGGTCTCACAAGTAGAACATCCCTCTTAGCCTATCTACAACTCTAGGGGGTACAAACCCATCTAATCGGGGATAACAAGAAACAATCACTCAGACTTCTAATATATGCCTAGGAACCCATGGTCGTAGTAATACTATGTATGTAGGAGTCCATCACACGCATGACTCACCTTACCTACCTCCACCATAATTGCTTATCCCAAACACGGGCATCCCTATATGATAACCCATAAATGGAGATCCTAGATTGGGGTGTCCTATATATATATACATATATATATATATACATATATATATATATATATATATACGTGTTCTTATATTACATCAACAAGTTTCCAACCGGTGCGTAAAGTTATTTAGACATTTAAATCATTTCATAAAACATTTTGAGTTTCCAACTGGGCACACCCATTTCCCAGAGCAGAATCCCTTATAAAGGTTTACACAAAACTCATATTTGAATTGGAAGTGCCAAACGGGAATTCAAAGTAATAACCCATGGTTCCTTAACTGAGGTATTTTACACAAATCATATAAAAAACTTTTTTTAATAAATCCAAGCAACATAAAATCAACATTTTCATCAAACCATGGTTATAGTAGAGGTGTGAGTAACATTTAAAAATAAATTGGAAACAAACAACCACTCATTGGATGCTTTGGAAAGGGAAAGGTTAGAAGCACCTACATTAATAAATTATAGATGCAATGACACATTATCTGAAGGAAGGACATACACCAAAGAAAAATCCACCCACTATAGATAATGAGGAATACGGGTCAATCACAAATTGAAGCATTAGGGTTTGGTTAATTTGAAGAGAAAAACCAAGAAGAAATAAAATATAACCAGATCAGAAGATGAGAGGTCTGCCAGTGAGGGGATACATGGTCACACTAGAGTAGGGTGAAGGCATTGTGCAGGGTATTATGGTCATGCTGGGAAGGGGTCGGGTTTTCCAGAGGCGCGCTAGGAAGGGGGGTCGGGTTCACCGGAGGTGCACCGAGAAGGGAGTAGGGTAGCCAGATAGTGATATGGATGGAGGAGGGGTGAGGGGATATTGGTTGTAAGCTATGAGCACACAAGGGAGAAAGGGAGGAGTGTATCTAGAGAGCTGGATGGTGCTAGAGGTAGGGGTCTCTAGGGTCGGTCCACGTCAAAATAGGGGTTGGGATGTGCACTAAAATATAGCCGTTGGGAATAGGGAGGCGCATCAAGATGTAAGATAGATGGAGGTAAGGTAAAATAAGGGATATGGGGTGGGGTTGGCCATGTAGAAGGGATCACAGGGTAGGTTTTTGTATTGAACCATGATGGAGAATACGATGGGGGGTCAGCCTCACCATGGAAGGGAAAGAGGGGGGTGCGGTGCCCCTTATGGTTTCTCCTTCATTCAAAAAATCCCAAAAATAACAATATATTAATAATAAAAACACTATAATAATAATAATATTATTATTATTATTATTATTATTATTATTATTTTAGTCTTAATACTAATAATAATCATCATAATTTTTGTAGATAATTATAACAACAACAATTACTATTATTATTACTATATTATTTTTGTTATTATTATTATTAGTTCTTTTATTTTTATTGATATTTTTTCCCAACTAATTTTATTTTTTTTTTATTATTTCTTAACACAGAAAAGGCTGCGTGGTTTGGTTGTGGGGTCTTTCAGACCACGCGCCAAAGATGTACAGGCAAAAAACTCACCCATAGATTTTAAAATATGAAAATTTTACCTGGGACTAAATATAAAACTCAACCAGAAAAATACGATACAAAGAAAAAAAATAAAAGAATGTTTGAGGTAGTGTGTGACACAACTTCAATCATTCTTTAAGTGAATTCAGATTCATGTTCTAAATATTTTTTAATAAGTTTAGTAATCTCTAACTTTTCATGATTATTGTACTACTACACATTTTTTCCTAATTATATAAACTTTTCACATTAATGTAAATATCTTAAAGAGGTGGTCCATATTCTACATCATCTAATGCAGTTATATTTTCATTCTCTGGTGTAATAAAAAAAGTCAGATTTATGGATCACTATGAAAGTGAGTCATGTGTAGCCATCCCTATAAGAAGAAAATTATTACATGTCACTCTAGCTTAAAAACCAATTGTATTCAATCCATCAACCCACTCAAATCCAATACTATATTTTGAAGAATGTTCTTAATTATCACTCCAAGTTTCATTAGTTTCTATAAATCATTTTCCATAATTTCCTTGTAATGATTTATTTTCCTTATTTATCCTAGGATAAGTAGGTCTCATGTGACCTATTTTTTCAGTCATAGTAGATTGTGTTTGATGATTCTTTTTTTAACATTTTCTTCCTTCCATAAAATTATCTATCATAAAATATTACTTCATAATTTATCAAGATCAATTTTATATGAGTCTTATGAATTTCACATTCAATAAGTTTCTTGAACTTATTACCTTTGGAATTAATGTGTTTTTATTTTTGAGTTCTGGATGATAAATATCTAAATGTTTATGCAATCAGGACATTATTTTTTCTTCCTCTCTTTATTTACACAATTTTTATGTCTAATCTCATATTTGTTGAGATTTCTAATTCAATAATATAAACTAAGATTCATGATATGTGGTGTTTCATCAATGGTTTTTCACTTTAACTATCATTCTTTAGTAAAATATTAATTACCTTCTCTATAAGATGATATTTAGAGAGATCTTTCTCACTGTAAGATTCAATTATTTTAACAATTTTCGAAATCCATTAATTCATTTATGCAATAAAATTACCAGTTATAAAGTAAATACTTTTATAACAATACATTAACATATCTTTTTTTTCTATTACTATAGATGTTCTTATATGCATAATCTAAAAATTTTACAAAATTACGCATGTTTTATAATATGTAGAAATGTGACTATATATAATTATCTAAATAAAACATAGTAGACTATTTCTCTTCCATATCTTAAGTAGGATCTCAAATTTTTCATTATCGTTAAAACCATAATCATATTTCTCCAGAATCAAATGATTTATAATAAAAACATGATTGTTTTTTAAACATTTATTTATCAAAAAAAATATATGATCACAAAAATATTCATAATCACCTTCATAAAAAACTAATTTCTAATTTAGGTTATGAATTCCAATAGATATAATTAGTATTCCTGAAGGTCAGACTCACTTGGACTAGAAAATAAAATTATAGACCCATCTACTGCCTATGTAACACACACTATGTCTCAAGAAGTACATTTTGTGTACTTTTTTATCATTGGTATGATCATAATTCAATTATTGCACATCAGTTTTAGAGGAATGGGAATTGCATTTTGAAGTTTTTTCATATGAAACATGATGGTTCAGATCACTTCATCATCTAGGTATATATTTTCTAAAATGACAAGAGTGTTTCTTTCATCAATTAGTTGCTCTCATATATATTTCGTTTAAAAAAACTAGTACTTCACCCATGAAAATGCATGACCTATTCACCATTCTATGTAATAATATAAGTAAAAAATATTTAATTTAGAGTACATTGAAAATTGAAAAGTTATGTGAAACAAAATAGGATAATTATATAAGAAAAGGGTTTAAATAAATGAAAATTAATGTGTATAATTGAATAATTTAAATAATTTCACTTAAAATTATAGATTTTATGATTTAAATAAATTGAAAAGGGATTGTAAAAAAAACATAGTAAATTAATAAAAGAAAATTCCTATAATTCATATGAATATAAGGTAAAAATGACCTCACTAGAAAAGAAATTGTCTTACTTGGAGTTCAAAATACAAACTAATTAACAGATAACATATATCAATATCATTATTTGTCCTCATATATAGAAAACATTCCACTGTGACATGATACCATTATCAATAAAACCATGTGAATAAAAATGAGAAAGAAAAATCCCTTGTGAGAAAATTTTCATTTGACAAATTTCATTGATGAGTGCACTGAGAAAACATGTCCTTTTTAAAAATGATCTCCAATATTCATCACTTGGTAGAATCATGTACATTAATAGATTAAGAGCCTTTACTATTAGTATATATACATATAGATGTTAATTTGGTAGAAAATATTTTCAAAAATGTAATAAGAAATTTTGAATTCAGTTCTAAGGTAGTAATATTATAGGAATATTAGACACGTGATGAAAAACTCTTGGTGTGTGGTACTACCCTGATTAATACATCCCCTTGAAAAAGTTAATAAATACTTTTTATGTAAACAAATTCCAAGACCCATGGGTTTTGAAATCCAAACTCATGGTTCTAAAAATTTATAAAAAAACAAATAAACAAAAAATAAATTCAATAATTACAAAATCTATAAAATACCCCTAAAAATAGTGAAATAAAACTCTTTAATGGCATGACCAATAGTTCAAGAAATTATATCATGAAAATAATAAATTAACTTACAAAAAAAGTGATAAATTCATTCAAGAGAAAGAACAGTTTCATAATGCATAAAAACTAGTCCAACCCCATACTTAAAAGTAGGATGGTAGATAAGTGATCAGATTGATTTTAATGAAAATAGTTTTCTATTATAAGATGTTTATTGCGTTTTGGAAATTAATTTATAAAAAATAATGAAAATTATAAATGGTACTTAAAGGAAGAGAGGTATAAAATGGTTCTAAATCCAACTTATATTAATATGTAGGTTACAAATGCAATATGGAATTATATAGATAAATGAAAAATATAATAATCAGTAGTTGATATATGTAAATAGTTTCCTACTACATTAGAAGGAAGGTAGCTTATGAACAATAAAAAAATACATTTTACATAAACTGAAAGATTATAGTAGCAGGCATATTTCAAATGGCATTGAATCCCACATATATTGATAGGAGGGTTACAAATAAAACTTTCATTGTAGAAAATCGTGCCTCTTAGACATAGACAAGATATAATTTATACCTAATAAAACATAAATTAAAATTAAAAATTAAAAAGATCAAATCTAATGAAATAATTTCACAATCTAATACAGTATGTCAAGGATTATACATAAATTAAATTATAAGAGTATTATACATTATGTCAGACATCATTCATATTCCTTTATAATGTTATTGTTCTATATTATGTATTTTTAAAATAATTAAATCTTAGGAAAAAATTATGAAAAAAATAACCATAATTTTTTAACACCCTATAGTTATATTTTATTGGTTCATTAATATGATAGGGAATAATATAATAATAAAGTGATGAATGTGTGTGTGTCTGTTGTGAGTTTCAAGCATCTATATGTGATTATTGATATTGGATATGGGTATTAAACTTACTGAAATTGAATAATAAGAATCAATTACACATTATTCATAGTAAAACATTATTGAAACACTATGACGAGATGATCTAGGGAATCCCCCAAAAATGAATAGTTGTAGAATATTCCTTAAAAATATATAATAAACCCTGAAGTACTAATTAAATGTAAAAGGATCAAAATAAAAAATATCATTTTAATGATTACTTTAAAAGTAAAATAGACTTTTGAAATTTCTTATACATGTAAATAAGAATTATAAAATTATATTTAAGCATCAAGAATCGTTAAAAATAATATTTCATTGATTACAATACACATAATTTCCAAATAATTCCAAAAGATAATAGAAAATATCTTTTTTACTGATTATGATAATGAATATTAATTTTTAAAGCAATGCATAGAAAACCAAGAAAATAATTTCTTCATTGGATATAAGGATTTTTCTCAATACATTTCAATAACTATATATCCTAAAAACATAAGATACCCCACTTATAATATTTTAGAAGTATAGGAGTATCACTAAAATAGAATGAAAAACTCTATTTCCTATTGAGATATTATCAAAGTGTTTAGCTACAATTTAATACAAATAAAAAATCAAGAGTAACTATACTCAAACTCGCAAATAATTAAATGAAATTTATATTTAAAATCACAATTTATTTAACACTCAAATAAGCATACTAAATACACAAAACACGCCTAATGGTCTAAAATATTTCATCATATAGGACATAACAAAGGAAAAAATCAATACTTTTTATGTTAAAGTTTTTGTTGTTTTTTGAAAAAAATAAATATTATTTTTTTACCTAAAGGTAAAGAGAAAGATATAACAGTTAAAATTTTTCTAGTGTGAAGAATATCATTGGACCCATGTCATCACTCAATATTGTCAATGTTGGTCACTTCATTATCACTGTTGAGAATGTTTAAATAATTCTAATAAATATTAACCACTAGAGAATAATCAAAATTTTAAGAATCAATTTTTTCACTATGAAAAAATAAATTATTACAAATATTTATGTACAATTATGACATTAACATAGTAATTGAGTAAGTTATTTGGGATATTGCGTTAGAAGCATCACCCTTTAAGGGAATAAATAGTAATTTCAGATTGTGTGAATGATTATATTTTGGGAATAGGTGGATGGAAACAAAAAATAATAATCACTCTTATAAGCCAATACCCACTCTCATGCTTGTGAATGGAAGTAGTTCATCCTCAATCTTAGACTAAAATCAAGAAAAAGATGCCTATAAAATAAAATGGTATGCCTATTTTTTATGAATTGACAATAAATCATTATAAACCTATTTAAATACATATGAAATGATCAACTACTAAAACCTAAACCCCATAAAGAAATAAGGAAAAAATAACAAAATGAAATTACATCAACAAAGGAGTTTATACAGAAAATAGAATCATGCAAGTTGGGTATGATCAGATTAGAAAAGGGAATTAAAAACATGATTTTTAGAACCACTATAAAATTTCATAAATATAAACATTGAAAAATATGAAATATATAAAATTCATACATTTTAAATAGTATAATCATGTATAAACAACATAAAAATTATATGTTCATAAAATAAATATGGTTCAATAACTAACTAAATGCATATTATAGTAGAATAAAAAATAGTTTATAGGAAAAATTAGGGGAATCAAAACTAGTTATGCATATTCATTTAAATAGAGGAGTAGGAGGTGGATATGTTTTATGGGAAATCATAGAAGCGAGGGTTTCACTAGGGTTTTCCAAATAGGTTTAGTGATTGATCATGGGAGGAGGAGAAACTCATGGGGGTATGGGGGAAAGGGGGTAGATGTGTGGGATACTTCCATATATAGTAAAATCCCCATGGGTATATGTGATCTTTATCCGTGGTCCTTATTGTCTGTGGAAATAGTGTACAATTATCATGTGTGTAATGGTTGTGATAAGAGATGTGTTGTGTAGTGGCATGGATATGGATGGGATTGAGAGCACCAGGATGTATTTTGTTGGGGAATGAGTGGAAAAAAAGTGGGGATATAGTTTTAGGGTACCTTCTCTTTGTATTCTTCCATTATTATGATATCACTATTGGATATGATATTTTTTGAGTGATCCTTTGCGAGGTTTTGTTTTAGTAGAACTAGTAGATTTTTTATGTTATTTATTTATTGAAGCATTAGAAATATTCTGACATAATTTAGGATAGTTATTGAGATGGGTCCTACATCAAATTATATATTATCACCCTAATATATAAATTGTTTTTTAGTTTTCTATTCCCCAGAGGGGTTCCTTGGGGATAGTTTGGGATAGGTATGTTCCTCAATTATATTCCCCCTTATTAGGAGAATCACTTGAGCAGATTTAATAATTTTTATACTAAAACATTTTTATACAACTCCTTCATAGACCCATTTAAAAATAATTAATTAACAAATACATTTATTAAATCTATTAAAAATTTTAAGTTTATTAAATAATGAATTACTATATTTTATGAATTTCAAAATAGCTTCACTTTATCCAATTTTGTAAGAATCATCTGGTGCAGTTATCCACTTATTGATAACTCTTGTTAGCTAAAAATTTTATCTATGTATTCCATTAGTGTAACATCATCTTATATAATCAAATAATTTTTAGGATCTATCTAATTATTGAACATTGTGTATTGATTTTATTGATACCACTATCTAGAAATAATTTTGGGTTTTTTCAGTTTATCTTAATACACTTGATGTGTAGCGGAACACTCGCATGATTTTAAAATTTGAATTTACCACTAAGAAATGTGTTATATAAAATTAATTTAATCCAAATAAATCATAACCATGTATATGAAATAATGGTTTAATTCATCAACATCAATTTTTCATTTCATTTAACTACATCCAGACATAATTACAAGTCAAGGATTAAGATATCCAAAACCGCACTCACTTTCCTTATAGTCATTCCAAAGAAACACAATACGCATATCATTAAATGAACAATAAATCACATAGTGTGTGAACTTTAAAACATTTCAATTATTATTAGTTAATATATATATATATATATATTAAATATGGTTAACTCTAATTTATTCATAAAAAATCATTCATATCATAAATTTATACAAAATATCTAGGAAAATATGCCCCTCGTGCTTCCATAAATATACTTCTAGGGACATCTATCAACTAGTGAGTTATAAACTAAGTCTATCAATTAGTATCTTTAAATAAAGGATAATTCAATATTCAAAAATAATATATATCAAATAAAACATATCATGACCATCCAAACACCCTATTTCTTCTGTAGCAGCTATAATTCATCCACAGTGAGCTATCCTCTAATATCCAAAATGAGGCAATAAATCTTCACATTTAAGAACCACTAGAATATTTAATATCATAGACCGTGAAAAAAATTATTATATTTTGTATCAAATTTTTATATACTTCATAATTATCGATGTTAAATATTTTTCAGAATCCTGATAAACTGCTAGTTCATACCGTATTGCTAGAATATAAACAATTAATGCACGATTTTCCAAAAGTTTGTTGGTTCACTCTTGAAATTTATTCTCCTTATTAGTGATATGATAAAAATTAAAATATGGAATGATATAACTCTTTGATCTTCAATTTAGGACTGATTATATTTTATAACTAACATTGGGATTTAAAACATATTAATCTTTAAATCAAGAAAAAACCAATACTTATTCACTATCACGATAGGAAATTCATGATTTTGGATTCATATTTATAGTACCTAATTAACATAGGTCATATATATATATATATATATATTATACATTGATACAATTTTAATATTAATTTAGTCTCAATACCAATGATTCTTACTCTGAAAAAAAAAACTCAACACCCCATGGATCATATCTCAACTTTATTTTTACACCACTTACTTAATATTTATAAATAATAAATTACAATTTGATAGGGTTAATTCTAGGAAACCTCAGATAGAGGATTATATTTTGAATTTCAGAACCAAACATTTTTTTCCAACTCACTTCCCTGACATTTTAGTTGTCATTCTTTCAACATAACATGCACAAACATTTCCCCATATTTTTTTATAATAATTCCCTATCTTCTTAAGAATGATATTGAACATCACTATGAGACAAGAAAATAATTTACAAGTATACTCATTTGATTTACTCTGGATACATCCCATATAAATATTATTTCATTTGTAGAGGGATTGTTAACAATCCATCACTTCTTTCATTTTAGTATAATTAGTGAGGCTATATATGTGTGCTTCATGTTTTTCTTCTACAATATACTTTACATTACCTCAATATTGATCTTCCGTGAAGAATCTTTCATGAGATGTTCATTTATCCTTCTTATAATTAGAGTATATTCCTTCTATCACCTTTATATTTTTATATTATTCCCTTTAATAGTGTTTTCTTAGTAAAACCATTATTTTTTTATGATATACCCTTCATTGGGCCCAATAATTATTTTCCTCAAATATGGTAAGTCTATTTCCCTAAATGAAATAATTTTTTTTGAGAAAAACAATATTCTGATTTTTCATTCAAATAGAATAATTCCATATGATATCATTATCTCCTCTCATTCAGCAATCTCTTTCTATATGACCATGGTTAACAAAAATATATCGTCTAATAATAAAATCATTTGTCATGTGATCTTGTCTCAATAGATATGTTTCTATACCAGATATCATTCAAATTTTTAGTGTATCAGATGTTATCTACAAAATCATATTGTTTCTTTTTCTTCCATAGTAATAAACTTATAATAAAACATTCATTTGATAACACTTATATATTTTTAAAGAGACATATGTTTACCCATGGAATATATATTTCCATATTTGTGAAATTCCTATATTAAGATAGATATAGTATGGTTATCAATCATTCCAAATGATCATTATAACTCCATTTCAAGATGTTTGATATTCTCACCCACCACCTTTAACTGGGTACCCATTTACTTCAACCATGATCAAAATTATTTTCAAGATTTTATATTATATTATTGTTTTATTTTGAGTGTGATAATAATAGAGATTATTTACATCCATTAGACCATTTGTTTCTCCCACATCTTGTATAAAATTTCCAAGTACATCACTTTGACCATTCATCATTATAACCATGTTCATAATTTCTTCATTTTATGATAAATATTTTCTCTTAAACATTTTTATCTCTAAAACCGAATAAACCATTAATTTATAATTTACACCATGAATAATATAAATTTCAAATACTATTTCATATAATTATAGGACCAATTTTAAATTGTAAAAAAAATTGTTCTAATTAGAGAATTGAAGTCATTGCCTATAATTCCCTTAAACCGCCTTCTAGATCAATCTTCATCGATAAATCTATAATTCCAATGTGAAAAAAAATTTCCCTGGTAATTATAGAGCTTAATATATAAATAATATCATTCACACATACAATATTTGGTGATTTATTCTTCTTTAGAGTCTTCTTCCTTATTATCCATGTATTCATGCATTTGGAAAAAAGGATATAATTTATATATTAGTTCAATTAAATGTTTTATCTACGAGATATTCAATCAATACTATAATAATGATCAATAAAAAATTTCAATTTTCTATCTTTCTATATATGTATTCCAAAACAAATAAAATTTCAAAATCACTTTCACAATAAATGGTTTTCTTCAATACATCTTCAAAGAAATATCAATTCAAAAAAATTATGCATCTGCATCATAAACTCTTTAATTGTAATTTATTAGATCATTATGTCATTTTATATAAATATAAACATGTAATATTTTTAAATATAACTAATTTTTACATTTTCTGTAGTCTACGAATGTATAAAGATCAAAAAAATGTATGTTCATAAAATTAATATGGTTCAATCACTAACTAAAATCATATTATGGTAGAATAAGAATCGGTTTATAGGGTAAATTAGAGGATCCCTAACCAGTTATATATATGTGATTAAATAGAAGATAATGAGAAAAATATTTGGCATGAGAAATCATGGAAGTGAGGGTATCACTAGGGTCTTCAAAATGGGGATACTGATAAATCATGGGACGAGGAGGATCATGAGGGTAGGGGTTAGCTCAAATGAGAAGTCAAGGGTGGGGTCATCGTTTCAGAGGAGAATGTTCAGGGGTGTCCATGTCAATGGAGAAGGATATTGGGAGGTGGGGTGGACATTTCAGATACACAAAGAAGTCATGTCAGAGTTGTGTTGGATAAGGAAGATCGTGGGGAGGATGGGTGTCTGTGTTGGAGGCAGGTCGGTGGCGGAGGAGGGGAGGCCATGTCAGAGCATCATTGTAGTAGTATCCATAGGTAGGTGGTGTGGCCGTGTTATAGTAGTGGTATGATCATGAGGATTTTTAGTGGCTTCGTTGGAGGAAGATGGATGGAGGTTGGGTGGCAACATTAGGAGAGGCGGATCGTAGTGGAGGAGGAAGCTCGTGAGGGAACTGGGGAGGGGAAACTCATGAGGGTGGGGAAGGGGTATAGGGGTGGGATAATACCATAGACAATAAAATACACATGGGTATAAGTGACTTATATCCATATTTTATATTCTATATGGTTATAGTTCCATGGATATAATTACAAATTATATTATTGTGAGACCCTATGAGATAATAGGTCCATTGAGTTTATGCATAATGGGTAGGGCACAATGACCGTTATTGATCATTCAGCAAGCTATATTGAGATTCAGTTTTATTAACCAATTTATCTTTATGAATCTCTATCAAAGGAGAGAATCTTCTAAAAAGATATCAATAATGTCATTTGATCACTAGTAAATGTGTTTTTTCTGACTACTATAATTGAGATAGTCAATAAGGCGCTTATTTCTAAATAGAAACTATAGGGTGATGGGGGTTCAGAGTTGGGATGTTTTGTATCTTAACCCAGTGGTTCAATGTCTTCTAGAATAATATGATATTTTGAGTCATCTTATAAGGGTAATACCAACTACATTGAGAGTGTTGGTTGTCCTGTCTTCTTTCATCTGTGTGGGAGATCGGGAAATTTGAGAAGTCAGTGCAATAGAGACTGAGTAGATTGATGAGAATATGGAAGGATGGGACATGTGCATTGATTATGTTGGACCTTACCTCTAGTATTCATTAGAAGGGGTTAAAATATTACTCAACAATATAGTGAGCGATTCACATCTCCATGCCAGGATGGGAGCAGGAGTAGTGTCAGTCATTCAATTCATGGTGGTAGTCATCACCAAGGAAGCTAGGAACCAGTTGTACTGTGATAGTTTAGTGGGCCTACTCTGTATAGTGAGGTTTTTTCATAGGATTTTAGTTTAGTATAGATACATTCTGTATAGTCTACACCTGAGGAGTAGTTCATTGAGAAATCTATAGTGAGAGGTACATCTTAGTAGACTCTACTTTTTTATATGCCCTTACTGACACATGTACATCACATAAATTCATATTTCTATGTATTATGGAGGTCCTTGGGATCATTGTTCAATTTTTTATGGTGTTATGATGCCTGACACACTATTTGGAATCAGAATGGATGGTTTATGATAGTACATGGAGTGCCCATTTGAGATAGGTTGGTCTCTCTTTATATGGGGTGTTTTCTTCATTGAGATTATCAGGTTAGATATCATAATCAAGATGGACGTTCCTATTTCCTATCATTCCCATGTTGAATTTTATCACTGAAGGGTGACCTTCACATCACTATATGCTGGTGTTTATATTCACAAGGACGAATGTAATGTCTAAGTGATTCAGGAAGAATAGTGAATAGTGGGATCATTAGGATGATAGTCGAGGTTGGTAGTTTATATATGGATGATTGGGGAACAATTTAGGTAGATTTCCCTCCAATGGCTGATAATTTCAAGGAAGTTTTCCAAGATGAAACTTCTTCATTTACTTTGGAGAGAGAGGTACAGTTTTATCATACAAGTTTTAGGATATGCACCTATATCCATTACTCCTTATAAGATTGATACTATAGAGTTGTTGGAGCTCAAGAGGTAGCTAAAGGGCTTGTTCGAAAATGGGTATATAATCCCTAGTTCATCTCAATATATTTATCTATTCATTTGTATGAAAAATATATACAGAACCCTTATGCATTGTATAAATTATAATAAATTAAAGTAGTTTATGGTTAATAACTGGTATACCTTTCAACAAATAGATGCTCTCTTCAACTAGCTCTGAGGACCTCATATTTATTCAAATATTTATTTGAGGTTAGCATATCATCATGTTCATGTTCAACCTACAACCATACCTCAAACATGTTTTTGTAGTAGGTATGGTCTATATGAGTATTTGGTTATGTCTTTTGGTCTCATAGAAATTATAGAAGTTTTCATGGAACTAATTAACCTTGTTTTCCATCATTATCTTGATTCATTCTCGGTGGTATTTTGGGAAAATATCTTGGTGTATTCTCAAAATCGACAATACCTATCCAAAAATCTTGATATCACTTTATATATAGTGAGATAACAACAATTTTATGATAAGATCACTAAGTTCCACTTATATATGTATAAGATTCACATCCTAGGTTATATTATCTCAGTGTCATGAGTATAAGAAAACCAAATAATGTGAGATATGTTGTTTCCTAGAATAATCTAAAGAACTTCATTGACATACATATTTTTTGGGGGTTAGTTGGACATTATATGAATTTCATTCTAGAATTTTCATGCATAGAAGAAACTATCATAGGATTGAATAATAAGGGTATGAAATTTTTGTGGATAGATATCTGTGACATAGACTTGCAGGATATGAAAGGGAGATTAAAATAATCATTGGCCTAGATTCTTCCAAATCTAGGAAAAAGATATACTATATTTTTTCAATAAATCGGGTTTTAGGATAGGAGGATTTTTTATGCAAAAGGAACAAGTTGTGGCATTTGGATCTCATAATTTGACACCATAAGAGAGGAACTACCAGATGTATGATCTCAACAGATCCTTTTTTGTACATGCCTTTTATTTTTAGAGGCATTATCTACTAGGAGAGAATATTTTTGGTGTACATGAACCATAAAATCCTCAAGGATTTTTTTAAATATCATGACTTGAATCTGAGGAAACTATGGTAGGTTGAATACTTATAGTCTTTTGACATCAAACTTGACCATATGAATAGTAATGAAAATGTAGTTATTGATTCAATAAAATGGAGGACTCAAATACATGTTATTCAGGTGGCCAGCTATGAGAAATGTCTTATAGACCTATTCCAAGAGATCCACTTGGTGGTGTAAGATGGATAAGGTGATAATTTTAACTTGTCTATATCAGTGACTTATACACTTATGGATTGAGTGAGGATAGGATAGTTATCTGGTGTTGAGGTCCTGTCCTAAGGGATAGCGTGGAAGGAGAGGACATGCATCTTGGTTGGACAATGGGAGAGGATAACTTTATGTGTATTCATGGTCATGTTTAGATTCTTGTAGACACACATAAGGAGCTAATGAAAGAGTTTTATTCCTCATATTAGGAAGTTCATCCCAACATTACCAAGATATATCAGGATTTATTACACCAATATTGGTGGCCGGGAATGAAATGTGACATAGCTGGTTTTGTCAAGAGGTATTCCACCTATCAATAGGTGAAGAAAGAAAACCATCAATCATCTAGTATTTTACATTAGTTAACCATTCCTGAGTGGAAATAGGATGATGTTGGAATGGATCTGGTTACTGGATTTCCAAGGTCACCTAGAGGTAGTAATGTTGTATGAGTTTTGTGGAAAGTCTCATGAAGGACTCCCATTTCCTCCTGATCAGGGAGACCTTCTCACTCAATGAGCTTCAGATACTCAATATTTATGAGATTGGGTTCCATCACAGGGTTCCATATACCGTGATATGATATAGGGATGGTTTGTTTACATCTATTTTTTGGAAAGCATTATAGATGGTGTTTGGTACACCAATTCCTCTAAGAACAACAAACCACAGTCAAACTAATGTCTAGTCAAAGTGCACTATACTGGTTATAGAGGACATTCTTAGAGCATGCTTCCTTAATTTTAGTGGATTTTGGGACAGACATATAACCCTTATTGAGTTCCCCTACAATAATATCTATCATGAGATGATACTAATGGAAAATTATAAGTATTTATATGATATTCCTTGTTGATCACATATGTGCTAAATAGAGGTATACGATATAGCATTACTCGAACCATGTATCACAGAGGAGACTTCGAAGAAGGTCTAGTTGATCAAAAAGAATATGGATACTACATGGTACTTATAGTAATCTTAGAATGATTGTTTTTGACAAACTCTATAGTTTGAGATTGGGGATCTGGTATTTTTACCTATCTCATGGGGGTAGGGACATAACAGATTAAGTGACTGTGTAATACTTCACCGTAATATGTCAAATTATTTGAGATTCTATAGCGACTTGGGCTCATAGAATCTTGGTTATAGTTACCTTAGAGGTACTAATCCATGCATGACATCTTTTATGTATCTAAATTGTTCCATTATCACTCCAATATATCTCATACTATTCATTTAAATGATTTTGAGTTAAATGTAGGTGTTTCCATTGAGGATAATCATATATGTATCATTGATTAGAGCATGAATTATCTCTAGTTTCTGTCACTTCCCTCTAGTATGGGTATTATGGAAGAAAGGAAATTTAGAGGATAAGACTTGAGAGTATGAGGATGATGTATATTATTAGAGGTCAAATTTATTCTCAAATAATTCTTAACCCCCCTCAGTAAGAAAATTAGGGGATTAATTTCTTTATAGGGGATGATTGTAAGATCTTGGGGATTTCTATAAGGAATGAATTCTCTAATTTCTAGATAAAATCTTATTTGAATTAACTTTTTTTCTTAGACCCTTATGTCAGGATCGTGGTCAAGTTAGATTTTTTTAATAAGGTAGGAAGTGGGTGGTGAATTTTGATTGTACGCCAAATACACAATAGGTATTTATAATACACAACATGTACTCAATAAACAACATTTATTGTTCTAGATAGAAAATTTCATGATGTGTAATGGTTTTTCCTAGATGGGGAAAACATGACCATTACATGGATTTTAAAGATTACATTATGTGTAATCTTTATAGGATATATTTTTTTAACATAGATGTAGGGCCTCTATTTTTTTATAGAAGCCTAACGCCACCTCTTTTCATAGGTAGTCATTTCCCCACGAAGCCTAAATGAAGTATTGGGTGTCATTTCATAGTTTAACCTCTATTTTAATAGTCATTGATATGAATGGATATATTTTGGTGGGGTATTTATTCATCTTATGTCTTACATTATTTCTCTTCTCCTAGATGGAGTTATTTTTGTGTAGGATGTTATTCTATATTTTCCAGTAATTTTTCATTTCTCTTATTTTCTCTTCAGCTGGACTAAATCACAGGTTGATACGAGAAAACTATTTTACTATGGTTATATATTGGGTGGTATATACCATTCCTTAAATATTTTTTCTTTATATTACTTGATTAAATTGTTTTGTAAGTCATAATTTTCGGTATTTCCACTAAAATTAAATGAATTTATTAACTAATGTTTCTGGGACCTGTTTAATTTTACCACTAGTAACTGTATATATTTTGAGGTTTTTAGCCTCCATCACGGCTGCCCATGGATTGTGACATTGTATCGATCATATGTTAAACCACACTATTTAGTTTTTATGTGTGATGTTTCCAATTTTACCCTTAATGAAAATTAAATTAATTATAGGAGAAATTTTATGTCTCCATGAGATGTTATGACTTATTATGAAATTATTTGAAATGATTTCAAGGGTTTATGTTGAAAGACTTTAATAGTATGGAATAACTCATGGATTGTAAATGATTATGAAATGGCATGATCTGTTGATAATGGTAGTGGGTGCCTTGGACATTTCTAATCCTTGGATATTGATTTCACTAGATTCCATATAAATGTATTCTCCAAAGATTCTGAATATGGTTGTGGATACCTTATAAATTTATACTCTCAAAATCCCAATTCTATAGGATTCCATATAAATTTCTACTCCATGGATTTTTATTGATTATGGTGGTGGATTCCTTGTAAATTTATACTCCTAGGATCAAAATTATATAGGATGCCAAGGACATTGTGAATCCATGGATTCAACTTGCCTGTAATATTTTGTACAAGTTCCATAAATCCCACCCAAGTCTTTACTTACTTTCCATCATTATTTCCCATAAACTCGATGAGTATTCCTTGATCATTAATACCTTAGATCCAGCCCTTTCATGTCTGACACATGATTACACAGCATATGCCATGTTGGATGTTTATAATTCTTTACATATTGCCATGGAATGGGTATTTAATCTCATCTATTAGGTTGAATAATATTAATCCTTATTTATCATACCTGTATTGATCAATATTAGGATGAAAAGGATCACACCAACTTTGGAAACTTTAATCTCCTTACTATTATACTTATGATATAAAACACACTACTTCATTGTTTACACATAGACATGACAAGTTAAAAAAATAATTGGTGGTGGCCTACTGATTTTTATCTCACATTCTATTCAACCCTTTGTTGGGTACCTAGAAAGACTTCATCACAACATGTAGGGGTTGGGGTAGGCACCCACTTAATGATACTTTATTTGTTTTTTCCTTCGAGGTAGGGGAGAAAAGGACCGATCTATGCCCATGACTCAGTCTAGAGATAGTTAATTTTGATATTTTTAAATTTTTGACACAATTATTGTATTTGATGCCTATGGAAATGTATTTCCTACAATTTTTTATAAAGACCTAACATGATCATCATATTGTACATGAAACTACTTTTGGATTTATTATTATTATGGTCTTCTCGGTGTTATCTCCTAACTTGATTTATATTATGCTTCTTCATATTTATTCACTTGTGATTCCACTACATTACTCTTACCATGAGGGTATAGTATCCTCATTGTTCCACCTTGGACCATCTGACTGACCGAAATTTTTTTATTATTATTATGAAAACACTTTTAAGGAAAAAGTGAGAAACCATATATGACCTCACCACATCATAGAATCACCACTTTACAACAAATAATCATCTAAGAAGAATGGATGAAAACCATTCATCCTCAAGAAAACAGTGAGGTGCACTTCATGCCATGTGACCTACTTGCTTTAGGCATCGTTCACTGTCTCCCAGGTCAAGATTTTATAAGGCTTCACAAATATATTTTTATTATAAACATAAAACAACTTAAAAAATAATAAGAATAGTATAATATTATTATATAACTATTAACGAATAATTAATATCAAATAATATCATCTTGGATGTAAAAAAAATATTTTGAAAAATAACATGGATGAACTCTTAAGAAAATTAACCCTTCTGTTTCAAAATAAATTTTTAAATAAAAAAAGATATACACCTATAAATGAAAACATTTTCTTTGAAAATAAAACTATAAACTTATAAAGGAATCTTCGATTCAAAGAGATTTCATGAAATAAAGAAAATAATTTCATTCTATTTAATTTATAAAAACATTACATCAATATTTTAGTCTGAAAAGCCACAAAGTACCTCATTCGGAAAGCGACAATAAATATTTCTTCCAACGGATTTAGAAAATATTCAAACATGGGTTAAAATGAAATATACTATTGTAGTATAATACTAAAATTATTTTTCATAACATTTTCAGAAATATTGGAAAAAGAAGATAAATATTCACCACTAGATACTTAAACATAAATAATCTTTAATAATAATTAGATTTTGATATAAACACTTACCACATTGGTAACATTTGATTCATATGCCGAATGAAAGAAAAAACATTATTTGGATATGTATATAAAATAATATTCATGAAAAGAAACATAAAATACATTAATAGGAAGAATATTGATCATACATAATAAACAAGTAGTGTATAAGGCATGTGGCCCATAGAATTACAAGTGAGATAAAAAAACTCTTAACTCAATTTTCACCTTTACTTATTCTCATTAAATCCTAGTGTATAATAAATTTGGATTTATTCTTTAAATAAAAATATATCGATCATAACTTGTATTTTTATTTATAATATCTCACCACCCATTTATTAATAATTTCTTATTAAAATTGTTCTTCGGCATGATAACTTCTTCATCTTCCAACCGTATTTTGGTTCGGTAGTCCTGATACATATACATTGATGATTTTCCCATAAATATACAAAATGTTATAAATGGAATTAAAAAAAATTATATTAATTGTATATATGTGTGTGTATATAATACTTAATAAAAATTTGATATAGAAAAATGAATTACACCATTCATGGAGATGGTAGGTCGTATGTACGTATGAATGTTGTTTCCATTTTTTGAGGCATGGAATGAAAGGTAAATAATTGTAAAAATTTAAAAAATATTTTTATGTCATATATATCATATATATTCATAAAATTAAAACTTATCACCATCCATGTGAAATATAAATAAAAATGATTCACATCGCATCATGGAGATGGTAGACCGCACGTATGCATGAGCGACATCATCATCTACCAAAATAAGGGATAATAAGTTGTTGTCATTATATTTTCATTTAATAAGTGTTATTATGTTATAAATATCATATATATATATATATATATATCATAAACCCATCATTATTATCATTTAAAAAATATGATGATGAAAACTGAATTGTATCGCTATGTAGATACGCTAAGTCGTACGTATACAAGAGCAATATATTAACTACTTATTTGTTGTGAAAGAGGATTTATAATGGTGTATTAATAAAAACAAAAAAATATCACCATATTGAGGATATATAATTTTTTATTTTATTATAAATATCATATCTTTGTAGAAGGTAAATAAGACTAGGAAAAGAATGTGATCAATTAGAGTGATTACCTCTTCTTCAAAATGACTTAGTTAAATCTCCTCTAAGGGGATCTAGGGTTGGTATTTTGGGAATCCCATAACCTCTATAGTGTGTCAAGGGAATTATATAATATAATTTTTAAGGGTATGTATGAATTATAATGATCAAAGGGATGTAAATAAGAGAGGAAAGAGATGATCTTTTATAATTTATGTGAGAGGCACTTTTGGAATTGCTTAAAATATAAAAATATAATAAGATAATTCTAGAGAAATATGCTTTAAAATGGACTATAAATTCACAAGGGTTGAAATTTTTAACTATATAATTTCTTCTTTATCCCTATTTAAGGGTTTTTTCTTTAAATAATTTTATAAAATATTTATCCCATAAAATATCATTATTGTCAATTTTTATACTATTCATTAATTGAACTTTAAAAACATCAGTACAACAAGTCAAATTTAAACAAACTATTTTATTATAAACTAAAAATATTATGTTAATATATATAATTCATTTATCACTTTAAATATCTCAAATTATGTTACTTTTAATATTTTTAATATCATTCACTTAATTAATACATTATTGAAGTAATTACTGCATCAATGTTGTTTATGAATTTAAGATAATTATTTATTCACTAAAAATTAAAAATAAATTACCATGATGAAGATAAATATTTGATATATCAATATACTATTTTTATTTATGAATATCCAAAAAATAATACCATAATAAAAATATTAATCTTATTAAAAATAGGAGTGTGACATGTTTGAATTTTCATTAAATAAAACACTATAAAGGTAATAATATTTTCCAAGTGGGACCAAAAGGAAAAAATTAAAAATTTATATTATTATGTATGAGATATAATAATAAAATAATTAGAAATAATGTTTTAGGGTAAATTTATAGTCCTTATTATTTGTTTACCATGTATTACTTGTTTCACCGTTTTTTGTGGTAACAAAAATTACTAAGTTTACTATTAATATTGACCAAGAAAATGTTAATATTTACTAAATATAGTCTCACTAATTCCATATATGGAATAAATTTTTTATAACCCCACACAAAAAGTTTCATAATTTAATTTAAAATTAATCATGCAAAAATCTATGGAAAACTATTTTTTTGAAAATTAACCTTTTTAAATGTCATAGGTTTTTAAATTAAATTAAAGTATAAAATATATTTCAAATACCATAATTGAATAATTTAAAATCAAAATTAAAAAATTAAATTTTAATACTATCAAAAATATACTTTTAATTTTAAATTACTTTAAATGAAATATACAGTTTTCAATAGAAATCAATATTTTCCACTATTCCTTGAAAAATAAATCTTTTCAGAAAATCCTCAAAAATATATATTAATAAAATTTTCAAATGAAAAAAATCAAAAAAAAATTTAATTTTATAAAAAAAATGTTTTAAAACTTTTATAAATTAATTACAATATTTTCACACAAGATAAAAAATTTATCGAGAAAACATATTTTTGAAGAATAAAATGAATTTACAACAAATTTAATGATTATTTACATAGAATTTATCGATAAATTTATATTTATTATGGAATTTATATATATTTCATAATGTAGTTAATATTATTCACTCACAATAAATTAATGGATATGTTATAGCTGCTGCATTAAATAATAATATTTTAATAGTATATCGTAGTTTGTTTAAACTTGGTGTTGTATGAAAAGCACAACATAAAAGAAATAAAATTATTTAAAGGGAAATTTTTTATAAAATCTCAATGTATTAAAAACACATAGTTAAATACATATAGAATAATGAATATTTGGATTCAAGAGGTGGGATTTATTAAAATGAGGATCCATTGTCCAAGCTTGCAAAATATGTGGTATCACTAGGGTTTACAATTAATCAATCCTAAGCTAAACATAAAAAATTATGGAATGAGATAAATAATCTATGTGGGAAGATAAATCTAATTTAAATGACCATTAGATCCATATTAACAAAATCGCCACCCATGACATCCACTATTTATTATCTTAAAACTAAATATTAGTTAGTGATATTTATGGTTTTTGTAAGTAAAAGATATGATAATATAAAAATGTATTTATTTATATAATAATTTTTATACATGATCCGACTATTTTAATTATATTTTATTAGAAAATTACATTTTAAAATAAATTAATGACTACTTCATTAAAAATAATGTATTCATATCCTAACTTATATGGTTTATATTGGTAAATTTGTATAGCATATGGTTAGTTTCTATGCAGGTACTAGAAAAGAATATCTAGAAGTGGGTAAAGCAAATAGTTTTACATATATATGACTCCTCATGATACACCTTAAACTATAAAAATCACTATGATTTTAATTTTCTAGTGTGAATTTAAGAAAAAAATTTCCCTATATATGATGATCATTGATTACTTGTTCAATACATACTTTGATATACTATATTAGAGTATTCCACATCCATTATGAAGTGAATACATACCTTTATGGAAAATTCAAAAAAAAAATATTAAATGAATAACATGTAGTTCTTTAACATAACTCTAGTATCACCATAGAATAATTTAAGATAACAATATGTACTTTCTAGGGGTGATTTTCAGCTTACATCCATATTTAATTGTTTTTAAGTCCAAAACATAATTATGTGATAAAACTATGTTTTTTATATGGAAAGATACTAAACGTTATATTGGGTAATTTTATAAAATTATGTTGTTTATCTTTACTATGAATTATAATTCCTTATCTTGATATGATCTTGGAAATTTTTTTCATCATATACTGTCATTTATAAATATTTATTATTTATTTATTATAATATTATAAATTTTATTGTGTTGTAACAATATTAATTTCAAAATAAATGAAGGCTGAGTTTTTTTTAATATAACACAAATATAAAAATTTGGAATCCCTTAATAGAAATTATAGTTAAACTAGATTATATATAATGGTAAATTGTAAATCTTTTTTCCCACTTTTGACATTTGAATCACCCATTCTCAATAAATGGATGAAAGAAAATTGCATAAAATTCATAGTATTTCTCAATACTATCATTAGAATCCCCCTTTCTCAGCTATCAGGAGAACATACCTTACTTATTTGGTTCTTTTATTCAAATAAAAATATATTAAATATCCAAGAAGTTAGATATAGACATTACATACTATGGTAAATTTATTCTTGAAACTAATGCAACTATTTTCTCCTTTTTAATCATTAAAATAACCTTTTAAGTGAAAATTTATTCTGTGGGAAGATAATATCATACTTTTAACTACTTTTCCTCTAAATATTTTTTAAAAAACTAATTATAAAGGATTATTTGGCCAAGATTTAGTCATGGGATTTTACAACATTCATTCCATGTTGTTCATCATAATGTTTTTGGACCTAAATTAAATGAAACTATTGTTTAACTAGGGTAGCTAATTCCATAGATTATTATGCTACGTATCCATAAAATGTGCCTCATAAATCTATATGAATAAGGGTAACCTTGATGGTAGGGGTGGTAGTATGATATTAGTGTATAATTTCATATCTATAAGGGATACTAAATTTTCTAATAAATTAATGTACCTAAGTATAATGAAGACAAGTTCAATAGGTAAGTACAATATTCTAGTATACAATTATTATAGTGTAGTGAAAATATAATTTTCCCAAATCCTTTCCAACACCTTCTCAATGGATAGGACATGAAATGTTATGGTGTAATCATATAAATCCTTATATTTCATTATCAACTCTCAAGAAATAAATGATTTCATGACACAACTTATGGTTTGAGAATACCAATATAACTATTTTATTTATCCCTTTTTAATTTCAATTTCTTTTTGAGGTGGTTGAAAAGGTATTGAAATATATAACACATTGTATAAATTTTCATATGCTAATTACTTGAATAAAAAAATTTAATTCCCTTAGAAAAAGGTGATGGTGATGACATAATCTATATCCTAAAGAATAATAATCTAATTATTATTTTCTCTTCAATATAGTACATTAATTAAAAAAATATTTTATTTTTTATGTTTATTTACAAAATGATTGGATAATAAATTTAATTTATTAATCTCACACTATTTTATTCAAACACAATATTCCTTACAATCTATTTTATAATGCCTAGTCACATAGATATTCTAGTTGCAAAGACCCGTATTTACATTCTTATAAATTAAGTGATGGTTTGTTTAATTACTCAAAGGTATGGTCTTTTCCAATGACAATAACTTCCTATTCTTTGATCTATTTAGTTGACTCTCTAATCCTGAAATCATTTTTTTATGTTTCTTTAACAATTGCCTCTATAATTTCACCAATTCTTCAGAAGGCTACACCTTTGGATGTAAAATAGGTAAATTGAAATAAACTTACTCATTCTCATTAAATGGTGGTGTACCAATGAGGTTTGGTTTCAACACTATAATCAACTAGATTCATACTAATTTAATTAATGTAATTATATGCCAAATTGATATTTTATTTTATGTATTTTATATTTATGAATAAATTTTTCATTTTTCTATAAAACACGCTTTTTAATATTAAGTGGATTTTACACATGTGATAAAACATATCTTGATAAAATATAAGCATAATCTGACTATTCTATTGCCATCTTGAAAGATTTATGATTCATTTATATATTGATCCTAGTAAATCATTCATCAATAATTAACCATGAAACTTGATATAAATAAAATAATAAAAGTGGTATGATCTTAAACTTATGTAATGGATAGTTTATCTTGCATATGATTAACTAAACCTGAAACCTTGGGGAGTAACACCTTAAACTAAACCATGAGGCATTCTTAGTCATTCCACTTTCCCTTATATGTACCTCCTTGATTGGATTTGACATAGGTCCAAACTAGAACCACATCTACCCACATGTGAGCTCTATCCACTACATAAAAATCTCTCACATGATGGTTAGGGGAACTAAAGGGATGATTATAAAGTATTTACACAAAATAAAATATGGTCATGCATGTCCTTACATCATAGGAGTACAAAATTCCCTACAAACCATCATTTTATTTTAATAAATTATTACATATTCCATGCAATAATATTAAATTAAAATAATCAATCACATACAAAGGTTGGAATAAGATCATGATCATCAACATACCTGAAATGAATACACAAATGTAAACTACCTAAATTTTCCTTAATTATAAATTTATTATAAATATAAACATGTTGGAATGTATTCAATTAATTAATTAATTATTTAAACTGAATATCTATCCAAATAGTCTTGAAGTTCTATTAAGAAAATAATAAATAAAATTAATTACACTTATAGTTGGAATGACAAATATATATCAAAATTACATACTACCTTGTATGGTATTTTACTATGTATTTAATCGATCACATGGAGTACACAATGTGTTTCATATTAAATAGTGTGTTGAGTGTCAAGTCGAATAAATTCATTATATTTAAGACACATTTGACATTAAATATATTCAATGTGTATAACATTAATTATCATATTAAGTATGTTGAAATTAATAACAATATATGGTTTGTTGTTCTTACATTATATGGTAATTAATTACGAATTTGAAATTAATTACAAATCATCTACACCATATACACAAGGTATATATTAACATAATTCGATAATTATTTGTTTCCTACACAATTTCTCCACACAATAATACCTGATAATATATTTAATCCAAATATATAAGAAACAGTTACTCAACATGTACAACCATTTACATTCCATGAAATTATTTCTGATACACATGTTTGGGGACATCCCAAGAACGCCAGTCAAAGAAATTATTGAGTTAAAAAGTGTATAAGACATCTATATGATATGTGACATCCGTATTTATCAATCAATAGTCTTATGTGTCATGTAATAAATAAAAAAAATTCCTTTGACCATGTAAATTCTATGAATTTCCCTCAGAATGCACATGGAATACACAACATATACCCCAGTAACATTCTATATAATCTAGTAATCCATGTTCCAAGACAGAAAGGTCAAAACATGATTTCATTAATTCCATCAATGTGCATTAACTAAAAAAACATATATTTCTCAGGGTTTCTCCTTGGGTAATGTACAAGCATACACAACTTGAACTAATGGGTTGCATAAAGTGAGTTCTTATATAAACTTTTAACAAGGTTAGATCCCCCTAATTGATTATTTATATTTTATTCATGAATATAATTTTGAAATAATAAGGATAAGAGGAGATGTCTATGTTCAAATTTAATTAATGAATAAAATAAAAATGATAAACAAAAAATTAAATCATATTATCAGTCAATGATTAAAATATAATTTTAAATTTCAACATGATCTCTCTAATACCACATGTAAGATTTTTACATAGTGGAAACTTCTACTAGGTCCTGGAAAACATATTAATTTTTTGTTTTTGATGAATAATAATCAATTTACATTAAAATATTCATAATAAAAAATAAAATAAACATGATGAAAATTGATAAATAATGATAGAACCATGATAGATGATTTTTTCAATATTAAATTTATTTTTAATTTACGGATGGATTAAAAATTACACTGTCTTTTTAATATTACAATGTTGATTATGTGTTTGATAATTATCATCAAATCATAATTTTATGGGATAATCCAATGTTTTAATCCCTCTATTAGTGATCTACATGTGCTCTAAATGCTCTGAATGTCATTGTAAAATCATCGGGTGCTATCATGGTCTATCTATATCACATGAAATGTTTTTCATTAATCTCAGTAAGAATCATTTCATGGATGAAGGATCCTTTATTATATCTTAATGTGATAAAATTAAGCAGTTATTTCAATACTATTTTTCATGTGTGAATTCTTGGGAGATTTTTCTATTAGGGTTTGAGTAAATTCTCTATAGGGTTTTTTGTGAAGAACAAATACTTATCCCAAGAAAGTGATATAACTTGGTATTTCTAAATATTTTACAGGGTCAGAAATTTCACATATTTCCTTATCAAATAACATAATATCTAGTAAATATCATGTCTCATAATAATATAAATTATATTATTAATTAATATTTAAATGATATTTATTAAGCCATTTCCTACCAGTATATTAATCTCATTATTACTATCCGACATGATATTTATTGAACCTTTAATAATAACTATTTATTTGATAAATAAATTTTTTTATATTATTTTTTTATTAATTAATAAATATAATATTTATTAAAATTGTTATTGAATATTAATTTAATATTCATGTATCTAAATAAGTAAATCTTAGATTTCTTGAAAATGAATAAGAATAAACAATATATATGCATGTTCTTAATAATTACCATAATAAAAGAATATTTTTTTAATATTACACTAACTTAATATTCTCTTGAATTTATAATGACTAGATATGTGTTATAAAAAAACTTGAATAATTATTAAACCATCTGAAAAATAATATTTTTTAATGAGTTAAATTTTTATATCATTTAACTAATGTTTTTGGATACACTTAGTTTTTGACCCTCTGAGACCATTTCTTAGTGTAATTAGGCTACATTGTCAAAATTACAAGGTTATCAACTAATAACATGCCAATGAACCCATAGAAAAATAAGTTAAATTTTTCAATGATAATAACCATATATGAATATACACTATGTACTATAAATATTCTATATTTTTTTGTCTAACCAAGTGGTATGTATACTGGTGTTATCATCCTATATGCTTAGCGTCTAATTGTTTGGATATCTAAAAATGAACAATCCAATATAATTTCATGGAAATGGACATAATCAGAAGGTGTAATTAGAATCAAAGTGTTGTAAGTATCAATATCCCTTAAAGGAATATAACAATTAATTTCTTTACCAAATTATTCATTAAATCAATATCACTTATGACACACCCAATGTAACATACCTAATTGTGAGCAATATCATCATGGTTTTCATAAAAACATCAAAATATGTAACTCATGAAATTAATTAATAATTATCTTATTGTCTAAGAATCATTAAACACTTCCATATATAGAAACATCCATTGAGACATATGAATGTGCATTTACCATTGAAGGGTCATTTTCTCATAATCCCCTACCCTAAAAATTTTATAGGGAATATTCTTGGAGAAATTGTCTCATAGTATAATTATTATTCATCTTTGAGAGATAATATTATTTTCGTCCCATAAAATGATATCATCTATCAATATAAAATATATTCGAGAATATAATAATGATACTTCAAGGTTCTCCAAAAATGTGTGGACTACTATGACCTTTCAATGAAATAAGTACCCTAAGGATGTGATCTATTATATTTCTTGTAGATGAATAATCTTTATAAAATAAGTAATTAATTAATAATCAAGACTATTATTACTTTTATAATCAAATTTAAATATCATTTATTTCAAGGGAACTGACTCCAATAATAACCATAATGGTTTCAGAATCCAATGGATACCAATAAGTTATGAGAGTTCTAGAGATCAATTTTTTTGGGTTAAATAAAGAATTAGGATCATCAAACACTCTCTATAATGAAGAAATAATATAACTTGTTATCATAAAGATTGAATATATTCCCACTTCCTTTTAAAGGATTCGAGGGGTGCATTTATTATTCTACTAGAGTGTATTGATTATGTGTTACTTATTAGAAATGATAAACTATACTTACAGAAAATTAATATGTGTTAAAAAATATATTTATCCTTCAATGAATTAGTTTGAGAATCTAGTATTCTATGGAACAATATCATACATGATATATCTAAAACCTTTAAATAATAAATCAATGTATATACATTGGAAAGGTACTAATGAGATTTAGTATGGAGCCATTGATGAGGGGATTGTTTCTAATATAACATGGTATAAATTTCCTCAAGAGTAAATTTTCATTACACAGAATTATATAGAGAGAGAGAGAGACAATGATAAGGGTGCCTTATGAATCAATGATAATATTATTCATGAATTCCATTATATATAATGAGCATGATTCTTCCTTTTCCCTGATCATCATAGGAGGATATGAAGTGGAACGAAGAGAATAGTATTTGAAAAATATGAAATATGTCATAGATTATATTAAGAATGATATGGATATATTCCTATATTATGAAAGATATGAGGAACTATTCATCAAGAGATATATAGATTCTAGTTTCTAAACATATCTATATGATATGAAATCATATTCTATATGTTTAAAATTCCTTAATAGAGGTGATATGATCTAAAAGATTTCTCAAAAACCTATGGAAATTAATTATACAATATATTTTTAGTATACTTTTTTTATCACCCCCGGTATGAGGTATGTGGCTATTGTTTAGGCATTTTTATGTGTTTAAAGTGCATGAGATGAGTTGGGAAGAGGTTGGGAGAGTTTGGAATGGATTTGAAGGAGTTTGGAGGCTTTTTAAGGGGTGCACGGTTTGAGCCCGGTTAGTTTAAACCGTGCAGATGTTCCAGGAAACCATGCAGGGGGAGATAGTATGCTCAGCACGACCTGCGCACGGTTTTCCAAACCATGCGAGGAAACCGTGCGGACCCTGGCTCTTGAGGTAGTGGCATGCACACGATTTTCCAAACCATGCGGGCTAACCCTGCGGCCACTTAAAGTTAGGGTTTTAAAACCCGGGCTCACTCAAGATTGCCTCATTTCACTCCTCTCTTCCTCCCACTCGATCCTCACTCATGATTTTCGGCTCTCAAGGGTTGTATGGGCTCTCCCACATGTTATGTAAGTGATTCGAAGTGGTTTCAAGGTGGATTCAAGGTGATTTATCCCGGGTAAGTCTCTCCTCTGGTTTCTCTTTTGTTTTCCTCTAGATCTACATCCCTCTCTTTCTTGGTTTTCTAGATCTACAATTTTTTTGTGTAGATCTAGGGTTGGTGTTGCCTTGGATGTTAATATTAAGGCTTGTGAATGTTAGGGAATGGGATCTAGAGAGGTTTCGAAGGTTCGTTCGCCGGTTTTGTGGTGCGGTAGCTTTTGGGTCATTTTCTCGGGAACCCTAAAGGTAGGTGGCTTCTCTCTCGACTCCACATGGTTAGAACTAGTGGTTCCTTGTTACAATTAATTTTTTGTGCTTAAAATTAATTATGTTTTGATGTGCGAAATTGGTGGAAAATCCCTTCGGTGATGTTTTGGGGATTTTTGGGGAAAAGAGGGTTTTGTGGTGAAATACTTTTATTGTGGATTTTAGAATGAAGATTTTAAAATGGGATGCTATGGTTGATTGTGAAAATGATTGATAGAAATGGTTTTCAATAAAAAGGTTGTTTTATTGAAATAGGGTTTGGCATGGAAAATGGTTTTCAATTAATGGGTGATTTATTGAAGTGGATTGTTATGCAATAGAAATTGGTTGATCACATGTTTTTGTGACCTTGATGGGTTTTATGCTTGGTTGAAATGTTGTGTTGAAATGTTGTGTTTAAGTGGGCGGGAAGTCCCACTATAAATGGGTGATGGATAGTGGTTGGAAGAACCACTATGTGGGTAGTGGTCGGACGTGCTGCTACTCGTGAATGGGTGAACGAGTTGGGCGGAAGTCCCACCGTTTTGATTGTTTTGGTGTGAATGGGTGAACGAGTTGGGAGAAAGTCCCACCATTTTTATTATTTTGGTGTGAATGTGTGAATGGGTTGGGTGGAAGTCCCACCGTTTTGGTTGTTTGTTGTGCATTGCTTTGGATGATGGAAGTTGTTGTGCTAACATTTAAATGATGAAATGGTTTGTGGTATGTGTGGTTGTCTTTCCTTTGGTTGTTTGGGTTGCATGTGATGGCTTGTTAAGAGCATGGTTGTCTTATGGTAATGGTTTCACTTGTAATTATTTTATATAAACTTTTTTATATAAATGTGCTAACGGTTTTATCCTAGTGGCATGTGTAGGGAATTCATTTGGGGAAATCCTACTGATTTTTAGTACTCACCCCTTGCTTTGGCATGTTGGTGACTTTGTAGATGTTGTGTACCATGATGTGGGAAAAGTTAAGTCATCAACCTCCTTTTGTGGTGCGTTGTGATGTCTTGGTGGAACTTGGAGCTTGGAGCTTGGTGTGGAGCTCTGGCAGTGTCATGGCTGGTGGTGTTCTTGTTGAGTCTTCCGCATTGTACTTTGATGTTGTTTTGGGTTGTGTTGACATGTGAGATGATGGATTATCTGGTTGTCTTTCGTAATGTATGAGTTTGGTTTTATTAACATGCATCATTTAGTTATGGTTGTTTGGTTGGTTTCCTCTCAAGGGAAAATCGTCCCCAATTGTTCTAAGAGCCCTCGGCATTTATTTCCATCCTTTAACACCTTGGGAACATCGCTTAAGGGCAAGTAAACCTCACTGCTTCCTCAATCCAATGAGGTAGGGGAGGGGTGTTACAAGTGGTATCAGTTTGTTCAGTCCTGTGGAGTTGATTCTCAAATTTGGTGTTGACATTCGTTGTGGTACATTCCAGGAGTCGGGATGGTATCAAGGCATAGAAATGTCGGAACATGGAATGTATATCATAAAAGGACATAGCTAACCCTTTTATGCTGAAATTCAAGTTTCCAAGGAGTTGGGTACATAAGTGTTTTGGAGACACTTATAGGCATTGGATATCTCATTGTCGTGGGTGTAGCCAATGATATGAGCATGACATGCATGGTAGAAATGACTTCCCTCTAGGATGCACATCTCATTTGGGTATAATGATTTATGATGTGATAAGAATATGTGAAATTGTAATGTGAATAAATTGGTATTTTGAAAATGGTTTGGTTTTCAAAATGGTGAAACTTGGCACATGTGGAAAAATGTGAATTTATGGAAAGCCTTGTTGTGATAGTGTTGTGTAATGTGATTTGAAATGGGATCTCGTGATGTCTATGGAAGTGAGACTCATGGTCGTATATTTTTTTATATAAATGGCACCAGGTAGGCATCATAGAGACTAACTGGAGGAGTCTGCTGAGAATGTGGTTGCACCTGAACCTCAGGTGAACCAGCATCTAGTGCAACGTATAGTGAAATCTTTCCAAGCTATGGGAAGTGGAAATAGAGAGGATGAACCAAGGCATGTGGATCATGAAGTTTAGTTTCAAAAGCATAATCCACCTGTCTTCAGCGGTGATTCAGAGCTAGAAAGGGCAGAAGCATGGTTGAATAGAATGAGCAAGATCTTTGAGTTCTTGGGAACACCGGTAGAGCTGAAAGTGAATTTGGACACGTATATGTAGGAAGATATTTTACTTTAGTGGTGGGAGTTGGTAGTCCAAGCTGGGATAGACTAGTGTATGATGTGGGAAGGATTCGAGGACTTTTTTAACAAACAAATCTACCCACATACGTTTAGAATTCTGCGTACGACTGATTTCTTCAGTTTGAAGAAAGAGCTGATGTCGGTGACAGAGTATGCAGATAAGTTTATGAACTTAGTGCAGTTTGCACTTGAGGTGGTAGGTAGCATGTCATTGAAAGCAAGGATCTTTGAAGTGGGGTTAAGGCAAGAAATCTGTTCAAAGATAGCGGTGTTTTGTATAGATGATTACACGGTGATGGTGAATAGAGCCTCGGTGGCTGAGCGGGATCTGTTGGGCACTATGGGTGGGGGAAGCATGGTGGTGCCCATGGGGAATAGTGGGAACTCTAACATTGGGTTCAAGCGGAAGAGGGACACTTATTCCCAGGGTGGGAATATGGCATATAATTTAATGGCAGGATCGGTAAATCTTCCTCCGAAGCCCCAGAGCAAGTCAGAATGTTTTCAGTGTGGTTCAATGAGCCACATCAAGCGGGATTGTATGGAACAACCTCGAGCATGTCATAATTGTAAGCAGATGGGGCATCTGCATTGTTATTGACGGAATGATCTAAGGTCGAGTGTGTGTGACACTCCTTAGGGATCACAGACATCGTATGCTTCGACGGTACGGGGCCAGCACCGTACCCCTCAACAAAAGAGTAAAGTGGGTCATGGTGATTCTCATAATACCACGACGCCTCAGCAGAGAAATAAAGAGCAGAGTGTGGTAAGCAAACATGTGTTTGGAGCTGAGCAGGTTGTGGTGGATGATCAGTCGGGACCATCCACGGTGCGAGGTACTATTCTATTAAATTCTACCTTTGATGTAAGTGTTGTTTGATACAAGTACTTCACACTCTTTTATTGCTGCACGTGTGGTTGATTTGTTGGGTTTAAGGGTAGAAATGATGCCCTCTGTTTTAAAACTTCAAACTCCTAGGGGTCAAAGAGATTGTCGAGTCTTCTTGTGTAGAGCATGTTGTTTTGTTGTGGGAAAGGTTGAGATAACCTGGAATTTCTCAGTGCTGGAGATGGATGGGTATGATGTAATCTTGGGAATGGATTGGCTGGTGGCTTTTAAGGCCCACATCGATTGTGATGTGCGAACAGTGGATTTTATGACACACGATGGGGTTAAACATCTATTTAGATGAGAGAAGCATGAAAGACAGGGTGCAACGGGTTTGTTGGCACCAGTAGTGCGTCAGTTATTGTATCAGTTGGTGGTGTTGTCATTTTAATCGGTAGATGGTGTTGAGTAGAGTGTTCTTCCAGCAGTGGTGGATTAGTTCATGGATGTTTTTCCTCAAGAATTCTTTGGTTTACCTCGCGTAAGAGAAGTGGAGTTTACAATTGATCTCATTCTGGGGACCAGTCTTATCTCACTTTCATCTTACCGGATATCACCTACTGAATTTAGGGAATTGAAAGTCCAGTTGGAAGAGTTAGGAAACAAAGGGTTTATCTAGCCTATCATGTCACCGTGGGGTATTGTGATGCATCCGGATTAGGGTTGGGGTGCGTTCTCATGCAAGGGAATCATGTGGTTTCATATGGATCATGGCAGTTGAGAGTGCATTAGAAGAACTACCCAACTCATGATTTGGAGTTGGCAGTAGGGGTCCATGGATTGGAAGTGTGGTGTCATTATCTATTTGATGGGAAATTTACGGTATATACTGATCATAAGAGCATTAAGCACATTTTATCACAAAGGGATTTGAACTTGAGGAAAAGGAGATGGATGGAATATCTCCAGGTGTTTGATTTTGACTTGATGTACACACCGGGTAAGGGAAATTTGGGGGCGGATGCATTAAGTAGAAAATTATATCCTTAGATGGTGAAACAGGCATCTAACCAGTGGCAGTTGATGTTGGTTATAGCTTATATGTGGTTGGAATGTTAGAAACAGGGTGATAGAGCGGTCTTATTTCCAGTTTTGTTGGTTCGTGACTTAGTTGGCCTGGTTAGAGAGGCACTGATATCCGATTCTGAGTGTGTGACCATGGGGTTGAGACTCAATGGTGGGGAGACCATTGAGGGTTGGCAACTGAATGGAGATTAAATTTTGTGTTTTCGGAATCGGATGGTTGTACCAGTTGCTTTTCAAGAGGATCTTCTAAGGGAATATCATCATTCTAGGTGTGCTGTTCATCCTGGAATTCATAAGATGCATAATGCATTGAAAGCATAGTTCTGGTGGGATGGTATGAAGAGAAGTGTGGATGAGTTTGTTTCGAGATTCTTGACTTGTCAGTAGGTCAAGTCAGAGCATCAGAGGCCAGTAGGAATGTTGCAGTCTTTTCCAATCCCTGTTTGGAAGTGGGAGTAGATAGCGATGGATTTTTTCATAGGTCTCCCAAGAACGGTCAGGAATCACAATACCATTTTGGGTGATAATGGATTTTCTAACATAGTTGACCCATTTCATCCCAATCCGTGAATCTCATACGGTGGAGGATCTGTCCAAAATCTATATCTGGTTGGTGGTAAAGAGGCATGGTGTTCCAGTTTGAATTGTATCAGATAGAGATCCGAGATTTAAGTATTGTTTCTCGAAATCCTTACGGAAAGTCCTTGGAATGTAGTTGATTATGAGTGTGGCGTATCTCCCTCAGACGGATGGTCGATCTGAGAGGACGATACAAACTCTGGAGGATATGTTGTGGGTTTCTGTTATGGATTTTGGTGGCTCATGGGAGGAGCACTTGTCATTGGTTGAGTTCTCGTATAATAACAGTTATCAGGCATCCATACAGATGGCTCTATTTGAAGCATTGTATGGGCGGCCATATCGTTCTCTATTATGTTGGGTGGAAATGGGTGAGTCTTCAATGGTTGGATAGATCCTTGTCTAGGAGACTATGGAGAAGAACAAGTTGATCAAAAAAAGAATGGAGATGGCTCAGAGTAGTCAAAAATCGTATACGGATCATCTTCAATGACTGTAGTCGTTCGAGGTGAGTGATCATATTTTCTTGAGAATCTCTCCTAGGTTGGGATATCGTCAGTTCAGAAAGTAGGGAAAGTTATCTCCGAGGTATATAGGACCTTTTGAGGTTCTTGAGCGGGTTGGTGAGCCGGATTATCTTTGGGATTTTCCACCATGGTTTAGTGTGGTGCACAATGTGTTTCATGTGTCGCAGTTGAAAAAGAATCAGCCAGATCATGACCATGTGATTCGATGGGATCATGTTGAGCTAGAACCGGATGCTTCGTTGGTGCACATGCAAGTGCGGGTTATGGATATGCAAGATAAAGTCTTGTGTGGTAAAATAATCGGTTTAGTTCTTGTTTTGTGGTAACATGGTCAGATTCAAGAGGAGACTTGGGAACGGGATAAAGAGACGATCGAGTAGTGGCCCAAGCTCTTTCGTCAAAGGGCGGGTTCACTACTTTCCGAGGACGGAAATTCCAATTGTGGGGAGAATGTAGCACCCCCGGTTTGAGGTATGTGGAATTGTTTTAGGAATTTTTATGTGTTTAAAGTGCATGAGATGAGTTGGGAAGAGGTTGGGAGAGTTTAGAATGGTTTTAGAGGAGTTTGGAGGCTTTTTAAGGGGTGCACGGTTTGAGCACGGTTAGTGTAAATCGTACAGTTGCTCCAGAAAACTGTGAAGGGGGAGACAATAGGCACCGCATGTCCTGTGCATGGTTTTCCAAACCATGCGAGGAAACTGTGCGGACCCTGGATCTGGAGGCAGTGGCATGTGCATGGTTAGCACATAGTTTTCCAAACCGTGCGGGCTAACCGTGCAGCCACTTAAAGTTAGAGTTTTAAAACCCGGGCTCACTTAGGATTGCCTCATTTCACTCCTCTCTTCCTCCCACCCAAGACTCACTCGGGATTTTGGGTTCTCAAGGGTTTTAGGGGCTCTCCCACATGTTTTGGAAGCAATTCGAAGGGGTTTCAAGGTGGATTCAAGGTGATTTCTCCCGAGTAAGTCTCTCCTATTGTTTCTCTTGTGTTTTCGTCTAGATATACATCCCTATATTTCTTGGTTTTCTAGATCTATACTTTTTGTGTGTAGATATAGGGTTGGGGTTTCCTTGGATGTTAATATTAAGGATTTTGAATGATAGGGAAAGGGATCAAGAGAGGTTTCGGTGGTGCGTTCTCTGGTTTTGTGGTGCGGTGGCTTTTGGGTCATTTTCTCGGGAACCCTAAAGGTAGGTGTCTTCTCTCTCAACTCCACTTAGATAGAACTAGTGTTTCTTTGTTACAATTAATTTTTTGTGCTTGAAATTAATTGTGTTTTGATGTACGAAATTGGTGGAAAATCCCTTGGGTGGTGTTTTGGGGATTTTTGGGAAAAAGAGGGTTTTGTGGTGAAATGCTTTTGTTGTGGATTTTAAAATGGATATTTTAAAATGGGATGCTATGGTTGATTGTGAAAATTATTGATGGAAATGGTTTTCAATAAAAAATTTGTTTTATTGAAATAGGGTTTGGCATGGAAAATGGTTTTCAATAAATGGATGATTTATTGAAGTGGATTGTTATGCAATGGAAGTTGGTTGATTTCATGTTGTTGTGACCTTTATGGGTTTTATGCTTGGTTGAAATTTTTTGTTGAAATTTTGTGTTGAAGTGGGCGGGAAGTCCCACAATAAACAGGTGATGTATAGTGGTTGGAAGAACCACTATGTGGGTAGTGGTCGGAAGTGCTGCTACTCGTGAATGGGTGAACGAGTTTGGCAGAAGTCCCATCATTTTGATTGTTTTGAAGTTAATGGGTGGATGAGTTGGGTGAAAGTACCACCATTTTGATTGTTTTGGTGTGAATGGGTGAACGGTATGAGCGGAAGTCCCACTATTTTGGTTGTTTGTTGTTCATTACATTGCAATATGGAAGTTATTGTGCTAACGTATAAATGATGAAATGTTTTGTGGTATGTTTGGTTGTCTTTCCTTTGGTTTCTTGGGTTGGGTGTGATGGCTTGGTAAGAGCATGGTTGGATTATGGTAATGGTTTCACTTGTGATTATTTTATATAAACTGTTTTATATAAATGTGCTAATGGTTTTATCCTAGTGGCGTGTGTAGGGTAGTCATTTGGGGAAATCCTGCTGAGTTTTAGTACTCACCCTCTGCTTTGACACGTTGGTGTCTTTGCAGATGTTGTGTACCGTGATGTGGGAAAAGGTAAGGCATCAACCTCCTTTATTGGTGCGTTCTGATGTCTTGGTCGAACTTGGAGCTTGGATCTTGGTGTGGAGCTATGGTGGTTTTATGGCTCGTGGTGTTCTTCTTGAGTCTTCTGCATCATAATTTGATGTTTTTTTGGGTTTTGTTGACATGTGAGATGATGGATTATCTGGTTGTCTTTGGTAATGTATGATTTTCGTTTTGTTGACATGCATCATTTAGTTGTGGTTGTTTGGTTGGTTTTGTCTCAAGGGAAAATCATTCCCCAATTGTTCTCAGAGCCCTCGGCATTTATTTCCATCCTTTAGCTCCTTGGGAACGTCTCTTAAGGCCAAGTAACCCTCACTTCCTCCTCAAGCCAATGAGGTAGGGGCGGGGTGTTACACTTTTGGTTCTAATGTTATTAAAAAAAACTTTGGATACAAAAATTCACCAAGGATCCGGATGTGTTTCCTATAAATAATGTTGTTTTCACATTGTATATTGATAATTTTATAATGATAGTCCTAGACTAGGAGTTAAGGAAACATTAGTTGATGAATCATATACTTTGAAAGTATCATTTCTTGAGTGATTTTTCTAAGTTTGATGAAGTCGAAGTAATAAAATTTTCCATAGAGGAGAATGTGGTGGGCCCATAAATTAAATTATTACCAATATATAAGCATGAATACTAAGTGAGAGCTTGTGGGACAAACATTTTAAATATTTGGATCTAATTAATGTGGGAGTAAGTTATAGTTAGATCCCTTAACCCAACTAAAATTATAGTTTTGAATTCTTATATAATAAAATACTAAAATATTAATAAATATTCCATCACATGATGAGTGTCATTATACATAACATTAACAAGATAATTTCATTAGATATTTTTTATATTTAATGTTTATAATAGTTTCCAACTATAATGAGAATCTTGAAATGTTAGGAAAATACATTTAAATATTGGTTATATAATGACCCATACTTTTTTTAGAAAGATATTACATCATAGTAGATGAATATACATTACATATCAATATGATCCATGCTCGAATCATATACTTTTAGTGTCTTTGGAAACATAGATTCATAAGAAATTTGTTTATAAAATATATAGCTCATATACAACATTGATTTCAATAACTAGAACCCTCCTTAGTAACATCATAAATAATAAATTTCTTCATATCATTAGGAAAATAAAACATTATAAACAGTGGTATTACATTTTTAGTAAGGTTAGAGAAGTGATGTATCAATAATAACATAATAATAACATGATAATAAGGGTATTAGAACATGATAGTAACAATTTAAAACCACACCTAGCATATCCTAGATCATAATCATGAATCACAACATAAATCTTGGAAGTTACTAAGACATTAATTAAAAATGAATCAAATAAAATGAGACATGAAATCATAATAATGGCATAATACATTGATATTGGAATATACAATAAAAAATTATTCACTTAGTGTTCAATGATCCCTCCCAATTATATCATAGTTGATTAGGTTCAATCATCATTCCATCGAATAAGTCATGGTTCAATCGCATTATTATCATAGTTGATGTAGTCCCTAGCTAAAATAGTTTCACTCCCAATTCAATTCCTACTTATCTCATTATATATCCATATTTACCCAATGCATTAGTTGGCTATAAAATTTTTTGATCACGCATCACTTAATGAATTCCATATATTTGGGTTCCATGATATTGTAAAACATACATCATATCATGTCACATTGAAACATACTTAATTTCATAAATATTTCCTCATTGCATAACATGCGGAAAAGAAATAAGTTTCATTAAAATTTCATTAACTCATCACAGCATAACCAGTGGAAAAGGAATATCTTTGAGAAACATTATTTCATAATCATCATAAACTATCCAGATAAACAAAAAACTTGGTATCATTAGATAATATCCTAATTAAATGTTATGTAACATAAAAATATGTCATCAAAGTTGAAAAAATTATTTAAAATATGACTTGAAATATTTCTTGAGAAAATACACTTTTCCATTTGAAATTGCTTATTTAAAATATAAAAAAAATCCAAAATTTTGAATATAAAATTTTCATTTAAAAGAAAAAAATAAATTTATAAATTATGATTTAAATAATTGGGTGGATTTAATGGTGAGGAATTATTTTCATTATGAATAACTTAAAAGAAAAAATTCATTTTACACTTCTGTAAAAAAAAATGTCAAAAACAACATCATTTGGAAAACAATAAGAACATTCTATTTAAAACATTTATTAAAATTTCAATCATGGGTAATAATAAATTTAAATAAACATATGTGAATATTAGAAAAAAAATTAGTTATTTTTTAAAAAAATAAAGAAATTCATGAAAGGTATTTTTAATGAAGAGTGAAATAATGTCTATTTTCTTAAAAATTATTCTTTCGGTATCATTATATTTTAAAGAGAGGAAAAATTAATCAAAACACGTAATATCCTCAAGTAACCAATAGAAAATAAATGACATGAGTTTAATGAAAATTATAACCTAAAATTACCTCATTAAAACTTAATAAAAAAAATTAGGATATATAATCTGATTGTAACATAAAATTCTTACCACTTTGGTTACATTTGAATCATAATCCCCATGAAAGAATAACATCAATTGAAAAATTAAGGATCATAAAAAATATGCTATTATTGATATAAGTAGTCAAAATGGAATAATAAATGCCTCATAACATGATATAAATGAATATCATAACATATTTCCCAAATAAGAAAATTTAAGATGACAAACACCAAACACGAGTTCGCATTACTTAGAAAGCACTCTAACCTCCTCTTCTTTGGAATACATCCTTAACATCCTTTCTTAATGAATTTCAGAATGGTGTTTTAAAGAAATTATAACCAATAATTCATTGGTATGGATATTTATAATATAATTGTACATGATTTGGTTAATCTATTTTTCATAAGAATGTGTAAATATAAGAGTGAATGGGTTCCAATTTACATATTAAGGTAAGGCATGTCACACCCTGACCTTTTTTATTATTATTTTATTTTATTATTTCTTGACTTTGGTTAGCTTCGTCAATGCACAAGTTGAGCGCCAGTCTAATATTTTTATTGTTTAACAGTTTTGGTGGGTGTCGGACCGGTGCGCGGACATCGAATGGTTAGCAGTGACAGCGCGATCGGCCCAAGTGGCCGCACAAATGTGTAATGTTTAAAATAAATAAAATTTGATGTAAATAAATTAAGTTAAATGTTTAAATTTTAATAATAATAATATTATTGTGTAGATAAAAATATTTTCATTATTAAAAATTGTTAATAATATTATTAATGAAATTTTTGTAAATATAATTATTTAGTTGTTATTAATATTGTTATTATTTAAATGAAAATGAATAAAATTATGACTATAATTATTATTACTTTCAGTGTCATTATTATTATTATTAAAGTAATTTTTAAAATCAGTTTATTATTATTACCATTACCATTAAGGAAATTAATAATGTTATGAATATATAAGTATTAATATTTTTACATATATTGTCATTAAAATTTTGTTGTTATTATTATTATTATTATTATTTAAATGGTTATTATTATTGTTGTTGTTATAAATTTATTAAAATTATTATCAATTTATTATTGTTTTTATCAATTTATTATTATTATTATTATTATTATTATTATTATTATTATAACCTTTTTTTATCCTAAGCTACCCATGTGCCCCAATCTTCCATGCCTCCCCCATTTCTTTTGTTTTGTTTTTTTCCAACATCCCCTCTTCCCCCCCCCCCCCCACTTTCCATGCCCCAATCTCTCTCATTATATTAATATATTTTTTTTATCTTTTTTATTATTATTTCTCACTCACCTCTCCCCCCACCCCTCTCCCTTGCCACGCCTCCCCCCTCTATTTTTTATTTTGTTTTTTTATTAATTCCCTCACTCATCTCATTACTCTCCCCTATCATGCCCCACTCTTATTTTCTATTTTTTTCTTTCTCATGCTCATCTCTCCCCTCTTCCCTTGTAACCCTCGAGCCACACCCCCTCCCCCTCTCCTCCCTTCTGACGGAGCCCTCTAACCACATCCCCGCACAGCGGCCTCCCCCTCTCCTGCTCCAGCCAGCGGCGGTGGCCTGAGCTCCGGCCAGCAGCAACGGTCGCATGATCTCCCCTCCCCTCCTGCTATGGTGAACCCGACCCCCCTTCTCAGCGTTTTTTCGGCGTGACCCGAACCCCCTACCCTAGCACAGCCGTTTTGCTCCAACGCGGCCATGTTTCCCATTGTCATCATCCCTCTTTCTTCTGATCTATGGGTATTTCATTTATTTTTGGTGTTTTTCTTCAAATTTACTAGACCCTAATACCATAGTTTTTTATTTTTGTATTTTTTTTTTTGGTTCTTAGGTTATGCAATTAATGTATCGGGACCCATTGGTCAAGGTTCCGGCATCCACCACCATGGACAAGGCGGATGCACTCGATTTTCCTTGCCGCTAATTTTTCGGGCAAGGTTAATGCACCCGCTATTTTGTTTGGCATCATCCAATTTTGTGTCTTATGTTTTTTTTGAGTCCCTGGTATTTATTTGGTGGTGTGTTGGTCTTCTTCACACTAAATTTGGGTGTCGATTGTATTATTAAGGTGTGGTGATGTTTTTTTTCTAGTGTGTTCGCCTTTATGGGAGTGCGTGTATGTGAACAGGTGGCCGTGTGAGTTTGAAAGCATTGGTTCAGCCAATTATTTGGGGTAGGTGCTTCCATTCCTTTTCTTATAATATTGTTCCATGTGATACTTTTATTTTAGTATTTAATTGTTACACCTTGATTCGCACTTTTATTACAAATGTACTTAGTTTATGGTAATGATTTATTGTTACTTTAACTTTCTAAATATATGTTTTGACATGTCCCTTAATTTATGCACATGTTTTTGCCTATGTAGTTGATTGTGGATAAATAGTATTGTTTGAAAAAATGATTTTTGTTAAATGATTTGACTTTTATTTATAATTTTTCTATATGGTGACTCAATGGTTTATTAAATTATGGAAGAAGTGTGAAACTATTTTTGGAAAATGTTTTAGAGTGCGTATGATTTGAAAAGTGGTTTTCAACGTGTGTCGCACATTTTCATCAAGTTTCACTTACCACGTGTTTTCTTTAAATGGACTGATTGGAACTTTAAAAATGAATGGTGAATTCTTGGTGTAAAGGCCAATTTAGATTTTCAAATATATTTTTTGGAAAACCCTTCTTGGGTTGGTATCCCTGCCTAAATGTTGACTCGTTAGATGGAAGGGTCCTCGGTATGGGACTTCTTTGAATGATAGGTATTTTGAGGAAAAGGACAAACCCTTGAGGTGTCCAGGGAGGTGCCAGTTTGTGGGGTGGGTTTGATTATATGTATGTGACTTGTTGTTTGAGTGATATGTCACACCCCCTTGAAAACTTTACATGGGAACCTAGCATAGCAAAGAGGTTTACTGAGAACGATTGATGCACTAGTTTAGATTATTCACGGGCTAGTGGCCCATAGCAGAGAGATGTTGTGTTATTATTGCAATGGGATTGGTCCCCTTGACTAGTCCAGGAAGGGTGACGGTCGGGCGTTAGGGCGTTATGACGTCATGGAGAGTAGGCATGCCTTCAGGATGAGTCACATGTATAGTATGTTCTGGTCTTCCTCTGCATTCCTAGGATGTCCCGTGTTTCCCAATTACGATTACTATTAGAGCCATTTCCTTCTTTTTGTGGACACTTTTTCTTTGCACCTGGTTTTGGAATTTATTTATAAAATTGTGAATTTTTTATTACATTATAAAGTATTTCAATTAGATGTTTTGAAATATAAATCACAACTCCCCTTTCTTTCCCCTTGTATTTGGTTTTAAACTTAAAGGGCAGTGGATCATGTTTGTTTGTTTTTAAAAAGAAAAGTGTGTATGAAAACATAATTTTATAATGTAGTTCAAACTAGTATTAAGGGAATGTCTTCTGGAAGAAATGACATGGAATCTGTGGTGGTTTCCTACTAAGCGATTATCCCACACCCTACCTATACCACTCGATATCGGTAGACCTGAGCTATTTTGCAGGTTCAATCTTTGTTCAGGTTTCCCTTGCTGGTGCTTGATGTTAGATCATAGCTGGTCTTATGGTTAGTGGTGACCAAGAGGTCACATAGAGATCGGGTTGTGGTGGTTTCTTTTCTTCATTTGGGTTTTCAGTTTTTTATTTTAGTTTTTTATCTGTTGAGTTGCACCATGTATCTGGATTTGTTTATTTTATTTATTTTTAGTTGTTCATGCTGTTGCATCCCTAGTTTATTTCATTTATTTATCTGGTCCTGGTTATTTATTTTGTTTGGGCTTAAATCATTCCAAGGTGTATGGTTTGAAGCCCGGCACTAGTTTCCATCCCGGGGGGATCGGGAACCCCCCTCGGGACTTGCCGCAAACTGGCTCGAGTGACCGTCTCAGGTTTGACCGTAGTCTTGTTCGTGACAAGGCAACTCGTGGAATTTCCAAATATATGTAAATATAATACATTATTTCTCATTAAAAATGCTTCAAAATGAAATGAATTATATTAAAAGGATTATATGGTTGAAATGTAACACCCCAAGATTTCATAGTATGTTATTTCTTTAAAGTAATTCAATAACTTGCACTACAGGCAACACCGAGTTCAAGCGCACCACAACTTACCAAACTAGCCGTTCAAAAGAGGTTATGAATAGTATTAACTAAATTTTTAACTTTATATCATCCTTATAATTTTATAATCTATATTATGAGTTTCTTAGACATAATGAAAAATAATAATTTTTTCCAGATAAAAGAGGTATTTTTTAAAAAATGAAATTTTAACACCTTTTAATAGCGAACCCTTTTTAAATCCAATATTTGAAAATTTTATATATTCAATTTGAAAAAATAAACTTCTTCTTTAGAATAGGTACATAATAATTTAGTTTCAATAAATGTTTTGTGTTTTTCTGATAACTTTCATATTTGGGTGAATAGTGAAAAATACTATATTTTAACGGAAAATAACTTTTTTAATCAAAATAATTTGTAGTGTTAAATTATAAATTTTAATGGTAAGTAATTATAAATATATTATATTTTTACCATTTAATCGAATGTTATTCATTGGAAAATTTTCACTTTGAAATTGAACATAAACAAGTATCAATCTTTTGTTAGTTATTATTTCTTAAAAACACGCTTTTTGGTTTCGACAATGGGAATAAATTTTAAATTAAAAAATGCGACTTATATGTTTTGAATTTGGTAAAATAGACTTAATTTTTGAATTCATAATATCAAAATTATATTAGGGTGAAATTTTGGTATTTTTCTAAAAACTTTCAATTTTTGATGAATAGTGAAAAACATTTAGTTATTGTTTAAAACCGACTTTTTTTCTAAATAATTGTTTATTTTATTTAAATTTATTTAGGTCCAAATAGATACATAATACCTATATAAGTTCAATTTAATTCATTGGAGTTAGTTTATAATAATTTTTTATATATAAAAATTTTATTGAACATTTTACCATCTTTTACCCACCTCCTTGGAGCATTTGCAAATTTACATAAAACATAATTTTACATCTTCTGTGAGTTGAATTTCAAAAATCTGAGAGACACAATTGATATCAGTAAGTAAAATTTTGTTCAATAAGATGAAAATAATTTTTGGTAAATAGTAACTTTTTTACTTTTATTTACCACGGTTAGAAGTAACTATGGTAATTAGGGGTAAAAATGATATTATTATTACCCTAACACATGTCCTAATTCTATTGGATAAGTTTAATTCGACCAAATAAAACCTTAGGAATAAAATATGATCCTTTTGGTCCACATCGATTAGATTATGACATTTATTATTATTTCATTCAAGGAAGAGTTAAATGTGTTAAATTCAATGTTTAATAACTAAACGATTTTTAATATAGGGTTAAACATAAGATAAATTCAACTATAAATATTCATTAGAAATCTAAATAGATTTCAAACATAATTTAATTTTATTTTTATTTTTAAACATTAAATAATTTAATTTATTTATGACACAATGATCATGCAGTATTTACCAAATTAATGAAATATTAAAATAATTGATATTATAAATATCCAAATAAATGTAATTTGAGACTTTTTATGAATTAAACTAATTTTTTACGTCAAAATAAAATATTAGGGTTGTTTAGATGAATTTTTCTCAAAGTAATAATGCTGTTTTGAATTTATCAAAAACAAAATACCAAATAGTGTCAATATTGACATAAAAGAGTTTTTAAAACAAATATTATATTATTAATTGATATTCTATTCCAAAAAATCTAAGGTTAGTCCAAAAGACTTATATAATGACAGTTGTATCATTAATGAACCACTTGGGGTTATCTTGGAAGTAAATAGTAAGTTTATTAACCATATAATATAAAAATACAAAGAGACATGGTAAATGTTAAACTATTTAACTAAGAGTTAAATCTAAAAGATAAGGTTAATATAGTGCCCCAAACCTATATAAAACCTATTTTTTGAGTGTTTTTCGACCCATACCCACCTTTGACTTTAAATAATTCATTTTTTATCCATTAGAAACTGAAAATGATTTTATTATAAAACAATATTTCTAGGTTTTTCTAAGGTGCCCCTCACCCCTATTATAAAAGAGCACTCTCCCTTCCCTCAAATTCACACCTACAAAGCCATTTGGATCGGCCACCCCTGCCCAAATACCCTCTCAATTGTCCTACCTTTATTCTATAGGCCTTACTTTAGTCATAAACCCATATTAAAGAGCCCTTTTGATCAAATCAAAAGGAAGAACCCGAAGAAGAGGTAAATATTTCATCACCTCTTTCAAGTTCCATTCTTCTTCCACATCCTTTTTATTGGTTGTTTACATTGTAAAATAATAAATACAGTATATTCTATATACTATGATGTTATTATAAATATGTTACAACCATATTCATTATTCTATCCATCCTTTTAATGACATGTCACCATACGTACGTACGTACGGCTTACCGTCTCCACATCGTGGTGTAATTGTTATTAAATATATTATTATTTGGATCAGTATAATAATGATGTGTAATTGATGTAAATAATAGATATAATTTGATAATGATTCTTTATATATGATATAACATTCAATTATGTGTTATTTTAATATCAAAAGAATGATATTGTCACTCGTGCGTACGTACGTATTACCGTCGCCACGAACACGATGAGATTCATTCCCCATCATATTCATTCAAGACTAATTTTTATTTTATGATTAAAAATAATGTTTAAATACTTAATATCATTCTTAATATGAATAAGAAACATCATATCCATAAAAACATTACATGCATAACAAATCATATAAAGTAAAACGAATTAGTTAGCACCTGAAACGACGATAATACTAAAATATTATTAACAAAGCAATATTAGAAGATCATATATGATATCATATTAATTTATATAGTTCCTGAATAATTTAATAACAATTATTTCACCATTATACAGGAGGTTAACTTACCCTCAACCAAAGAAAAGTACAAGGTTGGAGTTAATTCTACAATCTCTTTATTATCTGAGGTTGTTTTTATGTAAGTATCTACTGGGACCTCTTTATCATCCACATCCATGTTTCTTAATAATGTATTTAAAAAAATTACTATTTAATAGACAATGGGTTAAAGTCATTTTTTCCCTTATTTGAAATTATATGTTTTGAAAGGAATCTTTCAGTTGTTTTCTAAACAAGGTACTTCACAACATTTTCGACAAAATTAAGGTAAGAATGTTTTTTTAACTTATACGGTGGGTGGGGTTATTCTCTACCATTATTACATCATTGAAGCTTCCATTACAATCTTATAAGAATATTTTCAAAATATATGTTTTCTTTTATAATTATGTAACTTTAAATGATTTTAAAAAAAGAAAGAGATATTTCTCTCAAATAGTTTTGATTTAATCTTTGTCAATATCCATTGATGGATTTTATACTTATTTGAAGTTGATTCATTATGATAAAAATCTTCCATATTGTATTGAAGGTTTTGAGATATGTTTGACTGTGGATGTGTTATTTTTATACCATTCATGGTTTATGGTTAAAGTATTGACATTAAGTATGCTTGTTTAAGTATGAATGTTTATGTTATATTTCAACATTTTCATATGAGCAATGTATTGGACTTAGTAAGTGACGGGTGGAGCCTTCTATAGCTCCTCGATGCATCGGTAGGTCTCATGAGACAACTATAAGTGGAATTTTCTGAGGACTTTCCAAATTTTATATATGGTTTTGGTAAAGGCCTTAATCATTTTTAGAAATCTTGGCCGAGGCCTTGACAAAATGTTTCAGAATGTCTGGCATTATATATTCCCTCATTATGAAAATAATATTGATGGTTCATGTGGTCATTATACTAGTAGAATACTCATGATTATGTTTTATTGTGGCATTATTTACTCATCTCATATTCCTCCCATAAAAGTATTCATGTTTATTATTGGTAAAGACATGTGGTTTCAATTATTCACCATGCATAATATTTATGTTATCTTTCATTGTATTACTTACCCTTACTAAGCGTTTGAGATCACCCATTTCTTATATTTCCTTTTACCAGGATATGAAGAAGTTAGTTATGAGTGACTTTCAGGTATAATCTATGAGTCTTGGATGTTTCTAATCGAAAAAATTCATGTTGTATTTCTTTTCAAGTTGTAAAGTTCAACTTATGTATAAACCGTGTTTCCAATAATACTAAACTGATCGGTCTTTCGAGACATTATTTCTTTGTGATCATGCCAATGTTATGTAATAATGTGCCAACTCTTGGTAACTAGGGTTGGGGCGTTATAGTTGGAATCAGAGGAAGTTTTGTACAAACCTTGGAAACTAGATTTAGGTAAACTCTGATTAGATCAGATAGCCCTAAGATAGATTTTGAGGATTAGTATAGAAGAACTTCCTAAAATTTTGGTATTATAGAGACTTGGTGAGTTTTCCGAGCAATAAATCCATGTCTGGATACGATAAGGTAGAGGCGACTCTCGCATAGATGTACCTAGGGGTAAAACCTGAAAACACCAATTTGAGCTAGACTCGAACGGGAACTGGTGCACGACAATGGGCCTTGCTGCACTCTTGGTTATGACACTACCAGGGGATATTCTTTGGATAATTCTCATTTTATTTACAAACCATTATGAAGGGTTTATTAGTATAAACTTCCTCAAGGAAAAATATTTTTATGATTATCGATTATATCCATAAACTGTTCAATTTACGTTAGGTATTTTAAAAGTTAGGAATTATTCATTGCAATTCATAAATTGACCTAGTGTATGCCATTGTATAGAAATGGTGCCCAGTAAAAGGAATGTGAACTCCAACAATATGTATGATCCAAAGAGTAAGTAGGATCATATCTTTCACAGTATTAAGCCAACATTTAGAAGGTAAATAGTCTCCCATGTATTCTCAACATATGAAGAAATAGTATCATTTGTTAATAAGATAAGTAAAGAATTCTCTGAGTCCTATGGATTTGAAGGAAAGTAAGAGAAGAAAATGATAGAAGAGATAAAGATGGATAAAGGGAAAAGGGAAAAGAAGGATTTTCCCATATGTGATTACTGTGGAAAGAATCACCTTGGTAAATGATTAAAGGTAATGGGAATTTGTTATATGTGTGGAGAAAAAGGACACCAAGTACGTGATTGCAAGGGTAATAAAAAAGTTTCAAATGTACAATGATTCATCTTCAAGGAGTTGGGACACTACAAAAATCAATATCCAAATCATCAGAGTATACCCCAAATGCTGATATTGGATAATAATAATGTTATGATACTACCAAAGATGAATAGGAATGATAAGATTTCTTATGTTGTTATTAAAGTATCTTTTTATTTGAGTATTGTATTAATGATGCACATGTTATAATAATTATAGAGTATATAAGGATTATACTGTTGTACTATTTCATTAAGGACTTGAGATTGTGATGATCTAAGAAAAGTGACTCAATAGCCGGTTAAATTTTTGGAAAATATATGGTTGAGAGAAAGATAGACCATAATATAGTTCTGATACTGAGGTATTGATTTTGGAATAATACATGATTGATTTGGATAAATTATATTGGATATTCTTGAGTACCTTGAAACTGATTAACGATTTGTATATTCCATCATTGTTGGAGTTTACAGCATTTTTGGATAGAAGGAGTATATCCAGTATTCTATAAGGAATAAGGGAGCATGAATGTAATCAATATGGTTTTATGGTAATTCTAGATGTTGCAGTGTTTTAAAATAATACATAATGAAGGTGGTCACATGTTATTACGTGGAAAAAAGGATCTTCATTGTGTTTACCTTCCTTATAAATTTTGGACAGTGAGTTTGGATAGAAGTATTTTGGATAAGTTTAGTTTTAGATTATTTTTTTATTTCCATAAAAAGGGAAACCCAGAGGTCGGGCAGCAACCCATCGCGTCCGGTAAAGCCGTGAGACTTGAACCTGCAAATGAAGGGTGACAAGGGTGTATCATCTACCACTGTCCCACGTTATATCCTAGATTGAATAATGTAGTTTTTTTAAGGTCTGTTACATGAATTATAAATTCATTTTTTAACCCTTTAGGAATAGGAAAAATAGAATATTTTTTTAAGTTCTATTATCTTTTAGAGTGAAAGATGAGTTGGTGGTAGAAACAAGTTAAAAGATAGAACTCTAATTGTTAAGTATATATTTTTTTATTCTGTTATTCTATGAATAAATTAATTCTTAAACATTAGGGAATGGATCTTAAAATTAAAAATGTGTTATACTAATACCTTATGTTTTGTTAAACAAATGATATTTTAAATCATCATAGATTGATGGCTTTGAGGCTCTCAATTCTACAATTTTTTGTGACTGATGACCTCAATCGCTCCCTATAAATATTTAAATTTGTTCTCCAATTATGTGTCTCTAATTTACACCAATTTTCTCCTAATCGAGATCATAATTTGTTGGTGATTTTTCATTCCCCTTTTCCTCTTATTAAGACTAAATTTTATTATCTCAATTTCTGATATGGGTTTTCCCACAAAGGTATTTTCTATTTTTAACCTTTTATTTTTGATGAACAATTTGAAATTTTGAGGACTCAATTTATTGAAGGATGGAAGAATGTAACACCCCGAGATTTCATAGTACGTTATTTCTTCAAATTAATTCAATAACTTGCACTACACGCAACACCGAGTTCAAGCGCACCATGACTTACCAAACTAGCGGTTCAAAAGAGCTTATGAATAGTAAAAACTAAATTTTGAACATTATACAATCTTTATAATTTTAGAATCCATATTATGAGTTTCTTAGACATAATGAAAAAACAAATTCATTTTTTTCAGATATAATATGTATTTTTAAAAAAATGCAATTTTACCACCTTTTAATGGAGAACCCTTTTTAAATCCAATATTTGAAACATTTATATACTAAATTCGACAAAAAAAAACTTCTTATTTAGAATCAGGACATGATAATTTAGTTTCAATAAATTTTTGGTGTTTTCCTGATAACTTTCATATTTGGGTGAATAGTGAAAAATACTATATTTTAACTGAAAACAAATTTTTTAATCAAAATAATGTGTAGTGATAAATTAAAAATTTTAATGGTATGCAAGTATAAATAGATTATATTTTTACCATTTAATCCAATGTTATTCATTGGAAAAAAAATTCACTTTGAAATTGAACATAAACAAGTATCAATCTTTTGTTAATTATTATTTCTTAAATACACGCTTTATGGTTTTGAAAATGGGAATTAATTTTAAATTAATAAATACAACATCTATGTGTTTAATTTCATAAAATAGACTTAATTTTTGAATTTATAATTTCAAAATTATCTTAGGGTGAAATTTTGGTATTTTTCTGAAAACTTTCAATTTTTGATGAATTGTGAAAAACATTTAGTTATTGTTTAAAACCGACTTTTTATTTAAATAATTATTTATTTTATTTAAATTTTTTTAGGTCAAAATAGATACATAATACCTATATAATTTCAATGTAATTCATTGTAGTCAGTTTATAATAATTATAGATATATAAAAATTTTATTATACTTTTTATTGTCTTTTACCTACCTCCTAAGAGCATTTGCAAATTTACATAAAACTTAATTTTACCACTTCTGCGGAGTTGAATTTTAAAAATCCAAGAGACATGGTTGATATCAGTGAGTAAAATGTGGTTCAATAAGATGAAAAAAAATAGTGAATAGTAACTTTTTTCTTTTATTTACCACAGTTAAAAGTAAATAGGGTAATTAAGGATAAAAATGATATTAATATTACACTAACACATGTTCTAATTCTATTGGATATATTTAATTCAACCAAAAACAAACTCAGGAATAAAATATTTTCCTTTAGGTCCACTTGGATTAGCTACTAATAATTTTTTTCATTTTCCAAAGCCGTTTTATGTGTTCTCGGTACCCCACTACATGATTCCAATAAAACCACTTTCACCATATACAAAAAAACATCATAAAGAATGGAAATGTCCAAGAAACCACAAACCAGGGCACAAGAACATCAAAAAAGCTGGCCAAACCTCAGGAAGGGTTACCTTGAACGTCCCCCAGTGCGATCATCGACACCGGCCCAAAACCTCCCATCGGCAAACTCCAACGGAGTTCACCTAGCCTTCAAGCGAAATGAAATGGACCTCTAGGAAGAATCCACCCACAAAGAACTTCAAAGAAACCATAGTGAAGATGACTAGATCCTGACGTCGTTAGCACCCTGATCCGCAGACAACTCAGACGATCCACCTTGCCCTTAAACCACAATCCCCCTTCACCATCATTGCATACCCATCCCTCACATCCCAACCATCCAACATTTCATACCAATATAGAAAATTCATCAAAATCTCTCATAGAAAATTCAAGAAGAGAAGCTGATTTTTCAAGCATGAAATTTCAAATCGGATCAAACACAAATCCACCTTCACCAAATCAGAACCTCAAAGCAACTTCCAACAGCACCAAGAAACACCAAATCAAGAGTCATCCCCCCTCCAAGCCACTGGAACAACCCCGAGTAAAGTGGAACATGCCATGACCGACGTTGAGCCAGGACGAAGCCAAGAAAGGATCCAGATCTGCCAGTGTAGAGCGCGTCAACTCCAATCACACCGCTGCCGTTACAGAAAACCGAACAAGCAGGGAACCCGAAGCCGACGGCAAGCGCACTGAGCCGATGCCGATCCGAAGATACAAAGAGATCCCGACACCAAGGTAAATCCAAATCCAACACTGTCACATTAGATCAACCACCACTAACCTGGATCTGAAAAGAAAACCTGGACCCGGAAGCAATGGAACCGACACCAAGCCGAGATCTCGAATCTGAGTCACTCGGAGTCGATGCACGCCAACGCAGAGAGATCCCAGATCCAGGAGAACCAAGGACACTTCTGAGTGCACCGAAGCCGACGATGAATATACCACATCTGAGGCAAGATCCCAAACCCGAATCAAAGCCGCTGCTGAGCCCAAACAGAAGCCGGACCACATGTATCTGATACCCAACGACTCTGAGCCGGTCGAAGAGAGCCGCCACAGAGGTCGGGCCATGCTGGAGGAGGGAAGGAGGCGGCGAGTAAAGGAAACCCTAGACCAGCGGGGAAGGGTGGGGGAAGCCGCTGATTAGAGGCAAGGGTTTTTCCGCAGTCTCAGGTCCACTTGGATTAGATTAGGACATTTATTATTATTTAATTCAAAGAAGAGTTAAAAGTGTTAAATTAAAAGTTAAATAACTAAAACATTTTTATTATAGGGTTACACATAAGATAAATTCAACTATATATATTCATTATAAATATAAAAATATTTACTACATAATGGTATTTTATTTATATTTTTTAGACATTAAATAATTTTATTTATTTATGACACAATGATGGTGTTGTAATTACCAAATTAATGAAATATTAAAACAATTGATATCATAAATATCCAAATAAATGTAATTTGAGACTTTTTATGAATTACACTAATTTTATAGGTTCATATGACAAATTAGGGTTGGTTAGATAAATTTTTTCTAAGTAAATTTTTTTTATGAATTTAGAAAAAACAAAATACCAAAATGTGTGAAAATTGACATAAAAGAGTTTTTAAAACAAATATTATATTATTAATTGATATTATATTCTTAGATATTTAAGGTTCAGCCAAAATACTTATATAATTATATGTGTATCATTAATGAACCACTTGGGGTTATCTTTGAAGAATATAGTAAGTTTATTAACCATATAATATAAAAAAACAAAGAGACACGGTAAATGTCAAACTATTTAACTAAGAGTTAAATATAAAATATAAGGTTAATATAGTGACCAAAACCTGTCTAAAATATATTGGTTGAGTGGTTTTTGACCCATCCCCACCTTATCCTTCAAATAATTTATTTTTGATCCATTAGAAACCGAAAATGATTTTAGTATAAAATAATATTTCTAGCTTTTCCTAAGGTTCCCCTCACCCCTCTTATAAAAGGGCCCTTTCCCTTCCCTCAAATTCACACGTTAAAAGCCATTTGTATTAGCCAAAACCTGAACAAATACCCTCTGAACTATCCTCCATTAATCCTAGAGGCCTTCCTTTTATCAAAAAGTCAACCTAATGATCCCTTTTGATCAAATAAAAAGAAAAAATCCGAAGAAGAGGTAAATATTTCATCACCTCTTTCAAGTTCCTTTCTTCTTCCACTCCCTCCTTCTTTTTTGTTTCCATTCTAAAATAATAAATTCAGTATATTATATATACTATGATGTTATTATAAATATGTTACAACTATATTCATTATTCTATCCATCCTTTGAATGACATGTCACCATACGTGTGTTCGTACGGCTTACCGTCTCCACGTCATGGTGTAATTGTTATTCAATACATTACTATTTGGATGGGTATAATAACGATGTGTAATTGATTTAAATAATAAATATAACATGATAATTATTATTTATATACGATATAACATCTAGTTATATATTATTTTAATATCAAAAGATTGATATTTTCTCTTGTGTGTACGTACGGATTATCGTCCTCATGAACGCGATGAGATTCATTCTCCATCGTATTCATTCAAGTATAATTTTCATTTGATGAATAAAATTAATTTTTAAAGAATTAATATAATTCTGAATATTAATAAGATACATCCTATCCATAGCAAACATTACTTACGTAACAAATCATATAAAAGAAAATGAATCAGTTAACACCCGAAACAATGATAATACTAAAATATTATTAACAAAGAAATATTATAAGATCATATATGATATCATATTTATGTATATAGTTATTGAATAATTTAATAAAAATTATTTCACAATTATACAGGAGTTTAACCTACCCTTGACAAAGGAAAAGTACAAGGTAAGGGTTAATTCTACAATCTCTTTATTATCCGAGGTTTTTTTTACGTAAGTATCTACTGGGACCTCTTTATCATCCACATCAAAGTTTCTGAAAAATTTATTTCAAAACATTTTTACTATTTAATAGACAATGGGTTAAATTCATTTATACCCTTATTTGAACTTATATGTTTTGAAATGAATCTTTCAGTCATTTTCCAAACAAGGTACTTTACGACCATTTCGACAAAATTAAGGTAAGAATATTTTTTTTAACTTTTACAGCGGGTGCGGTTATTCTCCACCATTATAACATCGTTGAAGCTTCCCTTACAAGCTTATAAGAATATTTTCAAAATAAATGTTTTCTTTTATAATTATTTAATGTTAAATTATTTCAAAAAAAGAAAGAGATATTTCACTCAAATAGTTTTTCATTTCATCTATGTCAACATCCATTGATGGATTTTATACTTATTTGATGTTGATTTATTATGATAAAAATCATCCATATTATATTGAAGGTTTTGCAATATGTTTTACTGTGGATGTGTTATTTTTATATCATTCATGGTTTATGGTTAAAGTATTGAAATTTCTTATTCTAGTTTTAATACGAATGTTTATGTTATATTTCAACCTTTTCATATAAGGAATGTATTGAACTTAGTAAGTGACGGGTGGAGCCCGCTACAACTCCTCGATGCATCGGTATGTCTCATGAGACAACTAGAAGTGGAATTTGATGAGGCCTTTCCCAATTTGATATATGGTTTTGGTCGACGCCTTAATCATTTTTAGTCGTCTTGACCGAGGCCTTGACAAAATGATTCAGAATGTCCGGCATTATACATTCCCTCATTATGAAAATAATATTGACGGTTCATGTGGTCATTTGACTAGTAGAATACCCCTGATTTTGTTTTATTATGACATTATTTACTAATCTCATATTCCTGCCATAAAGGTATTCATATTCATTATTGGTAAAGGCATGTGGTCTCAATTATTCACCATGCTTAATATTTATGTTATCTTATGTTGTATTACTTACCCTTACTGAGCGTTTGACCTGACCCCTTTCTTATGTTTCATTTTCCCAGTATATGAAGAAGTTATTTATGAGTGAATTGCATGCATAATCTGGGAGGCTTGGATGTTTCTAATGGAATAAATTCTTGTTGTATTTCTTTTCAAGTTATAAATTTGAACTTATATATGAATCTTGTTTCTAATAATACTAAACTGATCGGTCTTTCGAGACATGATTTCCTTGTGATAATGCCAATGTTATGTAATAATGCACCAACTCTAGGTGACTAGGGTCGGGGAGTTACATGAAATATCATTATCTAATGACATTTTGATACATTTGAGTGTAATTTTAAATGTTATCATTTGGTTTAACCCCTTAGTTTATATATTTTAACATTAACTTAAATACAAAATTTTTCATCATAAAAGTGATATATTTTAGATTATAAGATTAAAATTATCTCATAAATGGCCAATGGATTACACATTCAACCATATCTCATCTAAATTGACCCTTTTCATTATTTTTTTGATTTTTAATAAATTTAATAAAATATTATTTTCATAAAATATAATTCAAGTCATTTTTGAAACTATTCATTTAATTTGACCATGAAGAAACCAAGAAAAAGATATAATGACGCACTAATACTCAAAAAACCCATAATATGTTATATTTATCTTCCAAATTTTGGAGAAATCTCATTTAATTCAAATTTTATTAATATTAATATTTTTAAATTCATTTATTTTATTTATCTATTAATTGAATAAATATTTTGTTGTTATTACGTGCGTATTTAAGGAAATTATTCAATCACCAATCATTGGAAATAATTTTCCATGATAAAAATATTAAATCATCTTTAAAATAATCAATTGTAATGAAACATTCCCTTTTAACCATATAATTAAAAATTTGAGTTATTAATGTCAAGAGAGAGAAATTTTGTATTTATACTACTCTAAAAATAAAATTAATGTCAAAAAAAAGGAAAATTTTCACCATGTGGCCATATAGTTGAAACATGGATGTAAATGTAAAACTATACCCATAAAATAGGTTAAACATAAGTTTTTGGTTTATTTTTATACCTGATCTCATTATTTTTTACCCTACTTTTCCTATTTTACCCTTAACGAGGAGAGAAATACTTACCAACTATTCTATTTATAATAACCAAAAATAAAATAGATCAATTTACCAAAATTAACCTGATAATTCTAAAAATTTATCCCATTTTAAAATATTAAATATCTATAAGTGGTAGAAACTAATTTATGATATAAAATGAAATGAAATGTAAAATAGATTTTTAAAAAAAATCATTTTAATGTATAAAAATATTTTTATATAAAATTAGATGATAAAATTGATTCTATTGAATTTAATTATATAATTCATAATATAATGGAATTAATTTTACTTTTAAACCATTTTAAAACAATTTATAACTTTGTACATTCTTGAATCAATAATACAATTTGCAATAAAAATAAGTATTTTTCATTATTCACTAAAAAATCAATCTTCTCATAAATTTCCAAAAACATTACCCTAAGATAATTCTGTTATGATTATTACTAAAATGATTTCAATTTTATAAAATTAATTTTCAATAAGTGTAAAAAATTAAATATTATATTTTATCACAAAAAGAAACAAAAAATTATATTTAAAGGAAATGAATTTTTTAGGCATATTATAACTTTACTAAAAATTAAATGCTCATTTATTATTAATTGATAACACATTATTAATTTGTAGGGAATTTATATAAATATTTCAAAATATATCTATTCCAATTAATCCCAAAAAAATCAATGAATAATTTATAATGGCTATATTTTAATATTAATATTTCATTGTCTCTTTAAACTCAGTGTTGCATGATATATAAGCTATAAAAAAATGGTCTTATTTTAAAATCTTGGTGTGTTACATGTCATGTGGTATAGATGACATCAATATAGTGGGAGGTATCTAATGGTTTTATTATTATATGATGTACACTCATAATCGAATGAGTATTTTTCTCCAAGATTATCACATTTTGAAATATCCAATAAATGTGGTCATGAGGAATGACCTTGTTATAGGAATACTGCATGTTATATATTCCATTGAATATTAAAATTTGTAGACTTGTGTATTATTACATAAAATAGTTATTGTTATTAAGGTTTTCATAAATCATAAACATTCATCTATTTTTTTGAAACCATCACTATATGTGCTTGTAGTGATATAGGACATGTTCGAAGCACCATAAGTGATATGAAATTGATTTCATAAGTCATGAAAATATTTTCTATTTTGGGGTAACATATGTATATTAAATAGACCCCATGATTCAAATGGAACTATAAAATTAAGTTCATGGCCATAATGGTGAGTTTATGAGTTCATTTCAATTATTCAAATAAGAATATATCCGGAAAATAAGTTTATAAAAGAAGTATTCATCTTTTCTACAAAGATATCAATATAAAGAGGTTATATGACACATTATTCATTCTTATAAGGATTTTATCATTGTGATACTAATTTCTTTCTCTATAGGTGTAACAACCTAAGTTTTTTGAATTATTTTTTTCAAATAATTTAAATTACTTAGATAGTTTTTGATACATGAAATAATATGTTATGTGTGTGAGACACACTACACTATGTTATATTGTGTTTCACATGACACTAAGTTTTAATAAAACCACAACATACTATTAATATTATTATTCAAACATGACTATCATAACCAAGATGATAAAAAAAGGAATATGAACAGTAATGAATAATTTTTATATTTTATATGTAATTGTTTTATATAAATAAAACATATTCATAAAAATAGTGAATAATTTTTAGGAATGTCTTTATATGTTTTGAATATAACATTTTCTCAAATAAAATTTTATTTATTTATTTTTTGAACATTAATATAATTAAATTTTCAAACTTTTGGGGAATTAATTTGATAAAATAAAATCATCATTTCAAAATTAACTTATGGTGAATTTATTAGTTTTTTTAATAGTTTCTTTTTTTGATGAATAGTTAAAAATAGTGAGTTATAATTGAAAACTGTCATTTCATTTAATTTTTTATAAATATAATTTATAGTTGAAATTGGTTATAAAGTTAAATTAGTTCAATTATACATACATTAATATAATTTATTCAATTAGAATCAATTTTTTATTAATTTTTATATAAAAACATTATAATCTTTTGAACATTTTCTCTTTAAAAAAATATTTTCTTATCGCTTCTGTGGGATTAAGTTTAAATTAATATTTTCTAATTATGTGAATGGAATTTTGAAAAATTTATTACATATTTATAATATGAATAATTTATATTATTTAATAAGTTTAACATATTTTTTTACCAAAATCAATATTAAAACATTAAAAATTAATTATCACAATGAAGGTAAAAATGGGTCTACTGAGACATTAAACTTAAAATATAAGTGTTAAAATAACCCATAAACTTTTATAAAAACTATTTTATTGGAATATGTATACCATTAAACAAATATGGTTCAAAAGTTTCCAACTTCCTCCCTTGATTCATTTGGGAAAAACATAGAAGAACTTAATTCCTTTCAAAAATAACATATGTGCCCCATCCCACAATTATAAAATGTCACCCCCTCTCCTTTATTCCTCACACCTTAAAACCCATTTTGTTCTTCCAATACCTACCAAAATAAATTCCCAACATACCTTCTCTCATTATAGAATCATTATTTTGGGCACAAATCTATTCAATGATGGATTTTAGTGCAAACCTAAGGAGGATACAAGAAGAAGAGGTAATGTTCACTAATAAGCACTTTTGTTTTATTTCTTCCTCCGCCTCCATCAATTATTATTATAACATGATGATATATTTACCTTAGTATATTAAATATACTTATATATTTTTATGTTAATGTAATTACCTACAACCATCTTCACTTCCATCAAACCTTTTATGAAATCATCATACGTGTGTATGGAGGACTATCACCTCGTGAACTAATGTCATTTGTTTTTCCATTGCTACATATCACAGTTAGTTATAATGACTAATTAAATTTTTATATATTATATTTATGAGATTATTTTTATTTATTATTTATTATATGTCACATACCTTCATATATTCCAATTGTTTTTATAATACGATAAAGTCGCTCTTGTGTAGGGTGGACTACCACCTTGTAAACTGATGTGATTCATTCATGAATTACATGGATGGTATTACGGATATTTTTAATGAAAAAATGTGTTTTTTATTACATAAAAAAATTTGTTAAAATATATCAACTATAATTGTTTCTTTTAATATATAGATAATATGGAAATGATGTTCATGTATACATATGACCTTCTGTCTCCATGAAAAGTGTTTTTCATTTCCTATAATTATCTTTTATAGATTATTATAAATACATATATTATGATTATATATTATATTTGTCTCATATTTATAATTCTATATAATATGGAACCATGATAAATATAATAGTTCCAAAAATAAAAAATAAAACATATAGGAAAAACAAATCACTTATTCCCTAAAACATTACTTTATCATAGAGTTGTTAGTAAACAGTTAATAAAAGGTCTTAAGTAAATTTTATATGGTAATATATATATATATATGTGGTTCATTAATATGTGAATAATAAATATTTGTATCATATAGGATGACTTAATGTATGTGGAGGAAGTCAAGACTTACAGTAATGGATTTGTTTTCACAATTTCCCTTCTTTGAGACGTAAGTTATGTCATCCACCTATATTACTTCATTTGGTGTATATAGAGACCCTTAGACATTTAATATCATTAATTAATTTTCACGCATGATATTTTATGTTCCATTTTATGTTATTCCTTCATTATACTTATGATTTGATTTTAACAATGTGGTAGTGATTTTAAGTTACAATCTCACCATTTATCAAGATTAATTACGATTGTGTTTCAGATAAAAAATTATATAATCCATATTTCAATAAACTCATTATTTTTCTTAACCTCCAGTTATTCATGTTATTTTAGATTAATATTAACATTTTTTATATCTTTTTTACTTCAAATAATTGAGAAAATATTTTTAATAAAATATGACTTTTCTGCTCTCTTCTGTCAAAGATTTATTATCTTCTGAAACATTTTTTTAAAAAAAATCTAAAATGTGCTATTATTATCCTATGATTTTTATAATTCATTATTAAACTTGTTTTTATTTTACTATAATAATTTAAATGATCTTTCATGTCTTTTTCAAAACAATACACATTTGGATTTTATGAAAAATGTGAATATAATATTTGTTTTAACTTGTACATAATTAACAAAACTTCCCATAATCATGACCATTATTTTCTTCAAGTAATCCTCTAAGTGTATTAAAATTTATTTTAAAAGAAAAATATTCTAAAAATGTTTTATTTTAAAAAAAACATGGTTGAAATGATATTTTCCTAAAAAATATTCTAAATAATCTATCAGAACAATTTATATCTATGATGACACCTATTGAAATTACTTTTTCCTTGCATGGAATATGATCTAAGTACACCATTAATATTCTTTATTTAAATGGTTTTTTGATTGTGATGGTATGATTTTCATCAAACCCATCTCTCTTCCAAGGGTTATACAATGATAAAAATATTTTGAAACCACTACTTTTTTCATGAGTTATGCTATGATTGAATGATAAAATTATTATAAATAGTTTTTCCTTTATATAGGTTATGATATGATGAAATTTTTATGAACCCTATTTTATTTCATGTGCTATGATATGACTAATATTTTATGATCATGGGGAACACATAAATATTTCTTACATTATGATATGTGGGGGACCTATAACACCCTCTAATGCATATGGTAAATATTTATATGAGTGAACCGGGTACAATATGGGAAATTTTTACTCTATGATGGTCTTGGGAGTGAATACTTATTACTATGATAGTTTGGGTAGTGAAATAATTCAACAAGGAAAGACTTTTAAATGATCCTTGACTTGTATAGAAATTATTTCTATGCTTATGTTTATGCCAAAAATATATATCTTATTCCATTATTATGGTCTTGTGGATCATGTTCATTGATTCTATTGTGATTCATTTATTACAAACTCCCATTATTTATTTAATTATTCAATATTATGATAATTTATAGGAAAGATATGGTTTTGGAATTTTATATTCATATTATCATACCCTTATGTTCTTATTATGGTCATTTATCTCCCTTTATTACCTTTATAGAGCCTCTAAGATCGCCATTTCTTATGTTTCCTTTCCTCGATTTATGAATAAATTTATTGCATATGATATATCTAAGAAGTTTGATGGTTATTAAGATCATTGTGGGAGATGATTTAATTTTCAAATGGACTAGTTTTTTTGTTTCTAAGTTTCCAAAGACACTAAACTGATATGGTCCTCATGTGTGTGTTTGTTTAATGTAGTGTGTATTCATCATAAATGATGTAATATCTATTTTTGATAATCCTAATTAATTATTTTTGGTGGTAGGTGAGAGTTTTATTTGAAATTTGGAAACATTGATGAGAAAACCTTAGGCATATCCATAAGTACATGTCCTAAGATAAGTCTAAGGATGATTCAAAGTATAGTAAAATGTCTTGGAACTTTAGTAAAGGATAGAGTGAGTGGTTTCTAAGAAATTACATATAGGTCTAGTTACTACATGTTTATATGGATCCATCACAGAGGCACTTGGTGTAATAACTCAAAAAAGGATGCTTTAAGCTGAACTCGATCATCACCTAGTGCACGAAAATATTCCTTGCTACACAGCGGGTTTGATACTCCTTTGGGATATGATTTGGAAATTCACAAACACTTTATGAACCATCATGAAGTATTTAAATAGATTATGACTATTAATAACCACAAATATACCCAATGACTCATATATTAAAGAAGGTTAGATTATTTAGATATCATATAAGTGTTTTTTATGGTTATGTGGCTCACCGTCATGATTATTGTTTCATACAATATTTTTTTATTTCATTATATGTATGTAACAATATAAATGATATTAATGCTAAGTGTGATGGTCCTTTCAATGATTGTCCTACTGAGAAACCAAATATTATGGGAGATAGAATGAAAATTATTGTTAATATGATCACCCAACTTTCTTAATATATGAATATTTATATATATACAAACAAATAAAGGAGGGGCCAATATTATGATTATTCCTCCATGAGGAAATTTCTATGTTATTTCGGTAAGTCTTCTGGTCTACTAGTTTGGGAATAATGGATTAGTAACACTAAAAAGATATTTTTTATTCTCCAGTGTTTGATACTTGGAAGATTCATTTTGGTAGTCTACCATTTGGAAGGTTAATAATATCAATGGTGGAATATTATCAAGAATACAAGGAAATGAGATTAAATTAAATCCATGGATTGGGACTAGTTCAAGAACATATCTTTTAATAAGTACTTTCCTCATAATCTCAGTAAAAAGATAGAGAAGGATTTCCTTGAGATAAATTAAAATGATGATGAATATACCTGTGCCTATTAGAAACATTTTACAAGAATTCTGAGTTATGACTCTATTATTATCATCCAACCTGAATGTATGGTTGATCGATTATTCATTAGTATAAAACCAAGTCTTAAATGGGATATATCCCAAATACGCTTTAGTTGCTAAAAAGAGATTTTTTGAAGTGAATTAAAGGTGGAAATGGAGTTTGGAGTTACGTATCAATATAATGGTTTTGATAAGAATAAAAAATGAAATTAAAAGGGAAATAATTGAACCGTAGGGATAAGAAGATGTGGTTTCTATTATTCTCAAATTTTGGGAAGAGTCGTTGAGTAAACTATCTTAAGAGGACTAGTAAATGTTTTATGTGTTGAAGGTAAGTTCATTAGTAAATTTATTGACTAATTGATTGGATAAAGTTTCCAAATGGAGTGAGTAGAGAGAATACTTTACATAAGGAACCAATCATTCTCTAGGGATTCAAATGAAAGGTGTTTGAGGATTATGAAAATAAATTTCTAAATATGGAGGTTAGTGATAATGATTGACATTAGAAACCTCCTAAGAAAGGAGACAAAATGAAATATCATATTATAAATCCTTCATAAGATGGGTGTGATAAATATGTGGTGAAATGTAAACTTATTATATACTCTAGCACTATTAATGTAGTATTTGAATTTGGATCTACCCCTTCCTTTAGATTTTATAATTTTATAAGCATATCTAGATATCATCCAAATGGTCAGATGTTGAATTAACAATGAAAACCCCAAATGGAAATATTATTGCAACTCAAGTCTCTGATTCCTCTCTTGTTGAGGATGGATGGAATGTTCTTCCTATAAATCAATTCACTCTTTATTTGGTTGAATTTGAGGTTATATTGTATAGTGATTCTCTTTACCTATATAAATTACAAATCCATTTCTAAGGAAGGTATGTCACATTTGATATTCCAAAAAAACATAGAATCATATTTCAATGTGAATATTGGTAAAAACTTCTCATGGAGATCACATTTATTATCTGGGTCTTAATTCCCATTCAAAAGGGGTGTGTATCTAAAATGGTTAAGAAGAAACTCGACAAAAATGATATGCATATTGTAAGAGAATTTGTTGATGTCATTACATAATATTTTCCTAAACATACACCAAAATGCAATGTTATGTTATCAATATAACCCACACCTATTGCCTCACCAATTTAAACAACTCTTTATAGTATGTTCTTTATTGAGTTACAAGAGTTAAAGAATAATCTCAAGGAAAACCATGAAAATGGATTCATTTGGCCAATAGTGTTACCTTGGGGTTCACCTATTCTTTTTATGAGAATGAATGATGGGTCAATGAAACTATGAATTGATTATCAATAGATAAACAAGATAACAATTATAAACAATTATTATCTACCTCATATCGATCACAGTTTCATAAATTGGCTAGTGATAAATACTATTTCAAGATTTAAATTCTTTCTAGATATCATAAATTGAGGGTCAAGAAGGAGGATATACCCAAGACAGCATTCCATAACTGTTATGGACACTATGAATATATATTTATGCCATTATTTCTTGATAATTCCATCACTATTCTCAAGGATTTAATGAATATAGTATTTAGAGATTACATTGATTAATTTTCATTATTTTTTATTGATGATATTATAATATACTCAAAGATAAAGGAAGTGAAATAATACCACTTGATAATTATACTAAACAACCTATTAAAGGATAAACTATATGAAAATTTTATAATGTATGAATTTTTGCTACAATGATTTCATTTTGGGGTCACATAATCTAAAGAGATGTTATATCATAAGATCCATCAATGATAGAGGTTATTGAATATTGTCACAGATCAACATTGGTGAATGATATTCAAAGTTTTCTTGGTTTAGAATGATATTACCGATAGTATTTTGAATATATCTCATGAAAATATAATTTTATAACCAAGTTAATTCATAATGGACATGACTTCCTCTAAGAAGATGAATGTGATGATAATTTTATGGAACTGAAATAAATATTAGTTAATGAACTTGTACTTACATTACCCTATAGTGGAGAAGGGTTCTTAATCTACAATGATACATTGAACAAGGTATTTTTTCATGAACCAACCGAGGTCGACCCTGAACTGGTCACCCAAGCCAGTCTGTGACATGGCCCAAGAGGCATTCCCGATCCTCCCGGACTAGTGACAAGCACCAAGGCATCAATAGTGGACAATTGAGAATGATTTCTCCCAGTGAAAATAAATAAATCAGCAGAAAAAGTAGAATAACGTAAAGTAAATAAACAACACGAAAATAAAGAATGATCAAACACAACCAACTAACCTGACAATGACTAAAACTCCTCATGACTCCGAGATTCGCTCACCAATCCACAATCAACTCTTACCCATGGTGAGCACGCTCGAGTCAAACCTTCAACCGAAACAAAAAAAACAGAACACACTATAGGCATGAGTATTAAAACTCAGTAGGTTTTCCCAACAAACTATTCTCAATACACTACCATTAAATAAAGAATTTACCAATTTCAGGTTTGAACTAAATCACACAAAATATGGGTTTCCACACACATAATTTCATTTCTAAAACATGTAATAGTTCATTTCCCTTATTAATTTAAAAACAAGTTTAATGTTTGAAAGAAACAAGTGCATTTAATTTTAGAACATTTTTGCGAACAATTTAGAAATCCAAATTTTAGTTGTTAGTCAAAAGGGAAACCACACAAAACACACAACACACTCTAAGGGCAATGTGAAAAGTGGAACACAGGGGATAGAAAACAAAATAGACCTCTCTATAATTTGCCACATATAAATAAATACTAAGGAAAGCATGGGTCGAACCTAGGATCTCGCGAATAATCTATTACATACTATACATGTGACTCATCCTGAAGGCATTCCCTACTAAATGACATCATAACACCCTAATGCTCGATGTTTCCCAATAATTCCTAACTAAGGGGCCCAAACCCATAGCACTGATAACAAAACACCTCTCTTCTATGTGCCACTAGCCATTGTGTAATCTAAACTAGTGCAACAATTGTTCTCAGAAGATTCACTTAGTATGCCAGGTTCCCATGTCAACACATGCAATAAAAAGGGGTGAGTCAAAAATGTCAATCAACTAGTCATGATGCACAAACATCACACAACTCACAGAACCAATGTACACAAAAGGATCACCCTTGGGTCACCTCAAAGAAAGTTTTCCAAAATAATTTATTTTATCAAAGTGCCAAATGATGCTTAACCAACTTTAAAGAGAAACCTCGTTTCTCAAGAGAACCAAAACTCTTGCTCACACATGAGAAGAAATAATTTATCATTAAACTGGAACTACACTTGAAATTCCGTGAATTATGTTCAAGGGACAAATGGGCATTCTTTCACTATTGTGTGTCAATTCACCAAGAAAATATTTCAAGTGACGTGTATAAAATAAATAGATATTTTTTCATCGAGTAAGAATTCCAAAATTATTTATCTAATACTATTTTTCATTTATGAAAAATATTAAAATATCAAGCAGTTAATAAATTCTAAATTTAAAGGCAAGTGCAGTGGTGGACCTACCTCAGCTTGTTATCCAAACATAATGGTGTGTCACATCTCGCATAGATGCACAAACACACGCAAGCCGACGACTGTAGTATCAAGGGTTTTCCTCGCCAATGTGCTGCGACAAATGCAAAATAGATGAAAACCCATAACCACTGACTTAGAACAAAACAAATGAGAAAACAACACAAAAACCACCTCAACATACTTTCAAAACATAATTTTCATCGTCTGTACTATTTAATAAACCACTTTAAAATTTATGAAGCAATTCCAAAGAGAAACCCACGACTTTACACACCCAAAACCTGATCAAAACCCCTCCTTATAATTAAACATGCACTCGCAACACACCAAATCAGAATACGCACCACTTGCAAAGTTAAAATAAAAAATTACCCAACATAATAAAAATACTCCACATGTCAAAAATCCATTTTTAAATCAAGAGCACCTCAAAAATATTTCCAAAACATATCTGTACCACATATAATTTTTAATAAATCAATTAAAATTTTATAAAACAATTTTAAATAACACTGACAGGATTTTACATCAAAACTCTCCCAAAAACCCTCTCCTTAAGCCCAACCTCAAACCAAGACTTTCAAATTGTGATCTGCAGCAGTTTCTAAATTTAATAATTTATTCAAAATTATAAACTACATGTAGTAAATATAACAAAAAATGTTTCACGCACATAATATACCAAATTTGACAAGGAAAATTCATTTTCAACTAATTGCACAAAAAATACATTATTCTAGACGTTGCAAGTCACCAATTAATTATCACAAACAAAGAGCAATACATGAAACAGGTGAATATTTACTCAAGAAGATTTGTGAAAAGGGGAAACTCACCTCAGTTGATGAAGAACATCCCAAAAATGGTGTGAAACATTGTTCGCACCTCAACTGCGCTAGTGAGGAACCAAAACAGCCCAAAATAACAACCTCGAACCATTAATTTTGGAATGAAACCCCAGCATTTAAGATTTGGATACAAAAAACTCCACTGAAGGAGGGAGGGAGACAACTGGAGAGGAGGGGGGATATCGCTGGAAGAAGTCGCCAGACATGAGGATATTGGGAGTTGGGTGTGGCGTGCTGGAGGTTGCAAGTAGGAGGCGGAAACGCAGAGGGTGGCTGCTGGCGGTCGAACGAGGTCGGCGAGGGGCGCAGCTGAGTTGGGAGGACATGCAGTGGAAGGGGGGTGTCATGATCGGCTGTTCATGGGGGCGTCGACGTTATGGGTGAGAGTGGCGGAGGTGTTGAGGACGAGGGGTGCACCGCTACGAGGCTGAAGCACGGAGGTCGGGGCCGGGTAAGCTGCATAGGGAAAGAAATGGGAATAGAGGCGGACGAAGAAGCAGCCAGGGGTGTGCGACGAGACCAGAAGGGAGGGGGGAACTCGAGCGGCGAGGAGGTGAAGGAAAACGGGGGCTATAAGAAACCCTAAGGGAACCCGAGAAAAACACAAATAAATTAATAAAAATAAACCAAAATAAATATGTAAAAGAAGAAATATTACCACTAATAATAATAATAAACCTTTACAATAATAATAATAATTATAATAATAATAATAACATAAAAAAATTATTTATAACACTTGTTTAATTCCTAATAATATTAATATTAATAACATATTTAATAATAACAAAAAAATTATCATCTCATTTTTAATAATAAAAAAACAATATGATTATTGCAACAACTATATTTTTAACTGCCATTTTAATATTCATTTAACTTTTTGTCTTCCCTGCATACCGGGTGAGTCGCATGGTTACCAGGGTGCCATTTCATGGTCCCCCATCTGCGCTCTACTTGGGAGGAAACACTGCCAAACCAATACGCGCATTTTTTTCCAACAAAATTAAAAAAAATTAAACATGGGCTCCCCCCCCCCAAAACCCAACCAGAGTCGTAAGCCAAAAAAAGATTAAAATAAATCCTGGGTGTGACATATTAGGATGTGTTCATATGTATAATTACATAGTTATAATTCCTTTTCCAAGACAATAGACAGTTCATGCGAGAAATTTCCCAACATATGATATAGAGTTAGCTATAGCAATTTTTTCATTAATGATATAGAGTAAATATTTTATTTAGAAAACAATAATATATATACCAATCCTAAAAAATTTAAGTATATATTCACTTTAAAAGAGTTTAATATAAACCATGAACTATAGTTATATCTAATTAAAGATTCTGATTGCTCAATATATTACCACCCAAATAAATCAAACAAGGTAGATGATGCTTTAGGTTAGAATGATCATGTTATCTTATCAATTATAAGGATTACAAAGATAAAGTATTTATGGATTTACATAGATTAGATCTGTAAATAAAGAAGGCATTAGAAAATCATATCATTCTAAATCTAATATTCATTCATCTATCCATGTGATGTTAAATGAGGAACATAAGGAAGATGTACAACTGAAAAAGAATGTTAGAAATGTTCTTAAGTGTATCCTTGAACATGATGGAATGATAAGGTTCAGGAACTATGTTTGTTTTTTTTTCACACCAAATTTGAAGAAGTATTTGTTAAAGGAATCTGAAAGTCCTTAATTATCAATATATTTGGGAAGTATGAATATATATAGATATTTAAAATATTATTTCATATGGGATGGTATGAAGAAAGATATCACAGAGTTTTTATCTCAGTTCTTGGTATGCTAGAATGTTAATGGTGAAAGAAACAAGTATAATGGGATTTTACATCCATTACCTACATTAAAATGGAAATAGTAAAATATCACAGTGGATTTTTTCAATGGACTCCCCAAAATTTATAAAATGAGTAATCTTATATGGGTTTTATTCAATCACCAAACTAAGTTAAAAAACATCCTCGCTATTAGAGAAGTATTATATTTAGACTATCTTTCCAGGATATAAATTAAATAAGTTGTAAGGTTCTATAGAGGACCAAATTCCATAGTTTTTGACCAAGATTTTTTTTACCTGAATTTTCTAGAAACTTTTTTAGAAGACTCTTGATATAGAGAGTTGAGTTTCATAATTACGTATCATCCTATGATAGATGTTCAATCTAAGAGAGTAATTTAAACCCAAGATTATTTTTCGAGATCATGTTCTTTGGAATTCAAAGGATATTGGGATAAAAATCATCCTCTAGTGTATTTTTCCAAGAATAATAGATTCACTAAAGCATGCATATAGAACCTTATAAACCCCTCTATGTAATCAAATATTGATACCCAAGGTGTTTGAAAGATGTTAGAGAAATAAATATATTAGGACCCAAGATAGCTAAAGAAATGGCTAAGAAGGTTAGAGTCATTCAATAACACATCAAGGAAGCTCAGAGTCAGAAAAAAAATTATGCATATAATAATTGGATTGATCTAGATTTTGAATTTATAAATGAGGTTCTTATAAGTATTTATCCTTGTTAGAAGGTTGTGAGATTCAAAAAGAAAGGGAAACTAAGCCTCTGGTATATCAATCTATTTAAAATTATTAATTATATTGGGATGGTAGCCTATTAGCTATAACTTCCACCACTCCTCTCTAATGTCTGCAATTTTTTCCATGTATCTAACCTGAGGACGTACATACCCTACCCTTCATAAGAACTGAAAAAAAAGGTCATAAAACTGGAGTAAGATCTTTTAAATGAGGAATGACTAGTGTAGATTCTAGATCATACGGAGAAAGTTCTACAAAACAAGAAACTCAACAGGTTAATGTTCTTTAGTGAATCCACCTATTTGAGGAATTTATATGTGAACATGAGGGTATAATGAGGAAAAGTTATCTTCATTTATTTGTATCAAAATGATAAATTTCGAGTGAGAAATGCATTTTAATGTGGGTAAAATGTAACACAATTAGTTTTTATGAATTATTATTTTCTAAATTAATTAAATTTTTTTGATATATTGAATTACACATAACACCATTTTAATCTTTAACTACACAAAACACTAGGTTTTCATTCATTTCACATTAGACTATGTTTTAACAAAACTAGGATATACTTTAAATATTATTATCCAAACATGACTATTATAAAATATATGTTACAAATAGTGAGTTAAATAAAAATAACTAATTTTTAAATATTATATATATTGTTTTTATTAAGAAAACATATTGAAAAAAAAGTTCATAATTTTTGGGATTCTAATTATATGTTTAGAAAATACAATTTTCTAAAAAAATATTTTTATATCTTTTTTTAATCATTAATAAAAATTAATTTTTCATAGTGTAATAAATTTAATTTGTAAAAATAAAATTAATTTTTGGAATAAAAATTTAAAAATTATCTTACGGTGAATATTTTGGGATTTTTTTAAAATGCTTCAATTTTTAATGAATAGTCAAAATACTATATTTTAAGTGAAAAATAATTTTTTTTTTATTTTATTTATAATGTTAAATTATCTTTAAAATTGGTTTTAAAGTACAATTATCTCAATTATATATACATTAATTTAATTTTAGATATTAAAATTAATTTCAATTTTAATTTTGATATAAAAACATCGTAACATTTTGAACATTTTCTATTTAAAACCTAGCACCTTCATCACATCTGCGGGATTAATTTTAAATTAATTTTTTCCATTTAAATGAATGGAATTTGAAAAAATGGATTCCATATTTTTAATCATAACAATTTATATTTTATAAAAAGTTCAATATAATTTCAGACCAAATTTAATAGTAAAAACAGTAAAAAGTATTTATCGCGGTTTAGGTCCAAATTGGTTTGTCGGGGGTTAAACTAAAACATTAAGGGTATATATGAGATATAAACTTGTCTAAAAACTATTTTCATACCATATTTAAACAATTAAACCTTTTATTTTTGATAATGGACCATTTTAAACCCTTGTGTCAAGTGAGAAACAAGGGAGAACATAATTCTTTTCAAAAATACTATGTGGGTCCTCTCCCCACCTTATAAAAGGACACCCCCTTTCATCTCATATTCAAACCATAAATTCATTTTATTTAAAACAATACCTACCCAAATAAATTCCCAATAACCCTAATATTATCATATAATACTTATTTTTTATAGATATCCATCCATGGAATGGTTTTTGAAAAAACCTAAGGAGGATACCTGTAGAAGAGGTAACGTTCATCGATGAGCATGCCTACTTTATTTATTTTTTACACCTCCTTAAATTATTATCATACCATAATTATATAATAAAATTATTATATTAAATAAACTTATATTTTTTATGTTAAGGGAATGACCTATAATCGTCTCCACTTTCATCAAATGGGTTACAAAATCATCGTTTATGTGTACGATGTACTACTACCTCATTAACCAATGTAAATCATTCCTCAATTAACACCTATCATAGTTGGTTATAATTATAAATTAAATTTTTATATATGATATTTATTATATTATTATACTTATTTAATTATTATATCAAATACACATTCATATTTTCCATTTTAGGGGAATAAGATCATGTCTCTCATGTGTACGGCAGACTACCACCTCGTGAAGCGATGTGATTCATTCACACTTTAAATAGATGATATTAAGGATTGTTTTAATTGAAATATGTGATATGCATTACATAAAAAATATTCATGAGTTATAATATATTGATTTACTTTCTCTCTTTAAATATGTCCAAAAAATGGAAATGATGTTCATGTTTATGTACGACTTATCGTCTCCATGAACGATGTATTTATCTTACTATCTCTATATTTTATAGACAACTATAAATACTTATATAGTGATTACATGTGATATTAATATCATGGTTATAATTATAGAGATTATGGAACCATGATCAATTTAAGAGGATCAAAAATAATAAATCAAAACATATATGAAAAAAAAGCAATTATTTCCAAGAACGTGATTTTAACATGGAATTTTTTATAAATGGGTAATATAAGGTCATATATTAATTTTAAATCGTTTGATATATATATATATATACAAATATTTCTATAATTTATTTATAATAAACTTATATTTATTATACAATGGGTTTGAACTTGTTTGAGGGAAGCCAAAACTTAAGGTAAGGTTTTTTGTCTCAGTTTTCCTTCTTTGAGAAGTATGTTATGTTTTAAACCTATATTATTTCTTTATGTTTATATAAAAACACCTTGAAATATAATATTATAAATTTATTTATCCAAATGATATTTTAATTTTTATTTTATATTATTACTTTATGGGGCTTACAATTCAAAGATAACAAAGTGGTAATGAAGTTATGTTAAAATCACATCGTTTATTGAGATTGATTATGATTATTTTTCCAATGATAAAATATTATGATCCATATCTAAAGAAACATATTAATATTATTATCCTATAGTTATTCAAGATACTTTAAATTAATATTATGATTTTTTCACTCTCTTTTACATGATATAATTTATAAAATGTTTTTAAGAAAATCCTTCATTATTTCACTCTTTGGTTAGAAATATATTTTGATCCAAATACATTTTATTTCTAAAAATGTTTTAAAAAATGTTTTATTATCATACTATGATTTTTAAAATAAATTTTTTCCCATTTTTAATTTTAAAAAAAATTGAAAAGACCCTTCATTTCATTTTCCAAACAAAGCTCATTTGGCATTTACCAAATATTTGAAATGAATATTTGTTTTAATTTGTATGACCTTAATGGAACTTACATTCATCATGAAAATTATTTGATTTGAATCATCCTATATATTTATCCTAGTTAGTTTTCAAAGAAAGATATTTTAAAAAGGTTTTATACTTTAAAAATGTATTTCAAAGTGAAAAGGATATTTTCCCTAACAAGTTTATTAAATAATTGTTCAAAATTATTTTTCATCGACGGTGACAACCATTGATGTAACTTATGAATTACTAAAAATATAATACAAGGAAACCATTCTTATTATTTATCTAAAAGGTTTATTTTTATTATGTAATGATCTTTATGAAACTTTTTTCTTATCCACATGTTACATAATGATAAAATTCTTATAAACCACCCCCTCCTTTTTCTATAGGTTATGCAATAATGAAGTGATCAAATGAATATGAATCCAATATCTTTTCTATATGTTATTATATTATGAAATGTTTATGAAACACAATTCATTTCTGGGATTATAATATGAATAATGTTTTTTAATCTTATGGCACACATTAATATGGTTTTCATTATGAGACGGGTAGGACTAATATATCCCTTCCATTAATTGGGTAAATATTTATATCTTATGAGATATATAGGACTGAAACGTTGAGTTATCCTAGTTCTCTAAGGTACTTTATTTAGTATGATGGTATTTGGAGTGAACCATGACAACTATGTTGGGCTTGGGAGTAAATCCCTTCCAATATGATATCGTTGAAATTGACCCTTGACATATATAGAAATGAGTTTATATGCTTATTTTTATGCCACTAATCTATGTCTTATTCTAATGTTATACTTTTATGGCTAACATTATTTAATTATCTTATGATTCATCTCTTATTAACTTTCATTCTCTATTCCATGAATAAATATTTTGATCTTTGATATAAAGGGTATGGTTTTCAAATGTTATGGTCATTTTCTCATACATTAATGTTCATGTCGTGCTTATAAATATCATTTGTTTACCCTTAATGATCATTTGAGCTCACCCTTTATTATTTTTACTTTCCCAAGGTTATGAAGAAATGTATTATGTATGATATATTAATAATGATTCTAGTTATTAAGATCATAGTGTGAGATGATATAGTTTACCTATTGACCAATTGTTGTGTTTTCATGTTTCCAAATATGCTAAACTATTACAGTCCACAGAAATATGTTTGTGTAATGTAATGAATATTAATTAAAGAAATTATTTTAAATCTATTTATGATGAAATTGGGTTGTTATAATATGTTCCATCACATATTTATAAACTCTAGTATTTAAATTTAGGCATGACCACAAAATTCCACTGATATAGTGTCCCAAAGGGTCATGCACTAGGTGTTTCTAGAATCATAGAATAAATTCTATTTGAATTTAATATTTAGAACAAATTTTATTCTCAAAAGTTTCAATTAATTCAATAGTTATTTGATTTTATAATAGATGTGTGTTGAATGTCAAAAAATATTTATTATCTTGTAAGTGAATATAATATTTATTTATTTATTTAATATATAATTAATAAAATGATATTTATTTTTACTAAATATTTATTATCGAAACATTAGTAAATAATGAGGAGGATTAGTGGGACAAGTTAGTTTCTTGATGGAATTTATATATATTATAAATATAATTCATATAAATATTGATATATTTATTTATTAAATTATATTATACATCTATGATTTAGTGTATTTAATCGAATATAATATATTTATAATTATCATTATTTAATGTAGGGCTTACATAGATTAATGAAATTAGCTAAAGAACATTCTATAATAAATAATTTTCTCGCCTTAAGTAGGTTACCAAAATTATATCATTTCTAAGGGAAGGGGGATTTTTATTCAAAAAATAATATTATAAGATATTTCTCTCAAGTACAAATAAAAATATCTAAATAACTCTCTCAAGATTGAGAGAAAATCATCCTCCTCTATCTCAAGATAGATAGATAAAGACAAATAATTCATTAAGATTGATATAATTCTTATCATAGTCAATGGTGAACACCATAATGTAATTGGTTTATATTCATTTGAACACGATGTATCAATAGTTATGTTTGGATATTCATCAATCACATGTGGATACTGCAAGATTAATTATAATTTGGATTCTTCACCACAATGAAAGCAAGACAAAAACATCAACTAAATTTATCAAATATAATGAAAGAAATATCAAAATGATGTCATATATATTATTAATTAAATATAATTCATATATTAAAATACTATCTCTATGAAGTATTCTAGGTTTTTTATCCATTTTTTAGGATTTATCTGAAGAAACGAATAGAAAAAAATGATAATCAGTCCAATAATTTCAATTTTTACTAAAACTTTCACGTGTAAATGATATAAAACAACCCAAGAAAACTACCAACTCTAAAACAACCCAAATCATAAGGTAATATGATTTTTTTAATGACCAATATTGGTAATTTTATTCAACACGACCAAAACCCAATTTACAATAACCCGAGGGAAGAAATCAAAAGGGGAAATTAAATTTCAAAATTTAAGAGAATGTACCAAATCACCAATCTGATAAATATTTTAAGGAGAAATAGATAATTCCCTTACCCTTTCCATCAATTATATCCCAATAATAAAAAATTAATGAATAAAAAAACAGATATTTTAATACCCTTTTAAAATTTATAAATCTACTTTAAAATTTTGTAAGTCGTAAGACATGTTCCCAAATATACCAAATTATTAAAGGAACTATTAAAAAAAGGCCACAAGTAGATGATAGAGTGATATTAGAAAGGAATTCATCATCCTTAATTACCATACAATAACCAATGATATTCCAATATCCATGGGATGTCTCCAAAACTTGTTCCACTAGAGACATGTCATTCACATATGATTTATGTGATCTTATATATTTCATTAACATCATTACCCACTATATCATTTCTTCAATATTTATTGGAGATCTCAATCCAAAAATAGTAGTTGTTTAGTATGCTAACTGATCTACTGAATTCCAATATCGGGTCCTGTAATATGTGTTTGTATGATTAAAAAATATAATATTTGCAACGACTCATGTATTTATAGAATAATACATTTTTATATCTATTAATATTTAGGAATAAGATATTAATTTTATGTTAAATATGAAACTTCTTTCGATAGCATACTCAACATGCAACAACAGGTTTCTTTGAAATCTTACGTTGCACACAACTTTGAGTTATGCCAAAAAATAATATATTATTATTATTATTGTAAATGATAGTTAATTCCTAGATGTTTTATTAGTGGAAGAGAATATAACTAACTAAAATATGATTATTAAATTACTTTAAACTTATCAACTAAATTTTAGAGTCTTAAAATAAGAATGAATCTGATTTTAAGCATGAAAAACTCTAATATTTTTAAAAGGTTGTTTTACTGCCTTTTAATGAAAAACCCTTTTTAAATATAGTTTTTGTCACTTTTATATGTTATATTTGACAAAATATTATTATTATTTACATGCGGGACATCAAAATCTACATTCTACGAAATTTTGGTATTTTTTTGATAAAGTTCATTTTTTTAATGAATAGTGAAATATAATGGATTTTAATTCATAATTGTCTTTTAATCAGATTTATTTATATAGTTAGATTGTAATTATAGTTGTTTTTAAAGTTTAATGGGATTATTTTTTATTTTTAATCCAATTTTGGTTATTTTAAAATAATTTCACTCTTAAATTGGATGTAAACACATATCAATCTTTTGGTAGTTTTTACTTCTTAAAAACACACTTTTTGGTTTTAACAACAGGAATTAATTTTAAATTAATTTCAGACAATTATGTATTTTGAATTTAAAAAACATGGATTACATATTTGGAATTAGGAGGTCCAAATTTTTTAAATAGGTAACATTCATTTTTAGAAATTATGAATAGTAACTTTAGTAAATATTTTATTTACCATGGTTAAAGGGTAAATATGGTAAATAAGGGTAAAAATGATATTATAATAATATTAAATTACTATAACACATCTCCTTACTCTATTTTATGATATATTTATGACTATTTTCATCTTTGGGTCGATTCTAGGACCCCATGGAGCCACTTGTGTGTGAAAATGACATTTAATTACTTTTAATTTAAAGTTAAGGAAAATATAACATAAACATATATCTTTTACTACAACAATTTTTATATGGTGTTATATAAGTGATATACTAGATTATAAATAATAATTATAAAGATAAAAATCTTTTCTACATAATTATATTTTATTTATAATTTTTAGATATTAAATAAATAATTTTAATTATGACGCAATGGTGATGTAGTGATTTCTTCATTAATAAAGGATTCAAATAAATGATATTATAAATATTAAAATAAATGTAATTTTGTTATTTTTATGTCATCCACGAATTATTTGGATGATATTTACATGTTATATTTTAATCAATGAAGTTTTCTCAAATTAATCAAGTTTTTGTGGTTTTTTAAAAAAGTCAGGATATGAATAGTATTAAAATTGACATAATTCGTATTTTAAAATATAAAATATTTTATTAAATATTATAAAATTAGTAAAAATCTAATATTTGTCCAAATAGTGATCATAAGTTTAAAATTTTATTATTGACTCTTTAATAGGATATTTTTCACATTTTGGTAACTATTTTGATTCTCAACGTGTTAAATTCTTGGTAAAATGGTAAGAGTAAAAAGGGTTAAATAAAAAAAATATAAGGATTTAAAAAATATATATAACCTGTATATTTCTTATTGGATGATTTTATTTCGACTTATATTCATCTAATAATATAATTAATGTAATTTTTAATCATTTATAATCTAAATATAATTTATAATAAAATAATATTTCAAGAGATCCCTTAAGTGCCCCTCCTCCATCTTATAAAAGGCCGCCACCTCTAACACATACTAACACCTCTCAAGACCCCTTGGATCATCAATAATCTTCCCAAAATAGCTTCAAACATCCCTCAATTACTCATAGAATCCTTACCTTTGTAATAAGGAAATTCAAGATAGCCTTTTAGCTTAAATCCAAAGGAGTTATCCGATTTGAGGTAATGTATTCTCCCAAGCTTCTTTCATTTATTTTCCCTTATCCAACCCCATAATTCTCTTTAATAAATTATTTTATAAATACACCAGCATATTACATATAATAGGTCTTTTTTAATCCATGTATTGGACTTACACACACACATACCTCCATCTAATATATTTTGAGCATATTGTTTATATAGATGGTGAACTAATCCCTCATGAAACGTTGATTGTTCAATTATCTCCTACATCCCCTCATGGTGGCCATTATGAGGAAACTATATTTATATATGCTATATATTATATTTTTATTGTCTCTATACTCCTGTATTTTTCATTTACAACATACCTTTTTGCTTTCGATAAAGTGTAAATACGATAATTTCATTTGAGGAATTACGGACTACCGCCCCCTGGAAGAGATATGACTCATTCATGCTATACATATAACATATAAAGTATGGAATTAATGAAATTATGTAACATATATAACATTGATATTATATTTTCATTATAATATACTTATTTATCATTTAGTTTTCATTCTGTTAAATATTAAAAATAAATGAAAGTAGCATTCATGCGTACGTATGGCTTACCATCTCTATGAATGCTGGATTTCTTTTCTTATATCCAAATTTCATGGACTATTATAAATACATATATAATGGATCTAAATACCTATATACAGAATATGTGTGGTATTTAAATCATCAATAAAAATTCTATAGATAATGTATTTTTGACCACATGGACAATATGTAATTATAGCAGGTTTATTTTTGACTCAAGTACCGAACATCGACAAAACAGACGATATGAACATGAATAATTACATGATTGTTATAGATAGGTAATAAGTGATATAAAGTGAATAATAAAATTGAAAGTAATTTTAACAAAGTAGAATTAACTTATGTTTATTATTCAGAGAGATAAATAATGAACAAGACAAGTCAGACACAAGGTATGGGAACTTCTTAACCCAATTTCCATTCTTTGGGTTAATCTTCTACTTTTAATTATATCATGCTATGATTATGTAATATATTGTATTTATACATAAATTATGTTTACTTATAGTGAATACACATAATCGATCTATTTTATTTACCAAATGATCTTTGTAAGGGACTTCTTCTCAATCTTCTTTCATTGAGGCATATTTTAATTTATACACAACTTGATTTTATAGTGTATAAACCCCCTTGAATTTTAATTTCATTCAAAGGGAACCTTTTTTCTATGTAGTGTTTTACTAAATGAAAAAGGGAATGTTTCCTTTTAATTTATGCGGTGAAAATGACATTTCCACTGCCACGAGCATTATTTGATATTTGGCTTCCATAACAAGCCTTGATGTTTTTAAAAGGAAAATAAATACCACATACCCATTTACATATTTTGGTATTGAAAATGGTTTTGATAATGGATTTATTATGTTAATATCTAGAATTGATATCTTGTGATTTCTATTAGGAAATTTTATCTTCCCTTTGTGATTGTTCATGAGTTAAGATTTTGTTATGGTTCTTGGGCATTGTTTACTTATACGGGAGGTTCCATGATAAACCTAAGGAGGGTGAGCCCGAGATATCTCTCCAATGAATTGGGTAAAGTGACGGATCTAAACATTTATGTTTCTCTTAATATATTTATGTAATATATTATTATGGGTATTTCAAATGTAACTCCCTATTAAGCAGTGAAATCTACAATGTAAGTATGATATGGATGCCACAAGTTACCTTTATAATTTTTTATTACTATGTGTTATTCATAAATCTTATGATTTCATGACGTATGTGAAAGATCTTATGTTTTGTATGTATTTATGGTATAATGTTTTCTTTATTTATTCTATAACCCTTACTGAGTTTTTTTATGCTCGTCCCATGTTTTTGAAATGTCTTTCATAGGGTATAAGGAAGGGTAAGAGAAATGAAGTATTCAAGAATATTTATATCAAGAAAAGAACTCTTGTTTTATTTAAGCAGTTATTTTTGTGTGAAATATTTTGGATAGAGTATAAGTGTATACCTTGTGATATTGAGATGTAATGTAATAGTTATGGCCTAGTTTTCTAAAACTCTAAACCTTAAAAGATCCCCAATGTTAATTATTTAATTAACTCATGATTATGTATGGTTTAGCCTGGGGCCTTATAATTGGTATAAAAGTCTAGTTTAGATAACTTTAGAGGTTAGAGTGTTATCTAGGTATAGATAAAGGATCCTATATAACCTAGAGGCCTATTATCATATGGAAACTTTTGGAGAGTCAATGTAAAATAGGATTTTTGAATAAAAACCTAAACAATGGAGATATAAAGAGGTTGGTGTATTAGAGTAATATAAAAGTTTTTTTTTATCCTTACCCTATAGAGGATTTTTTTAATAATAATTCATTTCACGTTTAAGTGTTGATTATTTTCAGAAGATTAAGGATCATTTGTCAAGATGGAAGGAGGGAGATCTTTCACAACCTTCTTATCCATCCCCAATTATTTTATCATCACTTTTATAAAAAACCATGTTCAAATGATTTTGATGGCTTCTTGAGTATTGACATCACCTATAAGAAATTTTTTGAGTTATCCAACACCTATTCATTTCTAAAAAAAATTATGGGTCATGGTATCCTTTTAATATGACTTCAAGTTCTCAACGTTTCCAACTCTATAAAAAAGTGAAATTACATAAGTAAACCTAAAATTTACTTTTTGAAAGTATGAAAACGTGCCAAAAGAGAAAAGGAACATCCAGAAGATCATGATATCTGGATTCAAGGTATGATTTATTTTATTATCCATAAATAATGAAGAATATTTGGATTGATAATTATAAAGGTTGAGGATATTTGATCTTCAAGAATGATATATAAATAAATAAGGAGGAAATTCATAGTTAATGGATTATGAAAAGTGTTGAATGAGTAAGAAGTCAATATATAAGGGATTCAAAATTTATGGTCGATTGTAGGATGATGAAAGGTTTCAAATTATTAATTCTCTTTTGATGATGGGATTACATTGGGAATACTTTTTCTAATATGTGTAACCCTGATGTTTGATATGTGAAAATGTTATTCAAGGAAGAATTAATTTTTCTTGTGTGGACATAATGGATAACCTTAGGGGGTCATATGAACTTTTTTTCTTAGGTGTTTCATGGTTATTGCATATTTGGATGAAAAATTTAAGGTATTAGATAACCTTTGAGGATAAAGTAGGGTATGGTAATTTTTGAGGAAATTATCTTATTTTTTTGAATGTTGTAAGAATGATATGGTTTTAGAAAAGGTAGAACCCATAGGATGGGTGACAACCCATCATGTCTAGCAAGGCTGTATGAATCGAACCCACAACCAAAGGGAGACAAGGGCGCATTGCCTACCACTAGCCTATGTGAAGTCCCTAGTTAGTACAGATTATTATTTTTAGTTAAATGATTTTATGAATAAACAATAAGTTAATTTTGGAACTTAAATTTTATAAAATGTATATCCTTAGTATAGGAAAATTATTTGGTGATTAAGTGATAAATGTTATTTTGGAGGACGTTATCTCTTTTGGGAACACTATATACCTGAGTAAAATAGAATAATATGTGATTAAATTTATGGAATAATGGTTGAAATGTTATTTTAGAAGAATCTATGTTTTATTGTGGACATATGTCTATTTCGGTAATTTATGGTTGAAATGTTATTTTGGAAGAATCTATGTTTCAATATTTGTTGGATTATTTTGAATAATTTTAAGGAAAATTTTGTATTTAATGGTATTTGTTTAACATTGAGTATTGTTTGTTCAATTTTGGAGATTAAGAGTATTATTTCTTTTTATAAAGGGTTATCCTTTTGTGGGATTATCTGATCTCGTATTAACCATTTTGGTATCTGTTAATGTCTAAAGACATGGGAAATATATAGTTCATCTATTTTGGATTATGTAATTCTCTAGAAGTTGATTCTAGCACTTCATATGTGACCAAGTCATCTTGAATACTCACTGTTTGGAGAAATGATGATTTTTTGGTAGAAATTTATTAATGGATGAAACTCTACTTGAAAAGTAAGTATATTTCCTTATGTTCTTAGTCAATATCATAAATAAATACCTCAAATTTATTAAAATTAACTTAAAAAACGTTTTTGTTCAATTTTATTATAGGGGATTCAAATACCATTTAACAAATCACAAGATTCTGATTTTCTGATGGTTAACTTTATCCTCATCATGTTTTCTATTACTCTTTATCAGAACATCATGGTTAGTTTCTCTCCCATATAAATGTTTTCCTATATGGAATTCTAGTGTGGGTTATCTCAGGTGACCTTTGTACTTTTCTTTCTTTATTTTAAAGTGATATTTTTATTGACTCTTTTTTTGATGTAGGACATTCAATGATGTTTTCAAGGCCAATTTTAAAATTACAAGGATGCAATTTCTAAAAGGGGGAAGGATGTAACGACCCAGGTATTTATAGAATAACAAATTTTCAAATTTATTAATATTTATGAATAATATATTAATTTTATGATAAATAGGACACTTTTTCTGATAGCTTACTCAACATGGAATAACAGATTTCTGTGAAATCTTATATTGCACACAACTTTGAGTTATCCAAAAAAATAATATAATATTATTATTATTTTAAAAGATAGTAAAAATATAGCCATTTTAATGGTGGTAAGGAATATAACTAACTAAAATATAATTATTAAATGTCTTTACACATATTCAATAAATTTAAGAGGCTTAAAATAAGAATGAATCTGATTTTAAGCAAGAAAAACTCTAATATTTTTAAAAGGTTGTTTTAATGCCTTTTAATGAAGAACCATTTTTAAATCCAGTTTCTGTCACTTTTATATGTTCTATTTGAAAAAAAATATTCTTATTTAGAATAAGGGTGTCAAAATTTACGTTGGATGAAATTTTGGTATTTTTCTACTAAAGTTCATTTTTTAATGAATAGTGAAAAATACTGAATTTTAATTCAAAACTACCTTTTAATCTATTTTTTTATATAATTAGATTGTACTTTTAATTGGTTTTAAACTTTAATTGGATTATATTTTTACCATTTAATCCAATTTTGGTCATTGTATGTAATTTTACTCTTAAATTGGACATAAACACATGTCAATCTTTTTGTAGTTTTTACTTTTAAAAAACACACTTTTAGGTTTTGACAACGGGAAATAATTTTAAATTAATTTGTACCAGTTCTGTATTTTGAATTTTGAAATTTGAATTCCATATTTTGAATCAGGTGTTTCAAATTGTGTAGAAAGTTAACTTTTATTTTTAGTAATTATGAATAGTAACTTCAGTAAATATTTTATTTACCATGGTTAAAGGGTAAATCTGGAAAATAAAGGTAAAAAAATAATATTATAATAATATTAAATTACCCTAACACATGTCATAAACCTATTAGATGAGATATTATGGACTATGTTCATCCTTGGGATACTTTTAGGACCCCATTGAGCCACTTGTGTGTGAAAATGACATTTAATTACTTCTAATCGAAAGTTATGGAAAATATGACAAACACATATATCTTTTACTAAAACAAATTTTATATGGGGTTATATAAGTGATATCCTAGATTATAAATATTCATTAGAAAGATAAAAATCTTTTATACATCATTATATTTTTTTATAATTTTTAGACATTAAATAAATAAATTTAATTATGACACAATGGTGATACGGTGATTGCTTCATTAATAAAGGATTCAAATAAATGATATTATAAATGTTAAAATAGATGTAGTTTTTTTATTTTTATGTCATCCACGAATTTTTTGGATGATATTTACATGTTATATTTTTATTAATGAAGTTTTTTATAAGTAATCAAGTTTTTATGGATTTTTAAAATAGTCATGATATGAATAGTGTCAAAATTGACATAATTCATATTTTAAAATATAAAATATGATATTAAATATTATAAAATTCTAAAAAATCTAAGATTTAGAAAAATAGTTATCATAAGTCTAAAATTTTATTATTTACCCTTTAATTAGATATTTTTCTTATTTTGGTAACTATTTTGATTCTTAAAGTGTTAAATGCTTTATAAAACGGTAAGAGTAAAAAAGGGTTAAATAAAAAAGATAAGGATTAAGAAATATAAAAAACATTTCAATTATTATTCGATGATTTTATTTTGACTCATTTATTTCTGATATTATAACTAAATTAATTTGGAATTATTTATAATTGAAATATAAATTATAATAAAATTATATTTCAAGATATTCCTTAAGTTCCCCGTCTCCCTCTTATAAAAGGCCACCTACTCTAACCATTAAACACACCTCTTTATCCCCCTTGGCTCTTAAAACCTCTACAAAAATAATCCAAAAACATCCATATCTTCATCCTAGAAGAATTAACTTGGGAATATGGAAATTCAAGAAGGCCATTTAGCTTAAATCAAAAGGAGTTACCCGATTTGAGGTAATGTCTTCTCTCAAACTTCTTTAATTTATTTTCCCTTCTCTAACACCATAACTCGCTTCATTCAATTATTTTATAACAACACCAGTATCTTAAATATACCAGGATGTTTTTTATTCCAATTATTATACTTACACTCAAACACACCTCTATCTAATGTATTTAGAATATACTATTTCTGTGGACGGCAAACTAGTTCCTCATTAAATGATGATTGTTCAATTATCTCCTACCACCTCTCATGGTGACCATTATGATGGAACTATATTTATATATGGAATATATTATATTTATATTTTCTCTCTACTTATATATTTTTTATTTACATCATACCTTTATGCTTTCCATAACGCGTAAATATGATAATTTCATTTGAGAAAGTGTGGACTAACGCCCCCTCAAAGTGATATGAATCGTTCATTCTATAAATGGAACTTATAAAGGATTGAATTAATGAAATTATGTAACATATATAACATAGATATTATATTGGAATTATAATATACCTATTTTTCATTTATTTTTCATTCCTTTAAATATGAACAAGAAATGAAAGTAGGGTTCATGCGTACGTACGTCTTACCATCTCCATGAACGGTGAATTTCATTTCTTATATCCAAATGTTATGGACTATTATAAATATATATATACTAGATAAATATATATATATATATGATATATATATATATGATATTTAAATCGTGAATAAAACTCTAGTGATAATGGACTTTTGATCACAGAGAAAATTTTTAATTATAACAAGTTCATTTTTGACTCAAGTACCAGACAACGACAAAATGGCCAATATAAACTTAAATAATTACATGATTGTTATAGCAAGGTAATAAGTGATATAAAGAAATAATAAAATTGAAAAGTGTTCTAAATCAAGTAGAATTTACTTAAGTTAATTATTCAGTGAGACAAAGAATAAATAAGACAAGTCAGACACAAGGTAAGGGAACTTCTTAACCCAATTTCCATTCTTTAGGTAAATCTTATACTTATAATTTTTTCATACTATGATTATGTAAAAAATTATATTTCTATGTCCAATATTGTATTTATACATTAATTATGTGCACTTATAGTGAATACACATAGTCGATCAATTTTATTTACAAAATGATCTTTTTAAGGGACTATGTCTTAATCTGCTTTCAATGAGGCATATTATGATTTATACATGACTTGATTTTATACAGTGTATAAACCCCTTTGAATTTTAATTTCACTCAAAGGGAATATTTTTTCTACGTAGTGTTTTACTAAATGACAAAGGCAATGTTTCCTTTTAACGTAGGTGGTGACAGTGACCTTTCCTCCACCGTGAGCATTATTTTATATTTGGATTCCATAACAAGCCGTAATGTTTTTAAAAGTAAAATAAATACCACATACCCTTTTACATATTTTGGTATTCAAAATGGTTTTGATAATGGATTGATTATGCGAATATCTTGAACTGATATCTTGTGATTGTAATGTGGAAATTTTTTCTTTCCTTTATACTTGTTCATGTGTTAGGATTATGTTATGGTTCTTGGGAATTATTTATGTATACAGGTGGTTATATGATAAACCTAGGGTAGGTGAGCCCGAGATAGATCTCCAATGCATTGGGTAATGTGACAGAGGTAAACATTAATGTTTCTCCTAATAGATTTATTGAATATACTATGTTGGGTATTCCAAACATAACTCCCTATGTAACTGTGAAATCTATAATGTAAGTATGATATGGATACCACAAGTTACCTTTATGATTTGTGATTACTATGTGTTATTCCTAAATCTTATGATTTAATGGGGTATGTTAAAGAGATTATGCTCTATATGTATTGATGAACTAATGTTTTCTTTATTTATTTTATAACCCTTAATGGGATTTTTATGATCACCCCAAGTTTTTGAAATGTCTTTCACAGGGTATAAGGAAGGGTAAGAGAAAGGAAGTATTCATGAATATTTATATCAAGAAAATAACACTTGTTTTATTTAAGGAGTTTTTTGTATGAAAAATTTGGATAAAGTTGAAGTGTATACCTTGTAATATTGAGATTTAATGTAATAGTTATATCCTAATTCTCTAAAAATATAAACCTAAAAAGATCCTCAATGTAAATTCTGGACTTAACACAAGATTATGTAAGTTTTATGGTTGGGGCCTTATAATATTCCCTCCTAACATTTATCTTTTTAACATTGGGAAAGAAGAAGAATCTTCAAAATACACCATCATCCATGTTATTCCATTTTTTAATTAATTACTATATGATAATCAACATATAAGAATAAAAAATCAATATATAATTTTGTGAAAACAATTTTCAGTTTAGTATTTTTGATTATATAAAATTTCATCAATAAGAATTTTCTTTATTCTCACTCACAATCTCTGAGGAACCACGTTCTCATAATAAAAATAGTCCTCCTAATGAAATTATAAATATTAATAATCTACTAAAATTTTAAAAACCTATGTGAAATATATGTGAACAATATATACTCTCAAGACCACAACCATATGATGGGGTACATTCTAATATATTGTTGCATTTGATTATTTATTATCACTTTTGAAATTGTCCCTTTTTATTTTGAAGAGTAACACAAAAGCATCAATCTAAGTAAACCTAATATTTTATATCACTTATTGAATCCCTAAAGATAGATTTGAAACCAATTCAATTCAAATTAAATTATGTGAATTTAATGGTGAATACAGTATTCCCATCAGTGTAGATAAAAACTAATTAACTATGAAGTATCATAAACCAATTTATAATTCATGGGAAATTTAGAAGAACATTGGTTAGAGTCTATGAGACAAAATCATACTCATTATAAAAAAAAATTATTCATATAATTTACCATAAATAAGACACCAAACCTATTAGACAACCCCAAAAAATATTAAACCGAATAGTGATTGTAATAATTAAAAAGGAACATGAAATTTTTTCAAAAGTGTGTATAATTTACCCCATTTTTTAACCATTGTGAATACATTGGATACACATTTTCCCAAAAAATACTTCATTAATGACTATTAAGAACAGAAATAATGAACTAAACCATGCAAGATTATAAAATATTTAAGGATTGTGTATTAAATTTAGAAAACTTAACCAGGTTACGAATAAATAACATTTTATGATAACCTTCATAGACTAGATAATTTTTTTCTAATTTCAAAAAAAATATCATTTTATCAAGGAAATAAAGGAACTATATTTTCTAATTAATCATCACTTATATACCTATTTAAGGATGATGAAGCTAAACTATGGCTGTTAAAATATATATTTTTACATTAATAGTTTTTTGTCAGAATCAAAGATAAATTATGAATTAAAAACCATGTAGTAAATCACCTATGTAGACTATCTATCAAAATTGAGGTATGGACTGTATCATCCCAAATTTTTAAAAGGAAACATTTTGTTCAATAGAAAACAAGATATGCCACATTTCTCTTAAATTAAAGACTTATTATTATTATTTAAAATGGAATTTATCACATAGTTGTTAAAATGGAAGGAATGAGAAGATTATATAAATTATAAAAATATGGTTTACACATGTTTATATAATGATTCATTGGTTGCTAAATTAATTATGAAATTAAATAAAAACCAATTGAATATAAAGGATTTGTTTTTATGAAAGACTATTTAAATGTGAATAATTTTTTTTATAAAATAATCATATCACCCTTGGTGGATTATATTAATGAAATATAAATTTAATATAACATTTAAAATTATATCTTATATATTTTATAGGCTAATATAATAACAAATTCAATTTTACTAATAAAAGGAGTATTTTTTTTAAAAGGCCCTTTACCACCTTTTAATAGAGAACCCATTTTGAATCTTGTTTTTTTAAATTTCAAACATTATACTTAACAAAATAAGAGTCTAATTTGGAATAGGGACATAAAATTTCACTTTGGATAAATTTTTGTTATTTTTATGATAATGTTAATTTTTTAATGAATGGTGAAAAATACTATATTTTAATTCAAATCTATTTTTTCATCAAATTTATTTATATAGTCAAATTATCCTTTTACATCATTTTAAATTATAATTAGATTAATATTTTTATCATTTAATACAATTTAGGTAATTTGAATCATTCTGATATTGAAATTGTGTATAAAAACTATGTGAACTTTTAAATGTTTTACTTTAAAAGCACATTTTCTCATTCCGTCAGTAGGATTAATTTTTACATAATTTATTCCAATTAAGTGTTTTGAATTTATAACAATATATTCCATATTTAAAATCATAAGGTCAAATTATTTAAATGTGTCTCTTTTATTTTTGGATATTATGGATAGTAGCTTTAGCAATTATTTTTATTACCACGGTTAAGAGTAAATTGTGTAATTGAAGGTTAAAATAATATTATAAATATTATAAAACTACCCAAACACCAGTCCAAATTTAATTTTATGAATTATTTTCAACCACTAAAATATTTGAGCCAAAATTTTGGTCTTTAGAAGACACTTGGGTTTAATTATGGCCCTTATAACACTTTATTTAGAATAAAGAGAAAGATGTCATAATCATATCTTTTATTACTAAAATACCTTTAAAATAGTTTTATATAATTGATATCTTAAACTATAAAAATTATTTATAAATAATAAAATGCTTACCTACATCATGGTAATTTATTTATAATTTTTAGAAAATAAATAATTAAATTAAATGGTTACACAATGACGATGTAGTAATTCATTAATTAAGGAAAGGATCAAATAAATGATATTATAAATACTAAAATTAATATAATTTAAGAGAATTTATGACATAAAGTAATTTTATAGAATAATTTGACATATGGGTGATTATTTAAAGGAGTTTTTTTAAATTTATCTTGCTGTTATGATATTTTTAAAAAGTCAACTAAGGAATATTGTAAAAATTGTCACTATTGGTATTTCAAAATATAAAATATTTTATTAAATGATATAAAATTCATAAAATTATTTTATTTATAAAAAATTTTATTATAAGTATAAAAATATCATTAATGACTCATTCATTGGTCATTTGTTATGTTATGGTAATGAATTTAACCCTCAAAGTGTAAATTACTTGATAAAATGGTAAGAGTTAAAGGGATTAAAACAAAAATATATGGTTTAAAATAAAATCAATTCATGTATAAAAATAATTTTTTGAGATTATTTAGAACCATACTCATCCTATTTTATAATTAACATAATTTGGAGTCATTTTTAGATAAAAATTAATTTATAATAATTTAATATTTTAAGGGTTTTCTAGGGTGCCCCTTCCCTATCCTATAAAAATGCACTCATTCCACTCTATTACTCACATATCAAAAACTATTTGTTTCAGAAATTATCTAACAAAAACCCATCCTGTAATATTTCCCCACATTCTAGATGCATTATTTTAGGTATATCACCCTTCTTAGAGGTGTTAAGGTGTTAAAGGTGATCATCCAAAGGAAATGTAACTTTTTTAATTAAGTATTTCTATTTTGTTTATGCTTCATCTTCCTTAAAATATTATTCCAAAATTATGCAATAATAAATAATGTATCCTAAATATACTGATATTATATTATGCTAATATCTTCACCTAAATCCATCTCCAATTTCGTCAAATAGGAAATGAACATTTCGTTCGTGTGTACGGTGGACTACCACCTCGCGAACAGATATAGTTCGTTTTCTAGAACCATCACTCATGACAAGTTATAATGATGTAATTAATGTTAATAATTGATATTAATGAAATAATAATCATTATAAGATAATAATATTTTAATTTCATTCTTATTTTCCATACACATAAAAATGATAATGTCGTTCATGCATATATGTGAACTATCACCTCTAAGAAGCGATGTGATTCATTTTTATTCACTACATAACTTATATGATATATAAGTATATTTAAATTGTAAATGTGATATTAATGATTTTATGATAAATATTTAAAGTTAAAATAATACTTACCTTCTTTCCATAATGATCAATGAAAAATATAAAATGTTACTCATGTGTACGTACGGCATGTTGTCTCCCTGATTAAAACATTGTTCATTTTTTAGAACAATACTTAATGGTTAAATTTAAAATAATAATTGATGTATAAAAATTATTATAATTTCATGAATATTATTTGGGAGATGATGGACTAATGAAAACATTGACTATTGACATCATACCAAGTTTATTGTCAACTCAAGTAATGAATACCGATAAAATGTCTGATATGAAAATAAATAATTTTATAATTATTATAACATGAAAATAAGTTAAATAAAAGGAAGGATAATCTTGAAAAAATTTAAAAATAAAGTATAAATTAATCTAATTTTATTATTCAGAAATATAAGGATTGAATGAGATGATTCTGACTCGAGGTAAGGGATTTCATCTCAATCTCTATTCATTGAGTCATATTTTGATGTTATACACCATCTTCTTTTATAAGGTGTATAATAAAAACATTTAATTTTAATTTCATTAGAATGTTTTCAAAATAAATATTTCTTTATGAAGCCTTTCAGAAAAATTCAAAAGGAATGTTTTTAAACGTATACGGCAACAATGACTTTTCCACCCCTGGGACCATTATTTGGGGTTCTACTTCCTCTACAAGACGAAATGTTTTTTAAAAGAAAAAATAAATAACATTTTACCTTTTTAGTTATATTTTTATTTAAAATGTTTTTTAGAATGTATTAACAATATCAATATCTTGAAATGATATTTTCTGAATGCAAAGTGTAAATGTTATTTTCCTTTATACTCATTTTATGTGTCATGATTATGTTATGGATCATGGGAATTTCTTATGTTCGTTGGTGGTTTCATGATAAACTGAGGTTGGGTGAGACCATGATAGCTATCCAATGCATTGGGTAATGATATGAGGTTAACTAGTTGGGTTTCTTCTAAGAGATTTAGGGAATATACAGTGATAGGTATTCCAAATGTAACCACGAAGGTTACTCCCTATATAGCTATGAAAGATACAATGTAAGTATGTTATGGATGCCAAAAGTAACCTTTATGATTTATTATTTCTTTTAGTTTTATTGGAATATTATGTTTTCATGAGGAAAGATAAAGGGTTTTTGTTTTATAAGTTAAAATTATGATTTTGTGAAAAAAATAGGAGTTTAAAATATTCATAGACTAACGGTTTATATCCTCCTTTTATTCCCCTCGCTAATATTTTTTCAATCACTACATGTTTTAAAAAAAAATTCATAGGTCTTAAGATTTTTAAGGAAAAAGAGGATGTTGTGATTAAAGTATCAAATATGTGTCTTGGAAAGAAATCACCTTTTATTTTTAAAAGGGTTTCTTTTGGTGAAAAAATAGATATTGTTTGGAAGTGTCCACTTTGTATTCTTATGGTTTTGTTATGTATGAGTTATGTACTAATTCTCTAGAGCTAAAAAATTGAAAATATCCTCAATGTGAAATATAAATTTTTTTGACTTGCCTCAAGAATATGTAATGTTTAAGGTTGGTTCCTTATAGTTGGTATTAGAGGAAAATTTTAGATAAATTTAGAGGTTAGGGTGTTATTTAATCCAAAGTTACAAGTATAACCATAATGGATTCCATGATTGGAATATTCATAGTTATTTTAGATAAATTTAATGGTTTTGAGATAACATGAATGATGATATATTAGTGTTTTCCTTCCTCATAAAATGTTATATGATACTATTTTTTATCTAATCACACTAACCTTTTTGGTTTTAGTAATTAGATGAATCTAATAGGAACCAAAATAAAAATGGACCTAAAAGAAAATGTGGTGGTTTTCTAAAGAAGAAACTAAAGGAAATGGGGGATACAATGAGAAATATTGTGGTTATTCAAAACCAAATATCATTAGTAATGATTAACCACTTAAACCATGGTTATTTTTCTAAGGAATCATATATAATAGAAATGGATGCCTGTGGAAGTTCATATAATAGTCATAAAGGTAAGTATATTCAAGGGAATATGTGCTAAATATGTGGAAATAAACACCTATGAAAATGTTTTAAAGGGGCAGGAAGATGTTATAGATGTGGTAATGAAGGTCATAAAGCAATAACCTATAAAAGAAAAAATGAAGTATTAAGTTGGATCTAGGAAATGGACATAAATTCCTTCTGAGTTTTCAATTGAATGTTTTAAATGTGAGGGTTATGGTCATTATAAAAATAAATTTCCTACAAATAAGGTTCCCTAATGGTATCGGGGGGCCATAAAATTATATGTTTATCAAACCCTAATTTCATTCTAATTGAAGATCTGGAAACTAAAAATGACCTATGAAAGGTATGGATTATTTCTTGTCTCCTCTTCTGACATTATTGAATCTTAAAACATTAGTAATGTTTTTGTTAGTAGGAAAGAATAATTAAGTAATGTTTAAAGGGGGGTTATAAAAAATCAATAAAAATGAAATGTTTAAAGGATCATGAATAATTATAAATGATTAAGAAGTCTAAATATAAAGGATTCAAGATTTATGGCAGACTGTGTGATAATGAAATGCTAAAAAGTATTAATTCTACTTTAATGATTGGATTACAATAGAAGACTTTTTTCTAGTATGTGTAACCATAATGTTTTTTATGAGATATTTGTATTCTAAAAATAATTACTTTTTATTATGTGGACATAATTATAAAGGTAATAATTACTTTTAAGGTTTATATGATCTGTGATTTCAAGGTAATTATGGGATGTCACATTTTCTCATGCAAAATGAAAGGCATGAGATAATATTTTACGTTAAAATATTTTATGGTTATTTTTTAGGTATTAACACATTTTTGGAATGTTATATGAATTATATAGTTTTTGATAAAGTAAAACCCAAAAGAAGTGTGGAAACCCCATCATGTCAAACAAGTCTGCAGTAATTAATCCCACAATTGAAGGGAGACAAGGATTTATCGCCTACCAATGGCCTATGTGAAGTCCCTAGTTATTATGATGTTTTAATTGTAGTTAAATGAGTTGATGGAATAATAAAAAGATGATTTTGGGAAACAATTTTTTATAAAATGGATATCCTTGGTATTGAAAAATGATATCGGGGTTAAGGGATAAATGTTATTTTAGAAGATGTTCACTATTTTGGGAACCCTATATAATAAGGTAAATAGAATAATATGAGATTTTATTTGAGGAGTAATGGTTAAATTCTATTTTGGAATAATATATGTTTCTATTGTGGTCTTATGTTGATTCTAGTTATCTTTGGAAATTATTAAGCTATCATTGAGAATATGTGATTTTAGAAATTCTATTTTTGGCATGAGACATTAAGAGTAATCAATGTTACTTAGAGATAAATGTTAGAATTTATCTTAGAAGACTATGTAATCAAATTCATTAGAATTTTGGGTTTTAAACATGGTTTGGATTATTTTGAGGAATTTTAAGTATAGTTAGGTATAAATTAGACTATATTGGATTTTGGATATTACTTTTGAATTTTGGAGATTAAAAGTTGTCATTCTTCTTTAAAAGTTTATTATATTTGAGGAATTATCTTATTCTGAACTACCCTTTTTGGTTTTGGTTAATGTGTCAAGATATGATGAATATATAGTTAATCATTTTTGGATTATGTGGTTATCTAGATGTCTATTCTAGTGTTTCATGCATTAAAAACAATCCTCTTAAATACTCATAATTTGGAGAAAATATGAGATTGTAGTGGAATTTGATTAAAGGATGAAACACTACTTATCAAGTAAGTATATTTCTTTATGATCATAGTCTAGGTAGTAAATAAATTCCCAAACACTATGAAAATTATCTTAAATCAAAAATGTTCTCCGTTTACTTTCCTACTACAAAATCAAACACTATTTAACCCATTACAAAATTAGGGTTTTGTGATTATTTAAATTCTCGTAAAGTTTTTTTCTATTACTCTCCATCAGAACAACAGAATTAGTTTTCTCTTCCATAACTATTTTTTTTTACCTGGAACACTAGTATGTGTTATCTTAGGTAACCTTCATACTTTAATTTCTTTCTTTTAAAAGGGATGTTTCATTAACCCTTTTTCTGATGTGAGATTACAATAAGTGTATTTTGAACATTTATACCTTATTTATTGACCAAAAATTTGAAATTATGAGGATGCAACTTCAAAAAATTGGGGTATAATGTAACATCATTAGTTTTTAAAATAAAACACTATCTTTGATAGCATACATGATACGTTATATTTAGATTAAATGAACAACTTAATATTATTATTTAGTATGATATTTATCGAATAATTGTTAGAATGGAGAGAATTAAAAGGATTAACGAAATTATAAAAATATGGTTTATGTATTTTTATATAATTAATCATTGGTTACGAAATTAATTGGGAAATTAAATAAAAACCAATTGAATATAAAGGATGTGTTTTTATGAAAAACGATTTAAATGTAAAAAATTGAGTTTATAAAATAATAAAATAACTCTTTTAGGATTGTATTAATTAATTCTAAATTCAATATCTTTTTTAGAATTTATCTTATGAATTTTCTTTACCTGATATAAGAACAAATTCAATTTTACGTATAAAAGGAGTATTTTTTAAAAAAGGCATTTTTACAGCCTTTTTATGGAGAACCCATTTTAAATTTATTTTTTTTATATTTTATAAATTATATTTAAAAAATAAACTTCTTATTTAAAAGTGGGATATAAAATTTGACATTGGATAAATGTTTGGTATTTTTATGATAATATTCATTTTTAATGAATAGTGAAAATAGCGCATTTTAATTCCAAAAATTATTTTCCGTCTAATGTATTTATACAGTTATTTTATTGTTTTAAATGGTTATAACTTATAATTATATTTATTTTTTATAATTTAATCCAATTTAAGTCATTGGAATCAATTTTATATTGAAATTGGAGATAAAAACTCTGTGACCTTTTGAATGTTTTACTTTAAAACCAAGTTTTCACATTCTATCAATAAGATTAATTTTTAATTAATTTCTTCCAATTATGTATTTTGAATTTGTAAAAAATGATTCCATATTTGGAATCATAAGGGTAAAATTATTAAAATATATCCCATTTATTTTTGGATATTATGAATATTAACTTTCGTAATTATTTTTATTACCATGGTTAAGGGTAAATCATGTTATTAAAGGTTAAAATAATATTATAAATATTATAAAACTTCTCTAAAACCTATCCTAATTTTATTTTATGAGTTATTGTCTACTAATATAATCCTTTGGGTAAAGTTTTGTTCTTTTTAATCCACCTGATTTTGATTATGACACTTATAACATTTTATTTAAAGTAAAGAGAAAGACATCGCAATCATGTCTCTTATTACTAAAATAGTTTTAATATGATGTTTTATAAGTTATATATTCTAATTTAAATAGTTTTGAAAATATAAAATTATTACCAAAATCATGGTAATTTATTTAAAATTTTAAGAAAATGAATAATTAAATTAAATGGTAACATAATGATGATGGATTATTTGCATAATTAATGAAATGATCAAATATATGAGATTATAAATAAAAAAATAAATATAATTTAAGAGAATTTATTTCATCCGAAAATTTTATGGATAAATTTTACATGATATTGATGATTTAAATAAATTTTTTTCAAATTTATATTTCAATTATGATATATTTAAAATTTTAAAGAATGAATAGTGTTAAAATTGACAATATAGGTGTTTTAAAATATAAAATATTTTATTAAATGTTATAAAATTCTAAAAAAAAGATAATATTAGGAAAATATGGTTATTATATGTATTATAATTTCATTAATGAATCATTAATTGGCCTTTTTACATGTTATAGTAATTAATTTAACTCTAAAAGTGTAAATTACTTAATAAACGGAAAGAGTTAATAGTGGTTAAAACAAAAATATAAGGTTCAAAATAAAATATATGGATGTATAAAAATAATTTTTTCAGATAACTTTTATCCATAATCACCATATATTAGAAATAATATAATTTTGAGTGACTTTTAGTCAAAACATAATTTATATCAATTTAATAATTTAAGGGTTTCTAAGGGTTCCCCTCCCCTCTTCTATAAAAAGGCACTTATTCCTCTCAATTACTCATACTTCAAAAAATATTTGGTTTGTCCAATATCTATTCAAACTCCTTAGTATAATCCTTCCCTACATCATAGAGTCCTTATTTTAGGCATAAGAACCTTTTTAGAGGTGTTAAGGTGTTAATAATGGTTATTATCTGAAGGAAAGGTAACGTTTTTAATTAAGTATTTCTATTTTATTTTTTCTTCATCTTCCTAAAAATATTATTTCACCGTGATAAAATAATAACTCCATTTTCATCAATATACTGATAATTTATTATGTTGATATCATCATCTAAATCCATCTCTAATTTCATCAAATTTGAAATGAACATCTTGTTCATGTGTATGGTGGACTACCGCCTCGTGAACCAATATAGTTCATTTTCAATAATCGCCTTGAATGACTATTTATAATGAAGTAATTAATGTTTATATGAAATATTTATGACATGTAAATCATTATATGAAAATAATATATCAATTACATTTTTACATTCTATACACATAAAAATGATAACATCGTTCGTGTGTACGTGTAAACTATCACATCCACAGTGAAATGTGATTCATTTTTATTCACTACATCACTTCTATGATATATATATAAGTATATTTAAATTATTAATATGATATTAATTATTTTTTGATCATTATTTATAGTTAAAATAATATTTACCATCTTTCCATAACAATCAATGAAAAATGTAAAATGTTATACTTGCGTGCATATGGCTAGTCATCTCCATGATTATAATGTTATCCATTTTTTCTAACAATACTTAGTGGTTTCATTTAAAAGTATAATTTATGTATAAAAATGATAATAATTTCATTAATATTATTCTGGAGATCATGGACTTATGACCACATTTACTATTGACGTCATACTAAGTTCATTTTCGACTCAAATACAGAATATTAACAAAACGTCCAATGTGAAAATAAAAAATTATGAAATTATTATAACTTGAAAATAGGTTTTATTAAAGTAGAAATATTCCTAAAAATTATAAAGAGAACATAAATTAACCTAATTTTATTAATAAGTAAAATAAATAATGTACATGACGAGTCGGACTCATTATAAGGGATTTCGTCTCAATATCCTTCCATTTAGCCATATTTTAATGTTATACCACCTAAATTTATAAGGTGTATAATCAATCCCTTAGACTTTTAAAATAATTAAAGGGTTTTCAAGAGAAATATTTTTATATGAAGAGTTTTACTAAAAGGAAAAAATGAATGTTTTTTTAATGTATATGGAGAAAACAAATTTTCCACTATCGTGATCAATATTTGGTATTAGGATTCCTCTACATATTGTATTGTTTATTAAAATAAAGAATAAATACAATTTCCCCTTTTCATTTATTTTGGTATTGAAAATGGGTTTTGATAATGAATTAACTATATCAATATCTTGAAATTATACACTGTGATTTTAAAGTGGAAATGTTATTTTCCTTTATGCTTGTTTTATGTGTTATGAATATATTACAGATCTTTGGAATTGACTATGTAAATGGGTGGTTCCAAGATAATCTGAGGGAAGGTGATCTCATCATAGAACTCTAAATCATTTGGTAATGGTATGAGGGTAACTATTTGGGTTTCTCCTAAGAGATTTAGGAAACATACTGTGATGTGTATTCCTAACATAACCATGATGGTTACTCCCTATGTACCTGACTAAGCTGCAATGTATGTAATATATGGATGCCATAATTTTGATTAATAATTTATTATTTCAATGAGTTTTATGGGAACCTTATTATTTCATGATTTAAGTTAAAGGTTTTATGATTTAGGGGTGAAAATTATGATTTTTGTGAAAAATAATAATGGGATTAAAATATTCATGGACTAATGGTTTCTTTCCAAATTTTATGACCCTTATTGATGAATATGTTCTCATCCGAAATGTTTTTCACAGTTCATAATATTTTTAAGGATAAATAGTATTTCATGATTAAAGTATCGAAGATGTATCTTGAAAAGAATTCATGTATCGTATGTAAAATGGTTTCTTTTAGTGAAAAAAATGGATACTGTTTGGAAGTGTCTCGTTTGTATTATTATGATTTTGTTATGTATGAGTTATGGTGAAATTATCTAAATATCTAAACTTTAAAATATCTTTAATGTGAAATAAATAAAATTCCTTTACTTGTATGAAGTATATGTAATGTTTCATGATGGGCCCTTATAATAACCTCAAACTGAAAACCTATAAATGATAAAATTATATGTGATAAACTATTTTTATGTGAAGGTGAAGATAAATTGTCTTTTGATATAGTCAACAGTATTTTTATTTCTCAAATCCCTTTGCATCTTAATACACTCCAAATTATTGGACATAAGTCTCAATCTAAGTGTGGTGTATGGGATAATCATAACCTTTGGGGAATATAATGTGATCTGTTAATTAGAAGGTGCTTGTCTAATTATGAAGTACCATACATACTAAAATTTTTCTACAAATTTTTTAATAGATTCCAAATTGTATAAAAAACAACCTCAAATAATGTATTATAATCTGTGATTTATGGGTAAAATCTTTTTAAATATTCCCATGATTTTTTTTAATTGTTTCATGTGAATACCCATATTTAATGTAAAATTATTTTACATTATTCCAATTATTAATCAATATGACTCACAAATAAAATGAAAAAACTTATAACCCAAAGATTTAGTGTCATTATATATTCGCCATATATTTGTTTTATTGAAAATTATTTCTTCAATGCCTCTAATGATATTCTCCACACATAAATTCATCCTAGATAAATATTTTCATGTAATTTCTTGGGGAAATATGAAACTGAAGAAAGGGTGATATCAATCACTCCATAAGGTAAAATCATATCAAGGATTTCAAAAGGATTAGGTAAAAAACATGTGAGAAAAAAATAAAAAATAATTAAATACCTGATTAAAAATAATAATCAATTATATGTATTAATCATAAGGCATGATAAAATAACATAGAGTATGGAATAATAATATAAAACCTCAAAAGTATCATCAAAAAATTGTAACATATGAAATGTCATAAGAATTTAGAAACATGAGACAATAAGAATTATCCATGGAGGATAACATTGGAATGTGGAACAAATATAAGAATATAAAATCATAATATATAATAAGGATAAAAACTAAGACAATGATATCATAATCACCTTTTCTAACAACCAGCATATAAAATAGTGAGGTGAATATAAATTTTGAACTACTAAGAAGGGGGATTAATTAGTGTTACTCTTATTAAAATATTCTTTTCCTAGAAATAATATTTTCAAACTTTTTAGAGTTTTTATCCTCACAACTATTTATCTCAACCTTGCTCAAATATAATGATAAGGAAAGAAAACAAAAACTAGTCACATAGTTTTTACATGGTTCTGTCCCAATGTGTATACCCACACATATTTTTGTTTTAAACCACTAGAGACATGGATTTTTCACTAAGCACTGTTAAATATTTAAATTTAGGTATGAATTGAATCAGCCTCAATAAAAATAATGGTGGTAAGGAATAACACTTAAACCAAAAAATGATGGTTATCACTAATTAAAAATATTTATTTTTCATTAGATCCAATGTAAGATAAAAACATTGAAAGAAACTCAAAATGAACTTAATATGTTTTTTCCCTATTTTGTACCAAAAACTCTATTACACATCTTCCTGACAGGTCTCAGCATAGTATATTAATATTAGCTACCTATATTCAATATGTGTATGTATGGTACCTCTGTCTAGAGTTCCTCTATATGGTATGATGTTCCTGATACTCCTATTATTAAAAAAAGTAAATTATTTTTCAGAAACACACATTAAACTCTCTCAATAAAAATAACATCATGACAAATTTTTCAATAGCATCAAATCTCAATTATCCATCACCTATTTTTATATCCATACTTTCTCTGAAAATTTAGAAATCATGGGCTCTAATTTTGAATATCCATCTCCACTCAAATTATTTTTTACCGCCATCATTCCTCCTAATTTTTTTGAAGTCAATATCTTTATTGAAATTTCCTAAAATCAGGGAATTAATTATCTCCCAAAAATATCTACTATGATCATGAATCATATTTTATAAAATTTTAATTTTGTAAGTATATCTCATCATCATCTTGATTTTTTGATTATATAAAAATGAAGACATATCCATCTAAAAAACTTGATAATTACTAATCTTGTTATCATTTTAAGAACTCCTCCAATCAATAACTCTATATTTGGTGTACTGTATAAGTTCCCTCCATCCACTAGACTTTATAAAATTCCATCTAATGACCTTTATAAATTTACTCTAGCCTATGTACTTTTCATTTCTTCATTTGATGGTTTCTCAAGAGTTGTCATGACCACCTTAATAATTTTACATTCAATTTTTTTTGTAAAACTCCATTTGGTGGACTTTGAAATTTTTGTATCCTGATAGAATTTTCTCTGGACAGTCTGATGAGCATTGTAAATGTCTCAGTTTTATGATATTTTTAAGTTATTATCTAATGGGGTTTTAAATTCTCACTATAATGAGATTTACATTGATTTTCCTATGGAAATGGATTTTTCTATATGGTATAACATCATAGCATTCTCTATCTGATAAAACATAAGATTTTTCATCATACAAACTCCTCTACTACTGGATATACAAGGTACTAATGTTTTCATTTTGTATATGATGGACTCATTATGATTACTTCACAATACTCCATTTTATTTAACTCTTTATAATAACCTTCATATGTCTATTTTTGATCATTATTTTTAACTTAACCATAGTATATTTTGATATTTATATAGCTAAAACTCTAACATTATAACTAGAACATTTTATACATTTCATAACAAGAACTTTGTATAACTAAAACCATTGAAAAAACTCAATTATAATCAGGAGAATATTTATAAAGTTGGAAACATTGAGAAACGTCAACAAATCATATGAATTTAAATACAAATTCTCAAAAATATATTATTATATTAATAATAAATACAAAACCTTCAACAAAATGGTTTGTTCTTTGATCTCATCCTTTTGATTTTTTATAAACCTTAAAAAACATTTTTAAAATGTCCATAAAACCATTTCCTTTCTTAAAGGGAAGTTTCATAAAACCAAAATATAGAATAATGGAATGTTTATTAGACAATTACACCTCTATATGAATACAAATATTAGTTCCATGATAATTATAAACTCCCCATTAACAATCTGATCTTCTAGAACTCGATTATTTGGAACCTTTAATCCAACTTTCTAACATAACAAGAGATTTTGATTATCAAAAGATAATGTATGTAGTTTTACATCATATCACTTATGCAAGTAGAATATAATGAAACATGGGGGACTAAAAAACAATATTATGTTTCTAGTAGAGGTAGAACATATAGTTTCTTCCTCAATTCCAAAAAACATTTCCTTTGTATTTGTTTGTTGAAAATATTATCACTTTGATGTTTTTTGAAACATACTCAATCATTAAATCACCAAAACCAACTCTATCATTGATAAAATCACATTTAATATAATTTTCCTTTAATATTTAATGTTGAACATCATTTTTGGAAAGATTAATTGCATATTTATAATCACATACATTATTCAGTGGTTTCTCAACATTCATTCTAAAATAATTAAGCTTCACTATCATCCACATTATTTGATTACATTAATGTGTATCAGCAACATATTTAGATTCATTTTTAACCATATAAACTAAAAAATATATCATAATATTGCAAAAACACTACTTTTCCCATGCAAAAAGTTGCTTTATATTTTAATTTTTGATCATCAAAATCCTCAGTCGTATTACTTTCCAAGAACCCAATTAAGTTCAATTTATTACATTTCTTTTACATTAAACCCGAATTAATGATTCCATTGTTAAACCTTAAATATCTCTAATGACCCATATTTTGAGATTATTTGGTACTAATTTAATATCTAAAGTATAAATTTACTATATAAGCAATGTCTGGTTGAGATATTGAAAGACATAGTAAACTTCTGATCGAAATTCAAAATAATTTCTGATTCACTATTTGGTTAGAATTATAATTACTCATCATCATGAAAAATAAATATTTTTTTAATCATCATTATAATATTACCATTTAATCATATTTAATAATTCTCTATAAAAATATTCTTTTGAAAGAAGGATATATATTTAAGTTTTCATAATTTATAAACAATGAAAGAAATTTATTTCCAAATTAATAGAAATATAACAAAATCTCTTCATTTATTTTGAGAACTCTTCACACAAATGATATTTATAATGTAAAAATATTAATCCATAAATAATAAAAATAATTAATGTTCTGGTCTCTATTTCCTTTACGGAATGATTATTGTCAAATGTTTCTCTAGAAAATATTAATGCTTAGTGGTAATTGCCATGTTTTTAATACCAATATTGAGGATCCTGATTTATCACATAAAATGATTTAATTAGATTACAATATTTTCTTTAATTTTATTTAAGAATTAATCATCTATTCATTCAATATAAAAATATTCCTTAGCTTTTCCAATTAATAATGTGAACTTAACATCCATATGATAGACTTTGTATCTTTAAAGAATACATTTCCAAGAACATTTGAATTATTTTGATTTATACATTTGGGGTGAATATTTCTTCAAAATAGACAACTTAGACCTGTGCATAAACTTTGAAAATGATCCATGATCTATTTCTTGAAACCTATCTCTTTTCATTTATCTTGTTCTGTGACACCAATTTAGTAAAATTTTTATCTTCTAGAACATGTTCAAAAGTATCATTATTCTCAATATGATCTAACTCTTTATTTGTATTTTCAATCCTTTATTTATGTTCAACAAATTATAATAGTGATCGTGGTTCTATTTGATAAATGAATTTTTTTATTCTCAATTCATAGTTTTCTTATGGTCTGAACTGGAGCTTAATTTCTTCTGATGATTTGGTATTATTCAAACTATTTCTGTATATTTCAAAAAAAAATATTTTACTCATTTAATTCCTCATAACTATATAATTTATAGTGTGTCTAGTGAAACTCATGTGCACTTCCATCATTTTTATCTCTAGTTCTCTCTAAATATTATAAGATTTCTTCTGTTATAAGATTCATGAAATCATTTCCCCAATCAATTTATTTGAACATATTTTTAGAAACCATAAAATCAAATGATTATAAAGTCTTGTTTGATTTTTACTTCATCATTTGTATCTTATTTCATTGTTCATGTACAGTAAAAAATTGAAACCTCGTCCCTTTTTTCAAATTTCTGAGTATTTATTTTTTTAACTAATATCAAGAAGGGATTTATAAATGACCTGATGTATTTAATAGAAGGTGCATCTCAATGACAAAAATCATAAGGGTTTATTTTTATTCTAGTATTATAAAAAATATATTTTTAATATTTACATTCATACAAATTTCATCCCTCAAAAATTATTTTGATAGTTTTTACTCATAGAGTATAGATTATACAATTTCAACTAGACTTCATCTTTTCATCTCTACCAATACATTTTTATAGAGTATAATGAGTATTATAATGATGTTTTATCCAATTCATTGGTAGATATTATTAAAATAAGTTACATGTAAACTCTTTTCCATTTTATATTCTCAATTTTCTAAAACATACACCTTGTTCCTTCTCAATAAAATTTCAGAATATATTGAACATTACCAACACCTAAGACTTGGGTCTCATAAACATTCCTTAATTCATTCTTGTAAATTAATCACTGAAGCTTATAAAGTATATACTAATATTACTATAATGATTTATCATTATTACATAGAGATCAGATAGAATAAGTTCAATAGGATGAGCAGTCTCAATATCCATCATTTGATTAAATTTATTAAATAGTATTCCTTCATTACATTTCTTACAAATAATCTATGTTTCCTTCTTATATTGAGGAATATATCTCATATATTTTATCTGATATATTTTAAAAATATTTCCTTAATAGATGTCGATAAGTCTCATTTTCCACATATTATTTTCATTTTAGTTATAAAATAATAAATGCTACTTAGGTCTCTGATTTGTAAAAATTTATAACTTGATATTTCTCCTTTGGTAATAATATTTTCCTATTTTATAAATTTTAAAATGAAAGAATATATTTTAAAGATAACTACATTTCCATCATCACAACGATAGATGACTCTAAGTAAACTGTTTTTAAGACCATAAAAAATAATATATATTTTAACATCATCATTCTTCATTCAATTTCATTTGTGAAAACCTGTTTCATTTTGAGTGAATAGTCACTTCCAAATATAAAAATAGTTATATCATGATATCTAATGTTTTTTAGGACTTTAATAACTATGTAAATATGACATGAGAATCTATTATTGTGAATTAAATGCTTACCCCATCTTCTGTATTTTAACACAACGTCAATAAGAAATATTTTTTCATCAATCATCCCTTTAAAAAGTTCCTTTTCTTTTCTATTGAGTGGAAATTTTCCATGAAAAGTAATAATATATTATTATAAATGATTACTAGATTGATTATACCTTCAATAAACATCATGAAGACACTAATATGTATTCTTTCTTTCAAACTATTTTTCTTATATAATTTTCTTCTTAACAATTTTCATTAACATTTAAAATGTGTAACTAATTTACTCAATGTTTCTCATCCTTCCAATATTTCATCCCACTAAATCTTGAATTTCTAAAGAAGTGACATGTTGTACTTACAGTTATAGGATATGTGCCTAAATTCTCCAGAACACTGATAATGAAAATTAAATATTGTCTATTTATGATAAACAAAATGTTGGTTGAAATATTTTTGTTGTGGTTTATTGACATTTAAAACATTTTCATTTACTATGTAATATTTGAAATTAGAGATAGATTTTCAAAATTTGATTTGTTTTAAAACAAAGTTTATTTTTCACTATAACTTTTAATCAATGAATTTACATCATTTATTTTTGAACCTCTATAATTAATTAAAATAGTATTGCAAACATTCATATAATAAGTTTTAGTTTGAACCTATTTTATACATCTTTCTTCCTTAAAATTTCTTAATTATTTTAGTTCAAACTTATTTTTCTTATAGAAAATATCAATTCATCCTTTTTAAGGACATTTTACCTCTAATACATCAAGATTTATTCTTTCCCAATTCTTACTCTTTCATGGAATGTATCTTGTTATTTTCTTTTAACATATTTTCCTCTTATCTAACATTTAATTTTAGGGTTTTGGTTTCCTCAAGATATCATTCTTATCTTTTATATAAATCATTCACTCCATATTTCTTACTAAGTAGTCAAGATTCCTTATTTAGATTTTAGTTTTTAATATGACAAGATTTGTGTTTTGATCTCAACATATATTCTCTATATGTTTCATTCTTCTCAAATTTTTTACTATTAGAGGATTCATCATGTTTCTCCATGTGATCCCGGAAGTTAGTGATTTTATTCAAAACATCTTCATCCAATGAATTAATTTTTGTTAAGTGAATCTCATCCTCATAAAAAATAATTCCCCTCATACTTCTATAATTTCTTTTTTTTCTTCCTATATTGTCTTACATATTTAGAGGTTTTTCTCAAATTTTATTATAAGTATTTATCATTAATTCATCTTATTATATCTTATCCATTATGTTTCTTGGGTAGTCTGAAGTACAGTGGTTGATTTATACCGACTTGAAAAATTTAAGAGGAAGTTTTCCCATATATTTTATTTTACCTTTTCCAAGTTTCTCTAAGACAAAATGAATTTCTCTAAAATATCCTTAAATATCTATAGATTTATATTAAAAAATGTTGTAGCATTCTTCTTTTACCAACAATTTTATAATATTCATTTCTGTAAAATCATTTTCATCTTTCACAAAATTATTAAAGTAAAAAATATTTCCTCATTTTAAATGTAATAATAATGTTGTCAGTATCATCATGACAAATTTTCACTCTATTATTGATAGTATATATTTTGGGATAAAATATATCAGGAAAACTCGAAATTAATTTTTTGAAAATAGTTAAATATAACAAAGTTTCTCCAAAACCTCAAATGTTACTAGAGATTTAATAGACCCATTAGAAATATTCATCAATGGTATCTTATATATCCATTTTCATATCATCAACTTTTCATATCCTTATTTGAAGACATATATACATCCCTTTAACATCCCGTTTAAAAAAATTAAGTTTATCCCAAATCTACTTAGCCATTTCAAGTCCCATTACCTTTGAAAACACTATTTTTGGAAAGATATATAATAATAGAATTTTGATCATTTCCATTATATTTTATATTCCTCTTGTCAACAAATATCCCCAGAGAATATTTCTCTATAGGTGGAAATCCAATGTCTATTGTATCCACCAATCTGTTTCCATGTTTAAAAAGATAGGGTATCATCATATTCTTCCAAATATAATAATTCTTTCCCTATAAATTTGGAACTCCTCTACTATTAAATTAATTTAAATTATCTATGATTTAAAAGATGAAGATAAATAGGTATCCTTACAATTGATAGTAGTTAATGTGACTTGGAATATAGAACCACTGAGAAGGGGGTTGAATAAGTGGTACTCCTTAAAAAATCTCATATTCCCTAGAAATATATTTGTACGACATATTATATTTTCAATTTTCTAAACATTGAAACTCATCATCACCCATATATAATGACAAGAAAAGGAAATAAAATTAAGGAATAATATTTTTAAAAGTTAGGGACCCAATGTGGTTACCTAATCCTTATTTTGTTCAGAACCACCCAAGACACATTCATCCCACTAAAATATCCATAGATAAAATTTTGGGAAGATACGGAATCACCCATTAACTAAATAATGGTATGATGATATCACTGTTAAACCCAGATAGTTGGTTATCACTAGTTATAAAATATTTCTTTTTCTTTATAACTAACGAAATATAAATACATCTAAAAAATCTTACAATGAACTTAGTCTAGTTCTCACTAAAATACCACCCAATATTTTTCAAATATGTTTATTGGACCTTAGTATAAGACATGTGAGTATGGTACATCTATATAGATCTTTTCTATATAGTTCCACTACCTGTTGGACCTCTTCTTGGTACGCTATATTTAGTACTCCTCTTATTCAAACATATGAATTCTTAATTGAAAAAAAATTTTGAAATCTCTTAAAAACATCACCAAATTAACTATTTGTTTAGTATTATCAAATATAAATGTGTATTCTCCCCTTTAGGTAGGAGTAATTCCTTAAAAAATTAAGGAGTAAGTGAATGATCTATTCTGGAACTTCCTATCAACTCAAATTACATTTCACTACCTTAAATACCTATTATTTTTTCAAATTAAATAACCATTATTAAAAATTATTTGAATCTTGGTTTCAATGATATTATTAAAATATATAGAAGGATCACAAATCATCCTTCATGAAACTTGAATTTTGTATGAAAAACATTTCATCATCACAATGTTTAGAGTGTAGATGCATGAAGCCAATTCTACCTGATAATCTTGATTTTTATCCATCCATATATATTTGTAATATATCCTTCGTCCAATAAATATTTATCATGTTTTTTTAATAAATTTAATAGAATTCATGGAATATGTAAATTTATATTCGGTGATCTTTAGAAATTTCATCCATCCATTGGACATTTCATTTATTCATCAAATGGTTTCAAAAAAGTTTGTTTCAATCCTCTTCATCATTCTATGTCTTCTATAAATTTTTAAAAGTCTATCTGGTAGATATTATAAATTTATTCATTTGATGAGGCTTGTACATGTTTTTCTTATTGCCTTTGTGAATGTATCAGTCTAATGATCATTGTAAAATATTATTTAATGGGTATAAAAATTATCAATCCAATGATATTAAAAAATCATGTCAGGTAGAAATGGATTTCTCTATCTATTAATACTTTATGGATTACTCTCTCCAGTAGAGAATTGTAGAATAATCCATATGAACTCTTCTTCTTCTTAGTTTATATGTTTTTTTCAATCATTCTATGTATGATGGACTCATTTTGGTAACTTCCCAATCCTCTGTCTGATTAGAATAATTCTGATAGAATTAATACTTCTATATTTTATCATTAGTTTTAACTTTAACACTTCATATATTCAATATTATATAGCCATAACTTCAATATGGTTACTCAAAATTTTCAAAGATTTCATAACATGAACATTATATAACTTCAGCCTTTGAACAAACTAGGATAGAATCATGAAAATATCCATAATGTTGAGAACATTAAGAAAAATCAATTAATATTATGAATTTATATGCATATAATAAGACACATCTTTTTATATTGGAAACAAACATGAAACCTTTTACAAAATGGTGGGCTCCTCACATAGTGAACATGGGATAACCATTAGTGTCCCAAAACAAAGTTGACTTGGGTATGCCACGTGTGTCTCATCCTAAAACCTAGTGTTATAAAACATTACCCAATGCACTAATGGGTACTATCAAACCACCCTATCACATAATGATCTATCATACATATGTGTGTCAAATGAATTCAACCATCCATCATATCTTAAAAATACTAAGAAAATAAAATATGTTACATGACATTTTAAGAAGGTGGGTAATTTTATAATCATACATAAATAGGTCAAGATCTCTACTGGTATAAACTACAAGGTTTGGAATGAAGTTAAAGGATCCATAATTGATGAAGCGGTTATTCAGGAGACAGTTAAACTATCAGGTAAGGATATTGATAATAAGGATCTCAATTCTACTCATCAGACCAATCGGTAGGTTACAGGTGATATAAAATCATTTTTTCCATCTATAAATAAAAACATTAATATTAATTAATGATAGGGAAGATGTGAATTCATCTTAATATTCTGAGGGAGAATCTGAGAAGATATTTGATGAAACGGGAAAAGGAAATTAAATTCATCCCTCTAATGTTATTACATGATAAGTATAGGTGGAATCTGAGAAGGCAGTACGCGACTCAGGAAAAGAAATAGTGATGAATCCTACTCATGTTCTTGTAAGATATCTACTAGTATAGGTGGAAGAGTGTGGAAAGGGATCCATTTAAAATATATTCCTGCAATATCATTGTGTTTTCCACTTAGTTGAGACTTACAATATGATAAAATCGCCAAAAATGATGGTTCTAAGAAAATTGTTGAACTATATCCATCTAGTGATGAATCTAAATCTGATCCAAAACGACTCTAGAGTAAAATGGTCAAAAAGTAAAAGAATGGGGAGGCCTTTCTCATATCTCCACCTGGTATAATAGAATATAAGGGAGCTTTTATTACCCATATAAGACTAACTTTGGTTGTCTCTAATCCCAGTACAAGAACTACACTGGATAGTAGAGATAGGTTTGATAATGATAATGTCAGAAAGATTCAAAAAAGAAGCATTACAAGGTTGGATGATGGTACAAAAAGGATAATAAGTAAAAATAAATAAATAAGGTAATAAAAATAAAGGAAACACCAAATCTAAAACTATTTCAAGTTTAATATGTTGTTTTGGAATTTCTATAGTATATATATTACTCAAACAGTCAACTACCTACATATGTACATACATAACTAGAAACCTGAGCAATTGGTTATTGGTTAAGCAAGGTCAACATAACTCAAGGCTGTGATGTATTGAATAAAATTGGATTCCATCTTTTTGGATCCAATGGTGTTATTTATTCTATGGATTATTTGTCTTTGTTTTCTCATTTTTCAATTTGGAAGGTTTGAATATTTAGAAATGAGGATAAGATGTTAACAACTAAGGTTCAACTACATGACAGAAATTTTATTTGTTCTTTTACTTGTGAAAAAAATAGGTATCAGGTTAGAAATATATTATGTATGGAAATTTAAAGACTCATAGACTACATTCGTTTCTCTTTACTTCTTTTTGGTGATTTTAATAACATTATTTATCCTAGTGAGAATGTTGGTGCAATTTACTAACCCATTACCCTTAAGGAATTTAGAGTTATTATTGAGGATAAAGGGTTGGTTAATATTAATCTGGTGGGTTCCAAATATACTTGGTACATAAGATGTATTATTCATATGGTTGTAAGAAATCTTGACCTAGCCTTTACCAAAAATAATACTCTTGATAAATGGGATTCAAAATTTTGATTTTCCCTTCATAGTATCAACTCTAACCATTATCCTATTATGGTTTGTGTTGACCTCACATGTTTTGATAATCCCAATTATGCTTTCACATACTTTGATAATTCCAATTACGGTTTATCTATATTTTAATTCGCTCAATCTATGACATTCTATCTGATAATAATATTAAAATAATCCTTGAAATATGTTAATCAATGTTTATCTTTGTGTATATAAGTTTTGAAGTAATTATAACCCAATCGGATATGTATTGCATAAAACAGATAAGTGTTAGTCACTGGTGTGCGTATAGCTAATGATACAGAGCTTCTGGTACTTAGTCTACTGATATACAGAGTCACTGATAAGATAAGGTCACCGATACGCAAAGCTACTGATATGTACAAGTCCACCGGTAAGCATAGAACAAGGTCACTAATACAGATAGCTACCAATAGAACAAGTCTTCTGATAGTACCGATCAGAGCTACCGATAGATCAGAGCTACTGATAGATCAGAGCTACCGATAGACCAGATCTACCAATAGAACAGAGCTACTGATAGACCAGAGATACCGATAGACAAAGAGATACTGATATACAGAGACCGATAAAGAACGAAGCTACTGATACAAAGCAGAGCTACCGATAGATCAAAAGCTACTGATACCAAAAGTTACTGATACAGTGCAAAGAGCTACCGATACAAGTTTAAAGTGCTACCGATATAAGGTCACTGCTACAAAAAGTCCACCATACACATCTACCAATAGAAGGCTACTAATGATTGACCAACCAGTCAAAATCTATACTCTCAATACTATTTATTTATTAAGATAATGGTTACATTTGATGTTTGTAATGTAGTTAATGTTATTTAATGATATCTGTTGGCATGTCAGGGAACCGTACCTAGTACCCATGCAAAAAAGTAATCATTCCTTTTTGTCAGAGTTGAAAGCTATAAAGGGAAGGAAAAAGACTGTGCAGAAGATATCAAATAAGAGAGCATGAACACATAGTGAGAATCAATGAACTAATAAGGCATGTGAAGGGTGAAAAAGACAAGAGCTCAACGTCATTGAAACATGGTGCATTCACGCAAGGCTACATCCATACTCCAAGTGCATTGTACATACACAAAGACACTCGTTATAGAGGAGAACACAACACAAGCTACATCTTGAGTGAAGAACTACAACAAATACTTCATGCACTCAAGCTGATAAGCTGAACCTGAAAACCAAGGAAGAAAACGACATTCTGTTTTTCAGAAAAAAACCAGAGAAGGACTCAGAAGCTTTTCTGATCAATCAAACGAGTCCAGAGCTGCACTCCCAATCACTAATGCTTTTCTAAACTCATTCACACTTACTTTAGTGATTTTATTATTTACTTTTCGAGTAGTGTGTGTACCCTGTTTATTTTATACACACACTGTCTCCTGAGCTAAGCTGGGGGATTCTTAAATCCTTGTTCAAACTCTATAACTTCTTTGTATCCCACTGTGGATAGTGGTAGAGGTCGATTAAGACCTGGACATCTATGAGTTGTTGTTTGTTTTCCCACGTAGTACTATGGTAGAGGTCTTTGAACCTGGATAGTCTTTGTACTGTTGTTTACCCCGATCCAAGGTGTGGATCAATTTAAATAAATTGTTTGAGAGGACTAAGTCTCGGCTTGAGACTGAACCTCTTGGTTACATCTACTGTGAATTTTAGTTTAAGTCATAAGTATACTATATATTTTATATTTCGCTGCTAACTACTTTGAAATATAATTTGTTTTAAATTTAATTTGATAGTTAAATTAGCAAGTGTTTATACTTATTGTAATCCAGTAAGTTAGCTTCAAAAGTTAATTTAATCTTCTGAATAAATTAAATGAGACCTAATAAATCTTTAAGAAACTAATTGAACATTTACAATCTGTATAAATTCACTATAGTTTAACTTTATTTTTAAATAGGGGATTTTAAGAGAAATATTTTTAACAGAAATTTTTAATTGGAACTCAATTCACCCCCCTCTTGACTATCCACTCCGACCAACATTTTGTTTTATAAAAGGGTAGTATATAATGACTCTTACCTTTAGATTCAACAATTCACGGATTTCTCATGTTTAATGTGATAGAATCATAAGATATTTTTGGAACATAGTGAATTGTGGTGAGGGTGATACAATATGTGTTTTAAATATTAACCTCATGAAGTGAAAATTAAAGTGATGGAGTAAGGAATATTTCAACAGTATAGATAAAGAAATTAAAAACCTTGGGAATGAACATTATTAAACCTAGGAGGAAGCTGCCAAAAATGTTATCAGATTTTAACTCTCTCAAGGTGTCGATATTTCTGCTAGGCTTAATCATCTTCTCTCAATTAAGTAAAATATTCAAAAAGAAAATTTTAAAGTATAATGGATTAAGTAGGGTAATATAAAATCAATTACTTTTAACTTTTAAAATGGGTAATGTAAGCTTATAAACCAATTATATTACGAAAAGAGGGGGATCAAATCCTTCATGATCAAGAGAGGATCTCAAATCATATTATTAAATATTTTTTAGTACTTTCAATGGCCCTGAAATAATGGGGGCCTTAATGTGGGTTCTATTCGCATCCTTGTGACTCCGGAAATCAACATCATGAATTCGGTTTTCCCACATGAATTTGACACCATAGAAACTATTTTTAGACTCAACTATGGTAGTGATCCTAGTTCGGATGGATTTTCTAATTTTTGTTCATCCAAAAGTATTGGGATATTATTCAAGTGGATATTTGCACACTTTTTTCTCATTCTTTATTACAGGATACATTCCCTAGGGAATCAATTCTCAATTTATCTCATTGATTTATAATGATAAAAATTCTTTTTATATTAACCACTCAATGCTAGTTGATCTTGTTAACTCTATCTACAAGATAATTAGTAAGATTCTAACTAATAATTCAGATTCCATCACTAATAAAATTATCTCATGGAGTCAATTTGGTTTTTTCAAATGCATATGTATTCAAGAGTGTGTTTCCACCACTTCAATGTCTATCAATATTCCCATAATTCCATCCATAGGTGCTAATGAAAACCTTAAAATTGATATAATGAAATCCTCTTACACTGTGAATTTTAATTTCATCTTTAAATTGTTAGTTAGATTTGGGTTCAACTGTATTTTTATTAGCTGGGTGAAATGTATTCTTGGATATGATCATATTTCAGTTTTTTTTATGGATCCCCAAAAGGTTATTTTAACTTTTCCAAAGGATCCATATAGGGGGTCCTCTTTTAGAAATTATTTTTTCTATTTTTCAGTATTACCTTAGCAGTCGTATCACCCATATAGTGGACTAATGATTACTTAATCCCATACAAGCCTCCATTTCACATAATTATCTTTCTAATATTTTATATACTGGTCATGTGATTCTTTTTTCCAATGTATCAAGAGAAAAATCAGATTTCTCAAATATTTTCTTAGTCATTATGATAGTAGTTTGTGGAAATCAATTAGTTGGGAGGATTAATTTGTTTATTATGGTAAGTTATTTTATATGTTCCGAAAAAAAATATTTTGGATGATTTGAAGTTCAAAGAATTGAATTTTCTCTTCAATTATCTCGGAGAACATTTATTTTGGGTATGAAGAAAAGATCATTATTTAAATGGCCTTACTGATCAAATTAACATTCAACTCTCATCCTATAAATATAAGGAACTCTATTTTTTGGAATAGTGTGTCTTTTTAAATTCACAAAATTTTCTAAACTTTTTTATTCATTTATGGTTTATAGATGTCTTAGAGACTGATCAAAAATATCAATTCTTATATTAGAAATGAAATTGGTATCGGTAATATTCTTTAACATAAGATGGTGAAGATCCTCTTTAAAAAATGAGGTCGTCCAATTGATAATGGTGGTATTGGCATCAAAAAACATAAATTGTTTTACTGAATCCTTACTAGCTTGGACAACTTGGAACCTCATAGAAAACTATTTAGATTCACATGTCTTTCTAAAAAATCTCAATTTATGGAAAGTATAAATCATTGAAAATATTCTCAATGGGGATCCTCTATTTAGACAGCAATAAGAGATTCCTAAAAGAGGATCATGAATCAGTCTCACTGGATTTACAGAAAAACTAATATCTTAAATTCTATATTAAAAACTAGATGGGATCACAAATTATGTAGGAATTTAATCTAGTGGACTCCTCCTTTCTATTAAACTATACAATGAATGATTATTTTGAGACTCAGTTACACTAGCTGGTGGAGGTCAAAAATATTATCAGTGGATATACTATTATTTCAGGTTCGAGAATTCATATCTAGGAACTATCCAAGAAGGGTTTTATTACCAATTATATTTTCTATTAAAACTAGGTTTCAATCTCAAAATAATCTTGGATAAATCATTTTAACAATTCATATATTAAGCCATCATGCTTGACATTAATTTGGAGCATTTCTCATAATCACTTACCCTTGGATAATTATTTATATCTTTGTGGAATAATATTATGATCAAGATGATCCATTTGTAACTAACATAAAGAATACACAAATCACTTGTTTATAAGATAAAATATAGATTAAACACTATATAAGTTCATTTTTGATCTGTTTGAACTCCTAAGGTCAAGAGATGAATCATCAAATTCCCTTTATCGATATTTTGTTGAAGTAGTAATGTCTCCCCCATTCAAAAATCTTTTCCAGGTCACGGTGCTCAATCTTTTTCATTCCATCTGTTTTAGTAGGAACTCTACTAGGCACAATAACACTACCTTAATAATTTAGTCTTTGAGTGATATGATTACTGTCTCAATTAGGTAATCTAATATGATACAAAATAATCAATGTGATAATAGTGTAAATGATTTAACAATTCTGAAATGATTGGTGGTTAATTGTAATTATAAGCCACTGGCTAGAACCATTGAGGTTGTTTGGGAACCTAATTTCTATAGATGAATAAAAATCAACACATATGTGGTTTAAAATGGGAGCCTAGGCCCTTTGGGTTGTGGTTTTGACTTTTATGATCATGGTGAAAGGATTGTCGGATGTTTTTATGGGTCATGTGGTCCGAAATCGGATCTTGAGGAAGAAATGAAAGGTATCGTTAATGTTTTCTCTTTTTCCTGTTTAATGGGATGGAAAATTTTGTTGATATATTGTGATTCTACTTCAATTATTTATTCAATTATAAATGGTTTGATGAATTTATCTTGGAAACATACTACTAAATGTATAGAATGCATGTAAATTCTTCTGCGTATCAATTTCATCATCACTCATAACAACAAAGAAGAAAACGAGGTTTCATATGGACTTTACAATAATGGGATTCAGGAGGATCACACTTGTTATATGAGCTTCCATTGGACTTGGTTCCATTTCAAGAATTTTATTGTAATAAAACTCCACCTTTCATACCTTTATAGTTGTTTTTATATATTTTATGCCTTTTCCATGTGATAATTATCTGTCAATTATAGTGAGAAAATTGACTGAAAAAAATAAAAATATTTTTCTTAATGTTTTGTTGTCAAAAATAAAAAGTAATTTATAATTTTAAAAATCATTTACATAGGCCTTAAGAAGATTTTTCAAAACATTATTTTAGATACAAACATCCCAATAATTCATATTTTTAATATAAAAAATAGTGTAGAAGAAATGTGGAGTGGAAGATGAAAAAATGCATCGAGGTAAAAAAATATCATTATAATCATTTTTATTACTTTAAATAAACTAACATTCATAAAATAATTATAAAATTTATTTTTAAAAATATATAAAAATAAATACGATATGAAGGGACGAGAATATGTAACACACGCTATTTTATTTTAAGTTATTATTTTTATTATTAATTCATTTTACTATTTTTCATTATTTATAACAATTTTCCATTTGAAATTTAGAGAAAATTTGGAAAAATACTAATTTCATGATTGTATTACTATTTTCATAAACCACATGAAAACCTACATAAATCAAATATTCCTTAAATGTGTTGTTTTTCATGGTTGTTCTATGGTTTTCCATGTAGTGGAGCCAAACCAAGTGACATAAAGGTGAGTTACAATTCCACCCACACACTTGGCACATATTTTAGGAAACCATGATACCATGCCTTAAAAAATAAAATTTCAAATATACAATGTATCCTTACTAAATTTAATAAACTATTTTTGGAATTTTCTCACTCATATAAATGAGGTGTCCCTCCTCTCGCATGAAGCCTCCCCGCATTATTTCTTGGATCAAATTTGATTATATTTTAACACATATCATCATGTAATATCCTATTTAAGTGATCCTCCTCATTCCTCTTACTATCTTATTCATATTTCTTATGAGTTTTTTTTAATTTTTATGGTTTTTCATTCCCTCTGTAGTCTTTTTACTTCATATTTCTTATGGATTCCCCCTAATTTCAAAGTATTTCACTATATAATGGATAGTGGTTTAATGTGAAAAAATTTTTTGATGAAACATAAGTAATTTATTATTTATAAATCTTATTTTAAATTTTTTAAGAATAATTTTGTCAGATATTTTAATAAGTATTACATATTTTGAATTTTGTTTAAATGATTTTTCATTGATCTTGAATGAAAAATTATTTTAAATTTATATTTCAAAGAGAGAAATAAATGTTATTTGATGAGTAATTGATGAGGATACCTCCATTAATGGAATTTGGTTTTAATATTAGAGATATACTCGATAATTAAATGAGGGATATCCATTGGGATCCTATATTACCTAGGGGTAATTATAGCTAAATTTATTTTAAACATGTCATTCTCTACCTATCTTTTATAATTATACAACACCAACTAAAAATGATGATAATATGGATATGGATTACCACCTATATTTGATATATTTCTCCTCAGGGACTCATTCGATAGAATGGATATTGTTATTTTTATGATTATATGTTTTATCATTCAGTGAGGATGAGGATCCTAATATGTCTATGACTTTAGCTACCCTAGGTAATTTAAAAATGGATCTTGATTATCACATGGTTATTTACCCTTCATATGATTTATTTTCCATAGTACTTAAACTTATTTTATGCCTTCTTACATTTAAATGGTTTAAATTTAACCTTTCATTTAAATTGCCTCTAAACAAAAATACCAATTTTTTCTAAAAAGGTAAAATCATGAAACTCATGGTAGAATCCTTGTGATAAAGTGTTCCTCACACCTTTTATACACCCTATGAGTGTATAAAGACCATTTTTCGGTGGATACAAGTAAATTTATTTTGTTTCATGCATTATGTGGGTATTCTTGCTAGTGGAACATGCGATAGTGGTGGTGACATTATATAATGTCGAACCTAATTTAAAAAAGATATTGGTAGGATTTTTGGTTTATTATTTCTTAGTAACGTAGATAGTTTATATATTGCCTAATTATTTTCCCATCACATTATATTTGATTATGTATTATTTATTTTCTTGTAATATTGTTGTTATTTTTTCTTTATGATTTGTTTCTTACTTTATATTATTGGATGAATTCTCTCTATTTTGAATTCTTTTATTCAGATATATTACTTACCAAAATGTAGAAAGACCATATTGGTTCTAAGATAATATATTATTTCCATTTCATTCTAAAAAACATTAAAAAAAAGTAACTCCTTAATTCTTGTTTTTTCTTAATAAAAAATGGTATCATAGAATAATTTTAATTATATTACTAGGAATGTTTAGTAGATAGATGTTATGAATATTAAGGCTTGGGTAAGGGCGTGAATGAGTGTCCATTAAATAGTCTTAGTATCCTCTCATGAGTTTCTAGGTGTATTGGGAATAAAATATTTATTTTTTATTGATTTATATTTTTATTAATGCTTGGTTGATGGCTTGTATATCCAATTTGTATTATACTTTTTATGGATGTGAATGATTTTTTGTATTCAATTTCTTAAAATTTACATGTGTGTGTGATGGTTGTTTATAGTTTTGATTGATAATTTTTTTATGGTTTTATCTTTTTATTTGATTTAATATAGTATCATGCCCCCGCGAAGTCCTCCAATTAATTCCCTAGAGGGTTCAAATAATAATTTTTCATGATTCAATCAATTTATATATCATTCTCGATGTGATCCTTATGCCAACATAGGATAAATAAGAATTATTTCTACTAAGTGAATATTTGGATCATTCTCAGTAATTTCTTCCCCATAAACTATCATCTATTTAATGGATTATTTTACCATAACATTTGGATGATTGGTTGGAGAAATTTTAGAGGATCATTTTTTTCTTTGAGACTCAACCCTCCATTCTTTTGAAATTTCCTAGCATTAAATTTGAATATATCAGTAAAATATGGTGGGAGATAATGGTCTAAGATAAATGAAAATAAAAATAAGAATTAATTAACTTCAGGTGTAATATAACCTATAAGTTTTATATGGATACCATAGCATTGACCATGTGTTGGGAGTTTTACACCCCTCATAAAGGAGATAATGGTTATGTAATATACAAATTATTTTGATGATATTGAATACTTTTCTCATGATATGGTATCAAACAATGTACTAAATGGTTTTTGTTCTCAAATTCCCCTTTATAAAGATATCTGACCATGGGTTTTCTTGTTTAAGTTCCCAGGACATGCTACAGTGGTAAATCGGGATATGATTATAGAAATTGATCAATTAGGAATATCTGGGCTAACTGGTGCTTCTTATATGAAAAATAAGAGTTATAGTTTTCCTTTTTAAAAGAAAAGTAAGTGATAAGACCCTTTAAAAGGTGGAAGTGGTTTCTTTAGGAATTAATATCAGTGTTTACCATCTACAGTGGCAATATGGGGTTCTTATTATTGTTAAAAATGTTGGATAGGGGGTTAAACAAATCCATTATTCTTATAATCCCAAAAGGCTTGCATGCACACTGGTGTTTTGTATATCTATAGATGATTTTTTTTAATCCATATCAAAATCATGTAGTGATGAAAACATTTTCTCTCTATGAGGTTAAATGATTCATTTTGATGCCTCAAAAACAATTCTAACTAAGCATCAAGGGAGTAGGGGTAGGACTAATTCTTTATATTTGTAGATCCATATGATGGTTGATCCCTAATAAAGAACAAATCCTATTACATACTCTGGAGTCATGTTACAATATTTATTCATATAAATGTTAGTTGAAACTGATGTGTTCCCAGAGAAAGAGAAATTAAATATTCTTAAAGATATTTTTATGGTGAATGATTTATTTGAAAATAGTGTCTCTCACTCTTTTATGTATTCACACAGTCTTGAATATCTTAATCTCCTATCAGATATCATTACTTATGTAATACATTTATCAACACCCATTTGGAAAAATAATGAGCAAGGATTCTGATTCCCCTAATGTGTTATCTTGATATTGTATATGGATCTAGAAGGGGATTTTCTCATCATCAAGGTAGGTATTTCTGATGTGTTCATTGAAATATATTGAAGGTATTTCTAAAAATATCTAATTGAATTATAAAAATGAATGGTGTCTTTCACCACCCCATATGGGAACACCCATGTATATCAAATGGAATGGGATCCCTGCCCATGTGGGTCATTCCTAACACTTCCAAATGTGTTTATGTTGGTGTTTCTGATACAATCCCGCTTAGTTTAAACTGATTAAGAAAATTTTGGGATCGACATTCCCCTAGGGGTTCATGAGATTCCTAAGGTCCCGCTGAATGACTTCTTGGCTTTACTCTTGGTGTTATATGTGGAGTTATCCATTAATCATCTATATAAAATGTAGCAGATGTTACTTCCATTTTACCAAATGGAATCTATAAAATTAATAATGTTAAAAAAAATATGCAATATAACCAAGATTTCAACTAATTCATATGTTCAATTGTATTTCCAAGGGCCAATTTTTTTATTTTTACTAAGAAGGAACATAGAACCCTTCATATATATATTAACTAAAAAAAATTAAATAGGTCACTCCAAAAATATGTACCTCTAACCATGTATTTAGAATATTTTTCACCTATTTTAGGTGCAAATGTGGTTATAGAAATTCTTTCATCGGTCTAGATAGCATCAGCTCAGGGTGAATGTGTTTGATATTTTTAAAAACACCTTCATTATCTGGTATGGAAAGTTAAAATATATATTGATGTATTTATTTATAACTAACAATTCTATAAATTTTCAGCTGCTCTGGAATCAAATATTTCATTAGAATCATGAAAAATTTGTAGTGGAATTGTTGGATGATATTATTGTTTATTCAAGGGCTGAGGAAGATCATGGGAATTATATAAGGAACATCCTTGGGTTAATTATCTCAATAACAAAAAATCAAAGTGAACCTTATTAATTAAATAGATAAAATTACAGGGGAATTATATTTTTGAATACGGAATTTCTATTGATCCTGAGAACATTGAAGATTTCATGTCCTGGGAATAACCATAAAACATCAATAAAATGATAAGATTCTTGGGATTATATAATTAAAATCATGAATTCATAAATTATTTTTTTAATATGGAATCACCCCTTACACACTCACCCAGAAGGGTGTGAAATTATAATAGAGCCAAAAATTTTAGTCTTCCTTTGATGAGTTGAAGAGATCTTAAACCTCAAAATTTGTTTTCATTCTATTCTAAGTTCATTAGGGATATATGATTTGTTATAATACTCAAGATTTAGGCCTAGGAAAATTTTTCATGAAGAGGATTCATTTAGTTCTATGTATCTCTCATTAACTTCATCCACATAATGGAAAATACCCAACCCATGATTCAGATTTTACAGCAGTTATGCATTCCCTTAACAGTTGGAGAGGCTGCATTTACATGGATAAGTTAATTGTCTATTATTATAATTAGATATTTAATTACATATTATATGTGAATGGATTGAACCTAAGACTTTTTTTATTGGTGAAATACCTCAACTAAAATTATTTTAAATTATACTAACCTCAGGAAATGGGAACTTTATCACTGATTCCCTTTGTATAAATTTAGTTTCTCACACACTAAAATAATTATCAAATAAATAGGTCCTTAAGGGTCACTTTTCTTAGATTAATTTAATATGGATGAGAATAATTTTTTCTTCCTCTATATCATTCATTAGGCCTTTTCTCATCATGAATTCATTCATTCTGATCAGTAGTGAGATGAGGAGTTCTAGAGTATTAAGTAATCCATGTATGGTGGGAAGACCATCAGTGAGTGGTCTCTATCATAAAATGAAATTATTCATTAAAAAGCTCAATATATAGTACCATTAACTATAAGGAATTTTGGGATGGAATATTCTCACTGATCTTTGAGGGTAATACACCCTGAAACAACAAATATTTTTTATGAAATGATTCATCATTAATGGTATCCAATTATAAGACATGAAATATAAGATTTCATTTTAAATTTTTGACACTTTATAATAGATTAAGGTTTAATATCAAAATACCTCTAGTTTAATCCATCCATTTCTAGTCCCAATCCATGGGCTTGTGTGGGAAATATACACCAAAAACCATGTGGAAAAGGAAAATCCATAGTAGCTACTACTAATTTAGTAGATAATGAGTTTTTAATCTAGATTTTCTAGTGTCCTATATCATGTATGTTTTCACCGACTACCGGATATTGAGTTATGAATAAAAACACCAAGTGGGATGATTGTTAATAAATTATTTTAATGGGTTCTAGGAAATAATTACTTATAGAACTAGCTCTAATTAACATAGTATAATTCTTTGTGAAATTAAGAATGGGTTATCTCTCTTTATAAATCTCATATTATAAATTTTTCATATAGATAAATTTAATTCCACATCCTAAATAAACCCATGATTAGCTAGCAATGTATTGTTAATTACGAGTTCCCTATATAAATTAATCTGATCATATTAATCAAATTTTTAGGATGAAGGTTTTTAAATTTGGGGGAGATGTAACACCCAAATATTTTAACATATTACTTCATTAAAATGACCTAATGTGCTTAATAGTTTTACCCACATTCCATATAAAACATTAAAAAAATCATGATATATTTAGATTATATATAAATATTTATGTACGACCTTTAAAACTTATCTATTGAATTAGAGGGAATGAATCGGACTAAAATCTATATTAAATATACATATAAGTAAATTAAAGTGAGATATTCATGTGAATTAAATTCAATTATTTCACCGAAAATGAAAAACTTATCACAACTTGGCCCTTGTCGGGGCTTGAGCCATAACTACCCTAAGCCCACCTCCATAGGCTACGGGGTGATGACTAGTAGCGAAGGCACAAAAAACTCGATGAGGCCTTTGACTAAGAACCTATACACATATGAAACCAAATCAATTAAAAAATTTAGAGAGTAAAGAAAACAAGATGCAACATTGCAATATAAAACCAAAAACATGCACCGAATTCTAAACAATACAATTATAGAAAAGTAAATGGAAAGAAAAGGGAAAAGATACACACTCAACTAGAAAATTGGAAAACTCATAAATATGTGAAAATTCAAATTAGCTGAAATATACCTTCTCCTGAATCCCAATCTATGACCACCTCATGTGTTCCAAAAACCCTATATCCCTAAGCTCCACTAAAGTCACGATCAACCTATCCATCATCTGCAAGGTAACTCCATGTCTGGGAAAATCCCAAGCAGGGGTGAGCATAAAATTACTCAATAGGATGCCTAGAAGGCTAAAGAGAACAGAAATAGATGTACTGAAAATGTTCTAAATAGATAGAACAAGGTCAAGAAAGAGGATTGAAGCTCAACCCAACTAGATAGTAAAAGCAAACTCATACAAATACAAGGTGCTAAAAATGGTGAGAAGAAGAATATCTCGCCGAGTCTTCACGTCCTATATCAAGATAGTAGACTCACCCAATCATGAAGCTATACATGGAAGTCACATGGCATACCATGCACATCTTCACCTCTCTTGGAAGGAGAGTATCCAAAAATCCAAGGTGTGGGCACTGGAAATATAATATATATATATATATATATATGCTCATTCAAGAAAACCAAATGACAATAAGGGGATCTTCATCTTATAGCCTCAGGCCAAGAAAGAGTTTCCAATAGTTCTAGAAGTAACCAGCATCAATGCCTATCATCCCACACGTCTTCTTTGAACTGAAAGTTAAAGGGACTCAATTACTGCACCTTGATACTATCTTCTTTCGGCTGCACTATCTCACCCTCAAAGTTTTAGGTTGTGTCACAAGGATGCATCTTGGTTGGAAAAGAATCCCTCATTCTCATGAGTCCAAAGGTATTTCAACCACATATCATGACTTTTATTTAAAGTTTAGGGATAAAAAAGTCATAGAAGAGGACCCACACACTAGTTCATTTGAGGGATTCCACTCTGATAGTTGTCATAGAGGACCCACACCCCAATGTGTCTGGGTGATTCCATTCTGATAGTCATTATAGAGGTCCCACACCCTGATGTGTCTGATGGATTCCATTCTGGTTCATCAAGTACCTAATCCCTAGAATTTCATGGGGGTTCCACTCAGAACTGTCATCGGGGACCACTTCCCATCCTATCTAGAGGTAATCTCGAAACTACTCTAGTCATCCTTGCTAGATGGTACTTCTCAGGAAGTACCAAGGAATACTAGCCATCACTGTTGGATGGTACTTCTCAAGAAGTAACAAGGAATATTGGCCATCCCCGGTGGATGGTACCACTCAAGAAGAACGACATTGCGGTCATCAGGTGCCGCCCTGGATAGGCATCACTCTAAGACTATCTCATATCATATCTCAAAATCCATGACGAAGGTTTCTATTACAATCTATACAGGAAAAAAATACTTTGGATAGGCTACTCGCATTCCCAAATATGATTCCAAAAGAAGGAGATATAAGATATAAAAGATTTTTAATGTAGTACATGACATGTGTGGGGACCACACATCATGTGGACCTGCCTCATTTTCTGGCCACGAACCTAATCATTCTTAGGTACTAAATTGCGAACAAGTACCCCTAGGCATGTCAATGTTCTCCTAGAGTGCATGGAATTTCTAGTCAAAAGATTGAAGATTTCACAACACTCATCATTAGTCTAGAGGGTCAAAAATGTAACTTCACTAACACGCCTCCTTAATGGCCTAAAACATTTGAATGCATGTCTTCACACATATTCTCCACTCTCAAAAGAGTCTAAGCAGACCTAAGACATGGGTTTTATTCAAACATGTCAATGGATCTTCCACTTATATTCCTTTCATGTTTCCACATTTATTAAGATCACAAAAATGGCATCGTATGTTCAAATGGATCACAGTGTTGCGATCCTTTCGGAAAAATATGCAACATTGACTATTTATTCACTCTAAAAGGATATCCAATGGAAAAGCCACATGTCACTGCATTATTCTCAAAATATGTCCTATGGGTCCCATACCTCGATCCCGAAATAGTTATAGAGATCACTCCATTTCTATCCTCATAGAAAAACACATGGGATGGACTAATCATTCATCCAAAATGGATAACCAGTTAAAAAGTTGTATTTCACAGCAAAAGCATGTGAACAGGGCCTCATGGTGCTCGCACCTCGACTTTGGTTTAAAAACCCAAAAGTAGTCTTAAAATTTCCACCTAAACATCAGGGTTATAGTACTATTGATGGCATGTGGATCGGACTTCAGATGTTGGTGCTTCGTCTGAAAGAAGAAACGATGAATAATAATAATTAAAATTATTATTAATAAATTGAGTGTTTTCCACCACCCACCTTCTAGCATGAAATTTAAAAAACCTAAAATCACATAAAATGTTCTGTCTTGACTCAAGGATCGTGTTGCTGCATATAGCCCACGAATCATATGCTCACATCAAAAATATGGGCATTTAAAGTGCACGGTCCCAAAACAGGCTAGACAAACCCGATCTGCCCCGCCATGGCCATCCCGCATAGGCCCAACCCACCTACACGGCCTGCAGATCACCTTCTAACACAAACCGACTGAGTGGTTGGTCCTCCTCCCCTAGACCTTGTGTCAATATAGTAGACTTTCATCAGGGAGGTCTTCATTCCCCTAGTCTCTACCTCGGATCCCTCGCCTGAATGTACTTCATCGGCGCCCTCCAATACATGCCCACCATCCTGCTACTTGTAGATCTTTCGTCCCGCCTGCCATACCCCGCGCTCCACCTACCACTCCCAGCTCCATCCTCCAATCATTGCTTATAGTAGGCTCTTGTTTCCCACCACTACCTTAGACCTCCGCCGAACACCTCTACCACCTCATCACCCCACCACCGTCCATCCTGCTCTGCTCGCCGACTTCCACCCTTGACGGAGTTGCACCGTAGTCTCCCTCCACATGCCACTATGACCACTCCGGTGGTCGAAAATTCACAAAAATGAAGGTTTTTTTATCCTTTGGTCAAATAATTCACAGTATCATCCTCTTCTCAATGATTCGGTGGTGTTTCAATATAGAGAGAAAATCTAGGCAAAGAACGGTGAAGAATACAACACATCCGGGGATTCAAATGGGGATCAGGTGATGGTCATGTTCATCTGAACATCTCAAGGGAATTCAAAACAAATGATCCAGCAATATATTAAAGAAATAGATTAGGAATTGAAATTTGGGGTGAAAAAAAAATAAGAATCCTACCTTTAAATGATCTGATTGAAGTTTCCAACGCATTCGCCTCGCTTCTGCTTAGATCCGTCGATGATATGTTCTTGATTCGTTAAAGAATAGATGAGATAGAGATGAGAGAGAGAGAGTTTTTAGAGGGAGATAATTAGGTTCCAACCCTAATTCTAATTCTTAAACTTCTATTTATAGAAGTCATGCTTGGAACCGAATCTGAAATTTCTATTCCCCCTCAATTTATGCCGCGCTAAGGAAAATACCACATCCCAATCTCAACTGAAGTCACAGATCTCCAATATGAGTGTCCAATAAAAATTTATTTGGATTGGTGCTCAAGATAAAATATTTAAATTTAATTATTTTATTTACGGTTTTTCCCCTGGGTTCCTTTTCTCACAAAAGTCTTGTACTGACAATGGTTATGCCCTCCCTAGGGTAAAATCTATGTTCTGGACTCAATTGTGGACTAAGAATTATTATTTTAGTTACTGTTTGAGATTTATTTGGGTTTTAGATATTAAATGAATTAATTAATAAATTAATTCATCCATTTAAAATACCACTAATGAGAAAGGGGTCTGAACAACCTATGTTGGAATATTTTATGTTGCGCCTAAGGTAAACACCACATTTTGGACCCAACTGTTGTCTCAAATTTCTGATTCGATCAACTATTTAAGAAATATCTCATTTGTGTCACATGAATTGTAAAAACATACTTAACATTTTTGTATAATTTATTCTGGGAACACTGGTCCTCATAAATGCATGTTTTCTTAGTGGCTAGACCTAGAAATATTTCAAAGTCTTACAAGGAGAAAACTGGGTTTCTACATCATTCCCTCCTTCAAACTTCTCGTCCCTAAAAATAAAAACAAGGGAAAACAACTTGGGATACTAAAATAATACCTGGATCTCCCATTCCAAGGAAAGCCAACACGTTTCCATGATGGCACTGCATGCAAACCAAAGGTTTGGTTCATCCTCATAAGGTCTTCTCCTGTCGATGACATGCTTAGAAACACACATGAATTTGCTCAACTGTGACACATGGGAGAAGTTTTGTGCCCTTCTCTAGTTATTCGTGTATTTAAATGTGGTAAGAAACCCTCCATCCCTATTCATGATATAAAAAGGTCCAAAAAACTCAAGGGATTGTTTACTTCCCCAACCAAACCTCTATATCCCACGCCACGACTGTGATCACTGTTTTTCCCTAGAATAGGGTCTTGTGATTCCCTCATTTAGAATACCCTAGGTGAAACACCCAAGGATATTAGGGCACACATGATTTCAAAGTCTATGTCTCACCACTGAGACTCTCTTACACGCACAAGAAGAAAAGGAGTCAAAATTATCGACTGAGTAAAATTGTACCCTCCTACTCCACCAGGATCAAATGTGGGGAAGTTAACTACTATAAAACATCCCACATTAGAAGATCCTAGGACTTTGTCCTAAGGTAATCTGCTACAATATTTCCCTTTTTCCGATTATAGACTATCTCAAATTTTTAGTCCTATGGTATGTTCAACCAACATCACCACCTTAGGTTCAAGACTCTCTGGGTGAAGGTGTAGTTGAGACTCTAGTGGTATGACCAAACCACAAAGAGCCCTCCCATAAAGATTACATCTCCACATTCTCATGGCATAGACTACCATAGCTAGCACCATATAGTGATTCGCATCATTATGTTCTTGGGGTATCCATCACCACAACCTTTACTTGATCACTATAGTATCAAGTCTTGACATTGAGCATGCAAGGTACCAACGAACAGGGTAGGTGAGTAAACTCATCCAACCGAAAGAGGATAGACATGAAAAGAATTTGTCATACCCTATGTGTCTTGGAACCTCTTAGAAGGAGAGTAATCCACAAAACAGTCATTCCACTACACCCACTAGTTGCATTCCCAGAAAAAGGAGGTCAAGTATAAAGGATTCACTGTCCAAGCCCGGACTTTCTCTAACACTTCATCACACAACCTCACCCTGAACGGACAAGTTAGAGGGACTCACCCACTACACCTCGATACTATCCACTTTAGATGGTAATGAATCACCATCATAGATTTTTTTCACCTCACAAAAACACATCTCGGTGGGGGAAGTACCCCTTTTCCTCATGTATTTATAGCTAAATAGAACAACCCCGACACATGGTTACACTGATGACCTGAATCACCCTAGTAAAACCTCAAAAAAGGATCAGGGTGAAAATAGTACTTCACATAGTGTATAAGAAGTTATAGTGAAAAAAATTATAAAAGAAAAAAGGGTGTACCTCTTATCATCTCATGCTTTATAAGATCATAGACAACCAAAGTTTGCACCCGTCGACAATACCAGCTGTCAACTTCCTGATCTTGAAGTGGGCCACCTAGTAGTGGTGGAAAGGCCTCATAACATCATCCCCCACCTCTAGTTTTACAAACTCCTCTTCTATCACTACCTCCCTATGGACCACCCTGGCCACGGTGTTATCTCTACCATGGTGGTTCAACTGCTACATTCATAGTCTTCTTAGTGTGTCTGGTCAGGCAGTCGCATGCTATGTGACCTTACCTGTCACAAGAATAACGTTGGCCCTTCGTAGGATGTCCACATTATCTATGATACCTCGTCCCCATAAAACTATGTGTCATTGGATGATTATGGGGATCCCCCCTACATTGAGATCTTATCGACTGGCGTTAGCTAGTAGTGGCAAATGTCCCAGCTTTTTTGCACTCTCTGCCATAACCAGTTGTATGGCGTGATAGGAATCTCTCTGTCACCTGTACCTGCTCCAGCACCCCGGCATAAGTGGGGATGAAAATGGGCACTATGATAGAACGAATTTCCCTACATATTCCATGCTCAGAAGTCACCGTCATGGATCATGTCTAGAGAGTTGTGTGCAAGGTTTGTGAACTTAGTCGCATACTCAGTCACCATCATCCCGCCCTACTGAAATTGAAGGACCTTCTAAAAATGGATGGATTTCATGAATGAGGGGTATTACTCCTCATTAAATAGATCATATAAGTCTCCCCATAATGATGTCGACTCATCATGTATATGAGTAACTAGGTTCCACCAACACCGAGTTGCTCCGTGGAAAAGGCTTGCTTCCAAATCCACCATATGATCTTCTGGTGTCTGTATAAACCTGAAGATATTGACTATAAACTCCAGCCAAACCTATTCTTCCTGAGGGTATGGATCACCATATAACCTCAACGGTCTCTAGTGTGGGAACTTGCGAAGTGTGCTCAACCTGCGCACGCCCTCAGCTGGCTCTTTTGGGGCTATCGACTACTCAACAGCTGGAGGATTTGCTACCAATCCACCTAGAGGAAGGGGATCACATGATGTGTCCTAAAGTGAGGCCTTTTTTCACAAAGGATATTCATTACTAAATGGCATTATTATCCTGGCTGGATTTCATCGTGGAGACATCCTGAATATTATCAAGGAGTATCGTGGCCAGATGAGCATATATATATAAAAACAACAGTGGGGAGATGACTCTAGAAGGAAAGTTAAAGACTCAATCCTATATTATTCATGTACCATTGTACCCTTCAATGAGTGTCTCAGGGTGCTGAGTTGATAAATGGGTAATCAGGGTCCTAATGAATGGATGTGTCAGCCACCCGTACCATCACTAGACTCCTTGGCCTCAGAGTAGCTCTCGAGACACTGGGACATAGTTTCCCTAAACCCATCCAAGACCTTTTTAGGGAAACATTTTAACAACATATCAAGGGTCGAACCACCTCTGATACCACTTTGATATGACCTGAACCATATCATGGATTGAGCCACAACTACCCCAAGTCATCCTCTATTGTCCAGGGTGGCGACTAGCACCGAAGGCACAACAAACTCGAGGAGGCCTTTATCTAAGAACCTCTACACACACACAACCAACTCAATGAAAAAGTGCAGAGAGTAAAGAAAACAAGATACAACACTACATTATAAAACCACAAACATGAATCGACCTCTAAATAGTATAGGTATAGAAAAGTAAATTGAAAGTAAAGGGGAAAGATACATTCCCAACTAGAAAAGTTCCACAAGCCGGTAATAGATAAAAAATTAAAATAGCCAAGAGAGTCTCGCTCATGAATCCCAAACTATGAGCACATCACGCGGTCCAAGAACCTTGTATCCCTAAGTTACTCTAAATTCATGATCAACCCGTCTATCGTCTGTAAGGGCAAACAAAGTGCATGAAAATCCCAAACAAGTGTGAGTATAAAAATACTCAATAGGATGCCCTGAAGTATTAAGGGAGTAGAAATAGATGTAAAGAATAGGTTAGCAGTAGATAAAACAAAGTACAGAAAGAGGAGTGTAGCTCAATCCAACTAGATAGTGAAAAAAAACTCATCCAAACACAAGGAGCATGAAACGGTTAGAATATGAACTTCTCATCGAGTCTTCACTATCTATATAAGGAGAGTAGACTCATCCATCCACAAGAAGATAGACTCTAAAAGCACATGGCATACCCTGTGCGTCTTCACCTCTCCTGGAATGAGAGTATCCAAAACCCAAGGAGTAGTTATTGGAAATAGAATATATGTATATATATATATATATACTCAGTAAAGATACCCAAAAGAGAGAATAAGGGGATCTCTATCTCACATGATCAACCTAATAAAGAGTATCCAATAGTTCCATAAGTAACCACCATCGATGCCTAACATCCCACACGTCTTCTCTGAACTACATGTAAAAGGAACTCAACCACTTCATATTGATACTATCTGCTTTGGGTGGCACTGTTTCACCCACATAGTTTTAGGTCACGTCACAAGTACGTGTCTTGGTGGGAAAAGTGTCCCCCTTTATCACATGTCCAAAGGTACGTCAACCACATATCATCACTGTTCCACACAACCGAGGGATCACAAACTCATATTAGAGAACCTTCACCCTAGTGCATCAGGGGGTTCAACTATGATAGTCATCATAGAGGACCCAAACCCTGATGTGTCAGAGGGATTCCACTCTGATAGTCATCATAGATGACCCACACTGTGATGCATCAGGGGGATTCCAATCCAGTTCATCGAGTACCCACTCCCTAGCATGTCAGGGGGATTCTACTTAGAACTACCATTAGGGACCACTTTACAACCTATCTGGATGTAATCCTAGAACTAATCTGATCATCCATGTTGGATAGTACTTCTTAGGAAATGCCAAGGATCATTGGCCATCCCTGTTGGATGGTACTTCTTGGGATGCGATGAGGAAAACTGGCCATCCCTACCGGATGGTACCTCTCAGGAATAATTCTTCTATAGTCATTGGGTGCTGCCCCAGAAAGTAATTACACTCTGAACATATATAATTGTATCTCATAATCCACTACGTAGGGAACCATCGCATTATATGTATAAAACAATACTCAGGATAGGCTACTCACATTCCAAAATCTGAGTCCAAAATAAGGAGATATGAGAGATGTAAGATTTTTAAAGTAGTACATGGCGTGTGTAGGGATCACACATCAAGTGCCCCCCCCCCCTCGTCATCTAGATATATACCTGACCATTCTTGGGTACTAAATTTTAAACAAGTACCCCTATGCATGATCGTGTACTCCTAGAGTACATGGAATGTATAGCCAAAAGGCCTACAGCTTCACAACACTCATCACCAGTTTGGAGGGTCAAAAACATAACTTTGTTGACATGCCTCATCAACACCCTAGAATATTTGACCACATCTCTTTATACATCTTCTGCACTCTCACAAGATTCAAAGCTAACCCAAGTCATGGGTTATCCTTCCACATGTCAAAGGATCCTACAATGATATTTCTTTCATATTTCAATGTTTAATGAGATCACGAACAAAGCTCCATAAGCTCAAATGAATCACTCCATTGAGATCCTTGCAAAAAAACGCACAAGATTTTCTATTCATTCACTCGAAATGGACATCTGATGGAAAAGTTTCAAGTCATTGTATTACACTCAAAACATTTAATGTGGGGCCCATGCCTTGATCCCAAAATAGATATAGGGATCTTTACATTGCAATCCCCATAGAAAAACACTTGGGATGGACTTCTCATTCATCCCAAATGGATATCCAGTGAAGAAGTTGTATTTCACCGCAAAAGCGTGCAAACCAGGCCTTGTAGGGCCCACACCTTGATCTTGGATTAAAAACCCAAAATAGTCATTAAAATTCAACCTAAACATTGTGTTTATAGATTCTCTTACATCGCATCAATTGAACTTCATATACAGGTGCTACGTTTGAAAGAACGAACAATGAATAATAATAATTAAAATTATTATTAATAAAGATAAAATTTTGCACCACTCGCCTTCAAGATTAAAATTTAAAATTCTCAAAAACACCTAAAATGATCCATCTAGACTCAAGGATCACATTTCTTTAGATGAAACATGAATCAGATGCCAACATCAAAAGATACAGGCATTTAATGTGCACGGGCCAAAAATAGGCTCGACTGGCCCAATCCGTCCGGTCTTCCCTACCTGGGCTAGCCCATACTGGATGGCCCGTGACCCAGTCGTGTAGCCTAGCTTGCCTCTGTGGACCATGTATAGCATTCTGACACTGACCGACAAGCAGATGATCCTCTTTTCCAAGCCCTTGCGTCAATATGGCAGACCCGCGTCATGCAGGTCCTCATCCCATAGTCACCAACTCGGAGCCCCCGCCTAACCATGCTCTACCAACACCCTCAAACATCAACCCACTTGTTTCCCACCTACCACCACCTACAAATCTGCCCTACAGCTCACCGTGCCTCGTGCTCTGCTTGCCACTCCCAGCAATAGGCACCATCAGCCGCTTCTGGCCAGCTCCCATAGCCCACCGCTGCCTTGGACCTCCACCAAACATCACTTCCACCTCAGCACCCCGTTGTTGTCCCACCTGCTCCACTCACCGCCCACTGCCCTTTCCAAAGTCGCGCCGCCATCTCCCTTAGTAGGCCACCATGACCACTTCGGTGGTTAGAAATTCACAACATGGAATGTATGGGATCCTTGGGTCGAAGTCTTCACAACATCGTCCTCCGCTCGATGATTCAACATTGTTTCAATATAGCGAAAAAATTTAGGCATAGAACGGTGAGGAAGAAAACCCATCTGAGGATTCAAATAGGGATCAGGTAATGGCCATGTTCGTTTGAATATTGCATGGATGTGATCAAGGCAAAGGATAGGGCCAACGCATTCACCTTTAAAACAAAGGATTCAATAACGGAATCAAGAAATAAATCAAGAATTTAAATTTGGGGTACAAAAAACAATAATAAGATTAACTTGAAATGATATGATCGATGGGGACAATGCATTCACCTCGCTTTTTCTTCGATCTTTTGACGATCTGTTCTTTCTTCGTCAAAGAACAGGTAATAGAGAGAGGGGAGAGAGAATTTTTAGAAGGAGATAATTAGGGGCCAACCCTAATTATAATTATTAAACTCATATTTATAGAAGTCGCACTCAATGCGGAATCTGAAATCCCAGCACCACCTCATTTTAAGTCACGATTAGGAAAAACACCCCATTCTAAACTCAATGGAGATCTTGGATTTACAATCCAAGTCTCAGATCAAATGTTATTTGGGTTGTAGTTCAAGATAAAATAATCAAATTTAATTACTTTATTTACAGTTTTTCCCCTTGGTGAGTTTTCTCACAGAAGTCCCGCACCAACAAATGTTATACCCCGCTAAGGGTAAAGGCCATGTTCTAAACTCAACTGTGAACTCAGATATCTGATCTGAGTTACTGTTTGATATTTATTTGGGTTTAAGATATTAAATGAATGAATTAATAAATTAATTCATCCATTTAACATACCGCTAATGAAGAAGGGGTCCAAACGTCCCTCGATGACATAATTTATGTCCCACCAAGGGTAAAAACTATGTTTCGTCCCAAACAATGGTCTCAAATTTCTAGTTCGATTAACCGTTTAAGAGATATCTCATTTCTTTCACATGCATAGTATAAAATATATGTAACATTTTGTATAATTTATTTCGGGAACACCGGGTCTCAGAATTGCACATTGTCTCAGTACTTAACCCTATATATATTCTTAGAAATATTTCAAAGTCATACAAAGAGAAAACAGAGTTTTTACAAAAACGAAATCCTTTTTTGTTGAAAATTTATTTTTATAATTCTTTTATTTGTATATGCATTTCAATTACAAAAAACATATGATTAATGATGATAAATTATATGTTATATTAGTAATTTTTAACACCAATTTAGTTGGATATGATATGATTTAATAATAATAACATTTAATGTGGGAAAATTTCATTTTCCAATAAAGTGGTATATATTATATTTATTTGTTTATTTCCAAAATTTAATTTAGAAATATTATAATTTAAATTGTATGCAAATGAAAATCATTTTTTAGTCTAGAATAACAAGTTATCTTAAAAAAATAAATTATGATTATTTTTTTAATACTTGATTTTTAGGTGAATAGAGGACAAATATGGATATTACTAAATCTATCACTTTTACAACATTATTATAATACAATATTGAAGATATTTTTTTCAAACCATTTCTATTAAATTTATATATATTTATGTAAAATAAATCATTTAAATTTTATATGTTGTATTTATAGAACAAATGTATATCATTGTTTAATCATAAGTAATATTTACCCTAAAAATCGACTCATTCACTCATATTAAATACTAGTTTTAAGGACATATAGAAATTAAATGAAACAAAATGTATTTAAAATTTTAGTTAAAAATTATAATATTATCTTATGCTGTTAATTTCATTTAGATAATCAATGATTGATTAATAAGATTAATGATAATGACCATGATAATGGTAAAACTATTATTTCCAAAAAAATTGTCTAATCACTATTTTTTAGTTTTTATCTATTAGATTAAATTTACAAATTTTAGATTTTGACTCAAATATAATGTTTAATCACATGTATAATTATATTAACACACATTTAAGTGGTAACCAAATCTTAATAATATTACGGACACATAATGATTAAAACACCATTTTTCTACAAAATAATTGTTTTTCTATCTATATTACATTTTAATTTAATAGTTAATTTGGATTAATTAGAAAATAAATTATATTGAATTATATTAAATTTTCGTTTATAGCATCAAAATTTTGAAATATATATTATTTTATGTTTTTTTACATAAATTACTTAGTTAAAAACTAGTTACCACGGTAAAAACACAAAAAAAAAAGTAAAATAAAAACATAAGAAAAAATAATGTAAAACATTTTTAAAATATGTGTGTAAATACTTTCTTGAGGATACAGAAACACAATCTCACCCCACACTCCATTATTGATAAATTTTTGTGTTCTTCAACCTGAAATAGATTAATGATATCACTGAAAATTAATAGGCCTTCTCTAAATTACCATTTTCTTCACTTATAAAAGGTGACAATTCCACCCCTTTAAGCCCCAACCATTTCTTAAAAGTACTTCCTAAAATGAATTCATTATTCTCCTCCATGAATACACTATCAATTTAAAAATCCACTGGTCTCAATTAGTTATCCTAAGCCATAAATTCCTATGGGTACTTTTAGGAGAAAGTTAAAAGCCCCAAAGTGAGTAATACATAATTCGTAACATTTTATTCTTAATATTTATCTTCCAAACCAATCCTTAAATGAGTAAAATGATAAAATTATTATAATTATAAAACTTATTTTTTATTATATTTGTATGTTATATATATATATGTGTGTGTGTGTGTTTATATTATATATATATATATATATATATTTGGTTATATATGTATGTATATATATGTGTTTATATATATATGTATATATATGTTTGTGTGTTTATTTATATGTTTATATTTTATGTTTATATATATATCTGTGTGTGTGTGTTTGTGTTTATGTATATGATTATATTTTATGTGTGTGTGTGCATTTACATTATATTATATATTTTTGGGTTTATATTTAACAATTATTTTTTATATTTTGTAATATATATGTATATATTTGATATTTTATGTTTACATATATATGTGGGTGTGTCACGAACCAACCCTAGTCGACCCTGAACCGGTCACCCGAGTTGGCCCGCGACAAGGCCCGAGAGGCGTTCTCGATCCTCCTAGGCTAGCGATAAGCACCAAGGGAATCAACAGAGTGACGATGGGAATGATTTCGCCCAAAATAAATAAACATAAGCAGTGGAGAAAAAAATAATAATAATAAATTAGCCCATAAAATAAATAAACTGAACAAATAAAGTAAATAAGAACTGAAAACAAAAAAAACTAACAGGACCTAACGAAAACTAAACTCCACGTGACCCCACAGGTCACTCTCTGATCAAAAAACAGAACATCACCCAAGGTGATCAAGATCAAGCTGAAACCTACACCTATGACTAAAAACAAGAATTAAGTATAGGCGTGAGTATTAAAACTCAGTACGTGTGCCCAAGTAATCTATTCCTAAATGCATTTTCTTTAAACAAAATAATCACCAATTTTAGGTTTGAAATACAATATATAAAATTAAAACTTTCTACATGTTACTCAAAATAAAATTATGAGTCATTTCCCTTATTCATTTCTCAAAACCCAAATCAATCTCTTACTAAGAAATTCGCACTTTCAAAGGTAAAGTGATGTTTACATTTTCAATTCGCAAACTGAGAATAAAAAACTTTTCATTGAAAAAAAGTTTTCATAAGCCACATTAAAACTACACATCACTTTCGAGTAAGAAAATATTACACCTAAAAATGATACAGTAGTTTCACTACAAGGGCAATGGAAATAATTTACACATACAAGTAACACACTCAACAATCAAGCATTAAGAACGAGTAGACATAGGTGAACCTAGGAGATTGAGAATACTCCAGAAGACACCAATACATGAGAACTCATCCTCATTGACATGTCACATATGATGAAATAAAAATTCTCAAAATACCTGGTAATCCTTTCTCAGGTAGGCCGAGGGAAAATCTCATAGTAATGAACTCAAACATATCCGCCTACTATGGGCCACTGGTCAGTACCATAACCTACTAGTGTGGAAATCATTCTCATAATATTCTCTCAATATGTCAAGTTCCTATGACTCATGTATTTAGAAAAGGGGTGGGCCTATCTATGCCATTTGAGCATCCAATCATAGTATATATAATAATAAAGCACAACAGGCAACACCCCAAGTCACCCCAAGAAATATGTCCCTTGACTTTCTACCATTGATCACATGGGAGTCCTACACAGTGGACCCCATAATATACAACTCAACTAAAGAGATGGGACCACATCCAAGGAGAGTTTTATAGAGATAACTAGCTTTACAAAAGTGCCAACCGGGCCTCACACTATTTTTTTTCTCATACCAAACCATTTCTTAAAGAATCACATGCACACCATTTTGGAAACTAGGAACGCAATTGGAAACCCATTTAATAAACTCAATTAAAGACTATAAATATGATTCATATTTATAAGGTCCAAATGGGCATTTCTAGAAACACTAATAAGAGCATTAAATAAAATAGTTTCTTGAAATTCGAATACACAGAGGGCATTACTTTATTTCACAATAAGCGATTATTATAAAAACCATAAATTTGTAACTAACATTAAATAAAGGTTTTAAATTCAAGAAAAAAATAATTCTTTAATTAAAAGGAAAATGCATAGGGAAACCTACCTCAAAAAGGGAGCGGACCAAGACGAAAAACTCGGCACCCGACGCCTTGGACGAAGACCGCCCCGTAATTGCGCACATGTACACTCATATATATACTCCTTAATTCAATATAGATATTCCACGCACCATGAGGGAATATATTCAAGGATGATTTATATATATATAGGTATATGTACCTATATATGTGTGTGCGACCCTTTGAGGAGACACCGAACAATCTAATTAACCCAAAAGAGAATCGAAGATTACCAAAAACTCTAAATAAAAATTGAAATAATAAAAATGTGTGGAAACAATCAACCAAGGCCATGGGCCAAGCCCCTTTGTAAAACCTTACATATACCTAGATCATTTTGAAAACATGACTTTCACCACTCAAAACCATATACAATTGATATTAAAGAAAAATACAAATCAAGTTCACATATTAAATAAATATTTTAATTTCCTTCAAAAACACTTTCTAAAATAATATGCACCATAAGTGCCATTAAAACAAGTTTTACACCCCCAAAACAACCCTCAATAACATTATCATGAAACACTACACCAAGACACCCACACAAAACATAACCAATTTTCTATACAAAATCTGAACCAAATACACGAACATGTAAAACCCTTCAAAAATGTATTGTGCATCACTCAAACAATATAATAATCCATTTACACATTTTATAAAAACCCTTTCAAGAAGAAAAACAAGATTTTACACCTAAAGTAAACACACTTTCCCAACCAATTCCTTAAAAAGCCCGTTTTAATAATTAAACAAATCAAAAATTCATATGTAAAAATACACGACAAGGTGAACATGCCAAAACTACCCCCTTCTTCAATAAAAACTCATTTTGAACCAAAATGCACCTCAATTTCCATTGAAAATATAATTTTTCACATTGAAAATAAGGCATAAAACACCTTTCAAGAAACATTACAATACAATATCACAACACATAGTCATTTATTTCGAAAAAACTCATTTATAACCCATAAACATGTTAAAACACTACCAATTCACATTTCGCACTACCCAAATAACATTTAGAACTCATTAAAATTAAAAAAAAATTAGTGGGTAAAATAAATCAACCTCAAATGACGACAGATAAATAGGAATGAACTGAGATGCTTCACTTTCAGTGGTGGACGCCGAAATCCGCACAAGAAAGACCCACTGCACTCCCTATAAATGGAAGAAAATTACCAAAACATGATCAACCCATGACCTAGGGTTTGGCAAAGACAAGAGGGGCTATGGGAATAGGTAAAATGCTAGAAAACATAAGAAGAGGGGAGCTACGACCTTACCTTGGAGAGCCAAACTAAAAACCCTAAGAAACCGAGTGGAAACCGCGGAGAAGGGAGGCTCGTCGATAGGGAAGAGCACGAGCAGCCGAGAGTTATGGGGGGCAAGGTTGTATCGCATGACTATAGGAAGGAGGGAATGTCGATGGGGGAGGAACGGCCGACAGAGGGGGTACCGGAGATCTCATGCACAAAGGGTGGGTGTCGAGTGTGGAAAGGTGGGAGGGGGTCGGTCGCGCAAATGGGAGGGGAAGGGAGAAAGATTAGGGTTTCTTTTATTGTTATTAATTAATTCTATTTCAATTATAATTCAATTGATTTAATTAAAAAAATAGAAAACTCAAAAATTAATATGATTTAATTGAAACTCAAGAATAAATAAAATAACAGTGAATGTCGGTTCGGGGTGTGACAATTCTCCCCACCATTAAACTTTCTTCCCCCCGAAAGTCCTAAGAGATTCAGTTGATCAAAAACAAAGAAAAGATGATTTAAAACCAAGGGAAAACCTGAAAAATTAAAGACCAAAGAACCTACACTCGCTTTCATTTGGAAACCAGATCTATAGATTCCCAAAAATAAATTACAAGACCACCGTCAAAAGAAGCCACACGTCCAAGGAAGATATCACATAAGACCACAAAGTACGAACAAACAACGAGGAGATTATGAATAAGAGACTCACTCTTTTATAAAAATAGTCTAACAAGGAACACCCCGACCCCTAACACAAAAACCATCGAAGAAACCATTCATGACCTGTTCTGGATCTATGCAAGCATTTATTACATGACCCACTATTCAAGTCAACCAACAACTATAATCATGGTCAGGCGAAGCGGAAACAAGAAAGTGCTCCATCAAGAACACATGGAATTTGGGTTCATCACGAGTTCATCTCATGGTGGCCTCCCCACCATATTAGGATTCCAGACAAATATTGACTTCACAAGCTGGAATAACTCTCAAATCGTAACAAAAGCCAGAAAAAACCCAAATAAACAAAACATGGGACAACAAAAACCACCATTCAACATCAGCAACATTAAAAACCCTAAAAATACATTCCCATTAAAACAAAGTTCCAAAAGGACATGTAACATCACTCTTCACACTCAAAATAAGACAACACCATAGATTTTATTAATTACAACAAAATCATTCACAACAAAAGAAGCTTCCAATTGAGCTCGCACCGGTGCTACGTTCATTCAACTGAGCTGGAAGGTTCTCCAAGGGAGTAAATATGGCCCCATGTCACTTCCTGCCGCTTCCCTACAAAAATCCTTACAAATGACCTAAACAGACATAGGTATTACAAATCTTAGGTGCTTTGTGACATGAAAACCTCTTATGCCCTGGTTTCCCACACTGAGAACACAACCAGTACTTCCTCTCAGATGAATCAGGTGAGGTAGAAAACAATGGCCTTTTTGTGACTCTTCTAAACTGCCCAGACGTAGCTAAATCGGCTTCAACTTGAACAGACCACCTCATGAATTCTTCATAATCATCTAGGAATGATTGAACAGTTGGGATGAATTCTTATCGGAGACCCCACTCAAAGAACCGGTCTTTAGAAAATTCATCCCCGACAAGGTTTGCGAGATACGGCACCAGCTCAAGAAAGCTCTAAGCATACTCCAACACTGTTAAATTTCCCTTCTTGAGACTATACAACCTAGAACCCGTTGGTATCTTTACGTCAACGTGGAAATACTATTGGATGAACAAGGCTTTAAAGCATTCCCAAGAGTAATTTTTCTACGATTCGGCCTAAAGAACGGATTTCCACTATTCCAGACTTAGGCATTCCAACATGAAGTTGGAAAGCTATAGATTGAGAGGTTTAGGAGATTCAAGCTGAGCAAAGATCTCCTCGATGTTTCTTATCCATTCCTCATCTTTCCCTAGTTCTGGCTGCCCAAGAAAATGAGGAGGGTTCGACTCTCGGAACCTCTGGAAGAGCTCCTGATATTGAGAACCACCAGGATCCATATCTAAAATGGAAAAAACAAATGTCTAAAACATGGCTTGATCAACTGAAATGCATGCAGGGAAAGAACTACCTAGATATGCTTCTCAACATCCCTTAGAACTCCGTGGGGAAAAAACCTGAAAAGATGGAGCATGAAACCAAATCAAAACATATCACAAATCAAAATTCCACATCTCATTTTCAAATCAACTACCCAAACTCAAAACAAGATTTCAATAACACCTCCAACACACCAAATCCAAAGTCCAAAAATAAAAGCACCAAAACATAAAGTCAACATCATAGGCACACACCTTTTTAAAGCATTGAAATCCCCTTTTTGAAGAACATTTGAAAAAAACATAACAAGCTTTTAGAACCAATCACCCGCTATTGGCATTCCATTTAGGATCACATATATAAACTCTTTTGATTGCACAATCACTCACCCATACATACCAATAACCATCCACTCCCCACATACATACATTCATATACATATATGTGAACACTCGTAGGAATACCAAGAGTTAGATAAAAGAAACATTATCACTTTCAAAACCACTTTAAAAATACCCAAACCAATTTTAATTCCATGTATCATCGTCAAAGAAAAACATTTTAAAATTACATATTCACTTTCCAATTTCACAATTCACAAAACCTTTCAAAAACCTCCAAAACATTTCCCAAAATAACCCCCATTTCAAACAACCCATTTCACTCTCAAAAGATTCAAAGTTTTGGTTTTGGAAATCCCATTTTTGACCAACCAATAATCATTTTTTCAAACCAAAAATCATGTTAAAATATAAATAAGACACCCAAAACCATCCTAGATAACATTAAGTGCAAACAAAAGAAACCTACTATTCAACGGGTCAAAAATCTCAAAATCCCAAAAGAACTGAAAACAACTCACCAAGGGAAACTAGTGTCGATGGGTGACTTGGCCATCTGGTTTGTAGACATATGTCAATCAAACCACCATCACAGAGAGTCTTCCAGGACCATTCCCCCGGCTCCACATGACTTGCCATACCCTATGAGCTCACTAAGACAATTGGCCCAACTCTCATTTCATTTTCCCAAATACCAAGCAACCCATAAAACCAAATGAAGCAAGAAAAACCGACTTCCCATGGTAACTTAAGGTTCGACCCATAAAGTGTGGCCAGAAACTCCCCAAAACCTACACCCCAAGCTTTGACAATTCTACTTCATCTACCTAGACAACCCCAATACCAAAGGGCGCTCGAAAAGCTAGGTCCTATAAAGAACCTACACATCTAATACCATTTTATCACGAACCAAACTGAGTCAACCCTAAATCAGTCACCTGATTCGGCCTGCAATAAGGCCTGAGAGGCGTTCTCAATCCTATCGGGCTGGCAACAAGTGCCTAGGGAATCAATAGAGTGATGATGGGAATGATTGAACCAATATAAATAAACAGAAGCAGTGGAGAAAAAAACAATAATAATAAAACATCCCAAAAAATAAATAAACTGAACAAATCAACTAAACAAGAACTCGAAAGGAAAAAAAAACTAACCAGGAATGATGACCTCTAAACTCCGTGTGACCCCGTGGGTCACTCTCTGATCACAAGAAAAAATATTGCCCACAGCGATCGAGATCAAGCTGAAACCTGCACCTGTGACTAAAAATAATAATGAAGTATAGGTGTGAGTATTAAAACTCAGTAAGTGTGCCCAAGTAATCTATTCTCTAATGAATTTCAATTAAACAAAATATTCATCAATTTTCGGTTTGAACTTCAATATATAAAATTAAGGCTTTCTACATGTTATTCAAAAGCAAAGTATGATTCATTGCCCTTATTCATTTCTCAAAACCAAAATCAATCTCTTAGTGAGACATGAGCATTTTCAAAGGGAAATTAGATAATAAAACACTTTTCTTTGAAAAAAAATGTTTTCATAAGCCACATTAAAACTACACATCACTTTCCAATGAGAAAAAATTACACATGAAAATGATACAGTAGTTTCACTACAAGGGAAATGGAAATAATTTATACATACAAGTAACACACTCAACACTCAAGCACTAAGAATGAGTAGACATAGGTAAACCCAGGAGATCGAGAATAATTCAGAAGACACCAATACAAGAGACCTCATCCTCGTTGACATGTCACACACGATGAAATCAAAATGCTCAAAATGCCTGACCATCCTTTCTCAGGAAGGTTGAGGGAAAATCCCATAGCAATAAACCAAAACATATCTGCCTACTATGGGCCACTGGTCAGTACCATAACCTACCAGTGTAGCAATCATTCTCATAATACTCTCTCAATATTTCAGGTTCCTATGTCTCATGTATTTAGAAATGGGGTGGTCCTACCGATGCCAGTCGAGTATCCAATCATAGTATATATAATAATAAAGCACAACAAGCAGCACCCCAAGTCACTCCAAGGAATATGACCCTCGCCTTTCTACCATTGATCACAGGGGAGTTCTACATAGTGGACCCTCATAATATACAACTCAACTAAAGAGAGGGGACCACATCCAAGGAGACTTTTAAAGAGATAACTAGCTTTACAAAAGTGCCAACCTGGCCTGACACTATTTTTTTCTCATGCCAAACTATCTCTTAAAGAATCACACGCACACCATTTTGGAAACCAGGAATGCACTTGGAAACCCATTTAAGAAACCCAATTCACCACTTTAAATCTGAAGCATATTTATAAGGTCCAAAAGGGCATTTCTAGAAACACCAATAAGCGCATTTAGTAAAACAGTTTCTTGAAATTCAAATACAAAGAGGGCATTACTTTATTTCACAATAAGCAATTATTATAAAAACCATAAATTTATAACTAACATTAAATAAAGGTGTGAAATTAAAAATACAAACAATTCTTTAATTTCAAGGAAAATTCATAGGGAAACCTACCTCAAAAAGGGAGCGGACCAAGATGAACAACTCGGCACCTGACGCCTTTGACAATGATCGCCCCGCAAGTGTGCATACATACACTCCTATATATATATATATCCCTTAATCCAATACACATATTCCTCGCACCATGAGGGAATATGTGCAAGGAGGATTTATATAATATATATATATATATGTATATATACTTATGTATGTGTGTGCGACCCTTCGAGGAGACACCGAACAATCTAATTAACCCAAAAGAGAATAGAAGATTACAAAAAACTCTAAATAAAAATTGAAACAAAAAAATGGGTGGAAGAAATCAACCAAAGCCATGGGCCAAGCCCCCTTGTAAAACCTTACATAAACCCATATAATTTTGAAAACATGACTTTCACCACTCAAAACCATCTATAATTGATATTAAAGAAAAATACAAATCAAGTTCACATATTAAATAAATATTTCACTTTCCTTCAAAAACACTTTCCAAAATCATCTGCACCTTAAGTGCCCTTGAAACAAGGTTCTCACCCACCAAAAAACACTCAAAAACATTCTCATGAAACACCACACCAAGACACTCACACAAAACATAACCAATTTTCGATGCAAAATCCAAACCAAATACATGAACATGTCAAACCCTTCAAAACGTATTTCTTATCACTAAAAAAATATAATAAGCCATTTACACATTTTATAAAAAACCTTTCAAGAAGAAAAAAAACATTTTACACCTAAAGTACACACACTTTCCCAACCAATTCCCTAGAAATCCCATTTTAATAGTTAAACAAATATAAAATTCATATTTAAAAATACACGACAAGGTGAACATGCCAAAACTACTCCCTTCTTCAATAAAAACTCATTCGGTACCAAAATGCACCTCAAGTGCCATTGAAAATATAATTTTCACATTGCAAATAAGGCATAAAACACTTTTCAATAAACATTACAATATAATATCACAACACATAGTAATTTATTTTTCAAAAACTCAATTTCAACCCATAAACATGTTTAAACACTACCAATTCATATTTCTCACTACCCAAATAACATTTAAAACTCATTAAAATTAACTAAACAATTAAGGGGTAAAAGAAATCAACCTTAAACGATAGTGGATGAACCAGAATGAACCGAGATGATTCGCTTTCGGTGGCAGACACAGAAATTTGCATGAGGAAGACCAGCAAGACCCTTCGCACACCCTATAAATGGAAGAAATTTATCAAAACCTGACCAACCCATGACCTAGGGTTTGGCCAAGATAAGAGCGGCCATGGGAAGAGGGAAAAATGCCGGAAAACACAAGAAGAGGGGAGTTGTGACCTTACCTAGGCGAGCCAAACCAAAAACCCTAAGAAACCGAGTGGAAACTGCGGAAAAGGGAAGCTCACCGATAGAGCAGAGCGTGCACGGCCGAGTGTTATGGTGGGGCGAGGTTGTGTCACACGACCAGAGGAAGGAGGGGGCACCGATGGGGGAGGAACAGTCAGTAGAGGGGGCGCCGGAGAGCTCCTACACAAAGGGGGGCGTCGAGCATGGAAAGGGGGAGGGGGGTCGGCCGTGCAAATGGGAGGGGAAGAGAGATAGATTAGGGTTTCTTTTTTATTATTAATTAATTCTATTTCAATCCTAATTCAATTGATTTAATTAAAAAAACAAGAAAACTAAAAACTCAATAAAATTTAATTGAAACTCAAGAATAAATAAAATAACCATGAATGTCGGGTCGGGGTGTAACAATGTGTGTGTGTGTGTCTTTATATTTTATATTATATATATTTTATATATTTTTTGTTTATATATATGTTTATATTAAACATAAGTTTATGTTTATCTATATGTTTATATACAAATATATATATATATATATATATATTTATATTTATATATGTATATATATATATCTATGTGTGCGTGTGAATATATATATGTATGTATACATGTATATAATTATAATTATAATTATATATATATAATTAACCATGTTTTAAAACACTAGTAAAAATGTTTCTAAAATAGCAACATTTTCTTAAAAACATGAATAAATTTTTAAAAAAAAATATGTGTGTGTGTTTATATATAAATAAATATGTGAGTGTGTGTGTGTGTGTGTGTTTATATATTTATGTGTGTGTGTGTGTGTGTGTTTATATACATGTAAATATATATATATATATATATATATATATATATATTTGTTTGTGTGTGTGTGTCTATGTTTATATATATATATATATATCTAATTATATTTTAAGTGTGCCTTTATATATGTTTATATTTATGTGTTAGTATTTCAAAAATAAATATTATATATATACTTGTATATATTAATATACATATATTAATATATATATATATATATATGTTTATATGTTAATCTTTATATTTTATAATTTATGTATATATATAAGTTTATATAATATTATATTTTTATATGTTTATATTTAATATTATATGTGTGTTTGTGTGTGTTTATGTATCTATATGTTTATGTTTTATATTTTATATATAAATATAAGTTTATATTTTATCATTATATATATGTGTGTGTTTATATTATATATTATGTTTATATTATATATTATTTTTATATTTTTATATTTTATGTTTATATATAAGTTTATATTATATATATATATAAATATATATATTTTAAATGTATTATATGTTTCTATTATATATATATATATATATATCATATGTTTATATATCTATATGTTAGTATTTTGTAATATATGTTTATTTTTTATGTATATATATAAGTTTATACGTTTATAAATATAAATGTTTATATTTTATATATATTATATGTTTTTATATATATATAAGTTTATATTATAATTATATATAAGTTTTTATTATATATATATATATATATATATTATTTTTATATTTTATATATTATATGTTTATATTTTATATATAAGTTTATATTATATATATATATATATATATTTGTGTGTGTATGTGTATAAATATATATGTGTGTATCTATATATATATATAATTATAATTATAATTATAATTATATATAATTAATCATCTTTTACAACACTGGTAAAAATGTCACTAAAGTAGCCACGTTTTCATGAAAATATGTCTAAATTTAAAATATATGTGTGTATTTTTATATATAAATATTTGTATGTATATATATATATATATATTTACATATTTATATATTTATATATTTATATATTTATATATTTATATATTTATATATTTATATATTTATATATTTATATATTTATATATTTATATATTTATATATTTATATATTTATATATTTATTTATTTATTTATATATTTATATATTTATATATTTATATATTTATATATTTATATATTTATATATTTATATATTTATATATTTATATATTTATATATGCGCGTGTGTGTTTATATATATAAAGATATATATTTATATATGTTTATATATATAAAGATATATATTTATAAATGTTTATATATTTGTGTCTATGTTTAAGTACATACATATATATATGTGTGTGTGTATTTACATCGATGCATACAAATGAGCTATATAAATATATATATTTGTAGTGATGTTTCCTAAAAAATATCGCTAAATTAGTGACGTTTCCTGACAATTTGGATAAATTAGTGACATTTTTCATAAAACGTCACTAAATTACCAATGTTTGTAGTAAGCATTGCTAATTGGGAACATTTTTCAGGAAACACTGCTAAATTAGTGACGTATTTCATGGAGCGATGTTTTCATGAAATGATTCTAAATTAGCAATTTTTTGAAGAAAAATTGCTTAATTAGTTGTATTTTTTAGGAAACGCTACTAAATTAGAAATGGTTTCCCTAAAGCGTCACTAAATTAGCGATATTTTTAGGAAATGTTGCTAAAAACATCACTAAATAATGGGTTTTGTAGTGATCACGGATGAATATGGTAACATAAATACCAATGGCATAATTTTTTAATAGAAAATTAAATAATTTATTTGGGAGTGGTTATATTATGTATTTACATTATTATTAAAATATCAAATTCCATTTCTAAAATTACTAAAATAAGTCAATTCCAATTAAATTTTCACCCAAACATAAGAAAAAACTATATATTTAGTAAATAAAATATGATAAAAAATTTCCAATATTAAATTAAATGTAAAATATTATGGTTTCTAATGGGTTATATTATAAAAATAATCTAATTATTCAGGACATTAGTTGCATACAAAAAATTAATCTCAAACAAGGTAGTGGTTTTCTTCTCAAATTCCTCTCTTTGAGGAATATAAGATATTATATACCTAATTTCATTTATATAGTGTATATACTAAATGTTTAAGATATCATATATTGAATTATCTTTTAATCAAGGTATTTTATGTACAATATTAAGTTCTCTTTTTCCAAGGGTTTTGATAAAAATGTTACTTAATAATCAGGGGTTCTTTGTCTCAAATATTAATATCCTAAGACATGTTTTTTATACACCATGATTCTCATTGAATGGTGTATTATCTTCCTTGGATGTCTATTTTTCATATATTATTTTAATTCATTGAAAAAAAATTCAAATTAGTTCCTTTTTATCAAATTTATTTTGAATTAGTTGTTACCCTAGTTGCAACACATATTAGTATCTCAATTTTCATTCATTGAGTTATGATAATTTCCCTTGTACATATTTTATATTATTTTCATTTACTCTACCTTTTAATTATATTATGTATTATTTTCATTTTTCACATTGATACCACATAAATAAAATTCATGAAATATTTCTTACTTCAAGTAGTATGTTTCTCATGAGGTATATTGATAATACTAGTATCATTTCCTTAAGTCATATTGTTTGGTCTTAAAATTTTTTATTCCATTATTGAGATCTTAAACCATAATATTTTGTTATATATTAATTTCTATACCTCTATGGGGAAGGACTATATTTTGATTCAAATAAATATTTTCTTATAATGTGAGTTCTGAAAAATTGTATTTTGAAAATAATAAGAAGGTATTTTCCATTCAATTTACAATTTTTTCCGTCACCAAATTTTTCAAAGATAAACATTATGAATTTTAAAATATCCATTATTGGAGAAACTTTTTATAATTAATAGTTTTCAAAAGATTTCATGTCACCTTATAAAATTTTTCATTTGGAAGTGATATATAATTTTTTATTTTATATAAGTGGTAAAACTATTTTCTAATAGTTCTTTTATGTTATTTATTCATTTTCCCACATCACATTCAAAATTATTTACCCTAATTGGGTTTATGTTTCATGATTTATCAACTAATATATGTACTTATAATTTTTTGGATTGATCTCATTATATTAAACCATTTTATTCATGGTCCCTTATATTGGTATATCATTCAATTTGTATGATACCGGATATTTCTTTGAGCTATGGATCTTTTAAATTTCAGTTTAACTATTTGGTCTTGGCCTAGCTAATGTGAGTTCCCAATGGGTCATTAGAATTTTTTGGTTTTTTAGGCCTTATTCGGAACCCAGAGGCTCTGTTTTTGGAAAAGGAATATTATCCACACAGTTAATAGAAACCAAGGGACCTAGTCTACATGGTTAGGAGTAACCGTGTAGGGAGGTATAGGGCTTTACCCAAGGCTGTATAGTTTGGTAAAATAGTGTCACTAGTGCCACACAATCTTATTAGAAACCTGTAATTTTGTAGGGTTAACTCACATGGTTTGCACATGGTTTCTCAAATTATGCACATGAACCATGTTGGTTCCATGTTGATACTGTGATGGGTGCATGGTTGGTGCACGGTTTGGCCAACCTTGCAGCCAAATCGTACAACGCATTGTTTTTTGATAAAATGACCATTTATCACTTAAATTTATTTTAACCCATGGCCAATTTTCGTATCTTACATAGAACACCCTCCTTGACATTATGGATATCCTTTTAACCAATGATAGTAGGATTTGATCTCATTCCTATGATCCAGACTCAGATTCAAGAACCTTTCATCTCTTTAGATCTTCACTAGTAAGTTATTCATTCATCATGTTCCTTTTATTTTTTTTCTTCATATCAAAATAGTTATTTTGGTGAAAAATAATATGCCTTATTATAATTTAATTCAATAATTATTCCATTCTCTTACAATCCAAGCCATGTCAAGAACCTATATTGGATGATTGTTCTACCATGGATATACAGTATGTGGTCTATACCTTTTTCCATATGCTCTAGTTGTATTGTACAATGTTGTTATTATTTTCCATTCCAGAACATCTGGTGTTTGTCCTAAAATTTTATGAATTCCTTGATTAAATTTTTGGAACCATTTTAGGTTTCCCACTTAGTACCTAGTGATGGTTGGAGGTTTTCAACCTCATCTCGAACCACATAAGAGGTGTTTTATTGTATCTGCTCCATATTATACCACCTCATTTGGTTTTTGTAAGCTCTCTATCCTAGTGGGATACTTCTTGAATTAATTGACAATTTAGGAGAGGGTTTATTCCTCCTTTCCATGTGATTATGTGATAATTGAAATGGTTAAATATTTAAATGGAAATTGTTGAATGATTTGGATGAACTCATAGAATATATATGATTATTAAATGGGTTATAAAATAATTAATATGATTTTAAATGTTATAGATTCCAGGGACATCTCAACTTCTTGAATCTAGTGTGTATGGGTCTATAACTTGATTACTTTAGATGCCAAGTACATCACTACTCCATAAATATGGCTTGTTGGGCCTAACATTAGATGTCAAGGACATTGCTACTACATGGATATGGATTTCTTTGACCACCATGGACATGCTCAGTGGACATTATCCTTAGGCTCCACCATGTCATTACCAAGTTTCTTTGAAGATTCTCCAAGGACTTGAGGGGATGCCTTGGTCATTTACACCTTATATATAGCCCATATAGGCTTTACATGATGAGGATGGGTTAGTCTGTACCTAAGATCTATCCCTTAGGGTCTGACATAGGGATTTCATGGAATAGGTCGATAGGGATTCATTAGTCTATATACCTTGGATTTGGCCCTTGGGGTCTGACACAGGATTACTCAGCATAGGCTTCAGTGGATTCTATTTCATGCTTTATAGATAGACCTAATATGTGTGTTTGATTACAATTGGTAGAATAAATAGTATAACTCCTTATTTATTCATTTATATTACTGTTATATATTACACATTGTTTCATCTTATATACACATATTAGACTTGTTATAGACATTTTTGGTGGTGTCTTACTTACTGTTATCTCACACCATGTCTGGGTCATCATTGGGTGCCAATAATACCTTCCTGGATTCTTGTAATGGCTGGGGCAAGCACCCACTTTACGATGATTGATTAGTTTTTCATAGGTGAAGGGGAATATTGGACTGAGTTATGCTCATGATACTAGTTTTAGATAGTTCTTTTGGTACTTTTTTATTTCGATTCAAGTATTGAACTAGTTTTCTATTTCCATACTTTTCTTGCCTCTTTATATAGAGATATGGCATGATCATTTTTTGGTTTATAATATTTCCTTTTCATTTTTTTATTACTCCTTTGGTTTGGATATTTATTTTCTACTACTACTGATTTATATTATGATTACTCTTATTAATTCACTTGTGGAACCACTACATTAATCTACTCATGAGGGTATAGTCACCCCATAATACCATCATAGACTCACACTACTAGTTAGTATCCTCTGGTATATGGGGAGGTTCTCTTCAATCTATGTGACCCACTAACTTGATGTATCTTTTAGTGGCTTCTAGGTCATGATGTTACAAAAAAAAATTCTTTTGAAATTGTGTTTTTCATTTATATCAACACCCTTTTGAGAATTAACCAAATATCACTAATCCATATGGTTTTTTCTTGTGGGATGATTACAAATAAAACTATTCTATTTATTGCTTCATAAACTATTGAGAATTATTATATTTTTTATTTTGCTGTGGATTTCTATAGATTACTCAGGAAAGTTTACTTTATATTTTTTAATCATCAACCTTCTTCCTTCACATGGGTTATGATCATTTACCCCCTTTATTAACATGGGTAAAAGTACGGACATATCATATGTTATCATTCCAATATAAGTGATTATTTTCAAGTTGACTATGAATTATTTAACCATCCACCATCCTTCTTTATATGGGATAAGATCATTTTATCCCTTTGATTATTAGTGTTATATATGTTGTTATTATAATATGGATGATTATTAGAAATTTAATTATGCAATGTTTTACCATACACCTTCTTCCTCTAAATAGGTTGTGATCTGTTTATCCCTTTTATTAACATGGGGAAAAGTATTGGTGTTCTGTATGTCAATATTCTAATATATATGATAATTAGAAAGGGTGATTAGAAATTTCTTATTCATTTTCTCATTTGATGAATTCATTAGACATAACCAAGTTATGGGTTTGGCCAAAGTTATATAGACCCTTGATTCAGTGTTAGGTCTCTTGAAATAAAATAGGTTGAGTTTTTTTGTATACCTCTCCCCATATCAGTATAGTGACTTGGAACAAGTATTTAATAATATTTATTGATGTCTAACGTTATGTATTCCATCATTAGTAATTTTTTATACATGTTTTCATGTTTTTAATGGATATATCATGATCTTATTTTTATTTTATTATGGAATTATGATTATCACATACTCTGTTCAAGATATTTATGTCATGTTTATATAATGATTGGATTGGATCTATGTTTTATCTTCCTCATAATTTGAGTTCACCACATATTATGTTTCCGTTTATATAGGTTATAAAGGAAGGTATTAAAAACATTTCCTCTAAAAGGATGTATTGTGATGAGAATTTGTGGGAGATAATGAATATTTATTATATATTGAGTATTTAGTATAGAGTGGTGAAAATATATATTAGTTAAGTAAGATATTATATTAATTTTTTATGTATGTCCTTAATTATCTAATTCTATAAACCCGGATTTTCATGGGAATAGTTGTAATGTAATATTTTCTCTAACTCATGTAATTATGAGGTAGTTATGTCCAAGAATCTAAATTTGATATCAAATCTAGTTTTAAATGTATGTGTTTATGTAACCAGATCAGGGAGTGAAAGTATGGGGTATCAAAATAGAACAAAATGAGAGAAGTGATTTAGGGTGGGTGGATAAAATCACTTTTTATAGGTGCAAATGAGGCATATTTCATTTGAAAATTCAATTAGACATATGGAAAAGAAATATTTAGATGGGAGTTAGGAAAGGTACTTATACACATGATTAAAATATTGACTATCATACTCAACAAAGGGCTTATAGAATGTGTTTACATTAATTTAACAATTAATAATTCTATCCATGTCATTGTACCCATTTTACCACTTTTTTACTGAGTTTAATTATTTTACATGGAAACTATTACTATAAAAAAATATAAGATAACACATATTACCTCATTTATATATGAAGAGTAAAAATTTAACCATCATTTAATCTAATTAAACATCTAATACATAAATTTTTTTATTTTAAAATATAATAAATATATATATAACAAAATATTATTTTAATTAAATTATCTTTTAAACATTAACAAATGTTAATATTATTTCATATCAAATGTTAATCCTACAATGTATGAAAACAAATTATCTATAAATATAATCATTAAATTTTACTAGAATCTCTATTTAACCATAATAATGTATACATTTTTTAAACATAATTTTTAGAAAAATATTTCTTTAACCATGAAAGATTTTATATTTATATCTAACTAATTATTAATTATTATGTCAATAAAAAATAATTTCATTTAGAAAATTATTTATTAGTGATTGATTTTATTAACAAAGTACATAAAAAATATCTTATTGAAAATATCTCTCATTTTATGGTTATATTCTTATTTCATTATTTATATTACTCATTCTATTTTACCTATTAAATTATATTAAAATCAATATTTCAATAGATGATTTTTTAGTAGGACTAAAAAATATATCAGGTTGATATCATTTAAAACTACACTTAAAACCCATAAATATCCCTATATAATACGTAAAGATAAGATAAAAATGATGGTAGTTGCTGGTGCTCACTCTGCTAGCAAGGATCTTGGATTGATTTATATGAGATTTAAATTCTCCAAGATATGATTTCTATCAATAAAAAATTATATAATTCTGGATTGGGATAGGTCAAGGGAGAAACCTAATGATTCCACCTCCTTTATAAGCATGGATAAATGGTTCTCATAAGGAAGACCAGAATAATTAGATGCCATTATTTCACCGTTTCTACAAAAAACTTATGCGGTGATTACTCTAATTTATACTCAACTATTAAAATAAAATACAATAATGGTTTAATATTATTTAAAATATAGTATCCACTAACCATACACATTATTCTTTCTTATATAAAATGATAGTATACACCAAATGGATATAAAAGTCCAAGTAATATATAATCTTGATGGAAAAATATAGTCAATTATCATATATTTAATTACAATGTAGACCATCGATATATTATATTCCTATATATATACCTAAATTATTCTAAAAAATCAGTAATTCCTTATTTAAACATATATATAACTTTTATAATATGTTTCATTCATTCCATAATCTTAATATGTGGGATGATATTTAATATGAAATATGATGATTTTTCTTCATGTTCTATTTAATCGCTTGTGTATTGATTACTTATGTAGTAGTTACGTTCATGTTATATATAAATTTCACAAAACAATTATTGTTGTATAGTAATATTTTTATTAATGAAATATTATATTGTTCATTTTAGTTTTATGTTTCAACTAAGATACATTACCATGGATTTAAATGGTGTTTATCACAAAAAACTAGGGGTGTTACATCCTAACCCACCATCAAATAAATTTGTCCATAAATGTTTTTAATAATTTGAAAAAAATGAGGGTACTTTTGTCTCATTACATTTTTGGGTCCCCACATCACTTTCAAAAACATTAGATTTTTTCATAGAACACTAATCAAGTATTGGTAATATTTTTTAACACTTTATCTCTATAATCAATGACCACCACTATTAATTACTAATAATATAGATAATTTTACATAAATACATCTTATAATTTCATTATATTTTATAGACCTCAAATGTACTTCGTCAAAAGTGATAAATTAGAAATTCTATGCAATTGAGAGAGGTTTTGTAAGAGCACTAAACAATAAGCTACAGTACCCAAGTAATCAATAATCTCAAAGGGCCCAATGATTCAAGAGATCAAGTTCCCCTTCTTTTTGAGTCACATAACCCTCTTAAAATGTGATATTTGAAGGAATAATTTATCACATATGTCAAAATAAATACCTCATCGTTGATTATAATGATAAATTTTTTGTCAATATAGTAATTATTTGATATGTTGTTGTATAGTTTTATTCATTTCTCCAAAATATAATGAAATAATAGGTCCCAATAACATCCTATAAGAAACATTAACCCAAGATGAAATATTTCTATATCACTTCCCATATGATCCTCACAAATAGTTTTTAGATGTTAGATAGAAAAGTATTGTTATAAGAAAAATCAACCAAAATAGTATTTTGATTACAAATTAAATAAAAATATTTTTATTATGAAATTTGTATATTTTCTAATGTCTGAATATCCCTTTCAGATTGACCATTATTTTGGGGATGATAATTTCTATTGAAACTCTTATCTATGTCTAATTATTATTTTAGACTATTCTGGAACTTTTTATTGAATCTTAGTTCTCGAAGAGATACCACTGAAATCCTTACTATATATAGGATTATTGTTTCCTTTATATATATATATATATATATATATATATATTACCAAGTAGATCAAGTGGGAAATATTCTTTAAAAAAATTAAATATATTGAATTCATAAGGTGATCAACCACAAACCAATTAGCATTAATACCTTTAGATGTCATTAGAAAACCTAAAATTAAATCTACAGTGTTTTTCTCCTAATTCCATATTGTTATGTTTAATGGTTACATGAACCCCTTTGACTTATAAAATTCATCTATTGTTTTAAGTAAAGTAAGAAATGAGATATATACTTCTCAATCTCTATATTCATGTTGTCCCCTCAAAAATGCTCCCTAGTATCTATATATCAATATGTGTCTATGTGTGTGATCCCTAGAAAAAAAATATAATTATTATATATTCACATTATATAAAATCCCATTCCATAGATAATCCATTAATAGAGAATCATTTTTAATTCCCAATATTATGACTCTATCTTTTTCAATGTAATTATTTGGATAATTTTCCACCTTCTTATGTAGCTCCATATCAACCTTTTGTACCCCCTTAATCATCACTTTGAGGGATCATTTAGAAATAATATTGTAATTATAGGATTTTCTATGCTCACTTATTATTTCTAATTCTATCCTTTTAAAAAAACATAACTATTGAATCTCTTTTAATCCCTATCATGGATAAGGTAACATTATCCTTTTGTACTTATATAATCTTTCACTCTGCTTTCTTTCCTATATTGGTAATTTATTTAGTAATCATATTCCTTGCACAACTCTAACTATATCCTTTGGATCATTTTTATATCCTTATGTGTGAATATATACTTTATTATTTTGTGACTAGTATAAATATATATATATATATATATATATATATCACACTTTTCACCATAGAGGAAATATCTCCATATATCTAATAAAAAATTACTAATACCAACTCTAAATTAGGTTTCAATAATTTTTTCTCATAGTACTTTAATTGAAATTTTTAATAGGCTATCACCATTAAAATTTTCATAAGTACACATCCCAATACCTTCCTTGATTAATCAAAACATTTAACAAACACTTCTCTATTGTATGGTAGTTTGAGTAAAAATGTAGTTTCAAAACTCATTCTAAGATCATTAGTGATCTATTCACCAACTTTTATCCAAAGAAACATTACCCATTATATGATTACATGTTTAGTGGAGTTGAAACTTTAGGAAGTTTCTCATAAACCACCAATAGTATTCATCCAATCTTGAAAAACTATGGAACATTGTTACAGATGTGGCGAGATAAAATTCTTCAAAAACCATTTCCTTTAAAAGGTCTACAAATATACTCTTTCTTGTGTTTATGTGAACTTAGAATGAAAAAAATTTATAATGAAAATTCACACTATCTAGATTTGGAATATAATTTATCTTTTCATTAGGACTTTAACATAATCCTCAAATATAATTCATGTCCTTCATTTCACTTGGAATGTTTGAGAATTTTATAAATAAATATGATAAAAAATTATTATTTTAAAATATAAAGACTTAGTTCATTAAAACTAATATAATAATGGATGATTTTTTATGTCTGAATGGTGACACTTTGAATCCATGGTATCCATATCCTATAAGAAAAGGTTTCCTTCATTATATATTCTCTCATCACCCTTAGATGATGATATCCTACTCACATTTAAACCTTTGATAATCATTTAGCCCCACTAAGTTGATCAAAAAAATAATAAATATTGGGAAGTGCATACTTTTTCTTAATTGGTATATTTATAATGAAGTGGGTAGTGGATCATTCAAGGACATCTAGTGGGGGTAGAATCAATATACCCAACTTTTATTAAGTTTTATCTTTTCCTTTAATTATCCCCTCATATACTCAAACCCATTTTCTTATTAAAATATATGCATCTAATGATATTCACTCAACTCATTCCTTGGTATGAAATACAAAAGAAACATGAACAACAATATAAAAGTATTTATATAAGATGATGATCGATTAAAGAAAACTAATCTATGTCATGTTTGACACTAACCTAGACATAGATTTTCCATGTTATATTATAGTGAATATAAATTCGCAATAAATTAGTATATAACAGCTGAGAAGATCTCATCAACATTCCCTAAGGAATACATCACACACTTCCCTAATAAATCTCCCTATAGGCCATTTATCATTTATCCCATAGACTTGATCGTTTTACTAGTATGTCTTTTTTCATACCGGTACCCCCAGTTTTTAAAGGCCCTCCAAATTAAACCAAGAATAGGTATTCAAATTCCACAATATTATCTATAAAAATTCATGCAATTTAGTATTCTTTTAATTTTTTTATTATGATATTGAATCACAATTCTTCTCAAAACTATATCAGTCTATGTATATAATATAAGTGGTGGTGTTTATTGGTCTCCTTGCATCAATTTTCTTCTACATTAGTAATGTATTATATGTCTTATATCCTCTTCTATTTTCCAAAAAAATATCTTGGATATTGTTGGAACCCTTTTTTGATGATCACCAAATCATGTTTGTGATGTCATTAATGATATTTATACTTTATGGTAGCATTTTACATTATAAAGAAGCTTGGATCATTTTGGATTATAATGTCTATCCGCTAAGAATGTCACACCACCAAGAATGTATCACCACCAAGAAATTATTGTCGTTAAAAAATGCCTCACCACTAAGAAAAAAACCCCATCAATGTGGAAAAGTTGGAAAAATGTTGGAAACATACACTATCAGTTATGATTCACTCCTAGATTGAAAATTTGGTAAATTATGTAATGACTCGCCATCGAAGAAAAAGTCATTATTGGACTGGAAATTTTACAAAGTGTTGAACACACCTACCATCATAGTGGATTCACTAATAGAATGAAAATTTTTCTAAGTATTATAAAGTATCACCACCATCCTGAGTCACTATCAACCGGACTCATCACCAGCTAGAGACACTACTAGACTCAGTCACCTCCAGATCAAGACACCACCAACGACTTTTCACAGTTCAAAAAACACACCTCCAATACTTATGTTTATTTGGAATTAAATAATTCTAACATATACATTATCAAACTTGATGGTAAAACATATGTTAAATACGTATATATTAACTATAGCTGAATGGAATTAATGTTTTTGCTATACTTTCAGTATGATCAGAAGAGGATATGGCTAATTCTCTTGGCTTATTATTGATAAAATAGGAATCAGACTCCCTCATACATATGACTGAGAACATCTATAAAAACATACAAAATAAATGTACACATGATGAGTCTTAAGTTTTTGTGAAGTGTTCCTTACATGAATCCTTATTATAAATTATCAATTGTAAATGAATTGAATCACTTTGAACATCCATAAAACTTCCAGCATGCACACAAGAAGAAGTTTATAACACTATTTTCTACAATGAATGTTTGAAACTCTACTCAATCCACATTACAATATACACTCAAGGATTCATAAGCTGCAGATCATGCCATACAGAGAAACACTATCTTTATACACATTTACTTTCCATGTTTGTTAATTTTTATTTAAATTATGAGCAGTGTGTGTATAATCTAAATTTATACACACACATTTTCTTCTACTTTAAACTAGAATATACTAAGATATCTTCTTAAATACTTTTTACTCCTATTTTCTAGGTTTACTATAGAAGAGGTCTTTGTGTGGCTTATTATCTTTTTTACTCAAATGATTAATATGGAAGAGGACCATGTGTGGGCTAGATAGTTGTTATACTGTTGTTTTGTAACACCCCAAAATTTTGTGAAATGTTTTTTTCAAATTAATTTAATCTTTTTGACATTTTTTATTTCACGTAACACTAAAAATAGTTTATTTTATATTAAAGTACTATGTTTAGATTTTGTTACACACAATACCAAGTTAATCATTCACTACATGTACCATAATGTTTTGTTTTATCTACATAGAACATCGAGGTTATCTTTCGTTACACGCAACAATAAGTTTCCTCGATGGCTTGTGTAACATGTAAGACCGAGTTTTACTGAATTAAAATATGTTATTAAATTATTATTTAATATAATAAGATATAACCTAGGAATTAAATTAAAATTTATGAATATGGTTAACTATCTTATGAAAATATATGGTTTAAAAAATATCACATGAATTCATTGGTTACAAATTAATTAGAAATAACTATTAAAACAAATTGAATATAAATGAAAATATTATTATTTTTATGCTCACAAAGTTGTTTTATCCTAATAAATTAAAGTAATTACAATTTGTAATTGATATTAATGTAATATATATATATATATATATATATTATTCAATAAAATATTTTTTATATTCATCCAATAGATTTAATAGGCTTAAGAGAAAAGAAAACCCAATTTTATTCATAAAATATAATATCTTTATTAATGCACTTTTATTACCTTTTATTGAATAAACTATTTTAAATATAATTTTTGACACTTTAATAATTATTATATGTATACATAAAATTAATATTTTAAATAGAAACATAAAAATTAGGTTACGGTGGATTTTTTTAATTTTTCTGTGAAGTTTCATTTTTTAATGAATAGTAAAAAATTCTGAACTATAATTTAAAACTTCTTTTTCATATAATTTATTTATAAGGTTAAATTATATTTTAAATTGATTTTAAAGGTTAATTAGAATGTATTATTTTAAATTATTCAAATTTAATTCATTGTAATCCATTTTACATTGAAATTTACTATAAAAACATAGTAAACTTTTAGAGGTTTTTACTTTAGAAACCTGCCTTGTCTTCACATCTACGAGATTAAATTTAAATTAATTTATATCACTTATGTGATTTTAATTTGGTAAAATGGATTAAATATTTATAAATATAATAATTTCTAATTTCTTATAGGGTTAAATTATTTTATTTATTAAAAATATTAGTGAAATTAATTAAAATTAATTATAGTGATTAAGGTGAAATTAAGCTTAATGAGAGAAAAAACCTTAAAATTAAGGAAAAATGACATAAAAACTTTTCCAAAATAAATTGGATATACATAATTAGACCCTATCCTACATTGTCTATAAATTTTACCTTTAAGGTGGATAAATTACATGGAAAAAACGTGGGTGTAATTCCCTTTCCCAAAATTTACAAGAGTGTCACTCCTCCTCCACTAAAAAAAGGCCTCCTCTCATCCCACTTCATCACACCTATCAATCAACTTTGGCATGAAAAAAACTCAGATCCAATATATCCTCAAAATCCCCCCCATAATTATAGAATCCTCCCCTTGGGAATAAATAAATCCATGTAAACCCTTTGGTGAAAACCAAAAGGAGTTACCCAAAGAAGAGGTAACATGCTCCCTCAAGATCCTTTCATTTATTTTCCTTCTCCACCAACTAAATTTTACTTATTCCATTATTATATGATAAAAAATTATCCTAAATATATTGATATGTTTTTATGATGATGGTTCTACCTACACTTACACACACATCGACTTAATTGGTAACTAACATATTGTTTAGGTGTACGGAAAACTACCACCTCATGAAGCGATGATTTATCGTTTTTCCATTACTGCCTCTCATGGTGTAAATTATGATGAAAAATATTTTTATATATTTTATATAGTATATTTATCATTTATTTATTCTTATTTAATTCTTTTGTAACAAATACATTTATACTTTCCACTTTTTATAAATATGATAATTTCATTTGAGGAAGTGTGGACTACCACCCCCTCAAAGCAATGTGATTCATTCACACACTACATAGAATGAATTAAGGATGTTTTTAGTGAACATATATGGTATATATGATATATTAATGATATTAGAGTAATTATATATATATATTTCATTTACTCTCTTTTTTCAAAACGACAATTAAACAGAAACTACGTTCATGTGTACGTACGACTTATCATCTCCATGAATGGTGTATTCCATTTTATACATATATATTATATAGATTCTTATAATACAAATATAATTAATATAAATTAAATTTATATCATGTTATAAATTCTATAATTCAAGATATAAGTATAATGACCATATATATAACAAAGTAATACAGATGCAAAAAGCAAATCAAATATTACCCGAAGTGTAACCTTAACATAGAATTATTAATATGAGGACAATATAAATTAATATTAAAATAATATGTAGAGACATATATAAGAATAATATTATTTAAAATATTTATAATAAACTTAAATTTTTTATATAGGAATTTTGTATGAGTACAATGAGAATCAAGACCTGAGGTAAGATAATTTTATCTCACTTTTTATTTCTGTGAGATACATGCCATGTTCACATCATATTTATTATATGTTGTGTGTATACTTCCCATAGATGTATTATATTATTATTATACTTAAATTTATTGGTATTTACGTATCTATTTTATGATATTTATTTCATGGGGTTTAGGTTCCAAAATTTACCAAATTGGTAAATAATTTTGTCTCAATTTTCCTTCATTGAGACATATTCCATGTAATGAACATTTATTTTTCTATGAGATATATATACTACCTTTGAAATGTTAGATAATGAATAATATTATATTCATGATATTTAATTTTCATTTAATTTCATTTTCTTACATGGGGAGTTTAATTCAAAGTTATCATGTGGTAAGAGTTTATTTAAACAATCTCATCATTTATCGAGATTATTTATAATTATGCTTCCATTTGTAAAATATTATAATACATCTCTTAATAGAACTCATTAATTTTATTCTCATTTTTATTTGCATGATATCTTCATGTATTGGTACGGTTTTTTCACTAGTTTTTATATAAGATGATCAAGAAAGTGTATTTTAGAAAGTCTGATTATACCTCTCTCTTTGATTTGGAATTTGTATTCATTCAGTGCCATGTTTTCTAAAAAATAGTGTTTCAAAATGTTCTCAATATTTCATTATAAGTTTTAAAATAAATTTAAAATAATTTTTTTTTAATAATTTTTCATTAATCATTTATATTTTTTCAAATTTTTTTAAAATCAATGGTTTTCAAAATATTTCCAAGCCTTCTTAATATGTTTTTAATTTTATTTTCAAATAAAAGTGTTTTCAAAAAAAAATTCAAATAAAAGTATTTAAATAATTTAGAATCATATATTATATCTTTTAAAAGTATTTTAAAAGAAAAACAAATTCAAAAAAATCAAGATTATTTTATAAGTTTTCAAGGGAAATTTTTTTTAAAATGTTTTCAATATTATTTTATAATTTTTCAAGTGAAAAAATTTTCAAATAGTAATCAATATTCCTTTATTAGTTTTAAGGGGTAAATGGTTTTTAAAAATCATTTCAATCCTTATTTCTAAGTTTCACATTATTTTTAAAGGAAATGGTTTCCAAAATATTTAATGTTTTAAAAGGAATTTTTCAAATAATAAAAGATTTTTTCCCCAAGAAATTTTTTTAAAATATTGTTCAAAATTATTTCTCATCTATTATGAAAACCATTTTGTTTTAATTGTTCCCTTATATAAAAATGATTCAATTTTTTCATCCATATTATTTCTCTCAATGGTTTTCGTTTTTATGGAATGAGGTTTATCAAACTCATTTATCTTTCAGGGTTATATGATTCTGAATATTTCTTGTTTTCATGGGTTATAGTTTTGATGAAATGATTATAAAACTTGTATCTTTTTCCAAAAGGTTATGATATTATTACATGTTTATGATACCCATTTCATTTCATGGGTTATGATATGATTTTTAATGATATCATGGAACATGTATGTATGATTTCACAATGATATTTTTGGGACCTTTATCTCCCTTCAATGCATTGGGTAAACATTTATATCACATGAGATAGACTAATATTGTCTTGGTAGTAAACCTTAACTACTAATATGGCCATAGGAGTGAACTATGATGACCAAGATGGTATGAGGAGTGAACTCATTCTACTAAGATGTCCATGAGAGTGAATTATTACTACCAAGATGATATGGGGAGGGAACCCGTGATAATAATATGTCCTTTCCAATAATTCCTTGACTAATATGGAAATCATTTTATGTGATTATGTTTTTTCCATAATTCCATGTCTAATTTCTATTTTATTATTTCTTGGATTATGTTCTTTATTTCATTATGATTCGTCTCTTATGAACTAATAATGTTTATTCCATGATTCATGTTTATGATACATGATATGTAGGTGTGATATTATAATATTATGATCTTTTTCTCATACCCCTATGCACATGTTTATTCTTACATGTCTTCCCTTTTACCCTTAACAAGCATCTAAACTCACCCATTTTTATGTTCCCTTCCCATGGGTATGAAGATATATTTCTTTAATGATATGTCTAAGAGGGTTACTAGTCTTGCAGAACCTAGTGGGAGATAATATTGCTCACTCATGTACTAGTGTTTATGTTTCCATGTTTCCAAAGGAACCAAACTAATATGGTGTTTGGGCATCCGTCTGTATAATTTTTTAAGTTTTATGAAAATTTATATAATGTCTAAGTATGTTAAGACTAGGTAATCATATTTTGTATCAGAGTAAAATCTTAATCAACCTTTGTAAACTTATAAGGTAAATATTTAGTGGTATCCCAAGGTATATTTATAAGGATATATATATATGTATGTCTCTAAGGATAAGTATAAGGATGAGTTAAGATTTAGAAACATGTACTGGAATTTTAGTAAAGGATTGAGTGTGTGGTTTCCTAAAAATATGTACCTATCTATATACTACAATTGAATGTGGTACTATAATAGATGTACCTGGGGGTGTGTCAATCCTAGCTCGATGTAAACTGGTACATGACAAAGGGCCTTGATGAACACCTGGTTTGACTCTCCCAAGGGATATGCTTTGGAAATTCAAAAACTCTTTAAGAAATATCATGAAGTATTTTAATATAATATGACTATGGATAACTAGGGATAAACCAAATGTTTCATCAATCAAAAAGTATGTGTCATGATTTAGACATACTATAAGTAATGTTTCATGATTATGTGGTTTTCTTCTATGATATGTGTTTCTCCTACTTTAATTTTTGGTTTTAGTCGATGGAGATAACTTAAAGGAACAAGGTAAACATTGAATCTTTTATATGTGGAAAGTTTGGGAAATATAAAAATTAATTTCCTAATTAGAAATATGATAAATAGAATTAGAAAGGTGGTATGAGAATTGGTTATACTTTTTAACTATAAAGAGACCAAAAACAAAATGTGAAAGTTATGTGATGTTATTACATTATTATTCACATTAATAAATCATTATTAGTTTTAGTTTGAGGAACCTTAATATGTTATTCATATTTTATATTATAGGAAATGGGTGTTAAGGACTAATTTGATGAAGCCTGAGTAATGTTTTAAGAATAATGTTGGGAGAATGAAGTACATATGTCTTGGAATTCAAATATTATGTTATATGAATCATGAAATATATAATTATATTCAATATAAGTTTTCATTAGGGATATAAAAGGATATTTTAAATAGTGATTTCATGGAATAGTGATATTTTTGATTAAGGGAAGGTAACCCTTAATTAATGCATGATGTTGAGATAATGATATTTTAATAAAGATATGTTGGATATGAATAATTAAATTGTATGGTATGGATTACCATGGAACTAATTATTGAAAAAGTGGTATATCTCATCAAGGATAAATGTCACAACTTCTTGGATTTAAATAATGTATCCCATAATCATTGGAATAATGTTTCATGCATGTTTTCCAAAAGGATTTATGGTAGTTCATTTTATTACCAAATTTCAAGGGAATATAAAATGAGGGTAGTAACATATTTGGAATGTTACAACAAAGAGAACCATTTTGATATATGGGGGATCATGGTTAAGATGATTTCATGAAATTCTTTCTAATGATTTTGATTTTCATATTTGATAAGGGTTATAAGGTTAACCATTTATGGAAATTTTAATTCAAACATTGTATGAAGTCGATAAGATTAATGTGTTATCTCACCATATGAGGATTTATGAATATTGGATAACCAGATAAAACAACTTTATATTTATGATAACCAATGATAGATAGGATGGCATATCATGAATCTCGTGATTGGTTAGTAATTCTGGAATGAAAATTTCAATTTTCATTTTAGAGAAAGAGGTGAAGTGGATCAAGGAACAAAAAAGGTTGTGGTCATCCTAAAATCATTCCAGTATATATTTTCATCAAAATTATTCAAATTTAAGAAAATGGCATAAAAATAAATATTTTTCCTAGTACCTTAATTTTATTGAACCAATGGCCTTTTAAATCATCATAGATTTATAACTTTGAAGCCCTCAAATTTTTATTTTTCATTCACTTGTTTGTGATTGATGACCTCAATCGCTCCCAGTGAATAATTATACTTTTCTTCCAAGTCCATATTTTATCTTCCCACCTATGTTATCCTATTTGGAAACCTAATTATGTGATACTTTGGGTAACCATTTTTTTCAGCTTCCCTTTTTAAAGGAAGTTTTAATATTCTTTTTTACGATGTGGGTTTCTATGAATTAAAGTTTCAAGTATTAAACCTTGAACAACCTAGATGAATTTGAAAGGAAAAAATTAATTTTAATAGGGTTATAATGTAACACACCTATATTTTTATAAATACTTTTTTCGAATTAATTTGATCTTTTTGATGTTTTTCATTTCACACAACACTAAAAAGAGTTTATTTTATATTTAAGAAATATGTTTGGATTGTGTTATATGAAGAACCAAGATTATCGTGAAATATACATAACCTATATTTAATATTGATCTACATGTAACACTAGTTTTATCTTACATTACATGCAATAATTACTTTTTATGGTGTCTTGTGCAACAGAGAAAACCGAGTTTTACAAAATAATGATATATTATTAAAATATTATTTAATATGATAAGATATAACCTAGCTATTAAATTAGTGTTTATTAAGAGGTTTAAATAAATTATAAAAATATTTGTTTTAAAAATATATATAATATTAATTCATTGGTTACAGATTAATTAGGAATAAATATGAAAACAGGTTGAATATAAAGGAAAATATTTTTTTTGCTCACAAAGTTGTTTTATCTGAATAAATTTAAAAAATTACAATTTTTATGTAATATTAATGTAATATATATATATATATATTATATTCAATAAAATATTTTTGATATTAATCCATTGTATTTTATATCTATAAGATAAAAACAAAAAAAATTACACATAAAATACTATATTTTTATTAACGCATTTTCCAACTTTTAATGGATAACCTATATTCAATCAAATTTTTAGGAATTTTTTTAATATTATATTTGAAAATATACATATTAATTTAATTCAAAACATAAAAATTATGTTAGGGTAATTTTTTGGCGTTTTTTTGTGAAGTTTCATTTTTTTAATGAATAGTGAAAAATAATGTAATTTATTTCAAAACTATTTTTCATCTAACTTCTTTATATAGTTGTATTATATTTTCAATTTATTTTCACATTTAATTAGATCATATTTTTATAAATTTATACAATTAAGGCCATTTTAATTAATTTTACTTTGAAATTGACTATAAAATACATAGCAAACGTTTAGAGGTTTTTACTTTAAAAACCATCGTTGTTGTTTCGTCTATGGGATAAAATTTTAATTAAATTGTACCAATTATGTTATATAAATTTGGTAAAATGGATTCTATATTTGGAATAAGTATAATTTATAATCTCTAATAATGTCAAATTAGTTTTCAACCAAAAATATTAGTGAATGTAATTAAAATTAATTGCAATGATTAAGGTGAAATTAAGCTTAAAAGGGGAATAAACCTTAAATTTAAGGGCCCAAATGACTTATAAAATTATCAAAATGAAATTTTATAGACATATTTCTACCATATAATCCCTTAATTATAAAATATACTATTATTTAGGCCAATTTTTATTGGAAAATCATGGGTAGAATTCCATTACCAAAAAAATACCGGAGTGCCACTCCTCCTCCACTATAAGAAGACATCCTCTCCTCCAACTTCCTCACACATCTCAAGACACTTTGTATCGACCAATATCTACTCAAATAGATCCTAAAAATCCCTCCCATAATCCTAGAAGTATCTTCTTGGGTATAAAGAAATCCAAGGAATCAGTTTGGTGAAAACTAAAGGAGTTACCCATAGGAAAGGTAACACCCTCCCTCAAGCTCCATTATTTTATTTTCTTTCTCCACCACCTCAATTATCCTTATTCAATTAATATATGATAACACCAGTATCTTAAATATACTGATATTTTTTTATTATAAGGTTTATACCTACACATACACACACATCCATCTAATTGGTAAAGAACATACTGTTTACGTGTATGACGTACTGCCACCTCACGAAATAATGATAGTTCATTATTCATTTACCACCTCTCATGGTGGAAATTATTGATAGAAAATCCATCCATATATGTTATATATTATATTTATTATGTATTTATTATTATTTAATTATTTTATAATACAAACCTTTATACATTCTTTTTTAAATATGGTAATTTCATATGAGGAAGAGTGGACTATCGCACCCTCAAAGCGATGTGATTCATTCAAACACTAAAAAAAATGTATTAAATATGGGTTTAGTGGAATTTTATGATATATATGATATAATAATTCTATTATAATAATATATATATACATATACACATATTTTATTTACTTACTTTTTTCAATATGATAATTAAATGAAAACAGTGTTCATGCGTACGTACGGCGTACCATCTCCATGAACAGTGTATTCTATTTCATAATTCTATATATATAGATTATAATAAAAAATATATAATTAATATGTATTATATTTATATCATGGTTTAAATTATGTAAATCATTATATAATTATAACTACTATAGATATAACAAATTAAGAAACATGAGAAAAACAAAACGAATATTACTCGAAGCATAACCTTAACATAGAATTGTTAATAAGAGGTTAATATAAATTAATAATCAAAACATATATGGTGTTATATATAACAATATTCTTCTATAAATTATTTATAATAAACTTAAATTTATTATACATAAAGATTGTATGAGTACGACGAGAGTTAGGACACAAGGTAAGGGAATTTCATCTTACTTTTTATTTCTGTGATATATATGGCATGTTCACATCATATTTCTTATATATGGTGTGTATAATAACCATAAATGTATTCTATGATTACTATAATAAAATTTTTGTTTATTTACATACCCATTTTATGATATTTCTTTCATGGGTTTTAGGTTTCAAAATTTACCAAATTGGTAATGTAATTTTATCTCAATTTGCCTTCTTTGAGACATATTCCATGTTAAACACCTATAATTTTATATGAGGTGTATACACTAAATTTTAAATTTTGAATAATGAATATCCTTATATTCGGGATATTTTTAGATCCATTTAATTTCATTTTATTACACGAGGAGTGTAATTCAATAATACCAAGTGGTAAGAGTTTTTTGAAAAAATCTCATCATTTATCCAGATTATTTATGATTATGCTTCCATTGATGAAAAAATATAATCCATATCTCAACAAAACTCATTAATATTTTAATACTCTATATATTATGGATATATGCATGCTTTGGTACCATTTTTTCAGGATTTTTTACATAAGATGATTAATAAATTGTATTTAAAAAGTTCGACTTTACCTTTATCTTTGGTAAAAAAATCTATGTTATTTCAAAACCATGTTTTCTAAAATATGATTTTCAACATGTTATTAATATTTATTTATAAGTTTTAAATTTATTTTAAAATAAATTGTTTTCAATAATTTTTCAAGATTCCATTTTATGTTTTAAAAGTGTTTTCAAATAAATGGTTTTTAAAATGTTTCCAAGCCTTATTTATATGTATTCGGGTTTCTTTTCTAAGTAAAGGGTTTTCAAAAGGTTTCATTAAAAGAAAATTATTTCAATGATTTTGAATATTCCTTTATAAGTTTTCAAATTAATTTAAAATAAAAAATAATTTCAAAAAACTTTCAAGATTCTTTTATATTTTTCTAATGGAAAAGGTTTTCAAATTATTTTCAATATTATTTTATAAGTTTTGAGGAGAAAAGTTTTAAAAATGTATTCAATATTCTTTTATAAGTTTTAAAGGTAATAAGGGTTTTAAAAATGATTTCAATACTTCTTTCTAATTTCAAATAATTTTCAAAGGAAATAGTTTTTAAAAAATTTTATGTTTTAAAAGGAGTTTTTTCAAAGAATAGAGTATATTTTACTCAAGAAATGTTTTTAAAAGATCTTTCAAAATTATTTCCCATATAAGATTAAATCAGTTGGTGTAACTCGTGCCTTTATTAAGAAATGATTCAATGCTTATATCTATATTATTTCTCAAAATGGTTTATCTTTTGAAGGCATTATGTTTATGAAATCACTTCTCCTTCATGGGTTATATTCTTTTGAAACCCACTTATTTCCATGGGTTATTGTTTAGATTAAATGATTATCAAACTTATATCTTTCTACATAGGTTATAATATGATTACAATTTTATGATACCCATTTTATTTCCTAGGTTATGAAATGATTTTTTTCTGATCTTGTGTCACATGTATGAATGATTTCACTATGAGAAGGGTGGAACCTATATCTTCATCAATTTCATTGGGTAGAGATTTATATATCATGAGAAAGACTAAGATAGTATTGGGAGTGAACCTTGACTACTAAGATGAACATGAGAGTAAACCATGACTACCAAGATGGTATGCGGAGTGAAATCATGATACTAATATGTCCATGGGAGTGAAACATGACTTCCACGATAGTATGGGGACTGAACCCATGCTATTAAGATGGAATTGGTAGCAATTCCTTGACTATTATAGAAATAATTTTATGTTCTTATGTGTTTTACACAATTCCATGTCTTATTACTAAGTTATAATTTCATAGATTGTGTTCAATATTTTCTTATGATTCATGTCTTATAAACTAAAAATTTTTATTCCATGATTCATATTTATGATCTTTGATATGTAGGGTGTGATATTATAATGTTTTTATCACATTCTCATACCCCTAGTATCATGTTTATGCCTACATGTCTCGCTTTTTTACCCTAACTAAGAATATTATCTCACCCCTTTTTATGTTCCTTTAAGTAGGTTATAAAGATATATTTATTCTATGATATGTCTAAGAGGGGTTCCAGTCTTGGATAACTTAGTGGGAGATAATGTATCTCACTAATGTATCAGTGTATACATTTTCATGTGTCCAAAGGCGGTAAAAAAAATACGACCTCTGGGAATTTGTTTGTATAATGTTTTAAGTATTCCAAAAAAAATGAAATTTCATTGTGAATTAAGACTAGGTTGTTATAAGTTTACCCAATTCAATTTATGGTTCACAATTTATTTTATATAAACTATTTGGTAGTGTTTCCCTCAGAATGCGTGTTCTAGTTAGGAATCACTATTTATTAATGGTTTCCAATGGATTTATTTATGGAACCAGAAAAAAAACAACAATTATATATCCAAAGGAACTTACTTTCCCAAGGCATGAATTTGTTAGGTTTTTTGACTTATGATATTTAAGAACTTGCATTGGTAAAAAAGATGGGAGGTCGAGCTCATCACACCCTTTTGGGGATTTATTTCCTACTCCGGGAGTCTCTTGTAGAGTTAAGTATGTTCATGAATCCTTATTAATTTACTAAGTGTAATATAGGTTTCCCTTGAAATTTTAAATGAATTATTAGAATTTTTGGAATTAATAATCATCTATATGTATTCTAGATTCTTCATCAATGGAGACATAAGTTGTTTTGATATTGCGATCAAACCCATATATGAGATACCTACGTATCCTCAAGAAAATAATAAAACCCCTAGAAGTTCAGTGATGCTTAATGGGACACATAATACCTTTTAAGTTTGTGTGATAAGTACCCAACTGTAAAGTTTAATGTCATGTGTTAACGACATCTAGGCGAATGGTGCCTAGTCAACTCTTGGTGTGGTTCTTATATCAAAACTACCCAAGGAATTTGGATGGGATATGAGATTCCAAGTTGAATTAGACCCTTCTTAAAATGTGGCAGAGAGATAATAGGATTGATTTGAGGTGTTGGGTTTAAACCTTAGGGAGGCTTCCTACAAATCCCATTTGTATGGGAATCAAATCCCACGTAGTTCAATATTTCTAATTGGGGAGTATGGCCCTTTGATAGAAATATGTTGCGGAATAATCCTAAATAGGATTCTATAGTAATAGGGTCCACAATATATGTCTTAACTCATGGATATTTAAGGAGATTTAATTCAGGGATTACTCCTAAAGAGGATGACTGGATTAGATAATTAGGGTTGGACTCCTGAGGAGGATGTCCAATGAGCTCAGTCCCTAGGTGAAGGCTTCCTATGTATCCCAGTTATAGTAGAGATTATAGTTCTAGTAGTTCATTCAATTTTGGGGTTACACCAAATAGGAATCCCATTGAGGGTGGGGGTATGATTTCTCATTCCATTTATGAGATGATGTGGAGCTCAGGCCTTGAGAAGGCTTCCTACGTATCCCAATAATGATGGGAATCAGATTTCTCATAGTTCATTCTTTCAGGTGGATTGTGTGTATGTTGTGATCATTACAAACCTCTAAGCCAATGTGAGTCATGCTTAGTATGAGAAACAAGAGGATGTGAAAGATTCAACAAACCACACACACTTTTCATCATCTTCTAATGTAAGAGGTTGGGCCTATGTTGAAAGAGGAAATGGCTACCACACTTCCAGATGTTCTCTTTACATTGGATGAGGGTACGATGTAAGGAATGAGGGAAGGTGAAGGACATAGAGAGAAGTAATACTACAACCTCTTACATGAAATTATAGGGGCTTACACAAGGATGGATACATTAAAGTGGGTCCCATAGTGGGGAGGGAGAATTTTTATTTTTCAAAAGTAAAAGCAAGTGTGAACCATGCCCTCCCTACGAGGGACTGGAGGCTCCAGATCTTAGAGACAGGGAGGGGAGGACAGAGTCTTATCCCAGGAATCCAAGACCAGGAACTCCTCAAAATTGTCCATAGGTTAAGGGTCTATTTGACCATATATATCCAAATATATAGACACCTCGTGGACCCTTACCCTCTAGTAGGACGATTGTGGGAATCCTCTGACCATAGATATCCAAATCCAAGTGGGAGAAAATAAATAAGAAGATAGATCAGAAAATATATAGACACCTTGTGGACCCTTACACTGATGTGCCTTTCCCAAAGATTTGATAAATCAGGAGGTCTTGGTGGAGGTTTCAACATAGTCTCTTTCAGAAAATATATCCATAGTAGAAAATTCCTTTCCATAATTGGCTTTGAAAGAGGCCTAATGGATGGTTTGAGCAAGCTGGAAGGTAGGGTGAACATCAAGGAAAAGTGCTCAAGTAAGTGGTGCACAAGTATGGGGTGCTCAAGTGGGCTTGAGAAAACTGATGTAACCTTAATTGATGAACAAAATGGATTAATAGTCTTGGTCGAGACATGGATAAAGCGTTAAAGATTCTTCACAGGTATTCCCAAAAGTGAGGTGTGAAACTTCCTACTTGAGGAAGGGAAGTCGTTCAAGTGTTCTTAAATTAAGGGGGTGGTCGACTGAGTGGCACAAGTTTTTTCAATTTTTAACACTTGGAGAGAATAATTCTCACTATCCACCACTAATTCTATCAATTTAAGTGTTATTAAACTACCTTGGAGGTTTTAGAGGACTTGGGGGGAAGCACTATGGAGATCAGAACAGTAATCAGCCATTAGGGAACTTAGTCCTTAAAAATGAAGGCCCTAAGGGTCTATTTATAGGAAAACATGGTACCCTGAGAAATGAGTATTTGGTGTGAAATTGATTAGGTGGCATGGATGTGAGGGGTGTGCATGTACTTTCATTCCACCCGTGATTTAGGCTACCTTGGGTGAACACAAAATTGAGCCTTTTCAAATATTTAAATTATTTATATGTTTTCTCCTCCTTTTTCTAAGGTATTTCCCTTTGTCACTTTTTCATCTGAGTGATGAAATATAGTTTTGGTGAACTTGGGATCATAATCATAATCATAATTTTCATAGGGATATGTTAAGTGAATAACATTAATGGAACTGATGATCAACTCCTCATTTGATGAAGATTATTCCAGACATGTTGATTCTTATTGTCCCATTTGGGGGGGCAGTGTCTATGCTTTTGAGACGGTTGGCATGAAATCCACTAAGGTAAAGGAAAACTTTTTCATTGACACAATATCATTGTCTTATGCTTCCTCCTTATTCTTTCATGTAGGTGGATTATCTGAGTATTTTATTTTAAATGATTGATCTTTTTATGAAGACAATTTTGTTGTAACGAAAGCGAAAAGAGATATATTTGGTTGTTTAAATTGTGTTCATAAAATGGCATGAGTTTTGTTGATTTTATTTCTGACCATCCAATCATCGAATTTTTGAAAATCCTTACTTTTGAATTCCTAGAATTCATCTTACTCATATGGATCTGTAGAAGTAACACATGCTACCTGGGCTGTTAAATTTCTCAGTTTCACTTACTCGGAGTCCACCATCTTTTTTAAGAGGTCCTTAAAAAAACTCCTGGATGAGGCACCCCAACATTTTATGGAAGGGGAAACAGTTTGGGAGTCCCTAGTCTTCTTGTTTGTTAGTTATCATTTTCCTTGTAAACTGAACTATGTTATTTTCCAAAGATGAGATGAAGTAACCGGGGACTTGGTCATCTTGAAAAGAATAGACATTGTTTCTCAAGTCCTCAAACTATTTCTACCTTTGATCTTTTTGATCATCTTGATGAGGAAGTAGTTTATAGTGATGCTCGGGTGGTGGATCCCTACAATATGATGAGGGATTTGAAGTAGGAACAAGTATAGGGTCCTACTAAAGTGTGACTATAGTGGCCTATACATTTCATGTTATTCTTCTTGGAGCTAATGGGATTACTTCAGATTTGGCTCTAGTCACTATTATGGATTTTTCAACCTATTGAGAAATTGAAGAAAGATCCCTAAACCCTTTTGTGTATTTCACATGTATTAATGGTGTGTGAAACTCATCATGTTGATTTGAAACACAAATGTGCAGAAAATATTCTTGAGGGGGTGGTATATTCAACGAGTATGTTAATTCTTTCCACCGACCAATGAAATTTGAAACTCTTTCATTCTCCCTTTTCTTCAAATTAGTGAGATCAAATATTGTAGTCTTCTGTAGAATTAAGTTGGACTATAAAAGGAGCTTCTGATAGATATATTCCCCTCTAGTAATCGATTGAGACTATATGCTTGTATACCAAATGAAGGATAGCCCATGTAGTGATTGAAAAAAAATATTTGAGTTTCACTACCTCTTGTTTCTCAGGTGTCCCCATAATGGGATCACAGTAAGATAAAAAATGTTTCAAGTGTCGCTTTAGATCATCTGATCCATTTAATATTGGAAATGTGGGGTTCCCAAAGTTTGATGGAGGAGGGTTCAAATCCACCCATTCAGGATAAATCTTCTTTTCTGGTTGTATTGGTGCACTCCATCCTTCCTAGCTTCTAATTGAGAAGTCAGTGACTCAATGGTGTTCATAATTATTTAAGTAATATCTGACTGATTCAGGACCTAAACAGGTACAAAATTTGGAGCCTAAACTGGTGCGATGACTTGCAAGACCACTGGGGGTGGCGCTGTTGGTATTTGACTTGGATAACCCAGAGTGAGAGGCCTATAAGAATGAGTATGACCCTATTCTAGTTATACTAGAAATGGAAGGAATTCATTATCCACATATGTAGTTGAAACAAACATTATTTATTGAGGTTCTCCTACTGAAAGTGAAAGATGAGGATCTAATTTTGGAGAATATATGGAAGGAGTGCTTCCTTGGAGTAACTCTGAATTGAGTATTTTAAACTCCTTCATATCCTCCTCTTTTTCTGAAAATATTTCCTCCAATGAAAGGGATTGGACCTCTTCAGGTAGAAGGTGATATATAGTCTGACCTTTTCCTTTTTCCCTATTAGGTGCCTTTCAAATAATGGAAGTAGATAATTTGAGGGGATGCCTTGATTTTGGGAAATCCTAGGGTTTCTGGTATGCACACCTCATTTATTTTCTTCAGTGTGGACTGTATTATGAAAATGAAATTAATCCTATAGCCCACCTACACTAGACTCATTTTCTAGAGGATCTTCCATGATGTAATTAAAGAAATTCACTGACACATAATCCATTACTTTCATTTTGTCAATATCTTGGTGAGATTACCTTCTTTTGTGCTTTCCATGAGACTTTTTTCTTCTATTTTATAGTTCCTTGGAAACTATTTTCAAGATAGTAACTTGAAATGAATCCTTGGATAGTTTAGTTGAGTGTTCATTTTTTTGCTTCTTCTCTAAATGGTAAAAAACTAACTTCCGCTAAGAAGGGGATTGTGAATGTGAAAAATCCCCCAGCCCTATGTGCTATATTTGTTCTTATTCTTCTTCCTAAATACTTTAGGCTCTGTTTTTTCACTCCAAGGGTTGGGTTAAAAAATCTCCCAGCCCTATTGGATGGGGTGGCTCCTAAACTGATATGGTTGATATCCGCATAGCTGCTCTTCTGATTTTATGAATTCTGGTCTAAATGTTGGTTGGGTGAATTATCTGACACTCTATTAAATCACCTATTTCAAACAACCATTTTTCTAATTCATACATTTGTGCAATATTATTATTGACATCCTCTAAGAGGGAGGCCTACTCGATGTTTAGAGATGCTTGATGCAAAAGTATCTCAATAGTTTTCTCTCTTTGGTCCTGAATTTGGTGGAATCCGATCAAGGCCTACTCTTTCTAAGAATATCTTCTCTAATAACCATAATTTTTTTTAGCTAGTCTGAAGCAATAACATTGCCTGAAACTGCTTTTGGAGGGGTTTTCTAGCTACGGAGCACAGTGAAATGCAATGCTCCATGTGAACACCATCCTCTTATATGAAGATCAGATAGAGTTTCTAAGATCCATTATTGAATCCTATTTAATTCATTGAGGCATGAACATTTAAGCGTACTCAACTGCTCCTCGAAATATGGATTTTTGGGAAGTGAAGAGAGATTCTAAGTCAATTTGGTGTTTCAACCCTTCTATTACCTTGACATGACTTTGATATTTTTTATATAGTAATACTCTGTCATTTATATGATGAAGAGTCTTCCATATGTTGAGGTGGAAATCATGAATACAATATTCTTCCAACATCTCTAGAATGTTGTATTGAGAGGTGGACAAAGGCCAGAACATGACTGGTATTTCACCCTTAGCCAGATGTTTCATCATGTTCAACATAACCACTTTACCTTTTTCAAGAGGTTTACCTACTTGATCAGACTAAAGTTGGTTTGTCCTTCCACTTTATCATAATTAGTAAGATTATTAGAGAATTACTCTATTGAGTTGTATGATAAATGGTCTAAGGGTGGTTCAGATAATAAATGTTTCCTTGGGCTGTCTTCTAGTTGATAAATAATTTCACCCATTGGTGACAAGGAATTAGACATGAATGGCCTTATATTTGAAAGTTCCTTAAGATAAGAGGTCATTCAAATCACTACATTGTCAGTTAGATAATTATTTTGATAATTTGAATCACTAATATAGCTATAAATTTCACATCAAATGTCATCCTAGGGAGGACCACCATGGTAGATTACAACAAGCGATAAATCCTCTGGCTCCTTGGTATTCAGGCCTCGCAGAGGTTTGTCGTGGATCTCATCAAAAGATTAGTTCTCAATATGGACTAAATTGTGATGAATCAATCCTTCATGAGGTAGTTTCCAACTAAGGCCTTCATAATTACTACTAATACTCCCATGATTTGGTAATGAGGGGGTAGGATCTTGAGTTGCAATAGATAAATGTCTGATGGCTTCAAGAACTCAAGCATTAACTGGTGCCAGATTGAAAATTTTCTCTTGATTCTTCAACTATGTTTGATGAGAATTTTTCTTAGATGTATTCCTACTTGAAGTTGGGGAAACTTTTTGGGAGAAGTGGTCATCATGAGCAGGTGTATGTGCCTTCTTGGGAGTGGCCATTAGAATAGGTTGATTATCTCTAATTGGAACGCATGTATGTTCCTGATCTGGTAGTATGTATGATATGAGAGAGTATGACCCACAACCCTCCTAGACAGGAACAGAGGTATGTATCTACTCTAAGGTGACATGCTGATGATTCATCCCAATTATGGGGATAGAGTTATGTGTTTGTCCCTCTAGTACTGTAGAAGATACCATTATGATGTTCTGGAAAGCTTCCAGGATATGGGCAGAAATTTGTATCTTCCCTTTCATCATTTCCAAAATATGTTTGGGGAAATTAGTGGATGGAATGGAAATATATGTCTATTCGGCATCTCAAGTCAGTGTATGTACCTACTCCTATCCCCCCCTTTCCTATCAATGGATACTGGAAGTTCTCGTATTTTGGGGTAGATAGTTGATCCTACCCTCAACTTGTCATCGTAGCTTTTTGAATGAATTCTCCAAGTGCTTCCAAATGAAACTATTGGAAGACTTGATGGATTATATCAGTTTTATGTACCTTCTATGTAAAAACCCGAGATTTTATCAGATATATTCTTTTTAATTTCTTTCATATCTTCTGTTGTACGATACACCAAGATTATCTTGCGCTATACGCAACACCGTATTAGCTTGTAGTATACGCAACACTATTCTTAGATTGTGTTACACACAATTTCAAGTTCGTTTGATAATAGTCATTCTACGCAACATTGAGTGTATATATATATATATATATATATATATATATTCAATGTATAAATGAAAAAATGGTTGGATTCTGTTATAATGAAACAACAAAGGAGTCTTTCACTATACGCAACCCTGACTTGTCTTGCATTACATGCAATCGCGACCTTCTTCGATAGCGTGTGTTGTACGCAATACCGGGTTTTACTAAACAACGATATGTTATTTTAATATTATTATGAACTAGCTTTTATGAATAGTATTAACTATATTTTGAATTTTATAACATTATTATTCATCTTACACATTTTTTAGAACATGGTATAAGAACAAAATAAATTTATCAGGTAAAATAAGTAATTTTCAAAAAATGCAGTTTTGCCGCCTTTTGATGGCGCATCCACTTTAAATCTAGTTTTTGACATGTTTATAAGTTAAATTTTACAAAATAAAATTATTATTTGTAATCAGGATATAAAATTTTACCTTGGATAAATTTTTTATATTATTCTGATAACTTTCATATTTTAATGAATAATAAAAACACGCTATATTTTAATTAAAAAAAACTTTTTTCATAGTAATAACTTTTGTGGTTAAATTATAATATTGAATGGTTTTAAAGTATAAATAGAATAAATTTTTACCATTTAATATAATTTATGTCATTATCATTGAATTTACCTTTAATTCGTAGGTTAAATCAATTCAATCTTTTGCAATGTTTTAAAGAAAAACATGTTTTCTTTCAACAACGGGATTAATTTTAATTTAATTTCTTAAACTTTTGTGCATTGAATTTTGAAAAATGAATTCCATATTTGGAATTAGTGGGTACAAATTATGTTAATAATCTACTTTTTATTTTTGGGAATTATGAATAGTAACTACGGTAAATTTTATTTACCATAGTTAAAGGTAAATCAGGTAATTAAGGGTAAATATAATATTATAAAATTACCCTAACACATGCCAAAATTCTATTGGATGGCTAAAAGTAGACCCATATCACTTAAGGGTCGGATTATAATCATTTAATGGACTTTGTGCCATGAAAATAACTTAATTATTGTTAAAACCAAAGAAAGTGACAACATGTCACTCTCTTAAATCTTATAAGTATATTAATTTTAATTTAGTGATAAACTTCATGAAACTTCGAACATGAATAGTCTCCAGAAATCTAATGAAATTATATACATCATATGAATTTATTTATAATTTTTAGGTATTAAATATTTATCATTAATTGTGACACAATAGTGATGCAGAAATTGTTTATCTAGTGAAAAAATCAAGAATATAGTTTTTATTAAACGAATATTGACCATAAAAGACACAAAACCCTGACCAAACCTTATTGGTAATGTAAATTTAAACCATAATCATCCAATGGTATAATATTTGACCATTTTGAGCCTTATAAAAAGGATTATGACACTTATATTATTTTATTTTAAATGATGTCAAAGTTGTCACCTTCATAATTTAATAAATATAACAATTTAAATATTGTGATTTTGAGATGATAAATTCGATTAAAAGTATTATTTATAAATTTAATAGATTTATCTTCATCATAGGATTTTATTTTTAATTTTTATGCAACAAATAAGTATATTAAATAATTATACAAAAATGTTGTAGTAATTATTTTATTAAGATATAAACCAAATAAATGGTTTTAAAAATAATAAACTAAATACTATATGAACTATTTAATGTGCTACAATAATTTTCTAGATACATATTATCTTTTATGGATCTATTAAAGCTTTTATTTCGAACATAAATTCTGTATATATTTTATTTAAATTCAAACAAATGAATAGTGTCAAAATTGACACTATTGTTATTTTATAAAAATAACATATTATAAAATTGTTTAAAAATCACAAAAATATTTAAAAATTATAAATTTAAATTTATATGTTATAAAATGTTATAAAGTATCCAATTATGGAAAATTCACAACAAATAAGTAATTATTTGTTATAATTGAAAATTTAGAATTTTATTACCACAAATAAAATTAAATTGATTAAATAAGGATAAATCAAGTTGATAATGTTGAAAACAAATTCCTAACATGTCTAAATTTTATTGTTTGATGAGATTAAAAACCTATATCATCTAATATTCTAATATGAGTCATTTTTGGACGTTTTTAAGTCGGGTTAGATTTATTATAAATTAATATTTTTAAAATTTCCAAAGGTGCCCCTCTCCTCCCTTATAAAAGGGCACCTCCTCTCTCTCTTCCACACACTAATTTGAGCTTTTAAGCTCGGACAAACCCTGCCCATTTCCCTTATCAACTTCCCTAGAAACATCCTAGAGGTCATGGTCTTCTTTAAAGACCAATTTTAGTACCCTAAGAGGAGGATTCAAAGAGGCGTTTCAAAGAAGAGGTAATATCTGTTACCGATTCTTTCAATTTTCTTTCTTCTTCAAATTCTTCTTCTTTAGTTGTTTCATTATGAAGTAATAACATCAGTATCACTCATATACTGATATGTTATTATAAGTATGAAACAACCATATTTCACTATCTATCCATCCTATGGAAAATGAAATCACCGCGCATGCGTACGTACGGAATACCATCTCCACGTCGTGGTGTAATCTATTTTCCACCACCACCTTACTTGGATTGGTATAATGGTGAAAGTAATGAATATATATTATTATTGTAAAGTGATATTGATTCTGTAATATTAATCATACACTTTAATACAATTCAACGATCATGTTAATGATATCATCGCTCGTGCGTACGTACGGAATACCGTCTCCATGACGCGATGAGATTCACTCTCCATGATAACCATTCAAGAATGATTATAAAGTATATATAATAAGTAATCATAAAATATATGACATAATAATGCTACTGGATTTATGTATATATATTGTAACACCCCAGGTAAATAAAGAGTATGACATTTTCACATTTATCCATATTTGTGAATAAAATATTTATATAACTTTAAAGGGGATGCTATGCTCGATGGTGTACCCAACACGCAACAACAAGTTTCTTGGGAATCTTACGTTGCACTCTAATAATAAAATAATATTATTTTAAATGGTAGTTAATGCCTAGCTATTGTGATGGAGGGAATGAATAGAACTAACTACAAAAATGATTATATATGTTTGTCAAATATTTTTATTTTTTACAATAAATGTTAGAGGATTAAAAATGCAAATGAATCCAATTTTAAGCGTAAACATTCTTTAAAAGGTCGATTAACCGCCTTTTGATGGTGAACCTCTTTTAAATCCACTTTTTGACAATTTTATGTGTTATATTTGACAAAATAAAATTCTTCTTTAGAATTGGGACATCAAAATTTACTTTGTGTAAATTTTTGGTATTTTTCCGAAAAAGTTAAATTTTTAATGAATAGTGAAAAATGTTGTATTTTAATTCAAAACCTCTTTTTAATCTAATTTATTTGTATTATTATATTATATTCTTAATTGGTTTTAAAGTGAAATTAGAATATATTTTTACCATTTAATCAAATAGTGGTCATTGGAATTAATTTCACTTTGAAATTTGCCTTAAACTAGTGTTAATCTTTTGATATATATTGTTTCATAAAAACACGCTATTTGTTCTGACAGCGGGAATTAATTATTAAATTAATTAATGTAACTTATATGTTATGAATTTTTTAAAATAGACATCATTTTTGAATTTGGAATATAAAATATAGCTTAGGGTGAATTTTTGGTAATTTTCTGAAAAATTTCGATTTTTGATGAATAGTGAAACCACTAAGTGGTACTTATAAAAATTGATTTTCCGTTTAAATGAAATTTTGCCACCTTTGTGTTTTAAATTTCAAAAATCCGACATACATGGTTGTCATTAAGAAGTAAAATGTGGTTCAATGGGATTAAAATAATTTTTAGTGAATAGTAACTTATTAAGTTTTTAATCGCGATTAGAGGTAATTAGTGTAGTTTAAGGTAAAAATAATGTTTTAATAATAGGAAATGACCTAGACACATGTCCTACCCTCATTGAATGAGTCATGGCCGACCAATACAATCCATGGGTCAACTTGGGGACCCCATGCAGCCACTTTGGTTGGAAAATTACATAAATACCTTTTTATTTAATGTCAAAATTAAAATGACACAAACATGAGTTGTTTTACTAAAACAATTTTTAAATGGGGTTATACAAGTCATAGTTTTGACTATAAATAGTAATTTGAAATCTAAAACGATTTCCTACATCATAGTATTTTGTTTATAATTTTTAGACATTAAATAAATTAAATTATTTATGACATCATGATGATGCAGCGATCACCTCATTATTTAACGATTTAAATAAAATGGAAAGATAATGTAACATCTAAGACCTACACATGTCCAAAACCTATTTTATGGGTGGATTTCGAACCCTTATCACCTCATACTCGAAATTCATCAATGTGGGACCATTAAAATCCTAAAATCAATCTAAAATAAAGTAACATTTCCTTATATTCCAAGAGTGCCCCTCCCCTCCTCTTATAAAAGCCCCCCAACTCTACCTCCTTACCCACACTTCCAAAGCCTTTTTCTCAGCCAAACCCTACCCATTTTGTCTCTCCACATCCCTCTCTAATCCCTTGTATCCTCACTTTGGGCAGAAGTCTTCCCAAGGAAGCCTTTGAGCTCAAACCAAAGGGAGTTACCCAATTTTAAGGTAATGTCTTCACTTGAGTCCTTTTGTTTTATTTTGCTTCTCCAACCCCCTAAACACTTTTTATTCATTTCTTTTGTAACAAATCCAGTATATTCAATATACTATGATGTTTTTATAAGAAGGATTCAAGCTACACTTACACATACCTTCGTCTAATGGTTAAAGAACATACTGTTTCTGTGGTTGGTGATTTTCTGCCTCACAAAACGATGATTGTTCAATATTCTTTTAACACCTTTAAAGGTGGCCATTATGATGTCACTGTATTTTATATATGATATATATGGTATTTATTTTTACTATATGCTTCTGTATTTTATATTTAAAACTTACCTTTATTCTTTTCATGTTGTGTAAATGCGATAATTTCATATGAGGAAGTGTGGACTACCGCCCCCTCAAGTGATGTGACTCCTACATGCAATACATGGAATGTATAAATAATGAAATTAATGAACATATGTTACTTATATAACATATATATTATACTGGAATTATAATATATATATATATCATTTATTTTTAATTCTATTAATATGACAAAGAAAAAATGAAAGTAGCGTTCATGCGTACGTACGGCCTACCGTCTCCATGAACGGTGATTTTCGTGATATGGAATAGTATAAAATGAATATGTACTGGATATATATGATATTTTAATCATTAATACTATTCTGGAAATTATTTACTTATAACTACATGGAAAATCATTTTTTCAAACAAGTTCATTTTTGACGCATGTACCAAATATCGGCAAAAACATCTGATATGAACTAACATTATTAAACAATTATTATAACATTATAATATGTGATATGAACTGAATAATAATCTCTAAAGGAGGTACCTAGGAAATAATAAATTGACCAAAGTTTATTATTCAGGAATATAAAGAAACGAACAAGACAAGTCGGGCTTGAGGTAAGGGATCCTACTCCTCTCTTTCTTTTTAAGTACACTCTTTTATGTCATTCCTTTTAAAGCTCATCTTTCTTGTTATTGGGATGTTATTTTATATTAATCTTACTGTAATTTTTTTTTCATATGATGAGAGACCCTGTTCTCTCTCATCAATCCATTTTTGAAATTTTGAGTGGCGCTATTAGACTGCCGAACTTTCGTAAGAGATCTAACCTCTCTCTTTCTTTTTAAGTACTCTCCTTTAAGTCACTTATTTTAAGCTCCTATTTGTTTTGTTGGGGGATGTTCTTTTATATTCCTCTTTCTATAAACTTTATGTTAATATGATGAGAGACCCTATTTTCTCTCATCAATCCATTTTGGGAGTTTTAAGTGGCGTCGTTAGGCTGCTGATTTTTCGTAAGGGATTTTTCATCTCACTTTTATTCCTGTGAGATTTATGCTACATTTGCCACAATTTCCTTTGATTGGTGTATGTACTGCCCATTATTTTACTCATTGTGTAATATACTTTCATTTATGAGTATTTACATCAATTTTCTATTGTCCTTCTTTCACGGGGTGCATGTTTCGAAAGATACCCATGTCGGTAAGGGAACCTTTCACCCTCCAGTTTTTTAAAGACTTATTTTGTTATGTCTTTTAATTCACATACTATTATGTTGGGATATGTTATTATATATCCTTATTGATGTAAATTTTATGTACAAGTGATGAGATACCCTTGTTATCCTTGATCAACTCTTTTTCTGAATTTTGAAGTGACGCCGTTAGGATGTCAAATTTTTGCAAGGAAACTTCTTAACCCAAATTTGATTCTTTGGGAAAAACTTGTACTCCTTGAATATGTTGTTCTATGAATATGTGTGAATAAACTCTGATTGTTCTACACTTAATATCCACTTATATTTGGTGTATTCGTTTGTCACACATAATTATGTAATTGATTTATCCTTAAACCAAGGATATCGTCTTTGTATGGGACTTCGTCTCAATATCCTTTCATTGAGGCATATTTTATTTTATACAAATCCTTCGTTTATACGGTGTATAAACCCCTTTTACTTTTACGTTTATCCAAAAGGAATCTTTTTTATACGAAGCGTTTACTAAACGACAAAAGGGAATGTTTTTGTCATACGTATGCGGTGACAACGACTTCTCCACCACCGTGACAATTATTTGAGTTTCGGCTTCCTCTATAAGCCATACCTTCTTTTTAAAATAAAAATAAATACCATGTTTTACATTACATTTATTTTGGTATTGAAAATGGTTTTCATAATGTTTTTATATCAATGTGTTGTATTGATATCTTGTGATTGAAAGGTCGAAATGTTATGTTTCCTTTATGCATGTTTTATGTGATACGACTATGTTATGGTTCTTGGGCATTGTTATGAAGACGGGTGGTTCCGTGATAAACTATGTGCGGGTGAGCTCGATATAGCTCTCCAATGCATTGGGTAACGCGAAGGAGTGAAACATTAATGTTTCTCCGAAGAAATTTAGGGAATATACTGTGGTGGGTATTCCAAACGTAACCAAGAGGGTTACTCCCTACGTAAGAATGTTATGAATGCCTCAAGTTACCTTTTATGTCTTATGATTTCTATGATTTATTCATGATTTGATGAGGTATGTTAAAGTACCTATGTATTATGGGTAAAGTATGATTTCATTCTTATGTATATATGAACTCATGTTTCTTTTCCATATTTTTTAAATCCCTTACTGAGCTTTTTATGCTCATCCCAAGTTTTTGAAATCTTTTTCACAGGTCAAGGTAAAGGTACATGATGTGATGATAGTTTCAAGGATGTGTCAAGAAAGAATCCATGTTTTATTTTAAATATGTTTCCATTGATGAGAAAAATGAATACTGTCTTTTATGTAACCACTTTGTTTAAATGTGGAATGTAATGCAAGTTTCATGATCTAATTCTATAAAACTCTAAACCTGAAAATATCCTCAATGTGTAATCTTGTAATAACTCAAGATTAAGTAAGGTTTAAGTCTGGGGCCTTATAGTTGGTATCAGAGGTCGGTTTAGATAACTTTAGAGGTTAGGGTATTCTTTAAGCATAAGTGACATTACCATAATGGTTAGGATTTCAGAAAGAGTCCTAGTTTTAGATGAAGAGAATGAGTAAGTATATCTTAGTTTTTATCTTCCTCATTTGTACATGATGGTTTTTTTGATATACTCACACTGACCTTTTTGGTTTTAATAAATGGCTGGATCTAGCAGGCACCAAAGTAACAGTGGATGTGAAGGAAACTGTGACAGTTTTTTGAGCGAGCAACTAAATGATATGGGAGCTGCAATGAGAACTCTTGTGTTTATCCTCAACCAACTATCTGGTGTCATGATTAACCACCTAAACCTTGGTTATTTCTCTAAGGCATCATATATGCGAGAAACAAATCCATACGGAAATACAGGTAACAATAATAAAGGTAAGTGTGTTCAAAAACCTATGTGTCAAAGATGTGGAAAGAAACACCTAGGAAAATGTTTCAAAGGGACAGAAATATGCTATAGATGTGGAAATGAAGGTCATAAATCAAGAACCTGCCATGGAAAAAAGGAATCATCCAGTTGACTTGAGGAAAGGGAAAGAAGTTCTTTCTGAGGGATCAATTGAATGTTTTAAATGTGGTGTGCATGGTCATTATGCAAACACATGTCCTATGAAGAAGTTTCATGAATGGGATCACCAAGATCGTACAAATACTCGTTTACCAATACCTAATGTCATTCCAATTGAGGATGAAGAAACAAACAATGACCAATCAAAGGTATGGATTATTTCATAACTTTTGTTTTCCTATTTTAGAATCTTAGGATATGATTCATGATTTTGTTTGTAGGAAAGAGGTATTTCAGAATAAGTTGGAAAGAAATGGTTAATGGATCATGAAGAATGTTGAATGAGTAAGAAGTCAACATATAGTGGATTCAAGAGTTATGGTGAAATTCTTAAGAGTATTAAGTCTCTTTTGATGATGGGGTTACATTAGAAGACTTTTTATAGTATGTGTAACCCTGAGGTTTAATATATGAAAATTTTATTCATGGAATAGTTATCTGTTCTTTTGTGGACATAGTTATAAAGAACCATTTGGGTTTATATGATCCTTACTTTTGAGGTAATTATGGGTTACTATATGATATGATGGAAGTGAAAGGCATGAGATAAAATTGAGGTTAAATTATGTTATGGTTATTTTTGATGATTTTATCTCTTTTTGGGGAATGATTTGAGAATTATATAGTTTGTAAAAAGGACAATACGCAGACCGTGTGACAACCCGTCGTGTTGCACAAAGCTACGGGAATCGAACCCACAACCAAAGTGCAATTGGTATGTATCACCTACCACTGGACTACGTGAAGTCCCTGGTTAGTATGACTTATTCTTTTTAATTAGGTGACTTTATGAATTAATAGTAAGTTGATTTTGGGTAATTTATGAAAATTATTAACCTCTCATGGAGGATATGTGATTAGGTTAATTACTTTTCAATATGAGACTTTAGGAGCAACTGATGTTGTTTGGAGATAAATGTTATGATTTAACTTGGAAGACTATGTGACAAAATCCTTCAAATATTTGGGTTTCAATCTTAGTTTGGTTTACTTTGAAGAATTTTATGGACAAATTGTTTATCGAATGGTCCTTGTTGAACTTTGGGTTTTGTTGGACAAATTTCGAAGATTAAGAATAGATTTTCTTTTTATAAAGGGTTATCTTTTTCTGGATTATCTGATCTTGTACTAACCTTTTTGGTTTTGGTTTTGGTTAGAGTCTAAATACATGGGAAGTGTATAGTTATCTTTTGTGGATTAGGTGATTCTCTAGAAATTGATTATAGTACTCTTAATGCGAACAAATATTCCTAAATACTCATCTTTTGGAGAAAATATGAGTTTGAGTAAGGAATCTAGTAAAAGTTGAAACTCTACATGACAAGTAAGTATGTTTCATTATGATTTAGTTAAGCTCAAAAATAAATTCCTCAATTAAAAGTAAATTAAAACAAAAATTTTGTCTGTTAACTTTTCTTACTGGGGAAACGAATACCGTTTAACCCATCACAAGTTTGTGATTTTCTTATGGTTAACTTTCTCCTAGACATGTTTACTATCACTCTCCATCAGAACATGACCCTTTGTTTTTTCCTCCATGTCCATATTTTAGTACTTGGAATCCTAGTATGGGTTAACTCGGGTGACCTTTGTACTTATCTTTCTTTATTTTAAAGTGATTGTTTTACTGACTCTTGTTCCAATTTGGGATTTTCAATGAAGTTTCCAAGCCCAATTTTAAAATTGCGAGGACGCAATTTCCAAAAGGGGGAAGGATGTAACACCCCAGGTAAATAAAGAGTATGAAATTTTCACATTTATCCATATTTGTGAATAAAATATTTATATAACTTTAAAGGGGACGTTATGCTTGATGTCGTACCCAACACGCAATAACGAGTTTCTTGGGAATCTTACGTTGCACTCTAATAATAAAATAATATTATTTTAAATGGCAGTTAATGCCTAGCTGTTGTGATGGCGGGAATGAATAGAACTAACTACAAAAATGATTATAAATGTTTGTCAAATATTTTTACTTTTTACAATAAATGTTAGAGGATTAGAAATGCGAATAAATCCAATTTTAAGCGTAAACATTCTAATATTCTTTAAAAAGTTGATTAACCGCCTTTTGATGGCGAACCTCTTTTAAATCCAATTTTTGACAATTTTATGTGTTATATTTGACAAAATAAAATTCTTCTTCAGAATCGGGACATCAAAATTTACTTAGTGTAAATTTTTTGTATTTTTCCGAAAAAGTTCAATTTCTAATGAATAGTGAAAAATGTTGTATTTTAATTCAAAACCTCTTTTTAATCTAATTTATTTGCATGATTAGATTATCTTTTGAATTGGTTTTAAAGTGAAATTATAATATATTTTTACCATTTAATCAAATATTGGTCATTGAAATTAATTTCACTTTGAAATTTGACTTAAACTAGTGTCAATCTTTTGATATATATTGTTTCATAAAAACACGCTATTTGTTCTGACAGCGAGAATTAATTATTAAATTAATTAATGTAACTTATATGTTATGAATTTTTTAGAATAGACATCATTTTTTAATTCGGAATATCAAATATAGATTAGGGTGAATTTTTGGTAATTTTCTAAAAAACTTCAATTTTTGATGAATAGTGAAACCACTAAGTGGTACTTATAAAAACTGATTTTCCGTTTAAATGAAATTTTGCCACCTTTGTATTTTGAATTTCAAAAATCCTACATACATGGTTTTCATTAAGATTTAAAATGTGGTTCAATGGGATTAAAATAATTTTTTGGTGAATAGTAACTTATTAAGTTTTTTTAATCGCGATTAGAGGTAATTAGTGTAGTTTAAGGTAAAAATAATGTTTTAATAATAGGAAATGACCTAGACACATGTCCTACCCTCATTGGATGAGTCATGGCCGACTAAGACAATCCATCGGTCAACTTGGGGACCCCATGGAGCCACTTCGGTTGGAAAATGACATAAATACCTTTTTATTTAGTGTTAAAATTAAAATGACACAAACATGAGTTGTTTTACTAAAACAATTTTTAAATGGGGTTATACAAGTCAGAGTTTTGACTATAAATAGTAATTGGAAATATAAAAATATTTCCTACATCATAGTATTTTGTTTATAATTTTTAGACATTAAATAAATTAAATTACTTATGACATCATTTTGATGCAGTGATGACCTCATTATTTAACGATTTAAATAAAATGGAAAGATAATGCAAAATCTAAGACCTACACATGTCCAAAACCTATTGTATGGGTGTATTTATAACCCTTGTCACCTCATACTCTAAACACATCAATGTGGGACCATTAAAATCCGAAACTCATTTTAAAATAAAGTAACATTTCCTTACATTCCATGAGTGCCCCTCCCCTCCTCTTATAAAAGTCCCCCACCTCTACCTCCTTACCCACACTTCCAAAGCATTTGGCTTGGCCAAACCCTGCCCATTTTGTCTATCCACATCCCTATCTAACCCATTGAAGCCTCACTATGGGAATAAGTCTTCCCAAGGAAGCATTTGAGCTCAAACCAAAGGGAGTTACTCGATTTTAAGGTAATGTCTTCACTTGAGTCCTTTTGTTTTATTTTGCTTCTCCAACCCCCTAAACACTTTTTATTCATTTCTTTTGTTACAAATCCAGTATCTTAAATATACTAGGATGTTTTTATAAGAAGGATTCGAGCTACACTTACACACACCTTCGTCTAATGGTTAAAGAACATACTGTTTCTGTGGTTGGCGATTTTCTGCCTCACGAAACGATGATTGTTCAATATTCTTTTAACACCTTTAAAGGTGGACATTATGATGTCACTATATTTTATATATGATATATATGGTATTTATGTTTACTATATGCTTCTTTATTTTATATTTAAAACATACCTTTATTCTTTTCATGTTATGTAAATGAGATAATTTCATATGAGGAAGTGTGGACTACCGCCCCCTCAAGTGATGTGACTCGTACATGCAATACATGGAATGTATAAAGAATGAAATTAATGAACACATGTGACTTATATAACATATATATTATAATGGAATTATAATATATATATATATATCATTTATTTTTAATTCTATTAATATGACAAAGAAAAAATGAAAGTAGCGTTCATGCGTACGTACGGACTACCGTCTCCATGAACGGTGCTTTTTGTGATATGGAATACTATAAAATGAATATGTACTGGATATATATGATATTTTAATCATTAATACTATTCTGGAAATTATTTACTTATAACTACATGGGCAATCTTTTTTTCAAACAAGTTCATTTTTGACTCATGTACCAAACATCGGCAAAAACGTCTGATATGAACTAACATTATTAAACAATTATTATAACATTATAATATGTGATATGAACTGAATAATAATCTCTAAAGGAGGTCCTTAGGAAATTATAAATTGACCAAAGTTTATTATTCAGGAATATAATGAAACGAACAAGACAAGTAGGGCTTGAGGTAAGGGATCCTACTCCTCTATTTCTTTTTAAGTACACTCTTTTATGTCATTCCTTTTAAAGCTCATCTTTCTTGTTATTGGGATGTTATTTTATATTAATATTACTGTAATTTTTTTTCATATGATTAGAGACCCTATTCTCTCTCATCAATCCATTTTGGATGTTTTGAGTGGCGTCGTTAGGCTGCCGAACTTTCGTAAGAGATCTAACCTCTCTCTTTCTTTTTAAGTGCTCTCCTTTATGTCACTTCTTTTAAGATCCTCTTTGTTTTGTTTGGGGATGTTATTTTATATTCCTATTTCTGTAAACTTTATGTTAATATGATGAGAGACCCTATTTTCTCTCATCAATCCATTTTGGAAGTTTTAAGTGGCGTCGTTAGGCTGCCGATTTTTCGTAAGGGATTTTTCATCTCACTTTTATTCCCGTGAGATTTATGCTACATTTGCCACAATTTCCTTTGAGTGGTGTATGTAATGCCCATTATTTTACTCATTGTGTAATATAGTTTCATTTATGAGTATTTACATTAATGTTGTATTGTCCTTCTTTCACGGGGTGCATGTTTCGAAAGATACCCATGTCGGTAAGGGAACCTTTCACCCTCCTCTTTTTAAAAGACTTATTTTGTTATGTCTTTTAATTCACATAATATTATGTTGGGATATGTTCTTATATATACTTATTGATGTAAATTTTATGTCCAAGTGATTAGATACCCTTTTTATCATTGATCAACTCTTTTTCTGAATTTTGAAGTGACGTCGTTAGGCTGTCAAATTTTTGCAAGGGAACTTCTTAACCCAAATTTGATTCTTTGGGATAAACTTGTACTCCTTGAATATGTCGTTCTATGAATATGTGTGAATAACCTCTGATTGTTTTACACTTAATATCCACTTATATTTGGTGTATTCGTTTGTCACACATAATTATGTAATTGATTTATCCTTAAACCAAGGATATCGTCTTTGTATTGGACCGAAGTATTTTAGATAAGCTTAAAGATTGGAATGGATTATGTTGTACATAAGTTATTATTGTTTAAGGATAGAACTTTTTTTCGATATTATTGTTGGGATGTTATAGTAATGTAGTTTTAAAAAAAGGACAACCTGCAGGTCGGGTGACAGCCCATCGCGTCAGACAAGGCTGTGGGAATCGAACCCACAACCGAAGTGTGACTGGCCTTTATCGCCTACCACTGGCCTACAGGAAGTCCCTGGTTAGTAGAAACTAGTTTTATTTTATTAAGCGGTATGATATATGAAGGTTAAGTTCATTTTTTGAATCGTATATGATTAACCACACCATAGATGGATTTATGTATATTTGATAACTTTTTCTAACCTTTTGTTTGAAACAGATGGAATGACTCATCATTCTATCACATGATCTACTAACACTTCATGAATGGAAAATTCAACTTCATTTCTTTAATAGATGAAGTGGAAATTGTTCAAAGCATGAACAATGGTGAGATTGTACAAAAATCAAGTAAGTATATCTTTTGATTTGAAAATTCTTCAACACTAGAGAAATGATCCTGAAAACCAAAAATGTTGCCCTAGTGATCTTATATATGATGAATCAGATGGTACCTTATATCATCACAAATCTATGGCTTTGTGATTGATGTATTTTTCATAGCCATGTTCTCTACCACTCTCCATTAGAACTTTATGGTTAGATTTTTCTTCCATATCCATATTTTCACCTATGTTCTCCTGCGTGGAAACCCAGTGATGAGTTAATTTGGGTAACCGTTACATTTCATACTTTAGTTTTTAAAGCCAATTTTTGGAATTCCTTTTTACGATGTGGGTTTCAATTAAAGAAACTTTCAAGTATAAAACCATTTATAACCCTGATGAATTTCGAGGGAGAAATTCATTTTAAGGGGGGTAGAATGTAATAACCCGAGATTTTATAAGATATATTCTTTTTAATTTCTTTCATATCTTCTGTTGTACAATACACCAAGATTATCTTGCGCTATACGGAACACCATATTATCTTGCAGTATACGCAACACTATTCTTAGATTGTGTTACACACAATTTCAAGTTCGTTTGATAATAGTCATTCTACGCAACATTGAGTATATATATATATATATATATATATATTCAATTTATAAATGAGAAAATGGTTGGATTCTGTTATAACGAAACAAAAAAGGAGTCTTTCACTATACGCAACCCTGACTTGGCTTGCATTATACGCAATCGCGACCTTCTTCGATAGCGTGTGTTGTACGCAATACCGGGTTTTACTAAACAACGATATGTTATTATAATATTATTATTAACTAGCCGTTGTGAATAGTATTAACTATATTTTTATTTTTATAACATTATTATTCATCTTACACATTTTCTAGAACATGGTATAAGAATAAAATAAATTTTTCGGGTAAAATAAGTATTTTTCAAAAAATGCAGTTTTGCCGCCTTTTGATGGCGCACCCACTTTAAATCTAGTTTTTGACATTTTTATAAATTCAATTTTACAAAATAAAAATATTATTTGTAATCAGGATATAAAATTTTACCTTGGATAAATTTTTCATATTATTCTGATAACTTTCATATTTTAATGAATAGTAAAAACACGCTATATTTTAATTAAAAACAACTTTTTTCATCGTAATAACTTATGTGGTTAAATTATAATATTGAATGGTTTTAAAGTATAAATTGAATATATTTTTACCATTTAATATAATTTATGTCATTATCATTGATTTTACCTTGAATTCGTAGGTTAAATCAATTCAATCTTTTTCAATGTTTTAAAGAAAAACTCGTTTTCTATCAACAATGGGATTAATTTTAATTTAATTTCTGCAACTTTTTTGCATTGAATTTGGAAAAATGGATTCCATATTTGGAATCATTGGGTCCAAATGATGTTAATAATCTACTTTTTATTTTTGGGAATTATGAATAGTAACTACGGTAAATTTTAATTACCATAGTTAAAGGTAAATCGGGTAATTAAGGGTAAATATAATATTATAAAATTACTATAACACATGCCAAAATTTTATTGGATGGCTAAAAGTCGACCCATATCACTTAAGGGTCATATTAGAATCATTTAATGGACTTTATCCATGAAACTAATTTAATTATTATTAAAACCAAAGAAAGTGACAACATGTCACTCTCTTAAATCTTATAAGTATATTAATTTTAATTTAGTGATAAACTTCATGAAACTTAGAAAATGAATAGTCTCCAGAAATATAATTAATTTATCTACATCATATGAATTTATTTATAATTTTTATGGATTAAACATTTATCATTAATTGTGACACAGTAGTGATGCAGAAATTGTTTATCTAGTGAAAAAATCAAGAATATAGTTTTTATTAAACTAATAGTGGCCATAAAAGGCACAAAACCCTGACCAAAACTTATTGGAAATGTAAATGTAAACCATAATCATCCAATGGTCTAATATTTGACCATTTGGAGCCTTATAAAATCGATTATGACACTTATATTATTTTATTTTAAATGATGCCAAAGTTGTCACCTTCATAATTTAATAAATATAACAAATATAAATATTGTTATTTTAAGATGCTAAATTAGAGTAAAAGTATTATTGTGAAAGGTAATAGATTTATCTTCATCAAAGGATTTTATTTTTAATTTTTATGCAACAAATAAGTATATTAAATAATTATACAAAAATGTCGTAGTAATTATTTTATTAAGAGATAAACCAAATAAATGGTTTTAAAAATAATAAAATTAATATTATATGAACTATTTAATGTTCTACAATAATTTTCTAGATACATATGAGCTTTAATTAATCTATTAAAGCTTTTATTTTGAACATATCTTCTGTATATATTTTATTTAAATTCAAACAAATGAATAGTGTCAAAATTGACACTATTGTTATTTTATAAAAATATCATATTATAAAATTGTATAAAAATCACAAAAATATTTAAAAATTATAAATTTAAATTTATATGGTATAAAATGTTATAAAGTATCCAATTATGGAAAATTCAAAACAAATAAGTAATTATTTGTTATAATTGAAAATTTAGAATTTCATTACCACAAATAAAATTAAATTGATTAAATAAGGATAAATCAAGTTGATAATGTTGAAACTAAATTCCTAAAATGTCTAAATTTTATTTTTTGATTATATTACAACCCTATATCATCTAATATTCTAATATGAGTCATTTTTGGTGGTTTTTAAGTGGGTTTAGATTTATTATAAATTAATATTTTTGAGATTTCCAAAGGTGCCCCTCTCCTCCCTTATAAAAGGGCACCTCCTCCCTCTCTTCCTCACACTAATTTTAGCCTTTAAGCTCGGCCAAAATCTACCCATTTACCTTATCAACTTCCCTAGAAACATCCTAGAGGTCATGGTCTTCTTCAAAGGCCAATTTTAGTACCCTAAGAGGAGGATTCAAAGAGGCGTTTCAAAGAAGAGGTAATATCTGTTACCGATTCTTTCAATTTTCTTTCTTCTTCAACTTCTTCTTATTTAGTTGTTTCATTATGAAGTAACAATATAAGTATCACTCATATACTGATATGTTATTATAAGTATGAAACAACCCTATTTCACCATTTATCCATCCTATGGAAAATGAAATCCTCGCGTGTGCGTACATACAGAATACCGTCTCCACGCTGTGGTGTAATCTATTTTCCACCACCACCTTACTTGGATGGGTATAATGGTGAAAGTAATGAATATATATGATTATTGTAAATTTATACTGATTCTTTAATATTATACATACAATTTAATACAATTTGACGATCATGGGAATGATATCATCACTCGTGCGTACGTACGGAATATCTTCTCCACGACGTGATGAGATTCACTCTCCATGATAACCATTCAAGAATGATTATAAAGTATATATAATAAGTAATCATAAAATATATGACATAATAATTCTACTGTATTTATGTATATATATATTTATGTCATCTACTTAATTCCATTCAATTCAATAAGGAAACGAAAACAGCGTTCATGCTTACGTACGGCCTACCGTCTCCATGAACGGTGTATTTCATTCCTTTTATCGATCTATAATATATATGTATATGATGAATATATATTATATATAAATCATGTTTTACATTCTGAAATTATGTAAATCAGGATATAAGTAATAATATCAAGAATTGACAAGTCGAAACACATACGATAAATGAAATGATTTTACCCAAAATGCTACTTTAACATGGAATTTACAAAAGAACGGGTAATATAAAGTCATAAGTGAAACATATATGATATCATAACAATTAATATGATCATGTAATAAGTCAATGACATTATTTAAATCATTATACAGGAGGTTCGCAACCATACGAAGCATATCGGACCTAAGGGAAGGGATAATTTTACAAATCTCATTTTTATCCGAGATTGCTTATTCATAAGTATTTACTGGGCTTATTGTTATCATCCATGTTAATGTTTTATAAATATGTATTCATGTATGTTTAAAGTCCTTTTTACCCATTTTGACTTTTACCCCTTGGTATGGAAGTAATCTTCTTTTATTTACCCTACAAGGTACTTTTTTGACTTTTCCGACAAAAGTACGAGAAGAATGTTTTTTCTAACGTATACAGCATGAAATTTTTTTACAGTTTTATAAAGCCTTATTTTCAGGAAGATTCCTCCAAAATATTTCATTACTATTTTTAACAAAATCCTTTTCTTCTAAAATTTTATTACATTTTGTGAAAAGAAAATGATTTTGAAGAAGAAAGGATATTTTCCTCAAGAATTCATTTCAAGTTTTTTATCAAAACCATTTTTCATCTAAGATGAAATTATTTCATATGTGTATGTTTCAAGTATAATGACTCTATGATTTACATGGTTTCACTTTCCTTATTAAGAAATGATATCCATTTCTTTTATATGGTTAATGTAATGATGGGATGTTGTTTATGAAACCCATTTTATTTATTGGGTTATTATGAATGATGTATGTTTATTTTGTGGAACAAGTAAGAATGATTTCATTATGAGATGGGTGGGACCTATATCTCCCTCCAATGCATTGGGTAAAGATTTATATCTCATGATATAAACATGGCTAGAACGTCAAGTTAAACCGGTTCAGTAATACAGGACTGGAACGAGGAGTGAACTCGATTCAGAAAGGGACTTTGTCCACTAATATGGTCTTGGCATCAATGTCTTGGCTACTATGTAAATCATATCATGTTCTTAATGGTTTACATAATTACATGTTTTATTCCCATGCTATTTTATCATTATTAATGTTTCTTTATGATCTATGCCTTACGTACTTCCATTGCTCAAGCTTTTGATGTTTAAACATTATGTTCATGTTTTTAAGTTAAAATGTTTATGGTATGTTTTATTTTATCCATGCTTACCCTTACTGAGCATTTGAGCTCACCCCTTTTATGTTTTCTTTTCCCCAGGATATAAACAAAGGTTTTAGGATTTAAAAAAAGGAAGATCTTTATGGGAGATGTTGAAGATCTTTCACCATGATTAGAAGATTATATTCCTAGTTTCCAAAGACACTAAACTATTATGGTCCTTGTGTGTCTATTTTTGTTATGTAATAAGTATTCCGAAAAAGTAATGTAATGTCCATGTACGTCAAGCTTCGGGCCTCTACATGCTATATGTTTTCTTCCAATCATGTTCAGAATAATTCTTTAAGTGATTCTAGAAAATACTACTGGTAGTCTTGGTGACTGCAGATAGGTGTATATTCTTACTTATAATTTTCCACTGCATTTAGTTGGAAGGATTATTGAAATGTAGATAGACAAGTTTACTAGATGGATAGAATATTGTAAGCAGGTGTGTATGCCATCTCATGGCACTCTATTGGATTTTTATGGTGGGATTGATTGTGTTCCTCCAGAAGAGTTTGTTGGATGGTGAAATTAAGATGGATGAGAGGACATGCCCATTCACTATTTTCCACCAAATTGAGATGGTGGACTTCTCTATAAAGGTGAAAGTTAAGAACCTTCTCCTTGTTAGCTAGTTGTTTTTTTCGGTTTTTTATCTTGTGTACACGGGTCTAAGGGACCTGAGCTAGATAACCGAAGATAACACCTTCATCATTTTGAGGGTTTACTTCCACGCAACATTGGCAGTGGTGATTGTTGGAAGGAGCCTTTGGTAAGGACCCATGTTTCTTTGGTACAAGGACATAAGTGGCCTCTTATGCAACCTCCCTAGAATAGGAGAGGGATTTTTTATTGTATTACAGGGATAATCTCCTGAAATTGTTGAATACTGTGGTTGAGACCATATGCTTATGGACCAATTTTCACCATTGGCCAGATGATCGGGGATTTTTCTTGATTTGGAAGGCCTTTGGGGAAGCCTATAAGGTTTTAATGGTACTGTATTGATAGAAGTGTTGAAAAAGTGCATTAGAGACCCAACATTGAAGATGTTGAGTCGATGATGGTGTCCTTAGAGTGAATGAGGATCCATCCTGAGTAGTAGTTGGGGCGTTCATTGGTGAAATTGAAAGGAATAATTTTTGGATAAAGGGAGTTCTTAGAAGAAATTGCATGAATATATGACAAATACAAACAATGAACTTTAGCAAAGAAAAAAAAATTTGGATGTACATGTGCATGATTGATTTCCCTGTCTGGACCTCCTTTATTAATTGATAGGGGCCTAATAGATGGGTAACAATATCATCTTGGTTAAGGTCTCACATCAGGTTAACCATTTTTTTATATGGGTGCAAAAAAAATAGCCCAATGGAGAGTAATCAATCGCCCTTTTTTATAGAGGGTTTTTTAATCAAGGTAACCAACCACCTTGGTTAAGGATTCACATCAGGTTCACCATTTTTTTTCCTTTAAAACATGTGTTCTGGTTAGGAATCACTATTTATAAATGGTTTCCAATAGATTTTTTTATGGAACCGAAAATACCCAATGCTTATAAATCCAAAGGGACCAGCTTCCCAATAACCCGCATTCGTTAGGTTTGTTGACCTACGGTACTTAAGAACTTGCATTGTTCTAGAGAATGGGAGTTCTAGATCAACGCACCGTTTTAGGGGGAAGTATTTTCTACTCTAGGACTCTCTTATAGATTTAAGATATGTTCATGAATCCTTATTAATTTACCAATTGTAATGTACGTTTCCCTTGAAATTTTCAATCAATTATTAACAGGTGTGGAATTCAGAATCATCCATATGTATTTAGGGTTCTTCATAAACAGAGATATTTTTCTATACTTGAGGTTCTCCATCAAATAATGCTAGTTTTTAAGCCACTCAGTGGGGAATCTAGAATGTATGGTCATCCATGTAGATGAAAGTCACTCTAGAGTAGGGAGATGGAAGTTTTTTTGATGTTAGGATAAAACCATGGATGGGATACCTACATATCCTCATGAAATTAATTATAACCCTCATAGTTCAGTGTATCTTAATGGTATGGATCATACCTTTTAAGGTCATGTGATAATAACCCAACCATATAATTTAATGTCGTGTGGTAAGGAAATATAAGTGAAAGTTTCCTAGTAAAATCATATTGTGGGACTTATGTTGAAACTTCCCAAGGAGAATGGAAGGGATATGAGATTCCAAGTTGAATTATACCCTGTTGGGAATGTGTCACAGAGAGAAAAGGTTTGATTCGCAGTGTTGGGTTTGAACCTCAAGGAGGCTTCCTACGTATCCTATTTGGATGGGAATCAAATCCCATGTAGTTCGATAAGTCTTGTAGGGTAGTATGGCCCTTTGAGAGATATAGGTTGGCGCTTATTCCTAAAGAGGATTACCTTATAATGGGGTCCTTGAGAGATGACTTAACTTATGTATATTTAAGGGGATTTGATTCAGGGATTACACCTAATGAGAATGCCCAAATTAGGTAATTAGTGTGGGACTCTGGAGGAGTATTTCTGATGAGCTCGAGCCTTAGGTGATGGCTTCCTATATATCCCAGCTATGGTAGGAATTAGAGAACTTGTAGTTAATTCCATTTAGTTCTTACACCTAGAAGGAGGCCCATTTATGAGGGTATTATTTCTCATTTCGTGGATGAGTTGATGTGTAGCTCGATCTTTGAGAAGGATTCCTATGTATCCCAGATATGATGGGAATCAGATTTCTCACAGTTCATTCCATCAGGTGTATTGTGTATATGTTGTGATAATTAAAAACCTTTAAACCCACATGATTAATAATCAGTGTGATAAATAAGAGGATATTAAAGATTCAACAAACCACACACACTTTTCCTCATTTGCTGATGGAAGATGTCAGTCCTATAGTGAGATAATCCTTGGTTACGACACTTCCCTCTATTCTCTTTACATTTGATGAGGGTCCAATGTAAGGAAGGATTGAAAGTGAATGACATAGAGAGGATCAAGACTACAACCTTCTACATGAAATGCTAGTGGATTACACTAGGATGGCTGGCCTAAAGTGGGTCTCGTATTGGGGAGGTAGACATTTCATTTATCAAAAGGAAAAGTAGGCATGAACCATGCCCTCCCTATCAGACACCAGAGGCTCCAGATCTTAGATACAAGAAAGGGAGTACAGATTTATATCCTCTAAATCCAGTATTGGGAAATCCTCAACACTTTCCTTAGGGTAAGGGTCTATGTGACCATAGATATCCAAATATATGGACACCCTGAGGATCCTTACCCTATGGTAGGGAAAGTGTGGGGAACCTCTAACCATATATATCCTTATCCAAATGGGAGGCATGATGATGTTCTTTTAAAAAAGTTATAATAAATCAGGAGGTCTTGGTGGAGGTTTCATCATGGTCTCTTTCAGACAAGATATCCAGAGAAGAAAGTTCTTGTCCATAAGTTTCTTTAAAAGAGGCCTAATGTATGGCTCGAGCAAGTTTAAAGGTAGGGTGAACATCAAGTAAGGTAAATCAAGTAAGTGGCGTGCAGTTATGGGGTACTCAAGTAGGATTGGGTGAACTAATTTCACATTAAGTGATGAATAACCTAGAATACAAAACATGGGCTATACTTGGATAAATCATTCAAGACTCTTCATAGGTATTCCCATAAGTGAGGCGTGTAACTTCCTACATGAGGAATGGAGGTCGTTTAAGTGTTTTTAAATTAGGTTGGTTGGGTGAATGAGTCATGAAATTGTTTTTAATTTGTAATTCTTGGCGATCCAAAGTCTCCCTATCCCCCTTTAATTCCCTCACTTTAGGTGTTATGAAAATACCATGGAGTTTTCAGAGTACTTGGGTGAAGCAATAGGTAAATCAGAGCTACAAACTACCTTCAGGGAAATTCGTCCATACAAATGAAGGTACCAAGAGGTTTTTTATAGTTAAATATGTTTCCTTGAGTGATGGTGACTTGTAATGCAATTGATGAGGTGGCGTGTAGGTTAGGGGTGCGTAAGTACTTGCGCAACATTGATGATTCGGGCTACCTTGGGTGAACTCAAATTTGCGCCTTTGAAAATCTTGAAATTCTCTATATATTTTCTCCCATTTTTTATATGGAATTTCAATTTTTCAATTATTCATAAAAGTGATGAAACATGGATTTGGGGAACTTGGGTGAAACAGCTACTCTATACCACAATGGATGTGCCCCTACAGTCTTTCTTGGGATCTATACAGGGTTGTGATCCCAACCCTTTGGGCTGGTTCCTTCGCTACCGTCACTAACCCCCATGAATAATTTAGAGTCACACCATGAACTTTTAGAGCATGTTCAAGGACATTAATGTTCATAGAACATGGAAATCCAATTTTCTCCTTCTTCTAGCATAATGACATATTTCTACTTAAACTCAGCATTTGGTGTTTAAGTGACATTCACATCTTCAATTTGAAGAGAAGTTCATGAAACACATTTCATGGTGTCAACAAAATCCCCCCAACCCCCTTAGAATTAGATTCAATCGAAAATAAAATATTCTAGTTCTCTGGTAAATTTATGGAACCTTGATGTGTTTCAACATCATTTTGTAGGTTTTGGAGATACATCATGTTTGGAAGGATAATTTTCTTTTTCCCTAAGCTAGGGGGTCTAGCATGAATATGGTGAAACTTCCTAAGCATCAACAAGTAGTTGATGTGTCTTAGGAGGATGTTCAAAAAAATGAATAGTTATGTCAACAGTATCTTGTGATATAAGATAGTGAGACTCCAGTTTTTGGATATTCCTCTCAGGGTTTTTTGTTTGCTCGTAAATTAAAAAAATTGTTTCTAATCATATATGATTTTATCCTTATTTTTTAAAATTGTAATATTGAAACTGATTTCCACAACATGAAATTTTCATATTGGATAATCAAAATTACAATGATAAGGATGGAATATGCTCTATTTTTTTACCTAATATAATGGGCTTAGTGAGCGTAATTTGACTATTACTAGGGTAATATGGAGAACCCTACAATATTTGTGTTTTTTGTTTCATTATTAAAATTTTTTCCTATACCTAGTATAGAGAGGAATTAATGGGTGATAACTTGGATTTTTCATAGGATTCCCTTTTTAGGTTTTCATCCAAAAAAAATTTCCTTTTAACTTTTTATCGCTTGATATTGTCATAATCGTACAGAGTGTAGGTCTAGCGAGATGAGACTCGATTTTTTTCTAGATTTACCTTTGTGGGTTTTCATCCTAGTGAGTATTATATCTCTTTTAATTTTCATTTCAATTTCATTCATTTAAGACTGATAAAGCTAGTGGTTTATGCCAAATAACTTTGACCGTGAATTCTGAAATTAGAACCCAAACAAGGCTTGATGGCTAAGAAGGTCCCGATATTTTTTTTAGAAACATTCAATGTGAATCTTGAGTATTGATATTTATGGTCACCAAATATAAAATTTAATGTATAGGAATAGTGGTGTCTCTTCCCAGAATGAAGTTACCACTATTTGACATACCCATTATGGGGTCTATATTATACAAGGCCAACTAGGGCATGTGTTGCATATCCAAAGAGTGGCATCCTTATTTTGATAGGCTTGTTATGTGGGTGACTTATGAAAGGACACCTGGGGAACATGTTGCATAGTCAGTTAAAGGAGTTCTCAGGAATTATAACATTCTACTACTAATAAATAATGGGTTTTTAGGTTTTGGATGTCTCTAGACCATAGTGAGTGTATTTTCCAAGGAAATGTGACTGAAAAAAAGGTGTCCATTTGTGCTTATATAGGCCATGAATGAGGAACCAATCCTACACAAATTTAGTGTATTAAGGAAGGTATATTTTTCAGAAAGGAGATTTTTAATATTTTGATCGGCAGTTTAAAGTCATGCAGCAAGAAAAGTAAGTTGTGTAGTTTCAATTCATGAAGTAAGGGCATTAAGGTCTTTTTGATAATATGTTATGCAGTTTAAAGTCATGCAGAAAGGAAATTGGGGGGCTATGTAGGTTAAATTCATGCAACAAGTACATTATGGGTTTATGCAGTTTAAAGCCATGTAGCAAGGACAATATGAGGTTGTGAAGTTTAAAGTAATGCAGTAATAACATTATGGGTATGTGTAGTTTAAATTCATATATCAAGGAAATTATGGGGCTGTGTAGTTCATGTAGTAAGGAAATTAGGGGGTTGTGCAGTTTAAAGTCATGCACCAAGTACATTATAGTAATATACAGTTTAAAGTCATGCAGCAAGGATATTATGGTCTTTGATTTAAGGTCTTTAGCTTTCACTGAAGATATGATGGTTCTCTAATTCTTGATAATTTGTTTGGAAATTTTCTACTATATTCAGGTATAGAAATAGAGAATTGTAATATGTGATTCGTGGATTTCTGAATCTAAATAATGGCTTGGGAAAAGTGATAATGTCATTTAGAGGATCTCTCTTCTAATAATAAAGTTACTACTATTTGAAAACCCTATTATGAGGGTTTTATTTTTCAGGGCCAACTAAGGCATGTGCTGAATAACCAAAAAGTGGAATCCTTATACTGACAGGCCCATTGTATATGTGAATTTTATGCAAGGCCAACTAGGGAATATACTACATAGTTAGGTAAAGGAGATTCCAAGAATTCTAACATTCTATTTCTCAATGCTGATGAAGTTTTATAGTGATTTGGATCTTCACAAGTATAGAGTCTTATTTATAGGGAAAATTACTTGAATACAAAAGAGGTATTTCCAATCTTGATTTCCAAATAATCAGAAAAATAGATTCTCTATGAAGGATTGAATCAAACATAGGAAGTATAGTGTCTTTAGTTTTAGGTCATATGACTAAGACCATAATATTATGGAATTAATGGATGATATGTGGTTGAATGGACCAAGTTCATCACAATATTTTTTGAACATATTGAGATGGAAAATGTAAACCATGGCCTTGGAGGATTTTGGATTGAGAGGAAGGATATGAGACAAATACAAAATGGATGACCACTTAAAATTCCGGGGCCTTTTCATATCATCATTAAATCTTAAAGGGATAGAATAGGCTTCTCCCAAGAACAAATTTACCACTATTTGAAAAACCTTTTATGGGGGATGCAATATGCAGGTCCAACTAGGGAATGTGACTCAAAACCAAATAATGGCATCCTTAGGATGATAGGCCCATAATTTTGGAGAATTATATATATGGACAACTGGGGAATGTACTTCATAGTTTGGAAAAAATAGATCTCAGGTATTATACATTCAGTTACCAGAAACAGAAGAAATATTATGAAGATTTGATAGATATCAGTCATGAATTTAGAGTCCCTTACATAGATCTGACTCATATGTATAAAAGGTGACATCTCTGGTTTCCTTGATGGGTTCCCTAAGGAGAGGGCCCAAAAAAAGATCCTATATAGATTTTTATTGTATTCAGGAGAGGGGGAATTTTTATTTATCTTGTGGATGAGACTAGGATCTAAGGCCTAGTTTTCACTACATATCTCAAACAAGATGAGAATCAATCCGTACATAGTTCTATAAATACTATGCATTTTAATGTCATGCGGTGAGGACTTTATCCATGCAGTTTAATGTCTTACGGTGAGGATGATGAACTACCCAACATGAAAAGGAAGGGGAATTATGGATCCATGCAGTTTTATGTCATGTGGTAAGTACATTGGGATACTTGACATGAAATGTAAAAAACTAATGTGGATGAATCAGGGTATAGGTTCCAAGCATCACTACGCATCTTGTCGTATAAAGAATCAATCTGCAAATAGTTCTAATAGATACGAGTTCAGGTGTAAAGTGATAACTCTTTTTGAACTTCCTCATGTATATATGACTCATACACATAAGAGTAGAGATTTTTTCATGTTGTGATGTGGCTAATCCCAAGATTGAAAAATTATACGTCAATATGTATCACACAGGGGTGATAATTAAGCCACATGAAGTTATTAAACGAAGTTCCATGCAGTTTATCATTGTACAGTGAGGACGTATAGTTTTCCTTTTAAGGTCTTACATTCAGAACCATTGATAAAAAAATAATAATTGGGATATATTATTTATTTATAGATTCTCTTTACTCAATTCTAATCCCCTATGTGTTGTACTTGATGTGAGAAACAAAGAGTGGGAATTGTTCCTTCTGCAACACTAATGTAACATAAGTGAATGATAGGGTTATGATGATTAAGTGGTGGTTGATCTAGGGTATATTAATCGGTCATCACTACGTATCTTTTTGGAGAAATAATCAATCCATAAGTAGTTCTTGAATTTTTTCCCCATATTGATCATGTTTTGATGTGGGAAAAATGGATTTTTTATAATTTGTAGGCTGATGTCTAGGGCTAAAGCAGGAATACTAGGAATCGCTATGTATCTCATTGTAATAAGAATCAAGTCACCAGTTTCGGAGGAGATCCCTATGAAGATTTGACTCATTCATGGGGAGAATGAAGGGGGTTTTCTCTTCCAAAATCTTGGCTGGGCCCAGGTTTGGATATATGTACATCACTATATATCTCATTGGGATGAGAATCAAGCCACATGTAGTTCTCAAAAAAATTCATGTGCAGGTTTGATTCATACACATAGAGAATGAAGGATATTTTTTATTTTAATTGTTTTGACCCAAGATTGGATATTTGGGCTTCACTATGTAACTCGTTATGATGAGAATCAAGTCATACATAGTTCTTGAGGAAGATTACCCACACCAACTATATTTTAATGTGAGGAAGGGGGTTGTTTTTTTAGTCATGGATGGGATCGATATTGGAGATCTAGACATCTCTACATATCTCATTGGAATGATAATCAAGCCATATATAGTTCTTTCCATGTATTTTATCACCATGCAGCAAGGATGTGGATGACCTGATGTGAAAGAAATATTATGGCTAGATAATGCAATAAGACCCAGGCATCACTACATATCATACTAGGGGTAAAAATCAAGCCACATTTAGTTCCTGATAGGTTCTCTATATAGATATAATTCATACACAGGAAGTAAAGGGGATTAATTATTAATCGTAGTTGGACCTAGGATTGAATATATGGGCATCACTACATATCATGCTGAGGAAAATATCAAGCAACACATAGTTCTTGGTAGGTTTCTTGTGTATATCAAATTAATATATAGGAATTAAAGAGGATTAATAATTAATCATGGCTATACCTAGGATTGGAGATCCATGAATTTCTACGTATCTTGCTTAGGTAAGAATCAATCCACACATAGTTCTTGAAGGTGCTCCCTATGTAGGTTTAATTCATACACATAGGGGTGAAGGTAATTTTTCAACATTGTGGTTGGACCTACGATCGGATATCTGGGTCACTACATATCTTGCATGGAAAATAATCAAACAACACATATTTCTTTAAATGTTCAATGCAGTTTAACGGCATTTGGTATGGATGAAGATGAACTGATGTGAAATGGTGGAAATATTGCAGCTAAACTAGGGGATAGGACCCAGGTGTCACTACGTATCTCATTATAATGAGAATCAAGCCACACATAGTTATTTAGGATGGTCCCCACACCAATTGAATGTTTATTTGAGAAACATAGGATTTAATAATATCTAGAATAATGGTCAGGCCCAAAATACCAGAAGGTATGAGAATAAAGATATATTTTCCAGAATGGTTCCTAGTATAGAATTAACTCAGATACAAGGAGAGGGGAAATTTTTTATTTTATGGTTGTGGTTGGGCCCATAATAGGAGATTTGTGTGTCACTGCATATCTCATTGAAATGAGAATCAAGCCACATATAGTTCTTCAAAAAGGGGTCCATATGCAGATCTAATTCATACATAGGGAAAAATGAGGTTCATCTACAACTAGGGAGTGGAAATGATGTGAGTAATTATTATGCATGAAAGATACTAATATTTTAAAGGACCACAAAAAATGTCAATTTTTGGGTTCTTGGGATATTTATTAACATAAAATAAATGATACTTTAGTCGTACAGTTTAATATCATATGGTGAGGAAAATGGGGTTTTGTAGTTTTAGGTCATGAAACTAAGACCTCATGTCGTGCAGTTTAACATCATGAAACAAGGATGAAGATACTACACAGTTTAACATCAAACATCATAGATATATATATGAATCTATGTAGTTTAACGTCACGAAACTAAGATGTTGATTGTTATGCATTTCAATGTCAAGAAACTAGAATATTGGTTGTTACGTAGTATAACTTCATATAACTTGGACGTTGGTTATTACTCAGTTTAATTTCATAAAACTAGGATGTTGGTTGTTATATAGTTTGACATCATGCGTCCAGGACATTGATTGTTATGCAATTTAACATCATGCATCCAGGATGTTGGTTGTTACGTAGTTTAACATCATGCAGCAAGGATGTTGGTTGTTATGCATTTTAATGTCATGAAACCAGGATGTTGTCTGTTATTCATTCTAATGTCACGCAACCAGGACATTATTTTTCTTATTACACAAAGTATTTATTTATTAACCTTACATTAGTTATATTTTTAGTGAGTTTTATATCTATTGAGATTAAGGAATAATCTCCATTATAGTTGACCTTATGTATAGAGTAAATTCCTTACCACTTTGGATCTATATTTGGAGGCTTATTTCCTAGTATCATTGGGGTCCTAAGTACCAATATCAATTCTCTTTGGAGGAATGAACAGAGGTGAACTTTTTTATTGAAAGATCATGTTATTCGATTTTGATATACTTCAAGTGATGCAAGGTATGTAATATATTTTCATCTAATCACTCCAGCACATCTAGTTGCTTCTAATACTGCTCATCTATAGATAATTGGTCACAAAAAGTGACTCGAATTGAATTAAATTGAACTTCAATGGGCAAGACTACTTCTGTTGCTTCTAATACGTGTAGTAGTCTGGTAATCCCATAAGGCATGAAAAATTTTATCAAGAGAAGACTTATTATCTTTATCCATAATCTTTTAGATTATATTGTAAAAGGATTTTTTTTAAATCCTTTATCTATCCATTTACCTCTTCATGATAGCCGGATAATTGGTTGAATTTGATGCTTTATTCCTGATATAACCTCTCTACCTCAAAAAATAGAAATTAGTGTAATTTTCCATCAATATGGTATGAGGGACACCAAATATTATAATGATATTATATTTTACAGAGATAAAAATTATTTTGGCTTCAAATTCATTAATAGGTATTACCTCATCCCATTTAGAGAAGAAATTGGTAGAAATAAGTATGTACTTTAATAGCTAAGTTGTATCTAGAGGATAAAGTCCTATTACATCCATTCCCCATATTGAAAATGGCCAGGAGTGGTTAGTTTTATATAGTAACTATAGGGATTTATTAATGAAGTTGGAATGTACCTAGAAGGGATGAAACTTCATAGTGAAATATATGAAATCTTGCATCATTGAAGGCCAAAAGTATCCAAACCTTCATATTTGATCAGTAATTCTGTACCCAGACTAGGAGAACCACAGGCTCCTATATGTATTTCTTTCATGACTGCCACAGTTTAATCCCCATTAATGAATCTTAGTAAAATTTCATTATATCCTCATCTAAAAAGGATCATCTCATGATTTGGTCCATCATAAATACTGAAATTACCTACTTGTTTCCAAAATTTCTCTTTTTGAGCTTTATCCTGTAGAAGTACTCTATCATAGAGATATTCAATGTGGGTTTCATCCATCCTCTGGTAGGAAAAATGGTTCAATAATGGGACTGATTTCATTGATTTCCTCTATCTTAATTTAAATAAAAGGTGAAACCACATGATAATGAGAAATGTTAATGATTGTCTCATCCCAGTTTTGATCTTCTAGGGTTGTAGCTGCATTTTCCAATGCACCATCTTGAGAATTTTGTGACCACAGGACATAAGGAAATTTTGGTTCTGAGGGAAAATTTTCCATTAACCCTCATACATAATCACACGTGGTAATTAGATATTCCTTCTTTATGGTGTAATCCCCATTAATTTGTTTGATTACCAACTCTAAATCACCCTTCACCCCTAGGTGATCCACTAATACTTGGAGTGATATTCTAGACCTGCAATGAGAGGATGATATTCTGCCTCATTTTTTGTACCACCTTCTGATAATAGGAAGAAATACGGTAACACTACTTTCTCTGGGGATATAAGTAAAATTCTTAACCCAACTTTATTGAGTTTAAGATCTTCCATTCTCTTCCCCGTCAGACTTCTGGAAGCACCATCAAATTACATTTCTCATATTCAGGGATTATCCTGGATAGAGAATATTTTTTCATTAAGAAGTTTAGTATTAAATGAAATTTCTTGTGTATATGGGTGTTCAATAAGGAATTCTTCCAAGGATTGGCATTTCACTGCTTTCTGAGGAACAAAATGTATATGAAACAGCTATAGAATAACTACCCACCATGATAGACATCCATTTAATATAGGAAGAATGAGGATGAATTTGAGTGGTTTATTGTGAGAGACCAAGTGTGACTCATGATGTTGTAGGTAGTGCCTCAGCTTTTGAATTTCAAAGATTAATGCTTAGAAACTCTTATCAATATATGAATATTTATTCTCTGCATCGAGAAAGGTTTGACTGAGATAGTAAAGGATGTTTTCATTCCCAACATTGTTCTTTTGTTAAAGGAAGGCTCCCAGTGATCGCTCCAATGATGTCACATTAAAAATGAGTGATTTGTCTTCAATATTTTCCCCTAATACCGGTTTACTCAAGAGGTATTTATTAAGGGTATCAAATGATTCTTAGAATTTATTGGTCCATTGATATGTGACCCCCTTATTCATCAATTTTGTGACGGGAAAACACCTGCCTTCCAGATTATCTATGAAAAACCATATGTAGTCCAAGTTCCCCTGATGTTCTCTAAAATCTTTCAAGTTTTTAAGAGGTTACATGTAGAGAATATCCTTAGTCTTCTCAAGATAAACTTCGATTCCCTGATTGTGCACAACAGAACCAAGAAATTTTCCTGAGGTTACCCCGAAAGCACATTTCAAGGGGTCCATATCCAGATTATGTTGTAGATGCTTGCCAAATATGTTCTCCAAGTCAGTTAGGTGATCATAATATTTTCTATATTTTACCACTAGATCATCAAAATGGTATTTAAAAAAATTTCCCAAGAAGGTTTTGAAGATGTGGTGCATTGCACGTTGATATGTCGCACCAACATTCATCAAGACAAATGAAATTATCCGATAGAAAAATATACCTTGAGGGGCTCTGAAGGCAATAGATTTCTCATCTTCTTGGTCCATCTAGATATGGTTATACCTAGAGTATCCATCTATGAATTATAGAACCTCGTAGCCAGTTTTTGCATCAATCAAGAGTTTTGTGATTGGAATCAAGAATTCATCTTGGCGAAAATGTCGGTTGAGATCTCTGAAATAAATGAAAACATTGATTTGTCCATTCTTATTTTTCATCAGGACACTATTGTCTAACCAATTTGGATATTTCACCTCTCTTATGAAGTTATCTTTGATAAGATTGTCGACCTCAGCCTCAATATTAGAGACATGAGTCAGGTGTGTTCTTTTATCTACATGCTTATATCACAGAGGATATTTTTGGTAAAACCAAATGATAGGTGGCCACTTCGGGATCAATGCATGGAATCTCTATGTAATTATAAGAAAACATCCTAGTGTTTTATTAGAAATTAAGTATACACCTCTTACTATTCTTAATTCAAGGCCTCACTATTCATAGTGGGGTGTAAATATTGTTTTGTGACCATATTTATTTCTCTGAGTTAATCAAAATTGGTGGATATGCCTTCCTCAAATGTTAGAGGGGAATCCCTAAGTTCTTCCTCTTCTTCTTCTTCTTCTTCATGCATTGCTTCTTATTCTTCTGGTTAAAGAGTGGGTGATTAAGTAAGACTTTTAGATCTATGGGAGGAGTTGGTATTTGGAAATCCTAAAGATAATACAACCATCTCCGACCCAACTGATGATGAAGGCTCGTTTTCGAGTTCTAAAAGGAAAATGATGGGATGTAAATCGGAATCCCTATATTTTTTTATGAGTGAGACCAATTCTTATATATTGAATGATAAAGTAGAGACTTGATGAAATTTGGTGGATGTAATGAAGACAACTCCATTTAAACTTTCATCACTACTTAGTGAGTTATTGATTTATCATGTGCTGTCAGGCTCAATGGATAAAACTAACATTATGGTTGCCACTAAAATAGTGCTTGGATTTGGGTCAACCCTTTCAATTTGATTAATGGGTAACACATAATTTTCACTAATATTCTTTAAAGGGTTAAATAGGATATTTTCTAGACCATTTGGATCATTTATTCTAGTAAAATCATTCAACATGGCCAGTTTTCCCTTTGTGTGATAGAACTCCACATCAATGTATTGAGATTCACTAGTTTTGAACAAGGCCTTATCACCATGCAATGTTCGAATTTGACCATTGACACAATATTTAAGACATTGATGGTACAATGAATGAATAACTTCATGCTGATGAATCCAAGTTATTCCCAATAGAATGTTGAAAACGATGTTCTACTAGACAACCATGAAATTTGAATCAGATATGAGATCCCCAAACTGAGTTATGAATGTAATCTCACTGAGTGGTTCTTGATCATTCTTCTTATAACCCTATAACATCCTAGTGGAGGGAGAAAATTTGGATTCAGTGAGGCCTAATCAGTGAAGTGTCTAAATGGGAAGGAGTTTGACCCATATGACATTATCAATGAAGGGTCATTGGATGTCAATATCATTGATCTTGTCAGATAGATACAAGGGTTTGAGGTTTCCATGTACGAAAACATCCAAATCCTGGTTCTTGAAATATATGAATGCATGGAATCCTACTGGGTTATTCTCTATATAATAAACCTCTATAGCAGCAACCTCAGTTTCAAATTCTTGAGGGCTTGAAAAAGCCTCAACAAGTGCCTCAAGGAGATCTTTTGACAGATTCAGAGCATCCTGAATTGATAAATTGGATGGTAAATGGGAAAGTTGCTTCAAGATTTCATACTTTTGATCTAGATGACTTTGATTTCTAGTATGGAGATTCTATTTTTCCTGTTCCTTGGAATCTGGTTATCCTTATGTGGATAGACCATTTTTTGGGGTAGAAGCTAGAAATACTTCAGCTCTTGGTGGATTAGGCTCTCTAGGTCTTCCCACTTGCTGAGATGGTGGAGGTATAGCCTCTAATAAATCATCCAATATGATCATTTCGTGGTTGACCATGTCATGAGTGGGACAATTATCTTCTTATTTTTGATCCCACTAGAGATATCTCCAAAGAGTTTCTATTGTATAAAAATTTTGAGTAGGGGTGTGGTAGGAGTAGTGGCTTCTCGCATACCCATGTATACCATTGTATCCTCAACCTTGAAGACCCCTTCCCCCAATTCCCCAATAAAGTACAGGGAAATCAAGTTCATAATCATAATCATAATTTTCATATATATCCATTAAGGGAAAAACAATAATGGAACTGAATATCAACTCCTCATCTGATGATGATTCTTCCTGACAGGTCGATTCTAGTTGTGTTGTTTAGCGAGGTGGTGCCCATTATTTTGAGACGGTTGGCATGAAATCCATTATGGTCAATAAAAACATTGGGCTTTACAAAAACTCATATTATTATAATTCCTCCATATTCTTCCATCCATGTGGTTTCTTTGAGGATTTACCTTCAAAGGGATAAGATTTTTATGAAGGTAGATTTGCTGTAACAGAAGTTGTAGGAGACATAGTTAGTTATTTAAATTGTGTTCATAGAATGACATGAGTTTGGTTTATTTTTTGTCCTAACCATCCAATCATAAAATTTCTAAGAATTATTACTTTTTAATTTATTTCATTCATCTTCCCCATATGAATCAGTAGTAGTAACACATGCTACCTAGGATGGTGAATCTTTCAGCTTCACTTTCCTAGAGTCCACCATTTGTTCTAGGACGTCCATAAAAAAACACTCCTAGATGGATTCATCCATAATTTATATAAGGGGAAATTGTTTAGGAGGTCCTTGTATTCTAATTTGTTATTTTTCTTTGGCCTTGAAAATTAAACTAAGTTGTTTTCCAAAGTTAAGATCAATTAGCTAGGGATTTGGTCATTTAAAAAAGAATAGATCTTGTTTTTCAACTCCCCAAATTTTTTCTGCCTTTGATATTTTTGATCATCTTTATGAAGTAGTCTTTTTTTCTGATGCTTGGTAGGTAGATACCTATGTAATGATGATGGATTTGAAGTATGAGAGCATACAGGGGCCTACTTATGTGTGACTATAGCAACCAATTATTTTAATGTTCTTCTTCCCTAAGCTAATGGAATTACTCAGGATTTGGATCTAGTCACTATTATGGAGTTTTCCACCTGATGATAAATCGATTCTAGATCCCTAAACCCTTCTATGTATCTCAAAATGTGTGTTCTAATTAGGAATAAATATGTCCAAACTGTTTCAAACAAATTTTTTAATGGAACTAGAAACACCCAACTATTCTATATCCAAATGGACCTACTTTCCAAATGTAGGTGTTCATTAGGTTTGTTGACCTACGACACTTTAGAACTTTCATTGGTCAATAGGATGAGAGGTTGGGCTCATCACACCCTTTTGGGGGGAATTATTTCCTACTCTAAGACTCTTATTAATTTAAGATATGTTCATGAATCCTTATTAATTTACCAAGTGTAATGTAGGTTTCCCTTTAAATTTTCAATCAATTAATAGCATGTGTTGAATTCAGAATCATTCGTATGTATTTGAGTTTCTTCATCAATGGTGATATCTATATGTATTAAAGGTTCTCTATCAACGGTATCCTCTCATATACTACTTAGATATTATTTAGTTATTATTATGACAATGTGGGTTATTAAGTCACTCAGTGGGGAACTCTGGAATTTATGGTCATCATGGTAGATGAAATTCACTCTGGAGTTTATTGTCATCCATGGAGATGAAATTTTTTTTGATGTTGGGGTCAAACCCATATTTGATCTACCTAAGTATCCTCATGAAAGGAATTAGAACCCTCATAGTTTTGTGATGATTAATGGGACACATCATAGATTTTAGGGTCATGTGATAAGGACCCAACCATACAGTTTAATGTTGTCTGGTAAGGAAATCTAGGTGAAAGGTTCCTAGTCAAATTTTGGTGTGGGACTTACATATAAACGTACCAAGGAACTTGGAAAGGATATAAGATTCCAAGTTCAATTCTATCCTTCTAGAAATGTGGACCAGAGAGAACATGGTTGATTTGGTTTATTGGGTTTGAACCTTTGGGAGGCTTCCTACATAACCACTTTGGATGGGAATCAAATCCCACATAGTTTGATAAGTCTTGCAGGGGAGTATGTCCCTTTGAGACAAATAGGTTGGGGATTAGTCCTAAATAGGATACCCTTATAATAGGGTACATGAGATATGTCTTAATTCATAGAGATTTAGGGGGATTTGATTCGGGTCTTACTCTAGAGGAGGATGCTCGGATTAGGGAATTAGGTTTGGACTCCTAAGGAGAATGTCCAGTGAGCTTGACCCTTAGGTGAAGGCTTCCAAGGTATCCTATTTGTGGTGGGAATCAAATTTCTCATTTTTCATTCCATTTGGGTATTACACCTAAAAGGAGGACCATTGGGTGGGTATGATTTCTCATTTCATGGATGAGATGATGTGCATCTCGGGCCTTGAGAATGCTTCCTACATATCCAAATTATGATGGGAATCATAGTTCTTTTAGTTTATTCCTTCATGTGAATTTTTTGGATGTTATAATCATAAAAAACCTCTTATCCCACATGAGTCGTGATTGGTGTGAGAAATAAGAGGATGTGAAAGATTCAACAAACCACACATAATTTTCCTCCTCCACTGATGGAAGAGGTTGGGCCTATGGCGAAAGAGGTCATGGCTATGACACATCCATTTATTGTCTTTATATTGGATGAGGGTCCAATGTAAGGGATGAGTGAAGGTTGAGGACATATAGAGGAGAAATACTTCAACCTCCTACATCAAAGGCTAGGGAACTACACCATGATGGATTGCCTAAAGTGGTTAGCATAGTAGGGAGGAAGACTTTTCATTTTTAAAAAGGAAAAGAAAGCAAGAACCATACCCTCCCTACCAGGGAATAGGGGATCTGGATCGTAGAGAAAAGAAGGGGAGGACAGATTCCTAGCCCTAGAATCCAAGACCGAGAACTCCTCAACACTATCCCTGGGTTAAGGGTGTATGTGACTATAGATATCCACATCTACGGACACCTCTAGGAACCTTTCCCTATAGTAGGTAAAGTTGGGAAACCTATAACCATAGATATCCAAATCCAAATGGGACAGATGTTGATGTGCCTTTAATAAATATCTGATAAATAAGGAGGTCTTGGTGAAGATTTCAACTTGGTCTCTTTTAGAAAAGAGATCCATAAAAGAAACTATTAAGATTATATGGACAAAACAGTTGATCCATACAATGGGGGTTGCGCCCCCGCACCCCTTCTCAGGATCTCTGCCCAGATGTGGTCCCATCCCATCGGGCCATTATCTTCACTATATTCACTAACCCCCTTAAAAAATTCAGAGTCACGCCATGAAATTTTCAAGCATGGTTTAGGAAATTAATGGTTATGACACATGGAAATCCAATATTCTCCTTCTTCCAAAATAAATACAAATTTCTAGTTAAACTCTGCATTTGGTGTATAAGTGAGGTTCACATATTCAATTTGCAGAGAAGTGAATGGAACACATTTCGTGGTTTCAATTGATAGTAGGTGACTTCCATGTAGATAGAACTATTTCATCTTGACATTGAACCTCTGGTATTCATTTCCACTGTGAGTTTTATTAGTTTCATTTCTAAGTTTTAAAACTGAATTTTATTTAAAGTGCAAAAAAACACTAATTTGATATTTAACCATAAATAGTTTTTATGTAAATTAGTGATTGGGTAAATTAATTTCAATGATTAATTTAATATTATATATTATTTTAACCAAGACATAATAAATCATTGATAACTATTTTAAAATTTCAAGTCTTATATCAATCAGTTGTTTTGGATAATTGGAATGTATTAAATTAATTAGTGGATATATTTAAGGATTTATTAAATAGAAATTTTTTTAAGTACTCAATTCACCCCCCCCCCCCCATATTGACATACTCACTCTAACCAATAATTGATATCAAATGATTAATCTTTGGTATATAAGTTTTTCAAATATTTTTCTACTATGATTTTAGATTTTACTTAAATATCTTTAAATTTTTTAGTTCTAAATATAATTATTTAAATGGATAATAGTCAATAATTTTTTTCTACTAACAGACCTCCTTTTTCAAAGTAAATAATTATGCTCAATGGAAGATCAAAATGAAAATTCATATTGAATGTATTGATTTTGAGATTTGGTTTGCTATTGAGGATAAATATGAGTTACCTAAGACTCTAAGAAAAGATTGGGATAATGATACTTGGATTGCCTATAATAACAATTGAAAAGATATGAATCTCATGAATTATGCATTAGGATATGAGGAATTTAATAGAATTTATGAAATTAAAATAGCGTTTGAAATTTGGGACACTCTAGTTCTTTCTCATGAAGGAACAATCAATGTTAATGAAATGATATTGAATACATATACTATCAAATATAATAATTTTAAGATGAATCTTTAGGAATTAATTTATGATATATATCTCATTTTTAATGAAATAGTGAATACCATGAGCTCCCTAATAAATCCATTTTCTGAAAATGATCATACTATGAGACTACCCAGATGTCTTCCTAGAAGATAGAGAGGGACATCAATGTCAATTAGAGAGTCATGCCGTATTAGTAAACTAGTAGTTATGGAATTAATTTGTATGTTAATGATGTATAAAGAAGAATTGAAAGTCAAAAAATAAGAGGATGGTGACAGAAAAATAAAAGTATCAACTTTCAAGTCTAGTGCATTCAAATAAAAAGAAAAGAAAAAGATACTAGCCGAAATTTCCAATGACAATGATCCACCACTTAATAGTGATGAGAAAATGGACCATCGGTATAAAATATTCAAAAAATTCTATAGGAAGAAGAATTGTTTTCTAAAGTCCTTATTATAAAGGAAAGTATACCAACAAAGTAAACTAGAAGAAATATTGGAGAAGGGTTGAAAATAAAAATGAGATAACTTTTTATGAATTCAAGTGAAAAGGGCATGTTAAATAAGACTGTATAAAATTAAAATACAAAAATAAATATGATGAAAATGATAAAAAATTAAAGAAATCCATGAAATAAACTTGTATTTCCTCTGAGGACAACTCTAGTGAAACGGACACTACTCTTAAATAGAAGTCTGACTGAGACAACATGTGCTTCATGACTAATATCTCTGAGGTACCTAATGTATCATCTATTATTATTTCATCTGACTGTTCTAAAAATGAAAAAAATCGATGATGATATCACAAGAATAAATTTTTGAATACTGAAAAATTATTGGGTACACTTTCAATGAACATATAGATAAATATAATGTTTCGAAAAAACAAAATACTTTATCTATTACTAATAAATTTGACCTTTCTATAGAAAAAGAGAAAAATGATTGTTTGTTAAAGGATATTACAGAAAATAAATTTTATAATGAACAATTGGAGAAGTTTTTATAAAATTTTACCAATAAAAGAGAAAAAACATACATATATTTTAAGTAAAAAAAATTCTCCAAAGTATGTTACATGTCTATAATGCCAACCCGGATAGATAATAATAGTTCAGAGAAAATGTACACCTAAATCTATATATAAAGGTTCTACTATCAGTTATTATTCAAATGTACCAAAAAAGTGTTTATTTCAAAAATAATACATTATGTTTATTAAATACCTAATAAAAAAATTGGATTCTTAAAGCCCTTATTACTAACACATCTAGACCCAAGAAAATATGGGCACCAAAATCATTCTTTGTATAAATTTTTATTGATAAGAAATATTCTTGAATACTTACTTTAAATGTCTATGGTACTTGGATAGTGTATGTTCAAGTAATATGATAGGATTCAACTCAAGTTTCAAGATCCTAATAAAGTTTTATGGTGGTCATGTAACCTTTGGTGACAATTCTAATGGTAAAACCATTGGCCTTATCCAAATTGGTAACAAGAATTCTATTTTAATTTCAAAACTACTATTTTTGGTTGATTTTAAGTATAATTTTATTATCATATCACAATTTTTTATGATGGTTTCATGATAAATTTGAAAACAATGTTTGTAATTTTTTTGATTCTAAATATGCTTTAGTTTTTACTACTTTAAGAGATAACAATGTTTATGCTATTAATATTAATTCATTTATTTCTCAAAATGTTTCCAATCTGAGTGCCTTTCACAAATAATCATATATTTGGAATTTTAGACTAGGAAATTGTAATATTCACACCCTTAGTAAGCCTACTAAAAAGGTTTAGTCAAGTATCTACCCAAAAATCAGTTTCCAAATGACAAAGTATGTAACCCCTATCCAAAAGGGAAAGAACATAGGATTTATTTTAAATTAAAGAAATAATTTTTAACATATCAACCAATTGACTTTGTTTATATGTTTTTATTTTTAACATCCATATTTTCTAGTGTAAATAGGAAGCACTATGTTTATATATAAGTAGATGAATTTTCTATGCATACTCGGGTATTATTTTTAGCTCATTGGAGTGAATCATGTTCTTATTTTACCAAGTATGCAAGATCTGTGAAAAACTTAAGTGGAAATAGAATTAAGACATTAAGAAGTGACCATGGTTGTGAGTTTGAAATCAATATTTTGAATCCTTTTACTAATAAAATTGATATAGTTATAAAATCTCTACTCCTAAGACACCTCATCAGAAGAGAGTTATAGAAATAATAAATAGAACACTTCAAGAGATATCTTGGACTATGCTAAATGATTATAACTTACCTATCTACATTTGGAAAGATTCTATGAACACAGCCATCTATATAATAAATAGAGTTTTAATTAGACATATCTTAAAGAATACCCCTTATGAGATTTGGAATTCTATAAATCCTAATGTTAATTAATTTAGAGTTTTTGGTTTAAAATAATTATTCTTAATACTAAGGATAATCTGAAAAAAGTTTCCACCAAAAGTGATGAAGGGATTTTATTGGGTTATTAAACCTCTAGAAAATATTATAGAGTTTTTAACAAAACCAACAATATTTTGGAAGAGTCTTTTTATGAAACATTTGATGAGATAGATCCACATGATCCTAAGACCCCATTGGAGAACATAGATCGGTACATTAGGGAAAACACACTATACCTTGGGGAGAGGGGGTCCCACATCAATAGTTTTTCAAGTGTGGGGAGCCGACAAGACTCCAAAATCTAGTCGATGCCTCTCAAATGATTCTTTGGGTAAGTCCTTTTTCATAATTTCTACAACATGTAGTTCTGTAGGCATATACCCCAACTTCACAAGCTCATACTCCGCCATCTCCTTGATAAAATTACATTTGATATCAATGTTATTTTTTCTTTAGTGACGGACTAGAATTTTTATAAGATTTATAGAACTATAATTAAACAATGGATTTCGATCGGAGACTTCAATTCAACCCCCATATGCTCAAGCTACTGCTTCATCCACAATAACTATGTGCATTATTGAGTGGCTGAAATATACTCAGATTTTGCGGTACTCAATGAAATGAAATCTTGTTTCTTTCTTAACCTAGAAGTACATAATCCACTAAGTTAGAAAGAACCTCATGATATTGATTTCCTTTCATCTAGAAAATCATCCCAATCTACATCGGTATATCCCAAAATCTCTGGCTTATATTTTTTATTATACATCAGACCAAAATCCACAATGCCTTTGATATACTGAAATATTCTTTTCACTGCAAGCATGTGTATTTCCTTGGGATTTCTTTGATATCTCACTACTTTTCATGTGGAAAAAATAATATCTAGTCTTATCACTGTCAAGTACAGAAAACTTAAAGTAATATACATGTATTCAATGATATTTACTACCTCGCCATTATCATCTTTTGATGGTTGTGTTCGGGTAGAAACCAGAGTCTTTGTCTCCTTTGAATTATCTATTCCAAACCTTCTCAAAACTTCCTTAGCATATTTTTATTGAGAAATTAATGTGTAATTCCTTCCATGTGTCACCTTTAAACCAAGGAAAAATTTTAGTTCACCAATCATTGACATTTCAAACTCACACTTCGTGATTTCAGAAAATTTTCTACATTATGCTTCATCTGATCCACTGAAGATTTTGTCATCAACATAGACTAGAACCATCATCCTTTGATTACTATCATCTTTCACATATATATTGTAATCAAATCCAACATGTTGAAAACCAAGCTTCTTCAAAAAACCAATAAAGCTTTGAATACCATGCTCTTGGTGTCTTCTTCAAACCATATAAAGACTTATTTAGATGAAAAACTTTATTCACATATTTATGAATGATAAAACCATCTGGATAATCAATATACACTTCTTCTTCTAGAACACTATTCAAAAATTTGGACTTGACATCTATCTGGAAAATATTGAACTTCTGGTGAACTTTAATGGCCAAGAAAAATCTAATTTTCTCTTGCCTTGTAATAGGTGCAGATGTCTCATCGATATTTATACCATCTATCTAGGAGTAACCTCTATACACTATTCATGCTTTATTTCGAATCAATTTCCCATATTCATTATTATTATTGTGAAAGACCCATTTAGTCCCAATTATATTCTTATATTTTGGCCTCAAAACAATCTACTATGTTCGATTCTTCTCAATCTAGTCTAGCTCATCCTTCATTGCCTGAACCTAGTTTTCATCTCCAGTTGGATCAACAAAACATTTAGGTGCTGCTTGAGATATGAAAGTTTCCTACTATAATGAATTCATTCATCTCATTTTAACAGGCACTATCTGATCACCAATGATATTTTACCTATCAATTTTATCTCGAATCTTTAGCTTCTATGCAGATACAGACTTAACATCTTCTTTTTTTTTGTTAGTATCTTCTTTTGAATATGCATCTACCAATTATTCTCCTCTCGTGTTTCTTTCCACCTCCAAAATAACATTTTTATTAAAATAGCACTTTTTTGGAAGAAAGTTAGAAACCATCACATACAAACAGTATCATTAATCCCTATTACATCCTTAAATACTAACTTTAACATATTAGAAACATCATTCTTGTGTTTCTTTCCTCATCATCACATTCATTAGAAAATTATTCACTGTGTTACTAAATATTCTCTTCATTTTCTACTACAGTGACATAATTTCTCTCAACTAATTTTCCCATCCTATTATTAAAACATTTATATGCTTCTCTTTTTCTTGAGTAGCCAAGAAATATCCCCTCATCTTCACGTAAGTCAAATTTCCTGTGTTTTTCTTTATTGAGAACAAATCACTTACTTCTAAATATTGGAAAGTATTTCACTATTGGATTATTTCTATACCACATCTCATACATAGTCTTTATTTCCTATAAACACAACAAATCTCTGTTTGAAATGTAGACCGATGTCAAAATGGATTCCTTCCAAAATTTCTCTAGTAGGTCTTTTTCAATAAGCATAGTTTTGTCCATGTTGTTGATGATCTGATTTATTCTTTCAACCACTCCAATAATCTATGTATTTCTCAATAAATAAACTCAATACCTTATCCCGTATTTTTTGAGATAGTATTCCATCAGACTATTTGATAATTATGTACCATTATCAGTAAGAGACTTCAGAATTCTCTTCCCAAGCATCCTTTCAGATTCCCTACGATACTATTTTATGCAGCTGAACACATCATACTTATGGGAAATGAAATTACCCAAGACATTATGATATAATCATCAATTAATATCAAATAATATCTCTTTATTTCAATTGATCTTATTTATATAGGTCCACATACATCAGCATGTACCAATTTAAGCACTCTCATTGACTACTGTTCCTTTTCCTTGTACGTATTTTTGATGATTTTCCCATATTGACATGAATACCATTTATGAGTATAATCACTTGATAGATTATGGATTTCTCTTGATGCATCAAACTTTACTAGAACTTTTAGAGATAGTCGGCATAGATTACCAAGTCATTTATATCATAGCTTGTTTTCTTCCCCTCAGGACAAAAAAACACATATCTTCTTCCACACTTACAAGGTATAGATTTCCCTTTGTCATTTTCCCCTATAGAACAACTACATCATCTCTTCCTTTGATGATACACATATTATTAGTAAATTTTATATAATTCCCTCAGTCACATAGTTGACTGATGCTAATAAAGTTGTGACTGAGACCTTATACTACTAAGAAATTAGCACTTATCGTTTATTCTCCCCCAAACATGGCCTTCCACGAACCAATTATCTTCAGACGTTCATAATTTCAAAATATGACTACTCATTATTTTCCATAAATTATGCTTGTAATAGGATTCTTATTCTATATCATATGGGATGTACAAATACTATCAAGGATCTATACACCAGAACGATATGATGCTTTAAGGGAAATTTTACCAATCACTAACTTCTCATATATCTTCTTCTTGATCCAAGTTTTTGACCTCATTATTGGTATAGATTGATGGTCTAGATGTCCCTCAAAGTATGACCGACCAACTTCATCCTGCAAGACTGCAAATCAATTTTGAATTTTTAGCTCACATGATGATTCTTTTAATTATTTCTTGCAACTACTTTGATTCTTCTTTGGAACACTCCTCTGAATGCTTGATGTACAATATCTAGCCATGTTCCCAAATACTCCACACCAAAAACAATGTCCCTAAAAAGATATTCTAGAGTATAGAGCACTGTTTAGATTCCATTATTTTGTATTCCCTTCTATATCTCTTGGATATGGAAAACACATTTTTGGAGTGTCCCATATTTCCATACCAATAGCACCTGATGTAGGGTAAATTTATACATGCCACTGGGTGTCCCTTGGCTTCTCTGAATCGTCAGATTTTGTTTCGTAACCAAATCAACCTTCAATCTTGGAGTGGGTTCTTTTGGTCTGACTTCATCAATGATAGATTTCTATTTTTTATCAAGCCCCATTCTAACCTTATCATTTTTATTTTTCTATTGATTTTGTTTTTCTAGACCTCTATTCTCCACTTTCAACTTTTCCACCTTCTGCGTGATATGCATTCCCAATGTCACATTGGGGGGGTCAATATTTTTTCTTACTCCTTAACTTTTCATCACAGACCAATGACTTCTTCTTCAAGTTTTTAAATTCATTTGATTTGATCTCTCACTATGTTATTCAAACCATCGATATCCCTTTTCTATTCTTCAACCTTGAGTTTCTACTCACTGACTTTTTCTAAGTCCTTCAAGTTCTTCCACTAACTCAGACTTCTCTTCATCCTGTTGCTGTATATATAGTTTGGTGTCACGAACCACTTTGTTGGATTTTTTTCATCATGGATCTCCAAACATCTATCTCTTCAAGAGTAGCTTCTAATTCAGCTTCAAATTCAATTCTTCCTTCAACTTATTCTTAATCATTTTCATTCTGTTCTCTTTTATAAGTGCTTCCTATGACTGCCACCATAGAATTTTCTCTAAAATCTTTGTAGTTTTCTATCTCTTCAACTTCTTCAGCCTCAGATTCATCAGAACTGTCACATTCTTGTAAAAGAAGATTACTTTTATTAAATAAATTTCCCTTAAAATTCTTCTTTCCAGTCTCATAGGATAAAGACTTCTTCATTGGGATACAAACTTCATCCTAATCATCTTCCTGGAACTTCTTGGGGCATCTTGTTGCAAGATGACTAACCTTTCCACATCTAAAGAAAGCAAGTGAAAGTTTCCCTTTGAACATTCCTTTTCCTATTTTTAAATTTGAGGAAAGGAATTACATCACCCCATCTATCTCTTCTTATTCCTGAGAATATTCAATGGATAGCTTCTTCATGGCCTTAAATTCTATCTCCTTATATTTACCCTTTTCAACATTATTATTATCATCATTTCTCATTTTATATGCTATAAGAGTACTATACAACTTATCCAGTGTGAGATCTTTCAAATCCTTATCTTCTAATAGTAAAACTTTCAGATTAAACCATATTGGATGTTTCCTCAAGATACTTTTTACAATCTTTATGTATTTAATAACTTCCCCAAGACCACACATGTCTTCCACTACAACATTTACCCTATCAAAGAAGGAATCAATATACTCATTTGGATTCATTCTTAGATCTTTTTACATGTTCCAAATAACCTATAGTTTTGCTTCTATGACTTTTGAATCACCTTCATATATATTCAAAATCTTTTCCCACATAGAAAGTGATTTTTTTAGGACATCACCATCATATAGATTGCATTGGATAGGGCTCCCCCTAAATCATTAATTCCCTTGCTATCAGCATCCAATTCCCTTATTTTAGATTCTAATAAAACACCACTATTGATATCGATAGAAATACCATGAATTTTTACTATAAACGCATCCATTCCCAGTGATCAGAAGTAGTGTTGCATTTGATTCTTCCATAGCTGAAAATTATTCTCGTCGAAGATCAAAATCCCTTTGTGATTGATGGCCTCCTTTGAGAGAGAAACGCTAATGTTGACCTTTCACTCTGATACCAATTATTAGGTTCACTAGTTCAAATACCCTGATAGGGGGGTGAATCAGGGTATGATAGATTAAAACAATAGCCACATTTGATCTTGTTTCATTGTTAAACAAAACTCTATTCTCTCTCTCTTTTGTAGCAAGGTGTGAACAGAAATTAAAACATGCATAGGAAACAATAATTTTACTTGGTTCACCCTCATTGGGATATGTTCAAGGAGCATACAATGGTGATGTTTCTATATACCAAATCCACTAAATGAACACTTATGTTTATAAATTTTGGAGTGGACTCACTATCCCTCCTAGTTTACAACCAACCAAAATTTAAAATCTCACCACTCTCTCAACTGAAGTGTGATCAATACTTAAAAAGATCCACTCATAGTTTATATACTTGTAGGTACCTTCATTATCTTTAATCAATGCATTCTTCACTATATGTAGATACTCTATTGATTTTCCACTTTCATCCGTGGATGAATATAACTTTACCTAAGTATTACTTGGCAACCTCAAATCTTTCATGCAACACTTACTACATCATGCATGAACTTTTAATGCCTTGCACACAAGATTGCACCTTTTCATGAAACATGCCTTATAAGTAACTTAAATATTACACACAAATCAAATCTTATGTGAAACTTCCTTATCTTGCATGCAATTCCCCATCATTTGCACAACTCCCTTTACTTAAAAAACTTACATGATCTGGAGCTCGAATTATATCTAAGTTTTTAGATTCTATGAATGAGGGGGTCACCTCTTATTTATAGGCGTTATTGTCCCCTACATGGAATATTTTATGTGTCTCCCAAGATCCTCCTCAAGCGTGAAAAACCACATTATATGTCGCATTGCATGTGAAAGTTTCCTTTGTGCAACCTCATCTTTCATGCATATTTCCAAATATTTTGCGCACATCATGCCTTTTCCATTTTCCAACATCTTTTTCCTGAAAAATTCCTTGCACACAAATTTCTAAACCACCTTTAATCTTGTTCACAACTTCCTTTTCCAAAAATGAATTTCTCCATTTTCTGATTTTGAGGGCCAAAAATTTGGAAAATACTTGAAAATGAAAACACCTTATATCTGTTCTTTTTATACCACCTATAGATTAAACATTCCTTTGTTATGGTTCTTTGTCCACATAGGTTGTTAAAAATATCTCTAGAACTCAACAACTCTCCATGGAAACCCTCTCTGTCAACAAACAAAATCAATTTTTCAACCAACACAGTCAACCCAAAAATGCTTAAATGCTTCCTTGAGGGATTTTTTTCCAACAAAGGGAGCTTATGAGCCTTCTCTGGATGAGTCACATCCTTCAAATAATCATAAAGGGGAGTTTATTTATTCTTCTACCTAAGATTCATTAAATTCAGTGCTTACAAAGAGAGTGGTTGTGCATGAAAAAGATGTATAGGAAGAATGGTTTATTTGGAGTAATTCTTTAGTGCTTCCAGTTATACAGAACCAAGTATGGGTGCACTGGTGCTATTATAACTAGAGATATTTCTATCCTAGGTTATTATATGAGTTTTACCAGTTTTTGGAGTACAATATTGAGCTAAAATGAATATTGGGTTAGAACTAGAATAAATGACTGAATTGAAGTTTTTACATTGAGGCAGTGGGAAGAATATTTAAAAGTTCCACATGAAGAATTATCAAATGCCTCCAAATTATCATTTTTATTTTCCAAAAATTTTAAGGGGGAAAGTAAGAAACCTCACAGTTAAAACATCTCAAGCTTCAAGGATTACAACTGATGTATTAAACACAATTCTAAGGTGACTAGAATCTCCTTACCTAAGACGTGTCCAGGGAAAGGAACTAAGCTGGTAGTGTGGATCGGTCTCTAGAAATTCTTCATAACACGTTGCTAGATAATCCCGAGCTTTCATGTACTCATCTTTGCTAATCTTATCTATATTAAATCCTCAAATCAGTATGTGATTTTTCTTGTCAATCCATTCTGCTTGCTCTCTGGTAACTTCAATTTGGACTGTTCTTCCCATCATTTGATCGACCTCTTCCCTTATAACCTTGATCACCAAGACTACCTCCTTCATTTCTTCACCAAAATGTATTATTAGTTCTATTTGTTCCTCCAAATCCGCATTCATCTAGCGATGCAAGCCATCTGGAGACCCTGCCTCACACCTCTGTTCTGGGGGAGAAGCATCCTCCACCACCATCTTCACCTCCTCAGATTTCATGTGAATCTTTTCATGTTGGTCTTCTACCTTTGAAATTTCATTCTCTTGATTTTAAGACTGGGTTACCTCATCTTTCTGACTCTCATTTCCTACCGCTTGCTGGGTCTTGTGTTCCTTAAGGTTCCTCTCTTTTTTGTCCGACCAGTTCTCTATCAGTCTAGGGAGGTAGGAGTAGTCTTTATGCCCCTTAACCTTCGGCTTTCTAGAAACAATGCATCTTCTCGGGTCCCTATTTTCTTTATTACCTTTCTTACTTCTTTGTCTGTGTAGGCCTTTTCCATCCCCACCCAGTCCATTATTATCTGAGTTAAGTTCATCTCCATTAGACTTGGCCTTAGAGGGACTCTTGGAATATCCTTCGGGCTCTCCCTCATTACTCAAGCTTTCAAACCGATTGTTTAAATTCAGACTAGATAATGACCTCCTAGGATTGGTTCCCTGGTTGGTGGTCAGCAGCTTGCGAGCATCACATGAATCCTGCTCCCACTCCTGCCCCTCCTTATCCGTACTCTTTCCAAAGGGCTGGGTCACCCCTTAATTGTTGTTTCTTCCTCCATCACGCACAACCATAACATAGGACCTTGGGTTTTGACCCACCCCAGCCTTAGAAGTTAGACTAGAAGCTATACTAGAAACTCCAACAGGGACCCCCAGAGCCTGATAAGAATCATTAGGAATATCCTGATTTTCTTCCACCACTACATTTTCCTGGACACCCCCTGCTCCATTTCTAAAAATACTTTCCAAATCTCTCTGTGGTATTTATAAAATCTCAACTACACTAGGTTCGGAAGGAGGATACTTAATTGGTTTCTACATTATTATTCCACTCGAGCACAGAGGGTCTTCTTCCTTGACGTTCCCTTGGCCAGAAACACCACAGCCTTCCATAGGCCCTTCACCGAATGAATTCAGAAGTTTTCCAACATCACCCAAAGCACCTACTTAGACCCAGTCCACCTGGACCTCCAGAGCATTGTCTAGATGTCTCTCCCTATGCCTATAGATATCCAAGTTGTGCCCTAACATCTTTCACAAAGAACAGTATTCACTCCATGATTCAAATATAACAGTCTACTTATAACGAAATTCATATCCCACGGCTATCTAGAAAGACTCAATAGGTGACTTGGATAAATCGACTTCGACACAGATCCTTGGAGATATTGGGTGACACGTCGCATGGGTTCTACTATCAGTACAGAGGAAACGCCGTACCAGATTCCTAGAAGAATTATCAAATGAATACTAAGTAATTATTTCATATGATAGTGATTATTTCATTTATGATGATTCCCTTTCTATGTTAACTGGATATGGAATATTTCAGAGACCATTTGCATCATAGATTGAAAGTTAGTGTAGGCTTCTTTTTAATTTCATTCAGAACATGATTTGTTCTATGAAAGGAACTTTACTACTTTGAGATACCAAGATGTTTACCTCATATTCTTTATGAAAATAACGGTGAAGATTAATTTGTGGAAATATTTTATGCTTCATATGGTATAGATGAGTAATCCTACATCTAGGTAAAATTCTTTGAAATATCCTATGTTTATTTTAGTGTTGTTGGAATCCAATGGTTTGGTTGGTAAAGATAAAGAATCTATAGTGGATTTTGGTGGTTACTACATCAATAGGATAATTTTCATAAGGATGAGAATAATTTGTAATCCAGGGAAAAAGGAAATGGGTGGTTGATGATGAAAAATTATATGTTGATTTCAATCCTGTAGACCATCCATCAAGACCAAAAGACCTTATTGATCCTATTTTAGAACTCTAAAAAGTAATTGAGTATTCTAATGATGAGAAATATATTTTTATTGGTGGAAGTAAAGTGGTATAATTTCTAGTGGATGAAGGGAGTGACACTTATTTTTCATGAGAATAACATTCTATTATATATAGGGAACCTAGTATGCCTAATTATCTCCATAAAATATAGAAACTCATAAAAAAGAAGGTTGTGATAAAGTGGAAACTGAAATATATAGTGTGTATCAGTTCAAAAGTACATCCAAATCCTATAAGTAAAATGGAAATGGGGAAGATGAATAGGAATAAGAAGAAAATTGTGATTATGTAAATGGTATGGGTGGTTTTGATAGAAAAGGTAATGGAAGTGATGGTGATGGAGGATCAAACCCTGATGGATCTAGTGGTAGAATTAGGATGGAGGATGTGAAAATACCACATATTCTTGTTCCTTATCCAAGTGGTTCTATTTATATATAAAAAGAGAGCTTCATATTTGTTAAATAAGTGGACTTGAATACTAGAGAAGGTAAATACGAATCCATTAAGGGGGATAAATCCACATGTATTGAGATTCATCCTATTGAGTCTCTTGTTGGTTATGTTTATGTGCCTAAAGAATATGTTCATATGGTTGATGGGAAGACCATTGTTGAATAGTTATTGTTTAAGCAGAAGAAGGTTACTACTATTGTTGAGAAATTAGTTACTGAGTAGTTGGGGGTTTACCCTACTACTGATGAGATAATATATGAATTTTAGATATCTTTTGAGGCCCCTCCTATTTTTTACCTACTGTAGTTGTGTCTACAGCTATAAATCTTATAGTTGTTGAGATTCCTATTAAATATTATGAAGGATGTATGGACCCAATATATGTGGAATGAGGCAAGTTTCTTGAGATTACACCAAAGAATGGTGGATCTAATATTTGAGATGCAATATATACTAAGGGATCTTTAGATAATCTGATTGATGTTGCAGTTTTGTTTGAAATCTTTTATTATCAGAGATTACCTTCACCTATTGTTCCACCATTGCTAGTACATAGTGTTACTATAGGTGACTTGTAATCCTTTAGATAAATTATGATTTCTAAATTTAGTCTATTTTTTAGCTATATAATTTCTCCAGTTACTAAATTAATTTAAAAGGATACTTGATATTTGTTTGATATGGTATTATAACATATTCAACCAAAAAATATGCTCCATATTCAGGTAGTAGAGATTGAGAATATGATACTTTCTAGTGATTTAAAGTCTATGAGAGTTGTGATTTAAGGGATGTAATAGGCCTTTACAGCCATTATGGATACTTTGGTAGATAAGGTGGAAAATCTTACATCCATGGATTCTAGTTCTACATCTCCTCCTCTTATTTTTGATGTTGATATTCTCAGGTCATTTGTAAGGGAATAGTTTATAGATTCTTCAAGTGCTATTCTTGACCATACTTAGGAGACTTTGGAAAAGTAAGGTTTAATATGATTATGTGCTTATGTTGGTTAAATAGTATGTGAAAGACATCAAGAGTGACCGAGTGAATATAAAAAAAATCTATCTTGTATTATATTTTAGGTACTTATACCAAGAATGAGCTGAATGATCATTTTAAATATATGGAAGAGAATTTGAGAATTCCTCTAGTGACCCAAAATTTTAAAGAGAAAGTAAATCAGTTAAAGGTCATGACTCCTTTGTGAAAGAAATTTATGGAATATAATAAAGAATTATCCAGTTATATGGAGAGATTTCGGAACATAATTATGTCCTTTTTCAATTTGATGAAACTATTTTTTCATGTTCATGGAAATTTTGTTTTGATTCACGAGGCCATACCATTTATAGCCCATTTGACACCTCCAGCTACTGCTCCAAATTTATTGAGGCCTAGTGCAACAAAAGATCCTCTTGCACACTTACCATCCCATTTTTATCCTTTTCTATTTCTCTATCCTAGAGAGATAGTTGAGAACCTATATACAATCATCATAAGGGAGACTCCTAGTCTGACTAGTGTTTCTATAACTATCCCTAGAGCTCCTACAAATCTTACTTAACATTCTTATTTGGATAAAGGGAAGGAAATAACATATCATAATCCCTCATAAAAACCTAAGAAGCATTGATCATTAGACTTTCATTTCTTTGATGGGATTTTTTTGGGTAACATTATGTTGAAACTTTTTAGTGTACTTTCAATGAATTTTATAATGACAATTCAATGATTATTATTATTCTATTTATTCATATTCTATTTCTATAAATTTATCATTTTATTTAACCTTTTTTTATAATCCCAAAAGTGGGATAATATTCCATGGTATTTATTTTTATTTTAAAATTCCTTTCATATTATATTGTTCTTATGATCCATTCTGATATCCCTTGATATCTTCTCTTTAATTTGGTAATGTTTCTTGTCTAATTATTTTTTTAATAAAATTTGTTCTTTATTTACCTTTGATACCATATGTATACAATGTCTTAATTTAACTTTGATGCCTTTTATATAAAATTTCATGACTTGTGATCATCAAAAAGGGGGATATTGTTGGCACCCTTGTTTTAATGATCACCAAATCATGTTTGTTATGTCATTAATGATATTTATGTTTTATCATAGCATTTTCCATTATAAACCAGCTTAGAGAATTTTGGATTAGAATTTATCACCACCAAGAATGTCTCACCACCAAGAATGTCTCACCACCAAGATTGTATCCCCACTAAGAAATTATCACTGTCAAATAATGTCTCGCCATTGATGAAAAATCACCATCAATGTGGAAAAATGGAAAAGTGTTGGAAACACTCACCTTTGGTTATGAGTCACTACTAGATCAAAAATTTGGTAAAGTATGGAATGACTCACCACCATATGACAACTTTTTATTGGACCGTAAATTTTTCAAAGTGTTTAACACACCTACCATCAAAGTGGAGACACTGCCATAATGGAATGTCAGCTATGTATCTAAAAGTCTCATAGTCAGCCTGAGTCACTAGAAACCTGACTCACCACCTACCTAAGACACCTCCAAACTCAGTCACCACCAGATCGAGACACCACTATAGAATTTTCACTATTCAAAAGGCTCAATTTCACTATTTATTTTTATTTTCAATTAACTAATTATAACAAATATATTATCAAACATAATACTGAAAAATATTTTAAATGATTGTGTATTAAAAATTGAAGAATGGCATTAATGTTCATCTCAAACTTGTAGTATGAGGAGAAGAGGATCTGGTTGATTCTCTTTTCATGATACTAATAAAAGAGTTAGTAGACTCCCTCATTCATATGACCAGTAATATCTATAAACAACACAAAAATACATGTTCAAGTGAAGAGAGATGAGGAGATGTGATGTGTACCTTACACGAAGTATTATTACATGTGATCAACACTAAATGAATGTAAGCACATTGAACATCTAGAAAACTTTATATATACACACAATACAGAGTTTATGACACTCTTTTCTACTATGAATTTATGAAACTCGACTCAAGCCACATTTCAAACTACATTGAAGGAGTCATAATCTGCAGAGCATATCATACAGAGCAACATGATCTTTCAACATCTTAACTTTCTTTGTGTTTTCATTTATCTTTACATTATGAGTGGTGTGTGTACATGATATATTTCTACACATATGCACACACTAACTTCATATTTAAACTACAAGATAATTAGGTATCTTATCAAATACATTTTACTCATTTTTTCCCATTTTTACTATGGAAGATGTCTCTATGTGGTATGTTATATTTTTTACTCCCATTATTACTATAGAATAGGTCCTTGTGTGGCCTGTAAATTTGTTATACTATTTTTTACTCAATATTGGTTATGGTTCAAAGTTTATTTTATATAAAATACTTGTTAGTAGGTGATTTCCAAGTAGAGATGACTAAGTCTCAACTTGAGAATGAACCTCCTATATTCATTTTCATTGGGTGTTTTTTTATTTCATTTCCATGATTTAAAACTAATTTTTTTTAGACTAACAATAAAAACCACTACTTTTATAGTTAGTTGTAATTAGTGTTTATATAAGTTTTTTATTAAGTAAATTTATTTTAAATTTTAAAATAATATTATATATTGTTTTAACCGAGACATAATTGTTCTTTTTAAATTATTTTTAAAGCTCAAGTCTTATATCGATTAGATATTTTGGTTAAATATATTGTATTAAATTAATTGGGGATTTTATTTAAACATTTTTTAAACATAAATTTTTATTGGGTAATCAATTCACCCCCCCCCCCCACCTCTTGAGATACTCAATCCCTCCAACAAACACAGTTTTATTTATTCTTCTTCGATAGACATGTAATCATTAATGTCAGTAGTAGTATCATGTTTTTTAGTCTAGCTTTATTATTCAAATCATTTTATTTCATCATCATCAAATATCCATGAATAGTATTATTCCTATATATAAATTATTAAAACACTTAAACTTTTTATCCATGAGATGTTATTATTCAAACTACTAATTTTTTTTAATCTCATTTAACATGAGTCATGGAATTTCTATTAAATTCTAAAGTATTCTCATGATATTTTTCTTCTTAATGTAATATTTAAAATATAATAGTCTTCTTATAAAAAATATCATTGATTTTTCTCTCCTTTAATTTCATTCAATGTATGAATGGAAATATTCATAATTGTGATGTGGAACATCTTAAATGGTGTGACACTCTCAAACTTTAACATCATTATCAGCTGGTACTTATTCAATCTCAACCTAAATAAAAAAACTATTATTATGATGTTAATTTCATTTATTAATGAGTCTTTTATCATCTGATATATTTACATTTCCTTAGAATATATTTATTTTTGAAATATCATCACATTTTGTAAGACTTAGTAAATATTATTATTCTCATGGTAATTCTAAGACATTGATAATATTTTAGGAATCAATAAAATTATCCTAAGATATTATTTGTCTTATTGGCTTTGTAAAATCTTCACTCAATTATGAATTTTTAGTAAATTTAAATTTCCATAAGACTTAAAATGTATTAAAAATTACCCTATTAACCATACCTTTACTAATTTTTTCAAAACAATAAACTCTTATGAACCTATGATAATTTCTTATGAACATTGAAAAAAGTCTCACATGGTCTATGATGAGTATTATGATGTTGATCAAAGTCTTCTGAAATTTCTAAAAGTCATAAAAATTTTATTGGTATTCCCTTCAAACTCTGTAATAATATCTTATGAATAAGACTTAAACATTTCTTTAGCTCTAGAATAGAATTTCTTGACTTCACTCAAATTAATTCAAAATAATATAAAATCACTCTATGGCCATCTTGGTCACATTTAATTAACTCCACCATTATCAAAATATTTTTATTTACTTAATATAGTAGTATACATATTCAAGGCTCCATAGATATGTTCTCTATCATTTCACTATACCTTTATTTATTAATAAAAATTCATCAAAATCCATACTAGATAGCTTCTTAAAAATTCATTCCAAATTATGATAGATAGTGATTTTTTATCCAAAAATGTATTTAAATTGAAGATGAACTCAATAATCATAAAAATTAATTTTTTTATCAAATATGTTTATGTGAGATATTCTAGAAATGGCCTAAGTTTTATTTTCAATTTATAATGGTTCTAACTTAATAATATCTTTATATGTGTTTCAACATGTATTCATAGCTTATTCATTCTGATTAATTAATTACTTATTGATAACAAATAAAATTTTGACTTGGGCTCTTCAATCTCCTCCTTTCAATTGGATGTCAATACCATTATTCCCCATTGTCAATACGTGTACCTAAACTCTTTTAGTCTCCCCTTTTTGAAAATAAATGAAAATAAATATAGTAGAGGGATATAAAATTTATTTAACCATTTTCTATAGCCATAAAAAAATTATTCAAAATTTTTTGTTAAATAATTAAATCCTATTAAAAAATATTTAAAAAAGAGTGAAAAAAAGTTTTGTAAAAATTAGCCATTATCCATTCAACACGTATACTACATGTGTTATCCCAATATAGAAAATAAGATTAAATAATTTTATACATCAAGGTTGTCCATTAATATGTTTTACATGTTATATCTATTCAAATTTTCTCATTTAATGGGATATATATGAAAATTTAAAAAGAAATGTAAATGGAACTCATATTTGAGAAACACCATAAAAAAATACAAGTGAAAGACATAAAAATCCTTATTTCATTTAGCCTACTCATAAACCAGTAATCCACGTTAATAATAAACATTTATATAAAAAATCAGGGAAATATGTTATTGGAATTCAAAAGGTTCTATTCTTAAGGGACTATCCATAAATTCAAGATTCATTACATAATGATGTTTTAATATCCCATTTTCATGGTTTCTCTATCTCATGGGATGGACTAATTTTCTCTTTATCACTGTATATGGAGCATTCCATGATGGGAAACATTATTTATATTTAGTTTTTATAGCCCCATCCAATCCTACATTTATGTATCGTGTTCAATTTTCTCTTTGTAAATACATTAAAACAAATTCATAGAAATAAGTTGAATTGTTCTTTAGTTCCTTAATATAAGTAGTTGGGTTGAGACTAGGATATCAACCCAAAACCTCTCCATAATTCTAATCTATATTTTGGAGAACTCTTCATGTTTTCTCCTACTTCTTACTTTCCAATACTATTCTTACATGTTGAGCATAGTCATCCACTTCCAATATTTATCCTTGTGTAGAGTAGGTTGTTTTGCCTTTCATAAAAAATATCTTTTTGCTCTATAATCTTCACTCTTTTCTTTATTCTTCTCAATAATTTTATTTTGAGGTCGAAGAAGATTCAAATTTTTAAAAAAATTATTGATAATTTCATTGCACCTTTTGTAAAAATTTTCAAAACTAATGGGTCAAAATTATTAGAAATCCTATAATGAAATTTTACTTATCATTAATATGATGTAACCTATTTGATTTAATTAATTACTTAACCCTCCTCAATCTATATATCTATTCTAAAATACAATAGCCAAATTTTCACGAACTTATTCTTAACAAATTTATATTTCCTATATTTTTTACAAGGTTTCATTTCAAACTTTGGGATAACATTATTAGAAACAATTTCAATTCATCTTCTTAGATGTATTCAATAAATATTATAATTTTTCTCTCTCTAAGATTGATCCCCTTTATATATTGATATCGGTTCACATTATTTTGATATCTAATGACTATTTGTATGATCTATAGTGTTTACCTTTACCATAACAAAATTATCTTACCTTCTTAAATGTAATATCCCCTATAATTTTCTTCATTGTCTTCTTAGGACTGTTCTTTTGAGATCCATTATCTTCCTAAAAAACATTATTTTCTTACTTTTATATCAAATTATATTTCTCCCCTTTTCCGTTATCTATTACCTTATGATATATTACTCTTATTATATCTTTTTATTATTATTTTTTTGATTGATGGTTTCATATCAAAACACCCCATAACTGTAACCACCTCTAGAGTTGTATTCAAAAAATTTCTCTATGTAAAAAAATCTTTTCATCGTGAAGAGAGTCTACCATTTCTATGAATTCTAATTTTAAACAGTAGTTATTATTCATTATTTAACTGAAACCCATTTCTATACTTCTCTTTTAGTCTTCATATGTTGAAATTTCAAACAAAAACTCAGCCACTATGTTTCCAAACCTTTATAAACACAATTAATTTCCAAAAAAACAACCTTATTTTTCTGGTAGAGAAAATAAAACAAAATTTATTTTATTTTTATTTTGAGTGGAATAACTAATCATTTAGGATCTTCATAGTAGATTATTTTCTTGGATGTGAAAATATATGCACTTTTTGGGGTGATCGTTGGTCCCATAAAATTTTATTCCATCCAGGTTTTTCGAAATATTAATTTAAATCATGACCTAGTAGAAAAAACACCATTAATACAAATAGATTCATATAGATTTTGGTATAACATTTTTTAGATCTTTTAGTGGGTTAAGAAATGGTTGAATTAAATATATTCATTCCACTAATATGAGTTTAATTTAGAAATCACACTTAATATAAATTTATGTGGAAGTATCAACATTTTTAATTATTTAGTTTGTTATAGCCTCATATGGTTCTATATTTATCTATTTTACTCCAAGATCATACACATCATGTTTAGGGAGTTCCACTCATCCGTAACTAATTTTAAATGCTCTTATTATTGAATATTTAAATTTTTTATATGATTTTTATTAATTTTATTTATTCTTGTAAATAGTTATCAGGTTATTTTATTCTTATTACTTTAATATCTATTTGAGCATCCTTGAAATTCATTGTGTTTTGCTATAAATTTTTCCATTCATTGATCTATTCTTAAAGAATAGTTTATATTTAATCTTTCTTAAAACCATTTACTAATAGCTTTTCCTTAACCAAAAAAATGTTTTCAATGAAAGGTATTATTTATTATTTATTTTATTTAATAATTTCTATGATGGAATTGCATGCTCTGAACTTATTACATAATTCCTTCCATATTTATTAAACCTATTCTTTTAGTTTTTCATTATCATCAACATTTTCCTTGATAAGACTAAGTATATAAGTGATAGATAAAGAAAAAAAAACTATTTACATAACTTTCATTTAAAGAGTATAATTATTCAGTAGTTTTGATAAAATCGTATTCTTCATGCAGTCTATATATTTAAAATGTGTCTTTATAAGGTTGAATTTCAATAGATTTGATAGTGTACCACTTATCATTGTGATCAGATTAAATTTTTTATCGATCATTATCATAATTTGAAATCCTTTTTGGATACTTTTCCTCTCTTTGAAACTTCTTACATATAATTTTATATTATAATTCCTTTCTATCATCAATAAAATAAAAATACATTTTCTATATTTTATTCCACCAAAAAATATCCTGAAATATGCACTTCATACAAGCTATTAAAAACAACTAGTGTAAAAATTAAATCTAATCATAGTAAGACATGGTTAGTGTTGATACCACATGATGTGACTAGTGAATAGTGCAGGGACACTAAGAGATGGTTTGAATTGAAGTTTAAAATTTTATTTCTTTTAATTTTTATTTAATTATTTGTTCTTATAGTTGATCCTCTATCTCGGTTATGAGAGATAGATCTAATGTTGTGAAATAAACCATATCCTTCACAAGAAATAATGAATAAACAAAAATAGTATAACATAAGAATTTTTATAAGTATTTTCTACAATGAGAAAACCTACTCATTTTAATGTTTGAAATTTGTCGAGATGTGAATTATCAATATAATATTGTAGTAATTACATGTGCCTAATAAATATTAACATTATGGTTAGTCATGTCTCTTTCACATTCCCCAATGTATACATCATCTAATTCCTTAATAATTCTTCTGATAGATTCATTACACTATTCCTCTCATTCATGAGCCTACTCGTGGTATGGTTTTGTTTATACCAGTACCACCATACATCAAAGGATCTCCCAATGAACTAATAAATAGGTCTTAAACATCCAGAATATGATCATCAATGCTTAATGAATGATGTCCTTATTCGTCAACTTTCTCTCACTGTGATATTTAATCACTATGGTTCTCTAACATCTAAGATTATTGATAAAAAAATAGAGAGCATCAACAATCAGTCCCTTACTCACAACTGGCTTTCAAGATTATTGGGTGCTTTATGACCTCAAGTATATTTATTTTGATGTGAGGTGCCTACTAAATGTAGTAGTATTCCTTCCTTATTGATACAAAATTAACCATCAGTGGAAATAGTAATATCGAGTTTGATATTAAAATATTTATCTACATCTCCTACTGATTTAAATTCACAAAATTATTTGGAATAATTATATTTCCATATTTTAACTATGGCATTTCCCATATTTTATAGCTTTGAGATCCTCTTATTCAAACTATAATATTTTCAATTTGAATAAAATTTAATTTTTGTTATGAAATTATTTTTCATTTTATATGAAACTCAGGTTTTTATTTTTCTCATTTGATATTAAAAATATCATTATCTTCTTCACCACAAAATCATTGATTTTAATGCACATAAAATTTCCTTCTAGATATACATGACCTCTTGAAGCTTTTTGACATGGAACCTCTTCTATGGTATGGCTCTCTAAAAATTTAGATTCGTACTTAGATGGTTATTCGTCATCCTCTAATTAAATAAAAAACTATTATTATGATTTCAATTTCACTTAAGAATAGTTATTTCATCATATGATATACTTTATTTTCATTCTAATATATTTATTCCAAAAATATCCTTAATTGTCATAAAGACTTAGTAAGTTTAATAATAGTCCCTAAAATTCCATGAAATTTCAATATTTAATTCCTAATATAAATTCTCATAAGAACTTATTTGAATTATAGGCTTTTAGAAATTATCTTGCATTTTTTAATTTTCAGAAAAATGATATTTTTATGAGGCATTAAAATTCTTAAAATGTATCCTATAAATAGTTCCTTTTTTATTTTCAACAAACTCTAAAGTCATAAGAACCTCTAAGAAATTATCCTGAACACAAAATGAAGTTTTTCAACTTTTATAAAAAGTGATATAACATATACCAATGTATTTTTAAATTACTAAAAGTCTTATATATATAATTTGGAAGTCTTATAAACTCACTCAATAAAGACTTGAAAAAAAGACTCCATTATATTCTATTCTCAAGTATAGAATTTATAGGATTCACTAAAATGAATTAAAAACATTTTAAACCCACTCTTAGACTTTTAAATAAATTAGAATCATATCTAAACCTCAACTAATGATTTTAAATTAAATTATATTACAATATACTTGTTTAGGGATCCACGGATGCATTCTTCATATTATATGTAGCTCTTTATTCATTAATAATAGTTCTCTAATAGCTCCACTGGAAAAGTTCCTCTATACTCAATATAAACAACTATAATAAATTTTTCTGCCTAATCACATGTCTTTAACATGAGTATCATCTCAAAAATCATTACAATTCAATGTATTTATCTTGAATCTATCCCAATGGGATCTCCAAGCATTAGACATTACTTCCTTTTTTATTTATGATGGAAGTATTTCACTCATCACTTTACATATTACCCAACACATATTAGAAGATTTTCATTATCATTCGTATGTTTTTTATTGATAATAAATACAATATTCACTTAGTATCTTCAGTTTAGTCCTTGATAATCAATGAAAATTTTCATTGACCCATCTTTCTTCTTAGTTGATAAGACAAGATAACCCCCATGTAGATTCACATGGGAGAATAATACGCTAATCAAAATTCTCTTGATGTTTCATATTTTGGTAATTCTATAAGGAATCTCTAATATAGATATATATCTATGAATAGGATTAATTGATAACTCAATATCAGGTTTTGGGAAAAGACTATGTAACTTATTAAGATATACATCATAATATTCCCAAACTATTGGCATATCATTAATGTCGAGTTCCTCCCAAACCATTTGATCAAAATAATACATATTAATAGTTATCAAACCCCAAATTAAGGAACTCATTTTTTATGTAATTTCATAGTTATCCTTTCATTGATATTTGTTCATGCGATGTTTTAGGATATGCTATGATATTTCCCTACCCTAAAAATCTACATGATCTGTATGTTAATAGGGATACGAAATAATCAATATTATAGAATATTCAATCAAGTGAAAAAGAAATATATTTTCATATTGTATATTCTAAAAAACCATAGTTGGGGATGATTTATATACTTCGTATGAAATCATTGCACTGCCAATTTTTTTCATTAATAAATAAAAAACCAATTATTGAGGGAGTAAATAAATGTTCATATCAAACTTGATCGATATGAAAGAATATAAAGAATGATAATCCAATATTTTATTTGATGTTTTTGAGTGGATAATTAGTATAACATTAAACAAATAATTTTCATGATATAATTTGACTGTGATGATTATATAGGATATTTTTTGTTCCCTTAGTCTTATAGGTTTTTTATCTCAATTATCTGGAACAAACCTTCGATTGTTGAATTCATCTATATAGTTCCCAAATTATTTTCACCTGAAACATTGAAATGTCAAATGTGAATTAGGTGAGACTTAAATATCCATTTTTTTATTATACTATTCATATATCTATGACACTCAAGTTCTTGATAGCATCCTCTTCTACCCTTGAAACACTTCTTTATTTCTTCAAATAAATTTATCTCATGCATCTTCCCAAGATTCCATTATTTATATAGTTGAATTTTCATTCCTATTTTTTCCTTATGCTTTAAAAATCCATAAAATTCCATTTTTATTTTATTATCAAGAAATACATATGAATAATGAGAACATGTTGTTTACATTTCCACTTTCTGTGCATATAGAAAAATTTCTTCATAGTGAAAAAATCCCATTATGAAAAAGCATTTCAGATAATTTCTTTTATGCCACTAAAGTAGAGATCAAATTTGATTTGAAGATCTATAATGATGATAGAGTCATATATTTCAATTCTGGTGAAGTTTTATTTATATGAACATGTTGATACATCATCTTTTTATATTAATTAATTCTTACTCATTTTTAATGTGATGAGTTTGAGAAAAATATTTAGTGAATAATATTTAGTAAACTTCTACAAATCCATGGATTAAATTTCTTAATATTTCTCTATATTCTCTATAATTATACACAATTCATAAATTATTAAAAGACAAAGATATATTTCAGGTTCTAATAATTGAAGAACGAAAAATATATTTTCTATAGTATTGACCCACTGCTTAGTATTCAGTCTCTCAAAAGTTCTATTAAAGGGAAGCAGTCACTGTTTTATAAATTAATGGATAAAATGTTCCTCTATACATAGAATGTTTGTGAGATTTATTTTATCAATTTCATTTTTCATATCCTAAAATATATTTTCCATTAAAGTATTCTCTCTATCTCCCATCCCATTTTGTTTCCCATTAAGAGAAACACAACATTATTCATTACACCAATTTTCAACTTAATTCCTCTTGGTTCTACACATTTATTATCCAAAATGGTTAATGATATTGATAATAAATTATATCTTCTAAAAATAAGTGTAAATATATATATATATATAAATAAGAAAAATCAATTATATGATTTCTTACTTTATGACACATTGTTATTATACATTTAGTATAACCTAGATTACTTTATATTGGGTTATTTTAAAATTATTAACATAATCAAAAAAAATAACTAATCCCCACTTTGATAATAATTATAAATACCCAATATTAACAAATAATTATCATAAACTATTTCCTTTCTTAAATAATGATGATAAAAATAAATCATGCAATCTTGGTACCTAAATGTTTAATGTCTCTTGAGATTATCTATATAAAACATTGTTACAAATTTTTAGTTCAATAAGTAACACAATATTATCCACAAATAACTTCCACTTAGATATATTACTCCATGTAATTTCTTAGGGAAATGGGAAATATAATAATGAGTGATGTCAAATTCTATGAAAGGGAAAAGAGTATCAATGATTCAAAAATTATTAGATCATAAAAAAATAATAAATAGTAAATATGGGAGAAATACCTTATTAAAAAGAATATGGAATCACAAGATCTAACCATAAGTAATGATAGAATAAAATATATAAATGAATAGGTACATTTAATCTCAATGGTATTATCATTATAGTATAACATATATCTTGTCATAAGAATGTGGAAATATGAGATAATAATCATGATACATTGAAAAAACATTTAAGTTTGACAAAAACGAATAATAAAAATATTAAAAAAATGTCAAGGTTAACCACAAATATATTCAAGTATTAATAGACTAGTCTAACCACTTATCCATATCATAGTGGGTAGGGAAAACCATCCATTTCTTATAACATATTGGACCACTTCAAACCACCTAGGAATTTTCTTCATCTCAAGAGATATAAAAATTTAACCACTTAATTTGAGGGCTATATCAATTCCACCAATCACATACTGATAATCCATATATATTTTTTTCGCATTAATTCAATCATACATAATTTCTTGAAAAAATATCCATGAAAGGAAGATTGGTTACTTGACATTTTCATAAAGTGTCTTATAATAAGAATTCAATGGTCTAATCAAAATTTACTCAAAAGTCAGTCACAGAAAAGAAACATAGAAAAATGAATCTAGGAGAGTGATAAGTGAAACATAATTCCATTTATTCTTAATATTTTATATTTCTAGATAAATATGAAAGGAAAATTTTAAAAGAGATTTCTTGAGGTTTTTTAATCATAAAGTAAAAGTTATATATCACTTTGAAAATGATATTCCAAGGTGAAAAAATGTTAAAAACTATTTTAAAAGTAAACATCCCAATAATTAAACTTTTAAAAATAATTAAAAGTTAAATTATAATAAATGTGGCATAGAATATAAAAATGTATATTAGTAAGAATAAATACCTTTTTCATCATTTTTAACATTTTCATGATACCCGCTTCGATAAATTATTTATAAAATTTCATTTGAAAAGATATGAAAATAAATATTAATGTTATAGAAGATAATATATATCTAGATAAAAAAAAATTAAGTAATAAAAACATTTGTTTATAGAAAAAAATATCGTCACAGAGGAGAAACTACCAATATCAAAAATGCGATTTATTCATAAAAATTTCACATTTTTGTCAAGTATAAAATAAATAAATGAAATATATTCAGATATGGAAATAGAATTTTCTTATAAGGAAAGATAAAATACAATTTTATATTGATTAAGGATAGAATATATTTAAATATAAAATATCATGGTCAAATAGTAAAGTGGGTGACTCAAGGAAATATACATTTAGTCAAGAATACGCTTACTTTGGATTCCATCTTGGTCGAGCATGCTCTAAATCTATATATAATCAATTTAGGATTATTTTAAATCATTATAAAAAACATATTTATGTTTAATTTACCAAATAGTGTTAATTTATTAAATATTATTACCCATTTATTATTCATTCATTGATAAAAATATTTTCCATGTGATAATTGTTCTATTTGGTTCTTACTTGATTTGGTATGGTGGTTTTTATCCTTAATTCTTGATCATTTGGTTCTTGATCATTTTTCCATGAGATGATATAGACATATTTTAGAAAATTATAAATTACCAAAATAATTTCCTTGAATGTGAGGAAAAAGTTTTTAATTAACATTTAGAATTTTATCTTTCTTGTGAATAAGGAATCAATATAAGATTTTATTTTATAACTAAAATTACACAAATATATTACTGTTATAGAGTTATAAATATAACATAAACTTACCATTAAAAAAATATATTTCTATAATTTATGTTTTTGGGGAATTAATTATGGATGTATTATAGCATCAAACATGTTGGAGGTAAAAATGACACAAACAAGAACATGTTATAATTAATTAATGAGTGAGAATATCAATTTGTATAGTTATAATATAAATTTGGGGGAAACATAATGATGATAAAAATAAACAATTAGAGTTATTTATTAGTTTTTTTTTTTGAGTTTTTTATGATAATATAAATGAAAAATGATGAATAGTGACTCGTTATTAACTTAGTTGGAACCATGCCTTTTCGAAACACCCTCCCTCTAAGTGAATGACTTTGGCCTCCTTCTTATGAACAAAGGATACAAAAAATGGGAGAATAATTTTGGAGAGTTAATTTGGGTTGTAATTAAATATATAATAAATTTATATAATTTATTTTTAGTGTATTATGGGATATCCTTTTAAAGTTAAAAATGATAGACATTTACTCATAAATTTGAGTTACATGAAGGAAAATTATGGAATCACGTGGGATTTCAGTGAGTTAGAAGAGTAAATATTGGTGATAATTTTTTAATATAATCCCACACATAAAAAATGAATTATATAATGAAGTTAAATTAAATTAATCATTAAAAATTTTATTAATTTCATTTTATCTCATTTACCACATTTAATTGGATTAACTATTTACCATAGTCACTATTTTTAATAAAAATTATAATTTGACGCCTATTATCTAATTTGGATGTGATGATTAAAAATTTGTTCTCTAAATAATCTAATTCATACTCTTAGTATATATAATATAACTTTTAAATGAAACAATAAAATATATGTGAAAAAAATTAAGAAAAAAACATTTTTAATAGTTGGTGTTCTTGATCATATTTCATGTCAATTACTAATAATTAAGTGAGTGGCGATATTTTGGTCTATACATATAATAAATAATTTTTTTTAGACTCTTCTATTAACCATAAAAAATTATTTAATATTCAAAAAATATATAAAAAAATATTTTAACAGTTTCATGATGTTTTCTTTATATCAAACCAATTATATATTATTACACCAATAAAAAAACATTTTCTTTTAATAATTTTTTATTAGTAATTAAATTTACTAACATGGAATATATGAAAAATATTTAAAAAAATATTTCTCATTTAATTAATTTTCACCCAATTCATTAATTATACCATTAATTGAAATTTATTTTACCATTTATATTAAATAATTATTTGATTAAACATTTTTAGAATAATACTAAAAATAATTACATTCTGATTTCATCCTAAATTTTAATAAAAAAACCATCAATATATCTATATAGTACCTAATGGTGAAATAAGAAACAATGGAAGTTTATAGTGGTGATTCAGCTAACATGGTTCTTGTTGTGATTTATATGATCTTAAATGATTCTCATAGATGTTTCCACTCAAGCCACACATGTTTATGTTTGTCTTATTTATGATCTAGGATATTTATTAAGGTATATTTTTTTTTATGTTTCAGTTTAATTCCTTTATTTTGTTCAAATAAGTATTTCCTAAAGTTCATGATAATGAGAAGCCTCGGGGGTTTTCCGGGGGTTCAGGGCATGAAAAAGGAGGAAAAAGGAATTTCAGGGCATATTGCATGGTTTGTGCATGGTTAATGTAAACCATGCAGAGCATCCTAAGGCACTATGTAGCCTTAGATAGAGGATTACATAAAATTACCACACGGTTAAGTTAACCATGTATAATTCTTTGTAAACCCTATGAAAGGGTTGATTTTGGGATAGTAGCTCTCACATAGTTTACGCAGGGTTTGAAAAATCGGGTGGGTAAACCGTGCATCCCAGTAAAGTTGAGAGATATAGAAAAATGTCACTATGGGATTTTTACCCCAACTCAATATTTCTTTCTTTCTTCCCCTTTTCAACCCTAGTAATGATGAAGAGCTCCCAAGATCTACTAAGGGTGATTCTTCCTCATCTCTAGGTCGTTTGGCATTCCGTTAGTTGCAAATTGAAGATTTGGGCATGTCTAATATCCTCCTTCCATTCTCTTCTCAATCAGGGTTTTCATATTTCTTAAATATCCTTATAAATCTCTAGAAACCTATTTTTTTAGTGATATATAGGTTGAGGCTTCAAGGGTTTGTTGAATCGAGGTCTAAGGCCTCGATTGAGGGAGCATTCATCAAAAGATTCAAGGTAGGTGGTCTACTAGTTATATACCATAGTTTTGTTGTATATTTGTGCATGTCAAACTTTTCTCTTTTTTACTTATTCTAGTGATTTTAAAAAAATTGGTAATATTGGGTATTTATGGGTTTATAAATGATGAACGGAAACCCTCATGGTCCCCAAGGGATGCATCAAGGATGATTTGAACCATTTAAGGCCATCCATGGGGTGTGTCGATACTTTCTGAACCTAGAATTAGATAAGTAAGTTATAAGTTGTTAGGTAGTCATGTAGATCATTATTGAATATGTTTATATGTTAAATTTAAGTCCAAATGGAATATTTGATAACTGAGATTGGGATATGTGGCTCATTAAATACATTAGTTATGCCTAAGTGAGTATGTTCTTATGAAATGGTGAATATTATAGATTGATAATGGTAAGGGAAATATGAAAATATGATAAAGGGGATTTCATAAAAGGATTTATGGATATTCATAAAGGGTTGAAATAAGAGAATTACTAAATATTCTTGGTGATCAAGGCTTTAGAATGGTATTTTGGCTAAATGGGCTAAGTGATGTAAATGGAAAATGTGTTAATGGGTTATGGCACAATATGATTTATCATGTTTATTGCTATGGATTATGATTATTGTATGTATTGGTTTTGATTGGTTGTGGTATGGTTTTTGTGTGTTGAATGAATGGATAATCACATGCACATGGCTTGAGGTGTGGGATAAAGTACTGAGGCTCCTCCCACGATTCGAGTTCGACTGATTCTCTAACTCCACCCACAATTCATAGGTTAGGGAAGGGGATGGAGCTATATTCCCCTAATGCTTGTCTTCCACCTAGACTAAGGCACCAACGTGGTGATATGGTGATGTTGTGACATGTTATCCCTAGTGAGTTAGGGACTTACTTATCCCCTATGAAAATGATTAACGCCAATAACCTTGTGTGATTAATTACAAAATTGTAATGAAGAGACATAATGAATTTCACCTTGGTTATTATAGCTATATATAGATTGTTAACTAGTGGCCTCTGAATTTTCTTTCCTTTTCTTGTTATTTATTTATACTTCCATGCACTATATATTAGACTGGATGTTTGTAGACACCATTGGCGGTGGCCTACTGAGTTTTACTAACACCCTACTCAAGCTGCCTTTGGGTACCCGAGCAAATTTTATGCTTGAAAATCCGGACAAGGTCAAGAGCCATATGCTAGGGAGTTGAGTTAGATATGGTACATGCATGAATGAGGTCCCAGACTTTGAGTTAGGACCATTTTTTGGATTTCTCTATTTTTATTTATTTTGGGTTTTTTTTCACATAGAATTGTAGCATGACATAACATATTTAATGTTGCATGTGGATTGTATCCAGTTTGGGAGATGTTTGGCTATGAATGTTATTGGTTGTTTTCTACAGTTTCTACTATTTATATTGTGATCTATTGTGTCTTACTCTAGTAAAAAGAGTATAGTCTCCCTATGTGACCTATTAGACCCTTGGTACTAGTCGTAAACCTCTAGAATATGGGGAGGTGTGCTTGAGTCTATGTGATGACCCGGCTCAGGGAACCGATTTAGTTGAACATAGATTAGGTATGTTACAAAGTGGTATCAGAGGAGTTATTTTCTATTTCTTACGATTTGGGAATGGTAGACCGGATATTAGGACAGTTTCGGGATTTGGTAATTAGCACTTTCCTAGGAGTAACTAACCCCAGTATGGGGGGAAACCCAAGTCACCTTGGGAGGGAGTTGTTGTTCTTAATGTGTGTTGTTACATTTGATTATATTTCACCATTGGGTGGTGCACATGTGGTGTGATGTGATAGTTTTAGGATTTTTTTCTTATGGCTAAAATGGCATGAGGTTTTTCATTCATGCATCATTCCAGGAACCTATTTATATAAGTGGCATGCATCATAGTAAGCACACACACATGGGATGGGTGTGTGGTACACAGAGGGTAGAATCCATTTTACTCTCTTAAAAGTATTTAAAATTATGTCTAATGAAATAATAAAAATCAGTTAAAAGGGGTATCAAATTGTTAAAAAAATTAGGAATTATTCTTGATAAAGGGTGGTATGTAAAATGAAATGTTATTAGAGTAAGCTGTTATGTGAGAATAGTTTTCAAATGGTGTAGAAGGCAAGGATTATTGTTGTGTGAGTTAGTTACCTCATGTTATCCATGACCTTTGTAAGGATAGTTGAGGGTAGTGTGTCAAGTATGATCAAACATGTTTGAGTTTTGTGTATGAAATGGTTTTTTATTGGCTGATGAAGATCCTTCCATTTTATTTTTTAAGGATTTATGGTTTGTGTTCTAAAGATAATGTTTGGAATTGTAGAGAAATGACTCCATGAAGACATTTTATGGTAGGGTGAAAAGATAATGTTCCTAAGAATTCTCCCCCAATAGTGGATCAAGAGTATCTAGTTGTTAAGATAATAAGGAATATAAGTTATGTGATAATATTTCTTATTTTATGTAGATGAGGGAATGGGACCTAGGGAAGGATGTATCGAGTATGTTCGAGCTGATCAGGGAGTTTCAAATGCATCACCCTCTGACCTTCACAAGAGAGGGTGGTCCAGAGGTAGGAGAGTTTTGGATAGAGCCTATCTAGACTATTCTTGATAATCTTGAGACTCCTCTTGAGAAGAGAGTCAAGTTAGTGGCCTACATGTTAAGAGGTCATGGAAATCATTGGTGGGATATTATGGTTCAGAAGGAATAGGCTAAAGTAATGGAATGGAAGGATTTCCAGGAAAAGTTTCAGGAACATTACTACCAATAAACATTGAGGTAGGAGAAGGATACAGAGTTTTTGATTTTGACTCAGGGGGCTACGTTAGTGATGTATTATGCTACTCGTTTCACTAACTTTCAATGATTTGTCCCGATGATGGATGGAGATGAGGTGCCTATGGAAAAAATCATCCAGGATGGACTTATGCATGAGATTAGGTTTTAGGTGAACATTTTCAGCCTAAAGTGGTTTGCAGAGGTAGTGGACCAATCCCTTATCTCAGAAGGGAACTGAAAGGGAGCTTCAGGAGGGGGAATTGTGGTACCAACTGAGAAAACATGTGGTATAGACTCTGAGGGAAGGAATCGTCTTTTTTGAAGTTTCCAATAGGGTGATAGTGCGCAGAATAATAATAAGAGAGGGTTAGATTCTCAAGGTGGTGATCAGGTGTCCTGTTATCAATATGGAAGTTTGGGTCACATGCGAGTCCAATTTCCCTGACCACCAGTCGAGTGTCAGTCCTGTGGCAGGTTGGGACATATACATAGGTTCTTCAAGAACCCTCGGTATCCGGGTACGGATGGGAGTTAGAGGTAGATGTCGAGTGCGGGAAGGGGATCGATCACCATGTATCAGGTAAGTAGTTGGAGCTCTACTATTCGTACCAGTATGGGTGGTGGACGTGGAACTCCGAGACGAGACCATCCATGCCAGTAGGGTAGTGGAGTTCAGGGTACTCATGTTGGATCCCAGGTTAAAGGAATAATCCATCTACATGCAGTTTAGTCTACACCTAGAGGTGGAGAGTCTGGATCGTCTACTATTCGAGGTACTATTCTTGTAGCTTCCAAACTAATAGATGCTCTATTTGAAATAGGTTCCACGCAATCTTTTATATATGCACAGTTTGTGGTTGTGTAGGGTCGATCCTTAGAACATGTTTGTGGGGTTATGTCAATTGATACTATGTTGGGGGTGTGTGTTGAGGATATTAGATAGTGTAGAGGTTGTGCCTTAGAGGTTGGTAGTTATCATTTCTTATCAAACCTGATTTTCCTCGAGATTTCATCTATTACCTTATCTTGGGTATGGACTGTCTAGTGTTGTATTAGGCCCATATCGATTGTTACCATCATAGGGTAACACTCACATCTCCTGATGGAGACAATTATGCCTTTCATGGTGATGGGATATACGAGTAGGCCATGTAGGGCCAATTTTGTCATGACCCATCCTCGGGGCCCGTTCTGTGACTACCCCGAGCTCACCTTCCATAGGCCAGGGGCTAGAGACTGGAACCAAAGGGGTAAATCCCAAAATAAGGGAATGAATTTCCTTTATGAAGTAACAAACACAACAGAGTATGCAAGTAAAGTAAACACTAATTAAAACTGAGTAAAAGGTAAGTGATGAAAATTAAATGGGCTAGTATAGAAACCCAACTGAAAATATAGTACAACTGAAAGGAAAAAAAAACAATAGCAGTAAGTAGAACAGCAACACCGATTCATCCTTCGGAAATCCCACCTGAAGGGTGGGTACAGATAGTCTCCTCAACTCCTCGGGTCTGGTCGTCTGCTCCGTGTACATCCTGCTAAGTGGTCCACCTCTGGGTATCATCCAGCTCCACAAGACTCCACCTTGATCAATGTTGTCCATCATCTACATCCAACACAATGTAGTTCGGGCGTAGCCCATGCAGGGGTGAGTATATGATACTCAATAGGGACCCCGAGACCCCCGAAGGTCTCTCAGAATCCAAAAAGGATAAACCACAAAGGAAGGATACAATCATGAAGTATCAAACAACTCCACTTAGGTATATTCCCATACATATACCTAAGTCATTAGTTACAGTTTGTCTCCAACTCTTGTGTAACACCCCAAGCTTCCACGGTACGTTTCCCTTCGAATAATGCAATAGCGTGTGTTGTACGCAACCTCGAGCTCTAACGCACACCACAACTAATTAAACTAGCAGTTATGAATAGTAATACCTACTTTTTTAAATTTTATAAATTTTATTTATCAAAATGGACTTCATTTTTGGATTCTAAATATCGAAATTAGCCTATGTTGAATTTTTGGTATTTTTCTGAGAACTTCTAATTTTTTATGAATAGTGAAAAATACTTAAAAACAACTTTTTTAATCAAAATAATTTATAGTGATAAATTATACTATTTAGTGGTTTTAAAGTATAATTAGAATATATTTTTACCATTTTATCCAATGGTGGTCATTAGAATTAATTTAACATTGAAATTGGACATAAACAATTGCCAATCTTTTGATATAAATTGTTTCTTAAAAACACGCTATTTGTTGTAACAGCGGGAATTAATTATAAAATTAATTAATGAAACATATATGTTTGGAATTTTGTAAAATAGACATCATTTTTTAATTCGGAATATCAATTATATCTTAGGGTGAAATTTTGGCCTTATTCTGAAAAACTTTAATTTTTGATGAATAGTGAAACCACTAAGTGGTTGTTAAAAACTGTTTTTTCATTAAAATGAAATATTACCACTTCTGTGATTTGATTTTCAAAAATCCGACATACATGGTTGTCATTAAGAAGTAAAATGTGGTTCAATGAGATTAAAATAATTTTTTGGTGAATAGTAACTTTTAAGTTCTTAATCGCGATTAGAGGTAATTAGTGTAGTTTAAGGTAAAAATAATGTTTTAATAATATGAGATGAGCTTGACACTTGTCCTACTCCTATTGGATGAGTCATGGCCGACCAATACAACCCATGGGTCAACTTGGGGACCCCATGGAGCCACTTTGTTTGGAAAATGACATTAATATATATTTATTTAATTTTAAAATTAAATTGACACAAACATGAGTTGTTTTATTAAAACAGTTTTTAAGTGGGGTTACACAAGTCCAAAGTTTGACTATAAATATTAATTAGAAATCTAAAAATATTTCCTACATCATAGTATTTTTTTATAATTTTCAGACATTAAATAAATTAAATTATTTATGACATCATTATGATGCAGCGATGACCTCATTATTTAACGATTTTAATAAAATGAAAAGATAATGTAAAATCCAAGGCTTACACTTGTCCAAAGACTATTGGATGGGTAGATTTCGAACCCTTCTCACCTTATCCACGAATTATATAAGTGTGGGACCTTTAGAATCCGAAAAGCATTGTATAATAATGTAACATTTCAATCTTTCCAAAAGAGCCCCTCCTCTCCTCTTATAAAAGGCCCCCACCTCTATCACCTTATTCACACTTTCAAGCCTTTTGGTTCGGCCAACCTCTGCCCAAATACTCTCCCAACTTCTCTCCCTTCATCCTAGAAGCTTTACTTTAGTTAGAAATCCATCCTAAGGAGTCCTTTTGATCAAATCAAAAGGAAGAACCCGAAGAAGAGGTAATGTTTTCATCACCCTCTTTCAAGTTTCTTTCTTCTTCCACTCCCTCTTTGTTTATTATTTCAATTATAAAATTATAACTCCAGTATATTCTATATACTGTGATGTTATTATAAATATGGAACAACCATATTCAGTATTCTACCCATCATTTGAATGACATGTCACCATACGTGCGTATGTACGGCTTACCGTCTCCACGTCGTGGTGTAGTTGTTATTCAATATATTATTATTTATATGGGTATAATAATGATATGTAATTCATGTAAATAATAAATATAACATGATAATGATTCTTTATATATGATATACTATCCAATTATATATTATTTTAATATCAAAATAATGATATTGTCGCTCGTGCGTACGTACGGACTACCGTCTCCACGAACGCGATGAGATTCATTCTCCGTCGTATCCATTCAAGTATAATTATCATTTGATGATTTAAAAATAATGTTTAAGGACATTAAATCATTCTTGATATGAATAAGATACAACCTATCCATGAAAAACACGACTTACATAACAAAACATATAAAAGAAAACGAGTAAGTTAACACCCGAAACAACGATAAATCAAAGATATTGTTAACAAAGCAATGTTAAAAGATCATATATGATATCATATGAATGTATATGATTCTTGTATAATTTAATAACAATTATTTCACCATTATACAGGAGGTTAACCTACCCCAACCAAGGAAAAGTACAAGGTAAGGGTTTACTTCACAACCTCTTCATTATCCAAGGTTGTTATACATAATTATCTATTGGGACCTCGTTATCATCCACATCCATGTTTCTTAAAAATGTCTTTCAAAACATTTTTACTATTAAATGGAAAATGGGTTAAAGTCATTTATACCCTTATACGTTTTTGAAAGGAATCTTACCGTCGTTTTCCAAACAATGTACTTTTTGACCTTTTTGACAAATTTAAGGTAAGAATGTTTTTTTAACTTATACGGCGGGTGCGGCTATTTTCCGCCATTACAACTTCGTCGAAGCTTCCCTTACAAGATTATAATAATATTTTCAAAGTAAATGTATTATTTTATAATTATGTGACTTTTAAATGATTTCAAAAAAGAGAGATATTTCTCTTAAATAGCTTTGATTTCATCCATGTCAACATCCTTTGATGGGTGTAAAGTTTATTTGAAATTGATTTATGATACAAAACTTCCATTGGGCATTTTGTGAAACATTTGACTGTGGATGTGTTATTTTTATACCATCCATAGTTTATGGAGAAACTTTTGACATTTCGTATGCTAATACGAATATTTATGTTATGTTTAAACCTATTCATATGAGGAATGTATTGGACTTAATAAGTGACGGGTGGAGCCCGCTATAGCTCCTCGATGCATCGGTAGGTCTCATGAGACAACTAGACGTGGAATTGGATGAGTCCCTTTCCCAATTTGATTTATGGTTTTGGCTGAGGCCTTAATCATTTTAGACGTCTTGGACGAGGCCTTGACAAAATGTTTCAGAATGTCTGGCATTATACATTCCCTCATTATGAAAGTGGTTATTGATATTTCATGTGATTATTCGTCTAGTAGAATATCCATGTGAATAAGTAATGGCATTATTTTATTTTACTTTTTCCATATTATTCTGAAGTTCAAGTTCAATAAGGCTTTTTTTTAGTTATACATTGCCTTAAATGATTCTGTTTTCTTATGAAAGTTTCTGCTATATTGTTATCCTTACGGAGCGTTTGAGATCACCCCTTTCAATGTTTTATTTTTTTCCCAGTATGTGAAGAAGTGTATTATGACTGACTTGCAAGAATATTTAGTGAGGATATGAGTGTGGACTAGGGAGACCATGTTGTTGTAGTTTTCATTTTTATGATGTAATGTAATGTTTATGAATGTATCTAGTGTTTCCAAGGCTACTAAACTAATCGGTCTTTCGAGACTTGATCTTTTGTGATCATGCCAATGTTACGAAGTTATGCACCGACTCTGGGTAGCTGGGGTCGGGGCGTTATAGTTGGTATCAGAGGAAGTTTAGTACAAACCTCGGAAGCTAGATTTAGACAAACTCTGATTAGAGCACGTAGACCTAAGATGAACTTTTAGGATTAGTATAGAAGAACTTCCTAAAATTTTGGTATTGTAGAGATTTTGTGAGTTTTCCGAGTAATACATCCCTGTCTGGATACGAGCAGGTAGAAGCGGCTCTGGCACAGATGTACCTAGGGGTAAAACTAGAAAACACTGCTTTGAGCTAGACTTAAACGGGAACTGGTGCACGACAACGGGCCTTGCTGCACTCTTGGTTATGACACTCCTGGAGGATATGATTAGGATAATTCCCATTTTCTTTACAAACCACTATGAAGGGTTACGAGTATAAACTTCCTCAAAGAAAACATTTTTATAATTATGGATTATATCCATAATTATTTCAATTTATGTTAAGTGTTTTACAAGTATGGAATTATGTATTTTTATTCATAAACTAATCTAGTTTATGCCATTATTTAGAAATGGCGCCTAGTGGAAGGAATGGAAACCGTATCAATTTTTTTTTTAGAGGTTGGGGCCGAAGCCTCATTTTTATTATTAAATCAAAGCAAAGTCCTCTTTTTAAATGGGTAGAGGGAAACCCATTACATAGCCCGAAACTGTATCAATGCACGCACTCCGTGTAGGGATTTCCCTCTTGCTCAAGATAATTATGGTGGAGCTAGTGATACAACTAGTGCTGATCAGCTTCTCACCGTACTGGGACAACTCATGCAGGTTATGAATAACAACCTTACTCGTATGGAGCACCCTGATCCGAAACGTGGAGGATCAATGCTAGACCGTTTCATGAGGCAACAACCACCAACCTCCAATGGGAGTACAAATCCTATAGTATCTGAGCAATGGATAAATTCCTTAGAGAAAATATTCCATGCCTTGGGGAGTAGTGAAAGGGAGAAAGTTTTCATGGCAGTTTACCGCCTCACTGGAGATGCCGATCATTGGTGGTCACTAATTCAAAACACAAAGGAAGATGATGAATTAACAAACATGGAATGGCAGGAGTTCAAAGAGTTGTTCTTAGAAAAATACTTTCCTCGAGACCATCGAGCGGATATGGAAAGGCAATTTCTGAGTCTGAGGCAGAAGGAGGATGAGAATGTCGCAAAGTATGAGGCTAACTTTACAAGGTTATCAAGGTATGATGCAGATTACATACGTAACCCAAGAAGTAAGACTGATCATTTCTTTGATGGGTTAAAACCATTTCTCCGTCAAGATTTAGTATCGCAAACCTTCTCTTCATACGAAGGTATTGTCTCGTGCGCTATCAAGACAGAAAAGGAATTCTCTAAGTCTTATGACTTTAAATCAAAGCAAGATAAGAAGAGATCCGCTGAAAACTCGGGGAAAGGAAATAAGGAAACAGGGAAGAAGGGTAGAAATGAATTTCCACCCTGTGATAATTATGGTAGGAAGCACCCTGGTGCCTGTCTAAAAGGAAAAGGAGTATGTTACAAGTGTGGTGAAAAAGGCCACCAAGATCATGAATGCAAGGGAAATAAAGCGGCTGTCAACGTGGAATGATATAATTGTAGAGAGAAGGGACATTATGAAAATGAATGTCCTAAGCATCAGGGTAACTTACCTCAGAAGAGGCCAAGGGATCAGGGCCAGGCTTATGCTATCACTACTGCTGAGGTGGAAGCTCCGAAAGACGTGGTGGCATGTAATTTAATGGTTTCCTCAAGTTTATAAAATGCATTATTTGATTCTGGATCATCACATTGTTTCATATCTTCCCATTTTGCTAAGAAAATCATATATTTCCAATTTGATTTAACAAGGGAGTTGTCGGTCAAAACCCCTAAGGGAAGTATTGTTGCAACAAAGTTTTGTCGATTAGTTCCCATTAGAGCACCTAAATGTTCTTTACCTGCTGATCTCATCGTCATACCCATGATTGAATTTGATATAATCCTCGGTATGGATTGGCTTTCGGACCATGATGCAAAAATTTATTATAAGTGGAAAGAGGTTACGATTCTTGATGATGATGATAAGGAACACCTTATCTTTAGAGCAGAATTGTCGCCACATAATTCTTATCTAGATCCACCCCCAGTAGCTCAACTAAATTCAATTATTGGGGAGGAAGAGAAGGAAATTACTGAGGGTGAGGAAAGGAATATTCAAATAGAGGATGTACCTATTGTGAGAGAATATGTTGATGTGTTTCCAGAAGATTTACCTGGACATCCTCCAGAACGAGAAGTTGAGTTTTCCATTGATTTAATTCCTGGATCAAGGCCCATATCGAAGACCCCTTATAGAATGGCCACTGTGGAATTAGTTGAACTAAAGAAACAACTAGAGGAATTTAGTAATAAGGGATTTATTCGCCCTAGTGTTTCTCCTTGGGGAGCCCCTGTTCTTTTTGTTAAGAAGAAAGGTGGATCTATGAGTTTGTGCATCGACTATAGGGAGATAAATGCTATAACAATAAAGAACAAGGATCCCCTACCTCGCATTGATGATTTGTTTGACCAATTGCATGGAGCTCAATACTTTTCAAATATTGACCTTCGGTCTGGATACCATCAGTTGTGTGTGAAGAAGGAAGATGTTCCAAAGACAGCATTTTGAACAAGGTACGGGCATTATGAGTTTACAGTAATGCCTTTTGGATTGACTAATGCTCCCTCTGTTTTCATGGATCTAATGAATATAGTTTTCAAGGAATATCTTGATGACTTTTTAGTGGTATTTATTGATGATATCTTGGTATACTCCAAAATCCACGAAGATCATGAAAATCACTTACGCATTATCCTGAAAACTCTTAGAAGACATGAAATATATGGGAAATTTAGCAAGTGTGAATTCTGGCTTCAGGAGATTTCTTTTCTTGGCCATATTGTATCTAAGGATAGAATTTCCATTGATCCTTCTAAAACCAAGGAAATCCAAGAATGGCCAGCACCGACAAGTATAACTGAGGTACGCAGTTTTATTGGTTTAGCAGGTTATTATCGACGTTTCGTCCAGAATTTTGCCAGATTGGCTAACCCATTGACAAAGCTCACACGTAAAGGGATTAAATTTTTATGGAAAAAAGAGTGTGAAGAATGTTTTGAAGAACTGAAGAGAAGATTAGTCAACGCCCTTTTATTGACTCTACCATCGGGGAATGATGGGTTTGTTATTTATAGTGATTCATCGAAGAAAGGACTTGGTTGTGTCCTTATGCAAAATGATAAGGTTATTGCCTATGCATCACGACAGCTAAAAATTCATGAGAAAAACTATCCTACTCATGATCTTGAGTTAGCAGCTGTGATCTTTGCTTTAAAGATATGGAGACATTACCTCTATGGTGAAAAATGTGAGATTTATACTGATCACAAGAGTTTGAAGTATATTTTCTCACAAAAAGAACTCAACATGAGGCAAAGGCGATGGCTTGAACTACTCAAGGATTATGATTGCACGATACATTACCACCCGGGGAAGGCAAACAAGGTGGCAGATTCTTTGAGCAGAAAAGACCATGGAGTTTTGAATGTGATGAGAATTGAAAGGGATCCAATTTTCATGGATCTAGTGAAGATGGACATGGGAATAACTAGGGAAGGTGAAACATCAATGCTTTTTCAAATGGTTTCCAAACCATCATTACTAGAAATGATTAAGAGTTCTCAGACCAATGATGAAGAATTTCATAAGAAGATTAAAGATGTGAATGATAGAAGATTGAGGGACTTTGTGTATAAGGATGGAATTTTGAAATTCGGGAAGAGACTTTGTGTTCCCGATATACCTGATCTAAAAAGGGAATTGCTGGATGATGCTCATAGTTCCAATTTATCTATACACCCTGGGAGCACCAAAATGTATAGAGATTTGAAGGAACATTTTTGGTGGGACAATATGAAGAGGGAGATTGCTGATTTTGTGTCTAGGTGTATGGTTTGTCAACAAGTGAAAGCTGGAAGGCAACATCCTGGAGGAGTATTGCAACCTCTTCCCATACCTGAGTGGAAATGGGATAATATTACGATGGACTTTTTCATGGGACTACCAAAGACTCCTAGAAGTAATGATGCAATATGGGTCATTGTTGATCGTCTTACTAAGTCAGCACATTTTCTGGCTATACGGGAGGATCTACCACTTGAACGTCTAGCAAGACTATATATTAATGAAGTTGTAAGACTTCATGGAGCACCCCTATCGATTGTTTCTGATCGTGATCCTCGTTTTACTTCAAGATTTTAGAAAAGTCTTCAAAAGGCCTTGGATACTGAACTTCGTTTGAGTACTGCCTATCACCCTCAAACAGATGGACAATCAGAACAGACTATTCAAACCTTAGAAGACATGTTGAGATCATGCTCTCTTGACTTTCAGGGTATGTGGGATCAATATTTACCACTGGTAGAATTTTCCTATAACAATAGCTTCCATTCAAGCATTCAGATGGCACATTATGAAGCGTTATATAGAAAGAGATGTCGTACACCAACCTGTCGAGATGACGTTGGTGAAAGAAAACTTGTGGGACCAGAACTGGTGGAAGAAACAATGGAAAAGTTGAAGGTAATCCAAAACCACATCAAATCAGCTCAAAGTAGGCAGAAGAGCTATGCCGATAACAGAAGAAAGGTTTTGGAATTTCAGGTGGGAGATCATGTTTTCCTAAAGGTATCTCCATGGAAGGGAGTTATACGTTTTGGTAAGAAGGGTAAGTTGAGTCCCAGGTACATTGGACCTTTCGAAATTCTAGATCGTATTGGGGTTGTAGCTTATCGTTTGGCGATGCCGCCAAATATCTCCAAAGTTCACGATGTTTTCCACATATCGCTATTGAGAAAATACATGCCCGACCCAACACATGTACTTACCGATGAGGAATTAGAACTGGAACTCGATCTATCTTATTGCGAAGAGCCCATCAGAATTCTTGATGTGAGGGAGCAGGTGCTGAGAAACCAGACGACTCGTCTGGTAAAGGTTTTGTGGAGAAATCATAAAATGGAAGAGGCAACGTGGGAACCTGAGGAACTTATGATGAAGAACCACCCGAGTCTTTTTATGCAGTAATACCCTAGAAATTACAAGGACGCAATTATTTGAATGAGGGGAGAATGTAACACCCCAAGCTTCCACGGTACGTTTCCCTTCGAATAATGCAATAGCGTGTGTTGTACGCAACCTCGAGCTCTAACGCACACCACAACTAATTAAACTAGCCATTGTGAATAGTAATACCTACTTTTTGAAATTTTATAAATTTTATTTATCAAAATGGACTTCATTTTTGGATTCGGAATATCGAAATTAGCCTATGTTGAATTTTTGGTATTTTTCTGAGAACTTCTAATTTTTTATGAATAGTGAAAAATACATAAAAACAACTTTTTTAATCAAAATAATTTATAGTGATAAAATATACTATTTAGTGGTTTTAAAGTATCATTAGAATATATCTTTACCATTTTATCCAATGGTGGTCATTAGAATTAATTTAACATTGAAATTGGACATAAACAATTGTCAATCTTTTGATATAAATTGTTTCTTAAAAACACGCTATTTGTTGTAACAACGGGAATTAATTATAAAATTAATTAATGAAACATATATGTTTGGAATTTTGTAAAATAGACATCATTTTTGAATTCTTAATATCAATTATAGCTTAGGGTGAAATTTTGGCCTTATTCTGAAAAACTTCAATTTTTGATGAATAGTGAAACCACTAAGTGGTTGTTAAAAACTGTTTTTTCGTTAAAATGAAATATTACCACTTCTGTGATTTGATTTTAAAAAATCTGACATACATGGTTGTCATTAAGAATTAAAATGTGGTTCAATGAGATTAAAATAATTTTTTGGTGAATAGTAACTTTTAAGTTCTTAATCGCGATTAGAGGTAATTAGTGTAGTTTAAGGTAAAAATAATGTTTTAATAATATGAGATGAGCTTTAAACTTGTCCTACTCCTATTGGATGAGTCATGGCCGACCAAGACAACCCATGGGTCAACTTGGGGACCCCATGGAGCCACTTTGGTTGGAAAATGACATTAATATATATTTATTTAATGTTAAAATTAAATTGACACAAACATGAGTTGTTTTACTAAAACAGTTTTTAAGTGGGGTTACACAAGCCCAAAGTTTGACTATAAATATTCATTAGAAATATAAAAAGATTTCCTACATCATAGTATTTTTTTTATAATTTGCAGACATTAAATAAATTAAATTATTTATGACATCATTATGATGCAGCGATGACCTCATTATTTAACGATTTTAATAAAATGAAAAGATAATGCAAAATCCAAGGCATACACTTGTCCAAAGACTATTGGATGGGTAGATTTATAACCCTTATCACCTTAGCCACGAATTATATAAATGTGGGACCTTTATAATCTGAAAAGAATTGTATAATAATGTAACATTTCAATCTTTCCAAAAGAGTCCCTCCTCTCCTCTTATAAAAGGCCCCCACCTCTACCACCTTATTCACACTTTCAAGCCTTTTGGTTCGGCCAAAATCTGCCCAAATACTCTCCCAACTTCTCTCCCTTCATTCTAGAAGCTTTACTTTAGTCAGAAAGCCATCCTAAGGAGTCCATTGATCAAATCAAAAGGAAGAACCCGAAGAAGAGGTAACGTTTTCATCACCCTCTTTCAAGTTTCTTTCTTCTTCCACTCCCTCTTTGTTTATTATTTCAATTCTAAAATTATAACTCCAGTATCTTCTATATACTGTTATGTTATTATAAATATGGAACAACCATATTCAGTATTCTACCCATCATTTCAATGACATGTCACCATACATGCGTACGTACGGCTTACCGTCTCCACGTCGTGGTGTAATTGTTATTCAATATATTATTATTTAGATGGGTATAATAATGATATGTAATTCATGTAAATAATAAATATAACATGATAATGATTCTGTATATATGATATACTATCCAATTATATATTATTTTAATATCAAAATAATGATATTGTCGCTCGTGCGTACGTACGGACTACCGTCTCCACGAACGCGATGAGATTCATTCTCCGTCGTATCCATTCAAGTATAATTATCATTTGATGATTTAAAAATAATTTTTAAGGACATGATATCATTCTGGATATGAATAAGATACAACCTATCCATGAAAAACACGACTTACGTAACAAAACATATAAAATAAAACGAGTAAGTTAACACCCGAAACAACGATAAATCTAAGATATTGTTAACAAAGCAATGTTAAAAGATCATATATGATATCATATGAATGTATATGATTCTTGTATAATTTAATAACAATTATTTCACCATTATACAGGAGGTTAACCTACCCCAACCAAGGAAAAGTACAAGGTAAGGGTTTACTTCACAACCTCTTCATTATCTAAGGTTGTTATACATAATTATCTACTGGGACCTCGTTATCATCCACATCCATGTTTCTTAAAAATGTCTTTCAAAACATTTTTACTATTAAATGGAAAATGGGTTAAAGTAATTTATACCCTTATACGTTTTTGAAAGGAATCTTATCGTCGTTTTCCAAACAATGTACTTTTTGACCTTTTTGACAAATTTAAGGTAAGAATGTTTTTTTAACTTATACGCCGGGTGCGGCTATTTTCCGCCATTATAACTTCGTAGAAGCTTCCCTTACAAGCTTATAATAATATTTTCAAAGTAAATGTATTATTTTATAATTATGGGACTTTTAAATGATTTCAAAAAAGAGAGATATTTCTCTTAAATAGCTTTGATTTCATCCATGTCAACATCCTTTGATGGGTTTTAAGTTTATTTGAAATTGATTTATGATACAAAACTTCCATTGAGCATTTTGTGAAACATTTGACTGTGGATGTGTTATTTTTATACCATCCATAGTTTATGGAGAAACTGTTGACATTTTGTATGCTAATACGAATATTTATGTTATGTTTAAACCTATTCATATGAGGAATGTATTGGACTTAATAAGTGACGGGTGGAGCCCGCTATAGCTCCTCGATGCATCAGTAGGTCTCATGAGACAACTAGACGTGGAATTGGCCGAGGCCCTTTCCCAATTTGATTTATGGTTTTGGCCGAGGCCTTAATCATTTTAGACGTCTTGGCCGAGGCCTTGACAAAATGTTTCAGAATGTCTGGCATTATACATTCCCTCATTATGAAAGTGGTTATTGATATTTCATGTGATTATTCGTCTAGTAGAATATCCATGTGAATAAGTAATGGCATTATTTTATTTTACTTTTTCCATATTATGCTGAAGTTCAAGTTCAATAAGGCTTTTGTTTTAGTTATACATTGCCTTAAATGCTTCTGTTTTCTTATGAAAGTTTCCGCTATATTGTTATCCTTACGGAGCATTTGAGCTCACCCCTTTCAATGTTTTATTTTTTTCCCAGGATGTAAAGAAGTGTATTATGACTTACTTGCAAGAATAGTTAGTGAGGATATGAGTGTGGACTAGGGAGACCATGTTATTGTAGTTTTCATTTTTATGATGTAATGTAATGTTTATGAATGTATCTAGTGTTTCCAAGGCTACTAAACTAATCGGTCTTTCGAGACTTGATCTTTTGTGATCATGCCAATGTTACGAAGTAATTCACCGACTCTGGGTAGCTGGGTTCAGGGCGTTACATCTTGAACCTAAGCACAACCCAGTCCACACAGGAAAACACAACCCATTCCACATAGGAAAACACAACCCAGTCCACACAGGAAAGCAAGAAAATCACATCGATGATAATGATTGAGAAACAAGAATCAACTCACATAGGTATACACTTCGTAAGGAGAGAGAGATGATCAGATATATCCACTGATTCATCTAAGCTATCGGACCCACATAGGATACAAGACCAGCTAAGCTATCGGACCCACACAGGATTCAAGACCAGATACTCTGCCGGACCCACACAGGATACAAGTACAGAGGTCAAATACTGCCGGAACCACATAGGATATAAGAACAGTAGTCATCATCGTTGAACCCGCGGAGGATCCCAGTACGGTCGTCGTCAATGCCAAACCCACGGAGGATCAAATACATTCTTCCTCGTTTTCAAACAAATAGAGGATCCAAGTGCAGTCGTCATTGTCGCAATCACAGCCAGCTCTAGGGTTCCCACACACAGCATCAATTATCATGAATTCCAGAATTTATGTATCCCAAGGCTCCATCTCTTCAAAAGAAACCCAACGTGATAGACAGTGCATCAATCGGACGCCCGGTCTGAGAGTTATTGGATTTTCCGTCCCAGGGGACTGATTGGTTTTTAAGCTAAAACCAACCTAACCATACTCCAACTACATCCAGACCTCAAGTGGAGTAATCCAAATGTACAATATCAACAAAAGGATCCCAACGCAATTGACGGCACGTCAATCGGATGTCTGTTCCTTAAGATATAAGTGTTTCTGCTCCAATGGCCCGGTCGGTTTCGGGTTCGAACCAACCCGGCCATACACAAAATTTTCCAAAACATCGAGTGTAATATACCAAAATGACCGTATCGATCCAAGGATTCCTACTCAACTGATGGTGCGTCGATCGGAGGTTTTTATCTCAAGTTATGGGAAAAAGACCAAAAATGATCCGAAGTGGGGGGTCTAGGCCCGGTCCGACCTGGCCCAACCCCACCTGGGTCAGCCCTAACTGGGTCCAGCCTGGTAGGGAACGGCCCGGCCCGGCTGGGCAAGACCCGGTCCGCATGACCTGCCCCGACCCGACTGGGGGGGCACGTTGGCTCGTCCAGTGAGCCGAGCGGGAGGGGGGGACCCCCCCCCCCCCTTATGTTCCGTGGACGCGGCGCCTGACGCCGCGTCTCCCCTAGATCCCACGCGGTTGCGGGATTCAATCCCACACCACCGCGGCTTCAGCCGAGGCGGGCTCCTATCGGCGGTGCACCGGGGTGCTGTAGTGACCCTGATCCCAGGGTGCCTAATGAGACATGATATACTAACATTTCATTACAACATTTACAAATTAAATATCATGTCCCATTACTACAGAAGATCGCAAGGCTCAGGATTCTGGTAAACCAGCTGCTTCTGATAAACTTCATTAGTACAAACCATGCCTGAAAAATTTAAAACAAAAATGGAGGGTGAGAAAATATGCCCATTAAGGGGTTTTAAAAACGTTTTAAGAAATCTCTTTCTCAAAGTAGTCCTTTTGAAGATAATAAAACACTTCGCTAAAAACAAAGCATTATCTTTTCTTAAAAACAAGAAATTCAACATTTTTGAAAACCACTTGCACCAGGAAGAAAAACGTACTTAAAATAAACTTTAAATTAAACATGATCAGAGAGCGCAACACATGAAGAATAGATAATGCATAATATTAAACCAAGATTACTTTAGTTCTAAAAGAAAACTGTGAGTAAGCAGATAAAACATTCATAACATGATTCATGAGCACATACAGTTCTTATAACAACTTATCACATGAAATACAATTCTTATCACATAATTACATTTTCATAGTCATGGGAATTTTCAACTAGGGGATGTCCTGTTAATTGAACTAACCCCTGGTTGACCATTTATCATCATATGCAGAGGGAATGTATAATGTCGGACTTTGTCAAGACCTTGCGTCAAGACCCTAAAACATACTTAACGGGTCAAGGCTAACCGCCAATCCCGTTTCCATGGTAGCAGAAGCCAAGGCTAACTGACAAGACCGTCGCACATAACATCTCATGAGACTCACACTATACCCAATGCATTAGAGCGTTGTGTAATTCCGGGCGCACCCATCACATCATTCATATTGTGCTATATAATTCCGGGCGCACCCGTCACATTCAAGTCCAATACATCCCTCACATATCTTTACATGGTCTTTCATTCATAGGGTTTCATTCATACAATCTTAATCAAACCCCCTTCTTCACATACATATTCATAACTTGAATACAATTCAATCATTAATAAAACTAAGACATGCATGCTAAAAATCCGTACACATAATAAATTATCTTAACAATTGAAAACAAGGGTGAACATAAACACTTTAACATTCCAAAGCATCATAATACCAAGTTAAAACAAGGTCGTTCATAACTAATACACATGATGATAAATGGGTATTGTGGGTGTTTAATTAAAACTGTGTGAATATACATATAGTTATAAAGTGTGCAATTAGGTTCATCTTGGGAAGTCATGTATATATGTAAGAAAACTGCATGAACACATATATAGTTGTGTAAAAACTCATTTGCACTTTGAATAACATGACCTTTCCTTTGAAAATTTTGCAAACATCATAGGAAGAACTTGTATTTGAATACAACATATTGATACATGGTTATATATACCTATATATATATAAATTTAGGTGTGTATACACATGTGCATGGTTTTACCAAATTAAACCATACTCAAAAATATTTCTCATGTTATACCTTAAACAAAATTAATGTTTGGTAAAAACATCTGGAGTTCTTTTACATAAAAGAAATATGTGAACATAATTTCCATAAAACCATTATTGACATAAAATCAGTCGTGCATGCAACAAGGTCGATCCATAAACATGAGTACATATATATGTATACATGTATACACTTGTAAAAGTTTAAGGAATTAATTCTACCCATTTTTACAAAAAAAATCCTGATTTATCAAGAATGGTGATAAATGAAAATTTTCAATTGAAAGAATTTTTTGACATCAAACTAACCCTTAAACTTCATCATACATATAAACATGTATACAAATAGTTTTGGGTACTTTTCTTGAAATAATCTTTTGGGTAAATAAAATTTTAATCATCATCCTATATTGTAATAAATTACAAAACAAGAGAACCAAGTTCATCCCTTATGCATATTGATGTACATATACATCGATATAATCACATGTATATATATATCAATATGCTCCAAACACTTGCATGATTTTACATGTTCATACAATTACCCGAAATCTCCATTTTCATAGGGCAGAGTGAAGAAAATGTTGTATACATATAAAAGGAATGTGCATACATGCATATAATGTAATATATATATATATATTTATATATTTATACATATTTATATATATATATTTACACAAAGTGTATATATGTATACTCAAACACCAAAACCGAAGTAAAAATAATTCCCAAGAGCTTCTTTTTCCCCAGTTTGGTTCTTCATGCAGGAAGTTGGTAGCTGATATGAATGGGTCTTAATCCTTTATATAATTATATATATATATATATACCTATGCATGAATTATATATATCTTTAACCGAGTTTTTCCCCAAAACAAAAAAAATGAAATTTTACAAACAGGAAAGGGCTCCCTTACTCAGGTTCGGTTCTAGGAAGGGGAGAAATAGGTTCATATGGTCTTATATATATATCTATACATATTTATATAAAAAGTGTATATAAATTTGTATAGCTTATTGAAACTAAAGGAAACAAAGCGAAGGAGTTTTCTTTACCCTTGTTTGTTTCTCCAAGCTGAAAGGGAGATCCTCAAGGTCTGGGTTTGCACCGAATTTATACACACAAAAAATATATATATATAACCCGTATTTATATATTCCGAAGCTTAAACAAAACCGAATAGAACGTGTCCCTTACCTTTTCTTGGAGAGGAGGAGAGGAAGACGAAGTAGTGACGAGGCCGGTCCAGTGGTCGGAGATCCAAGGAGCTCGGGTGCAAAAACTCTCTGACCTTCGGTGCAAACCAGGGTTTAAGAAAAACATAGAACCCTTCGTGGAGACGTCGACCCGGGTATCCGAGGCGAAGTCGGTGCCATCCCGTGGAAAAGAGGGGCAAAGTAGGGTCTACTGGACGGCCTACGAGAAGAAGACGAAGCCCTACTCTACTGGTTCAGTGGCGCGACGAAGAAGAAGGAGACGCGGGACGTAGGGGAGGAAGAAGACTGGAAAAACGGTGGATGGCTGAGATTACACAGGAGTTGATCGAATGGCTCAGACGTAGTGCGGCTTAAAAAAATGAGAGGCCGTGATTGGGAGAGGAGGGATCGGACGGCTCCGGCTGCTGCGGTGAAAAAAAATGCGGCTCTTCTGTTTAAATAAAAAAACAAAGTTGTTTTATTAATTTTCTATTAACTTATTATAACATTGTTTTTATTATTAACATTAAATTATTTATCCAACTTTTATTATTTTAAAATAAGTCATTGGTCAATGGTTTATTTAATACAAAAAATACATTGATTAATCAAAACATATTATTATATATATATATATATTTTTAATTTCCTTTATTAACTAATTATCTTAATTTCTTTAATTAAAGATTAATATTATTAATACAATTAAACATTAAACATAACTACATTTATAATTATTTTCAAAATCACACATAAGAGTGCGTTATCTTTACGAAACACATAAGTAAATGAAATCATGATTCGACATAGTTTTCAAAACTGTTAATTCAAATTATAAACATTCTCAATAATATTATTACTTATATTTAATTTAGAGATAATTATAATACATTTAATTTAAATTTTGATGCAGCATATATATATAACTCAAGAGTTTGAGTACATATTTTCTTAAACAAATTAAAAACCCATCAAATTCAATATAATTACAAAATAAAAGTTTAATTTCTCAAATTAAAAAAATATTTATAGTGAATAGTAGAAAAAAAAATATAAATTTTCACCATTTTGAAACATAAAATATAATTCACATTTTGGGGAAATAATAAATAAATTAATTATATTATTAATGATGTCATTATTTAAATATTAAATCAAATTACATTCATTCTTATCTCCAACGGTCCAAAATAAAACATTAGTGGATAAGAGAATCATGGGGGAGCCTATGGTCATATTTATAGCCGTTAGGGTTCAACGGTCGAATTATTTTTCTTATAAAGGGTCTGGTCTTGGGGTATCCCTCACTCAAGGTGACTGAAGGAAAAGGAAGAGATGGTTCGTGTGATTCCCTTGGTGCTCAGCACGGTTGCAGTGGCTTTGGCCATCCTCGTGTTTATTCTGATGGATGCCAGAAACCCTTACTGCCTTCTTGGGGTCCTGGTGGTTTTAAGTGGTCTCTCTATTATTGTAATCGGGTTTTTAATTGGGATTTTTGGTTAGCTTAACTTCTAGTTTGATCAGTGTGAGTTGTAGTCACCGAGATATTACTCATTTGAATAAAATGGCCTTTCATTCATTTGATGCATTTTTCTATTTTATTATTATTATTATCTTATAAGATGATTGTTTGTTCACTTAACGGGTGGCATTGTAAAACAAACTTTTCATTACACAAAACACGTTTTCTCAAGTCATTACATTACTTCCCCCTTCAAAGAATTGTGCCCTCGCAATTATATTCATAAAAATAAAAAAACTGAAACCCCACACGTACAACATTACTGAAACAGTGGATCTGGCTCGGTTAACGGAATACCAAAGTTGGCACATAGTTCTTCCGTTTCCCTAGCCCAAATTCACTTCGAACAGTACGTCTTGAAATCCTGCTCGTGCATACTGCACACGGGCTTCCAAAGGGAGGCTCGAGCGGTGAAAAGCTCGGAAACATCCGAGTAGATAAACTCCCTGATAACTCTTCGGGCCACATCACGCTCGAGGTAGTCGAGAGGAATGATGCGATTGAGGAGACTGAAATTCAAGACCCGGAACATATAGGCTGCACTGAGGTGGCCATCCTGAGCAGCTACGAGGAAGCACGCTCTGGCAGAGAAGTTCTATGCCAAAGTAAAACATAGGAATAGGCCTTCATAGTACCTTCCCCTTCGCCTATAGCAGGGGAGTTGAGCAGTGGCGATAAGGTGAAAAACACGATCATACTCTTGACACAAACTAAGAATCGCAGGACTGTTTCCTAGATCGAGCAGACGCTGGCAGGACCCTCGTAGGTGGAGAAAGTATGGGTAATCCACCGTGCATTCCCTGATCATGATAACCTCTACTAACTCATCGGGTAGTGATGAGATGTTCGTTTGACCAGCCATCTGAAAAAAACAGTCGAAAGGAAACTCTTAACAACTTTGATAAGGTAGAGGCGGGAAAGGAAACATGAAACTTCCATTTATGAAAAAGTTTACATGACAAAGCCTGATTTTACTAAACGTACACCACAAAGAGTGGCAAAACTCCCTAACTCTTCAAACCACACGCAGGCTGAACAGACAGGACTAAACTCATGGGAATATATATGACGCCTCCTCAGTTTAGCGTGAGGGGTATGGAGTTGGGAAACATCAGTATACACCTCTTGCCTAAGAGACAATCGGGTGGACTCATCTTCCAACACTCTGAGGTCTATTAACTGGCCCCAGAAGCCGTAGTGAAAAATCTGGCATAAGTAAGCCGCTTGGAGGTCTCCGGTAGTAGCAGCTTCTTGAAAGGGGTAATCAAGCATTGTGCCAAATTCTTTTCCAGTCATGAACACTCAGAAGAGTCCCTCGTGATACTTTCCCCGACATGAATAAGAGGGAAACTAGGTCATCATCATTAGAAGATAATCCATCCCCAATCCCTGGTGAAGACTAAGCACCCTAGGCGAGTTTGACCCATCATACAGGTGCTTACATGTCATGCGAATTCAGGTGTAATTTAGAAAGTTCTCACGGCTAGCTAGAGATACAATGTTCTCCAGAGCCTCAGTGGGAAGTGACAGTAGGTCGGTAGGTACATTTTCATCAGCCATCTGAAAGTTATAACATTTTTACTTAATCAATCATAGCAATATGTTCATACCACCTGGTTTTCCAGAGTTTCCTGAACCCATCCTCTAATACCAACTGTAGCGACCTTGATCCCAGGGTGCCTAATGAGACATGATATACTAACATTTAATTACAACATTTACAAATTAAATATCATGTCCCATTACTACAGAAGATCACGAGGCTCAGGATTCTGGGAAACCAGCTACTTCTGATAAAATTCATTAGTACAAACCATGCCTGAAAAATTTAAAACAAAAACGTAGGGTGAGAAAATATGCCCAGTAAGGGATTTTAAAAACATTTTCAGAAAAATCTTTCTCAAAGCAGTCATTTTGAAGAGAATAAAACACTACGCTAAAAACAAAGCATTATCTTTTCTTAAAAACATGAAATCCAACATTTTTGAAAACCACTTGCACCAGGAAGAAGAACGTACTTAAAATAAACTTTAAAGTAAACATGATCAGAGAGCGCAACACATGAAGAACAGATAATGCATAATATTCAACCAAGATTACTTTAGTTCTAAAAGAAAACTGTGAGTAAGAAGGGAAAACATTCATAACATGATTCATGAGCACATACAGTTCTTATAACAACTTATCACATGAAATACAATTCGTATCACATAATTACATTTTCATAGTCATGGAAATTTTCAACTAGGGGATGTCCTGTTAGTTGAACTAACCCCTGGTTGACCATTTATCATCACATGCAGAGGGAATGTATAATGCCCGACTTTTTCAAGACCTTGCGTCAAGACCGTATAACATACTTAACGGGTCAAGGCTAACCGCCAATCCCGTTTCCATGGTAGCACAAGCCAAGGCTAACTACCAAGACCGTCGTACATAACGTCTCATGAGACTCATACTTTACCCAATGCATTGGAGTGCTGTATAATTCCGAGCGCACCCATCACATCATTCATATTGCGCTATATAATTCCGGGTGCACCCGTCACATTTAAGTCCAATACATCCCTCACATATCTTGACATGGTCTTTCATTCATAGGGTTTCATTCATACAATCTTAATCAAACCCCCTTTTTCACATACATATTCATAACTTGAAGACAATTCAATCATTAAAAAAACTAAGACATGCATGATAAAAATCCGTACACATAATAAATTATCTTAATAATTGAAAACATGGGTGAACATAAACACTTTAACATTCCAAAGCATCATAATACCAAGTTAAAACAAGGTCGTTCATAACTAATACACATGCTGATAAATGGGTATTGTGGGTGTTTAATTAAAAATGTGTGAATATACATATAGTTATAAAGTGTGCAATTAGGTTCATCTTGGGAAGTCATGTATATATGTAAGCAAACTGCATGAACACATATATATTTGTGTAAAAACTCATTTCCACTTTGAATAACATGACCTTTCCTTTGAAAAGTTTGCAAACATCATAGGAAGAACTTGTATTTGAAGACAACATATTGATACATGGTTATATATACCTACATATATCTAAATTTAGGTTTTTATACACATGTGCATGGGTTTACCAAATTAAACCATACTCAAAAATATTTCTCATGTTATACCTTAAACAAAATTAATGTTTGGTACAAACATCTGGAGTTCTTTTACATAAAAGAAATATGTGAACATAATTTCCATAAAACCATTATTGACATAAAATCAGTCATGTATACAACAAGGTCGATCCATAAACATGAGTACATATATATGTATACATGTATACACTTGTAAAAGTTTAAGGAATTAATTCTACCAATTTTCACAAAACAAAATCCTGATTTATCAAGAATGGTGATAAATGAAAATTTTCAATTGAAAGAATTATTTGAAATAAAACTAACCCTTAAACTTCATCATACATATAAACATGTATACAAATAGTTTTGGGTACTTTTCTTGAAATAATCTTTTGGGTAAATAAAATTTTAATCATCATGCTATATTGTAATAAATTACAAAACAAGGGAACCAAGTTCATCCCTTATGCATATTGATGTACATATACATCGATATAATCCCATGTATATATATATCAATATGCTCCATACACTTGCATGATTTTACATGTTCATTCAATTACCCGAAATCTCCATTTTCATAGGGCAGAGCGAAGAAAAGGTTGTATACATATAAAAGGAAGGTGCATACATGCATATAATGTAATATATATATATGTATATATTTATACATATGTATATATATATTTACATGAAGTGTATATATGTATACTCAAACACCAAAACCGAAGTAAAAAATAATTCCCAAGAGCTTCTTTTACCCCAGTTTGGTTCTTCATGCAAGAAGTGGGAAGCCGATATGAATGGGTCTTAATCCTTTGTATAATTACATATATATATACCTATGCATGAAGTATATATATCTATAACCGAGTTTTTCCCCAAAACAAAAAAAATGAAATTTTACAAACAGGAAAGGGCTCCCTTACTCCGGTTTTGTTTTAATAAGGGGAGAAATAAGTTCATATGGTCTTATATATATATCTACACATATTTATATAAAAGTGTATATAAATTTGTATAGCTTATTGAAACTAAAGGAAATGAAGCAAAGGAGTTTCCTTTACCCCTGTTTGTTTCTCCAAGCTGAAAGGTAGATCCTCAAGGTCTGGGTTTGCACCGGATTTATACACACAGAAAATATATATATAACTCGTATTTATATATACCGAAGCTTAAACAAAACCGAATAGAACTTGTCCCTTACCTTTGCTCAAAGAGGTGGAGAGGAAGACGAAGCAGCGACGAGCCGGTCTGGTGGTCGGATATCCAAGGAGCTCGGGTGAAAAAACTCTCTGACCTTCGGTGCAAACCAGGGTTTTAAAAAAAACATAGAACCCTTCGTGGAGACGTCGACCTGGTTATCCGTGGCGAAGTCGGTGCCAACCCGTGGAAAAGAGGGGAAAAGCGGGGTCTATTGGCCGGCCTACGAGAAGAAGATGAATCCCTACTCTACTAGTTCAGCAGCGTGACAAAGAAGAAGGAGACGCGGGACGTGGGGGAGGAAGAAGACTGGAAAAATGGTGGATGGATGAGATTACACAGGAGTCGATCGAACGGCTCAGACGCAGTGCAGCTTAAAAAAACGATCAGCCGCGATTGGGAGGGGAGGGATCGGACGGCTCCGGCTGCTGTGGTGAAAAAAATGCAGCTCTTCTATTTAAATAAAAAAACAAAGTTGTTTTATTAATTTTCTATTAACTTATTATAACATTGTTTTTATTATTAACATTCAATTATTTATCTAAATTTTATTATTTTAAAATAAGTCATTGGTCAATGGTTTATTTAATACAAAAAATACATTGATTAATCAAAACATATTATTATATATATATATATATTTAATTTCCTTTATTAACTAATTATCTTAATTTCCTTAATTAAAGATTAATATTATTAATACAATTAAACATTAAACATAACTACATTTAATTATTTTCAAATCACACATAAGAGTGTGTTATCTTTACGAAAAATATAAGTAAATGAAATCATGATTTGATATAGTTTTCAAAACTATTAATTCAAATTATAAACATTCGCATTAATATTATTACTTATATTTAATTTAGAGATAAATATAATACATTTAATTTAAATTTTGATGCAACATATATATATAACTTAAGAGTTTGAGTACATATTTTCTTAGACAAAGTAAAAACCCATCAGATTCAATATAATTACAAAATAAAATTTTAATTGCTCAAATTAAAAAAATATGTATAGTGAATAGTGGAAAAAAAATAATATTATTAATTTTCACCATTTTGAAACATAAAATATAATTCTTATTCTGATGGATGCCAGAAACCCTTATCGCCTTCTTGGGGTCCTAGTGGTTTTAAGCGGTCTCTCTATTATTGTAATCGGGTTTTTAATTGGGATTTTTGGTTAGCTTAACTTCTTGTTCGATCCGTGTGAGTTGTAGTCACCGAGATATTACTCATTTGAATAAAAGGGCCTTTCATTCATTTGATGCATTTTTCTATTTTATTATTATTATTATCTTATAAGATGATTGTTTGTTCAATTAACTGGTGGCATTGTAAAACAAACTTGTCATTACACAAAACACATTTTCTCAGGTCGTTACAGGCGCTGCGCCGCCTCCAGCCGCCAGAGACTTCTGCGGGCCACCAGAGTCATTCCGGTGGTCCGATTTTGCTCCCGTCTGCACCTACGCTCGCCTCGGGACCCGTACATCATTGCGAAGGCCTCCAATCGCCATTTCGGTCCTGCTTCGTCATCTCCAATTATTTCTCACATCAAGAACAAAGCAGCGGTGGCTTCAGACTTGTTCGTTAGTTCGCACACACCGCGTTAGTGGTTCTAAACATCAACAAACAATTTGCACGCCATGCTGAGGGTATAAAAATCACATAAAGAAATTTATACAAATTCCCATACCACAACAATTGATTCTGAACATCGGCGTCGCGGGGAAGAGTACCGTAGGCGTCGTCGGAGCGCACCGAAGAGGAAGCAGCGTCTCCTCTCTTACAGCAGAGATGAGTAAGGGTGGTGCATCGTCGATCTCTGAGGAACCGGCGTTCTTCATCATTCTTCTTCGGAGACTGGCATTCTTCCAAAAGATCCAAAGCTCTATTGGAAAACGAATGCTCTTCCCCAAATTAAATAATAGGTTCCTCTTATTATTTAATTACACACGCAAAGAAACTCCCAGAATTAATTCACCACATTTAATACGTGATGACAATTAATTTAAGAAGTGAGAGAGAAGGTTCCCCATTATTAAACGCATTGGCAGTTAAATTAAAATGGGAAATAGGAAGGTTCCTCATTAAATTATGGGTTGACATAATTTAATGGATTGAGGTGGAGAGATTGGCATTTAATGGGGTTTGCCAATTTAATGGGGTATGTTAATGAGATCAGAGGAAATTAAATGGTAGGGCTCGTGTGGGACCCCACCTCTCTAACATCCACACTTGGATAGTTAAAGTGGATGTGGGCCCCACCCTTAACTACCCATGGGAGGGAATAACCACCTTATAAAATAAAAATTGTTCCGACAATTTTAATTTACTTCCTAAATAAACCCCCAAATATTAACTTCTCTTTCCGCACGAACGCAACTACGGTAAGAATCTCGTTAAGAAATTATCGGCGTTGTGAGTTAATCGGTGCCTTAGTATTTTAATTCTGAGAACCGGTTCAAAAGATAGAAAAAACTCACTCGTCTGTTCACTGAACGTACCCGAGCTAACTTCGGAAATTGATTCTGGACACACCGGGCCTCGGAATCAAGTGTCGTTAGAAGCCACAGACTCGTAAAATTCCAAAGTATTTAAAAAAATTCCTTGAAATTTCTGGGTCTTTACATCACTCCCACCTCAGGGCTTTACATCCCCATAAAGCTAAAACATAAACTAGGGGAACAAATGAGGGTACTGAGTACGCATCTGAGCCTCCTACTCCCATGTGCTCTCCTGGAGGTTCTCGTGCTGCCAACGAATGTGCACCATAGGAATCGACCATCCACATAGGACTCGATCCTGTCGATCCTCGATCTCCACTGAGACCTCCTCAAAAGTCGCCCTTTCATCGATTTCCAGCTCCCCATGGTCGATGATATGCGTCGGGTCGTGCACGTATCTCCTCAGCTGAGATACGTGGAAGAATTCGTGCACCCGGTACAACTGAGGTGGAAGGGCCAGGAGGTAAGCCACCTCTCCTACCCATCTGAGGACCTGGAATGGTCCAATGAAGCGCAGAGATAACTTGACGTCATGGCCAAATCTCCATAATCCACGTCGAGGTGAGACCCGTAAGAAAACGTGGTCGCCATCCTTGAACTCCAGTGGTCTCCGCCTCCTATCAGCATAGGACTTCTGTCTACTCTGTGCAGTCCTCATCAGCTCCTGGATGATCTGCACCTTCTCCATCATATCCTAAACCATCTCTGGTCCTATGATTGCTGACTCCCCAGGGTCAGTCCAGCATAGAGGTGATCTGCATGGTCGGCTATATAGTGCCTCGTAAGGTATCATCCCGATGGTGGAGTGGTAGTTGTTGTTTTACACAAACTCCACCAAGGGTAGGTGATCCTCCCAGCTATGACCAAAGTCAAGGACACATGCATGGAGCATGTCCTTGAGTGTATGAATGGTCCTCTCTGTCTGGCCATCCATCTGTGGGTGAAAGGAAGTGCTCAGGCGTAGTGGCATCCCAAAGGCCTCCTGAAACCCCTTCCAAAGCTGGGAAGTAAATCTAGTGTCTCGATCGAAGACGATAGATGATGGAACACCATGAAGTCATATGATCTCCTGAACGTAGAGGCATCCCAAGCTCTCTACTGAGCCCTGCTCTCTAATCGGTAGGAATTGGGCCAACTTGGTGAGTCGTTCTACGATCACTCAGATGGTGTCGTGTCCTCTGGAAGTACGTGGGAGCCCCGTCACGAAATCTATGGATATCCTATACCACTTCCACTCCGGAATCTCTAAGGTTTGTACCAATTCTGCTGGTACCTGGTGCTATGCCTTCACTTACTGGAAAGTGAGGCATCATGAAACGAACTCTGCTATATCCCTCTTCATACCTGGCCACTAGTACTATCATCTGAGGTCCTGGTACATCTTCACTACTCCATGATGTACTGCTAGAGGGGAAGGGTAGAACTCCCTCAGCGCCTCCTCCTGTAGTGTAACTTGTACCATGGTATGTCCCCTGAAGAGGATGACGTGCTCCCCACCTTTAGAAAATCCATCGGGTGCCAGCCCTGAGGATATCTGAGCATGTCGCGCCTCACAGTCAACGTCCACACGTTGTGCCTCTCTGACCCGCTGAAGTGGTGGAGGAGTGACTGTAAGGAACTGAAGATAGGTTTCCCCATCTCTATCCATGAAGGATATCTGCAAAGCAGCTAACTGCTATGTCACCTCTCCAAGTAGTCGAGTGCCTGATCTCCTGCTGAGAGCATCAGCCACAACATTCCCCTTCCCAGGAGTATAGACAATCTCAAAGTCATAATCCTGGAGGAACTCAAGCCATCTCCACTGTCTTAGGTTCAGGTCCTTCTACGAGAAAATATACCTGATACTCTGGTGGTCAAAGTAGCCTGTAAAGCGCTCGCCCATCAGATAGTGTCGCCACATCTTCAGGGCGAAGACCACTGCTGCTAACTCAAGGTCATGGGTGGCATAGTTCTACTCATGCTGCCTCAACTTCCATGAACCATAATTGATCACTGCTCACTCCTGCATCAGGACACACCCGATACCAGTCCAAAATGCGTCGTAGTAAACTACGTACCCTACGCCCTCCTCTGGTAGCCTCAAGATGGGTGCACTGGTCAATCTCCACCTCAGCTCTTGAAAGCTCTGCTGACATCTGTCTGACCACACGAAGAGTTTAAACTTCTTTTTCAAAGCTATAACTAATGTTGCAACTCTGGATAAGTCTGGCACAAAACTCATATAGTACCCATCCAGTCCTAGGAAACTCTGCACCTCTATCACACTCCTGTGTGTCTCCCAAGAAAGTACCGCCTCAAACTTCATGGGATCCACTGAAACTCCCACCTCTGAGATGACGTGCCCCAAGAAGTGAACCTCTCGAATCTATAACTGGCACTTCGAGAGCTTACCATAAAGCTGGTGCTCTCAGAGTGTATCCAGTACAACTCGTAAGTGGTAGGCGTGCTCCTCCTCAGTGGTCGAGTAAATCAGTATGTCATCAATGAAGACTACAACAAACCGATCAAGGTAGGGCTGGAAGATCCTGTTCATGAGACTCATGAACACTACTGGAGTGTTGGTCACACCGAAGGGCATGACCAAGAACTCATAGTGGCCATATCGACACCTGAAGTTCATCTTCTGTACATCCTCGTCCCAAACTCGGAGCTGATGATAGCCTGACCTGAGGTCTATCTTTGATAACCAACGTGCTCCCTTGATCTGATCAAAGTGGTCTTTAATCCTCGGAAGAGGATACTTGTTCCTCACAGTCACCTGGTTCAGGTGACGGTAATCGACACATAGTCGCAAGCTCCTATCTGCCTTCTTGGCGAACAGAATCAGAGAAGCCCAGGGTGAAACATTGGGTTGGATGAAACCTTTCCCCTATAAGTCCTCTAGCTACACCCGCAACTCATGAAGCTCGATGGGAGCCATCCGATATGCTGGAGTATATATCGGTGATGTCCCGGGGTACAGGTCTATGTAGAAATATACCTCTCTGTGAGGAGTTAGTCCTAGAACGTCTTCAGGAAAAATGCATGCATACTGATCCACCACTACAGGGAAACTCGGACTCTGTGCGTCAACTGCTCCGAGTATGAGACTAGCCAACTGATGTGTGATCAGTTGCCCTCTCCTCTGCGTAAATCCATCATGTGCTGCGAAGGTTCCCTTCTTGCCAGTGAAGGTGAACCTAGTCCCATTCGTGCGGACACACGGCACCTTGCTCCAAATATAGTCGATCTGAGCACAGATTATAGATAATCAGTCCATGCCCAAGATGACGTTGTAAGGCCTCGACGCCGCTACAAGAATATCCCAGGAAAAGCTCTCGCCTCTTAAAGTAAGATCAAACTGTCGGCACCAGTGCGTAATCATTGATTCTAATCCCGTAGGAATCTCTAGCCGTAAGGATTGAGCCTACGGCTCCGTTGGAATCCCCGAGCTCCGAACAAGGGAAATGGAAATAAAAGAATGACTCGCACTTGTGTCTATAAGAACTACAGCAAGGGTGGAGTAGACACATATAGTACCTCGAATCATATCAGGTGCATCGTGGTCATAAGCCTCTGTTGCCTAGAGCTGAGCCTGCCTCTTCTCGCCAACTCCCTGTGGTCGGGGTGGACCTCCTAGGGGTGGTGGTGGTGGTAGAGCCTCGAAGCGTCATCCACCACCTGCTGCTCGGACAGCTCCTCTACCTCGTCTGACTTCTCCCTACGGACCACCATGTTCGAACCTCTGCCTCTACTTGGGAGGTCCCTCCACTATCTCCTGCTCGTCTGCATAGCGGGTCGGGTAGTCATGAGCCATGTGGCCCTGCCTGCTGCATGCATAGCACTATCTGCTCCTCGTAAGGCTGGCTCTGCACTGTGTGCCCCACACAGCTGAACATGAATCCTGAGTTCGCCCACCTGTCAGCCTAGTCCGGTTGGACCCCTGCGTCATCTGTCAACTATCGGCTATATAAGACTCTACTTCGTGTTGTCCTGTGGTGGGCCTCGCTGCTGATGGATGCTCGGTGAGAAATCTCTCCACTAACAAGGCTCGCTCCAGCACCCCTGCCTGCGTCGGGATGCTGAGGGGAATCGTCAAAGCTCTGATATCATGCATCATCTCCTACTCAAAGGCCCGGGCCCAGAAGAATGGGTCCTGTACCATGTCCGTGGAGTAGAATGAGAGGTCGGTAAATCTCGCTGAGTACTGGGCTACTGACATGCTGCCCTACCACAGCTGTAGTAACTTCTGGATGTGCACCGCACGGAGGGTGGCAGGAACAAACTCTGAGTACAAGAGGATCTCGAAGTCCATCCATAGAAGAGATGCCTCATCGTGCACCTAGAGCATCAGGCTCTACCATCTACCTGTTGTTGTATGCAGGAGACTCGAATCAAGGATCACCATAAGATCTGCTGATGTACCTACCAGTATGAAGACTCTGACGATGGACTCCAGCCAATCCTCGGTTGCCTAAGGATCCATATATCCATAGAACCTGGGCGACCTCTGTATCTGAAACTCATGCAATGCACTCAGGCGGTGTGCACTCTCCGCCGATGGGGCGGGTAGCATCGGTGGCTCAGTGGGTAGAGGTACCACTGGTGCCTCTGCTGTAATGGGGCCTTGCACCGAGGCCTCATCGCTCGGTGGGCTGTCATCCCGCACGTAACTAGAAAACCTAGCTGGCTGCCTTCGTGGGGCCATCTTGAAAAGAAAAAGGTGTGCCACGGTTAGTATAGTATACCTGGTGAGCTGACACAAAGTAATCACAAAGAAAACTTTTGAAAGGAAACACACACGCAATCAGTGTTTTTGCGCACTAAGTCAGAAATCAGAGGTTAGGGTCCTGGTGTATGGATACGTCTGCCGCCACACCAACACTGGACTCCCTAGACTGAAAACCACACTCAATACTATTAACACTATTGCTTCATAGAGAAGAAATTATCAGAGTCCTGAGTTCTGCGGTAGAACCGACTCCTCTGATACCAATTTTTCACGACCCGTCCTCGGGGCCCGTGCCAGGACTACCCCAAGCACGCCTTCCATAGTCCAGGGGCTAGAGACTAGCACCAAAGGCGTAAATCCCAAAATAAGATAAGGCATTGCCTTTATGAAGTAACAAAAACAAAAGAGTATGAAATTGAAGTAAACACTAAGTAAAACTGAGTACAAGGTAAGTGCTGAAAAGTAAATGGGCCAGTATATAAACACAACTGAAAATACAGTACAACTGAAAGGAATAAAAACAACAGTAGTAAGTAGAACAACAACATCGAGTCGTCCTCTGGAAATCCCACCTGAATGGTGGGTACAGATAGTCTCCTCAGCTCCTCGAGTCTGGTCGTCCCCTCCGTGTACATCCCGCCAAGTGGTCCACCTCCAGGTACCGTCCATCTCCACAAGCCTCCACCTTGATTAGTGTTGTCCATCATCTACATCCAACATAATGTAGCGTGGGCATAGCCCGTGCAAGGGTGAGTATACGATACTCAGTAGGGACCCCGAGACCCCCGAAGGTCTCTCAGAATCCACGAAGGATAAACCACAAAGGAAAGATACAATCACGAAGTATCAAACAACTCCACTTAGGTATATGCCCATACATATACCTAAGTCATCAGTTGTAGTTCATCTCCAAATCTCGAACCCAAGCACAACCCAGTCCACACAGGAAAACACAACCCAGTCCACATAGCAAAACACAACCCAGTCCACACAGGAAAGGAAGACAATCACATCGATGATAATGATTAAGAATCAAGACTCAACTCACACAGTTATACACTTCGTAAGGCGATAGAGATGATCAGATATTGCCACTGATTCATCTAAGTTGTTAGACCCACATAGGATACAAGACCAGCTAAGCTTTCGGACCCACACAGGATACAAGACCAGCTACTCTGTCGGACCCACACAGGATACAAGTACAGAGGTCAAATATTGTCGGACCCACGTAGGATACAAGAACAGTAGTCATCACCATAAAACCCATGAAGGATCCCAGTACGGTCTTCGTCACTGTCAAACCCACGAAGGATCCAAGTACAGTCGTCCTCGCTGCCGAATCCACGGAGGATCCAAGTGCAGTCGTCATCGTCGTAGTCGCAGCCAACTCTAGGGTTCCCGCACACAGCATGCTCGATTTCAGGAGGTTCCGCTCCTCGAGAAAGAGAGTCAATGCATCAACTACCACGAAGTCCAGAGTTGATGTATCCCAAGTCTCCATCTCGTCAAAACAAACCCAACTCGACAGATGGTGCGTCAATCGGACGCTCGGTCTGAGAGTTATTGGCTTTTCCGTCCCAGGGTCCTGGTTGGTTTTTAAGCTAAAACCAACCTGACCATACTCCAACTGCATCCAAATATTAATTTTAGTAATCCAAATGGACCGTCTCAGTGGAAGTATCCCAACTCAATTGACGACACATCAATCGGATGTTCGGTCCTTAAGATATAAGTGTTTCCGCTCCAAGGGCACGGTTGGTTACGGGTTCGAACCAACCCAGCCATACCCATACTTTGCCAAAACCTCAATTGTAATATAAGGAAACGGCCGTCTCGATCCAAGGATTATTATGCAACTGACGGTGCGTCGATCAGAGGTTCGTAGCTCAAGTTATGGGAAAACGACCGAAAATGGTCCGAATTAGGGGGTTTGGGCCCGGTCCGACCTGGACCAACTCCCCTGGGTCTGCCTGAACCGGGTCAACCCGACCCAGGTCTGAATCTGGCCCGATAGGGCGTGGCCCGGCCAGCGCAGCCCACCCCGGCCCAGCTGGGGGGGCACACTGGCTCGGCCAGCGAGCCGAGCGGGGGGGATGCGGCCCCCACTTTGTGTTCCGCGGATGAGGTGCCCAATGCCACGTCTCCCCTGGATCCCGCGTGGCTGTGGAATCCAATACCTCACCGTCGCGGCTTCAGCCACAGTAGTCTCCTTCCGGCGGCGTGCCGAGGCTCCGCCACCGGAGACTTCTGCGGGCCACCAGAGTCATTCGGGTGGTCTGATTTTTCTCTCGTATGCGCCTACGGTCGCCTCGGAACCCATACATCACTGTGAAGGCCTCCAATCTCAATTTATGTCCTACTTCGTCATCACCAATTATTCCTCACATCAAGAACAAATAATTGGTGGGTTTGGACTTGTTCGTTGGTCCGCACCCACCTCGTTAGTGGTTCTAAACATCACCAAACAATTTTTACGCCATGCTGAGGGTATAAAAATCACCTAAAGAAATTTATACAAATTCCCCTACCTCAAAAATTGATGTCAAACATCGGCATCATAGGGAAGAGGATTGTATGCGTCTTCGAAGCGCGCCGAGGAGGAACTGGCATCTCCTCTCTTTCCGCGGAGAAGAGTAAGGGTGGTGCGTCGTCGATCTCCGAGGAACCAACATTATTCTTTGTTCTTCGTTGGAGACTGACATTCATCCAAAAGCTCCAAATCTCTCCCTCACAATGAATGTTCTTCCCCAAATTAAATAATAGGTTCCTCCTATTATTTAATTACACACGCAAAGAAACTCCCAGAATTAATTCACTACATTTAATAACGTGATGACAATTAATTTAAGAAGGGAGAGAGAAGGTTCCCCATTATTAAACGCGTTGGTAGTTAAATAAAAAGGGGAAAGGGGAAGGTTCATCATTAAATTATGGGTTGAAATAATTTAATGGATTGAGGTGGAGAGATTTTCATTTAATGGGTTTTCCAATTTAATGAGAGGATGTTAATAAGATCATAGGAAATTAAATGGTAGGGCTCGGGTGGGCCCCAACCTCTCTAACATCCACACCTGGGTAGTTAAGTGGCTGTGGGCCCCACCCTTAACTACCCATGGGAGGGAATAACCACCTTATAAAATAAAAATTGTTCCAACAATTTTTATTTACTTCTTAAATAAACCCCCAAATATTAACTTCTCCTTCCGCACGAACGCAACTACAGTAAGGATCCCATTAAGAAATTACCGGCATTTCAAGTTCATCAGTGCCCTCGTATTTTAATTCTGAGCACCGGTTTGAAATATAGAAAAAACTCGCTCATTCGTTCACTGAACATACCTGAGCTAAACTTTAGAAATTGATTCCGAGAACACCAGGCCTCGTAATCAAGTGCCATCAGAAGCCACAGTCTCGTAAAATTCCAAAGTATTTAAAAAAATTCCTTGAAATTTCCAGGTCTTTACAAATTTTTCTGTAGTTTGGGGAACTCACAGCTTGAGTGGCATGACTTATTCTTGATGATGGCAAGGTTGAGCAACATGTATTTCCACCTATGGTGGATCAGTTTCGGGATGTTTTTCCTGAGGATTTCTCTAGATGACCACCATAAAGGGATGTGGAGTTCAAAATCAAGTTGCTTCTAGGGGAAGAACCAGTTTTTATTTCACCATATCGAAGGGTGTTGGAAGAACTCTAGGATATTAAGGCTCAGCTGGAAGAGTTGTAGCGAAAGGTGTTCATTATACTTTTTACATAACCATGGGGATCACCCATGCTATTTTCTAAGAAGGATGATGGGTCGTTGAGGTTATGTGATGGTTATAGGAAGTCAAATCAAATGAAAGTTAAGAACTGATACCCACTTCCTAGAATAGGTGACATGTTTGACCAATTGAGGTGTTCCTTAGTGTTCTCCAAGATCTATTTGAGATCAGGATACCATCAGTTAGTTTTGATACATTTTAACATACTACAAAAATATTTCCAGAGTAGGTAGGGGTTGTATTAATTCTTGGTGATGTCATTCGGGTTGAATAATGCAATGGTTGTGTTCATGGTGCTAATAAAACATATATTTCACCCTTATTTAGATAAGTTCATGGTTTTATTTTTTATGAAAACTTGGTGCACTCAAAAACTCTTGATGATCATTCAAAACATCTTGATATCATCCTGAGTACACTAAGAGAGCATAGGATTTACACCAAGCTATCAAAATTTCAATTTTGGATTGATAAAGTTCATTTCTTGGGACACATAATTTTTGAGTCAGGTGTATCGGTGGATCTAAAGAAGGTGCAGGCAGTGGTGTCTTGGGATCATCCCAATAATGTTTTTGATGTTCGGATTTTTCTGGGTTTGGCCAGTTATTACCAAAGGTTCATTAGGTATTTATATAATTTGGAAGCACCACTCTCAAGCTTAACCAGGAAGGTTTTTATATTTGATTGGTCAGTGGCATAGGATATTTCTTTTCAAGAATTGAATAATCGGTTGACTACCGTACTAATTTTGGTTTTACCATAACTATGTTATAGGTACGGTTTTTTTTGTGATGTGTTCGGTGTGGGACTCAGTGTAGTGTTGATGCAGGATGGTCAGGTTATATATTAATGGGTCAAGACAGTTGAGGCCTCTGGAAAGGAATTACCCTACTCATGATCTTGCACTAGCTGATTTGGTTTATGACTTAAAGTGTTGGAGGAACTACTTGTTAGGAGAGTAGTTTATGGTTTTTACTGATCATAAAACTTTTAAGTACATATTATCTCAGTAGGATTTGAATTTTCGATGGAGAAGGTGGGTAAATTACCTATAATTCTTCAATTTTGAGTTAGTTTAGACACCCATTAAAGGGAATAGTGTTGTGGATGCTTTGAGATGGAAGACTCAGAATCAGGTGTTTTAAGAATCCAATTCTAAAGGGAAAATTATGGCTTTATTTTCTGAGATGCACCATGAGGTGCATAATGGGCAGGAACAAATAACACTTACATCTATAGTGATTGAGTCTATGCTTTTGAGCCTGGTCAAGGAAAGTTGGCTAGAATATTCAGAGTGTTTTTCCATGAAGTAAAGTCTTAAAGGTAGGGAGTCAACTTCTATTTGGGAAATTGGTGCTAATGGAGTCATATTTTTTTAGGTTCATAATGTGGTACTGGTGGGTGCACGTGAAGAGATGATGTACAAGTTATATTCATTAAATCGGACAGTACATCCTGGCTTGACTAAAATGTATTGTGATATTTGTTGGCAGTATTGGTGGCTGGGAATGAAGATAGTGGTTGTGGGTTTTTTGGCGTAATGCCTTACCTTTCATTAGGTGAAGGCTGAGTATCAGCATTTATGTGCTTTGTAATATTCATTGCTCATTCCATAGTGGAAGTGGAATGACATAATGATGGATTTCGTAGTGGGTCTTCTGAGGATTCCTTGAAAGAATTATGCAATCTTGGTCATTGTGGATTGGTTGAATAAAGTGGATAATTTATATTTGATCTAGAAAAATTATATAGTTGAATAGTTTGGTGAGTTATATGTTCGAGATATAGTGTGGTTTCATGGTGTACCAAGAACCATAGTTTCGAATTGTGATCCACATTTCACATCACGCTTCTGGAAGGGGCTACAGATTGCACTCGGTATCCAAGTTTTTTTTTAGTATAACTTATCACCCATAGATGGATGGGCAGTCAGAGCATATAATTTGGGTATTATAGGATATGTTGAGGGCCTATGTTTTGGATTTCGATGATTCACAGGAAAATCACTTACCTCTTTTTGATTTTTTTTTTATAGCAATAGTTTCCATGCTACAATTCCAATGAATCCTTTTGAGGAACTATATGGGAGGGAATGTATATTTCTATTTTGTTGGTTATAATATGGGGATTCTGAGATATTAGGACCGAGTCTCATACATGAGATGTCTAATAAGGTTCATTTTATTCAGGAGGGAATTGAACAAGCACATAGTAGGCAGAAGTCATATGCAAATCGGTGTCATATACTTCCCGATTTCATGGTGGGTGACGGTGTGTTTCTTTGGGTGTTACCAAGGTTGGGTCACTGTTGAATTCATAAGTAGGGAAATTTAGTGCCCAGGTATGTGGGGCCATTTGAGATCATGGATAGGATCGTACCGGTGTCTTGCTAATTTGTTATTCTATAATGGTATAGTGGAATGCATGATGTTTTTCATGTTTCAAAACAACATCGGTATCAACCTGATTCATCTCATGTGATAAATGTGGAGGATGTTGATCTTGAGCCTAATTAATCCTTCAAGGAGTATCTGGTTCATATTATGGACCATAGTGAGAAGGTTTTATGGGGTAAGGATGTGCCTTTGGTTCTTTTTCTATGTAATCATGGAAATGATCATGAAGAAACTTGGGAGTGAAAATTAGATATATAGGCCTAGTGGCTTGATCTCTTCGCTTTAGAAATACAAGGATGCTCAAGAATCACTACTCAAGGAAGATCCATCCTAAGGTTGGGAGGTTTTACGATCTGGTATTTTTTTAAGGTAAGTTTTTAATTGGGATAAAGCAAAGTTCCCCCAAAATAATAATTCATCTCTTGTTTTTATTTTTTCAGATATAATATATTTTATAGATTTTGGATATCCAGAGCCATCATAAGTGGTTAGGGAACAAAATTCAGCAATAGAATTATGGATCCTTTGATAAAAATAAATCTAGTTAACCATTAAACATCAATAATATTCAATCCCCAATAATAATGGGATTACTGAGGTAACCAAGAAAGAATTTAAATTTATTATTGAAATTAATATCAACCTGATGAGAAATTTTTGGTTCCAATGGATAGAAGATAACTTTTGGTCCTATAGAATAACTTATAAGCTAGTTTGTTGTATGTATTGACACATATTTGTACAGTTATAGAATAAATACTACTAGGTAGTAAAGAAGAGGAAATTGAACTTCAAGAAATCCAAATGTATAAGGAATATGAAACTTAAAGAGCTTGATGAAATTATACAATAATCCTTTGAGAATGAAATAATTTTAAAAGATAGATCCATGCTGAAACATAACACGATTGTTTAAAAGATATACTTATATCATAAAGAAAAATTTCTTCATATGAATCCAAATTGAAATTCTAGTCATGTAAGTTTTATTCTACTTGGTAAATAAATTTTCTAGTTTTAAATTTTCTCCATCATGGATCAGTTCAATTGAATGGATGAGGAAAAAATAAATATTTCATTGTGAATGGGTAGTGGGTGATGAAATTTAGTGAAGGCTTTCCAAATGAGCCTCTTGTGGATATAAAAATACTCTAACTGTTCTGAAAATGAACCCACCATGTTTTAACTCACTTTTAATTAGTTAAATTCTACCTTATTTCATAATCTATTATTAATTATAACATATATTCAAATTTACTAAAGAAATTGTGAGAAAAATGTGAGGGACAGTTCCCTATTTTTTTATTTTTTTCATTCTATTTTTTTCTTATTTATATGTTCTTAAATATTTTAAGATAAATTAAGAGTCTATGTATGAATTATAATTAGTGACATGTTTGGGTAAGTGGGATTTTTTTTCAAAATTAGTTAAATGAAGATTACTAGGAAATTTTTCTAGTGTGTAAAATTTACACATAAAATCAATAAAAATGTAAATAAATATTTGGTGACCTGTATACTAAAAACTAAAACCACAAAGGGCCAACCAAAATGATATACTCATAAATAATATAAACTACTAAAAAAATAGTAGATGGTAAATGATCAAAAAATATACCTGAGATAACATGCCATAATGTATGTGTTATTTTAACCTATAAATAAGAGTTAGAGAGACCTATGATCCAGATGCCCTATAATTTCTTTAACATGCCAATTAATGAGAATAACTTCAAGGGGTTCCTTCTCCAGGGGATGGTTGAGTTCCAGGATGGATTCACTCATTCAATAAGGTCTTTTCATAAACCTGTAATTGGAAAAAATATATAAGATCCTATTAATCAAAGGGGGTGGGTATAGTTTGAGAATTTTTAACTCAAATGAATAAGGATTGATATATGTATAATAATTTAATATAGAAAGTATCAAGGAATTTTGTAATTGGAAAGTGGTTAATGCACTCAATAAAGAGGGACTTTTTAAGGTATTAATTGTGGGAAAATTTACTAAATTGATATCGTATCACTTAATATTCATTTACCCAAGACTATAATGTAAGAGGTGATGGAACCCTTTTGAAGCTGTTGAAAAAGATTACATAAGAGAAAATAATAATTATATCATGGGGGATTGACTTATGAAAATTATTCATCATATTTCACTCATTATACATTTATTATTTTCCTTTCACTTTATTTGATTAATAATATTATTATGTTTTTATTATAACCCCTCATTTAATTGGATTTGAAAAATATTTATAAAATCAAAAAAAATGGGAGAATACAAGATTAGTTGATTTTTTAAAATAAAGTAACAGGTTAATTATATATTCAAATGTACTAAGGAAATTTTGAGAAACATGTGATGGATATTTCCATATTTTTTTTATTTTTTTCATTCTTTTTTTTATTTATATGTTCTGAAATATTTTAAGATAAACTAAGATTCTATGTATGAATTATAATTAGTGACATGTTTGGGTAAGTGGGATATTTTTTTCAAAATTAGTTAAATAAAGATTACTAGGAAAGGTTTCTAGTGTGTAAAATTTACACATAAAATCAATAAAAATGTAAATAAATATTTGGTGACATGTATACTAAAAACTAAAACCGCAATGGTCCAACCAAAATGATATAATCACAAATAATATAAACTACTGAAAAATGAGTAGATGGGAAATGATCAAAAAATCTACCTAAGATAACATGCCATAATATATGTGTTATTTTGACCTATAAATAAGAGTTATAGAGACCTAGGATTCAGATGCCCTATAATTTCTTTAACATGTCAATTAATGAGAATAACTTCAAGGGGTTCCTTCTCCAGGGGATGGTTGAGTTTGAGGATGGATTTACTCATTCAATAAGGTATTTTCATAAACCTGTAATTGGAAAAAAAAATATAAGTGCCTATTAATCAAAGGGGGTGGGTATATTTTGAGAATTATTAACTCAAATGAATAAGGATTAATATATGTATAATAATTTCATATAGAAAGTATCAAGGAATTTTGGAATTGGAAAGTGGTTAATGCACTCAATAAAGAGGTACTTTTTATGGTATTAATTGTGGGAAAATTTACTAAATTGATATCGTATCACTTAATATTCATTTACCCAAGACTGTAATTTAAGAGGTGATGAAACCCTTTTGAAGTTGTTGAAGGTGATTACATAAGAGAAAATAATAATTATATCATGGGGGATTGATTTATGAAAATTATTCATCATATTTCACTCATTATACATTTATTATTTTCCTTTCACTTTATTTGAGTAATAATATTATTATGTTTTTATTATTACCCCTCATTTAATTAGATTTGAAAAATATTTATCAAATCAAAAATTTTGGGAGAAAACAAGATTAGTTGAGTTTTTAAAATAAATTAACATGTCAATTATATATTCAAATTTACTAAAGAAATTGTGAGAAACATGTGAGAAACATTTCCCTATTTTTTTATTTTTTCATTCTATTTTTTTCTTATTTATATATTCTTAAATATTTTAAGATAAATTAAGAGTCTATGTATGAATTAAAATTAGTTACATGTTTGATTAAGTGGGATATTTTTTTCAAAATTGGTTAAATGAATATTACTAGGAAAGGTTTCTAGTGTGTAAAATTTACACATAAAATCAATAAAAATGTAAATAAATATTTGGTGACCTGTATACTAAAAACTAAAACCACAAAGGGCCAACCAAAATGATATACTCTTAAATAATATAAACTACTGAAAAATTAGTAGATGGGAAATGATCAAAAAATCTACCTGAGATAACATTCCATAATGTATGTGTTATTTTAACCTATAAATAAGAGTTTTAGAGACCTAGGATCCAGATGCCCTATACTTTCTTTAACATCTCAATTAATGGGAATAACTTCAAGGGGTTCCTTCTTCAGGTTATGGTTGAGTTCCAGGATGGATTCACTCATTCAATAAGGTCTTTCCATAAACCAGTAATTGGAAAAAATATATAAGTTCCTATTAATCAAAGGGGGTGGGTGCATTTTGAGAATTATTAACTCAAATGAATAAGGATTAATATGTGTATAATAATTTCATATAGAAAGTATCAAGGAATTTTGGAATTGGAAAGTGGTTGATGAACTCAATAAAGATGTAATTTTGAAGGTATTAATTGTGGGAAAATTTACTAAATTGATATCATATCACTTAAAATTTATTTACACAAGATTTTAACATAAGAGGTGATAGAACCCTTTTGAAGCTATTGAAGGTGATTACATAAGAGAAAATAATAATTATATAATGAGGGATTGATTTATAAAATTATTCATCATATTTCACTCATTATACATTTATTATTTCCCTTTCACTTTATTTGAGTAACAATATTATTATTTTTTTATTATTACCCCTCATTTAATTGGATTTGAAAAATATTTATTAAATTAAAAAATTTGGGGGAATACAAGATTAGTTAAGTTTTTAAAATAAAGTAACAGGACAATTATATATAATATATTGATTTAATGATTTTTACAAAAATTATATACCATTAGAAGAAATAGAGATGGTTGAATATAAGATCAATAGTGTAGGATTGGGAGTATAGAAGGTACGGTAGCAGGTACTATAGTGGTAACTGTAGCGGGTATTGTTTGCCACTATAACAGCCAGGACTATTCCCCTGTTTGGGCCTTTGAGCCACCAATTTGTTCCCTGAGTCCTTTAAGGCCTTCGGGCCACTATGGCCTTTGGGTCAGTAAGGCATTCGGGCTACCTAAAGGCCTTCGGGCCACCTTAAGTGCAGATGAAAGCCAGAAAACCTACAAGGAACAAGATCCAGAAGGAGGATGAGCAAGGAGATTTCACCATAGTAGAAGATAAATGGATTGCAAGAATGAGAGGGTATGGCACTTGCCATTGGGACAAGCCAATGCATTCACGGTAAAGCCTATCCAAACAGCCATGCAAAGGTGGAGAGCTGATATCATGATGAAGATGGTGGGGAGGAGCAGTTCTAAGTAGTTGGTATGGGTTGTATGTAATGTTTGAATCCTATGGGCAATTAATTCCTCTAAGGCCTATGGGCCATGTAATACTTATGCCTATGGGCCTTGTAAGGGTTCCACCTCACCCCTTGAAAGGTGGATTATCAAAAATCAATAAAAATGAAGGCCTTCAGGCCATTGGATGGACATAACCTCATAATAAGTCCTAACGATCCATCAGAAGAATGGATGGAATCTCACATACTTTCCTCACATGACATATGAAGGCTAATTCTATCTCACATTGGTAGTTAATGTTATGATAATACTAAAAACATATCATGTTTGGTTCTAATATTACACTAGAACCTCAATATAATTTCACATTCCCCAACATTAGATTATGTATTCTTCCCAACAGACATTATTTTGACATGTTAAGACAAAACCATCTCTAATGTATCATAGTGGAAACAATCCAAATGTCTGCATTTTTAATTTTGTGTTAGAACATGTGACAAATAATACATCTGTGATCCAATATATTGTGGAAGGCTAATACAAAATAAAATCTCAAATGATTCATAATCAGCATTCTGATCCCCTATTTTTTAAATTTTATGTGACATGATAAATGAAGATATATTATCAACTGATGTGACCCATGTCATATTTTAAGGATATTTTTGAGATAAAAAATATGTAATAAATCTAAACGAAGAATTGATACCCTAACACTATATCAAGTGAACATACATATTCATCTAGTACTCTAATGTGCTCTAGAGAAATCCAAGGTGAGAGAAAACTGCCAACCCAACATCATGTCAATATCTAACATGGGATACATTAAACCATCATACCCTTAGGGCTCCAATTTATATTTTTTTACTTCAACAATCCCAAAACAAAAACAAAAATTAGAACTATTCATTTGGCCCCAAACACCATAAAGGTTTCTTATATGATCAAATATAGAGGATTCTAGAATTGTGATCCCTTGATAGAGATTAATTCTATGTGGAGAAAATTAATATTATTTTGTGACTATTATAATATTCTATTCTCTTTTTCTATCCAAGTTTGGAAATAAAGTAATAGAATTGATAGGTGGTATACAATCCTTGGTAGGGATGAATCTTTTGCGATCCTGGAGCTTGGTCTTTTCTTATGTATTCAATAAATATTCATACATAACACATGGATCATTTTATGAGCACCTCAATGTAACACTGAAAGATCCAAGAAGAGATGGAAGCTTATAAATATAGGATTAATATCATCATTTGGAAGCTATATAGTTTAGTTACATTGTATTTTTCTTTCATGTAAGAACAATTTCCATGTATATAATCTCGAACATACATAACTAATCCCCCTTTTCAATGGACTATCTAATGGTGTTATCCATTTATTTTCTTTATATTTAAAACATATCTAATTCCTTTTTTGTATTTAATCCCAAATTTCTATGATTATAATCAATTTTAATGGAATTTTTTTATACCATAATTTTTAATTCATACTCTTCCTCCACTCAATCACCCAAGAATATAATGGAACAAGAGTGATTAAGTAGTAAAGTGATTTGAAATCATTGACATTTGAGTGTATAGTCATAAGAGTAAACAAATATACTACAAGGGAAGGGTGAATTTATTATATAAAACCTCTAAAGTTAAAATTTTACAAAAACCTTGTCTGTAAAGAATTATCTAAGACAAATGGTCATTCCAATATACTTTATAATATCAGAGTAACAAAACAATTTTATCAAATGAAATGTAAACTTATGATATAATGCGTAATATAAATATGAAACCATTATAAAAAAGGTATAAAAATATATAATAAAATTTTATAAATAACACAACAAGAACATATTTTTCCTTTAGGAATAAAGGTTTCAACTTTCAAAAAAAATTATAAGAAATTTTATGAAATAGAAATAAGTTATCCTTGATTATAAAACTATTAGTATGTCTATTATCTAAGACATAGAATCCCTTGATCCACCTAATTGTAAAAATATCTATATCTTTATCCCTAGTAGACCTCGATCAACATGAATGGACCCACCTTTCATATCTCTATCATTGAGATCCCTTAATCACATTTTAGATAAAAATTAATTACAGTGGGAAAACCATAAATGATTTATAATGATCCTCACAAATTTATTCTGTAAGTAAGAATGCTAAAGAGTATACTTATATTTCTATTGATTCCCACTAAATGAGCATAGTCAAATATACAATTGATAAAATACCCAAATAATGGGTATTATTTTCTCCATAAATTAAAGTAAGATAATGTGATAAAACATTTGGATCATGTAAACCCCTAAACAATACTCATTAGCATGACCTTAAAAAGGTCATGTGAATTGGTCAGGCCTAATCCATGACCTACTGAGGATCACACAGATCCCCTTTTAAAAATCCTCATTTCATTTTTCAAGGAATTCAAGACACTCGTTGATCATTTATAGGATTCCAGATGAGTCCCTCTGAGTTGTGTGACTTTTCAGTTAGTAAGCTCTTGATAACCATAAAAAATCCTTGAAAAATAATTATTGAAAATATGAAAAAGTAAAAATCATTTTTTTGGTTGTTGATATTCATGAAACACACCCATATTCTCTACAATACACCACAAAAACCTTGGTGACATGTCCACTTTGTCGCGTAAGATCCTTCTGGCATGAACCCATCACATATGAATGGTTGCATACATGTCTAGTCAATTCCACACTACCCCTTTCACTCTATAGATGAAAAGAAGGGTTTTCCATGAAAATGCTCACACAACACCACAAGGCCCTTTATTTTTAATGTGACATAACATAGACATGGAGAATCATTGTCTTTGATAGCACTCATATAGTCGTATGATATCCTCGACCATTGTAAAATAAAGAGGGAAATAAAAAGGTGAAGAGGTAGAAGCTTCTTGGGGAGTGAAGATACACTAATCATCATGTAAAAGGGTTTTTCACCCTAGGTGTCCACCATTGATCCCAAATAGTCCCCCTCAATGTTTCATCATGATCTCTATATGGTCCCTTGAAAAGCCACATTTTTATCATAGAAGACCCTAGAAAAGTCACCTTTAAACATGCAAAATCATTTCCAAATGAATATTGATCTCATGAAGGCCCCTAGAAATTTCATCCTAAACTTATAAATCCTCTTGGAATATCAAAATTGTTAATAAAAATTATTTTGATCTAGCTAGGTCTAATAAAAGTGGAAAAGGTGAAATATTTTCACGATCTATGAAAATCATGTGATTCCCCTGAATGACCCATGATAGGATCATGCAAAGTGTGTCACGCCAAATCCCTCAATTGAATTCAGACCAAATCTTTGAGTTATGTTTTTCACAAGTAATTATATAACTGGGTGGGAAGGCCTATGAATCCCCCACCTCCCTTAGAATAGAAAAAACACACACAATGCATCCACAGTCAACCACACATGGGATTGCATGAGTGTGTTTCTCACGTGATAACATAAGATCACATGAAGGAATTATAGCGTGAAATCCATATTATGAATAGGACATCCCACATATTTCCTGGGTCACATGTAAAATAAATTATAATCTATATCATCCTACAACCCATATTTCCTGGGTCACATATTTCCTGGGATACATGTAAAATAAATTATAAACCCGAGGAACATATTAAATAATGGATAGAACAAAGACTGAATGATAGAAGATTTGTGCAAAGAACATATATTATGATCCTTATATACTTCACATGACTCATCTAGATCATCCTAAAACACTAGGAAGTGTCAATCAAATCATGTGATGATACCTTGACATACTATTTGGATCATGTGACATACCTTGGACATGTAAACCAAGTCGCATGATTCATGCCTATCATGCCACCCAAATCTTGTGAAGGCCTCTATCCTTGACTGCCAAATCCTATGATGTCTTCCGGACATGTTTAAAATTTATATAGAGACACAAAGATAAATTATATGGGTCTCTTGGTGACACTAAAACTTGTCAACCTGGATCATGTGATGACATTTATACAAGTCATCAAGGTCATGTGACACCTCTAGACATGTCAAAGTGGATCATACAATGTTCTTCAAACAAGTCAGCCAAATCATGAAACACCCTACAAACATGTCAACTTGGATGATGTGATTTCATCTAAAAAAATCATCCATGTTAATAAGAACCCTATAGACATTACAACCAATATCTCTCTATGTCCTCTAGAAAAACCATCCAGATTATGGGAAATTCTCTAGATGTTTCAACTATGATCATGTAATGGTCTCCAGACATGCTATTAAGATTATGTGATATCCTTAGGATAATAAAAATGGATTATGAAATTTCCTTTTACATGTCCACTAGGAAACTAGGACATGTCGGTACGTCCTAAAAAATATAAGATAGACAATCTAGACAAGTCAAGAACACAATTAGGCCCTGTCAAACAGACAACCCGAAACATGATAACCATGTCCATTGGATATATTAGGGTAGCCTCAGTTTGTAAACTCTAATCTGTGGAATGATATTACATGACTCAATATCAGGGATGCCTCAGTGTGTAAGTCTATATCAGTGGAATGTTATGATATTCCCCCTTATAGGGAAGTATTAGTGTGTAATCTCCAATCAGCGGCATGATATGATATGCCCCCGTATTAGTGAAGCCTTAGTGTGTGAGCCCTAGTCCAACTGAAATATAATAACTCTGATACCTACCATAACCAGAACATATATGACACCTTTCTACAGCCCAAGATCAAATTGGAATCCATCACAGTGTGAATATTTCTATGTCTATGAAATTCCAACCATTAGGGCCCAATTCTCCCATGGTATTATCATTTTTCTTCATCCAAAAAAGGGTTTAGGAATCAAATGAATTGCAATTACTCTAATTTTTTCCATTACCAGGATATGTAGGATGCATTATTAAGGTCTGAGATCCATATTAATAAACCAAAGGGTTGTCCCAACACATAAGTTCCACATGCATATACAGTGAGACTAATTAATTTTTATCCCTTGTTTATCACACTGAGCATGGATCGCATGGGATTAGGGATTTGAAATTATCATATCATTCAAATAACCAATTACCACCATCTAGGACAACCTCAGTGTGTAATCCTTGAACAGTGGCATGGTATATCTACTCCCATATAGGGGTATCCACCTTGTGGTAAATCCCAAGGGTGTGATTGAACTATGATTAAACTGATTTCTGTATAACCAAGATATGTAAGACACCTCCTTGAGGATCAAGCTAAACACCTAGTGTGTAAATCCCCTCATATATTTCCTTTCCATGTGAGGTTAAACTACCTAGGTTTAACTAACTATGTGGTTTTTTATTCCCATTATAGACAGGATATGTAGGATGCCTCATCAATTTTAAATCCCATTTAGAAAATATTATTCACCTCCTTGGATGATAGTTAGCTTTTGGGTACTAGTTTATATGGATTCAAATTATAAGCAAGTTTCCATTAGGTGTAAATAGATAAAGAACCTTAGATACATACATATGGATTCATTAATAGTCTCTATTTCACACATGGAAGGATTTGGTACGTGATCATTTTATTAGGTTAATTGGTCATGTAATGGTATTTGGAATAGATTCTTAAACATATATTAAATCTATAATAGAGTCTCATAGAAGTAAATGATCCATCCTCCCAAAGGGTGTGAGGAGCCCAAACTCCCATCCTCTTAACCAATGTGAGTTCCTATATGCCAGTGGGACTAAAACCCCTATTGACCACCTACTATTGGAAAGCAGGTATATACCTAGTTATATATGTGGTAACCATTAATAGTTTCTATAGAAGATAAAAATTAATGGTGAACCCAATGTGAATGCCTGTACAGACATCAAACCCCCTGATCAAAACATTGGACCATTTCATTCTCACCACATGGAAAATAATTGGCATACATATGTATCCATTCATAACGAATCAAAAATGGTGAACCCTATATGAAATAATCTCACAGGGGAATATCCTTCACAAAATAAAATTGGATAGACTACACAATTCTCATCAGACTATTTTATTCCTTCCACTTGGGTGATCACCATAGACATGTATCCTTTACTAATGAAATAAAAATGGTGAACCCAATGTGAAATCATCTAACTATGGAATCTATTTCATAAAATAAAAAGGATAGACTACCATATTCTCCTTAAACCATGTTTTCCTACCACATGAGTGATCACCATCGACATATATCCTATCCTAATGAAAAAAAAATTACTAACCTTTCATGAATCTCTCGAATAGAAAAGTAATCTATTTAGCATGATTCTGGACATTTTTTATTCATATCCTATGAAAAAAATTTAAGGAACATTACATGTATATCAAAAATGATTAAAATGATCAAATTATCCTATGTAGCTAGGGTTCTCTTGAAATAAGTCCATCTTCACTATGACAATTCCATGTAAGAAAAATGGTCGGAGGAAAAATATGAAAGGAAAATTGTGTTACCTATTCATAACGTATTAATAACTTATTATTGATAATATGATGCACTGATTAGTGACCTTATTCATTTTTTTTATTCATTACTAGAGATAATACTCTCACAAATAAAACCTGAGCCAAGATAATGTCCTCAGCTAGAAACCATTCTGGAAAATCATCTATAGATGAAACCCCTGTGAGTCTTAGAATAACCACACCCACTTAACACCTCCATATTCAGGTGGAAAATGAAATGGTTTAGTAATACCATCATCATGGTATAATCCTGACCCTTGAGGCTACCTTAGATGGTATCCAAATTCTGAAACCAATGATTATATATCGTCCAATGAATGATTTAGTAAAGCTGGTGGCTCTCATTAACACTTATAATCACTTCATAAATCTATCCTTAGATCATGAAAATCCCCATAATGTGTATCTAATGAAGGTGGATCAAGGATTCAACTATGTATATCTTTAAGTATAGGAGTTATCGATAAGGGATCATGTTCACCACTATCACCAACACCAGCCCATTGATACTTTTCAGTTTCCTACTGAGGGTACCACCTAACACATTTCCACCTATAACACCCAATAATGGGAAACAAGGAAGACGCATCAAGCATGGAAGGATTTGGATAATTGCGAGTGGGAACATATCCCTACTCCAACTAATGGTCTCTGTAGGAAAATACTTATAGTAACAATTTATTAGGCTCGTATCCCTACTCACTCAGAATAATTATGCAAGTGTATTCCTATAGCAAGCATAGGGGAGGCACATATCCCTACACCCATACGTGAAGCCCATTGGAATATCATGATGGAACAAGAAGGATAGAAATGGGAACATATCCCTTCTTAAATTGATGATATCTTTCAATATATATTAGAGACAAAAAATTTGAAGGCTTACATTCTTGCACACACTTTTCTAAAGTGTCACTGCATCTTTTAAATAGTTGAATAAATTTTCTGTAATATTCTTGAATTGGTATAGATAGAGGGGTAAACACATATTTTATTCCATATAGCTAGGGTAGCACAAAACTCTAATCAGTATGAATAACTGTTTTATTTGGATAAGGTGCACATTCTCTCTCTCATATAGTAGGATTACTTATATAATCTAGTACGTGATGGTGCACCAAACAAGACTCATATTCCAATTCCAACTTGGGATCACCACGTGAGTGTGGTTCATTCCTTAGTTTAGGGGAACATTCCTGTCAAAAAATACTAGTGGAATTTTCCAAAGGCCCAAGATTGGGTTCATATCCTCATTCTGGTCGGGGCTCAACATGTAAAATCATTACATTTATCAAGACAATCTCATATTACTATCAAAAAAAATGGTCCATACTTCAATGTCTCAAGATCAGGCTCATATCCCTATTCTAACCAATGTCCACCAGGTGAGAGAGGAGCAAAACATAGGAATGGATCATATTCATATCCATGAAGCTACTTGGTGTATTTTAGTATATCATGGAAACTAGGCTCATATCCCTACTATATTTGATGAATGACTTCACCAGTATACTTCCAAGGTAATATAGGTAGAGGCTCATATACCTTATCCCATTCTTAAGGTCTATCAGCATATTATGGAAGGGAATTCATATTCAGATAAGGCTCATATTATTATTCTAATCGAGGATCACCAAGTGAGAGTGGATGATGACTTGGGATAGGCTAATATTCCTATTTAAAATGATCAATAACATGTTCCAATATCTTGTGATCGGGGTCATATCCCTATTCTAACGGAGGCCCACTAGGTGAGAGCGGCACACAATTTAGGACTAGATCATATTCCTATCATAGAAACTCATTTTCATATTCCAAAATCATCTTAGTAGTAGGCTCATACTCCTATAACACCTAAAATTTATAATTATATTCCGGTAGCTATCATATATCATGCTCATATCCCCTCACAATCCTAAAAGGAAGGTTGGTATATTTCAACCATGATTTATAACGAGGTTCGTATTAATGATATAATCAATGGTAGTATCCTTTAGGTTGTTCAAGACACATTCTCAACACCCTAAGGGTCCTAAAACTCTTCAACCAAAGTAGAAGGTGATCATTACCGGGGTAGTCCTTCTTGTGGTAGTGTAGAGATGGATCATAGGGACTCTACTCCTAGAATCCTCCATGTTCAACCTCCCCACAGTGATATCTCCCATGGACAAGGAACCCATTCCCTTTCCTAGACATCTCTATATAGAGAGATTCTCAAAACTCAGAGACCTTCATATAGAGAGGTGCTCAAAACATCAAGGTCAATATATATAGTTCTCTATGAACTTCCATCAATACTCTACTCCATTCAATAGGCGACCTTGAGAAGCACCTTATATGGCCTAACCAGATGGAGGCATGTAATTCTAACAAAGAGGAATCTAAAATTGATATATTGAGAGAGTTAGCTGAAAACAACCCCCCAACTATATTATATCCCCTTTCCACTTCAAACTATGAGATCCTAGATGAAATAGAGAAGGAGTTCATTTCTTATCTATGAAAAAATATGTGGTCCATTAATTAGTTATTGAAGGATAGACACCTTCCTTATACATAATACAAGGGTCACCATCATACCATAAATATAATCTATTATTAGCTATACCTATCTATTATCTCCATGGCATGTGACCCAAAACCAGAAAATCATGGAAACCTCATCATGTATCCATATTCAAGGATGGGTAAAGTATAGAGAATTAAACATTACCACTCCCCTAGAATAGGATATCCCCTCAAATACAATGTCCTATAATGTTATAGCCTCTGGAAAAATCAGGGTACCAAGTAATGAACATGATAGTTGATCACTAAAACAGAATACCCCCACTTCAATGATTATAAGAAAACAAAATGGAAGGGAGAGGATATCAAAAATATCTTAGAACTAGTCCCCTTGAAGCAACAATCACAACTAAAAATTGAGAATTTAACAATGCTAGTAAAAGGGCTTTATCAGTACTATAAAATCACTGATAATGTAAGTTATATTAAAGGGTTAGCTTTAAAAATGCTCATAAAAACCACTAATAAAGTTCCCCTTTAACATCAATAAAAAAATAGGACTGATAAAGGGGGCCTTTATCACTACATTTTTAGCAATGTTAAAGGCTGCATTTATCAGTTCTTTTTTATCACTGTTAAAGGCCTCATTTAAGAGTGAAAAAAAAGTGTTGATAAAGGCCCCACTGATAAAGGGGATAAATTTTTTTATTCACACCCCCTATCAATGTTTCCCCCACCCATTTATCAGTTCTTTAGATAATCCCACCCTCCCATGCACTCCCCTGCCTCTATCAAGTTTTGAACTTAAGACTTTCAGCTTATACACCAGTTCCTTTTCCACTTACCAATATTGTTTTGTCTTACATTTTATGATATATCTATATATTTATACATATTTCATTACATTTATATATATATATATATATATATATATGTGTGTTTATATATATGTTTATGTATATGTTTATATATATGTTTATATATATGTTTATATATATGTTTATATATATGTTTATATATATATTTATATATATAAGGATTATATATCGACAAATATATTTTATATGTAAATATGTTTTATTGTTTATATTAAAAATTAATTTTTTATGATTTAATATATATATAAAATATGTATATATTGTTATATATTTGATTATAAATAATAGTAAATTATAAAAAATGATAAAATTTTAAATCCATAATATTAATATGTATGTAATCCCTAGTAGTATTTTCAGTCCCCATGGAAAAAGGAAAAAATACCCCCTTAAATAGGGCTAAAAATATATCAAATGCTAAAAAATTTGGGTATCTCAACAAAAAAATAAGTTTTAGAGGCCTTTTGGCCTTAAAAAATAGTGATTGGGGTCCCTCTAGTCAACATAGTGTAGATCTCATTACAGACATTGATTTGATATATGGTAGAGCCCAAACAAACACCCAAATCAAAAGTTATGGCTGTTTCAAGTTCAAGTTACATTTTTAACTTATTTTAGATATTTTTTTATTTTTTTATTTTTTGTATCTTCAAATTGTTTATAAATGACTATTACTCGATAATAATTCTCAAATTATTAATTAAAAATATTTTATAATATATTTTATCATTCATTTTCACTAAATACATTATATATTATGTTTAAATTCCTATTTATACTTATCTATAACATATTTCAAATATATATATTATATTTATATCCATATAAATATATTAATATAATAATATATATTTTTTAATGAATTTTTTTTTGAAATATACCCTTTATCTATGATAGTAAAAATGTACTGATAAAGGGGGTCTTTCAGTGCTTCTTACAAGCACAGATAAAGACCCCCCCCCCCCCCCGTTATCAATGTTTTTTTAGTAGAGCTGATAAAGGTCCTTTTTATTAGTTATTCTTTCTAGTGCGAGAAAAGGGGGACCTTTATTAGTGCTTTTTTACAAGAACTGATAAAGGAAACCATTTAACATCTCTTTATTAGCACTCTTAATGACCCCCTTTTACAACACTAAAAAAACATTGTTAATGGCCCCTTTTAACAACACTTTTTCTAGCACTGACGCAGATGGTTTTTAACAGTTCTTTTAGCAAGCACTATTAAAACCCTAGAACTGGATAAACTAAGTTATGTAGTATTGAAGAATTAATTTCAAACATAGAATACAAAGTTTTTGTTAACCTGAAAACATCTCATAAATAATTACTCACATCAAGGGAATCCATTTAACCTAGCTCCTATATGAGAATAGTTATGTCAAATTAAGTGAATCACAGTAGAAGCTACCATAGCATCAGTCTTGGAGTGAACACTGACCCCCAGAATAAGGGAATATCTACCACCACATCTGCCCCTCAAATTTTCAATTCCCAAGAGGATCCAGGATATACTGGTAGCATCAAAAAATTGACCCCATCCAACTGGGTAAGGGGAATTTTTATCCCATTCACCGTCACCAGATTCATCATTCCCCAAGAGGGTCCTAGTGAAATCAAAAGTGGTTCTTGATCAACCCCATCTCACTAGGATTGGGTAATTTATATCTTAATATCTATCCTAGTAATCATAAAATTCTCTACTAGAATTATCAAATCCTCAAAAATTGGATCAACCAAGGAAAATTGTGGCCCTTAATAGCCCCAAAAACTATAGGGCTGGGGGAATTTCCATCATCATAATCACAAAAAAATAGAATCAATCTTCTCTAGGTTAAGAGGTAAATATAAACTATCATCATTCCATCTGTTCTTCCTGCTGCAAGATAAACCTATTCTATTTGGGGGCCATTTGGAAAACACGATTGGAAACTCCATCATGGCCACAATTCATTAGATAAGATGATATGAACATATGGAAAAGGCAACCAGACCCTTCTAGGGTCATAATCTAAAATGGCCCAATATGTCCAATGGTTTGAGACATGACCCTAATATAGGTAGTGAAGTATCATCCCATTGTATTGATAGTAATGAGACAACATCCATTTCCTGATATACCTATATGAATGTCATCACCATCAAAAAAATAGATAATTTAGATCAAGACATGGATATAGAGGAATGAAATACAATAAATATACCCTGAGAGTAGGATCCTGATACACCCACATAGGTTGTACATGTAACATCCCAGATTTGGGTTCCACTCAATTGGTTCCCCATACTCGGCTGGCTATATGGCCTCAAAAGAATTTACCCGAAGGCCAAAGGCTTCCGACTAGAAGAGAGGGCCTAGGGTATGATAGTGGGGAAACAATGCCCTCATTAGAAAAGTGTAACACAGAATAATAATAATATACAATAGTGTAATTATCAAACATCATACAACTGAAATAAATAGCAGAATACTGATATGATAAATAACCAAGCATCATTCCATACAAAAGATGATACAGCATGCCACATGTACTAGGAAAGCATCCAAACAAGTACACTACTGTAATAAACAATATATGTCCCAAAAGAATAAAATAAACAAAAAGATACTAGGAAGAATCGCAAGCCTCGACTCTGTCCCATGCTCTCTGGCTTCTAAACAGTACATCAAGTACCTATAGCAAGGCGCTTTCCCTGATCAGCACCTGCAATCATATAATCTATTTGGGCCAAAAAGCATGACCAAAACAGGGTGTGAGACTAAATTCCAATAGGAAACCACCCATGGTCTATTCTAATCTTTTAGTGAATATATATAATAGTCATTGTACAATAGTGAAAGCAATAAACAGTAGGTACTCAAAAGTAAGCACAATAGATGTCTCAGAAGATAATGTAATCAAGTATCGGTGAAGATCGAATCCAAGCTTGTGATTTGGTGTGGAAGACGTGTCATTAGTCATTCCATTTCACTATTCAACTCCATTATATTATATAAAAGTCTTGAGGTTCGGCCTAGGACCAATGATTCCCCATATAAAAGTAACCATCAACTTGTGACATAATAATCATTTAAATAATTTTCCAATAGAGCTTGGCCTGGGTTCCCACAATGGATCCTAGGTCCTCTCGGCATTTTAAAGAAGACTCAATGAGCCTGACCACCATACATGTGGCTCGCTCATTACCTTTACAAGATTAAACTCTTGATCACATCTATTGTATTTTAACTAAGACAATTGTTCACCCACAGTATATAAGGTGAAATTAGTCACATGAGTCTGACCTTGTATTTTAACTGAGATTGTGGCTCGCCCATTCCTAATTGTCCCTTTTTATCATTAAATTCAATTACACATTCCATATCAAAAGCAACACATGTGAATTAAACTATCACATGGATTAAACATAATCAACTCACGTGGGCTTAGTTTAGATGATAACCAACACATGTAAATTAGACTATTACATGGTCAAACAAGGATAACTCACATGGGAGAAACATATAATAAGCCTATTATGAGATTTAAAAAATTATAAGTCTTAACACAAAAAGTATCTCACATGGGAAATTTATATAATGAGAAATAAATTTTTAACAATCCAGGAATGGGAATTTAAGTTAACCCACATAGACATTCTTGGCCAAATAACCATCCAACGGAAACACGCCCATGGGGTGGCCCTAAATCAAGGTTTACAACCCTAAACATGCTTTCAAATTATCCAATTAATTACATAATCATCAATAGGAAAAACGGGGTTCATTATTCAATCAAATGACACGCTAAAAGTGGTCGTGAGGCACTACAGCATATATAAACATCATGATAATTCAAGAAAGACACAAGACCACCTACCTTGTGTTATTATGACTCTCCTCATCCAGTTTTGATATTCAATTTGACCTAAAGTGGAGTAGATCTAAAAAATAGGTATAAAAAATTGACCTTAAATAACTAGATCGACAGAAGAAATCAGGAACAAAGGATCAATAGGAATCGAGCACTCACTGAGGAAATTTCAATAGATCTTATGGTATTTGAATCGGACATCGGACAACAAAACAGGAGGAAAAATCTCGTTTGGATTTTTCTGGGATCGCTGCTTGTCGAAGGGGGTTCATTTATGTTCGTTTGGAAAAACGATGCTATTACCTAATTTAATCGATAAAAAATGGTACACAGCATGTACTTGAGACTACACGTCATGTCTATAAAAATTATGGATAGACCATTACATGGTCATGTACCAAGATTAAATGGTGTGTAGCCTTCCATACATGGTGTGTACCTATAAGTACATGGCATGTTGTTCCTAGTCACATCCTATAACAGGCTTGTAGCCAGCCCCTAGACCTCATTTCCCCCATTTTCTTAAGTATAAACTAAAAAGGAAAGATCCATACCTCAAGAAAGAATTGTTTTATTACAAATCCCCCCCCCCCTTAAAGCAATTTGTCCCCGAATTTCCCTTCCAAGGGTAGTGAAAGAACATCAGAGAACAACTCTAACCATTTTGATCGTACGTTGACCTCCATCTCCTAAGTCTCATCCTGCACTTGGCCAGGCTTCCATAACACCCATACAAAAGGAATAGACTGGCCATGTAGAACCTTCATGATACGATCCAGAATACTAATGGGATGCTACTAAAAGGACCCATCTTCCTATAACTCCACTTCCTCGGGCTAAAAGGTGCGAAACGGGTCCAAAAAGTAACATCAAAAATGAGAAACATGGAAGATGTTATGCATGTACCTATACCTCTGAGGTAACTGAAATTGGTAGAAAATCAGCCCAACCCTCTCCAAAATCTCAAACAGACCGATTTATCTTGGTGAAAGATTACCCTGTCTCCTGATCCTCTTGTGACCCAACCTCGGTAAGACACATAGGAAAACTTGGTCCCTGACTTGAAACTACAAAGGTCATCTATGGAGATCAGCATAATATTTCTAACAAGATTGTGCAATATCCATTTTCTTCTGAATCAACTGAACCTTATCAGTGGTCTCCTAGACAAGACGAGGCCCCAGCATCATTGTCGCTCTTACCTCCAGCCAACACAGGGGTGATTGGAATGGACTACCGTAAAAAGCAACATATGGTGCCATCGGAATAGTATCCTGGAAGCTATTTTTGTAGGTAAAATCAACAAGGGGTATGTGTGTCTTCTAGGAACCCCCAAAATCCAGGATGCATGCCCGAAGCATGTCCTCCATCACTTGAATTGTGAACTCTGATTGGCCATCTGTCTGGGGGTGGTAATATTTTATTAGAATCACCTATGTACCTAAAAACCTCTATAGCCCTTGCTAGAAAAAAGAATTAAAATGGGTGTCCCTATCTAAAATGATAGAATAAGGAACCATATGTAGCCATAAAATCTCCTAAATGTACAAAATCCAAATCTCATCAACATTGAAGATTTCCTTGGTTAATATAAAATGTGAAACCTTTGTAAGACTATCAACCACAACCCATACTGCATCATTACCTCAGTTCAACCTTGGTAAACCCATTACAAAATCCATCATGATGTCATTCCATTTCTACTCTGGAATGGGTAGATGCTGCAAAATTCTTGCTACTCTGTGTTGTTCCTCCTTCACCTACTGACAGGTGAAACATCTCATGACAAAACTAGATACATCTCCCTTCATGTATGGACACTAGTACTACAATGTTAATATCAATACATCTTGGTGACACCATGATGCACTACCCAAAATTAAGCATGAAAATCCCACATCATCTCCTCCCGCATGTCTGTTGACACCCATACGCAACCATGTTACCAAAAAATCTCATCCTTTTCTATGGTCTAATAAGGAGTAGGGTCCTTACCTGATATACTCCCTCATAGAAATAGGACTTCAAAATCCAATAACTACCTCATCTTCAGTCTATCTAGTAATATAGAGGTAACAGCTAAGGATTTAAGAAAATTTTGTCCCTGGATGTCATGCACCTCAAAGTGCATCTCAGAGAAAAATTCCATTAATTTCCACTCGCTAATGGAATATTGCACTACTTGTATCTGATTCCTCCTACTCGGTGCATCATCCACTACATTTCCTTTCTCATACATGTAGGAAAGTTCAAATCCAAAAGACTAAAGGTATTCCACCCTGCTTCACTGGCTCAAATTCAGATCACACTGACTAAAGATGTACTTGAGACTTTTGTGGCCTGTGTACACCAAAAAATGCTCCCCCAACAAGTAATGACTCCAATAGCATAAGGAATAAACAACTACAACTAACTCGATATCCTACATTGGGAAGTTCCTCTCATGTGTCCTTATCTACTAAGACATGTACACAATAACTTGATCCCCCTGCATAAGCACTGCTCCCAACCCAATACCTGACGCATCGCAGTTCATAGTGTAACTCCTACCTAGCTCAGGAAAAATCAGTATTGGTGTTGATGTTAATATTCCTTTGAACTCCTAAAATTCCACCTTGTAAGAATCTGACCATACTTACTTCTCGCCCTTCTTTTTCAAGCCTATCATCAGGGCTTCTAAGCATGAGAAGTCCTGTATAAAACACTTTTAGTAACCATCCAACCCTAGAAAACTATGCATCTCAAAGATGTTCTTGGGATACACCCAAGTAACTACTTCTCTCACCTTCTCTACGTCCACTAATACTCCTATCTCAGAGATTACATGACCCAATAAGTGAATATTATCCTTTTAGAATTGTCACTTTGAGAGCTTAGAATATATATGATGTTATCTCAGTGTACTCAAAATGATCTCAATATGTGTTGCATGGTCGTATCAATTATGATAATACACCAAGATATCATCCACTAAAACCAAAACAAAAGAATCAAGATAGGGATGGAACACTTGGTTCATCAATTCCATAAAGATTGTTGGAGCATTAGTGAGACTAAACAACATAACCACATACTCGTATAGACCATATCTGCTTCAGAAAGTTTTGAGAGGTATGTCTGATGATCTAACATGCACTAGATGATAACGAGATCTCATATCAATCTTAGATAATACCCAAGATCCTTGGATCTGATCAAATATATCATCTATCAGTGATATAGGATACTGGTTCTTAACCATTAACTAGTTCAATTTCCAATAATCCACACATTTCCAGAGGGTACCATCCGCCTTTTTTCACAAAAAGGACCAGTAAACCCCACTGAGAAGTGCTAGTTTAGATAAACCCCTTTACCACCAAATCCTCTAGCTGCCTCTTGAGATCTTGCAACTCCATCATAGCCATTATATAAAGAGGAATGGACATCGGTGTAGCTCCTGGTACTAGCTCTTTAGAGAACTCTATCTATCTTATTAAAGGTAAAACTGAAAAATTATACAGGGAGACATCCCTAAAATGATAAACCATTGGTAGAAAGTCCATATGACGTGTCCCCTGGTCATACAAATATAAACTGGCAATCTGTTTTGTCATCCCACTCAACCCATGATGCTCGGGTCAAGCTTGGATTTCCTGGACATCCCATTCACCCTTGGGTAGAAACGATCTTCCCTCTGGTGACGTAAAACTCACCCTACAGTGATAATAATCGACAAAGTCTTAAAAGGATACTAACCATTCCATTTTGAGTATGACATTAGACTTTGTCATCTCTAAGACATAGAGATCCCAAACAAAGTGACACCCACTAATTTCAAGGGGAACTCCTCGAACTATTGCATGCCTTCTATTCTAATCCCTAATGGAGTGTCTAGTTTCATAACATCATAAAAAGTAAAAAACACATAGACCTAGGATCTACACAATGGGAACAGATATCAAACTATGTGAATCCCCTATATAAAAGAGTGCAACAGCTAAAACAGAGGTGACTAGAATAGTACCTATGATAATAGAAGGTCTGGGATCCTGCTCATTCTAGGTCTGTTGCACTGCATAAGTCTAGCCTGTATTATGGCCTTAAGAAACTGTCTGGCTACCCTGAGCTTTCCCACCTTGTTGTTGCTGAGATCCTGAGGTCTGGCTACCATGGCCACGACAACCACCTTGGCCTGATTGGCCTGATATATTCCAGTTCCCTGACTGGTGAGATGCTGTTGACCCTACTCCTGAATGTGGAGTTGGTGCAGACCCTCTCTCACTAGATTAGAGTGGAAATATCCTACAGAAATGATGTAAATAGCCCATCTTACCACAATCTCAGCACTCAACTGGGTCCATTATGCACTGGGGTCTAGTATTCCCAATTCTTCTGCACTGGAAGAACCTCACATGGCTAATGAAAGATATGTTCTGAGTACTATATTCTCCATGTGTAATCTCCAGGTGATGTGTCCTACTACCAATCAAAAGAGTACCAGATCATGGTGCTAAACCATCCTAGCTAGCACTTTCATATTCCCTCTGATTCCACTCAGTAATCAGTGTTTAGTTCACTATATAAGATACAATTTTCAGCTGGAAGATATTCACCTGTGATCGGATGTCGTACCTGAGACCATCCTCGAATCACCTAGCCTTTTAAAGATCGTCACCCATCAAAATAGGTGTGAAGTGATGGATCTCAATAAAGTGGGCATAGTAATCCATAATTTATAGATCTCTCTACTCCATATGCATAAACTCATGGGATTCTTTGGCCCTAAAGCATCTCGAGATATAAGTATTCATAGAAGACTATCTGAAAATCTTCCCACACCATGTCTCACTGATTATATGTTTGTGTGGTAACATCCAACCACCTCTTGGAAAAATCACACAGGATATAAGTAGTGAGCTTCACCATCCTCTTAGGAGTCATCTCAAGATTCTATAATATTGATAACATGGCCTCTATCCATGACTTTGCAGCTTGTGTACCACCTTCTCTAGAAAATTTGGGTGGATACTGATACTGTAACACTCATGTCAGTTTATCCATAGACGTGGTAGGTGGTGGTGCTCCCTAAAAATCTTGCATGAACCTCATAAATCCTTCTATGAAAAGTACGTCAGCACCTGCATCTGGTATAATAGTTGGTTCCACAACTAGTACTACTGGAGGGTCCAATGGTAGCCCATGGCCAACCACCTCCTAGGTATGATCATCACCACCCTTCTGGAATACTACTGGAGATCATTGTGGTGGAATTTCTCAATAAATTCTGGTACATACTCCTCAGTATAATATTATTCATCAAGGTACGTAGTTCAAGAGTGAAAGAACTAAATAGGAGATGGAAAGCCTCAAACGTTCATAAAATATGGATGCACTACATGTATAAACTAAACACGGCGTGTCCCCTTAAATTATCACATAGGAATATACTCCTTTCAGCCTAAGCATGTAAACATACTTGGTACACGGTGTGTAGGAACTATACATGGCGTATATACTTAAGATCTTACATGGTCGTGTACTCTCACCAGCCTGGGGCATGTAGACATCCCAGGTACACGACGTGTTAGTCTGGTACACGGCATGTACACTAGTCTTCCCTCTAGGCCATGTACATTTACATGGCCAGAGCCACATGAGTCTACCTATACAAATTTACATGGGGTATAAATAAGGTACACAGTATGTTCTAATCAAAACTCAACAACCCATGTTCTCTCTCACACGGCTGGACACACGGTCAAAAAACACATGGCATGTACTCATAGTACACAGTGTGTACTTGGTGTGTTTTTATAGGACCACATGCTGTGTTTTTTGTGTTTCCAAACAATAATCCTTAGAAACTTCCCTAGAAACCCTATTTTTTTAAAATAAATCAACGTTGTTTCAAATTATGATCTGTGGGGACCCATACTCCCCGTTAATCAAAGCTTGGAATTGAAATATAGTACATAATAACACAATTTATATCCCATGGCTGAAACATGATCCATCAAATTCTAATACAAGTGGTCCCATAACCCATATGTCTCAGAAGACAATATATCCCATGGATGAAACATGATCCATCATAGTGAAAGCAGTAAACATTAGGTACTCAAAAGTAAGCACAACAGATGTCTCGGAAGACAATATAATCAAGTATAGGTGAAGAATGAATCCATGCTTATGCTTTGTCTTGGAAGATGTGTCATTATTCATTTTATATCATTATTCAACTCAATTGGATTATATAGAAGTCTTAAGGTCCAGCGTAGGCCCGAATACCCCCCATATAAAAGTAACTGTTAACTCATGACATAATAATCATTTAAATCATTTTCCAATAGAGCCCAGTCTGGGTATCCCTCAATGGATCCTAGGTTCTCTCAGTATTTTAAAGAAAACACAATGAGCTCGACCACCATATATGTGGCTCACTCACGAAATTTACATAATTAACTTCTTTAGCCCATCCATTTTCTTTTAACTAAGACAATGGTTCACCCAATGTATATAAGGTACAATTAGTCACATGAGCCTCACCTTGTCTTTTAACCGAGACTCTGGCTTGCCCATTGCTAATTACCTCTTTTTATTATTTAATTAAATTACACATTCCATCTCAAATGATCATATGTTAATTAAACTATCACATGGATTTAACATAATAAACTCATGTGGGGTCAATTTACATAATAACCAACACATGTAAATTAAAATATTACACTTCCAAACAAGGATAAATCGCATTGGAAAAACGTATAACAAACCTGTTATGAAATTTAAACAATTAAAAGGCTTAAGAAAACAAGTATATCATGTGGGAAATTCATATAATGATAAATACATTTTTAACAACCCAAGAATGGGAATTCAAGTCAAGCCTCATAGGTATTCCCGGTCAAACGGCCATCCAAGGGAAATGCACCCATGGGGTGGCCCTAAATCAAGGTTCACAACCCTAAACATTCTTTCAAATTATCCAATTAATTACTTAATCATCAATAGGAAATAATAGGGTTCATTATTCAATCAAGTGAAACCCTAAAAGTGGGCGTGCATCACTCCAGCATATATAAATATCATAATAATTTGAGAAAGTCACAATACCACCTACCTCGTGTTAGTATGACTCTCCTCATCTAGTATTAATCCTCAATACGACCTAAATAGGAGTAAATATACAAAATGGGTATAAATGATCAACCTTAAATAACTAGATTGGGAGAATAAATTAGGAAGAAAGGCTCAAGTGGAATTGAGAACTCACAGAGGGGATTTCAACGGATCTGACGGTGTTCAAATCGGGTGTCAGACGATAAAATGGGAGGCAAAATCCAGTACATATTTTCCTGGGTGCGCTTCTCATCAAAGGGGGTTCATTTCTGTCCATTTGGAAAAATAACGCTATTTCCCAATTTAATCAATAAAAAAATATACATGACATGTACTTAAGACTACACACCATGTCCATACAAATTCTATCCAGACCATTAAATAGTTGTGTACTGGGATTACATGGCATGTAGCCTTCCATACATGGCATGTACCTATAAGTACACGACATGTAGTTCCCAGTCACGTCATGTAACAGGTCTACAGCCAACCCCCTGACCTCTTTTCCCCCATTTTCTTAAGTATAAACTAAAAAGTAAAGATCCATACCTTAATGAATGACTGGGTTCTTATAGTACATACCCAAAAATAGAGGATCCACTAAAACCCAGAACCTCTAAATATTGATATGCCACCTCTACAGAGGAAAACTTTCAAGGATAAATGTAATGAAGTTACCATACCCAAATCATTAACTAGAAGAGCTGACATTCCTTCAATGGAGGAGAAGTTGGCATATTATGAGAGAGTTTTGATCAAAGCACCAAACAATAAGCTACCTTCCCTACTTGATTAAGAATATTGAAGGATAAAATATACTTTGGGATCAAAATTCTGTTATTTATGATTATATTAAACTTATTCAATGGAAAAAATCAAGGAAATACCTTCCCAAAAAATTTGAATTCTATGTTTCACTAATGAATTTCATCATAATTTTTCTATTGACTCTGATATGACTTGATATGACACTAAATATCTCAAACATTCTCTTCCATTTCCTTAACTATATCAGGTCCCAATAGATTTCTTTATCCAACTTCATCCCAACACATTGGAGTTCTACATTTACTTCTATAGAGGGATTCATAAGTTTACATCTGAATACTCTAATGAAATCTATTTTTGTAATATAAATAAACTGACTAAATTTTTTTATCCTAGCCACATTTTAAATCCATATAACATGACATCCGCAAATCCTCAGTTGTATGAATGCTTCTATTAGAAAAAATTGGTTTCCGAAGGATGATAAGTAGAACTAACACACAACTCATAATCAATATCTCACTAAAGAATTAATTATATCTCCAAGGTAAACCTCAAATCTATATCAGACACAATAGAATGTGGAAAATCATGTAACATTTCCACTTATTTAATGTATATTACAGAATAATCATCAAGAGAGAAATATTATCTGGTAGAAATGAAGTGTTCTAAATTTTTAAGGTGATCGACTACTACCCAGATAGTATTATGGTACTTAGATGTTTTGGGGGGTCTTATGAAAAAATCCATGGTGATATTTTCCCATTTCCATTCTGGTATTGGTAATGGTTGTAACATCCCCTTAGACATATATCTCTTAGCTATAAATTTGTGATATACCAAGCATCTAGATCCATACTCTAAAATATATCTCTTATTGTTGTCTCAATATAAATAAACTTTTGGAACTATATATATCTTCATACTTTCATTGAGAATATATATTGATAAACTATGAGATTCATTAAATAATTTCTACCTCAATTCTAGTATTGATGGGACACATACACAGTTCCAGAACCTTATACTTATATCACAATAAAGGTTAAACTTAGAAACATTCTTCACCTTATTTTTTAGTTCTATATCTTACTTTTTCACCTATTTAATATTTACCAAGATTTATAGTGTCATAGTCATTTTCAAAATATAATATTTTTCCACTTCAATCAATATTTCTAGATTATTCCTTTAAAAATCCAAAAATATTTAATAATTTGTGATCCTCATAATAGATAATCTAGAACTATTCTTTTCATTCAAAGCTTTTATTGGTTTATTCTCTTTACCATGGTGGTAATGTATTGTGTAGTCATAATATTTAATCAACTCCAACCATATTCTCTATCACATATTTATCTCTTTCTGAGTGAATATATAGTTTAAACTTTTATGATCATCATATATATCATGACTTTCTATGTAAACATAATTTATCCATATCATTAATGAAAAAATTACTATAGATAACTCTAAATAATAAGTTGGTTAATTTTTCTCATTAACCATCATTTGTCAGGAGGTATAAGATTTCACCATGATATTCTCCATGAGGAAACATCCCAATCCAAACTTTGATGCTTCACTATAGATCACAAATTCTTCTCTACAATAAAGTATTTCTATCACATGAATACTCAATAACCTTATCTTAGGTTTCTTGTAATTTTCAACACATGTTACTATCCAAATGAGTATGGATCCTCTAAGTTAAGTTGTTATATCTATTAGAAACCTATTAGAAATTTTCCAAAATTCATTAATAATATCCATCCAAACTAAGAAATCTGCAGATCTTAGTTACCCTGTTTGGTTTGGTCCAACATTCAAAAACGTTTTTCTTTGATGGATCCATAGATATTAACACGCATGAGATTATATGACCCAAAGATGAAGTTATTTATTTCCAAAATTCAAACTTTTTAATTTTTTCATAAATATTCTCCTTCCTTAGGTTATTTAGTACAATACTTAAGTGATCTTCCTGATTTTCCTTTCCCTTTGAATAAATAAGAATATATTATATAAAAAAATCAAAAAAATATATCAAGGTAATATATAAATACAATATTCATTAAATTCATAGAAGTATCGGGGAAATTAGTATGACCAAATTTAATTTCTATAAATTCATAGTGTCTATACCTTGGATGGAATGTTGTCTCAGGAATATCCTCCTTCTTAACGCTCAATTGATGATATCAAAAAAGAAGCTCAGTCTTATAAATGTATTGATATTTTTTGTAGTTGATCAAACAAGTCATCAATACGAGGATTATGATACATATTCTTGATTATGATCTTCTTAAGTTCCTTATAATTAATACAAAGTCAAATTTATAATTATTTACTATTAGAAAAGAAATAGGTGAACCTGGTGAGGGGCCCTCAGTATAATGAATACCTTTTCAATATTCTTCAAGGGAAGATTCTTAAATTCCAATAACTCAACTGGGTGATTCTATATGGATTCTTAAAAATTGGTGTAGCACCAGGTACAAGTTCTATTAAAAACTCAATATTATAATTTGGGGGAAGGCTAGGAAACTAACCTAGAAAAAATCAATAAAATCTCATAATATAGGCATATCTTCAATGTTGAGCTTCTCCTCAACCATCAAAGATAAATATCCCTAGTGAACTGAAATCAAGGCAAATACAATGGATACATTTTCCATTAGAAGTTATTATTTATCATTGCACTGACTGGTGATTATAGGTTGGTTTCAAATATCAAATATGACTTCCATTAGCTAGAATTTGATGTGGTATTTCTATAAATAAAGTCAATCCAGGACAAAGAAGTAAAAAAATTCAACTAGGGGTAGAATAATAAGATTTCTATAAACTAAATCCCACAAACTTTAATCGGAGAAGAATCACAGACTTTAGATGAAATCATCGTACCATTAGGTGTTTTCATATCTAATTCAACATCTAATAATTTGAGTGGTGTTATGATAAACATAGTAAATTCAACATATATAAAAGAGTGGGTTGGTGAAAGATCAAATAAGAAATTAACAATTCTATAGTGGATGACAAGTGTAACTTTCACAACTTTGTTATCATGCCTCACATCATAAATAGTTATTTTAGGATATTTCCCTTTTTTTAGGATTAAAATGTTTTTTATGTCGATCAATTTCACTAACCTTTGTATTTTATCACTGGTTATAATAATTATCATACTCCTTGCATTTGGAACACTGGAGTTAGGGTGGTGCATTCAATTGTTCTTTTTCTACATCATTATCTAACTTATTTTTCCCATAACTTTGAAATTTTATTTCCCAATTACCTTCCTTTCCACACATAAAACATTAAATAGTTCCTTTGATAAAATTTCCTATATGTTTCCTTCTACACTTCATACATAAAAGAAATTTCATCCTTTTCTCTCCATGGTTTTCAGTGTTTCCTTTAAATTTTATCTTTCTTTTCTTATAAATAATATAATATTGATGCGTAACTCCAATATCCATCTCCACCATGATAGCACATTTAATGATCTCTTAATAAACTACTATAAAACAAGGCTTTAATAGCACTAGCATTTAGCAGTGCTAGAAAAATACGCTTCTAAATTGAACCTTTATCTGTGTTAAAATAAGCACTGATATAGGGAGACCTTTATCAGTGCTTTTTATTAGTCCTCATAAAATACACCCTTTATCAGTGATTTTTTAGTGCTGATAAAAAGGGAACATTTATCAGTGCTTTATTAGTCCTCTTAAAGGGAACCCATTATCAATTCTTTTTTTCAGTGCTAAAAATAAAGCATTGAGAAATGGTAACTTGTTTTAGTGCTTTATTAGCCCTAATAAAGGTCCACGATAAAATGAAATAATTAAAAAATAAAAATAATAAAATATAATTTCATTAATTAAATAATTATTCTTAAAATTGAATAAATTGAATATACATACATATAAATTTTAAAAAATAATGAATAATATATATTAAATATATAGATATGTAAAATGAATAAATGAAATAATTAAACAAATAAAATTTTAAAATGATTAAATTAATAAAAATATTAAACATTTTGTTAATTAAATAATTATTGATAAAAATAAATAAATTTAATATACATATATATTGATTATAAATATAGATAAATAGTATATATTAAATATAGATATATAAAATTAATAGATTATAATAGGTAAATAAAAAAATAAAAATGAATAAATTACAAAATTATTTAAAAATTATTAATGAAAAAATTATTAATAAAAATGTATAAGTATAACATGATATATTTAATATATTATATGTTTTTATTTGGTAAATTTTATTCATTTATTTTTAATACTATTACAATTAGTGTATTAATTTTTTTTCTATTGTATATGTTTTTTTTTGGTAAATATGGATATATGTTTTTTTAATTGGTTTTACAATTAGTGTATTCATTTTTTGGTAAATTTATATTATTTTTTATTATTTTTTATTTATTTATATTTTTTTATACTATTACATGAATTTTTTATATTTTTTTATTTTTTATTATTTTTGGATAGGTTTTATTATTTATAATATGTTTTTATTTATATATTATATGTTTTTTTATGTTTTAGTATTTTAAATTTGTATTCATCTTTACTTCAATATATATATATCCATATTTTTTAATAATTTATATTTAATTAATAAAACCTATCCATTTTTTCAATATTTTTAATGTGTACTCATTTTGAATTATTCAATTTCACTCATTTTTAAAATGCATGTATTTAAGATTATATATCTACTAATAATGTTAAAAATATATTTGTAATTAAATATTTATAAAAAAATATATTTATAAATATATATTTATTATATTTATAAATTTATAAATTTATAATTATTCTAAACAAATAATTCTTATTTTGTAAATATATATTTATATAATTATAAATAATTAATTATATATATTTAGATAATTATAAATTTATAATAAATTTATTTAAATAATTATAATTTTAAATCCTTTATCAGCACTTTTCAGCGCAGATAAATAGCAATCTTTACCCGCACTAAAAAAGCATAGTTAAATGATATATTTATCAACATTAAAACCTTAGCACTGATAAAAGGGATCTTTATCAGCAGTTTTATGAAAGAGCTGTTAAAAGACTCCCTGATCTATTTAAAATAACCCTAACTCTGACTCAGTCACTCATGATTCTTAGGCTCTCACAGAACTCCTCTACTACCAGTGCCACTCCTCTATGATCTCTCAAGTTAATCATGGTTATAATCTAATGTATGTTATTTTTTACTTTTTCTCAATCATTGTTTGATTTTTTGGGTTCCGTGTTTTGCATTTTTATATTGTTCCTAGACATGAAGAACCCTACATCTCACCTCCTCACCAGTGAAATACAATGAGTGGTTCTATTTCATCTTTTCCCTCCATAGACAATGGTTTCTAAGAAAGATAATGATTTTTTCATATGGTATGGTCAGTCGACATATGTGTATAGGCTTATATGGATAAATAATATAGATTTTTTACCACATGATACTATAAAGTTAATTTTATATATATCCCTTATCATTGAAACATGAATTTAGTGATTGATAAGTGTGTCTAAGGTGATGTGCTGGCCTGGATTGAGAACTATTTGGGTATACTAGGTTAAAAATGTTACAGAATGGAATCAGAGTGAAACTAGGTATATTTTTATTGATTATATCCAAAATAAAAAACTTTCAAGAAATAAGAAGTAATCCATTAATATGTCTGGATAGAATAATTATATTGGATACTTGAGTTACCATATGATTTCTAGGTTGTTTTTTATTTATTTTTTTTCTTGACCTATCTTCTCGAGTCTCATGCCTCTTATTTAAGAGTTAATAAGTAGGAATCGGAAATAATATATGAAATATCATGTTCATATGTGTCTTTGTTTAATATTTTTTTCTAGACTCAATTATAAATTTATATTAATAGACACATGAATAATAAATAAATAGAATATTCTTATTTATTATTAGTTATAATTGGTTTTATATAACTTATTAGTTGATTGAGTTTAATTAGTAACCCCTTTTATCGATACTATTAGTTAGTCTTTTCATACTTATATTTAAAATAATTATTCTAGAATCTTTTAAATTATATTTAAATTATGAAAATAATTATTAAAAATTAAATGAATTAGAGAGAGGGATAGGGGGTTCCCATTTAATATAGATTATTTTCTACCTATTTCTAAAAGATTATTATTTTTTAGAAGGGGAAAATTATGTGAATCTCTACAATAATATAGAATATGTCACCACTTTGACCCTTAGATATGTATATTAATGATCCAATGAACATCTTGTGTATGCTAGAACATATATTGATCTTCATGTACTATAGGTAATTATATATCTACTTCAAGTTATTTGGTATAATTTTTAATGATGGTAACATATAGTATTTATGGTTCCTCTAGGATTTTATGGTAATATATCAAAATAATAAATTTTGGATTGCATTAGATATATTCATTTCATTTATAAGGGTAAAAAATTTCTATATGAATACTTGGCATAAGTTGAAAAATTAACACTCTAAAGGGATGAATCTTATTGGGGGGATCTTATGTTGGATTATAAAAATATCCAAAATTGGAAGGTGAGGAATCCTTGAGTAGGTAGAAGTGATGTTGAATGTAAGTGGGTGAGATTCATTTCTTCAAGACCTTGAGAGTGTATGTTGTAACGACCCAAAGTTTCATTAATGGAAATCCCTCTTAATCTAGTTAAATGTATCTTTATGTAAAACGTTTATATAAAATGTCAACTTCTTTGGTTTTATGTTAAGAATTATGACCGTTGCTTTTATAATCGTTGAACAGTGATCACATGATTAGTATAAATATAGGGCTTTAACAAATCCAAATTACTCAGACAAAAGAAGCGATGGTCTCATCTAGTAGAATTGCTCCATAAGACGCCCATTTGTCAGAGCTCGGAAAAGAGGTGGCGTCTTTGGGCTTTTCTCTTGACCAAGCCCAAGCTGAGCTTCATCATTTCAAGCTCAAACGGGACTGTCTACAGGAAAAGTGGAAGTTGATAGAGATTACCACTCGAGCGATGTTATCTGATCCACCCCAAGATTTTATCACCATCGCACACATTACCCTTAGGTCTTATACGCCTATTTTAAGGGGTTATGTAACAAATCTCTAGTAATATGTTCATTTATATTATTTTTTTTGTATATAATAATGAATATACCTTCTTGTAATTATTGATACATTGTAAATAGTTTTAAAGTACAAATAGTGTTTTTAGTTTTTATTTAATTAAGAAATCTATTTTATTAAATTAAGGGATTTTTGAATTAAATAATATTTTAATAAAATATTATTATTATTATTAAATTAATTTTATTATATATAAATGATCATATAATTTTATGAATGCAATTATAATTTTTATTAAGGTTTGAAATCCATTTCTGTCAAAACCCGTGAATTTTTGATAAATATCGATTTTTATTTTAAAAGTGAAAATTAAAATATTTATAAAATTATTTAGATAAAATAAATGATATTTCTGGAATCAGGATGTCTAAATTATCCAACGGTGAATTTTTCATAATTTTCTGAGACAGTCAAATTTTTGGGTAAAACTTAAATACCGTTTAAATATATAATGTGTTTTATGACATCATAATGACGCAATAGTGTTGTAATAAAATACTATAAGCTTTATGTTCATCCAATATATGTTTTAACATTAAAATAATGTGATTTTGGGTTTGTTTGACTTACTTTTCAAAGCATTAATGGACCCCTCAAGACTTATTAAACATCTTGTCTTTTTAAATTATTTTCCATGGGAGTGTGACTCACCTCCACATAAGCAACCCCATTATTTTAAGAAGTTCGGACTTTGGCCTTAAAAAATATTTTTTTCCTCTTCCCTTTTCCAAAAACCATGGGCAAAAACCATGATCTGATTTTTGTTTTGGATTAGTTTAATGTAAGGGGTCCCAAACCTAAATAATAAAGGATTCGCTCACCTTTCCTATATAAACCCACCCAAGATCCCACTTCATCCTCACTTAAAGCATTTGTAGTTCGTCCAACCTCTTTCCTAATCTATCTATAATACTCCCAAGGTGCCCCAATCTCCCAATAAGCCTCTCTCAAACCTCTCTCAAGCCATTGGAAGCACACTTCCAAGTAAGGGTTTTTTCTTCCTTTCTCTTTTTTGTCTAATTTTCTTTAAGTTGTTTTGCCCATTTAATTTCAATTATGAATGTTTAGCACCTCCTTCATACTTCCCTATTTATGTTTGAATTATGGGAGACCCCTTTCTCTCTCATTAAATTCCTCCCATGTACACCCGTTACTATGCCGAAATTCTGAAAGGAACTTCTCTCTCCTCATTTACATTCAAGCAATACTTTTGTATCATGAATCTAAATTCCATTACAATTGTTGGGAAATGTATATATATGACCTCCTTACTGTAATTTACATGTAAATATGATGAGGAATCCCTTTCTCTCTCATCAACCATTTTTATGAATTCTTATGTCACGTTGTTACACTGCCGAAATCGCATCGATTTTCTAAGCCAATGCCATTGTGTAGAGAATAACATGCCCATTTCTCCATCAAGGGTATTCAACTTTATTCACATTTACTTATTGATTATAAAGTTTCATTTATTAATTCAAAATTCCTTTATCATGTAATAAATGATTATTTTTTATGAATCCATGTTTTATGATCCATGTGGCACACTTATGCATGAAATGAAATGTTTAAGAAGGGTACACCCATATAGCGCTCCAATGCATTGGGTAAAGTATAATATCATGATAAAAAATGTGAAATGAGTATTTAATCATGATAATTTAAGTTCAATGAGGGTTTACTCATGCTTCGTGTGCAATGAGGATTTACTCATGCTCCATGTGTAATGAGCCTTGGCCCATGCTAATTCCATGTTAAGTGTTGTTGCCACATTTCCATGTTATGATTATCATTCTTTATCAAGACTTTATGTTCATGTTTCTATTGTTCTATATTGATATACCTATTGTCTAACATGTATTGTACTCCTTATGTATTCCATGTTTATTCCCTTATTGGGCTTTATAGCACACCCCTTTTCTTATGCATGTCCTCAGGTTATCCCATGCAATGCTAAGTACGAGGGAATGTAGTGGTCATGTAAAGGAAGTTTTCAATAATGATGTTGTATTTCATGTTTTAAGTTGTTATTTAATGATCCTAATCCCCAAATACACTAGACCTCTCGATCATCCATGTTGTATCAAGTGAATATTTTATGTAATAAATCATGTTTAAGTTTGTAATAAAAGCAGGGTTGTCATAGTTGGTATCAGAGGATAGGTTTAGTTATTTTTGGGATTAGGATTAGAAAACCCTAGTAAAGCCTTAGAGACAAGACTAAGTATAATAAAAACATCCCTAGGTTTTGGTAAGTACTGAGTAAGTGTTTTATCAATAAAATACATCCATGTATGGATATGAGAAGGTAAAGGCGGCTCTGGCACAGATGTATCCTAGGGGTAAAACCCGAAAACACCGCTTTGAGCTAGATTCAAATGGGAACCGGTGCACGAAAACGAGCCTTGATGCACTCTTGGTTACGACACTCCTGGGGGATATATTTTGATAAATTCACAAGCTTAGTATGAACCCTTATTAAGGGAATTAAAAAAATTCCCCTAAGAATATATGTTAGAAAGTAGATCATGAAAATCCTAGATTGAAGCCTATAGACTCATGAGTTAAGGAAATAAAAGTTTATTTATAAGTCATAAATTTTTGTCTTTGTATTACCCTTTATGTGTTACCCCCTAACTTTCCTTTTATTCCAGCCAATGGCCGGTAATAGGAGGACTCGGGCTAACAACCGATGTGAAGATCAGTGTGATGATTTTACTAATGAGATGCCCAATCCAATGGGAGCGGGAATCGTGAACTTTTTCACACTTCTCTCTCAGCTAACTCAAGATTTTAATAGAGACACAGGTCAAGAGGAACGTTCAACCCCCCCTAAGAAAGAACAAGTCACCATCTAGAGTTTCATGAGACAAAGGCCTCCTGCTTTTAGTGGATCATCTGATCCCACGATCGCTGAACAATGGATCAACTCCATTGAAAAAATCTTCTCCATCCTTCAATGATATAAACAAGAGAAGGTTCTCCTAGCAGCTTATCGTATGGAGGGTGAATCTGATCAATGGTGTACGTTGATCAAAAATACAAAGCCTGAGGAGGAGATCGAGGTGTTGGAATTGAAGGATTTCTAGAAGATGTTTTTCGATAAATATTTTCCGCGCACCCTCCGGCTTAAGATGGAAAGGGCCTTCCTTTCCCTCAAGCAAAAAGATGAAGAATATATTGGAGCGTACGAGGAAAACTTCACAAGGCTTGCACAATGTGCTTCTAGCTTTGTTGTTACCCCCAAATGCAAGGTTGACCGTTTCTTTGGTGGGCTGAAGCCTAGCCTACGGAAAGCATTAGCGATATGTGACTTCGACAGCTATGAGTAAATTGTCCGATTTGCCCTCAAGGTCGAAATAGAGATCAAGGAATCATAGGGGTATCATGGGGACAAGAATTGTATGGTGGACTTCAATGCTGGTGGTCTGATGGATAAATCCAACGGTGCTAAGAAGATCCAGCACCCCACTTTCCAAAAGTGTAGAAAGAAACACCCTGGAAATTTTCTCAAGGGGATGAGGAAATGCTTTAGGTGTGGAAGAGAAGGGAACCTAGCTGTTAACTGTCGGAAAGAAAGACCCACAGCTGCGTTAGAGGAGAGGAACGCTCTGTTAGAACCTCAACACATTCTTCATTTCTAAAACTTCAAATAACCAGGGCATTTTTCAAATCAGTGCCCTAAAACAAGGGTTTTCAGAGGCAAACAACAACTTCCAAGGCAGCAAGGAAGAGTTTTTTCCATCACTTCTACCAAAGAAAACCCCGAAAATGAAGTGGTGAAAGATACTCTAGTTATTCATTCAAGAATAGAAAATGTACTTTTTGATTCAGGTTCTACGCATTCTGTTATATCTCGAAAGTTTAGTAGAATAATCCCAGCACCACCACAAATCAAGGAAGTGAAGATGTCGGTGAGTATGGAAAATGGGGAAATCATTGCATCCCATGAATATAAGTCCTCCCCTGTCATAATCTGTGGATTGAATTTCCCAGTGAACCTCGTCATACTCCCTCTAGTGGAATTTGATGCAATTCTTGGCATGTATTGGCTTTCCTTATATAGAGCCAACATAAATTGTCGGGAGAGGGAAATCACACTCCATATGGAGAATCGACCTTCGATTATTTACAAGTGTAAGGAGGAAGATGAATCTCCTTTAGCTCTATCATCTCAAGCATGGATATTATTGCCCTATGAGCACACGTATCTAGCTCAGATGATTGAGTCCAAGGAAGAAACCATCCTTGAAGAAATGCCTATTGTGAGGGAATTTGCTGAAGTGTTTCCCGAGGAACTGCCTGGTCTTCCTCCTAAAAGAGACATTAAATTCTCAATTGAACTTATACCAGGGGTGCTACCAATATCCAAGACTCCATATAGAATGGTTGTCGTGGATCTTGAAGAGCTGAAGAAACAACTACAGGAGAATCTAGATAAAGGGTTTATACGCCCAAGTGCTTCACCATGGGGTGCACCAGTCCTCTTCGTCAAGAAGAAGGATGGGTCAATGCGGCTTTGCATCGATTATCATGAACTTAACAAAATCACGATAAAGAACAAGTATCCTATTCCACAGATTGATGACTTGTTTGATCATCTACGTGGAGAACAATACTTCTCCAAGGTAGATTTGCAGTCGGGATCTTATCAAGTAAGGGTAAAGAAGGAAGATGTCCCCGAGACTGCTTTTCGTACAAGATACGGGCACTATGAATTCATAGTAATGCCTTTCGGACTCACTAATGCTCTAGAAATCTTCATGGAATTGATTAATAGAGTCTTTAGAGATTACCTTGACAAATTTTTGGTAGTCTTTATAGATGATATTCTAATATAATCCAAAACCAAGGAGGATTATGAGGAGCATTTAATAACTATACTATAGACTTTGCGCAAGGAGAAGCTCTATGAAAAGTACAACAAGTGTGAGTTCTGGTTTAAGGAGGTCTCATTCCTAGGCCATATCATCACAAGCAATGGGATATCTGTGGATCTCTCCAAAACAGATGCAATTAAGGGATGTCTAAGGCCAACATCGGTAACGGATATCCGTAGCTTATTGGGGTTAGTTGGATATTATCGACGATTTGTGAGAAATTTTTCATGACTGTAAAACCCTCTTACCAAGATAACTTTAAAGGGAGTAAATTTTTCTTGGAGTGATGAATGCGAAGAAAGCTTCAAGTAGTTGAAAAATAGGCTTATCACTGCGCTTGTGCTCACTTTACCCACAAGTGGGAAAAATTTTGTGGTATTCAGTGATGCTTCGAAGAAGGTCTTAGGCTGTGTGCTGATGCAGAATGATAAAGTGATATCCTATTCCTCAATGAAGTTGAAAATCCATGAGCAAAACTATCCAACGCATGATCAGGAGTTGGCGGCAGTGATCTTTGCCTTGAAAATATGGCGGCATTATCTCTATGGGGAGAAATGTGAGATATATACTGACCACAAGAGTCTTAAATATATATTCACACAGAAAGAGCTTAATATGCGCCAGAGAAGATGGATAGAGCTCATTAAGGATTATGATTGTTCAATACATTACCACCCTGGGAAAGTGAACAAGCTGGAAGATGCCCTAAGTAGAAAGGACCCAGCGATTCTATCAATGATGAGAATTGAGAGGGATCCAATCTTCTTAGACTAGATGAAGATAGACATGGGAATCATAAAGAAGGGAACATCATCAATCCTTTCACAAATGATTTCTCAATCGTCTCTTTTGGAAAGGTTAAAGGATGCACAAAAGGATGATGTGGGAATTCAAGAAAAAGTGGAAGCTATCAAAAAGGGAAAATCCTCGGAGTTTAATGTTAATGAAGAAGGAATCGTGCGATTTTGGAAAAGACTATGTGTTCCATCAAGTCTGGAGCTGAAGAAGGAACTTTTGGATGATGCACATAGTTCAAATTTCTCAATTCACCCAGGGATCACAAAGATGTATCGAGATCTCCGAGAAAACTTTTTGTGGGATAATATGAAAAAATAGATCGCTGAATATACATCAAAGTGCCTGGTGTGACAGCAAGTGAAGTCAGAGAGGTAGAAGTATAAGGGGATGATGCAACCATTACCAATACCGGAATGGAAATGGGAGAACATCACCATGGACTTTGTCACCGGACATCCAAGGACATCCAAAGGCAACAATGCAATCTGGGTTATTATGGATCATCTTACAAAGACTGTACACTTCATTGCTATTCGGGAGGATTTCTCATTGGATCAACTGGCACGGATATATATCAGGGAAGTGGTAAGGCTACATGGAGTTACACTATCTATTGTGTCTGTCTGAGATCCGAGATTCACCTCTAAGTTTTGTAAGAGTCTTCAACATGCTTTGAATATTGAACTGAAATTCAGTACGGCCTATCATCCTCAAACTGATGGCCAATCCGAGTGGACTATCCAAACACTTGAGGACATGTTGAGAGCCTGCTCAATGGACTTTAAAGGAGGATGGAATCAACATCTACCTCTGGTTGAGTTCTCTTATAATAACAGTTTCCACTCGAGTATCCAAATGGTAACATATGAAGCCCTTTATGGGAAAAGGTGCAGAACACTAGTGTGTTGGGATGAGGTCGGTGAACATAAGATGCTTAGACCAGAAATGGTCGAGGAAATGGTGGAGAAGGTGAAAACCATTCAGCAGAATATCAAGGCAGCCTAGAGTCGACAGAAGAGTTACGCAGATAATCATTGATGAGACCTTGAGTTTAAAGTTGGAGACATGGTTTTTCTACTCATATCTCTGGGGAAGAAGGTCATGAGGTTTGGAAAGAAAGGGAAGTTAAGTACAAGGTACATCGGCCTCTTTGAGATTCTTGATCGTGTCGGAGTTGTGGCATATCGACTAGCACTTCCACCTACCATGGCCAAAGTACATGATGTCTTTCATGTATCTCTCTTAAGGAAGTACATACTGAAACCTTCACATGTACTCTCTTTTGAGGTGGTACAGTTGGAGGATGATCTTTCTTTGGAGGAGAAACCAGTGAAGATCTTAGATCGTAGAGAAAAAAGTTCTATGAAATAAGACAATGCCCCTTGTCAAGGTGTTTTGGTGAAACCACAAGTTTGAAGAAGCGACTTGGGAATCGGAGGAAATGATGAAGCTGAGTTACCCACATCTATTTTAGTGTGGGAAAAAGGAAATTTTGAGGGCGAAATTTCTTAAGGGGGGAATATTGTAATGACCCAAAGTTTCATTAATGTAAATCCCTCTTGATCTAGTTAAATGTCTATTTATGTAAAACGTTTATATAAAATGTCAACTTCTTTGGTTTTATGTTAATAATTGTGACTGTTACTTTTATAGTCGTTGAATAGTGATCACATGATTTGTATAAATATAGGGCTTTAACAAATCCAATTTACTCAGAAAAAAGAATCGATGGCCTCATCCAGTAGAATTTCTCCATACGAAGCCCATTTTTCAGAGCTCGGAAAAGAGGTGACGTCTTTGGGCTTTGCTCTTGACCAAGCCCAAGTTGAGATTCATCATGTCAAGCTCGAATGGGACCATCTATGGGAGAAGTGGAAGTTGATAGAGATTACCACTCGAGCGATGTTATCTGAGCCACCCCAAGAGTCTATCACCATCGCACACCTTACCCTTAGGTCTTATGCGGCTGTTTTAAGTGGTTATGTAACAAATCACTAGTAATATGTTCATGTATATTATTTTTTTGTATATAATAATGAATACACCTTCTTGTCATTATTAATACATTGTAAATAGTTTTAAAGTACAAATAGTGTTTTTAGTTATTATTTAATTAAGAAATCTATTTTATTAAATTAAGTGATTTTTGAATTAAATAATATTTTAATAAAATATTATTATTATTATTAAATTAATTTTATTATATATAAATGATCATATAATTTTATGAATGCAATAAGAATTTTTATTAAGGTTTGAAAGCCATTTCTGTCAAAACCCGTGAATTTTCGATAAATGTCGATTTTTATTTTAAAAGTGAAAATTAACATATTTAGAAAATTATTTAGATAAAATAAACGATATTTCTGGAATCATGACATTGAAATTATCCAACGGTGAATTTTTCATAATTTTATGAGACAGTCAAATTTTTGGGTAAAAATTAAATACCGTTTAAATATATAATGTGTTTTATGACATCATAATGACCCAATACTGATGTAATAAAATACTATAAGCTTTATGTTCGGCCAATATATGTTTTACCATTAAAATAATGTGATTTTGGGTTTGTTTGACTTAATTTTCAATGCATTAATGGACCCCTAAAGACTTATTAAACATCTTATCTTTTTAAATTATTTTCCATGGGAGTGTGACTCACCTCCACATAAGCAACCCCATTATTTTAAGAATTCCTGACTTTGGACTTATAAAATATTTTTTTCCTCTTCCCTTTTCCAAAAACCATGGGAAAAAACCATGATCTGATTTGTGGTTTGGATTAGTTTAATGTAAGGGGTCCCAAACCTAAATAATAAATAATTCACTCACCTTTCCTATATAAACCCACCCAAGCTCCCACTTCCTCCTCACTCAAAGCCTTTTAAGTTTGTCCAAACTCTTACCTACTCTCTCTATAATCCTCCCAAGGTGCCCCAAGCTCCCAATAATCCTCTCTCAAGCCTCTCTCAAGCCTTTGGAAGCACACTTTAAAGTAAGGATTTTTTCTTTCTTTCTCTTTTTTTTCTAATTTTCTTTAAGTTGTTTTTTCCATTTAATTTCAATTATGAATGTTGGGGTATGATTTATCACCTCCCTCATACTTCCCTCTTTATGTTTTAATGATGGGAGACCCCTTTCTCTCTCATTAAATGTCTCCCATGTACACCAGTTACTATGCTGAAATTCCGAAAGGAACTTCTCTCTCCTCATTTACATTTAAGCAATAATTTTGTATCATGAAACTAAATTCCATTAAAATTGTTGGTAAATGTATCTATATAACCTCCTTACTGCCCCTTACATGTAAATATGATGAGGAACCCCTTTCTATCTCATCAACCGTTTTTATGAATTCTTATGTCACGCTGTTACGCTACCGAAATAGCACCGATTTTCCAAGTCAATGCCATTGTGTAGTGAATACCATTCCCATTTCTCCATCAAGGTTATTCACCTTTATGCACATTTACTTATTGATTATAAAGTTTCATGTATTAATTCTACATTCCTTTATCGTGGAATAAATGATTATGTTTTATGAATCCATGTTTTATGATCCATGTGGCACACTTATGCATGAAATGAAATGTTTAAGAAGGGTGCGCCCTTATAGCGCTCCAATGCATTGGGTAAATTATCGTATCATGATACGTCATGTGAAATGAGTATTGACTCATGATAATTCAAGTGCAATGAGGTTTTACTCGTGCTTCATGTGCAATGAGGATTTACTCATGCTTCATGTGCAATGAGCTTTGGCTCATGCTAATTCCATGTTAAGTGTTGTTACCACATTTCCATGTTATGATTATCATGCTTTATCATGCCTTTATATTCATGTTTCTCTTGTGATCTATTGATATTCCTATTGTATAACATGTATTGTACTCCTCATGTATTCCATGTTTATTCCCTTACTGGGCTTTATAGCTCACCCATTTTCTTATGCATGTCCTCAGGTTATCCCATGCAATGCTAAGTACGAGGGAATGTAGTGGTCATGTAAAGGAAGTTTTGAATAAAGATGTTATATTTCATGTTTTAAGTTGTTATGTAATCATCCTAAGCCCAAAAGACACTAGACCTCTCGATAATCCATGTTGTATCAAGTGAATATTTTATGTAATAAATCATGTTTAAGTTTGTAATAAAAGCAGGGTTGTCATATATGTATTGTAAATCCTCTTTAGTTGTGGATACTTTTTGAGTGATTCCATTAGTGTGGGTTCATAGGACACTTTAATCCTTATTTCCTCTTTTATGTGAAACATTTATATCAATGTGGTTAGTTGGGGAACCTTTAATAGTCCTTTTGATCTATTCCTTCTAGGGAGGGTCATTAGATTGGATTGGTATAATATTTATGGATAAGTAGTCTATGGATGATACTATACATGGTTCTTCTATAGTGATAGGTACAATCCTAGTATATTATACTCTTTTTCATGGTCTTAGGACACAAAAGCTTCCTAATATTAATTTATGAGTATCTTATAATTTAACTAGGATTGAGATTAAAAATTATTCATAATGTTATTAACATCAATATTCTCTATAATTAAACATATGGAAAACTAGTAATTAGTGTCAATTTTATTTATGAGTAAATAAGTATTCTTTTGGTAAAATAGATATACAATACGATACACTCCATACACAAAAGTCTATAATTTAAAGCATCTTTCATGAAAATTGTTACTATCTTGAACAAAGATATAATACTTCAATACTATAGTATAACTAACCTTCACTACCTTTATTTAACCCATCCTAAGATGCTTGATTTCCTTCCATCTCTTGATGATGGATTGGACTCCATCTTTTAAACTAGCCTTCCTCCCATCATTATGGTTCCAAATTTCCTTGATGACATACCTCACACGCAGATTGTATTCATTAATCTCCATCAAAGAAGCTTTTATGGCTTTGAATACCACATCTCCCAAATCGTTATTAAACTGCTTCAGACTTTCATCCTACTCATTTACTATTTCCTTAGAACACAAAAAATGACACCAAAAAATCAATCAGAGCATATTGAATTGATTTTTTTGGTTTCATGATATTCATTTTCTTATATGACTGACTCGGTTACTTTTGAAAAATCTTCATAAAATTTTAATTTTATTTTGAGTGTCGTCTCATTAGATCCTATTTGAATTAATCATTCTTGGATGAGAATACTATTATGATGATTCAACTAATCTAACTCTCGAAGGTATTCCCCCCACAATGAGTAGATATCTCCAGCCCTGTTATTGGCTTCATCTTCAGGATAATTTCTATTAGAAGCTTGGATAATTGCTAGTTTTCAATCTCTCATATTCATCTCACATCAATACCACTACAAGTTTTTGTCTCCTCTAAGACCTACCAAAAAATAAACATTTCATAGGAAGTGACAAACAATAAATTTTTGTGAGTGGAGCTAAATGACTATGAGTGGAAGTCATGTGGAGTTTAATGTTCATTCTTTCATTTTAGTAATGTAATATGTTTGAATCCACAAATAAAATTTCATTTAGGTTTTTTTTTAACCACAGTGGTAACTCGACTCTCATCTCCAGAACAGTTAATATTGCATTTTATTTCTTGAGGCTCATCCCCCATCCCTTCTATGTTTCATTAACTACTCTAAGCAGTAGTTATCCAAAATTTCCATGGGATGAATTTTGGTTAGAGTAGTTCATGAAACATAGGTGGTTGTTCACAAAATATGGGAGATAAATATCAAACAGCAAAATGTAATAATAACTATTTGGGAGGTATTTCATCAAGGTACTTTGGAACCACAATGAAGAGAGAAATTCTAGTTTGAAAGATAGAGTCAAACCCATAATCAAGAGATGGAAGATAATCAAAATCTTTGGACAGATTAAATAATGGTAGTGAAGGTTAGTTGTACCAGAGTACTGAAGTATTATATCTTTGTTTGAGATAGTAACAATTTTCATGTAAGATTCATGAAAATGTGTACTTTTATGAATGAAGTGTATTGTATTGTTTTTATTCAAGAAAAATTAAATGTTTGACTACTCATGAAGACAATGTCTTCTACAAATGATGATGTTACCAATCTTGAGGAAGAATAGACTGTTATTGATGAGACTGTGGAATTATTAGGGTATAAACAACATGTTAATGAAATAAATCAACAATGATGTAACATTATAGTTTTTAATAAAATTATCAAGGCAAGAAGTCAGGGTATAAAATTTGAGGTTGGTTGGAATCAACACAGCCAAACTATTGACCCTAACAAGTCAATGTCAATTATTTATTTTGGGGTCACAATGAGGATGAATGTGTAGAAAGATATTAGACCATGGTGTCATTTCAAAACTATAACAAAGGAAATCCATTTGAAAGATATAATTATAATGTTACAATATACTTTACCTATTTTAATGAAAAATTATATAATGAATGATTCATTCAGTTTTCGTTATTCCTTGTAGACTTCATTTATTTTAGAATATTTCTATAATAAATTTGTCTTAATGGACACTAGAAAATCCCATAGAGTATTTTGAACTCTTTTAATGAAGTTTCATCTTAGGGATTCTAAGGGGAAAACAAATCCCCACCCACCAAATAGTTATTCACACATTATAAATTAGGAAACATAGACTGCTTTCATCAATAGTCGTAATGAGAAATCATTTCAGGTGCATTTTTGTTGATAATATATTATTTGACATTATTTATTTTATCCAACATGATTCAAAATTGTTAATTTATGAAATAGAAAAATGGTGGTGAAAATAAAGAACGTGCATCAAAACCAACATACCCCTATCACAAAGGAATAATGGGGTACGCTTCATTAGAAAAGAAATTGGTATGTATTTTAAATCAATAATAAAATTTTAATTATGTGATATGAAACAACATATTTTACTTTGTTTATATACATATTGATGAATCAAAATCTGAATCCATTTCCATCCCATGTCATGTTCTATGGAAGGAGGCTCGTGTAAATAAAGTGGGTAAATTAGTTGATGAAAACACAAAATTATTATGGGAAACATGTGTATGTATGAAATAATTCTAATTAATTATGATTTATTACAATATTGCATAAAAATAAATATGTTCAAAAAAATTTATATGGTTTAGCCACAAGAATCAACAATGGTCATACCAGAAGAAAGTTGACTTTCAATAGCTTTGATGTGGCCTGAATAATATGGTAATGTTAGAGGATTAGGTTTTGGAGTCTCTCCTAAAACATAATTTTAAAAGATAAAACCACATGAAGATACATTTAATATGGTGAGACAAATGTAGACACAAATAGACTCACTTCAAGATATTATTTTGTGGTCTGGTATAGCAGACCAATGTATAATAAAGGATTAAAGAAAATTGGCAGTGTAGAAAAGATCCACACTTGAACCAAATGATCCCACTATATTTGAGGTTATTCATTCCCCCAAATTAATACCTTACCTAGGATAATCAAATTTTATCATTACTCTTTCTCCTAATTGTGAATCAAACAACTTCTGATAACTTGATATTACTAGAATTCTACATGGTACAATTGTATGTGATTTGTATCTATCAACACCCAGGTACTATCATGTTGTGATGGGTATAGTGTATGATATCCCAGGAGACTAGATACATAATGAATCCCTCCCAAAAGAACACATGAGATTGGGGATTGAGGTTTCTTTTGAGCCGACTGTTGAGTTTCATGTTCTAATTGATGGTCCGGATATTACAACGGTCGAAGTTGCTATTGGAGCATTCATAGCATGACTATATAATCTTATAAAGATAAATGATGTGTGTATTTAACAAATTTATTAATATGAAAAACATGTAATAGTTGATGATAAAAGGTCTGAAGTGAGGTATGATATTATAGATGGATAAAGCGGTAGAGAAACAGAAGGTCGAATCAAGAAAATCTAGTGAATCGACCAAGAAAACAAAACAACCTTCTAAGAATACCTTCTGCCCTATAATTAAAAAGAAACATTTATTATCATAAAACTTCATGCAGAGACCACATTTAAAGATAAAAATATTTCTTACATTGAATCTGAAGAAAAAATATATGGAGATTCCTTCATAGATATAATTGGTCTCGAGACTCTAACTGAGATTCTCAAGCATGAATGGTTAGGTGTCTTAGTTGTGAATACATGCATAAGGTACATTTTCATAATAAATCTATCTAAATTGTGATCTAATATGTTTATTAAAGTTAATAACTATTCATATATTATATATGTGTTTATATCACAACTATATAAAGGAAATATCGTGTGGAACACAATTTGGATTCATTAATACCTATATCATTTCTACACCAGAACTTACGTTAGAGAATAATGAAATTGAGAAGAAAAAAGTTTAGTTACTTCAAGTGTTAAATCAAAAAGCATCAGACAACATACTCTTTTTTATGCCTACAATGAAAAGGTAAAGCTCTATAATCCAATCGCATAAAATATATTTTTAATATTTCAATTACTGAATTGTTTTTGTTTTCTTAGGATACATTTGATGCTGATATCAGTTAATCTAGACGCATATAATGTTTATTTTTTGGATTCAGTTCATGTATATGGAACCAACCGAGCACTCATGATGTGTATTGTGAGTATTTAATACACAAAAATCAATATTTTATAGATAAATTTTAAATTATGTGTTCATTGTATGTTTTAACAAAAATTTTGTTATGATAGGGTGGATGATCAATACAGGAAAGATCATGGCATGGAGCCAGTGTTTTAAGGGATAAATCCTTTGAATTAATACAAATGGAAAGAAATTATGGTATATATAGAATTATTTAATAATCAAAACATTTCAAAACAATTTACTTATTTTGGTCAATGTTTCTACAGTGTCTAAAATAAGATAATTACACCAATTGTGGATATTATGTCTTCAAATTTGTGAGATAAATAATAAATCATAAAAATACCAGCATCCCCAATTAGTTAATTTCTAAAGTTAATTACAATTTTATTAAATATATTTCATAATCATTTGTTTTTTTAAATTTTCTCAGTACTATCAAGATTTTAGACAACCTAGTTACTCGAAAGAAGAAATCAATTTGTTTATAGATGAGTGGGCATCATACTTTTTGTCATAATGTATACTGATAACAAATTTAGGTGATTACCTTCTATTTTTGTGATCTAGTACAAGTAATGACCTTCAAAATATATTTGGGGTGTGAAACATTAGTGTTAGAATAGTTATATATTATTTTTGATCTCTTCATCAAGGAGGATAATAATGAAGGAAATCAATTTTTTTAGAATCATTGACCTACAAAAAATAAAATTATTAGGAAATCATGGAGGTGTATGTAGATATGAAGTCATAGGTGGAGACAGAGGTGGAGGAGGAGGCAAAGTTAAAGGTATAATTAGAGTCAGAGACCGACATGGAGGAGGAGGCAGAGGTGAAGACTGAGGTGGAGACTGAGGTAGAGGAGGATAAGAAGTGTTGTCTTGTAATCAATAAAATTATTGGTCAATGAAGTAGAATTACGATCATACCATGATTTTGTTTGATAATAATTGTTTAAAAGTGCGCACAACACTTGTAACTTAAGATAAAATCCATTATGTAAGTTTTATAGTGACTTATTGAAATAATATTTTTCACCACTTGTCTAGATAATTTGGGACAATGATTCGTAGTTCATTTCTAACTTTTATGAATCAGTCTCATATAAAAACCACACACGATTCCACCTATGTGTCTCAAAGTGCATGTTTCCAGTTTAAAATGACATTTTTGTAAAAAAAACATAAGAGGCATACTCAAAATGAAGGAAACACATTCTGATAGTTTTAATACTTTTTGAAAATGACCCATGAGTCATTTGGGATGTGTAGGAATTAGAATCACCTCAATCCAATGCATGGTGTGACTAGTATGACTCCATGTGCATCTTTTTATTAAAAATTGACATTAATTTTAGTAGAAAAATAGCTGACACACTCAAAACCGTGAAAAGGAATTTGAATTGTTTTTGTAATTTAGTACTATGATCCATAAGTCATTTGTGATGTGTATGAATCATCCACACCTCAATCCAATGCATGATGTGACTGGCATGACTCCAAGTACATCTTTTTATTCAAAGCTGATATTAATTTTAGTGAAAAAAAACTAGCATACTCAAAAATGAGAAAATAAATTTGGATTGTTTTGGTACTTTAGTAAAATGATACATAAGTCATTTTTTATGTGTATAAATCAGTCAAACATCAATCTAACACATGGTGTAACCGATACAACTCCAAGTGTTTGTTATCAGTTTAAAATTGATGTTTTAATGCAAAAATGTTTAATCCACTAAAAAATAATAAAACACACTCATATTTTCTTGATAATTTGGTAAAATGACTCGTAATTAATTTTTGACATGTATGAATTAGTCTCATGTCAAACCCACACATGATACCACTTGTATGGCTCAAGGTGTGAGTTTTCAGTTTAAAATGACACTTTAGAAGAAAATATAAGTAGTGTACTCAAAACTGAGGAAACACATTTGGATTGTTTTGTTACTTTATTAAAATAATTCATGAATCATTTTTTACGTGTATAAATAATATTCACCTACATCCAACACATGTTGTGACCATTATGACTCCAAGTGCATCTTTTTATTCAAAATGACATTAATTTTAGTGGAAAAAGCAACTGACATGCTCAAAACCAAGAAAATCTTTTCATATTATTTTTTTACTTTAGTAAAATGATTCATAAGTAATTTTTGATGTGTAGGAATCAGTCGAACCTCAATTTGACACATGGTGTGACTGGTATGAATCCAAGTGCACCTTTTTATTCAAAACTGACATTAATTTTTGTGAAAAAATAATAATTGACATAATCAAAACTGATCAAAGACATTCTGATTGTTTTGGTAATTTAGTAAAATGATCCATAAGTTGTTTTTTATGTGTATGAATCAGTCACACCTCAATTTGATGCATGGTGTGACCGATACAACTCCAAGTGTCCATTATCAATTTAAAATTGACATATTAATATAAAAAGTCTCATTCACTAAAAACCAATAAATTATGCTCATATTGTCTTGATAATTTAGGATAATGATTAATAATTCATTTGTGATTTGTATCAATTGGTCTCATATCAAACCCACACACAGTTCCACCTATATGGCACAAATTGCATGTTTCCAGTTTAAAATGACATTTTAGTAAAAAAACATGAGTGGCGTACTCAAAACTGGGGAAACATGTTCATATTGTTTTGGTACATTAGTAAAATTATCCATGAGTCATTTTTGGCTTTCAGGAATCATTTTAACCTCAATCTGATGCATGATGTGACCAATATGACTCCAAATGCATCTTTTTATTCAAAAGTGACATTAATTTTAGTGGAAAAAACAACTGACATACTCAAAATTGAAAAAACACATTAATATTATTTTGGAACATTATTAAAATTATCCTTATTTAATTGGTGACATGTAAGAATTATTTTCACCTCAATATAATGCACGGTGTGACCGATATGACTCCAAGTGCGTCTTTTTATTCAAAACTGACATTAATTTTAGTGAAAAAAAATGAGATACTCAAAACTGGGAAAATTTATTTATATTGTTTTGGTACTTTAGGAAAACAATCCATAAGTCATTTTTTATGTGTATGAATCATCCACACATCATTATGACACATGGAATGACCATTACGACTTCATGTGTCGGTTATCAGTTTAAAATTGACATTTTAAAAAAAGAAGTCTCATTCAGTAAAAAATGAAAAAACACACTTGGACTATATTGATAATTTTGGGGGGGAAATTATAATTTATTTTTGAACTGTATGAATCAGACTCATGTCAAACCCACACATGATGCCACATATGTGGCTCAATGTGTGTGTTTTCAGTTTAAAATGACATTTTAGAAGAAAAAAAATAAGTGTCATAATCAAAACTAAGGAAACACATTTTTATTATTTTTCTGCTTTATAAAAATGATCCATGAGTCATTTGTGACATGTAGGAATCAGTTTCACCTCAATTTGATGTATTGTGTGACCAGTATGACACTAAGTGAGTCTTTTTATTCAAAAGTGACATTAATTTTAGTGGAAAAAAACAAATGGAATGCTATAAATATATAAAATGAATTAATATTGTTTTTGAACTTTAGGAAAATGATCCATATGTCATTTCTAATGTTTAGGAATCATCCAAACCTCAATCTTCCACGTGGTGTGATAGGTATGACTCTAAGGGTTCCTTTTTATTCAAAACTGGCATTAATTTTAGTGAAAAAAACAACTGACATACTCAAAACTAAGAAAATGCATTTAGATTGTTTTGGTATATTCGAAAAATGATCCAAAAGTCATTTTTTATGTGTATAAATCATCCTCACCTCAATATAACATAGGTTTTCACCGGTACGAATCCAAATGTCTATTATCAATTTAAAATTTATATTTTAATACAAAAAAATCATTCACTAAAAACTAAGAAAAAACACTCGGATTGTCTTGATAATTTGGGATAACAATTCATAATTCATTTCTGATTTGTATGAATTAGTCTCATGTCAAACCCATACATGAGGCCACCTACGTGGCTCAAAGTGTGTGTTTCTAGTTTAGACTGAAATTTTAGTAAAAACATAAGTGGCATACTCAAAACCAAGGATATGAATTTTGATTTTTTTGATACTTTAGGAAAATGATCCATGCGTCATTTGGGATGTGTTGAAATTAGTCGCACCTCAATATGACATGTGGTGTGACCGTTATGACTCCAAGTGCATATTTTTATTCAAAAGTGACGTTAATTTTAATGGAAAAAACAATTATCATACTCAAAACTAAGAAAACATATTCAGATTGTTTTGGTACTTTAGGATAAAGATCCATAATTAATTTTTGACATGTAGAAATCAGCCAAACCTCAATCTGATGCACGATGTGACCATTATAACTCCATGTGTGTCTTTTTATTCAAAACTGACATTAACTCTATTGAAAAAAACAAATACATACTCTATAATAATTTTTTTTCTTATATTTGTGTTTGAAATTTTATTTCATTTAAATTCAGTATTTGTGTCTTATTTCAGTCATTTATGTTTTGTTTCTTATGATACAGTGTGTTATTACATCACACTACACATGTTTCTGGTGATGTAGTTCATTGTATCATCACACTACAGTTTTCACCTTTGTCATCACTAATAAATGCACTAATAAAGATATCCTTTATCAGAACCAATAAAGGAGTCCTTTATCATCTCTTCTTAAAGTGTCATTAAAGGTATCTTTATCAATCCCTCTAAAATCTCTGAGAAATATATCCATTATCAGTGCTTTTGAAAGCATGAATAAATGGGTCTTTTATCAGCACTTTTAAAATCCCTAGTAAAAGTATGATTTATCTGCACTTTTATTTATGCTGATAAAGAAACCCTTTTGCAACTCTTTTCTAACACTAATAAAGGACTTGTCATTTTAATCACCTTGAGGTAGATAGTGCTTTTCTAGCATAGATAAAGTCATATTCTAATATTGTTAAAGGTGTGTTTTGTAGTAGAATCCCCTTATGGGTAACACCCTCCAAATAATTAGTTTTAAGACAATAAAGAATCTATGAACCTTACCTTCATGTTAGATGATAATACCAAAATTGTACCTTGCAAGTATTATAAAAATTTATACATACGTACTAAGGGATTCATCATCCTTCTACTTCATATTAATAAGTTCCTTCTCTATTTTCATATGAATAATATAAGTAATAACATATTAAATAATAACATCCTAAACTCATCCCGCTCCTTGGAGTCAATTTCATCTTATTACCTAATGTTCTTAATAAGATCCCACCAATGATCTAATTCACTTTCTAATTGACAAACAGTTCAAATAACATTTTCTTGTTCTGAACATTGGAGAAAGTAAAATATACTTTCAGTGGTACTGGCCAATTTCTCATCAACTAGTAGATCATCAAACCCATTCAAAGTAGTCAAATGTTGCCTCATGAAGGACTCCTTAGAATATTGTTCCCTCTTTTTCCCATTTGTATTATCAGTATGAATCATAGATTGATAATGTGTTATATGAATAGAAACATGATTTTTTATTCTAGCTCCCATAACATTTGGTTACTTCAATAGACAATAATTTCATTGTCCATCACATCCAACATTAATAGGGTTCCCTTAGATTCTATCTATTCACTAAAACCAAAAATCATATTTTGGGATATAATAATCATAGTGGGAAACCATATAATAATGAAAAATCATTTATAGGATGTATAAATAAATTCACTTTATGTAAGATCACATTTTTTGAACTGGGTTAAAAATTACGAATGTTTCTGAAATTATTTTTCTATTTATCAATGGGTCATTCTTTTTAAACCGGGCTCCAGAATTTTATTCCGAGTGTTGGATCACAAAAAGATGTCATTTTTTAGAACTTTGATAAAAGTTTTGAGGTAAAGGGGAAGTCGCACGGGCGGCGCATGGTTTGTCTAACTGTACGGCCAAACCGTGCGTAGTTGGTCTTGGAGGCAGTAGCTTCTGCACGGGCAGCGCACATCTTGTCTAACCGTGCGGCCAAACCATGCGAGGCCGAGGTAGTATTTAATTCACAGTTAGCGCACGGTTTGTCAAACCATGTGAACTAACCGTGCGGGCACTTAAATGAGATCCTTAAATTGTGGATCTCAATTTTTTTTGCCTTTACATGGCTCTTTTTTCCTCCTAAGTGGCTATAACTCAGGATTAATCTTCCTTGAAGGTAAGAGAACCTCTCCCAAGCATTTTGGATGCGATCCAAAGACTTCCCTTGGAGAATCAAAGCTGGTTTCTTAAGGTAGGTAGATGTTCTTCTTCATTATTGTTCGGTTTCTTAGATCTACTTAGATTTACATCTCTTCTTCTCACAGTTTCTTAGATCTACACCCGTTATGGGTAGATCTAAGTGTGTGGATGCCAAGTTTGATGAGTTTTGGTCTTGGTCTTGCTAGGAGACATGATCTAAGGTGGTTTCTTGAAGAATCGGTATGTTTCTCTTAAGGGTTCTTCATTCATTGTGGTTTCCGTCAAAACCCGAGGTAGGGTCCCAAATCTTTAACACTTAATTTAAGGATTATATATTCTTTAAATAAATTGAGAATGTGAATTTCCTTGATTTGGATATATCTATGAATGACAAATTTGATGTTATTAAATAATTCCACCTACATGAGATAAATGAGGACTTGAACATGTGTTGATTTTAAGCATGGGTTGCTATTTTAGAAGTGATATGATTAAACAATTGAATTTTTGGAATGGGGAGATTGAGTATAAGGATAATTAATTTTAGAATTAATTATCAAGTCATGAGTTGGAATGAGTTGGAATGAGTTTGTGGCCTTTACTGTTTATTGGGAAAATTGAATATTTGACATGTTCGGGAGATAATTTGGAAACTAGTAATAATAAATGGATGGATTAATTATTACATGTTAAATGGTAAATGTTTAACTAATTAATGATTGGTTAAAGAGATGTGATTTAATTAATTAATTGTTGAATTAATTAATTTTCAAACATTAAGTTAAGATTGTGTATTGATTGTCTGTTACGATTGTTAGCCAGGAGTAATTTTGATACGTATTAGTTTTCCATGCCTTAAGTTATCTTGGATGGAGTTGTTTGAAATTTTGATATGTTTTGTGAGATGGTTTCTAAATACCTTGGCTTTGTTCAGCATGATTTGTGATGATTATGGGGTGTTTTTAGATTGTTAAAGTTCTGGATGAATCACTGTTTGAGTGGACGAGTTCATACTTGTTAAGAAATTTTTTAAATTAAGTGTTGACTTATTTGAAGAGCGATTTGTGTTGTTAATTAATTGTTAAATTAATTAACAGGTTGGTTTTATGGTGTTAGACCTGGTATTCTACACCAATGACAAATGTGTATGTATGATTGATAAATGGGTTGTGAGACAGGGACCGATGCTCCAAATACTCACAAGGTGTTAGAAATAGCATTCTACACCAATGATAGATGAATGTGTATGATTGATAAATGGTTTGTGAGATAGGGAATGATGTTCCAAATACTCACAGGGTGCTAGACATGGTGTTCTACACCCAGCTTGCAAGAAAATAATCTTTTATGGGATAGGGGTTGATGCTCCAAATACCCATGGGTTGTGAGACATGGACTGATGCTCCTAATACTCACGAGGGTTCTAGAAATGATGTTCTACACCCATTAATTAACATTGGATTGTGGGTCCAATTGTTCGTGCATGAAATGAGTTAATGGTTAATGATGATTTTTGTGACATGAAGATTTGTGAATTGATTATGAGAAAGGGTTTAGACTTATTAATGATTTGGGTAAACCACTGTTAGTGGATGGACCCAGGAGTGAATCACTATTTTAGTGGATGGGCTTAGACATAATATATGAAATATTTAATTGAATAACTTTTGACGCATTATCCAAGCCAAATCACAAGCTTGGATTCGGTCTTTACTTCGATTACTTAGATGGTCTTCAGAGAAATCTTTGGTGAGTGACTTATATGGGGGATATCGGGCGTAGGACGAATCTCAAGAATTTCATAATAAGATTTGAGTATTTGATAAATTGAAAATTATTATGTAATGATTTTTGAGTATGCATGAAAAATTAATAGTGCAGGTTCAGACACCAGTTGAGGGCTGAAGTAGGTACTTGGGTTTATAGTTACTTTGTACTGCTTACTTTATTTTATGCATGCCTTCACGTGTTATAAGTTATTTATTAAATGTCTAGATTTGGGGTAGACACCGGTGGTCCTGGACTACTAAGATTTATATCTCACACCCTACTCGGTCCGCCATTGTAGTGGGTACCTGAGTAGATTCTATTTGGTTGCAGGACTATGTTGTTTGCATTTACTTGGGAGATAGGAGTAGAGGACCGAGCGGATGCTCGGGATGCTCGAGGAGATCACCCTTGGGGATTTGAGTCTTGATTTATTTATTTATGAATTAGAATTTAAAGCATGTTGTTTTGTTCACTTTTTTCTACTTTGGTATCATTAGCATGTCATGCATGCATCTGTTGTATAATTTGGCGTTGGCCATTTGTTTTGTAAAAGATTTATAAAATCTCTTTTTTGCTGATTTATCATTATTATATTGTTTCTGCTATTTATTTCCTTTGTCTATTTTTGAACACTAAAATGAGGGTATAGTCTCCCCATTGACTATCCTTAGACCCTTTTTGCTAGTCGGCAACCTCTGGCATATGGGGAGACACGCTTGAGGTCATGTGGCGACCGGTCCAGCCACCGGTTTAGTGGTGACCCGGGTCGGGACGTTACAAAGTGGTATCAAAGGTTTAGGTTTCATTATTTTCCTTTGTCATACTATTTTGGGGTTTGTAGACAGGATACTAGGAATGTGTCGGCGCTTGGGTTAATAGTCGTGATTGGGACTGATCACCTCATGTATGGGAAATAACCAAGTGTCCAGGGATGGGAATTGATGTTTGTACTATTGAAGGTTACAGTTGATATGATTTCACCTTGAGTGACTGGTGTATTTTTCGTGGTTTATTGATTTTGAGAATTTTGAAAAGGATAATTTTATTGTCCTGATATGGCAAGGAAGTTTCATACATGCATCATCTTAGGCACTTAGAGATTCACATGTCATGCATATAACATGCCATGTAGTTGCATTAGTATGATGCCAACTAATTTTGATTGTGTTCCTTGGGTGCAATGCCATGTTTGATCTACTTTATCATGCTTCTCTAGATATCATGTTACATTGATATATTTAACATGCTTGAATGATTATATGCCATACTACCTCAGTTATTAGCATGTTTTGTTGTTGTTCTATGCTTCTGTGTTGTATCATGCTGTTGTGTTACTACTTATGCTAACTTGTTAGAGAAGTTTTGATATGTTAAAGGATTGCTAAAGATAAAATGTTAAATAAATGTTGATTGTGTTAAATGGGATCCAAAATCTAGTGATAAGGTTTATGGGTGCCTTATCGATTGGTAGGTCGCCAGCCATATAATTTGGACTGTTAGGTTGACCATGTTAATTTCTGAATTGACATTGATATCGATTAATGAGAGCTAATTTTCAATCCATGGAGTGTATGGGTGCTTCATGAATTGGGAAATTATGACTCATTTTTAAATGTGATGTCTTGATGCCTTGTGAAATGATTTTAAATGTGAAATATGTTTAATGTTGATCTGAAATCAAATGGCTAGCTTCCAAAATGCAACTGGGCCCAAGTAGGTTAGTTGGAGAGTGTTTTATGAGATAACCCATTTGGGTGTTTAAAATTTTAATACCTGTGCTTTTTTTTGTTGGGTTTCTTTATAGAGAACCCAGGTTGGTTAAAATTGGATCCTCATAGGTCACCTTATCTTCTTAAAAAGGAATTTATTTTGTTAAGTTTCCTAAAAATGACAGGATGTAAACTAACATTAATGTTTTAAAAAGAGAGTTTTATGAAACTTGCATGTTTTTCCTTGGGGAATTTTGATAATGGTACTTGATATTTTGATTAAATCATTTGACGATTAAAGATGTGATTAAATATAAGAGGCATGGAAATGGAACCTTTTGTGGTGTCCATTGTTTAAAACCCACATGTAATGGGTAGTTTGGACTTCTCTTGAGTTGCCTTGGAATGGAAGCGTGAGTGCTTTCCATAGGCATTCTTCTCTTTAGTAATGGCCTTATGTTCGGATTTTGATCCTAGTGACTTGTTTGAAGTGACCCGGTTTAGGGTTGTCACTTTTTCTTCATAAGGGGATAACTTGCAGTTGGTAGCGCCCTCAGAACTTAAATTTCTTGCTCATGCTATGACTTTTCTCACTCTTTTGGAGTTATTGGGTGTCGATGTCCCAGGTAGGACTTCCAGTTTTTAATGACACCTTGATCGAATGGGTGGTGATGTGTTTCTTGACCTTTTTGTGGGATTGAGCATAGAGTAATGCTCTTTTTCAGCTAGTTAGATGTGCCTCGGGCATGGTCGGCTGCTTTGTTGGTCGTTTGACCCTTTCTTCTTGGTAATGGATGACTGATTATAGTGTCGTCCAAGAAAAAGGGTCATATGAGGAAAAATGACTCCGTAATAAGTCTTTTTATGTTGTTGAGTATGGTCTTGGGTCAACTCCATGTAGAGTGACTTGAGTGTTAAGGAATCAGTTTCATTTCAATACATGTAATGGTTTTCGAAAGACCTGGGTGTTTTGACATGCCGATATTGTTGTTAATATGGAACACTGGTGAGCAGCTGATCTTTTCTTGAGACGTCATGGGAAATCCTAAGGTGGGTATTGCCACTTTGTTCATGATGAATGTGTTTGCAGGTGATGCCGAGATTTTATAATAGATTTATCCAGTAATGGTTTGAATGATCTTCTTCATGACCTCAATTTTCTCTTAGTGCGCTCTTCTGGACACAATGAGCATGTCCCCTATCTTGACCTCGTCATTGAAACACTAAGATAGTGTCGGTCTTGTGCCATGATACAGTTTAAATGTTGTTGGCCTTGGGGAGTAGTTGTTATCTGGGTAATACGTAGGATGCATTGTGTAACAACCCGATATTTTATGATAAGTATTCTTTTTAATTTATTTGATGTCATGTTTTTTATGCTACAACAAGATTATCTTGTGCTATATGCAACACCTTATTAGCTTGCAGTATACGCAACACTATTCTTAGATTATGTTACACACAATTTCAAGTTCGTTTGATAATAGTCATTCTACGCAACATTGAGTGTATATATATATATATATATATATATTCAATGTATAAATGAAATATGGTTGGATTCTGTTATATGAAACAACAAAGGATTCTTTCACAACACTCAACCCTAACTTGGCTTTCATTACACGCAATCATGACCTTCCTCGATAGCGTGTGTTGTACGCAATACCGGGTTTTACTAAACAACGGTATATTATTATAATATTATTACGAACTAGCTATTATAAATAGTATTAACTAAATTTTTAATTTTATAACATTATTATTCATCTTACACATTTTCTAGAACATGGTATAAGAACAAAATAAATTTTTCGGGTAAAATAAGTATTTTTCAGAAAATGAAGTTTTGCCGCCTTTTGATGGAGCACCCACGTTAAATCTAGTTTTTGACATGTTTATAAGTTCAATTTTACAAAATCAACTTCTTCTTTTGAATCAGGATATAAAACTTTACATTGGATAAAGTTTTGATATTTTTCTGATAACTTTCATATTTTAACGAATAGTAAAAACACGCTATATTTTAATTAAAAACAGCTTTTTTCATTATAATAATTTATGTGGTTAAATTATAATATTGAATGGTTTTAAATTATAAATAGAATATATTTTTACTTTTTAATAAAATGTATGTCATTATCATTGATTTCACCTTGAATTCTTAGGTTAAATCAATTCAATCTTTTGCAATGTTTTAAACAAAAACCCGTTTTCTTTCGATAACGGGATTAATTTTAAATTAATTACTGCAACTTATGTGTTTTGAATTTTGAAAAATGGATTCTATATTTGGAATCATTGGGTCCAAATTATGTTAATAGGCTACTTTTTATTTTTTGGCATTATGAATAGTAACTATGGTAAATTTTATTTACCATAGTTAAAGGTAAATCGGGTAATTAAGGGTAAATATAAGATTATAAAATTACCCTAACACCTGTAAAAATCCTATTTTATGACTAAAAGTAGACCAATATCACCTAAGGGTCGGATTAGAATCGTTTAATGGACTTTTTTCCATGAAAATAACTTAATTATTATTAAAACCAAAGAAAGTGACAACATGTCACTCTCTTAAATCTTATAAGTATATTAATTTTAATTTAGTGATAAACTTCATGAAACTTCAAAAATGAATAGTATCCTGAAATATAATGAAATTATCTACATCATATGAATTTATTTATAATTTTTAGGGATTAAATAATTATCATTAATTGTGACACAATAGTGATGCAGAAAATTGTTTATATAGTGAAAAATCAAGAATATAGTTTTTATTAAACTAATAGTGACCATAAAAGGCAAAAAACCCGGACCAAAACTTATTGGTCATGTAAATGTAAACCATAATCATCCAATGGTATAATATTTGACTATTTGGAGCCTTATAAAAGAAATTATGACACTTATATTATTTTATTTTAAATGATTCCAAAGTTATCACCTTCATAATTTAATAAATATAACAATTTAAATATTATGATTTTAAGATGATAAATTCGAGTAAAAGTATTATTGTTAAATTTAATAGATTTATCTTCATCATATTATTTTAGTTTTAATTTTTATGCAACAAATATGTATATTAAATAATTAACAAAAAATGATGTAGTAATTATTTTATTAAGAGATAAACCAAATAAATGGTTTTAAAAATAATAAATTAAATAATATATGAACTATTTAATGTGCTCCACTAATTTTCTAGATACATATGACCTTTTATGGATCTTTTAAATCTTTTATTTCAAACATATATTCTCTATATATTTTATTTAAATTCAAATAAATGAATAGTGTCAAAATTGACACTATTGTTATTTTATAAAAATAACATATTATTTTATTGTTTAAAAATCAAAAAAATATTTAAAAATTATAAATTGAAATTTATATAGTCTATAATATTATAAAGTATCCAATTATGGAAAATTAACAACATATAAGTGATTATTTTTCACCATTTAAAATTTAGAATTTTATTACCACAAATAAAATTAAATAGATTAAATAAGGATAAATCAAAATGATAAGGTTTAAAATAAAATCAAAACATGTCTAAATTTGATTGGTTGATGAGATTAAAACCCTATCTCATATAATATTAGAATATTAGTCATTTTTGGATGTTTTTAAGTGGGTTTAGATTTATTATAAATTAATATTTTTAAGATTTCCAAAGGTGCCCCTCTCCTCCCTTATAAAAGGCCACCTCCTCCCTCTCTTCCTCACACCACTTTGAGCCTTCAATCTCGGCCAACCCCTACCAAATTCTATTATCCACTTCCCTAGAAACATCCTAGAGGTCCTGGTATTCTTCAAAGACCAATTTTAATGCCCTAAGAGGAGGTCTCAAAGAGGCGCTTCAAAGAAGAGGTAATGTCTGTTACCGATTCTTTCAACTTTATTTCTTCTTCTACTTCTTCTTCTTTAGTTGTTTCATTATGAAGTAATAACATCAGTATCACTCATATACTGATATGTTATTATAAATATGAAACAACCCTATTTCACCATCTATCCATCCTACGGAAAACGAAATCACCGCATGTGTGTACGTACGGAATACCGTCTCCACACCGTGGTGTAATCTGTTTTTCCAACACCGCCTTACTTGGATGGTTATAATGGTGTAAATAATAACTATACATAGTTATTATAACTTAATACTGATTATGATATATTGTATCATCCTATCCAATTCAATTCAATAATTATGGGAATGATATCATCGCTCGTGCGTACGTACGGACTACCGTCACCACGACGCGATGAGATTCATTCTCCATGTTAACCATTTAAGAATGATTATAAAGTATATATAAGAAATAATAATGAAATATATGACATTATAAAACTACCGGATTTATATATATATATATATATATATGTATTTCATCTACTTAATTCCATTCAACTCAATAAGGAAACGAAAACAACGTTCATGCGTACGTACGGCCTACCGTCTCCATGAACGGTGTATTTCTTTCCATTTATCGATATATTATATATATGTATATTCTGAATATATATAAATCATGTTTTATATTTTGTAATTAAGTAATCATGATCTAATTAATCATATGAATAATTAAAAGTCAAAACACGAACGACAAATGAAACGATTTTACCCAAAACGCTCTTTAACATGGAATTTACAAAAGAATGAGTAATATAAAGTCATAAGTGAACCATATATGATATCATAACAATGAATACGATTCTGTAATAATTAAATGACATTATTTAAATCATTATACAGGAGGTTCGGATACATACGAAGCATATCAGACATAAGGTACGGGATAATTTTTCAAATCTCATTTTTTTATCCGAGATTGCTTATACGTAAGTATTTACTGGGGTTATTGTTATAATCCATGTCCATGTTTTCTAAAAGTATATTTAATGTCCTTTTACCCAATTTTTACTTTTACTACAAGGTATGTAAGGAATCTTTCTTTTTTTTCGTACGAGGTACTTTTTGACTTTTCCAACAAAAGTACGAGAAGAATGTTTTTTAACGTATACGGCATGAAAGGATTTTTACGGTTTTATAAAGCCTTATTTTCATGAATCTTCCTAAAAAATATTTCATGACTATTTTCAAAAAAATCCTTTTCTTTTAAAATTGCATGACATTTTTTGAAAAGAAAATGATTTTGAAGAAAAAAGGATATTTTCCTCCAGAATTCATTTCAAGTGTTTTATCAAAACCATTTTCATCTAAGATGACATTATTTCACATGTGTATGTTTCAAGTATCATGTCTATATGATTTACATGGTTTCACTTTTCTTATGATGAAATGATATCCATTTTTTATATGGATTATTTTATGATGGGATGATGTTTATGAACCCCATTTTTATTCTTTGGGTTATTATGAATGATTTATTTTTATGTTGTGGCACAAGTAAGAATGATTTCATTATGAGATGGGTGGGACATATATCTCCCTCCAATGCATTGGGTAAATATTTATATCTCATGAGATAGACATGGCTGGAACGGTAAGTTAATTCGGTTCAGTGTTACAGGACTAAAACGAGGAGTGAACTCGATTCAGAAAGGGACTTTGTTCACTAAGATGGTCTCGGCAGCAATGCCTTGGCTACTATGGAAATCATAACAAGTGCTGAATGGTTTCCAAAATTACATGTTTTATTCCCATCCTATTTTATCGTGATTGATGTTCCTTTATGATATATTCCTTACGTACTTCCAAGATTTATGTCTTTGCTCAAGGTTTTAATGTTTAGATTTCATGTTCAAGTTTTTGTTTTCAAATGTTTATGGATTGTTTTATGTTCTCTATGTTTTCCCTTACTGATCATTAGAGCTCACCCTTTTTATGTTTTATTTTCCCCAGGAAATAAATAAAGGTTTTAGGTAAGGAAACAAAAATGGGAAGATCGTTATGGGAGATGTTGAAGATATTTCAACATGATTAGAAGTTTATATTCTGAGTTTCCAAAGACACTAAACTATTACGGTCCTTGTGTGTCTGTTTTTGTTATGTATTAAGTATTTCTGCAAAATTAATGTAATATATATGTACGTCAAGCTTCGGGTCTTTACAATTGGTATCCGAGGAAAGGTTTAGTCAACCTTTGGAAACTAGGATGTGAAAATTTTAGTGAGATCCCTAGAGATATTTCTAAGGTATGTCTAGGGATATCCCTAAGGATAAGTATACTTATAGGATATAGTCCTAGAACTACAGTAAAGATCATAGAATTTAACCTAAGATGTTAGATATTGAGGGTACTCCCCCTTTACTATGTTGTTTTCCCTAGCATGATTTTTTCCTCTCACACTATTCTTTTTGGGTTTTAGAAAATGGCTGGAAACAGGAAGATTCATGATAATAGAGGATATGACGGACAATGGAATGATATTCTTCATGAGCAACCAAATGAAATGGGATTTGGAAGTCCAAACATCGTTATTATGCCTAATCATCAATCTCATAATATGATCAATAATCTCAACTTTGGTAAGTTTCCCGGCTCAAATAATAAGAGAAAGATGGAGTTTCATGACGATCATAGAGGAAATAAATTTCAATTTCCCTCATGTAAATCGTGTGGGAAGAGGCATCAGGGAGATTGTTTCAAAGGAACTGGAAGATGATTTGGGTGTGGAAAAGAAGGAAACAAAGCCAGTAAGTGCAAAGGAAAAGGTCCAGTTAACACCATGGACAAGGATAATTGTATTTCTATGACATCAACAATGATTAGATGTTTTAAATGTGGAATTTATGGGCATTATGCAAACCAATGCCCTAAGGGAAAATCTCATGAAGAGAATCAGCATGGTCATACGGGTAGTATTTATGTGGATGATGATGAAGAGACTACAAATGAAATATGAGATGAAATAAATGATGAAGCTCAGCTAGTGGTTTAAGAAGTTAGTGGAATGATTGTATGTTTATAAAGAATAATGTATGGTACTATGGAATAAAGAATAATCTAAGGATTGTTACACTATTTTATTCCTAAATTATATGAAAGTATATGTTGAATGGTACCGGTAACCATGAAAGGTTATTCAGATATTTTTGGAAAGTAGATGATATGCGCATAATGAAGGGATAAGAAGATAATGAGATGTTTGATTGTATTCATGAGCTCATGACTGATATAAGGACTAAGTGATATTATGGTTTGATTATATAGATTTTTAGGATTTTGGTATGTGGAAAGAGTTACCTTTTGACAATATTCATGTTTTCACAAAGGTTCTATGGTAATTTATGTTTCAAGAGAATATATGACTAAGGTATTCATGTGTTTGGAATGCAACCAATAAGATATATCTTATGATATATGTGGGATAAATGCTTGTATTCACATTCTTGGTAGATAACCTTTCTAGTAATTGTTTTCTTTATACTATGAGCTTGGAATGAAGTATTTTAGATAAGCCTAAAGATTGTAATGGATTATGTTGGACATAAGTTAGTATTTTTTAAGGATAGAACTTTTTTTGATATTATTGATGGGATGTTATAGTAATGTAGTTTTAGAAAAAGGACAACCTATAGGATGGGCGACAGCCCATCGCGTCGGACAAGGCTGTGGAAATCGAACCCACAACCGAAGTGCGACAGGCCTTTATTACCTACCACTGGCCTATCGAAAGTCCCTGGTTAGTAAAAACTAGTTTTATTTTATTAAGCGGTATGATATATGAAGTATAAGTTCATTTTTGTAACCATATACGATTAATCTAACCATAAGATGGACTTATAACTTTTGCTAACCTTTTGTTTGAAACAGATGGAATGACCCATCATTCTATCACATGATCTGCTAACACTTCACGAATAACAAATTCAACTTCATTTCTTTAAGAGATGAAGTGGAAATTGTTCAAAGAACGAACAACAGTGAGATTGTACCAAAATCAAGAAAGTATTTCTTCTAATTCAAATTCTTCAACTTTTGGGAAATGATCTTGAAAACCAAAAATGTTGTCCTAGTGCCCATATATCCGATGAATCATATGGTACCTTAGATCATCACAAATATATGGCTTTGTGAATGTTGGTTTTTTCATAGCCATGTTCTCTACCACTCTCCATCAGAACATGATGGTTTGATTTCTCTTCCATATCCATATTTTCACCTATGTTCTCCTATGTGGAAACCCAGTGATGAGTTAATTTGGGTAACCATTAAGTTTCATACTTTAGTTTTGAAAGTTAAGTTTTGGTATTTCATTTTACGATGTGGGTTTTAATTAAAGAAACTTTCAAGTAGAAAACCATGCATAACCCCGACGAATTTCGAGGGCGAAATTCATTTTAAGGGGGGTAGAATATAACAACCCGATATTTTATGATAAGTATTCTTTTTAATTTATTTGATGTCATGTGTTTTATGCTACAACAATATTATCTTGTGCTATACGCAACACCTTATTAGCTTGCAGTATATGCAACACTATTCTTAGATTGTGTTACACACAATTTCAAGTTCGTTTGATAATAGTCATTCTACGCAACATTCAGTGTGTGTGTGTGTATATATATATATATATTCAATGTATAAATGAAATATGGTTGGATTATGTTATATGAAACAACAAAGGAGTCTTGCACAACACTCAACCCTAACTTGGATTTCATTACACGCAATCGCGACCTTCCTCGATAGCCTATGTTGTACGCAATACTGGGTTTTACTAAACAACAGTATATTTTTATAATATTATTATTAACAAGCAGTTATGAATAGTATTAAATAAATTTTGAATTTTATAACATTATTATTCATCTTACACATTTTCTAGAACATGGTATAAGAACAAAATAAATTTTTCGGGTAAAATAAGTATTTTTCAGAAAATGCAGTTTTGCCACCTTTTGATGGCGCACCCACATTAAATCTAGTGTTTGACATATTTATAAGTTCAATTTTACAAAATAAACTTATTCTTTTGAATCATGATATAAAAATTTATATTGGATAAAGTTTTGATATTTTTCTGATAACTTTCATATTATAACGAATAGTAAAAACACGCTAGATTTTAATTAAAACCAACTTTTTTCATCATAATAATTTATGTGGTTAAATTATAATATTGAATGGTTTTAAAGTATAAATATAATATACTTTTACCTTTTAATACAATTTATGTCATTAGAACTGATTTCACTTTGAATTCTTAGGTTAAATCAATTCAATTTTTGCAATGTTTTAAACAAAAACCCGTTTTCTTTCGACAACAGGATTAATTTTAAATTAATTACTGCAACTTATGTGTTTTGAATTTTGAAAAATGGATTCCATATTTGGAATCAGTGGGTCCAAATTATGTTAATAGGCTACTTTTTATTTTTGGGCATTATGAATAGTAACTACGGTAAATTTTATTTACCATAGTTAAATGTAAATCGGGTAATTAAGGGTAAATATAAGATTATAAAATTACCCTAAAACCTGTAAAACTCCTATTGTATGACTAAAATTCGACCAATATCACCTAAGAGTTTGATTAGAATCATTTAATGGACTTTTTTCCATGAAAATAACTTAATTATTATTAAAACCAAAGAAAGTGACAACATGTCACTCTCTTAAATATTATAAGTATATTAAAGTTAATTTAGTGATAAACTTCATGAAACTTAAAAAATGAATAGTCTCATGAAATCTAATGAAATTATCTGCATCAAATGAATTTATTTATAATTTTTAGGGATTAAATAATTATCATTAATTGTGACACAATGGTGATGCAGAAAATTGTTTATCTAGTGAAAAATCAAGAATATAGTTTTTATTAAACTAATAGTGACCATAAAAGGCAAAAAACCCTGACCAAAATTTATTTTTCATGTGAATGTAAACCATAATCATCCAATAGTCAAATATTTGACCATTTGGATCCTTATAAAAGCGATTATGACACTTATATTATTTTATTTTAAATGATGCCAAAGTTTTCACCTTCAAAATTTAATAAATATAACAATTTAAATATTGTGATTTTAAGATGATAAATTCGAGTAAAAGTATTATTGTGAAAGTTAATAGATTTATATTCATCATATTATTTTATTTTTAATTTTTATGCAACAAATATGTATATTAAACAATTATACAAAAATAATGTAGTAATTATTTTATTAAGAGATAAACCAAATAAATGGTTATAAAAATAATAAAATAAATATTATATGAACTATTTAATGTTCTCCACTAATTTTATAGATACATATGACCTTTTATGAATCTATTAAAGCTTTTAGTTCGAACATATCTTCTGTATATATTTTATTTAAATTCAAATAAATGAATAGTGTCAAAATTGACACTATTGTTATTTTATAAAAATAACATATTATTAAATTGTTTAAAAATCACAAAAATATTTAAAAATTATAAATTGAAATTTATAAAGTCGAAAATATTATAAAGTATCCAATTATGTAAAATTAACAACATATAAGTGATTATTTTTAACCATTTAGAATTTAGAATTTTATTACCACAAATAAAATTAAATAGATTAAATAAGGATAAATCAAAATGATAAGGTTTAAAATAAAATAAAAACATGTCTAAATTTGATTGGTTGATGATATTACAACCCTATATCATCTAATATTTGAATATGAGTCATTTTTGGAGGTTTTTAAGTTGGGTTAGATTTATTATAAATTAATATTTTTAAGATTTCCAAAGGTGCCCCTCTCCTCCCTTATAAAAGGCCACCTCCTCCCTCTCTTCCTCACACCACTTTGAGTCTTCAATCTCAGCCAAACCCTGAAAAATTCTCTTCTCCACTTTCCTAGAAAATTCCTAGAGGTCCTGGTCTTCTTCAAAGACCAATTTTATTTCCCTAAGAGGAGGTCTCAAAGAGGCGCTTCAAAGAAGAGGTAATGTCTGTTACCGATTCTTTCAACTTTATTTCTTCTTCTACTTCTTCTTCTTTAATTGTTTCATTATGAAGTAATAACATCATTATCACTCATATACTGATATGTTATTATAAATATGAAACAACCCTATTTCACCATCTATCCATCCTATGGAAAACAAAATCACCGCGCGTGCGTACGTACGGAATACCGTCTCCACGCCGTGGTGTAATCTGTTTTTCTAACACCACCTTACTTGGATGGGTATAATGGTGTAAAGAATAACTATACATAGTTATTATAACATCATACTGATTATTATATATTGTATCATCCTATCCAATTCAATTCAATAATTATGGTAACGATATCATCACTCGTGCGTATGTACGGACTACCGTCTCCACGACGTGATGAGATTCATTCTCCATGTTAACCATTTAAGAATGATTATAAAGTATATATAAGAAATAATAATGAAATATATGACATTATAAATCTACTGGATTTATGTATATATATATATATATATGTATGTCATCTACTTAATTCCATTCATCTCAATAAGGAAACGAAAACAGCGTTCATGCATACGTACGGCCTACCATCTCCATGAACGGTGTATTTCTTTCCATTTATCAATCTATTATATATATGTATATCCTGAATATATATAAATCATGTTTTATATTTTGTAATTAAGTAATCATGATCTAATTAATCATATGAATAATTAAAAGTCAAAACACGAACGACAAATGAAACGATTTTACCCAAAATGCTCTTTAACATGGAATTTACAAAAGAACGGGTAATATAAAGTCAAAAGTGAACCATATATGATATCATAACAATGAATACGATTCTGTAATAATTCAATGACATTATTTAAATCATTATACAGGAGGTTCGAATACATACGAAGCATATCAGACATAAGGTACGGGATAATTTTTCAAATCTCATTTTTTTATCTGAGATTGCTTATACGTAAGTATGTACTGGGGTTATTGTTATCATCCATTTCCATGTTTTCTAAAAGTATGTTTAATGTCCTTTTTACCCACTTTTGACTTTTACTACAAGGTATGTAAGGAATCTTTCTTTTTTTTTTTGCCGTATGAGGTACTTTTTGACTTTTTCGACAAAAGTACGAGAAGAATGTTTTTTAACGTATACGGCATGAAAGGATTTTTACGGTTTTATAAAGCCTTATTTTCATGAAGCTTCCTCCAAAATATTTCATGACTATTTTCAACAAAATCCTTTTCTTTTAAAATTTCATGACATTTTTTGAAAATAAAATGATTTTGAAGAAAAAAGTATATTTTCCTCAAGAATTCATTTCAAGTGTTTTATCAAAACCATTTTCATCTAAGATGACATTATTTCACATGTGTATGTTTCAAGTATCATGTCTCTATGATTTACAGGGTTTCACTTTTCTTATGATGAAATGATATCCATTTTTTTATATGGATTATGTTATGATGGGATGATGTTTATGAAACCCAATTTTATTCTTTGGGTTATGATTAATGATTTATGTTTATGTTGTGGCACAAGTAAGAATGATTTCATTATGAGATGGCTGGGACCTATATCTCCCTCCAATGCATTGGGTAAAGATTTATATCTCATGAGATAGACATGGCTGGAATGGTAAGTTAATCTGGTTCAGTGTTACAGGACTGAAACGAGGAGTGAACTCGATTCAGAAAGGGACTTTGTCCACTAAGATGGTCTTGGAAGAAATGCCTTGGCTACTATGAAAATCATAACTAGTGCTGAATGGTTTCCACAATTACATGTTTTATTCCCATCCTATTTTATCGTGATTGATGTTCCTTTATGATAGATGTCTTATGTACTTCCAAGATTTATGTCTTTGCTCAAGGTTTTAGTGTTTATATTTCATGTTCAAGTTTTTGTTTTCAAATGTTTATGGATTGTTTTATGTTCTCTATGTTTTACCTTACTGAGCATTCTATCTCACCCTTTTTATGTTTTATTTTCCACAGGAAATAAAGAAAGGTTTTAGGTAAGGAAACAAAAAGGGGAAGATCGTTATTGGAGATGTTGAAGATATTTCAACATGATTAGAAGTTTATATTCCGAGTTTCCAAAGACACTAAACTATTACAGTCCTTGTGTGTCTGTTTTTGTTATGTATTAAGTATTTCCACAAAAGTAATGTAATATCTATGTACGTTAAGCTTCGGGTCTTTACAAATTGATTCTTTGGGCTACTTCCTTTTTCGTGTTTGGGCATGGTTGTTTTTCAAATAGCCTTGTGATGTCTTGACTTGGAAAATTTACCAGATGTTGGGTAAGGATTACGTTGTACTGGTGGATGGTTTTGGAATAGTTTTAAAGGCACGTCATCAGATAAAGGGTGAAAGTGGATTTTGGGTCCACTTCGTCTTTGAGTGAAGCATGAGAAACTTGTTCTGTTGTTTGATTGGGGTTCAACCTTTTGCATTGACAAGGTCCTTCTAATGACCTTACATATAAGATCTATTTTGATGTTTGAGATTTAGAGTAATCTTTGGATCTAGTTAAAAAGGCTTATCCATCAGGTTTAAGAAGTTTTAAAGGTGTCTTTGGTGTTAGGAATGCAACATGTCACTTCTAATGAGATTAAATGACCTCGGTAGGTCAGTTGTTTTAGTAGTGGTTCCCGATGGCTTCTCAGGGATGAGAATTTTTTAAGGTGGGTATAATGTAATATCTCATGCTTTGAACTGGGTTAAAAATTATGAATGTTTCTGAAATTCTTTTTCGGTTTATCAATGGGTCGTTCTTTTTAAACCGGGCTCCGGAATTTTACTCCGGGTGTTGGATCACCTAAAGATTTTGTTTTTTTCGAACTTTGATAGAAGTTTTGAGGTAAAGTGGAAGTTGCACAGGCGGCACATGATTTATCTAACCGTGCAGCCAAACCATGCATAGTTGGTCTTGGAGGCAGTAGCTTCCACACGGGTGGCGCACATTTTATCTAACCGTGCAGCCAAACCGTGAGAAAAGGGTGGATGAGGCAGTATCTAACACATGGTCAGCACACAGTTTGTCAAACCATGCGAACTAACCATACGGGCACTTAAATGAGATCCTTAAATTGTGGATCTCACTTGTTTTTACCTTTATATGGCATGTTTTTCCTCCTAAGCATCCATAACTCGGGATTACTCTTCCTTGAAGGTAGGAGAACCTTTCCCAAGCATTTTGGAGGTAATTCGAAGGCTTCTCTTGGCAAATCTAAGCCAGTTTCTTGAGATAGGTAGATGTTCTTCTTCGTTCTTATTCGATTTCTTTGATCTTCTTAGATCTACATCTCCTCTTCTCACAGTTTCTTAGATATATGACCTTTATGGGTAGATCTAAGTTTGTGGATGCCAACTTTGATGAGTTTTGGTCTTGGTCGTTCTAGGAGAAGTGATCTAAGGCGGGTTCTTGAAGAATCAACCCATTTCTCTTGAGGGTTCTTCGTTCGTTGTGGTTTTCGACAAAACCCGAGGTAGGGTCCCAAATATTTAACACTTTATTTAAGAATTATAGATTCTTTAAATAAATTGAGAATGTGAATTTCCTTGATTTTGATATGTCGATGAATGAAACTTTTGATGTTATTAAATAATGCCACCCACATGAGATAAATGAGGACTTGAACATGTGTTGATTTTAAACATGGGTTTCTATTTTAGTTAAAGTGATATGACTAAATAATTGAATTTTTTTAATGGGGATATTGAGTATAAGGATAATTAATTGTATAATTAATTATCAAGTCATGAGTTGGAATGAGTTTGTGGCCTTTACTGATTATTGGGAATATTGAATATTTGACATGTTCGGGAGATAATTTGGAAACTGGTAATAATTAATGGATGGATTAATTATTAAATTTTAAGTGGTAAATGGTTAACTAATTGATGATTGGTTAAAGAGATATGATTTATTTAATTAATTGTTTAATTAATTAATTTTCAAACATTAAGTTAAGATTGTGTATTGATTATTTGTTACGATTGTTAGCCAGGATTACTTTTGATGCGTATTAGTTTTCCATGCCTTAAGTTGTCTTGGATGGAGTTGTTTGAAATTATGATATGTTGTGTGAGATGGTTGCAAAATACCTTGTCTTTGTTCAGCATGTTTTGTGATGATTATGGGGTGTTTTTAGATTGTTAAAGTTCTGGATAAATCACTGCTTGAGTGGACAGGTTCATCCTTGTTAAGGAATTTGGTTAATTAAGTGTTGACTTATCTAAAGATAGATTTGTGTTGTTAATTAGTTTTTGAATTAATTAATGGGTTGGTTTTATGGTGTTATACCTGGTATTCTACACCAATGATAAATGTGTATGTATGATTGATGAATGGGTTGTGAGATAGGGACGGATGCTCCAAATACTCACAAGGTGTTAGAAATAGCATGCTACACCAATGATAGATGTATGTGTATGATTGATAAATGGGTTGTGAGATAGGGAATGATTCTCCAAATACTCACAGGGTGCTAAACATGGCGTTCTACACCCATCTTGCAGGAAAATATTATTTTATGGGATAGGGACTGATGCTCCAAATACCCATGGGTTGTGAGACATTGATTGATGCTCTGAATACTCACGAGGGTTCTAAACATGACGTTCTACACCCATTAATTAACATTGGATTGTGGGTCCAATTGTTCATGCATGAAATGAGTTAATGGTTAATGATGGATGTTGTGACATGAAGATTTGTGAATTGATTATGAGAAAGCTTTTATAATTATTAATGATTTGGGTGAACCACTGTTAGTGGACAGACCCAGGAGTGAATCACTATTTTAGTGGATGGGATTAGACATAATATATGAAAGATTTAATTGAATAAATTTTGACATGTTATCCAAGCCAAAGCACATGCTTGGATTCGGTCTTTACTTGGATTACTTAGATGGTCTTCAAAGACATCTTTGGTGAGTGAGTTATACAGGGGATGTTGAGCATAGGCTAAATCTCAAGACTTTCATAATAAGATTTGAGTATTTTATAAATGGAAAATGATTATGTAATGATTGTTGAGAAAGCATTAAAATGAATAGTGCAGGTTCAGACACCAGCTGAGGGCTGAAGCAGGTACTTGGGTTTATAGTTACTTTTTACTACTTACTTTATTTCATGCATTCCATCACGTATTATAAGTTATTTATTAAATTTCTGGATTTGGGGTAGACACTGGTGGTCCCGGCCTACTGAGATTTATATCTCACACCCTACTTGGGCCGCCATTACACTGGGTACCCGAGTAGATTCTATTTGGTTGCAGGACTATGCTGTTTGCATTTACTTGGGATATAGGAGTAGAGGACCGAACGGATGCTCGGGATGCTCGAGGAGATCGACCTTGGGGATTTGAGTCATGATTGATTTATTTCTGCATTGAAATGTAAATCATGCTATTTTGTTCACTGTTTTCTACTTTGGTATCATTAGCATGTCATGCATGCATCTGTTGTATAATTTGGCATTGGCCATTTGTTTTGTACAAGATTTATAAAATCTTTTTTCCGCTGCTTTATCCTTATTAGATCATTTCCTCTATTTATTGCCTTTGTTTATTTTTTAACACTAAAATGAGGTTATAGTCTCCCCACTGACTATCCTTAGACCCTCGCTACTAGTCGGTAGCCTCTAGCATATGGGGAGATGTGCTTGAGGTCATGTGGAAACCGGTCCGGCCACCGGTTTAGTGGTGACCCGGGTCGGGACGTTACACTTTATTCCAAATATAATATAACTTTAGTTTAACCTAGGTCATCTATGATCATTACTAAAACTTTAGGATGTTATACAATACTTAGACTTATCCTAAGTATTTTTACTACAGTTTTCTAATCTTAGTATCCAAATATAACTAAACCTTTCGTTGAAACCAACTATAGGTATCGATAATTTTCATATAAAATTTTCACATCTTACTAGATAAATAATCAATACATAACATTAGAATTAATTCTAGAATATTATAGGTCTAGCATCATTTGAATCTTGGATATATAAACAAACATTTTCATAAGTTGTGTATATATTCTCCCACTATGTTCTTCATATCTAGCACCCTTCATAAACATATCATACATAAAAAAAAAATTATAACATTGGGAATGGAAACATATGAAAGGGTGAGCTTAGATGTATAGAATGGGTAAAAAAGTGAGTTATCAATGATAAAATTATAATAACATGAGAATAAGGGTATGATAACATGATAATAACAGTTTAAAACCATACCTAGCATATCATAGATCATAAACTTAAACCATGTCAAAAATATTGGTAGTTCATATGACATGAAGCATAAATTAATCAAATAAAATTATCCATGACATCATAACATTATCATAATATAGGAGCTTGTAGCATAAAATCGGTATAGAAAACATTTCCTTAGTTAAGGTACACTTCCAAAACTATCATAGTGTATTATTATCACTCCCTATTCCATAATATCCTAAGTTAATCTTTACTCTAAATACTAACAAAGTGGATAACATCCCTTACTAAACTAGTTCTCTCCCAATTCTATTCTTTATTAGGTCATGAGATATCAACCTTTTTCTAATGAATAGAAGAGCTATATAATTATGGGTTTTCTCATCACATAATAAAAATCATATATGTGTGTGAAACATGATCATAAAATAGTCATCATAACATAAACCCTATAAAGTAAAAGAGTTTCATAAAAAAATTATCATTTCATCATAGCACAACCCATGAAAAAAGAAATGGTTATCAAAAACATTTCATCATTTCATCATTATAATCAGAAACCATCAAGATAAGGATTAAGATGGTACTCTTGGATCATATATATAATAAATATATGTAATACCAAATGACATTATCATATTTTAAAATTCCTTTAAACAATTATTTGGAATGTTTTTAAGGAAAAATCCATTTTCAATTTGGAATCGATTATTTAAAATATGAAAATATCAAAAATATTATTAAAAAACATCATAGAAAATAAATACAAAAAAATGTATAGTAAGCTTCAAAAACTGAGCAATAATGATGGTGGGAATTTTTTTTGTGCCATCTTGGTAAAAATTAAGATTCATTTTACATTTTCAATAAAAATTCAAAAATAGACAATTCAAAAAATGATAAGAATATTCCTTTTAAATCATTTTTTGAAAATTAAAAAATGGGTAAAAATAAATTTAAAAATTCATAGGATAATACAAAATGTTTTCATGGAGACATTTTTATAAAACAATGATATATAATAAAAATTATTTTCAATCAAAGAGAGAAACAAATTTGTTTTTCCTTAAAAAATTTCTTCTTATCTCTTGAGTACTTAAAGTGAGTAAAATGAATGTAAAACATTTATTTTAACAAAATAACCTATGCATAAAAAATCTCATTAGATTCTGGATATATATAACATGAAATTTTATCATCGAAAACCTGATCATATACAATCCTAAAAAACAATGAGATGGTAACATAAATTCATTACCTCAAGTCATACTTTTTTTAAAGAGATATAACAACCTATAAAATAAATATAAACTTGTTGTAATTATATAATAGAATCATTTATATTATTATAATATCAAATATTATCCACTTATAATATTTTATCCACTATTTATTAATAGTTTATTATTAAAATCATTATTTTTAGGTGTCATTAGTTTCGTTATTCATGAGAATTTCATTTTGACAAATCTAGTTCTTATAATTTGATCATGTTTAAATTATCTCAAGAATTTTAATCATTATATTAATATCTTATATATTCATTATATATATATATTTATATTTATATTCATCCATAAAATTTTGATATGGGAATATGAATAACATTGTTCATGGAGATTGTATGTTGTACGTACGCATGAACGTTGCTTTCAATTTTTGACTGGTAGAATGAAATAAAGGTAAATAATAATTTACCATAATATTATATTTATTATATCATAAATATCATATATATTCTATAAATATTTTCTTATTACCATCCACCTAAATTAGAAATGAAAAACAAATCACATATCTTTGTGGAAGTGGTAGTCCACACATATGCATGAGAGTCGTAATTAATTTTCAATGGATTGGAAGGTGATAAAATAGACATGATATTATAACTAATTAAAAAAATATCATAAATATAATATATAAACATTAAACCTTCCATAATTAGATTCCATGAATTACGGTGATGGAAAATTAATTGTATCGCTATGTGGAGGTGGTAGTCTACAAATACACACGAGCGATACTTTCACTTCCCATTTAGTTGGATATAGGGTGAATATGTTTTGTTCCATAATCATAATAAAATTTTATTATATATAGGATACTGAATTTATTATTTTATTATTAATATTATTAATTTATAGAAGGTAAAAGATGAAATAAATTGAAAGATGTTGGGTATGAAGATTACTTCTTCTTTGATAGGCTTCCTTTAGATCCTAGCTTAATGACCATTTGAAAGGTCTTTTAAAAAGATCATAAACCTTAAATCCTATATATTGAAGTTTATAGGATAATTTTATAGTGGTTTTATAATATATAATTCTCAATGTTGTGTGATTTAGAGAAACTAGAGGTGTCCTTTCATAAGTGGTGGAGAGGACACAATTGAAATTTCTTAAAATATTAAAATATAATAAAGTAATGCTTCAGAAAAATGTTTCAAAATAACCAGATATTAAATCTTGGGTAGTATGAGGTATAATTATTTCCAACCAATAGAATTTAAAAAAATATTAATTGGTTAATTTATCATTATCTCTTGGTTTAACCCTAGGTAAACTTGTTTTAGCATTAACTATGGGGACAAATTTTTACTATTTTTACTATTCCTTTAGCTCAACAATGAAATTAGACTCATTAAAAAATTTATAAATACTAACTCAAAATATGTAATCCATTTTATCAAATTAAATATCTAAATATGAAAGAAATTACTTTCAAAATAAACTCATAAAATATAATGAAAAAAAATTAATGAAAAAAATGCTTTCTTATATATACAATTTTTTTATACTAGATTACATGTAAAATTAATTAAAATAACCATAATTAGTTTATTTATAATATAGATTAATTAATATTACTATTAAATCAATTTTAAAATATAATGTAACTTTTAACAAAAATATGGTTTTCAATAAAAATCATTATTTTTCACTATTCATCGAAAAATTAATATTTTCAAAAAATGATTTAAAAATTCACTCTAAGATAATGTTGATAGTTTTATTTCAAAAATTTAGTTGTTTTTTTCAAATAAATTTTCTAAAAGTGGAAAAAATAATTACATTTTTTTCTCACAATAAGAAAATAAAAACCATTTTTAAGGAAAAATATATTTTTTTAAAGCATATAAAGACTTTACTAAAAATTGAGTACTTATTTATCAATATTTTTTAACTAAATCCTTTAAAAATATTTTTAAAATGTGTTATTCATATTAATACAACCAATTTAATATATAGTTTATAAAGATATACTTTATTGCAGTTCATTTAGACTCGGGGTTGAGTGTATCACAAGATTTCGAAGAAATTATATATATTTGAAACAAAATATTTCTTAAAATATTCAGGTGTCACATTTTATCTTGAAATAGTAATTGAAACACCTTAATTGATGTTTACATTCTATAAATACATGTATATATCTAAAATTTATTATTTTGAGAAATTCATTATTAAAAGATAATACATCCTTTGATGGAATTTGAAGCAGCCTTATTACTAAGAATAGTCAAAAATTAATTCATAAACACCCAATATATATACCAATGTCTAACCACATAGTCTTCTCAATGAGGCATATTCCCGTCTCAGTAAATTATTTAAAGTATTTTTTTTATTTTTTATTTAAATTTTATAAATAATAAAAACTTAAAAAAAAGAAATTTGTGGGAAGAAATGAAAACAAAAGAAAGAATGCATGAAAATGTTATTAGAAGGATGAACAATAAATAAGTAAATTTATAAGTCCTTAGTTGATCCACTTATCTATTATTTATCATTTACCCATGGAATAATTTTATCACTAATGAGTTAACCTAACCCAATGAAATGATCAATGTGACGACTCAATAAACCAATATCACATTTAATGATGAATACTCCATCCATGTATTTCTAATGGTCCATGAAATATTCTCCGAAAATATAATAAGAAACAATCGACTAGAACAATACTTGCCAAGATAAAATTCTATGAGATTTGATGTCATCAAGATCATTAAATCACATCACTCTATTAAAATCACTTTTTTTATAAAAAAATTAACAAATAAAGGGAAATTCGTTAATGAAAGAAAGAGGGAAAAATATTTAGGAATCAAAAAGTTATCACATTTATCCAAATCACCATCACAATATGATCATAATGAAAAAGTAATAAGATAATCAAATTGGTATTTGAGACTTTAGATAGCTTCAAAAATTAACTTACTTGAACTAGTTACTTAGTTAGACTTCCATTACTAGAGTTGTATACTAGAAACATAAAGTAAGAGAAACAAGTTACACATTTAATTAACATTAAAGAAAAATATCTATAAAATTAGCTCATATCCAATGAAGAATCCCACTCCAAATAATTTTCAACCTTATTTATAAACACTAGTAGAATATTCTATAATTACTCTATATAAGTTCTAAACATCCCACATATAATAATTTTCTTTTTCATTAGAATCCCAAACCATGAACTTCATAGAATCTTTTTTTGGACAATGAAATAGTTGATCATTCCCTTCATACCAACCTAGGAAGTTTGATAACTTTGAATATCAAAATTCCTTCCCTCATGTGTTGATGAATCATTGATATCTCATCTTTATCTCATCTACATCATGATGTAATTATAATATTGATTCATTATTTAATTTATCTCTTCTTGAAATTCTTTATCAATAATTTCGAACAATATATTATTATATTGTGATAACCATATGTGAACCAATTAATAAGCTGTAATACCCGAGACTTTTATGTTATATAAATCATCAAAGGAATATTTCACTTGCTTGGCTTGCTTTACACGAAATCGCGACCTTCCTCGATAGCTTGCGTCATACGCAATACCGAGTTTCACTAAACAACAATATGCTATTAAAATATTATTAAAACTAGCCATCATGAATAGTAATAACCACTTTTTGAAATTTTATAAATTTTCTTTTTCAAAATGGACTTCATTTTTGGATTCGGAATATCGAAATTAGCCTAGGGTGAAATTTTGGTATTTTTCTGAAAACTTTCAATTTTTGATGAATAGTGAAACCACTAAGTGGTAGTTAAAAAAACTGAATTTTTCATAAAACTTAATTTTACCGCTTCTGTGAGTGGAATTTAAAAAATCCGAGAGACGCGGTTGATGTCCGTAAGTAAAATGTGGTTCAATGAGATGAAAATAATTTTTGGTGAATAGTAACTTTTTACTTTTATTTACCACGGTTAAAAGTAAATAGGGTAATTAAGGGTCAAAATGATATTATTATTACCCTAACACATGTCCTAATTCTATTTTACAAGTGTAATTCAACCAAAAACAACCTTAGGAATAAAATATGACCATTTAGGCCCACTTGGATTAGATTAGGACATTTATTATTAATTTATTTAAAGAAGGGTTAAAATAGTTAAAATCAAAGTTTAATAAGTATATAATTTTTAATATAGGGTTATACATAAGATAAATTAGACTATAAATATTCATTAGAAAGATAAAAATATTTCCTACATAATTATATTTTGTTTGTAATTTTTAGACGTTATATAATTTAATTTATTTATGACACCAATATGATGCATTAATTATCTTATTAATGAAATATTGACATAATTGATGTTATAAATACCCAAATAAATATAATTTGAGACTTTTTATTAATTAAACTAATTTTATAGGTTAATATGAAATTTTAGTATTGATTTAATTATATTTTTTCGAACTAATAATTCTGTTATGATTTTCACAAAAATCAATTACTAAATAGTGTCAAAATTGACATAAAATAGTTTTTAAAACAAATATTATATTAGTAATTGTTATTTTATTCCTAAAAATCTAAGTTTCATCCAAATGACTTACATAAGGTTATATATATTAATAATATACAACTTGGGGTTCGTTTTGCTGCTTATAGTAAGTTTATTAACCTTATAGTATAAGAACACAAGAAGACACGGTAAAAGTAAAATTATTTTACTTAATGTTAAATCTAAATGATAAGGTTAAAATAGGAACCTAAACTTGTCTAAATTATATTGGATTAGAGTATTTCGACCCATACCCACCTTATCTTCGAAATAAATCAATTTGGAACTATTTGAAACCAAACTTGACTTTATAATAAAGTAATATTTTTAGTTTTTCCAAAGGAGCCTCTCTCCTCCCTTATAAAAGGGCACCTCCTCTCCCTCTTCCTCACACCACTTTGAGACTTCACGCTTGGCCAACCCCTGCCAATTTATCCTCTCCAATTCCCTAGAAACATCCTAGAGGTCCTTGTCTTCTTCAAAGACCAATTTTAGTTCCCTAAAAGGAGATCTCAAAGAGGCGTTTCAAAGAAGAGATAATGTCCGTTACCAATTCTTTCAAATTTATTTCTTCTTCCACTTCTTCTTCTTTATTTGTTTCATTATGAAGTAATAACATCAGTATCAATCATATACCGATATTTTATTATAATTATGAAACAACCCTATTTCACCATCTATCCATCCTACATAAAATGAAATCATCGCGCGTGCGTACGTACGGAATACCATCTCCACGTCATGGTGTAATCTATTTTCCACCACCACCTTACTTGGATGGGTATAATGGTGTAAAGAATTAATATATATGATTATTGTGAAGTGATATTGATTATTAAATAGTATACATACACTCCAATACAATTCCACGATCATAGGAACGATATCATCACTCGTGTGTACGTACGGAATACCGTCTCCACGATGTGATGCGACTCGTTCTACATGATCTTCATTGCATAATGATTATATAAATGAATTGAATGAATTTATATGATATATATTACAATAATACCATTCTGGATATGAGTTATCTATAACCAAAAAATAAAAATAAGAATTTATTCGACAAAACACGCATAAGAACAAAAAGTAATAAATACCCGAATAACAAGTAGTAATGAAATATTACTAATAAGAAGCTAAGAATATGACCATATATGATATCATAAGAATAATTATGATTATGGAATAAGTCAATAACATTATTTAAATCATTATACAGGATGTTCGGACACGTACAAAGCATATCGGACCTAAGGTAAGGAAAATATCATAATCTCCTTTTTATCTGAGATTGTTTATAATTCGGTATTTACTGGGGTGTATTTTATCATCCACATCCATGTTTCCTCAATATGTAATATTTATATCCTTCTACAATATTTTATATCCAATTTTACCCTTCGGTGAGTTTTTATTAAAAGATATGAAAGGAATCTTTTATCGTTTTTCGTACGAGGTACTTTTTGACTTTTCCGACAAAAGTACGAGAAGAATGTTTTTTTTAACTTATACGGCATGAATGGATTTTTAAAACATTATTTCCAAGAATCTTCCTTTACAAGTTTTCAAGTTTATTTTTAATAAACTTATTTTAGTTTACAATTGTATGACATGTTAAGAAAAGAAAATGTTTTTGAAGTAGAAAGGACATTTTCCTCAAGAATGGAGTTCAAGTGTTTTATCAAAATTATTTTCCATCTAAGATAATATAGGGTTCTGTTTCTATCCCTATTATTACATGGATTTTATTATGTTGTGATGGAAATATTTTTATGAATTCCTTTATCTTATATGAATTATTTTATGATGCCACGATGTTTAAAGATTCCCATTTTTATTACATGGGTTATGCTATGATGTATGGTTTATGATTTTGTGTCACACATAAGAATGGTATCATTATGAGATGGGTGGGACCTATATATCCCTCCAATTAATTGGGTAAAGATTTTATATCTCATGAGATAGACATGGCTGGAACGGTAGGTTAAACCGGTTCAGTGAAACAGGACTGAAACGAGGAGTGAACTCGGTTCAGAAATGGACTTTGTCCACTAAGATAGTCTTGGCAATGAGCCTTGACTAATAAAAAATGATTCTCTATGATTATTTGTGTATGCCACAAAGTTTCATGTTTTAAGTTATGATTATTGGGATTACATTTCACTACTATGATTTATCCTATGTTATGAAATTATGATTTCTTTTGCAGGTTAAGATTTCCAAAAGTTATGTTCTTATGTATATGATGTGATTGATATTTCTTTTGTTTACCCTTACTGAGAATTTGAGCTCACCCTTTTTGTATGTTTTCTTTCCCCAGGTCAGGAAGAAGGTTATTAAGTAAGATATGTCAAAATGGACTATATATATGATGAAATAAATGGGACACATTGTAGACGCTTTATGAACCAGTTGTTTATGTTTCCCAGTTTCTAAAGACAATATACCTATACAGTCCTTTCCTGGTTTTGTTATATGTTGTAATAAGTGTGATTCAATTCTGAAGTAATAACAATGTATGTAAAGTATGGGTCGTTATAGTTGGTATCAGAGGAAAGGTATAGTCAACATTTGGAAACTAGGATGTGAAAGCCTTAGTAAGAACCCTAAGGATAAGTCTAAGAATAGAACACAATCTTAGTGTTTTAGAAATGGCCATGAATAACCTAGGATAAGACCTTAAGTGTGAAATTTTATTCTTGATTATGTGGTTTTCCTATTATAATTAGTGTTGCTCACACTATTCTTCTTGGTTTTAGTCAATGTCTGGAACCCGAAGGAACCGTGTTAATGCAGAATGCGATGGGCAATGCAATGATTGTCCCTCGGAGCAACCAAACGTTATGGGAGCTGGAATGAAAAATCTTGTAGCCATGCTCACACAACGTTCTCAAGCTATGAATCATGCAGGACTTCCAAACGAGCAAAGGAAGGAGCAACATTCTGTTGAATCCTTCATGAGACAGCGTCCACCTTCATTCAGCGGGTCTACTGATCCATTAGTTGCTGAACAATGGATTAGTACTACTGAAAAGATATTTTCAGTTCTTCAATGTTCTGAACATGATAAAGTCATCTTAGCAGTGTATCATTTGGAAGGTGATGCTGATCAATTGTGGAATCTTATTAAGAATACGAGGCAAAGGGATGAAATTGAGTCCATGGAATGGGACGAGTTCAAGAACTTATTTTTCAATAATTACTTCCCTCATATTCTCTGAACAAAGATGGAGAAGGATTTTCTTGAACTAAAGCAAAAGGATGATGAATCTGTTGGTACCTATGAAGCAAATTTTACAAGACTTGCAAGGTACGCTTCTGGTATTATTATCCAACCTGAGAGTAAGATTGATTGATTCTTTAGTGGCTTAAAACCAAGTCTTCGAAGGGCATTAGCCATAAGGGACTTCAATAGCTACGAAGAAATCGTTCGATGTGCTCTCAAAGTCGATATGGAGATTGGAGTAACCCATCAGTCATATGGGTTTGATAAGAAGAGGAAAATGGAATTCAAAGGAAAATCTAAAAAGCACGCTGAAAATAAGATGAGCTTTCCCTTATGCTCAAAGTGTGGAAAGAAACATGGAGGGAGTTGTCTTAAGGGGACAAGTAAATGTTTTAAATGTGGAAAGGAAGGTCATAGGGAATTTGAATGCCGCAATGATGGGAAGAAGATGTCTAATGATGCAAAAAAAGGAAGGGATACACAGAATGAACCTAATACACTTCAATGTTTCAAGTGCAAGGAGATGGGGTATTATGCCAATCAATGCCCAAATCCAAGGGTTGATGATGATGGTCGACGTCAACAAACTCTTAAGGCTAAAGACAAAGGAAAGTCACATGCAATTTCTATCAGTGATGTGGAGTACGATAACAATGTGGTGAAAGGTACACTTACCATCCACTCTAAAGTAGCAAATGTTTTATTTGATTTTGGATCCACCCACTCTTTTATTTCTAAATAATTTTCTAATGATATCACCGTATTACCTCAACAATTAGATGTTGAGTCAGCTGTGACAACCCCTAATGGCACAACAGTCGCATAAAAAGTTTATAATTCTTCTCCGATCAAAGTTTGTGGTAAAGTGCTTCCTACAAATATTGTGATCCTTCCTATAGTGGAATTTGATGTGATTATTGGCATGTATTGGCTTTCTTTATATGGATCTCATATAAATTGCCAAAGAAGGGAAGTCACATTTCATATTCCAGATCAATCTATGATCGTCTATCAATGCAAGGATGAACATAACCTTCCAGTGGAAATTTCTTCCATCTTATGGGTCCTGATTCCACTAAATGAAGATTTTTTATCTCAAATGGTTGGTGAGAAACTCACGATTAATAATATTCCCATTGTACGGGAGTTTGATGATGTCTTTCTGGAGGAATTACCAGGTCTTCCAGTAAATTGTGAAGTTGAGTTTTCAATAGAACTCATACTGGGTGCTTTGCCTATTTCAAAGACACCTTATAGAATGGCCCCAATTGAGTTGCAGGAATTGAAGAAGCAACTCCAAGAGAATCTTGATAAGGGGTTCATACGCCCTAGTGCGTCACCTTGGGGAGCACCTGTTCTGTTTGTTAAGAAGAAACATGGATCAATGAGACTCTGCATTGATTATCAAGAACTTAACAAGATCACTATCAAGAACAAATATCCTCTCCCGCGCATTAATGACCTATTTGACCAACTACGTGGAGCTCAATACTTTTCCAAGATTGATCTTCGTTCAGGGTATCATCGATTAAGGGTCAAAAGGGAGGATATACCAAAGACGGATTTCCGTACAAGGTATAGACACTCGGTGGTTGGTGACCACCGAGTGTCCAGTGGTGGGTGACAGTGATCGAGTACCCAGTAGACTATTATGGTCTTTAAGAAAGGAATTTCCCTTTTAATGGCCATGTTATATGAAATTTAATCTATGTTTTTATACTATATGTCTTTTAATGGATATTCATCATCTCAATCTCTCTCATTCATCTTCCAACTTCATGAAGTTATTTCTTTTTCATTTTAACTTGGAATCACAACATATTGGTGGAATTAGGTCTTTCTTGGTAGGGTATTTAAGGAACCTATATTTTTATGTGAATATGATGAGTCTTATTCAATAACACATTCAAACACCCATTTTTCTTCTAGTTCTTCAAATATTCATGGTATCCAGTTGTTAGAATCATAATTTGGCTTCTAATCCTTATATAGATTGTTCACATAACTTGAGGTAGGTGGGATCAAAATTCATTGGGATTATAAATAATAAATTTAATGTATATTGTCAATGTTATACCTAAATTTACTCATTTTGTGTTTAATGTGGAATTGATTAACAATTCTAGTGGATTTTAGAGATATGATTTAATGTGAAATCATAAAGTGATTTTTGATGGGAAATTCTATTATAAAGTATGTTATAATGATGTTAAAAAGTGTAATGGTCGATGTTTAATAATTAATGTAGATAATTAATTACTATTATAGTAATATAACATTAAAATTTGTATTATTATGTTGAAATGTTGTTGTCAGTAGTTTATTATTAGGTATTTAATAACCATGCCATGTTATTAAATGGGAAAAATTGATCATATAATATCTATAGTTGAGGGAGGTATAAGTTTTTGAAAAAATATATTTAAATCTATCTTTTGGGACTATAATTACCTTATGAGATATATTTTTTGTATATTAAATGATTATTTTTTACTTATAGTGGTATATTAAAACTATTATATTATTTAGTGGACATATAAACAATGTTTCAAATGTTATATCTTGTATGTTTTGGAATAGTGAATATGTTTATTCTAAAATAGTTTTTTAATACATTTTGATTAATATATTTAATTATATAAAACATTTTTGGGGAAATTTTATGAAAGTAAATCATTTTTTGGGATTAAGGTAAGGTTTAAAGTTGGTATAAATAGGAAATTCCTTCTGTGTTTTATAGGAGTTTAGGGGTTTATATACTTTGATTTCTCTTATGTGATATATAAAATACAAAGGGCCACTTAGGTGGTATAATGGATGATGTGTTTTTTTGAGAAAAAAATCGAAATTGGGTGGTTCAGTGGAATCAATAAAAGTTAAGGGATGGTTATGTAGTTTAAAATTGATGAGTAAATATTAATACAATAGGCTCATGGGGATGAGTTCTAAAGTGATTTATTTGTGTGATATTATGTAATACATCATTAATTATTGAAAAATAAATATTTTTTTGACATGAATTATGTGAAGTTGTTGGATAAGGTTGGGATTGGAAATTATTTAATGATCAAAAGTGAATTCTTTGTTCCATGTTGTGTGATTGTGTGCTTATAGTATATTCTATTGTATAAAATATGTTATTGAATTTTATGATTTAAAAAGATAATATGTGATGAGAAAATTATTATGTGAAGTGATTTGTATATTTTTTTATGATATTTTTTATTCTTGTGTGTAGTGAATTAATGATATTAGGTTAAATCATAGTTGGGTAAAAAGAGTTGATATAATAGGTGTTCAGGTAAGGGTAAAGGGGGTGATTAATTCTGAAGTATTTTCATTATGGTGTATAATTGGGTGGTTATGTTAATAAACAATGTCTTTTGAGAATTATAATAGAGGATATTATTGAGTTAAAAAATAAATGGGAAGTTTTTTTGGGATTTTATACTGAACGAGTTTATTTTTCACAAATATGCTTGGGTTAAAATATCCTGACTTTAATATATAAAGTTATGAATGGGATGTGTTTTGAAATAGTTATAGGGGAATTAATTATTATGCGAATGTTGGAAATTAATGGGGGTAAATGAGATTGTAATTTCCAATAGATTAGTTTGGTTTAATGCAAAGTTAAATGAAATATTAATTGATGATGAAATGTATGTATTTTTATAATTCGATGATGAATTACATGATTTTTCTATGAGAAATATGGTGGATGGAAAGTGGTAAATGTATAAAAATATGATGAGTTTATATTTCAATAATGAGGTGTATTTTACAACTTATTCTAAAGGGGGGAATCCTTCAGTTGTGCCCCATGTGAACCATGAGTTTGATTATGTTGTGGGTTAGGACTTCAGATTCGGTAAATAAATATTGGTTTTGAGTTTGATAATAGATAGATTTTTCCATGTGATTGTTTTTACCATAAGTATGAAAATAATGTAATTTTTTCATGTTTTGGTATGGTTACTATATGGTAATGAGTTTTTCTATGATTTTGTTTTTGATATAGTGTATGTTTATAAAGATAATTACTGAATCATCTTTTTTATTACCCAAAAAAATTAAAAAAATCCATGATTTTATTTCTAGTTCCTTTCTTACATTAATTTAAATTATAAATTTTCACTATATATATAATTACATTGGATACTAGGAGATGTTTGTGATATTGAGGGAATTATACCAGGAATTATTTTCTATACCTTGTATATTGATATCTCATTGGTGGGAACATTTAATATTTTTATATAGGATTTAGTAGGGATTATGAGTATCCTAAAGATGAATCATTGGATTGTAATAGAATTATATATGATTTAGAGTTATTTAGGAATAGATTTTATTTCTTTCAATATATTGTTATTTGTTTAGTTTCACTATATATTAATTTATGTTTTGGGATTTATATATTGATTTAACCAATTTATTATCAATTGGGACATCACTGAGATTTGATCATAAGTTTTATAAAGATTTATTATTATTAAATTCCATTTTTTTATTTATAACATAATTATTTATATTTTATTTGATTATCATTATTGGCTATGTTGATCCCCAAGAGATACATACATCCCCTCAAAACTAGTTTTTATCCCCTAGTGGTCGTGGAGTGCACCTAAAGACATGTGATGATTATCCTAGGTTTCCTGATCATGCCATGGTAGGAAGTTATAATCAATATCTATGTGGATTAGATTATACATATTAATATATACCATTCCCTCTATTAATTTTATGTTTCAAACAATTCAACATTAATTCAGTACACAAATCTTCAATTAATCACTTATATGGATCGTGTTTAACATTATATACATGAAATTAACCTGAATGAATGAATTACCCATATAAAAGGATAAATTTTAATTTCCTACTCATAAATTATCCAAAAACATATTTTGTAAAATAATATTTTAAACATTATAGAAAAACACACCAAATAATATTAAAATAATAAAATAAAAAACATGGCCATTTTATGTTAATAATATCACCAGATAAAATAATAAATACACTCAAAGGATATGGGGATATTCAAGAGATTATATAAGTTCTAGTTGGTAATTTATTGGGATATATATCTTAGGATATTGTGAGTTTATTACAAGGATCTATAGAAATAAATAATCTACCTCTGCCTCATAGGGTAAAGGATTAATATCTTTTTGCAATCCCATGGGATTTCAATGGAATAAAACCAACAAGGGATATTTATTTTCCCATTTAAAATGTTTCTTGTATAAATCCTATTTAATTTTAATCTTATCACAAGGAAATAGAAGAGTTTTGGTAAATAAAGGTGTAGTTGGATAAGCTTGAGAAGAAGTGGTTCATTCGACTGAGTGTTTCCCCTTGGAATACATTGGTTTTATTTTCTATAAAAGATAATCATACCTTAATGTAGTGTATTTACTATCAAAATTTGAATCATGTGATAGTGAAAAAATATATCATTTACCTAAAATTTATAATCTATTTTATTATATAATGGGATCTCATTGGTTTTTCAAGATAATTCATCAGTTAAGATATCACCAATTAAGGTTGAAAATAGAGGATATTTCAAAAATGGATTTTTGATGTCGATATAGTCATTATGATTTCTTGGACATGCCTTTTATAGAAACCAATGCAACTATTTTCAATATTTAATTGATGGATTATATTTTCCATGAATATATTGATTCATTTGGGGTGGTTTTTGTAGATTACATCAGTATTTTTTCATGTTTTAAAGAGGATCATTATAATAACATAGATATTGATTAAGATATTGTACATCATCAAATACATTATAATAAATTCCCTAAATACTATTTTTAAATTCAATGTATAATGTTCTTTAATTATATTATTTTAAAAAAAATCATTGACCAGGAGAAAATTAATTTGGTAATGACTTGGGAAAGGATGAATACTAGTTTTTAAATATGTATTTATCTAGGTTTTACTGAATATTACTTAATATTAATGGAGGATTTATTAATTTTTCTTATCTCATTATATATTTGAATCAATTGTGATTATGTTATTGAATATAATTAATAATTCCAATATTTTTTTTTAGAAAATTAATGGGAGCCTTATGTCCATCCTAGTCTTGATTCACCTAGAATTTGAATCTATTTATAAAATTCTCTATGGTGTATTAGGAATTAGTTTGGGATGTGTCTTGATGTAGGGGTGTAAATTTTTGGCATATATATTTCAATAGTTGATGCCTCGTGAAAAAATTTCCCTACCCATGAGTTATAATCTGTTTTTTATATACTATAGAGTTTAAATAATTACCTTTTTGGTGGGAATATATATATATATATATATATATCATAAGAGTTATAAATATAATTTATCGTAGTAAAATATCAATCTAAGATAGTGTAGGTTAGTGGAATATCATGAAACCGTATATTTTTTTCTCTTTAATATGCTAATAAATTTAAATATACTGGTGGGTTCCATGAGAAGAAAATATCCTACTTAGGAAGGGAAGGAAACTAGTGAGTAGAGGTAGTTGATAAGGGTTTTATAAAATTTTGACTAGATTTTAAATAGGTAATGAGTGGTGTATCTTTCTTAATCGTCAATTTTATGTCTATGTAGTTATATTAGGTGTAAGAGGGGATGTTTTTTATAAATAATGTGGAAGTATGTATAATACCCTAAATGGTAGGGTGATTATTGAGGGATTGTTGATTGTAGCTCTAAAGGTGAAGATACCCTATGTGGTTAAAGTTTCCTTCATTCTTATGGAGTTTATAATCCTTTGTTAAATAAATTAACAAATAGTGATCTTCAAGTTGATGAAAAATTAATACATGGATAAAAAAATATTGATAATTACTCAAAATATTTGAAAACACTCAAAATACCATTCAAACCTATGTTGTGGTGTTTAGATAACATTCATATTAGAGGAATACTATGACTTGTTCCATAATTCAATTCATTTATGAGTCTTGAATGTTTTTTCATACTGTATTTATTTATAGAATGATCTTGGATTATTGGTAGGCCAATTATAGTGAAGTTGGATGAGAAGGAATAAAGGATTATCTGAGCTAGAGGACATGATGGACTAAAGAAAATCACTACATCCTGATGAGTAGATTTAATGGAATATTTTGATCTTACATGTATGCATCACACTATGGTAGATAAAGGTTTCATCAAAAAAAATCTTGAGGAGTTCTATGGAATAGATTGTACTATGACATAAATCCCATGGAAACATGAAATATTTCTCTTTAAGAAGATATAGGATATTATGCTTCAAGAAGGAAAATATTCAATGATATGGGGGTTCATTAAATAGTGAATAATATCATTAAATTTTTATGTCACATAGGAATGAAAAGATAATGAGATAATGTTTCAAATCATATACTCACACAATGAAAAAAAAATTAGTTGATATGATTAGATATAAATTCCACACCATAATGAATGTGTTAATCCCATAATTGATGGAGTGATTTTTATAAATATTTTGAGAAATATTGGGTAGGTATTCTGGATCTAAAGACAATGATGTAATTAAGAGAGTTAAACCACAAAGCATATAAATTCTACAAATATTAGGTGACTCACCTAAAGAAAAGTGTAATGAAAATTTTATATAACCATCCATGTATTCTTAGGATAATTCTAGGAAGACAATATCTATAAATTAAATGAAGAAAAGGGGTTTACATGTTGTCAAAGTTTTAGATGTAGTTGAGGTTAGGATGAAATAATTGATCATCTAGTTGAAAAAATTATTTCTTTCTTTTACATTGAGTTTAGAAAAATTTTCCTATATTATTCCTTATTATTATTCATAATAAGATTATAATATTCACAATGAGATTGTAACCAATGTTTATCAAGTATAATTCACTCAATAACTCTATTAAATTAAATATGTATTCACTGAGAAACCACCAAAAGCGTTTGAGGAGGGAAAATTTGAATCTATGAGAGAATCTAAGGATGATCGAATTACAAAAAAGGGAAGGTGATCCAATTCTATAAAAACAATTAATAGATTCAAGTGTTCTACCTCTAGAATCCATAAATTTCATATATTTATTACCCTCTCTATAGGTTTGAGATATATTTCTATTTTTTCCTAGAAGGTGTGTGAAGATCCTAATGTAATAAGTAACTAAACAAGGAATGGGATAAATTCCATTATGAAGTAGTGAAACTTATAAAAACCCTTGAATCATGTGTAGTTTATTACTCTATCACTCATAATCCCATCATTTCATTTGACATCTAACCACACTATCATGAACCAAATCAAATACCATGTTAAAATGATAACTAGGCTAGCCCTATCATATCCCAAAGGGGATTCTTGGTCCCCAAAGTTTGTCAACTATCACCCGACATCATACAAGAATCACAAGGGAATAATTTTTCATCAAAACATCGGAAGATAAAATATAAAATCTAGTATGATCAATATTTCTCAAATAGAAGGTAATAGAATCAAATAGGTAAAACGAACCAAAAATAATACATCGTGAAGAAAACTACATCTTCTAAGATAAAAGATCATACATTCCATGTAATAGTTGGATCACATCTCTACCACTCACCACCATCACTCTAGGTCCCAAAGATCAAGAAAATCCACCATGACCAAGTATCAAATTATTTTTTTCTTGGACCTAGAATTACAAGATCTACAAAAATTTAAAGGGAAAGGCATGGTGTGAGCTAAAAAACCCAGTAGGGTCTCACTAAGTGTTCTATAATAAATTCCATAATAATTAGAACTTTTATTATTTTAATTCAGGTAAAATAATAAATGGAATCGAATTTACATATTTTCAAAAAAACAAATAAAATAGATGGAAGTTATATCAAAATAGTATTAAATGAACATTTTATATAAAAAAATTATATAAACCAACATGAATGAATAAAACATTTCAAAATAAATAAATTATAATCATAAAATTAAAACATATCATAGCACCATATTATTAGGTTGGTGGTATTCTATTTTAAGGTAAAAGGATCCTCACACTACTCAATCATATATCTTGGCTCAATGTATGCACACATCCCTCAGCCCATGCCATTGATACTTGACTCCCCATCAGGGAAATCATGATTTAGTAAGTTCATGTCAGTGTTGTTATCATCAATCCATTTCTAGGGGGTTAGATACTAGAATTCATATCATAATTACCCACTGACTACATAATATCATATGTTCTCTAATAAATCAATCAATAAATAAATCTTGGGTAAATCAATCATTTCAAATCATTTCTTTAATAATAATTCATTTTTCTAATTTCAGTTTTCTATATGCCTTTTCATTTCAAAAACAAATCATAGGTTTTCATCAAATTCATGCACTTACAAATAATATTTCATTCTAATCCATTTTTCTCAAGAATAAAAATTCAATAATTTCATTTTTCAAATCAATAAATCATTTCAATTTTTCAAATCAATCCATATTTCCAAAATTCATCCCACAGTTTCAATATTTGTGAAGTTGGGGCATTTTCTTAATTTCCATTCCATTTCAAATCAAACATCAATTCGTTTCAATTCCAATTTTTTAAATTAATTAATAACTCATTTCAAAACAATAATTTAATTTAAGGTTTAAATAGTAGGTAAAAATAATATGGAACCACCTACCTTTAATCATGAGATCCAATCAACACAACACAGACAACGGGATCAGTAATCAATGAACAATACTGCAAGAGGTCAATGAAACAAATCAAGAGTCTTGATCTATCAAAATAAATATTATATCCATCAATAACATGATGATATATAAATCTATAAGTATGAGAGAAAATTATTTTTGGATAAAACACATGAGAGGATATTCACTTCCTGGATAGGGATCAAAATCTTCCACCTACACTTTCATTCTCAAGTGAAGAGGTTCAGAGAGACAAGTAATAAACTAGAGAGCCTAAAAAAAGGAAACCCAATTTAGGTTTAATGGGGTTTTAGGAATCTTAAATGTGGTGTCCTAATGTTTTTAATTAAATTTTTTAGTGGCTAAAAACATGCATGCATGTTTTGCTAGAGAGTTTGAACGTCTAGTAGTAACCATGCACCGTAACCATGCACCCTTACTGGGCTTCTTCTTGGGGTGCATATTTAGGCCACATGGTTACATTAACAATTCACCTACCATGAAAACCCCATTTTTGAAGCTGTACATTTTAAGGGAATGGCCGCATGGTTTGGAAAAGTTATGTACCCCCTTTTAGTGGCTCAAACATGGACACAAGGTTTTTTGTTCCAAACTGCATGGTTTCCCCTAACTATTAGAAAATAATTCATAGCAACCTGTAATTCCAAAATTTTCCAAATTTTACCCGCAATATGTAACATCTCGTTGCTATTTTATTAGGTACTCCCTTAACCACATCATGGTTTTCTCCTCCTTTGAGATTTAGAGGATACCTATAATAGTGAATTCCATGTTTTTTTGGAATTTTAGACTTAACCCACATTTTCTATAGACTGAAGGAGGATTTCACACTATTTAACTGGGTCACACACCATGTAATGGTTGCTGGGTACAATCCATGAAAGGGGATTCAAGCTGTGAAAGATTACATGTCTTGAATGGTGGTTTCATATCATGAATTTATTAAATAATAGATTTTTAATCTGAGGCGATGGATTTTTCAGCTTACTTGCACACCAGGGATTTCACGGCATGTGAATGTATTACATGTCTTGAAATGTCCTACGTATAGTTTTTAAAAACAGACATGCAACTTTTTTGGTTCGGTTCTTTCTCAAGATATTTGTTTCTCCCAACCCAATGCTTCTACCATGTGTTTTTGATAGACTATGCTCCTTCTAGATCGATTTAATGGGCACCCAATCTCCATTGAGATTGTGTTACATCTCTCGGGGTGAGTAACCTTTCAAGTTCTTCATTTATCTTGATTGTGGTAGCACCCTTAGGTTGCGTTATAATATTTATTGACCTAAGTTGGTTTTTAATCTTGTTTTCTTCTAATATCTATTGTGTGATCTCATTTTGATTGTCTTTTTTTATAGATCATGGTGCATTGTGATTTATTTATTGAGTTATGTAGTTTCCTCTTCTCCATAAACCTTTTTATTTTCCAATTAAATCAATCCTAAGGTGTATGTATTGGGTTCTAGGGTCTCCTGTAGTGTTATTGGGTTTTTGTTGTTGGTGGATCCCATTGTGGGCATGTTTGACTCGAGTTTTGAGGTAGGTGGTTCCTTCTCTAGCCTATGATAATTAGAATGATTTTTTTTTCTTTATAAAATTTATTTATCAAATTACAATGTCTCTTTTGTGTGTTGGAAAAGGTTTTTTGAATAGAAATGGTTTATTTATTTGGTTTTGGATAAATGAAAAGAAAATGGATAATTTTTAAACATTGAAATTGATTTTTGAAAATGAGAGCATGGGTTACCTTGGGTATTTAGGTAGAAGGATTAGCTTGAGGCCATCATCCATGTTTTGTGATTATCAGGAGGTATGCTCATGGGGGTTTCCTCTATATCCTATTCTAGTTATTATAGGATATGGATATTGACATTTTCAGGGGTTTACTCATAGGTCATTCTTCTGCTTCATAGGCCTGTGTTCTAGGAACCGGATTATGCACTTGAATTACTATGGTACGAGTAGTCTGTTAGTATGACCTATAGTGTTCCTGGGTACTGATGCCTGTAATACAGCTTCAGTTTTTTACTTCTTGTCTTTCTAAGTTAGCCTTGATATGCTTGTTGTACATGCTTTTATTTAGAGATTTGAAAAAGGGAAATGTTTACCATGTTTTCTATAAAACTTCTTTACTTCTTATCATGCCATATTTTATTTAAAATAAGCATACATGAATTGTTATATAGAGACTTGATATGGAACACATGGGTATGATCCTATTAAGACTATTAGGTCATTCCCTACGCACCTCCTCGGTGGTATGTAGACCTTTGTATGTATTAAAATGTATACAAAGGAAAGGTGTTTTAATAATATGGTGAGGTTCATTCTAGCTGGTTTTGGGTTGCTTGTGGTGAGATGGTGGGAGTTTGTTAGCGCCATCTCATGGAGTAGTTGTTTGGTTCTGGTCCTTACAGTTGTACTTATTTAGATCTTTGACTAATTTTTCAGTAGTTCATTTCTACTATATTTTTACTATTATGTCATATGTACTCCTTTAGTATTATGTTATCTCTTTCATTATGTATATACATATATTCCATGTGTTTATTCAGGTTGGGAAAAATTGTTCCCATTTGTGTGTTTTTAGATGCCTAGGTGCTTAATGACAGCCTATGGGGATCAGGAATTCCCTTAAGGAATATAATAGAATGGTTTGGGTTCCAGGTTTGAGGGTAACCCAGGGTGTTTCATTTCAATATTCTATCAAAGAAGGTCTTTCCTTAAGAGTCCTTGACTTGGGACATATGTTAGAATGAACATATGATTTTCGGGACTTGAGAGGTATGTTGTTATAATTTCCTAGACAGCTCTTATTGTGACGAGACTTAAGATTCCATGGGAACTTGGGTTATGTGTCTCTATTGTTGGGTTTTTTTTAAATCTCAGTTTTTGTTAATGGTTTTTCTAGTTTTAATTGATATTTTTTTTATTTTCTAATCTTTATCATGTTTCTATGTGAAACAGTATTTCTCTGAGACATCTTCCATGAGTTCCTTAGGAGGGTGCAGTTGATTCTTCTCAAGGGAATCCACCTATAGATTAGAATATCATCAAGACTATAGCATAGGTAGTTCGTGCTATTGACAATATGTAACAAAAGTTTAGAACACTATTGCTGAGATACAACTAGGAGCTGGAGGAGAGAGAGATCAATCTTGGGAGTTTTTGTGTAAGAAACTATAGTACTTTAAAGGAATGACTGAGCCTCAAGAGGTAAAGGACTGGTGGGAAAGGATCGATTAGATATTTGAATTTCTGTAAACACTTGAGAATATCATAGTAAAGTGTGCATTTTCAGGCCCAAGTGTTCTAGAAATTGATGGTGGTATTCTATGATCTAGGAAGACAGGCACATGTACTTGTATTGGAAGGGTTTTAAAACCCCGTTCTATCAAGAATTTTTTCTAGAGTCCCTAATTCTATAAAAGTATATAGAATTCATGTTTTTGTAGTAGGAATAGAGTTCAATGTCAATATACACCAAATTATTTGTTGAGATGGTCCGTTTTTCTCTATGCATGGTAAAGAATGACCAGATAAAGGCACAGAAGTACCTGCAGAGTTTGAGACTGGATATCAGATCACAGGTGTTTATATTTAATCTTTCTACCTATGTGGAGATTTTGGATAGAGATATGATGGAAGAAATTAATTTGGAGGGAAATGATGATTTTTAAACCTCTTCTTGTTCATCTAGTGATAGTTTTAGTAGCATGAATTTGAAGAAAATAAAGTGATAGGATCATCGCAGAAGTGGTGGAGGTGGGTATTAGCAGCGATCCTCCTTTGCACTATCTGTTGTAGTTGGAAGTGTGCCTCTGACATGTTATCAGTGTGGAAAGGGATGTCACACAATATTTTATTCATATATCTCCATGGAGACCTATAATATTTTTGGATTCATTGGTCACTTACAGTTCTTCTTCCAGGCTATGACTATGCCTTGTTATGGTCAGGTTTTGTCTGCTCCAAAGGATAATATGGTGCTATTAGGGTCTTTAAAGACTACAGGGATCCATCCATATGCCTTAGGAGTGAATTATTTTCATGAATTAGATGAGTGTCCAGTGGAAGTCGATGTAGGTTCGGCAGTAGTGAGAAGTAATATCCTTATTACATCTCCAGTATCAATTTCTTTATTCAATATAGTTGTTTCCCACTCTTTAGATCTTTACATTTAGTTTATGTTATGAAACTTCTAATGGAACTAATTTACTTTACAATGGAGTTAGAAACACCTCTCGGTAAGAGGAAAGAGTAGGGGTTTTGGTGTCCCTCTTGTTCATTAATGATTTCCAATACGGAGTTGGTTTGGGATTTTCTCATTATTGATTTAGATCTGTTTAACATCATCATCATTATGGATTATCTTATTGCTCATCGATCTGAGGATGATTCTTATCATTAGTATGTTTCATTTCTTACTACTTATGGGATTTATCATGTGTTTCAAGGAGAGTGGGATTAGAGATCAAGTCGTGTAGGGCCTTCCCACCCAGAGATCAAAAGTTTTTTGTTTACTATTGTGTTTGAGCCTGATGAAGTTTCTCCAATTGTTGATCCTCCCATTGTAATTTAGGACTATTCTAATATTTTCCCAGATGACTCCTCTGGTCTTCCTTTAGAGTGAGAGGTAGATTTTATAATTGATCTGGTGTCAGTTACACAACCAATATCGATACCTTCTTGTCGTATGACACCAGTATAGATAAAAGAGGTCAATATTTAGTTGGATGACCTATTGGAAAAAGGTTTTGTTCTCCCTAGAATTTCCCTTTGGGAAGCCCCTGTTCTCATTGCTAAGAAATCATACGGTTCACTTCGGTTATGTATGGAATATCGAAAGTTAAACCGAGAGATGGTTAAGAACAAATATTCTTCACTCAATGTGGATGATTTGTTTGATCTATTAAATGGGTAAAAGTGGTTCTCAATGATTGATCTTCGGTCGAGTTATCATCAGCTCAGAGTTCAGGAATTTGATATACCGAAGACATCCTTCAGTAGAATGTATGTCCATTAGGAATATATTTTGATGAATTTTATTCTGAATAAATCTCCTATAGTTTTTATGGCCTCAATGAATAGAATATTCCATTAATATCTCAACACTTTTTTGGTAGTGTTCCTGGATGATATTCTAATTTATTCGAAATATAATTGTGAGCACGAGCACCATCTGAGTTTGGTTCTAGAAATTATGAGAAGTCATCATTCATATGTAAATCTTTTGAAATGTATTTTCTAGATTCAAGAAGTGAATTTATTAGGGCACAATGTTTCTGAACATGGATTATCAATTGATCTAGAGAAGGTGAAGGTTGTTTTTCATGGAAGGAACTGTGGAATGTCTTTAAGATACAGAGATTACTTAGACTTGCTAGATACTACCAACATTTTTCAAGTACTTCTCTAATCTAGAGTCACGTTTGACTACTCTTACCCAAAAAGTGGTAAAATTAACCTAGGATGTGAATTTTCTGTCTTCTTTTAATGAATTGAAACATCTTATGACATCGTCTCCTATTCTTATCTTACCTAATCCTAGTAAGGGGTACGTGGTGTTTTTCAATGCTTCCTGTGATAGTTTGGGATTCATGATTATGAAGGACAACCATGTGGTATCTTATGGATCTTCTTAGCTTCAAATGAATGAGGATAATTACCCCACTCGTGATTTTGATCTTTTTGTAGTTATGTATGAACTTAAATGTTGGCGGCACTATATTTTTGGGGAGAAGTTCAAAGTCTTCTCTGATTATAAGAGTATGAGTTATATATTTTATTATAAGGACATGAATCTCAAACAGATACGATGGGTAGAATACCTCCAGATGTTTGACTTTTATATCACTTACACCCTAGGTAAGGGAAACATTGTTGCAGATGCTCTAGGTAGGAATTCACCATCACATGTTGTTCTTGAATTGAAGGAGGAGTGGGACCATATGGGTCTTTTCCCTCAGTTGAACTTGGATGCTCAAGAGGATGTTTCGGGAATGGTTCTGAACAATGTTCAGTTATCATCATCTCTCCTGGAGTCTATTTTTTATAGTCAATAGAAATATTATGAGTTTCAGAAGACTCGACAAATCCTTTATGGTGGGGAGACTGTTTCTGGCAGGTTTATTTCTTCAGATGGTATGATCCACTTTGGAAAGTAAGTTATTTTCATGTCATCTATAAGAAGTTTAGTCTTATTTTATTTTAATATATCTTCTTGGTTCATTCATCTAGGCACTACAAAGATATATTATGACATCAAGTGGTGATTCTGGTGGTCGGGTATGAAGCATGACATTGTGGAGTTTGTGTCTCATTGTTACACCTACCAACAAATAAAGGAAGAGAACTTGAAACCTTCTGGTTTACTTCAGCCTCTTATGGTGATGATTTTAAAATGGTACAAGGTATCCATAGATTTTTTTTTGTTGGATTAACATGGACTCCCTAAGAGAGGGATGTTGTCTAGGTTGTTGTTGAACGGTTGATAAAGTCTGCACATTTCATTCTGATCAAAGACACCACTAAAGTTAAAGATCTAGGTAAGTTGTATGTGCAAGAGGTTGTGAGGTTACATGGGAGTCCTTCTACCATTGTTTCGGATAGGGATCATAGGTTTATCTTGATGTTCTAGAGGATTCTTCAAGAGGTAATGGGAACTCAAGTCAAGTTGTGCACAACTTACCATCCACAGACAGATAGTTAGACAGAGTGTGTAATTCAGATCTTGGAGGATATGCTATGTGCCTGTGTCTTGGATTTTAGAGGATCATTAGATATCCATATGGGATTGGTTGAGTTTTTTTACAATAATAGTTATCAATCATCAATTAGAATGGATCCCTTTGAGGTGTTGTATGGTCACCTATGTAGATCACCTCTTTGTTAGGATGAGGTGGTCGAAGTATCATTCAACCAAGTTTGGGTTAGGAGATGTCCATGAAGATTCAAAATGTACATTGACATCTGGTAATAGCCCAAAGTTGACAGAAATCATATGAAGATTGGTGGTATCGACCTTTGGTTTTTTCCATGGGTGAATGGGTTTTCTTGAAAGTTTCTCCTTGGTTGGGTCACCGTCGACTTGGGAAATAGAGAATTTTAACTTTGGGGTTTGTTGGACTATTTTATGGAATTGAATGGCTTGAATAGGTTTTCTATCAGTTATCATTTCTAGTTCATTTGATAGGAATTCATGATGTTTTTCAAATATCTTATCTCAGGAAATACCATCCTGATCCCAACCACGTTCCGAGTTGGGAAAAATTGAGTTAGAGCCAGAAGTTTATGTTTTGGAGAAACCAATTGAGATTTTTGACTCTCAAGTGAAATTCATGCATGGAATGTCAATTCTGTTGGTCATATTTATTTGGAAATAAGGACCGGGTTATCATGAGACTTGAGAATGTGAATCATTTATGAGGTAGAAGTGGCCTCAACTCATTCCAAGAATTACATCTTCTACATGACTTCCCAGGGATGGAAAGTCTTTATGTTGGGGAGTCTGTAACATACTATTACTATTTTATCCTGTACTCCCTTAACCTCATCATGGATTCCCCCTCCTTTTAGATTGGGAGGATACCTATAATGTTGAATCAGAGTTTTGTTGTAATTTCATACTTAACAGGAATTTTTTGCAAGTTGAAGGAGGATTTCATGCTATGTAACTGGGTTACACACCGTGTAATGGTTGTTGGGTACATGCCATGAAAGTGGATTCACACTGTGAAATATTACACATCGTGAATGGTGGTTTCACATCATGAATGTTTTAAATAATGGATTTTTAATTCGAGGTGATGGTTTTTTTGGCATACTTGTACACCGTGGATTTCATGTCATGTAATTGTATTACATGTCATGAAATAGCCCACATACAGTTTTAAAAACCGATGTGCTATTGTTTGGGTTTGTTTCCTTCTCCATTTCTTCATTGCTCTTGACCCAAAGATGCTCCCAGGCATTTTTGAGAGTCTCTTCTCCTTTTAGATCTATTCAATCGACACTCAATATCTATTGAGATTGTGGTGAATATCTCCATGTGAGTAACCTTTATTCTTCTTCATTTCTCTTGATCATGGTAGCACCCTTAGGTTTCATTATCGGATACATTGATCTAAGTTGGTGTTTCCTCTTGTTTTCTTCTATGATATGTTGTTAGATCTCATTACGGAGGTCATTCCTTATTGATTTTGGTGTGTTAGGCTTTCGTTCCTAAGGTATACGGTTTCCTCTTCTACACCAACCCTTTTCTTTTCTAATTAAATCAATACTAAGGTGTATGTATTGGGTTCTAGGGTCTTTTCTAGTGTCATTGGGGTTTTGTTGTTGGTGGATCCTTTTGTGGGTGTGTGAGACCTGAGTTTTTAGGTAGGTGGTTCTGTCTCCAGCATATGATATTTATCCTGATTTTATCTTACATTATAAGATTGATTTCTCAAATTGGAATGACAATTTTTATGTGTTGGAAAAAGTTTTTTGAAGATAAATGGTTTTTTTCTTGGTTTTTTATAAATGAAGAGGAAATGTTTACTTTTGAAACATTGAAATTGATTTGTGAAAATGAGCACATGGGTTACTTAGGGTAATTAGGTGGAAGGTTTATGTTGAGTCCATCATCCATGTTTTGTGATTATCAGGAGGTATTCTTATGGGGATTTCCTCTATCTCCTAGGCATGTTGTTCTAATGGATGGATATTGAAATTGTTGGGGGGTTTACTCATGGGGTATTCCTCTATGTCCTAAGCCTGTGTTCTAGGAACTTGATTGTGCACTTGATTTATTGTGGTATGATTTGTCTACTAGTATGACCTATAGTGTTCCTTGGTAATGATTCTTATATTGCTGATTCATTTTTGTATTGCTTGTCATTCTGAGTTAGCCTTGATATGCATGTTGTACCTTATTTTTTTTAGAACTATGAAAAAGAGAAATGTTTACCATCTTTTTTTTAAAACTAATTTACTACTTATCATTCCATGTTTTACTTAAAATAAGTATACATGGATTGTTATATAGATACATGATATGAAACACTTGGTTGGGATCCTACTAATCCTGTTAGCTCACATCCTGCTCACCACCTTGGTGGTGCATAGACATTTTTATGTCTTCTAATGCAGGAAAAGTCAATCCACTACAGTGAGGTGGTGAGGTTCATGTCAGCTGGTTTCGGGTAGCTGGTGGTGAGATGGTGGGAGTTAGTCCACACCATCTCATGGAGTAGTTGTTTGGTTATTGTCCTTGCATTTGGACTTGTTTAGAGATTTGAATACATTTGCAGTTGTTCATTTCTACTATATTTTTACTGTTATGGCATATGTATTCCTTTAGTATTATTTTGTCTCTTTATTTTTGTATATACATATATACCATGTGTTTGTTCAAGTTGGTAGAAATCTTTCCCTATCATGTTTTTTTCGATGCTCGGGTGCTTGATGCTGGCCCTTGGGTATCAAGAATGCCCTTTAGGTATGTAATGGAATGGTTTGGGTGCCAGGTTGGAAGGTAACCCTGGTTGGTTCATTACAAAACACCTCAAGACAAGACTCAATAAAGTTGGAAACAAAACATGGGACTAGAAGTACCTTAAAGAAAGTAACAAGCATTTATAACCTCCCTCTATAAACACTTTCTATCCCTATAAAGTCTATTGATTAAATTCCATGTCAATGAGATAAGACCACTAATCCCCCATCATTGCATCACTCTCCCGTGTATAATTTGATTCTAAACCATAATTCCAAATCACATGGACCAAATTTATCATCCTCTCATGAAGGAACTTTGTCTCAAAATCAATTATCTTAATTGTTTGATCAGTTGTGTATAAATCAAGTTCCACATCAGGATAATTCCATATTAGGACATTAGAAGGGTTTGAAAGATACTTCCTAATTTTGGAGGATGTTATATGAAAATTTTGAAATGGACCCCTGCTTTTGACCCGTATGCTGAATCCCCAATTGTGCCTATATGGGTTAATTTCCCTGAATTGCCTTTGCACTTGTTTAAGAAAGAAGCTTTATTTCCAATAGCTAGTTTGATTGGATGTCCTCTGAAGTTAGACTCAGCCACAAAGCTCTTATCTAGACCCTCTGTAGCGAGAATCTGTATTGAAATAGATGTTTCCCAGCATCTGCCAGACCAAATTTGGATTCAGAATGGAGATTTCGGTTTTACACAAGATGTTCTCTATGAAAGACTACCTGATTACTGTTATAGTTGTTTTAGGCTTGGACATTCAGCGAAAAACTGTGTAAAGGATTCTGCTAACTCTAAAATCAGGAAAAATGTTTGGGTTGAAAAAGAGATGCAAGGTCATAAGGCTATTGTTGGTTCTTCTGGCTATAAGAATCTGGCAGAACCTAGTCTGAATACTGAATTGAATAATTTACAAGTTGGAGATAATCTAATTTCCGATTATGTTAACTCTGTTCATGAAGTCACTGCCCATCATCCTATTTTCATGGGTGAACCGCATTCATTGTGGATAGAAAAGGATAAAGGAAAGAAAATAGTTGTGTCTGAGCTCTCTAAATATGTTTGTAAGGACGGAGAGGATGTAGATAAAATGGGTTTGAAGTTGCAAGCACCTGAATGTCAGCCTTCAGAATTCGTTCAGGATGGTCTTGATGTCTCCAAACAGCAAGAGAACCCTGTCTCTGTTAACACAGATCAAGAGGTTGCTGAAAAGGTTCAAAAAGATGGATCCTTTTGTAGTGGATCATCATCTGAAGAGGCGGATAAGCCTGGACAATTAGAAGAAGAATACCTGAAAACCATGGCTAGGAAAGGAAAAAAATCAGTGGTAGATGCTGATGGTTTCATCACCCCGAACCCAAAAAAAGACTAGAAGACGTAAGGATTATTCTCAAGTGGAAAGAACCATCACCACTAGGTTGACTGAAGCTAATAAAATGGTTTACCCCGGAAAAGAGCAAAGAGAATTAATTTGCGAGAAATCCAGCGTTGTTTTATATTACTTCTCATTTCAATTCACGGAATAGGAAATGCAAGGGTGGCTTGATCATACAAGAAAGCAACAAGATTTGTTGAAACAGGAGAGACAAAAAGGGATTATCAATGAGGATCAATTCGAGAATGCTATGAAATTCATTTACTTTGAGAGATTGAAGTTGAAAGCACCACTTTCTTGATGTTTGTTTGTAGACATTCTGTATGGTCTTTGTTTCTGGTTTACTGGTCACATCTTTTTGTTGTTCTAGCTGATCTGTGTTCCTCTAAAGCTGATTATCTATCCTTGATGCGGTTGGAGTTCTCTGATCAGACTTGCTGTGGTCTATCTGCTGATCTTGGTTCTTTGGCATTTAAATGCTGTTTTTTTATTTCCTAGAAGATCTCCTGGTTGGTACAGTTAGTGGATTTCTTTGGATGTTTTGAGGAGCCTTATCTAAGGGTTTGATTGAATCTGGCTAGTTTCATCTCTGTTCTTCTGTTTTTCTGGAGACTTGTTCACTTTGATGAACTGCAGGATGCCGCTTTGGTTTCTGTTCTGAATTGAAAGACAGTTTCCTCTTGGAGTTTGGTTTCATTTTTTCTGCACACTTGGAGTTTTGTCCTCATGCTGTTTGGATTTGCCAATGATTCTGAGTTGAAAGCTGGTTTAGTTTTGCATTTTGGTTTGGAAAATGCACACTCTACCTGGTTTATTTTGCTGCTTGCTGATGATTGCTTCAAGGCTGGGCTATTTTCTGGATTCTGTTGCAGATTGGTGACTTTTATATTATGGTTGACAACTTTATAATGCTGCATTTTGGTTTGGAAAGTGCACTCTCTACCTGGATTATCTTGTTGCTTGCTGATGATTGCTTCAAGGATGGGCTCTTGTCTGGTTTCTGTTGCAGATTGGTGACTTTTACAATATGGTTTGGTTCGGCTGGTTTGCACTTGCTGCTTGGATTTCAAACTGTTTGCTGGTTTGGAATTTTCTCAGAATATTAGATGATTTTCCTGCTTGGTTTGATGATTTTGGGACCTGTCTGCTCTCAAGAAGTTTTGAAGGGATGGAATATACTATTCACACTGCTTCTTTTTCTGCTATTTTTTATCAGAATCTAACATTTTGATTGGTGGTTTTCTTTGATGAGGATGCTGATACATGCCCTTGATGGAGCATCTTTTTATTTCTTGATGGGAAGATCTTTGATGGCTGATCCTGGATGGAAGATCCCTCTGCATTTTGAAGGTGCTCATTTTGGCTGTTGGTTTTGTTCTAGTTTGAGTATCATTGTAACCCTTAACTCCCCGCTGGAGTAAGCTCATTACTCCTCGTGTTTTGTATTGAAACTGTTTTATTTTAATAAATTCCTTTGATGGCATGAACTAGGAAACTAGTTCATGTCATCACTTTTCTCAAAAAAAAAATCATCTCTTGGACAAAATGCAGTCCAAAAAGGGAAGATTTACAAACCTCAAACCAACATAATAGAGATCTACAGGGTTGTCTATGATTGACCTCAAAAGGATCCATTCTAAAATAAGACTGGTAGCTGTTATTTTAGGAAAACTCAACCAATCCCAAATGGTCATCCCATGCTTCACCAAAGTCAAAAATGAAAGCACGTAGCATATATTCCTAATTCTATATAACTTTTTATGTCATTCCATCCATATGTGGATGATGTGTCATGGGAAAGCTCACTTAAGATACCATCACCTCCTATAGGCCTCTCTAGAAATGTGAAGTTAAATGGGGATCCCAATTAGTAACAATAATAGATGAATCCCCATGCAAAAAAATAATCTATTTTGCATAAATATTTCCCAAATCATCAAATTTAGTTGTATCTCAAAAGGTATAAAGTTATCTAATTAGGCTTTCCTATCAATCACAACCCATATCATATTCTTCCACTGAGTGGTATGTGGAAACCAACCATAATTTCCATTGAAAACTCATCCCACTTCTAAATCAGTACTAGAAGTGATTGAAGAAAACTTAAAGCTATTTGGTGATCCTATTTGACTTGTTGGTAAGTGTAATAATGAGAAAAAAAAATTAATGATGTATAATATCATATATGGATACTAGAATAATCACTAAATATCATAGATAATTTTTTTGGTACCCTGGTGCACCACCTGCAAGGAATTATGAAAATCCCCCATCATATCATTTCTCACAGGAAAAGTTACAACGATCAAATGAAGGAAATATTGGATACCCTTAAAATCAAATGAGCATTCACCAATGGTATCCAAACCATAAAGAGAGTCCCTAATTCCATGAAATTAATCGTTATGTTATTTATTATGAATAATCTTCTCAAGAATAGTGGTGGTCAACTGATATTTTTTCATAAAAAAAACTTTGATCACATCCTCTCAGAACCCCAAATGAAAAATGTGCAAAGAAATCCATCATATTCTGCTCTTTTGAAGATTCTTTCATGGCCTGGGTTGGATGTTTCAAAAAAATTACCAGAAATGAAATTCCCCTTCATGAGGGTGCAAGAAATATAAAAATACAAATACTATAGTTACTTAACCCAACATATATTCTAAAGGTTCAAATATTTTTGAGAGAATATATAACTCAATCTTTTTCAGGTTGGAATAAATGGTAAACCTTTCCCTAAAAAGGTAATGTCACCATCTATTAAGAGAATACATCATGTCCATAATCTCAAGATCATGGTATGGATATTTCACCTAATATAGCCAAAGATATCTAGAAACATAGACTACCACATGATCACCATGCATAAAAATGTAGCACAAATATGAAATTGATCCATCAAAAAATGCCACATAACACTACCCAATCTCTATAAGATTAAAAACTAGTGTAGAAGTAAAAAAACATTTTCACTCATCAAAAGGAAATTAAAATTTATCTTCCAAAATAAACTTAACCCCTTTCCAAGTGAGAGCAGTCATTGGATAATCTAGCTTTGAGAAATCATTAACAAACTGGTAGTAATACCCTACCAATCCCAAGAAGATCTTTATATCAAAAACATTACAATGTTTCTCTATTTTCATAAAAACTATCACTATAATAACATAAATTGAAATAAAATATTCCAAGACCACATGTCACAATAACTTCACTTCTTGAATATGGAAATTATGCTTTGAAATATTCATGTAATGTCAGTGATTTCTCAAAAATTCTAGAACATCTCTCAAATGATACACATGAACCTCCTTGGTTTTGAAGTAAAACAATATTTCATTAATAAGGACTAAAATAAATTATTTTAGGTACTCATGAAAAATCATGTTCATCAGTTCCATAAAAACTATAGGATAATTAGTAAGACCAAATAGCATAATAAGATACTCATAATGGACACACCTTCACCTGAAGATGGTCTTATGAATGTCAGATTATTTGATTTTAAATTGTTCATACCCATATTGATGATAATTCTTAAAAATTCACTTCACCACTTACAATTGTTCAAATAAATCATTTACCCCTAGTAATAGAAAGTTTCTGATTACCATAACTCGATAAAAAATTTAGTGATAAATATAGAAGACAAGTGACCAATCATCTTTCATTGAAAATAGAATTGGTTCTTCCCAAGGTGAGACACTCTATAATATAAATAATTTATATAGAATATTATTAAATTATTTATTAACTCCACTGGTTCCATGTGGTAAGAAAAAATATACAATGTTTGATTACTATGAACTAAATCAATAGATAACTGAACCTCTCTCACTAGTGGAAAACTAGAAAAGTCAGAGGGAAACACATAGGGAAACTCTATGGAAACTGGAGGGGTGATCATAAATACATGACTATATCCCCATATCAAAAATTAAACACTAATATTACCCTACACAATTATAGAAAAGGAGGTACAACACTATTATACCTCAGGTCCAATTCTTCCTGAAAAACATGGAACACCTCATTGGGCATAGTAAAGGAGACCTACCGAAGATGACAGACCACTCAGGACTTATTAGAAATCTGAAAAATCCTTCCCAATAGTATTGTTAAGAGGTTACATATTGAGAACCATAAAATTAAAGGTATTCTCAATCTCTAATAGAGAGAAAACATAAGCAGAACATCGAAGACCTGTCTCTCTCTTTGTTCTAAGGGGTGTTATAAATTCCATAACATATGACAAAAGCTCCATAAGAAGATTTAACATGTTCAAAATTTGAGTTGGTATAAATGTGTGTGATTCAATAGAATAAAATAAATATGTCACAAAAGATGAATCTAGAGTGATGGTACCACTAACAGTTGTTAGACCTATATCATCTTCCTCTGAAGTCTCTTTAACTGCATGAAGAAGCTTCGTTATAGATGACCATGGTTGGAACCCATTATTTCATGAAGCATATAATTTCACACCCTTAATTTTTTAATGATAATGATCTTGTGACACTATGAGGAGTATAAAATAAATGGATAAACTTTTTCAAGTGACCTAAGAGACCACATGATATATAGATATTGGTTGTGTCAGTGAAAACCCATTTCAAATTCCCAATAATGTCACACTGGATGCAAGTCAAAGTGCATCTTACATGCACTACATGAGGACTAGAAGAAACCTACTATTGATATCCACCAAAAGAATCTTCATACTTTCTATTTTGTTTAAATTAACTCAAATAACCTCCACTAAGGGAAAGGTAATTCCCATCAACCCTGAATTATCAGCCAGGTAAATCTTATCCATCAACGCTCTATCCAGAACATCATCATAAGAAGTGAAATTCATAAAGAAAACCTAGGATCAAATATCAGATCAAATACACATCTCAAAAATTAAAACCTTTAGTTTCTCATTTTTCACCACATTAAGAACAAACTGAACATTCTATGCAAAAAGGTTTATGTATTTGTTCATGGTCTTGTCACACTAGTGGAGGTTAATAAACTCCATGTATTTTTTAAATACCATAGAATATGGAATGAAATGATTATTGAAAATGAATATAAAGACTTTATAATACAATAAATCATGCCTATTTTCCATTTCCATTGGATCCCTCCATAATTTACTAGGTCCCTTAAGCTTTAAGGTACACAATTCACTTTATTACCTTCTAGAATTTCTATAAACTCAAAAATAATCTCTATATTTTTTCAACAAATCCTCATCATCTTGAGGATCATTAAATCCATGGAAAGTTGGTGGTATCTGATGATGAAAATCTTTTCCATGATATCTCAATTTATTCCTTTGATACTCCATTACTATATCCATAGAAGTAACAGGTGTCTCTACCTATCATAGAGCTTGGATAGATCGCACCACTATCTCAAAAATATTTTAATCCACCAAAGGATTCACTTGCTATGGTTCACCATTAGCTTCCTCCTCTGGCCTATTAAAATGTATTATCATAGACATGATGTTAAAAAACATCAAGAGAAAATACTAAAAAGTCATTAAGGAAACTAATATCAATAACTCTATCAAGAGTTACAAGGATATCAAAGCACTCAGATCAATTGGTAAAATACTATAATCGAACCAAATAATGCTAAAAGACACTTTCCCAAAATACTCATCACTACTACAAATTTGGTTTTATCTGGTGGGAAGCCTTATTAGTGCTAAGTAAATGTGTTGATAAAGTCCCCCTTTTTCAGTGCTAGAAAAATCATAGATAATGGAGGTTCTTTATTAGTGCTAAAAAAAGTGCTGTTAAAGGGGGTCTTTATCGATGGTAAAAAAAGAAATGATAAACAGTGTCATTTATCAGCGCTAATAAACAATCATTTATAAATGGATCCCTTTATCAGTGCTAGTAAAAAATATCTCATATAGGGTGCCCTTTATTAGCACTAGTGAAAAAAAACTTATAAAGGGGGGCCTTTACCAGCACTAGAAAAAAGCACGGACAAAGGGGGGTCTTTATCACCGCTTTTTTACAAGCACTGATAAAGGCCCCATTTATCATCACTTTTTTACTAGTGCTAATAAAGGGTATATTTCATAAAAAAATTATATTTAATTAAAAATAATATATTTATATTGATATTAATATAATAAATTTTTTTAAATGTGATTTAGATAAGGATAAATATGCATTTACACTTAATATATAAGACATTTAGTAAAAATGGATTATAAAATAATTAAAAATAGTATTTATTAATAATTTTATAATCATTATCAACTAATAGTAATTTAATAACTATTGGATGTCATAAAAATTAAATGAATTAATTAATAGTCTAGTATAAGTTGAAAACATGACTTTAACATCAAACAAACATATCATTTGATCTAGGTGTATGTTTGAGATCTACCACATATCAATTTGAACTCTCTAAATTGAACTATTATATATTGACAAGGTATCACTAGTTTCTATTTTTTAGAGGTAAAAAAGGCCAATAAGTATTCCAAAGTTGAGTTTTTATTTTCAGTGCCCTAATTTTTTAATATTTAATAGTATTTTATCTTTGTTTAAGAGAGTATTCCTATCCTTTTTCAATGGAGACTGGATTTATTACAAGGTATTACTTAAATATTGATTTTAATGTTTTGAAATTTTATTATTTTTCAAATTTTAAATTCATTTATAATTAAATATATGCATATTTTCTTATATTTAGATATAAAAAATCAACATGTATAAATGCATATTTACATATAAATTTATTTTAAAATATATAAACCATATAGAAATAAATATTTATTATATATTTCATTTAAAATAAATAATTAACCATAATATTTACCATATAAAAATGAATTAATATATATATATATACCTATAGAAGTACTATTTTTATATAAACACATGTGTGTAAATAAACAAATATATATTTATGTTTATATTCTAATATATGTAAATATATATATGTGTGTGTGTGTGTAAATATTTATGGGTGTGTGTGGGAAATATAAATGAGTTATTATGTGTGTAAATATGTGTATGTGTGTGTGTGTCAATATTGCATGTATATATCATATAAAAATATATTTTTATATAAATGTATCATTATCATTAAATATAGTATATAAATGAATTTACAATAAAACTATACAAATTTATATATACATTTATATATATATATATAATCTTTATATATACATATGCTTGTGCATTTATAAATAGATATATATTTATGTTTATATTCTAAAATATGTAAATGAATATTAGTATATAATATATTTATATAAATTTAAGTGTGTATATATATATCATACACCTATGCACACTCACAAACATATGTTTTATAAATATATTTAAAAATAATTATATATATATGAACAATAAATATGAATGTCAATATATATAAATAAATATAAATTATATCATAATATACACTAAAATAAGATAAGGCAGTCGTAAAGAGGATCTCTTTGCACATGGAGGTCATATGAACAAATCTAGGCATGTGTGTGGGTGGATGGTCATATGTCTAGTGATAAGGAAGGGGGTCTCTAGTGATGAGGAAGGGGGTGTGTGTGGTGGGATCAATTGGAGAAATAATAAAGAGGTATCAGGAGCTGAGATAGTGTATAAATTTTATTTTTTTCAATTTTTATCTAGGCTAGAAAAAAGAACTGATATATAAACCCTTTATCTGTGATTTTTTTTATCACTGGTAAGGGCCACATTCATTAGACTTAAAAAAACACTCATAAAGGGAGCCTTCATCGTCACTAAATAAAAAACACTAAAAATATAGGCTTTTAACTTCTCTTTATTAGTTAGTGATTTTTTAGCGCTAATGTGCCTATTACTAACACTGTTAAAACTATGTTTTGTAGTAGTGCATATGACTTAATATATGTTACGATGAGAACTTTCAAAAGACTCACTCATAAACACCTCATAAGTATATAAAATATTATTTCATATTTACCAGGATGCCCTAATTTAATATTAAATTTATGTAAACATTCACAACAAACCTCCCTCTAATACCACTTATTCACGAACTATCCTGGATGCGCTAGTGCACTAATACCCAATATGGTCCTGACATAACCCAAAGTGCATTCTTGATCCCCATAGTTTGGTGACTAACACCTGGAATCATAAAAGAATAATATGGGAACAATTTTTTCACAAAAAAATTGGAATGTAAAAGATACAAGTTAGTATTTTCTACACTTATCAAGGAGAAGTTAGCATAATCAAATAGGAAAAACAAACCCAAAACAGTACATCATGAAGGACAAAACATCTACCAAGATAATATATCATAAATTACATGTATTGGGCATATCAATTATCTAACACCCAACCCAATCACTTCAGGTCCTAAGGATTAAGATCATCCACCACCTACAAGTGGTGCATTCCCTTTTCTTGGACCTGGCATAAAAAGATCTACAACCTCCTAAAGGAAAAGGTAGGGTGTGACCTAAAAAGACCAATTATAGTGTAATAAAGTGTTCCATAATAAATTTCATAACATTATACCATTTATGATTTCAAGTTAAATTAAATAAGAAATGAAATGGAATTTAAATATTTTCAACAAAACATGATTTCAAATTAAAAATATGGTAGTTATATAAAAATAGGATTAAGTGGCTATTTTATATAAAAACATTTATATAAATCAATGGGAATGAATAAAACAGTTTAAAATTAGTGTAATGTAATCATAAAATAAAATAATATCATATAACAATGTAATAATTCACATGGAATGTTATTTTCTACAAAAAAAAAGATCCTCACACTACTCAGTCAGTGATCCCATCTTAAAGTGTACATACGTCCCTTGGCTTGGGCCATCAGGGAACAACTCCCCATCTGGGAAATCAGGTCACAGTAAGTACATGTCTGTGTTTTCATTATCAATCCATTTTATGGGGCTCATATCCTATCATTATTATCCTAATTGACCATTAATAACCTAGGCACACATGAGATTCAATCAATCAATAAATCATGGGAAAATAAATATTTTTAAATAATTTCTTTAATCACAGTTTAGTTATCCATTTTTTTCAACATGACTTTTCATTTCAAAACCAAATTAATGTTTTTCATAAAATTCATATTCTTTCAAATAATCTTTCAATATATAGCATTTTTTCTCAAGAATCAACATTAAATCATATCAATCATAAAATAAATCAATCAAATAAATTTCTAAAATCAATCCATATTTCACAATTCCATCCTACAATTTCAATATCATTGAAATTGTGGGGTTTTCTAAATTTTCATTGAATTTCAAATCGCGCATCAAATAATCTCAATTCCTGGTTTTTTAAATAAATTAACAAACTCATTTAAAAAAAATAAAACACTTTAAGGTATAAATTTAAGAGGAAACCATATGGAACCACCAACCTTTAATCAATATATCTAATCAACACAACACCCACAAAAGGATCAACCAAAAAAGAAGGAAGGAATGGGAGATCAAGGAATCAAACCTAGAATAAAAATCTATAAAAATAGAGATTATAAACATAGATAACATGATGATCTATTAATCTATAAGGATGATAGAAAATAAGATTGGAATAAAACACAAGAGAGTTTATTCCCTTATCTAAGAAATATCAAAAACTTCTATCGGCACTTCGATTCACAAGTGAAGAGATTTGAAGAGCCAAAGAATCCTATAGAGATTAACCAAAAGAGATGAATATTAATTTAGGTTAAAATTGGGTTTCTAGGAATCTTAAATGGGGGTCCCAATATTTTAAATTAAAATTTTTGTGGGGTTAAAAACCTGCATACATGATTTTATGGAGAGGCTTTATGGTTAGTGGTAACTATTCACCATAATTGTGTGCCTTTACTAGGCTTCTATTTGGGGTGTATGGTTAGGAAACATGGTTACTTTAATCATGTTCCAACCACAAAAAACCTCAATACCTAATTCCATATGGTTTGAGGTAATATCCACACTGTTTGGACAAACCAAGAACCCCCTTTAAATGATCGAACATAAATGTATGTTTTTCTTGGTCAACCCACATGGTTTTCCCTAACTGTGTGACAAGCATTCATAGTTGATGGGATTCTAAAATTTACCAAATTTCACCCAAAATACCCAAATACTATACGTAACCAAAGGATAAAAATGACTATCAATAAATACAATAAATAAGGTAAATGGATGTTACAGGCATTAACTGATGACAGAAAAAAATGATATATTTTTATGGTGACATAATTCACCCTTCCCCCCACCCCACCCCACCCCACCCCCACCCCCAATGGTGGTATACAATCACCAAGTCTTATTAAAATTCTTTTCACCATTTGGTTTTTTTATTAAATTATAAATCTACCGATATGTATTAGGAAAAAAACTAGTTTTTTTGGATGGTTTGAAGAATGATATGGCTTAATTTTTTTCCATTATTTTGATTTCCAATAGTTGAAGTTTGAGCATAGACAACTAATGGGGTTATTAAAATTTTAACTTGTTCTAGAATGGAAATGATAGGATAATATTGATTCATAGACACTCATTATACTACTAATTTTGAAACCACAAAACAAATTTTTTCCAATTTTAATTATCTTGAGTTTGTTGATTTTATCTTTGATGAATATAGAATATAAAATAATAAAATGAATTTCCAAAAAACCTATGGTTTCATGAATTATCGATAGTTTAAGGATTTATAAAAATATTATGAAATTATTATTTTTGAAATACAAAAGTTTTATGATTTAATGAAATTCCAAGAGAACTGTAGTGATGTTGGATAACATAATCAGTATATATGGTGAGAAATTGATTCCATAAAATAATGAAATATAAATTTATACTAATATAGTAACAATAGACTTTGAAATTTGTATAATCTTATCATTGGTGGATCATCTATAAATATATTTTCACTTCATAGATTATAAGAAAAATGTAAAAAATAACAATAAAATAGATTTATCTAAAAAAATTCAATCACTAGAAGTCTTCAATAGTTTGTTAAATAAGAGTGATCCTAATTGTTTTAATTTTTATGTTTCTACTAGAGAATATGATTTTAATGTCTTAATGTAAGTTATCCTAGAATTTATTCTCAAGTTTTTTTTACTACCAGTTGGGTTGATATAGGGTTTCTAAGGTAGGGAAAACTGAGTAGGGGTTCCTATTACTATAGAAATTATACCAATCTACTAGATATAATAGTAGAAATTTCAATTTACTAGTTATATTATCAAATGTACCAGGCTTTAAATTTTTTAAGCAGGTTCCTAAAAATTAGGTTGATCGAGGTATTCCTAGGTAATAAAGACACAACTCGGATACGTGATTCATGAAATAAATACCTTTATGTAGTTATATAGTTAAGGATAATGTTACTTGAGTTTAGTAGTCCACTTTTGATTTGGGTAAAAGTACATATTTTAATATCCTTTAAGGAGTATTTTATTTTAAAATAAATACTCTTTATTTGTTTAAATTATCCCATATTTAAATTTAGATCAACATTTCCCAAATTATTGAAGTTTTTATTTTTCACATTGTATATTAATTTCATTGGTATTTATAAATATCCAATCACTTTAATTATACTTATTTTTACTCTAATCTAATTTTTAAATCACTTTTTTTATTCCTGATAGATTAAATATTTTTTGAGGTTTAAGTTTGAAGTTGTATTTTAATATAAAATTCACCCCCATATTCTAGTGTGTTTTCCATATATTATGTAACAACTGGGTCTCGGTGACAGTACAGACATCCCGACCTAACATGGTCGTCGGGTCCTGGCCTTCCAGGTACCACCAGTTGCCCTGGTGGACACATGGTTCCCACCCAAGGGTCCACCCACATGCCTGAATGGGTCATATGACTAATGACAGTCCCCACGGGCCAACACATGTCATTTCCAGTGTTCTTTGTCCTCACTCACACACACCCTGGGAAACTTTCCAAAATATCACCCATCCTGATCACTAGTCCAATCCAAGCACACTTAATTGTGGAGTTCTAATCAGGTAGGATCTTGAAAAGGAAGGCTCACCTTGTTGACATGAGTCATTTCATTTTAGTCATTTAACCCTTTATCATTTGGGGATGTTACAATCACCCCCCCCCCCCTTAGAGCATAATGTCCTTGTTGTGGGCCATAAAACTCAACCCAGGCAGTGCACCACACTTAAGGCTGGGTACCACCTCTAATACCAAATGTAACAACTGTGTCCCGGTGACAGCACAGACACCCCTCCCTAACATGGTCGTCGGGTCCTGGCCTGCCATGTACCACCAATTGCCATGAAGACACATGGTTCCCACCCAAGGGTCTACCCACATGCCTAAACGGGTCATATGACTAATGACAGTCCCCACAGGCCAACATGTGTCCTTTCTGGTGTGCTTTTTCCTTACTCACACATACCCTGGGAACTTCCCAGAAGTTCACCCTCCTAATCACTACTCCAAGCCAAGAATGCTTTACTGTGGAGTTCTAATTAGGTAGGCTCCTAAAAAGGAAGTTTCACCTTGTTGACATGAGTCATGTAATTTTAGTAATTTAACCCTTTATCATTTAGGGATGTTACATATTATACTAACTAAAAATGGTATCTGAGAAATGGTCCCTATATCTAATACTAAAAATTATCAGATTTTCGTTTTTTGTTTACTTTCACCTAATAATGTGTAGAGAATTTTTTATGTATAATATGTATGTATGATGGTACAATTGAAATTTTTAATTCAAACACATCACCTATATTTTATGAAAATTATTATGAATAATAGAGAGACACTATAGAAACCATTATAATTAACACTATATTGGAAAATTTTCTTATACTTCCTTAAAGTTACAATGTACCGGAGAAAGAGTTTTCTACTTTTCAAGAGAAGTAGAGAATGAATTTCAACTGAATTTTAAGGGTTAAAATACCCTAATTTATTCAATATAATGTAATATCTATAATTAAGTTTTATCTTTTATAATGGATTGAGGACTATAGAAATAATAAGATGTTACACACATTGGGAAATCAAGACTTCTGGAGATTAAGAGAGCTATGCTAAGAGAATATTTTTAGTCTTCGAATTCTATGGTTGTGGAAGGTGTTTCCTAAATACATCAATGGATAATGAAAATTTTCAATAGATTAAGATCACTTTTTTAAAGGAATTTCTTGATGATCAACTTGTGGAGAGATTTAATGATATCCATCTAATGGAATAGGAATCTAAAATAATTGTTATTGATGATAGAAAATATATTACAAAGCTAAGTCTATATGATTTCGTAATATCCATGATGTAGTATGAGAGTCTTATAAATCCCGAATGGCCAAAAGGCCTTGTTTTTTTTATTCATTTTTGATAACCCTCCTTTCAAGGGATGAGGGGGGACCCTTACAAGGCTCATAGGATAGGATATTACATGACTCGTAGGTCTTAGGAAATATACATACTATAATTGTAACTGCTCCTCCCCGGCTTCTTCATCATGATATTATCTCTCCACCTTTGCATGGATTGTTTAGCTAGGCTTCCCATTCAATCAAAGGCTGGTCCTAATGGCAATTTCACACCCTCTCTTTCTGAAAAATTTTCTTAGCTTCTGCTCTGGTGAATGTGCCTGCTTTGAATCCTCATTTGGAGTCTACTCCTTATAGAGTTTGTTTGATCATTTAAGCATTATTTTGAGGTGGCCCAAAGGCCTTGAGGTGGCCTAAAAGCCTTACTGGCCTGAAGGACTTGGGTGGCCCGAAGGCCTTAAAGGACCCGAGTCCCAAATATGTGGCCCGAAATCCCAAATGGATAAATAGTTCCAACTACTACAGTACTGCTACAGTATCCCAAAAATTATGTCTCCACCTAGTTTTGAACTCAGGTCTATTGGATGCACTTGCCAAGTCCCCACCAACTGGGATGAGGCGCTTGTGCATGAGAGTCATATAAAGAGAGATACCAAGAATGAAAATAAAATAATGGATTTCTATTAAAACCATTTTAATTTTAAATACCATAAGAAGTAAGTCAATCACATCTAATAATAATTCATAATAAATTTATGATGAAAGTTGGTATGAACCAATGAATGGTAAATATGATTACATAGAAAAAAGGAAGTTCAAATAGAAATTTTTTTAGAGAAACTATTCAAAATTAAAAAAGATAAAAATGATACTACAGAACTAATTTTTTATCAGTGCTGAAATAAAGGTCATATTTAAACTTATTCCTTTGAATTAAAGAAATAAAAAAATAATATTTTCTAGAAATTATTCAATAAGAAAATTTAAAAAATGAGTTTTTAAGATATGGATTCATGGATTGTGAGTGAAAGTGATACTAACCCTGAAAATTCATCCCATCATTATAATAACAGAAGAAAAGTCACCTGATTTTAAGAAAACTTAGAAAAATGTTGAATGGGAAGATTAAATATTGAATCCTTAAGGAATCTATCATTAAATTCATAATTTTTCTATGATTTTGAGAATAATAATGATAATAATAATTCAACTTTTTTATATGACAATGATAGAGCTCCTAAAAATCTTCAAGAAATGAAATATTATATAAAAGAGTGAAAATATGTATCATAAGTTGTATTAGTTGTATGGTAACCATAAGGATGTAAGTGCTGATAGAATTTATAATATTTTGAAATTTTCGGATAAAATTTATGAAACTATTAATAAAAATTGAAATAATTTTTCTAAGCTAGATATGTTGAAATAAATGATCACAAAACCTAAAATTGATCTAAAATTGAAAAGAAAATTCCACACTCCAGAAGATTAACTTATGTAAAAAATCATAAGATTAAATTTTATAAGAAGAAGAGGTTAATTAAATTTACTTTTATTTAATATAAGAATGATATTATTAAACAATATTCTTTGTTTAATATCTTGAAGAATATTTGGACCAAATTTGAAAACATGTATAGGAAATATAGAAAATATAAGAAAACTATATTTGGATGTAAATCCACTAGAAATTCCATTTATCAGTTGAACTAATTTTTACCAAGTTAAGAACCCCTATAGAAAATGTTTCAATGAGGAGGACACTAGAAGAAATGATTTTCCTAAAATAGAGTTCAATATTTTTGAAGATCTTGAGATTTTATCACAAAAAAACTTGATACTTATAAAAATCAGAAAGAAACTCAAATGTGAATTACAGATATATTATTTTCAAATAATTCTAGATTGAAATATTTCTATCTTCTAAAAAGATAATTATAATGATTTCAGGCATTGCACATAGGGAGATAAACATCATTCATCAATGCCCCTATTATTTACTTTTAATTTATCTAAATTAATTAATTTTTACATACATGTTTATATTCAAAGTAATTAAAATAATTTATGTTTTATTCATATATTTCATTTATTACTTTTATATAGGGGGTATTTGTTGATTACTTTTGAAAAATAGTTTAACAACCAACCTTTAAATTTAAAAAGAACATATAAATTTAAAGTTAAAATATTTTTGGAACTTTCTTCAAAAGAAAAATATCAAGCTATTTTTTTAAAACATAAATTCCAAATCTTTATCATTATATTTATTTAATTAAATAGTATTTTAGAATAATTATCTATTAATCATAATTTCATTGTGACTTTAAGAATCTAAAACATGAAAATTAATTATTCCATAAAATTTAATTATGAAATCATGTGGTTATCAAGATTCTAAATGGCCAAATAGGTTAATAAAATATATAAATGAAGTTATTTTTCATTTGAATATATCTAATCAATTTAGTGATTTACATGACTGGATGTTGGGAAATTTTTACAAGTACATTAAATCTCAACACAAATAGATTAAATCTATTTAATATCATATTATCTATTTACACCTTAACTATGATAATCATAGTGAAAACTCAGATATTCTTAAAGAATTCTATAAATAACTTGTAGATAAATTTGATGGTTATTCTAATGTTCTCAGGGAATTGAATGTTTAAGAAGACTCTCAATATTAGTATATTGTTCATTATAATTTGAAATTTGAAGAGAATATAAATGAGAAGGATTAGACTTTAAAGGTATATAAAGATAAATTTTCTGATAAAAGAACTGAATTTGATTAGAATTTCATAGTTAATAATGATATGTTATCTTAGAAATGGAAACATATTATAAATTAGAAACATGTGGTTGAGAAATCAACTATGAGAGACTCATTTTAAAGTTTCCCTATTGCTTGATATTTTATAACATGAAATATGTTTTGTTACATGAATAATTTTAAATTAATTAATTATATTTACATTAATATTATCTGAGGAATGTTTTACATTTACCATTTGAATAATTTTTATACTTCTAAAAATACTTTCCCTTTTTTGTTTAGTGAAAAAGTATAGTGTTTGAAATTTTTTTCAAACCTATTTCAAGAAGGAAACCATTTTTTTCTTTTCAAAAATCACAAATAGAGAGATTTAAAAAATTAAAATAGGTGTTTATATGTTTTATAATGTCAATAAAATTTTGAAAATTTATAAACATATCCTTCTAAGTTATTTACAAAGGAGGATGAAAATTTAAAATTTTACATATAAATGTATAAAGACCATAAAGGGAAGAAATAAATTTTCAGTGGAATATATGGAAGCTTGAGGAAGTATTTCTTTTATAATTATGATCATTTTAATTTTTCTTTATGTGTTTGTTCTTTTCAGAATATTTTAGATCATTGAGTCATATACTCATCTAAGACTACATTTTTTAAAAACGACGAAACAATTTATTTCATATTTGATTTACCTTTATTTTTTTGAAATTATCTTTGATGAATGAATAATATAAAATTTATAAATGAATTGCTCATAAAACATAGGCTTCATAAAATACCAATGATCTTTAGATTTTTTAAAAATAATAGCCTTAGGAATTTCAAAATATTGATGGTTTAATCTTTAATTAAATACTAATATCATTGTTGTGGTGTCTTATAAATTCATCAGTATATGTTGTGAGTGCCTAATTCCATCAAAATATGAACCATAAATTTCTACTGAAGTAGTTTAATTTAACTCTGAGATTCATGAAATATTACCATTAGAGGGTCATCTATAAATAGAGTCTAAAATCATGGATCAGAAGAATAATTATACAATTAACAATGCATGAGATCTATTTTAAATCTTACAATCACTTGAAGCCTTCACAAACATATTCACTAAGAGTGATTCCAATTATTTTACATTCTAATTTTATGATAGAGCTTATGATTTTAAGATATTATAATGAAAGATCATAGATTTTCTTGATATATGTTTTTCCTTAATGATCGGGTTGGTTGAGGGATTTCATGTTAAGGATAATAGAGATGAGATACTAGTTTTTTTATCAGGTATATCAAGATACCAGTTATAGTAGTAGAAATAAAAGATAATGATTATAGTAGTGGATATTTTGAGCTTATGGTTTGTTGAATTATGTATCTATAGATTAAGAAGATTGAGGCCTTCCAAGGTAAGGGAGAAAGATCCCAGCTTAAGGATTAAATAATCATATACCTTTTGAAATTTCTATAGTTGAGGATACCTTGAATTAGTTTTATGCTTCCCCTTATTCCATGGGAAAAAGTAATGCTTTTAATATCCTTTAAGAAGTATTTTATTCATAAATAAATACTCTGTGTTTTGTTAATTCTCCCCTATGATTATATTTAGATAGGAAATTTCCAAAATACTGATAGTTTTATTTTCTACCTTATAAATTAGTTTCATTAGTAGTTGTAAAACTCTGATCAATTTAATTATACTATTTTTAACTCAATTTTTTTTTGTATTAATCAATATTTCATATTACTAATTGATTTAATATTTGAGTAGGTTTAAATTTTTTGTTTTTTTTCAATATAAAATTCACCCCCAATTTTAGTGTGTTTTTATTACCATATATGATCCAATAGATATTTCCATGTACTTTTTGATTAGATTATAGAGGTCCCCATAGAGTTATGAAAATACTTGGATTATAGTGTATTGGATCAATAATTCAATGAATTTATTTTATATATGATATATTTTTTCTTTTTTATATCAAAAAGTTTTATCCAAAGGAAATTATTTAAATTCATGGGTTTCTAAAGTATATTATTTCAAATCATGATCCTCATTCTATAATGAGATTATAGAAGAAAATCTAGAATGTGATGAAGACATAGTTGAATATGGGTATGGTTTAAATTTATTTTATAGATGGAAAACAAATTTTAATATAAAAATTTTAGAGCATATGCTCGATCGTGTGTGCTTTATTTTAAAATATATTTTGAAATAATATATTTGGTTAAAAGATTTAAATTATAGTAATAGTTATTATTCTTCAATTTGTGTTGAACTATGTGAGACATTATATACTCAACCATTTTAGTTACTTTAGTGTTAGTCTGAGATGAGAAAGAAGACCTTCTTTCTAACTAGTTTAGTATATGAGACTATTAATTTTGTTAAATTGATTTGAAAGAGTATTATTTAAAATCATAGTTGGAATAAGCCTTACATCAATTATTGAAAATAACCTTTGAGAATTGAGGATATAGACCATAGTTTTCTAATGATGATATCAAGGATGGGTTATAATGGACTTGAAAATAAATATAATTTTATTCCACAATATGTTTGACCTTTTGAAAGTATTGATGCGATGATAAAATGGTTTATCCATTATCATTTCCATAATATTTTTTGGTGGTTCCTAACATTTTCCATGTTCTATATTTAATAAAATATCAATGAATCCTAACTCATGTATTAATGTGGGAGTTAATGGATTTTAAACTTGTTGATTCTTTTGTGTAGAAACATGTTTTCATTCTAGATTATGAAAAGAAGATTCTTAGAGGATGGAGAATTATGTTGGTATAAGTTTTATAGAATCATGGATGACTTATGAATAGTTTTTATAGAGAGAGAGTGAGAGTGAGGTAGAGATGAGATAGTAATATATAGAATTATTCATGTATAGAGGATCCCAGTGACATTTTATATAATAAAATATATATGTTAAGTACAATAGTAACACCTTATAATTGGAAGGGATGTAACCTTTTTGTTTTTTGGGATTTTTGGGTTCAAATTTCAATTTTTGAGAAGAAAATAGTGGGGTACATGATTATTTGAATGATTATCCAAACCATATGTACTTAATATTATTATCAAATTAAGTTATTTTAATTTTTATTTTAAATCCTATTTTTTCTACTAAAACATCTATTTACGGTCTTCTTTTAGATTTGGAGATTCTAAGGCATCTTGAGAGTGAAATTGTGTAACATCCCAAGTAATGATAGAATAATTATTTTTCATATTTATTAATATTTATTAATTAGATATTAATTTTACCCTAAAATAGATGTTACTTCCAATAGCGTACCTGACACACAATAATGAGTTTCTCTGAAATCTTGTGTTGCACGCAATACTGAGTTATATCAAACAATAATATACTATAAATATTACTATTTTAAGTGTTAGTTATCCCCTAGTCATTATATCCATGATAATGAATAGTAATAAATATATTATGTTTACATAAGTTTATTAAATGTTTTTACATTCATTCAATAAATTTCATAGGCTTAAAATAATAGCAAATCCAATTTTAAGCCTAAAAAACACTTTATTTTTAAAAGGTAGTTTTACCCTCTTTTAATGGAGAACCCATTTTAAATCTAATTTATGACAGTTTTATAATTTTTATATGAAAAAATAAACTTTATTTTTGAAATATAAATAACAAAATTAACTTTGGGTGAATTTTTGGTATTTTTCCTAGAACGTTAAAATTTTCATAAATAGTTAATAATATTGAATCTTAGTTCAAAATTTATTTTTCATCTAATTTATTTATATAGTTATATTATATTTTTATTTGGTTTTAAAGTATAATATTTTCGTTTTTATATCATTTAATCCAATTTAGGTTATTGTAAATAGTTTTACATTGAATATAGATATAAAAACATAGAAAATGTTTGAACATTTTAACTTTAAAATCTCATTTGTCATCCTGACTGTGGGATTAAATTTAAATTAATTTCTGCCACTTCTATTATTGAAATTTTTAAAAATAGATTACATATTTGGAATTATAATAATTTATAAGGTTTAATGATTTCAACTTAGTTTTTGACCAAAAATATTAGTGAAAGTGAATAAAATTAATTATATCGATTGAGAAGAAGATTAGATTTACAGTGGACTAATCATTAAATATAAGGAAAAAATGACATTGAAACATGTACAAAACCACTTTCATGGTAATATTTATACCTTATCCTTCATTATCTCTAATTTTTACCATTATTGGAGCCACGTGACATAGGAAAATGTGGGTGGAATTCCCTTTTCAAAATTTACAAGAATTTCACTCCTCCTCCACTATTAAAAGGCACTCAGCCTTCCCATTTCTTCACAAATATAAAATCATTTGTATTGACAAAACTATACTCAAATAATCTCCCAAAATCCCTCCCCTAAGCCTAAAATCCTCAACATGGGAATAAATCCAACCAAGGGATCCCTTTGGTACAAATCAAATGGAGTTACTCAAAAAATAGGTAAAATCCTTCCACAAGTTCTTTTGTATTATCTTCATTCCCCATAGACTACATTATTATTATTACATGATTATATAATAAAACTTTTATCCTTAATATAGTGATATGTTTTTATTCTAATGGTTTTACCTACACCTTCACACACTTTCATCAAATGGGTAACGAAATTATCGTTCGTGTACAGAAAACTACACCATCACATAACGATATCATTCATTTTTCTCTTACCACCTTTCATGGTTGGGAATTATTATGGACACAATATTTATATAAATATATATTATATTTATTATTTATTAATACTTCTATAATTTTTTTATACTCATACGTTCATTATTTTTATTTTTTGTAAATACGATAACGTCGTTCGTGAACGTGTGGACTACTGCCTCATCAAAGCGATGTGAAACGTTCACACATTACATGGAATGTATTAAAGATGGATTTAATTAAAAAATGTGACATAAATAAAATATATATGATATTAATTAGATAATTATATTTTTATAAATATAATATATCATTTTCTTTATTACCCATTCACACACTGAAAAAGTGATAACATTGTTCATGGATGCGTGGACTACCACCTCCTCAACATGATGTGATTACTTTTTACATCAAAAGAATTATATATATAAGTATATATGAATAAATAATATGTTATATATGATGTAATTATCATTATAGAAAGATAAATGTTACTTACCCTCTTTCCATTATGATCGTTGAAAAATGGGAATGTTACTCATGTGTACGTATGACATATTGTCTCCATGATTTTAACGTTGGTTCATTTTTCATAACCATATTTCATGATTGGTTTTAAAATATTAATTAATGTATAAATATTATAATTATATCATTATTATTATTCTGTATATTTTTATATAATGACCCCTTTGACTATAGTTGACCTACCAAAGCTGTTTTTAACACATAAACCACAAATAGTCAAAACACCCGACCTAAACTTAATTTTTTAAGTATTTGTTTACAAAATTGTAACAATTTAAATAAAAAGAAATGATAAAATTAGAAAAGTTTATTAAGAAAGTAAATAATCAATATATGTTTATTATTCAGTAAGATAAAGACACATATGACAAGTTAGACTCAAGGTAAAAGATTTCTTCTCAATCTCCTTTCATTGAGACATTTCATGATGATATGTACCTTTATTCTTTTATAAATTTTATATACATACACTTTGATATTATATATACATATTTTATCTATTATCATTTTATTTAAATTTTTTTCAAATGTTATTATTTCATGGGGATTTTGATTTAAATGTTTGAAGTGGTATGGGACGCTTTGAATGTGTAAATATTTAATTGAAAAATATTTTATCCATGTTAGTATTCTTGATATTATTTAACATATTTATTTATATGAATATAAAAGGATTATAAATTAAATTTATGTCAATTTTTAATTTCATTAAATTATTTTCAAAAGGAATCTTTTTTATGTGTTTTATACAGAACGTTTTATTAAATGAAAAAATTATTGTTCTATTCTTAACGTATGTGATGATAAAGACTCTTCTTACACTATGAATATTATTTGACATCTATATTCCTTTACAATATTACATGTTTTCTTAAATGAAAATATTTCTTTTCCATTTTGGTTTTTTTATTGTAAATGGGTTTTGAAAATAGATTGATTATTTTAATAACTTGAAATGTTTTCCTATGAGTGAAAATGAAATATTATGAGTGGCGTATTGAAAATTTCATTATTTTATGTGTTATGATTATATATTGGTACTTGGAAAGTTTATGGGTGATTCTATTTTAAACCAATTATGGGTGGTTTTGTGATAAACCAATAACAGGTGGGTCCTTGATATCCCTTCAATTTATTGTGTATGGAAATCGGTCGTATGGTTATTTCATTTGTAAGATTGACATGTATGGAAGTTGACCACATGGTTATTTTATTCATAATAGTGACAAGTATAATGATGTACCAAGATACCAATATGTTTTATATATGCTTTCTATGGGTTTTATGTTTATAGAAAAAGGTATGAAATGGGCTTATTATCATAAGGAATTATTTACTACTTATTAATGGTGAAAAGTATTAATTTATGATAAATTTTTCATGGGTTTTAATGTTTTTCAATTGATTAACAGTTTCCATGTTTTTATATCCCTTACTGATATTTTTATTCTCATCCATCATTTTTTAATTTTTTTTTACAGGACGTAAGTATGATTAATAAATTGTGAGAATTCATGTCGATAGTCATGAAGAGTTTTCATAAAAGAGATCATTATTTATTTTAAAAAAATTATATGGTGAAAAAATGGATACTGATCAAAAGTATCCACTTTGTATTTTATTTTATTTTTTATTTATGAGTTATGGACTAATTGTTTAAAACTCTAAACCTAAAAATATATAGTGTAAAAGAATGTAAAATTTTTGTATTAACTCGATATTATGTAATGTTTTATGGTCAGGTCCTTATAGTTGGTACCAAAGGTCGGTTTAGATAACTTTATAGGTTATAGTAGTTTTAATAGCATTCCCTTATAAGATTTTACTTTATGGTTAAGTTATAATGATATAGAATTTTAATATTACCGTGTTAGTTTATATAAATTATGTTTTTTCAGAATGGTTTTCTGTAGAGTAAAAAAGGTATCTGTACTGGGAAGGCACCGAGAGGAAAATATCCTTCTGAATCAACATCCCGAGATTGTTATAATTGGAACTCAGTAGTTTTTTATCACGACAGATCAGTTAAAATAGGCTATAAATGCTGGTGGTATCCATTTAAGAGAGAAATCAAATCTACCATATAAGAATATGATGATTGTGGAGCATTTTATGTGATAACATCCCATATCATTCAGAGTTTTATCTGACAATGTGCTAGCTAAAGGATGGATTAAAGGCCTAGAAAAGATATTTTATTTAATGGGATTCTCATATCAAAAAAAAATAACTCTTTCAATTTATAGTTTTGAAGGTGAAGTTGACTAGTAGTGGTTAATGGTTAATAATATTGAGTAAAGTGAAGAGATTAATGCCTTAGAATGGGATAAATTTAAAAATATTTTCCTTGAAAAATATTTTCCTATGGTTGTTCAACTTATGATGGAAAAATTATTCTTGTAATTGAGAAAAATAGAGGAATATTTGGTGTATGTATATAAAGAAAACTTCAATCAACTAGCAAGGCACATCCTAAATTTTATATGAGATACTGATAATAATATAAACTAGTTTTACTCAAGATTGAAGCCAAGATATCGAAGGACATTGGTTTCATGTGAGTTCCAAATCTATGATAAAATCGTTCAATTTTATTAGAAGGTTTAAATAGAGTTTTCCTATTATCTTGTGTCCCATGAAAATAAGAAAAAAATGAGTTCAAGTTAGAAGGCAATGGTAAAGCTTTCATTGAAGAAGTTTTGAGGTAAGAAAACCAAATTTCCATCTTGTGAAAAGTTTAGTAAAAATAATCCTGGATAATTCCTTTCAAAAAATTAGGAGTACTACTGATGTGGTAAGTTTATTCATATAGATCATGACTAAAAGTAAGATGATCATTCAAGCAATGAAAATATAATGGTAATATGTTTTAGTTGTAATGAGTTAGGTTATTTTTCCAATATTTGTCCCTAGTTGATTACCTAGGGTGGAAACCATCAAAATCAAAAGAAAAAGGGTGTGTAAAAATCTATTTCTATTATTGTGGTTGATGTTAAACCATCAAATGAAGTGGTGAAGATATGTTACTGGTTTATTTGAATTTTCCAATACTCTATTTAATTTGGGATCTTCGTGTTATTTCATTTCTGATAACTTTTCTATAAAATTGAGAATATCACCTCATGAAAGTATGATAGAAATTTTGGTAAAACAAATAGGATGGGAATATTAAATAAATCATGATTTATAGGTATATTGTTATTAAAATTAGTGGAATGGTCTTTCCTACAAATCTTTTTGAACTACCTATAGTGGATTATTATATCATTGTGTTTATGGATTAGCTTTCAGTTTATCATGATAAAATATATTTCAAATACAAAAGAGTTTTATTCAATGATTTTATACCTTTGATAACATACTAAGAAGATTTTAAATTTATTAAATATGGTAATGAAATTTATCTTCAAAATGTTGTTGAAAATAAAGAAACATTTCTGATTAGTGACATCCCAGTTTTGAATGAATTTATAGATTTTTTTTAATGAATTTCCTAGTATTTTTACTGACCATGAAGTTTAATTTATTTTTGATTTATTTCTTGATGCTAATAAAATTTATAAATACCCTTATCTAATGGCTAAATTAGAACTTGTGAAATTGAAAAACCAGTTACAATAATTTCTTGATAAAGGTTTCATTCGACCTAGAGCATCACTATGGGGTGATCCTGTTTTATTTGTGAAAAATAAATATGGTTACATGATACTTTTCATTTATTATAGATCCTTAAATAACATAACTATTAATAAAAAGTATCATTTCCTCATATTGATAATTTTTTTATCAGATATAGGGATATTAGTATTAGTGTTTTTTAAAGATTGGTCTAAGGTCCATGTACTATCAGCTGAAAGTGAAGGAGGATGGAATTCCAAAGACAAAATTTTTTATGAGATGTGGTCATTATGAGTTTGTAATTATTCAATTTGGATTTTATAATGAACCTACTGTATTTATGAATCTTATGAATAGATTATTCCATCAATTTTTGGATGAGTTTGTGGTTGTGTTTATAAATGATATTTTGGTATATTATAAACTCCATGAGGAATATGAAAGGCACTTGAGGATCATTTTTAATACCTTAAAAGAAAAGAAACTATATGGAAAGTTTAGTAAGAGTGAATTTTTCTCATAAAAAAATCACTACTTAGAAATATTGTTTCTAAATATGGCATAACTATTGACCTTGGTAAAACCAAAGTTATTTAAGAGTGTCCAAGATTAAGCAATGCATGGAGATTAATATTTTTCTTAGATTAGTGGGTTATTAAAAATGATTTTTTGAAAAATATTCCCAGCTATCTATACCACTAAATAAGTTAACATGAAAGGGAGTTAGTTTTATATATACAGAAGAATATAATGATAGTTTTGAGGAACTGAAAGGAAGATTCATGAATTCCCCAGTATTGTCCCTTCCTTCCAAAAATGGTGAATTCTTCATCTACGTTGATTCTTCGTTAAAAGGACCTGGTTGTGTCCTAATGAAGAATGAAAAGGTAATTTATTATGCTTTATGTCAGTTGAAAACTTGTGATTTAAATTACCCTACACATGATTTGGAGTTGGATACTATTGTTTTGGCTTTAACAATTTGAAGGTATCATTTGTATGGAGTGACATGCGAAATATATGTTGATTAAAAAAGTTTGAATTATATATTCACTTATAAATAATTTAACATGAGACATAGAATATGGTTGGAACTAATCAAGGATTATGATTGATTAATTTATCATCATCCTGGAAAAGAAAAAAATGTGGCTGATTCTTTGAGTTGAAAATGTAATGCTACAATAACCATGTTATATTTCGAACATGACACTTTAGTTAATTAGTTGATTTATTTTGGACTAGAAGTTGTGGATATAGGTAAATCCTCTATTTTGTTTTAGGTTTCAGTGCAGTCAACTTTGTTAGAAATAATTAATATAGCTCATAAGGTGGATCAATATTTGAAATAAAAGTTATAATCCATTAAGAATGGTAAGTTTTATGATCTTAATAATGATGAAGAAGGTGTTTTATGATATGGAAAAATAATATGTATTCCTTGTGATTCATAGTTGAGGAAAGAGTTGTTGATTGAAGCTCATAGTTCTCTATTTTTTCATTCGGTAAGAACTAATATGTACAGAGACCATTGGGAGTATTACAAGTGGGATGGAATAAAAGGAGACATTTTTTAAATTACCATGAAGTTTTTGACTTGTCATTAGGTTAACTCATAATTACATTTACTTAAGGGGTTGCTTCAACCTTTTCCAATGTCAAAGTGGAAGTGCGAAAAATATATCAATGGATTTCATGGTAAGATTTTCAAAGACTTCCCAAGGTAATAATTTGATTTGGTATATTGTTGATCGATTAACCAAATATGCACATTTCCTTCCCATTCTAGATACAATTTCTCTAGATCATCTTTCTAGACTATATCTAAAAGAGATTATCTAGTTACATGGAGTGCCTCTATCAATTGTATCAGACCATGATCCAAGGATAACATCAAAATTTTTTAAAGGACTTAATAATTCATTTAGTACTAAATTATTTTTCAGAACAACTTTTCATCCTCAATCTTATGGATAGACTGATTAGACGATTTAGTCCTTGGAAGATATGCATCATTCTTCCTCAATGTATTACCATGGAATTTGGGATTGACATCTTTCTTTGGTTGAGTTTTTTTATAATAATAGTTTTCATTCTAGTATACAGATGAAACCTTTTGAGGAATTATATTGAAAGTGGTGTCAAACAATAGAATTTTGGGATGATATAGGAGAAAGGAAGTAATGGGACTAGAGTTAGTAGAGGAAATAGAAGAGAGATTTTAGTTGATTCGGTGACACATGAGGATAGATCAAAGAATGAAGAAAAGTAATATGGATAACTGGAGTAAAGATTTTTCTTTCGAGGTAGGTGATCATGTCTTTCTCAAAGTTTCTTCATGGAAATGTTTGATGAATTTTTGTAAGAAGGGGAAGATGATTCCATAGTTTATTAGACCATATGAAATCCTAGATAAATTTGGATTAGTTAGATATTGAGTGGAATTACCCATGATTTTATCTTAGGTACACACCACATTTCATGTTTCAATGTAAGGAAGTGTGTACCATATTCTTCTCATGTTTTTAGCCCTGAAGTAGTTCAGCTAGAAGAAATTATTTCTTATAAGGAACAACTATTTCAGGTTCTTAAACAGAGAGAGAAAGTGTTGTAGAATAATGTAATTCATCAAGTTAAGGTTTTATAGAAAAACCATGTTCTTTAAGAAGAATCATGGGAATCTAAAAATTCTATGAGGGAAAAATATCCCCCACTTATTTTATAAGTGAATGCAATTGTGAGGACGCAATTTCCAAAAGTGGGAAGGATGTGACATCCTAGGTAGTGATAGAATAAGTATTTTTCATATTTATTAATATTTATTAATTAGATAGTAATTTTACCTTAAAATTACACTATGTACAATAGTGTACTTGACACACAACAATGAGTTTCTCTAAAATCTTGTGTTGTGTGCAAGATTGAGTTATACCGAACAATAATATACTATTAATATTAATATTTTAAGTGGTAGTTATCACATAGTCATTGTATCAGTGAGAATGGATAGGAATAACTATATTATTTTTAAAAAAAATTATCAAATGTTATTATATTCATGCAATAAATTTTATAGGCTTAAAATAAGAATAAATCTAATTTTAATCATAAAAAGATCTATAATTTTAAGAGGTAGTTTTATAGCCTTTTAATGGAGAATACATTTTAAATATAATTTTTTAAACTTCTATAATTTTTATATGACAAAATAAATTTCATTTTTAAATATAAATATAAAAATTTACTTTGGGGTAATTTTTGGTATTTTTCTGAGAACTTTCATATTTTGATGAATAGTGAATAATACTGAATTTTAGTTCAAAAATAATTTTTCATCTAATTTATTTGTATAGTTAAATTATATTTTCATTTTTTATTAATGTATAATTAGATAAATTTTATATTATTTAAACTAATTTAGGTCATTGTAAAAAAATTCACAATGAATTTAGATATAAAAGCTTAGCAAACATTTGAACATTTTTACTTTAAAAACTCGCTTTGTCATCCCGTCTGTGAGATTAAATTTTAATTAATTTATGACACTTATATGATTGGAATTTGGATAAATGGATTAAATATTTTTATTAATAATAATTTATAATTTATATTAATGTTAACTTAATTTTTTACCAAAAATATTAGTGAAATTGATTAAAATTAATTACAGTGATTAAAAGGAAAATTAGCTTAATAAGTGACTAAACCTTAAACTTAAGGCCAAAATGACCTATAAACGTTTCCAAAACCAATTTTATTTCCATATTTTTACCTTTTAATCCATTTTATATAATTTATATCATTATTGGATCCACGTGAAATTGGAAAAACATGGTTGGAATTCCCTTTTCACAAATTTAAAATAATCTCACTCCTCCTCCACTATAAAAAGGCACTCACCCTTCCCATTTTTTTGAACCAATCAATCCATTTTTATCACCCATAATCTGATAAAATAATCTTCCAAAAAACCACCCCTCAACCTATAATCCTCACCTTGGGTAGAAATCCAACCATGGAAGCCCTTTGGTGCAAACCAAAAGGAGTTACCCAAAAAAGAGGTAACATATTTCCACAAACTCTTTTATATTATTTTTATTCCCCAACACCTAAATTATAATTATTACATGATTATATAATAAAATAATTATCCTAAATATACTATTATATTTTTATTATAATGGTTCTACCTACACCTAAACACACTTCCATCAAATAGGTAATGAAATTACCGTTCGTGTACGGAAAACTATCACCTCACATAACGATGTCATTCGTTTCTCCTTTTCCACCTTTCATGGTTTGGAATTATGATGGGAAAAATATTTATATATGTGTGTGTGTGATATTTATTATGTATTCATAATTCCATAATTTTTATATACACATACCTTTGTGCTTTCCATTTTGTATAAATAAAATAATGTCATTTGTGGATGTGTGGACTACCACCTCCTCAAAGCAATGTGATACGTTCACATGGAATGTATTAAGTAAGGTTTTAATTAAAAATAATTGAAATAAATTAAATCTAAATGATATTAATCAAATAATTACCTTTCTATAAATATAATATATCATTTTATTTATTACCCTTTCACACACTTAAAAAGTGATAAGGTTATTGTCGGATGTGTGGACTACCACCTCCTCGATGTGATTTGATTCCATTTTACATCATAATAATTATATATATATATGTGTGTGTGTGTGATATTATGATCATTCTTGAAAGATAAATTTTACTCATCCTCTTTCCATAATGATCATTGAAAAATGGAAATGTTACTCATGTGTACGTACAACCTACCATTTTCATGATTGAAACGTTGGTTCATTTTCAATAATTATTTTTAATGATTTATTTTAAAAGTGTAATTTATCTATAAATATTATTATTATTTCATGATTATTATTCTGGATATGTTTATACAATGACCCCTTTGACCATAGTTGACCTACCAAATTCATTTTTGACACGTAAACCAATTATGGTCAAAACATCCGACATAAACTTATTTATTTATGTAGTTATTTAAAACATTGTAATAAGTGAAATAAAAGTTATTATAAACTTGTAAATGGTGATGAATAAGGTAAATAATTAACATAAGTTAATTATTTAGTAATATAAAGACACGCATGACAATTCGGACTCAAGGTAAGGGATTTCGTCTTTATCTTCTTTCATTGATGTATTTCTTGATGATATGCGTATTTATTCTTTTATAATATGTATATACATAACCTTTGACATTATATATCTATATTGTATCTATTCCCATGTTATTTGATGTTTTTTCAAATGTTATTATTTCATGGTGATTATGATTTAAATGATCAAATTGGTATGGGGCACTTTGAATGTTTAAAGATTTAATTTAAAAATATTTTCTCCATGTTAATATCCTTGATATTATTTAACATATTTTTATGTATATAAAAGGATTATAAAATAAATTTATTTATATTTTGAATTTCATTTAATTTTATTCAAAATGAATCTTTTTATGTGTTTTATAGGAATGTTTTGTTAAATGTTGAAAGGAATGTTATATTATTAGCATACACAATGACAATGAATTTTCTATCATCATGACTGTAATTTGATTTATATATTCCTTTATAAGCATACTTGTTTTATTATATTAAAATAATTCTCTTAATTTTGGGTATTTTTTATTAGAAATGGGTATTTAAAACATATTGATTATTTTAATAATGTGAAATTTTTTCTTAGGAGTGGAAATGAAATATTATGAGTGACATGTTCAAAATTTCATTCTTTTATGTGTTATGATTATATAATGGAACTTGAAATTTGACGGGTGGTTCTATGATAAACCAATGATTGGTGGTTTAGTGATAAACCAATGATGATTGGGTCCATGATTTACCTCTAATACATTGGGTATGGAAGTTGATTATACCATTATTCCATTTGTAAGAGTAACATGTATGGAATTTGACCACATGGTTATTCCATTTATAAGAGTGATGTATAATTATGTCCCAAGATATGAAAATATTTTATCTATTATTTTTTAGGTTTGGATGGTTATAATAAAAGGTATTAAATGAGCGTATTATCCAAGGTAATTATTTACTACTTATTAAGGGTGAAAATTATTACTTTATGATAAATTTTTCATGGGTTTTAATTTTTTTTAAAAATCCTAATGATTTCCTTATTTTTATATCCCTTAATACACTTTTTATGCTCATACCATGTGTTTTAATGTTTTAATGGGACTTAAAGATGATTAATGGATTGATAGAATTATTTTTTATTTTCATGAAGATTTTTTATAAATGTGATCATGCTTTGTTTTTAAAAAAGTTTTATATTATGAAAAAAATGGATACTTATTAGAAGTGCCCACTTTGTATTTTATGTTTTTTTATGTATGAGTTATGGCCTAATTCTCTAAGACTCTAAACCTCAAAAGATCCTCAATGTAAAATAAAGTAAAATTATTCTCTTAACTCAAGATTATGTAATTTTTTTAGTTCAGTTCTTTATAAATTGTGGCTTTTGTATCAATTAAAAATATATTTTTATTGAGGATTGATCGAAATGAAGACAAATTGAAATGGATATATTGATGATTTATTATATTTTTTATCTCTCCTTATCTTAATACTTTTGTTTCATGATATTTATCAAATTAGGTCTTGGTTGTGTTATATTTAGAAACCTGTCAAATTATATTGATAACTTTGATTTAGCATGTTACGAATTTAAGGGATTCAATCCCTTAATGTGTCCTTTGGACTATGGAATTGGGATTCTATAAAAATTAGAATGTCTACATAGGTTACTCTGGTCTATTTTATGAGTTTGGATAATTTATTATTCTTTTTGGATTTATTCTAATATATTATTAAGTGAAATTTCATGATTTTGGTGAAATTGTGATTTTATGAAAGATATGATATTTTGGTGATTATTATTTTTTTTTAATTGAGATTTTATTTCAATTTTTATTGTGTATATAAAACGGGAATAGAAAATAGCTTTATTCAATGGATTTATTTGGTTTTTTAGTTAATGGATTGTTGGATTATTTATTTTAATATTAATTATATTAAAAAATGTGTTTTATGATTTACTAGAATTATTACACAATGTGTGTGTCCATGTGCATGTGTGTGTAAAATTGTTTTAGTGAGACATGCTTTAGAAACATCTACATTCCATCCATATAGATGTAATGTCTTAGAGAAAGTGGGTCAAACTAATAAATGGTTTGAATAACTATGTTTGAAAGGTGATTTATGATATAGAGTGAGTTTTGGATATATGGATTGGAATGCATACCTTGGTAAGGTATGATAGTGATGCAATTAAGGAAAATGGAGATTTTCTATTGGATTATGAATGGTTATAACTTGGAATGAGGAATGTTTTTAAAAAATATGATTTTTTTATATTTTGTGAAAATTTGGGATTTTATATTAGATGGGGGAAAAGGGGGATTTTCCATTTCATTTTGGAAAACATATAATTTCCTTTAGATTTTGGAAAATGGGGATTTTCCATTGGATTTAGAAAATGGTGTTTTCTATGAATTTACAAAAAATAGATATTCTTATAGAATTTGAGGAGAATGTTTTTCAATTTGTGAAAAGATTTTTTAATAATAAAACCTAAATTTTAAATTTTTTCAAATCATGCTTTGTTGGGTTTTTTTGAAAAATTGTATATTTTTTAAAATTAAGTTCCTTAATAGATTTTTTCTATGAAATATATTAAGAAAAACAATATGTTTTGTTATTAAATTATTTTTTGTATTAATGATGATTGGAATTGCGTATTTGAATTTCTCAAGTATAGAAGTGTATTGGAGTCATTGGAAAAATCCTACTAAGATTATACTCACCCCCAAAATGTGCACATCGAAGGACATGTTGACATTATAGTCTATGATGTGGGTAAAGGGAACACTTCATTATTTATCAGTAGTGTGTTCTAATTCCATGTTGTTGTTATGGAAAAGGTGTTGGTGGTTTAGAGTTTGAACATTTTTATTTTATGTCAGCATGTGTCACTCTTATTTCCTATAAATATTAGATTTTGTTAACAATCTTATTTCCAATGTGGTGTTGTTTCCAAATGATTTTATTTAAAGGAATTTTGTGTTCACATTAATTTCCTTCATCTTTTGTTTTATCATACATTGATAACCATTATCATCCACCTATAAAAGAATATTTCCATTACCTGTATCACCATGAAAGAAAAATGTATGTGCGATAGATGGGAAGATACATAGTGTGAGGGAAATCTTAGTAAAAACCACCATGACCTCAAGCATCAACTAGAGATTAATATGATTTTATGTTTTTGATGTAATACTATATAATGAGTTTAAAATTTCAAAAAAACATTATATAATATGTATTACCAAATATATATTCTTACCAAGCTATAATGAGACCACATTTACCATCTTTTCCCAATGTCGGTGAATGCATAGTTTGTATGTCCAATTATATCATAGCTAATTACATGGATCAATTAGCCTCTCAGTCAAACATGTGGAAAACCCCAACATATCCTAACTCAAGGCTTGTCTCTTCACATTTTTAAACTCATTACTTGTGTTTTATCTATCAAACAATGGATCATATATAAATATCATGAATAATATCAACATATAAAACTAATTCCTAGATATAAATCTAAGAATTATGCATAAAATAGTATAAACTCAACCATAGTAATGGCTTATCCCAAAACATTGCCTTAGTATATGACCTGGACAAACACATAACATAAAAAAAATCAACCCAAAAATTATATCATATCTAATCATTGTATATTATATGGAATAAAACACCACATCACCAAATAATTCATATCACATCACATAGACAAACAAGCCATATCAAATTACATTTACAAACAAGCCATATAAAATAATTTGATAGCCAGTCATAGGGATCTCCCAACAAGTTGGATGAACATGATGCACTTGTATTTTAGTATAATATATATCTTAATATCTTAAATCACAATAATAAATTTATAATATCATCAAACTCTTAATAAATGAACCTTATGGTTTATAATAATCAACGCCCCTTTTAAAATTACAAATAGAATTGTTTATTTATATATGTTATTTATCAATCCATACAATTCATTTTTACTATATAGATACACTTTTTAATCTCATTTCACTTACCTATAAAATCATCCCCTTTACTTTTTAATTTCATATAAAATGATTCAATCTCTGACACGTTATCTTACATTCAAAACAAAACATTTAATCAAGAAAAACACCCCTTTAAATCTCACCCAAACAACTTAATTCATAATCTATATTTTCAAGGAAATGACAAACCATGATATCATTGGGTTTCCCTTTTTAATTAATCAATAATATGATTTATAATAAACTCAACCATCACTTCGCAACATATAAAATTCCATTACATGCTCTCAATAATCAATGGATTTCATAAATCATTATTTTAAATAAAAAATGACTCAGCAACACCATATCATTAATTCCAATTCATGAAATAGTTTTTAGTTTGAAAATTAATTCAATAACCAATTTTAAAACCAGTATTTTTATATTACAATTAATCATTTAGCATGTCAATATCCAAAGAAAATGATTCCAATACCCAATTCAATGAGTTCAATACTAAATCAATCTCATAGTAATGAATAATGTTAACTATAACACAAAATAATTTTTCTTATCATTCCAATCCCCCTTCCATATGTTCTAAAAATTTTATAAATTTTTTAAACATCATTTTAAATAATATGTGCTTCAAATTGTTCTAAACATCATTAATTGAATGAAAAAATATTTTCTAACACACCTATAGTTTTCAACTTGGGGATCAATATAAATATCACAATTTATATTAAGTACACAAAAAAATTAATTTCACAAATCATCATTTTAACACATAGATGATATTAAATCATCTCATCATTTCCATTTGAATATTCCCTCATCAATTCCAGTATAGGGGAAAAATTATATAATGTGTAATCTTGTACACATAGCCCTTTAATTGACCTTAAAACATATATCACCAATATGAATCAATTATGATCTCAATATAATTATAATACCACAAGAAAGCCTCTTTAACAAAAACTTCCAACACATTGACATTAAATATAAATATCTTTAACTTAGATGATATTACTTATCACTTTAGTTCACTCAACTCACTGAACTAAATAATCATCACTTTAATTAAACCACACAATATTTTTTCTTGTGATATGTACTCAATTTGACAATATCAATTCATCTAATCAGTTATCTAAAGACCTGGAAATTTCATATAATTTTTTTAATTAAATAGAATTATTACGAGACTGTGAAAATTGACGGCACATGATTCTGAGGCCCAGAGTGCCTGGAATGATCCGTCGAAAAAAATGTTAAGCTTTAAATAGCGCGCGTGTGCAGTTTTCCTGAAAAAGTGGAATGAATCTTAAACGGGTGCCCGGATCAGAAATCTGAGGGCACCGTTGCGTTCAGGATGGCGGGTTTACCCTAAGTGTGACTTAAGTTTAGTTGGCGCAGGCCTCTAGTGAGAAAACCCAAAATGGCATAACCGTAAATAAAATAATTAAATAAAATTATTTTATTTTTCAAATGCTTATAACTCATGAATGGTGACTTGGATTAAAAATCTGAGACCACCGCTGAACTCGTGAGGGTATGCTTTCCTTAAACAGAACCTAACTTTGGCCGGCGCGGGCCAATAGTGGAAATTAGTTTTTGGCTGTAAATAAAATAATTAGTAACAATTATTTTATTGTTAAAACCTTATAACTTCTAAACGGTAACTTGGATTGAAAACCTAAGAGTATCATTGAGTTCGTGGGGGCATGTTCCCCTTAGGCGGAGTCTAACCTCAACCGGCGCGGGTCGAGGGTGACTATTAATAATTTTTGAACTCTTTTTAAGGTACATTCAGTAAACGTGCAAACAGTGTTTTCTATCTTTTGAACTGGTGCTCAGATTAAAAATCTGAGGATACCATTGAATTCGCAGTGCTGGAATTCGCTTAAGGGAAGCTTAACTTCGACCGGCAAGGGTCGGATGAAAAAAGTTAATTTATGAACTTTACAAAAAAAAATAACTCCATGAGTTAATTTATTCATTCCTTGTTTCTTCAAAAAAAAATTGTTCTTTCCTTGTAAGCATTGAGCGATGGTGGCGGGACCGCGCTGCAACGTCAGACATTAAATAAGAAACTTTTAATGACTTAAACCTCTCGTTTCTTTGGTTTTGTAACGACGACGTTTGAGTGTTTAATTGACTCATTAATTACGGTTAATTAATGAATCATAATGTTAAACACGGCGTGGGAGATTAATCTCTTGTTTAAACAAAGCTTGGTCAAGGGTTTTGGAGACACACGAGAGGAACCTCTGACGAAGTGTCAGCGACGTCTTCCACCAACGTAGAACGGAGCTTCGACGATCGTTGGATGATTCAAACCGGTTAACGACGGGCGACAACAAGCGCCAACAAACGCGGGTTCTCCTCCCACATCTGCATCATCTTCCACCTTTTTTCAGGTAGGGGTTTGTCTTTAATTATTTCAAAGAGTTTTATAAATTCATCCACCTGTAATGGTGTTAAAACTCTTTCCTTGTAATAACGCTAATGCGGAGGGCACGGGACGACCGAACAAGGCCCGAACCCTCCGCCAACTTTGCTTGATTGCGTTCTTCGTGGGCGACCGACCAATACGGCGGCAGGATGGAATCAGGGGCCACGCAGTGATGGCGACGTCCCGGAAGGTCTGTAGGCGCAGTTGGGAAGAAAATCGAACCACTGGGGCTTCACCGGTGGCCCGCGGAAGCACCACCGGCAGCCGGGGGCGGCGGCTGCAAGAAGGTGGCAGCGCTCGAAGGCACCGCGGCGGACGAAGGGGGAGGCCGGCCATTGTCGACCGTGTAGACGGTGACGGCGCGCCGCGGAGGAGGGTCGCGGCTCCGAGCCACATAGGAGGGCCATGACTCCGAGCCGTGGCGGAGGGCTGCGGACCATACCCACAAGTCCGCTGTTGTCCGGTCCACGCGGGACCGACCAGCTGGGGCGGCACCAGCCTGGCGCCGCCTGTTTGAAGAACTGAACGGACTACGGTCTGTTCGGAAGGGGAGCCGACCCCCACGCCAGCCTGACAAGCCGCGCCCAGCCAGCGGGCCGGGTTGATCCAGCGGCCTGGCGGGCTCCGCCCAATCGGGTGGGTCAGGCCCAGACGAACTGGGCCGGGCTCAGCGGGCCGGGTCGGGTTGGTCCGACCGGGTCAAACCGGACCCGGACCCACTTACGGCTCAGTTTCGATTAAAGGGCTATATCTCCTAAACCGGACGTTCGTTTGACGAACCGTCTGTGACGCCAGAACCCTTAGGATGAGACGGTTCTTTTGAAATACTCCACTTGGGTTTTGGAGAAATTTGGAGTACGAACGAGTTGGATCGGACTCGAATCCAACCGGGCCTCCGACACTAAAATGCCTATAACTTACAGATCGGGCGTCTGATTGATGTGTCGTTTGTTGCGTTGAAACCCTTATAACATGGCGATTTATCGGGTTACTTTTTCATGGGACTTCGTGGCGGTTGAGGTACGACCAATGGCTTGAGGAGCGGATCCTTCCAGAATCAAGCGTGTTTAGTGCGGGAATCCAGTGGCTGGCTGTGAAGTGAAGAAAGAATAGCAATTCTCTGTGGACCAACACCTAGCGATCATTCGTGGGTCAGCACCTAGCGATCCTCCGTGGGTCAGCACCTAGCGATCCTCTGTGAGTCAGCACCTAGTTGTTGGTCAGCACCTAGCGATTCTCTGTGGGTCACCACTTAGCGATCTTGTGCGGTCTAGCAGCAAAAGTCTCTCGATGAAATAAAATGATTTAGCTTTACGACTAATCATCGTTATTCATGTTCTTTAAGTTGTATACCTAGTTTGAGGTGAGTCTTTCTTTGTGCTTTGTGATTGAGATTATGTTTTGTGGTTTTTCCTTTGTTGAATTCTGATAGACCTTCGGGGGTCTCAGGGTCCCTACTGGGTATTGTTATACTCACCCATGTACGGGCTTTACCTGCATCTTGTTGTGTCTTGTGCAGAGGACATACAACTTTGACTGAGGTTTGGGAGCTAGGACCAGACGGTGCACGGAGGTGACCGGTTGACATGGAGAGTCGCAGTGACGAGTTGTACCTACCCTTCAGATAAGATCCTTAGCGGATGATCTTAGGAGCTATTTTCTTTTTTTGTTGTATTATCTCTTTCAGTTGGGCTTGTATACTGGCCTCTTACTTTCAGTTCACACTTTTACTTCAACAGTTTTACTATGTGGTTTACTTTTGTTGTGTACCTAGTTTGTGTGTATATAGACTTAAAGGCAATGACTTCCTGTTTTAGGGATATGTCTTTCCGGTGTTAGTCGTCAACCTTTGACCTATGGAAAGCAGACTTGGAGTAGTCACGTCACGGGCCCCGGGGGACGGGTCGTGACAAGTTAAATATTAGATTGAATTCCATTTTCAATCTAATTAGCTCACTAAATTCTAAAATCATATATTGCATGCATATGATCCAAATGAAAGAATTCAATTAAACTTTCAGAAAATAATTTACATCACCTAAAATTCAATTAATTTTTGGTACACGCCAAGAATATATATCAATTCTCGCCTCAATCACTTGAAATCATGAATTCTACCAAACTAGAAGAATATGAACTAATTGAAACATAACGGTAACAAAATCTCATTACCTTTGGAAAAATCATAAGGATAGTTTTTGACATATCGTCACGAGTCCATCACAATTAGTGGATTAAAAATCCATTAAAAACCAAAATTATAGAACATGATTAAGAAGACGGAAAATGATGGGATTTTCTCACAGATATTATTCATCAAGAGATGAAAGAACAGTATTTAATTAAAAATAATATAATAGAGAAATGGTACAATAGAACCTCATTAAAATGAGGTCGTAGTAACCCACTTGGTTCCCAATGAACAAGCATTAGATAGCTGGCGACCACTAGCCATTCAATATAAGCCACTAACCCCCCAGTGCTCAAGTTGTGCCTTTTGAAGGTCTTTAATCTATGTTATTAGTAACTTGAGACACCAACACTAGATACCTAGTGGTGAAATTTTTTTAACAACTACTTTTAAATTTCCACACTCCCCTCTAAACTCCCCCTTCTATATAAAATTACTAAAATTAAATCAATTCAAACTCAATGAAAATTAAACATGCACTTGAAAATACCAACATCATTATAATTTCAACATCAATCATACATAAACAAAATTTATATATGAAGAAATAGATAAGGAAGAACAATCACTATTAAAAACATTTATCATGGATTTTCAAAACAATCGATAAAATATTCAGTTCATTTATTTTAGTAACAGTTTTTAACATCTCCGCGAAATGAAGAACATTTTTAAAAAACCATCGGCATTTAGAAAAGGCATTTTAACAATAGATTAAATAATCGCAAAATTTTAAATTTAATTTTTTTATTCAGTTTTTATAATTGTTTTTTAAATATCACAACACTTTATTTAGTATGGTTTTCAAATTAGCCTCTGTATGTATTAAATTAATAATATTCAATAACTAATAAATAATATTTAAAATTTTATAATTACTAATTATTAATTGAAATTAAATAATTATTATTAAAAATATGTAATTAGTATTTCATATTTAATTGCCAGTAATCGATAAGGCATACTTAAAAGTTTGTAATGACTAGCCATTAATTATTAATTATTAATTATCAATAATAAATACTTTATAATTTATAATTACAAATTTATAATTAATATTTACTATTCAATAATAAAAATTATAATATTAAAAAATAAAAACAGAAAATGATTATTTTTTATTAAGTGATATGAAATACTTATTTAGAAACCATTAAATATACATACATACGCGCGCGCGCGCACACACATACACATATATATATTAAGTGATAAATGTGTTGTAATAAATAATTAGTAATAATAAAAAATTAAATAAAAATTAATAATTATTTGTTATTCACTATTAACAATTACGTGAGTTTATATATGTACACATAAATAAATAAAATATATATGTAATTATATAAAAAATATTTATAAATATTAATTAATAATTGATATGTACTAATCACTATTTCAAAAATATTAATTAAAAATAAAAAATATTATTTATTATTATTTTTAAACAAGTGACACAAAATACTTATATAACATCTATAGTATGTATGTTAGTGTGCGTAGAAATTAATAAGTAATAAGTAATAATTAATAATGAATGATTAATATTTAATTACTAATTTGTAATTATGAACAATTACATGCATATAGATATAAATATATGCATACATGCACACACGAGTATGTATTTGTCTGTGTGTGCCTGTGTGCGCATGTAATTACATATAAATGTGTGTGTATATATATTAATATATAAAATCTTATATATAGAGAGTTATATAAATAAAATTACACACAAAAACATATGTAATTTTTAAATTATATATATGTATACAAATATTTGTGTGTATAAATATGTCTAATATATAAAATTTACGGACTGCTGATATGGTGGGTCAGACCGGTGATATAAATTAGAAATCACTGTTGGTTGATTGGTGATGATTTAAAATGCTGAAAATTTTATTCTTTTGATGATTTTCAAAAATAATCACTAATAAATTAGAAATGATTTTAAAAACTGAAATTTATTTGATGACGTATTTCCAAAACTCTTGATAAATACCAGAAAAACTGCAATAAAATATTTACTGACATGTGGATCCATGCTTTTTTTGAGAAACCTTAATGAATAATTTTTAGATGGTTTAAACCGCCAATAAATGTTATTTTTTAATAGTTTCCATAAAAAAACACATTTCTTTTCAATATTCTTCGAATTTTAAAAAATCAATCAATAATTGTATAAGTTATTCCAATAAAGTATTGCTTAAATTCATTTCGGCCAATTATTTTGATTTAGACATATCAAAATCTGCAGTTATTGATGAGTTGTGAAATAATTCAAAAATTGAATTCTATCATCATCAATAATTAATTAGAATATGTTATTCATTTTGTAGCTGTTTAATAAATTTTATTTTCTGACCATTTTAAAAAATATTTACTAAAAAATTAGAAATGATTTAAAAAACTGAAATTTATTTAACGGTGTATTTCAAAAACTGTTGCTAAATACCAGAAAAAATGTCAGAGAATAATTACTGCCATCTGTATCCATTCTTTTTTTTTAATTGAGAAACCTTAATGAATAATTGTTAGATAGTTTAAACCATCAATAAATGTGTGTTTTTTAGTGTCTATCATAAAAAATCACATTTCTATTCAATATTCTTAGAAGATTAGAAAATCAATCAATAATTGTATAAGTCGATCCTAGAAAGTATTGCTAAAATTCATTTTGGCCAATAATTTTTTATTTCAACATATGACAAAATATACAGTTATCGATGAGTCGTGAAATAATTCAAAAAATGAATTCTATCATCATCAATAATTAATTATAATATGTTATTTATTTAGTAGCAGTTTAATATATAGAAAAATATCTCAAAAGACATTGTTGTGACTGAGGGCTCGAATGCCTTTTCTATTGATTTTGTGGATATATTTATTTTCCGCTGCAGGGGAGCAATTAATTTAGTACCTTCCACTCATGATGAAGAATTATATTATATAATTGGTTTAAACGCACTTCTAATGTTTATTCTAAATATATCATACTACTGATTTTTTAGGCTTTACTACTGAGTTATTCATATAAATTTCCTGAGAATAATATTAAAAACTGGCGAAATATATAGTACACGTGACAATTTCGTAGATGTATCCTTCAACACGCAATTATATGGTTAAAAAAAGGTGTTCTAGTTCTAATGATTATGTGGGTCAGGCCAGTGATATAAATTAAAAATCATTTTTAATCAATTAGCAATCATTTAAACCCCCATGTCATTTATTATGAGGTCATTTTTAGAAACTGTTGTTAAATGATTAATAATAATTTAAGCCGCTATGAAACTTATTTTGCAATAGTTTTCTGAAACTACTACTTAAATGAAAAAAAAAATCTTCCATGAAATGGTTATTTTATTGTGATCTATGACGTTTTTAGAAATCACTTTGAATCATTTAGTGAAGTTTTAACCATTTCTAGATAACCATTTTTTGAAGTGTATTTTATAATAATTTCATTTATATCTAATAATCACTACAGTTTTGATAACCAATCCATAATTTTATGAGCTGAACAAATAAAATATTACTTTTATTCTTTTTGTAAAATTATCTTGATGTCTACATCTCTAAAAATTCATTTTTATCATTGGGTTCCAAAAAAATTCAAGAATTAAAATATCTCATCAACAAAAACTACTCAAATATCATATTTTATCTGGTACCACCTTCACGTCTAGTACAATATCTAAAAATATATATTATTGTGAATATATTTATAATTCACTTCAAGGGAACAATTTATTTATTTATTTCCACTAATTAGAAAGAATTATTTTGTACAATAAATTTAGCTACACTTCTATTATGTAATATAAATATGTCATGCTATTAATTTTCAATGAATTAAAACTAATTATTGGTATAAATTTCATGAGCATCGCATAAATCATTCTATTAGATCATTTTAGGTATGGTGTTTGATGCTCAATTTTTAGTTTAATCAAAATTATAAACTTGTGATGCCCAATGGGCGCAGCTTCGTGGTTGTGCCTTGTGGTGGTTTTATGGGAGGTCTCGATTTCGAGCCTCCTCACATGCATGTGGGTAGTCTTTTAATTTGTTTCCCTCTTTCCTGGCCGTTGTAATATATATATATATATATAAACTTGTGATATATATTCACTAGTAAATAATATACATGTGACCATTCTATAGATGTATCATTCAAAAAACATTTATATAATTCAAATGGTAAGCAGGTACGCCGATATATATTCCTCAATTTACACTTCATATAAATATTATAAATTTGCTTTCAATATAAATGACGATACTATAAATATTTTACCTTAGTCACTACTACAAAATAAGGTTTTATCAGCGCTAAAAAAGCACCGATAATCAAGACGCTATTAAAAGGAGGTACTTTTTATCAACGTTAAAAAAGAGCTGATAAATGCATCTTTTATTCTAAAATAATGCTAATAAAAGTTTAAAAAAATTTAAAAAATTTAAAAAAGAATTTGTACATCGGAGCTCCTTTTAACAATGCTTGACCCCCTTTCAATAGCTCTAGGACGACTCACCCATGTGCGCCCCTGCCACCCCTTGAGCACATCCCCCATCACCACTGCACCCGCCCACACACCCTTTCCTCAGCTTGGATTCAAACCCGAGATCTCTCATTTGCACGTCTGCACCTTTACCACTCATTCATCTTATTTTGTTATCTATTTAATGATATATATATATATATAGTTATATCTATTCATATATTAATATAGATTTATATTAATATATATATAGTTATATATATTTATTCATAAATTAATATATATATATATATATATAGTTAGTTATATTTATATATTTATTCGTATATTAATATATATATATATATAGTTATATTTTTTTATCTATATGTTTATTTGTATATTAATATATATTTAGAAGATTAATTTTAAATACATTTATAAAATATGTTTGTGTGTGTGTGTATAAATAAATAAATAAATAAATAAATAAATAAATAAATACATATATACATCACACACACACACACATATTATATGTGTGTGTATCTGTAAGTATAATCATAAATATTTATATATATTTACATATATTATATATTGATATGTATATACATATGTTAGAATATATAGATAATATATATCAGTTTATTAATATAGACACACACTAATACACACACACATTATATAAGTATATAAATATTCATGTATTGTTATTTTTGTAAGTCATAAATAATTAATTAAAATTAATTAATTAATTTAAAAGAAAATATATTTTCCTAAAAGGTTTTCATAAATTATCAATTTTATGTCTTTTGGTTTTAAGATAATTTTACAAGACCTTATGTAATTTTTGAAAGCATTATAAAATCAGTTATAGTTTTAAAATCTGTATTTTTCAAGTAAATTATGATTTTAATTAAAAATTAAATTAATCATATTTAGAAAATTATTTTTAAAAAATGGAGTTCATTTTTGGATTCTACACGTCAAAAAATAGTTAGGGTGAATTTTTGGGTTTTTTCTAAAATACTTGAATTTTTGATGAATTGTAAAATACGATAATTCACAATAAATGCTAAAACCTGAATTTATGCATCATGCTTTAGTCATGGATGATGTAAATGGCTGTTGGTTCGAACTCACATGCACATATTGATGTTTTTGGTCACAAGAATCATCACTATTGCTTGTCTTATGGAAAAATAATAAACTAATGATTAAAATATTAAGAAAACTCTCATCCCCTCCACTATAAAAACCACCCATACTTCCTTCTTATCTTCACTCCTCTCAAGCCTTGTGCCTTCCCTAAATTCTACCCAAGCTCCTCCCCCATGTCCAGCAACCCTTGGTTTCCTCAAAAGACCAAATCCTCTCCCCTTAAGAGGCTCTCAATGAAGATTGAATCAAGAGGTAAATTCCTCTTTTCTTTTCTTTCAATTTTCTTTTCAAGTTCATTTGTTTTATTTTCTATCCTTACCTATCCACATCCAAATGTTATGAAAACTCCAATACCTTACATTTACTAGAATGTTGTTATAATAATGGAATAAGTTATTATCATCCCTCTTTTACTCTTCTTTTATACTAGTAGTAAAGACACTATCCGAGATGTGATAATTTACCACATTCAAGGACGATGGGTATTCAATTTCTATTACCATCTTCAATTCTGGTCATGAAACCATTTTTATGGTTGAACCAGACTATTAAATATGTATTTTATCTTATGTGTTGTTCTTGAATCTTTTTGCACACATTATGTAAAATAATAATACAAAACAAGTTAATTATGAGAAAAATTTCCAAATTAATTCAAACATTTATCATTAATGTTTTATATAATGATTCAGCTTCACTCTAAGTAAACAAATTAGATTTACAACCATGTAACCTTATGGATGTTCAATAATAAAATATAACTCCAATTCTGGCCAACCATTCCCATTTTATATGATTATCCGTTCATGAAAATAAGTAAACCGATCATTCAAACCAAAGAAACAAACACATCAGATTTAAAGGATAAATCCGGTAAATAAGGGTTAAAAATAATATTATAATAATACTAAATTACCCTAAAACGTGTCATAACCTTATTTGTGGATACATGTCCGACCATGGGCATCTTTGGGTTGATTTTGAGACCCCATGGAGCCACTTGTAGGTGATAGGGACACATTATTTTAATTAAGTTAAAATAAATACAAAAATGACATAAGCATATATCTTTTAGAAAAACAATTTTTACATAGGGTTATATATGTTTGATTTTCGACTATAAATATTAATTAGAAAGCTAAAAATATTTACTACATAATGATATTTTATTTATAATTTTTAGACATTAAATAATTTAATTTATTTATGACACAATGATGATGCAGTATTTACCATAATAGTGAAAAATAAAAATAATTGATATTATAAATACCCAAATAAATATAATTTGTGACTTTTTATGAATTAAAATAATTTTCTAGGTTAATATGACATGTTAGGAATGATTTAATTAACTTTTTTCTAAGTAATCATTTTGTTATGATTTTTACAAAAATTAACTATTGAATAGTGTCAAAATTGACATAAAAGAGTTTTTAAAACAAATATTATATTATTAATTGATATTAAATTCCTAAAAATCTAATGTTTAGCCAAGAGACTTATATCATGATAGGTGTATCATTAATGGACCATTGGAGGTATCTTGGATGTATATAGAAATTTTATCTCTCAAAATGGACTTCATTTTTGGATTCGGAGTATCGAATTTAGCCTAAGGTGAAATTTTGGTACTTTTCGGATAACTTTAATATTTTGATGAATAGTGAAAATTACTAAATTTTAATTAAAAACAAATTTTTTAATCAAAATAATTAATAGTGATAAATTATGAATTTGAGTGATTTTAAAGTATATTTAGAATATATTTTTACCATTTAATAAAATGTTGGTCATTGGACATAATTTCACAATTAAACCGGACATAAAAAAATATCAATCTTTTGATACTTATTATATCTTAAAAACACGCTTTTTGTTTTGACAACGGGAATTAATTTTAAATTAATTTCTGCCACTTCTGTGTTTTGAATTTGGAAAAATGGATTCCATATTTGGAATCAAGATGTAAAAATTGTGTAAATAGGTAACTTTTATTTTTAGACATTTTGAATAATTACTTCGGTAAATATTTTATTTACCATGGTTAAAGGATAAATCCGGTAAATAAGGGTTAAAAATAATATTATAATAATACTAAATTACCCTAAAACGTGTCATAACCTTATTTGTGGATACATGTCCGACCATGGGCATCTTTGGGTTGATTTTGAGACCCCATGGAGCCACTTGTAGGTGATAGGGACACATTATTTTAATTAAGTTAAAATAAATACAAAAATGACATAAGCATATATCTTTTAGAAAAACAATTTTTACATAGGGTTATATATGTTTGATTTTTGACTATAAATATTAATTAGAAAGCTAAAAATATTTACTACATAATGATATTTTATTTATAATTTTTAGACATTAAATAATTTAATTTATTTATGACACAATGATGATGCAGTATTTACCATAATAGTGAAAAATAAAAATAATTGATATTATAAATACCCAAATAAATATAATTTGTGACTTTTTATGAATTAAAATAATTTTATAGGTTAATATGACATGTTAGGAATTATTTAATTAACTTTTTTCTAAGTAATCATTTTGTTATGATTTTTACAAAAATTAACTATTGAATAGTGTCAAAATTGACATAAAAGAGTTTTTAAAACAAATATTATATTATTAATTGATATTAAATTCCTAAAAATATAATGTTTAGCCAAGAGACTTATATCATGATAGGTGTATCATTAATGGACCACTTGGGGGTATCTTGGATGTATATAGTAAGTTTATTAACAATATAATATAAAAATACAAAGTGACATGGTAAGTGTCAAACTAATTAACTAAAAGTTAAAACTAAAAGATAAGGTTAATATAATGACCCAAACCTGTCTAAATTATATTGGTTGAGTGTTTTTCAACCCATCCCCACCTTAAAATTTAAATAATTCACTTTGGAGCCATTAGAAACCGAATATGAATTTATTATAAAATAATATTTCTAGCTTTTCCAAAGGTGCCCCTCACCCCTCTTATAAAAGGGCACTCCCCCTTCTCATTACTTCACACCTTCAAAGCCTTTTGGTTCGGCCAAAACCTACCCAAATACTATCTCAACTTTCCTCACTACAACCTAGAGGCCTTATTTTGATCAGAAAACTAACCTAAGGAGCCCTTTTGATCAAATCAAAAGGAAGAACCCAAAGAAGAGGTAATGTTTTCACCACCTTTTTTCAAATTCATTTCTTCTTCAACTTATTCTTTCTTCGTTATTACCATTATAAAATAATAACTCCAGTATCTACTATATACTGTGATGTTATTAAAAATATGATAAAACCATATTCAGTATTCTATCCATCCTTTGAATGACATGTCACCATACGAGCGTACGTACGGCTTACCGTCTCCACGTCGTGGTGTAATTGTTATTCAATATATTATTATTTGGATGGGTATAATAATGATGTGTAATTCATGTAAATAATAAATATAACATGATAATGATTCTGTATATAAGATATACCATCCAATTAAATATTATTTTAATATCAAAAGAATGATATTGTCGCTCGTGCGTACGTACGGACTATTGTCTCCACAAATGTGATGAGATTCATTCTCCAACATATCCATTCAAGTAAAATTTTCATTTGATGATTTAAAAATAATGTTTAAGGACTTGATATAATTCTGGATATGAATAAGATACAACCTATCTATGACAAACATGGCTTACGTAACAAAACATATAAAAGAAAACGAGTAAGTTAACACCCGAAACGACGATAATACTAAGATATTATTAACAAAGCAATGTTAAAAGATCATATATGATAACATAATAATTTATATGATTATTGTATAATTTAATAACAATTATTTCACCATTATACAAAAGGTTAACCTACCCCCAACCAAGGAAAAGTACAAGGTAAGGGTTATTTCACAATCTCTTCATTATCTGAGGTTGTTTATACGTAATTATCTACTGGGACCTCTTTATCATCTACATACATGTTTCTTGAAAGTGTATTTCAAAACCTTCTAACTATTTTACAGAATATGGGTTAAATTCATTTATACACTTGTTTGAATTTTTATAATAAGTTTATAAAGGAATCTTTCCATCGTTTTCCAAACAAGGTCCTTTTTAACCTTTTCGACAGAATTAAGGTAAGAATGTTTTTTTAACTTATACGGCGGGTGCGACTATTTTCCACCATTATAAAATCTTCGAAACTTCCCTTACAATCTTATAAGAATATTTTCAAAGAAAATGTTTTATTTTATAGATATATGACTCTTGAATGATTTCAAAATAGAAAGAGATATTTTTCTCTAAAAAAGAGTTTTGATTTCCTCTATGTCAACATCCTTTGATGGATTTTAAGCTTATTTGAAGTTGATTTATTATGAAACAAAAATTTCATATTGTATTGAAGGTTTTGTGATATTTTTGACTGTGGATATGTTATTTTTATACCCTTCATGGTTTATGGTGAAATTATTGACATTTCATATGCTAGTTTTAATACGAATGTTTATGTTATGTTTAAACCTTTTCATATGGGAATGCATTGGACTTAATATGTGACGGGTGGAGCCCGCTATAGCTCCTCAATGCATCGGTAGGTCTAATGAGACAAACTAGTGTCTTGGCACAAGACCTTGGAAAAATCTTATTTGTAGTCTTGACACGAGGCCTTGGCTATGTGGTTATGATAGTCTGACATTATGCATTCAATCATTATGAAAGTGGTTATTGATATTGCATGTGATTATTCGATTAGTATAATATCCATGTGAATAAGTAAATGACATTATTTCATTTTATTTTTTCCATACTATTTTGAAGTTCAAGTTTAAAAGGCTTTTTTTAGTTATACATTGCCTTAAATATTTATTCTTATTTATGAAAGTTTCCGCTATATTTTTATCCTTAATGGGCATTTGAGCTCACCCCTTTTCTATGTTTTATTTTTCCCAGGATGTGAAGAAGTAAATTATGAATGACCTGAAGGGATAATATGAGGGGATAAGAGTGTGGACTATGGAGACTATGTTGTTGTAGTTTTCATTTTTATGATGTAATGTAAAACTTTATGAATATATCTAAGGTTTCCAAGGATACTAAACTAATCGGTCTTTCGAGACTTGATCTTTCTTGTGATTATGCCAATGTTATGTAATAATGCACCAAATCTGGGTAACTGGGGTCGGGGCGTTACAGTTGGTATCAGAGGAAGTTTAATACAAATATCAGAAGCTAGATTTAGATAAACTATCATTAGAGCACATAGATCTAAGATGGAATTTGATGATTAGTATAAAAGAACTTCCTAGAATTTTGGTAATGTAGAAATTTTGTGAGTTTTCCGAGAAATACATCCCTGTCTGGATACGAGCAGGTAGAGGCGGCTCTGGTACAGATGTACCTAGGGGTAAAACCCAAAAACACCGCTTTGAGCTAAACTCGAATGGGAACTGGTGCACGACAACGGGCCTTGCTGCACTCTTGGTTACGCCACTCTCAGGGGATATGCTTAGGATAACTCTCATTTTCTTTACAAATCATTATGAAGGGTTTATGGGTATATAATTCCTCAAAGAAAACATTTTTATGATTATGGATTATATCCATAAATAGTTCAATTTATGTTAAGTGTTTTATAAGTATGAAATTATGTATTTTGATTCATAAACTGATCTAGTTTATGCCATTGTTTAGAAATGGAGCCTAGTGGAAGAAATGAAAACTGTATCAATTCATTCACTCCATGTAGGGATTTCCCTCCTTCTCAAGATAATTATAGTGGAGCTGGTGATGAAACTGGTGCCGATCAGCTAATCACCATACTGGGACAACTCACTCAGGTTATGAATAATAACCTTACCCGTATGGAGCACCCTGATCCACAGCATGGAGGATCAATGTTATATCACTTCACGAGGAAACAACCACCAACGTTCAATGGGAGTAAAAATCCTTTAGTAGATGATAAATGGATAAATTCCCTAGAGAAAATATTTCAGGCTTTGGGGAGTAGTGAAAGGGAAAAAGTTATCATGGCAGTTTACCGCCTCACTAGAGATGCTGATTAATGGTGGTCATTGATTCAAAACATGAAGGAAGATGATGAAGTATCAAATATGGAATGGAGGGAGTTCAAAGATCTGTTTTTAGAAAAATACTTTCCTCGTGACCATCGAGCAGATATGGAAAGACAATTTCTGAGTCTGAGACAAAAGGAGGATGAGAATGTCGCAAAGTATGAGGCTAACTTTACAAGGTTTGCAAGGTATGCTGGAGATTATATACGTAACCAAAGAAGTAATATTGATCGTTTCTTTGATGGGTTAAAACCATTTCTCCGTCGAGCATTAGTCTCACAATCCTTCTCATCGTACGAAGACATTGTTTCATGTGTTATCAAGACATAGAATGAATTCTCTAAGTCATATAACTTTAAATCAAAGCAAGAGAAGAAGAGATCTGATGATCAATCTGGGAATGGAAATAAAGGGAAGAAGGGAAAAGTTGAATATCCATCCTGCAGTAAATGTGGGAAGAAACACCCCGGTACTTGCTTGAAGGGAATGGGTGTCTGTTACAAGTGTGGTGAAAAAGGCCACCAAGCTCGTGATTGCAAAGGGAATAAGGAAGCTACCAATGTTCAGTGCTACAATTGTAGGGAGATGGGACATTATGAAAATGAATGTCCTAAGACTCAGGGGAACTTACCTCAGAAAAGTCCAAGGGATCAAGGCCAAGCTTATGCTATCACTACTGCTGAGGTAGAAGCTCCGAAAGACGTGGTGAAAGGTAATTTAATGGTTTCGTCAAGTTTAGGAAATACATTATTTGATTCTGGATCATCGCATTGTTTCATATCTTCCCAATTTGCTAAGAAAATTAAATATTTCCAATTTGATTTAACAAGGGAGTTTTCAGTTAAAACTCCTAAGGGAAGTATCATTACAACAAAGTTTTATGAATCAGTCTCCATTAGAGCACATAAATGTTCTTTATCTGCTGATCTCATCGTCATACCTATGATTTAGTTTGATATAATCCTCGGTATATATTGGCTTTCAGACCATGATGTGAAGATTTATTGTAAGAAGAAGGAGGTTATGATTTTTGATGATGATGATAAGGAACACCTTATCTTTAGAGCAGAATCATGACCACCTAATTCTTATCTAGATCCACCCCCAGTAGCTCAACTAAATTCAATTATTGGGGAGGAAGAGAATGAAATTACAGTGGGTGAGGAAAATAATGTTCAAATAGAGGATGTACCTATTGTGAATGAATATGTAGATGTGTTTCCGAAAGATTTACCTGGACATCCTCTAGAACGAGAAGTTGATTTTTCCATTAATTTAATTCCTAGATCAAAGCCTATATCGAAGACCCCTTATAGAATGTCCACTGTAGAATTAGTTGAACTAAAGAAAAAACTAGAGGAATTGAGTAATAAGGGATTTATTCGCCCTAGTGTTTCTCCATGGGGAGCCTCTGTTCTTTTTGTTAAAAAGAAAGATGGATCTATGAGGTTATGTATCGACTACAGGGAGATCAATGCTATAACAATAAAGAACAAGTATCCCCTACCTCACATTGATGATTTATTTGACCAACTCCATGGAGCTCAATACTTTTGAAAGATTGACCTTCAATCTGGATACCATCAGTTGTGTGTGAAGAAGGAAGACATTATAAAGATAGCGTTTTGAACCAGGTATGAGATTTACGAGTTTACAGTAATGCCTTTTGGATTGACTAATGCACCCTCTGTATTCATGGATCTGATGAATAGAGTTTTCAAGGAATATCTCGATGAATTTGTGGTGGTATTTATTGATGATATCTTGGTATACTCCAAAAGCTACGAAGATCATGGAAATCACTTGCGCATTATTCTGAAGACTCTGAGAAGACATGAATTATATGGGATGTTTAGCAAGTGTGAATTCTGGATTTAGGATAATTCTTTTCTTGGCCATATTGTCTCTAAAGATGAAATCTCTTTTGATACTTCTAAGACCAAGAGAATCCAAGAATGACCAGCACCTAAGAGTATAAATGAGGTACGTAGTTTTATTAGTTTAGCAGGTTATTATCGACGTTTCGTCCAGAATTTTGCCCGGTTGGCTAACCCATTAACAAAGCTCACATGTAAAGGGGTTAAATTTGTTTGGACAAAAGAGTGTGAATAATGTTTCGAAGAACTAAAGAGAAGATTAGTCAATGCTCCTATATTGACACTACCATCGGGGAATGATGCGTTCGTTATTTATAGTGATGCATCGAAGAAAGGACTTGGTTGTGTCCTTATGCAGAATGATAGGGTTATTGCCTATACATCACGACAGTTGAAAATTCATGAACAAAACTATCCTACTCATGATCTTGAGTTAGCAGCTGTGATCTTTGCTTTGAAGATATGGAGGCACTACCTCTATGGTGAAAAATGTGAGATTTATACTGATCACAAGAGTTTGAAGTATATTTTCTCACAAAAAGAACTCAACATAAGGCAAAGGATATGACTTAAATTACTCAAGGATTATGATTGTACGATACACTACCACCCGGTGAAGGAAAACAAGGTGGAAGATGCTTTGAGCAGAAAAGATCATGGAGTTTTAAACAATATGAGAATTGAAAGGGATCCAATTTTCATGGATCTAGTGAAGATGGACATGGGAATAACCAGGGAAGGTGAAGCATCAATGCTTTGTCAAATGGTTGCCAAACCATCTTTACTAGAAAGGATTAAGAGTTCTTAGACCGATGATGAAGAATTTCAAAAGAAGATTAAAGCTGTGAATGATGGGAGATTGAGAGACTTTGTGTATAAAGATGGAATTTTGAAATTTGGGAAGAGACTTTGTGTTCCCGATATACTTGATCTAAAAAGGGAATTGCTGGATGATTCTCATAGTTCCAATTTCTCTATACACCATGGGAGCACCAAAATGTATAGAGATTTGAAGGAAAATTTTTTGTGGGACAACATGAAGAGGGAGATTGCTGATTTTGTGTCAAGATGTATGGTTTGTCAACAAGTGAAAGATGGAAGGCAACAACCTAGTGGAGTATTGCAACCTATTCCCATACCTGAGTGGAAATGGGATAATATCACGATGGACTTTGTCATGGGACTACCAATGAATCCTAGAAGGAACGATGCAATATGGGTTATTGTTGATCGTCTTACCAAGTCAGTACATTTTCTTGCTATAAGAGAAGATCTACCACTGGAACGTCTAGGAAGACTATATATTGATTAAGTTGTGAGACTTCATGGAGTACCTCTATCGATTATTTCTGATCATGATCCCCATTTTACTTCAAGATTCTAGAAAAGTCTTCAGAAAGCCTTGGATACTGAACTTCATTAGAGCACTGCCTACCACCCTCAAACAGATGGACAATCAGAACGAACTATTCAAACCTTAGAAGACATGTTTAGATACTTCTCACTTGACTTTCAGGGTATGTGAGATCAATATTTACCTCTGGTAGAATTTTCCTATAACAATAGCTTCCATTCGAGTATTCATATGGCACCATATGAAGCGTTATACAGAAAGAGATGTCACACACCAACCTGTTGGGATGACGTTGGTGAAAGAAAACTTGTAGGCCCAGAACTGGTGGAGGAAACGATGGAAAAGGTGAAGGTAATCCAAAACCACATCAAAGCAGCTCAAAGTAGGCAGAATAGCTATGAAAATAATCGAAGGAAGGATTTGGAATTTTAAGTCAGTGATCATGTTTTCCTGAAGGTATCTCCATGGAAGGGAGTCATACATTTTGGTAAGAAAGGTAAATTGAGTCCCAGGTACATTGGACCTTTTTGAAATTCTAGAACGAATTGGGGCTGTAGCTTACCGACTGGCAATGCCTCCAAGTCTCTCCAAAGTTCACGATGTGTTCCACGTGTCACTATTGAGGAAATACATGCTTGACCCAATGCATGTACTCACCTATGAGGAATTAGAACTGGAACATGATCTGTCTTATTGCGAAGATCCCGCCAAGATTCTTTATACGAGAGAACAAGTACTGAGAAACCAGACGACTCGTCTGGTAAAAGTCTTGTGGAGAAACCATAAGATGGAAGAGACAACGTGGGAACCCGAGGAAATTATGATGAAGAACCACTCGAGTCTTTTCATGCGGTAGTATTCTAGAAATTTCGAGGATGAAATTATTTGAAGGATGGGAGAATGTAACACCCCAAGCTTCTACGGTATGCTTCTCTTTAAATAATGCAATAGCCTGTGTTGTACGCAACATCGAGTTCTAACACACACCACAATCGATCAAACTAGCCGTTATGAATAATAATACCTACTTTTTAAAATTTTAGAAATTTTATCTCTCAAAATGGACTTCATTTTTGGATTCAGAGTATCGAATTTAGACTAAGGTAAAATTTTGGTACTTTTCGGATAACTTTAATATTTTGATGAATAGTGAAAATTACTAAATTTTAATTAAAAACAACTTTTTTAATCAAAATATTTAGTTGTGATAAATTAAGAATTTGAGTGGTTTTAAAGTATATTTAGAATATATTTTTACCAATTAATACAATTTTGGTCATTAGACATAATTTTACAATTAAACCGGACATAAACAAGTATCAATCTTTTGATAGTTATTATATCTTAAAAACACGCTTTTTGTTTTGACAATGAGAATTAATTTTAAATTAATTTCTGCCACTTATGTGTTTTGAATTTGGAAAAATGGATTCCATATTTGGAATCAGGATGTAAAAATTGTATAAATAGGTAACTTTTATTTTTATACATTTTGAATAATTACTTCGGTAAATATTTTATTTACCATGGTTAAAGGGTAAATCCGGTAAATAAGGGTTAAAAAATAATATTATAATAATACTAAATTACCATAAAACGTGTCCTAACCTTATTGGTGGATACATATCCGACCATGGGCATATTTGGGTTTATTTTGGGACCCCATGGAGCCACTTGTAGGTGACCGGGACACATTATTTTAATTAAGTTAAAATAAATACAAAAAGGACATAAACATATATCTTTTAGAAAAACAATTTTTACATAGGGTTATATATGTTGTATTTTTGACTATAAATATTCATTAGAAAGCTAAAAATATTTTCTACATAATTATATTTTATTTATAATTTTTATACATTAAATAATTTAATTTATTTATGACACAATGATGATGCAGTATTTACCATAATAGTGAAAAATTAAAATAATTGATATTATAAATACCTAAATAAATATAATTTGAGTCTTTTTATGAATTAAAATAATTTTCTAGGTTAATATGATATTTTGGTAATGATTTAATTAAATTTTTTCTAAGTAATAATTCTGTTATGATTTTTACAAAAATCAACTATTGAATAGTGTCAAAATTGACATAAAAGAGTTTTTAAAACAAATATTATATTATTAATTGATATTAAATTCATAAAAATATAAGGTTTGGCCAAGAGACTTATATCATGATAGGTGTATCATTAATGGACCACTTGGAGGTCTCTTGGATGTATATAGTAAGTTTATTAACAATATAATATAAAAATACAAAGTGACATGGTAAGTGTCAAACTAATTAACTAAGAGTTAAAACTAAAAGATAAGGTTAATATAATGACCCAAACCTGTATAAATTATATTGGTTGAGTGGTTTTAGACCCCTCCCCACCTTAACCTTTAAATAATCCACTTTGGAGCCATTATAAACCGAATATGAATTTATTATAAAATAATATTTCTAGCTTTTCCAAAGGTGCCCCTCACCCCTCTTATAAAAGGGCACTCCCCCTTCTCATTACTTCACACCTTCAAAGCCTTTTGGTTCGGACAACCCCTGCCCAAATACTCTCTCAACTTCCCTCACTACAACCTAGAGGCCTTATTTTGATCAGAAAGCCAACCTAAGGAGCCCTTTTGATCAAATCAAAAAGAAGAACCCGAAGAAGAGGTAATGTTTTCACCCCCTTTTTTCAAATTCATTTCTTCTTAAACTTCTTCTTTCTTTGTTATTACCATTCTAAAATAATAACTCCAGTATCTAATATATACTGTGATATTATTAAAAATATGATAAAACCATATTCAGTATTCTATCCATCCTTTGAATGACATGTCACCATACGTGCGTACATACGGCTTACCGTCTCCACATCGTGGTGTAATTGTTATTCAATATATTATTATTTGGATGGGTATAATAATGATATGTAATTCATGTAAATAATAAATATAACATGATAATTATTTTTTATATAAGATATAACATCCAATTAAATATTATTTTAATATCAAAATAATGATATTGTTGCTCGTGCGTACGTACGGACTACCGTCTCCACGAACGTGATGAGATTCATTCTCCATCGTATCCATTCAAGTATAATTTTCATTTGATGATTTAAAAATAATGTATAAGGACTTGATATCATTCTGGATATGAATAATATACAACCTATCCATGAAAAACATGACTTACGTAACAAAATATATAAAATAAAACGAGTAAGTTAACACCCGAAACGATGATAATACTAAGATATTATTAACAAAGCAATGTTAAAAGATCATATATGATAACATAATAATGTATATGATTATTGTATAATTTAATAACAATTATTTCACCATTATATAGGAGGTTAACCTACCCCCAACCAAGGAAAAGTACAAGGTAAGGGTTATTTCACAATCTCTTCATTATCCGAGGTTGTTTATACGTAATTATCTACTGGGACTTCTTTATCATCCACATAAATGTTTCTTGAAAGTGTATTTCAAAACATTCTAAATATTTTACAGAATAAGGTTAAAAGTCATTTATACCCTTGTTTTACCTTTTATAAGAAGTTTATAAAGGAATCTTTCCGTCGTTTTCCAAACAAGGTCCTTTTTAACCTTTTCGACAGAATTAAGGTAAGAATGTTTTTTTAACTTATACGGCGGGTGCAGATATTTTCCGCTGTTATAAAATCTTCAAAACTTCTGTTACAAGATTATAATAATATTTTCAAATAAAATGTTTTATTTTATAGATATATGACTCTTTAATGATTTCAAAATAGAAAGAGATATTTCTCTAAAAAGAGTTTTGATTTCATCTATGTCAACATCCTTTGATGGATTTTTAGCTTATTTGAAGTTGATTTATTATGAAACAAAACTTCCATATTGTATTGAAGGTTTTGTGATATGTTTGACTATGGATATGTTATTTTTATACCCTTCATGGTTTATGGTTAAAGTATTGAGATTTCATATGCTAGTTTTAATACGAATGTTTATGTTATGTTTAAACCTTTTCATATGGGAATGCATTGGAATTAATATGTGACGGGTGGAGCCCGCTATAGCTCCTCGATGCATCGGTAGGTCTCATGAGACAAACTAGTGTCTTGGCACAAGGCCTTGGAAAAATCTTATTTGTAGTCTTGTCACGAGGCCTTGGCTATGTGGTTATGATAGTCTGGCATTATGCATTCCATCTTTATGAAAGTGGTTATTGATATTGCATGTGATTATTCGATTAGTAGAATATCCATGTGAATAAGTAAATGACATTATTTCATTTTATTTTTTCCATACTATTTTGAAGTTCAAGTTTAAAAGGCTTTTGTTTTAGTTATACATTGCCTTAAATTTTTATTCTTATTTATGAAAGTTTTCGCTATATTGTTATCCTTACTGGGCATTTGAGATCACCCTTTTTCTATGTTTTATTTTTCCCAGGATGTGAAGAAGTAAATTATGAATGACCTGCAGGGATCTTATGAGGGGATAAGAGTGTGGACTATGGAGACTATGTTGTAGTTTTTATTTTTATGATGTAATTTAAAACTTTATGAATATATCTAACGTTTCCAAGGCTACTAAACTAATCGGTCTTTCGAGACTTGATCTTTCTTGTGATCATTCCAATGTTATGTAATAATGCACTGACTCTGGGTAACTAGGGTCGAGGCGGTACAGTTGGTATCATAGGAAGTTTAGTACAAATCATGGAAGCTAGATTTAGATAAACTCTAATTAGAGCACATAGATCTAAGATGGACTTTGAGGATTAGTATAGAAGAACTTCCTATAATTTTGGTATTGTAGAAATTTTGTGAGTTTTCCAAGCAATACATCCCTATATGGATATGAGCAGGTAGAGGCGGCTCTAGCACAGATGTACCTAGGGGTAAAATCCGAAAACACCGCTTTGAGCTAGACTCGAACGGGAACTGGTGCACGATAACGGGCCTTATTTCACTCTGGGTTACGACACTCCCATGGGATATGCTTAGGATAACTATCATTTTCTTTACAAATCATTATGAAGGGTTTCTGAGTATATACTTCCTCAAATAAAACATTTTTATGATTATGGATTATATCCATAAATAGTTCAATTTATGTTAAGTGTTTTATAAGTATAGAATTATGTATTTTGATTCATAAACTGATCTAGTTTATGCCATTGTTTCGAAATGACGCATAGTGGAAGAATTGGAAACCGTATCAATGCAAACACTCCATGTATGGATTTCCCTCTTGCTCAAGATAATTATAGTGGAGCTGGTGATTCAACTGGTGCCGATCAGCTAATCACCATACTGGGACAACTCACTCAGGTTAAGAATAATAACCTTACCCATATGGATCACCCCGATCCACAGCGTGGAGGATCAATGTTAGATCACTTCATGAGGAAACAACCACCAATGTTCAATGGGAGTAAAAATCCCTTAGTAGCTGAGAAATGGATAAATTCCCTAGAGAAAATATTTCAGGCTTTGGGGAGTAGTAAAAGGGAAAAAGTTATCATGGTAGTTTACCGCCTCACCGGAGATGCTGATCAATGGTGGTCATTAATTCAAAACACGAAGGAAGATGATGAAGTATCAAATATGGAATGGAGGGAGTTCAAAGATCTATTTTTATAAAAATACTTTCCTCGTAAACATCGAGCAAATATGGAAAGACAATTTCTGAGTCTGAGAAAAAAGGAGGATGAGAATGTTGCAAAGTATGAGGCTAAGTTTAAAAGGTTAGCAAGGTATGCTGGAGATTATATACGTAACCCAAGAAGTAATATTGATCATTTCTTTGATGGGTTAAAACCATTTCTCCTTTGAGCATTAGTCTCACAATCCTTCTCGTCATACGAAGACATTGTTTCATGTGCTATCAAGACAGAGAAAGAATTCTCTAATTCATATGACTTGAAAGCAAAGCAAGAGAAGAAGAGATCTACTGATCAATCTGGGAATGGAAATAAAGGGAAGAAGGGAAAATTTGAATATCCATCCTGTAGTAAATGTGGGAAGAAACACCCCGGTACTTACTTGAAGGGAATGGGCGTCTGTTACAAGTGTGGTGAAAAAGGACACCAAGCTCGTGATTGAAAAGGGAAGAAGGAAGCTACCAATGTTCAGTGCTACAATTGCAGGGAGATGGGACATTATGCAAATGAATGTCCTAAGCGTCAGGGGAACTTACCTCAAAAAAGGCTAAGGGATCAAGGCCAAGCTTATGCTATCACTACTGCTGAGGTAGAAGCTCCGAAAGATGTGGTGGCAGGTAATTTAATGGTTTCCTCAAGTTTAGGAAATGCATTATTTGATTCTGGATCATCGCATTGTTTCATATATTCCCAGTTTTCTAAGAAAATTAGATATTTAAAATTTGATTTAACAAGGGAGTTGTCAGTTAAAACTCCTAAGGGAAGTATCATTGCAACAAAGTTTTGTGAATCAGTCCCCATTAGAGCACATAAATGTTCTTTATCTGCTGATCTCATCATCATACCTATGATTGAGTTTGATATAATCATCGGTATGGATTGGATTTCAGACCATGATGCGAAGATTTATTGTAAGAAGAAGGAGGTTACAATTTTTGATGATGATGATAAGGAACACCTTATCTTTAGAGAAGAATTGTGACCACTTAATTCTTATCTAGATCCACCCCCAGTAGCTCAACTAAATTCAAATATTGGGGAGGAAGAGAATAAAATTACAGTGGGTGAGGAAAGGAATGTTCAAATAGAGGATGTACTGATTGTGAATGAATATATAGATGTGTTTCCAGAAGATTTACCTAGACATCCTCCAGAACGAGAAGTTGAATTTTCCATTGATTTAATTCCTGGATCAAAGCCTATATCGAAGACCCCTTATAGAATGACCACTGTAGAATTAGTTGAAATAAAGAAAAAACTAGAGGAATTGAGTAATAAGGGATTTATTTTCCCTAGTGTTTCTCCATGGGGAGCCCCTGTTATTTTTCTTAAAAAGAAAGATGGATCTTTGAGGTTATGTATCGACTATAGGGAGATCAATGCTATAACAATAAAGAACTAGTATCCCCTACCTCACATTAATGATTTATTTGACCAACTGCATGGAGCTCAATACTTTTCAAAGATTGACCTTCGATCTGGATACCATCAGTTGTGTGTGAAGAAGGAAGACATTCCGAAGACAGCGTTTCGAACCAGGTACGGGCATTACGAGTTTACAGTAATTCCTTTTGGATTGACTAATGCACCCTCTGTATTTATGGATCTGATGAATAGAGTTTTCAAGGAATATCTCGATGAATTTGTGGTGGTATTTATTGATGATATCTTGGTATACTCTAAAAGCTACGAAGATCATGAAAATCACTTGCGCATTATCCTGAAGACTCTGAGAAGACATGAATTATATGGGAAGTTTAGCAAGTGTGAATTATGGATTCAAGAGATTTATTTTCTTGGCCATATTGTCTCTAAAGATGGAATATCTATTGATACTTCTAAGACCAAGGAAATCCAAGAATGGCCAGCACCTACGAGTATAACTGAGGTACGTAGTTTTATTAGTTTAGTAGATTATTATCGATGTTTCGTCCAGAATTTTTCCCGGTTGGATAACCCTTTAAAAAAGCTCACACGTAAAGGGGTTAAATTTGTTTGGACAAAAGAGTGTGAAGAATTTTTTGAATAACTGAAGATAAGATTAGTCAATGCTCCTATATTAACTCTAACATCGGGGAATTATGGGTTCGTTATTTATAGTGATGCATTGAAGAAAGGACTTGGTTGTGTCCTTATGCAGAATGATAGGGTTATTGCCTATGCATCACGACAGTTGAAAATTCATGAACAAAACTATCCTACTCATGATCTCGAGTTAGCAGCTGTGATCTTTTCTTTGAAGATATGGAGGCACTACCTCTATGGTAAAAAATGTGAGATTTATATTGATCACAAGAGTTTGAAGTATATTTTCTCACAAAAATAACTCAACATGAGGAAAAGGAGATGGCTTGAATTACTCAAGGATTATGATTGTATGATACACTACCAACCGGGGAAGGCAAATAAGGTGGAAGATGCTTTGATCAGAAAAGATCATGGAGTTTTAAACAATATGAGAATTGAAAGGGATCCAATTTTCATGTATCTAGTGAAGATGGACATGGGAATAACCAGGGAAGTTGTAACATCAATGCTTTTTCAAATGGTTGACAAACCATCTTTACTAGAAAGGATTAAGAGTTCTCAGACCGATGATGAAGAATTTCAAAAGAAGATTAAAGCTGTGAATGATGGGAGATTGAGAGACTTTGTGTATGAAGATGGAATTTTAAAATTTGGGAAGAGACTTTGTGTTCCCGATATACCTGATCTAAAAAGGGAATTGCTGGATGATGCCCATAGTTCCAATTTCTATATACACCATGGGAGCACAAAAATGTAGAGAGATTTGAAGGAACATTTTTTGTGGGACAATACAAAGAGGGAGATTGCTGATTTTGTGTCAGGATGTATGGTTTTTCAACAAGTGAAAGCTGGAAGGTAACTGCCTGATGGAGTATTGCAACCTCTTCCCATACCTGAGTGGAAATGGGATAATATCACGATGGACTTTGTCATGGGACTACCAATGAATCCTAGAAGGAATGATGCAATATGGGTTATTGTTGATCGTCTTACCAAGTCAACACATTTTCTTGCTATAAGAGAAGATCTACCCCTGGAACGTCTAGCAAGACTATATATTGATGAAGTTTTGAGACTTCATGGAGTACCCCTATCGATTGTTTCTAATCGTGATCCCCATTTTACTTCAAGATTATGGAAAAGTCTTCAGAAATCCTTGGATGCTGAACTTCATTTGAGCACTGCCTACCACCCTCAAACAGATGGACAATCAGAACGAACTATTAAAACCTTAGAATACATGTTGAGATCCTGCTCACTTGACTTTCAGGGTATGTGGGATAAATATTTACCTTTGGTAGAATTTTCCTATAATAATAGCTTCCATTCGAGTATTCATATGGCACCATATGAAGAGTTATACGGAAAGAGATGTTGCACACCAACCTGTTGGGATGACGTTGGTGAAAGAAAACTTGTAGGCCCAGAACTGGTGGAGGAAACGATGGAAAAGGTGAAGGTAATCTAAAACCACATCAAAGCAGCTCAAAGTAGGCAGAATAGCTATGCAGATAATCGAAGGAAGGATTTGGAATTTCAAGTCAGTGATCATGTTTTCCTGAAGGTATCTCCATGGAAGGGAGTCATATGTTTTGGTAAGAAAGGTAAATTAAGTCCCAGGTACATTGGACCTTTCGAAATTCTAGAACGAATTGGAGCTGTATCTTACCTATTGGCAATGCCGCCAAGTCTCTCCAAAGTTCACGATGTGTTCCACGTATCACTATTGAGGAAATACATGCCTGACCCAACGCATGTACTCACCTATGAGGAATTAGAACTAGAACCCGATCTATCTTATTGCGAAGAGCCCGTCAAGATTCTTGATACGAGAGAACAAGTACTGAGAAACCGGACGACTCGTCTGGTAAAAGTCTTGTGGAGAAACCATAAGATGGAAGAGGCAACGTGAGAACCTGAGGAACTTATGATGAAAAACCACCCAAGTATTTTCATGCTGTAGTATTCTAGAAATTTTGAGGATGAAATTATTTGAAGGAGGGGAGAATGTAACACCCCAATCTTCTACGGTATGCTTCTCTTTAAATAATGCAATAGTGTGTGTTGTACGCAATATCGAGTTCTAACACACACCACAATCGATCAAACTAGCCGTTATGAATAGTAATACCTACTTTTTAAAATTTTATAAATTTTATCTCTCAAAATGAACTTCATTTTTGGATTCGAAGTATCGAATTTAGCCTAAGGTGAAATTTTGGTACTTTTCGGATAACTTTAATATTTTGATGAATAGTGAAAATTACAAAATTTTATTTAAAAACAACTTTTTTAATCAAAATAATTAATAGTGATAAATTATGAATTTGAGTGGTTTTAAAGTATATTTAGAATATATTTTTATCATTTAATAAAATGTTGGTCATTGGACATAATTTTACAATTAAACCGGACATAAAAAAGTATCAATCTTTTGATACTTATTATATCTTAAAAACACGTTTTTTGTTTTGACAGCGGGAATTAATTTTAAATTAATTTCTGCCACTTCTGTGTTTTGAATTTGGAAAAATGGATTCCATATTTGGAATCAGGATGTCAAAATTGTTTAAATAGGTAACTTTTATTTTTAGACATTTTGAATAATTATTTCGGTAAATATTTTATTTACCATGGTTAAAGGGTAAATCCGGTAAATAAGGGTTAAAAAATAATATTATAATAATACTAAATTACCCTAAAACGTGTCCTAACCTTATTGGTGGATACATTTCCGACCATGGGAATCTTTGGGTAGATTTTGGGACCCCATGGAGCCACTTGTAGGTGATAGGGACACATTATTTTAATTAAGTTAAAATAAATACAAAAATGTCATAAGCATATATCTTTTAGAAAAATAATTTTTACATAGGGTTATATATGTTGGATATTCGACTATAAATATTAATTAGAAAGATAAAACTATTTCCTACATAATTATATTTTATTTATAATTTTTAAACATTAAATAATTTAATTTATTTATGACACAATGATGATGTAGTAATTACCATAATAGTGAAAAATTAAAATAATTAATATTATAAATACCCAAATAAATATAATTTGAGACTTTTTATGAATTAAACTAATTTTATAGGTTAATATGAAATGTTAGGAATTATTTAATTAACTTTTTTCGAAGTAATCATTCTATTATGATTTTTACAAAAATCAACTATTGAATAGTGTCAAAATTGACATAAAAGAGTTTTTAAAACAAATATTATATTATTAATTGATATTAAATTCCTAAAAATCTAAAGTTTGGCCAAGAGACTTATATAATGATAGGTGTATCATTAATGGACCACTTGGGGGTCTCTTGGATATATATAGTAATTTTATTAACAATATAATATAAAAATACAAAGTGACACGGTAAGTGTCAAACTAATTAACTAAGAGTTAAAACTAAAAGATAAGGTTAATATAATGACCCAAACCTGTCTAAATTCTATTGGTTGAGTGGTTTTAGACCCATAAACACCTTAAAATTTAAATAATACACTTTGGAGCCATTAGAAACCGAATATTAATTTATTATAAAATAATATTTCTAGCTTTTCCAAAGGTGCCCCTCACCCCTCTTATAAAAGGGAACTCCCCCTTCTCATTACTTCACACCTTCAAAGCCTTTTGGTTCGGCCAAACCCTGCCCAAATACTCTATAAAATTCCCTCAATACAACCTAGAGTCCTTAGTTTGATCATAAAACCAACCTAAGGATCCCTTTTGATCAAATCAAAAGGAAGAACCCGAAGAAGAGGTAATGTTTTCACCACCTTTTTTCAAATTCATTTCTTCTTCAACTTATTCTTTCTTTGTTATTACCATTATAAAATAGTAACTCCAATATATCCTATATAATGTGATGTTATTAAAAATATGATAAAACCATATTCAGTATTCTATCCATCCTTTGAATGACATGTCACCATACGTGCGTACGTACGACTTACCGTCTCCACGTCGTGGTGTAATTGTTATTAAATATATTATTATTTGGATGGGTATAATAATGAAGTGTAATTCATGTAAATAATAAATATAACATGATAATGATTCTGTATATAAGATATAATATCCAATTAAATATTATTTTAATATCAAAAGAATGATATTGTCGCTCGTGCGTACGTACGGACTACCGTCTCCACGAACGTGATGAGATTCATTATCCATCGTATCCATTCAAGTATAATTTTCATTTGATGATTTAAAAATAATGTTTAAGGACTTGATATCATTATATATATTACTAATATACAACCTATCCATGAAAAACATGTCTTACGTAACAAAACATATAAAAGAAAACGAGTAAGTTAACACCCGAAACGACGATAATACTAAGATATTATTAACAAAGCAATGTTAAAAGATCATATTTGATAACATAATAATGTATATGATTCTTTTATAATTTAATAACAATTATTCCACTATTATATAGGAGGTTAACCTACCCCCAACCAAGGAAAATTACAAGGTAAGGGTTATTTCACAATCTTTTCATTATCCGAGGTTGTTTATACGTAATTATCTACTGGGACCTCTTTATCATCCACATACATGTTTCTTGAAAGTGTATTTCAAAACATTATAACTATTTTACAGAATATGGGTTAAATTCATTTATACCCTTTTTTGAATTTTTATAAGAAGTTTATAAATTAATCTTTCCGTTTTTTTTCAAACAAGGTCCTTTTAACCTTTTCGACATAATTAAGGTAAGAATGTTTTTTTAACTTATATGGCGGGTGCGGCTATTTTACGCCGTTATAAAATCTTCGAAACTTCCCTTACAATATTATAAGAATATTTTCAAAGAAAATGTTTTATTTTATAGATATATTACTCTTGAATGATTTCAAAATAGAAAGAGATATTTCTCTAAAAAGAGTTTTGATTTCATCTATGTCAACATCCTTTGATGGATTTTAAGCTTATTTGAAGTTGATTTATTATGAAAAAAACTTCCATATTGTATTTATGGTTTTGTGATATGTTTGACTGTGGATATGTTATTTTTATACCCTTCATGGTTTATGGTGAAAGTATTGAAATTTCATATGCTAGTTTTAATACGAATGTTTATGTTATGTTTAAACCTTTTCATATGGGACTGCATTGGACTTAATATGTAACGGGTGGAGCCCGCTATAGCTCCTCGATGCATCAGTAGGTCTCATGAGAAAAACTAGTGTCTTGGCACAAGGCCTTGGAAAAATCTTATTTGTAGTCTTGGCACGTGGCCTTGGCTATGTGGTTATGATAGTCTAACATTATGCATTCCATCATTATGAAAGTGGTTATTGATATTGTATGTGATTATTCTATTAGTAGAATATCCATGTGAATAAGTAAAAGGAATTATTTCATTTTATTTTTGCCATACTATGTTGAAGTTCAAGTTTAAAAGGCTTTTGTTTTAGTTATACATTTCCTTAAATGTTTATTTTTATTTATGAAATTTTCCACTATATTTTTATTCTTACTGGGCATTTGAGCTCACCCCTTTTCTATGTTTTATTTTTCCCAGGATGCGAAGAAGTAAATTATGAATGACCTACAGGGATAGTATGAGGGGATAAGAGTGTGGACTATGGAGACTATGTTATTTTAGTTTTCATTTTTATGATGTAATGTAAAACTTTATGAATATATCTAATGTTTCCAAGGCTAATAAACTAATCGGTCTTTCGAGACTTGATCTTTCTTGTGATCATGCCAATGTTATGTAATAATGCACTAACTCTGGGTAACTGGGGTCGGGGCGTTACATTTTAAAACATTAGAGCATCAGGGGATTACACGACGTGTAATACCCTTTCATGATGTGAAATCTCTCGAGGTTCACTTCCTCTAAAAAACCTATCGCCTCTCAGTTTATTTTATTATTAAAACCTTGAAATATTACATAGTGTGAATCCCTCTTTCACACCATGTAAATTTATTCACATCATGAAGCTTTCCAGGATAAGCCACAAAACCAAACTTCACACCATGAAATCAAGTTTCAAGATGTGTAACCTCCATACTTCCAACTTTTAACAACCTAACTTCTTCAAACTCCATTTGAGCCTCCTCCAAGAACTTATAATGACCAAAATCATAAAGTAATGAAATAGGGATGCACAAACCATTAAATTTGATACCTCTCAAATGATTCTCGTCCTTGAGAATCCAAAATCAACCCCAAAAGAAAAAAGGGTCTGAACAACCACCATGTGAGATACCTCTCAAGGATATCGCTACACTTGAAACACCCCTAACAACCATACAAATTAAAGTTCAATAATAAACCACCTTGTGTTGTTAGAAAGCTAGAGTGGAAACCCCCACATCCAAGAACACCACCCCGACACTAGTAACCAGACCTTATAACATCAACCCAAACGACAACAAGACACACCACATGAGCACAACAACTACACTATCTAAATGCATGAACTAGGAAATTCCACCCTCCATGTCAAGATACTATCTGCTCTGGGTGGCACTAACTCACCTGCATAGGTTTAATCACATCTCAATTAATGTGTCTTTATTAGGAATCATGTATTTTGTTTTTTACACTTTAATATTTATCACACACAACACCATCAAGGGGGAAAATAACTCATTTCATAAAACAAGGTTCAACCATTACATTTCAAAAGAAACAGAACAAGGAAAAACTCAAAACAACTCTTGGTACTAGGCACAGATATGTGTTTATCACTCCCAAGTACTCTCCTCTAGGCCACCATGCCTCCACAAAATAAAAACCAAAGGAATGGTCCATCCACACAACACCTTTTACCAATAGTCTTGGATCTCTACCGATCGTTCCACATATGTCGCATCATCCTCGATATCCAAGTCTCCCGTCAAGGACATGAGAGTCATCACGAAGATACCGAAAAATTTTAGAGACATGGAAGACATCATGGATCCTCTCTAACTATGGTGGAAACACCAACTGGTAGTCCACTTCACCAACTCGTCCCAACACCTTGAAGTGTCCAAAAAACCTGGGAGAAAGCATTCTTCCTCTACCAAATCTCATATGCCCACGTCAAGGGGAAACCTTCAAGAACACATAGTCCCCAACCTTGAACTCCATGGGCCTCCTCCTATGATCATCATAAGATTTTTCCGGTCTTGTGCCACTTTCATCCTTTCACAAATGAGATGAACCTTCTCTATCGTACTCTGTACTATCTTAGGACCAAGAACAACTGTCTCCTCAACCTCCGTCTAGCATAACAGAGAACCATATAGTATCCCATATAATGCCTCAAACAGATCCATACCAATGGAAGAGTGATAACTATTTTTATAAGAGAACTCTACAAAGGAAAAGTGTTGTACCCAAGATCCGCTAAATATTAAGATGCACTCCCACAACGTATCCTCCAATGTATGGATAGTCAGATCTATATTCCCATTTGTCTAAGGGTAGAAAGTAGTACTGAGGCGTAACTGGGTGATAAAAGCATTCTGTAATCACCTCTAGGCTTTTGATGTAATTTGTGCATAATAGTCTAAGACAATGGACCTCAGAACTCAGTGAAACCACACCAATTCATCTATTTACTTCTTGGATAAGGCATCCACTATGCTAGACTCCTTGATCACTGATAAGTGAGCTGATTTCTTCAACCGATCCACTACCACCCAGATAGAATCATAGCCTCCCCGAGCCCTAGGAAATCCTGTGATGAAATCTATCGATATTTCATCCCAATTCCACTCAGGGAAATCCAAGGGATGAAACAAACCATCAGGAACACGGTGCTTGGACTTTACCTGATGGTAGACCAAGAATCTTTCCACAAAACCTGCTACTGCCCATTTTATCCCGTGCCACAAAAAATTCACCTTCAAGCACAATAAATTTTATAAATTCCTAGGTGTATCGCTAAAGGTGAGTTTTGAAACTCACGAAGAATCCCCTCATGAATTTATACCAAAACAAACAACCTCACATGGACAAAAATCCAATTCTAACCATCATCTGACCATCCACCAAAAGAATCACCATAGACAACATGATCACACAACACCTATGCCTCTAAGTCTCCCCACTGAGATTCCTCTACTAGATAAATCATATAATACCAGACTATTATATGGAAAAACCTCTAACCTCATCCATTCCTACATCTAAGTGCAAGGATTCCAACTCCTCCATCACTTTCCAAGAGTCTACAGATTCCCAAACAACCTCCTTCTGTGACTTTATAGTCAAAGGATTGGCTATGACATTCGCCTTTCTTGAGGTGTAGGAGATCTCAAAATCATAGTCCTGAAGAAACTCCATACACCTCTATTGCCACAGATTTAGATCAAGGTAGTAAAAGATGTACCTCAAGATCTTATGGTCCTTGAAGACCACAAACCACTCCCCAATGAGGTAATGACACCTCAAATTCAAAAAAAAAACAACTGATGCTAACTCTAGATCATGTGTGGTATAGTTATGCTCATGGGAACTACCTAGACTCATAAGAGATCACTTATCACTGTTGCATTAAGATGCATCCCAAACCAAGATGAGAAACATAAAAAAACACCTCAAACACCACTCCTTCCTTAGAAAACTAGAGCACTAGAGCACTAATCAACTTCTCCTTCAGATAACCAAATGTTGTCTGATACTGCTCACTCCACATAAAAGATTGGTACTTTCTAGTCAGAGATATCAACAGAGCTGCAAACCAAGAGAAATTAGGTAAAAACCTCCAATAATATCCTACAAGACCAAGAAAACTATGAACTCCTACCACAATCTTGGTTGCTTACCAAGAAACAACTACTTCATCCTTCGACGGGTCCACCACTATACCCTGTTGAGACACCACATGTCTGAGGAAATGTACATCCAGTGTCCAAAACATACACTTGGACAACTTTCCATAGAGTTGATGGCATTGAAGAACCTGTAGGATGGTTATGAGATGCTCAGCATGATCCTCCTCTGACTTTGAGTAAATAAAGATGTCATTGATGAAAACGACGACAAACTAGTATAAAAACTCATGGAAAATGGAGTTCATAATCCCCATGAACATGGCTGGTGCATTTGTAACACTACATGACATGAATACAAACTCAAAGTGGCCATACCTGTATCTGAAAGAATTCTTCAAGATATCACCCTTCTTCAACCTCATCTGGTGATATCAAGATCACAAATAAATCTTATAAAACAAACTTTCCCCTCTCATCTGGTAAAAAATATCATCTATCCTTGGAAGAGGGTAACAGTTCTTGACTGTCACCTGATTTAGCCTCCTATAGTATATGAATAGCCTCATACCACCATCCGCCTTCTTTGTGAACAACACTGGAGAGCCACACTATGAAACAATGTGCTAGATAAAACCCTTCTTCATCAGATCATTAATATGAATCCTCAACTCCTATAACTTCAAAGGCGCCATCTGATAAGGATTCATCGAAATTGAAGAAGCATCGAGCTGCAGGTGTATCCCAAAATAAACATCACGTCATGGGGGTATCGTCAAAACCTATTCAGGGAAAACATAGAGGAACTTCACAATGACCCTAGGAACCTCATATATCTTAGGGTCTACCAATCCATTGACATCCCAACCAATAATGAAAGAAGAGGCCCTAGACACCGACTGCCCACCTGACAACCCCGATCTCCAACAAAATCCACATGTCGGCCATCCACATCTGAAAACATGACCCTTCTATGAAATAAGTTGATAAAAACATGTATGGAATGAAACTAGTTGATTCCAAGGATGAAATCATATGGATGAATCTGTAGCAAGAAGTTATCCATGTGGGACTAATGCGGTCCCATCATTAGTCTATATCCATGGAACACATCAAACAAGTTTTTTTTTTCTGACATTCAAATGACATACTCAACACCAGGGTCACATGAATCCTATCTACATATATTCCTAGAGTATGGGATAGACTGGGTGAAATAAATGAGTGTAAAGCTCCTGAATCAAAAAAAGAACAAGCAATGGTACTGAAAAAACTGATCATACCTCTGATGATCTATGGTATTGCTAGAACTACTACCTTTGCAGAATGCAACTGACCATGCCCAACTCCTATACCCCTATGATTATGACCACCTCCATGACCATGATCGGGTTTCGGTCCCTGAGAACGAGGAACATCCTGTGGTCAGCACCTGCCTATGCTATCTCCCCTCAGTGGAGAAAAATCCTACGGTCCCCGCTACTGAAACCGTCTCACCTGCAACTGCTGCTAGGGCTAACATTGAGCCTAAACACCTCCACCAAACTAAGCTAAAATGTCCATGGGACACTAATTCTAAATATGGAAGCAAAACCCCAAAAAGAAACACCTCATCCCCAATCTCACAGAAAGGTTATGAGAACCACTTACACTAGAAGAACAAAAAAGAAACTACTAAGGTCAACTACCTACCAGTTGAAACCTCAAAGGTTCTGGAACCTAGAACCTGCTACTAATAACCCTTCCCCTAAAAGAAATATTCTTGCTCCCTACTCATAGTGGACCTCCTTATGAGTGCATCTGCTTGATTATATTTACCTTATTTTGAACCTACAGATATGTTGGAAATGTAAAAGGTGTAACAACATACTCGATAGAATGGTGGAGGGCATCCTCAAGACATATCACATGAGACTCATCATCCAAAAAGAGATCTGGGGAGAAGAAAAGAAGATTCTTGAACTTGATCCCAATTTCCCGCACTGACATAATCCCCTACTAAAGGGAGAGTAACTCCTTCCTCTTCTCAGCCTTCATAGTTGGCGAGAGGAACTCCGCCCAAAAATCCTTCAAAAAGTCGAACCGCAACACATCTACCTTCTTCCTATCCCCAAGATAATGCATCCACTTCTGACATACATCTCCCCGCATCTGAATCACTACCAAAGGAACCCATTACTCTATCATATCTTGGATCAAACTAAATATGATCTCAAGCTCCTTGATCCAGCCCACCGTCTCCATGTCTAAAAAACTTCTCTCATACTTTCCCAAAGTGTTCTACTAGAAATCACAAAACATTCTCTACCACTGGTCATCCTCCTCCACTAGATTGACCCTCCCCTAATTAATTGAATCAACCTTCTATGCCTAAACTGCTAGAGCCACACGCGGATGACGACTGGGTGCCATAGCTAAAAGGTAAATAAGGAATTCCTAATCTTGAGTAGTATGGAATTTTATTTAAGATTTATTTTAACTAATTTAACTCATTTTTTCATCCATTTTAAATTCCCCAAAACACCCAAATCAAACAAGAACACAAGTCATTATGATGCATGTACCTTACTAGGTATCTACCCAGCAAATGGTGTAGCCTAAATTGGTTGTTCAATAGGCTCATATTCCTTGCATCAAATCATGGGGGGGGGGGATAAAATACCATGTCCTAGCTAGTATTCCTTGGCCTATGTCACGCACCAAGATCACCTGACATTGTTTCTCTATCAACCTATAAAATCCTCACTATACCTAACTCCAAATTCCATCCTACCTCTCAAACATCAGATTTGACACCATTCTATCACGACACCATCCCTGAAAAGATACCCCTCCTAGGATGAGAATGAAGAAAGGGAGATAATAACTCTTGATTCCCGCCTCCTGTAGGACCTGGGGTGGCAACTAACACCAAGGGTATATATATTCTCACAAAATGGGAGGCATTTACCATTTTTTTTTGAAAAAAAGATCATGAGATAAGATGTATCAACCACAAAAAAACTCCAAGACATATATAAAAGAAATAAAAAATCCACCCCACATGCATGTTTAAAATAAAGCTATTACAATGCAAAGAAAAATCCAAAGTAAATACCAAAATAATTCTAAGCAGAAACATGAAAACTGTCCTAAAGTCCAAGCTAGTAAAGTCCATAAGACTCTACATAATACTCTAGGAAACCTAAAATAAGATTTATATATGTAGGGTTAGAATACATGTATAATCAGTTGAAAAAACAAGGTCTCTTGTGCACCTATGAAAGAAGCATAATAATTACCCTATGAGAAAACAACAGAACCAAACAACACCTAAGTAGGCATACTAACCACCCCAACCTCAACAAGGAATTCTCACCAAATAATGAAATTCAAGTCAAGTAATATAAAGCACATTGATAATAGGGTACCCCACGCCACATTCCCATTGATTATCCACTCTCACACTCTAAAGACAAACATCCTGGCACTCCCACCTCTTATAAAACACCACATCACAACCCACCTGCACACACCTAGGCCTCAGAACCACACCTTTTCCCATCACTAGAGATATGATCCACATCACATCTTTCCCACAGACACCAGAGCCACATACCACATCACTTACTGACCATAGAAACCTTGGCCACATACCACATCACATCCTGAAAACACCTAGGAAAGTACAACACATCTCATATCGAATGTCACGAACTAGGCCGGGTCGCTATCTGACCTGGCGCCCGACCCGGTCCGCGACATGGCCTGAAGGGAGTTCCCGATCCCCACGGGCTGGCACAAGTGCCCAGGTATCAAACTAACACATGGGAATGATTTACCTGAAATAGTAAACACAAAACAACTGATAAGATAAACAAACCAAAACTTAAAAAACAGACAAGCAAATAAAATCAAATTTAAAGGTTTACAACTAGAACCAACATCCAAAAATAAACGACAACAACAGAAACTAAAACTCCAACTCAAACCTCCAAATGACCCGAGTGGTGCAACATCCACACGCCTCAACACCAACCTGCACGAGAAGACCATCAATGACCAAAACCACCATCATTGAGCACGATGTCACAACCTGGAACACACAAGAAACAAAGTATACATACACCCAAAGGTGTATGTAGGGTGTGAGCCAAGAGCCCAGTAGGACATCACCCAACAAAAAGGTTCCACGTGTAAACATTAAATGACAAATACATTTGCAGGCTTAATAAAAGAAAGGACACCAACACTTGAACAACTTTAAAAGAATAGTTTCTATAAAGAAAACACTTTCAACGAAAACAACTTAAATAAAATAAATAAATAAATAAATAAATAAAAAACCATTGCAGTTAAGAAAACTCAAACCTTCACGAGAACCCAAATGCTACACCGTATGCTGACGATGAGTGTATAGTAGTCCAGGAGCACCAAAAGTGGGAGAGGCCCCATGGGTACTAGCAAAAGAAATGTGACCCTAGAACATCTCGTCTCGATGAACAGTAGTATAAGAACCACAACAAAATACGTTCTTGTGAATGAGACACTAGTAGGGAAACACATCCATAACCTAGTGGTCTCCAATCATCATATAATGTTTAGTTAGTGTTGTAATCGTCAATCCAGCTAAGTGAAACTGGGCCAGAGCCGCTTTCGTATCACTAGCGTTCTAGATATAGTCCTCCCACCCAGTACCTAGGCTTCCCCTTTTATGCTCAAGATGCTCCAATTTCATATTTCATGTCAAAATAAGACAAATAAAACAAACAGGGTGTTACATAAACCCAACGCCACACTTTCACACACACAGAAAACCATTTGACAAAGTACGCACACCAAAAGACTTTACCCAACTCAATTAAAATAATTTCTACATTGCTAATAATTGTTTATTAAAAACATATTAAATTTTTATCATTAAAAATTTTATTAAATCATATTAAATTATTTGTAAAAAAATTCTTTAAAAAGAAACATAAGATGACTTTAACATGAAAAACTGACTCAACCCTCCTCCCTGACCACACATACCCGACACCACTTCAAGAACACAACCTACACCACTTGCATCATTTAATAACCCAACCGCATGGTTAAAAGACCACTTTCCTGATTAAACAAGACACTAGAAATTTTATTAAGCAATTTTATAATATGACACATGAATTTAAACACCAAAAGTCCACTCAAACCCTCTTTTTGGAAAAAACACATATGAACGTTACACCAGAACATAAACCGCCACTTTGCACATTTTCACAAAACAAAAGTAGACTTTGTAAAACACTAGTAGACAACTCAACATATATTTTCAAGAAAACAACCTACTCAACACACACAACACCTTAACTTATGACAAAGCACATGCAACACCATTTCGAAGGCGCAATTGACACCACTTGCACATATGAAAACAAACAACACAATTTAAAAATTACTACCAACTGACTAGATATAAGTTCTCAATGGAAAACACACATGTAACATAAACATGCTACTTAATGATTTAAATACAAATCACACATCAATGCAAACCAACTTTGAAACTACACAAATTAATTAAATAATATGCTAAAAAAATTAAGCTTTCAAATTAATTCATCAAATAATGATTAGATGTGGAACCACATACCTCAAACCAAAACGCATCCGGAAAGACGACGTGAAAACCATCATCACCCGAAGACATGTTCAAAATCCCCATTTTCAGACCAAACACACCACATAATAAAACTAAAGAATACATTAGTAAGTCTAAACAAACATATTAAATTAATCAAGTGATGTTGAGGCATGGAAACACCTACCTCGGTGTTGAATTTTCCAGAATCTTGTGAGGACCTTCATCCACACCTAATAAGCACCACAAACAAACTCAAAGAAGACCCTAAAACATAAATTGGACCAAAAATAACATCAAATACATACCAAAAACCACACAAACCCTAACCTGGTAATCTCCCAAAGGAAGAACCAACCAAACTGAATAAAACGCACCTGCGGTAGGGATATAGGGGGATATCCGAGCACGTTGGAGAGGTGCGGAGGCACGTCACACCTGAAAAAAAAAATCCGTCTGAGTAGGGTTACACCTAAAGGAGTAGAAGACGCCGACTGCTAGGGGGAGCCACGACCAAATTAGCAGCGGCCTAAGGCGCTGCGTGAGGTGGGGAGGTCGGTGGACAACGACGGTCATGGGAGCGGGGCTTCACCGGAATGGAAAAGGATGCCAGTGACCATGGAGGGGTTACTACTGTGCGACAGTTGGCCGGAAGAGGGTGACGACGGCTGGTCTAAAGGCTGGCCGAGAGGAGGGGGGGCTCGTCGGCTGGGGTCCATGCTAGTCCGAGTAGGGGCAGGGTGCGAGGGACATGGGGGAGGAGGGTCAGATAGAGCAGGGGGCACCGGGGTTCGCTGGACAGATGAAGGAGGTCGGCTAGAAGGAGGCAGGTCCGGCATGCGGTATGGCGAGGAGGTCCTTCAGAAACTGAAGGGTCAGGTGTGTGATAGAAGAAAGCCGAGGGGTCCAGTGGGATGGGGCTAGATGGGAAGGGGTTGCGGTGCGTTCGGGATGGCCAGGAGGGAGCTGGGCACGACGGTGGTACTGGCCGTGTGGGAACTGATCAGAACCTAGAGGGAGGAGAGGATGGAGGCGGCGTGATGAAGGAAGGGGGGGGGGGGGAAAGCTGGGGGAGTTCAAGGGGGAAGGAGGTTGCGACCTTTAGCGCACCAGGTAGGGAGAGCCCGCAGGTGCGGCGCAAGAAAGACCAGGGGGTAGAAAAACCCTAAGGAAATAAAAAAAACAATAAAAATAAATGGGGAATAATAATAATAATAATAGTAATAGTAATAATAATAATAATAATAATAATAATAATAATAAAATTAACAATTACAACAACAACAATAATATAATAAAATAAGAATAATAATAACGGCTTAATAAAAATTATACCCTCAAGGATAATTATAGTGATAATATTATTAATTAAAATTTTAACAATTCTAATGATAATAATTAATGATTATAACAATAATAATTTATGGTGATAATATTAATACCATTAATGACATTGATAACTTTGTAATAACAATTATAAAAATAAAAACTTAAGAAAATGTTAACAATATTAATAATGATAACTTAATAAAATCTAAATTCTTAACATTAATAATAATAATAATAATAATAATAATCTCAAATAATAATAATAATATTATTACCATTAAAAAAATTCATTTAAATTTCTATCACCCTTTTCTTATTTTATTTTATTTCTATCACCCCTTTAATTTTTATTCATTATTAATTCATTTCATTTAATTTGCTGAATATCGGGCAGGCGTGCGGGGAGCCAGGCAAGGCCGTGCGGTGACCTAGGTGAGGCCGTGCGGCTTCGACAGTGGCACGCTGAACGCTTTCAAGGCCAAAATGCTCATTTATTAGCGTAAAATCGCAAAACCCTAATCGGGCTCGGCCCGCATTTCATATAAAAAGAATAATAATAATTATATGAAAATAAAATTATAAGATAAAAATAAAAATTAGAAACATGACGCTGCATAAAGTTCGGGTGTGGAAATTCTCCCCACCATAAAGCTTTCCGTCCCCGGAAAGCCACAACTAAGGTTGAGACTCAAAGAAGAAACTGATACCCCATTAAGGTTCAAAGAGGATCCCCACAATCAACAAGCGAGAAGAGGAAAAAGCATCATCCTTAGAGAAAGCGACTCAAAGACAAATTTAAGAAACACAAAAAAAATGTTCTGATATGTGTCGCCCACACCAAAGATCTAGAACACATCCAGTTGACTAACCAAGGAAAGGAACTCTCGCACCCACAAAAACCAACTTATGAAGCTAAAACACCTCAAGAACTATTAAACGAAAACCACACCGTTTGACTATAACGAACAAAAAACACCAAGTATATCCAAGGAACACTCTAATCACCTACCAAAAAGTCATCATTAGAAACAGAGCTTAAAGGACAACACGGGAAATCCCAAAGGGGATCCCACCCATTTGAAACTTACCAATGCCCAAGACGAAACTAGAAAACCAACACGAGAAGGCCTGAGCGAACACCCCACCATTATGAAGAATTCCAACACTGATTCATTCCAGAGACTCTTGAGCGAGACCCACTATGGGTCTCCCCACCATTAAAATTGCCAAGAAATACAAAACTTTGAGAATTTCCCAGCATTGACCAAACACCCCACCACAAGGGACTGGGAGGGTCGGCCCCAACTACAAGGGTGTCAAAACCACAACTGAAGACAAACCAACATCTTCACATCCTTGGATGAGTACTATTCAACATTGAGACCGATTTACCCAACATACCCCATAAGGACCACTAAAGCAATTACATCCAGTGGGACACAACCCCCGAGAATTTAAGGTAACAAGATGACCACACCTCCTCATAGCCACAAGGAACCCCACACACCCAAATGGGTCATTCGGAATGGAACCACATGAAACAATTTAAACATCCTCCACCTTCAATACCGACGATAGAAAAAAAAGTTGGGGTATCATATACTTCCGGGGTCCCTGACCATGTGCCAGATTCACTCCGTGGCCTATGGATGGAGCCCTAATTTTTAAAGCATCTCCTACCTCACAGTCAAGTATTGAAGACTCCCAAATAGAGCTTCTCCTTTTGGTGTCACACACAACCATACCACAACTGATACAACGCCAGAAAACACAACACACCATGACATCCAACTGATCCCACACAGAACATTTACTAACACAAGATCTAAAATGGTTCATGTGGATCACCTTTTCTCACACTGAATGAGAACACGACACCATAATCGTCACTGAACATGACCATTTCTATTGAGAAAAAAATTATATGGAGAAGGACTTCAAACTGAGTCTTAAACAACACGTGATTCCTGCAATCAACCGTAGCATCCCCATGTGACTGGGTCTTCCACACTAGTGGCCTAACACAACCTCTTTCTTAAACGAAACCAACGAAGGACCAAAGGTCATTTAAAATAATAGCCCGCACCGAAAACTCAAAGTTTCTTCCACCTTTTCACTTCGAAGAGAACTCACACTGCAAGTGGTCACCAAACATGACCCTTGTAGCCGATGAAAATGCTACAACCCATTCAAGAAATCGTTAAGAACTGATAACTCTGAATTGCCCTCACCCTTCCCTGTTGGAATTTCTTTCACCGCTTCTGGGGGAAACCATCATATGCAATGATGTCAAACTTCATACCCAACGACTCCAACAACTCAAAGAGACCAAAAATCCTATCAATTTTCCTCACGTCTGTCATCCCGTTGCGAGAGGATCCACTTAACCAAAAAAAGGAATAGACTTAGCACTATCACTCAAAAGGGAGATTCCCTGCTTTAATCAACTGGAGGGTCAGCCAGCGTCGAATTTCTCATGACCGCACTTCAATCTCATGTTAATACTTTTTGGGGGCATACACTAGTTAAGAAAGAAAACCATGGACCCCGTCAAACTGGTCCAATGACCAAGACATATCACAAGTGCACACTAAACATACAGGGGGAACCACTGCAAAGGTTTCTCGAAGCACGTTTCAAAAGAAACCATTAACCACACACCTTTACACCAAATTACCAATAAGGATTCAAACTCAAGACACAAATCAATCAAAAAGGGATCCTCATCTCAAAACTCCTCACACCTAACATTTCCAAAACATCTTCCAAGACCAAATTTTTTTTACTTAAAAACAAAATTTCCAAAATTCCAAAACCAATAAACGAGGAACGATGCAAGAGAAAACTAGTGTCAGCAGGTGACTGGAACATATGGTTGGTGTCCATACACCAACCACACCACCAGCACATAGAGTATTCTAGGACAACGTCCCCGGCTCTGCATGGCTTTCCAAACCATGTGAGATCACTGAGACCACTGATCCTACTCTCTTTTCATTTCCCCTAAAAAAGATTAATCATGAGGACCAAAGACTCAACAGACCTCAACTTACCCTGGTAACTCGAGTCCCACCACAAGGTGTGCTGGCTAGAAACCTTGCTCGTAACCAGAATGTCGAGTTCTGACACTCTTAAATTTGGTCTACACTGACTCTATCCCAAAAGAACATGAACCAAGAAAGAAAACCGCCTTTGATACCATTTTTTCACGAACCAGGATGGGTTGCTATCTGACCCGGCGCCTGACACGGTCCGCGTCATGGCCTGAAGGGCGTTCCTGATCCCCATGGGCAGGCACAAGTGCCCAGGTATCAAACTAACACATGGGAACGATTTACCCGAAATAGTAAACACAAAACAACTGATAAGATAAACAAACCAAAACTGAAAAAATAGACAACAAACTAAAATCAAATTTAAAGGTTTACAACTAGAACCAACATCCAAAAATAAACGACAACAAAAGAAACTAAAACTCCAACTCAAACTTCCAAACGACCCGAGTGGTGCAGCATCCACACGCCTCAACACCAACCTGCACGAGAAGACCATCAACGACCAAAACCACCATCGTTGAGCACGATGTCACAACCTAGAACACACAAGAAACAAAATATACATACAACTAAAGGTGTATGTAGGGTGTGATTCAAGATCCCATTAGGACGTCACCCAATAAAAAGGTTCCACGTGTAAACATTAAATGACAAATACATTTTCAGGATTAATAAAAGAAATGAAACCAACGCTTGAACAACTTTAAAAGAATAATTTCTATAAAGAAAACAATTTCAACGAAAACAAATTAAATAAAAATAATAAATAAATAAATAAATAAATAAATAAAACACCCTTGCAGTTAAGAAAACTCAAACCTTCATGAGAACCCAAATTCTACACCGTATGCCGATGGTGAGTGTATAGTAGTCCAGGAGCACCAAATGTGGGAGAGGCCCTATGGGTACTAGCAAAACGAATGGGACCCTAGAACATAGAGTTTTGGTGAACAGTAGTATAAGAACCATAACAAAATACGTTTTCATGCACGATCCACTAGTAGGGAAACACATCCATAACCTAGTGGTCTCCAATCATCATACAATGTTTAGTTAGTGTTGTAATCGTCAAACCAGCTAAGTGAAACCTGGCCAGATCCGATTTCATATCACTAGTGCGATAGATCTAGTCCACCCACCTAGTAACCAGGCTTCCCCTTTTGTGCTCAAGATGTTCCAATTTCACATTTCATGTCAAAATAAGACAAATAAAACAAACAGGGTGTTACATAAACCCAACGCCACACTTTCACACACACAGAAAACCATTTGACAAAGTACGCACGCCAAAAGACTTTACCCAACTCAATTAAAATAATTTCTACATTGATAATAATTTTTTATTAAAAACATATTAAATTTTTATCATTAATTTTTTTATTAAATCATATTAAATTATTTTTAAACAAATTCTTTAAAAAGAAACATAACATGACTTTAACATGAAAAAACAACTCAACCCTCCTCCTTGACCAAACATACCCGACGCCATGTTAAGAACACAACTTACATCACTTGCATCATTTAATAACCCAACCGCATGGTTAAAAGACCAATTTCCCGATTAAACAAGATACTAGAAATTTTATTAAGCAATCTCAGAATACGACACATGACTTTAAACACCAAAAGTCCACTCAAACCCTCTTTTTGGACAAAATTCATATGAACGTTACACCAGAACATAAACCACCACTTTAAACATTTTTTACAAAACAAAATCAGACTTTGTAAAACACCAGTAGAAAAATCAACATAGGTTTTCACGGAAACAACCTACTCAACACACACGCCTTAACTTATGACAAAGCACATGCAACACCATGTCAAAGGCGCGATTGACACCACTTTTACAGATAAAAACAAACTACACAATTTAAAAATCACTACCAACTAACTAGATATAAGTTCTCAATGGAAAACACACATGTAACATAAACATTATACTTAATGATTTAAATACAAAGCACGCATAAATGCAAACCAACTTCGCAACTAAACAAATTAATTAAATAATATTCTAAACAAATTAAGCTTGCAAATTAATTCATCAAATAATTATTAGATGTGGAACCACGTACCTTGAACCAAAACACATCTGAAAAGACAGCGCAAAAACCATCATCACCCGAAGACATGTTCAAAATCCCCCTTTTCAGACCAAAAACACCTCATAATCAAACCAAAGAATACATTAGTAAGTCTAAACAAACATATTAAATTAATCAAGTGATGTTGAGGCATGGAAACATCTAACTCAGTGTTGACTTTTCCCGAATCTTGTGCGGACCTTCATCCGCACCTAATACGCACCACAAACAAACTCAAAAAAGACCCTAAAACATGAATTGGACCAAAAATAACATCAAATCCAGACCAAAAATCACATAACCTGGTAATATCCCAAAGGAAGAACCAATCAAACTGAATAAAACGCACCTGTGGTAGGGATATAGGGGGCTGTCCGAGCACGTTGGAGAGGTGCGGAGGCACGTCGTGCCTGAAAAAAAAATCTGTCCGAGTAGGGTTACACCTGAAGGAGGAGGAGACACCGAATTCTAGGGGGATCCATGGCCAAAGTAGCAGCAGACCGAGGCACTGCGTGAGGCGGGGAGGTCAGCGGACAGTGGCGGTCATGGTAGCAGGGCTTCATCGGAAAGGAAAAGGAGGCTAGAGACCATGGGGGGGGGGGGTTACTGCCGTGCGACAATTGGGCAGAAGAGGGCGACGAAGGCTGGTCTAAAGGCTGGATGGGGGGGGGCTCACCGTCTGGGGTCCGTACTAGTCCGAGCAGGGGCCGGGTGCGAGGGACATGGGGGAGAAGGCTCGGATAGAGCAGGGGGAACCGGGGTTTTCCGGACAAATGAAGGAGGTCAGCCAGAAGGCGGAAGGTCCGACAGGCGGTATGTCGAGGAGGTCGGTCGAGAACTGCAACTTCAGGTGTGCGATAGCAGAAAGCCGGGGGGTCCGACGGGAATGGGCTAGACGGGTAGGGGTTGCAGCGCGTCCAGGATGGCCTGAAGGGAGCTGGGCGCGATGGTGGTACTGGCCGGGTGGGTACCGATCGGAACCTGGAGGGAGGGGAGGATGGAGGCGGCGCGATGAAGGAAGGAGGGGGCACGAGCTGGGGGAGTTCAAGGGGGAAGGAGGCTGCGACCTTCAGTGCACTAGGCAGGGAGAGCCTGTGGGTGTGGCGCAAGCAAGACCAAGGGGGGGGGGGGGTAGCGAAACCCTAAGGAAATAAAAAAAATAAAAATAAATGGGAAATAATAATAATAATAATAATAATAATAATAATAATAATAATAATAATAAAAGTAACAATTACAACAACAATAATAATATACTAAAATAGGAATAATAATAACAGCTTAATAAAAATTATACCCTAAAGGATAATTATAGTGATAATATTATTAATTAAATTTTTAACAATTATAATGATAATAATTAATGATGATAAATATAATAATTTTTGGTGATAATATTACTACCATTAATGACATTGATAACTTTGTAATAACAATTATAAAAATAAAATCTTAAGAAAATGTTAACAATATTAATAATGATAACTTAATAAAATCTAAATTCTTAACATTAATAATAATAATAATAATAATAATAATCTCAAATAATAATAATATTATTACCATTAAAACAATTCATTTAAATTTCTATCACCCTTTTCTTATTTTATTTTATTTCTATCACCCCTTTAATTTTTATTCATTATTAATTCATTTCATTTAATTTGTGGAATATCGGTTAGGCACGTGAGGAGCTGGGTGAGGCCACATGGTGACCTAGGCGAGGCTGTGCAGCTTCAACAGTGGTGCGCTGAATGCTTTCAAGGGAAAAACGCTCATTTATTAGCGCAAAATCGCAAAACACTAATCGGGCTCAAACTGCATTTCATATAAAAAGAATAATAATAATTAGAAGAAAATAAAATTATAAGATAAAAATAAAAATTAGAAACATGACGTTGCGCAAAGTTCGGGTGTGACACTGAAGATACCTGGGAAAACACAACTCATCTTATCCCAAAGACACATGGGAAAACACAACTCTCCCATACACAACTGTTCCCCACAAACCACAACCCGCCTGAAGAATATTGGGCTAATGCCACCTAGAAGAAGGAGTAGGGAAGAGAGGGTGGCCAACCATTCATCCTCACACCAGGATGTTTGTTAAAGACACCCCCCTGTGACGATGGGGTTGTTCAGCACGTAGTTCTCAACTAGGGTGGGGTGCGCATAGAAATCATAAGGGAAATACAAGTATATACATATATGATACCAAACACTCATGCCCATCCTAGGGGTTCTCAAATAACCAACCATCTATCAACACTTCCAGCCTTACTGCTACCTCTAAATGCAATCACCACACAACAAGCCACAAATTTTTCCAATTCCCAATCAATTTTGTTAAATTATTACTATTCTTCATTCACAATTCATTTATTCATTTCGTTAACCAAACCAACCCAAGAAAATCCCAAAATTAATTAATTAATTATTTATTCATCTATTCCATTATTATTCGAGAAACTACCAAGCACAGCACATAACAAGCAACACAAACAAGGCTAAACATGGAGAAACTCTGTGTGAATTACCCATACCAACCAAAATAAATCCCCGACTATCAACCACATCAATAAACATAACCAAATCACAACCTGATTGCAGCCCCAATGCACAACACAACTCCTTGTTGAGAAAAGTATTGTTTTCAACAATACATGTTAATGTTATTTAAAGGGGGAGATTATTGAAAATAATACTCTGTATCTTTATGATAATTTTGATGCTCACAAATACCCTTAGTTATTTTATAATGATTTTATTTAGTATTTTTCATGAATTTATTAATTTATTTTACTCTTGAAATAACGATAATTTATTAATTATTCGGAATCTGCTTTAAGCACATTCTGGAATCACTGTTCATACCTTACGTAGATAAATATAGTGCGGAATCTGGTTTAGCGCGTTCTGGAATCACTGTTCATACCCTACATGGATAAATGTAGCATAAGGATGAAAAGCGTGTATACTTTTTGAGATAAGAGAAAAGTATGGTTAAACAACCATACGTTTTCAGCAAAGTATGGAAGGAGAACCTTACGTTAGGAAGGAACCTTAAGTTTTGGTTATCAGCAAAGTATGGAAGGAGAACCGTATGTAAATTCTAAGCGTTACATTTGTTTCTTAAAAGTATGGTTCATCAACCTTACTTTTGTAAACAACCATACGTTCTTGGAAAAGTATAGATCAAGTAAAAGTATGGATCTTTTACCATACGTTTGAGTGTTGAAGAAAAAGTATGGATGATCAACCCTACATTTGTGTTCAACCTTACATTTTCAACCCTACATTTGTGTTCAAACTTACATTGTTAACCTTACGTTTGAAGACTATGTTATTAACCCTAAGTTTTGAGGCCATGTCATCAACCTTATGTTTGGCGTCGAAGATTTTGACAGATGATATTTATGTGCAGTGATCAGTAAGATGATTTCTGGGAGGATTTCAAGCTGGATTTAAAGTCATTTCTAAAGTACGACTTTTACTGATTCAAATCCGTTTTATTAATGGATTTAAGATTGAATTAAAAGGATATTTTTATACCGAGTCTTAAGGGAAGTTACGACTTCTCTGTAAATTCAAATTTTTGAATATCGTGAATCAGAAGGCGAATTTTATGGATCTAAATGTGCAGGAGATATGCTTTATTATATATGTTCTCTCTGAAACACTAGGTACATGAGTATGTGATCGATATATTATTGAAAAAGGTGGAAAACAGAGATTGAAACTATTCACGTTGATCTGCTGATTCAAAAGGAGAATCAAAGCTCTGTTTGTTCAAGAATAAGGAACTCGATACAAGATTCGCCTGTTCTACATCAAATATCTACTGTGGATCTACTACTTCTGAGGTTGTGAACTATATCTCTATATCTACTGTAACTGGATAAACTCAGAACTGTTTCGTCTTGAAGATCAATATTTTTAGAGACTTCGATCCATCTACTGTCAATTTCATTCTGTTGCAATTGTGAAGATCAACTGGAAAATTTATTTCTGAAATTCTTTTTATTCTTGAGTAACTAGCTTTTTGTTCTAAGCTATGTAGGTTCGTGTTTGAACCAGAAGGCTTTGTTTTGACTTGGATTGTAATGGTGTCAAATGCCTGTACTCAGTTGTGAATTGGTCTGTGGAAAAGAGGACCATATAGTGAAAATCACCAAGCTCGTGGAGTTGAGCGTTGGTGGAGTGAACTAGGGACCTTCTGTTCCCCAAACCACTATACATCTTTGTGTTCTTGATTTTACTTATTCTGCTACATGATCAAATTTGATAAAGTATAAAGGACAGAACTCGTTCAAGAAAAGAGTTATCGAAAAATTGCAAAAGACACAATTCACCCCCCTCTTGTGTATAATCTGTAGATTCAGATCCAACACTCATCAATTCCATAAACAATAAATCTCCCAACCTAATATTCCATCACAAATTCTGAACCATCCCTCCATATACAACCAAACAACCCAAACACAACATACAATCATGCTCACAACCGTATCACCACACAACCCAAACAAAATATAAATTACATATTTAATATGGCATCCCTTATTTAGTTATGCTTGTTAATTTAGGGGTTATCATAGAATCTATAAAATCTTGGGGTATCTACTCATTAGATGAGTGTGCATGATTTATCATTTTCCATTTAGGGTGATACCATAACAACCACAACCAAAGCAGCACACACAACAGATATAACCAGTGCAAAAAAATCCCTCAACAACCACCATTTTAAGTGGGGTGTTCAACCCGTATAATCACATTATCATAAACAATAAGAAATTATGTGAAAATCATGAAATAAAACCCTCTAACCTTCCAATTAAATTATCTAGTTCCTTTTCTTCGATTAAGATGGAAAAACCATAATCCAAGGGTAAAAAAAGAAAAACCCCTCCAACATGATGCAAAAATAAAGAGAGATAAGAGAATCCCTACCTCAAAGGGGTGTTAATGTTCTTTGCACAAGAATAGATCATGTAATATCCCTCTAATAACCTATCTCACAAGATCTATATCCATATGAGGATGTCACAAAACCATCACACCAACAATAACTAAGAGAGACCCCATTATAGATCATGAATAAGCACATGCCATGGCACGATGAGGAGATATGGAAGATAATGAGACCCAAATGATGAAAACTACTATAAAATAAAGGGATAATGTACCTTGGATCACCAAAAATCATCAATGAAGGATCATCGAGATTAAAAAATCAAAGAGGGAGGAGGAGGGTTCGAAGAACTCCTTGTGGCACCCAGGGTTTGTCTGAAACAAGAGAGAATATTTTAGCTCTAGGATTTGGGAAAACCTGAGCAACTGAAATGTTTTAAAATTTTAAATAATTGGGGGATTACATGAAATGTAATCCCCTTTCATGTTGTGAAATCCCTTAAGATTAACTTCCACCGAAAAACACATCGCCTCTTGGTTTATTTTATTTTTCAAACCAAAAAATATGAGATGTAGTGAATCCCCCTTTCATACCGTGTAAAAGTTTTCACATCATGAAGCTTTAGAGAACAAGTTGTGAAACCAAACTTCACACCATGAAATCAAGTTACATGACGTGTAACCTCCCTTCTTCTAGCTTTTCTCAACTGAACTTCTCCAAACTCCCTATATGCCTCCTCCAAGAACTTCTAATGACCAAAATCGCAAAGTAATGGACCAGGAAGGCACATAACATTACAAAAATGATAAAATTTAAAATCTATAATATCAATATGAATGTAATATTTGGGAATAAATTCAGTCTCCATTGAAAAAAAGGAAAAAATACCCCCTTAAACTAGGTTGAAATTTCATCAAATGTTAAAAAATTTGGGTATCCCGACTAAAAAAATCAGTTTCAGAGGACTTATGGTCATTTTTTAGCCTTGAAAAATGTGATAAAGGGTACATATATATCACCAGCGCATAGAGACCATCGCAAGATTTTATTTTATATGTGGTAGAGCTCAAACGGACACCCATATCAAAAGTTACGACCGTTTGAAGTTTGAGTTACGTTTTCAACTTATTTTAGATCTTTGATCAATTTTTTGATTTTTTCTATATTTAAGCTATTATTAAATGATTATTACTAGATAATAATTAGAAAATTATTAATTAATAATATTTTTTAAAATATTTTATAAGTCATTTTCACTAAATATCTTATATATTAAGTGTAAATATCTATTTATACCTAAAACATATTTAAAAAATATATATTATATTTATATGAATATAAATATAAATATATATTATTTTTAATGTTTTATTGAAATATAACCTTTATTAGTGCTAGTAAAAAAAGTGATGATAAAAACACCCCTTTATCCGCAATACTAAAAAAAGCGCTGTTAAAGGGGGTCCCTTTAACAGTGCTAAAAAAAGCACTGATAAAGGTACCCCCTTTATTAGTGATTTTTTTAGAGCTGTTAAAGGGTGGCGCTAAGAAAAATCATTTTTTTGTGGTAGTGAGTGATAAGTAATCCAAGTAAAAAATTATATAGGGAGAATGTATAGTATCATGAATAGAATTAAAAATACTCCCCTAAAAGATAATTTGGTAGACATACATTCTATAATTAAATTCAACATTATCTCTCAATGGATGTCTACTATTTTATCAATAAACTAATGCAAATTTATATATTTATCAATCATAATTGATCAATTATTATCCAAATTATGATGTTATATAATGAATTTTAGAAAATTAGAATTCTTTTGGTCTACCATATTTGATTATTTTTTATGAATATTTGTATACTATATATAAAGAAAACCATGAAAGATCATCTCAAATTAATTTTTTAAATTATAAATTATTATTATATATAGATGTATTCATAACCTATTAATATATGGTACCCATATGATATTTGTTTTCAAGAACATATCTAAAGATTTATAGATTCTATTGAGATTTAGAATAAAAATAATTATTTTGTGTACTGCTTTATAGACAAATATTTGCTATTTTGGATGCTTTGATTAATTTTTTTATTACAATATAAGGTACTTACATGGGTATATATATTAATTATTCATGACATCTCATTAATAACAAAATTATACGAGTTCTTATGAAGTATTTATATAAAATATTATTTTTTTATTTGTGATAGACATATATAAAATCTGTCAGACTTTTCTTTATATATGATTAACACATTCATGAAAAATAAAATATTCATATTTATTATTATTATTATTAGAAATTTTATGGATTATTATCAATTAATAAATGATTTCATAATATGCTATAATTGGGTTAGGACTATTACCATGTATATATTGTATACTTTGTAATTTTTGGCTTCAATGGTTTTAAAATGTGTCGACTAGGTGGAGTATCCTCCATGTATTTTAAAATATTTGCATATGGATACAAGAAGTTATGTGAGAGAATATAAATGATTCAAAAAAATATCCCCAAATCATATAAATAATTATAATTCATAATTCTTTTATATTATTCATTTTAGGAAATGATAGAAAAATATGTTGATCAAATTATATGATTTCTCAAATTAATTAAAAAAATATTAATCAATTTATTTACATTCATCACTATTAATATATATGAATGTTTAAATTTATTTATGAAAATATTTACATTCATTTCTATAATAATAATTTTTATTAATATTCATAGATTTCTAGTTATATTCACTGTAAAAAAAATTTATAAAAAAATTATGGATATTTATATTAATTTATAGGAATAAAATAAAAACAAATTTTTTTTATTCATATAAGGGAATAAATTTAAGAAATAATTTAATTGATTTCAAGATTATTGAATGATAATTTATTATTTATCAATAATAATCATGTTGTAAAAAATTATTTATTTTATTTATAATGATGACGATCGTTTAACTACTCTATGAAGTAAAACTAATTATATATAATATATTTGATCATAAATGTTATGGATTTGAAATATATTCTAAGAAAATAATATCCACTTAGGCAGATTATATTGAGTCACTTATGTAGAATAATATTGTTAATTCATAAGGGAATATTAAATAATAATATTTTTCTAGAGATTTTTACCATAGTAGAAAAAATTGATAAATATAAATAATCTTCAACATAATTTCAAAAGAAATTATTTTTATAATGTATTTTAGGAAAAAAATACTTCATAAATATCAATAAAATATATTTTCATGCATGATTAATAAAATCTAGTATTATTTTAATGATTTTATTTTAACATTCATTATGATTTTTTTAATATTTATTTTCATCAGACCACTTTTGATAGTTTTATTATTATTATAATAACTATTATTTATTTATTTATTTTTCTTATAAAGATATTTTTCATAGTATCATCACAAAATATCATGTTTACCCCTACTGGGATTTTAAAAATACAAGAATATTTAAATTCACTTTTAGAAATGTAATTCAATTTCATTAATAAATATTAACATTCATTTTTGGGAATATAATAAAAAAATTTGATCAATAATTATGATTTTTTTCAATACCATTAACATTTATATGTAATCTAAGACATTAAAAAATTTGTGAATAACACTTTACCACAAATGTATGGATGTGATCCTCATTCAAATGAAAAAAAGTTGAGTTTGGTCATAGAGATATGTTAACACAAGAAGAAGATATAAATGAGATCTCAATGTGTTTATTGATTTCTCATATAATTAGGAGGGAAAATGCATTAATTTTTTCCAATCTAGTTTCATAGTCATGAGAACCTACTATTGGGATTATTCCAAGGATTCTATCAAAATAACCAAACATGTTTTTGAGAGTCTTCTAGATGTATTTTTTCTATGAAAAACTTAGACTATGGGTATACCCAATAACTAGGGGTAAATAATTAAATTATATTTGATTTTATTATTCATGGATTCAAAATGGAAACCAAGATCAAAATTTATTATCGTTTTAATATGGATTTTCTACAATGTCATTATATCATTTTTTGGTCATAATACGACTAGATGAAGGCCATGAACGTATACTGCTGAAGTCATGTAATGTTTCCTATCAAAGTACATGTTTTCAACCTATTGAAGCCTCATGTTAACTCTACATAAATATTATGTGAACACCACATTAAAGTATATGCATTAACCTTACTGAAGCCTCATGTGCATCCATTTCCAACCCAACTTGTACATCCTTGTGAATTCCTAAGCACCTAAAATAATTTCTTCAAATCACTTGGGTGATGGAAATGGTGATTCTAAAATTGGGAACCCAAGATGGGGTTTCAATGACATCTAAGACTCATATTTCAATAAAATTACTAATTGAGATCCAACGGATGGATACCCACTACACCTGAGTGTGAAGATCATTAGGATATACACCCATGCTTTCTAAACTCACCCTCTTGTGGATTATTGATTTAAAACCTAATAGAATGGATGGAAACTATGGTAATTTGGTACATTTGAGTGTTTTTACACTGAAAACCCTATTGAAGTAACACTTCACCTATCCCTTCATGTAGGTTAGGATTAAATACCTATTTTAAAGAGAGTATCCAGGGAAGAAGAGAGAAAAATGAAGGATCTTATTGTCCTTCTCTATAGAATCATGACCAATATTTAAATTTATCATTAAGGCACCCCATGAACCTAAGATCCTTTTATTCAGATTCAATCATAACCCTTAAAGGATTATTTAAGTTCCACACTCACCGAGGTAACCTATATGTGTAAATTCACTCTATTTTCCTTCCAAGTATACATTATCACAAATTCACCATGGTTCAAACCAAAGAGCATAGCTTGATCAAACCTCATGTACTACCCTTAGGTCAACCCTCACCCTAGTCTCCTACCTAATATAAGACATTTAATTTCTCTATATTGGCTTCACTAATCCCAATGGAAAATTTCACCAAGTTACTCAACAAAATTGATTGGTTTCTCCTAACCCTCAAACATGGGATCAAACTTCACCAAAGTGACTTGGAATTCCCCCATCATGAAATTTCAACCTGGTCTAAGACCTAATTCCTTCACATGGATTATCATCTATACTAAATTATGAAGGGACACTAATGTATATATCCTACATAAAACCATTACAATTAACTCATACCTAAAGGACCTATGGGTATGAATTTAAACTAAAAGACACTATTTTTCATGGACGAATTCACATAAAAGAAAACACATTGGTCCCTTTCATAGGATGTTAAAAGGTATGATGCGTATTATTATATGATACCAAAAAATGTGGGTTTTTATTTCCTTCACAGGGATATATAGGAAACCCCCTTTACTAGAATATTCCATATATCATAACACCTTACACCTCCCTATATGGAGATGGAATTTAGTTTTCCTTCTTAAAAGGTTTTAGATTGTAGAGTAATTAATAATTTTGATCAAATGCGAGATAATATAATTCCCTTGTGTAGTATTCATTTTAATGTATTAGTTATAATCAATTTATTTCTCTAAAAGTGTAATTGATAATATTATATGGATATATTTTATGAACATGATTAAATATATGAGTGAATTATGGAGTAGACAATAAGATTCTTTGTGGGATGAATCAACCTCATATACTCTTAATTCTGACATTTATTTATTTAATAAAATAACCAAACGAGCCTTTAAAGATGAAACCTTGGAAAAAGTATTTCAATAATTTCATCTAATGTGAATTATCTTATCCATATGATTTTGAAAAAATTCACATAATCTAATGCCATAGTGATGTGTTTTATTCCACTTCATGGCCTATATTGGTGTGAACCACTTTATAGTGAGAGTCACTATATCATGGTGTTTTCATCAAATTATACATGATATTTGACTTCACATTGTTTTATTATCTTATCATTATCAATATATCTAAATCAATTTAATCATCAGGTGAAATTAATTTAGATGTGTTAAACATCCCAAATATTGGTTAAAAAATAGTACAAATAAACCAAAAATAAATAGTCCTGAGCAAAAATATATTTCTAACTCATGATTTTTTTAAAACATTTATCCTTAACTGATTGAAGTTTTGGTTTACTTAGAGTGTTGTTATATTCCATATATAATGATATAATGCTTTATTATTCTTGGTAGTATTCGAGTATGAGACTCTTATTGTGGAACTCATAAACTGAATTTATCTCTTAAACTGTTAATCTCCTATATGTTAAACACAGTTATATAAAATCATGTGAAAGGGAGGACCATTTTAAAGTGATAGAAAATTCATTTAACCCATGTATACCCTAGGTGTCACTATCCCAATGGAAACTTCTTAGTGATCCCCATCAATGTCATGTGAAATTTCATGCGGTGCTTATAGGTATTAGATGATGTTTTCTGCTGTATTTTGATAAGTTTTACCCCTTTAAAAACCCATTAGTGGTATCCAAGCCTATTCTATCTTATTTTCATTAATTCTATGAATTAATAAAGATACCATTAATGGAATGTTTAATTTAAAATGATTGTGGTTTATGTATTTCTCCAATGTCTTGGTATCATTTTCTTGTTAAACGATCATGTTTCTTATAAAATTTATATGCCTGTGTCATAATTTAAGTGAAATGATCATAGAAAAATATTATAAAAAAATATTATCATAATATAATGACTATATAATATAGTCAGCTATTAAAAAGACAATAGTGTATGGTTTTATAAGAACACCACAACATAGCTAGATATATGATGCCACAACAATTTAATGTTGGATTTAATTCAATTTATATAAGAATAAATATACGGGGGTTATGATATATCTATTTCATGGTGTTTTAAACAAAAAAATATTTTATGGTAGTATGAATTCTAAAACAAAATGTCTTTTCTTTAATCAAAATATTTCTGGTTTATATGGAATATTATTCCATAATATTACCAAAACATAGCCAACAAAACCATACCATAGTCTACCCAAAATAACTTTCCAAAATGATCATGGATTATGTTATGAAAATTAAACCAAAATATCCTGTATATGGAAGAGTAGACAAAAAATAAATTCTATGTAAGAATAAATAGAAACCTATGTAAGAGTAATTTCCAGCCTCACTAGTGATACTGCCATATTGTGGTCTATTTCCAAAATAGGCATGGTGTGTCGAATTTTAATGAATATTTTTTTGTTAAAATTATCAAAAACCATCATTGTAATAGACATGGAGGTACAATTCCAAATATAAGGGAGATGGATTTAAAAAATAACAAAAATGTTCTGGTAGATATGATCTAGGTTTAAAGTGAATTTATATGGAAATTTTTTATAGTTTATATAAATTTATAAATATAATGAAATGTAATAGTGTTTTTATTAGTTTATGAATTATTCATAAATGAGAATATAAAATGTTAATATTAAAAGGATTTTTTAAAAAAATATGTAATATTTAGTTTACGCAACATGATCAAATAAAATTTTAATTTATTACATTCTTATAAATATTTTCATAAATATCATGTATTTTTAAAATATGAAATATTTTATATTACATTCCATGTAAATTGATAATGTGATAGAGTTCATATTAAAATAAATATGAAATTTTAATCTTTATTTATGATATGGAATTCCCATAAATCATTCTTAAATTAAAATGTTTTTAATAATTTCTTTATTTATTAAATATTAGTAATTTTTTTATCACATGTCTAAATTTATGAATTGTTCATTTATTTAGTATTATTCACTATATTATTCATAAATATAAAATATTTATAAAATTAATTGAGGAATAAATTATTTTAAATATGTTTTAACTACTTCCTTAAATTACCATACATGTATTTGAGTAGATTCATGCCAGGTATGAAAATTGATTTAGTTTTCCTCTCTCTTGACTTTCTCTTGTACTAGTTTTTGAGTAGGAATTTAGAATTAAATTATTATTTTTACATATCTGGTGTTAGAATTAGGATGGAATTGAATTATCTTCTGAGTGAAGAACCATGGTTAAAGGTACATTGGGATAGGTTTCCATGTCATAACCCACCCCCAATAGAACCACTTATATGTTGGAAGTGAAGGCATGGATGACCCTAAAAGACCATGACCAATAGCCATGGGTTGGTGACTAGAACAGTGGGTATGAAACACACATATGGTGGTATTACACAAATAAGTACCAGTAATAAAAAAAGAACAACCATTAAAATATATAATATAATAAATAAATTAGTCTCATATCCATATAAATATTATATATAAAAAAGAACCCCTAAAATAAAATTCTAAAGGCACTTATTGAGGTAGTGACTCCCACACCAATCATGAATTCCATGAGCCATTAATGTCCCTCCCATTCTCAAATACCACACTATAAATCAATAAAAATAGTATATATATATATAGATGAAGGGATTAGTATATAATTACACTTAGTATGATCCTACCCATAACCACTCATGAATATGTTGAAGTAGCATAGTATTACATTAGTGAATAAACATCAGAACAAACATGTTGCCTATAACTATTAATTTTCTACCCAACATCACCATGGATCACTCACCAAATACTAAAAACAAGATAGTAATATAATATCAACTAAAATATATGACATTACACCCCATGAAAACTTACCCATATAACTAGACACCCACATTAGATAATAATATTCATACCTATACTCCCATCCCTTCCATCCACATACCCAAATAACTACACATACTTTTAACAACCACATAAAGACATTAAAACTTAATCCAAAAAATTGTATAATTCATCATCAATGTTACACACATGAAAACCTCATCATGATAAGGTATATAATCATAAAATACATTTACCTCATTAAGTCCTTCTTCCATGAATTCTCCCAATGTTCACCCATATCATAACCATGCCATCATCATATTCTCCACATCATATCACAATATAATTACAATACATAATAGCCTATACTATGTCTATAAGAAAAATAATATACGGAAGATTAGTTGATTATACATGTAACCACTATCCTAGATTTTGTGGAAATCACCTGAAACCAATGACTTCCAATGTTAATCTATAAGGACACTTGACTTAGGTAGTGGTGTGTATGGAATAATATACAATATAAGAGATATAATAACTATAAAAAACCTAACATGATTTTTGGATCATATATATGAAACAACTATAAATATTACATGGAACTGTCACTTCATCCCAAGCACCTCATGCCAATAAATATTTCCACAACTACCCACAACACAACCAACCACACCATTACTAAAAAATAGGCACATAATAACCACAATTTCCCATTTTACCAAATCATTATGAATTCTAATATTTTTCATTTAATGGCCATATTAAATTAAAAATATCATATTAATTATAGTCACCCTATATTCATTATACCAAATTAATTTCAATTATCAATATGTAACAATAACCAACCCCTTCTTATATTCTAGAACACAATTACACATATTCTTATTCAATATTCTACCAAATAAATTTATCACCTTATATAAAGTATAACATCCCATAGCCATTAATGTTTTCATAAATTCATTAACATAAATATTTTTTTGGGTAACAACCAAAAATCTCAAAATAACCACTACCAACACCACATCAACCAACACATGGTCCCATCCCAACTACCATCACATAACTTCCATAACTTTCACAACATCATCCATTTTTGTAGCACACCAACCATGACAAAACACCATAAAACATACATATATCCCTCAATTCAAATATATAATTAATAACTTCAAAAATATATTATAAAAATATAAATCACTATAAAAAGAAATAATAAATGTCCTCTTTTATTAAAACTATTATATTTATTCAACATTTCATGTATTAAAAACATCAATATAAATTCTAAATTTTCATGCCTCCCTTTTTTACCATCATTAAGAGACTTAATCAATTATGAATGTGTTAAATCACCTCAATGATGGTAAGAAACAATGTCACGAAGAATTTTTATCAGTTAAACATAATGAAAAATACATAACCAAATATCAAGGAAATCATACAGATCACATATGATCCACTCTCCCCTTTTAAATTATTAAAACTAACTATTTTTCTTAATGAGGATAACCATTACCATATACCCATTGAAAACATATGAATGATAATTTTATATCTATACTTAATTAAAAGAAGAGATATCTCAAATACCTTACCTTAATTGAATCTTTAAGAACACAATATGAGAATGAAGTTGAATTGAGGTTTAAACATCACTAAACCTAAAGGGATCCACCACAGTAAATATCCATATAAATCTATCATAAAAAATCAACAAAATCTTGAAAAATACAAGGAAACCATTCTACCATAGCCTCAAAATAATTAAGAATAAATGGAAAGGGAATATAATAGAAGTGAAGGGAGAATAAGTCACCTTGAATCAATAAGAGATTAACTTCATGAACCAAGGGGTTTAGATCTATAAGAAGTTGGCTAAGTAACATAGAGAATGAGAACAAGGTTGGGATTAAAGGAATTAAAATAATTTTCACTAAGGAAATAATCCAACCCATATTTATAGAAAAATCTCAGGTTACCCCTCTATGGTTTCATGAAACTCTCACTACAACACAATGGAGGTTGGTTAAAGAAGATATGAAAGTACTAGTATTTAAAACAATATATCCTCCCACTATCATATGGTATTTTACTTGATTTAAAAACATTATTAATAATGACCATGAAATAAAAACCTTGGAAATGGTAATCATAGCTTTAGACCTCAATGTAGCCTGATAAAAACCATGATATAGATAGAATGATCTTACCATTTCTATCTAAACTCCTTATCCCAACCATGATATATAACCCTCATGAACATGGAATATGGTGTATTCCTATTAGCACATTATTTTCGGGTGGTCCAAATTGAATTCTACTCAACAACATAATGAGAATATAAAATTTATAGTGTCGATACCCAAGGAACCTTGGGTATTTATTGACATGAACCTTTGGTCAATTATTTGAATTATCATTTTATTGAATGAATAATATTTATTGTTTTAAATTGACCCTATAAAAATGAGTCATAGATAAAAACTTTACTAAAATTTTGAAATAACAATCTATATTTTTGGGTTGGTTATAATGAAGGTGCATCAATGTCATGTGATTCAATTGATGTTGTAGAGGTTATATTTTTAATGTGTGTTTGTGTATTTTATACTATTTTTACAACCATGATTCAATAATTTCATAACCTACTCAATCTAGTAAATCCCAACTTAGGTATTATAAACAATTTTTCTTGGAATTATAAAAATATTTCATAACTTTAATAAAATCATCCATAAAGTGAGGAAAATCATCTAATGGTCATTGAAAGATTCTTCGTAATTCCCTCAAAGATCCATTAATGTTTTTACTTGGTATAATATGATGCATTAAGTGTATAAATGAAATTTCACATTAAGTAATTATAGAACACTCATATAAACTACAAAAACAAGTCAATAATAATTTAATTCATTGAATGATTCCATATCATCACCCACAACCCCAACACATAAGGTAATTAGATTGTCATACAATAAATGATAAGAAACAAGATGAACTTAAATCATGTGTTCATGATATAAATAATAATAAACAAATTTATTAGAGTTCTATATCAGGGCCCACAAAAAATAAAATTTATGAATCCTAATTAATGTAGTAGTAGTAGTGGGACTTAGGTTGTCTCTAGAAAGGAGGGTATGCCTATTATATTTTTTTCTATTTTGAGTGGGTTTTCTATTCACTAAAAATGGTCACTATATTTTAATGATGGTGAAATTGATTTTTTTAAATTTAGTTTTATAAATTTTGGTTTAACTTTTGATAATCCCATCATTTTCTAGTTGCATTATTATTCAAGTTATTTCCCATGCTCACTATTTAATTAGATGAGATCTAACTAATCATTCTCAAATAGTTGTGTTGAGTTGAATGTGGAAATAAAATAATCAATATATCCTCTAGTCCTTCCAATCCTAATGATCATAAATTTACAATCACTCTTAGATCAACCCACTACCCATTATCATGGACATGATGTAGATCAAAATTTATTGTGTGTAAAAATTTGAGAATGAGATAAGAAGAATTGTAATATAATGAACAATGAAAACAACCACTCGAAAACTCAAACAAGCACTTTCAGAGAAAATAAGAAAGAGATATAAAACATTAATGAATATAATTCATCAGAAAGGAATGGGAATATTATCCTTGGATTGACCATTAATGGTCTATTATTCCATCATCATAGACATTACATCAAAATGGATAGAAAGTAAGTAACCACAATTTCTCAATTGATCGATCCATGTGGGGGGATCTCTATTTAATGAACAATTTACCTAATCATAGATACTCTCTAGGATTCCTCATTCTTCAGAAATTTCCTAGTCCCACATGAACCACATGGGATTCCCTTTCATCCTACAAGTATTTTATTACCTTAAATATATTCCTCAAATTTAGTCTACAACTCATTATTCTTTTATTTCCTCCATGTGCATAACTTAAGGATCAAAATAGATTCAAATAGACTCCAATAAAATAATCCCCTTTTCTCACATTCTTCCCATGACCCCCAAATTAATCATTAGTTTAATGATCACCCTTTGGTTTATATATCTCTTCCTAATTTGGCCAAATTATGGTAATGCAAATTGGTTTTAGGTCAAATATTAAATTTGGGTATTTTGGATTTTCATCACCTTAGTTGAAAACAAAATTCACAATCAATTGATATTAATGGTTGATTAGGAGGCACAATTAATCAATATGCATCTTCCTTCTCATGGATTGGAATTTATATTTGATTGAGATGCTTGTTCGGTCGAATTTTCACTTGTGGGTGTTTTATCCCTGTGGTTGATTTTCTGACACTATCAGTTGAGGAAATACAAAGCTGAGGGAGCAAGATATTCACACATTAGCCTGATATTCACATATTCTATTAAGCTTCAAATGGTCACTTGAGAATCAAAATGATATTAATCAAGTAAGTTTCATAATTTTCATTATGGTCAGTCGAATTATAGGGTTCATAAAGTGGTATCTTCTATATAGACCTAGTTTTTTCCTTTTAAGACTTTGAAATATTTATATATATATTTTTAGAGCTAGGCACTGAGACGATGTAAAATTCTATGAACCAGTGTTCCCGAAATTAATTTTATAATAATATTAAATATATTTTATATTATGAACACATATAATTTTTTTAAAAATATTATAACTCTTAAATGGTAGCTCAAATTAGAAATTTGATACCAGAGTTGACTCTAGAATGTGGTGTTTATACTATGTGTAACATAAAATGGGATGGAGTTGGGAGTTTGGATCCATCACTCATTGGTGGTACGTTCAACGAGTTTAATTAATTTAATAAACTAATTAATTAAACCCATTTTACCAAATATGTTCCTATAAATATATCATCATGGAAAAAAAATTCAGGGTTAGACTCATAATCCTAGAATTTTACCATGATTCTATCCTCCCTCCTCTATTGGAAGATCATGTTAGATGATGATGAAACTCCAAATTAGATCATATTAGGACGCATTGAACACAAAGGATTCTCTCAAATCGTTAGAGGACACATTACACATCAAATAATGATCCATAATCGAGGTAAGTATTTCTATTTGGTGATTTACTCCATTTGATTTGATTGTTGAGTAGATCCATCCTTATTCTTGTATATTCACCAATTTTTGGAAAATTTCATGTTCCCAAGTACAAAAAATAAATTAATTTCAATTTATTTTTTAACCATGGGTTCTCGTTCTTGATCATTGTCCAAAAACGATTTTCCAATGTTGTTTAAACCTTTGATCTTGTTATTTTCCCCCATTTTTCATTGTTTTCATAACTAGTTAGATCATAAAGTCCTGGTTCAATAATTGACAGGTGGTACCAAGCATGTTATGACACCTCAGATTCATATCGGTTTCGTGAACAAGGTTTGAATCGATGAATCGAGTATAGATCTAGGAAGCTTATGAGGAACTAATGAATTTTTTGGTGGTTTGAGATAAAAATAGAAGGTGGTGAGGTACGATGACATGTGAAATGTATGGTGAAACCCCAATGCTTTACTAGTGGCCATTTTATTGTGAACAAGAGCCGTAAAGTGAAAACCATGGATAGATCCACCATTTTCGGGAAGATTGGAGGCCAAAATCAAAGAAGATGGAAGGATTTTTGGAATGGAAATCAGATATGAAGATTTTGGAGAAAACCTGACTACATAATGTGTTAAAGGATGAACACATGGTGTGTTTCCTCCTCAGTGGATGTAGCTAGGGTTTCATAAAATTTTATGATGACACAACGTGTAGTCCACCTACATGTCGTGTACCCATTCCCTCGTTGGACAACTCGTGTGATGGATCTCACGGTCTGGATCCCCGTGTGGGAGTAAATGACCAACTATATGGATATGTACCAAATTACATGGACATGGAAAGGTCACACGGGTGACACCTTGTGTGAGGAAACCCATAGTGTACATAATAAATGAGCATAGTCTCCGGTACACGGAAAGGGCCAGCAGGACACAACTCGGTCTCAATTAGTCAAGACACACCATGTATTCCATCTAAATGACATGTGATTATACATAGAAAGGGAGTTGTGTACTAGATAGGGACATGACCGAGCTATATAGTGGGACCACACACTGTGTGGGTCTCCTCACATGTTGTGTACCCCTGGACCTCTTTTGAGGAAACTTCAAAAATCTGTATCTCTTTCTTTTGAACTCGAATTTTGGATTATGAGTAACCTATATGAAGTATTTTTTAACATAGAACATGCTGGTGACCTAGATTGTGGATTTTAAGATATGATGTGAAATATTTTGGGCATGGTTCTTACCAAGGCAGTGCTCAATGATGGTAGTGATCAGGCAGGACCATTAGAGGCATATTTCGAGTGGAACCCCCTTATAAGATAGGGGATGGGACCTAGTTGATTAGAGTGGACCCACCTATGGAATCAGGGAATAGGTCCTAGACCAATATATTGGAACCCCCATTAGTATGGGCATTGGTCCTCTATATCTACCTTTCAAGTGGAACAATAACACCCCAATATTTTTTTGAGATATATTTTATTTATTTATTAATTTATGTTTTTCTTAAATTGTTTGATGTCTTGTGTTGTAAGATACACCAAGATAACCTTTAACTACATGAAACATCATATTATCTTATGGTATACTCAACACCATGCTTTAATTATGTTACACACAATTTTAAGTTCTTTTTATAGGGTTCATTTCACACAAGACCGAGTTTAAGCGAACAAATAAATATTATTATGTTACCTTATAACATAGACATTATAATGGAGGGTATGCACAATATTAACTGAATTATGAAAATATTATTTACACATGATTATATAATTAATTATTTACTGATATATTAATGGTAAATGAAAATATAACCCTTTTTAAATAAATGGAAACGTTTTCATGAAATACTATCTAAATGAAAATATGTGAGTTTATAAAATAATAAAATTACTATTAATAGTTTTTATTAATTAAATATATATGTAATATATATTCAATATATTTTTAAAATCCATCTTATATGTTTTCTAGACATGATATAATAACAAATTCAGTTTTTTAGATAAAAGAAGTGTTTTTCAAAATATGCAGTTTTGCCGCCTTTTGATGAAACATCCATTTTAAATCAAAATTTTAGCAAATTTTATATTATATTTGAAAAAATAAAATTCTTATTTATAATAGGGGTATAAAAATTTACTTTTTATGATTTTTTGATATTTTTTTGATAAGTTTCATGTTTTGAGGCATAGTAAAAATAGATTAAATTTTAATTGAAACCAACTTTTTTCATCAAAATAATTTATATTGTTAAGTTATATTATTTAATGGTTTTAAAGTATAATTATATTATGTATTTATTATTTAATATAATGTAGTTAATTTTCATTAATTTTACATTTAATTCATATGTAAAAACATTTCAATCTTTTACAATGGTTTAACTTTTAAAATCCATATTCTCATTTTGAAAAAGAGATTTATTTTAAATTAATTATTGAAACTTATATGTTTTTATTTTTGAAAAATTGATTCTATATTTGGAATCAGTAGGTCCAAGTTAGGTAAATATATTTCTTTTATATTTGAACATTATGAATAGTAACTTCGGTAATTTTTATTAATACAATAAAAGGATAAATCATATAATTAAGGGTAAAACTAATATGATGAAATCAACCTAACACTTGTCCTAATATAATTGGATGAGTGTGTTTTGACCTAAATAATCCTTGGGTCTAAAAGGTATCCTTTGGAAGCCACTTGGATAAGATTAGGACATTTAATTTATTTTATTTAAAGAAAAGTTAAATATGTATTACTCAAATTTTAATAATTATATCATTTTTAATATAAGGTTATAGAGAATATAAATTCCAATATAAATAATCATTTGAAATATAATTTTTTTTATTTATCATGGAAATTTATTTGTAATTTTTATGAAATAAATAATCACTTTAAAGTCTTATACATTGATGATGGAGAAATTATTCAAGTGATGAAAAATAAATAAAATAATTTTATTAAAATGACAATAACCATCATAAGGAAAAAAACTTTACCAAATATTATTGGTAGAGTATATATCGACCATAATTATCCAAGGTTCGAGTTATTAACAATTTGGATCCATAAGAAATATATTATGACACTTATAATATTTTATCTAAAGTAATTCTAAAGTTGTCTTATTTATGTTTTAATAAATATGACATTTTTAATGTAGGATTTTCCAGAAGATATATTTGACTATAATTATTCTTATGAAATCTAGAGGATTTATATTCAATATAGTATTTTATTTTTAATTTTTATTCAATATATAAGTATATTAAATAATTACACAAAACTGCTGTAGTATTCATTTTATTAATTGAAGTATCAAATTAATGTTATTAAAAATATTAAAATAAATATAATTTGGGATAATTAATATATATAATAAATTTTATAGATGATATTGACCCATTATAAATATAATAAAATATTTGGTTTGAGGATAACATCTTATCTTGATATTTTTAAAAATCCAATAAATGAATAGTGTCAAAATTGACACTATTTATATTTTGTCAAAATAATGTTTTATTAATTTATTTAAAAATAACAATCCATTTTTAAAAATCTAAAATAATTATGATATGGTCTAAAATGTTATTAACCATTCTTTATGATATAATTGAAATCAAATAAGTAAAAATTACACTATTTTAATATTGAAAAATTTGTTACCTTAGTTAAAAATTAAATAGAGAAAATAAGTGTTAATTAAAATGATAAAATTTAAATTGATAGAAAAAGGTCAAAAATTTATTGGTTTATAATATTAAAACCTAATATTATCTAATATTTTAACATATAATATTTTGTATATTTTTGGATGTGGTTTTATTTTATTATAAATTAATATTTTTGGAGATTCTAAATGTGCCCCTCACATCAATTATAAAAGGGCACTTCCTCCCTCACAAATTCAGTTTACTTTGAGCCTTCAAGATAGAATATACCCTATCCATTTCCATTCTCAACTTTCTTAGTCACATTCTAGAGGTTTAGGTATTCTCAAAAGACAAACTCTAGTGCCTTTAAGTAGAGATCTAAAGGGAGCTCGTTGAAGAAGAGGTAATCTACCCTTCTTATTCTTTCAAACTTATTTCTTCTTATACTACCTTTTAATGAGTTGTTTTCATCATAATGTAATAAATAAAGTATCAATGATATGATGATATGTTATTATGGTTATGAAACAATCATATTCCACCTTCTATCCATCCTAAAAAAATTAAATCACCATGCGTACGTGCGTACGTACGACTTACTGCCTTTACGCCATAATGTAATCTATTTTTCATCACCACATTACTTAGATGGGTGTAACGTGAAAGTGCCCAGTCATTGTATTGTATCATAGAGAGGGGGAGGTGTGAATAAATGATAATCTTTATCTTTTATGTTTACTTTCAATTTAAACAACCTTTACCTCCTGTTAAAGATTAAATTCCCTGTTGAAAACAAAACAAGCACACATCCACTAGAACACATGTATTTACAAGGTTCACTATTAAATATGAATAGATACGTCCTTGATATGGTTTGGAGATAATACAATACGATAAAATCAACTATAAAACAATCCTTGGATTACGATGATTAGGATATGACCTTTCACTCATATATCACTTTGAAGGAAATCCAAAAGTGCACGTGTTCCCTCTTAGCACAAATAGGGTAATGTAATTATTATGTAAAAAATTATGTTACCTATGATTTTTTTCAATTCAACAATTGTATTCAATTGAAATACAATTCTTTAATTCCTTACCCATAAAAAAGTTAAGAAACTCTTGAAATTTGTTTTAGAGAACTCAGTTCAATTTTTATGGGTATGATTTTCCCAGTCCGATTCTCCAAGTCTAATTCTCTTTCTAAATACAATAGTAATGAATTAGAACTACTTCAATCTCTAAGTATGAGAAAAAACATACTATTCTTCTTCCTTAGTCCATAAATTCTTAGTACGGTAAAACCCAATATGAAAAATTCTAAAGCCGAATAATACATCCCAATAAAATGATTAGCCAAATACAATGTTGAAAAATCAAATATGACGATCTTCTAAGTATGATGAATTCTGAGTATGATGATCAACTGAATACAATGTTATGATCTTGTCTTCTTCCCCATTGAAATGTATTTAATAAAAAACAGAATGATATCACTTTATCTCACTGAAAACTCAAAGATTCTCTCTCTATTGTGGTGAACAGTACCAATGGTTAGAAAGTACAAAGTACTTCTCCTTTTGTAAGTGACCCTTGAAAGGTTTGAGTGGGAATCCCAAAAAAATTTCCTACTCACAAAAATTCACCCACATTTGAATTTACCCTAAAATATTGAATGCATTTTAACTTCATAAACGCTTCTCAAAACTTCTTAATTATTCTTCAAACTTTATCTCCTTATTCAGACTTTTATTTGAATCTTAAGTATCATTTCACTACATGAGCCCGATTTTTCTCAATCCAATTTCTTCAATACAAAGATCTGTATCAACTAAAAACAAATGTATGGATAAATGGATACCATTATAATTTTCTGAATATTATTCTCAGAACCCATCTGAATTAAAATATTTCATTTGAATGTACATCTCCCCCATGATAATTCATTCAACAATCTCCTTCTCTTTTTTTTCTCCTTGACCCACTTGAGATTCAAAACTTCATATTCTCTACTTCTCTTGAAAAAGTTAGAAACCTACAATGTAGTTCAACCATTTTGAAATGGTTGAATTCATTTTTGATCTAATTTTATCCTTCTCTTCTCTTGAACCACTTATAAAAAAAATCATTCACAATCTTGTGCTTGTATCATGAATTCCTTCTTGAAATTAAATTCATTTGAGAACATCTTTAGCATCATTAGAAATGGATTGGAAAGTATCATAACTTTCCATTCATTCCAGCTTCTTTCTTTTCTTACAAACCCAAGTATGATATTTTCTGAATAAAATTGGTCTAGATACGATCATCCTGAGTAAAATCATTCTAGATATGATTGTCCTGGATACAATTTTACAAAATACAATCTTTTCTGGGTACAATCATTCTGGGTAGGATCATTTTGGATACGATTGGCCTAGATATGATTTTACAGAATATGATCTTTTATGGGTACGATCATTCTAAAAAACAATTGGAAAAATCTCTTAATCTTCTATCAAAACTAATTCTTCAATCCACACCACCTCTTCAATAGACACCAACTTTTCAATTAGCACCACTTTTTCAATCAACACCACTTTTTCAATCAGTAGCATCTCATCTCATCGATATATTTTTATTCCTTAGAAAATAACAATCCCTTTAGGCTCCTGGGACTAAGGAGGCCTGTAGTAGTAAAGACCAAGGGCATCCCCTAGAATTATATTCACCCCTCGAGTTTAAAGAGAGAGATGTTATTAAGATAGGTGACTTTGAGATCTTGGTCCACCTAGGAAGCAAGGTGGTCCGCAGCTTTGTTACCCTCCCGCCATGTGTGAGTGACCTTCGTGTTACTATTCAGGAGAGATTTTCACTTCTTGATGGTGTAGGTAATCAACCACGAATGAGACCTTTCCCATTAAAGGAGTCTTATACCACCTTAGAGTCTATTTCCACCTATGATACCAGATATTCTTTTTCATGAAAAGGGTGATCCCAGTCAGAACCGCCTTAGCCTCTGCCTATAGAGGATTTCCATTGCCATAGTGGGCTATGAAATCTAGGAAAAAACTATCTCTATTTTCCCTCACTAGACCTCCTCCACAGATGAAATTCGTAGTGCATGATCCATCCGTGTTTAACTTAAACCCATCTGATGGAGGTATCCATCGCACCCAATTCCCCTGATCCAAGGAGCGAGTATGGGATGCTAGGGATGTAACTTGCAGCATCTGTAGCAATGGTGCAACTTTCTAGTTATTCAAAAAGGTCACCCAATCTGCCAGAAGGTTCTTAATTCTCGCAATGATGGATCTCACTGTCGAAGTAATCCCCTCGTACCTTGCCCAGTTCTTGGCTTTCCAAAGAACCCATCACCCAGCACTTAAAAAAATTGATCTCGCCATCATTCTAGACCCATGTTGTCCATAACTTAGAACCATCGCTCCAGGAAGGGTGCATCAAGGAGGTCCTAGGATAGGTACACTATAAACTCACTGAAGAAGCTCCACACTTCCTGAGACCATTCACCATCGAAGAATATGTTATGAGTTCTCTCCTCCTTTTTGATCCTAAAAAATTGGCAGTAAGAAGCCATACTGATTCCCATAGTTTTCACATTGGCATCCAAAGGAATTGCATGATTTTTGATTCTCCAAGTCAAGAAATTGTATTTAGTGGGGATTCTGTTGCACTACACCGCATCGGCCCAATTGTATTTTCGATCCCGAGCAAAGAAAATGAGACCGAAGTCCCTAGAGTTAAAGCTCCCCAATGATGAAAGAGTGAAAATACATTAATCTACCTATGATTTGGTAGAAATGAGATAAAAAAACTCTTTCTATTTTTTTTCCAGAACTAACCTGATGAAACGGGGATGAAGACTCACCAATTTGAAAGAAATTGTGGGTGCCTGCCATCCAGGGTATCCAATCACATCACCCACCCAGTTATGATACCAGAATAAGAGTTTCCCCTCTCTTATAATCCATTTCTATTTTTTTGAAGAATCGAAAGAAGACCACAGATAGAGGATCAAAGGGAAGAGCCATGCATGGAAACCTGCATCTCATCCCCGCCTAGGCTACGATCCATGGTATTCCCCTACAAAGTGTGTTCTTCCATCATCTCCCATTACAATTTCACATGCATGCATTTTATGGTGGTTTCTAATCTTTTCACATTGATCCCTCCATCCTGAATTGGTCTTTCCATCTTCTCCCATGACACCCATCATCTTCTCCCCTATGATAAAGAATCCCAAATAAAACCAGAGAGCATTTTATCAATTGTTTTAATAAACCCTTTTGATACATTGGTGGAATCCAAGGCATGAATTGGGATCGTAGATAGGATGCTGTTGACTAAAGTAATTCGTCCCCCAAAGGATAGAAAGTGATTTTTCTAATTGAGCACACGTCCCACAATCCTTCTCACCACCTAATAAAAGTCCCAAATTATTATACTTACAGGGGATAAAGGAGTGATGAGGTATTCCATAGGGAAAGATCCCAATTTCATCCCCAACCTATTACTCAAGTGCACCACCCTTCTGAGATCACACTTGTTTGAGATATAGAAGAAACTTTTGTCTTTGTTGATCACCTGGCCACTCCAGTGACAGTACTCGTCTAACATCCTGTTGATTTACCATATCGACCTATTACCATCATTCATAAATATTAATGTGTCATTAGCAAACATCATATGGGAGGCTACTGGGAGGTTCAGTTTCCTACAATAATTGAGAATGTCACCATTCGATATACCTCTATTTAACATATGAATGAGTGTGTTCTAGACCAGGATGAAGATACTTAGAGATATGGGGTATCCTTTTTGAAGGCATTAGGACACCTTGAAGAAGCCACATGATCTCCCTAGGAAGAATACAACCATACATGAGGAGCTGTAACAAAGAAATAGAATTTCGCAGGCCCAAACTTAGAATCCCGTGCTTGCAAGTACCCTATTGATGTAACCCCATTCCACTCGGTCATACGTCTTATTCATGTCCAGTTTAATTACTATATTGGATCTGTGAGATTTGGTATTTAGGTCCCTTAACATATCCTATGATAATGTTATAACCCCCTATATTGATCGCCCTCTAACAAAGCCATGTTTTTCAAGAGAGATCCACTGGGGAAACAACTCAGACAACCTCACTACTCGCCAAGATCTTATAGGGAAAATTGCATAAGCTTACTGGTCTATAATGTCTTAGTGAGGAAGGGTACTTGATCTTTGGGATGAGAACTAATTATGTAGTGCAAGCCACCTATGGTAAGTTGCCTCCTCTGAAGAAATCTTTGATTGCGGTGGTGATATCCCATTTAACAACTTCCCAAGATCCCCTGTAGAACGAGCCTGGGAAGCTGTCGAGGCTGGGAGCGCTCTTTGGATTGAGCCTTATCATGGTGTTGTAAACCTCTTCCTCCCCTAGAATCTTTTCCAAAGCTTCATTGTCATGGATCGAGACGAGGAAAGGAACCTCTCCCCAAAACTCCCCACCCCTATTGGGTAGCCATTAGTCATGGTTGAGCTTGGGTCGGCCAGGAGGTATTCAAAGAACTTAAGCACCATCTCCCTAACCATAGATCCATCATCAGTATACATACCATACTCTAAGTCAATATTTGTTTTGATTAGCTGCCTTTTATACTGGATGCAAGTGTGAAAAACGCAGTGTTTTTGTCACCTTCTCAAATCCATTTGATCATTGATCTCTCCCTTGCCTTATGTTCCTAGTCAAGAACCATGTCGGCCAAAGAATTATTTTTTTCACATAGCTTGGAAAAAATTGTGTCTTACCACTCCTCCTCCAGGCTGGATTCTAGGCGCTCTACTTCCCTTTTTAACTCATCCATATTTTGGTCACTAGGAGGGAGGTCCCTTGCCCACTGTTGAAGCCCCTATTTTAGCCTCCCTATCTTGTTGTGTATGGCCACCCAAGAGTGACCCTGGTTCAGCTCCCACCACACATCTTTAACCAATTATTGGTAGCCCAAGTCGCCACTCCATTGGCTTGAAAACCGAAGTCTTTCTTGAGTGTCCTATTTTGGGGACAAAGAGAGCAGAAGCATGGAGTGGTTAGAAATTCCATAGACCAGGTGGATAATATTGGCATTTGGAAACTCTGATAGGGCATGGATGTTAGAAAGACACGGATCCAACTGACTCTAGCTGCATCTGGTCCCTCGTTGATTGTTGCACCAAGTTCAACAGTCACCCGAGCAACCCATGTCCATTAAGCCTTTGCCATCCATGAACTGGGAAAAGTCTAAACTAGCCTTATCAGAGAAGTCACCTCTCCCCTTATTCTCTGTTGGTTCAGTAACCATATTGAATTCTCCCCCAATGATCCAAGGCTGGTCCCCTGGGTCGAACACATTGAGCTCATGCCAAAGATTCTTCTATCTCTGAGAATCACAACTGCAGTAAACAAATGAAACCAAGATACTTCTTGTGCCTTGTGTAACCTTTGTCGTGATATATTGATCCCGTACCTGAACTAAGGTGACAAAAATATCCCTGCTCTAGAAAACCCATATATGCTTGTTAATGGGATCAACATGCATGGATGCATGAATCCTTGTTCTTCGGGTGAACTCAGAAATTTTCTCCGGGTTCTGTTTATGTTCAAGGATGGAAACGATCTGAGCCTTTCACTTCCTTGTCTCTGAGGCGATGAAGTCCATTTTAACCCATCCTACCATGCCATGAGAATTCCAAATTAGGATGGGTATCCTAGAGAAAAGGAGAGCCCAGCTTTGGCCCCAAGATTCATGGTCTCTTTGCAATAGGAGGGGGGACTCTCCTTGGATTGAAGTTTCTTCAGCTTGAATCTTATACACATCCATGGGATATTATTATATGGCTCCGAAGTTAGCTGTTGGAAATGGGTAGAGTATTTTAGGGCCTTCCCCCTGACTGCACTTGGCGGGGATCAATCAGAAGGCCCTGACTTACTGTCGAACTGGACAACTAAGGGGCCACCCTTAAAGCTCTTAAACAAAATGATTGTCTCACTTGACCATTCCTCATGGGTGATCCTAGATAGAGATTTATACCTAGTGCAAGGCCCTGGGGGAGGCTCTTCAAAGGAGATAACTAGGGAGGGGGGACCTGGGATCCCAACTAAGGAACGTAAAAACCGCTTTAATAGAGCACCATCCGAGAGCCACTGAGAGGGTGAACCAAGGAAAGATACACAAGCGGGGGACCCTATAGAAGTAACTATATCCCTAATAGTAACAATATCCCAGTATGAGAGATCAACACGAGCCCTTGAAGGAAAGGATTCCCTGTCTGGGACCAGAGACTCAATACCTGATCTTGCAGAAGTCAGCAGTCTACCTGGGGGAACCGGGCCTGGTCCTGTAGAAGATGAGGGAAAATATCTAGGCTCTGCTAGGCCCTAGACAGAAATATGCCCCTTGTCCATATCATAGCCTTGATTTCCATGAGAAACATGCCGATGATAGTCAACACACCATTTTCTGCAATTATGCAAGGCATGACCCTGGTGTTGGCATACCAGCTAGTACCTGGGAAACATTGGGTAGACGACGACCTGATCCCAAACAAACTATTCCTTCACATTTAGGGATAACTTCACTAGGATGGGAAGAGATAATTCCAGATCTACATAGATTCGAGCCACAAAAGATTCCTCTACCTTGTAGGTGTGATCATCCATGCAGAGAAAGCTGCACAGGGAATTGCCAATAGCCTTTAGAAATGCACCATTTTGGAAGGGGAGCGGAAGGCCTGGGAGGTTGATCTAGACCGAATCATGCGAGATATCTTTCCCCTTGTGCACCTCCATAGTCCACCGAGCCAAGATGAATCAACATCGACCCCAGAAGTGAGGGGCTCTACACCAATTGTAGAAAAAGTCCACTTTAGACGTGAGAACCAGGCAGAAGGAGTTTCTGTAAATGGAGGATATACGGGTCCGAGCTCTGAGACCCCAAGAGTCAACGAACTTCTTAAAGGCCGAGAGGGGCAGGAGAATAGAACCAAAGAGAGCTAAAAGAGTCCAGTTTAAGCCAGAAAAAGCTACTTTGAAGGCCGAAGCACTGACATCCATCGAAACCCTTGAACCCTCTTGTGACACTAAGGAGCGACCAAATGGATCTTCGAGAAACAAGCATAAGGAGGACCTGCATCAGGGCTTCAAAGAGCATCTTTAAAGGATAAGGTTGGGCCTCATAGATTTGAAATAGGGGAGGGGAATCCATTAAGGACAATGGACCATCAGCGGGAGGAGCGAAGGCCGAAGGCACCGGGATCACCACCACAGGGGAAGCCACTGAGGATCCAATGGTCAAGAAAATTTGAAAATCCCCTGATGCATGGGGCGCGTTCTTTGGCGCAGCAGAGGAAATCATTTTTCTTGATTTTTGAGGAAGTCCAATAAGTAGCACCTTTTGTCTATACCCATCCTCGGGACCCATGCCATGACTACCCCAAGCCCTCCTTCCATAGACCAGGGGCTGGTGACTAGCACCAAAGGCATAAATCCCGATAAAAGGGAAGGCATTGCCTTTATAAAAGAAAACAAACACCAAAGAGTACGCAAATTGAAGTAAACACTAAGTAAACTGTATACACAAGTAAGTGCTGGAAAGTAAATGGGCCAGTATACAAACCCAACTGAAAGTGCAGAACAACTGAAAAGTAAAGTACAACAACTGAAAGACAAGCAGTAACCGCCAGGACATCCTCTAGGAACTCCCACCTGAAGGGTGAGTACAGTCAGTCTCGTCAGCTCCTCGAGTCTAACCATCCTCTCCGTGTACGTCCCACCTGATAGTCCACCTCTGGGTACCGTCCACTCCTCATGCCTCAGCCACGATCAGCACTATCCATCATCTGTAACAAACACATCGTAGTGCGGGAGAAGCTCGTGCAGGGGTGAGTATACGATACTCAGTAGGTACCCCGAGACCCCCATAGGTCTCCTAGAATCCACGAAGGATAAACCACAAAGGATAAATATAAACACGAGATAACAATTAACCCTACTTAAGTATATGCCCATACATATACCTAAGTCATCAAACCCAGACCGGTTCCAACTCTCGAGCCCAAGCACAACCCAGTCCACATAGGAAAGCACAACCCAGTCCACAAAGGATAACACAACCCAATCTGCACAGGAAAGCACAACCCAATCCACAAAGGATAACACAACCCAATCCACACAGGAAAGCAAAACCCAATCCATAAAGGATAACACAACCCAATCCACACAGGAAAGCACAACCCAATCCAAAAAGGATAACACAACCCAATCCACAGAGGAAAGCAAGTCAATCATATCATAGATAATGATTGAAAGTCAAGACTCAGCTCACATCCATTTATGAAGAGGGTTGGAGATAATTAGATGTAGCCTCTGAATCATATCCTCTGCCGAACCCACGTAGGATCCAAGTATAGTAGTCATCGTTGCCTAACCCACAGAGGATACATGTATGGTAGTCATCGTCGTCGAACCCACAGAGGATCCCAGCACGGTAGTTGAACCCACAGAGGATCCCAGTACAGTAGTCATCCTCGTCGAACCCACAGAGGATCCCAATACGGTAGTCATCCTCATCAAACCAACAAAGGATACCGGTACGGTATCCATCCTCGTCGAACCCAAAGAGGATCCCAGTACGGTAGTCATCCTCATCGAACCCACGAAGGATCCCAGTACATAAGTCATCTTCGTCGCAGCCAGCTCTAGGGTTCTCGCACACAGCACGCTCGATTCCGGGAGGGTCCGCTCCACGATCCAAGAGGGTCGATACATCAATTGACACGAAGTCCATATTTTATGTATCCCAAAGTTTCGTCTCTTCAAAAGGAACTCAACACGACAGACGACGCGTCACTCGGATGCCTGATCTGAGAGTTATTGACTTTTTCGTCCCAGGGGCCTGATTGGGTTTTAAGCTAAAACCAACCCGAACGTACTCCAACTGTGTCCAAAACTCGAGCGGAGTAATCCAAAATAACCGTCTCACTAAGAGGAAACCAAAAAAGTAAATGACATGTCAATCGGGCGTCCGGAGCTCAAGTTATAAGCGTTTCCGCTCCGAGGGCCCGGTTGGTTTCGTGTTCGAACCAACCCATCCATACCCAAGGTTATCCGAAACCCTGAGTGTAATATATAGAAACTACTGTATCGATCCAAGGATCCCAACGCAACTGATGGTGCGTAGATCAGAGGTCCGTATCCCAAGTTATGGGCGTTTGAACGGATATGTCTGAAAACAGGGGGTTTGGGCCCGGTCCGACCCGACCCAGGTTCGGGTCCGGACTAGTTGGGTGCGGCCCGGCCTGGCGGGGGGTCCGGCCTGGCCTGGCGTGGGCGGCTAGGCCCGCGTGTCCGGCGGCTCGACCTTCGGCTGAGCAGGATGGGGGGGGGGGGGGGGGCGCTGCCCCCCTTGATTGAGAAACGACGACCCCTCTTAGGGGGCCCGCCCTTGCCACCAGCTGGGGGTTACGACCCCTGATCTTCCAGAAAACGGCCGGCCGAATTGGCCAGCCGGAGATCCACTGTGGGACCTGCTGGTCCCACCTCTTGGAGTGCCGGTGGCCGGTGGAGTCCGGCCGCCCTTATCTGCACCGTCGCGGCCTTAGGCCGCGACCCCTGTCCGTCTGTCACAGCGCGACGGTGCCACACCCCTCTGCCGCGACTTCCTTCGGCTTCACCGGCGTGGGGCGACGATGCCACGCTCCTTCTCTGCGGCCCTCTCCGGAAGCGGTTCTCCCGTTCCCGCACGCTGCAACAACACCGCGCCGTCTTTTCCCTCACGATTCACGAAGATAATAACCAAACTTGATCGAAGGAAAAACCCCTACCTCAAAAGAAGTTCGTGGAAGCCAGCATCGCGAGGGTGGTTTCAATGATGGCGTTGGCGTGTGTCCAAGAAGGGAACGACGTCTCACACCAGCTGCAGAGAAGAGAAGGAACGACAAGTCGTTGACGAGTTTCCGCGTCGGTGCCTTCTCCTTTGTCGTGGAGGAAGAAGAGGACCGAAGATACCGGGTCACCGAGTCGATGATCCTTGACGAAGTGTTGTCGTTCTTAATTGAGGATGAAGACATTCTTCGCCGGAGAAGATGAAGTTCTTGAAGATACTGAGAGCTTTCTCCTCCAATTTTCAACACAACCAATCTAACCCCAAAAATAAAATATGCTATTCTTATTTTATTAATTCATGCCATGAGTTAAAAATTCAAAAACTCAATTCAATTAATTGAATTAGTGTGTTGGCATGATTAAAAGTGGGGAGAGGGAAAGTCACCCAATTAATGGGAAGTTTAAAAGTTAAGATGAGTTACACATCTTAAGTGGGGGTTTAGAAGAGTTAAAGAATGTGAGGGGTTGGGCTTGTGTGGGCCCTACCCCACCTTTAATCTCTCAAGGGTAGTTAAAAACAAGTGGGTCCCACCCAACTTCCACATATAGGTTATAACAACTTAGAATATGAAATAAAATTGTAACACAATTTTATTTACTTCACATTTAAATCCTCTTTTTTTTAAACAACTCCTCCCGAGAAAACGCACCTTCGGGAAAGGTCCTCCTAAGAAATTACCGGCGCTGCGGTTTCATTGGTGCCCTCAGATTTTAATTTTGAGTACCAGATCAAAAGTTAGAAAAACCCGCTCGTTTGTTCACTGAACGTACCCGAGCTAAACTTTAGAAAGTTATTTCAGGCACATCGGGCCTCGGAATCAGGTTCCGTCTGAAGCCACAGACTCGTAAAATTACAAAGAAATTAAGAAAAAATTTTCCTTGAGATTTCCGGGTCTTTAAATTACTCCCACCTCAGGTATTTACTTCCCCATAAAGCTATGACACAAACTAGGGAAACTAAAGGAGGTACCGAGTACGCAATTGAGCCTCCCGATCCCTTGTGCTCTCCTAAAAGTTCCCTCTCTACCAATGAAATCACACAAGAGGAATCGACCGTCCCCATAGGACCCGCTCCTGTCGATCCTCAACCTCTATTGGAACCATGTGATAGTCGCTCCGTCATCGATGTCCAGCTCCCCCTGGTCGATGATATACGTTGGGTCATGCACACATCTCCTCAGCTGAAATACGTGGAAGACGTCGTGCACCCGGTGCAACTGAGGTGGAAGGGCCAGATGGTAAGCCACCTCTTCTACCCTGCTCAGGACCTTGAAAGGTTCGAAGAACCTCGAAGATTATTTTATACCTTGGCCAAATCTCCTTAGACCTTGTCGAGGTGAGACCCATAAAAAGTCATGGTCGCCATCCTCGAACTCCAGTAGTCTCCACCTCCTATCAGATTAGGTCTCCTTTTTTCTATGAGCAGTCTCATCTATTGTGAACCATAGGCGATCACTGCCCACTCCTACATCAGGAAACACCCTAGTCCGGTCCCTGATGCATCACAGTGAACTATGTAACCAACACCCTATGGATGGGTTCACTGGTCAATCTCTACCTCAGCTCTTGAATGCTCTTCTGGAAGTGGTGCCACAACTCTGGAGAATTCTGGCACAAAGGTAAGTTTGGCCATCTCCTGAGTGATCAAATGCACCCTATTATGCATGATTTAATCCTGTGCTGCCTAGGTTTTCCTTTCTGCCGACCAAGGAAAACCCCTTCCCAACGTTGTAGATAAACCACAACCGTTTTTCCTAATACCGTCAATCTGTGTATGAACTGTGGTTTCCCAGTCCATATTCAAACTAACATCATAAGGCCTCGACGCTTCCACCAAGAGGTTCCAACCGAAACTCTCACCTCAAGTGTCATATCACATCGTCGGTGTAAGTGTGATTATCGAGTATCATCCCAAAGGTATCTCCAAATATGAGGGTCAAGTCAATGGATTAACCAGAAACTCTTGGTCTGGGACAAGATTCATGGAAGGTAGGAATGATTGGCACCTATGTCTTTTGATACGACAGCTAGTAGTAGACACAGGCCATACCTCAAATCATTCTTAGATCCCTTGGGTCACACTACTTGACCGCATGTAGTTATTCTCTTCCCCTTCCCTCTAGCTCCCTGAGCCTGGCGGGGACTACAAAAGTGGGTGGTTTTAACATGTTGAAATGTACACCACCTCATGCTGCACTCTAGCTCTGCTTCTATGTCTGCTGCTCTGCAGATTCATCTATCCTTAACACTTCCTCTTCTTGAAACATTTTCACACCCAAGTCTCTGAAACTGGCTTCAGTTCCATGCTCTTCCACTGCTAACATCCTCTAGCTGTATCCGATCATCCAAAGAACATTCAACCACAAAGGTTCTCTCTAGAACCCTAGCGTGAGTAGGAATGCATAGAGGAAAAAGTTCGGGCTCAGTTGTTCTTAAACACACCATGCTCAGAAGTCTGAGCCCTGAAGCACTATTCACATCGTATTCATCGAGTACTCGGAATGATTGATATGCCTCAACGAATACTCAGCTACCGACACGTCGTTCTGCTGTAGCTGTATAAGCTCTAGAAAAACTCTCAGCCACCTCCTCAAGCCAGTACTCAGCCACCTGAGAGTCGGGTTCACCTCAGAACTTGAGGGTATCTGATGCTGAAACATGTGTAAGGTACTAAGCCTACATGTGTCATCTACCGATACCGCCGGTTGTAACTGCTGACCAACAGGTATTGATATAGCTGGCACACTACCCGAAGGTACTATCTCAGGCATCAGTCCACATACCGAGGCCTTATTACTATACGGACCAACCTCATGGTCACTCACTGGTAAAAAATATTATCTAAGTCCACCATACACTCTATTGGTGTCTCAACTAGGTGGAAAACTCTAGCAATCGCCTCCATCTAGTCCACTACTGGCTAGGAATCTGTCTCGCCTCGTAACCTCGGAGGCCTCTGCTGCTGGGACTCGAGGAACGCACTCTGTCGGCGTGCACCATCTTCTAGTATGGCTATTGTTATCCGCTTCCCAACAGGTGGTGGTGCTGCTGGTACACCACCCGAGGGTGCCAATATAGTAAAAAGGGCCCTGCACCGAAGCCTCGTCGCTCGGTGGGCCGTCATCATGTACTCTCTCTTGGGAACCCTAGCTAGCTGTCTTCGCAGCGGCATCCTATTAAGGAACAGGTGCGCCACAGTCAAACAGTATACCTGGTGAGCTGACTCAATGAGACCACAAAGGAAACTCTTGAAAGGCACACACAATCAGTGTTTTCATGCACTGAGTTGGAAATCAGAAGTCAGGGTCCTAGTGTATGGGTACGTCGGCCGCCGCACCAACACTAGACTCCCTGGACTGATAACCACACTCAATATCCTTAACACTATTGCTTCACATAGAAGAGAGACCAGAGTCCTGAGTTATGCGGTAGAACCAAACTCCTCTGATACCAATTTTTCATGAACCGTCCTCAGGACCCGTGCCGTGACTACCCCAAGCCCGCCTTCCATAGGCCAGGGGCTAGCGACTAGCATCAAAGGCGTAAATCCCGATAAAAGTAAAGTCATTGCCTTTATAAAAGAAAAAAAACACCATAAAGTACTCAAACTGAAGTAAACACTAAGTAAACTATATACACAAGTAAGTGATGGAAAGTAAATGGGCCAGTATACAAACCCAACTGAAAGTGCAGAACAACTGAAAAGTAAATTACAACAACTGAAAGACAAGCAGCAACCGCCAGGACGTCCTCTAGAAACTCACACCTGAAGGGTGAGTACAATCAGTCTCTTCGGCTCCTCGAGTCTGGCCGACCTCTCCGTGTACGTCCCACCTGATAGTCCACCTCCGGGTACCGTCCGCTCCTCAAGCCTCAGCCCCGATCAGCGCTGTCCGTCGTCTGCAACCAATGCATCGTAGTGCGGGTGAAGCCCGTGCAGGGGTGAGTATAAGATACTCAGTAGGGACCCCGAGACCCCTGTAGGTCTCCCAGAATCCATGAAGGATAAACCACAAAGGATAAATATAAACACGAGATTACAATTAACCCTACTTAGGTATATGCCCATACATATACCTAAGTCATCAAACCTAGCCGGCTCCAACTCTCAAGCCCAAGCACAACCCAGTCCACATAGGAAAGCACAACCCATTCCACAAAGGATAACAAAACCCAATCCACACAGGAAAGCACAACCCAATCCACAAAGGATAACACAACCCAATCCACACAGGAAAGCACAACCAAATCCACAAAGGATAAAAAAACCCAATCCACATAGGAAATCACAACCCAATACCCAAAGGATAACACAACCCAATCCACATAGGAAAGCAAGTCAATCATATCATGGATAATTATTGAAAGTCAAGACTCAGCTCACACAGGTATCCATTTATGAAGAGGGGTGGAGATGATTAGATGTATCCTCTGAATCATCTCCTCTACCGAACCCACGTAGGATACAAGTATAGTAGTCGTCGCTGCCGAACCCATGGAGGATCCAAGTATGGTAGTCATCGTCGTCGAACCCACGGAGGAACCCAGCACGGTAGTTGAACCCACGGAGGATCCCAGTACAGTAGTTGTCCTCGTCGAACCCACGGAAGATCCTAGTGTGGTAGTCATCCTCATCGAACCCATGGAGGATCCCAGTACAGTAGTCGTCCTCTTCAAACCCATGAAGGATTCCAGTATAATAGTCTTCCTCTTCGAACCCACAGAGGATCCCAGTACAGAAGTCATCTTCGTCGCAGCCAGCTCTAGTGTTCCCGCACACAGCACGCTCGATTACGGGAGGGTCCGCTCCACGATCCAAGAGGGTCAATACATCAACTGACATGAATTACGGAGTTGATGTATCCCAAAGTTCCGTCTCGTCAAAAGGAACTGAACGCGACAGACGATGCGTTAATCGGACGCCCGGTCTGAGAGTTATTGGCCTTTTCGTCCCAGGGGCCCGATTGGTTTTTAAGATAAAACCAACCAAAACATACTCAAAATGCGTCCAAACCTTGATAAGAGTAATCCAAAAGAACCATCTCACTATGATAAAACCAACAAAGTCGACGGCACGTCAATCAGACGTCCGAAGCTCAAGTTATAAGCATTTCCGCTCCGAGGGCCCGGTTGGTTTCATGTTCGAACCAACCCGGCCATACCCAAGGTTCTTTGAAAACCTGAGTGTAATATACCAAAACGACCATCTTGATCCAAGGATCCCAACGCAACTGACAGTGCATCGATCGGAGGTCCGTACCCCAAGTTATGGGTGTTTGAACGGATTTGTCAGAAAACAGGGGGTTTGGGCCCGGTCCGACCCGGCCCAATACCCCCATGGGTTGGCCTGAACCGGGTCGACCCGACTCGGGTCCGGGTCCGGCTCAGCGGGAGAGGCGTGGCCCAACTCAGGGGTCCGACCCGACGTGGGTGGCCCGGCCCGGCGCGGGCGGTCCGGCCCGGCGCGGGCGGTCCGGCCCGGCGCGGGCGGTCCGGCCCGGCGCGGGCGGTCCGACCCAGCTCGGGCGGCCAGGCCCGCGGGGGCCGGCGGCTTGGCCTTCGACCGAGCAAGATCCGTGGCGGGGGGGGGGGGAGGGTTTTAAATGAGAAACGGGTGTCAACACACCTAAAAATAACCAACAAGAATCCTCACTAGGTCCAACTAAGCCTACTACAACTGGATCGCTAAAAAATGGGGTTGGGTTGGAATTTTTGGCTAGCGGAAAAAGGATGAACACTTGAAAAGTACAAGAAAATATGAAGAAAAGCATAGACCACCTACCTTGGCTTGGTAGTAGAAATATCATCCAGTATCAAGTCCTAATTCGTTCAGGGTTAGGAAAAATATAATGAACGGATGAAGAACATAATATTAGGGGATATGAGCCTAAAATAAGATAGCACAAATGTTGTTCCGAAGAAATAAGAATGGCTAAAAAGGAATATAGGCTTTACCGATATGGATTCGATGAGAGGATCCACGGTCAAAACAGAGATCAAAAGACGAATCTTTCTTAAATCCTAGATTAGACACCTAAAGTGAGAGATCCACGGTGAGGGGCTCTGTTCACTTAAGGAAATTACAAAATGGGTTTAGAAATAAATTTTAAACTTTAATTAAAATTAAAAAAAAAACACACAATAGGATCGAATGGTTTACCTGCACGGTTTCCCAAACTATGTGGAAACTGTGTTCAACTCACTATCTCCAAGGGGCACATTTCACAGTTACCCCACATGGTTTGACTAACCATGTGGTAACCATATTGAAACTGTCTGTCAAAATTCTATAACTTCTCAGACTTACCGTATGTCTGTGCAGCCGATACTACATGGTTTCTCAAACCATGTGGAAGCTACTACCTCCCATCGCACGGTTAGTCTAACCATGTAGCCTACCCCGCATGGTTTCTCCTAACTATGCAACAGGCCTAAAACACCCATAAAACCTGGCTCCAGACTCCGAACAAGCCCCAAACACCTCCAAAACACCCATGATCAAGAGGGGTATATTTGTAAGCCCATAACAAAGCATTAAAACTGAAAATAAAATGATACATAACCCGTATAAAAACCTAGGTCTTTATAGTCCCCCATAATTATCAATTAATCTCTAGTATTATGCCTAGTTATCCTATGGTTTTCCATCATTTTTTTATCTCATTACAATGGAAGTACCAACCATTATCTAAAATGTTAGGTTTCATTTGGTGTTGATTTAATCATATCATTTATTATTTGGGAATGATTTCTCTTTTATGTTCCATTTTTTTTGATTTATTATTTTAGATTTGGGTTGAGTTCAATCATAAATTGGTAGTCCTCAATCCTGGTGTTATTATATTTCATTATTTGTTTCCCTATTTTTGTTTTGTGGTGATAATTTTATCCCAAATTGGTGTTGTATTACTCAAATTGACTTGGTAGTGATTTGGTGATCTGGTGATAAATATCCCTTTTTAGTTGATTTATAGGAGAGGATGCTTTTGCGTTTTTATTTGTTTTTAGTAGGTAATAGGATTAGAGGCGGTGGTGTGGTTTTAGTTATTTTAGATGATTTGATCTCTCTATGTAGTGGGTTTTCTTACTTGTTTGATAATTACATGTTAGACCACATGGTAATGTCTCATTCCTCCTATTTCCCATGGTGTTTCAAGTTAGTTTTCATTAGCCTGTCCTATTTGAAATATATTTTAGGGATATTATTATGATTATTGTGATAATATTTTTTTTCTCCAATGGAGATGGTGCATCATGTAGTTATGCCTTCTAATAGATATGATGTTGTGCAGGGAAAATATTTTAATGGATCACGTGTGGTGCACTAGATGCTATTGTGATTTTTTAGGATACGGTTTTTTATTCCTCTTATGTTATGGTTTTTTGGTTTCTCTTGGTTATGATTTTTCTACTTCTATTAATAAAATTTTATGACTTTTGGGTTTCAAATTCTATTTATGCTAGTTTTTTTGGGTTGAACAATAGCTTTCAATGATGTTTGGTGGTTCTAGGAAGTAGATTTATTATCCAAATAATGATCTTTATGGGATACTAAGGTAGTAAAGGCATGAAATGTGCAGAGAACAAGTTCATATTTTATGAATGAATATTGTAATTGTATTCAATATATCATGATGTCAATATATGTGGAAGAATTATATGAGGAGTTTTGGATTCTTACAGTAGTGATTCCTAGAGAATTTTTATAGATGAAGTGATGATTCCTAGAGAATTATCATGGATTCATCTAATAGAATTGGATGTCATTCTAGGATAATTCTTTTTTATATGTAATTCAATTTCACTCTTTGATAGTTCTTCTTGGTAATTTTTAGTTGTGACAATTTTTGTATTATTCTTCAATGTCAAAGACATGTGTCACTAAGGAAACATTGTTTTCAATAAGTGTAGAATATTTGAAGGAAGTTTAATTGTGTAATTGAGAAGTTGATATGGGAACTTAGAATTTGGATGATGAGTTCACATGGATTTTAATAGAATTCAATTTTTTTACTTAGCATTTATTATGTTTATTTTTATAGAAGCTTCATATTGAAAATTAAAGGCCAACACACAGGAAACCTAATCCAAGCCTCAAAAATGGAATTTGTGGGAATTAGATGTTAAACACATCCATGGGATGCAATATTGAGTAGAATGTAGGTGGCATGGTCCGTGTATAGGACCCAAGGGTGAAGGACCATGTATATATCCCATAGGGCACATTCCCAGACACGTGCATGGGATGGGCCAAGGAGCTCATAAAAGAGATGAGGTAGCACCACCATGGGGTAGAATTATGGTAGGGGGGTTGAGATATCTTATAGAACCCTGACATGAATTTTCTTATAAATAGGAGAAAATCCACTCTCTGGTTTTGATGTAGGATGACAATATGTAGGTACTATTCACCCTTCACTTAAAAACTTGGATTGAACACTAACTGTCTAATATAATTGCCCCATATGAATGTGGGTCATCCAATCTCATGGGAAATATTATACTTCATCCTACAAGATATCCCTTCACAGATGAGCCCCTTGTAATTGAGGGTTGTAGACTGAACTCCTGAAAACTCTCTTCCATACTGGAAGATTTAACAATTACCAGGAGGATGAGAAATCAACTACATAAAATTTCTACAAATAAATATTTTTTTTTTGTGTCGGTGATTAATTCATGAGAAGGTCATTCACGGAGTCGAATGCCTCATGGGTGGAGTTTCTTCCATGAGATAATACTTCCCAGTTAATAAAATTACTGCAAGGATCCTCAAACAACATCCTTTGCAAATGAAGTGATTCATAGTTGGAGTAGATATGCAGATAGTTGTTCACAATGAAGATAATTTGTGGAAAGCATGTGTTTATTATAGGAAGAAAATTATTCATGGATGAAATGGTTTTTAGAATAGATCCATGGACTTCCATGTAGTACGTGGGGTTACTACTATGCGGGAGATGATTTTTTTGAAGAAGTGAGGAAGATATATAGAGGCTGAATCATGTGGTTCGTGGATAAAGTGCTTTGTGGATGAGGGGAAGACAATTTTCTTTATAGACTTTGAAAACCACTATAAAGTTCTACACACAATGGTAGTGTTATACTGTGGTAACTGCATAAAATTATTAGTGATTAATTTCTTATAAATATTAGGTTGCCTCTAGGTTGAAGTGTGTCTTTCACATACACATTAATTATTTTGGGAATCACGTAGAGTAGTGAGTTGTGGGGTTGAAGTTTATCATAGAAGAATTTTCTGAGGAACCCATTTTTCACTCATAGTTTTGAGATCAAGTTCATGAAGAAATTAAAATATTTTATAGATAAATATGTAAAAAAATATTTAATTTCATTCATTAGTTTATGCATTAATATTTTATTCTTAGATAGTACATAGAAGTACAAATATTATTTTCCATAATTATTTAATACATCAACAAATAAATTGGCATAATATATGAGTAACACATATTTTTTAGACTAAATATGAGCAGAATATCATAAGATTATATATTCAAGTTGATAGTGACTAAGAATTCTAGAAGATTGGTTTTGTTTATTTTTTTCAATATCATTATTTCAAATAAATTATTTAATAAGTTGTGCGCACTAATTCCATATAAAAAAGTGAGGTCAGGTCTTCATTAGTTGAATAAATAATCAGCATGAGCATTTATTTCACTGACGTAATTGATCAAATATAGGTGATCAGATATTTGTGAGAAAAACTAGCATGATTTGCAAAGAATCTTGGAGTGTACACATGAAGCCGTGATCTAGAAATATCATAGATGAAGATAAAAAGATCAAACTATAGTGGATAAATCCTTGATGAAAGGAATAATGATCTCAAGTGGATTTGGGAGAAAGAAGTATATTGTGTGATTAAAGAGTAGAATACTCCAGTGTAGATTCTAGAGTAGGCCATTGTAGATTCTAGTAACACTATGGGATGAAGTATAAACAACATCCTGTGTAGATTTAGGAGAGATAAAATGTTACTCTATATCCACCATTGTAATTTATTATAAGATTATAGTGGAGAATCTTTGTTGGCGAGAATAACTAACATGAAATGGAGTAGGTATTTATACTGAACCTTGTAAATCCTTGTGTTTTATGAGTTTTTATTTACATAATTATTTTAGGTAAGGATGAGAGAGAAAAGAAGAGTGGATCTAGTCCTTAACTATCCATAGAGTTTTAATTAAAAATAAACAATTTGTAAAAATAAAAATTGATCAATGATTCACCCCTACCTATCATATTGATCTCACACTGATATGGGCACTTCAATTAGTAGAATAGGTATGATCACCTCTAAAATATCCAACAAAATTATATGGATAGAGAATATAAATTCAGTAAATAAAAGGGTTATTACCATATTTAATGGTGAGAATTTTCATGAATGAAAGAAATAGGATGATATCATATCTCTTATCACTTTTAATAGAAGTGATAGATGCATATATAGTGGGATATCCACCCTTTATTGAGAATGTTCCAATTAATTTTGAAGATATGAGGAACCTAGATAAATATAGAAAGGATCAAAATGAAATATTGAAGGATTTATTGGAAATGGTATACACTAATGTGATGGTTCTCCAAACTACCAAGGAAATTTGGTATAAAATGAGAAAAAGTTATGGAGGCAACATTAAAGTCAAATAATCTAAGTTGAAAATATATAGAACTAGATTTGATGATATTTAATTGAGAGATGATGAAAGTGTTGAGGAATAATTTACAAGATTAAAAAATATTTTTAGTATCATCCGATGTTTTGGTGATAATCTATATGACTCAACCATTTTGAATAAGTTTATGGGAAAAATTCCATATAGATTTGATTAAAAAGTATATGCACTGGAAGACTGAGAATATCTATCACTAGATAAACTCTATAACATTCTCATATCATATTAAATGAGAAAAATAAAATATTTTAAGAAGAAAGAAAAATATGAAATTACTTTTGAATCAATGATAAAATTCAATGTTAGATTTGAAGATAAACTAGAATCAAATAATTCTAGGGATGAGGAATATGAAGATGTCTACAATCAAACGTGTGACTTTTTTTCAAGTATGTATGACAAAGATATAATAGAAAAATTAAAGAATTCATTGAAGTGTTTCAACTATCACGTGCTGGTACAAAAAAGGTGACTATGATAGGAAAAAGAAGAAGTACTAAAAGAAACTAAATTTGATGAGTAGGGAAATTGACGGATCATAATCAGATAGTGGGATAAAAATTGAATAACCTTCTATAAATCATACATGTTTTATTTGAAGAAACAAAATTTTTAAATACACTTTTGAAGGTGAAGAAGGTGAAGAGGTAACTGAGATAAAATGGTACTTGAAAGATAATCTAAAATATACTCTTTAGAATAATATGAATATCAAGAAAGAGAGAAGAAAACTAATAAATTAAAATGAATAATGTGTCAAGAAAGAAGAAACAAATATTTATGAAACAATGGAATATGTGAAGAAGGCAACTGAGCATGAAGGTAAACTAAAATCTTATGAAGAAAATTCAACTAGAAGAGAATAATTCTACAAAGATGATACTAGTTTCATAGAAGAGTGAAAAAAAAGTTTGAAGATACATGGACATGAAAAAATGGGGAATGATCTTGAAGAAAAACCTACCGTGAGAGTGATAGAACCATCATAGACACACACCTTTTTTATTTCATCTTACAACAAGTTGAATAAGATAAAATAAGACTTCACCAAATATGTTGATCTTATGGGTGAATATTATAAAGCTACTAAAAAGAAGGGTCCATGGAGGTCGACTATATACCAAATGAATATAAATGTGAATTTGTTATTTATAATAATGTGGTCTGGAGAGAAAAGACTAAATATTGATGGATCAGAATAAATAATTGGAAAAAATATTTTATAAGGGAATATTAGAATAATTCATCCAAAAGGTTTCCTCATAATTAAAAACACCCAAATTCTATAAAGAGATAATAATTTTTTTTTTACCATAATTAATATCATTCTAGAAGATCAATTTTCATAGGATAATGTTAGTGTTGTGGAGTATTTAATCATAAATAATATTCATGCTGATACAACATTTCACTACCAGGAATGAATCATGAATCAAGGGGGATAAATTCTGAACAAATGAGATCAAATTATAAAAAATATAGGATTTTGACCAAGAAACCATCAAATATGTCAACACAAAAAAATTTCATGCTTGAAGGATGTATGTGTTAGATGTGGTAAAGAAGGTCACCTAATGTTGAGAAATATAGAGTTAACTCACCAAGTTAAATTACACACAATGTTAGTATGAAGTGAATATAGTTGGCGAAGTAAGAAATTATCACTAGTGAATTTTGTGAGAAACTAAAATAATATATGGACATAAAGACAAATTGTTTAGTTATCTGGCCTAACCAATATTCCAAGGATAAGAAAATAGAGATTGAATAGAAACTTACTAAAGAAAAATTAAATAAAGTTATAACAGTTGAATAAGTATTTATTGAGAAGAATTCATCTACATATGATTACTTGAAAATAACTGGGTGTGAAAAATCTGGGAATAATGAAAAACATCGTATGAAAATTTTACTATCCCAAATGGAAATCATAAAAAATGAGCATCCAGTAAAAAACAATGCAACTGATATTGAGAAGTATAGTGAATCCACATCGTATGTTTCAACTGATGAGAAATGATCAATCACACCTTCTAAGGAATCTAAATGGAATAAGAAGTATATATTGAGAGGAAGATCTCAGTTTTAATGTTATTTTTGACAAATCAAGAGGTCCCTCCTTATTCCCTTGTATATTTTTGTATTTTTTGAACTAACAATGCAGAGATTTGAAGGAGATGTTTGAGGATATCACCTCTAGACTACATGATGATATTATACTTTATAGAGTCTACTGAATTTCATGTAATATAAGAGAAGTGTGTATCCCTATAAGGGGAGAATTGGTGAGAGGATGATATTAAAGAATCACTATAAAATGAATTTGGAACTTCTAAAAATATTTATAAAATAGGAAGTTTAGGTATTACAATAACTCTTTCACCCCTTATTCTTAATTTTATTAATCATATCAATTAGGGGGAGTTATTGATTGATATCAAGATAAAAAATAGAGAGTTATATAATTTTCACTTGAAATTTATGATATGTTTGTTGAAGTATGTGCAAGATATAGTATTTCATTATTGAATTTGATTATTTACAACCCCTTTATTTATTTTTGAGAACTTATGAGCATGATTTTATATGCATGGTATTTATGGACATCTTAGACAATCCTGGTTGCATCTCCATTGTTTTCTATACCGGGTTAGCCTGTGTAGACTTAGAGTTGATTAACTAAAGGCTATCTACTAATAGAATAAAGTGACATCATTCCTGTTTTATAAGTGATCAATAAATTTTTATATAAGTTAAAAGATCATGTTTTTTGAGAAAAATATGTGATGATAAGATCCACCACTTACCCTTTGCATTTACTGTCAATACAGGGGAGAAAATATTGAATTTTGAAAATGTAGAGGTATTGACAACAAATAAAAAGGGGGATATTGATGAGAAAAAGTTCATGGATGATGAATGAATGTTTTCTTTGTTTTCGGTATGTCATAAAGTCAATTTATGTGGAAGAATTGTATGAGGAGTTTCAAATGCTTGTAGTAGTGATGTATAGAGAATTTTTATGGATGAAGTAGTGTTTCCTGGATAATTTTTATGGATTAGTCTAATAGAATTGGATTTCATAGTTTGAAAATTCTTTTTTATATGGAAATGGATGTCCTGATTTGATAGTTCTTCTTGGTATTTTTTAATTGTGACAATTTTTGTGATGTTATTCAGTGTCAAAGACATATGTGACTCAGGAAACATTGTTTTAAAGAAGTGTAGAAGATATGAAGGATGTTTAATTGTGTAATTGATATGTTAATATAGGATATTGGATTTTGGATGATGATTTCATATGGATTTGAATGGAATTCAATTTGTACTTATTATTTACTAGGTTTGTTTTTATGGAAGCCTTATATAAAAAATTAAAGGATAGCCCACAAGAATCCCATGCCAAGCTACAAATAAGGAATTTGTGTGACTAAGTTCTCAAACACACTAATATCCATATAGGGCGTCGTTAATTCCCTATGTTACTATGCAAAAACAAAATTTATAAAACCAACACTATACTACTCAATTAATTAAAAATTTAATAGAGCAGGAGTTTTAGGTCAATCCATAGGGATTGTGAAATTAGTTTATTTATAATTTCAAAAGATTTATTTTATTAAATTGAGAAATATGTGAGAAAAGAGTGATTGTGTTTAAAAAGACAAAAACAAGAAGATTGATTGGATTTTGATCAATTCAGGAAAGCGTGCTAAGGTAATGTAATTTCCAGGTTTAGGTGCACTTAGATTTTATAAAGTAAATTGATTGATTTTTGATTAGTTTTAGAGTTGATATGAGGTAGATCCAATGGTCAAGATATCCCCTCCTCAAAGCGGCATTCCCATATTTCCCTTGGTTTGGTAGTTTAGGGTGTTATCAAATCTAGTTTGTCCCGATACCCATTCTTAAACCTGATTTCCCAAAAAGTTGATAATGGTCATGATGTATTTTGGGTAGTTAGTTTCATAATTTAAATGTTCATTTTTAATTAAATTATCAATGGTCATGATAAAATAAAAATAAAGGGATTAGAATTTTGAAATAGAAATTACACAAACCAAATCATGAAAAAAATAGAATTAAATCTAATGCACCTTTCCCCCTTCGATTACATCACCCTAGAACATGGTGGGATTACCCCCTCATCATAGTGATGAGAGATTTATAGGGATGGAGAAAATAAAACATAATGAAAATAAAAGAAAATAACTCCTGGAGATATAGTAGCTTTTCTCTAAGCGTTGGTCTCCGATGGAATTCGAATGCTCCAAAGGTGTAGCCAAGAGCTCTATTTATAGGCATGAGAAAGGATCTGCCTAACTACTATCATGAAATGTACTTGGTGGTCACATAGTGTACTGAAGATACACTTTTTGTGAATCTTCATGATGCATGCATAGATCTCGGCTGAGATTCTGGAAATTTGACCACCTACATGATGTGTACTTGGCCTACACATTGTGTACACCTTGTTCATGTTGCCTCTGTGTCCATGATAATCTTGTACAAATATCATTCATAAATTTTAATTTTTATTTGTGTCACATCGTGTACTGGAGGCTCACAACATGTTTTCTCATCACAGATTGTTTTGGTGGTGGCCTGCTTCTCTGATGAAGTCACGATGTGTACTTGTGGCACACGACATGTAACCATGTTTTTTCCAGAATTCTAAATTCGTTATTCCTCAAAAATCCAGTCTCACACCACGAGCATTTCTCTTGCTGTGAAGGGTATTTTTTCTCATATTCACACCGATTTTCATTTTTTTCCATAGATTCACTATTTCTTGCCATAAAACATAAAACAACACAATTCATTCCAAATTGGAAAGATTCTTCAATAATGTTCAAGAATTAATTTATCAAAACACCTTAAAATACATGCATGAAATAGACTTATCACATTCCCATGGGTGTCTAGATCGATCCAACATGCTGGTTGATGGGTCCGTGTGTAAGACCGAAGAGATAAGGCCTCTATATGGGGACCACAAGGAATATGCTCCGAGGCACACATGGGCTAGGGAAGGCAACCCATGGAAGAGAGGAGGTGGCACCACCATGTGGGGTGGAATTGCGGTAGGGGGTTCAATATTTTTGACGAACCCATGAATGAATTTTCCTATAAAGTAGATCAAATTAGTGCACTAATTTTATAGTGGGATTGTAGTATGCATATACTATTCACCTGTCACATAAAAACTCAAATTGAACACTAACCATCCAATATAATCACCATTTTTGAATGAGATACATATGATCTCGTGGGAGACCTTATCCTTCCTCCCATGATCTATCACTTCACAGAAGTGACCCACATGATCAAATATTGTAGAGAAGACTCCCATAAACTCTCCACCATGTGGGATGATTCAAAAAGCTTTTTAAGGATGATAAATCAATAATGTACAATTTCTACAAAGCAATAAACATGATTTTTGAGGGTGAGTGCTTTGTGAGAAGGTTATTAATAGATAAGAACACCTCACTGATGAAGCGTCTACCATGCAATAATTCTTCACAGTGAATAAAATTATTATGCGCATCTATGAAAAATATCCTTTACAGATGAAGTATGACACATATGGAGTTTTTATGCGGAAAATGGTTCATGATGAAGATGGTATATAGAAATATCATGATGATGCATTGTAGATAATGCTTCACTGATGAAATGGTTAAAATATGAGATCCTTTGAGGAGTTTTAGATAGTACATGGTGTTTATAATACATAGGATATGAATTTTTTGAAGAAAAGTGATGAAGATACGAGGAGGATGAATCACATGATTTATGGATGAAGTGATTTTTGGATGATGTGTTGGTAGGAATCTTTATGGACTCTGATGAATTAATTTAAACTACTATTCATGATCAAAGAGTTATCTAGTGATAATAGTATAAAATAACCAATGGTTAATTGCTTATAAATATCAGGCTGCCTCTCATTTGAAGCGTGATTTTCACATAAGCATGAAATATTTTACAAATCATAGAGATTAGTGAGAAATAGTGCTGAATTTCATCATAGAATAATTTTCTAATAAAACCATTTTTCTCTCATCATGTTGAGATCAAGTTCACAAATTAATTAACATCATGTGTAGATAAATATGATTTTTTTGTGAATTCATTAGTTCATGAATTAATATTTTATTCTGTAGGCAATACATAGAAGTATAAATATGTTGTGGTATAATTATTTAAAGCATCTAAAAATAAATTGGGATACTATATGAGTAGAACATATTTTTGAGACTGAAGTCGGGTAGAATATTAGAATTTTATATATTTGAGTTTACAGTGACTGAGAATTCTTGAAGATTTATTATGTTTATATTGTGCATGATAATTCTTGCATAAAAATTCTTGAATAAGTTGTGTTAACTACTTACACATAAAAATATAGGTCGTTCCTTCATTAGTTGAAGTAATAATCATATTGAGCATTTTTTTCACTGAAGAAACTGATCAAATACAGATGATCATATATTTTTTATCAAGAATAGAATGCTTTGTAATGGTTCTTGGAAAGTACACAGAAAAGAGTGGCCCAAAAATGCCATCAATTAAGATCAATTGATCATACTACAATATATGAATACATTAATAAAGAAATAACTATCTCATATGGATTTGAGAGAAAACAATCTCTTATGTGATTCAGGAGAATAAGTCTTCAGTGCATATTCTAGAGTAGGACAATGTGGATTCTGGTAACACTATGGGATGAAGTATAAAGAACCTCATGTGTAGATTCAAGAGAGATAAAGTGGGACTCTGTATCTACCAATTTAATTAATTATAAGATTATTGTGTAGAATCCATGTTGGTTAGAATAACCAAAATGGAAAGGATTGGGTCTTTGTACCAAAACTTGTAAATCCTTGTGTTTTGTGCCTTTGTATTTATAACATTATTAGAGGTAAGGATGAGAGACATAATAAGAGTGGATCAAGGCTTCAACCAACTATAGAGGTTCAATTTAAAAGAAGTAATTTGTAAAAATAAAAAGGGATCACTAATTCAACCCTCCCCCTCTCAGTGATCTCACACTTATTTGGGCACTTCCCAGTGTTAAAGGTGTAGGGTGCTCAAAGTGTTCAATAATTGAGGTAGTGAATCTAACAATCCGAGGTTGACAGTTGGACCTCTCATTTTTTTCATAATCCATATTTTTATTGTATTGTATTATTTTTAATATTTTCAAGTTTTTTTGTTACACTAGGTTCCCAATTGGCCTTTAAATTTTAAACAGTATTCCAAAAATCCAAAAAAATATTAAAAGATAAAATAACATAAAACATTTATAGTAGATCAATAATCACAACTACATTAGGAAAAATGGTAAACTAAGATTAAAATAATGATATAAATCCTCAAACATGACCCATTCTTCTGGAAAATGATGAACAAGAGCACTAATCAACTTCTTCACCAGGTACTCAAACACTTACTAACACTGATCTTTCCACATGATAGCCATGTATTTTCTTGTAAAAGTTGTCCAAGGGTATATAATTCAATATAAATCAGATATAAACCTCCAATAATATCTTGAGAAAACATGGAAACTATGATCCTCTATAACATTTATAGGTGAAACCTAAGAAACAACCACTCACATATTTAAGGATCAACTCCCAAACACTACCAAGATATAAAATTACATAGGAAAACATCTCTTATATATATAAATTACACTTAGTCATATTATTGAATAATATGTTTCATCAAAGAAATATTATAAAATATTTTAAATACTCAACATGATCCTCCTATGACTTCAAATTTATGAGGATGTATTCCACGTACACTATCAAAAGCTTATCTAGAAACTTAGGAAACTCTGATTCCATTAATCCAATAAAAACATTTTGGGAATTTATTACAAAAAATGAAATAAAAATAGAATATATGATTCCATAGATATACTAAAAATAATCCTTCATTAAATATTCTATTTTCTCCATCATCTGATGATATCTTGACCGTATATTAATTTTTGAGAACCAACTATCTCCCTTCAATAGATCAAATAGATCATCAATCCTCTGGTGGGGATTGTGGTGCCTCACCATCAGTAGATTAAACCTATAATGATTAATAAACAACCATGATATACCATTCACCTTAATTGAGATGAAATATTAGAGCTCCCTATGGATACACACTGATCTGGATGAAATCATTATTCAATAGATCATCAATTTGAATCCACTACTCTTGTAACTCCAATGGATCTATTAAAATGGAGGAAAAAAATCATAGATTCATGGTGTTTTATCATTATAAAAAACCCAATATCATATCAAGGGGGAAGCTTCACAACCACTTTAGGATGAAAATCCTGGAATTCCTCAATAACATTTAGAAATGTGGTTTCATAAACGTTCACTAAACCCAACACTAACTTATCTAGTTATGAATAAAGAGACTCTACACACCTACAATCTTACCAATAATATTTCTCACTAATGGACATGACATTTCATCCCTTCACATCCAATAAAGAATATATCCCATAGAAATAATTAATGGTGGAATACATTATGTACCATAAATCTATGTTAAGGAGGAGATCATGTTGTTATAACTATTACAAGAATAACTCCAAAAAAATATTGAGGTTTCTATATAATTATATCACAACTCTATCACAAATTAAAAAAACTATAATGAACTCCAACAAGAATAGTCATTACCAAGGGAACTATAAGTATCAATACCATGGGTCCCAGATCATAGACTAAGGTAGGATCATAAGATAAGGTAGAAAGTAAAAAAATAGTATCCTATATTATCTATAGACTATTTTTAACCAGAAACTCCAAGGTATGCAATGGTCCATGATCAGTCTTATTCCTTAAGGTAGAAGTAACATCACAAGGTTGTCTTATACCTACACCATCACCTCTCTTATAATAAAAATACATTCAAGATTAAATTTCATGGAGGAAAATGTAAATGGTGATAAATAAGAAACTAATCACCCACCCCATGATATTCCTCAATGATGGTCAAGAAATAGTACCATCAATGAAAAAAAATCCATATATGAAAAATAGACCAGTCCAGAGACCCAAGTAATAGCCTAAGAACAAAAAAATCTAATTAAATGGGAATATGAGACATAGGTTTGACTCACTATTGGATGAAACCTTAACAACACTAACAATGATGATCCTAAATCCAAATATTTACTCTATGGGAAGAAATAATGAATTACATCCTATGATTAACCATTATTAGAATCCATTATCTCTATAATAAATAAAATTTCTATAACCTAAAGATACATCAGTAATAAAAATAGGGTGAAATAGTTCTAAATCTAGTGATATAGAACCTACTCAAAATATCACATCCTTGAATCCACATTGGAAAAAATATGATGAGTTTAGAAAATATTTCATTTTAACAAAATTCCTATCTCTCAAAAAATGAATCTTCCCCCTGTAAATGAAAGAAACATTTTCTAATGAGTTTCCATTCGCATCAAAGAAATAAACTCTGAAAAAACATCATCTGGAACTCCTCATAAGATAATTTAGACTCCTCACACTCAATATTAAATAAGATCCATCACTAATGAGAAATAATACTATATAAATTAGCATCCAATTAAATCTAATTCTCCTTCATACTAAGGGTTAAACTAAAAAAATATATTTAAGCTCCACTAACCACCTATATATTTCCTTATCATTGTATTTCCTTAATATTTCATCATTATATAATGTTATAAATCATGTTAATTAATCATATAATATTATTACTCCTCAAGTTTGACTGGTTACGCCCAAATTTACCCTACAGGTATGCGGTCGTTGTAGTACAGGTAGGGGTCGAATCCACAGGGACCGAAGAAGAAACCTAGAGACACTCTGATTTTGGAAGGATTTGGCTATGGAGTGGCCAGATATTTGGATTGATTTGATTTGAATAAATAATGATTTAATTTAAAGAAAATAAATTAAAACATACACTTACTTAGTCTAAAACAATTAATGGAGATGAGTTTATCCTAAGTTGTTACTAGGGTTAGATTGGATGCATTTATTTTCTTATAACATTCGTTTCACTAATTCAAGATGTATCCAAAAAAATGATATAATTCCTCAACATAATTAACCAATTTAATACCTAAACCATTTCAAGGCTAATCACCAATGCACTTGTAGGATTAATTTAATGATCACTCCAAGGAATTGGATCGCACTAGCACTCGAAATGTGTCATTGTTAAAGTTGGCGAAGATGAAGAAGAAAATAAATCATCAAATGGGAATCTTAAAGTAATGAAATGATTAAAAAAATTAAGATCATAAAATAACATCCAATCTGTCCCATGCAAATCCCTAGGACCAACCCATAAGGGTTTATCCCTCCATTGATTCTATGATCTCAAAGGAAGAGGAAAGCAGACTCATAGGGGCAGAATTGAAGAAGCAAAAACAACAACAACAAAAATGATCACTCCACTGTTGTGTGAATAAATTCAAAAGTGTTGGTGTGAATAAATTCACACCTTAAAGTAACAGTATCAAAGTGATAAGAAGAAGAAAATAAAAAGAGGAAATTAATAACTTTTATTAAGAACTAATATGATTCAAACAACTTACATGAGAATGAAGAACGATTACAACATCAAATGGACAACATAACATTATAATGAAACAAAGCACCCAAGATACCTAAATCCTCCACCAATACTGTCTTAAATAGGAAAAAATGAATTCTTGGCTGATCCCCCAACATCCCATGTGCCATTAATTAATTGTGTTGAGGAAAGGTGGGTGGAACATTAATGTTGAGATACTTTTTCACTTCTTGCCCCGAAGTTGCAACCAGATTGCATCCACCGGAAAGACGCGCCTAAAGGACCTTATAGAAGGCAGAGTTTGAGTGGGTCCTAGAAGACTTAAATGAATCCCCGGATGTTCCCTAACTTCCTGTAAAATGTCATCCCAAAATAAGAAACCTTTAGTGAGATATGATATAAATAGTGGGATGCTTTTATGGGCCGCAGAATCTAGCTCAGAATTGAATATTCAACTTGGTCCGCCTTAATAACCACCATTTAGGAAGAATTAGCACTGGCTCTAGAATCATTATTTGTTCCTATATATGTCTTCTAGTCTCCCATGAATTTTGGGATTAATTTGGAATGTATTGTGGGCCCCACATTCCCATCAGTGGGATGATATCCAATCTGCCTTCTCCAGAATTGTTTCCTTTCATCGCCAAATATCCTCATCATCCTTTATGAATACTCCATTGATCCCTGAATGAAAAATGTTCATATTTATGTTTATATACATTTAACAAAATATAAAATTAAAATATGGATAATTAAATTCTTTAAAATCATATTAAACATTGGGCCTAAATTGGTGCATATTAGGCATGAAGTGCACAAATGATGAGAATTGATGTTAAAAATTAAAATCCACTAACTCAGGCCCATAAGATCAAAAATGAACATTTAATACCCTTAAAATGTAATAAAAATATGTGTTTTTATTGGCTAATCACACCCCCCAACTTGAGTTTTGCTAGTCCTGAGCAAAATATATCTCACAAAAATGAAATTCAAATGACCTTTTCCAAAAACATTTTAATACACATTTCTCACCCAAAGATCACATACCAAACAATTATGAAACCCATAAAAATCATTTAAAACAAGCTATGTCTACAAGCATATCTCAATCCCAAGCCCATTACTTTGTTCAAATTCATTTCCATATTTCATCCAAATTCAATTAAGCATGATGAAGTGTTATGCGTCATAATAGACATGGGGGTTCATTTCCATTCGAGGGAGAAAAGATGGAAGTTCTAGGAGCAATAAAATTTCAATAATAAGATGAGTACTCATTTTTTTCTCTTTTTTTTTGTTTTTTGTTTTTTATTTCAATTTTTCCATGGTAATTGAAATTGAACTCAATCGAGTCAACCCATGTAGAAAGACTTTGCTGATGACTCCCAGGCTCAAAGACCTTAGGGAACCAAGTGAAGCTCACATACTCAGACATCATCTCAAGTTAAATCAATCAAAAACAAATTCAAATTACCAAAAATAGAGATAAAATACCCAAATATGGGCCAGCAAACTATGGAGTCACGATCCTCAGGTGCTGAAAGCCGCACATTAGGTCAATTCATTGCTCTACGCGCAATTGATTTTTTTTGAATACTCGTGTTAAAATTAAAATGATCGCCAATCCTATGCTATTTATTATGGGTCCCCAAGAACTCAAACTAAAACCCCACAATATAGAGGACGTGCATTGTGTTTTTTTATTAAATGGATGAAAATATAACAGTGAAAAATTACATCCGACAACCTCACCTTCCAATATCTATGCACATGAACATAAACTTGCATTAAAATCATAATCAAGGCATGCAAAATTATTTGATATCCAATTTTAGAGTTTGGAATGTGTGTTATAATGTTCAAGGTTAATGTCATTTTTCCTTCCACACATTTTCATCTCCCCCCAACTTAGAATAACACTATCCCCAGTGTTTAAAGAATTCAAACATATAAGGGGTAGGATAGAAGTTCAATGAAGACATTGAAAATGAAAATTCTGGAATGAAGTCACCTGGTGGTTGATGTTGAAAATGCATTCCCATGTCTCCCTTCAGTTCTGGTTTGTCTCCCAATGGCTTGGACGATTGTGACAAGCTTTTCCCAATGACCTATGACATGTCTTTAATTTTTTTTAATATATATATATATATATATTTGTATTTTTTTAACCTAAAAAACGTACAAATAACATAAACTGATGACACATTGTCTTCTCTTAAATTTCTGGGTAAGGTATTACTCAAGGATCACACCGCGTGACACAGATGAATACGGTGCTCCCCTTTCATACCCATCCTTACTCATAAAAGAAGAACAGATCAACAATCTATTTTTTTTAAATACCTACAAAAACATAAAATAAAATAAAATAAACTGACGATACATTGTCTTCTTTATATTTTCTGGGTAAGGTAATACTTAGGGATCACACCGCGTGACACAGATGAATACGGTGCTCCCCTTTCATACCCATCCATACTCATAAAAGAAGAACATGTCAACAGTCTAAGGTAGAATAAAATTATATAAAAATGATCCACTAATCCTATTTTAAATATAAAGTTGATTAAAATAACAAAATTATTGGAAACTTGAAAACCACGAGTTGCCTCCCGTGCATCGCTTAATTTAACATCTTTAGCTCAACTTGAACCCCCCAACTTAGCCAATTTAAACTTTAAAAATTTTAATGACCTTATCTTTCTCCACTTCAACATGATTGAGAATGCGTATCCCTTGTGGTTGGTAATAATATTTGGAATTTGACTCATGAACAATCCTATTTTCTAAAATAAATGGGAAAATCCAAGGAATATCAGAAATGATTGATCTTTTTTCTTATGTAGTATTTCCTAATAAATGAGAGATCAACCCCCATTTTTGGGTTTCATGAGATGAATGAATGAAACCCCCAAGCTCTTGATTAACACAAATGATAGGGTACTCAAGTGGGTAAGGAAGGACAACGATTTTGAGCTCGGTTTGGATAGGACATTTAGACACAGGTTGTGAATTTGAATCCAACACATTTTCGTTTTCCAAATTTCTTGACAAAATTGTTTCATTTTGAACAGAAGATTCAACTAAAAAATTTGAAAGAATAGTATTAGGAATGGTAATGAACTCAATGTTTTTGATTTCTATTAGTGGTTCAGTTATTGGTGTTTTTGAAAAATCACCAACAAAGTTACACTTAGGAGACTCAATCCATGATGTCAAATTCCCCTCTTGTGAATACATGAAATCAATTTCCTCCGGATTTAAAGACCCTTCAACAATTTATTGATTCACTTCCCCTACCCCAAATAAAAAGGTCAATTCTTCAATTAATTCATGAGAGGATTGTGGGAAACTAGAAACTCCACATAAGGTTTTGGAAGGTATAATTGGTGTAGGGATGAGTTCCTCAGAAGTATTAATGCGTTGTAGTTCTAATCTCAAAGATGATACCTCAGAACTCATTATATCCATTTGATTACACAATTTTTCAAGAAATTATTGAGGAACAGATAGGATGGGATTTTGAACATTATGGACTTCACTAAGATTATACTCTTCAATCATCCTTGAGAGGGAAGGAAACTGATCATTTAAACATTCATTATCCCATTGATTGTACGTCTCATCGGGTGCGGGGTAATCATTCAAGGGTTGATCAGAGAAATTTTTAAATTTATAGGTTTCCCAATATTGAATTTACATTTGATTCGAGAATGAGTTTCTAACATGGTGATTTTGAATATACTCCATTAGAGAAGACAGAAAGTTGGATTCTAGATTCTCAGGATACTCACAAACAGAAAGGGGGAAAAGATAAGAGAGATGGGGGTGAGAATAGAGAAAGTGGGGTGAGAAAAGGATGATAGTGTCTAAGGTAACTTACTTGGGTCCCCAAAAATGGTTCCAAAATTTGTTTGAGCCCAAATTTACCCTACAGGTATGCGGTCGTTGTAGTACAGGTAGGGGTCGAATCCACAGGGACCGAAGAAGAAACCTAGAGACACTCTAATTTTGGAAGGATTTGTCTATGGAGTGGCCAGCTATTTGGATTGATTTGATTTGAATAAATACTGATTTAATTTAAATAAAATAGATTAAAACATACACTTAGTCTAAAATAATTAATGGAGATGATTTGATCCTAAGTTGTTACTAGGGTTAGATTGGATGCATTTATTTTCTTATAACATTCGTTTCACTAATTCAAGATGTATAAAAAAAAATGATATAATTACTCAACATCATTCACCAATTTAATACCTACACCATTCCAAGTCTAATCACCAATGCACTTGTAGGATCAATTTAATGATCACTCCAAGGAATTGGATTGCACTAGCACTCGAAATGTGTCATTGTTAAAGTTGGTGAAGACGAAGAAGAAAATAAATCATCAAATGAGAATCTTAAAGTAATGAAATGATTACAGAAATTAAGATCATAAAATAACATCAAATATGTCCCATTAAACTCCCTAGGACCAACCCATAAGGGTTTATCCCTCCATTGATTCTATGATCTCAAAGGAAGTGGAAAGCAGACTCATAGGGGCAGAATTGAAGAAGCAAAAACAACAACAACAACAATGATCACTCCACCGTTTTGTGAATAAATTCAAAAGTGTTGGTGTGAATAAATTAACACCTTAAAGAAACAGTATCAAAGTGATAATAATAAGAAAATAAAAAGAGGAAATTAAGAACTTTTATTAAGAACTAATGTGATTCAAACAACTTACATGAGAATGAAGAACGACTACAACATCAAATGGACAACATAACATTATAATGAAACAAAGCACCCAAGATAACCAAATACTCTACCACTACTGTCTTAAATAGGAAAAAATAAAGTCTTGGACGATCCCCCAACATCCCATGTTCCATTAATTAATTGTGTTGGGGAAAGGTGGGTGGAACATTAATGTTGAGAGACTTTTCCACTTCTTGCCCCGAAGTTGCAACCATCTTGCATCCAATGGAAATATGCGCATAAAGGACCTTCTATAAGGCCTAATTCGAGTGGTCCCTAGAAGAATTAAATGAATCCCCGGATGTACCCTAACAGAATTTAAAATTTCATCCCCAAATAATAAACCTTTCGCGAGATATGATATAAATAGTGGGATGTTTTTATGGGCCGCAGAATCTGGCCCAGAATTGAATCTTCAACTTGGGACGCCTTAATAACCACCATTTAGGAAGAATTAGCAATTGATCCAGAATAATTATTTGTTTAAATATATTTCTTCTAGTCTCTCATGAATTTTGGGATTAATTGGGCATGTATTGTGGGCCCCACATTCCCATCAGTGGGATAATATCCAATATTCCTTCTCCAGAATTGTTTCCATTCATCGCCAAATATCATCATCATCCTTTATGAATCCTCCATTGATCCCTGAATGAAAAATGTTCATATTTATGTTTATATACATTTCCCAAAATATCAAATTAAAATATTGATAATTACATTCTTTAAAATCAGATGAAACATTTTGCCTAAATTGGTGCATATTAGGCATGAAGTGCACACATGATGAGAATTGATGTTCAAAATTAAAATCCACTAACTCAGGCCCATAAGATAAAAAATGAACATTTAATACCCTTAAAATTTAATCAAAATATGTTTTTTATTGGCTAATCATTGAAAATATGATGTTCTACTAGAGAATCTTATTGCACCTATCTAGTCACATTTTCATTCATATTCCTTCCACCATCCAAATATATAATAAAATAAAGTGATATTTATCCACGAATATGAAATTTATCTAAAATTATTTAATTATATTCAGTTTAATTTCATATAATATTCCCAATTTAAAAATAATCACAATAAAACATGATACATGTTCCACAACTATTTCTCTACCCTATGATAATAATTATATCACATAGTTTTTTCAATAAGAATATGATTCATTCATTGGATAACATGGGACCTTAAACTTCTTATTTATTAGAAAATATAACTTAATTATGTCACAACTAAGATTGAAAAACTTTGTTACCCTTATTAACCCTTATATCCCTCACCATTTACTAACTCTAAAATCCATAAAAACTCACATACAAAGCACTAATATCATTCTTTCATAACCTTCCCCCACTAGAAACCCTATTAAGTTGATAGTGAATCTATTGGTTACTAAATAGTCCCACCTCCAATAGGCCATATGTTGGTGATAATCATTATGGTTATTATAAGCACATATGGGAGGAATTACACTCATAAATCTAAGGAATATTAAAAATTTATCAATCAACCCTATTGTTGGATCCAAGGATTTTCTTTTCCGGAGATAGAGTCTAGTTTGGGTTTGTTTACAATACACACAAACATGATCAGAGAATTTCAAGGAAAGTGATATTATAGTAAAATATGAGTACAATATTGAAGGTGACGTCATTTCATAGTGTTTTCCAAATTTTTTGGATCAAAATTAGGTGGAAGAGGCAAGCATCATGAAAGGTGATTTTCTAGGATTAAATCTTCATAAATATGGTGAAGGCATGGGTTTCATGAATACTATGTTTCTCAAAGTTTGACATTCACGATAATGTAAAGAAATATTAATAAGAATCATTAACATTATGATGGGTTTAAGGTAATCTTCATGACTAAGAGAAGCTTCGTGAGCATGTTGAATTTCATTAGAGATTTATAAGTGAAATAGATTTATGAATATGTTTTTGGAGTTTCACAAAAAATATACTGGAGTTGTTGGAGAATTATGAGGGGATTTTATTATAAATATGAGGCTTCCCCCACTACTTTATACATGAAAATAATTTTAGAAAAGGATTAATCTATCTGAATTCAAGAAGGCCAAGAGATTCAAAAATCATGTATTCAAAGTGAGATTGAGAATCATGAAAAGACTTCTCTCATCTTGACCAATGCTTAGGTATCTTAAAAAATGATTTTTGTGATGATTATGTATTCCCTAATGAATTAGTGAGCATTTTGAAGGTATTTTGTTCCATGTATGTAGTTTTCTTTGTGGAGGTAGTGAGATTAGTGAAGTAGATTCATGAATAGTAGTATTGAACAATAGGTTTAAGTGAATAGTGCTTTCAAGTGCATCCATTCAGGACTTAGATGCAAGTAGAGTCTCATGATAGTTAGGGAAAAAGACTTTGATTCCAATCTATTAAAGAAAACTTAACATTGTTAAAGTAAGTTATACTTCACCCAAAGTAGTGATCTAGGGAGAGTCGATGGAAGTGTTCCAAGGGAGGTAGTGTATTATCCCTAAAATATTGTAAATTCAATGTTCTTAGAATTGATTGACTAAATTCAAAATTATTTATTCCACAAGTAGTGAATATTAGTGGATTTAGTTATGATCTATATACTATCAGGGTATGCTCCTTGGACTATCCCTTAGTTGTTAATCAAGTAAAGTTGATGTTTTGTAACTCTTCATGTGAATGTTTGATTACTACATAATTCCATAAGACATTTTAACAAGTTCCAACAAACATGGGAATAAGATCCAACAATTTAAACAAAAAATGTGACCCACTGATTCACTCCTACCCTCTCATGGTGTTATAAGGTCTAACAAGTGGTATCTTAGTATACATGTTGTTAGAGTCAAATCAATCCTCTTTTATTTTTCATGCAGAATTCAGTAAATGTCCCGGGAGTCCCCCTATTTGATGAAAGAAACTTATAGATTTGTAATAATATGATTATATATCATTTGAGATCTCTTGGAATGGAAATTATTTTTTCCACTACATAGGGGATTCAGTTCATTGATGCAACATGACTTTCTATGAAAGAAACAGATAGAAAAATTCTTGATTCAGATGATAAAGCATAGAATTCCCTTACTAGAGATCTATCTAATAAAATCTATCTAAATGTGATGAGTTATACTCTAACCATATATATGGGGGAAATAATTGAAAATATATATTAACTGGGTAACAAAGTAAAGGAGGTCAAACTTTACATTTTTTATAATTGGTTCTGTGATATGAAGATTCATCCTGATGAAAATTTAGAAACATTTTTTAATCGAATAACTTAAGTTTTTGGATCTATTAAAAGACATGGTGAATAAATTAAAGATATAGACATCATAAAAAAAATCTTAAGAAGGATTATACCTCTCTATAATACAAAAGTTCCATCCCTTGAATAAAGGGATCTATCGATAATTTAACTTGATGATATTCTAAGTAATCTAGTGGCTTATGAAATGAGAGTCAAACCAAAAGATTAAAAGACTCAAGTAATCAAGGAAATGGGATTCAAATACATGAAAAAAATTAAGGTTTTTGGAGATTGATTTGATGAATATAATGAGTAGGATGAACTTATTTCTCTATTTTCCAAGAAATTCAGGATATGAAAAGGAAAATTTGATGGAAATATTCCTCGGGCCTATTTTTAATGTGTTAGATTTGGTTGTATTACCACTCAATTCTCAAGGAAGTTCAATGATGAAGAAATCTAAGATAAAAAAAGCAGAATCTTCAAAAAAGTTTTCCCCAAAATGGAGACTACAAATTAGAAAATAAATTACAGAGGAATAATTTCTTATATAAATAAAAACCAGATGATAATGAATTTTTCAAGGATGAAGAACCATAGTTTAAATTTGGAACCTAAGCATCCATGATGTCTATAGTTGAAAAGTTAGAACCTGCAAAAGATAAAGATAAATATAATAAATTGATTTGTGTTGTTGATCAGTTTTTGGAACTTAAGGATGATCTTGAAAATATTGACAATAAAAAAAATAGAAACAAAAATATGAGAGATGTTATAGAAGATTCATTAGAATATATTGACTAGATTGAAGTAGAAATTGATAGACTAGAAGAAGAAAAAGAAAATTCAACAAATCATGAAACATCAGAAGATGTTGTGGAATTCATGATCAGGATTTAATAGAAGGAAAAGTTCATCAATGACCTTACATATAGATTGGTGGATATATCTAAGATAGTTGTGGGGATTGAAGAATAATTTGTTACCCTAAGGAGTAAACTAGAAAATAAATCCAATTCAAGGGGTAAAAATGAAAATATAGTTTGTAAGATTCTAAGATGTAGAGCTATTAGAGAGAGAAGTGTGGTTTTGAAGGAGCAGAGAAGGCTTTGATTGATCAAAGATCTATATGTATGGGAGAATGTTGAATTGGTTGTGATGCTAAAACATCAAAAGATAGAAATAAAATGAGTCAAAATAAAGGGAAGTAGAAAGTTATACATATCACAAAGGCACCTGATGTCATACGAAATAAATATTCAAATCAAACAAAAATGATATATGAAAATTATCCTCAAATATATAGAGATTATCACCAGTTAAATAATTTTTCAGCATAGAGGTACATGAGGAGGATTGGAAGTGAGAAGAAGTTTCCTGTTATAAAATGTCAATTCCGTGGTTATTTGGGCTATAAAATGTCATATTGTGAAGAGGCAAGAAGCAATCTGGATGGGGAAGAACTTGAAATTAAAAAAATAATAATGGACACATATCCTTCATCTTATAGAACAAATAATTTCAATGGATACAATTTTCATTATTTTAACAATGGGAATAAAGATATTTATTTTAGGTATAATAATGTTAGGAACATTACCTACAAAACTCAGAGAAAAGTAAATACCCACCAACCAGGTGGAGTTTCTCTTGTGAATAAGTATTATCCTATAAAAGAAGATGAAGAGTATGATGAACCAATGCATATTGAAAAATGATTTTAAAGTCTATACTTAGCTTCCAATGAATCAAGTATCTCATGGAAGGAAAATAAAAAAATTAAGAAATCCAAACTTTTGAAAATAGCTATCAAAGATACAAAGAATAATAGCACCTATATTATTGATAGTGGATGATAATAGCATATGATGGGACATGCATATTTATTAAATAATTTTAACAAAATGGTTAATGGAACAATGAGTTTCGATAATGATGGTTCTTTGAAAATCAAAGGTAGTGGAAGTATAGAGCTAGAAAATGACAAGATGAGGAAATATAAAGTTATTTATGTGGACATTTTATGTCATAATATTCTAAGTGTGATTCAAGTCTATGACTCAGGACTGATAGTAACATTTAATAAAAGGGATACACTATCAAAACAAAAGACATAAAATTATCTTATGAAAGGATGCATAACATATGGAAATTTATACCAGGTTGACTGTAAGTATAATTTTTTACTTAATAAATGAATAAGAAAACAACATATGACACCGAATTTTGGATCACATTAATCAACAGTGCATGGAAAAGTTATCTAAGATAATTATAGTCAAGGATATACCCAGTATAAAGTGTGAATGAGAAAAGAAATGTGAGGAAATTAGGTCTACAATTAATACTTTCCAAAGAATAAAAGGGCATAGAATTTTCTTAATATCATCCACCTAGATGTATGTGGTCCAATAAATGTGGATGGAACACTTAGAGATAGGTACTTCATTCTGTTTATTGACTATTATAATAGAATGTCTTGTGTAATTATTATATAAAGTAAATAATAAGTGATTTATTGCATGAAAATTTATCATCAAATAGCTGAGAACAATACTGGTTATAGAATCAAAGTTCTATGATCTAGCAATAGAGGGGAATTCATATCCATTGAATTTAAAAATTACCTATAAAAATATGAAATAAAGCATTATGTGGCTGTAGTGAGAACCCCAAAAAAAATGGAGTTGTTGAATGCAGAAATCGACAAGTGAAAAATATGGATAAAACTATGATAATTGAGAGTTTTATCTCTCATCATTACTGAAAAGAGGCTGTTCAAGCTGTTTTCTACACACAAAATCAAACATGGCTTCATATGGGAGAAACCAAAACACCAAATTAGTTATGGTATGAAAGGAATCCCTATTTAAAGTATTTTTATATTTTTTGAATTAAATATTTCATGAAAAATAAAGAAGGAAATAAAGGAAAGTATAGTGATTATACATATGAAGTAATATTCCTTGGATAGTCAATGAAGAGAAAATACTAAAAATGTTTCAATAATCATCTTGGAAGAATTTTGGAAAATAGTGATGCCAAGATCATTAATTATGAAACAAAAAATTTCACGAGGAGCTCATATTGTGATATGATATGAGATGAAAAAGAAATTGGACATGAAATATATTCAAATTCATAAGTAGATGATGGGATGAAAAACATTCAAGAATCAAAAAATAGTTATGATTCAAAAAAAGAATTAGGAGAGGAAAACTTGGCTGAAGAAACTTAATCTGAACTTCACAGAAGAAATAAAAGAGGAGAAATTGATCAATCCAGCATCATTAGGGATTGGATAACACCCACACACACAAGGAGAATGAGGATTTTAGAATATTACACATTCCATTCAATTGTGAAACCAACCTCGTTTGAAGCAGTAACAAAAGAATAATCATGGGTCAAATCCATGAATGAAGAACATGATCATATTTTTAAGAACGAGACATGGGATCTTGTTATGAGACCTAAAAATTATAATGTGATTGGTACCAAGTGGATCTTTAAAAAAAATTGTATTAGAATAGAAATTTGATAAAAAACAAGGCACACTTAGTGTGTAAAGGCCATGCACAGATTGAAAGAATTGATGTTGAAGAAACATTTTCTCCAGTAGTGAGACTGGAGTTGATCAAACTTTTCCTTACTATGTAAATCCAAATAGGGTAAAAATTTTATCAGATGGAATTCAAAACAGTATTATTAAATGGATTTATTGAAAAATAATTATACATTGAACAACCAATGATATTTTTTTATTGTAAATGATGAATAAAAGGTTTATAGATTAAAGAAGGGTCTATATAGTCTAAAAAAAGCACTACGTGCATGGTATTCTCAACTGAATTCATATAGGATGAATCTTAGATTCAAAATAGAAGGTGTTGATCATAATATATATATGAATAATTAAAAATAAGATCAATTTATAGTTCTTGTGTACATGGATGATATCATATTTGGATGAATAGGGAAGGGATCACTGGATGAATTTTCAAATCACATGAAATTAGAATTTGAAATGTCTATGATTGGTGAAACTGGATACATTTTAGGGATGTGAGTGATTCAGAAGATGGATTACACCTTCATTTATTTAAAAAAATATTCAATAGGTACATTGAATAAATTCAACATGAAAAATTCAAAACAAATTTTGACTCTGATTTCTGTTGGGACAAAACTTAGAAATCATGAGTATAGTACTTTTATGGATCCCACCATGTATAAGAGAATCATTGGGTGATTATTATACTAAAATTCAATATGGTCAGATATTTTATTTTCAACATGCTTAGTGAACCTATTTCAAATTAATACAAAGGAATAACACTGGGTGGAAGATAAAAGAATCACGAGTCACAATTATGGATTGTACTTTGATATAGGAAGAGATAATGAACTATCAAAATTTTATGATGGTGACTGGGATGGAGATGTGGTGGTTAAAAATTCCACAAGTGGTGGAGTATTATTTAATGGAAATAAATGAATGGGATGGTTGAATAAGAAATATGAAATTACTATTCTTATTACTACTAAAGCATAATATATCTCTGATGTAGTGGCTTTCAATCAGCAATTTTGGTTGAAGAAATGACTGATTGGTATTGGTTATTAGGTGAAACTACTGATGGTGATTTGTTGTGATAATAATAATGTGACCAATCTTATGATAATTCTGGTTCAATATTCTCATACGAAACATATTGAGACCAGATATCACTTCATCAAAGAAATTGTTGAACAAGGCATGATTCAAATGGTTCATGTTAGAACATATGAAAATGTAGATGGAATTATGACTAATACATTGGTAGCATATGCATTAGAGAAAAATCAGTTGGACCACAATGTTTAGCCACCTCCCAATTCATTAGGATGTTATGGTTGTTCCCCTCTCTCCATTTGTATTAAATATTTTAATCTATTTGTGGAAGTGATATAGTTTTATGGGGGATATAAGATCCAAGGAGAGTGTGTTTTGAGCTCTAAAAGTACAAATATAGGTTATTTGGGTTTATTTACACATGGGGAGAATGGATAATTTCAATGTGATAAAGGTTTAATGGCTATAGGTTTTTGGAAAACAATTCAATTCTTCAGAGTAAATAGATAATTAGGAGTTATGAGGAAATGGTTCATATTTCTTAGATCTTAGCTTTGAAATATTTAATAATTACAAAACAAGAGAACCCAATTCAATATTGTACTCTTGTTTTATACACATATATTTTCTCATGTAGAATTAGTGTGTTGGATGACTTGTTTCTCATGTATCAAGTTTTGATAGCATCTGGTGCTTTATTGAATTGTTCTTTAGATTGCCAATAAACCCAAAGGGGGAGATTTTTTGAATAAAGGCTATTATTTTTTGGAAATGGAGTCTAGTTTTTGTTTGTTTTAAATCGACACCAATATGATCAGGAAATTTAAAATAATGTGATATTATAGTACAAGCTGACTACAATATTGAAGGTGGCATCATTTCCTAGTGTTTACCAAATTTTTGGGCTCAAAATCAGGAGGAAGAGGAAAGCATTGTGAAGGGTTATTTTTTTATATTGTCCCTTAATAAATATGGTAAATTAATGTGCTTCTTGAAGACTAGGTTTTGTAAAGGTTGATATTCATGAAGATGTGGAGTAACATGAACAAGCATCGTGAATGGTGTGGAAGGTTGAAAATAATCTCTGTGACTATGAAAAGCTTCACAAGCAGGTTGAATTTCATTGGAGGTTCATGAGTGAAATATCTTCAAAAAAAGGTGTTTGGAGTTTCATGAAAAATCAACTGGAGGTGTTAGAGCATCACTAGGGGTTGTGCTTATAAATATAAGGCTACCCCCGCCACTTCATACATGAAAATAATTAAAGAAAATGATGAATCACTCTAAATTAATGAAGGAAAAGGGATTCACAAATCACATATTCAAAGTTATTTTTATCATAATAATAGTAATTATATATTCTTGACTAATTATTAGGTATCTAGGAAAAATGATTTTTGTGATGAGGAGGTATTCCAGAATGACTCAGTGAGCTTCACGAAGGCAGTTTATTTCATGAAGGAAGTTTTCTTCATGAAGGTAGTGAGCTTTGTGAAGGAGATTCACAAATAGAAGTATTGAACATAATGTTTAAGTGAACAATACTTTCAAGTTCATCCTTTTAGTTCTTCTATGTAAGAAGTGTCTCATTCTAGTCATGTACAAAGACCTAAATGCAAATCTATTGGAGTGACCTTTACATCATTGAACTAAGTAAGACTTAACCCAAATCAATGAGCTAAAGGGTGTTAATAGAAGTGTTCCAATGGAGGCAATGTTCTATCCATATAATCTTCTAAATGTAGTATTACTAGAACATAGTGACTATGTCTAAACTTATTTATTCCATAGTTAGTGAAGATTAGTGGATTTTGGCATGATCGACACATTGTCGGTGTATATTCCTTGGAGTAGACCTTAGTGGTGAAAAAACTAAAATTATTTCATTTTATCTTTATATGTGAATGTTTTATTACTACACAATTACACAAGACAAGTTTCACAAGTTCCTACCAACATGTAACAATATCTATCACTTTAAAATAAAAAAGTTGACACCTTGATTTACCCCTCCCCTCTTATGGTGCTCTGAGGTCCTACAAGTGGTATCTGAGCATACAGGCTAATGGAGTTAAATCTGTCCTCTTTTTTTTATCATGGTGAATTCAGTAAATGTCAAGGGATTTACACTCTTTTATGGAAGAAAAATCCATATTTGTAAGAACATTATGAGATCTCATCTGAAATCTATTAGAAAAGAAGTTCTTTTTTTTCCATTTCACAAGGGATATAGGTCACTAATGCAAGAGGACTGTCTATGATAATAATAAATAGGAAAATGCTTGATGTAGATGCTAAGGCATATAATTCTCTTATTGCAGCTCTATCTGATAAAATATATTTAAAGGTGATGAGTTTTACTTCAGACAAGTCTATGTGGGAAAACTAGAAAATATATAAAAATGGGATAATAATATAAATGAGGATAAACTCTATGTTTTTCACAATAGGTTTGATGATTTAAAGATATATCCAAATGAAAATGAAGATAACTTTTTTAATCAAATAACTGATGTTGTTTGCGATATTCTATGACTTGGTGAGGAAATTATAGATGTTGAAATCATGATGAAAATCTTAATAAGGATTTAACCTCTCTACAATCCAAAAGTGTCATCCCTTGAAGAAAGGGGCATGTCTAAACTTTCACTTGATGATCTTATATGTGGTTTGGTGGCTTATGAAATGGGTGTCAAACCAAAATATGGAATGACTCAAGTAAGAAATGAAAATGCATTAAAATCCATTGAAAAAATTGAGGTTTCTAGAGATATAGTTGACGAAGATAATGAATAAAATGAAATTATTTCTCTATTTTCTAAGAAATTAAATAGAGGAAAAAGGTGATTTGAAGGAAATATTCCTCTGGACTATTTTCGATGTGGTAGAGTTGGTCACATTGCCTCTCGATGCTCAAGGAAGTTCAGTGATAGAGAATATGAATCTAAAGACATAAAGAAACCTTATAAAAGGATTCCCCAAAAGGGATACTAAAAATTAGAAAATAAATTATAGAGGAAGAGTTTCATCTATAAATAATAACAATATGATAATGATTTTTTTGAGGATGAAGTATCAATGTTTAAATTTAGAACCCAAGAATACATGATGGTTACATTTGAAAAGTGAGAACCTTAAAAATATAAAGATAATGATAATTAGTTGATTGGTGTAATTGATCCCATGTTGTAACTTGAGGATACTCCTAAAATGATTGAAAATAAAATAAAGAGAAATAGAAATATGAGAGACATTTTGAATGAGTCATAAGAGTATATTGATAGGCTAGAAGTAGACATTGATCTACTGGAAGAAGGGGAAAAATAATATTCAATAACACTTGAAAGATCTGATGATGTTGTGGAATTAAGATTAGGATTGAAGAACATGAAAATTTCATCGATGACCTTACATACATAATGGAGGATAAAGATAATACAATCGAGTGGCTTGAAGAATATGTTCTTAATTTAAGGAGTAAACTAGAAACTGAATCAAATTAATAGGAAATAAATAATAAAATATAAATTCAAATATTATTAGATGCAGAGATGTTAGAGAGAGCTAATAATGGTTTTTAAGGAGTATAGAAAGATTTGAATTATTATAGATCCACATGTATGGGAAAAGGAGGAATTAGTGTTGATGTTGAAACGACAAAGGTCAGAAACAAAACGAGTTAAAATAAAGGGAAGTAAAAAGTTAGACATATCACAAAGGAACCTAATGAAATATTAAAGGAAGGTTCAAATGAAACTAAAAAGTGATCTGAAAATTACCCTTGAGTATCCTGATATGATCTACAGTGAAATAATTTTTCAAAAGAAAGGGAAATGAGGGGTAATGGAAGTGAGAAGACATTTCCGCTTATGAAATGTCAATTCTAGTGTTTTTTAGACATACCATATCAGAATGTGAAGATGCAAAAAACTATCTAGATGGGTAAGATCATGGAATTCAATGAAGAATAATAAAATCATATCCATCATATTATAGAATAAAAAATTTCTATGGACACTATTTTTAGTGTTCTAACTATGGGAACATAGATATTTTTTGCTGGTAGAGGAATGGTGGGAATATTACCTATAAAACTCAAAGAAATGTAAATACCCACCAACCTGAAGGAGTTGCTATTCTGAATAGGTATTCTCCTCTCAAATAACATGATGAGTATGATGAACCAATTCATATTGAAAATTTATTAGAAATTTCATCTTTATCTTCTACTCAATCAAGTATCTCATGGAAGTAAAAGAAGAAAATTGAGAAATCCAACCTCGCAGAAATAGATCCCAAAGATAAAAAGAATCGTAGAACCTAGATTATTGATAGTGGAATCTCATAAAATATAATTGGAAATACAGATTTATTGAATAATTTTATGAAAGGGGTTGATAGAATAGTGAGGTTGAGAAATAATGGTTCTTTTAAGATCATAGGCAGTGGAAGTACAGGAATGGAAAACGACTAGATGAGGAAATTTGTAGTTATTTATGTGGATGGTTTACATAACAATATTCTAAGTGTGATTCAAATATGTGAATCTTTACTGATAATAAAATTTAATCAAAAGGGGTTAACTATCAAAGAAAAGATATGGAATTATCTCATGAAAGGATGTAGAATAGATGGAAATTTATACCATGTTGACAGTAAAAAGAATATTTTTTACTTAACATTTGATGAAGAAGAAAACTTTTGGCACTTTAGGTTTGGTCATGTTAATCAAAAATGCATGGAAAATACATCAAAATGAATATATTCATTGATACCCCCAATCTGAAATGCGAATAAGAATATACATGAGCTTCTTGCATGCGAGGAAAGTTAGTCTATAGTTTGTATTGGCCAATGAATAAAAGGGCATAAAATATTCGTAATATCATCCACATAGATGTATGTGGTTCAATAAATTTTCCTAGAACACATGGAGAGATATAATTATTTCTATTTATTTATTATTATAGTAGAATGAATTATGTAATGATTATACACTATAAACAACAAGTGCATGATTGAATTTCATTGGAGATTTGTGAGTGAAATTACACGACGAGTTGACGGTAATCTCCATGACTATAAGAAGCTTCATGACCAGGTTGATTTTCATCAGAGCTTTAGGAGTGAAAGAGATTTGCGAATATGTTTTTTGAGTTTCATGAAAAATCCATTGGAGGTGTGGGAGAATTTCAAGGGGCTATAATTATAAATACGAGTCTACCCCCACAAATTCATACATGAAAATAATTAGAGAAAATGATAAATATCTCTGAATTTTTGAAGTCCAAGAGTGTAATGAATCAACCTGGATTACCCTGAAACCCGAAACCCAACCTAATCTGTCACATACCTAAAGTACATTCCTGATCCCCATGGGCTGACGATAAGAACCCGGGAATCGAACGACAAAACTGAGGGAATGATTTATCCCAACCTGAACAACCACATGGAATATATATATAGAGAAAGAATGGAAAAAATGTAAGACTAAAAAAAAAATATTCCACAACTTTAAGAAAACAATAAAAACCAAACAATTGAAAACGTAGCCAAAAAATTCAAAAGACAAGTCTAACTACAAGGTACTCAAAACCAAACAGCTACTCCAATGATGGTATGGATGAACTCCAACCTTCTCACCACTAGCTACCCATCCCAGCTGACATGAACCTCACCACCTCACTACGGGGCCTTGCATTTCCCTGCAATGTAAGAAAAACAGTGGTCTATGCACCACCAACACTGTGCACAAGGTGTGAGCTAACATGCTCAATTGGATCCCACCCAGGTGTTCTATAATAAGTCTTTGTTTAAATAATCTTCTATTCTCATTTTTAAAATAAAACATGGCATGATAAGTAGTAAAGTAGTTTTATAGAAAACATGGTAAAAATTTCCCTTTTCCATAGTTATAAACAAAATAAGGTATATCAGTTTCAAAGCATATTTTCCATATCATTTTTTACAAGCATAAACATGCATATCAAGGATAACTCAGAAATCCAAGAAATACAAAAAAGAAGCACAAATATTACACACCAGTAAATACTACAAGTCTATGAAGTAGACTACTCATACCAAAATAATCAAGTGAAAAAAAAAAACGATCCTATAACATCAAGACTAGGAAGCAGAGGAATACCCCATGGGTAAACACCCCAAAATGTCAATATCGCCCCCCTAGAACAATAGTCCTAGGAAATAGTGGTAAGCCCCAAGACAAACCTCCTTGATAATCACAAAGAAATTTAAAATGGCCTTAGGATAAACCTTCCACCTAAGTACCCAAGGTAACCCATATTCTATTTTTCACAAACCCATTTCAATGTCTTCAAAACTATTTTAAACCATTTCACAATCAATTTATCAAAAGATAGGGAATTTTTTTCTTTCAAACCCCTTTTTCAACACACCCAACAATCATGCCAATTTAAAAATTCTATTTATAAATCAATTTTCAAAGAAAAACAAGAAGGTTATTTATCATATGCTAGAGATGGAACCACCTACCTCAAAGTTCGAGTCGTACACACCCACAATGGAATCCAAAAGCAACAAAACCCAACCACACTGTCAATTAAGGCCCTATAATCAAACCTACATCTCAAAGGATTGATTCAAAATTGAATACAAGGGATTAGTGTATAGAAGAAATCCCATGTACCTCAATAACATATGTCTACCGCACCACAACTAGCCAAGTAACGAACTTTGAGACAAGATCTCATAATGGATCTAGAGGAAGACAATAAGAAACATCCATCTTGGATCAGCAGATTTGATAACACAAGGCAAGGGCGCTATTACGATCAATCACAAGGAAGAATTAGATAGAACACTTACCTAGAGAGATGCACCATAGAAGAAACGATGAACTAGAGTCGATAAGATTGATCTAGAAGGTGAGACGCCTCTGAAAAACTCCAAGGAGCAGCTTAGGGTAGAGGGCCAAGAAGTTTGGAAGGAAAAAGGCTGAGCGAAATAGAAAAATGTGTGACTTAAACCTGGGTGCAGCTGGGGTGTACCAGATCATGGTGTGATCTTCCCATTCACAGTGTGATCTTCCAATCCACAACATGTAACCAGCACCAAGTAAATGATGTGTACTTTAGGTAAATGATGTGTACCTGTTCTACAGTCTGCATTAAACCCAGAAAAATTACATAAAAGGATTTTAAATCTATAAAGGAACTTAGGAAAAGGGAAAACATACTTGATCAGGGTAATGAGGTTATACAAACTCCCTAACATAAGGACTTTCTTTCCCTAGGAAGTTATATGGAAGGTTTAAACCCTAGAAAAATATGAGGATACTGTTCCCTCATCAAAAACTCGCATTCCCAAGTCTCATGAGAATCCGATCCTTGTTTCCAAAAAACTCCATCAAATGGAATCAACTTCCCACACAAGAATTTAATCTGAGAGTCAATGATCTCATCTGGTTTCTCTACTCCAGAAACATCTAGATCTAACTCAATTTCTTCCCTACTCAAAACATGAGTGGGATCAGGGTGATACTTCCTAAGCTGTGATATGTGGAAAACATCATGAATGTTTGTCAAATAAACTGACAGTACCAACCAATACACAACTTTCCCAAGTTGTTCAGTGATCTCAAATGGTCGAACATATATTGGAGACAAATTTACCTATTTTACAAGTTGAAAATGACCCAACTGGGGAGAAACATTCAATAAATCCCAGTCACCAATGGAAACTTCAAAGGTCAAATCCGCTGATCTACATATGGTTTATGTTGACTCTGGGCTATAACCAGACATCGTCACACCTCCCGAATCTTTACCAATTTCGCATGAACTAGACTTGGTATAACCAAGATACTTCACCAACCTATGACCAAAAAAGAGGGGACCTATATGGGAAACCATAAAAAGCTTCAAAGGAGGCCATTATGACCAAAAAATAATAACTTGTTTTGTAAAAAAACTCAACTAGTCCCAGATGGCTATCCCACAATCCACTGAAATCTAAGATACAGGCATGAAGAATATCCTCTAGGATTTAAATTACACACTCTGTCTAGCCATCTGTCTGTGGATGGTAAGCTGTACTGAACTTGACCTGAGTACCCATTGCCTCTTGAAGACTCCTCCAGAAGCTTGAGGTAAACCTAGGATCCCTATATGAAACAATGGAATAAGGACTACCATGTAACCTTATGATCTCCTACACATATAGCTTACCTAGATCTTCAACTTTAGTGGTGTCTTTAATCCAAATGAAATGGGGAGACTTCATCAAATGATCAACAACCACCCAGAGAGAATTTCTTCCTTAGGGTGTCCGTGGTAACCCAACAAGAAAATTCATTGACACCTAATCCCACTTCCAAACTGGCACCATAAGAGGCTGAAGCAATCCAGAAGGTTTCAAGTACTCTGCCTTTATCTGTTGGTAGGTGTAACAGCGAGACACATAATTTTCAATATCATGCATAATAACCTGCCACCAGAACCATCTTCTCATGTCATAATACATCTTTGTACAACTTGAATAAATGGCCCATAAAGATCTATAAAAATCAAACAAAACTAAACTTCTCACATATGCTAGGATGATAAATCTCTTTCCAAAGTGAAGTATGCCATCTGAAGAAAGATACCAACCAGGAATTGTCTTCCCACTGTAAATGCTTTCCTGAATCTATTGAAACTCATCATCTTGTTGTTAAATTTTCAAGATAGACTCTATAAGAGATTATGACACCTGAACACTGGTCACAACCATCCCTGAAACATCCTACTAAGTATCCAAGTTCAACTAAGCAAAAAGCCCCATAATATTACACTCCTAATTTGATTCTAGAATAGCCTGTGATCGTACCTTACTACTTAAAGCACCTAAAATTACATTCCCTTTCCCCAGAGTGTAGGTTCGAAGTCAAACATCTTAAGGTTTTCTACCCATCATCTCTATTTTAGATTCAAGTATTTTTGAGAAAAGATATAACTCATACTCTTATGATTAGATAATACTATCAAATTATACCCAAAGAGATAGTGCCGCAAACATTTAAGTGCATGCATCACTGGAGAAAGATCTAAATCATGAGTGTGGTAGTTCTTCTCATGTGGCCAGAGCTGATGAGATCCATAAGCTACCACATGATCATTATGAATAAGCATGCTTCTCAAACCAGCACCAGATGCATTGTAGAACACAACATAACCATTATCAGGCTCAGGTAAGATCAAAATAGATGCTGATGTCAGAATTAATTTCAATTCATCAAAATAACACTAACACTTCTCATCCCATGATAATTTCACCGCTTTCTTAGTAAGATCAGTCAAAGGTGACTCCAGCTTAGAGAAATTCTTGATGAACCATCAGTAATATCCAGCCAGACCAAGGAATCTTCATATCTCAAATAAATTTTGTGGTTGATTCTAGGAAAAAATTGCTTTTACCTTCTCTGGATCAACTGACAAGCCTTGGTCAGAAATTCTGTTCCCTAAGAACTTCACTCCTCAAATCCAAAAACTACATTTTTAAAGCTTTCTATACAGATGGAAATTTCTTAGAACCTCCAAAACCAAACTCAGATAGTGATCATACTCATGCTCAGACTTTTCATAACCCAAAATATCATCCATGAACACTACCACAAAGGTTTCAAGATATTGGTGGAATATATGATTTACTAATGCCATAAAAACTACAGGAACATTAGTCAGACCGAAAGACATCACAAGATATTTAGAATGGCCACACTTGCTCCTGAAGGCCATCTTTGGTATATCAGACTCATGGACTCTAAGATGATGATAACCTGATCGAAGATTGATCTTTGAAAACCACTTTTCTCCCTTAAACTAGTCAAACAAATCATCCACATGAGTCAAAGGATATTTCTTCTTAACCATTACCCGATTTAACTGCCAATAGTCCATACATAACTAAATAGAACCTTCCATGTTCTTGGCAAAGAGCATAGGGGATTCCCAAGGAGAAACACTAGGGAGAACAAAACCCTTCTCTAATAGGTTTTTCAGCAGAATTTTGAGTTCTTTAAACTCTTCTAGTGCCATACAATAACAAGGAATCAATATCGGATGCGTACCTGGTACCAGGTCAATCATGAATTCTACCCCTCTATCTAGAGGAAGAACAAATAAGTCATCTAGGAAAACATCAGGAAAGTCATGAAAAAAAATTAGAAGACCCTCAATAGAAGAAACAACATTGGGATCAAACGTAACAGTAACCAAAAAACTCTTGAGCTTTGGGCAGGATGGTCCTGCACGACCTGACCTCAGGTCCCACTCTCCTTGAAACACATGCGAGCTCCCATCGACAACAAGAAATGAAACACTCCAATGATAACAATCATACTCAACTCAATGAGCAACAAGATAATCCACACTGATGATGATGTCAAATAGATCCATATAAAGAATGAGAAAAGCCCAGACCAACTTCGTGTCAATTATCCTGAACAAATAAGAAGGACACCAAAACCTCCGCTCCTTCCTCTTTCCAAGAGGTGTCTCTAACTCCATTGTAAAGGGAATAAGTTCCATTAAAAGTATAATCATATTGACTAAAAGTGCAGATATAAACGAGTGGGAGGCACCGGTATCAAACAAAGTAGTAGGTACTGAAGCTGCAATAAGGAGAGTACCTCTCACTATTTCCAGACCTGAATCAACTTCAGTTGGCCACTAATCTATTGTGTGTAAATGATTTACTCATGAGTCTTACATCTAGATCCCTATAGTCTTTCAATCTTTCTACTGCACCATAGTAGTCTTTCGACCTAATGAACCCTGACCATAACAATGTGTATTCATAGCCTGACAAAAAAACAATATATGACCAAAACATCCATAGTTATTGCATGTCTTCACACGCATAGAAAAATAACATCTAGTGTGATCCCAATTTCCGCACTGGTAGCAAGTTTGAGAGACACTACCGGCTAAAACAGATGGTTTAGAGAAGGCTCGCTACAGATATCTACCTCCACCACTCCTACGATGGTCCTACCATTTCCTCTTCTTTCCATGCACTCCATTGAAGCTATCACCAGTTTGATGAGAAGAGGTGGTAAAGTTGACTTTTACTACCATGTCCATATCTACTATCATTGATCTATCCACTGTCTCTGCATATTTATAAAGATTCAACATAAACACCTAGAATCTAATATCCAGTCACAAACCCTATAGGTACTTCTGCACCTTTAGCTGGTCATTCCTTACCATGTCTGGAGAAAAACAAACAAGCTCAACAAACCCATTGGTGTAGGCTAACACTGAACACTCTCTCTACTATGATGATAAGAAATCCATAAATTTTTACAACATTAGAGACTCTGGAAAAAACTTCTGAAAGAACATGGTTTTGAAACCCTTCCAATCAAAGCCCACATGTCTGTCTACATGGACCATAGAGTCCCACCAATGCTTTCTAGAACCCCCGAGTCTGAACGTTGCATACTTCACCTTAATATTCTTAGGTTTATCCAATAAGTAAAATATTTTATCAATACTATCCATCCAATCCTCCACATTCTGAGGTTCAATTACCCCTTTAAATGATAATGGATTCTCATGCAAGAATTCTCGCGATCAATCTCTTTCCCCTCCAGCTCTTGGCTGTACCTCAGCCACTGTGTTCTGAACTTGTGGAACATCCTGAATAATAGCACAGAATGCCTGTACTATAGTCTCGATGGGATTCTAATCCATAGGTGGATTCCCTTGAGAAGCATCAGTTGTACCTTCCTGAGAAACCTATGGAAGATGTCTAAGCGGAATACTACTGCACATCAATACATAAGAATGATTAGACATCGAAAAAAATCTCAATTCAAACTAGAATAACCATAAGAAAAAACTTATATTTTTAAAAGAAAAAACCAACATTAGAGACACATATCCCAACATACCATGGTAACTTGAGTGTCATTATGATAAGATCTGGCTAGGAACTCATCCTAACATACCTCTCAAGTCCCGATTGTCCTATATTTAGTCCAATAGAAGTCCTAAGGAAAATATTCTTGAGGACATACCTACCTTTGATACCAAACTATAATGAACCAACCCATATTTCCCTGAAATGTAGACCCTGACCCGATCCTTCACATACCCAAAGGGCATTCCAGATCCCCACGGGCTGGAGACAAGTACCCAAGCATCAAACAAAAAAACCAAGGGAACAATTTCACCCAACCTAAATAACCAAAAAGAATACATATATAGAGAAATAAAGGAATAAAGGAATATTAAAAAAATATTTGTACCATAAATGTAGAATAAAATCAGAAAAAAAACAACTAAAAAAGTAGCTAAAAACTCTGAAAGCAATTCCGACTAGAGGGGACTCAAAACCAAAAACCTAATCTAATGATGGAATGGACAAACTCTAACCATCTGACCACAATCTACCCATCCTTGCTAACATAAACCTCAACACCTCATTGTGGTGCCTTTCCTTTCCCTGTAATATAAGACCAACAAAGGTCTACGCACCACCAAAGCAGTGCTTAGAGTGTGAGATGGAAGGCTCAGTAGGAGCCCACCTAGGTGTTCTATAACAAGTCTATGTATAAAAAATCTTGTATGCTTATTTTTAAAATAAAATACGGCATGATAAGAAGTGAAAAAATTTTATAGAAAACAAGGTAAACATTTATATTTTCTATAGTACTAAACAAAATAAGGTATATTAGTTTCAAATAATATTTTCCATATCATTTTACACAAGAATAAACATGCATATTAAGGCTAACTCAGAAAGCCAACCAATAAAAATCCTAAGCACATATATCATAGACAAAGGAATACTACAGGTCCAGGAAGCAGACTACTCGTACCAAAATAATCAAGTACACGAAAACTAATCCTAGAACAATAGGCCTAGGAATTAGGAGGAAAAACCCATGAGTAAACCCCCCCAAATATCAATATCAGTCCCCTAGAACAATTGGCCTAAGAAACAAAGGTAATCCCCAAGAAAAACCTCCTTGATAATCCCAAAGAAATGGATGATGGCCTCAAACTAAACCTTCAACCTAAGTACCCAAGGTAAACCATCTTATCTTTTTCACAAACCCATTTCAATGTCTTTAAATACATTCAAAACCATTTCATGATCAATTTATCAAAATCCAAGGAAAACCCATTTTTATTTCAAAAACCCCTTTCAACACACCCAACAATCATACCAATTTCATAAAACAATTTATAAAGTAATTTTCAAAGAAAAAAAGCAGGTTCTTTATCACAGGCTTGAGATGGAACCACCTACCTCAAATTTAAGGCCGCACATGCCCACAATGGAATCTAAAAGCAATGAAACTAAAAAATCCCACCAATGAAGTCCCTAGAATTGAAACCACATCTCAAAGGATTGATTAAAAATTGAAGACAAGGGATTTTAAGATAGAAGAAATCCCACATACCTCAAGAAAATACATCTTCTACACCAAAAATAGCCAAGAAATGGCCTTTGAGACAAGATATCACAACGGATCTTGAGGAAGAAAATAAGAAAAATCCAACTTGGATCAACAGATTTGATAATGCAAGGCTAGGGTGCTATCACAATCAATCACAAGGAAGAATCAGAGAGAAAACTTACCTGGAGAGATGCACTATAGAAGCAATGATAAAATAGAGCCGATCAGATAATCCTGAAGGCGATACGCCTCTAAAAAATTCCTAGGAGTAGTTTATGGTCAAGATCTAGGAGGTTCGGAAGGAAAAATTCCAAGTGAAATATAAAAACTGGTGACTTAAACCTTCGTATGGGTTGGGTTACGACGTCTACCCCATGGTCATGATGTGTAGTCTATGTTGGATAAGTTACACTGAAAAACCCATCGACTCGGGTTAAAAATACGGTATTTAACCACTACACGATGTGCACCTCAGGTACACAGTGTGCACCAGCTCACAGTGTGATCTCCCCATTCACGGTGTGATCTCCTAATCCACAACATGCAACCAAAACCAAGGACACAACGAATAATTCAAGTACACAGTGTGTACCTATTCTGCAGTCTGCAGTAAACCCAAAAAAATTACATAAATATATTTTAAAACCAGAAAAGAACTTAGAAAAAGGAAAAACATACCCAATCAATGTAATATGATGTTACAAATAGAATGATAAATCAAGTATTCAAAGTGATATTGATCATCTAGAAAATAATTCTCTAGTCATGACCAATTCTTAGGTATCTGGGAAAAGTGAGTTTCCTGAGGATGAGGTTTTCCATGATGACTTAATGAGATTTTTGAAGGAAATTTGATCTGTAAAAGAGGTTTTGTTAATGAGGGTAGTGAGATTCATGAAGGATCATCACAAATGAAAGTATTAAACATCATGTTTAAGTGTAAAATTATTTAAAGTGCATCCATTCCTGAATTTAATGAATTTTGGGTCTCATTATAGTTAGGTACGAAGACTTAAAATCCAATATATTTAAACGACCTTCATTTCATTAAACTGAGTAAGAATTAACCCAATGAAGTGAGCTAGGGGGAGTTGATGGAAGTGTTCCAAGGGAGTAATTTTTTATCCCTAAAATCTTTTGGTACCAATTTGTGTATAAGGTTGTATTTCTTGTCAATAGTTGTCAATGGAAGTCAAAATGAAGGAGATAAGAAGTACTCCAATGAAATGGAGGAATGGAAATTTAGATGATTGTTGTACATATCATAATTTGAAAGAACTTGTGTTAAAGGTGACACATTATTTACAAAAGTGGAGAATGGTGAGGTATAATACATCTAAGGTTTATTGAAGAAGAATGAGGATTTGATGAAGACCATGAAATTCTCCAGGATTGCTTGAGAACAAAAAAAGATCCTACTTGAAGAATTGAATCATATGTTTTGCATGAAGTAGAGAATGATGGTTGAAGAAGAAGATTTGTTGAAGAAAGAAAATCACAGAAAAGAAGCATGAAAGTTACGACCGAAGCATATATTGAAGGTGGCGCTGTTTCCCAGTGTTTTCCAAATTTTTGTGTCTCAAAATCGGAAAATGAAGACACAGGTTGTTGGCAAAAGGAAGTGAGCACAAAGAGGAATTAGTATGAAAAATATCGGGAGGCATGTGTGAAAAATCAAGGGATGTTCTAAAAACAGCGGGTTTGTATGAAAAATAGCGGTGTGCGTGAAAAACAGTGTGGTGCACGAAATAGTAGAGCAATGGTTTTCACGCAAGAGGTGTTTCGGATTCAGAATGTCGAAAAATGAAAAAGGAATGGGCTGTGAGAAAAATCCAGAGCAGTGCGTGGAAAAATGTTGTGCACAAAATAGCTGGGTAAGTTTTTCACGCAAGCCGTGTCTCGGATCAGAAACACTAAAAACCAGCAAAGGAAAGAGGTGCGTGAAAAATATGATATGTTCGTGCCATGCGCGCGGAAAATCAAATGTCTGTGCGAAAAATTAGTTGTGCGCAAAATGTGGGTTTGAAGTTTTACATGCCAGAGAGGATTCATGTTCAGAATGATGAAAAATGGCGAAGTTATGAGATGCACGAAAAACCAAGGTGGTGCATGAGAATAAAAGGAAGGTGCGCATAATTCAAAGAACTGAGAGACAGTTTTACGCACAGGAAGAGGTTTTATGCGCAGGATCAACAACGCCTATAAATATGAGGTGAACCCCTCTCATTTAGGGCAGCTCAAAACTTAGACAAATACTGAGCTCTGGCACGCAGAAAAATTGAGGTATAGAGTGTTGCATGAAAAATAAGGTGCTTCGCGAAAAGGAGTTCTGCTCGAAAAAGAAGCGTTGCGCGAAAAGCCTTTTTCGCACCAAAAATATATTTTTACGTGCAAGGTTTGAATTTTATGCGCAAGGCACTGGGATGGGTGTGAGGAAAATTTGGGGGTCCCGAAGGCCTTGGATAGGTGCTTAGCACTCTCAAATATGCTTTGTGAAGACGAAAGGATAGTGAACTATTTTGTTTTACGAAGAGAAGAAGTACCACACACACATGACTGGTGTTTAACACCCTTGTTGTGCTTTGCGAAGAGAAGAAGAATGATTGTGTAATTAAAATCAGATCTGCACATAGAGAGGGAAATATAAAGATACACTCAGGTGTCAGTATTAGGAATTGAAGGAAGAGAAGAGGGAGATTTAGTACATTCAGGTATTGCACTAAAGTAGAAGATTGATTTCAAAAGAGCATCAACTCAGGACTCTGATACAAGAAGAGTCTTGTGCTAAGTAGAGGAAAATACTTCAATGCTAATCTCTTGAAGATACCTTCACATCTATAAACTGAATGGGACTTCACCAAATGCAGTGATCCAGGGGGGGAGTCAACGGGATTGACCCAAGGGATGCAGTGAGCTATCCCTAAACTTTTGTAAAGGCAGTGAACCTGGGACAGAGTGACTGTTTCCAAACCTTTGTAATCCACAGCTAGTGATGATTAGTGGAATTTGGTATGACCAACAACTTGTTGGTATATGATCCCTGGACGTAGCCCATAGTGGTGAACCAAGTAAAAATTGTTGTGTCACCTCTTTTCATGTGAACGTTTCATTACTGATCATATCCATCATACAGGATTAACTAGTTCCTACCAACGTGGGAACAAGATCCTTGTTTTTGAAAGAAACATTTGACACCCTGATTCACCCCTTCCCTCTCAGGGTGTCTCGGGGTCCTACAAGTGGTATCAGAGGGAGTTTCATGTATTTTTACTCCATAGTAATTCTATTTTGAAGAGGATTTTAGTTTCTTTCCTAAGATCAACAATGAAGTGCGGTCTTAATGAAGATTCAATCATTTTTGAGAAGATGACTACATCCAGCAAGACCATGAGAAACAAGAAAAATAAATAGAATAAGCAGTTGAAGAAGTCCCTCATGTCCCAAGAAGATACAGTGTCTTGTTCACGATGCCCTTTCAATAATGAATAAATATTAGGATTGGAAAGTATCGAGAAGGTGGCTCGTGATTCTACCATAGGAATAGAAGACACATCTATCTAAAGTGACCAGGATAAATTAATAAACTATCTGCATGATATTCCTGAAGAAAGTGTTGCTCCTTTTTTTAGAATATTTTAATGCAGGCATGTTGAGATCAACTGATTGGAAAGAGAATATAATAATGTGGAAAAGGGATTGGAAGTAAAAGTTCTTTAAATCCTGAATCTCACCAAACAGATTAAAGTCTTTGAAGAAAAATAGAGAGTCAATAAGACTCTAAAAGAAAAGATCCATGCGCTTGAAGCTATGCTGAAGAAGATCATTGAAGTCGAGAGTTTTTATTTGGAATAAACTTCCAAGAGATTTAAGGAACTTGACTATTTGTTACAAAACAAATTTAAGATGCATGAAGATGAGGTTGAAATATTTAAGAATACCTGTGAAGAGAATATGATCATGATTGAAGATCAGAAGATAATCTTCAATATTGAAGGTCAAAAATTGGAAGCCCAATTGAAAAATCTTGAGAAGATACAAATTGAGACTTCACAAAAGAATAAAATAGGTGAGACTTGTATTCAATGTTCATTAGAGGATTCTAAAGCTGAAATACCTCCAACTTGTGACAAGAAGATTATGAAAACTCTTGATTATCCATCTTAAGAATCAGTTGCTGCTGGTACTCAATTCTCACTGGAGGATTATACTATCAAAAGAACTCCAACATGTGATAAGAAGATCACGACTTCACTCATTGATCTATCAAAAGTAGCTATCAAAGTGAAGGTACCATCCATAAAAACCTGTACTATTGTTTCTAAATATATTCCTTCAAAAAGTTCAGGTTGGAATAAAAATTCTAAGAAAGTATGGATGAGGAAAGATGAGGATAATAAACCTACCACTATGGATAGGTTGGATGGGAAGGAAAATGAGGAATATGGTTCCTCGAATAGAGAACAAAAATGTAATAAGAAGGCCCAACAATATCATATAGAAGAAACAAAGAAAAAATGATTTGTGGGTCAATGTTGGTGCTGCAATAGATTTGGGCATTGTGTACTGGATTGTTGGTACAATCCCTTTAATGAAAAAGCGCAATGAAAGATTGTATCAAAGGGAAGAGATCTAGAGAAGAAGAAGCAACATCTGTAGGTCCAGAAGCATCTATTTATAGCAAACAAATTTAGAATGATTGATAACATCTATGATGTATGAAACGGTAGTGGTCACAAGGTAAGCACATGTCCATCTCAACATGATTTCAATGTTGATAAGAAAAGAAGAACTCTGATGCCGTCTGAGTATGAAGAAAGCACCTTGGGAGGAAATCAGAAGAATTGTGTGAACACACATTTCCCAAAGAAGATCTCAAGTAGGGAAACTGAGAATACCCAGGATTTTAGATCCATGAAATTGAAGGGTCATTCATCCAAAAGAAAATGTAAGTGGGATGAAACTCAGATGAACCCATGTGGAATATCCAAACCAGCTACAACAGTTCCAAATGACTTGTTGGTCATCTGGATAGAAGATTTGAAAAGAATGAAAAAACTTGAAGATGAAAAGGCCAAGGATGGTGACAGAGGAAAAGAAAAACTTTCATGTGATAAAGACAGAGTGCAGGAGAGATTTCAAACCAAGAGAAACACATGTGTCAAAGAAGTTCTATGTGAGAGATGCAAGAAATCTGGTCACATTGCAAAAGGTTGTCTAAACTTAATACCAGAGAAAGAAGAAGTCCTCAAAAGGTGCAAGAATGCATCATTAAAAATGTTTATTAAGTAGAATAATTCTCCATACCACGAAGAAGAAAATGTGTAGGAAACCATACCACATCAACACATATCAGAACATATGTTCAAATCTGCAGGCATGAAGACTGGAGTGAATAGAGAAACTTGGTTGAGAAAAGAACCTCAACCATGAATCTCATGTTGATGAAGCAAGGAGGAACCACCTTATTCCATTAATCATTTGTGTATTTTATTTGGGCTAATAATGCAGGGAATTGAAGGTGAATCATGCTCTCAGGGGGAGAACCTGAGAAGTAGTAAATGCTGTAAACTCTTGATAGGGAATCTGAATAATTTTCCATCCTAGTAAGATTATTCAATTGATATTAAAAGATTAAGATGATGAAGGATCACTCTTGATGAAGATGATGAGGAGTGTTTCCTTTTAGGGGGATAAAAAAAATGAAGAAGCTTCCAAAATCATTATTTCAATTAGCATCAAATCCAGTTGGTATTAAATGCAATTACTCTGTTAATTGATTGAAGAAAATGTAATTAGAGATGGTATGTAATTTCTTAATCTCTCAACCTTGGTTACTCAGAACAAAGATCATTCTACAAAGGGGGAGTAACTGAATTGATCAGTGACATAAGAAGAATGGAAGTTCCCCAAGTCCACTTATCCTGACAATTGCACTTGAATGTTTTTGATCTGTTTGCGGATGTGAGTGCAGGAGTTTCAGGTTGATTATTACCTATTACATTTGATTTTTTTATCCCTAAATGAAATTGGAAAACCCTTGAAGATAATGTACATGAGTTCTCATCTCATGTGGTATCATGACCAGTGAATAATGGAAAACCTTGTTGTCTAAATCAATTCCTCTTTTTTTCTACACCAAGCATTGCTTAAGTAGAATTTGAGTGAAATGATTGATGAAACATTTCTTAAGTATAGATTGATAAAATATCTACCATGAACTTTTTATTTCTTGTCAATAATGGGGAGAGAAATTGAAATGAAAGTTTGAAAAGAAAATTTGATTGAAGAGAAGATTCTAATTTTGACATTGACAAATTCATTCTAGAAGATATGTAAGGTATTAAAAACAAAATACAAAGGGGGAGATTGTTGGGACCACTTTGTGTATAAGGTTATATTTGTTTTCAATAGTTGTTAATGACAATCAAAATGAAGAAGATAAAGAAGTACTATAATGAAATGGAGGAATGGAAATTTAGATGATTCTTGTACTGATCATAATTTGAAAGAACTTGTGTCAAAGGTGACACACTGTTTACAACAATGGATAATGGTAAGGTATAATCCATCTAAGGTTGATTATAGAATAATGAGGATTTGATGAAGACCATGAAATTCTACATGATTTCTTGAGAACCATGCAAGAGCCTACTTGAGATGTTCATGCCATGCACGCGGAAAATCAAATGTCTGCGCGAAAAATTAGTTGTGCACAAAATGTGGGTTTGGAGTTTTATGTGTCTGAGAGGATTCATGTTCATAATGATGAAAAATGGCGAAGTCATGAGATGCATGAAAAACCAAGGCAGTGCGCGAGAATAAAAGGAAGGTGCGCGTAATTCAAATAACTGAGAGACAGTTTTATGCGCAGGAAGGGGTTTTACACTCAGGATCAACAACACCTATAAATATGAGGTGAACCCCTATCATTCAGGGCAACTCGAAACTTAGAAAAATCTTGAGCTCTGACGTGTGAAAAAATTGAGGTATAGAGTGTTACGCGAAAAAGAAGGTGCTGCGCAAAAAGGAGAAGTTCTTCGCTAAAAAGAAGCTTTGTGCCAAAATCCTTTTTCATGGCAACAATATATTTTTATGCTCAAGGTTTGAATTTTACCCGCAAGGCACTAGGATGGGTGCGCAAAAAATTTGGGGGTCCCACTAGCCTTTGATAGGTGATTAGCACTCTCAAATATGCTTTGCGAAGATGGACGAACTGTGAACCATTTGGTTTTACGAAGAGAAGAAGTACCACACACACATGACTGGTGTTTAACACCCTCGTTGTGCTTTGTGAAGAGAAGAAGAATGATTGTGAATCTAAAATCAGATATGCACATAGATAGGGAAATATAACGATACACTCAGCTGTTAGTATTAGGAATTAAAGGAAGAGAAGAAGGAGATTTAGTGCATTCAGGTATTGCACTAAAGTAGAAGATTGATTTCAAAAGAGAATCAACTCAGGACTCTAATGAAAGAAGAGTCTCGTGCTAAGTAGAGGTAAATAATTCAATGCAAATCTATTTAAGATACCTTCACGTATATAAACTGAGTGGGACTTCACCAAAGGTAGTGATCCAGGGGGAGTCAACGAGAGTGACTCGAGGGACGCAGTGAGATATCCCTGAACTTTTGTAATGTAAGTGAGCCTGAGACAGAGTGACTGTTTTCGAACCTTTGTAATCCACAACTAGTGAAGATTAGTGGAATTTGGTATGACTAGCAATTTTTCAGCGTATGCTCCTTGGACGTATCCCTTAGTGGTGAACAAAGTAAAAATTGTTGTGTCACCTCTTTTCATGTGAATGTTTCATTATGGATCATATCCATCATACAGGAATAACTAGTTCCCACCAATGTGGGAAAAGATCCTTGTTCTTGAAAGAAAAATTTGACACCCTGATTCACCCTCCCCTCTCAGGGTGTCCCAGGGTCCTACAAAATCTTGTAAAGGTAGTTTTCTTGGAATAGAGTGAATATTTATAAACTTATATATTCCAAAACTAGTGAATATTATTTGATTTAGGTACAATTGAAACATTGTCAGTGTATTCTCCTTGGACTAACCCTTAGTGGTGAACTGGGTAAAATTTATGTGTTTTATATTTTAATGTGGATGTTTGATTACTAAAGGATTCACTAATATAGGTTAAACAAGCTCCTACCAACATGAGAACAAGATCCATTACTTTAAAAGAAACAGTTGACACCCTGATTCACCCCTCCCCTCTCAGGGAGTTTCGAGGTCCTACACTTATAACGTAATGAATGAAATAATCACACAATGTTTTTAAATTTTATGCAAAAACAAAAAATAGAAAAATAAAATACCAAAGGAAACTCCTTAGGTGTCAAATTATATACTAATCATTAACTCTATGAGCTAGTAATGTCCATCCTGTTCTCCAAATCACAATATAAATCTATAAATACAATACATATCAATATATATAGGGGATAGGATACATGTGTACTCAGATGGATCCCCCCAAAACCATATCATGAAAATATGGAAAAGGCCTATTAACAACACAATTAATAAATAATAGAGTCAACTCATTACCTATTCAACATAATCTACCACTGAACCTCACCAAGGATCACTCATCGAATATCATGTAAAAGATAATAATATAATGTCAAAGGAATGTATAAGAAGGTAACTTGTGAACAATTACCCATATAGATTTTCAACCTCACACATAAACGGCATGTATCATGGTGCTCTAATACCTTCTATATACACATAACAATACAATTATATGTCCTCTACACAACTACATTCACATAGTCATGTATCCACATCACAACCACAATGTAAAAATCACACACCACATCATCATGAAACCAAACATCAAAACAAACATGTCATAAAAACCTCTAATTCTCAACATAACCCACTATGACTTAAAATACATGAGGAATTCATTGAATAAAAATACAAAAAACTGATAAAATAACTCATGAAATACTAAGTTCATCAATCCCATGAGAATAGTTAAGGAATTTTTGACACCAAATGGTATAACGACGTACTCAAAGTATCTATAATAGAATTTGAAAGAATCATTTGGGATATATTCCTATTTTACCATCATATAATAACATCTAAATAATAAAACAATAAAAAAGAACCAACTAGAACCCTTTATGAAATCTAATAGATAAATAATCATAGTGTGGGGATAGTGGTTCTTCACTGTCAACTGATTAAAATAATAATAATTGATATATAACCACAAGATATCATCCTCCTTCTTCATGAAAAATAATATAGTTCTCTATGGTAACATACTAGAACATATGATACACTTATTTAGTAGGTCATCATTTAAAATCTATAAGTATCGCAACACCAAAATCTCTAATAAATTAGGAGATATCAAAATCTAAGATACATTAATATTTAACCTTTTCATTCACTTGATATCATAGTGAGGGGTAGTTTACCATCATATTCAAGAAAATAATTAATGAATTCCTAAAATTTATAAAATCATGATATTTTAAAATAACTCTAAACTCAATAGCGTATACAACATGATACACCAAGTTTAAATTAACAATGAAATATTAATATTTAAATATGATAGTTATAACATATTTGTTGAATTGGTGGGTACAAATAGAATTAATCGAATTATGAAATATATATATATATATTAATTTTTAAATTAATAAAAATTTATTAATTAATTATTATAAAATAAGAAATCCTTTTTTACTAAAGTAGTGTATTCATAAAAAATATGGTTTCTTCAAAAATGATTTTAATTGCACATGGTGAGAAAATATTATAGTTAATATTTGGAACTTTCAGTGATTTTTTCGATAAAACTAACATAATTTTTAAAATCAACATTTCAAAATTATATTTGAATACATGTCATTCTTAAACCATCTTATATGAGTTAGACACATATTATATTATAAAATTTCATGTATTTTCAAATTGATTTTATTGATATTTTATAACAAATAATGTTTCATTAACTGATTTAAAATTCAACAAATCTTATCTCTATACAAGTGAATGGTATATAGTTAAAAATATAAAGCATGGTCTATTTATGTTCTAATTTTTTATTTTAAAGTAACAATCTTGATTCCAAAAGGATAAAAATCTTTGTTATTGTAGTAGTCATCAAATGAGTTAAAGGAGGGTTAAAACAAAAAGATAAGGGAGAAAACATCACCTTAACCTTTATAAATTTTATTTCATGAGACAATTTAGACTCATAATACTCTTATATTCTAATTATATAATTTTTACCCATTTTATCATGAAAATTATTTTTTATTAATTTAATACTTTAAGAAATTCCAAGAATTCCTCTCCCCTAATTATAATAGGACAACATCTATCTTATTTTTTTTATACATAAAGAACCTAATAGTTTAGCCAATACCATCCCAAATAACTTCCTAAAATACCACCCCCATTTTAGTGTTTTTATTTTGGTAATAACAACAACCTTAGAGAGTTTATGGTATAAAGAAAATGAGGATGTCTGAAGAAGATGTATGAGTTTTAACCAAGTGTTTTCATTTTATTTCTTTTTATACACCATAAAATCTTCTCCAACAATTATTACATAATAAAATAAATATATTATATATACTAATTTGTTTTTATGTTAATATCATAACCTATATAATTCCCTAATTTGATCAAATTGTAAGTGAAACTGTCATTCATGTGTACGACAGACTACTACCTTCTAAACCGATATAATTCATTTTACATCACAACCTCTCATGTATGGTTATAATGATGAATATATATATATATATATATATGATATTAATGTAATATTTTTAATTATTTAAATATAATATATCATCTAATTTATTACATATCCATTGATCGACAAATCATAATGTTGCTCATGTGTACATGTGTATTACCACCTCCATGAAGCGATGTGATTCATTTTCCATTTCCACATCACATGGTTGATATATATAAGTGAATTTAAATAAAAAATATTATATTTATGTTTTTGTAATCCTTATGTAAATGTAAAATAATACTTACCTTCTTTCCCTCATGATCATTGAAAAATTGAAACGTTACTCATGTGAATGTATGACCTATCGTATCCATGATTGTAATGTAATTCATTTTTCATAAATATGTTTCATGGTTGGTATTAAAAGAATTATTAATGTATAAAAATTATAATTATTTCATAATAATTATTTTTATTATGATGCATTAATGACCACTTTGACCATATTGAACCTACGAAAGTCAATTTGGACATGTGAGTCGAATATCATTAAAACATACGACGTGAACTTATTTGATTAAGTAATTGATTATAATATTTTAAAAGGATTAAAAAAATAGAAAAATGTTTTGAATAAATAAAATAAATAAAATAAATAAAATAAATAAAATAATTAACAAAATTTTATTTTTTATGAAAATAAAGGATGAAAATGAAATATTGGAGTTGAGGTAAGGGATACTTTACTTTAAAAACCGTATTTTAAATATTTTAAATATATTTTTTTCTAAATATTTCTATTCCATGTCCATATTAATAAAAACAATATATATATATATATTTATATGGAAGTAAATGAAATATAAAGGAAATATTATTTCTATTAAATATTTTTTAATTGGAATATTTTTATAAAATGGTTTCACTTTCTTTACAAAATACAAAAGAAATGTTTAATCTTAACATATACAACGCCAATAATTTTTTCCATATCCATAATCATTATTTTATATTTGAATCCATTTAAAATATTTCATATTTTATTAAAATAAAAATTACATTTCCTATATTTTGGTAAATTTTAGAAAGGGGTTTTAATAGAATAGATATTTCAATATCTAAAAAATTTGTTTTCATGTGTACAAATAATATTTTTTATGCAAGGTTTTATGTGTTATAATTATGTTATGGTTCTTAAGAATTGATTATAGTGATGGATTGTTCCATTATAACACAAGGATGTGTGGTTCTTTTATAAACCATATACATGTGGTCTATTTATAAAATAAGAATGGGTGAGTTATGTATATCTCTCAACTATATTGGGTAAAGAGACTAAGTTTAAAAATTATATTTATCTAAAGAAATTGTTGGAAATTTTTGTGAAGGTTATTCCATTTGTAAGAGTTATTATAAGAGTGATATGAAAATAATGCCTCAAGTTACGTATCTGATTGATATATGATTAATATAGGTTTTATAAGAAAATAATATAATTTAAAAAAAATTTAATTAATGAGATTATATTAAAATGGAAAGTGGATTCCACTTATCAAGGGTGAAAAGTACAATCTTTTTTAAAAACATTTATCATGAGTTTTTATGATTGCTATAAAAACTTTATGAGATTTATTTGACTTTAATATTTCATTTGAAAAATTTTAGAAATCCTTTTCAAATAGAAGTTTATTTCTTGGTTAAAAAAATATTTATTTCTAGCTTAATGTATTTTTGAAAAAATGTATATTTTTATGAATATTCATAGAATACCGAGTTTCTTTATTTATTTTTATGCCCCATAATAATCTTTTTATGTGCATACCAAGTTTCAAATGTTTTTCACAGCACCTGCGGATGAGTAGGAACTATATCAAGGTATAAAATTATTTTTTGAGCATTCAATATTAAAGAAGAAAAATTATTTTAATGTAATAGGAGTTTAAAATTTAAGTATCCAATTTTTTGAGGAAAAAATGGATATTGATTGGAATTTTCACATTGTAATATATGAATTTATTATATAATAGTTATGATATAATTATATAAAAATATATACTATATAGATACTCATGAATTAAATAAAGTTAATTCTTCACTAAAAACTCAATATTATGAAATGTTTAAGACCGAGTCCCTATAGTTGGTATCAAAGAGAAGTTTTTATTAATTTGGAGATTATGATGCCTTCATTTGAAGTTAACTTAAGAGTTATAAATACCATCATGGGTTTATAAGTTTATGGTTTTTCATAAGTTTAATGATGTAGAAACCAATTTCTATGGTTTTAAGTGATGATAATTTTTTTAAATTTTTGGAGATGTTTTATTGAGTTGAGGTATATATAACCCCTAGGTTTAATGTAAACGATTTTTTTCAGAAGAGTGCTATTATATTTTTAGATATATAAGCTGAAAGGTATGAAATAACCTTGGAGGTTAAAATATTACTTAATTTTGAAGTTATTAAGTTTATTTTGAGGATTTTCATCAATTTGGTTTGGAATTTTATAGGAATTATAAAAATATGGTTTTTTTAAAAGGAAAATTCACTGGTTCGGTGATGACCTGTCACATCCAAAAAGGTCAGAGGGATTAAACTCACACCCAAAGGGTGATAAGGTTGAAGTTCCTACCATTGGCCTTTGTGATTTACTAGTTATTATGTCATTATTGTTTATTTAAAATATTTGGAAAATAAATATTAATTTGATTTTGGGAACAAATGTATTATCATATATTTTACCCTTGGATTGGAAAATGATTTATTGATTAAGTGATTAATGTTATTTTGGAAGAAGATCACTATTATGGGAACATTATATGATTATGGAAAATGTAAATAGTTCAGTATAAGATGTGATTTTATTATATAAATAAAGGTTGGATTATATTTTGGAATAATATATTATTTTAATAGGTATTTATAGAGATTTAAGTCATTTATAGAAATAATTAGAATATCAAGAAGATTATATGATAAAGGAATATAAAATTTTGGTTATATGAATTTATGTTTGAATAATGTTGTTTTGAGATAAATGAAAATTAATCTCAGAAGAATATGTGATCATACCATTCATATTTTTGGGATTTGAACTTGGTTGGAAATATTTTGAATAATTTTGAGGTAATACATTTATCAAATTATCTATATTGGAATTTGGGAGTTATTATTGAAGCTTTGGAGTTTAATGCTGTATTTATTCATATTAGAGTTTATTCATTTTTGGAATTATTTTACCTTTTTATAACCATTTTGGTTATTTTTTTATTTTCTAGAGACATATTTAATTTCTTTTTATCCTTTTGAGGATTATATGATCAATTATATGTTGATTTTAGTAAATTTGAAATTAAAAATTCTTCTTCAATACCCATTATTTAGAGGAAAATATGAAATTGTGATGAAAATTTATTAAAGGTTGAAACTCTACTTATTTGGAAAATATATTTATTAATTTTCATAGTCTAAATGGTAAGAAAATTCCTCTAGTCTAGGAAAAGGAACTTGAAATAAAAAAATTATCAAATTAATTTTATTTCTGATAAATCAATGTTTTTTCCACAACTCTTTGGTTAATGGTTTTATTGATCATTCAATTTCTTATGATCAACATTCTCTATCACTATCCATCATTATTGATACATTAACTTTTCCACCATGTCTATATTTTCATTTCCTACTAATGTTACTATATTTGGAAACCAGTTATGAGTTATTCTAGATGAACTTATTATTTACATTTCCTTATTTTCAAGAGTTTGTTCTATTAACACATTTTTCAATTTGGGATTTAAAAAAATTTATCATTAAATATCAGAACATTTTTTACTAATCCCAAGTTCACATTGTGAGGACACAATTTATTTAATGATTTTATAATTTAATATCTTATGTTTTTAAAATAATATTATGTTTGATAACATATACCGCATTCAACAATGAGCTTAAAAAACCCATGAAAAATTAAAATTTAAATGCTATAGTTTTTACCTAACTATCTAATAGTTGGGTATAAATAGAATTGCAATTTTTTTTAAAAATAAATAATTTTATTAATCAATAAAAATTTATTTATTAATATTTAGAAAATAAGTAACCAATTTTTAGTGAAGTAATTTTATTCTTTAAAAATATGTTTTCTTCAAAAAAGGTTTTTATTTATTTTTTTGGGAAAATATTTTAGTTAATTTGTGTAACATTGAAAATTTAATTTGATAAAAATTATATCATTTTTGAAATCATCATATTAAAACTATAATAGGATGGTTTTTTTATTTTTACAAAAAGATTTATTTTTTAGTGAATAGTGAAAAATACTAATTTTAATTTCATTATTTTTGAACGATCCAAATTTTTAAGATGGTTTCAAATTAAATTTATTTCTATTATACTATTAATAATCCAATTATGTTTATTTTGAACAATTTCATGTTATAATTGTTTATAAGAAAATTTTTATACTTAAATAAATTTATTCCACCTATAGAAATTGAATCTTGAAAAATGGATTACATATTTTTAATTAGAGATCCAAATTTGGTAAATATTTACATTTATTTTTTTCATTATTAATAGAAACAATATTAAATAATTGTCACTACAATAACGGTAAATTGGGTAATTAAATTTAAAAATAATATGGTAATGAATAAAGATTGAATTGAACAAATTCCTTTATCATATTGGTTGAGTGAATTCTATAAATTTCTATATATGTTTTTAAAATATGGAACTTTGGTTCCATATTTCATTAATTTTGACCTTAATAATATTTAAGTAAAAGTTAAAGTAAAAAATGTCAGTTTCTAGATTTTAATAACTATAATATTTTGTGATAGGGATAAAATGTGACAAGACCCTCCCCATAATGTGTACCCCTCTTGGACCAGAAATGGTAGAAAAGTAATAGAAAAACCGAGTCCCACCTTCAGTAGGCCCTGGGATGGCGACCAACACTGTGGGGATAGTAAAAACGCAGGTGGAAGGCATTACCGTATAAGAGAACAGATGCGAAAGAGAGAGATAAGATATTCATCAACAAACTCATGCTCAGAATCCAAGATAGAAGAAAATCCAAAGTGCACATATATAATGTCATGAAAGAACTACTACAACTGAAAAGAAAACTGCATGTACCAAAATTAATGTAAAGACAACAGTGACTATGAAGTCCAAATTGCTCCTACCAAACCCTAGACTAGTAGTAACTAGATTAATCTCCAACTTACTCCAACTAAACTAAAAATAGTTTATATATAAGTTTGGTGAGTATGGTAGTATACTCAGTAGGATCCTCCCCAAATCCTCTCATGGAAAAGATAAAGAAATCATGCTAAAGCACAGTGAACAACATGTGAAACTAAATTTTCACCTAAAAATGTATACTATGTTACCAGCCTCACCATGTTTACTCTAAAAAAATATCACATAAAAGAGTAAATAATATAATAAAAAGCATCATAGAAACCTTACTACCTCTTCTCCACTAGTTTTCTGCTCTGCCTCAACATCACATGTTGTAAGAATCTCTCTTAAAAAATAATATCCCCTATAAACCTTAATGAAGAACCAAAAAATTCAACTCATGAATGTAACCTCCATTTACACATAAAAAAGTAACCCAATTATTTTTGGGTGCCAACACATCCCATATAACATTTATCATACATCAGGTATTATGACTCAATCCATCACAGCCTGTACACCGAGTAAGGATCCTCATGCCATCATGACCTACACCTGTTATACCTATAATATTCCTTATGAAACCATATCTAAAATACATGAGTGTTAAATAACCATAATCCATTACATTCCTCTACACACATATATGGGGAAAACTAACCATCGTTCATACCAGCACAAGTAACTACCAATAGAAGAGAGCGAAACCAAAGAGGGTAGTTAGCCATCCATCCCCCCCACCAGGATATTAGGGATAACACCCCTAAGGATCATAATATCTAGAGTTTCTATTTTCCTAACCGATAGAGTGAATTATCATATAGAAACACAAAAAGTACATGATTTGATATAGATCAGAACCACACTATGGGCATAACCCTGTCTTAGATTCAACTGCAGATAACATCTCTCAGACTCTCAGCTTCCACTACTAAGACCAGATATCCTATAAGCACACAACCATTTAAATAGATATATTAAATTAATTTATCCCTTTTCATCAGTTTCAATTTATGTCAATTAATTATTTAACCATTTATTTATCGTTACCATCTCTACATTACATTACAATTACAATTACAATAAAGTTCCATGCCCCATAATAATAAGAAAACCGAGTCTATGGATTCTCATAATTATAACCCTAGCATCACATCCCAGTAATCTCAAAAACTATGATTTAAAATTTTATTCATTTATTAATAAAATTTCTTTCATATTACGAGGTACTTTAGGGAAACATCCTAAGATACTAAAAAAAAGTAAGCAACCAAGTACATCCACCCGCCTCAAGCAGTAGGGAGAGGAAAGAATATAAATAAACAACTTAGTCATTGGAAAAAAAATATTCAAACAAGAATCCATATTTTATATCAATTTTAAAGCCCAGCTTCAACCCATTACATGATCTATGGTTTCCTCCAAGACACCCACATGCATATACCGATGCATCTCCTCACTCTAGGTGTCAACTACTTCCACCAAAATCAGGCCTCCCCTCACCTCATACCACAACCCCCTCCAGGGTTAGCCATCCCATGATCACATCACATCCGGGCCTCCCCACCCCATATACCATAATATCCCTATAGGCTCGTCCTTCCTAGGATTACATCACATCCCACACAACAAGAAAAATATATATAAACTAGGATCTTGGCCCTAAATTAAGGCATTCATCCTTCATACACAATGAGCTATCATAACTCTAAAGCATAAAGAACTTAGCCTTTACAAGAAAGTGGGGGAACCCATGCCCTATAAAGGCATTATCTTTGATACAAAATTGGTTCTTATTTAATATTGAATTAACTGATTCATTATTCACAAGTTCCAACTACAGGAAAACTAAGTAATAAGCTATCTCAAGTTATCTCAAATTAATTAAAAAATTAATTTAATATGCATTTAATTATTTTATAAAAAAACATTAACATGATTGAGGTTCATTAACCAATTAAATTAAACATGTATACTTGAATAAGTTTTATGATCATCAAATTACAACAATAACCAGATTCATTAAACATGCCTCTTTTAACCATTTTCCAATTAATTATCAATTAATTTTTGATTTATTTTCTTTACCAATTTCAAAATCTAAACTAAGAATAACAATCACAACAAAGATACCACACTATATATAAAATCAAAGAGAAATCTGTTATTAGGTTACAAATGACAACATCATCATGCATTCAGTACGAATTATTTAATCCGGTTTAAGTAATTATAAAGTTAATTTCATTACGATCCAAAGGATAAATCATGATCTCTCTACAGTTGAATGTAAATAAATAGAGAAGCAATGAATCCCCTCACTGAAAAGAGTGTCAATGTTATTTTCACAAGAACTAACCATAGAATAGATATCTAATCAACCCTCCCACAATAATTTCATCCATATGAGGATGACGTGACATAACCACACCAAAAACAACCAAGACAAACCCCATATAAACATAGGATATCATACACCATCACATGGAAATATTAATGGGAGGAAAAAGAGATCAAATATAAGAAACCACTAGAAAAATAAGGAAAAACACACCTTGAATCAACCAGGTTCACCAAAGATCGAAGTTGGAATCCCGATGATCAATTCCTGTAAAGGGGATCTCTAAAACACTGAATATGGGGTTTCTAGGTTTCCTATAATGAGAGGGAGATCTTTTGTAGCCCTAGGGTTATTAATAACCTAAGCAGATAAAAATTCTTAAAGAATTACTGTAGTGGGTAATTATATGACTTGTAATCCCCTTTTATGTCGTGTAATCCTTACGGATTGGTACCCACCAAAAAAAGATTTACCTTTTCGTTTTATTTATTTTAATAACTCCAATTGTTTACATGGTGTGTAACATTATTTCATGTCATATAAAATGATTACACGGTGTGAAACCTACCTAATTCCATCTATTTGTAGCCTACTTCTATAGGATTCCTCTGATCCTCCTCCGAGCACCTCAGACTTCTAAAACACACAAAGGGTCTATCCAAACAAAGTCGGGCCCTTAAATTAGATACCTCTCAAAAAATTATCATCCTCAAGAATCAAAAACTAACCCTGGGAGGAAATAGAAAAGGGTCATCCAACAGCCAAACTGTGAGATACCTCTCAAGGCTATCATCACTATATGAGCTTAACCACCCCCATCCAAGCACAATTGGCTCAACATAGTGAGTAAATGAACCACTCATTGAGTCTTATCCACCTATAATGGGAGAGTAAACCCATATAACCTGGGAAGATAAAAATGGAAAGCATGTGGAATACTATACATGTCTTCGACTCACATGGAAAGAGAGTAAGCCACAATAAGTAACATGAGAGAGAGAGAGAAATCTCATAAACTAGAAAAGTCCTACAACCATAAAACAAACTACGTTACAAGAGATGATCTAAAAATAAAACAACATGTGGTATTGAGCACATATCTATGACTCACATTCCCAGGTACTATCCTCCACAGCACCATGTTATCACATGACACGAACCAAGAGGATAACATTCCTTCAAAACACCTTCTCCTAGAAGTCCTAGATCTCTACAAGATGCTTCTAGAAGGTTGAATCATTGTCAACATCGATATCACCACAATTTATGATGTGAGATTAATCATAAAGATGATGATAGAGTTGAGACATTTGAAAAAAGTGGGTATCTGAATTATCTACAGAGGAAGTGATATCTGATACTCTATGACTCCAATGTGATCCAACACCTAGAAAGGGACAACAAACCAGGGAGAAGGATTAATCCCATGACCAAACCATTGCTTCCCATGATGGGGATTCACCTTTTGTAACACATGACCCCCAAATTTTAACTCCAGATATATCCTCCTATGACTGGTATAGGATTTTTGACAATTGTGCACTGTCTTTATCCTCACATGAATCACTTTAACCTCTTTGTCATTTTCTATACTAGCTCCAGCCCAAGAATTATTGACTCTTCAACCCCATTACATCATAATGAAGAAAGTAAAGGTCGACCATACAAGGATTCAAATGGCGCCATATCGATTTTGGAGTGAAAAATATTTTTGTAAGAAAACTCTAGCTAGGGAAGGTGCTTCATCCATGAACCTCCAAAATCTAGGACACAAGAGTGCAACGTGTCTTTAGGATTCTGGATGGTCCGCTCTGTCTGATTGTACATCTAAAAATGAGAAGCAATGATAAGGCATAACTGAGAACCAAAAGAATCTTGAAGACCTCTCCACACCCTAGAGGTAAAAGGATGATCTCAATCAAAAATGACCATCCTTGATACTCTATGGAATCTCACCACCTCTTCAAGATACTGTCTCACCAAAACCTCCACTGAGATTGAATCCTTGATCTCTATAAAGTGGTATAATTTCATCATATGATCCACTATCACCTATATGGTGTCTTTGTATACCTGATATCAATGTTAATTGATATGAAAGTCTATCCAGATATCCTCCCACTTCCATTGAGAAATATCTAACAGCTAGAGAAAACCACCAGGAACACGGTGCTCAACCTTCACGTTATTTCAAGCCAAACATCAAGATAAAAACTGTACAACTGCATGCTTCAAACCATTTCACAAAAACTTATTTCTTAATTCTTGGTATATCTTTATCACACCAAGATGTACCACTAAAGTTGAACTATAGAACTCTTTGAGAACCAGATCACACATTTCCAAAGGAATGAAAACCTTTCCTGGAACAACACCCTATATTTTTTATCTTTAGACCAACCACAAGGGGCCTCAGCACAATCAATTAGGTCTCTCCATACCTCCACCACAAGATCCCCCAACTAGGAATCCTCCACCTGATACACTAGAGATAACTGCACTATCTCATGAAAAAGACAACTTATTCCCTATACTTCTCCCATATCGAGATGTAATGCGGAAAGTTCTTCCATCAATCACCAGGAATCAACTGATTCATGCACTGCATCACTACGTGACTTCCTACTCAACACATCAGCCATAATATTCCTCTTTATAGGTGTATAAAAAATATTGAAGTTGTAATCCTATAATAACTCCATCCACAAAAACAAATGAAAGTTCAAGTCACATTGGGAGAAAACATACCTTAGTCTCTTATGATTGGTGAAGAACAAAAAATGATCGTCGATGTGGTTATGTCTCCAAAAATTTAGGGAAAAAATACCACCACAAACTCAATATCTTAGGTGGAATAGTTATTCTCATGGGGATGAAACTAACGATACTCATAAGAAATGACTAATATTTGCTTCATCATAACACATCCCAACCCTAGATGTGAAGTATTATAGAAAACCACAAAATAAAATACTTCGGTTTAAAAAAAAGAACTGAAGAACTAAAAAAATTCTCTTTTAGATACTCAAAAGATTCCAGACACTTATCAGTCCATAAGAATGTCTGATCCTTTCTGGTCAACATTGTCAAAGGAGTCACAACCCGAGAGAAATAGGTTAAAAAACTCATATAATAGCCTGCAAGACCAAGGAAACTTCAAACCTCTTCTATTTTATTGGGGGATTAATAAGGAATAGGTACTTCTATAATCTATGGATCCACAACTACTCTCTGATGGGATATAACATTCTTCAAGAAACCTAATTCTTGAGCCCACAAATCACACTTTTACAACTTCCCAAATAGCTACTCAAGACAAAGGACTCCCAAAATAGCATGCAGATGCTCTGCATGCTCCTCATCATACATGGAATACACAAGGATTCCATCGATGAAATCCAATGTGAAATTATCCAGGAACTCATGGAACAAATATTTCATTAACCCCATGAACACAACTAGAGAATTTGTCACACCGAACAACATCACAAAAAACTTGTAATTCCCATGAAAATAATGAAAAGCAGTCTTTAGAATATCTCCAAACTTCACATGCATATGATGTTATCTTTACTACAAATTGATCATTGAGAACCAACTTGTACCCTTAAGTAGATCGAATAAATAATCAATCCATGGAAGAGGGTAGTGGTTCTTCACTATCACTTAGTTCAAGCAAAGACAATCAATATAAAACCACAAACTACTATCATCCTTCTTTACAAAAAACTGGGGCACCCCATGGTGACACACTTGGATGAACAAAAACTCCCCACAATAGGGCATCAATTTTTATATGCATCTCTCAAAAAATAAAAAAGCACCATCCTATATAGATACATTGATATAAGAACCATGTTCAGTTATAGTTCGATCCTAAACTTCATCTATCATTGAATGGGTAATTTTACAACCTCCTCTAGAAATAAATCAAGTTACTCACCCCAACCCTAGTAAACCCTGACTGATGAACCTCCAATGAACTCAACATCATCTCAGTCATAAAAAATTACTGGGGTGGAATACACCTCTGACCCTTCCAGGGGTCTCACTCACCAAAAAACACTATAGTATCTCCATCAGCATCAAAGAATATAACCTTCCTATTGAATCAATCCATGATAGACTACACCAAATAAAAAAAATCCATTCTAATTATGATGACATATGGCTGTATCTATAAAAAAGGAAATCTCTCCAAGAGTAGTTCTTCCCCAATAGTAGATCATATTTTCAACATACATTGAACAAGTCCGCTCGACCTCCAACTGGCGCCGCTAATGAAAAGGTAACAGAAAGCCTCTCTACCTCAAGTCCCAAAGCATGAAAAAGGGTAGGTGATATGAACGAGTGTTCTACTCTTGGATCAAAAAAGGCATGTACCCAAGTAGAAAACAAGAAAATTGAAACTTGAATGAAATCTATATCACCTGATGCTGGAAATGCTAAATCATGAAACTGACCATGACCTCCTCCAAGACCTCTCTAACTATGCTAATGACCACCTCCATGGTTTTTCTATTCTCTGTCAGGATGGAGAGCATCATGGGGCCATCCTCTACCTTCCCAACTACTCTTTGCTGGTCCCAAACTAGAGCAACCTAATACTGTTATCTTGGTTGGAACTGCCTCAATGGAGGAAATTTCAATAGGAAAATTGGCGCACACTGGGTACTCAAAAATATCAGGCACTCTCCCCACTGATAACCTCATCCAACGTAAGAAAAAAATGATTTCAATCCTTTGTTATAGGCCTAAGAGCTACTGCCCCTGAAGAAATGAGACTTTTAGGGTTGGGACCCAACCCAACTATTTGAAAACTCCTTTTTCCTAACAAATAGGAACCCCATACCACAACTATGCTTCATAATGATTTCTTAAGACACCCCTATCATGATGATCTAGTTCTGGATAATGTCCTCTTTATGACCTCTGCTTTTTCCAGCACCTCGTGATACAACTTCAGAAAAATGGAGTGACCTAACACTAGATCTATGAACACAAAACCTCCTAAAAATGACTCACCAAGTCCTCATCATATGGAAATATCTCTAAACCATATAGTATAAGGTTTTGTAAATTAATATCACACTCTCACACAATGGAGCTCCCCTTAAAAAGGGTAAGCAACCCCTGGTGACTGAACCCCTTCATGATCAAATAAAGAAAATTAGCTCTAAAATCGTCTCAGGAATCCTCTCATGAGACTGTGAAATCCTTGTGATCCCCAAGGAATAAAAACCACCACTTCCTCGCTTACCCATATAGCATCATCACAACCAATGATACCCAATTAATCTTTTGATCAAATATCAAAACCTCATCCAATGAGTCTTCTACCACTGCATCTAAAATAGAGACCTCATGAATCTATAGTCTATGGGACTAAAACTCTAGAATTTTCCTCCTCTATGTATCTTCATCATTAGCTTAGACTCTAAAGTGATCTGTTGGTGCAAAAAGCTAAACATCTTCTTTGTGAACCTAACAAGAATGTCAACATGGTGACATGATTGTAAAAGAACATACATTTAGAGCTCTTAAACTTAGTATATGGAAAAAATTAATATTAATTAATTCATTTCTTTTATTCATTTTAGGCTAACCTATCCCAAGTTCTACCCATTTAAACATAGGTATAAAGAATAATGATGCATGATCATTTCCTAGGTCTCTACCCTGAAACTAGTATCACCTAGCTTAGTAGACATTGTAAGCTTAATGTTCTGTGTATCAGATCATTGGGGGACCTAAATACCCATGTATTATCTGATCTACCATGTTTATTTCACTTATTAAACTTAGATGACACCATTTCCCTACCATCACACACAACCTCACATGTGCCTAACTCCAAAATCCATCATATAACTTAACCTTCCTCTGATACCAATTTTCATGACCCCACCCCACAAGGTGTACCCCTATTAGGTCAAAAATGGGAGAGGAGAGATATAGACACTCGAGTCCCGCCTCCAGTAGGCCCCGAGTTGGTGACTAGCATCGAGGGTATAGTAAACACGTATATGGGAGGCATTACCCTCTAAGATAACATATAAAAAAGAGAGAGATAAGATAGACATTAACCAACTACTACTCAGAGTCCAAGATAAAAGAAAATACAAAGTACAAATATGTAACATCATGAAAGAACTACTAAAACTGAAAGGAAAACCGAAAGTACCAAAAGCATAGTAAATACGACAGCGACCTATAAGCCCAAAAATCTCCTGATAAACCACCAGATAATAGTAACAAACCTGATCTCCAACATTCTAAAACTGACCTAAAAACAATTTATATATACACATGGTTATTATAATAGTATACTCATTCATATCCTCCTCAAATCCTCTCATGAAAAATATAAAAAAAGCATGCTAAAACACAATGAACAATTAGTGAAACGAAATCATCACCTAAATAGGTATAATAAGTTCCTAGCCTCACCCTAGATACTATCACTATTTATCACATAAATGATCATATAATATAATAAATAATATCAGGGGTACCCTGCTTGCACTTCCCTACTATTTTTCCACTCTTCCCCAACGCCGCACATCCAGAGCATCTCTCTATAAAAAGGCTAACCTATAAAAACCTGGGCAAAGAATGAAAACATGCACCTTGTGCATCACACCACCACATCCATGTAACCAAAGTAACCAGGTAGTTTATAGGATCCCCCATAGCCCACATAACATGTATCATACATTGGGTATTATACCTCAACCCATCACAAACTATACACCGAGTAAGGATCCTCAAGCTATCAAAACCTATGCACATTATACCTATAGTAGTCCTTAAGAAACTATATCCAGAATACTTGTGTGTGAAATGAAAAAAATCTATTACAACCCTCAACACACATGTATTTGGAAAAATAACCACCGTGCATACCAGCACAAGTAACTACCAAGAGAAGAGAGTGATTCTAAAGGGGGTATTCAACCATCCATCCTTCCACCAGGATGTTGGAAAAAACACTCACTATGCTCAGAATCCTCAGGGTGTCATTTTCCCTAACTGATAAGTTGGAGTAACATATTAAGACATAAAAATTACATGATATAATATAACTCACAACCATACTATGGTAATAACCTATTAATAGAATCAACTGTAGATAATGTCTTTAGGACTCCCATCTGTCACTGCTAAGACAAGATATCCTATAAGAACACAACCATTTAAAGAGCTACATTAAATTAATTTATTCCTTTTCATTGGATGTAATTTTTGTTAATTAATTCTTTAACTATTAATTAATCATTGACATATCCACATTACATTACATTACCATTACAACAAAGTTCTATTCCCTCTAAGCATAATCAAACTGAGTCCATGGATTCTCAGAATTCTAACCCCAACATTACATCCCAGCTAGCTCTAACATGACAGGTTAAACATTTATTAATTTATTAATAAAATTACTTTCTATTTTTCTAGGTAATATAGGAAAACATCCTAAGATACCAAACAAAGAAATAAACCAAGCACATCCATCTTCTACAAGAAGAAGGGAAAGGAATGTAGAGAAAAAAACAACCTGTACATCAACTAAACAACAGATTAAAACATGGATCCAACATTCATATCAATGGGAAATCCTATATTCAACCCATTATTTCATCTCTATTGTCCTCCCTGACACTCACATTAATATACCCAATGCATTTATCTACTCTAGAAATCAGCTACTTCCACAAAAACCATGCCTCCCTACCCCTCATACCACAACAATCCTCTAGGCTTATCCATCCCATGCACATGTCACATTCGGGCCACCTTACCCCATATACCATAATAGCACTCCAGGATCATCCATCCCATGCTCAAATCACATCCCAAGTTACAGGAAAAAGACATAGAAATTGGGCTCTTGGCCATAAAACAAGGCATTCAACCTTCACACACAACGAGCTCTCATGGTTCTAAAGCCGAATCTACTCAGAATTCACAAGCAAGCGGGAAAACCATGCCCTAAAAAGGCAATATATTTGATCACAAAAATGGTTCTCATTCCATCTTGATTTTAGGGATTCATTATTCATAGGTTAAAACTATGGGAAACCTTGGCAATAAGCTATATAATGTTATAAAAAATTAATTAAGAAATTAATTTAACACACCATTAATTCTTTTATCAACAAGAATTAACACACTTTAGGTCATTAACCAATTAAATTAAGCATGCATACTTGTAGGAATTTGATTATCATAAAATTAAAACAATAACAAAATTCATTAAAAATGCCTCTTTAAAAATTTATCCAATTAATTATCAATTAATTTTGAATTATTTTTATTTACAAATTTCACATGCTAAACCAATCATAACAAGAAAAACGTAGATACCACACTATATATCAATTCAAGAGGCAATAAATTATCATGATACAATAAACAACATCTCCATGAGATCGATACTGAATTATTAATCCAATTCAAGTAATCATTAGGTTAATTTCATCAAGATCTAAAGGCTAAATCGTGTGAGCTCTATGATTTCACATAAATAAATAGAGAAGAAAAAAAACCCTACCTCAAAAGGGTGTCAACATTATTCGCACAAGAAAAAACCATACAATGGATCTAGGATCACCCCTACTGCAAGAATTGCATCCATCCGAGGATTTTGTTGCACAACATCACCAAAAAATCAATAGAAACCCCATAAAAACATGGGAGATCATACTATATATCATGTAATGAAGAACAAGAGGAAAAATAGATCAACTAAAAGAAACTTTTTGAAAATGAAGGAAAAACACACCTTGGATCAACCCGGGTAACCATAGATCGAAGATGGAAGCCCGATGATTGATTCCCATCAAAGTGATATCTAAAACACTAAAGAGGGGGTATTTGGTCACCAAGAATTAGTGGGAGATCCACTATAGTCTTATGGTTATGAATAACTTAAGTGGCTATAAGTTCTTAAAACAACACTGCAGTGGGGAATTACACAACATGTAATCCCCTTTCATATCATGTAATCCTCAGGGTTCGGTTCCCATTGAAAAATGCCTCACCTTTTAATTTTTTTTCTAACACTAAATTTTTAGAGGATTTGAAACCTACTTTCATGCTATGTAAATTTTTTACCTAGCATAAAATATCCATGTTTCCATCCATTCTTAGCTAGATCCTCTAGGCTTCCTCCAAGCCTCCTCTGAGTGCCTCAGTCTTCAGAAACACGAAAAGGGTCAATCCACACAGATTTGGGACCTTACATAAGATAACATATGTTTGGTTATAAATGGATATTTTAAAGATAAATGATTTTGTTAACATGATAATTCATTTTATATTTTTTAGTGATGAAATAATTACATTCAATTTCTATAAAAAATGTTTCTAAAAATATTAAAAATAGTATAATTTGAATGAATTGTTGCATTTCCTAGATTTTTTGAAAAATATAAAATTTTAGGGATTTTTAAACGAATTATATTTAAATTCCTTTATCGTCATTTTGTTTTTAAAGATTAATTAAATGAATTGAGTAAAATATGATATTATTGATATTTTTTGTTAAATAATGCTTTATTAAATTATTTAAAAGTCATAAAAATCATACAAGAGGTAAATTTGGATGATAAATGATCCAAAATATAAAACAATGGCCATTTTTGTCCAATTTTCCTTTCATTAGTAAAATTATAGACCTTTAATATTAAAAAAAGTCATTACCATGGTTAAGATTAAAATTGGTTAACAAGAGGGTTAAACTAAAAGATAAGGTTTAAAATGATATAGAAACCTATAAAAATTTTATTGGATGATTATATTAAGACCATATCTTAATTGAATATTTATCATTTTGGGACCATTTTATAGGAGATAGATATATATTACAATATAATATTTTATGTATTTTCAAAATCAATATTTATGATATTTTATCGTAAATAATGTTTTATTAAATAATTTAAATTACTTAAAATTAATAACCATATAAAATTGAATGTTATAATGTTTTAAATATCAAACATGGTCTATTTATGGTCCAATTATACTTTTATAGTTACTATCTTGAACCGTAATGAGTAATTTTTTTTTATCCTGGTAATCATAAAAAGAGTTAAGAGAGGGTTAAAAAAGATAAGTGTGAAAACATTACCTAAATTTGTATATTTTTTATTTTATGAGAGTATTTAAACTCATACTAATCTTATATTATAATTATATGAATTTTTATTCATTTTAATTTGAAACTTAATTTATATTAATTTAATAATTTAATAAATTCCATGAATTTTCCTCCTATCATTATAAAAGGACAACATCTTTCCTCTTTTCATCAAACTTCAATAACTATTTTATTTATCAAATACATACCCAAATACCTTCCTAACATCCCTCCAAATATTTTTTTATTTTTTTTATAAAAATAACCACATAGAGTTTAAGATATAAAGCAATGTATTTTTTCCAAAGAAGAGGTATGGTTTTTAAAAAATCATTTTCATTTTATTTCTTATTTTACCTACTCCAAATATTTTGAAAACATGATGGGATAATGATTTTAGTATATTATACATACTTATATATTTTTATGGTAATGTTATAACCAATATCCCTCTCATATTCAGTCAAATGGGAAGTGAACCCATCGCTCTCATTTACAGAGGACTTCCTACTTGCAAACCTGTGTAATTACTTTTCTACCACTACTGCTCATGGATGGTTTTGTTTATGGATTTAATAAATATAAATATACATGATATTAATTATATATTTATAATTATTTAAAGATAATATATCATCTATTTTATTATCTTTTCAACAATAAAAAAATGACAATATTGCTTATGTGTACGTGTGTATTACCACCTCCACGAAGTGATGTGATTCAATTTTCTTAACCATTTCACATGAAAAATATATTTAAGTGTATTTAAAGAATTAATATTATATTTATGATATAATTATAATAATATTATTTTAAAATAATAATTTTTTTCTTTATTTTGTGATTGTTGAAAAATGGAAATGCTACTCATATGTGCGTACGACCTTCTATCTCCATGATTATAAGATAATGAATTTTTCATAAAAATATTTCATGGTTGGTTTTAAAATTATAATTTAAAAATGGAAAAGATAATTATTTAATTATTATTATTCTGGGGATAATGGAGTAATGACCAATTTGACCATAGCAAACCTATCAAAGTTATTTTGGACACATGAGTCGAATATCATTAAAACATTTGACATGATCATAATTGAATAAGTAATTGATTATAACATGGTAAAAGGAATAAAAAACATGAAATTTTTTCTTAATAAAGTAAATAATTAACATGATTTTCTTATATAGAAACATAAATAATGCATGTGATGAGCCCGATTCAAGTTACGAGACACTTTAATTTAAAAAATTAATTTAGATATGTTAAAGATTTATTTTATAAAGATTTATTTTCCAAATCCATTTTATTAAGAATTTATATATATATATATATATATATTTATATAGAACTAAATTAATTATAAATTAAATTTTATACCTATTTCATAAAAAGTTTTTTCAAAATGAATATTTCTATGGAACATTTGGACTTTTTTTACAAAATACGAAAGCAATGTTCTATTTTAACGTATACGACATCAATGGATTTTACCGATTTAATAAACATTATTTTATGTTAGGATACCTTTATAATATTTAATTTTATATTAAAATAAAATCCCTCCTTCTATATATTCTAGAAATTTTTAGAAAGGTTTTTTTAATGAAATGTATATTTATATATCTCGAAATGTTTTTCTTAAGATTTTAAATAAATTTTTTTTTATAAAAACTTTCAAGTGTTATGACAATGTTATAGTTATTGGTAATTGTTTATAGTGCCATATGGTTCCATTATAATCCTTTAATAGTTGGTTACATTATAAACATAGGATGGGTGGTTTTATTTAGAATATAGCATGTGTGTTCCTATTTTAGCTCCCCAATACACTAGGTAAAGGGGAAAAGTTTACTCATTGGGATTATCCTATGACGTTATTGTAATTTACCACAAAGGTTATTACATTTATGATAGTGAATATAAGTGTGGATTAGAAATAATGCCACAAGTTAACTATATGGTTTATTTATGCTTGATATATATCTATATAGAAATATAATGATTAAAAATTATAATCAAGGATATTATTTTAAAAAACAATTTTATACTGCTTATTAGGGGTGAAATATATAACCTTTTAAAAAAGTTTTATTGAGAATTCTTGGTTTATAAGAAAAATTTATGAGTTCTATTTTTTACTTTAATATTTTTTATAAGAAAATTTATAAAATACTTTGGGAAAATAAGATGATTTCTTGGGAAAGAAATTTTTTATTCCTAGAACAATTTTTATTTTTGAAAAATGAAAATTTTTATAAATATTCATGGACTTATGAGTTTATTTATTTATTTTAATGTTAATTATATTGTTTTTTATGCTCATAAAATTTTTTCAAATGTTTTTCACAAGGACTAAGTATGAGTAGAAACTATTGTATGGTCTAAAATTCTACCATGGAGATTAAACATTAAACAATAAAATGAATTTCATTGAAATAGAAGTTTAAATTTTATATATCTTTTTGTTGTTGTAAAAGTGTATATTAAGTGGAATTTAAACTTTTTAATATATAGGTCTTTTATATTAGAGTTATCACATAATATATGAAGCTATTAACTTTAAAGATCCTCAAGAATGTAATATTGTTAATTCTTTACTAAAAACTCAAGATTATAAAATATTTAGGGTCAGGTCCTTGAAGTTTGTATCAAATAGAGGTTTAGATAAAATTGATGATTTTAATGTTTTCAGGTGAATTTAACTTAATAATTATGGATACCATATTGGATTTATATGTTTATATATTAGCATAAATTCAAAGGATTAGAGACACCTTTTTATTTTTTATGTGATGTGATATTTTCATGTTTTTTGTGTTGATTTATTGAGACGATGTATATGTAACCCTTAGGGTTAACATGAATGATTATTTTAGACGAATGTTATTATATTTTGGGGGATGAAAGATGAAAGGTCTGAGATAACCTTTGAGGTCAAGAAATTAATTAATTTTGATGTTATTAAGGTTATTTTGAGGATGTTCATCCTATTTTTTGGAATTCTATAGGAATTATGTTAAAATATTTTTAGAAAATAAGAATCCTATAGGTAGAGTGATTACATGTCAAATTAGACATGGTTGTGGGGCTTGAACACCCATACAAAGGATGACAAGGGTGTAGCGGCTACCAATAGCCTATGTGATGTCCTGGGAAATATGAAGATGTTTTTTATACTTAAATTATTTTAAAAATAAGGATTAATATGATATTGGTGAATGTTTCTTATGATATATAAAACCATGGAATTGAAATGTGATTTGGTGATTAAGTGATTAATGTTATTATGAAAGAATTTCACTATTTTTAGGAACATTATATGATTAATGTAAATGTAAATATTTTCGATATAAGATAGGATTTTATTTTAGGAATAAATATTGACTTATATTTTTTAAGAATATATTATTTTAATGAGTCTTTATGGTGATTCAAGTTATTTATGGAATTTATTATCATATCTTAGGGATATAAATTTTTTAACATATGACTTTATGAGTGACTAATATTGATCGTAGGTAATTTTTATTTAGTCTCGGAAGAATATTTGTTCAAACCCTTATGATTTTTGGATTTCCTACTTGGTTAATATTATTTTAAAGTATTTTTATATAATTTATTTATCAATTGTTCAAAGTTGGACTTTGGGTGTTATTATTGAACATTTTGAGTTTAATGATATATTTCATTATATAAAGGTTTATTCATTTTTGGAACTATCTTACCATGTGCTAACCATTTTGGTTTTAATTAATATCTAGTGAAAATAGGAATAGATTATTATCCTTTTGTGGATTATGTGATATATAAAAGTTGATTTTAGTGATTCGGGCCTGAAGAATTCATCTTGAATACTTAATTTTTGGAGAAAATAATTTATTTTTAAGGAATTTGATAAAAGAATAAAATTATACTTTTGTATTAAGAATATTTCCTTATGTTCTTACTATATTTCGTAATATAACTCCTAAAATCTAGGAAAAGGATCTTTAAATAAAATTTTTATCTAATTTCCATCATTTTTTATGAATTGATTGTCCATCTTTGGTTTATGGTTTTATAGCCATTGAATTTCATAGGACCATTAAATTTTTTATGATAAATGTTCTCTATCACACTCCATAATTATTTTGACATTACATTTTCTTCCATGTCTATATTTTCATTATCTATTAATGTCATTTTATTTGTAATCCCAGTATGTGTTATTCCAGATGACCTTATTATTTCCCATTCACTCCTTTCAATGTTAACAATTATAATAATGCAAGATTTTAAAAATGGTATTTTTGTATTTTAGAACCTTATTTACTGAGGATGAGTTTAATTATTTATGTGGTTAATTTAAGGGGGATATAATGAAATATCCTTAGATTTTAAAAACCAAATATTCAATAGGTTATATAACATGCAACATCAAGGTTAAACGAACTGTGAAATATTAATATTTAAATTTTATAGTTATAACCTTATATTTGAATTAGAGGGTATAAATATAATTAACCAAATTAAGAAATATTTATAATGGTATTAATCAATATAATTATTTTAATAATTATTAGGATATAAACAATCAATTTTTAGTAAAGTCATTTTATTCTTCAAAAATATATTTTTTTTTCAAAAAATGGTAATTATTTATTTTTGTAACAAAATATTATAATTAATTTTTGGAACTTTTAGAAATATTATTTGACAAAAAAGATATCATTTTTGAAATCTTCATGTCAAAATTATCATAGAGTGAATTTTGGGATTTTAATAAAAAACTGACTTTCCAGTTTATAGTCCAAAATACTGATTTCTATTTTAAAAATTTAGAAAGATACCCTTTTTAAAACAAGTTTAAAAAAATTATTTATTTTATATTATTATTAATCTAATTAATTTCATTTGAAAAAAATATTTTGGTTGAATTAGTTATAAAAACATTTTTATACTTAAAAATTCATTTTTTTGAAAAAATATTTTTCATTGCATTTTGATTTTTAATATTAAATATATTTCATTCAATTATATAAATTGAATATTAAAATATGGATTACATATTCAGAATTTGGATTTCCAAATTTGATAAATATTTGCCTTTTATTTTTTAGCCTTATGAATAGTAACCATAATAAACAATTGTCCCCACATTAAGGGTAAATCAAGTAATTAATGTTAAAATTAATATGATATGGAGTAAAAAATGACCATAACACTTTAATTTATCTTATTGGATGACTTATATTCATCCATTTCTATCCAATTTTCAAAAATATGTTAATTTGGTTCTACATTTCATTGATTTTGACCCTTATAATATTTAAGTAATAGATAATGTAAAAATTATCACTTTCTTTATTTTAATATATATAATATTTTGTGTCGGTGACACAAAAACTTATTTTTCACTCAAAATATTTATTTTAAAGGTAATAAATTTTTTATCATGTTAATTTATTTCTAAATTTTTGTGATTAAAAAATTACCTTAATTGCTTCCGTAACACTAACATATTATTTATTTAATTAATAAAACAATGATACAAAAAATATTTAAAGTAATATAATATGAATGAAATATTGTGTTGAATTATAATTTTAGATAAATATAATATGTTAGAGATGTGTGAAAGTGTTATCTTATTATTATTTTGTTGTTATGTTATTTTCAATATCAAATTAAATGAATAGTGTCAAAAATGACATTAATGATACCTTATATTAAATAATATTTAATTTAATTACTTAAAAGTAAAAAATATATTTAAATAGGAAATTTTGGAAGATTAATTGTCTAAAATATTATATCTGGGCCATTTTTGAGCCAATTTTTACTAGATAATTAAAATTATAAATCTTTAATATTATAAATAGTCATTTCCGTTGTTATGATTAAAATTGGTAAACCAATGGGTTAAAACAAAAGATGATGTTTGAATTGAAATCCAAAACTATAAAAATTTTATTAGATGATTATATTAAGACCATATCCTCATTATATATTAATAAATGTCTTTTTTAACCATTATAAATGAGTTATAAACATATTATATTATAATATTTCATGTATTTTTAAAATTGATATTAATGATATTTTATAATAAATACTTATTTATTAAATGATTTAAAAATAATAAAAACCTAAATTACACCTATTTAATGGTATATAATTTAAAATATCAACCAATTTCCATTTATGGCCTAATTTTCCTTTTATAGTAACTATTATGACCCCTAAATAGTAAAAATATTGTTATTGTGGTACTCATCAAATATGTTAACGGATGGTTAAAACAATATATGGAAGAAAACAATATCCTAAAATTGTCTAATTATTATTTTATAAGATAATTTATACTCTTATTCATCTTTAATACTATTTATATTAATTTGGATCCATTTTAATAATAAAATTAATTTATATAAATTTAATGCTTTAAGAAATTCCAAGATTTCCCCTCCCCTCATTATAATAGAAAAACCACTACCTATTTTATTCACACTTATTTTGTTTGTAAAATACCTAACAAAATAAGTTTATAAAATCCCTCCCCACATTTTATTTGTATTATTTTTGGGAAATAACCAAACTTAGAGAGTTTAAGATATAAAGAAAAGAACATTGTTTGAATAAGAGGTATGGTTTTTAACCAAGAATTTTCATTTTATTTATTCTTATAACACCATAAAATATTTTACAAACATGAAAAGATAATAAAATAAATATATTATATATAATATTATTTTTAGGTTAATTTCATAAAAAATATATTTCTCTTACCCCATGAAATGGAAATTGAAACTATCATTCTTGTGTGTGACAGACTACCGCATCATGAACCGATGTAATTTTTTTCCATCACCACTGCTCATTGATAGTAGTAATGATGGATTTAAAGTATATATGTATATAATAATAATGAAATATTTATAATTATATAAATATAACATATCATCTAATTTTCTACCTTTCTATCAATCTAAAAATGATAACATTGTTCGTGTGTACGTGTATATTACCACCTCCGTGAAACAATGCGATTCATTTTTCATAACCATAATACATGGACAATATATATAAGTTTATTTAAATAATAAATATGATATTTAAAATATAATCATAATTTTTTAAAATATAATATTATGCTTACCTTATTTCCATCACGATCATTGAAAAGTACGATGTTACTCATGCATGCGTATGACCTACCACCTCCATGAAGGTAACAAAATTCATTTTTAATAACCATAATTCATGGATTTTTTAAAAGTATTATAGATATATAAAAAAGATAATTATTTTATTATTAATATTATTTCATGGATGATGGATTAATTACCTCTGACAAAATTAAACCTACCAAAGTTATTTTGGACATATGAGTTGAATATCATCAAAACATCCAATGGGAACTTTTTTGATTAATTAACTGATTATAACATGTTAAAAGGAATAATATACATGAAAAGGGTTTATATGAAAATAAATAATTAATATATTTTTATTATTCTAGAAGATAAGGAATGCACATGACATATGAGACTTGAGGTAAGGGTCAACTTACTTTCAAACCATCATTTTAAAAAATTTAAAGTTTTATTTTCTAAATATTTATCTTCCATGTTAATATTCATAAAAATACTTATTATAAGTATTTATATGGAGAAAAATTAATTATAAAGTAAATTTTATATCTATTTATTTCAAATTACTTCAAAAGGAATCTTTTTATGGAATGTTTTTAATCTCTTTACAAAAGACAATAGAAATGTTCTATTTTAATGTATATGGAATCAAAGATTTTTATTACAACTATAATCATTATTTTATTTTTGGTTCAATTTAAAATCTTTTATGTTTTATTAAAATAGAAACTATCCTCCTCTATATTCTACTAACTTTTAAAAAGGGTTTTAATGAATTACATATTTTGATATTTAGAAATGTTTTTATTATGAGTGAAAATAATATATTTTTTATGAAATCATTCATGTGTTATGATTATTTTAGGGTTCATGGGTGTTGTTTATGGTTAAATGTAGTATTTTGTAAACAACGGATGGTTGGTTCCACTATAAAACATAAATTGGTGGGTTCTTTATAAAATTATAATGGTTGACACTGATATAGCTCTCCAATGCATTGGGAAAAGGGGTGGACTTAACCGATTACATTTCTCCTAAGAGATTATTTTAATTTACCATGACGGTTATTCCATATTTAATAGTGATATTAATAGTTATATAAAACTAATTCTTCAAGTTACCTATATGATTTATCTATTCTAGATATGGATTTTTATAGAAATCTTATTATTTAAAAAAGATAATAAATGAGTTAATTTTTAAAATAAAAGTATATGACACTTCTTAAAGGTGAAATGTATAACATTTTTGAAAAAATTATCATGATTTTTAATGATTACTGAGAAAACTTTATGAGTATTATATTTCCAATATAATTTATTATCAAATGTTTTGTGGAATCATTTGTCATGAGAAGTTTATTTAATGGGTAGAAATTTTTTATTTTGAGCTCAATGATTATTTTGAAAAATGTAAATTTTTATAAGTATTCATGGAAACACATATTCATTTATTTATTTCTATATTCCTTACTGATCTCTTTGTACTCATTAAAAGTTTTTAAATGTTTTTCATGGGGATAAATTATGAGTATAAACTATAGAAAGGTATAATATTCTATTATGAGGACTCAATAGTAAAAAATAATTTTTAATTGAAATAGGAGTTGAATTTTTTCTTACCCTATTTCTATATGAACAAATGGATATTGAGTTGAATTTAAAAATCTTTCTATATGAATTTGTTAGGTAAGATTTATGACCTAATTATCTAAAAATATAAACAATAAGGATCAATGAGAGTGAAACAAATTGAATTCTCTACTAAAAACTCAATATTAGGCAATATTTAAGGTTTTTTATCGACAAACAACCCTTGGGAATGGTGTTTCCTAAATTTTAACCAAACCTAAAACCCACTCAACCAAATGATATTAAAGAGGCTAAACACCCCTATAATCTATTTTATAATCCCACTCATCAATTAACACTACATGTCATCCCACCAGATCCCTAAAATCAATACTCCTACGTAAACAATCAATGATAGCATGTATAGAGTATAACCAATCCATTTCAAGGATGGAATAATATGGAAATATGAATGGTAATAAAAAATAAACCAAGGAATAATGTTTCTATATCATTATATCATGAACCCAACACACATCAAGAATACTATACTGGTATCTGAAAATTATAGTAAATACTAAGGGAACTATAAGTATCTATACCTTGAGTCCCAAATCCCAAACCAAGGTGGGTTACATGAAGGAGTGTGAACATCTTGAATAAAAAAACATAAGGTAAGGTAGAATATAGAAAATTTGTACCTAATATGAGCTCTAACCTCGATGGAATTGACAACATCTAGACCTGAAAATAACCATGTACTTTTCACCAACCCCAATGATCCTAATTGTGGCCACCTCCATATAAAAAATCATCTATTATATTCACTTATATTGAATTTTTATTTTTTATTAGTTAACTTTTCTATCAATCTCTATGAAATCATACAAAGCTGGTAATATGTGTGATGAATTTATTATACACCGAGTGAATGAAGTGGAATTACTGCCACAATGAAAACATGGAAAAATATATAATATCTAATTATTTTTGTGTTATTACTCATGTCAAATAAAAGTACAGAGGATGCAGAAGTACTATTGGAAACATTTATAAAGATTCTTAGAGGTTGATTGTTTTTTATATCTTGGGGTTTATTATTAAAGAACGGAAAAAGCATGCAAAAATATGGAATATTAAATTGTTGTATAATAGAGGAATAACCAAAAGTCTATTTAGGTGTAAATATATTAAAATTAATGTGAAAATACCAAGGTTAATTTTTTTTGGAAGTTTTAAAATCCCCTAGAACTAATGGAATATGTTCTGAATTTATTTGATAAATTATATATTTTGGAATTGAAGTTTAAATTTGATTAATTTTTGAGAATATATGAATTTTTTGGTTGAAAAATAAAATGTATCTATGTATTGGAAATTTTGTATGACTCTAAACATTTTTTTATGTCATCTGAAGTATTTTTTGGTTTTTATATTTCATAAGACATCTGAAAATTTATGTATAACTTTAATAATTTCATATGACTTAATAGTTTGATTATATTACATCAAGAAATTTTGTATAACTTAATGAAAAAATGAATGAATTAAGATTAAGATCATATGAATTAATTCCATCTATATAACATTACACATTTTTAATGGATTCCTAGAAATTCTGAACGACTTTACAATCCATATAATATATCCGTCTATCCAAAATTTTTCAATTTCATGAATTAATTTAAAATTAAAAGTCATGAAATATTAGTTTTTATTATTAATAAAATTTAAAATTATTAAAAAATATTTTATTATATTCTCCATAATAATTCAAAAGTTATATTTTTTTGAGTGATAGAAAAGGAAAAAATGTGAGTTTTCCAGATTTAATATATGAAGAAGTAATTCGAATGTGATTATTCCAAAACTAATTCCCTAGAGTTATAAATATAATAAAAACTCAAATGTTTGTGTGATTAAGGCCTAATAATATGAGATATGATCTTCAATACTTGGAGGAGAAGATCAATATAAGAAGGGGTTTTCAACATACTTCTTAATTTCAGAAAAGATAGTTTCTAGAATAATTCTAAATATAATCAAAATACATCTGATGATTCTAGTGTTATGGAATAAAATAAAAAATATCATGATACAAAAATTATACATGATATAAGGTGTTAAATTATATTAATACATTATTATTCAATTTTTTCATGATGTTTAAAAGATAATTTTTTAAAATCATTATTGGAGATCAAGATGGAGATTCATTTGAAATGCTTCCTCAGATGAACATTTGGGTAAATATCAAAACTTTATTTTTGATCCATGCATGATAAGAAATAAGATTACTTTGATAAAATATCAATAGTGTAGTCTATGTTTATAGTATATTTTTAAAAATAGGTGTCGCAAAGCCTAAGTGAGAAGATTTTTCACACCACAACTGTTGATAATGCTATATATTTCATGCACCCTTTCAAAGATTAATTTTATTTATAATTTTATGGTAACATGTTTAGGAAGATTAAACTAATCCTATTAGAGGAAAAAGAAATATTTATTCAGTTTTAAGAGTTGTAATAATTAATGGTATTTTTTGAACATCCTTTGAGTTGAGAAAAAAAGATCATAGAGATATTTAAAATGAATATAACTTTGGTGTGCTCAACAATAATAGTTATCATTTTCCATTAATAGATATTTTAAATGAGTGGATAAATTTAATATAGCTAATCATAAATGTGTCATTGTTAGAATATTTAGTAAGAATAAAATAGATAATTTGTGAGGATTTTTCACTTTGTTGGGTAGTTTTTTTAGCTGAGAGAACCATATCTCTTGAAGGAAGAAGAATAAGATTTGAGTTTTTATATAGGAAGCAGAATCTATCTTAAGGAAAAAAGAAAGAAAAGTCTATGTATTTTGTATTAAATAATAAATTTGATAATATATTCTATTTTAGAAATATAAATCAACCAGACATCAAAAGATAAGAATAAGATAAGTAAGACAAAGTGAAAATTTGATCAATATTCAGTTGAGAAAAATAAGCAAGTGATGAAGAAAAAACACTAAGAATTATTGTGTTATATTTTTAATAAAGATCATGAATCAATGTGTATTTATTTTTATACTCACTAGGTAATATATTTTTTGATATGTATTCTTGAGAAGATTTAATTAATAGTTTCCAAAAATATTTTTTTCATTGAATGGAATGTAGTTAACAGAAATTTGAGAGGCTATGTTTCATGTGTTAATTATTGAAGATCTATAGAAAATTGAAGGCAATAAAGTGAAGAAAAAAGTATATTATTTGGATAGAGAGATATCCTATGCATTAGTGTTGGCCAACTTCTAGAGGAAGTTGATTCCAGATGAACTGGTGGGATTATAGTAAAAAAAGTAATGGGATCTAACACTAAGTTTTCAAGTGTAATATTTTGAATCTACCTATGTAATGTAGATAAACAATTTTCAAGACAATATATAGACACTAATTTTAATTTATAAAAATATTATAGTGGATAATTCATGTCTCAATTAGAGTTAAATTGGGAAAGTATTTGGTTTCCCGCATCAATTCCAAACTATATAAAAATAATGCATGATGATATCATGTTTACATTTTTCATTGCTTATGGTTTTGTATTGTTGAGTAGAGGATAAAATTATCCATTTTTGTCTTAATTGGAAATAGATTTTAATAAGACCAAAGGGGTAGATGGACCATAAAATAATAAATTTCTTTTTTATTAAAAATTTAACAAGACTTGATTTAATTCCTATATCTTTGTTAGTATGAAAATACTTGGACTACTAATTGGTATTAGATCACATGTTCCCTCTAATTGGATCAAGTGTTCTACCATAATTATATCAAATCACAAGTTTTTATCTCTGTTTGGATATAAATATTTTTCCCTCATGTTTTAAGAATATTACTTGAAGTGAAGATTTGAAATACAAGTTCCTAGGATTTATGAATAATTCTATATCCCTATCAAGACATATTTTTAGGTCTCGAATAAGAACCTGAGAAATAAGTAGAAAAACAGGGCCAAAAGGTTCATAAATGATCCCCAAGTTCAAAGAGGATCAACCACAATCTTAATGTTATTTTAGTGGTTGTTATAATACTAAATCATTTGAGTATGATTCCTTAAATGAAGAAAATAAAAGAATATATAATGGTTTCATTGAATCTTCTAGACATCTCTACCTTGAGGTTATTGATTATTTGAAGAATGTCTTTATTAAAATAGTGATTTATATATTCAGATTCATTAAGATACTACATGATAAAAATTCATGGCTGGAGGAAGAATGTGATTACATGGAAGAAACATAAGAAAATAATATGAGTTATATAACTCACTCACAAAGCTATAGAAAGTCAAAGAAGGAACTAATTATGTTAATTGAATAAAGAAAAGTTAAAATATTTAGTTAGTTTTTTATTGGAGAAAATAAAATCCATGAGGAAAAATTTAGATATAACATATGAATGGGAAGATAGAATGACATTGGTCAAAGTTGAAAGTAACACTCTTAATATAAAGTTTATTGATCTGGAAATAAAATTAAAGAATCTATAATCTTCTAAGTATTCAACATCCCTATTTTTTGAAAAATAAATAATTTCACATAATAAAATTAAGATAATATTATTTTATCACATAAAAAAAGGTTTAAAGATGATCTCAATATCTCCTAGTGAACCATCCACCTCTATCTCATACAAAAAAGGCATCCATTATCCATTTAAAGTCGTTTGAACTGAATTTTTTTTAAGTGTATGATAGAAAGTAAAAAAAAATTAAAATTTCAAATAATAATGAATGTTTAAACACAAAAAACCACATTAAGAGATAAGTTAATAATGTTTTGGAAAATTTTCCCACTAAATAGTACTAATAAATTTTGTGTTCCATCCCAAAAATAGAATGGCACTCAATCTATACAGTTTTCACATTATATAAAAATGAATAGATTAATTGGATGATGTTGGTGTTATTAGAATTTTAGAGAAATTTCCATGGAATATTGGTACCACATGTTAATATAAAAAATTAAATGAAGTATAGAATATATGCGGAGTACCATAAAAGTGAGTGGATGACCTACAATGTACAAATAGATTTTATAGAGAATGAAGAATCTTCCTTTGAAGAAAAAATTTAAAATCATGGAAAGTGACTATTAATTTCATAAACATATATTACCATTACTATTTTTTATATTGGTATGTGTCAATAAAAAATAATTCGTATGTTGATTGAAGGATAATTCCACAACATTAGATAAAGAAATAGAATAAAAGAAATCCAACCTTGGGAGATAAAGCAGTTAAGAAGGTTATTGAACAAACCTCTCTAAATAAGTCACTAAAGAAAGTCTATCAATGTGCAAAAGAAATAAATAAATAAATTATTATACTATATAAAAATAGTCCACATCATGGACCATCATAAAATGGCCATGAAATTCATTTTGAAAGGGGAAATCTAGAAATAATAAGAAAATAGAAAATATAAGAGAGAGACAACTAGATTATAGAGTGTTAGACTGTCCTAATGAAGAGTTTGAAAGGATTATAAAAATAGTAGATTAAGACATGAAAAAATGTGAGTAGCTGGTGAAAAGTTGTTGGGAATAATGTTTAAATATTAATGACTAATCTTCCACGTTAAAATATCTATTAAATAAAAATGAAAAAAAACTATTTACCCCTAGAATAAATAAACAAACTACTAAAAAACATCCTATAATAAAGAATAAGGTTAAACATGTTCAAATATAGTGATTAACCATATGCGTAGATCAATTGGAAAATTAAAGGAAGATGGAGTAATCTAAAATAGTAAAATTTATCAAATTTCTAATGTTAAGAAGTATATTTAAGCTAAGGGGAAAGGAAATATAAGTAAAAATTCCATGCTTTCAAGTAATGTCTAGATATTTTAAGACAAAGGTGAATCAAGAATAAAGATATCTAGGCACTTTATAAATTCAAGGAAGGGACTATGTAGGTTGAGAAAGTTTTTCATCCCCGTGGATCACATTGAATTGCTAATGGAAGATCCTCCTTAGTACCATATTATTTTAACCATACATCCTGGAAGATGGAATTCAAAGTAAATCAAGGAGTGATAAATGGTGAAATATGTAACATCTAGAAATATCAAAAAATTATCCATTATGGAATATCTCAATTAGATTTAGTCTGAAATTCAGTATGAGGCATGTCACTTAGTATCATACATGCTTTTAAATAAGTTGGATGAAGAAGGATTAAAGTATATCCATTGACTAGGAGCTTATTAATCCAATATATTTGGAATCCCTCACTTTAAATGGATCTAAAATTATATAAATATTTTATGAAATAGAATTTGATGTATGTTTTTCATTCTATCGATACTATTTTCAGTCAAGTATATTATGTTTATAATGAGAGAGTTATTATCTAACAAAATGGGGAGAAAATAACTTTCTCATGAATATATTTTCACAATTGTGTTCAATTGAGTGAAGGTTCAGGAGTATTCCTCAAAATTAGTTTGATCAACCCCTAGAGAGTGTAAGTTTGAGTTGGTATCACATTGATGTGAGTAAATTGAAAGATTTATTATCTAAGTTAACTAGAATTTCATTCTATATCGTGTTATTCCAAGTAGATTTAGATTTATTTTATTAATATAAATTTTCTATGATGAATTTGGTATCACCCTTCTCTCATGGAAATATTAGAGAATGTGAGTAGAGGAAGAAGAAAATGGGGATATTGTGTTCCTTAAGAATAGGGGAGAAGAATATTCTAGTAAAACCCTGACCTTTTCTAGAGATGTCTCGGGATCATATAAAGGTAATATTTTTTCTTTTTTAGGTAATTTTTTTGGGTCTTACTTTGGGGTGTGTTTGGGTGAAAACTTTAGAGAATTGGAAGGGTAAGGGTAGTGCACAGTTGGCACATGGTTTTCCCAAAATGTGTACCCTAGCATAGAAAACTGTGAAATGATAGATAGTGGGGATTTTCATGGTTTTAACATGGTTTGTCAAATTCCACACCCTTTTAGGAGTAACTATGCACCCATATATAATATTTACATGGTTTAGGAGCATGGTTCAGGAAAATGTGCGCACCTACCCAGTAAACCAGCCTTAGGAATTTAATTCACACAAAAATTAGATTTTAAATCATTTGAACCCCTAACATTCACCCCATTCGACCCCCACTAAACCCTTGATGTTATTTTATGATTTTAGAGCCTTACTGAGGAATTCCATTCCTTCATAACCTCTTTTCATGGTGATTCGAATCCAGAATCGAAGATCTACACCTCTTTCGGTAAGTAAACCACATTCCCGTTGGTTTCTTGTTACTTATCCTTTCCTTCCCTATTCTATAAAGGGGTTTCTATTCCTATTTTGGTTAGATATAGAACTAATATTTTGGATATAGATATTGAATTTTAGATATATATTTAGATTTAATAGATCTTGATTTTTTCAATCTTGATTTAGGGTTTTAGATTCATATGTCGTTCTACGTCATTGAACTCCTCCAATTTTGTGGATTTCCTTTGGGTGATATATTGCTAACGAATTAAGGTAGGTTTTATAAAATTAAAATCACAAAGTTGTTATTTAAATTATTTGTATGTAATTGTAGAATTTCTATTCGATTTTTATCAATTGTGGTCCCGATTGAATTAGTTAATTTGATTAATTAATTAATTGAGGAGATGGGGAATCAGGGATTTTGGGAATTATAGATTGAGATAATGAATTATAGAATTAATTATGAGATATTGAATTATACATTGATATAATTAATTGTATAATTAATAATGAGATATTGAATTATATATTGAGATAATTAATTATATAATTATTTTTTAGATGTTGAATTATAGATTGAGATAATTAATTATAGTATTAATTTTGAGATATTTAGTAATAGGTTGAGGTAATTAATTGTAGAATTGATTATGATATATTGAGTTATAGTTTGAGATAATTAATTGATGAATTAATTTTGTGATTTTGAGTTTGTGGATATTGAATAATTAATTTATGGGTTAATTAATGGGATTTATGTATTTAATTAATTAGTGAATTAATTATTGGGATTTACTTGATAAACTTATTATTTAATTAGTAATGGCATTGATGTGATTAGTTAACTTTTGAATTAAAAAAATGGAATTTTTGGGTTTGACTAATTTTTGAATTAGTAATGAAATTGGTTTAGATAATTAATTATTGAATTAATTGTATGTTATGAATGGTAACATGGTCATTTAGTTATGAAATAAAGAATGAAAACATGGTTATTCTTACATTTAAGGTATAAATGGAAACATTTTCATTTACTTATGAAATAAATAATGGGAACATATCCATTCTAATATGTAATATAAAGACATGGATTTTCCATGTAATTGTTTTTAACTATATGGAAATATTACGAGTCTTCAAAAATTGACGGCACGTGATTCCAAGGCACAGAGTGTCCGGAATGAATTTATGAACTTTTTTTGGGGTACATTTAGTAAATGTGTGAGCGAAATTTTCTAATTTTTTAACCGTTGCTAGGATTAAAAATTTGAGGGAACCGTTTAATCCGCAGTGCTGAGATTTTCTTAAGGGAGGCTTTACTTTGACCGTAGTAGGTTCAGAGAAAAAAGTTATGTTTTGAAACTTTTTAAAAGAAAAGAAAAGAAATAATTTTTTTTATTTTATTTCATATCCTCCAATGGTCAAGCAAAGGGGTGGGGCCAACGATGTGTCAATATAATAAATGGATGGACCTGCCAACCCTAAGTAATGTTGTCTTTGGGGAATTAGGAAGCTTTCTAATTGATGAGCCCCATTAAATTCCAACATCGTTACTTACCCTCCCCATATACTATATATATGGAGTTTGGAGAGGGGTATTGGAACTGCCTTGCCAAGCAACAAAGTGTTGAAGGAGCACCATGATGCCGAACCCTTAGAGGACGGTTCCGAACCCAGTGGGAGGTGACGAACGATACCGAACCACGAGCCGAAGGACGATGCACGAGTGGCGTCGTTGGGAACCAGTTGTGGGTACGAAGACCACCAACCCACCTTCAAGAATTGGCATTTATCTGATAATTCGAGGTAGGGGTTATTATTTTACATTTTTTTAAATGATCCTCTCTTCCCCATTCTTGAGTAATACAAAGAACACAGACCAACCGACTGATGGGTTGATCCACGATTCATTCGTTCTTGCGGGAGGTTGTTGCGCGGTAACTTTGTGGAGTTTTTGATTATTGTTTAATTCAATTGATTATTAAACCCTTAACCCAACTCATGCTTGCAATCAAACGCGGAGGGAACGAGCCTAACGAACCAGGCCCGAACCCTCCTCTACTTTACTAATATTGCACCTCCATGGAACACCGATGGCAAGGTGATACCGAATGACTGCATTGGGGATAGCGCGTCGATGCACACCGCCAATCAAAGTCATGGCAGTCATGAGAGCGGTCGACACCGATCGGCCACTGAGGAGGCACGACGTGCTGTTATGCATTGCCGATGAAAAATGGAGGCCGAAACTCGTCAACCGCGGTTACCAGAGGAAGGAGGACGATCTCAGGTGATGGTGTGGCACACCGTCACACAACACTGGAGAGGTCAGCCAGAACGCTGGCCGATTGTGATGGAACCGGAAGGGGTGGAGCACGCCCCCGACAGCGTGGCCAAGCGGAAGTAGGTCTGTGTCTTGCATTGGCCGCAGCGGGAGTAGGGGCTGCTGGATCAACAACCGACCATGATTCCTGAAATAGTACACGATGATGGCCCACCAAGCAATGAGGCCTCGGTGCATGTCCCTATTATGACGTTAGCACCTTCGGGTGGTGTACCAGCAGCACCACTACTCATTGGGAAGCTGATGCCCCCATCCCCACCACCAGAGGATGCACGCCGATTGAGCGCATTGCATGAGTTCCAGAAACAGATGCCTCTGATGTTCCGAGGTGAGATGGATCTATTGGCGGCTCAGGACTGGCTGGATACAGTGGAAAGGGTTTTTCTCTTAGTTGGGACACTAGCTGATTTTATGGTGATCCTAGAAACTAGTCATTTTCAGGATGCAGTAGGGAGATGGTGGAGCATGATGCTCCGGATACATGATGAGGTGACCCTCCTATGGGCAGACTTCGAGGGCCTTTTTAGGGCAGAGTTCATCCCAGCGACCTTATCCTCTCTGTGTATACAGAAGCTATTGCACTTACAATAGGGAAACATGATAGTGGACCAACACTCGGCGAGGTTCAATGATCTCTCCCTCTACTCCAACGACATGGTACGAGACCCTTTGTTCAAGGCCTGGACCTTTGAGTTGGGTCTCCGACCAGATATCAGAGCACAGATGGTATCACTCAGCATACCGACTCAGGTTGGTGCGATAGAGTGGGCACTTTTGGTGGAGAGCTTCCTAGCTGAGTAGACACTGACAGCGAGACTCACCACCGAGCGACACGCGGCAGAGTCATCTATGGCTAGTAATAAGCAGATGACATAGAAATCCAAGTTAACTAAACCTTTTGGTGGACAGGCCCGGGATGTAGGGTCCGAGGTGTGGAGCTCACAAGGAAGAGGAGGTCAGTCAAGGGATAAGCAGTGCTACACGAGCAGCGGGTAGGGTCACATGGCTCGCAATTGCCCGACCCGTTGTACGGATGAACATCAGACGGTCAAGGAACCACTAAGGCAGAGGCAGAGGTTCAAGCGAGGAGGTCCGCAGGTAGCAGGTGGACGTGGCATATGAGATGGCTGTTTAGTAGGTGGTGGATGGCGTTTCGAGGTTCTACTGCCACCAACTCTAAGTGTTCCACCCCGACCATAGGGAGTAGGAGGACATGGACGAGGTCAGCTCCAGGTCGCTGAGGCCTATGACCACAACACTTTGTAGATGATTAGAGGTATGATCTATGTCTACAACACCTTAACTATAGTACTTATAGACACAAGTTCTAGTCACTCTTTTATTTCCATGACCCTCATTCAGAGCTTGGAGATTTCTATGGAGCCGTTGGATCGATCTTTATGGCTAGAGACTCCTAGGGTAACATATTAGATGATTACACACTGGTGACGATAGTGTGATCTTACTCTAGGAGGAGAGAACTTCGGCTGAGATCTCATAGTAGCGGTGTCGAGGCCTTACGACATTATCTTAGGCATGGACTGGTTATCTATAGTCCATACTCAGATTTACTGTATTAGGTGCCAAGTGCGGTGTGTCTTCATGGATGGGCCTAGGTTTTCCTTCACCAATGAGAAGGGGACCTTTTTAGCATAGGATGGACTTACCCAGAGGATGGTGAAACCGATTACTCATCAATTAGCTAGCCTTACCCTCAGAGCAGTTGTTGTTGAGAGTCCGATCTATCCTGTAGTGGTGGAACAGTATGTTGATGTCTTTGCTGAGGATATTCCGAGACTAACTCCACACATAGAGGTAGAATTTTACATCAACCTGTACCCCAGGATGACACAGATATCTACCCCATCATATTGGATGGCTCCTGTGGAGCTTTGTGAGTTACGGGTATAGCTGGAGGACTTATAGGAAAACGGGTTCATAAGACCTAGTGTTTCTCCATGGGCAGCCTCGATTTTGTTCACTAAGAAGGAAGATGGGAGTTTGAGACTTTGTGTGGACTATTGGTGCCTGAACCAGGTGATTGTTAAGAACAAGTATCCACTTATGAGGATTGATGATATTTTCGATCAGCTAAAGGGAGATCATTGGTTTTCAAAGATAGACCTTAGATGATGCTATCATCAGCTCAGGATACGAGATGAGGATGTGGAGAAGACGACCATCAGATGTCAGTATGGCCATTATGAGTTCTTGGTTATGCCTTTTGGCATGAAAAATGCCCCAAAAGTGTTCATACGACTCATGAACAGTATCTTTCATCCATACCTTGATCACTTTGTGGTGGTGTTCATCGATGAAATCTTGATTTACTTAGAGACAGAGGAGGAGCATGAATATCATCTACAGATAGTTCTGAATACACTTTGAGAGAACTAGATTTATGGTAATAACTCGAAGTGCCAGTTTTGAATATGTGAGGTCCAATTTCTGGGACATGTTATCTTGGAGGCTAGGGTTGTAGTGGATACAACAAAGATAGAGTCTGTTCTTTCCTGGGAGCCACCTAGAAGTGTAACCGAGGTGTGGAGTTTCCTGGGGTTGGCTGGATACTACCGGATATTCGTGCCTAACTTTTCCAATGTTGCGACACCCTTTTTAGTGTTGATGAAGAAGGGGAATTCCTTTGTATGAATGGAGAGATACCAACAGAGTTTCCAGGAGATGAGGTAAAGACTGAAGAGTGCCCCCATCTTGAGGCTACCAGAAGAGGGAGTTGGTTATGTAGTCTACTGTGACGCATCAGGGACCAGACATGGGTGTTTCTTGATGCAGGAGTGAGTAGTGATCACTTATGGATTGTGACAATTGAGATAACATGAGCATAAGTATGCTACCTACAACCTGGTGTTATTAGCAGTGGTATTCTCCTTGAAGATGTGGTAACATTAATTTATATGTAGGAGTTTTACAGTCTACTCTGATCACAAGAGTCTAAGGTATATATTCTCTCAAAAGGAACTAAACCTTAGACATTGGAAATGGCTAGAGTTACTCTAGGACTATAAATTTGATAGCGTCTATACTCCTGGGAAGGGGGACATGGTGGACGATGCACTCAGTAGGAGGTGTGGTCTGCAGTTGCTGAGTGAGGTGACAAAGTAGCTAGCCGTGTTGTAGATATCCTTCATGGATATATATGGAGTAGCATACCTCCAGTCTATGACGGTCTCTCCCCCACTCCTTCAATGAGTCAGGAAGGCGCAGCTTGGGGAAATTGACTGTGAGGATCAACATTCTCAGATATCCTTAGGGCAGGCACCTGATGGGTTTTCTGAATGTAGGGAGAATGTCATCCTCTTCAGAGGACCTACCATGGTACTATTGGTGCTATGATAGGAGGTGTTGATGGAGTTACATACATCCCCTTTGGTGTTACATCCTAGTGTGGCGATGATGTACCAGGACCTATGACGTTAGCACTTGTGTCTAGGGATGAAGAAGGAAGTGGAAAAATTTGTTTCATGATGCCTCACTTGTCAATAAGTGAAGGCTGAGTATCAGATTTCAGCAGGCTTAGATTAGCAACTAGGGGTTCAAGAGAGGAAGTGGGATGAAATCTCTATGGACTTTGTGAAAGGGCTTCCAAGTACGTCCAGGGGACATGATTCCATTTGGGTGATCATTGACTTACTCATAAAGTCATCCCACTTCCTACCTATCTGAGAGTAGGGATCAATAGAGGGCTTGGGATGCCTCTATGTTTAGGATATTATGTGACTTCATGGGGTGCCATCAATGACCGTCTCTGATTGTGACACACATTTCAAATCCCGATTGTGGAAGGGATTGCAGGAGGTGTTTGAGACTCAACTGCGTTTGAGCACCACCTTTCATCCTTAGATGGATGGTTAGACAGAGCGAACCATACAGATATTGGAGGACATTCTATGTGCATGCATCCTAGATTTTGGCCTCAGTTGGGAGGATCACTTTCCCTTAGTGGAGTTATCCTACAATAACAATTATCACTCACCATCGATATGGCACATTTTGAGGCCTTGTATGGTCACCCCTGTAGATCACCTCCATGCTGGACAGACCCAAGGGATTCAACACTTATGGCTCCAGAGTAGGTACGGGCTACCATTGAGAAGGTGAAGACCATATGGGAGTGGATGAAGACTGCACAGAGTAGACAAAAGTCATATTCCGATAGGAAATAGATAACTCTCGAGTTTCAGGAGGGACACCACGTTTTCTTACAATTCTCTCATCGTCGGGGACTATGAATATTTGGATGAGGTGACAAGTTATGACCTAGATTTATCGGGCCTTTTCTGATACTTCAGAGGATAGGTGATGTGGAATACCACTTGGCACTTCCACTACAGTTGGAGAAGGTTCCTGACATCTTCCACATATCCCAGCTGGGGATATATGTGCACAAACCATCTCACATCATCAACCATAACGAGCTAGACTTAGAAAATGTGGCGTCATTTATGGAGGTTCCAATAGAGATTGAGGATCAACAGGATAGGGTCCTTCATGGGCAGTCAATACCTCTGGTGAACGTTCACTAGCAGCACTGAAACCTCTAGGAGAGAACATGGGAGAGGGAGGATCAGATTCATGCTCAGTACCCCCATTTGTTTTCTTTTCCTATGTTATGGCTTTCAGGGATGAAAATCACTAAGTTGGGGAGAATGTAAAGACCTGGATTTTCCATGTAATTTTTTTAATTATAAGGAATTATTAAAATTCTGTGAAAATTAACGGCACATGATTCTGAAGCCTAGAGTGCCTGGAATGAATTTCTGAGAAAAAATTTCGGGTACATTCAATAAATGCGTGAGCGGAATTTTATAACTTTTGAACCATTGCTCAGATTAAAAATACAAGGGCACTATTGAATCTACAGTGTCAAGATTTTCTTAAGAGAGGCTTTACATTGACCACAGTAGGTCCAGATAAAAAGTTAAGTTTTTTGACTTTTTTAAGCACAAGAAATAAAATAATTTTATTATTTTATTTCATATGCTCCAATGGAAAAGAAAAGGGGTGGGGCCAACGATGTGTCAAGAGAATGAATGGCTTGACCCACCAACCCTAATTAATGACGTCGTTGGGGAATTAAGAAGTTTCTTAATTTTTAAGCCCCATTAAATTCCAACGTTGTTAATTACCCTCACCCTATCTTATATATATAGAGCTTGGGGAGGGGTATCAGCCATATTTGCTAAGAAATGAAGTGATGAAGGAGCACCACGATGCTAGACCCTTAGAGGATGGATCCGAACCCAGTGAGAGGTGACGAATGACACCGAACCATGAACCGAAGGATGAGGTACGAGTGGCGTTGTTGGGAACCTGTTACAGGAAGGAAGAACACAAACCACCTTCAAGCATGGGAGTTTCTCCACTGATTTGAGGTAGGGGTTATTCATTTATGTTTCTTTGAATGATTTCCTCTTCCCCTTTATTGAATAATATAAATAACGCATACTAACCGACTAACGGGTTGATCTGCGATTCATTCATTATTATGGGATGTTGTTGCGGGGTAACTTTGTAGGCTTTTTGATTATTGTTTAAGTTAATTGATTATTAAACCCTTAACCCCCATCATGTTTACGATCTAACGTAGAGGGTGCATGCCTAACGAACACAGCCCAAACACTCCACTACTTTGCTAATTTTTCACCTCTATGGAACACCAGCGATGCAGCAATACCGACCAACTGTGTTGGGGATAGTGCGTCGATGCACGCTGCAAGAGGTGGCTGTGACACAAAGCTGTGATAGTCATCGGAGCGGTTGACCACATAAGAGTCATGATGCATTGTCGCATGCCACCGATGAACAAAGGAGGTCATGAATCGTTAGCCTTAGCGATTGATGGAAGGTGGACGACTCACCGGACGACCACGGGTGACGGTGCGGCGCGCCGTCACCCGCCGCTGGAGAGGTCGGCCGACATGCCTTCCGACCACGAAGGAACCAAAAAGGGTGGGGCGCCCCCCCAGAGGTGCCCCCATGCAGCAGCAGGGCCACATCCTGTGTTGGAAGTGACAGGAGTAGGGGACACCGAATCGACCGGCGGCCGGGGGACGGGGCTTGCGCCAGCGGCTTCCACGATAGAAAATCCGTGACCCATCAGCTACGACATGGGGGACCCGCGACACCTATTGGAACTATGTTGGGTCAAACCCTGCAAGTTGAACTACTGACGTGGATCCACACCACATCCGTGTATCCTTGGTGGCCCGCGCCACCAGGTGGGTGGCACCGCCGGGTCAGCCCAACGGGCCGAACCGTGGCCCAACCGGGTCGAGTTGGGCCCATTGTGCTGGGTTGACCTGGGTAAGGTTAGACTTGAGTTGGGACAGGTCGACCCAGGTCAATTCAGGTCAGACCATACAGAACATGGTCGGGCTGGTCCGACTGAGGTGGACCAGACCCGTACCCGGTACCGACTAGTAACACTTAAAGGGCCTTATCTCGAGAACCGGGAGTCTGTTTGACGAACTGTCTATGAAGTTGGGATCCTTGGAGAGAGTCAGTATTTTTAACTTACTGTATGAGAGTTTTGGAGAAACTTGGAGTATGGCCAGGTTGGATCACAACCAAATCCAATCAGGCCCTCGACATTGAAATGCCAATAACGTACAGAACGAGCATCCGGTTGACACACTCTTTGTTGTGTTGGAACCCTTATGACACGAAGGATCATTGAGTTTCTTCTTTGTGAGACTTATTTCTAGTTGAAATATGACCGATGGATTCCGTAGAGGTTCTCCCAAATGTTCTACATACATAACCTTGCGACTGGATGAGACTTGAAGAAAGCATATCTTTCAACTCAGAGTGACTTGACAACCACAAGGGGGAGCGCCTCTATGTGACGTGGCAGAACCATGGTGGGGAGCACCTCTATGGGATGCAGCATGCCCAAAATACTCGACAGGAGGAGTACATCAGCAGGCCACGAGGGGGAGCACCTCTGTTTGATGTGGCAGACCCACGGTACTCGATAGGAGTACCTCATAAGTCTTAGGTTAGTGGGAAATGCCTCTGTGTGACATGGAAGGCCCACTGTACTCGTTAGAGTAGGATTTCTCTAGTATCCAAGGTGTTCAATGTTGTGACTAGGAATGTTACTTGTTCCTAGACCTATAGAATCCATGGAAGGATATTAGTATTCATAGCGATCCTGTGTGGGTACACATCACAATCAAGTTTCTCTGAGTTGCATACATGGTTTGAGATGAGACTCTAATTGAGATGTGTCTATTGATTTATGCTTTGTGATTGAGACCATGATTTGTGGTTTTACTTCTGAAGTTTTGAGAGACCTTTGGGGGTCTTGGGGTCCCTACTGAGTATCATTATACTCACCCCTGCATGGGCTATGACTGCACCTTGTTGTGTCTTGTGTAGATGATGAGCAGCTGGGCTGAGGTTTGAGGGAGTCAGGACTAGGCGATACACGGAGGAGACATGCAGGTGTGGAGTGTTGAGGAGGTGATATGTACCTACCGTTTAGGTAGGATCCTTGGAGGATGACTAAGTAGTTGTTTTCCCTTTTTTAGATGTATTATTCCTTTCAGTTTTATTTGTACTCTTTAGTTGTACTCATACTTTCTATTGGGCTTGTATTCCAGGCCCTTTTACTTTCAACACTCCTTTTTCTACAATAGTTTACTTCACAGTTGCTTCTTTTTGTGTTCTCGAACCACGTGTTGTATAGTTTTAAAGGATATGACTTCCCGTTTTAGGGAATATGCCTTTTGGTTCTAGTCGCCAGCCCCTAGCCTATGGATGACGGACTTGGGGTAGTCACAGCATGGGCCTCAGGGGATGGGTCATGACAAAGTGGTATTAGAGGAGTTCAGTTTTACTGGAGAACTAGGAGTCTGATCTTTTCTATGAAGTAATAGTGTTAAGTGTTATGGGTGTGGTTTTCAGTTCGAGGAGTCCAGTGTTGGTGCAGAGGTCGATGTATCCATGCACCCAGACCCTGAATTCTGATTTCTGACTTTGTGAATAAAAAAACTGATTGCATGTGTTTTGAAAAAATTTCTTTTTGATCTCTTGAGTCAGCTCACCAGGTATAACTTATTGACCATGGCACACCTATTTTCTTCCAAGATTCCTCCATGTAGACATCCAACCAGGATTCCTGGGAGAGTATGTGATGACGACCCACAAGGTGATGGGGCCTCGGTGTAGGGCCCTCTTATAGTGTTAACACCTTCGGGTGGTGTTCCAGCTACACCACTACTCGTTGGGTAGCCGATGCCACCAGCCCCACCAGCAAAGGTTGCACGTCGACTGAGCGTTTTGAACGAGTTACAGTGACAGTGGCCTCTGAGGTTCCTAGGTGAGACGGATCCGCAGGCGGCTGAGGACTGGCTGAAGGCCGTGGCCAGAGTTTTTCGCTTAGTTGAGACACAATATGATTTTATGGTGATCCTAGCAGCCAACCTTTTTTAGGTAGCAACAGGGATATTTATGAGACTAATGATCCAAATACATGATGAGGTGACCCACATCTGTGTGGACTTCGATGTCCTTTTTGGGGCAGAGTTCGTCCCAACGACCTTACGCTCTATGCGTATACTGGAGATGCTGCACTTATAGAAGGGCAACATGACAGTGGCCCTGTACTCAGCGAGCTTCACTGATCTCTCCCGCTACTCCATAGACATGGTAAGAGACCCATTCTTCAGGGCCTAGACCTTTTAGCAGGGTATTCGATGGGAGATTAGAGCATTGATGGTATCACTCAGCATACTGACTCAGGCTGGGGTGCTTGAGCGGACGCTTTTGGTGGAGAGTTTCCTAGCTGAGAAGACACTGACAGTGAGACCCACCACCGAGAAACACATGGAAGTCATATGCAGCTGGTAGTAGGTAGATGGCATAGAGGTCCAATAGGACTAGACATTTGTTGGATGGGGCTGGAATTCAGGGTCAGAGGTGCAGAGCTCACGAAGAGGAGGTCAGGCGAGGGACAAGCAGTACTACACATGTGGCAGCCAGGGTCACATGGCTTACGATTTCCCAACCTACTGTATGGATGACCATCATATGGTTGAGCGATTGTCGAGGCAGAGGAAAAGATTTGAGAAAGGAGGTTCACAAGAAACAGGAAGACGTGGCAAGAGAGCTGGCCGTGTAGTAGGCGGTGGATGACGTTTCGAGCTTCAACCACCACCACTGCTAGGTGGTCCACCCCGACCACAGGGACTTGGAGGGAAGGGACGAGATCATCTCCATGAAGCTAAGGCCTACAATCACAGTGCTTTGGAGGTGATTAGAGGTACGATCTGTGTCTACTCCACCTTAGTTGCAGTACTTATAGACAGAGGTTTTAATCACTCTTTTATTTCCATGACCCTTGTTCAGTACTTAGAGATTTCGGTGGATCCATTTGCTCAATACTTATGGCTAGAGACTCCTATAAGAGTATATTAGATGATTACACACTGGTGACGATAGTGTGAGATTACTCTAGGAGGTGAGAGCTTTAGCTGGGATCTCCTAGTAGTGGCATTGAGACCTTGTGATTTCATATTGGGTATGAAATGGTTATCTACAGTCCATGCTCAGATTGAGTGTATTAGGCGCAAAGTGAGGTATGTCTGCATGGATGAGACTAGGTTTTACTTCATTAGAGATAATGGGACCTTTTCAAAACATGATGGATTTACCTAGAGGAGGGTGGATCGGATTACTCATCACTTGTCTAGCCTTACCCTCAGAGCAGTTGATGTTGAGAGTCCGAGATATCCTATAGTAGTGGACCAATATGTCGATGTATTTTCTAATGATGCTTCGAGACTACCTTTACAAAGAGAGGTAGACTTTTACATCGACCTGTACCCTGGGATGACACTGATATCTAACCCAGTATATCGGATGGATCCCGTGAAACTTCATGAGTTTTGGGTATAGTTGGAGAACTTGTAGGAAAAGGGGTTCATAGGACCCAGTGTTTCTCTATGGGCAGCTGTGATTTTGTTCTCCAATAAGGAAGATAGGAGTTTGAGAATCTGTGTGGACTATCAGTTCCTATACCAAGTGACCATTAAGAACAAGTATCCACTTCTAAGTATTGATGATTTTTTCAATCATCTAAAGGGAGATCGTTGGTTTTCGAAGATAGACCATAGATCAGGCTATCATCAGCTTAGCATATGAGATGAGGATGTACAGAAGATGGCCTTCAGACTTCGGTATGGACATTATGAGTTGTTGGTTATGCCTTTTGGCATGACCAAATCCCTAGTAGTGTTAATGGGACTCATGAACAGGATCATTCAGCTATACCTTGATCACTTTTTGGTGGTGTTCATCAATGAAATCTTGATTTTCTCAGTGACAAAGGAGGATCATGCTTATCATCTACAGATAGTTCTAGATACACTCTGAGAGAACCAACTTTATGGTAAGCTCTCGAAGTGCTAGTTCTGGATAAGAGAGTTCCACTTTCTGGGACATGTTATCTCAGAGGCTGGAGTTGGATTGGATCTAGCAAAGATAAAGGATTTTCTTGCCTGGGATACACCCAGAAGTGTGACTGAGGTGCGAAGTTTTCTAGGGTTGGCCGGATACTACATAAGATTCATGCCTGACTTTTCTAGAGTTGTGACACCCTTGTAATTATTGACAAAGAAGGGGCAACCCTTCAGATAGAAATAGAGATGCCATCAGAGCTTCCGAGTTTGAGGAAATGACTAACGAGTGCCCCCATCTTGAGGCTACCAGAAGAGAAAGTTGGGTATATAGTATACTGTGATGCATCTGGGACTAGACATGGGTGTGTCTTGATGCAGGAGTGAGTAGTGATCGCTTATGGTTCGCGACAACTACGGCAACGTGAGTGGAACTACACTACCCATGACCTGGAGTTAGCATCAATGGTATTCACCTTGAAGATGTGGCGATATTACTTGATGGGAGAATGTTTTAAAGTCTACTATTATCACAATATTCTCAGGTATATCTTATCTTAGAAAGACCTGAACCTGAGATAGCGACGATGGATATAGTTCTCCAGAACTATGACCTTGAGATAGTCTATACTCCTGGGAATGGGAATGTGGTTACAGATGCACTAAATAGGAGGTCTAGTCTATAGTTGCTGAGTGAGGCAATAGAGCAGCTAGCCATGTTGCAGATATCTTTAGTGGATAGAGATGGAGTAGCATACCTCTAGTCTATGACAGTCAGTCCCCCACTCCTTTAGTGAGTCAGGGAGGCGCAACTTGGGGACATTGACTGTAAGGATCTACATGCTCAGATATCCTCAGGGCAGACACCTAATGAGTGTTTTGAAGGTGGGGAGCACATCAACCTCTTCAGAGGAAGTACCATGGTACCAGTGGAGCTACGATAGAAGGTGTTGAGGGAGTTACATACATCCCCTATGGCAATACATCCTGGTGTTTCGAAGATGTAATAGGACCTCCGGCATCAGCACTAATGACCAGGGATGAAGAAGGATGTGGTAGAGTTTGTTTCATGATGCCTCACTTGTCAACAAGTGAAGGCCAATCATCAAGCTCCAGCAGGATTAGATCAACCAATAGAGGTCCAGAGTGGAAGTGGGATGGAATATCCATGGAATTTGTTACACGACTTCCACGTATGTTCAGGGGACATGATTCCATTTGGGTGATCGTTGACCGACTCACCATGTCGACCCACTTCCTACCTATCTGAGAGTAGGGATCAGTAGAGGTCTTAGGATGCCTCTAAGTTTAGAAGATTGTGTGACTTCATGGGGTGCCATCGATGATTGTCTATGACTGTGACACACATTTCACATCCCTATTGTGGAAGGTATTGTAGGAGGCGTTTGGGACTCAGCTATGTTTGAACACCGCCTTTCATCCTCAGAGGGATGGTCAGACATATCGGACTATACAGAAACTGGAGGACATGCTATGTGCATGCATCCTAGATTTTCGCTACAGTTGGGAGGATCACTTTCCCTTAGTGGAGTTTACATACAATAACAGTTATCACTCTACCATTGGTATGGCACCTTTCTAGGCCTTTTAGGATTGACCCTACAGATCACCTCTATACTAGACAGACCTAGGAGAGTCAGCACTTATGGGTCCAGAGTTGGTACGAACTACCACAGAGAAGGTGCATACCATCCCGATGTGGATGAAGACTGCACCGAGTAGACCTAAGTCATATGCCGACAGGATACAAAGACCTCTCAAGTTCTAGGATGGAGACCACATTTTCTTTCCAGTCTCTCCTCATCAGGGACTACAGAGATTTGGCCGAGGTGGCAAGTTATCACCGAGGTTTATTAGGCATTTTCTGATACTTCGGAGGATAGGTAAGGTGGCATACTGCTTGTGGGAGGCTTTAATTTTATCGTAGTATGTTCAGAGAAAAAGTTATGTTTTGTGACTTTTTAAAAGAAATGAAATAAAATAATTTTATTATTTTATTTCATGTCCTCCTATAGTCAAGCACAAGGTTGGGGACAACGATGTGTCAAGAAAATAAATGTCTTGACCTGCCAACCCTAAGCAACGATGTTGTTGGGGAATTAGGAAGCTTCCTTATTGATTAGCCCCAATAAATTCCACCACGTTACATACCTTACCCATCTATTATATATATGGAGCTTGGGGAGGGGTATCAGCACAAATTATCCAAGAAAAGAAGTGCTGAAGGAACACCACAATGCTGGACCCTTAGAGGACAGAGTTGAACCCAGTGAGAGGTGAAGAATGAACCTGAACCACGAACCGAAGGATGACGTACGAGTGGTATATTTGGGAACTAGTTGCGGGAACGAAGAACACTAAACCACCTTCAAGTGTGGGCTTTTATCTGATTATTTGAGGTAGGGGGTTATTCATATATGTTTTTTTGAATGATTTACTCTTCCCCGTTCTTGAATAAAATGAAGAACGCAAACCAACTGACTAAAGGGTTGATCCACGATTCATTCGTTCTTGTAGGAGGTTGTTCAGGGTAACTTTGTGTGTGGGGGGGGGGGGGTGATTATTGTTTAATTCAATTGATTATTAAACCCTTAACCCCTCCATGTTAGCGAGCTAACATAGAGGGCATGGGAAAAACGAACCAGGCACGAACCCTCCACTACTTTTCTAAATTTTCACCTCCATTGAACACTGACTGTGCGACGATACCGACCAACTGTGTTGGGGATAGTGTGTTGATGCATGCCTCAAGAGGAGGCTGTGGCACAAATCCACAGTGGTCATCGGAGCATTAGTCACCTTCCAGCCACTGAGGAGGCGCAGTGCACCGTTGCACACTACTGATGAACAAAGGAGGCCACGACTCGTCAGCCGCGGTGACTGGTGGAAGGTGGACGACACACCAGTCGACCAAGGGTGATGGTGAAGCATACCGACGCATGCTGCTGGATATGTCAGCTGGCACGCCAGCCGACCACGACAGAATCGGAAGGGGTGAGGCACGCCCTCGGTGGATCACCCATGCGATAGTAGGGCCGTGACCTGCGTTGGCCATGGAGGGAGAAGGGGCCACCAGATCAACCAATGACTGGTGGATGGGGTGCGATCCAGCAACGCGCCCAATGGGAAGGCCCAGACCTGTCGGCCACAGCACGGAGGACCCACAATGCCATGTGGGGCCGCATTGTGTCAACCCCCGTGGGTTGACCCTCTGATGTAGTTATACTCCATGTCAGCCCTACCCAGAAGTCCGGTTGACACGACTTCTATTGAGTTGGTAATCTTATGACATGAAAGATCATTGGGTCACTTTCTTGTGAGACTTCTTTCTGGTTTAAATATGGCCGATGGATTGGGGAGAGGTTCTCCCAAGAGTTTTACACACGGAACCCTGCGACTGGATGAGACTTGGCAACAGATGACCGTTTCGACTCGGAGTGACTCGATAGGCCTAGTGGGGAGTGCCTATGTGTGGCGCGGAAGACCCATAGTGGGAAGTGCCTCTATGTAACGTGAAAAACCCACAATACCTGACAGGAGGAGTACCGCATCAGGGCATAAGGGGGAGAAACTTTGTGTGACATGGCCGACCCATGGTGGGGAGATCCTCTCAGTGACGTGGCCGACCCACAGTACTCGACAGGAGGAGTACATTAGTAGTCCGAGGTTTGTGGGATGCACCTCTGTGTGATACAGAAGGACCACTGTACTCATTAGAGGAAGAGTTCACCAGCATATGAGGTGTTTGCTGTTGTGACTGGGAATGTTAATTATTCCTAGGCCTAGAGAATCCATGGATGGATATCAACATTCATAGTAATCCTATGTGGGTCAGCATCATAATCCTATTTCTCTAAGTTGTATACCTGGTTTGAGTTGAGGATCTAATTTATTTGTGTCTATTTATTTGTTCTTTTTGATTGAGATCATTATTTTTTGTTTTCCTTTTGGAATTTTGAGAAACCTTCTGGGGTCTCAGGGTCCCTACTGAGTATCGTTATACTCACCCATGCACGGGCTATGCCTGAACCTTGTTGTGTCTTGTACAGATGATGAGCAGTTGGGATGAGGTTTGAGGGATCCAGGATTAGGTGGTACATGGAGGAGACAGGCAGGCACAGAGTGTTGAAAAGGTGATCTATACCTACCCTTCAGGTAGGATCCTCGGAGGACGACTTAGTAGATGTTTTACCTTTTTTAGTTGTATTATTCCTTTCAGTTTTATTTGTACTTTTCAACCATACTCGTACTTTCAGTTGGGATTGTATTCTAGCCCCTTTTACTTTCATCACTCCTTTTCCTATCGTAGTTTAATTAAAAATAACTTCTTGTTGTGTTCTCAGACCATGTGTTATATAGGTTTAAAGGCAATTCCTTCCTGTTTTAGGGAATATGCCTTTCGGTGCTAGTCTCTATCCCTTGGCCTATGGAAGGCGGGTTTGGGGTAATCACAACAGGGGCCCTGGGGGACTGGTCGTGACATGTAAGTTATGAATTGTTACATGGTCATTTAGTTTTGAAATAAATAATGAGAACATGGTCATTAAAATGTGTAAGGTTTAGATGGTAACAATGTCATTTAGTTTTGAAATAAAGAATGGCGGCATAGTGCTTATAATGTGTAACGTATGAATGGTTACATGGAAATTTAGTTAATAAATAAGGAATGAGAACATGATAAGACTAATGTGTAAGGTATGAATGGTAACATAGTCATTTAGTTGTGAAGAAAAGGGAACATGGTCATTCTAATGTGTAAGTTATGGATGGTAACATGGTCATTTAGTTTTGAAATAAAGAATGGGAACATGGTTATTCTTTTGTGTGATGTATGAATCGTAACAAGGGAATTCAAGTATGAAGTAAATAATGGTAATAATGGAATTATTAGAAATGATATCTCTCAGACATACTTTAGGCTCTAGCATGATCCAAAATAATGATTGAGGTATGGGTGTCTATGGGAAACTGAGAGGTTTTTGTGGTTAAATAAAGATTAATTGATAATGAGATAACTGTTTACATATGAATTTTTATCATTTATTTATACAACTTTATACACATGATATTGATAGGATATTTTTTAGATGCCATTTTTGGTGGCCTACTGAGTTGTAATCACACCTTACTTGGACTGCCAGATTGGTACTGGAATAAACTTTGTGTTTTCTAGACATGTTAAGGGAATTGGCCCTATGTTAGATGGCTGATATGGGACAAAGAAAGGATGAGGGAATCATACATGATTTAGGACCCACTTGGGGAGTCATCAGTGTCTTTTTTTGGGGTTAATTTTATAAACTTGACACATACCTTAGCATGGAATATTTTCTTCTTTATTTTTCATATTGTATTTCATGTTTTGGCCATGTTGTGATACAAGTTATTTTAGGTTATGATTATATGTTATTCTGTTATTGTTTATTATTTAATGATGACATGTTTACTCTGATAAAAGAGGGTATAGTCTCCCCATTATTGATATATCTTACCCTCTCTGCTAGTCTAAATCTTATAGTGTACAAGGAGGCATGCCTGAAGACATGTAACGAACCAGCTCGAGGCACCGTAGTGTGGCACTTGGGTCGTGACATTACAAAGTGGTATCAGAGGGGTTTTATTTTTTTTTTATTTTTTTTCTTTTAATTTGGGAAAGGTATAAAAGAGAATAGGAAGAGTTGGGCCTTGGTTATGATCTTATGAATGAGAGTTGCTACACCATGTATGGGGGATAACCCAAGTACCTAGGATGGGATTATTGTTATTACTATTTACTATTACAGATGAATATTATTTCACCTTGGGTGATTCACTTGTTGTGTGTTGTGATTATTGATGTTGATATTTTATGATATTTGACTTGTGGACTATTATGGAATGGATTTGAGTTGCATGAATCACTGTAAGAACTCAGTGTTGTTTTGTGACACACATCATTTTAGAAACGCATTGGAAAACAGGTTATGGGTATGTTGCTGAACTTGAGCTATTTTTCCTTGCTTGTGAAATGTGGAATGAAAATGGTTCCAAATATAAATTTGAGAAATATTCTAAACTGATGTAGGATGAGAATAAATGGGTGTCTAAATGAGAAAATTGAATAATGAGAATCTGTTTACCCTTGTTAACTAGGACCAATATTTAAGATGGTTAAGGGTAGAAATAACGATTTAGTTTTAACCATGTGGTGGGGTTTGGGGAAAATACTTGTTGTAGATTGTTGTGTTTTCCTCTTATATAAACATTTTTATTTTTTTAACTATTTCATAAGGTGTTTGTTTGTAATAGTAGTGATATTACACTATGATGATGCTTGTTGAGAGGACGAAAATATGTCATGTCTAGAGTGGATCTACAAATAGTGGGACTTGAGGCACCAATTATTACAGGTGATAAAGTCAGGGAGAATTTTCAAGAGAACTTTTCCTGCTCCATGAAATTTATAGGCAGAGACCCAGGACCATTTGTAAAGAATTTGTCTGATTTGATGAGGGAGTTCCAATTGTTTCACCCTCTGACTTTTACTAGAGAGGGTGGACTTGAGGGAGATGAGTTCTGGGTTGATTTCATTGAGACTACACTTGAACACTTGGAGACTCCTACAGAGAGGAGGGTAATGTTGGATTCTTACATGCTATGAGGATCAGTGAAACATTGGTAGGACATTTAGTCACAGACTTGACATGATGATGGAATGTTATGGAGGGTCTTCTTAGAGAAGTTTCTAGAGAACTTCTATCCAAATACATTGAGGTAGGAGAGATAAGCTTAGTTCATGAGGTTGAATAAAAAGAGTATTTCCATGATGGACTATACTAGATGATTTATAGATTTTCAATGATTTTGTTCTGTGTTGGTAGAGGCGGAGACAATGATGGTGAGGTTTTTTCAGGATTGACATAAATAAGAGATTATGTCCTAGGTTAAACTTTTTCTGTTAAGGAAGTTTGCTGAGGTGGTGAATCAAGATATCATAGATAAGGGGAAAATGGATGAGGATTATAGTGTAGGACTATGGTTCCAACTAAAAAATCAGAAGGTATGACTTCTGAGAGTAGGAAGTGTCCCTACGACAGCTTGAACTAGGGTAATGGAAAATGGAGTACCCATAGAGGGGTACGAATTGGACAGGACTATACTCAAGTGATCTATCAGAAGTATGGTAGGTCAGGACACTTCTACAGATAACACCTCTGACCACTAGTAGAGTGTCATTCTTGTGGATAGATGGGATATCTAGAAACGTTTTGCAGGACCCAACGACAGGCAGGAAGTGAGGGTGTAGCAAGGTAGAATCAGAGTGTAGGACGAGTATATTTAGAACCATATCAGTCTGAAATGTGGAGTTGTACTAGACAAGGTGGTAGATGTTGTGGACATGGGGTTTCAAGAAAAGAGAACCCATATCAGTAGGGTGTTACAGATCAGGGGATTCAAATTACATCATAGGGAAAAGGGGTAGGACAATTGGATGTAGTGCATCATATTCCTATGGATAGTGATGCTAGACCATCGATAGTGAGAGGTATTATTATTTTAGCTTCTATATTATCTAGTTTCTTATTTGATACTGGTTCCTTTTATTCCTTTATTTATCTAAAACATGTTAATGGTTTGAGCCTAGAATTGATGTTTGTGAGTGGGGTATTTAAAATAGATGCACCTTTGGGAGTAATATTGGGAGACATATGTTTATTAAAGGGGTGTTCTCTTGAGGTTGGGGAGTATTTATTTCCATGGGATCTTTACATATCAAACATATTTGGGTTTGAATTGATTATTTTTATGGATTGGTTAGTAGCATACTAAGTGCACATTGATTGTTACGATAGGATAGTGACATTTTACATCTCTTAAGGGTGAAAAATATATTCACCATGGATAGTGTGATATCCAGGTAGGCCAAATAGGGCCAATTAATCAGAAAATAGAAGAGCTCACATACCAAGTTATTAGTATATTGTAGGATTATGGATGTGTAAAGATAGATGTCTTTACACACTTAGTGGATAGGTTTTAGGATATTTTTCCTGAAGATTTATTAAGGATTCCACCTGAGAGAGATGTGGAATTCACCATTGAGCTCAATCTAGGAGCAGACCTAGTTTCTATTCAACTATAAATAATGAAACTGACAGAGTTTAAATGGTTCAAGACTCTACTGGAGGAGTTTGAGGATACAAGGTTTATACATCCAAGTACTTTTCCTAGGGGTTCACTACTATTTTCCAAGAAGGCTGACATGGGTTGAAGCATAGATGAGGGAACCAAACACTATTCAGGACCCACTTGGGGGAGTTTTCAGTGTCTTTATTTTGGGTTTTATTTTAGACACTTGATATGTACATTGGTGTGGCATATTTTTTACTTTACTTTTGATATTTTTTTTGGCCTTCTTTTGATGCTAGTTATTTTTGGTTATGATTATATGTTATCCCATCAGTGTTTCTTATTTTACAGTAGCGTATTTACTCTGATAAAAAAGGGCATAGTCTGCTCATGATTGATATATCAGAATCTCACTGCTGGTCAATATCCAATAGGGTATGGGGAGGCATGCTTAAGATCACATAGAAAACTGGCTCAGGGAACCAATGTGTGGAACCCGGGTTGTCAAGTTACAAAGTTGGAGACTAGTTCGATTCAATCCTTAGTTATGAGCTTTTTCATGGGTGTATCTACCCCATTCATGGGGGAGAAAACAAGTAATCATGGTGAGATTGTTGTTATTATTGTTTTCTTTTATAGTTGAATATTATTTCACCTAGGGTTATGCAATTATTGTGTGTTGTAATTATTGATAATGATATTTTATTAGAATTGACTCATGACCCATTATTAAATGAGAGTTAAGTTTCATGAATAATTTAAGGAACTTAGGATTTTTTTCTAAAATGTATCATTTTAGTCATGCATGAGAAAATAGGTTATGGGGAAGTTGTTGAACATGAACTGTTTTTCCTTTATTGTGAAAATTGAATTGAAAATGGTGCCTAACATGAATTTGATAATGATTGTTAAATAATTAAGATTGGAATAAATGAGCTTCTAAATGAGAAACTTGGATAATTAGAATGTGTTTACCCTTGTTAACTGAGACATATATGTAATATGGTTAAGGGTAGTGATAGTGCATTAGTTTTTTACCATGTGGCGTAGTTTGGGGAAAAGACTTGTTGTGTCTTGTTGGGTTTCCCTCCTACATAAATGTGTTGATTTTTTAAATTATTTCCTAAGGTGTGTGTTTGGAATTTTATAGAAATGTATCCATGAAAAATATTGTTGGGAGGACTTCTGGAGGTCATGGTTATAGATGATCTATCGATAGTTGGACCATAGGCACTGATATTGCCGATTGAGGAAGGTGGGGATCAATTATGAGATAAATTTTCATGCTTCATGAAATTTATGGGAAGATACTCAGGAAAGGGTGTGAAGAGTATATTTTATATGATGAGGGAGATCTAGTTGTAGCACCCTCAAACTTTTTATAGATAGGGTGGACCTAATAGAGTTGAGTTTTGGGTTGTGTCCATCAAGATTATAATTGACCTCTTGAACACTCTTGAAGAAAGGAGGGTCAATTTGGCTACTGAAATGATACAAGTATTAGAAAAAAGCTGGTGGAACGATCAAGGATAGACTAGAAAAGATGATGGTATGTTATGGTGGTACTTCTTGGAGAAGTTCATAGGGAAATTCAATCCAGAGATCCTAAAGTTGGATAGAAGAGATAATTCACAAGACTGACTTAAGAGAGTATTTTTGCAAAGGACTATGATGTAATCTTTATATATTTTCAATTTTTTTCTCCTGTATTGGCAGGGAATCAAAAAATTGTGGTGATGAATTTATAGTATGGGATTAAATGTGAGATTACTTCCCAATTTAACCTTTTTCAATTAAAGAAGTTTGCTGAGTTGGCGGATCATACTCTCATTGCTGTGGGGAACCTGAAGGAGGCTTCTAGTGTATGAAATGTGGTTCCAGCTGGACAATTAAGAGCTATGACTTCTGAGAGTAGGAAGCATCACTACGAAAAAATCATCCTGGGTAGTGGGAAACAAAGTACCCAAAAATAGAAATCAGTTGCACATGACCTTACTTGAGTGATCTATCACTAGTTTGGTAGGCTAGGATACTTATAGAGATAATTCCTCCGACCACCAATAGATTGTATTTCTTTTGTAAATATAATAAATTTACATAAGTTTTATAGTAACCATGCATAAAAAGATAGTGAGGTTATAATGCGGCAGAACTAGAGTCTTGGAAGGGGATCTTCTGTACCATATCAATCTGGCAGCTAAAGTTATAATGGCCTAGGTGGTAGAGGTAGTGTGCATGAATCTTCAGGGAAAGAGTGCTTATATCAATAGGGTGGTGTAGATCAGGAGAGTTATAATACATCATATAAAATAGGGGTAGGAAAACCGCATGTAGTGCAATCTACACTTGTGGATAGTGAAGCTAGACTATCAAATGTGATAGGTACTATTCTTACAGCTTATACATTATATAGTGCCTTATTTGATACTGGTTCCTCTAATTACTTTATTTATGAAAAACCTATTATTTTTTAAGACTTTCGGTCAAGTTCATGAGTGGGGTATTGATGATATATACACCATTGGGAGTAAGATCTAGAGATATTTGTTTATAAAAGGGGTGTTCTTCTGTGGTTGAAGAGTATCGCTTTCTATGGGATATTTACATCCTATAATTTTTGGACATTGAATTGATTATGGGTATGGACTGGTTAGTAGCATACCGATTCCAAATTGATTGTTACCATAGGAGAGTGACCTTTACATCTCTTAAGGGTGAAAACTATATTCACCATGGAGAGTTGGATATCTTAGAGGGATGAGTAGGACCAATTACATTGAAACTAGGAGAGCTCACAACCCAAGTTTCTAGTTTATTACTGGATGATGATGGTGTGAAGAAATATGTCGTTCCACCCTTAGTGGATAGGTTTTCGGATGTGTTTCCTAAAGATTTATTAGAGATTCCAACTGAGATGTGGGATCATAGGTATGGGTTTCTACGGGTACCTGATGGTTTATGTTATTAAATAAAGATTAATTGATAATGTGATAATTGTTTACTTATTCATTGAAATTAATAATTTATAAAACTAAATACACCTTTTATTGACAAGTTATTATTTTAGATGTCCTTGGTGGTGACCTACTAATTTGTAATGCCACACTACTCATGCTTCCTGATCAGTACCCAAATAGACTTTGTGTTTTCTAGACAGGTTAATGGAAATAGGCATGTGTTAGATGGATGAAATGGGATTGAGCATGGATGAAGGAACCTGATATGATTCGAGACCCACTTGGGGGAGTCCTCAGTGTCTTTATTTTGGGTTTCATTTTAAACACTTGACATGAACATTGTTATGACATATTTTCTACTTTAGTTTTTCTATTTTATTTCCAGTTTTTTCCATCTTGTGATACTGGTTCTTTTAGGTTACGATTATATGTTATTAAATTATTGTTTCTTATTTTACACTGGTGTAATTACTCTGATAATAGAGGGTATAGTCTCACCATGGTTGATATTTGAGACTGTCATTTCTAGTCGTTAGACTCTAGTGTATGGGGAGGCGCACTTGAGGTCATGTAGGCACTGATGCGTGGCACCCAGGTCATGATGTTACAATTCCTTTAGATTTCCTTTCCTAAATTTTTTTATTCTCTATCAATTAAGGGTAGAATAATTACATTAACCATTGGAGTATATTTAGAATTGAAAATCAATCCAAAGGGGTAGATTGAGGTTCCCTTGGATTGGAGTTTTATTTTTTTCAATTATATTTATTTTCATTATTAATGTAATCATGAAATTTTGATAACTTGGGAAATTAATTTATTATATAAATGTTTTGAGAAGCTATCTACTTTATACAGCTTATTAGTTGTTATTAACAAAGTTAAAAAGATATCTAAAAATATAAAATTGAATTTTTAAATAATGGATGAACCTTGCAAAGGATATTGAGTTTTGAATCTATTTAAGTTAGTGTGAAAATAAATTGGATGATTTTTAGGAAGTTTGGAGTAGCCTTGAAATAATTGGAAGATTTTATTAATTTATATAATAAATTCTATACTTTTTAGTTCAGATTAAAATTTGACTAAATCTGGAAATCATATTATTTTTTTGGTTCGAAAACTAAAATTTATATATGCCTTTTTGATTTCATAGGACTTTAAATATTTCTCATGACTTATGAAGGATATAATTTAATTTAATATATTTTATAATACTTTTGTAGAATATTTTAAGACTTCAAACATTTCATATGAATTTAGAGGAATGTATTATAAAATCAAGTCATTATTGTAATTTTTGAAAAAATGTATAACAAAATAGGTAGATTGTAATAAATCATTCCATTTTGCATGACTTCAGAGATTTTGTTAAGACTTGATGGAAATTGTGTAAGACTTCATAATTCATATAAAATATTAGTCTCTATAGAATTTGACAAAGGAATGAAATCATAGGACATAAAAAAGTATTAAAAATGATTTTGGATGCATTATATGAACTCAGAGTCTTATAAAATGGGTTCTTTTGTGATCCATATGTCTGTAATATTTAGAAATTTTTTACAATTCTTCAATATGAAAAAATTTGAGCTTTCTATATTTAATAAATGAATAAGGAAATAAAATTTGATGATACCAAAGTTGTTCCTTAATGTTCTAAACATAAAAAACACTCAAATGGGTGTGTGGTTCAAGAATGAAAATTATGTGATCTAATCATAAACACATAGTGAATATGATTATAGTAAGAAGTAGGATTTAAGACACATTTAAATAAATTGAAATGGAGTTTCTAGAATAGTTATAATTATACTGATAAAACATATAAAGATTCTAGTGTTGTTTATTCAAGTTCCAAACATCATGATTTTAAAATTTTATATGATCTAATCCATAAAATTAGATTAGGATATAACTGTTATATTTATTCATTAATTTAAAATGAGAGTATTTTAAAATCATCTTTTTTTTTATCAATTATAGATATTTATTTGAGAATATTCCTGTGCTTAACTTTAGTATGAATATCAAATATTTATTTATTTTCCAAGAAAAATAAGGAATAATTTGAATGGTATGACCTAGTATCATTTAAGGTTGTGATTGAAATAATAATTGTTCAAAAATTATAGGTATTATGAACCAGAAATGAGAAGATGCTCCACATCATAATTGTTGATATTGATATATATTTCATATGCCGTTAGAAATATGATATAGATACAAACTCTTGTTTAATAATGTCAAGGAATAATAACCCAAGCCTATTAGAGAAAAAATTATTTTTTTTCATCCATATGAGTTTTATTAATTAATAATATTTTTAGGATATCCTTTTAGTTTAAAATGAATATCATGGTGTTTTTTGAAATGAATATTCTTTTGGGTCCATCCATGATAATACTTAACATTTTCTATTTATGGATATTTTAAATAGGAAGATAAATTGAATTTAACCATTCATTCATGTTATAAGGTTATAATTTAAGGGAAAAGAAAATAGAAAAATATTGATGAGTCACTACTGAGTTAGGTAACTGTGTTACATGAGAGAAACATGTCTCTAAATTGAAAAATAATAATATTTGGACTATCTCATAAGAAGAAGAAGGTATCTCAATTAAGAAAAATTTATACCAGTCATTTCTTATTACTGTGTATTGGAAAATTGATAATTAAATCTATTGGAGAACTAAGAATCTTATAGTAATTAAAGCAGAATAATAAGATGAGTAAGATAAACTAAACCCATTAACATGATTTAATTGACAATAATAAGTGAGTGAGAAAGAACATACCCTAAGAATATGTTTTTTATATCTCCAAGATGGATAATGAGTAAATTTGTGCTTATTTTTATGCTCTACATGTAATATATTTTAGGGGTTTTATTTTTATAAAGATTCGGTTGAGAGTTTCTAACAACATATTATATAATAAACCGAATTTTATGGATTGAAATACCAGATACTGAGTTATAGTAGTTCATTGTTGAAGATATATAACAGAAAAGGTATCTTAGGTGAGGAAGAAACTGTTTTCATTGGATACAGTGAGTTCTTTTAGACTATTACAAATTGACATCAAGTGGAAGGATGGTATGGAAGAACTACTAGGATAAAAGTATAAAGGAGTTGTGGAATACACTACTAGGTTAGTATGTGTAATATTGTGAACTACCTGACTGATATGGAAAAAATTATTTAAATACAATCTATGGAATCCCATTATAATTAGTAAAAAGTTAAAATTATATTGTATTCATCTCATGGAGAGTTTAACATTATGAGGAGTAGGTCCCCCACATTAGGGAAAAACCTTATAAAAATATTTTATCTTAATATCTTATTTACATTCTTCATTCCATATGGTTTTGTATTGTTGGGTAATGTATAGAAAGATCCATTCATTTCCCAACTGATAACATAGGTTCATAAAACTCAAGGGGTGTAATCAACTTAACATATGGATTTTTTTTGGTGAAAATTTTGTCACACCTAATTCAACCTCCCTATCAAGTATGTCTACACGATCCTATTGGTACTCAAAATATTAAGGTATTTGGGGATGAGTAACAACACAAGGTTTTACACAACCTACTCTATTACCACTTTTCTTACCGAAAGGCTACTGACCATATTATTACTAATAAGGCTTTGAGGTGACTACTGTTGGATATGTATAAGAAACTAACCATATGACCCACACTAGCACTAATGAAGTTCATGCACTGGAATTGTTGATGGCCATATCATCCATACACTACTAGATAAAATGGATGCGATCCCTTGGGATTTCCATAGTATTTTACTCGATTAATTTATTTTTGGTTACATCAACTAACATTGAGAAATCGTGGGTAATTTCTATGGTAATATCATAGGGCTTACTAACCAAGGCACTATCTAATATAGTTGGTTGTTGTTCATTAACTAGGAAAGGTGTTTATATGGGAAATCCTCATGGACAAATCTATCCATTTAAATGTCTAACTAGCTATTATATAGTGACCTATAATTTTCATAGATAGATATTACATCTTAATAGATGAATATTATTTACTTAACATTATTATACAATAAATAATAATATAGTTTTAGTTTCTTGGGAAACATAGATACATAAATAACCAGTTCATAAGATATCTACATTATCTCAAATTATGTTATTCATAACTAGTACCATTTGAAGAGATATCTTACTTATATAACCTTTCTCCATAACCTTTGGAATAAAATCATAATACAGGGTGAGATTAGATGATTATTAATGGTAAATCAGGGAATTATCAATTATCACTTAAACATAACATTATCATAAGTCTATGAGAGAACGAGATTAAAATTTTAAAACCATACCATATATTTGAAATACCAAAATATTGATTCATTGAATAAATCATGGAGTTTTATATTTCTTGAATCATAATTAAATTAAAGAATTTTAGACATGAGATCATTAAATTACCTTAAGACAAAAGTTTTTAGAATACATGTAAGCATGTAAAATCAATTCCTTAAAAAGGGATCACTACCAAGACTATCATAGTGGGTTAGTTTCACTCATTTTTCCATCATATCCATAGCCAAGGTTTACTCCCAAGACTATTATAGAGTCCCTTTCTAAACTAGGTTTAGTCCCCATTCAAATCCTTATTATCTTATGTGATATCTATTTTTACCCAATTCATTGGAGGGATATAAATATCCTTACCCACTCATCACATAATAAAAATAAAACATATGTGGGAAAAAATATCATAAAACATTAATCATATTTCAACCCATGGAAAAAAATTATTTTCATAAACATTTCATCATTTTATCATTGAGTAACTCATTGAAAAGTTTTTCTTGATCAATGCTAGTTGAATATGGGAGTTTCGAATGGAGAAGACGCACATGAATCCCTTGACTCTGTACAATGGTGAATCTTGATTTCTCTAAGTCTAGTTGCGAGCATGGATTCCTTCAATCCAGACTGGGAAATATCCTTCACGAAGGATGCTAATCGAGTTTCTGCTCACACTTCTGTCAAAGGATCAGTCTACTTTACAGAGGTACTGGATGGAACTAACCATACTTTGCTACATGTGAATGCACCTGTACTCAAACGTTCAGGGGATGGATCCGTCACGATAGAGGTGGATCATTCCGCACTACATTAGTGAATAGATCTGTGTCACTTTTTGGTTCTAGGGAGAACATCCTATGAAAATGGTACGAAGATATGGTCACTTCAGGATCTCAAATAAAGAATCTCGCACTGCTGGGGATTCTCACGGTGGATGATTATTCCTATTGGAAAGAGGTACTACCACATTATCATGGAGTTCAAGGAGGATTTGGACATATCTTGGAGGATTGGCAATCTTAATCTTAAACTAGGTTTCTTGAGTTTGTTAGAATGGGATGAAAACTTCAATCCATTCAGTCAAAGGCAATTGATGGCTCAGGTCTGGACACAGATTCATGGGCTACCATGGGTCTACTAGAATCCGAAAATCCTGAATGATATTGAATTAGAATTAGGGACTCCCCTCAAGATTGATCAATGAACTATAAATGGAGATCTGGGTCTATATGAAAGAATCCTCATAGAAATTGACATGGAACTCTTGCCACCAGAGAGAATTTTCCTATATGTAAAAGGTCAGTAGTTGGAGGTAAATTTTGAGATTGATAATTTTCCAAAATTCTGCAAGCACTGTAAGATGGTTGGACATGAGTTTAAATCTTGCCACGTGGTTTAAAAGCTCATCAATCCATATCAACCCACATCTGTTTGGAAGGATGTCCCAAAGAGCATGAGAAGTTCTTTGGGAGCCATGGAAAAAGGAAAAATATAGGTTAAGGAAGGAGGATGTTCAAATAAAGATGGAAAGACTTGGGCCGAAATAGTGTAGGAAGAGGAAGGGATACAAGCCAACACTAAACCTCCAACTATTACAGGGGATAACAGTGATATTGACAAGAAAATGTAGGACCTCTCCTTAGAGGTGTGCAACATGGTTCAGAATATGCAACTAGAGAGATTCATGATTGATCTGATTGATGCTGAATTAAAGGATAAGTTGTCCTTGTATGAGCACCAACTAGGTGTAGTGATGGATGATAATTGAAAGGGGGAGGGATGGTCCAGAAACATGTGCACTTTAAAGATTCGAGTGAGGGAGAGGAGGAAAAGGATAGAGAATCTAAGGAGGCAGAGGGAAACTCTCAGCCTAAATATAGCATGGATAACAGAATTCAAAATTTGGGTGACAGTGCACCACAAGCAGAATCAACAAGAAAATAACCTAGAATTATTGAGAAAAAAGGAGGTGTGGCCTCCAAACTAGCTTCAAAATGAGAATTATCTTCTGGAACTGTTAGGGGATCGCCAACCCTGCAACAGAAGGTTCCATCAGGCTCCTTTATGGAAGGTACAAACCAGAGATCATTGGAATTACAGAGCCCAAAATGAGCTCCAATAATCTAGGAAGCATGATCGGAGGTATGGATTATAAAATTTTGGGTTCTATTGGGAAAATGAAAATAATGACAGGATTTAGATTCTCTCTCACCATGTTGTTGATTTTGTAAGGATTTTTGATGTGGATAATCAGATAATCACCTGCAGTTTTTTGGAGGGTGGTAGGTTGTTTTTATACTCAATTGTGTATGCTCACAACTACTATGTTGACAGGAGGTTTCTATGGGAGAAATTCAACCGCTTGGGAACTCCATCATGGATCCTTGGATAGTCACATGTGACTTCAATTCCATTCTCCACGAGGATGAAAAAATGGGACCAATTTTAAATGTCACTTATTCAAGAGACTTTAGAGAATGTATTGAGAAAGCCAGTGTAGTGGAAGTGAACCCTGTTGGTGCTAAATATACATGGTATAGGAGGAATCTTAATGGTATGAGAGAAAGTAGAATTGATCAATACTTTTTTAATAAAAGAATTTTAGACTCATGGAATTCAATCACATGTGTCACGCTTGCTAAGATCACCTCCGACCATCACCCCATACTGATTAGCTTACTTGAAAAGGAGGGTAGGCATCAAGTTGCCTTTAGATTCAATAATGCATGGGTCTCTCTTATGGACTGCTCAAAAGTTGTTCAAGATATTTGGGGCTCATGGATATGTAATGACAAGCCTTTTTTATATATCTCCAAGCTTCGAATGCTCAAGATAAATCTTAGGGAATGGAGTAAAGAAAGATTCATATTTATGGACACCAAAATTGAAGGACTTGAAAACTCCCTACATGATATACAAGCAGAGGCTAACTGAGTTAACCTCTCAGGGGACATGCAATAGGAGACTGAGCTCTCCCTCAAACTAAGTAATCTTATAAAGATAAAAGACAATATCAAGAAAGAATATTTAAAATTTAGGTGGCTTTAGGAAGGTGACTGCAACAAAAAATTCTTCAATTCCATTTAGATAGTGAGAAGAGTGAATAATCCCCTTTCCATGCTAAAAGATGGTGACCGAATTATGGAGGTAAAACATGAACTTTCTGAGCACATTGTTTCCTTCTATAAGAATTTATTCAATGGGAGAGCTAAATCTGAGGAAATTAGAGACAATATCATTCCTAAACTTATTACTACAGAGGACAATAATCTTCTCACATTTTCACAAATGGACTTTGAAATCAGGAAGGAAGTGTTTGACCTTAAAAAAGATAGCTCTCTGGGATGTGATGGATTCATCAACCTTTTCTTTAAAAGCTATTGGGATGTCATTCAGAATGAGGTTTGCCTTCTTATCAAACACTTTTTCAGAGGGGGGGGGGGCATTCACTCTAGGTTTTAATGCCCAGTTTATTGCCCTGATAACCAAGGTAGAGAATGCCAGTGAAATTGGTCAATTCAGGCCATTTTCCCTTGTGAAAACCATTCATAAAATAAATACTAAACTTTTGGCTCAAAGGCTTGCTCAGGTGATTGGGAAAATTATTTCCTGGAACTAGTTTGGCTTTGTTATGGGTAGGAATATTCAGGAATACCTGCTTACGACCACATAATGTTTCAATCTTCTTAGAAAGACAATTCAAGGAGGCAATGTGGCTTTGAAGCTTGACATTAAAAAGGTCTTTGACACAATGGACTGGGGATTTATTAAGAAAATTATACTCAGATTTGGATTCTGTGAACTCTTTGTTAACTAGATTTCAAAATTTATGGAATCTGCCCATATTTCAGTTCTGATAAATGGATCACCAAAGGGATACTTCACTTTCTCAAGGGGGGTGAGATAAGGAGAACCTCTCTCCGCAATCATTTTTGTAATTGTTGAGGATTATCTGAGAAGGATGCTCACTAAGATGGTGGATACAAGAGAGCTTGTACCCTTCAATGTGGCTAGAGTTCTGAATGCCCCCTCTCATTTAATTTTTGCTGATTATATTGTCATTTTTACACAGGGGGATAGGAAAAATATCACTCGTCTTAGGGAGGCTCTCTTGCACTATGAGAATGTGTCAGGACAAGAAATCAATTGGAGAAAATCCTTTATCTACTTTGGAAAGAGCATGGCAGCGGCAAGGAGGGAACAATATATGAATTATCTTGGTTTTAGGGAGGGTGCCATTCCTTTTATGTATCTCGGCGTTTCAATATTCTGGGGAAAGCCTCGGGCCTCCCACTTTTCCTAGGCTATAGCCCAGATTAGGAAAAATCTTGCATCATGGAAGGGAAAGTCTCTTTCAATGGAAGGACAAATATGTCTTGTTAAACATGTGGTAATTTCAAAACTTGTCTATTCTTTCATGGTTTACTTATGTCCAACCTCTATGGTGAAAAAAATAAACTCTTTGATGAAAAACTTTGTTTGGAGTGGAAACATGATGGTAAGAAATATCATCACTGCCAAACAGGACACATGCTGCATGCCTACCAAACAAGGAGGCCTGGGAATTAAGAATTTGAATTGCTTCAATCAGGCCTTACTTGCCAAGTTCATTTGGAGTCTTGTTCATAGTAACTTGGACTCTCTTGATTTTTTGAGTAAATGAATCATTTCAAGACTAATTGATGGGAGGCATGGATACTTGGATTCCTCAATCTAGACTGGTCTGCATTTGGTGTTCGGCACTATCACGAGACACTCACGCTGGTTGGTCAGTGTGGAATCAAATCTGAAATTCTGGTCCACCAACTAGATGGGCACGCCTCTCATAGACATGATTAAACCATAAGTGTAGGACATTGATAACAGATTACCCATCAAAGATCAGCTACAACTCAAAGAGGATATACCATAGGAAATTGTCTTAATGGTTGATAGCTACGATTTTATTCACCAGAAAGATATTCTGCTATGGGAAGGCTCTCAAGCTGGCTTGCTCAACTCCAAAAGCTTCTACAACTACCTGTTGAAGGGTGATGTTAGTTGGATTGGTTCTCTCAATAAAAACTGGCTGCTTCCTTCCATATTTTCTCTCATATAGAGGCTTAATCATAACAAAATCCCAGTGGAAGCGAACATTCAAAGGTTCGGGATTGTTTTATGCTCGAGGTGTGTGATTTGTGGCCAGCATAGGAAGGAAACTGACCATTTGTTCCTGTCCTGCAATACATATTCTTCTCGGTGGCAGGAAGTTCTTAATATTTTCAAGCTAGATCCCCCAAATACCTCTTCTGCTATACATCATATCCAGAGCCTTCTTAAAGTTCAGCAATCCAAGCAGCTTAATGCGCCACTATAGATGGCCTGTTCTGAACTGGTGCATGTCATATGGAAGGGCCACAACAATGCCATTCATCGCAAAGCAGGGTTCAATGTAGCCCAAGCCTTCAATACCATCATGGTGGCCACTCAAAATGCCAGCTCATGGATAAAGGAGGTTTGTAACAGTTCGGTCAGAGAATTCATGATTATCAGAAGATTAAGGGTTGTAGGTTGCTACCCCAAACCTAAGGGCATGATAGAGGTGATGTGGAATGCCCCCTTCAAAGGTTGGTTGAAATGTAACATGGATGGAGCTTCAAAGGGTAACCCTAGACCATCTGGATATGGGGTTATCTTTAGGAATCAGCATGGGGAGGTTGTGGAATGCATTTATGGCCCATGTGGGCATACCACTACTTTGGAAGCTGAAATGATGGAACTCATTAACGCAGTGGATATTGCTTTCCAATGAAAATGGAACAACATTTGGTTTGAATGTGACTCATCGACGCTTGTATATTCCATTAGAATCGGACAAACCAGATTGGCATGGAAGCTGGCAGGTAAATGGATTAATTACATTGAAAAAATCTCCTCCCTTAACTACTTCATTACACATACCTTTTGTGAGGAGAACTACATTGCAGATGGCCTTGAAAACAAAGGGGTGTTAGAAGAGAGGGACAAACATATCAGTACCATTCCTAGTGACTTGGTCCCACTTCTTGTCAGGGAAAAATGTAAAATTCCTGATTTTAGTCTTGTGTAATTTTTGTTTTATCAATTTTAGAGCTCCGTACTCATCTTTATAAAAAAAAACTCATTGAAAAGTAACAGGGTTCATAAAGGTGTCATTATAACTTTATTAATTTGTGAGAAAGAAAATTGTTTCATAAAATAATCATTAAATGATCTTAATCATAATCCATTAAAAGAATAAATTTGGCAGGTATAATTGGATCATCACCCAATTAAATAATATGTAACATAGAAGGATGTTATCATAGAGGAAAAATTCATTTAAAATATCACAAGAATATTTCACAGGGAAAATACCATTTTCAATTTGAAATCACATTTTCAAACTGTAAAAATTTCCCAAATATTAATAGAAAAATTTTCTTTAAATAAAACCTTTTAAATTTGAAAAGGAATATTTATATCATTGAGTCTTAATAATAGAATAAAATTCCATTCAATTTGTATACATTAAAACAAATATTCCTTTCACATTTTTGGTAAAAAGTCAAAAGTGACTTGATTAAAAAATCACTAGAATATACCTTTTAAGAAAAGTTATAAAAAGAAAATAATGGGTAAATATGAAATTATTCAACTCTTGGAGAATATTAAAAAAATTATTGAATACATTTTTTGAAAATAGGGATATTTATGAAAATTATTTTTGGCCAAAGAGGGAAATAACGTTGGTTTTACCAAAAAATATTCTTTTGGTTTCTTGAATACTTAAATAAAGGAAAATGAAATAAATAAATGAAATATCTAGAATTAAACAAGGTATAATAAAATTCATGTGATTATTGTGGGATAAATTATAAATTTTTTCATCTGTAACTTGCTCAGAAATAATACTGATAAATAATGAATTTGTAATATAAATCCCTTACCTCAAGTTTGAATTTCTTTAAAAGAACTTAAAACTAATATATAATAAATTTAAATTAATTATAATTATAAATAAGAGTAATAAAAATAATTATAATATCATATATGATACACTTATGACATTTCAACACCTGTTTATTAATAATTATTTATTAAAATCATTTTTTCTTGGTGTTAACTATTTCATTTTTCCAGAGAATTTTGATTCGGTAGTACCTATACTTGCACATTGATCATGTACCCATAATATAAATCATGTTAATAATTATATAAATATAATATATATTCATTATATATATATATATTTATATTCATATATAAAGGATATATAAAAATAAATGAATTATACTGTTTATGGAGACGGTAGGCCTGCATATGCATGAACACTATTTTCAATTTTTAATGTATGGAATGAAAGAAAGGAAAAAAATTACCTCTATAAGATCATTATTATGTCATGTATATTATATATTTAATTTAATGTATCCTTATTACCATCCTTGAAATTCATAAATTAAAAAATAACTACTTGACTTCATGGAGGTATTATTCTACCCGTACATAAGAGGGACATTTACATTTTCCAACATATTAGTTGTTAAGAAGGTAGATATGATATTATAGAAATATAATAATAAATTTATCATAAATATAATATATTAATATTAAAACAATAATAAAAACCATAAATAAAATATGATTACAGAAAATGAATTATATCACTTCGTGGAGGTGGTAGTCCAGATGTACACACGAGTGATACAATGAATCACCATTTGATGGAATAAAGGGTGGATAATAGTTTTTAGATAATAATAATATAATTTTACTATATAAAGGAATTTTATTTAATTATTTTAATATAAATAATGAGTATTTATAGGATGTATAATAAGAAATAAATTGAAATAGTTATGGTAAGACGATTAAGTATTCTTTATTAGGCATCTATTAGATCCCTTATTAAGGGCCCTTGGAATTGTTCATTAAGAATAGAAAAAATATAATTAATTTATAGTAATATTTCAAATGGAAATGGTAAGTTTCTGGTATATATATATATGGGTCAAGGAGGTGTAAATAAAATATATAATGGGTGTCCATTTTTAAGGGAGGGAAAAGACTCACATAGAATTTTATAAAAGATTTAGATATAATTAATATCTTCCTAAAGAATAATTATTCCAAATTTTAATGAATTAAAATTAAAAGAATATATTATATAAGTATCATCATCCAATATAATTTAGATATGTTTCTATTTCAATGTAATCTTACCATTTGGTTTAACTCATTTGTTAACCAATTTAATCCATAACCACGGTAATGATTTTTTCACTCTTAATGGGTCATAATTTTTTTATAAGGAAACAATTATATCAGAAATTACCAAGAAATATAATTTGAGACCATTTATAATTATAATTATCCTCTTTAAATATATTTTTTTCAAATAATTTAGCAAAATATTATTTTTCATAAAACATCATTAATGTCATTTCAATCCTTATTAAATTAATTTGATAATAAAGTAATCAAAATCAAAATTTAATATGAATATAAACATTTAAAATATACCTAATAACTTATATTCATATATAAAATTAATTTTGAACAATATATCACCCAAAAAATACTTCTTTAGTGTTTTTAAATTCATTTATATGATTTTCCTAGTATTTGCACAAGCACCATGTCGATATTATGTAAGAATATAATGTAATTATTTCATCATTAAAAATTAAAAATGAATTACTATGATAAAAGAATTATATTTCAATTAAATATTTATAACTAAACTTATCCTATTTTTATCCTTACATAAAAAATTTCAAATATTAAAGTCAAGAGAGTGATATTGTAGACTAATGTTTACTTAATATAATATAATTGTCATTATAAAAGGAAAATGGAACAAAAATGAAACATATTATAAATATGAATATAAATGGGCAAACAAAACTCTTAAAATAGGTTAAATTAATGTTTTTTTTGAAATTTTAAATCCCTATCACGAAGTTTTAACCCTGTTTTACCTATTTTAACCTTACCGAAGTAAAAAATATTTACCAAGGTTACTATTCAAAATGACAAAAAATAAAAGATTGATATTTAAAAAATTTGATCCTCATAATTCCAAAATATAGAATAAATTTTTTTATATTAAATTTATATAAGAAACATAAATCTATTTTATAATAAATGTATAAAATTTGAAGAATTGTTTTTAAGGAAATTCATTTTTACTCATAAAACATGATATATTCTAATCTCATTCCTAGAAAAAATATTAGGTAAATGTTAAAACATATGGTTGAATGTAAAATATATAAATTTCATTAAATTCAATCATCAATAGTGATTAATTTAATCTATTAAGAGAAAAACACATTACATGCTTAAAAATAGTTTTCCATAAAAACATATCTTTAACTTTGAAATGTTTTTTATTTTTCATTTATAATAAATTTATGACCAAAGAGTTCATTTTATACATGTATGAACCATAATTTTTTCAAAATTTAGTTAATCAGATTTATACCGACCAATTTAATGGCCGGGTGATAAATATCACATTAAATAAAAATGTTTTAATAGTATATCAGAGTTCATTTTAACTTGGTGTTTCATGTATAAGAAACTATAAAATAAATATTTTTTTATATAAAAATATACCAAAAAATATAGTTTTTTAATTATAACCCATTAAAATTAATTTCTCCTCTGAAAATATTTCACTCTGATACAAAAAATTAAGGGTATATATGTTTCATTATATGCTCAGGTTTCTGGGTTGCTTATTATAATTTATAATTCCTTTAGATAACTTTAACGGGGTGAGTAGTCTTATTCTATATCAATTTATCTCTATGATCCAAGATTTATAATGGTTATTATTCATAGGAAAATTCATGTTCCAATGGTATAACATCTGAGTTTTTTATATGTGAGGGGTAAGTTTGTACATCCTCAGGTGAGATTCATGGCACACATTGTGAATATGAGAGAGGTTTAGTGGAAGTTCCAAGTGATAAACTATTTTCCATACTCGATCAAAATCCTTGAATGATTAAATATACCTAGAGATTAAATTTCCATTCCTTCTGAATCTCATAACCTTATTCCGTGGATAAATTCAATAGAATACCTTCTCACCAACTTCATGCCTAATATTTCACTAACTATTTATAGAAAAATGTTTTTCATCTCAAATTTGTCTTAATGTGATGCTAAATTATTCTAAAATTCTATACCATTTCTTCAGATAAATAAAGTTCCAATATATTTTTTATCTATATTCATCTTACCACATTTTATTTATTCACATATTTCCATTTAGGGATTCATAAAATTCTATCAAAATTCTTGAGTGAAAGTTTTTATAGTTAGAAAAAATGATTAGAGGAAGGTGTTGATACCAACCTCCTTTGAAATAAATATAATAATGCCAAAATATATCCTCATGTGTTTTAATGGATCTATCCAAAAAATCATCTATTTGAGGATGATCAGTAGTACCGAAATACAACTCTAATTCTAGCTCATACTCAATACTTTTCCAACACTTTGAGTTAAACCACATATCATTATCATATATAATTTAATATGTTACTCCATGAAACCTTAAAATTTATTTAATTTATATTCTAAAAATTTGATCAACAGAAAAATATTCTCTAATTGAAATGACGTGGGAGGAATTTATAAAGTGGTCAACTGCAAACCAAATATCATTATAGACTTTAGATACTTTGGGACATCTAATGATAAAATCTGACATAGGGTTTTCCCATTTCCATTATTGTGTGGGTAATGGTTGTAACATCCCCTTAGACTTATGTATCTTATCCTTAACTTACTAAAATACTAAGTACCAAGATATATACTTTTAAAAATCCCTCTTTCTACTACCCCACACAAAATAATCTTTCATATCTCTATACATCTTTGTACTTACAGGATGAATATAGAATGATGAAATATGAGCTTTATCAAATAATTATTACTTTAAATTTGGTATTTATAGGACACATACATGGTTCCTGAACCTTAATATTAAATCATAATCATTGTTAAAATTATGAATATTTCTCTTATTCTTTTAAAGCTCTACATCTTCCTTTTTAACCTCTTTAATCTTTACCTATATTGATGGTTGAACACTCATTTGATTAAGTTAATATCTATTTTAGGTACCCATACTTAAAAATTACATAATATTGAATTAAGTTAATAATTCACATTGATGATATTTTGGGTTTATATATTTAGATAATTAGGTCATAACTTATACATACAACTTGAATATTACACGTAGACACTTATACTTAGTATCCATTTTTTTTATAAAATAAAAACTCTTAAAAAAATGAAACATGTTTAGTTTCATGTTTTAAACAACATGAATTTTTCTTGATCCCATACTTGACCCTATTCCAATTTAAGTCCTATGAAAAACATTTCAAAAACATGGGATGATCATAAAAAGATCAGTAAGAGATACATAAATAAGGAAAACTATTAGTTTTCAAAACAACAAGTAAACCATGGATACTTTATAATATATTAATACTCTTCACCTTAATTAAGTAGAAAAAACAATTCACTAAATATACGCTCATTGATTACCCATTTTTGTAACCAAAATATTACCATAAAGCCCCTAGAAAACAATGTATATCATATAAAGGTAACTTGGGGCATAAATATACTTAAATGTAATAACCATTTGGTCGAATCCCATACATATCACTAAATGGAATATCCATACAACCAAATTACATACCCAATTCATTGGAGGTTATAACATATACACCCATCCTTGGTTTATAACAGAACTACCTTTTATTGGTTTATCACGTAACCACCTTTCAAATGTCCAAGTATCATTATATAATCATAAAACATAAAATTTTTAAAATATCAATATTTCACTAATAACATTTAATTTTCTATCACAAGAAATCATTTAAATATATTTAAATAATCAATCAATTTCAACAACCATTTTCAATACAAAAACACCCAAAAAGGGAACAAGGGTTTTTTTCCTTTTAAAAACATTAAGGCTTATAGAGGAATCTAAATAACGATTAAGGTGGTGGAGAGGTCATTATCGCCACAAACATTAAAAACATTATTTTTTTAATTTAGTAAAACACTTCATAGATAAAATATTCCCTTTTAATGAATTTAAAAGTCAAAGGGGTTTATTATACATCGTATAAAATAAGAAGGTTTATATTGTCAAAAATATGTCTAAATAAATGAAGATTGAGACGAAGTCCCTTAACTCATGTCCGAATTCACTCATGTTCTTTAATTTCCTAAATAATAAACTTAAGTAAATTTATACTTTATTAATAACATTTTTAAGTTTATTATTCCTTTTATATCACCTATTATCACGTTATAAAAATTACATAATTATTTATTTTTAATATCAGTGGTTTTGTCAATATTGGGTACTTGGGTCTAAAATGATCTTGTTATAATTACAATTTGTACATGTAGTAAAAATTACAGTATATCAAGAATATTATTCATATATATATATATCTTATATATTCAGTATATATGTATTTATAATATTCTATAAAATTTGGAGATAAGAAATGAAATGCCCCGTTCATGGAGATGGTAAGCGGTACTTACACATGAACCCTACTTTTATTTCTATTTCATATTTAAGGGAATGAAAACTCAATGATACATAGGTATATTAAAATTAAAATACAATATCATATTTTATATATGTTAGATAAGTTCATTAACTCTATCCTTTCTACGTTCCATGTATGGCATGAACGAGTCATATCACTTTGAAAGTGCTTTAGTCCACACTTCCTCAAATGAAATTATTGTGTTTACACATCATGAAAAGTATAAATGTATGTTGTAAATAAAAATAAAATAATAATAAATAACATATAAACATAATATATATCTTATAAATACAGTTTCATAATAATGTTCACCATGACAGGCGGTAGGAGATAATTGAACAATCATCCTTTCATGAGGCAATAGTTCGCCGCCCACATAAACAGTTTGTTCTAAATCCATTAGATGGAGGTGTGTGTGAGTGTAGGTATAATCCTTATCATGAAAAAAATACTAGTATACTAAAGATACTAATGTTGTTATAAAATAATATAATAAATAGAGTTTATGGTTTTGGAGAAGGAAAATAAATGGAAGAAGCTTGAGAGAAGACATTACCTCAAATCGGGCAACACTTTTTGATTTAAGGTAAAAGGCCTTCTTGAATTTCATTCTGCCAAAGGTAGGGATTCTAGGAGGAATAGAGGGATGTTGAGTAATTATTTGGGAAGAGTTAGGACGAGAAAAGGGGGATTGAGAGGTGTGAGTAAGGATTAGAGTTGGTGACCTTTTATAAGAGGGAGGAGGGGCACTTTAGGAATATCTTGAAATACCATTTTATTATAAACTGAATTTCGATTTTAAAAAGGTCAAAAACTCATTCAAGTTGAATTTTAGATGATTATTTTTCGAAATATTCTTAACTAATAGATTTTATAAATTTTTTGGTTTAAAATGTAACCTTATCATTTAGCTTTAACCCTTATTACCTAATTTAACTATTACCATGTCTTCTTGTATTTCCATATTATATGGTTAATATAGTTAACATAAAATTCCAATTGAACCTCAAGTGGTTAATTAATAAACTTTCAAACATTATCTAAGTAATTTGGTAGAATATTATATTTTTATAACTATTATATCATTTAATAAAATAGTATTTTATTTAAAAACTCATTTACAACAATTTATATACTATTCATATCATGACTTTTACAAAATCTATAACAACTTTATTCTTTCAAATAAACTTCATTAATTAAAATATAACAAGTAAGAATTGTCCCTAAAATTTGTGTATGGAATATAAAGTTTCCAATTTTTTTTATAATCTCATTTATTTAAAACATTCATTAATAAGGCAATCACCACAACATCATTGTGTCATAAATATATATATTTATTTTATGTCTAAAAATTATAAATAAAATACTAGGATGTAAGAAATATATTTATATTTCTAATTAATATTTATATTATATAATATAACTTATATAACCACATATAATAATTGGTTTACTAGAGGATACTTGTTTTGGTTATATTTTCCTTAACTTTAAATTAAAAGTAATTAAATGTTATTTTCACAAAAAGTGGCTCCATGGGGTCCTGAAATCAATTCAAGGATAACCATGGTCAGTAATATCTCATAAAATAGGGTTATGACATATGTTATGGTAACTATAATATTTTTTTACCCTAATTTACTAGATTTACCCTTTAGCCATGGTAAACAAAATATTTTCTGAAGTTACTATTCATAATGTCTAAAATTAAAAGTTAAATATTTACACAATTTAGACATCCTGATTAAAAATATTTAATCCATTTTCCAAAATTAAAAATAAATAAGTTACTGAAATTAATTTAAAATTAATTCCCGTTGTAAAAACCAAAAAGCGTGTTTTTAAGAAGTAAAAACTACCAAAAGATTGACATGCGTTTATGTACAATTTCAAAGTTAAATTACTTCCAATGAAAAAAATTGTATTAAATGATAAAAATATAATCCAATTAAATTTTAAAACTTATTAAAAGTATAATATAAATATATAAATAAATTAGATTAAAAGGCAGTTTTGAATTAAAATGCAGTATTTTTTTACTATTCATTAAAAAAATGAACTTTAGCGGAAAAATACCAAAATTTCATACAAAGTAAATTTTGATGTTCCTATTAAAAATAAGAAGTTTAATTTGTGAAATAAAACATAAAAATTTCTCAAAAACTAGATTTAAAAAGTGTTTTACATCAAAAGGTGGTAAAACTGCATTTTTAGAAAAATACTTCTTTTATATGAAAAAATTAATTTAGTCTTATATAATATCTAGAAAACATATAATATTAATTTCAAACATTACACTGAATATATTTCATATATTTTTCATTAAATAAAAATACATAAATAGTGATATGAAAACACAATTATTCTCTTTTAAATAGGTTTTCATAAAAACACTTCCATTATATTCAATTGGTTTTTATTTCAATTTCTAAAAAATTTGGTAACTAATAAATCATCATTTAAACATTTGTAAACCATATTTAAAAATTTAGTTGATACTATTCATTCCCTAAATTCTAACAGTTATGCGTTAACTACCATTTAAAATAATAATAATATATTATTATTTTTTACTATAACTCAATGTTGTGTGCAATGTAAGATTTCAAGGAAGCCCGTTATTGCGTTCCGAGTATACTATATGAAAAAGAATCCCATTTAACTTAAAATTAATATCATATTCTTAAGTATTCAAAGAAATAAAAAATAACTATTCTATAAATACCTAGGTTGTTACATCCTTCCCCCTTTTGGAAATTGTGTCCTTATAATTATAAAATTGGGCTCAGAAACTTCATTGAGAGTCCCATATCGAAAAAAGATTCAATAAAACTATCACTTTAAAGAAATAAAGAGAAGTATAAAGGTCACCTGAGATAAAAAATACCAAGATTCCATGAAATCATGAACATGGAAGAGAAAATAACCCTCAAGGTCTAATGGAGAGTGATAGAAAACATGATTATGAGAAAGTTAACCACCAGAAAACCAAAAACTTGTGATAGGTTATACGGTCTTTGATTCCCTAGTAGAAAAAGTAAACAGACAATGTTTTTTGTTTTAAGCTTCCTTTCATAAATTTTGAGAATTTATTTATGGTGTTGATAAAAATATAAGGAAATATATTTACTTTTCAAGTAGTGTTTTATCCTTTAATAGGTTTTTACAAAAAACTCACCTTTTCTCCTAACAATGAGTATTGAAGATGACTTAGTAACACCTGAAGTGATAGAATCAACTTCTATAAAATAACTTGATCTATAAAAGATATACCATATATTTACCCTATCTTTAGACATTAACCAAAACCAAAATGGTTATTACATGATCAGATAATCCCCAAAAAGTATAATCTTTTATTAAAAGAAATGTTACACTTAATCTCCAAAATTGAACAAACAATACCCAAATCTCAAAAAAGACCATTCAATAAAAAATTGTCCTTAGAATTATTCAAAATAATACAAAATAATTTTGAAATCCAAGATTCATAAGGATTTGATCACATAGTTTTCCACAAAAATATTAAGATTTATCTCCAAATAACACAGGCTACTCTCAAAGTATCATATTGGAAAGTAATTAACATAATCACATTTTCTCTATGATAGGTTAATCATTTCCATAAATAACATAAATCGCTATAATCCCACAATAAAAACATAGATTATTCCAAAATAAAATCTCACCATTACTCCTCAATTGAAATCCCAAATTATTTTATTTTTCTTAGGAATATAGTGTTCCCAAAAGAGCAAACGTCTTCCAAAATTACTTTTATCAATTAATCACCAAATCATTTTCCTGTACTAAGGATATACATTTTATAAAACATAAGATCCAAAATAAACTTATTCTTCATCAATAAAATCATTTAAATTGAAAGAATAAGTCAAACTAACCAGGGACTTCACATAGGCTAGTGGTAGGTGATGCACCCTTATCTCCCTTCAGTTGTGGATTTGATTCCTATGGCCTTGGCAGACCTGACAGGTTGCCACCCATCCTACAAGTTTTCTTTTTTCTAAAATCATATCATTATTATAACATTTTAAAAAATAAGATAGTTTTATCAAAAAAATAATCATAACCTCTTTTATCCTCAAAGGATATCTAATACCTTTAATTTTGCATTCCAAAATGTAATAACCATTTATCACTTCAAAAAAAAGATCATATGAACCCCTAAGGTTATACATTATGTAAATACAAGAAAATATAATTATTTCTTGAATAAAATTTTCACATATCAAACTTAAGGGCTACACATACTAGAAAAAGTCTTCTAAAGTAATCCCATCATCAAAAGATCCTTAATACTAGTAAGCATTTTATCATCCTGAAATCTACCATAACTCTCGAATCCCTTAAATATAAACTTCTTACTTATTCAATGTTCATCACGATCCATTAACCATTATTTTCCAACTTATTCCCTAATATGTATTTCATACAAAAAAAATCATGAATCATATCCTATGATTCAATAATGTCCAAACATTAGATAAAAAATAATCCATAACTTTTATTTGTCATTGTTAGTTTCCTCATCCTCAATTGGAATGGAATTAGGTTTTTGTAAATATATATTTGTATGTTCATACTTATCCTATTCCTGAACCTTCTCTTTAGGACATCTATTTGTGTAATGACCATGCACACCACATTTAAAACATTCAATTGATCCCTTAGAAATAAATTATTTCCTTTTCCTGGATTCAACAAGATACTTTATTTTTCAATAGCAAGTTCTTGATTTTTGACCATCATTACCACATCTATAGCATCTTCCTATCCCTTTGAAGAATTTTCCTAAGTGTTTCTTTCCACATTCTTGACACGTAGGTTTTTGAATATACATACCTTTATTATTATTACCTGAAATTCCATAGGGATTTATTTCTCACATATATGATGCCTTATAAAAATCACCATGGTTCAGGTGGTAAATCATGAATCCCGATATATGGCTGAGAATAACCACAAGAGTTCTCATTTCAGCTTCCTTTTCATTCAATTTCTTATTCATAAAACCGTCACTTTTTTCTTCACATCCATTGTTACTTTGGTTCCTACTATATCCATCCATTTACTAAAACCAAAAAGGTCAGTGTGATTATATCAGTAAAATCATCATATAATATCTTATGAGGAGGGTAAATACTAAAATATACTTATTCATGTTATCTTAAACTCATTAAATTTATCTAAAATAACTATGAATCTTTCTAACATTCTAACCATTATAGTTATGTCAGTTATTATTAAATAACACCCTAACCTCTAAAGTTGTCTAAACCGACCTTTGATACCAACTGTAAGGCCCCAAACTTAAATATTAAATAATCTTGAATTAATTTAATAATTTAAATTGAGAATATTTTCAGGTTTAGAGCTTTAGAGAATTAGTTCATAACTTATACATAAAACTTAAATATTACATTTAGGAACTTCTTATCATGTTCCATTATTTTTCATAAAATAAAAACTCTTAACAAAATGAAACATGTTAAGTTCTATGTTTTAAACAACATAAATTTTCCTTGATCCCATCCTTGAACCTATTCCACTTTAAGTCCCAGGAAGAACATTTCAAAAAAATGGAATGAGCATAAAAAGCTCAGTTAGGGATATATAAAGAAGAAAAACTATTAGTTTTCAAAACAAAATGTAATCCATGAATACTTTAACATAAAGTAATAATTTTCACCTTAAAGAAGTAGCAACAACCATTCCATGAATATAATCTCATTTATTACCCTTTTTTGTAACCAAAATATTACCAAAAAGCACCTACAAAACAATGTATAGCATATAAAGTTAACTTGGGACATAAACATACTTAAATGGAATAACCATACGATCGACTTCCACACATATCACTAAATGGAATATCCATGCGACCAACTTTCATCCCCAATGCATTGGAGGTTATAACGTTACCATCGGTCCTTGGTTTATCACAAAAACACCCGTCATTGGTTTATCACATAACCACTCGTCAAATGTCCAAGTACTATTATATAATCATAAAACAAAAAATATTGAAAATATCTATATTTCCCTAATAACATTTAATTTTCAATCAAAAGAAATTATTTCAAGATATTAAAATAATAAATCCATTTCAAAAACCATTTTTAATTTGAATACACCAAAAAATGGAATAAGGGATTTCTTTTCCTTTTAAAAACATCAAGGTTGATAGAGGAATCCAAATTATGATTATGGTAGTAAAGAGGTCATTGTCACCGAAAATGTTAAAAATATTACTTTTTTCATTTATAAAAATGGTTCTTAGATAAAATATTCCCTTTGAATTAAAGTAAAATTCAAAGGGGTTTATTATACACTGTTTAAAAGAAGGAGGTGTATATTATCAAAATATACCTCAATAAAAGGAGATTGAGATGAAGTCCTTTACCTTGTGTCCGACCTCACTCGTGTTTTTTAATTTCATAAATAATAAAATTAAGTTAATTTATACTTTATTATGAACACCTTTCAAGTCTATTATTCCTTCTATATCACTTATTACCTTGTTTAAAAATTACATAATTATTTAAGTTAATATCGGTCGTTTTGTCGATATTGGATACTTGAGTTGAAAATGATGTTGTTATAATTAAATATTTTCCATGTGGTAAAAATAAAATTATCTATATAATATTATTCATATATAAATCATATATATTTAGTATATATGTATTTATAATATTCCATAACATTTGTAGATAATATATGAATTGCACCGTTCATGGAGATGGTAAGCCATACGTATGCATGAATGCTACATTCATTTCTATTTAATATTTAGTGGAATGAAAAATTAATGATAAATAAGTATATTATAATTCCATTATAATATAATATTTTATATATGTTATATAATTTCATTAACTCCATCTTTTATACGTTCCATATATGGCATGAACGAGTCATATCATTTTGAAAGGGCGGTAGTCCCCGCTTCATCAAATGAAATTATCATGTTTACACATAATGAAAAGCATAAAGGTATGTTGTAAATAAAAATAACATAAGAATAAAAAATATAAACAGAATATATATCATATAAATAAAGTTCCATCTTAATGTCCACCATGAGAGGTGGTAGGAGATAATTGAACAATCATCATTTCGTGAGGCAGTAGTTTGCTATCCACAGAAATAGTATGTTATAAATCAATTAGATGGAGGTGTGTGTGAGTGAAGGTCGAATAATTCTTATAAAAACATCTAAGTATACTGAAGATAATTTTTTTGTTATAAAATAATGTAATAAAGAGAGTTAAGGGGTTGGAGAAGGAAAATAAATGGAAGAATCTTGAGAGAAGACATTACCTCAAATCGAGTAACTCCTTTGGATTTGAGCTAAAATGCCTTCATGAATTGCCTTATTCCCAAGGTAAGGATTATAGTAGGAATAGAGGGATGTTGAGAGATTATTTGGGCAGAGTTTGGATGAGCCTAGGGGGATTGAGAGGTGTGAGGAAGGGATAAATGTGGTGGCCTTTTATAAGAGGGAGGAAGGGCACTTTAGGAATATATTGAAATATTATTTTATTATAAACTGAATTTAGATTTTCAAAAGGTCAAAGAATAATTTAATACAAAGATAATATGAGGTTTTTAAGAAATACTCTTAACCAATTAATTTTAGACAAGTTTTGGTTTCAAATGTAACCTTATCATTTAGCTTTAACCCTTTGTTAACTAGTTTAACTATTACCATGTCTTCTTGTATATTCATACTATATGGTTAATGTAGTTTCCATAATATTAAAATAGAACATAAAGTAATTCATTAATTATATTTAAAAAATTATCTAAGCCATTTGGAAAAATTATAATTTTTTAGTACTGCTATATAATTTAATAAAATAATATTTTTTTAAAAACTCATTTATGTCAATTTATATACTATTCATATCATGACTTTTAAAAAAACCATAAGAACTTGACTATTTAAAAAAACCTTCATTAATTAAAATATAAAAAGTTATAAGTATCCCTAAAATTCTTGGATTTCATAAAAAGTTTCAAAATAAATTTATTTTAATTTTTATAATCTCATTTATTTAAAACATTCATTAATAAGGTAATAACTACCTCATCATTGTGTCATAAATATATTTATTTATTTGATGTCTAAAAATTATAAATAAAATACCATTATATAGGAAATAATGTTATAGTTATAATTACTATTTATTGTTGAAAATATAACTTATATAACCCCATATAAAGTTTTTTTTACAAAAAGATACATGTTTATGTTATATTTTCCTTAACTTTAAATTAAAAGTAATTAAATGTCATTTTCACACAAAAGTGGATCCATGGGGTCCAAAAATAAAATCAAGTATTCCCATGGTTTGAAATATATCATCCAACAGATTTAGGACATGCGTTAGGGTAATTAAAAAATTATTTTTTACCCTTATTTACTGGATTTACCCTTTAACCATGGTGAGTAAAATATTTACTGAAGTTACTATTCATAATGTCTAAAACTAAAAGTTGCATATTTAAAAAATTTGGACCTAATGATTCCAAATATGGATTTAATTTTTACAAATTCATAATATATAATTTTCAGAAATTAATTTAAAATTAATTTTCGTTGTCAAAACCAAAAAGCGTGGTTTTATGAAGTAAAAACTACCAAAAGATTGACTTGCGTTTATGTCGAATTTCAAAGTGAAATTACATATAAAAAGAAACTTTTGATTAAATGATAAAAATATAATCCAATTACACTTTAAAACCAATTAAAATTACAATCTAACTATATAAATAAATTATATTAAAAGGGAGTTTTGAATTAAAATGCAGTATTTTTCATTATTCATTAAAAAATTGAACTTTAGCAGAAAAATACCAAAATTTCATCCAAAGTAAATTTTGATGTTCCTATTATAAATAACAAGTTTAATTTTTCAAATAAAACATATAAAGGTTTCAAAAACTAGATTTAAAAATGGTTTTCCATCAAAAGGCGGTAAAACTACTTTTTTAGAAAAAAACTTCCTTTATCCAAAAAATGAATTTAGTCTTATACATATCTAGAAAACATATAAGATGAATTTAAAAAATTAAATTAATTATATATCACATATTTTGCATTAAATAAAAATCCCTAAAAAGTTATATGAAAACCTAATTATTCTCTTTTAAATAGGTTTTCATAAAAACACTTCTATTATATTCAATTGGTTTTTATTTCTATTTATAAAAAATTCTGTAACCAATGAATCATAATTTCAACATGTGTAAACCATATTTCAAAATTTTGTTAATAATATTCATTTGGACCATTCTAACAGCCAGGTGTTAACTTCTATTTAAAATAATAATAATATTATTGTATTATTTTTCAGTATAACTTAATGTTGTGTGTAATGTAAGATTTCAGAGAAGCTTGTTGTTGCGTGTCTAGTACACTACCAGAAAAAGTGCCCCCTTTAACTTAAAATTAATATATTATTCATAAGTATTAATAGAAATAAAAAATTATTATTCTATATATACCTAGGTCATTACATTTATCTGCTTCCTTTAAGATATCTAGTTTATCTTTTTCTAATTCATAAATATTCGATATTTTTTGATCCTTATCATAGATAAGCTATCATGATACATTTTATTGAGAGCATCTACCACCTTGTTCTCTTTCCAAAGGTAGTAATTTTTTGAGTAGATATAATATTTAATCAACTCTAACCATCTTATCCACAATACATTCAACACTTTCATAGTGAATATATACTATAAAATTTTATGATCACTATATATGTCACACCTTTATCTTAAAATATAATGACTCTATATATTTAATGTAAAAATTAACATGACTAACAAAAAATACTAAGTAGTGTAATTTTTATCATGATACTTTATGTTTGTGAGGCATAAGCTATCACTATATCATTCTACATGAGGAATAATCATATTACCCACTTCTATACATCATAATAGACCATAAATATTTCACTACTATATGCTAGTGTGAGTAAATGTTCTCTTACTAAACTTATATTTAGTTCCTTGAAATTTTATTCACATTAATCTGTCTAAAAAAAATTGAATCCCTTATAATTTAACATGTTGAGTGTATTAGAAAATCATGAAAAATTATCTATAAGGAATAGATAATATCCATCCAAACTAAGGAAACTATAACTCTTAGTTATTGTGGTTAGTCTAGGAAAACATTTAAATAATTTTATATTTTATGGATCCATGTACATACCATCGCATGGGATTATGTGAGAAAAAAAATGAGATTTTCTATAGCCAAAATTAAATATTTTTAAATTTTAAATACAAATTCTTCTTCCTTATGGACATCAATACAATCCTAAAGTGATTTTCATGATCTTATTCTCTCTTGGAATATATAAGAATATCCTATTTAAAGACTACCACAAGCTAATAAATGTAATATCTAAAAACCCTACTCCATAAATCCATGAACATAATGGTGGAATTTGAAATAAGAAATGGAGTCACAATATATTCACAGTGTCCATACCTCATACAGAAGGTTGTCTTCTATATGTCATCAATTTTTAACCTCAAATAATAGTATCTATATAAAAAATAAATCTTTTAAAAGTATGGACCTCCTAGTAATTGGTTTTAAAAATAATTAATATTTTTTAGAGAATACTTATTATTGATTATGGTCTTGTTCTATTCTTGGTAATCAATGTATATTCATATTGACTCATATTCCATCCTAACAAATTATATAAGTGTACCCCCTGGTGACACACTTGTCCAAATGAGTCCCTTATAAATATTCTAATTGAGTTCATTCCTCACTTCCTACAACTTGATGGGGACAATTCTTTAGGGATATGTTTAAATAAGTGTGACACAATGTAAGAGTTCTATTGAAAACTCAATTTCACGATTTAGAAAAATACTAGGAAACTCTTTTAGAAAAATATCCTAAAAAATCCATAAAATAGGAAAACCTTTTATGTTGATTTTATTTCCAACCATCCAAGATAAACATCCCCTTTGAATTAAAATAATGAACCATATAATGGATGCAATTTTCTTTGGATATTCATATTTATCATCTCAAGGATATATGGTCATAGGTTTGTTCAAAATATAAAACATGACTTATCTTCCATAAAAATTGATGTGTGATTTTTTTGAATAAATCTAATCTAGGACTATGATGAAATAAAATTAAAATATTTAGAGAATATCAATATTTTCATGAATTATATTCCCATCAACTTTAATTTGGTAACAATTTTGGGCTTCAGATATGAAAATCATACCATTAAGAGTTTTTAATGATAATTTAACATCAAATAATGGAGTTGGTATTTTTTTAACCTTAGTAAATTCTTCAGATATAAAATAATGGTTAGATCCAAAATCAAATAAGATATCATCAATTCTAGATTTGATGCAATGTATACATTTCACCACTAAATTATCTATATTATCAACAATGATCACATGAAAGTTCTCTTTGTATTTGGGATTAAGAGGTTGTAGAGATCGACTATCATCCTTAACCACCAATTTTCAGCAATAGTTATCATAATGACCCTATTATTTTCATTTAAAACACTGGGGTGTTGGTGGTGTATTCTATAGTGAATTTTCTCCTTTATTAGCTAACATATTCTTCCCCTAAATTTGGTATTCAATTTTCTAACGACCTTAATTTACACACTAAAAACTTATAACATCCCATTTAAGGAAATTTACTCCATTTTTCCATCACATTGTGAGTATAAAGGAAATCTCATTTTCTTCTTTCAGTGATTTTTATAATTTCCTTGGAATTTCATCATTCTTTTCTTCCTAAATCCATGAGATTAATTGGAAACTATAATATCCATCTCCAAATTTATATAAAATATAATAATTTATTCATAATTATTATAGTATCTTTTGGATAATTTCCTTTGTATACTCAATTTCAATCCACTAAATAATTGATCAGTATTACTTTTAGGTTGAATGATAATACTAGAAGAGTGCCTCACAAATCTTGTAAAATTTTCCTCATAGGTACTAACATATTTTTCATATTTATTCTTTAGCTCAAGGAATTGATTATACATTTTCATAAGAATAACATGAGAAAATTACTTTTTGAAAAATAATCCATTAATCTCATCCCAATCCTAGGAGTCAATATTTTCCCATGCCTCATGTTCTTTATAAGAGTATAACATTGATCTTATTATCCTTAAAAACTAAAAATAGCTAAAATAACATTTTCATGTTCTAAACATTAGATAATGGAAATATATTTTCAATTATATAGATCCATTTATAAAAAACAAGTGGATCATCAAACCCACAAAAATAATGTGGATGCTTCCTGATAAAGAACATAACAGAAGATGGTTCCCTCCTAGGAAATAATATTTTTCATTCCATATCCCATAAAATTATTGGGCATGTATTGTTTCAAAAATACTCAACGAATATTATTGATTTTTTGGGTCCCAAATACCCTTGTTTGTTTTACTAATGAAATTACTTTATGTAATTTATGGAATATATTTCAAGAGAAATGTATCTTATCTACAAGTTAAATGTTTTTATTAAGTGTTAAAGATGTCATTATAAGTAATCTAAAAACATTATTCATACCCTAAATTTGTAATTAGAATATGTGGTTTGGGAACCCTATGTTTGGATTAAAATATATAGATCATAAAACCTATGTATTTGGAAAGGAATAGATTAGTAACCCACTGTTTTGAAAAAAATCTACATTTGAGGAAAAATATTATGGTTTATTAACCCTAATTTTATAATCAATCATTCATTTTCAATATTACTTTTGGATTTTATCACAATAAAGAGAATCCCTATGTTTATATTGGGCAATGAAGGAGTTTTAAATTCAATAAATTTTACACATTTTCAGTAATGGTTTTTCAATAATTAAATATATCATTAATTCAATTTTATGACCCATTAAGCAGCTCATATTAAATGGATTAAATCATTACCACTTATATGGGAAGTTATGAATTTATTTTGAATGATTAAAATTAAAAAGGTCACAATTTATCTAGTGATATTCTTAGATCTATTCAAACTGAAATCTAGCCAAGTTTCTCTGGTTAAATACAAAGAGTAATATCATTCTGTATTGTGTGTGGTATCGTTTTTGATGCATAACTAATACTGAAAGTTAAAGAATGATTGTTTGTAATATTTTTTAATAGATATACTAAGAATACATATATGATTCAATATTATATTGTTTAAAATACTGATTAATTATTACTGATTCTATTTGTTTGTTTCTTTTTTTTATTGAAGATCATTTTAAATCAGGATCTCTTCAAAGATATTCTTTCTTAAAAACATTTTATCTTTGATGGATAAGATCCATTTTTAGTCAGTTTCATCTATAAATATAAACAAGAATCATTTTTTCATAAACAAATCCAATAATATTATTTTAGTATAGTACTGTCTTCTAACACTTCTTCATGGTGTAGTGTTACCATCTTGGACTAAGTTGTGAATATTTTTGGTTCTGTGTAAAAGAACCGAAAGGAACTGTAAAATCCTTATAATAAAGGTGTCAAATATCTGTACACAATTGTTAATGTCTTGTGATAAGAGGGCATATCTATTGAAAATAATCAAACTTGAAGATATGGCGTTTTTCGAGTGAAATAGTGGACATTTCTACCCCAAACCATTATAAAAATCATTATTTCCTTCTTCTTTATTTTTTCAGGACTCAAATTTCTTAAATAAGAGATCACTACAAATCTATATAAATCATGAATATGGATAAAATTTTGAATCATTCTATATTATTGAAAGTGCACAATTCACCCCCTCTTGTGTATCTTTGTATTATTCTAATCTAAAAAATTTTATTGATCATATTGATAATCATTGCATTATCCATCACATTCATCATTAATAGAGTTTCTTTAGGATTAGTCTATAAAATAAAAACAAAAATCATTGCGTGAGTAACAATAATCATTGTAGTAAACTGTATAATCACTAAAAAAATTTATAGGATATCTAAATAAAGATACTATATTTTTAATCTATGATAGATTAGGATTAACCTAGGTCATACATGATCATTATGAAAAATTTACTATGTTACACATTATATAGAAATATCCCCAAGGTTCTCACAAAAGTTTTCTCATACTCATTTATAAAAATAACTAAAACTTTATATAATACCAACTATATTGAATCAAAATTTTCATACATAGATATTACATCATAATAGAATAATATTTGTTACATAACATTATTATCCAAGTAGAATAATATAGGTTAGGTGTTTTTGGAAACATAGATACATAAAAAACTGGTTCATAATATACCTACATTTTCTCTCAATAAGTTATTTATAACTAGCACCCTTCTTAGTCATATCTTACTTAAAACCTGTCTTTATAACCTAGGAAAATGAAATAAAATAAAGTATGATCTCAGATGTTCAGTACATGTAAAAAAGGGAGATATCAATGATTATATGAACATAATATGAACATAAGGGTGCAATTATAAAAGCCTAAAATTTGAAAACCATACCATAAAAATAAAATCCCATAATCTTAGGTCATGGAATAAATCTTGGAAGCTCATAAGAAATTAATCTTAAAGAAATCAATAAACATGATCTAGGAGAGCATAAAATTTGTATGTGACATACATTTTTGGCATATACATAAGCATGAAAAAATAATTTCCTAAGTTTAGTCTCACTGTGAAGACTATAATAGTGGATTGGTTTCAATCCACATTTTATTATATCCTTAGTCAATGTTCACTAGAAGGACTATCATATATGAAAAAGTCCCATAATGAACTAGGTTCACTCCCTATTCCAATCCTTATTATCTCATGAGATAGAAATCATTATCCAATGCATTATTGGGATATATATTTCAGGTACCCCTCATCAGAAAATGAAAATGAAACATATGTGTTCTAAAATATCATAAAATAGTCATCGTACAATAACACATGAAAAAAAATGTTTTTTACAACAATTTCATCTTTCCAACATAGCATAACCCATGTAAAATAAACAGGTTACAAAAAAGATTCATAATAACTTAACGAACCTATGGGAAGAAAATGAGATTTATAGAATCATCCTTAAATAATCATCATTATAATCCATCCATTAAATGAAATTATATGGTCTCAATGGATCATAACTCTAGAAAATCATAAGTAACATCAAAGAGTGTTTTCATTGAAAAAATTCTTTTAAAAGATCACGTGATCATTTCTTGAGAAAAATACCCTTTCACATTGAAATCACTTATAAAAAATATAAAAATTTCTAAAATAATAAGGGGTTTTTAAAACAAAACCTTATAAATTTTAAAATAAACTTTAAATAATTGAGTGGTAATAATAACATGATTTTTTTTCATTCCCAATACGTTAAAACAATGATTAATTTCTCATTTTTGTGAAAAAGTAAAAAGTACGTCATTCAGAAAAGGAAAATAATATTCCTTTTAATTTTTTTAACTAATTTAATCGTTGAAAAAATGAATTTATTCAATCAAAGGATAATATTAAAAATATTCTTGAATTCATTTTTAGAAAACATAGACATGGATGAAAAGGTATTTTCGATCAATGAGAGAAATTAATTAGTTTTCCTTGAAGTATTGTTTTAGTCTATTGAGCCTCTAAAGAGTATAAATGGATTGAAATACATGTAATATCAAAATCTTACATGTGGATAAAAAAATTCAATCGATTCTTGAGAGATAATTCATAAAATTCTATTTTCAGAAACTTGATAATAAAAAATCCTAATAAATAATGATATTGTAACATAAATCCCTTATCTCATGTTCTAATTGCTTGGAAAGTGATTTAATATCATTTATAATAAATTTATGTTTATTATAATTTTATAAAAAAGCCATGAAAATAATTATAATATCATATATGATCAACTTATAACATTTTAACACTCATTTATTAAAAACTCTTATTAAAATTATCATTTTTGGGTGTTAACTGTTTCATTTTTCCGGAGAATTTTTTTGGGTAGTTTTGGATCATTTAATTTGATCATGGTTCCAAAATATCCAAAATATCCATAATTATATAAATATTATATATTTTAATTATATATATTTTTATATTTATTCATTAAGGATAAAGATAGAAAATTAAATCACAATGTTCAAGGAGATGGGATGTCCTACATACACAAGAACACTATATTTATTTTTCAGTTAATGAAATGAAAGAAATGTATGTAATTAACTTTTTTATAATAATTAATTTAATATATATTTTATATATTTTCATTAAATATATCCTTATTTACATCCATGTAATGTTTAAATGAAAAATGAATCACATATTTGTGTGGAGGTAGTAGTCCTCACGTACACTCGAGCAATGTTATCGTCTATAAATGGTATGAAATATAAAAAGATAGATATTGAATTATAATTCTAAAATAATAATTATTTCCCAAATATCATATAAAAAATTAAACTCATCATAATATACATCCATGAAAGTTGGTGATGGAAGATGAATTATATCACTACATAGAGGTGGTCATCTACACGTACATATGAGTGATACCTTCACTTCCAATTAGATAGAATATAGGGAAGATAATGGTGGTTCCATAATAATTATAACATTTTAGTATATTATATATTCTGAATTTATTATTTTATGATGAATACTAAATATTTAGAGATAGTGGGAGATGAAATAAATTGAAAGTGTTTAGGTAAGATTATTGATATAGCTAATAGTTTTAATAATTTTACTTTTAGTTTCAGTTATTTAATCCTACCAAAATGTTACTTTTTTTATGGAAATTTTCATGTTTTATCGTTTTTGAAATATTTTTATCATAATTTTAAAAATGGCCTATTTTTTTGTTTTAATTATTTTATGTCAATGTTGTATTTTGGACATAGAATTCCCTACACTAATTAAAAATTGAAATTTATTTTTTAGGACTTTTATGCATGTTAGGGTCAATTTAATTAAATTGGACCATGTTCTAAATCCAAAATTTTGAAGCCCAAATAAATCTCATAATTAATACCTTATAATTATTTTTTAGATTTTTTGTAATTTGAATATGATCCTATATCTCAAAAAGTTCCAACCAAAATGAGATAAACATTCAGAATAAGATGTAAAAATTTTCAAGGAACATTTCTAAAAACTATGTAAATTTAAATACATTAAAAATCTGTGAATGTGAATATGATGATACTATAGTCCATAATTTTTTTTAAATTATTTAGTTGTAACTCTTTCTACATGTTGAAAAAAGAGATAAATTTTTTTGGTATGTATGGTAGAGATAAAAGTAAAAATTTAAATAAGAAAAAATTCCAAATTCAGTAATTAAATGAGTCTACCATGTGTAAACATATGAAGGATATATTTAGAGATGAAATTCTCATCCCTATTTCCAATAAATGTAAACCACTGCTTCTATTTAAATGAGTTTGGAAATTTTTATTTTCTAAGTATGGAGTTTCAATTGTAATAATTTTATACTATTATAATATTTAGTAGTTTTTGTTTCCTCTTATTATTTATTTTTTATATTTTGTATTTATCCCATCATGATTCTTATAAACTACATGAAAATGTATAACTAACCCTTTTTATTGTTTGAGGGTGGAATAAGTGATGATTGAGTTTATTTTACTTAAATGTTTTCTCATCATTTTATTCTATGATTTTAGTGGTTGTTAAACTGATTACGGTGTGAGATTTCCCATTTTTACCTTTCACTACCTTCTTATTCCTCTTCATTTATATTCCTCCCTTTCATCATTATAATGATACATATTATGGGGTCTCATTGTGTCAGGTATGTGTAGTGAAGATGTATCCTATTTATATTTTGATATAGAATTACACTACATTTTGAGATCTCGATGTGGGATATTAAAATTTCAAATTATTAGGTGTTTTGTGATAGATTTATCTCACTATATTTTATAGAATAATGAGATAAATTTTTTAAAAGAACAATGATTTATTATCTATGAACCCCTAAGAACAATATATTTTTATTTAATAATTTCTTTTTCTTTATTATTCTGTTCTAGATATACATATATTTATATCATTTTTATATTTTTAACCCTCCATTACATTAGTATTACACTTATTAATATATTTTATTAATAAATAGTGATAAAAGAAAATCAATTTCTATAATCGGAATCCTCAAGATCAATCATAGTTTGTTCACTATGATGCATTATTATATAAATAAGAAATATATTGAAGAAGATTATTGAAAAATCATTTGTATCAATTTGTAAACATTTCTAGAGAGTTGAAACACTTTAACATCCCATTTTTCATAAAACCCCCCCAAAAAATTATAAATTTAAAATATTAATTTTTTTTACATGATGTATGGAAATTGTAGTTCTTCGACCTCGATTGATTACTAATAGGATTAACACTTAGTTCAAGAGGTTTAAAATGATATTGAATCCTACTTTAAAATGATTAGTGATACATTAAAAGACATTGAGAGTAAAAAAAAGGATGGATAAATAAATATGTATGTACATCCAAGGAGAAATAACCAAATCGAGTAGTGGAATATATTTCTAAATATATTTTTTGAGATGAATAAATTGAGGGGTCATTCATGAAATTAAATGATAATCTATTCGACCTTTCTCAACCTTTGATTGAGTATGATTTTGAAGAAAACATTCTAGCTCGTGCCATTATGTGAGATAAAAATGATTTGGATGTACATTTTTGAAACTTTATAGAAGATAAAATGGGAACTAATTCTCCCATCTATGATAATGAAAATTAAACACCTCTATACCTATGTATTTCTGTGGACAATGTTAGTGCAAATACAAATATTAAGATTGATTTTCCAATTTCCCTGCCAGAAGAGACCAATTTCCAAGATAACTTACTTGAAAGGGGATATTTTTTTTATTTAATCATAATGTTTTAATGATATTCAAGTTGAATTGTTTTTTAAAATCGATGTTTCTAAAATTTAAGGAACATTACACATGGGGAAGGGCCTATACTTTGATGTAAAGGAAGATGTTGCCCAATGGGTGGAGATCAATGAAGAATAGTTGGACAAGCATGTAGTGAAGTGACTATCACCTATATAATAACATGAAAATAATATAGATGTGGAAATCACAATAGAAATTAGGGAGAACCCATGTCTTTTTCCCTCTCACTCTATGCCTAAATTTCTCACTTTCTTCTTTCTTGGGGGTTGGGATTTTTTATTGTGATATTTCCAGATCGTAGAATCCAATTATAGATGTTGGAAGAAATAACATTTTTTACTTCATGTTAAAGAAACCACACAAACTATAAAATTTGAGATAAAATTATAGAACTTCCAAATTAGGGCTAGAAAAATCCTAAAACCGACTAGTGGGGTCAAACCATGTTATCTCTTCTTCTCACTTTCCCTATATTTTTCTTTATTTTTCTTATGTTTCATTTTTTACTTTCTTTCTAATAGTATTAAAGTAGTAGAATCTAGGATATTAAATATAGAATACCAATGATTAATAATATCTGGTTGTTTCTTTCCTTATCTTTCATTTTTCTACCCTTACTATTTTTATTTTTTGAGCTAAAATAATGGGTAGTTAAATTTAAGTGGGGGAGTACCAACCAAATTAAGAGTTCTTCTGTGTTTTAATTTTTAATTTTTAATTTTCTTAGGCACATAGAGCTTCAATGAATATTATCTCTCATATTATACACATAAATTTATTTTGAGAGGGTATTATTGATTTTTAATAAGTGTATTCTAAATTATTATTGATGTGAAACCTTTTCCTAGAATTTTATTTTCAATAATTTTTATGAGTTCAGACAAATTTTTAAATTCATTTACATGAAATACTAAATAAAAATTATTTTTCTCATACTATGTGGTATTATGAACCGTGTTTCATGTTATTATTAATTTCCACAAATTCTTGTGAGAAAATTGGATTTTTTTTGTGAACTAGAACTTGTTATTTTTCTCTTTCAAAGCATTATACCTCAACAAGTATTTTTAAAATGATTGAGGAATTTTGTTTTGAAATCCATATTTTATCTTGAGGCATGCCGTTAAGTCTACCATTATAATCACTTGGAATACATTAATTTTATTATAGGTTGAAGTCACATTACAAGCCAATTTTACCTATAATATCTTCATAGTTAATATTTTTTCCTAGATATATCAATTTTGAGTGTGGGGGAAGGGAATTTAGTGTGTGTTCATTAGTACACAATTTAATATTGTGTGGTGTTTGGTATATTAAATCATTTTGTGTAGTGGAGATATGATAATTTTCACATACCTTTAGTGATGCATTCATATTCAAAGTATGATCATAACTCTAGATTTAATCTCTCTAGAAAGATGAATGATATGAAATTCATTGTGAGGTATGTTTTTCTTTGGTTACTGAATGGATTTTTGAGGTAGAAATAATTTAAATTTGAGGTATATAATTTAAAGAAAAATAATAATAGAGGAGACATGATGGAATTATATTTTGTAAAATATCTTAGATATTTCCATCTTTTGATTCTTGAGTAGATTTTAATTTAAATATATATGATTTACCTAAGAATGAAATGGTTAATTATGGGGGATTTAATATATCCAATAATTTTAATATTTTTATTATTAATTTCAATGATTTTTTCCAACATGAGTGTTATTTTATGGGTGATTTCCTCTTTTTATAGTTTTAGAAGTTTTTTGAGCATGATTATGATAATGGCAAATTTTAATAATTTTAATTATTTAATGTCAGTTTTATATTTTATTGATAACTTTATCAATATTGATCCAAATCTCAAAATAGATTTTTTTATTATTTATTATATATTTTTAATAATTTCATTAAATTGTACCAAGAACTCAATCCAATATTTTAATCCCCAAATATAGTTCACAAGTCAGGCCTTGTAATATATTCCTAGATCTAGATAAGTTTGAATAAAGACCTATATTTGAAAAATTAAAGAACCATATGATATGTAAATTAATATGCTGATATAAAGCATTCTGAGGAACATATTTCATAACTCTGGATAAATATGACTAAAAATATTTGAATTCTATAAATTCATTGAAAATCGATGAATGGGAACACGAACAGTCTTCAAGCCTGGAATAATTTCTTTAATGATTAGTTGTACCATTTGAGAAGAATGTAAAAATTAGATAATTTTTTTGGGTAAATAAATAATTATTTATGAAGAAATTTCAAGAAGAAATATGTTCCATTTTTTAATTAAATGGTTCTAACACATGAATATTATATTGTATGGATTTAGAGCTAAACCTTTCACCCCTATTGCTTCTAAATGTACACCTACTTATTTAATTCAAAAGAGTTTATCATTTTTCAATTTATTTGTATGTATATTCTATAGTAAATGTTTTATACTATATTAGTATAAATTTGTCTTATTTTTTAATAAATTCTTTATTTTTATATTTTCTATTTCTCCCACTGTGGTTCTTCTCAACACCATTAAAATAGAGAACTATCCCTCACCATTGTTCAAGGGGGTAGCAGTGATGACTGATTTCATTTAACTTTAATGTATTCTTATAATTTTATTCTAGTATTTTAACAGTGGTTAAACTAATTAGGGTGGGTGATTGTACCATTTTCCCTTCAATTTTATTTCTATTTCTATTCATATTTACTTATATCCTTCATCATTACAATGATACATACAATAGAGTATCATTATGGTTGTGATGTGCAATGAAGACATCTCCAGACCATAGTTTGAGTGATTATTAGCCTACATGAAGAGATCTTAGCATCTGGTAGTAACATTTCAAATGGTAGGGTGTAGATAGATATATTTTTACAATTTAGTGAGTATAAAAATTAAAAAATAGTTAATTATTTTTTAATTTATTTATATATTTTTTTCATTATGTTTTAAATTTACATATATTTATACCATTTTAATCATTTAACCCTCCACTATATTTTTATTTGTCTTTAATATTATGTTATTGGTTTATAAAAATAAAGAATAGAAAATTATATTGTGTAAGTGGAATACTTAATATTGGTCCTGGGGTGTTCATTTTGTTGCATTCTTAGAAAAATAAAAAATATACTGAACTGAGATTCATGAAAAATCATTCTTATTAAATAAACATAGAACCTGAAATTAATAGAGCCATGTTGAATAGACACAGAAACATTAATTTTCAGTGTGATTTTGAGACAATTTATCTTTCATACTTAAGTTATACATAAAATGTTCACCCTTATCCTGTCATCATGGATGGTAATTCTAACCAAACCCTTAAAGGCCTATGCGAACCAAAATTCATTAATAAAAATTTCATGAAAGAATTAAAAAAATAATTTTAGAGGAATCGTAACAAAATATAATTTCTTCCTAATATCCATACATTGGTATCATAGGACCCAAAAACAGATTAAATAGTTCACATATTTCTACTCCACATTCAAACCCCAAGGTGTAGTTTAGGAGCAGGTAAAGATGAAAGAATCCCCTATTTCATGGGAATGGAATATAAAATAATGGTAATATAGATTATAAATAGGATATTTTAATGACTATGATGACTTAATGAGATAGTTCATGACATGATTATTCACTATATCTAGAAGCACAACCATCCTAAAGGAGGACTATAAAATCAAACAGTCCTCTATAGAGACCCTATACGAGTACTCAGAGAGGATTAAGAAGCTCTATTCGAGCTTCCCAAATAATAAAATTATGGAGAATAACTTCCTTTTTTTCCTTTTACCATGGAATACAGAAAAATTATAGAAATCTACTGGATGAATGATCTTGAGGTCTTTTAATTTATAGGTTACCAGTAGAAGCCAAGGGCTAGATTAAAAGGATTTATCAAAAAAACCATAGTTAGGTATAAGAGGTACTAGATGACTATTCATTAACGAGGTAATAACTTCTCATCAATCAAAATTAGTAAAATCAATACCCGATGATCTAACCATTTTAATAAGATAGATATCCATGAATTAAGTGAGTGAAAAATAAGCACCGACTAAGGTTTGTGGTTTATGCCCACCACATTGTCATTTCTCTGACCAGTGTCTTCAATTTTAGGGATTGAAGAGTTGTATAGAATCCTTTATTCTAATAAAATTCCAAAAACAAATGATGGATAGATCCTAACCAATTCTAATATATATTTTTGAAATTAGTTGAATCTGGCTATACCCCCTACCAAAATTAGTTTCAAAACAAACCCCATTACTTTATAAATTCCAAAATCCACCACCATTTAAACAAAATAAATCTTTTGAAAATCCTTCTTACCCAAAACACCACCTTTATAAAAAAATAAATATGATAATCCCTTATCAAGTTCACCAACATATGGGAATCAATAACTATAATCCAAGGTTGAGGAAATAGAAGGTATGCGGATTAGTTGGAAAACATGGTGGGATGTCTCGTGGAAATTATGTGTAACAAAATATGACAAATACCAGACCATTAATTCATGAAATCCAAGGAGAATATCAGTATGATGACAATAAGAAGGGGAAAAGTACTCCCACAACTAATGAACCTTGATCTAGAAAAAAGTCCACCCCTATTAGAGGAGAATAAAGTTGGGAATTCTGAAAATTATTTGAAAATTCATCATAAAGAAGAATAAAAGGAGGAATAGGATAACAATAACACAATGATTAAGAGGAAAAAATACTATTTTAAAGAAAACAAAGGGAGAATAAAGACTTAACCCCACTATTTCCATCAAGAATTATAGAATAAAAAAAAATCACGAGGAAGAAATTAAAAAAGAAATTATCACAACTACAAAACACACTTTTAACTGAACTATAACCAGCCTTTATTAGTACTATAAAAGCACTGATAACCTTATCATGGTTAAATGTCCATCAATTTTATCAACGCTAAAAGCGATGATAAAGGGTATATTTATCAATTCTAAAAAATCACACTTATAAATTACACTTTTATCAGTGCTTCTAAAAGCGCTGATAAAACACTCTATTTATATACACATTTCTTTAGTGTTGATAAATACTTACTTTTTCAGTGCTTTTAAAATCACTGATAAATGACATCTTTTATCATTGCTTTTATTTACTCTAATAAAAGTATGATTTATCAACACTTTTTTTTGCGTTGATAAAAGTAAGATTTATTAGTGATTTTTAATGTATGGATATAGATAAACTTTATCAGAACCTATATTAGTGCTGATAAATGATACCATTTTTAGCACTTCTAAAATTGTTGATAAAGAAATTTTTTTAGCACTTTTGGTAACATTGATAAAGTTGAAAACTTAGTGTGATGCTATAACACACTACATCATTAGAAATAGGTACAATGTGCTACAACAACACACTTCATTAGTAGAAACAAGAATTTTTTTTACCAAAATAAGATACAATTACTGAATTTAAATGAAATAAAATTTCTAACACAAATACAAGAAAAATTCAACACTATTATAGAGTATGTCGGTAGTTTTTTTCATTAAAATGAATGTCATTTTTGAATAAAAAAGACACACTTAGAGTTATAACAGTCACACCATGAGTCAGATTGAGGCCCGACTGAATACTACACATCTCAAATGATTCATGGGTCATTTGAATAAAGTATCAATATAATTGGATTGAATTTTCTCAGTTTTAAGAATGTTAATTTTTTTTGATTAAAATTAATGTTGGTTTTTAATAAAAAGGCTCACTTGGAGTCATAATGATCACATTGTGCATTAGATTAAGGTACGACTGATATCTACATGTCACAAATAATGTATGGATCTTTTACCTAAAGTTCCAAAATAATCGGAATGTGTTTTATCTGTTTTGAATACGTTAGTTATATTTTTACTAAAATTAATGTTGATTTTGAACAAAAAATACACACTTGGAGTCATACCGATCACACCGTGCATCCGATTGAAACAAAAATAAATTATACACATACCAAATAACTCATGGATCATTTTATTAATGTATTAAAATAATAGGAATGCGTTTAATAGGTTTTGTATGTTAGTTTTTTTATTAACATTAATGTCACTTTTGAATAAAAAAGATGTTGTCGGAGTAATACCGGTCACACTGTGCGTCGAATAGAGGTACAAATGATCCCTACACGTCACAAGTTATGTATGGATCATTTTACGAAAGTACCAAAAAAAATACAAATGTGTTTTCTTGGTTTTGATTTTGTTGATTTTTTTACTAAAATTACTGTCAATTTTGAATAAAAAAGGCACACTAGGAGTCATATTGTGCATCAGATTAAGGCGCAACTTAATGCTAAACATCCTAAATGAGTCATGGATAGTTTTCTTAAAGTATCATAGTAATCAAAAACATTTTCTTAGTTTTGAGTATGTCAGTTATTTTTTTGATTAACATTAATGTTTCTTTTGAATAAAAAAAATCATTTGGGGTCATATCAGTCACACTGTGTGATATATTGAGGTGTGTCTAATCCATACAATTCAAAAATGTTGTATGGTTCATTTTATAGAAGTACCAAAACAATAAAAATTCATTTTCTTTGTTTGGAGTATGTTAGTTTTTTTTTACTAAAATTAATGTCAATTTTGAATAAAAAAGATGCACTTAGAGTCACACTAAGCGTCCAATTGATGAACATATAAATTATACACATCCCAAATGACTCATGGATCATTTCCATAAAGTATAAAAAGAATTAAAATGTATTTTCTAGTTTTTGAGTATGTCAGTTGTTGTTTTATTAACATTAATGTCACTTTTGAATAGAAAATACATAATTGGAGTCATACCAATCACACCATGCATCGAATTAAGGTGTGGCTGATCCCTACACATCACAAATTATGTATGGACCATTGTCCTAAAGTACCAAAACAATATGAATTTTTTTTCTCAGTTTTGAGTATTTCAGTTGTTTTTTACTAAAATTAATGTCACTTTTGAATAAAAAAGACGCACTTGGAGCCATACAGGTCACACCATGTGTCAGATTGAGGTACCAATGATCTATACACGTCACAAATGATGTAAATACTGTTTTAAAAAATTATCAAAACATTCTGAATGTGTTTTATCAGTTTTGAGTATTCCACGTGCGTTTTCTACTAAAAAGTCATTTTAAACTGGAAAGATGTACAATGGAACCTATCTTAAGTGAAAAGTGTTGTGCTCACTTTCAAAAAATTGTTCTAAAACAAAATCATGGTATGATATTTATTTTACCTCATTCTAGAACTATTTTATTATTTTCAAGTTACCGCTTATTATCCTCCTCTGCCTCGCTCTCCAAATCAGTCTTCACCTCTACCTCTTCCTCCTCGTCATTCTCTAACTCCTTCTATGCCTCTAAAATTATCTATAGCTCCACCTATTTCTTCACCTACACCTCCACATCCACATTTTTCCAACAATTTTATTTTTTTACAGGACATATCTTCTTAAAAAATTGATTTCTACCATTAATCTTCTCCTTGAGAAATAAATCAAAAATAATATATAATCATTCTGATACTAATTCTTCACTCCCCAAATATCTTTCGAATGTAATAACATGTACTAGATCAATAACAAAGCATGTAATCACCTAAATATATTTATTGACATACATTCTAAGAAAATTTACACTGCCCACTTGTCTCTAAACAAATTGATTTCTTCTTTTGAGTAACTCTTTTATTGGAAATCTTGATAGTGCTATGAAAATATAAACAAAAAAATGATTATGAAATAAATTTAATGAAATTATAATTATGTTTTGAAATTACCTATTTGGGGATGCTGGTATTTTCATGTTGTATGATTTCTTTCATAAATATTCAGAAATAATATCCACAATCTATTTCATTATCTTATTTTGGACACTACAAAAACATTGAACAAAATAAGTAATTTTTTTGAAATGATTTTATAGTTAATTTTTTTTTATATATAACTTTATTGGTTTCCATTTTTTTAAATCCACAGGCTTTATCTTGTTAGATACTGACCTCATTCCATGATTTATCTTGTATTTAGCAACTTCCCAATCATAAAAAATTATCATTAAAACATATATAGAGCATAAAATTCAAATTTTATCTAAAAAATGTTGATATTAGAGTATTACATATTCACAATTTACATCATGTGTGGTCATTTGGTTTGAAATCCATGCATTTAATCCAAAAAATAGATATTCAGGGTGTCTATGTTGACTACTATCGACATATAACACTTTCTAAGAAACTAAAAACTATTAAGTAATTAAAAAAATTAAAAATATATTTTATTTTATTAGACTTTATATTTTTCCCCTTGAATTTTAGGCATCAAAAAGAGTTTTTTTTTATTAAATGATTCAGGTAACTTATATTTTTTATTCTTTATATCTTTCTTTTCCAAAGTAATTTCTATCGTAGAAATGATACTGGGATTAATGAATCCAAACCAGGCTTTGCACGATTTCCCCTTCATATAGTTGTAATATAAATGCCTGTACAAAATAGGAATAGTTATTAAATTTAACAAACATATTTATATCAATATTTGGAAAGATATATTATAAAAAATGTACCTTATGTTTGTATTCACAATTGAGACGCCAAACCATTCATGCTTGAGAACCTTATTTAGAGACTCTAGACCAATTACATCTGTAATGGAAGCTCCAAATATTTCTTCCTCATAGTGAATGTAAGACATAGATTTATCCTTAAATTTGGTCTCTATATAAATTTTTAATTTTAATAAATGTTTATCTGGAACTAGCAGAGAGAAGGTACTCTTAGAAGTTATTTTTTTTCTTAGTCGACTCACTATATTTTTTTTGATTCAACCTTTAGTTTATCCACCTATTTATCCATATGTAATATCGTAGCTCACTTAATACCTTTTATCATCAACTATTACTTGTTTTTAATATGAAAAAACTTGTTAAATAAATACCTCATGTATCTTTTTAAGTTTAGGTGGCCATGATATGAAATCTCCAAAAGCAACTTTGACCATTGTAATATCTGGATCATCAACTGAAACTGGAAACTCAGTAGTTGGATCATAAGATACCTCAATGGCCACTCTAATGTGATATTTAGGGAGGGGTTTATTGTGTAGCTGGTATCCTAGGATATTATACATTGTAACCCTCGCTACACTGCGGTACGTGGTTGTAGACATAAAAAAATCAAATTCAATTACACCCTATAGAATTTTAGTAATATAAAGTTATTAGAAGTTGTTTGATTAACCTTTAGGAGAAATAGTAATGTAAAAAATTATTACCCCATGTTATTTTTTTTGTGAAATGGCTAGCCTAAAAGCTTTTGGGATCATTTGGATCATGTGTAGAACTTTTCTAGACCATCGGTTTTCTTTGATCTTTTCTTATACATTGGTCTGCCAAACCAGATCACAAAATAATATCTTATAGTGAGTCTATTTGTATCTAAATTTTCCTCATCAGATTTTATTTATCTTTGTGTGGTTTTATCTTCTTGAAATATGTTTGTGGAGAGACTCTAAAACCTAATCCTCTAATGCGACCATATTGTTCATGTTACTTCAAAGCTACTGAAAGTCGCTTTTCTTTTGGTATGGTCGTTACTGATTCTTGAGTCTAAACCATTTAAAAAATATGAAGATTTTTATTTTATTTAATATTGTTATAAATAATAATTAATTACAATTATTTCATACTTACACATGATTTCTATACATCTTTTGTGTTTTCATCAACTATTATACCATCCTTATTTACATGAGCCTCATTTCATAGCACATGACATGGGATGAAAGTGGATTCACATTTTAATTCATCAATGTGAATATAAAAAAAGGAACATATGTTGTTTCATATCACATAATTGAAATTTTATTTTGGATTTAAAATAAAAACCAATTTCTTCTCTAATGAAGCATACCACATCCTTCCTTTGTGATAGGGGTATGCTGGTTTTGATGCATGTTCTTTATTTTCAGCACTCTTTTTCTTTTCCATAAATTAAGTTTTTTGAATCAAGTTGGATAAAATAAATAATGTCAAATAATATATTATCGATCACAATACACTTTAAATGATTTCTCATTTCCAATATTACTGAAAGAGTCTATGTTTCCTAATTTATTGTGTGTGCATAGAAAAGTCGTGGGTAGGGATTTATCATCCCCTCAACATCCCTAATATGTAACTTTTTCAGATGACTCTGGAAGCCTCTATGGAATTTCTAGTGGCCATTATAACAATTTTATTATGAAAATATTATAAAATAAATGAATTCTTCAAGGAATAATGAAAACTAAATCAACGTTTCATTATATAATTTTTCATTAAAATAGAGAAAGAAAATTGTAACATTAGAATTATATCTTTCTAAAGGATTTACTTTATTACAGGTTAGATGGGGCACCAAGAGTAAATATCAATTGGAAAATTAATTCTCATTATGAACCCAAGATAACTAATGAATGTTAACTTATTGGGGTTAATAGGTTAGCTATATTGATTCTGAATGGCCTCAAATTTAATACCCTGACTTCTTACCTTGATAATTTCATTCAAAATAGTGATGTTGTATTGTTGTTTCTTTTTTTTTTCATTTTTTAATCAACATATTATTGATCCTCTAATAATTCCATATTTTCATCATCAAAAATATGTTCTTTATTAGGATTGACAATATAATCATGTTTAGAATCCATTGTTTTCATGAGCAGTAAAGCATTTAATTTGTCTACAATAACAATAATGAAATACATTCCATGAATAAAAGTCAACAATTGCATGCATATTTCATGAAATCTTGAATAGAGATATAATAATTCAATACTATAGTACAACTAACCATCACTACCTTTATTGAATCTTTTTCCAAGACACTTGATTGCCTTCCATATCTTGATGATGGGAGGAAGGCTAGTTTGAAAGAGGGAGTACAATCCATCATCAAGAGATGGAGGAAAATATAGTGTCTAAGGATTAAGGTGTCCTAGGAACCTACACTAATGGAATCATTGAGAAAGTCTCCTCAATTGATATATGGTTTCCATATGCCATGAATGAAAAAAGAAATCATTCATATCATAATATATGACATTGACATATTATCATATGACATTTATTTATTCAAAAAACTAATATATTAATACATCATATCCTTTAAGAACAAGTCTCTAATACCACTTACGAGTTTTAGGGTACCATCCTATTATCATTAGAGGGATAAAAAACATAAAAAAGGGATGATTTATCATAAGGATAACTATTAATGGAAACAATGAAAAAACACATACGACATACTTGTAATATAGTATCATTGGAATACATCTTGAATCTTAAATGTAATATGTTTGATTTATAACACTAAAGTAGAAAACAATGTATTCTGACCTTAGAGGATATTACACTATCCTCTAATCATATAAATATTCTTGAGGACCCTTAATCACCGAAGGAGTTCTAACACCTTAACCTAGTGGTAAAAAGTGATCAAAGAAGAATAGAGGTTTGGCTATGAAATGCCATAAAGGGTTAATTACAATAGGAAGATCTTATCTCTATTTTGGACATGGATAAAAAATTACCACGACTTATAGGACATAAAGATACAAACCATAAAAAGCATATTTTAATCAATTTTTTTATCTGTATAGTTATTCACCATGTTTAATGGATTTTCATATTATTTTTTATCCAATAAATTAATTATCTCTCTATTTTTATTAAAAAATATATTAATAAATCACATATCGTAGTTTTCATTATTAACTATCCAACCATGGATAACTCACTTACTTTTTCTAAATAAACTCTTTATATGTTATTGTGCATTTCTAAGTTAATTTACTCAATGATTTCTCAACTCTATCCAGTCTTGGAAGTTTTTTAAAAAAATTTTAAGAATAATTTTCCCACCAAAGAAATTACCCATCACTCTTTGTAACCCACGGATAAATTTTAAAAATAATATTGAATTAATTAAAAGAAAAAAACTATAACAACATGAATGACTCAAATAAATTTTAAAATATAACTAATTAATTCAATATTATTTTGAATTTAAAAAACATTATTCATCAAAATCATAAATCTAAGTAACCCATTCCATGGTTTAACAATTTATATGAATAGCCAAAATCCCCAAAACATGTTTTACTAATTTTTACACTTATATTGGTCCCTATATGTTCGTCACCCATAAATGAGAGCCACAACTTTGTATCCCATAATCCTTAAAAATGATCATAATTAAGCCTTTAGAATCTATAATCTAGTATATATGATGTATTAAATTCGACAAACTGCATATATTTTGGAACCCAATATTATTCAAATGAAGAGAAACCAGGGGGTGGTGAGTGGTCTCCTTGTTAATGTCGAGAGGAGAGTAAACCATCTATGTGTGTATGTTGGGACAAATGGGATGGATATTCAAATACATATGAAAGAAGAAAAATGATGAAATAGAACCACAATTATTGTATTTCAGTAGTGATGAGAAGAGATATAGTGTTTGTCATGTTTAAAAATAGTGAAAAAACGCAAAAAAACAGAACCCAAAACATCAAACAATGATAGAGGAAGGGCAAAAAATAACATAAATTAGATTCTAGACTTGATTAATCTATGGGAATGTGGAGGAGTTAGACCGAAAATAGAGGAATCCCATGAGAACTTGATAATCGTGAGCCACTGATTCATGGTTATGGTTTTTTAAATAGACCGGGGACACTTTTAATTGTGTTTTTAAAAAAGTGGTGACAAAGATCACTTTCTTAGTGTTAAGTTTATAAATGATTACTAATATGTCTTTTATGAGTGATTTTTAGCACTGATAAATATCAATCTTTATCAATGCTAAAAAGCACTGATTAAAGACATATTTATTAGCACTACAATTTTAGTGCTGTTGAATATATCTTTTAAGAGAACTTAATTGACACTGATAAAGATTGATCTTTATCAGTGCTACAAAAGTGCTGTTAAATGTTTTGTAATTTTAATTATTTAAATATAATTACAAAACTTATTATAATTATTCAAATAAAATTAGTATAATTTTATAATTATTTAAATATATAAAATTATTTATTTATAATTATTTAAATAATTATTAAAAAAACAATTATTTATTTATAATAATTATTAATATAGTAAATATACATTTCTCCAATAAGTGTGGCCTAGTGATTGGGTCATTCGCTTTGTTTCTCAGAGTCGGGGGTTAGATTTTTGTTGGATGTGTTTCAACATCATAATTTCACCACCGTTAACTTAATCCACTCGTCTGTGCTGGGGAAGAATGGGGTGGGGTGGTTTTACAAAGTATCAACTGTGTGGTAAAGGGAGAGCCCGTGGATCTTTAACTGGTTTATTGGGGGTGGGATAATCAATTGGAAGCTTAAGACATGTAATGGGGGTTTCTGTGGTTTCCATTAAAAAAATAGTAATTATATATTTATTATTTATTTTTAAATATTTATTTAAAAATAAAATTTTAACATTATTAATGGAAGTATAATCATAAATACATGCATTTTAAAAAAGGCTGAAGTTTAATAAATCAAAATTAGTACACATTAAAATTATTGAAAAAATTGATAAGTTTTATTAATTCAATATAAGTTATTAAAAAAACATAGATATATATATATATATATATATTGAAGTGGATGAATACATATTGAAAATACTAAAACATAATAAATAAATATATATAAATAAATAATAAAAAATGATCAAATTTAAATAAAAAATAAAAAATAAAAAACATTAAAAACGAATACCCTAACTATGTTGTTAAAATAAATAAATAAAATTGACCGATTAGAAACATAATTTATATTAAATTTACCATGTTATAATAAAATTATAAAATATACTATAATTTGAATAAATTAAATAAATATTAGGTGTATGTGTTTCTATATATTGCATAGATATATTTGTATTTGTGTCTGTGTATACAAATTAATTAATATATATATATATATATATGTATATATATGTACATGAAATAAATGCAACACACGACATTTAATATAGGTTAAATTTGATAATCATAAATCATTAAAAATGAATAAGTCATGAATATGTTTTTAATTAACATTATATGTATATATATATTTTATACTTATTCATCATATATATCTATATTTAATATATAATAATTATTAATATTTATAATATATATATATATATATTAAATTTATTCATTTTTATCAGCAATTATTTTATTAATAAAATGTTTGAGAATTTTCTTAATTTACTCATTTTATTTTTATTTTTTTTATTTTTTTATTTTATTCTGGACCTTTATCAGTGCTAAAAAAGAACTGATGAAGGGAAAATTTTATGCATGCTAAAAATGTGATGATAAAGAAAACCTTTTATCAGCACTATAAATGAAGTATTGATATATGTTTCCTTTATCAACACTAAAATAAATCTATGATAAAGGTTAGATTTTATCAGCACTAAAAAAGAAGCGCTGATAAATGATGCCTTCTTTATCACTTTTTTTAGCACAGATAAATGGATTATTTTAGAAAATCTTATTTAAGTAATGATAAATATAAACTTCATCAGTGGATTTTTAGAGCATTAATAAATGCCAGCGCTATTATTGGAAGGTTTTGTAGTAGTATATGGACACTTTCTAGAAAGTTTAATTTAATATTCCCTACTATAATCACTCAAATAATTCTATGGTATTCTAGATTTCTCAAGGATATTTTCTATGATAAGAGAAATTTGAAGGGAATGAAAGGATACGATTGGGGGGAAGTGTTTTATCCCTTATAACACCACTCTTTCCCAATTAATTTCAGGATATATGGATGTTTCTATTCCATGTACCAATAGATATTTAACCTTATATAATGATTTATATAATTGAGGTGTTTCAATTATTGTATTTTCTCACTCAGTATACACATCATTACACATGAGAAACCTGAAGCCTATAAGAGGGATTGTCCATCTGAAAAATAGATCTATAGTTTTTCTAGAATTAGTTTCAGAATATGTCCTTATGAAATTCAAAGAAATCTTATTACTTGCTGACATATATGTGGAGAACATTGAAGAAAATTAGATCTCGTTACACTCACCCATCATTTTTTGGATACCTTTCTTAAATATTTCCTAGTTCATCAACAATCTCCAGGAAGGGACACTCACCATAGAGTAGTGAGATAACATTATCCACTTCAATATTTTTGACTCCCTGAGGAACCCTTCAGATGATCACACACTCTTTTCACAGTACCACGAAGAAGGTACAACCGCTATTGAAGAAGAATATATGTTCTATGAATTCATTTCCTCAGGAGAGAACATTCTTATTAAAAATATCAAGAAACACGTGGGTACCAAAAATTCTAGAAATTCTCATTAAATGTGGAAATACGATATGACATTTAATTTCTTTGATTATTTATTAAAATATGAATAAGCTGATACAATTTCTGGATCATAAGAGATTCAATATTTGGAAGTCGAGAACCTAAATTATATTTCAACCCTTAAATGGTCCCTAAATATATAATTAAAACCACATCACACTGATTTAATATATGTGTACCTCATGGAAGGAGAAAAATTACTAGTGTTAATTGATAATAATATATTTAAAACCCACGAAAAACCATTTATTTATATATTTAGAGACAATATTGAGAAAATATGTTGGATATTATGTGATATACTAGGGAAAAACAAAAATTATGGTCACATAATATTCTAATTGAGGTAGATTCTAAGACTCTTAGAGAGATCCAAATAAGACTTATCCTACCTTGATGAAGGTAGTGAAGAAGAAGACCAAGAATCTATTGTAAGCTGGGATCATCTATCCTATTTCAAATTACCAATGTGTTAGTCCCATTAATGTAGTTCCCAAGAAAACTATCCTAAATATTAGAAGGAATGAAATTTATGAATTAATCTCTATGAGAATTCGGAATAACAAGAGGGTGTCTAAAAACATTACAAAGTTTAAAATGATCATTTTACCACCCCATTAATTTATCAATTGTTAGAGTGATTTTTAGTGAGAACTCATTATTTTTTTGGATGGATTTTCAGGTTATTTTCAAGTACCCATTTATCTTGAGGATCAAGGCAAGACTACATTTACATGTCCATTTGGAATTTTTTCTTATAAAAGGATGTCAATTAGATTATGTAATTATTTTGGTTCATTTTATAGATTCATTCCCATTGTAATTTGTTATCACATTGATGATTTTTTATAGGTATTATTTGATGATTTCATAGTCTTTGTAAATTCTTTTAACCATTGTTTGAAAAATTAAGAAAATGTCCTGAAAAAATTCCCTGAAAATAATATTATTTTAAACTTTAAAAAGTTCCATTTCATGGTTGATAGAGGACATATCCTTGGAAATTTCACTTTACAAATAGTAATTGTAGTGTATAAATAAAAAATTGAAGTGAAAAATTACTATCCTTACCCATCTTCTATGAAATATGTTAGATAATTTTTTGAACATATAGTATTATACATGAGTTTTATCAAATATTTCATTAATATTTTCTCCCTCTATATTGGTTAATTTTTAAAAATTATAATTTTTATTTCAATGGTGAGTATAGGGAATCATTTCATGAGTTGAAGAGAAATTTGATCACCCCACCAGTGATGTAGCTACCAAATTAGGGATAAAATTCTAGATAATTTGTGATGTGTCTAACCATTTAGTTGGAGTTATCTTTTCTCAAAGAAATGAGGAAATCCAAATGTTATTGAATATTACTCAAGAACATTAGTTGTGTCCCAATTCAATTAAAAATCCACAGAAAAATATATTTTGTAATTTTTCTCTTCTTTGAAAAGATTTATAACATTTATTCTTAAAATTAAAGATAATTAGTTTTCTGAGTGTGAAACTCTTAGGTACTTGATGGAGAATTTGGATGCTAAACTAAGGCTCGTGAGATCAATATAATTGATATAGGAGTTCAAATTTGAAATCAATTATAGGGAGGGAGTTAATAACCAAGTGGATAATCACTTGAGTAGACTTCCCAATGCTGTTAAAGATTATATTTTTGATGAATAACCATAGAATATTCACATTACATCAGATACATTTTACTTAATTGAAGGAAAAGTAACTTCGTTTACCAATATGGTAAATTATCTCGTAACATATTAGGTCTTTTATTACTTAAATTACCACAAAATTCCAATAATTTAATCGGAATCTAGATATTATATTTGGGAGGATCTACATCTTTAGAAAATTTGAAACAACCAATTGATAAAAAGATGATTTTATGAAAGTGAAATTGAGTCTATTTTTGAGTATTTTCATGATTTATAATATAGAGAAAACTTTGGACATCAAAGTAACATAAAAAAGTTTTTATAATAAAGAATTTATATCCCAACATTTTTAAATATTATTGTGAATTTTTCTAAAGGTATAAAAAATGTTAGTTTTCTAGAAATATTTCAAATAGATGATAAATGAACCAATATCCACTTAAAATTTAGTCATATTTTTTTAGTATGGGGGATAGATTTAATGGTACCTTTCCTAATTTATTTGGAAATCATGATATATTTCTTAAAGTTGGTTAAAATTCGAATTGGGTGTCATAAATATCTACATGGGTTTATGATTCTAATGTTTTTTGTGATTTTTATAAGCTAACATATTCTATAGGTTTAGAGTGCCCATATCCATCATCAGTGATCAAGGGGATCACTTTTGAAATATTATAATGGAGGAATTTTTGAGAAATTATGGGTGCATTAAGTGTCCAAAATATAAATAAATGGAATTTTTTAATAGAATGTTAAAACTAATATGAAGGATTAGAGCCAATGTTAGGAAAAAATCTCATGGGTTTATAGAAAATCCTATAGATCCCTGATAGGAATGAGCGTATATAGGCTAAATTGAGGGAAAATTTAGCATTTCTTTATATAATTGGATCATCTGTAATACCATGTTATGAGATAGATGAATATAGATCTTGAAAGATATGAAAATTATAGAAAATTATAACTAAAATATCTTGATAAAACTTGAATATAATCTTTTATAAATTCCATGATTTACAAAGAGAGAGTAAAGGTGGATCATGACATGCCTATACAACCAAAAGACATCCATCCCAGATAAAGAGTGGTATTATTCAACATAATATTGAAGTTAATGTCATTTAAGCTTCATTCTCGATGGGATGGTCCATTTATATTTACTCACATATATACTATCAATGTTGTGAATATTATAAAGGAAATATATAAATATCTATTCAATTATCATAGATATAGGTTGAATAAACTCCATGGGAAGTTTTCCATTAGATCCAATAGAGGAGGTCACACTCCTTTAGCTAGTTTATCAAAACAAAAATCTTTTTGGTTTTACCTATCATTAACCATTAATTTCTTATTGTTATTTAATTACAAACATTTTTATATGATAAAACTATTCTAATGCATTGAAGGAATTTTATCCTTTATGCATGGGGGATAATTTAATGTTTAAGGTTCTTTAATTTATATTTTTCCAAGTTTTGTAAACTTTTTGAAAAAATTACTATTTTTGAGACTTATGAAATCAAATGGATATCTTTTCAATTTTTAAAACTTATGTCATTGGGTGAACCAATTTTTCTTATGGGACCAAACATAAATGAATAGTGAAACTATGTTTTTTTTCAAGTACAAAAATTTAAGAATTTCATGAAAATAAATCTAATTTTTTAACTCATGAAACATATAACTATTGTTATCTTTAAAATTACTCTCTCATGTGTCTTATGAACCCTTTTTGATAAATTCTTTACATTCACATCATTTATTGAGAAGACCAATCCTTTTATTCTTTAGAGAAAATTTGATTTAGTTTTTACAAAACATCAGGTGTTTAGGTAATTATGTATTAAATGATTGATTCATTTCTTTGGTTTTAAAATACAAATTTTCAATATAATCCTTTTTATTCGGTCATTCTAGGAATATTTAATCCTTGTATCACTTAGTATCCATGAACATCCTATTTGGTTATCCACATTACAAGACATTGTTCCTTATCCAACTTATTCTAGCAGTGAAATTTCATGATCTAGATGAACTTAATTATGGGGGGGGGTATATATATAGCGATTTTCTAAATCATTTCATGTTAATTTTGGTAGAAAATAAAATTATTAAGATATTTATTTTATACTAAAAATGTTATTATGCAAAATGTGATGATTTATTGATGAATTTACAAAATATAATCATGAGAGAAAAAGTTATTATGTCAAATGTAGTAAAAAATTAAGAATTTTTTAAGATGGAAAGATGTATTTTCATTCAAGAGAAGAGTTTGTATGTCACATAAACTGGTTGAAATTCACATCACCCTCACTTCCATAAAAAATAATGTTTTGCAGAAATAGAAAAAATTATTCAAAGAAAATAAATTATGATGAGGGCTGTTGAGTATATATCAAATTTAGATGCTCAAAATCTAAATACTTTTCACTTTACTTAATTATTTCATGATAATTAGAGTTGATTTTCTACTAAGGGGAATTAGTATGAGAACATACTATAGTGAAAATTAGAATCATGAAATTTTGATAAAAAAAATTCAAACCCTCCTTATTATTCCTAAGAATTTTTAACATATAAAACCTACCAAAATAAAGCCACTAAACATCTTGAAAAAGTTATTATGATAGAAAAATGTTTTTAATGCACATTGGGTTTAGATATATAAATTTATCAAGACTATGGTGACCCTTTCACGAGTTTAGATGAGAAAATACTTGATGAAAATTTAAATTTTTATGAAGAGAGAAAATTCATTTGAGGTATGTTTTTTTGGGTGGAAGAGAGAATAAATGAAGTGGAAATGGATTGAATTAGTAGAATGGATAACTTGAAATAATGGTTTTATGTGGCATGATATCTTTTGTTTCTTATTATTAAATTGGTGGATATCATGGGTAAGTGTTTTAAATTTTATTTAAATTGATTTTGATGCCTAATTATCAAGGATTCAAAGTTCCAAGTGTGGTTGAATTGATAAAGATAATATTTACCATATTTTTCATGTGTATTTTAATGATTTGATCCCGAAAAATTTACTAATTTGGGATGAATTATATAATTTTTGTTTTTAGTGATTTTTTTTGCTAAACTATGAAAAATAATTAATTATGGAATTTTAACTATATTCTATGAATTTTTTTATTTTGAGAATAAATTTCTAAATATGATTCCAAATTGAGGATTTATTTATTTTAGTGTTTCTTTCCTCCTGCAATTCAACTTCATTAACAAGACCCATTACTATTTCAAAATAAATGGGGCATAAATAAATCAATCATTGGGGAAAATATTTTTTCCCAGCATCATTGATCACTCCTAAGTAAATGAGGCATATATTGGGAGAATGGAAACTAGATGAAGGGATTCAAGATTTATATGAAATTTGACTCAAAGTTTCCTGTCCACCTAAAATTTCATGGACGAATTAGCTCATTAAGATAGATGATGAACACATTAAAGTGGAGTAAGACGAAGAGTCTCTTCATCTATAGAAATATATTTTTAGTAATTTGGGGATAAATGTTTCTACATAAGTTCAAAGAATTTTATATTTTTAGTGTAGATATAAAATAAAATTTAGAACAACTCTAAATTAGACCTATTTCCTATATTCATCCATTTTTGTTATAGAGACTGTGAAATCATTTGAATGATATATTATGAAGAAGAAAATTTCGAATATTAATTTTCACTTTTATTAGTTTTGTAATGTATTCTTATCACCTGTAATTTCTAGATACCCTTCACATGTTGGGGTAAACATACAATTTATTGAGTAAGGGGAGTTTTTTTTGTAATGTTTGAGTTCTTGAACATCATATAATAAAATCCTATATTTATTCTGTTATGTTGGTTTAAGTACTCTAATAGTTGTTTTTATTATCAATAATCATCATAATTATTTTTAAATTATATTATTTTAATGAATATATTAATTAAGGGTACTCACTAGAACTCTCTCATACATTAAGAGGAAGGTAAAATGAGATGAGATTTTTGATAGGTCTATTCTCACCATTACCATTTTACCAAGGTAGTGAGAGGAATAAATTTTCAAATATCACTTTAATAAACTTAACAAAATATTATTGGATTACTTGAAATAAGGATATAATTTCAATTGGATAACAATCCCTTACCCCGTCACTTACTTCATGAATCTGTTTTAAAGTGCTTGTTTATTTTATTTGTTATGTCTTTAAAATCAAAAAATTTCAAAAACACACTAATTAAAAGTGAAACAATTATTTCTGAGACCTTATATATAGATAAAACCAATTCTTACCAATATATACAATTTTAACTTGGGGAATAATTTTTCTTACTACACCCCATGACTAGAACATGTCAATGATTACCTCTTATTCGATAGGTCTCCTTTACATCCCATATTAGGGGCCCATAGAATGGTCCTTCAAGAAGGCCAATAACACTAATACATGGATTAGTTGATAAGATAAATGGAGAGGTTTTGGTAAATCTATATTTCTAAGTGAGGTTTAAGGAAAAATGGAGAATGGGTGTCCTTTTATAGGGGAGGTAAAGGATATAATTAGAAGCTCTTAATTTTTTTAATGTGATAGTTTACCGTTGCTGTTGGATTGGAAGGTATGAATAACACTAATAAAATTTTAAAAAATTTATGGTTTACACATTTATAAAATGATTTCATTGGTTATCAAATAATTATAAAATAAGATAAAAATCATTTGAAAATTAAATATTTGTTTTCTAAAAACTATTTTTAAGTGCGCCATTTGTTTTTATATTAAAAAATAAATTAATAACTATTGTGGATTTTTTAATTAAATTTTTATGTTATATATTAAATAAATTTTTTAACATTAATCTAATGTTTTATTAAGGATTTTTTATGAATAAATACATTTTAAGCTTAAATTGTATTTTGATAAGAAAAAAATTTTCATCATGTTTGGACACATTTTTAAATGGATTTTGGCCTCTTAAAAAAATTTATTCATCAAAAATTTATCTCATATTTTTATTAAATATATTCAAATTTTGAAAATAGATCCCATTTATTTTTTTTCTTTAGTAATAGTAACATTGTTAAAATTGTATTGCATATTTATTGTTAAAACTGTTCAAATAAGGTTAAAACTTTGGGATAAGACTTTAAAAATAATCTACCACTTTATTTTATCCCATTTTATGAGTGAAATTCCTCACTTTCTACCCAATTCTTGAATATATTGTCACTTAGTGTCATATTTATTTGATTATGTCCTTTATATTTATTTAAGAAAATAATAAATAAAAAATTCCACCCTCTTTAGTTTAATATTTATAAAATTTTATATATGAATAAAAAGTGGATAAGTTCATTTATAAATTAAAATTTGAAATATAATTTTTTATCAGAGTAATTTTTTTATATATTTTTTAATTAAATAATTTATTAAAATTCATACACAATTCCAATATTGTATTTATTCAATTAATAGAAATATAAAATAAATGATTAATGAAATGTAAAAAGTTGTATAATTTGGGTGAATTATTATGTTACATGAATTTTATAGATTAATATAACATATTAAAATTGTTTATAAGGTTTATATTCAATTTCCTGGGATTTCTTATTTTCCTTAAAGTCAAATTAAATTAATTCATTAAAAAAATACATCAATGATATTTTATAAAAAAACATTTTATTAAATTATTTAAAAATTATAAAAATCATAAAATAGGATAAGGTGGGTAATATATGGTCTAATATTTTATTTTGTATCCATTTATAAGACAATTTTTACCTTATAAGTAAAATAATATCCCTTTAATGTTGAAAAATTCATTATCATGGTTAAAGTTAAAATTGGTTAACCAATGGGGTTAATAAAAAAATAAGGTTTAAAATGATACTAAGAACCATTTAAATTTAATTTATTATTGATATTTTGAACTTATATTCTTTTTATTCATATATCTAACCATTTAGAATTATTTTTCTTGATAGTGAATCAATTATATTTTAATCAATTTTGTAATTTCAAGAGTTCCGCTCCCCTCACTTATCAAAGGAAACTATTATCATATATTAGTCACACCTTTTTATCATTATATATTATAAAATTTCCACTATAATACATGAAAATATCCATTTACCACATACTAGAGCTTCTGGTTATTCCAATAGACCAACCCTTCAATGATTAAAGTGTATTTCAAAAGAGGGTTTATTACTAAGATGTATAACTTTTAACCTAAAATTTTCAATTTTATTACCTCTTAAACCTCTTATAAATCCATTGTATACATTGTAATATTATTAATTAATTATCCTAAATAAACTTTATTTTTATTATAATTATTTAATAACCATTATCCATCTTCTTTCAATCCTATGAAAAGTAAAAACCTCACTCATGTGTACATACAACTTATCATCTCCAATAGCAGTGTGATTTTATTTTCATCCCCACTTTACATGGTTAGTTATAATGATATATTTAATAAATGTTTTTATGATATAATTATGATTATTTAATTTTCAAATTATTATTTACCTTTCTTTTGTTCTATCCATCAAAAAATGGAAATTGCATTCATGTGTACATATAACCTACCTTCTCCATAAAAAGTGTAATTAACTTTTCAATGTCAATCTTTTATGAATGATTATATAAATATATATATTGAATATATATATAATAATAATGTCATTTTGAATTTTTTTGATGATGTAACCACAATCAGTGTATAAATACTAAGATTTTATAATCGTAACATGCATGAAAAATGAAGCAGTTACCACCAAGAAATGTGATTTTAATGATGAGTTATAAACAAACTCTTTAAAATATAATATAATAAAATCATAAATAGTATGATATATGTGATTATTTTTAGTTAATATTTTTTACAATAAATAAATATATATTATGTCATGATCCAACCAGAGTCAACCATGAATCAATCACCCTAGCCAGCCTGCGACAATGCCCTAGGGGCATTTCCGACCCTCCAAAGCTTACGACAAGAACCAAGGGCATAAACAGATTAATGATTAAAATGATTTCACCAAATACAAATAAACATAAAGTAGTGTTATAATAAAATAGCATCAAAAAATAAATAAAAAATATAGAATGATTAAGTAAGAACTGAAAAATAAAACTAATTGAACCAGATGAGCACTAAACTCCACATGACCCCGTAGGTCACACTATGGTCCCAAGCCTCAAAATCTCTCATGGTGATCAAGATCAAAATTAATCTCACACATGAGACTATAAACAATAATTAGATACAAGTATGAGTGTTAAAACTCAGTAGGCGTACCCAAGTAATCTATTCCCAAATGCATTTCCTTTAAATAAAGAAACATTAATTTCAAGTTTGAACTAAAATATATAAAAGTAAGTTTTTTCTCAAATTTTCCCTTTAAAAAAAATAATGTCCCAATGCCCCTTTTTCCATTCAAAACCATATTCTTTCCCAAGGAGGAACCATATTAATTTTAAAAGTGAGGTGGAATTCCAGTTATAAAGGAGAGAGTGAGTATAAAATATTTCCAAAACCATTTTAGATAACCATTTGAAAACACTTTATCATTTTATCTAATAATCCAAAATATTTTAGAATAAAGCTCAAAAATCATTCAAAAAGGAAAATGTGAAATAATACACAAGAGTATCTGGAAAAAAATGCATTAAAACCTTTATGCTAGTAGACATGGTTAAAACCTAGGAGCTCATGAATAATCTAGAACATACTATACATGCGACACATCCCAAAGGCATGACCTACACAATGAAATCATAACACCCAAATTCCCAATTGTCTCTATACTTGGCCTGATCTAGGGGCATAATACCATATCAATAATAATAAAATATCTCCCTGTTATGGGCCACTAGCGAGTGCATAATCTAATATTATGAAATAATTGTTCATTGAAAACTCACTCTCTGTGCTAGGTTCCCATTTCTTGAATAATTAGGTGGTGAGCCAAAAAGGTCAAACAATAAGTCCATCACATATACATACATCACACACAATATTTACCCCCAAATCACTCTAAGGTACTTTTTTCCATCTTGCCTTCAACAAACAACACATGAGGGAAGACCCATCCAAGGATCACCCATTCATTTATCATCTAATAAGTCAAGAGGTGCACCCCAAGGAGATTTTTCCAAAGAAACTTATTTTATTAAAATACCAAACTAGGCTCAAGTAACCATTTATCACTAAACCATTTCCATAGAACCAATGCATTATAAATCATTTCTAAATAATCAAATAATCATCACCTCCAATCTCAAAAACTTTTGGAACCCCATTTGAGGAACCTATTTGAGAAAACCTAATAAATTTGTAACCTAATTAATTCTTTAAAAACCACAATTTACCTACAAAGGCCAAAATTTGATTTTGATAAAAATTTGATAAAAACTTGGTATGCACATTTAATAAAATAGTTTCATGTAATCAAACACATAGATAAATTACCTTTATTTTTCTTCATATATATTTACTAACTATATATCACTAGATAGTGTTTAATTGGTTTGTGAAAAGAAATAAACAAATAAATATTTAATTTAAAGGATAATTCATAGGGAAACCTACCTAAAAATGGGAGAAGACCAAGATAAACAATTCGGCACCCGACGCCTTTGACAAAGATCACCCCACAATTGCGCACACATAAACTTCTGTATATTTATATATACCCCTTAATCCAATATGAATATTACTCACTCCATGAGGGAATATTTGAAATGGGTATTTATATATATATATATATATAGATATATGTACCAACGTATGTGTGTACCATCCTTCGAGGATCCACTGAACAATTTAATTAACCTATAGGGGACCCACACATATTCCAAATTCATTTCCAAAACAAACATCCCATTACTTTGAGAATTCCCAACTCATTTTAAAATTACAAAAACGCCTACATGCCAATACTAAACCATTTTACACTCTAATCTCACCAAAAACCCATTTCAAATTATTTTACCATCACTTATGGTATTTATAAATTCCTCTTTGACAAACACAAGAAAAACAAACAATTAAAACCAACCAAAGCCATGGGCCAAGCCACTTGTAAAACCTTACCTAAACTAAGATCATTTTTAAAACATTTTTTTGTCACCATTTAAAACTATCCACAATTCATATTGAAAAGTAAACATGAAGTTCAACCTACCAAGGGAACTCACTTTTCATTTAAAATCCCATTTCACTCATCAAAAGTTCACATACCACTTCAAAACCATTTAATTTTTAAATCAATATAAAAACATTTTAAAAATCCAAGAGATATATCATAAATCATCCACCACAAACATAGCATGGTCATGCCAATCATGAATTTACAGTCCCTTTAAAATAACCCTCTTGATATCCAATTTCAATAAAAAACCACACCCTTTATTTAAAAAATCCATGAAACACTTTTTCAACACTTTTGAAATACTTACATTTCAAGTATCAATTAATTACTCAATGAATTATTTTTTTAAACATCCAAAAAAATTATTATAAACTTGATATGATTTTAAAGGGATATCCAGGAAAAGATATAAAAAAATAACACATATAGTTAATAACAAATCGATTTAAACAAATATTTAAAATATAAACTCCCTCATATTTTCATGAAAACTATGTTAAAATTAAATTTTCTCCATAAAAATCCACAAAACATAATTAATATTAACATTAGTTAATAAAAAATTTAATTTAAAATCAAATCAATCATTTTTTATATAAATAAAAGGTTATAGAATGGGAAAACCTTCCATGAATGAAGCACATATGGCAAAAAGCTTCAAATATGGGTTGAAAGGGACTCAAAAATGAGATCACATACCATAAAGACAAAAACATAATAGATTTAGAACCCAAAAACCACCTAGTTTTCTGATGTAATCATGACACAGTGAAGGGGGAGGAAGAAGTTAGGGTGAAGGGGAATGAGGAAGAGAGAAAACCCTAACACAAGGAGATTTTAAAGAAATTGTAGCCAGTCGTGGGGGTTACGCTGGAAAAAATCTGTGTTGGAGAATGGCCGACGAAGGGGGGGAGTTGGCGGAGGAAGAGGGGCACTCCAGAGGGGGTCATGCAAATGGTTGGAGGGAGTTGAGGCGGGGGCGTGCGTGAGGATGGGGGAATATGGGATAAATTTGGGTTTCATTTTTTTGATTGTTATTTTATTAATTATATTTCAATTTTAAATCAATTTGTTTAATTTTTTATAAAAATGACTCGAAAATGAATAAAAATTAAATAGGAACTCATAGATAAATTAAATAGCTGCAAGGTGCCGGGTCGAGGTGTAAAAATTCTCCCCACCAAGAAACTTTCTACCCCTATAAAGTCCTAAGATATTCAGTTGATTAGTACCAAATAAAAAATGAAGTACAACCCATGGAAAAACATGAAAACTCAAAGACCAAAGAACCAATACTCATTTCCATTAAAAACCCAAAACTATAGATTTCCAAAAGAAACTATAAGACTATCCTTAAAAGAAACCAACATCCAAGGAAAACATCACATAAGCCCAAAGAGTTAGAACAAACAATAGAGAGATTAGAAAGAGGAGACAAAATATTTTCATAACAAAACCTAATAAAGAATACCCCAAACCTTAAAATAGAAAATATTAAATAAACTAGTCATGCACTGATTAGGATCTCCGAAAGCATATATTTCATGACCCACTATTCAAGTTGACCAAAAACTATAATCGAGGTCTAGAGAAGTGGAAACAAGAAATTACTACATCAAAAAACCTATAATTTTGATTCATCATGAGTTCATCCCACTATGGTCTCCCCACCATATTAGAAATCCACAAAAACATTGATTTCACAAGCTGGAATAACTATAAAAACAAAAAAAACCCATAAAACCCCAAATAAATGAATAATGGGACAATAAAAACCCCCATTATACATCAAAAATATTAAAAACATAAAAAAGATATTATCATTAAATTTTTTTTTTCAAAAAAATACCCACAACATCATTCTCTATAACCAAAAGAAGAAATCCCTACAGATTACATTAAATAAAAAAGGGGGCATTTAAAACAAAATAAGCTTCTGATTGAGCTTGCACCAACACTATGTTTATTCAACTAAGCTAGAAGGTTCTCCTAGGGAGTGGCTCTCGGTCCATGTCACTTCCTAGTTCCACCTTGGAAAAACCTTTGCAAATGACCTAAACAACCACATGTATGACAGATATTAGATTCTTCGTGAAATGAAAACATCATATTCCACGGATTTACACACACAAAATACAACAATAAATTCCTATCAGATGAATAAATTTAGTTGGAAAATAATGTCCCTTTTATACCTCTTCTCAACTAGATATAAACAACTAAATCATCTTCAACTTGAATATTCTGTCTCACGAATTCTACTTAATCATCATGGAATGTAGGTATAGCCTGAAATAATTCTGATCAGATACCCCTTTCAAGGAATCAAGCCTTAAAAAATTAATACCCTACAAGGTTTGGGAGATACGACACTAACTTGGGGAAGTTATTATCATAAACCAACACCATTGAATCACCCTACTCGAGACCGTACAACCTTGAACCCATCAGTGTATTCACATCATCAGGGAAGTACTACTATATGAACAAGGCTTGAAAGCATTTCCATGATAAATTATTATATGGTTCAACCTAAATAATAGATTTCCCTCATTGCTAACTTAGACTATCTAACATCGAGGTGGAAAGATCAAGCTTGAGTGGTTCAGGAGATTCTAATTGAACAAAGATCTCCTCAATATTTCATAGCCATTCTTCATTTTTCCTTGGTTCCGGTAGCCGAAAGAAATGAGGAGGGTTCGACTCTCAGAACCTTTAGATAGACTCCTGATATTGAGAACTACCAGGCTCTATATCCTAAACAAGTAAACCCAACACTAGATCAACTGAAGGACACACAATGTAATAAATACCCATATATAATTCTAAAAATCCATTGGTACTCAATGAGGACATAATCTAATAACATAGAGAACAAAACCAAATCAAAACATATAATAAATTAAAATTAGACATATCATATTCAAATCAATAACCCAAACTCAAAACATTATTTCAATAACACCCCAACACATCAAATCAAAATCCCAAAATAAAAACTCCAAATAAAAAAAGGTAGAATAAAAAACTCCCATTTTTAAAACCTAGAAAATCCCCCTTTTTGAAGAAATTTTTTAGAAAACATAATAGACCTTATAAACCAAACACCCACAACTAATTTTCCATTTAGACACACATATATAAATTCTTGTGCTAGCTCAAGCACCCATCCATATATACCAATAAATATCCACTTACCACATACATACATTTTTATATTAATATGTGAGCACTAATAGGAATACCAAAAGTTGGATAAAAAAACATTATCACTTTACAAACCAATTTAAAAATACCACAACCAATTTTAAAATATCTCAACCAATGTTATGTACAAACAAAAGAAACCTACCATTCATGAGGTCAAAAATCCCAAAATCTCAAAGGGACCCAAAACGACTCAATAGGGGATACTAATGTTGCTGGGTGACATGGCCATATAGTTGGAAGCCATATGCCAATCACACCACCATCACATAGTGTCTTCTAAGATTATTTTCCCGGCTCTATATGGACTTCTAGGCCCTACGAGATCACTAAGACAACTGACCTAACTCTTGTTTCATTTCCACAAAGACCAAGCAACCCAAAAAACCGAAATAAACTAAAAAAACCAGGCTTCTCATGGATACTCAAGGTTTGGCCTCAAAAAAGTATTGGCCAAAAACTCCCCTAGACCTACACCCCATGCTCCTAAAGTCATACTCCATCTGCCTTGACATCCCAAATAATGAAGTCCACTCTAAAATCTAGGTCCTCTAAAGAAGTTACTCTGATACCATTTTTTCACGAACCAACCTGGGTCGACCCCTGAATTGGTCACCTGAGATGGCCTGTGATAAGGCTTGAGAGGAATTACCGATCTTACAGGGCTGGTGGAAAGTGCCATGTGAATCAACAGAGTGTCATTAAAAATGATTTCTCCCAATATAAACAAACACAAAGTAGTGAAATAATAAAAGAGTATCCCAAAATAAATAAACAAGATAGAAAAATTCAGTTAGAACTGAAAAATAAAACTAACCAAACCTGATGACTACTAAACTCCAAGTGACCCTACGTGTCACACTCTGATCCAAAGACTCAACACTACCCACGATGATAAAGATGAAACTAAAACCTTCACCTGAGTCTAAAAACAAGAATGAAGTATAAGCATGGGTGTTTAAACTCACTAGGCATACCCAAATAATCTTTTCCAAAATAAATTTCTTTTAAATACGAAACATTAATTTAAATTTTTAACTACAATATATAAAAGAAATTTTTTCACACGTTTTCTCTTTAAATCAAATCATGGTTCATTACCTTTTTCTAAATTCAAAAAATATTATTTCCCAAGGAGGAACCATATGCATTTTAAAAGAGATATGACATTCTAGTTATAAATGAGGTACTGAGTATAAAAAATTTCCAAAACCATTTTCTATAACCAATTGAAAACACTTTATAAATTTTTCCAGTAATCCTCACTATTTCAAAAGAAAGATTGACAATCATACAACAAGGGAAATAGGAAATAATACACAATATTATCTATCAAATAATGCATCAAAACATTTGTTCTAGTGGATATGGATTAAAACAAGGATCTCATGAATAATATAGAATAAAATATACATGTGAAACATCTCAAAGGCATGCCTTACCGATGATGTCATAATGCCCAAATTTCCAACTATTTCCCTACTTGACCTGATCGAGGGGGGAAATCCCATAACAATAATAACAAAATATCCCCCTATTATAAGCCACTGTCCAGTGTGTAATCTAAACTAGTGAAGCAATGATTCATTGAAAACACGCTCTATATTCTAGGTTTCCATGTCACAAATAATAAAGTGGTGAGCCAATAAAGTCAAACAAGAAATACGTCACATATACATAAATAACACACAAGAAACAAACACAAAATTCACTCCTGAATCACTCAAAGGGACTTTTATCCCTCTTTCCTTTAACCAAGAACACATGAGGGAAGCCCCATCGATGGACCACCCATTCCATCATCATCTAACAAGGAAAGAGATGCATCCCAAGGATAATTTTCAAAGCAACAAATTTTATAAAAATACCAAGATGACCTCAAGAAACCATTTAACACTAAACCATTTCCAAAGAACCAACACATGCTAAATCATTTCCAAATAATAAAAAAAACATCACCTCTAATCTCAAGACCATTTGGAAACCCATTTGAGCAACCCAAACACATTTTCAATCCAAACCATTATTTAAAAACCATAATTTACCAACAAAGGATAACTAAAAAATTTGATAAACATTTGATAAACACTAAGTACTAACATTTATTACAATAGTTTCAAGCAATTGATCACAAAGAGAAATTAACTTTATTTATCTTCAAAAATTTATACTAGAAACAACCATATATCATTAGATAGAATTTAATAGGGGTGAAAAAAGTATGAAACAAATAATTATTTAATTTAATGTCTATTGTATAGGGAAACCTACCTCAAAATTGGAGTGGGCCAAGACGAACAATTCGACACCCGACACCTTTGACGAAGATCACACCAAAATTGTGCACACATACACTCTTATATATATACCCCTTAATCCTATACGTATATTACCACACCATGATGGGAATATTTTTAAAGAGGATTTATATATATATATTTATGTAACAATGTATGTTTATACAACCCTTTAAGGATCCACCGAACAATTTAGTTAACCTATAGTGAACCCACACATAAAACAATTTCATTTCCAAAACAAGATTCCCATTATTTAATGAATTCAAAACTCATCATAAAAGTACAAAAAAAGTCCAAAATTCCAATACTAACCCATTTTCCACTTTACTCACACCAAAAACCCATTTCAAATTCTTTTACCGTCACTTATTAAATTTATAAATTTCCCTTTAACAAACATAAGAAAAAAACACAATTTAAACCGACTAAAGCCATAAGAAAATCCCCTTTGTAAAACCTTACATAAACCAATATCATTTTGAAAACTTGTATTTCACCATTTAAAACCATCTAAAATTAATATTAAAAAGTGAACATCAAGTTCAGCATGCCCAAGGAACACAATTTTCAAGTTTACATGCCTCTTTAAAAACATTTATTTTTTCTATCAAAATGAAAACATTTTAAACATCCAAGAGATATATCATAAATCATCAACAACTATTATATCATGGTCAAGCCTATCATTCATTTACAATACCTATTAAATAACCCTCTTGAAATCCAATTTGAATTCAATACCAAACCCTTTATTTTAAAAAAACCAAACAACACTTTTACAATACTTGAAATTTCAAGTATCAATGGAAAATAATTCCTTATTGAATTGTTTTTTAAACATCGAAAATAATTATTTTAAACATGATATGATTTTAAAGGGATATCTAGGAAAAGATATAAACAATTGACATGTGCAGTTCATAAAAAAATAAATTTTAAAAAATATTGAAAATAGAAATTCCCTCCTATTTCCATGAAAACTAAGGTCAAATTTGATTTTCTCCCTAAAAATACATAAAACATAATTATTATTAACAATGATTAATTAAAGCATAAATTTAAAATCCAATAAATCAATGTTTCTAAAAAATTAAAGTTGACGACTTGAGAAAACCTACCTTGAATCAGGCACAGATTTCTCAATGCTTTGAATATGGGTTGAAGGGGAATAAAAAATGAGATCACACACCATAAAGATAAAAACAGAATCAATTTTGAACCCAAAACCCACATAGGGTTCAGTTGGAATCACGACGCAACGAAGGTGGGGGAATAAGTCAAGGGGGAAGGGGAAGGAGGAAGAGAGAAAACCCTAACCCAAGGCGATTCAAATAAAAAAATAGCCAGCCATGTGGGTTTTTCCAAAGAAATTCCACACCCTAGAAGGGTCGACCAAGGGGAGGGAGGAGGCAGAGGAAGAGAGTCTCACCATAGGGGGTCGTGTGCATGGTTAGAGGGAATCAGGGAGGGTGGTATGCTTCTAAAGACATGAGGAGGGGGGGGGGCACATGAGGATGGGGGGAAGTGGGATAGATTAGGGTTTCATTTTTTTTATTTTAAACATTATTTATTTAATTAAATTTTAATTTTAATTCAATTTATTTAATTTAAAAAAAGACTCGAAAAGTAATAAAAAATAAATAGAAACTCAAAGATAAATAAAATAACCAAAAGGTGTTACACCGGGGTGTTACATATTATACAAGAGTTTCAAATGTGTACAATGAAATACAAGACTTGACGTATGTTTTTTTTTAAATCTCATTTTTATTAGGATTGTGTATGGTTAACTTTTGACGATGAAATCATACAGTCTATCTCCCAATAATCTCAGGAATTTTATTATCCAATAGTTATTTTTGGAAACTATCACACCCAAACATTCAAATTTATTTTTATTTTATTATTTATTATCTTCAGGTTCTCTTTTCAAGGCTAGGATCAAACACATGGTTAACATTTTTGAGGATTGTTATTTTTGGTGGGTTTTAGGTCGGTGCATGGGCACCACACATTTAGCGGTAACTATACGGTTGACATTGGTGACCGTGTGATTACCAAAATCTGGAAATAAATAGATTTTATAAAGGTTTATTATTTAATAATAATAATAATAATAATAATATTATTTTTTGTGTAGATTATCATAATATTATTTTTATTAAATTATTATAATACTATTATTTCTAAATTTATATTAACAATATTTTTTTTAAATTTTTTTATTAATATTATTATTATTAAGGAAAGGAAATTAATATTATCAAAGGGACATTATTATTATTAAGATTAGTATATTTATATTATTGGTTTTATTGTTACTATTATTACCATATTTTTTTTATTATTGTTACTATTATTAGTATATTATTATTATTATTATTATAAGAATAATATAAAAAAGTAATGAAAGGGGGTTGAAACCCTAGGGGGGTTTGACCCCCCTCTCCTTATCCCCCATGGCACGATGAGCCCCTTGGCTCCTCTTATGTGTGCGGCCAGCCTCCAAGCCACTGCCCCTTTGAACTCCCTAATTCCGTGTCTTTCGTGCCTCCTCCTCCAAATCCTGGTGCACCATTATTCTTCTAGAGGACCTCATTCTGGTGCGTGGTCCCCTACTATGACCTTCTCTAGTGGCAGTGACCCCCTGCTTTGGTCACCACACAACCTTCCCGGCACTACTAGTTTCTGGAGAACCTTCCATTCTCTCTCTAGCCCAATACACAAAACCCCCTTCCCTTGTGTGCGCACGACCCTTCGGCCAACCCCCCTCTCATCCTGACGGTATGATCCCCTTGTCCTAAAGTTTTTCAGTGAACCCAACCCCTCCTTGTCCGACGGTCTTCCAACACAAACCCGAACCCCCTTTGCAGCTCCTCCACCTTTTCTCTAGCATGTAATTTCCTCCTTATTGGTGTTATTTTTCCAATTTTAGGGATTTTAATTCATTTTTACAAAACCGTTTGTCATGGGTTGTAATTCAAACACATTTTCTTTTTATTTAGGGTTTGTGGTTAGTCAGTGCCGGATTATTCTATCTTATGTATGAGTTTTGTCACGTCTGAACTTGATTTGAGGTAGGTGAATTCATGTATTTTCTTTCTAAAACACTCCATTGATACCTGAATTCTTTTAAATAATTTTTATTTCATGAATTACGTGTTTAGTATACTTTTTAGTAGCTTATTATGATGTTTTATAATTGATAGATTTTGTTAAAATTATGTTTTGGATCAATTATTTTGTTATGCCTATTTAGTTGTACACCAAATGATGTTTGTGTATTTTTTTAAATGTGAAACATGATTTTCACCCTTTTTTATTTTAAATTAATATGAAAATGTTATTCAAACAATTTTTACATATTAACTTAGGTTTTTTTAATGTTTTTATGAATAGAAAAATTGTTCAGAGTGTTTTTTAAGGGTTTATGCCTATATGCTATATAGTGGTGCACATGAGGTGTTTTTTTAAAACAACAATTGTTTCTTTTAAAGGTTTTACTTTGTATCAAACATGATTTTAAGATGGTTTTTAAAGGCATGGTGCGATGGTTGTTCAATTGGGGTTTTAAAAGTTTTGTAGAGGCTATTTTGGGTTTTTAAACATTAATTAGTGGTTTAGGTGTTTCTATGAAATTGCACCCATTTTTAATCCATTTAATGATTGTGTTTTATAAATTATATCTTAGATTATGTTTCACACCAATATCATGTTTATAGATAACTTATTTTATTTTTTTTGTTGAAATATTTTACTAGCAATTAGATTTTAGGATGCTTGACTATTTATGAACATGTTTATGACTTTCCAACCTGGTTGGAACTAAATGACTATATATTCAAATGGTAATATTGGATGTTTTGAGTGGTGTATACTTGTATAAATATTTTATGGAACTTTTTTTCCTGAATTGGTTGGTTTTATATAACTTATTATTTTTTTTAAAATGATTTCTCATGTCTCTTTTGAGGTTTGATGCGCCATTAGATTTTGGCACATACAAAAGTGCAATAGGTGCACACATGGACATTCCCTTAAATGAAGATGGTTCTTTGAATTAGTATTTTTCTAAAAACCTTAGTTTTCTAATCGGTTATGGTTTTATAAAATTTTTTGGTCTCTTCACGTGGCTCTTTAAATTAGTTTGGAAAGCAATCCATGTGTATATTCCCATTTGGATTTTGGTGTATATTTTGTTGAGTGTGCGGTGTAAGGGGTCATTTGGTATGTTTTTTCAAAATTGTGCATAATATTACTCTATAATTTTATAATAGTGATTTTGAAACATGGAACCCAGAGGCCTAATTGGATTTTAATATACAAAAGTGGTGTTTAGAGTTGGTTTAAAAGAGTTTGTGCAATATTTTCATAAAGGCATTTGATTATGTAAAACTGAAGGCCCGATTGAGAACTTCAAGTGTTTTATAAAGTGGGTTTGATAATAAAATGATTTGACAGCCTAGTTGACACTTTTTATGTTTGACGTGTATATATATAAGTATATGGTAACTCCTATCTTGGGTGACCCTTTATGGGTGAATGCATAGGAAGCCTCCATGTTTGGGGTTGGAAAGTGGGACCTCATACTTACACAATATTATCATTATAACCACCATGGGTTCCTCCAAATCTTTTAGTTGATCGAGTGATGGTTACTTATCAGCCCCGATTATATGGGTTGGTTACCATTGGAAGGTATATAGGCTAGATGTGGATTTCCACTGGTTTCTTTTTCCACAAGGGAAACCAGTTGGTTAGAGACTTAGAAGATTCACCATAAGATGATAGGTGTTTCAGAACCGATCACATACAGGGGTCTTATAGAGATGTTTAGGATTACCAATGGTTACTTAATTATTGACATTACTTGTTTTCTTTTCATCGTACAAGTTTATTTTCATCTTTCTCTGTTCATCTGTTTTTATTTTTACATAGCTTTGGTTTTTCCTATCATATATTTTATTGATAAAATTTCAAATGATTTTAGAATTGGTATGCAACATGCATTGGATTTCAAAAGGGTAAAATCATGTTAAATATTTTGAAAACTTAAAATAAAACTACTTTTATACTAGTATTTCAAACCTATGTTAATGGATTGTTTTGGGAAAGGATACTTTGGATTCAGTGTTTTATAATTTGGAACCCTTACTGAGCATTTAGGTGCTTATGGTTATCCTATATTTTCAGTTTCAAGTTCTGTTTCATGTTCAAGTTCCATTAATGTTTGATCTCTCTTAGACCAAAAGTGGTTCTGAGTTGGGTGGTGACTTAGAAGGTCACATGGAGGTATATTGAGCTGTTCAGTTTAATTATTTTCCCACTACTAGAGTTTTGTTTTATATTTTTGTTTATTCTTGTTTTTAATTTATATTTTATGGTCTAACTCATTCCCAATAGATTTATTTTAATTCCCGGCATTGGTTTCCATCCTGGGGGGATCAGGGGCATTCCTCAGGATATGTCAGGGACCAGATTGGGAAATTGGTTCATGATCGACCTAGTATTGGTGTGTGAAAAAATGGTATCAGATGAGGATATTATTATTTAGGATATCTGGTAGTTGGAGATTTGGATCATTGGGGATTAGGAGGTTGGTTAGGATTCAATGCCTGATCACTGCCACTCATGATGAGACTTGAGTTATCAGTGGAAGTTTGGGTTTTGACTCTTTTGTATTTGTTTTGTATTGAGGGATGGAAAAATAGGAAAACCAATGTCACGTCACGATCTCACATGGAGTAGTGACCCATGTGATGTCTGAGTGAACTATTTAAGTACCTCCTAATTTTTTATTCTTTCATGGGGAATGGCTCACTACCATGTCTTCGAGTTAAGTGGTACTATTGGTTCCTCATTTCAGTGGTTTTGTGTGAGTTTTGATTCTTTGTGGTTTTTATTTGTGTGAGTGTGATTTTAAAATTAAGGTGGATTGAAATGGTAAAGGATTTATTTTAAATGGTTTTGAATTCACTAAAATGGGTTTTAAAATTTGAATAATAAGTGTGTATTTTGAAATAAATGTTTTGCCTATGTTTATATATGTTTAGTTTCTTCTAGATGAATTTTCATTTATTGATGAAGATTCAGATTTATATTTGTTTTGGCTTTGTGGTTTCCATGTTGTTCAGAAAATTCGGCCAAAGATGGCCGGTAATATAGCCAGTAAGTCATGTCCAGTTCTGGTTATTTTTAAGTATTTCTAGTTTATCGCAATAATTGAGGTTTTTTGGGACAATTGTGTAGTTGTAGAGGTAGAGTGTGTCTTCGAGTTGTTGGGAACACAAGAGTTTGTTAGTGTTAGAGCCATTTGGTTTTGATGGTGGATCTGGTTTTGGATTAGTAGAGTTTGAATGAATCTTGGTCGTTGGGGTTTGGGGTGTAGTTGGTGGTGGTAAACTTTTACAAAGGTTCCCTGTCTGGTGAGTGGGATGTGTTGGAGGAACCTATTCCTAAAGAAATATCATTTATTGGTGCTAACTTCCAATTATTCATGCCGTCCTCTTATGTGGCACTAGCATGGATGGTTTAGGTATTCCAATCCATTTTGTCACATCCCTCTGATGTTTTTTCATTGATGTGGTTTTTTTGGGTTGCTAAGAAAAGTTTTGTAATAATATCCGTTTGGGGAAGAATACTGAATGGGGGATGCTAGTGCCTGATTATGATGCATATGATGCTTTAGCGATTAGATATCTAGCCATAGGTCTCAAGGTAATGCTCGCACAAAGTCAAAAGTTGCTGGGGGTGTGAAGCCTCGGTCTGAGTTTTGTGCTCCATGTTGGGAGGAGAACACTTAAAGAATTTTTGTTCTTTTTTATCTATTGTTAAAGTTTTATTGTTATTGTAATTCATCGTTTCAATGGAAGAATGTGAAGAACTTGTTCTATTGTAATCCAAGCAGTGTTATTTTTCAGAATAGGGTCTGGTGAATCGTGCGTTTTTCTTAAAAGTGTGTTTGTCCCTTGTATGGATTGATCTCAGTTTAGCTATGTTTGTTTGGAGATGTAAGTGCATGTGGAAGAATCAATGTTTGTAGTTATGCTCAGGTTCAATGTTTAGGATAATTTTTTCTTGGAGGTTTTTCACTAGTGTTGGGGTTTTTTGGTCTCAGTCGAGAGTTCCACATTTCAGTGGAGGTGTTGTTTCATTCATTCTATAGAAGTTAGTTTGGATTAGCTAGGAGTTCCCACGTAGCCCCCTTCCCAGTATGGTATGTTTAGTTGTAAAATTTTCATACTAGTTGAGTTATTGGGGTAGGGATAACCCTCTCATGTTCTCTCATTCTCTTATGTTGTGGTTTATTTCGGTTTCAATTTGGCATGGATTCAAGTTCTGTTTATCGTGCAGTTAGGTGAATTTCTTGGGGAAGAAAGTGTCTGCGGTGGGTAGAATTTTCAAACTCCAACTTCTAAATTTATTTTTATTTTATTATTTTTTGTATTTAGGTTCTCTAATTGAGTCTCGGGTTGAACACATGGTTAAATTTTATGAGGATTTTTATTTTTGGTCGGTTTCAGGACAATGAATGGGAACCACATGGTTAGCGGTAACTGTATGGTCAGACCCGATGACTATTCGATTACCCAAATCTTGAAATAAATAAATTTTATAAATTTTTATACCTCAATAATATTAATAATAATAATATTATTTAGATAGTCATAATAATAACATTATTAAATTGTTCTGATACTATTATTTCTAAATTGATATTAATATTTTTATTTTGAAATTTTGTTTTTAATATTATTGTTTTTAAATGAAGGAAATAAATGGGTTTAACGGGATATTATTATTATTATTATTATTATTATTATTATTATTATAATGGTTTTATTATTACTATTATTATCTTGTAACTATTATTATTTTTATTATTATTATTAGTATAATAATAATATTATTATAAGAATAAAATAAAAAAAGAACGAAAGGCGGTTGAAACCCTAGGGAGGTCTCGACCTCCCCATCCTTCTCCCCCATTAGGCGGTGAGCCCCCTGGCTCCTCCTATGTGCGTGGCCTGCCTTCCGACTTGTTCCCCTCCGACCTCCTTGTTCCTATGTCTGCCACACCTCCTTCTCCCAATCCCAGTGTACCCTCATTCTTCTAGTGGACCTCATTCTAGCATGCATGCCCCTGCTCTGACCTGCTCCAGCGGTGATGAACCCCCGCTCCACTCGCCGCACCACCTTCCCAGTGAGGCCACTTTTTGGAAAACCCACCCATCTCTCTCTCCCTTTGGTACAATGCACAAACCACCCTTCCATTATGCATGAATGGAGCTCTGGATGAACCCCCCTCTCCTCCTAGCAGCTCGATCCCCTTTTCTGGGGGTTTTCCGAACAACCCAAACCCCCCTTGTCTGACTATCTTTCGGTGAGAACATGAACCCCCATTCCAACTTGGTTGGAACTAAATGCCTATATATTTAAATGGTATTGTTGGATGTATTGAGTGGTGTTTTCTGGTAGAAAAAGTTTATAGAACCTTTTGGTCCTACATTGGTTGGTTTTATGGAACATAGTGTTTTTGTAGAAATTATTTTGCGTGTCTCTTTAGAGGTTCAATGCACTATTAGATGTTGGAACATCCATGGGTGCACTAGGTGCACACATGGAAGTTCCCTCAAATGAAGATGGTTCTATGAATTAGTATTTTTTTTGAAACCTTAGTTTTCTATGCGGTTCTTGTTTTCTAAATGTTGTTGGTATCTTTGTGTGGCTCTTTAAATTAGTTCAAAAAGAAATCCATGAGTATATGACCGTTTGGATTGTCGTTTATGTTTTTTCGAGTGTGTGGTGTAAGGGGTTGTTTGGTATATTTTCACAAAATTGTGCATAGTATTAAAAATAATTTTATGGTAATGATTTTTAAACTTGGAACCTCGAGGCCTATTTGTGTTTTTATATACAAAATTGGTGTTTAGAATTGTATTAGAAGTTATTGTGAAATATTTTTTTAAAGGCATTTGATTATGTTAAACTCAAGTCCTAGTTGACAACTTCAAGTGCTCTATAAATTATGTTTGATAATAAAATCATGTAACATCCCATTTGGAAATTTATATGTTTGAAATGTATATATTTATAAGTATATAGGGTGATTCTATCTAGGGTAACCCTTTATGGGTGAATATATTGGAAGCTTCTGTGTTTGGGGTAGGCAAGTTTTGTGACAACATGATAAGGTGAGTCACACATGTGAGGGCCTCTTACTTACATAGTATTATCATTATAACCACCATGGGTTCCTAAGAATCTTTTAGTTGATCGGGTGATGGTTTTTTATTAGCCCCGATTACACAGTTTGGTATCCACTTGCAGGTATAGAGTCTAGATGGGGAGTTCCGCTGGTTTCTTTTACCACAAGGGTTGCCAGTTAGTAATATTATTAGGAGCTTCACCATATGCTGACAGGTGGTTTCGAACCGAGTACGTACATGGGACTTATAGGGATGTTCTAGATCACCCATGGTTACTTAATTATTGACATTTCTTATTTAATTTTCTTACTACTATATTATTTTCATCCTTCTCTATTTAACTATTTTATTTTAACACATGTTTGGTTTTTCTTGTCATAGATTTTTTTAGTAAAATGTAAAATGATTTTGGAATTGGTATGTGGCGTGCATTGGATTTTCAAATAGTAAAAGCATTTTACTTATTTTGGAAATTTAAAAAAACTACTTTTATACATGTATTTCAAACCCGTGATAATGGATTGTTTTGGGAAAGGAGACTTTGGATTTAGTGGTTTATCTTTTGGTATCCATACTAAGAATTTTAGTGCCAATGCCTATCCTATCATTTCAGTTGCAGGTTCCATTGCTTCTTTAGGTTTTGTTAATGATGTATCACTATCAGAGTGAATATGGTTCTGAGTTGGGTAGTGACCTAGAATGTCACATGGAGGTTTATTGAGCTGTTTAGTTTAATTATTTTTCCGCTGCTATAGTTTAGTTTCATCATTTTGTTTATTATTGTTTATTTATTTATCTTTTATGGTCCAAATCTTTCCCAAAAACTTTATTTTGATTCCCAATAGTAGTTTCCATCACATGGGGATTGAGGACGCTCCTCAGGACATGTCGTAGTCCATCTTGGGTGACCAGTTGAAGGTAGACTCAGGATTGGTTCATGATAGATATTTCATTTTTTTCCTTTCATTTTAAACCCCTTAATTAATAAAGATACTAAAAAAATATTTTTTTAGGGAAATCAGTTTTATTTATGTCATCATTAAAAAACTCAATTTTCTTCCATATCCATGTTTTCTAAAAAAATAAACAATGTTTATAATATTCTCCAATTATTTTTTAAATTATTTTTTACCAGTGATCAATTTTATACAATTTTTGAATGGAATCTTATTTTATTTTTCCAAAAGAATTACCTTTTGAATTTATTTACAAATGTATAATGGAAATGTTTTATATTCACTTATAAAACACATATATAATTTTCTACCATCATGAACACTCAATTATTTGAATATTATTCATACATTTCTGTGGTTCTTTTAAAATAAAGTTTTTATTTAATATTTGGTAAAACATTGAATTTTAAATAAGTGATTTCAAAGTGAAAACTATGATTTCCACAAGAAATATTCCAATTTATCTTTTAAAGAAAATTTTCATCTATATTACATCAATTGATGTTACATAATGTTTATTATTTATATGATCCATTAATAACATCCTTATTATTTATAATGATTTTTTTTGTGATTTTGATGAAATTAATTTTGTTAAACATGTTTCGTATCCACAGGTTATGTTATGATGGGTTGATGAAATTTTTGTAAAACTTCTTTATTTTCCTCCGGTTATGAGATGATGAAATGTTTATGAAACCAATTTTTTTCCATAGGTTATTCCATGATGAAATTTTTATGAAACCTTTTTCTTTGTTATAGGTTGTTATATGATGAATGTTTTATGATCCTATGGAACACATCTATATTATCATTATTATGTTATGGGTGGGACTAGTATTATAATGCCCTCCAATGCATTGGGTAAAGATGAATATCTCATGAGATAATTAGGAATTGAATGGGGACTAAAACTAGTTTAATAAGGGGATCTATCCACTATTATAGTCTTAGGAGTGAACCTTGACTAATGTGATGGAATCATGAGTGAACTAAATACTCTATGATAGTCTTGGAAGTGATGCTTGAGTACTTAGGAAATGATTTTCTAGGATTATGTGTGTACCAAAAATCTATGTCATGTTCCAATATTATTCTATCATGGATCATATAATTTTATTTCTTTATAATTAATTTCTTATAAACTTATAATGTTTATGTCATTAATCAAGATTATTATATTTGACATGCACTATGTGGTTTTCAATTGTTAAGCTCAGGTTCTCATATTCTAAATATCATTTTATTCTTATGTGATTATTTATATCTCCCTTGTTTACCCAAATAAGAATCCAAGATTAATATTTATTTGTTTTCTCTTCCCCAGTATATGAAGGAATTTGTTAAGTATGATATTTATAATAGGGGTGTGATTTGCAAAGAATTAATTTGGAAATGATGTTGATCTTATATAAAAAAGTTGGTTTTGTATCCAAGTTTCAAAATTAACTATACCTATATGATTCTGGAATGGATATTTATATTATTTAATTAATATTCATTTAAGAATATATAATAACTATGTTTTAATAGTATGGGTCGCTATAGTTTTACTCATTTTACACTTACATAGGTGAAAAATATTTAGCAAGGATACTATTCATAATGACCCAAAATAAAAGAGACCTATTTACCAAATATAATCCCCTTAATTAAAAATATGGAACCTATTTTCCAATATTAAATTTCTATAAGTGGTAGAAATTAATTTTAAAATAGGTCTGAAAAACACAATAAAAATCACTTTTTTTATGAAAATACACTTTAAGAATTAAACGGTATTTATTCTTATCTCATGCCTAGAAAAGGAATTATATGATTGTTAAAAAATTTATTGAATATATAATATAAAAATTTCATTAAAATTATTCACCAATAGTGATTAATTTAATTTATTAAGATAAAATCACATTGTATGCATAAAAATACTTTTTTCATAAAAACCATTGTTTTACTTTCAAATGATTTTTATTTTATTTTCTAATAAATTGATAAGAATTTAATTAATTTTATTAATGTGTAATCTATAATTTTTTTATAATTTAGTTAGTGTTATTCATAACTTTGAATCCAATATATTGGTAATAAATTTCACTTTAAATAATTATATTTCAATAGTATATCACAAATTTTTAAACTCTGTGTTGCGTGTAAATAAAGATATCAAAGAACTTAAATTAAATTATAAAGTTACTATATCATAAAATATCAGGGTGTTACATACTTTGATGGATTGTACTCAATATAGTATGCTTAGGTATACTTATTTATCAATCTCCCCCATTGGCCTTTCCCATGGTGATAAGTTCTGTAAAGAATTAAAATTAAAATTATCAGGTTTCGGTCTCTCAACTATTCTGCTATATAGGATGCACTTTCTACCACTAAAATGCTTTATATTTTAAATATATATATATATATATATCTATATATATAATTTTTTAAATATATATATACTATATTATTTGTTATAATTTTAGGTCAAAATGTGTATCACTATTAGTCCTGGGCACCGGTTCCCATGGAAATAGGAGCTTCCCAACTAGGGCCTACTTATATAATTATCCTTGCCCATAGTTGTAGGTCTACTAAAACCATGGGATCTAGTTCTTGTGGACTTATGATCTTCATAAGAATATTCAATTGTCATGGGAATCCATACTCATGGATTTTGGTTCCCATGAAAAGGGAATACCTACACAGTCCTTCTGATCTATAGTTATATTATTAATAAGTTCTAAAAAGGAATACCATTATTTCTATGACCACAAATGGTTTTAAGCCCTATGGGAAGGGTATTAATCCATGGTAATCTATTCTTATGGATATAATAATTTTCAACGAAGGTCATATCTCCACATACATAAATATATATAGCTATTGTCTCATGTATAAAGGGAATAATTCCACAAGCACAAGTTCCCATGGTAGTAGGACATTCCTGATAAGGACATACCAAAATTGAACTTCTCACCCCTAGAATAGGCCCATGTAATGGGGTCTCATATCCATGGGCACTATGACTATGACCATAATAACCTTTGGTGTCAATCCCATGCTATTCCCATACTGAACACAATTTTTTAACATTGACTATGTCCCCGATGACACCACTCATCATTATAGGTTATTTCTAGATGAACATATAACTACAATTGAGATTTCCTATAGTAGGAGATACCCTATGTCCATGTATAGTTTATTCAAATCACAATATTATTACATGTGGACAAGGATCAACCAACTGTAGTCATAGGTAATTTCTATTACAGAGAAAAAATAGACCACTTTAATTATCCCAATAGAGACCCAATAAATATTGGCTATAGATAAATGGGATGAATATAATTGAATACTACTCCCTACTAGAAGAAACCTCAATTACACCAATAACTGAGATTCATTATATATATATATTTATCCCTTATGAAGTTTTGATGACTTCCCTCATTGGATGAAACATTCTAATAAAGCATATTCTCTATAGATTTTTTATTATTTAACATCTCCAGATATGCCTAAAATATAAATGGGGTGACCTACTTCTAAATCAAGGAAAGAAATCCCCCCCCCAAATTTTATATCTTATCCTCCTCGAAGGTGGTTTGGAGTTGGGGAGGAAATTTTTTAGCCCGCCAGAATCATATCCCCCTATCCTTCTCATATTAATTTCTACCTCTACTGATTCTCATCTCTGCTATTTCTTATTTCTCCCATTTTGGTTCTTGTTATCCTTTCTGTTTTTTGGGACATCGATCATCGTAGCTGCTGCTTTAGCTCACCTCCTCTTATCTTTTAATCCTTACCTTCACACTAGAATCCATTTATGGTATATCATGAGGGTTATTATGATAGATTGGGATGGTGAGGAGGCTCAAAATGATGACATGTCTGGCACTCAATGGTTCTCATTTCTCTTGGTGTCCGATTAGATGGAAGGATTTGTTTCTTGATGAAGGATGTGGATCTCTGTTGAGACTATTTATTGTTTCAGTCTCTACTATTGCCTCATGTTCTACAAATAACCTGAGTATTTGTGATGTGGTATTTTACTATGAGGTTTTGGGATGTTTTGGTTCCGCTCTTTATGGTGTCCCAGGAGGCGCAACCAGAGTAGGCTTTGATCCATTAGGGTTTTGATGGAAAATAATTTTTCCTGGTTTTAACTGATTCATCTATTTGGATTGGGAACTTATTTCATTATGCTGGTTTCCATTCCATATTTTTTTTATTCGGTTTGGGGATTTTTTATGTCTGCTGGGTTGGTTTCCCGATGATGACGACGATCTTCTCAGATGTTCTGTGGTAAAAAAAATTGTTGATTCTCGGTGATGTTGTGAACGTGGTTTCATAGGATACCAACAATGTAATTGACGATGATGTTTGGAGTGAATGTGAGTGATGGTAAGATAAAGACAATGTTTTGATGATGTGGATGGCACATTTGACTTGTCTTTTATAGGGTGGTTCGGGCGACGAGTGTGATTTATGAGATACTGACAGATTTTGATATTGTTTATGAATTTTTAAATTCTTCTAGCTGTAATGTGTGATGTTTTGTATGGTTCCAATTTCAAAAAGGGGTTTATAAAAAATTTCTTAGGTTTAAATGAATCCAAAAAACTTCCCAATATACTTTGGACCTCTCACACTCATTATATAATAAGATCTACCAATAATGAGGAATACCCATCAGTAAAATGAGGAAAAATAGAAATAAATTCTCCTTGCAAGCATAAATCAATCAGGTAGAAATTTTAAGATCCTATAATCTCCTTAAAATATCTTCAAAATGATACTTCCCATTAATATTTTTTCATTTCATAATATAGAAACTCACATATCACGTCCCTATAAGAAAATTACTCTTCATGTTTGACCCTATGATGGTCAACAAAGGCACTGTACCTCTCTAGATTTAATAAAATGAGGATAAATTCCACCATAGATATCTAAAACAAAAACATGTACATATATGCTCAGACTTTAGAATTCATTTAAGATCATTTAATTATATTAATCTTATTTTCGCAATATTTTTTTATTTAAAAAAAAGTTTAATCAAGCATTATATATGGACTGTTATGTGTGCACTAAAATCTAATACATAACACCTCAAAATCATAGTCTCATGCATGGTGTGTATAATTTTTGTGGTCAATGTCATAAAAGTTTGATGTGACTACCATTGTGTATAATCCATCATGGTCTCTTAGTTATGAATTAAATAATCTGATTCATTTATGGAAGGTACCTTATTCATTTAAGTGTTCAAGGAATGAACAATCTAATGGGTGTACTGATCTGGTGACATGCAATGACACCTAAGTTATTTCTTTTTATCAAATAACTTTATTTAATGAATATCATTTTGGATGGAAATATATTATGATGTGATATTCTCACATTGAATGTAAGATAATATTGATCCATATCTTATGCTTTATTTTTCTAAAAACATCACTTGTCATGCATTGAAGTCACTAACACCCCTTTGGTGTTTGGGAGTCCTCATAGTTAATTTTTGGATCCATTGGCTGGTTTACTACCCTTGGTGGTATGAGGAATATGTGAATTATTAACATGATCATTTTCAATCATACTCAATCTAATAATAAGATAGAAGTGCATGATATTTGTGTGATGATGGTATGTTGTTTTAGGCTTTGTTATTTAAATATATTTTTATTTTTTAATACTTGGAGTAGTATCCTTTTATGATTGGTTTCACTTCCACAACCAATAGTCATAAAATGATTACAAAAATCCCATAAATGGTATCAAATTGAGGTTTATTCATGGATTAAACATGTTCAAACCATCTTATTGAAGGACATTACCATCACCATGGAACATAACTACCTATGGTGGATCTTGGTTGGGATTATCTATGCACCACAACAAACTCTAGGGTGTAGGAATCCCTTGGGTCCTTTATAATAGATAGAGTTTGGGGACCACATGATAGAGTAATTTGTGGTGGTTGATATACACCTTAATGTTAAGGGTCCACATAAAGTTACTCAAAGACATACCTTTAGGTGAAGGGTTAATTTAAAGGTATTTTTTACTTACCTTCTTGTAATGTTATTATGTGATTTACCTTCACACGAAGGATTCAAAACGACCACCATTTAAGGACCGTGAAATAGTGCGAGTCGTGTCTATATTTAAATGGATTAAAAAAATTGGAAATTTTAAATTATAGTTTAGAAAATCTTTATAAATTATAATTGTTATTATTTTTAATATGAGATATTTAAGCCTTAATAAATATGAATAATTACATATTTGTTTCACTTGTTTAAATAAATATATTTTTTAATTTAATTTGAAAATTCAATTATGAATTGAACTATATTTTTATAATTTTTTTATAAATAATAAAAAAATATTGTAATATTTATAAAATCAATTCATTATAATATTATTAACTATTAGCTTAATTTTAAAATTTCTATAACAATATTTTAAATATAAGAAGTTCATATTTTTATCTTAGGTTTGAATTTTTAATTTTTAATTTATTTATAGTTCATTCCTTATTTTAACATTCATGTATATAAATTTTTTATAGAATATGAATATTATGACTATATTATTTATGTGTAAATTGTTTCTTGGATATAGTTTTTAGCATTAAATTCTAGGTAAGATTCTATAAAATTTAGTTTTCATATACCTTGATAATAGTTTTTTTTTGAATTTTGAGCTCATGATTAGTTTTTGGTCACATTTTTATTTCATATTTGGTGTTTTAGATATTGTTAATTTAAATATATCTTAATTAAATTCTCTCAGGGGAGGGGGAATTTGGGTTAGACTACCTTCTGGCCTAGAGGCATATTCCTTATCCATAATGGTTAAGGGCACTGGATATCTATCACTATATAATTATTCTTGTGGTGTTAATAAATATCATATAACTCTATTCATTTACATGTAAAATAATATAAAACTTATTCATACGATTCATTCATATAATTATGAATATGTTTTGGCAACTATTTTTGGATGAGTAAAACAAATTTTGAGTTTTTTAAAGAGTTACATAGTAATATGAAGTTAAAAAATTAATTTTGTTGTTTTAATAGAGATTATAAAAAAACACTTATAAGCTTTTATTGACAAGGGAATAAAACATGAGAAGATAAATATTTCATGACATAAAATACTTATAAATTTAATATTCACATGATGTATATTAAATTGGATAGACTTACCTCGAAATACTAAGTGTGGGAATCCTTCCAAAGGGAAACTTGTTGATACCTCAATCATTCAACATGATATTCTTGAGCTCATAATGATTCACCCTAGATTATCTTATGGAAAGTAATTTAGCTATAAGTATCTCTATGTTATCTAGTTTTGTGGGTCAATATCAGCATTAATATCCGTTTATTATCCCTTGGTATCTTATTCTTAGTGTTTTTATTGGGTGAAACATAGTTAGAAAACCCTTAAGAAATTTATCAAAAAAATGATGTTGAGTTTATCCATGTGACAGATTGAGTAAAAATTAATCCACTCAACTATCTAGGAATCATAATAGTTATGGGTGGGATGATTCCCTACCTAAATAATTCATCTTATTTACCTGATCAAACTCGTGTAAGTCATGAGGAAAGAAAAGTATTATCTTACTAAATGGGAATGACGTACAAGGTCATAAATTTTAGTGGGATAACTACTTAAAATTATTTAATTAAAATATATTAAACTTGATTCACACCCACTAAAATGTCCTTTTTGTAGATTATGGTATTCATTACATAAATCATATTGAGATACATAATAGTTAGGACATAAAAAGAAAGTTAAAAATTTATATCTTGGGTTGAGAAGTGTTTTCAATGAGAAGTATTCAAATCCCCTATATGTGAATGTTATAGAAATAATTTTCACTAATTATGACTCATGGGTATTAGATACTCGGTGTAAGTCACAAAATTTGGATGAAAAACACAAATTCAAAGATAGGGCTGAATTGATTAATAGTGAAGTTGATATTTATAACTATAATTTAGAATGAGTTGATTCATTATAATTAAAAATATATGATATAAGTCTACACTTTGGATTATTTCTAAAATTGAATAATTGTTATTATTTTCCCTCCATATCAATAGTTTTTTATATATATTAATGAAATGTTTTAACACATTTTGAATATAATGAATTTTTTATATATTTTTGATATAAAAAATCTTGTTTATGAGATTTAGAATAAGAAATATATGGAATATTCTAATCACATATACCATTTTAATTGTTTATTAAGAGATATAAATGGGAAAAAATTTTAAATTTTCCAAACTGATGGATTGTGGTCCCGTTAAATTACAAATTATTTTATATATCTAATACATGATTATTGGAAAAAATGATAAAGAAAAATGTTTATAGAAAAGTTGAACAAGCTTTTAGCCTAATGGATATCATACATATTAATGTTTTTAGATCAATGAAAACATAAGTGGCTGGTGGTTACAGGGACATCATTAATTTTACTAATTGTTTTTTTGGTATGTATACGTTTTTATGGTGAAACAAAAGTATAAAAATATTAAAAAGTTAAAATATTTTTATAAAAAAGTACACAATCCACTAGTTAAGAGTATAAAGATTATCTAATCAAGCTATGGTTGTTAATACTTAATCAAATAATTCATAAAACATCTGAGAGATTTGGGAATTATTTAAAAAATAACTCCTCTCAGAACAAAAAAATGAAATGGTGTCACTATAATGAGTAATTGGACCTTTTTAGCCGTGTTTTTATCATATATGTGTTTATGCGAACTTTCTATTTTATTCGTGGATTATTCTATGGAAATTGTTCTATTCTTACATAACTATGTTCCAAAAAAATTATTCATAAAGCTACCATGTGAGATATGGACAAGGAAAAATCCCATAATGTCTTTGATGTTGATTTGGGTTTTTGAATAAAATTTATGAAATTTAGATTCATAAAAAATAAACTTAAAACTAAAAAATTATTATTCTTTTTGTTAACATAAAGAAAATAAAATGTAATACTTTTATATCCCTACTGAACACCGAGTGTTTTTTTCACCATGTGGTGTTTTCCTCGAAAATGAGATATTATTTAAAAAATATAGTGGGATAAAGGTTGAACATGGGAATGTACCTAACCAAAAAATATAAAATTTTCTTGAGATGGAAGTATAGTTTTTTATATAAAGAGTTTTGGAAGAAGAATTGACTCATGTTCCACAATAAACTTAAATGTCTATTAGGATTTTTCAGGAACCCAAGAGATATATATATCTTGTGGATAATAGTGATTAATTAGTGTTTATAGGTTACATAAATACTTATTACAATAATTGAATTTAATATTTTGATTTTAAAAAATATTTAAAATCCATGGAATCTAAAATGTACTCCATACACATAACCAATTTTGTAACATGGTGGATGCACCTAAAGGGATAATATTCATAGGGTGTAAGTATGTTTTCTATAAGAGGAATGAAATGGATGGTAGTCTATCAACCTATAAATCATTTTTGTAATCTTAACGTTATAGATAAATTCATGATATTAACTACGAAGATACCATCACACTAGTAGTGATGAAAAAATTTATTCAAATTTTGTTAACCACAACATCCCATTATGATTGGGATATAAATCAAATGTATGTCAAAAACTATTTATTTAATGGGAATTTAGTCAAGGATATGTATATGATATATGTTGAAGTTTTTGAAGTTCTAATTGAGTCTGATAAGGTTTGTTAGTCGTAATGGTACAATTTTGGATAAAATGAATCTGCTTAGAGTTGGAATATCTAGTTTGATTATGCCCTAAAATATTTTGGTTTCATAAAAAATATCGATGATTATTTTGTATATAGTAATATTAGTGGGTGTATAGTAGTGTTTTTGATATTGTATGTAGACATCATATTAGATATGAGAAATGAATTCCTGACACTTTATTCTATGAATATGTCATTGGGTAAATGTTTCACAATGAATGAAATGGTTAACGGTATGTAAATACTATGTATAAATATATATATATATATATATATATATATATATATATATATATATATATATATAAGAGGTTTCTTTGAAATTTTTAACAAATATATTTGTAAATAGCTAAAGTATTTCAACATAGAGAACTCTAAGAAGGGGTGTTTACTAGTGTTTCATGGTATGAATATTTAAAAGATCCAAGATACATATAAAAAGTTAGAAGGGATGGATAAAATTCCTTTTGTTTCCATCATAGTATTTACCATATATTCCATGCTTTAGACATAAAACAATATATCTTATGATTTGAGAATAACTAGTAGATACCAATCCAATCCTGGTGAGTCACTACATTTCATTTCATAACATTCTTAGGTACTTGATAAGAAATAAGATATGTTCTGGGTATTTATAGGGGAACATGATATTTTTGTAACAGGTTAAACAAATTTATGATTTCAATTTGATAAAGAAGACATGTAATCTCAATATGGATTCATATTTTTCCTAAACAATGGAACTATTAGTTGAAAGAGTTCCAAATAGGACACCATAGATTTTGCCAATGGAAAATATTATGTGTAGTTTTTTTTCACATGGTTCATATTTATTGAATAAAGGTGGAAATAATATCTAAATGGAATTGGTCCCTGGTAATTTACTAGTGACACCTAATAATGTGTCTTAGTCTTGAGTGGTGGAGGTTGGTCTGTTGTACCTTTTTTGAGGGGATCATTTCGAATTAATGGAATATCTTAAATATTTATGTAATTTTCATGAATCCATTCCATATTCCAATGCGAGAATAGTACCCCAATTCCAGTAGATGGTTTTTATCTTGTATTTATGTTTATAACCAAAGGTATTAGAGGTTTTCCATATTTCTTTTTATTAATTGTTGAGGCTTAATTTTTAGGTAATATGGTTTAAATTCACACAACTGGGAACTTAGGGGTTTATCACCATACAAGGAAATACTAAGAGTTGATGGTGTTAGGATCAAACCTAAAAAATAGGATTCAAAAATATCCTTGTAAAATAAATAAAAACCCACATTGTTCGGTGACACTTAAAAGGATGTGTATTATATTTTATGGACATGTGATAAGGACTGATCTTTATAGCTTAACATTGTATAGTAATAAAAACTAGGTTAAGGGTTTCTAGTAATCTTTTTAATAATACTTATGCCTGAGATATAATTTTTGGTCATCCTCAAAGGTAATATGGGTTAATGTTGTTGAGTTGTTTTCACAATTAATGTGGCCCACAATGGTTTGGGTTTGATTTGTCTTGTAGGAATACATACCATGGATAAGAATGTGGTTTCTTCAAGGAAGTGTCCTAAAAAGGAGATATAATGATACCTAGAAGGTATATGTACCTCTAAGATGGGTTATATGGAATCTGTAATAATTTAAAGAGTTTCTCTAGAATATGGCCCTGGTGAAAGTGATGTCCAAGATTAGAGTTGTTATTTCTTGTAAATGATAGGCGTAAGGGGCTAAATGAAGAATATGGTCTCATGAATATTGAAAACAAAGGTTTAATGATGTTGGGTTCAAAACACTAAGATACATCCAATGTATCCTTATTGACATGAACGAAAGCTCCTGTATTTCTATTTTCATAGTTTAAGGCCATGTAGTGGGACAACACTATATAGTTTAACATCTTGAAATAAGGATGTTTTCCTAAAGTTTTTTTCCATGGAACATAGATATTGGACCCAAATTTTAGTATCATGTTTTATGCATTTTTACGTTATGAAAGGTGATACATTGGAGGATTTGTTGGGGCCGAGGAATATAGGGTGGTCCTTGAATTCCTAACACAAGTGTCTTAGGTGAATCCATGGAGAGTTGGCCAGCCATAACTATTAGGAGGCTGATCCTAAGATATCCTACTTGATAATAAGAGGGGGAGATGAAGGTTACCACTTCTAGTTAGGGTATTAGAATGGTATATGTAGGTTTAAACCAACTCTAGTATCCTCCTTCACTAAATTGATTCGAGCATCCATCGAGTGCCTATGACTGTTAGACTCAAACATAGGTCATTTGAATTATATTTCATGGCATGAGGGTAGTATCACTGATGTTCATATAGAATAGACCCTAATTATTAGTGGCTTTAATGAATGTAAATTCCCTATGGTCCCAATCAATTAGAGAGGATAAGGAGGATAAACACTTTTTCAATGGAATACACGATCAAAGGAGGGGAATTATGGAATTCCTATGAACCTACTCTTACATGTATGGTGGTTTTTATAAAGACTTCAACTTTTACTTTTATTGGTAAAAATATTAGTGATAGAATGACATCTAGATCATTTTAGTTCACTAGGAAGGGGGTATAATGTTCTGAAATATTTTCTAGAAAAAGATAATTATAAAATAGGTAATAATTACCCTTAAGACCCCTTATTTCATGTAGAAGTCCTACTATACTGAATAGATGTGATTCATAGAGGTTATCCTTTGAATTATGGCTTCATGAAGTATGCCCATCCTGATGTAATCATGAAGTGAATCCTTTATGAAGGGATTCATGAAAAACTTCCTTCATGAAGGGCTTCAGAAATCACCTCCTTTGAAAATTGTAAATTAAGATTCATGCGGAAAATATTTTATCATTTTGGGTAAATTGACTACCTGATGGCATGTTAAACCTCAACCACTATTTCCATTATAATTGTTCTATATTAAAGGTACTTATTTTATTTTACCATATTTCTTAGTTTTTTGGTGGTATTGGGGGCTAATGAGATAATTAAAGTTTTTTAGGGTTGCCTGGTGGGACTAAAGGCTCATCGTGGACTCCCCTCGTAAAAACCCCAACTTTAGTATCCCGGAGTCAGTGGTTACTTTATTACACTAGTATTTCATATAGGGAATAACATCTCAAATTACCTAATATTTTATTAATCTTGAATAACTAAATACATACATGGTATACTTATTAAATTCTCTATTTAACATAGATAATAACAAAAGAAATTAATTTTCATTCTTGAACTTAATAAAATATTCCTTATTCATATATTGGGGAAAATAAAACATATGGAGGTTGAAGGAAAATGATTAGTAAGGGTGCACGTGCAACAAAAGATAGCATGAATCAATAATAAATGAAACATAGTCAATATGGAAAGTTAATAGATTGAATACACATTCCATTTAATTAAAAATATTTTTATCATGTAAATATAAGAAATAATCTTTAGGGAAATGTAAATAATTTTAAGTAAATTATATTTAGATAATATCTTGTGCATAATCTATATCCTTGGATAACATCATAGTAAAAATATCATGGATAATAATAACTGAATAATTAATGAGGGAAATGCTTAATTATTGGATTCCATGATCTTAGGAATCATCGTACCTATAATGTAAACAAATTTCACAAGAAATTTTAATCATTATAGGTTAAGAAAAACCCAATTAATTTGGCCAACTTATTTGTCTCATGAGACCTACCGATGCATCAAGGGGCTCTCTATAACTGGGACCCATATCTAATATGCATGTACAATGCATTCCTATTATATATAAATGATCAATTTAATTCATGAATCAAAATTTCATTTCAAAAAAAATCCATACTGAGTAAAATATATAGATTTAACATTATTACCATATTATTCATATAACTTTTAAAGCAATAACCATATGTAAAAATTTTATATGGGTTAGGAAATAATCATATCTATGATACAAGAATATGGATATTTAAGAGAAATGTAATTTTTAGTGAATGGTGATATTTTATAAATTAGTTGGTCAGTATATACACTATAGAAAAGAAATTTGGTGCATAATAACAAAATATACCTCAACGAATTGTAATTGAGAAGAATTCTATTACCATTTTGTAATCAGTTGAATCATATACCCTATTAAAGAATAAAATCTAACAAAATATTAAATATAACGAGAATAAATTAATTAATGATATAAAATTTAGAAGGATTATTATATACTCCTCATAAAATAATATAGGTTCATAACATAAAATTTTTCCTCAATGAATGAAAATTAAGATGAAGTCCCTTATAAAGGTAAAATCATTGAAGTGAGAATTAATCAAATGAATAGATTATTTTTATAAATTATAAATCCAAATAAAAAAGTGGATATAAAACATAAGCTAATAAAATTTCATTTCTAACATAATATTAACAAGAAATAATCAATGAAATAGAAGTTTAACCCAATGAATCAACATTGAATTGTGAAATCCCTTACCTCACACGTCCCTTTAGTTATGAGTACTTTAACCTTCAGTATAATGTTTTAAATAATTTTATTAATTCAATTAATATTCATTTTAATATTTATAATACCCTTTGATATTATTTTACAATAACTTACCACCCATTCATTAATCATATTTCATTATTTTCATTGTTTTGGGTGTTAATTGCCTTGTATTCTCATGCTTGTTTTGTTATGAATTTCCTAGTTCTTTTGAATAGGATATATATCCATCATCTCGAGAGTCAAATTAAATTTTGTAAATATTAAATTTAATTATTAAATAAATTTTTATAACCATCCATAAATGTTGGACATGGAAAATGAATTGCATCACGTCATGGAGATGGTAGGTCGTTCATACACATAAGTGATGGTATCATTCTTTCAAAGGTTTATAGGTATGTGAGTGAAATATATATTAAATTTAAATAATTTTTATAATTTAAAAATTATCAAATATATCCATTTTTTCTATCCTTATAACCATCCCAGTAAACTGGAGATTGAAAAAAAATTACACTACTTTATAGAGACGGTGATCCCTACTTAAACACGTGTAGTGCCTTAATTTTTCATATTATGGATAAAAGCTGGAATATGGTTTTCCCGTAATCATAATAAAATGTCAAAATATAGATCATACTAGATTTATAATTTTATCATGGACACAACACATTAATTTTAACTAGAAGAAGAATTAAAATTGAAAATTTTGGTAAAGATGATTACCTCTCCGTCAGCAGACTTCCTTTAGATCTCTTCTTAAGGGATCTAGGGTTAGGATTTTGGAAGGACTAAAACCTATATAACTTGTATAATGAGGTTTATAAGATAAATTGGTATATTTTAGTTGATCTAGATTCCTCAATATGGTGTTAATAAGTGAAGGAATGGATTCCCTTTTATAATTAGGGTGAGAGGATGTTTTGGCATTTCTCAAAAAGTTTAAAATATACTAAGTCTATTTTAGATCTAAAGACTTTAAAATGACCTATAAATGTATCTTGGATGACAATTTCAACTATATATTATAAACCTTGTGATTATATAATTTTTTTAATTTTTTAAATAATTTAATAAAATATTGATTCCGTAAAATATCATTATTGTCAAATTTGATATTATTCATTACTTTTACATTACGAAACATCATGAGAACAAGTGAAATTGAAAAAATTTATCATATGTTAAAATTTTCAAGTAAAACTATTAAATTCTAGGATAAAATTAATTATATCAGATTATATTTACTATAATAATTATAATATCATTTATTTGGTTTATTTGAATTTTCCATTAATTGAATAACTATTACATCAGGGTTGTACAAAAATTATAAGGTAATTATTTCTTAACTAAAATCTTAAAAAAATTCCACGATGAATATAAATATTTCATATTTAAAAATAATAATTATAATGAAACAATTATTCTGGATAATACCATATTAAAAATATTACACTTATTAAAAACAAAAATGTGACATGATTGAATTTTCATTAAATAAAATACTGTAAAGGTCCTAATCTTATCTAAGTGGATGAAAACAGTCATAAATTTGAAAATATGATGATAATAGTTGATATATACTCAATAAATAAAATTTATTTAGGTTTTGAGGTCAATTAATAGTTTTTATCATTTTATTTTATTTGTTCTCAAATAATTTAATTGATTTTTCTTCTACTTGCACAAGCACGACATCAGTGTCTCATAAGAATTTAAGGTGATTATTTCATATATAAAAATTAAAAATAATTCATATTATAAAAATGAATTAAATAGTCTATATTTAATCCTTTATATTTGTTAATTATTTATATTTACTCATATCCATTTTTAGAAAACTTATTTAATTTGTTAATTTTACTTTTCTTAACTTGCACAAGCATTGAACAATAATTTGGATAATATACATAATATATAACTCAAAAATTAGAAATTAATAGTATAAATCATAATTTATAAATAATAATCAACAAAACGGTTGTGAAAATACTTTTTACCTCTCAATTATTAGTTATAAGACATCAAATTTCACTTTTCTAGTGTTGTGTAAGTACTACGACATCACTTAAAATGATTTTCATATTAACCATTATTATTTTCATGTTATGAATTATTTTTGTGAATTATTTATATTATAATATCATAATTGCGTCATTACATAATTTTAAAAAATTATATAATAGTTATGTTTGATGACATCATAAAAGATTCTATATTTGATAAAATATGTATTTTTTACTATTCACAAATAAAATATAACTTCATTAGAAAAAGCTCAAAAATAAACCTGAGATAATTTTGAAATTATGAAGTCAAAAATTAAATTAAATTTATTAAATAAATTTTCTAAAACATCTTGAAATTAATTATAATATTAACTTATAAAAAGAATAAAAAACTCATTTTTGAAGAAAACATTTTTCCAAAGAATTAAATGAATTTACTAAAAAAATCTATTATTTTATAATCATTTTCCATTGAATATATATTGATTATGTCCTATATATTTATTTAATAAATAATTTATTCCTATTCTTACTATCCAAGTTAAAGGCTTGGTTATAATGGTCACATGTAAATGATTATATTTTTTGGTTTTTTTAGGTGCGATTTTGTGTTAAAGGTCGACTATCAAACATAGTGTTCATTTAAAATATAAGGGTATTAAATTATCCCCAAATTAAATAAATTATGTCCCCAAAATTTAAAATTGTGATTGTTAATCAAGGTTTTGAACATTTAAAATAAATTTATATAAATCCTTCATCATAAAAATGGATAATAAAACTTCCTCTTAAAAAGAGGGAAATGGAAATGTTAGGGCCACTATAAAACTAGGATTCTTGAAAGGAGAACATTAGTGGGAGTTGGAAAACTAGAAATGTAAGAGAAATATTGTAATACCCCAAACATTTTATGGTATTTTTGTCTTAAATACATTCTAGTTATAACCTATATTTCATGAATCAATGAGCCTCTATAGAACAAAACCTGGGTATTTATAGGAGACAGTCATAACCTAGCCATTAAACTTAAATTTGTCAGCACTGCAATTTGAATTTTGAAAATTTAACACGCACAATTGTGTTCAGGATGATATTTAGAGTCTGATAGAATTAACTTAATTTTAGTAACCTACCCTTATGAATATTAACCTACCATTATGAATAGTAACTTACCCTTATGAATAGTAATATGACCATTATGAATGGTATCTATACCCATGAATGTATAAATAAATTTAGGCACCTTAGAAATGAAGATGAATATATTAAGTGGTTATATTTTTTGATTAAATAATTATTTGAATTAAAAATGTAATTAATCATACTTAGAAAATTATTTTTTAAAAATGGACTTTATTTTTGGATTCTACACGTTGAAAAATGGTTAGGGTGAATTTTTAGTGAATAGTAAAATACATTAATTTACCGTATAAATACACTATAAATTAAATGAACTATTTCTAATATCATGAGTGATGTAAACACCCAATTATCGAACTCACATGATCTTATTACTATTATAAGTCTAGGAATACTCACTATTTCTTGTCTTGAGAAGAAATAATAAATTAATGATCATAATATTAAGAAAACTCTCCTCCCCTCCGCTATATAAACCACCCTCACCCCTTATTCCTCCCACACCACTCAAGATTTAATACTTGCCTAAATTTGGATCAAATAGCTCCCTAAACGCCTCCCCCATGTCTAATACCAGATGGTATCAACAATAGTCCAAAATCAATGGTCTTAAAGAGTTTCTCAAAGAGGAGTACTCAAGAGATGAACCTCTCTTCCTTTTTATTTCAATTCCTTTTACAAGTTCCATTATTTTGTTCTCTCTTATCACCTCACATTATCCAAATTCCATGATAATTCCAATACCATTCATGTATAGGATTTTCATTGGGGTAATGGAATATTTCATTTTAACCTCTATTTTTCTCCTCCTTTTATACTATAAATGCAAACACCGTTCGAGATGTGTTAATTTATCACACTCAAGGAAGACAGGTTTTCAATTTGAATTACTATCTTCAATACTGGTCATGAAACCTTTTAAATGGTTGAAACAGACCATAATATATGTATTTGATCATGTTTAATGTTCTAAAATCCTTACACACTCGTAAAATGGAATAATAATACAAACCAAGTTCATTATGCACAAAACCGCCAAGACAAATCCAAAGGTTTATTATTAACTCACTGAATAAGTCATCATAATTGTATATAACCATAATAATTATAAGATAATTTATATTTCTATAATTTCATATTAATGATTCTGGATGTTTAACCACATTTTAAATGAACTTCCATTCATGAATACAAGTAAACGGATCATGAAAACCAAGTAAGAAAATGCTTCCAAAACAATAAAATTGAATCTCTTAAACCCATAAAAGGCCATTAATGAACTTAATAAGGTTATACCATATCAATTACATGTTTATTAGTGTATGTAATCATTAATTAATGAAGCTAAATTTTATTATTCTGGTCGTTAAGAACAATCAGGAACACCTTCGAGATTAAGGTAAGAGATCATCTCTCTCACTTTTGTTTAAAATATTCCATATGTTGTGCCATTTTATTTTTAATACCTAATAATGGGGTATGTATTTTCACCTCCCCCATATATACCTTATGATATATAAATAATGGGATTCCCCTTTACCACTCATTAATCCCTCACAAGAACACTCATTACCATGTCGAAATGTTTGTAAGGGGTTTTCTCATCTCATTTTTCAATTCTGTGGGATTTCCATTTCTCTCATATTTTTTCTTATATGTGGTATAGGTGTACTTAAATTTGATATATATTATCATTATTCTATTTATATTCAAGCTATTATATGATTCATTTGGTCGTTATTAATTTTTGTTCATACGAATCAATTGATTACAACGTGGGAACAAGCTTTGTCTCAATTTTCACTTCGTTGTGACTTGCTTAGTACTGTGCAACTAATATTTCTTATGTGGTGTAACTACATAACATTTGAGATAACTTTTAAATTGAAATTATATTCCATTTAAATTTCCATATTCTCATATCATGGATATGATTATTGTCTAATCCCTATACCACTTTACATACGGTATTTATTTTGAATGTTGTTTGAACTGAGAAAATATTAATGAATCTATGTACTCTATTCTATATGGATAATGTAAAGGCATGTTTATCTTGTGATGAATATATGTATAAATAATGATTTGGACATGAAGTGGAGGGTGGGGCCTGCTAAATCCCCTCGATGCATTGACAGGTCTCATGAGATAAATCAGTTGGTGACAAACCCTTTGAGTTTGTTTCTAAAAATCAGACGGGTTTTTACCCACAAAACTAAACCATTTTAATGGTAATATGGTTTCATGTACCAGATAGATGAATTTCAATTAATAATAACTCTCTTCATTCATTATCAGTTATTACTATCCATGAGGTTTTCACTCTGTCAAAATCTATGGATGCAGTTTCATTCTCAGTTTGTAAATGACATGAGTTTTTCATTTATTCACCATGCCATATTTGTTTATGATTGATTCATGATTTTCTATTTGTAACCCTTACTGAGATTTTAGGCTCACCCATTTCATTGTTTACTTTTAATAGGTAAAGAATAGGAGATCATTTATTGAGTTCTTGTGGATGCAGATTTTAGTTTTTGTTATGCATTGTAGTTTATAACCTTTTCCAATGTAATTTGGTCTACATCTATGTTTCTAGTTTCTTCAAGACTACTTAAACGATCATTCCTTCAGGGTTTTAATTCCTTCTAACCATTCCAATATTATAATTAATACACCATCCCTGTTCTAGGGGGTTGGGGCGTTATAGTTTGTATCAGTGGGAGTTTAGTTTAAAACTTGGAAACTAGATTAGGAAATGTACAATAGGGAACAAATCCATAAGTTAGCCTTTGAGGATAAACATACAAAACATCCTGGTATTATGGTAAGGAATATATTATGTGAATCTTTCTAGTAAATACATCCTTGTATTGATACAAATAGGTGGAGGTGGCTCTTCCATAGATGTACCTAGGAGTGAACACTCCAACAAGGAATTTCGGGTTTGAGCAAGGGTATCCTGGTACAAGAAAACAGTCCTTGCTGCACTCTTGGTATTGACGCTCCTAGGGTATATGCTTAGGATAATTCACATTTTGTATACAAGCCAATATAAAGGATTTTAATGTAAATTTTTTCATAGAGAAGCCATGTTTATGAGATTATTTATGCATAGAATTTAATCTATGTTAAGGTTTTTTCTATTTGAGGTCCATAACCTAATCTAGTATATGCCATTATTTAGGGATGAAACCTAATGGAAGAAGGGGAATCAATCAATACCACCAAAATGGGCAAGGCCAGTGCCACATGTTTATCAGTGCTAATGAAAAAGCGCTAATAAAGGAGGTACCTTTATCAGCGCTAAAAAAAGCACTGATAAAGGTACCCCCTTTAATAGTGGGTTTTTGGCACTGTTAAAGGCACCCCTCTTTATTAGTGATTTTTTGTTAGCACTGATAATGGGGGGTCTTTATCAGCACTTTTAAAAAAAGAACTGATAAATGGTCTACTTAAAAAAAATCATTACAAAAATATATACATATTTAAATATATAGATATAGTTATACTAATATAAATATAATATATATTTTTTAAATATAATTTTAAATATATTTTGGATTAGTATAAATATACAGTTACACTTAATATATAAGATATTTAGTGAAAATGGCTTATAAAAAAATTAAAAAAATAATTTTAACTAATAATATGCTAATTATTATGCAGTAATTTTCATTTAATAACAATTTGATGACTAAAAAATTAAAAAATTAAAAAAAGATCCAAAATATGTTGAAAACTTAACTTAAACTTCAAACGGCCATAACTTTTGATCCTGGTGTCCGTTTGAGCTCTACCACATATCAAATCGAAACCTGTGACGAAATCTATATCATTGTGAACCTGGGGGACCTTAGTAAAGGTTTTCTTGATGCCAAAAGGCCCATAAGGACTCCAAAACCAAGTTTTTAGTCGGGGCACCCCGATTTTTTTAACTTTGTGTGGATTTTCAGCCTCGTTTAAGGGGGTATTATTGGATTTTTTAGTAGGGACTGAATTTATTCCAAGGTATTACATTCATATTGATATTATGTCTTTAAAATTTTATTGTTTTTTATAATGAACTGCTATTTAAAATCAAATATATAGCTATATGTACATATTTTTTTTATATATTCACACCTGAAAATTTAATTATAAATATAAATAATAAAATATATTTCCATATAAAATATATTAGATTTATCTGAATAATAAAAAATATCCATTTTATTTAAAATACAAATATATGAATATTTATATACCTATATGTTAATCTAACTATATATATATATATATTAATATAACTACATATATATATTGATATAACTATAAATATATATATTAATATAACTATATATTTATATTAATATAACTATATATTTATATTAATATAAATATATATATATTAATATAAATATATATTACTATATGAATAAATATAACTAAATATATATATAAATAAATATATATATCACTAATAGGAGAACAAATCAATATAGGGGAGTGGAAAATGCTTCAGGCATGCAGGGGGGAGGTTTTGAGATCAAATCCGGGTAGAAGCAGGGATGCACACACATGGGGGAATCTGGGGCTAGTGTTGATAAAGGGTGTAGGGGTGAGTGCAGGCGCCATAGGGTGGTAGAAAAGTACTATAAAATGGGGGATCAAGCTCTATAAAATCCCTCCCGATTGGAAGATTTTTTTTTTAATTTTTTTAATTTTTTTTAACTTTTATCAGCGCTCAAAAAAAGCATTGATAAAAGGGGTCTTTTATCAGCACTGATAAAGTACCATTTTATCAGCGCTTTGTTTTAGCATTGATAAAATACCCCTTTTATCAGTGTTTTTTCAGCACTGATAAAAGGGGTCTTTATCCGCAATTTTTGGAGCACTGATAAGGGGGACCCCCGCCTTTATCTTCACCGACATTTATAGCGCTTTTATATCACTGTTAAAGTCCATTTTTTGCACTGATAAAAGCCATATTTTCCATAGTGAATACTCATGAGAAATGTAGGGAATTCCCTATTGAGAAATTCAATATAGTCAATGTTGGAGCAGATCAGATCATGACCATAATGGGACAACATACTCAAGTAGTGACAAATAACCATGCTACACCTATGTTGGATGATTTCATAAGGCAGAATCCCCCATCTTTTAGTGGGACTACTAATCCAGTGGTAGGTGAGAAGTGGATCAAGTCCCTTGAAAAGATATTAATGGAATTAAGATGCAATGAAAATGAAAATGTAGTGCAGGAAGTATATTGTCTCAGGGGTGATGCTAATCAATCGTGGTCATTGATCTAGAATACCACGAAGGAATAAGAAATAGAATATATAGAATTAAGTACTTTTAAGGAAATATTATTTGACCAATATTTTCCTCGTGAGCAATGAACAGTAATGAAGAGGAAATTCCTTATCTTAAAGGAAAAGGAAGAAGATAGTGTTGCAATGTTTGAGGATACCTTCAACTGGCTATATAGGTATGCCATTGATTTCATACGTGACTCAATAGACAAAATTGATCATTTCTTTGAAGGTATTAAAAAAGTCTTCAAAGTGCACTTGCTTCTCAAACATTTTCATAATATGATGAAATTATATCAAGTGACATCAAAACAGAGAAGGAATTTTCTAGAAAATATTTTTTCAATGGAATCCAATATATGAAGTGGTACTCATTAACCAAGGAAAAGGTGAAGCATCAAATAATAACAAGGTAACGAAGAAATTTCCATTATGCAAGAACTGTGGAAAGAATCATATCAGGAAATGGTTTAAAGTCACGGGAAAGTATTCTTTATGTGTGGAGAAAGGGGTCATCGATCTAATGAATACAAGAGGATGATAAAATTTGATGATGTTAAATTCTACAATTGTAGAGAGATAGAAAACTATTAAAATGAGAGTACTATGGCCAGAGAAACATGCCTTAGAAAATTCCATGAGATTAAGGGAGAGCTTATACAATTACAACCATGGAGGTTGATGTTCCTAATGATGTGGTGGTAGGTGATTTAATTGTCTCCTCAAACTTAGCCAACACTTTATTTGATTCTAGATCATCACATTCATTTATATCTTCCTAGTTTTCCAAGAAAATTATACATGTCCATTTTTATTTAATAAAGGAGTTGTTAGTCAAAACTCCTAGGGGGATGTATCATTACAAAAAAGGTATGTCGATTAGTTCCCGTCTAGACACCAAAACGTGCTTTAGTTTCTAACATTACCATCATACCAATGAATGACTTTGATATAATTCTCAGTATGAATTGGCTATCAAATTATGATGCGAAGATTTATTGTAAGAAGAAGAAAGTTAAAATCTTTGAAAATGGTGTAGAATCTATTATTTTTATAGCAGAAACCTCACCATCAGATTCTTATCAAGATCCACCCCTAGTAGACCTACTGAATGCAATACTTGGAGAGGAAGATAAACCAATATCTATGGGAGGGGAAAGAAATTTTGAAATTGAATATGTGTATATAGTGCAAAAATACATTAATATATTTCCAGTGGATTCACTATAGGAAAAAGACCATTTCCTGGTGGGTTTTTTGGAAATGACGACGGTTTAAACCACCACTATATGGTTCTATGACAGTTTTTGGAAACTACCGCTAAAGTGTCTGTTGACCTAAAATAGGTGGAAATTTCCTAGATTTAGCAGCGGTTTATGGTAACTATCATAGTGGGTGCATTTTGTCGCAATTTTAATGGTTTTAGTGGTGGTTATAACTGACGTGAAAAAAACCAGTTTTTCCGGGGGGAAACTGCCGCTAAAACCATTAAAACCACTATGAAATAATAAAAGAATATGAAAAATATTTAGATGTAGTTAAAATTGATGCCAAAAAGATATTAGTTATTCTAGGGAAAACTTCCACTAAAACCATTAAAATCGCTATGATATAATAAAGGAATACGAAAACTATTTAACAGTGGTTAAAACTGCCACTAAATTATTGTACATAGTGGCATTTTTAACCACCATGGATAGAAAAATACCATAATTGTTGCGGTGGTTAAAACCACCACTAAAGTCATATTTACCAAAAAATGCAACTGAAACAGCAGGCCCATTATCGATGCCTTGAAAAAAAAAACCATTCCTATAGATATAAAACACAACACATCATTACCACAACATATCACAACCACCCCGCATCACAACCACCCCACATCACCACCACCACACATAATTTTATTTCAATAAGGATTTTTTTCATAATTAAAAAATTATTATGAAGGTTATTCACATAGAAATATAATATTGCATGTGAAACCAATTTAATAGTTTGATATATATTCTTAGTCATTTTCATATGTTGTGAGGTTATACAAACATACATAGAAAGTTTTATTAAAACCAAAACAACTCACTATCTCAAAATAATTCATTATTGTAAAACCAAGTTAGTTTCACCATATAAGAATAAATAACAAGAATAAGTAAAAACCACCCAAATGTACATATAAATAAGGGGAGATGATGGATCCCCAACCTTGACTAAATATTCAATGATAAATGAACAAGAACCAAGGATAAACCACCACTGGTTTCAAGTGAATCACTATTGAATCCAATGAATAATAAGACTCCATCAAAAACCACCCAAAAAAGAGAAGAATTACCACCATAATGAACTCTTGAATATAATAGAAAGATAATGAAGGAGTACTGGGGAAATAGAGGGATACCATGAATCAAATAACTTGAACCTAAATGATCCAATATGATCCATGTAGTTTGGAACACCAAGGGAGGTGACTAGAGAAGGGGAGGATGAGTAAGGGTCAATTAAGAATTGTGGGAAAGTTAAAATTCAAAAAAAGGAGGTAATAAAACTTTTATTTATAAGTGAATCACACTGGACTCTACCAAAACATGGTTAACATCCAAAACTCATGTGGTGGGTTTGGTAAAAGTTTGATCTAGAACCCTCATTGTCATTTTATCTTTTTTCCCATTTTAAATGGAATTTGGCCTCCCAAAAATCTTTGAACATGGAGTGGTCGAAGCCATAGTGTTTCTTCTATATTATTCCATGTATAGAATCCATGACCTAGTTCCCATTTACCAACCATTTTACCCTCACCATGCCCAAGGCTATAATGCGGTGAGCTTGGTTTTCTATTTTGGATAGGTGGTCCCCTGATATTCCATACCAACCCAAGAGAATTTCAAGATTCTCATGGTGAATAAGAGAACCACAATGAAAAAATGTATAACACCCTGTCATCCCCATGTATTGGTTATATATCCCATTTTACACAAGAGCATGCCCAACATAAAACTAGATCCATTATATCCAGACAAGTCATTGCACAAGCCGTGGTGGCCTTCAAAAGGCTAAAACACCACCTCAAACCTCAAAATCACCACCAAACTCTTCCTAAACATCCCCAAGATTTGATAATGCACAAAGGGATGTTCATAAAGGGTATGCACCATTACACTCATTATATTTATTTTGGTTTCCCTATTATTTCTCAATTCTTTATCAAGGTGATAATATTTTCCCAAATATTATAAGAACTATGTGTGGATTGATTCCTATTTTCACGGGATACATAGTGATTCCTAGATCTCTAATCTCAACCAACAAATTCAGGGTCCAGGAAAAACCCTTCCCTATCAAATTAATACAAAATAGAAAAATTGGCAGAGAAAGAGGGCTTATAAAGACACGAATAACACACCACGCATATCCAAATCAATAAAACAAGAACAAAAATATAGAGTATTAAAGGACCCTATCGATGAGACCTCTATGATATCCCTCTTAGAAAGTGCATCTGCAGCTTGGTTTTCCTCCCTGTAGACATGAGTGGCATCCACCTGTAAGTGATCAAGAGCACTGAGACAAGCACTCCATGACAGAGCCACTTTCCAAGGAACATTCCAAGAACAAGTCTTCAAAATTTGCACCACTGTGGTAGAATCATATTCCACCCAGATTTGTGTCCAGCCATGGTGAGTCTCATACTTGATGGCTTTTTATAATTGCCCAAAACATAACTTCAATAGCAGATCCAATTATAATATAGTGGTAAAAGAAGCCTTTAACGAAGCCCCGATGGGTTCGGAAGATGCCACCACAGCCTGATGGTTCTGGGACACCCACTGCCAGCACATCCACGTTCACTTTCAACCTTGGGCATATGGGCAGGATCCATCTGATAGATTTGAGCACCATAGGCTTCTTGACCCTGCCAGGCACACAGAGAGTCTTTAGAATAATCAGGTCACAAACAGTGTTATTCATCACACCTGTTTGAATTTTAGAGGCAGATAACACCACCCTGTAAATGAAATTCAACTCAGCCTTCAAGGAGGTTCTATAACTATCTAAAACCATGCTATTATGGGCCTTCTATATGTATTCAACTGCTGCAGAAAAAGAGGATAGCAGTAGTGTGTGTATCTGCTCACTGTGTACAGTAGCATATATAGAACCCATGAGCCTATCATTGTTGTCCACCTAAAGGGATGTTCCAAACAGAGACTACCACTGGTTCCATATGTGACATGAGTAAGTTCATAAGAAGAAAATATGTTGGATAGTTTCATCAGCCTGCATGCATAGATAGCATACATGCACGAGCTGCAGCCCGGTTCACTGCAACATGCTCTGCACATGTAGCTTGAGTTTCTAGACCCACCATAGCAGGAGGTACCGAGCAGGAGGTATAAAGGGATTTCTAAATCCACATAACTAAGCAGGAGTGGAATTAGAACCATCACACATGTGCCTATAATGCTCCCTGGAGGTGAGTATCCTATTTTCACTAGGATTCCAAGCCAAAAAATCATGGGCATTGAAGTTGTAATGCTGTACCTGCAACCGGATAAGACTGGGTAGACATCCCGACACATCATGATGCTGGTATAAATCATCAATTGAGAGTGCTTGCAAGGGGGCTGGAACATTAATTAGTTCATTAATGAGCAAGTCCAACCACCGGGTTGTCCACATATTGAGACCTGAAGTTGGACAGACTAGCCAAATAGAGCAATGCATAATGCCATGGAAGTCATGTTTGATGGAAGGCCAAATAGAGGAAGCAACATACATGGAATTCCCATTGTACAGCTTATATAGAAACCTCTGTGAGAGGAATTCCAGTGACATATCACCACTAGAATCCAAGTTTCATGTGAACTTACTAATAAGGGAGTCATTGAATAAGCTCAAATCCTTAACACCCATACCACCCATATCAATCGGCTTAATTCAATCTCTCCAAGAAACGGTGATATGCTTCCTCCCATAAATGGATCCAGTCTAGATAAATTTCTAATCAGAAATTGAATCTCCTTGATGAGGTTCCTATGGAATTTGTAAACAAATTAGGCGTAGAAAAACATTGAGGTGATCACAGAATTCACCAAAAAAATTCTACCAGCTTGGGAGATGGATTTCCTTTTCCATGCCACCATATGAGAAATAGTTCTGGAGTAAATGCTTTCAAGATAAGCATGTTTGACCCTTCCCAAAAAAAGAGGCACCCCAAGATAAATGAAAGGGTTTTCTTCCTCACCCCAAGGGCCCTATCTATTCTTTTATTTTTAGTGATGGTCATGCCTTTCCCAAACACAATAAAAGATTAATTCCAACTAATCACCTGCCCCAAAATGTCCTCATAGTTGGAAAATATTTTTTGAATACAAGAAATTTTCCTTTTATCAGCTTGGCTGAAAAAGAAGAATATCATCAACGTAAAAGAGATGATAGGGTGTGAAGTAATCCCTTCAAGCTTCGATTTTCCTATAAAGTCCATCTTGCTCAAGTTCATGGAGACACATACTTAAGTAGTCCCCAGCAAGAGAAAAAAGAATCCCAGAGAGGGGATCCCCTTACCCAACCCCTCCAGTACAAGAAAAGTACCCTCTAGGTGACCCATTGATGAAAATTTATATCTTGAAACTACTCAAAATGGTAGAAACCAGCTTAATAAAGAGCTCAAAGAATTTATGTTTCCTGAGAATCGAGAATAAGAAATTACAACAAATGGTGTCAAATGCCTTGGAGATATCCAACTTAAGAGAAAAACTTCCATTCTTACATTTCTTTCTCATGATGTTAACACTTTCTGAATCCATGAGAAGACTAATCTAAATGTTCCTCCCAGGCACAAATATGAATTGATTAGGAGTAATTAATTCACCAGTAATGCTGCTCATCCTTAAGGCAATGATCTTGCTTATGACTTTAAGTATCGTGTTCCCAATAGCAACTGGCCTAAAGTCTTTAATATCCAATGTAATTTCTTTCTTTGGAAGTAAGGAAATAAAACATGCTTTGAAACTATAAGGCATGGATGCATGGTTGAAGAATTTACCCACAACACTAATCACTTCTAGGCGCACAATATCCTAGTGGAACATAAAGAATTTGTTATTTAAACCATCAGGCCCAAATAAACGATCAATATTTAGGGAAAATAAATCCTTCTTGATTTGCTTCTCTGTTGGCACCTCTACCAACATCCAGTTATGTTGAGTATCAATGGTGGCCTACATATTGTCAAGAAAGTGGGAAAAATTGTTACTCCCTTTCTCTGAGTAATGGTTATAAAAATAGTTAAGAGCAATAATGGAGTTTTCAGCCTCTGAGCTGTATAACGAACCATTGATTTCAATATCATTGATACTTAGACGTGTCTTATTCTCTCTATGCAAACATTGAAAAAACTCTGAGTTTCTATCCCCCTCTTGCATCTATTTAGTGTTGTATTGGATTTTAGCAAGCCTTTCCTGAAGTGAAATAAGGCTATCAAGGCGCGAGAGGGCCTGAATCTCATCCCTTATTGAGACAAACTGATTTCGACTTGCATTCTAGCAAGAAAAGAGGTGATGTTCAGCCACCTTAATGTTATTTTACATATTAGAAAATGACACCTTGCTCTAATAATTGAGTTTCTTCTTCACTTGCTTGAGCTTACTAGCCAGAATTGCAAGGGGGCTTCCAATTGCTTCCATCAACCAAGCACTGGAGATGACTTCCCTGCAACCTGCAGTGAATAGCCAGTCATTTTTGAATCTGAAGGGAAGAGGGGAGGATCGCCACTAGCTGGTGCAAACATACACTAAGATCATACTGTGGTCAGAGTGACGTTTGGGAAAAGTCAGTCCTGATACTGCAATAGCATCATATCTGCCATCAGTTTTAACAAAGCACCTATCCAGTTTACTAGCTTGGTGCCCATTGAGGGTATACCTGCTCCATGTAAATTTTGCATCCACAATGGTCACTTCATTCAGATGACAACTGTCAATTCATGAGGATAAATTAGTGGCTTCCAACCTATTAAAATGGGTGCCAGTTTTCTCCTCAAGCTGAATAACTATATTGAAGTCACCCATGGAAACCCAACTATGAGGCACCTGAGCAGAAATGGTTTCAAAATCTCTCCACAAATCCATTATTTTTATGTAGATGTTGGATGCATACACAAAATATAAAGTAATAGTAAATCCCTGAGACCCAACAATGACACATAAAACCTGCTGATTCCTAATGCAAGATATAAGATTGATGCTATCATTCTTGAAAATACATAGGGACTCAGCCCCACTATCACTCAGATTCTGCGAAACAAATGATTAACCAAGATTTTCCCATTTAAAAGAGACCCACTTATCAAAGGTCATCTTTGGTTCAGCTAAGGAGATCAACAAAGGGTTGTTGGTCAAAATGAAGTTCCTAAGGTCCTTGATCGTGGGAGAATTCCCAAGCCCTTGGAAAGTCCAAAATAGGATATTCATTTGGATAGGGTTGTTTTGCCTCGAGTGTGAGGGCCACCCTTCCTTTTCACTTCTGCCATTATCTTATTTCTCTTCCCTTTGCCTTTCCCTTTGGGTGGCTCTTCCACGAAGGAAGTCCCATTCTTCTCATCAGATTCATCAGGAGAATCACAATCATCAGCCCAAAGCTTCCCACTAAGAGGAATAAATTTGTTTGGTGAATGAGTGATGCCCAATGGGGTAACCTATGATATTTTTATCTTAGTAGATTTCACACTAGGGACTTGGGAGAAAGGGTCCTCCAGTGCCTGAGGTGGATCATCTGCAATAAGAGGATCCTTGGAAGAGGCATCTGTATCTCCCAGCTAATTCGGTTCCACCAAGAACATGTCCCCAGAATCCCTACATAGCTCTTAGTCATGCTCAAGCATAGCCTCCTGAAAAGTAGTGATGTCCACCAATTTAGGAAGGGGAGGATCTTTCCCACCCATCGGAATCATCACAGTTGAACCAGTCCCATGATCCTACTGCTTAGAAGCAACCTTGCATGGTAATACAACCAGGGTCTCAGAAGGAAATCCATCCTCTTTGGTGGCCACTAAATACTGCACCAAAAGGTCATGAACAGAAGGAGGACTGAAAGAGACTTCCTCCTTGTTAACATCTGGAAAATGCACGACATTTTCATTAGGAAACACATCTTCATTCCTTGAATACAATGAAATATCCATTTCAACCATCCTTATTTACCTGTCAATAGGCAAAACATTCAACTCTGCAACAAACTTCTCAATATCAACAATACTAGCAATAACATCCACCTCTGGATCCAAAGTAAGGTCCTCTTCTGTTGTATTCGACATATGAAGAGGTAAGTCACCTCGTAGTGTCCCCTTATCCTTATCAATTCACTTCTTACAGGACTCCTCACATTGCCCCTTGATGTTACAGAAAAAGCATAACTTTTACCTATTGCATTCAATGACCAAGTGAAAAAAAATGCTCCAATCTATACAAAACTTTGGCTTCCTTTCATAATGTATTTCCAACATAAAACTACCATCCCTTGTGTTACATACCACCTCCTCAAATAGAGTGGTATCCATGTATACTTCAAACAAAACATGGGAAAAGTGCCCAAATTGTGGATTATCCATTTTCCAATCAATCCTGATGGGGTTGCCAACTGAGGATGCAATATACCACATGATCTTGGGGTGCTAATAGAGCTAGTGGAGCCTGCAAATTTGAATCCATATTTGCATATGAGTATTCCTCACATCAAAGGGATCGAAGTTATGATCCCATTCCTGAATTCTATGAATTCTAGGCTTTAGTGATATAGAACCAAAGCTCCAATCATGCCTCTTTAGCTCATCAAAATGGAAGATTATGTAAAAGTATCCAATTCCCATGGAAGTCATACACCAGTCACCAAAACCCCACAATCCCAAAATCCTATTCACCAGATCGACAAACCGCCAGGCCATCTATCCCTTTGGAGTCAAAACTCTTTCAATAATTGAGTACCTACAGAGCTTGATCCTCTCCTCGACAGCATTATGATTGGCAGAAACATGCGCAACATGACCTTCATGAATGATTCTTCCTGGAGAGGGGAGACCAAAATCAGAGAATGCCACGTTCACTGCTGATTTAACAACTTCCATGAAGTTTTTATTTAGATCAGATGGATTCACAGATTTCCCACCAGTACCTGAGCAATTCTTCCTAGAGGCACACCGATCAAAGCGATCCTTGTGCCCCACATGATCATCCTAAACAGAAACAATAATTTTCTTGGATTTCGAATCAGCATGCCCGACCTACGCATGTAATACCTTCTCACACGAGTATCCTACTTGCTCCACCATCTCAAACATATTTTTGGGTAACGAGGTATTGGGGTGGCCTCGCCACCTGCGCACGACACATCCCTAGCGAGGCCCAAGGTGGAAAAACCTTGGGATTAGGCCAGTTCCCAATGGGGTAGAGGGGCCCACGAGTGGTTTGTTAGCATATAGTGTTTTTTTCCTTGCAAGGACTCAAACTCGGAACCTCAGGGTCAGGACGCCACAACCTTTAACCAACTCACCCATGCGTCGCGGGAAAACGTGTTGTTGGGTAATGAGGTATTGGGGTGGCCTCCCCACCTGCATGCCACACGTCCCCAGCGAGGCCCAAGGTTGCCAACCCTTGGGCTTAGGCAAGTTCCCATTGGGGTAGAGGGGCCCATGATAGGTTTTTTAGAATATAGTGCATGTTTCCTTGCGAGGACTTGAATCCGAAACCTCAGGGTCAGGACGCCACCTCCTTTTACCAACTCACTCATGCCCCATGCGCAAACATGTTGTTGGGTGATGAGGTATTGGGGTGGCCTCCCCACCTGCGTGTTGCACGTCCCCATCGAGGCCCAAGGTGGCCAACCCTTGGTCTTAGGATAGTTCCCAATGGGGTAGAGGGGACCATGAGAGGTTTGTTAGCATATAGTGTGCATTGCCTTGCGAGGAATCGATCCTAGAACCTCGGGGTCAGGACACCACCGCCTTTGACCAAGTCACCTGTTCCCCACAGGCAAACGTGTTGTTGGGTAACAAGGTATTGGGGTGGCCTCCCAACCTGCACACCGCACATCCCCAGCGAGGCCCAAAGTGGAAAAACCTTGGGCTTAGGACAGTTCCAAATGGGGTAGAGGGGCCCACGAAGGGTTTGTTAGCATATAGTGTGTGTTTCCTTGAGAGGACTCGAACCCAGAAAAATGAATCATAAAACATGATTAATGAAAAAAAATCGACATATATGGCACATACCGCACTCGAGAAAACAAGACATAAAATGAAACATTAGAAATCAATAAAATACATAAAATAAAACATTATAAATCAAGAAAATTTCAGGTCATGAAAATGTTTAGGGGAAACTATGTGCTACACATGATACATATACAAATCGACTATTACCATATTCTTCCAACCTATCAAGAATACAATTAATCACAGTCTGTTGATGAAAAAAGCTCTTCACCCTCTCCACCTCTATATCTACTTCCTACTACCACCAGAAAGAACATTATATAGAAAATTAGATACTATTGTATATTTATATTTAAAATTAAATCCAATAAAAGTTTGAAAAATAAATTATTTTGAATTTTTGGGATTTACCTACCCACCACTAGTCGATGAAATATCACCAGGGGAAGATTCGGTCGTCTTCTGATATAAATCAATCAACGCTTTCTGCAAAGCAGATATCTGAGCCCCCTAGTCGTGAACTATGTTTCGTAGAGAAACAATCTACCTCTGAGTCTATCGGGGTATAGAATGACTACATTCAAGAGTAGATGTAGCGGAAATCCACAGTGGCCTGCCACATACCTCATATGGTATGGGTCCCAAACCCATCCCATGCACATTACTAGGATTATCCTTCCCAAGGACTTTAGCAACCGGGGCATCCTAGGAGACTGAGTATGACTGCACATGATTGACATCCCACAGTTCTTTAATTTTTACCTATAAATCAAACAGTAGTCATATTAAATGAAATATATATTAACATAATAATAAATAATAATAAGTTTTTATAATGAAAAATGGGTTCATACCCCAACTTCTTTGGCATGATCATTAAGAAAACTTCCATCAAATTTTTGGTGAACATTCAAACACACTTTTGTTCGGGATTCTTCATGCCCAAAACTCTATGACTGCATTAAACAAACATAAATAAAAAATTTAAAATATTAAAAAAATAATATTTTATTATAAATATTTAAACTAATTACAATTTTACCAGAGTATATTAGCTTCTAGAAAAACTCTTTGACCCCACATTGTGAGGCATGACCTGCTTAGCCTGAATTGATGCATTCTTTCTTGAAAGATCCTGAAATAAATAAAATAAAATTTAATAGTAATGTATTAAATATCATCTCCTCTTCATATACATGCACAAATGTAAAATTATATTGTTATCATAATATATATTTATATACCATCTACTTTTCATCATGATGTCTATCAACATAAAATTTCTACCGCTCCTTGGGCACCCCATCAGGTATCTTGTCATAAATATGTTGGGAATTCAACAAAGTATCACTGAAATCTCCCCACAATATCCATCTAAATTCTTTCCATTTTTTTCCAAGATTTCTCAATGTCCAATTTTGTGCTATCACATTAGCAACTATAAACTGGAAAACCATCTGTACACAGAAATTAATTTTGAAAATATTAATAACATGACATTAAATTACCCCATAATGTAATAAAATTTCATTTATTTGGGAATAAAAAACATAATTTTTCCAAAATTCAGGCATATTTCTCCAATCATCATATGAAATAGGAAGGGAAAGAGGCTCTGCAGCCTGCTTCCCTAAAATTTGGCCAAGTAATCCTGCGACATCATCTATAGGGACCCCATATGAATCAAATGGGAAAACTATATTCTCTCCAGTTAGATTCCATACATCTAAATTTTTTATATTTTTCTCCATAGTTTCATTGTTTCTATCTTTAATGAACAAATAGTTAGTATAATAAAGTGAAATTAATTTATTCATATTAATATTTGTACCTATAACAGTCACCCTCAAGTATCCCTGCGAAGAACTAGAAGTGGCGCACCACTCCCACACTACTGAGGCTCCTGAATCAGGAGGGGACGACTGAGATATTGAAGGGATACTCACAGAGGGTGTGAGAGATGGTATATGGGGGAAATAAGATGGTGGATCAGATGTCATAATGAGGGAGATAGATGGATCTTCATCTGTCACAATGGTCGATGAAACAATTTATCACTTCCTCCTTGGAATTCCTGTCATTTAATCCAATAAAATTATGTTCAGAACATATATTTAAAAAAATTTATGCATAAAAAAAATTAAAAAAGATAACAGATGCACAATACTAACAAACAAAATATACATTACAATGATAATGAATGATTTCACCAATGAAATAAGTGACTGCTAAATGAATACATAATAGTACATACAATCATTTTCTCCTTCAATAATGTCAGTTTACTGCTCCATTACTTCATCCACTCCATTTATCCTTGCTAGAATAATATTTTCAATATCATGGTGGAAAAATAATCCCAATTCTTATTGTTTATGAGATTCAATATCAGAGGTCAAATCTTCTACTTCATCACCCATATCATACAAATCTCTTTGTTTTACGTGAGCAACTACACTCCACCCTTTATCCACAACATCATTCACCAAATATAACATTTTTTCTTGCGATGATAAGATATATGGATCATTAAGTTCATGATCACCAACATCCATCAAGTAAGAGAATTTCACAGAAGTAAATTTCAAGGAATCTCTTTTAACACCTCTAATAATATCAACCCAGTTGCATTTGAATAAAACAACTGAAAAATTCCCATGGTAGTTTAATTCAATAATATCGGTCATGTTTCCATAGTAGACCACTTCAAAAAATGTAAATATACCTCTATTCTATGTTTTTAGACCCCTTTATCAATCGACTATATGAAATCTAAATCCATTCACGTTGTAAGCATAAAACATTCTAACTTTTTTTAAAGGAACTCGAGAAAGAAACTTCAAATCATCTGACAACTCTGCTCGAGTATCATTATTTTTGATCTGAAAAAAGAAATTTAATTTATTATAATTATAAAATATATGTGTCACCCTAATATTAATATCTATTGCAATATTTATGAATTTTCACATCATAAAAACCATTTTACAAGCTCTTTATTAATTTTTTTTTACATATTTATCATTTTTTATTTTTCCTCTCATTCATCTCTTTTTTTGTATCCTCAAATCTTCAATAAATGGATCTTTAATTTCACCATTCATAAGAACATATCTTTGTGCCTATAATAATTCCATTTCTATCAGTGTAACATTTGAGGTCCTCCCAACTGATCGACCAATAGTAGGAAATATTTTTGATTTACTATGTATTTGAGATTGAGTCGATGTGTCATCAACACATCCAACTAAATTAAATCTTGTCTCAATATCATCCAAGTATCTAGAACAAAAGGTAAGACACTCTTATGCCAAATATCCTTCAACAATAGAGGCTTCTGTTTGAGCTTTATATCTCATGTATGATTTAAAAAGCCCAAGATATCTGTGAAAAAAAAACATAATTTTGCATTTAATTATATGCCTAAAATTGTTTACTTAACAGAAAAACATATAAATAAAGTACCTCTCAATTGGATACATCCATCGATAATTAATGGGGCCTCATAATTTAGCTTCCTCCACTAAATTCATAGTTAAATGCATCATGACAGTAAAAAAGCACAGAGGAATGATCATCTCCATTGCACAAAGTGTCAATACAAACATCTCTTGAAGGTTTTAAAGCTCAAATAGATGTACATATTTCTCACATAGTTTCCTGAAAAATGTAGAGAATTGGAGTACAACAATAATATCTTTTTCTGGTAATATTGTACGTAATGCCAATGGTAGTAACTGCTATAACCAAACATTTGAATCATGGATTTTCAGTCCATATAACTTGTGATTCTTTAAGTCAACACACATCGAGATGTTACTTGAATACCCATTAGATACTTTCACATGCTTTAAAATTTGAAGGAATGTATCTTTATCCCTATTTTTCATTGAAAAAATTTCTAGAGCATACTTTTCATTCTCATATGGCTAGATATCACATTTTATGTTTATTACTTGAAAGTCTTTATGAGAATTGAGATGATACTTTGACATTCCATGATCATTAAGCAATGTGAAGATCAAATTGTCACAGATATTCTTCTCAATATATATCACATCAAGATTATTCCGCAACAAATTAAATTCCCAATATAGAAGTTTGAAGAATATACTTTTTTTCTTCCATTGTTGTGTTCTGATTTCACTTGACGATGCACTTTGAACCCATTTACAACTATCATTTAAATGATAAACCTTAGAAAAATCTATTTCAACTTTTTCATTTTGTGTCAATATTTTAGAACCAGTTAACAACTTTGGAGGTGGTCTATGATTAATGAAACTGTTAAATTTTGATATGTTCAGTTGAAATCTATGAGATACATAGAGAAATATTTGATGGCACAAGAATCACCATTTTCTACTGTGAGGTAGTCATTTGGGATAAAAATCAAAGTTATAAACAACAAAAGGAAAACACATCTATGTGTTTCAACTAGATAAATTCCAGTTCCTAGGGAAGTCACTAATGGTCCACATTAAAGAAGCATGCATTTTAAACATTGTTTTAGAAGAAGCATCAAATGTCTCAACACCGTTGCTCCATAACTCCTATAATTCCTCAATTAAAGGCTACAAGTATACATCAATATAATTTCCAAGCATTTTACTTCTATGAATAATCATAATAATGATAAAATATGTTTGTTTCAGACTCATCCATAGAGGCAGATCGTAAGGGATTAAAACAACTGGCCAAATTCTATAAGTGGTACTCAAAATCCCAAATGGGTTGAACCCATCCAAAGCCAATCCCAATTGAACATTCCTAGGATAAGCTGTGAAATATGTATGTAATGAATCAACTTTCTTCCATGATTTTGAATCTCGTGGATGTCACATTAACCCATCATTGTTATTATCTGTTGAATTCCACTTCATGTGTTCGTCGGTTTTTGATGACATGAATAATATTTAAAATATAGGATTTAAAGGAAAGTAACACAAAACCTTTGTAGGTGTTTTACTTTTATTCTTATTCATAGTAGTATGTTGATTCAAACTTCTAACATCACCCATTGACTACCATTTAGAAGAATATTGTTTTTGCAATCCTATCTACCTGAATCCTCTTTCCAATAAAGCATACAATCATTGGAATAGACATGTATTTTTTGTATAATTAAAACCAAGCCTATTAAAAACTTTTTCATATCATAAAAAGTCTCAGGGATGTTTTCTTCAAGAAATTCATCATGCAACAATTCCAATATCATGGACATTTCCTTATTTTTAATTACACATAGACACTTGATATGGAACAACTTTAGAAAAAAAAGAGTGTTTTAAATATTAAAAACATCCACCATACAACTCTTGATTTCCATCGTCAACTAAATCATGAAATGTATTTTCCTCAGTGAAGTTTTCTCTTACATTAGTCTCTATATAATCAAGAGGAGGATCCACTAATATGTTACAATCTTCAACTGGTTGTCTTAAAGTCTCAAAAATATCACTTTTCACATTGCTATCTGTAGCACCCTCATCTGGTTGTTATGATATGTTTTGATGTTGATGGTGGTGTCTTGCAGTTCCAAATGCATCATTTATAAGGTTTTTCATTTCATTTACCATTTTAGATGAAGTTGGGAGCTCATTCTATGGATTGACATCAGTGCTCAAATTTTATATAACGTTCAATTCTCAATGCCAGATGCAACACAAATATTGACTAGGGAATTTCTTCAAAATTAAATGTTCATAAACATTTTCTCTCTTTAACCATCTTCTAAATTTACATTTAGGACATAGACATCTTATTCTACCTTAAACGGATCGATTGGAAATTGAAAAATCTAAAAACTCCTCTAAACCCTTAACAAACTGAGTTATGATCCTCAGTAATGTGATCCTGCTTTTATACATGTATATCATAATGTACCTACAAAATGTTAAAAAAAATTAAAACACATAACTATTAATAAATACGAAAAGAGATTCATATATACTAGTTGAAAAAAATATATAAATATGTTAAATATTTGGAAAAAGTCTAGGATTAGATCAAAAAAATCCTTAAATACACTTTTTCCCAATAGCCCATGGTGGTTATTAGGAAGAAATAATCGAATAGTGGAATAAAACATCTAATAAAATTGAGAGATCTAAACAAAACATCATAAGAAATGAGTGGAAAGATCTAAAAAATCTGTGATATATAATGGATATAAATTTTTATGATTTACCTCATCATGTATAGTAGAAAGCTTCTTAATCCTATTGAATATAGGTTTGTCTGATAATTTCCTCCACCGAGTCTATGCATTGGAACTAGGAAGTGATATCTCCAAATTACTACAAAAAAACTCTATTAACACACTTCACACAAAATGAAACCAAGTAGAAAATAAATATTTTTGTGGTTCAGATAATTCCATACATCTACAGAAGAATACTAAAAATATTTTCATTATAAAATATACAAGAAAATAAAAAACTCATCACTCACATAAAATCTATTATAAAGTCTCAAAAAATTAATCTAGAAACTTAAAGTATTCAGAAAAATCTTACATACAAACTAATATGGATGGAGCAATTTGATAAACTATTTTGGATGGGAAAATAACGACAAATAGGACTATTGATATTTAAATCCTTTATATCAACAATTTAAATTAAAAAAACCATAATTAATTACTATAAATGGTTGATATGGAATAAGAGGTAAGGATATTAAACCATTGGATCTAAGAGATAAAGGTATAAGTAGAAAAAACCACCTCCATGATTCAAGATCATATGTAAGAAAAAAGTACATGTGGTGTAGTGATGGTGACTGAGATACCTAAATAGTACTAGGATATAGAACTAAATGACCTCATTTTCACCTCTCGATCACCAAAGTCTAGAGAATAACATTGGGGTTCTAAGAAGACCAGTGGGATTTGGTTTACCCAATTTTATTAATAAACTAAAATACAAGAAAAGTAACATTATCCAAATAGAGTGAATTCCATATGATAAATATTTACAAATCATATAAAGGTAAATAGTATAAAATGATCCCTAAAGACTAAGGATAAATGAAACAATCAATCTCCCATATCCATTTACAACACTAAATAGAACACAAGTCATACAAAAATCATCCATGCTTAGAAAAAATAATTCATCTAAACATGTACTTGTACCTATAGGTACCTGAAAAATAGACCATGAAATTTCATGTTCAACCTAAGTGAATATGCTGGTTGTGAGCATATAATACCCAGTAATAAACCACCTAGTTTCAAACTTATATGGAATATACTTACATATGTTTCTTATACCAACATAAAAATTAATATATATTTATATAAAAATTAATTTACAAATGGTTATCAATAAAAACATGGAAGCATCAGACAATGGAAAACTTCAAAAAATAGAATCAATTATAAACAATAAATCCCTATAATCTGAGGGTCTAAACCTAACATAATTTCATTGATCCTAGACTTAGATATGAGACATCAGGTAATGGAATCCATGATTCCATTCCCATAGAACTAAGATCATAGCAATACTTATCATGGTTGAGTCATGGGAAAATCCTTATATTTTTGAAAGAGGAAGGTGTATACAAGAATCAAGGAACTATCATCACATTAATTTAGGGATGGTGAAAGGGGTATACAAAATTCAAGTCATTATGATCCCATTCCATTCATTAATCTCTATATAATACATACCAACCCACAAGTTATACAATAGAAAAATACCCCTTCTGACATACTCATTATTTATCAAAAGAATATCCATGGTCAAGGTAGCATTATTATTTATACTAATCAACATGCTTGGTATAAAAATGTAAAAACAAGCTCAACATATGAAAGTAATAGTCATTCTTAAGAAATAATTCCATTATAATGAATCTATTGCTCAATAAAACAAAAGGTAAATATGCTTGAATATGATACATTAAATATAATATCAATAAAACATAATACCATGTCACACATGGTCACAACATAAAAAATGAATAAACAATTAATATTATATTATGGAATCCAAACAGGTATAAAAATATCAATCCAAACATAAATCAAGTTATAAGGATAAATTCTCTTCAGGATACTCTAAATGTCAATTATACTAGTTATAAATTATTGGATGAGGAGTAATTCATGGTTCACTAAAATATATTCAAAAAAAGATCTAACATTATCATGGGAAGTAAAAATTGTACACTAGTAAAATACTACCTAAGATCAAATATGATATTTTCCATAACCAATTTGATAAAATACCTCTGAAATGGGAAAGGCGATGGGGCATGATGAGGGGGCGAGGTGGAAGGGTGGTGAGGCACAGTGAGGTGGTGAGGCGGGGAGGAAGTGTGAAGACTTGGCAGTGAGGCCTGGAAAGGTGGTGAGGTGCAGCAAGGCGGTGAGGCGGAGAGGGGTGAGGCGGTGTGGCGGTGGGGTGGTGAGGGTTTTTCAGGTCCTTGAGGGAGGGGGGTGGGGGGGGGGGGGTATTTCAGGGGTCGGGGAGAGAAGGGGGTTGTGGGGGGAAGTGTCCAAGCTGAAAAAAAAGTTTTAGCAATGTTTTTTTAAAAACTTTCTCTAAAACATTGTTAAGAAAATTAGCGGCGGTTTAGTAAATGGCTGCTAAAAAATTGTCGCAAATAGCTATTAATGCTGTAGTGATTTACCTGGACATCCTCTAGAGTGGGAAGCTGAGTTCTATATTGATTTAATTCCTAGTCCATGTCCTATATCAAATACTCCCTATAGAATGACCATTGTAGAGTTAGTGTAGCTAAAGAAACAACTAGAGGAATTGAGTGACAAATGATTTATTCGACCTAGTGTTTCTCTTTGGGGATCCCCTATCCTCTTTATCAAGAAGAAAAATGGATCCATGAAGCTATGCATTTTTTATATGGAAATAAATTCTATTACAATAAAGAATAAATATCCTTTACCAAAAATTGATGATTTATTTGATCAACTTCACTGAGCACAATACTTTTTGAAGATTGAAATTTGATCTAGATATCATATGCTGTGTGTGATAAAGAAATATATTCCAAAGATAGTGTTTTGCTCTTGGTATGATCATTACAAGTTTACTGTGATGCCTTTTGGACTGACTAATGAACCATCTATTCTCATGGATTTAATGAATAGAGTTTTCAAGGAATATATTGATAACTTTGATGGGGTATTAATCGATGACATCCTACTATACTCCAAAAGTAATGAAGAACATGAGTATCACTTGCGAATTATTCTAAAAACACTTAGAAGAAATGAATTATATGGGATGCTTAGAAAGTTTGAATTCTTGCTTCAATCAGTTTCTTTTCTAGGCCATATTGTCTCTAAGGATGGGATATTGGTTGATCCTGTAAAGAAAAATTCAATCCAAGAATATCCCAAGCCAACGAACATAACCGAGGTATGCATTTTTATTGTCTTAATAGGTTACTGTCGGCATTTTGTTCAAGATTTAGCCCGACTGGCTTACCCGAAAACCAATCTCACACATAAAGGAGTTATGTTTGTGTGGACAAAATAATGTATAGAATGATTTGAAGAATTGTAAATAATATTGTTCAATGATCCAATTTTTACTCTTACATCTAGAAATGATGGATTTGTAATATACAGTTATGCCTCAAAGAATGGGATGGGTTACATCCTTTTGTAAAATGATAAATTTACTTCTTGTTCATAAAGGAAGTTGAAAACTGATGATAAAAATTATCCAGCACATGATATTTAGTTAGCATGAGTAATATTTGCTATGAAAACATGGATATGTTATCTTTACGGTGAAAGATGTGAGGTATACACAGATCACAAGAGTTTGAAATACATTTACACACAAAAAGAACTCAACATGAGGAAAAGGATATGGCTCAAGCTACTCATAGATTATGACTGTTCAATACACTACCACCCAGGAATGGAAAATAAGGTGGAAGATACATTAAGTAGGAAAGATCATGTAATCCTGACCCAAATGAGGATTGAAAGAGATCTTATAATCCCATATCTAATGATGATGGATATAGGAATTGTTAAGGAAGGGGAAATATCTTTCCTCTTTCAAATGATTGCTAAACCATATTTACTAGAGAATATAAAAATCTCTCAATCTGATGATAAAAATATACACAAGAAAATTAATGCTGTTAAGGATGGTATATTGGAAGACTTTGTGTATAAGGATGGAGTTCTAAAATTTTGGAAGGGATTATGCGTTCTATTGGAACCTGAGCTAAAATGGGAACTACTAGATGATGCTCATAGCTCAAATTTATCTATACACCCTGGTGGCACAAAAATTTATAGAGATATGAAGGAACATTTTTGGTGGGGTAATATGAAGTGGGAAATTGCTGAGTACATGTCATAATGCCTAGTTTGTTAAAAATTGAAGGTAGAGATACAACATCGTAGATGGGTGATGAAACCTATAACTATATCTATGTGAAAGTGGGATAACATTATGATGGATTTTGTCACTGGACTATTGAGGACACCTAAAAGGAATGATACAATATGGGTAATTGTTGATCATCTCACAATATCAGCACATCTCCTTCCTATAAGAGAGGATTTACCACTTGTGATCCTGGGACAACTTTATATTAATGAAGTTGTAAGATTACATGGTGAACCTATATTGATTGTGTCTGATTAAGATCCCCAGTTTACATCAAAATTATGGAAAAGTCTCCTGAAGTCTTTGAATACTGAGCTTCGTACGAGTATTGCTTATCACCCCCAAATCGATGGACAATCTAAAAGGACTATTCAAACTCTGAAAGACATGATGAGATCATGATATCTTGACTTTCAAGGTATGTGGGATCAATACATTTCTTGGTGGAATTTTCCTACAACAATAGTTTCCATTCTAGTATTCAAATGGCCCCATATGAAGCATTAAATGGAAAGAGATGTTGAACTCCAACTTGTTTGGATGAAGTTGATGAGAGGAAACATATAGGCCCAAAACTTATTGAAGATGCCATGACAAAGGTGAAGACTATCCAAGCCCATATTAAAGCATCCCAAAGTAGGCATAAGAGTTATGTTGACAATTATAGAAAGGATTTGGAATTCCAAGTTGGATATCATGTCTTTCTGAAAGTATCTCCATGGAAGGGTATCTTAATGTTTAGTAAGAAAGGGAAACTGAGCCCCAAATATATCGGACCATTTGAAATTCGGGAAAGAATCAGATCTATAACTTACCATTTAGCAATGCCTCCAAGTTTCTCCAAGTTCATGATGTGTTCCGTGTGTCATTGTTGAAGAAATACATTCCAGACCCAACGCATGTACTCACCTATGATGAAATAGAACCGGAACCTGATTTTTCCTACTGTGAAGAGCCTATCAGGATTCTTGACACAAGTGAGTAGGTATTGAGAAATCAGACAACTCTTCTAGTAAAGGTTCTTTGTAGAAACCATAATATGGAGTAAGTAATGTGGGAACTTGAGGATGTTATGAAGAAGAACCACACACATCCTTTTGAAGGTCTTTATAAATGAAATATTTCAAGGATAAATTTTCTGAAGGATGGAATAATATAACACCCAAACATTTTATGGTATGTTTCTCCTAAATAAATTCTAGTTATATCCTATATTTCATGAATCACTAAGCCTATATGGAACAAAACATGGGTATTTATAGGAGATACTAATAACCTATCCATTAAAATTAAATTTTTCAGCTTCTCGATTTTAATTTTGAAAATCTAACATACACAATTGTGTTCAGGATGATATTTAGAGTTTGATAGAATTAACTTAATTTTTAGTAAATAGTAACCTACCCGTATGAATAGTAACATACCCTTATGAATGTTAACCGACCCTTATTAATAGTAACATACCCTTATGAATATTAATATGACTTTTATGAAAAGTATCCACACCCATGAATGTGTAAATAAATTTAGGCACCTTAAAAATGAAGATGAATATTTTATGTGGTTATATTTTTCGACTAAATAATGATTTTAATTAAATATTTAATTAATCATACTTATAAAATTATTTTTCACAAATGGACTTCATTTTTGGATTCTTCACATTGAAAAATGGTTAGGGTTAATTTTTGTAATTTTTATGAAATACTTGAATATTTGGTGAATAGTAAAATACATTAATTTACCATATAAATAAATTATTAATTAAATTAACTCTTCCTAACTTCTTGAGTGATGTAATCACCCAAATCAAGAACTCACATGATCTTATTACTATTATAAGTCAAGGAATAGTCACTATTTCTTGTATTGAGAAGAAATAATAAATTAATGATTATAATATTAAGAAAAATCTTCTCCCCTCCACTATATAAACCACCCCTCACCCCATCTTCCTCCCACACCACTAAATCATAAAGATTTTCCTAAATTCTACTCAAATAGATCCCTAACCTCCTCCACCACGTCCAATACTAGCTGGTCTTACCAAAATTCCAAAATCAAAGGTTTTATGGAGTTTCTCAAAGTAGAGTACTCAAGAGGCAAACCTCTCTTCCTTTTTATTTCAATTCATTTTACAAGTTCCATTATTCCATTCTCTCTTCTCACCTAACATCATCTAAATGAAATTATAATTCCATTACAATACATGTACGGGATTTTCATTATGCTAATGGAATATTTCATTATAATTTCTCTTTGCCCCTCCTTTTATACTATAAATACAAACACCGTCCGAGATGTGTTAATTTTTCACACTCAAGGAAGATGGGTTTTCAATTTTCATTACTATTTTCTAGACTGGTCATGAAACCTTTTCAATGGTTTAACCAGATCATAATATATGTATTTTATCATATATAATGTTATGGAATCCTTACACACTTATAAAATGGAATAATAATACAAAACAAGTTCATTGTGCACAAAACCACCAAGCCAAATCCAAGGGTTTATCGTTAACTCATTAAATGAGTCATCCTCATGGTATATAAATAGAATCATTATAAGATAATTTATATCTCTATAATTTCATATTAATGATTATGGATGTTTAACCACATTTCAAATGAACTTCCATTCATGAATACAAGTAAACGAATCATGAAAACCATGTAAGAAAATGATTCCCAAAAAACTACCGGGGGATGAGCCCATAAAGGGAGCAGTAAATTAGGTCTCCATCTCATTGCCGTCTTCTTCCCAGATTCGCTCGGATGTTGGAGTTTTCTCCTTGGTCCTCCCGGTGTGCTCAAGGTGCATCAGTCACTCCCATGGTGAAGGGTGGCCTGGTTCTCAAGGCACGGAGCCTGGTCTTTTGCAGAGCGGGTGTGTTTGGTTTTCTCTGGCTTCAGGGTGGTGATCCGACTCTTCCGTGACATGGGGTTGTGATCTGGTGCGGCGTCGGGGTCATGGACCTACTCTACGGCGAGGGGGTTTCTGATCTAATGCTCCTTGGTTGCGGCTCAGTTCTCTATGGAGGTGAGGTCTAGATCTGGTGCGTTGGGGTTTGGTCTTTGCAGCGCAGGGGTTTTCTTTCTGGTGTGTTGGGCTGGAGTTCTTCTTGTTCTGCAGTGTTGGGGTCGTGCTCTGGTGCTGCTCAGGGATGCGATTTTGCGCGTCGCAGGGTCAAAATCTAGAGGTGTGGGATGTCTGGGGCAATGGGGTCGTTTCCTCTTAGGGATTTGTTCATCCTCTTCTGTAGCTGTGGAGTCCAACCCTTGTTCTGCGATGGGATCATGTTCTCCTCCTCTGGGGTCACGTTTATGATCCGTGGTGAAGGGGCTGGTCTGTCATCTTTGATATGCTCTGAAAGGGGGTTCCTTTGACAGACTTTTTGGTATCGTTGTGCAAGTATGATGGTGGCGACGAGGCTATTGTGTTGAACCACTTGGTTGCATTGGTTGTTCTGGTTTGGAAGTACTGTAAGCTTGAATGGATTGTTTTTCAAAGTTAGTAAGCTTGTGATACCAGATGCAACTTCATGAATGGACATCAGGAGGTTTCAGAGCTTGATTTTCTTCTTTGCAAAGTCGTTTGGATTTGGTTGTTTGAGAGGGTATGGAATCATCCATCAGATCAGGCCTGTGCTTTGACACAGGACAATTGCTTGCTGATTAGCCTTTCAAAGATGGAGAGTTTCTTTAAGATCAAATGATGGGGAGGAGTTGTTCAGTGGTTTCATTTTGGTCTTAATCTTTTTACCTTTCAGTGTGATTGTCCTATGTCAATTATGTATCTAGGTTTTCTCCCCCTTCATCCCTTAAAAGGGGGATTTATCATATAATAATAAAATTTTGAAGGCCTTTGGGCCGTTGGATGGAGAAAATGCTTCCCAAACAATAAAATTAAATCTCTTAAACCCATCAAGAATTCCATTAATGAACTTAATAATGTTATACCATATCAATTACATGTTTATGAGGTTATTTAATTATTAATTAATGAAGCTAAATTTTATTATTCAGGTTGTTAAGAATAATCAGGAATACCTTCGAGATTAAGGTAAGGGATCCTCTCTCTCACTTTTGTTCAAGAATATCCCCTATGTTGTGCCCTTTTATTTTTATTACCTAATGATGGGGTATGTTTTTGAACCTCTCACATACTTCCCTTATGATATATAAATAATGGGATACCCCTTTACCTCTCATTAAGCCCTTGTAGGAACAATCGTTACAATGTCGAAATGTTTGTAAGGGGTTTTCTCATCTCACTTTCAATTCTGTGGGATTTCCATTGCTTGCCTCTTATTTCTTATACGTGGTATAGGTGTTAATGACATTTGATATAAATTATCATGATTATATTTATATTCATGTTATTCTATGATTCATTTTGTGGTTATTAACCTTTTCCCATATGACTCAATTGATTAAAATGTGGTAACGAGCTTTGTCTCAATTTTCACTTCGTTTTGACTTGGTTAGTATTGTGAACCTACTCCTTCTTATGTGTTGTACCTACTGACCATTTGAGATCACTTTTCTATTGAAATTATATTAAATTTAAATTTACATATTCTCATATCATGGATATGATTATTTTTTAAGCCGTATACCACTTTACATACAATATTTATTTTGAATGTGGTTTTGTCTGAGGAAATATTGATGAATCTGTATCCTCTATTCTATACGGATAATGTAAAGGCACATTTTTCTTGTGCTGAATATATGTATAAATAATTCCTTGCACATGAAGCGGTAGGTGGGACCCGCTAAATCCCCTCGATGCATCGACACGTCTAATGAGACGAATCTGTTGGCGATAAACCCTTCGAGTTTATTTCAAAAAATCAGATGGGTTTTTACGCACAGAACTAAACCATTTTAACTATACTATGGTACCACGTTCCAGATACATGAAATCCAATTAATAAGAATTCTCTTAATTAATTATCAATTATTATTATCCCTGAGGTTTTCAATATGACAAAATCTATAGATGCAGTTTAATTCCCAGTTTGTAAATGGCGTGAGTTTTTCATTTATTCATCTTGTCACACTTGTTTATGATTGATTCATGCTTCCTCTATTTGTAACCCTTAATAAGTGTTTGATCTCACCCCTTTCATTGTTTAATTTCAATAGGTGATGAATATAAGATTATTTATTGAGTTCTTGTGGATTCAGATCATAGTTTTTGTTATGTATTGTATTTTGTGACCATTTACAATGTAATTTGAGTTACATCTATGTATCCAGTTTCTTCAAGACTACTAAACTGATCATTCCTTTGGGATTTTCATTCCTTCTAACAATTCCAATGTAATTAGTAATGTACCAGCTCTGGTTTAGAGGGGTTGGGGCATTATAAACAAAACTGTAAATATATTTTAGAGAGTGATAGAAAATATGATCATGATAAAGTTAACCATTACCAAATCATAAATCTATAATGGGTTAAAGGGTTATTGATTTCTCAGTAAGAAAAGTAATCAAATAACATTTTTATTAAAAGGTAATTTTCCAATAGTCGAGGAATTATTTTTCTATCCAAATATAGTTCTCAATAAAATAGACTTATTTTATTTTTTCTATGTCCTAAGAATAATATCTTACATTTTTATGCTTTGATCTATCTCCACTTCGTTTTCTACACCAGGTGATGGATGTTTAAGATGATTTTTATGCCTCAATCACTTTCAATGTCTCATAAGGTCCATAAGTAATTCATTAAATACTAAAAAATAGGCCTTTAACAGTGCTAAACATTCTCTTTATCATTACTATAGAAGCACTGACTACTAGAGCGAGATTAAAATGCCGAGTCTTTTATTAGTGCTTCTATAAGCGTTGATAAAGGGGAATACTGCAGTGTGCTTCTATAGCACACTGCCCCACTAGTGCTGTGTGTTGTAACAGAACAAAATAAAACCAAAAACAAAATGAGAACAGAAAAATGAAGTATGAATATAGAATTTAAATGAAGGGGAAACAATATAAGCTCTTTTGCTTGGTTTTTTCGATGTGATACACGTTTTAAAATAAAATAATGCTAATATTTTGAAAAAATGAACATGGAGTCATAATGGTCCCACCATGCATCCGATTGAGGCGAGGATAATTATTACTAATATTAAATGACTTATGGATAATTTTCCTAAAATATCAAAATAATCCAAATGTGTTGACTTGGTTTTGAGTACATCACTTGCATTTTTTACTAAAATGTCATTTTAAACGAGAAACACACACTTTGACTCACAACAGTCACATAATGTGTCAGTTTGGTGTGATACTAGTTATTAGATGTCAAAAATGACTTATGAATAATTTTTCTAAATTATAAAGACAATCTGAGTGTTTTTTCTCAGTTTTCAACGAGTGACACTTTTTGAACTAAAATGTTGATTTTAAACTGATAATGGACACTTTGAGTCACACTAGATGCATTGTGTATCAGATTCAGGTGATTTTAATTACTATAAATAAAAATTGACATATATATCATTTTACTAAAGTATAAGAACAATACTAATGTTCTTTTTTGGTTTTAAGTATGTGAGTTTCCCTTTTTACTAAAATTGATGTCAATTTTAAATAAAAAGATGTACTTTGAGTCATATCATTCACACTATATGTAAGATTGAGGTGAATCTCATTCTTAAACGTCCCAAATAGATTATGGATCATTTAAATAATTTATAAAAACAATACGAATGTGTTTAATCAGTTTTGAGTATGTCACTTGTCTTTTTTACTAAAATGCCATTTTAAACTAGAAGCACACACTCTGACACATACAGATCACATCGTGTATCAATTTGATGTGAGAATTATTCATATAGGTCAAATATGTCTTATGAATAAATTTCCTAAATTATAAATGAAATATGAGAACATTTTCTTGGTTTTTAGTGAGTGACATTTTTTTGAGGTAAACTGTCGATTTTAAATTGACAATGAACACATTGAGTCATATCGGGCACATCGTGTGTCAGACTGAGGTGTTACTGATTTATACACATCAAAAATGACTTATTTATTATTTCCATAAAGTATAAAAATAACATTAATTCATTTTCTTAGTTTTGAGTAAGCCATTTTTCATTTTTATTAAAATTGATGTCATTTTTAAATAAAAAGACGTACTTGGAGTCATACCGGTCACACCATGTATCAGATTGAGGTAAAATTGATTCCTACACATATAAAATGACTTATGGATCATTTTAATAATGTATAAAAAAGTTTAAACATGTTTTCTATATTTTGAGTACATCACTTGTTTTTTTCTCTAAAATGTCATTTTAAACTGGAAACACACACTTTAACTTATACTAATCACATCATAAATCAGTTTGATGTGAGAATTATTCCTACACATCAAAAAGGACCTATGAATCGATATACTAAATTACAAAGAAAATACAAGATCATTTGATTTTTTTCATTGAGTGACATTTTTTGAACTAAACTATCAATTTTAAAGAGATAACAAACTCATTGAGTCATAGAGGCCACCCCATGCGTCAAATTGATGTGCAGAAGATTCCTACACATATAAAATTAATTGTGGGTCATTTAACTAAAGTATCAAAATAATTAAAATGTGTTTGATTGGTTTTGAGTATCAGTTTTACTTTTTAATAAAATTAAAGTTAGTTTTATATAAAAATAAGAACTTAGAGTTATACTGGTCAGACCGTGCGTTGGATTGAGGTATTTTTGATTCTTATATTTCCCAAAGTCTGAAGACAATCCTAACTACTAATTTTACCATGTTTCTATTGTCTTTCAATATCAAACTTCCAAAACTATATATTGACTTGATGTTCTTAGCCAAAAACGTTTCTCGTTGTTGGAATTAAAAAGTGTATAGGCTTCCAAAAACTAGAAATGTTTCTCATATTATAATATCAAATCAATATGAAGTGTTAGAAGTTTTAAAAAAAGAAAATAAAAATAGAAAGAGTGGAAAAATTGGTTGAAAGAATAATTTTATCTCTTTTGTGGCTCGTTCAAGATAATTGAAAGAAATATACAACATCCCAAAAGATCTGTGAAAAAAAAAACTAAATAATTATTAAATAAAAATGATACAGAAATTAACTTAAAAATAGTAGGTAAAATTTTGAAAAAAAATAATTAAATAAATTGTAATGGTTGTATGCATTCTTGACCCATTTCCTTGTTTTCATTATCTCAGTTGCATTCTTGAACAAAATAATCCAATTATACAAGAAAACAATTATTATATGAGTAATATAGAAAAAGAATAAATTAAACATAACTATGAAATAATACAATAATTCTATGGATAATGATTCTACTATACACACAATTTTGACCATAGGGATATACTGATTGAAAAGTAAGAATGATGATAAAAACACAAATAGATCTCTCCAAACTACTAATCAATGAGTGATGTGGATGAGGATAATTTCTCTACAATGGTGGGTTTTATCATATGAATTTATTCAAATTGAAAGTTATAGACTACTTTCATCCTCATCATCTTATCTCACAAACATTTATCGTTGCATTTTGTTGTTTGACACATATACTCCATATCTTATGGACATTCACCTATGTTTCTTGAAATAATCTAAGCAGTAGTCATCCATGGGATGAATAATGCTCAGAGTAGTACAAGTAACCTAAAAAATAAGGGGGACGATTTTCAAGGTAAAAAATGCGATAATAACAGTTTGGGAGATGAAGATGATGAGGATGAAAATTGTACTTCATTGCATTCTTTAAAATGGGTAATGCCTCCCATTGGTGAGAATTACACCATTAGAACCATTTGTTAACTCGAAACCTCTATTTCCACTAACTCTTTCCTAGGAAAATCTCTATACAACTATAGAAATGATAGAGTGTAGGGCGGGAAGGAAATGGTGAGGGTGGAGATTGAAGAATTAGAATACGCAACTCCGGTGTGGGGTAACCTGAGGGTCTTGGGTTGCTAAAGTGTAATTTAAGCTAATGAGTGAATTTCACTAAAATCAATTTATTTTATTAGATGTGGAGGTAGAGTTAATGATGAATTAATTTCACTTTTATCCTCAAATTTATCCCCAAGGATATGAATAAAACTTTAATAAAATAATTTGTTGGAGATTTTTATAATTTATTTTTGATAAAACATGCGTTTTTAATAGATTTTATTTTATTAAAAAAATATATGGTTTTATATTATTAGAAAAAGAGGGTGATGGAGGTATGTACTTCGTTTACACTTACCTTGATAGACACTGGCCATGAATGGGGTTCACACCTTCCACAGTCAAAAACTAAAAAATAGAGGTCACTCCTTATTTGATATATAGATAAATAAAGCGAGTCTACTTAAATAATATATATATATATATATATATATGTACTATATTAGTAACTTTATTTGAATATAATTATATATATGTATGCATATTATTTATTATATTTAAATTTTTTAAAAAATACAACATTTTATTCAATTTATATATATAATACTATTTATTTCTAATGATACTAAAAAAATAATATTAATAATAATTTTTTCATTATATTAATTATGAAAAATTATTATTCGTAGTAATTGTGTATAAAATATAAATATTTAAATTTTGGAAATTTTAATTATTTTAAAAAAATGTATATATAATTACCCAATTTTATTATCTTGAAAGTAACAAGAGTTTACAATATTTTATTCTTTATTTAAGTATAAATTATATTACTATTAATTAAAAATATATATAGAGCTAAAAGGTATATATAGACCAAACATGAAGAATACCTAAAAATAATTTCTAATATATAGAATTTGATAAAAACTATTCTATTTTTTTGGAAGAAATGATGTAGCAACATAAAGATTAAAGGGAGGCTATCTAATATGCTTTGACTCATCCATGAGATTTTAGGGAGGTCTATAAAGAATTTGGTATAAAGAAAAAAAATAAAATTTTGAGAAATATATGTAACCCTTACATCAGAATATCACAATATAGTAAAATAAATACAAACCCATACAAATTTTGTAACTAGAGAGCCATTGAAAATAAATAAATATGGTATCACCCTCACTAATATTTCTCTTAAAATAGAACAACACAATTTTGAGAAAATAAATTTTTAAGAAAAAACCATTACACCAAAATATTAAAATAGAATTTAAATAAATAAATAAATTTATATGAATTGCCTAAAATTATCTTTTATTACTGTATCACACCATCGTGATACTAATAATTGGTTTTCTAAAGAAATTTTCTCATTCTTTTAATATTTTTATATCCAAAACCTCCACTATTTATACACTAGTATAAATATTTATTTAATTGGTTTATTTGTGGAATAGAGGTGATTTAATAAGATTTCAAAACAATAGAAAAATTAAGATTGAAGAGAAAGATGGTGTATATATGTAGAAAGTGAAGCAAATTGATTTAAAATAATAATTTAAAAATTCCATCCTAGGATATCCAAAATAGTATTCAAGAAAACAACAGATCTTAAACAAAAGAAAAATAGTATAAAAAACCAAAGCACAAATATAGAAAGAATATTTCAACCTACAAAGGAAAATCAGAAACCCTCAGATCAAAATCACAAAATGAAAAACATAGAAAGAAAATAAGAACCTACATAGGAAAATAGAGGCCTACCTCACTTGGTTGAAGAAAATTCGAGACCCTCAGATAGAGATCTTGATGTTTTCTTCCAAAACACTAATAAAAAATGAACACCAGATGCCAGATGATGTACAAGATACTAGAGGTAGTGGGTTTGTGTGATTCGAGTGATTTTGTGTGATCCAAGATTTGATTCACTAAGGAGGAGTGCCAAAAATGGTTGGATTCCACTGAAAGATTCGGATACGATGATGAGTTCGCAAGAAGTTAGGTTTTTTAATTAGATTAGGACACTTTTATTAAATCTTTTTTTGCACTCATAACTATAGGTCATTATCAATACTAAAGTTTTATCAATGATAAATATGGATTTTATCAGCATTTTTTTAGTTTCAATAATGACACATCATTACTAGTGCTAAAAAAATAACTGATAAATATTTCCTTCATCAACACTTATTACTTAAATGTTGATAAATGATTTATAATTATAATTATTAATGAAATATTTTCGTAAATATATATTCTTAATCAATATATATAAATATAAATATAGTAAATATATTCCTTATTTAAATATAATTATTATAATTATTATAATTAGTTAAAAAAATAATTATTTATTTATAATTATATAAATATTTTTTTTAAAATATTTATATCATTATATATATTTATATAATTATATATATATATTTAATAAATATATATTAATATAAATATAATTAATATATTCATTGTTTAGGTAAATTAATTATAAATTTCATAATTATTTAAATACATTTAATTTTTTTTATTTATAATTATAAATATAGTATGTACATTTTTAAATATATTAATTTATAAATAAATTTTGTTATAACTATTTTTTTTTATAAATAATTTTTAAAAATAATTTTTTAACATTATTAATGAATATCTAATTTTAAGTGAATGTGTGCTAAAAATGTGTGAAATTGAATAAATTAAAAAATAAGCTCACTTTAATTTTATTGAAAAAATGGATAAGTTTTTTTTGTGTGAATTGTATTTAAAAATACATTAACTACATATATATGAAATCAATATAACACACATTTGATCTATGTTAAATTGAAAATCAAACGACATTCAATTATATGTCCATTACACTATGCAATTAATCCGTATTTTTAATTCATATTAATTTTTTATTATAAACAGTTATTCACTAAATATATGACTATTTAATGTAAAGCACATAAATATTTTTTAATATAAATCATATTTATTTTCATTAATATATATCAATATATTTAATATATATTATTTATTACATTATTAATAATCATCCAATTAAAAAAATGTTTTTTATTTTTCTCAATTTACTTATTTTAAATTTTAATTTTTTTAATTTTCATTTTAAATAATGATATATTTAGTATATACTATTTATGAGTATTTATAATATATATATATATATATATTATAATTAATTTATATATTTTTTATCAATAATGTTTTAATTAATAAAATTTATAATATTTTTTAATAAACTCAATTTTTATTTTTTATTTAACTTAATTATTTTATTTTATTTATTCATACCATTATCAGTGATAAAAAAGCACTGATAAAATACTCTTTTATGAGTGCTAAAAATATAGAAATGATAAATGGTAAACTTTATCAGCTCTTAAAATAAATCACTAAAAAAGGGAACCCTTTATTAGTGCTAAAATATATCACTGAAAAAGGGTACCTTTATCAGTGATAAAAAAACTACCAATAAAGGGTTAAATTTATCAGTGATTTCTTTATCACTGATGAAGATTCCATTTATGAATGCTTTTTTCTAGTGCTGATAAATACCAGCGCTGTTAAATGCTGGTTTTGTCGTAGTGATTGATGCTCTAAATATTTATGAAAACCAAAATGGTTTGCACTAGTTATCCAATATAATAAATCATACTTTATCTTAAAACAATAATATCCCTATTTAAATTCAGTCCATTCCATAATTAGTTAACCTTAAGACTCATCCAAATTCAAAAGTGCAAGAATTTAGGAATAAGGTAACTAAATTTACAAAATCAACTTATCATGAGTCCCCCATATAGGAACGCTTAATTTCACATTGAATTAACTTTATCATATATTTTCATGAAACATGGCAATAACTTGAATCACTAAAAAACCATAATGAAAACATGAATTCTATAAATAATTATCAGTTTCCTTATTTCATAAATCCCTAAAATGTAGTAAACCCCATTATGAAGTAATTTTTCATCAAATAAGAAACCATTTTTAAGGTTACCAATATTATCCCACAAACATATTTTTATCATAATTATCTCTACATGGGGTATATATTAAGGGTTATCTTACCCAAATAATACTATTCCAAAGATCAAATTTATAGAGAATCACTTCACTTGGATATAGTTATTCTTCATAAAATGATTCCAAATCCTTAAAGAATAAGTATTCGGTACAATAATTATATATTTCAAGATTCTTAAAACTATAACATCATTTGTAAAATAATTTTATAACATAATTATTGAATCTAAGTACACAATAACTATAATCATTCCACCTCATTATTAAACATTAAAACTATGCATCATCATATTATTCCTTAATACACCTTTCATTTCATTTGTCATTTGTCCTCTCTTCATCATTATCAGTATAACCATTACTCATATAACCTTTCTGAATCACTTCCTAATTTTTTCCTTGTAGATTTTTATAATGCACATAATGTCTACATTTAAAATATTCAACCAACAATGATACCTTAGGGAGACTATTATTCTCATTAATTTCATTAAATAAACGTTTCATTTTTCCTCAAAAATTAATAACATTGTGTCGTATTGGAACTAAGGCTATTCATTGCTCAAAATGAAGTATGTTTGGTGTTTTTTTTCAATCCACATTGGGTTGATCATGGTGTTTTCAATATCCAGTGATATTAAATCATTTCCCAAAGCAGATGTTTAAGGGTTGTAGTTTCCCTGTGGTTGCCAAATTTTTGTGCCTCAAAATTAGAATTCTTTTTTTGGAAAAGAAAGGTTTTCCTCAAAGGAAGTACATGGAATGGTATTTCCAAAAATAGTTCATAGTTCACTAAATATGGTATATGGAATGGAAAACCATAAACAATGTAGTGAGACTAGTTTGCAGAATGGAAAATGGTACACAATAAAGACTTATGGTTTGTTGTAAGGTTCACAGTACACAGAAGTTCTCCTTTTCACAGATAGAAAATAGTTTGCAGGATGACATGTCATTCATGAATGTAAGGTAGAGTTTCTAATGCCGTGAAGGGCATTGTTTGCAGAAACAAGGTGGTGATTTGTGCCATAGTGTAGAGAGAATGGCAGTACGTTGACTGCATATGTAATATGGTTCGAAGGAGATGCACGATAAGCGGTAAAGGTGATGCCATATTGAAGATTTGGAAAATATCGATTTAATAGAATATTCAGATCTATTTTTCCATATAAGTAGAACTAATCCTTTCATGAGAGATATATATTGAGATTGAAATACTGGGAGGATTTTGTTGAAGTGTAGAGTAGTTTTTAGGAAGACACCCCCAGGATGGTGTTCCTAATTAGAAATTTAGTGGAATTTGGTAAAGTATCAAGTGGTATGTTGGAAGAAAATTCCTTGTAGGAAAGGTAATACATAGAGGAAGAAATCAGTTTGTGGTTCTCTTGAAATATGAATATAAGAACAGTCCATGCAAGGAAGGTGGTCTGTAGAGAAGAAATATTACATGTAATCAGAGATAGTTTGCATAGTAGGGATGATTTGGGGTGGATAAGTGGTCCGCGAAGCATAAGAGGTATGTAGTGAAACCCATTATGTAGAGGAAGGATCCTAATAAATAGAGTAAGGAGTGCAATACATGGAGGAACATACCATTTAGTGCATTAATAGTTTAAAAACTAACAGTGTGAGGAAAATTGAATTACACATATGGGTGATAATGAGACTTCTATAGAGAATCTATCTATAGTCTAAGATGCTTGATTTAATGCCCACACATTGAAGTGACCTTTAAGTCAATTAAATGAGTTCATATTATTCCCAATGAAGTGAGTAAGGGGGAGTCAACAGAAGTGATATGAGAGACGCAATGTGTTATCCCTAAAACCATGTAAAGGAAGTGTTCTTGACACAAAGTGACTATGCTAATTTTTTTAATCCCTAACTAGTGAAGATTAGTGGACTTTGGTATCATCAAAAACCTATCAGTGTATTCTCCTTGGACTAGAACTTAGTGGTGAACCAATTAAAATTTTCATTTGGTCCCTCTAGGTGCGAATATTTAAATTACTTCACATTTCCAAAAAAATGATTTAACAAGTTCCTACTATTTTGGAAACAAGATATATCACTTTAAAAGAAAAAGTTGACAACCTAATTCACGCTTCCCTCTTAGGGTTTTTTGGGGTCCTTCATGTCCTTCTTTTCCACATCCAAAAGAAATTAATGTTCCACTAAGACATTCCATTGGGGATTTATTCTCACATTATAAACATATAGGAAATTGAATATTCATTCTTCAAAGTTCTTCACTACCCATATACTAAATAAAATTTATCCTCATTTACTTTGTTTAGTCCAACAGTTGGTTAAAGTAAAAGTTTCTAATCATATATCAGGATAACTAATTGTGCACAATAAAAAAAGTTTTCACTCCAATCATCATTAAATTTGGTTTCTCCTGATCATCTTATTTTCCATAAAATTCATTGTTAAGTTGATTCATCTTATTTTTAGATGTTAACTAAAACTAAAGGAATGCTAAGATAATCAATAATCATAGTGGTAAACCACATAATATTTACCCTAGTAAAATTTATGCTACTATCCTATACTTAGAATTTCAGTCATAGTGATATGATTCTAAATATATATTTCCCTAATTCTAGTTCCCAAGGATTCTTCTAAAAATACTCTAATTCTAACTATAATAACCCCAACTCTCGTAGCACTGAGTCGATGGATACTATATTACATTGGTATAAGATATAGGGAATCACATCCCATAAAAATGAATAGTTTAGTAATTTTCATGAACAAAATACATACATGATATCCTTATTTCATTGGTAATTAAACATATATCATAAAAAAATAAAGTAATATTTACACTTGAACTTATGCAAATATTATTTCTTCATATCATAGGGAAAATAAAACGTAAGAAGGGTGAGAAAAAATTTTCTGTAAGGGTGTTCATATATTAGAATATATCATGAATCAATAATAAAAAAAATATAATCAATATGGAAAAGGGAAATAAATTAATAAACAATATATTCAATCAATAAATTTTTTATCGTGATAAGATAAGGCATAATCATTATGGAAATGTAAATAATTGGAAACAAATCCCATTTAAACAAAATCTTGTGAACAATATGAATCCATGGATAACATCATAGTGAAAATCACATGGAGAATATTAATTGAATTATTAATGGGGTAATTTCTTAATATTGAATGCCATGATCTCAAGAATAATGGCCCCTCTACTTTCAAGACCTTTCAAAATATATTTCAATCATTAAGGGTAAAGAGAAACCCATTTAATTTGTCCAACGTATTTGTCTTAAGAGACCTACTGATGTATCTAGGGGATATCTATAATTGGGTCCCAACCATGTATTTCATGTATAATACATTTATCATATATCAAAATGATAGATTTAATTCAATAATAAATATGAATTTTCAAAAAATATTCTTACTCAGTAAAAGTTACTGATTTAACATTAATCCCCAATTATCTAAATAACTTTTAATGTAATCACTATATATAAAAATGGTATATGAATTAGAAAATAATCATATCCATGTTACAAGAATACAAATATTAAAAAAATATAATTTTTTATTAATTATTGTCATAAATAAATCAAATTTTTAGTATATACACCACATAAAATAAATTATGTTCATAATATTAAAATATGCCTCAATGAAGTGAAATTGTGACGGATTCTCTTACCACTTTGTAATTAGTCGAATTATATTCCCCACAAAATAATTAAATTTAATAAAACATTAAATAAAATAAGAATAAATAAATTCATGTTATAACATGTTAAATGGGAATAATATACATCTTCTAAAATAATATAGGTATATAACTTAAAATTATTCCTCAATGAAAGGAAATTGAGATGAGGTCCCTTACAAATGAAAAAAACATTGATGTGAGAATTAATAAAATGAATTGATTATGTGTATCAAATGTAAATCCACATAGGAAAAGTGGAAATATAGTATAATATAATAAAAAGTTATTTCACACATAATCTTAGCATGACATAATCAATTGAGTAGAAGTTTAACCCAATGAATGGAGATTGAGTTAAGAAATCCCTTGTCTCAAGCTTCCTTTTAGTTTTGTGTACTTTAACCACCTATATAATGGTTTTAAGAATGTTATTAATTTATTCTAGAACTATATTTTTATTTATAATCCCTTTTATTATTCTTTTATTACATCTTACTAATAAATCATTATTCATATTTCATTATTTTTATTGTTTTGGGTGTTAATTTCTAGGGTTTCTCATGCATGTTTTGTCATCAATGTCCTAGTTATTTTGCATAGGATATCGACCTAACATCTCAAGAACGATATTAGTTTTTTAAATATCTTATTTATTTATTAAATAATTTTTATATCCATTATTTAATTTTGAACAAGTTATATGAATGGCATCTTGGCATGGAGATGATATGTCATACGTACGCATGAGTGAGGGTATCATTCCCTTAATGGTTTATGGGTAAGGTATTGAATGATATATTAAATTTTCACAATTGATATAATTTCATAATTATCATATATATCCATTATTTCTACCCCTATAAGTTTCCAAATAAAGTGGTGATTAAAAAAAATTACACAATTGTGTGGCGACGATGAGTCGTACGTACACCTGTGTGGTGCCTTTATTTTTCATTGGATGCATAAAAGATGGAATATGGTTGTACCATGATCATATTAACATATCAGGATATATATTATAATTTATTAATTATTTTAGTCTAGAAAAAACACACATATAATAAGTAGAAGTAGAAATAAACTTGAAAGAGTTGCTAAGGATGATTACCTCTCCTTCACCTGACTTCCTTTAGATCTTTTCTTAAGGGATCTAGAGTTTGTATTTTGGAAGTAAGAAACCTATATAACATGGATAATAATTTTTAGAAGATAAATGGTCAGTGGTTGGTCTAGATATATGGCTCAATGTTGTGTGAATAAGTGAAATAAGGGGTTCCCAATTATAATCGAGGTGAGGGGCACTTTTAGAATTTCTCAAAATATTAAAATATAATAAGTCTATTCTAGAGACAAAGACTTCCAAAAGTCCTATAAATGAATATTTTATGAAATTTTGGACTATATATTACACTCGTTGTTCTTATTTAATATATTTATTATTTTTCAACAATTTAATGAAATATTAATTCCATAATATATAATTGTTGTCAAATTTGATACAATTCATTACTTTGTCATTATAAACATCAAGAAAACAAGTAAAATCTACCAGAACTATTTTATTATATCCTAAAAATGTAAATTTCATTTATAAAATTCTTATATAACATTAATTATATTAAATATTATTTTTTTATTATTTTTAATATAATTTATTTGATTTCTCCATTAGTTAAATTATTATTGCATCAGCATTGTAAAAGATTGTAAGGTAATTATTTCATAAATAAAATTTAAAAATAAATTAACATTATTAATATAAATTTTATAAATTTCCAAATAATATTTATAGTCATTTTAATATTCTTTATATCAGCATATTAATAATATTACAGTTATTTGAAACAATAGTGTGACATGTTTTACTCTTCATTAAATAAAATAAAATAAATGTCATAATCTTATCCATGTGGATCCAAATGTTCATAAATTTTATATTTGGATGATTATGGTCAATATATAAATAAAAATTAATATTTTTAAATTTTTTTGGGTCATTTAATGGTTTTTATTAGTTTAATTTTAGACTTTTTAAAATCAATTTTTTATTTTTCTTCTTCTTCACGAGCACTGCATCAACATGACATAATAATTTAAGGTATTTATTTAACATATAAAATTTAAAAATAATTAGTATAATAAAAATATTAAATATTCTTAGTATAATCCTTTATATTCATTCATTATTTATGTTAACTTATATCTATTTCAATACAACTTATTTAATTTTACAATTTAACTTTTCTTACCATGTGAAAGAGTTGCACATTCATTTGGATATGATTATTATCAAATAACTAAAAATGTATAAATTAATATAATAAATCTCTCTTTATAGATAATAATTAATAAAAAGAACATGAAAATAATTAATACTTCTCAATTATTAGTTTTAAGACACTAAATTTGACTTTCCTAGTGCTGTATAAGCACAACGTCAACATGAAAAATGATTTTCATATTTATCATTATAATTTTCATGTTATGAATTATTTTTTATGATATTAAAATTATAATATCATAATTGATTCCAAAAATATTTTTAATAAATTTGTATATCATAGTTATTTTTGATGAAATCACAAAAGATACTCTATTTTATAAAATCTGTATTTTTTCTATTCACAAAAAATTTAAATTCTTGTGAAAAACCACAAACATTTATCCTAAGATACATTTTACAGTATGAATTAAAAAATGAAGTTAAAATTTTCAAATAAATTTTATAAAACATCTAGAAATTAATTATAATATTCTATCATAAAAAATAAGAAAAACTCATTATTGAATAATTTTTTATCTGAAGAATTAAATGACTTTACTAAATAGAATTATTGTTTTCTAATAATTTACGAATACTTATTTATTAAAAATTACCTATATATTTATTTGATAAATTAGTTATTCCTATTCATACAATCTGAACTAATTTCTAGGTTATAAGTGTCAAATTTAATTAATAATATTTTTGGGTTCGTTTAGGATATGTGTTGCGTGAAATGAAATCTATCGAACATAGAATTCTTTTAAAATATTAGGGTGTTACACACTTACACCATAGTGTACCCTTTATAGTAGTTTTTGTTATACCATGATAATACTCACATCATGGAACACCCAAAGCAGTGATGGGGGATCCCTGTTTAAAATAAAGAGTTTGGAATCTTATTGTGGGGCTCACTTAGTGCCCATTTTGGTCAGGCCCAATAGAGAGGAACCAGTCCATGGTCCATGAGGACTGTTTTTGTGGAAATTGGTTTTTTAAATTAAAACAGAGAAATTTATTTTACAACCCTCTTCCCCTTTGACCCCTAAACAAAACCCTCTCCTCCCTTCACCCCTTTAATGTGACACAGACAGGATCCCCTCCCCAGGTGTGAAAACCACCTTCTTTGGCATCATATTCTCATGATTTTAATTTAAATTATATCAGTTTAGGGATTCTCCTCATCTTTTTTATTTATCTCCTCTATCTTACCTTCTTCTCCTTCCCCATTATTATGCACTCTATAATACAAACCCTTCGGTGTATAGTTGATGATTTTTGGTTTTTATATTACATATAGTGTGTGTGATATCTTTTATAGATTACTTTGGTATAGTTGAGGTTGATTTGGGCCACAATTATAGAAATCAATGAGTTTTGAGTAGGTTTTCCCCTTGTCTGGATCTTTAAATATAAAACTATTTATTGGTTGAGTTTTAAATTCATGATTTAATTAAATAATGATAATATTAATTTTTTTAAGAATTATATGAATGGAAAATCATATTTTACTTGATTTTCATTTTAATGGAAAAGGATTTTCAAATTTGGAATATTTTGAATATCTTTTTTATTAAACAATGCACACTATGTGTTTGATTTTTTTTTTCAAATATCCATTATGAATGAATTATATGATTTTTAAAAGGTGTATTGGTCTTAAAATATAATTCTCAATTGAATATTATGTTTTTATTTCCATTTTAAGTATTAATTGAAATCTATTTACTAATAAATATATTTATGATTGTATTGAATAAAAATTAGAGGTTTAAAAATAACACATGATGTATTTTGTTGTTATAAACATATACATGGGTATATATATGTAATTACCCATATTTCCCTTGGGAATCCCTTTGTAAAAATATAGTGCTTTTGGTGTTTTTTTGGGGAATCAGTGGTTAATTTTAGGTGTTTTCAAAAAATAAAGTTTCACTAAATGGTTTGACCAAAACGATGGAACTATATTGGTGGCACCATGACAGTGGCACAATAAAATGATGGCACTATAACAATCACACACTGAAATTGTGGAATCATAACTATGGAACCATAATGGTGGCACCGTAACGGTGGCACTATAATAGCCCTACACCGAAACAGTGACACTGTAATGGTGGCACCAGGACTATGCCACACTGAAATGATGGCACGAAAAATGGTGTATCGCCCTTTTACAAATTTCCAATTTCCTGTGTTTTTCTAGTTTCCTCCCTCTTACACTTTATATGATTAAATTGAGTTTAAATAATTATTTTGGTATTTTTTGGGGTGTTTCAAAGTATATTAATTTTATATTTAACATACTAATGCTCTATGGACTTTGAGATACCTAAACTATGTGATATTGACCGTGATACCACATTAATGACTTTTGAAACCATTCTTCCTTTAATATAGGATCTGGATTTTTCTAAAATCCAGGTCCTCTCTTATATTTTATCTTGATTCAACTAGATCCTTCCACTCTAGACCTATCTTGAACCTGTGCTGGATCCCCACCCACTCCTTTTCAATTTTCTTAGAGCTTCACGCTATTCGCGCGATCCCCTATTCACGGTGTAAGGGGAATTTTTGGTCACCTTTTTTTCAAGTAGGGATATCTTCTACCTCTATTTTATTATGCATCATGTAGGGTGGGTGTACTAATTATTCCTTGTAAATAACTGGTGAATACTTTTATTAAAACGTGTAATAATTAAGAAGGGAAAATGATCAAAATATAACATGGGTCAATAAAATAATGGATTGGGAGTGGTTTGATGTTGATTTCCTATTTTATTTTTTAACCTTGTTGAGGATGTGATATTTTATGGTTATAAGGCCTTAAAACAATCATGGCCATTCATGGTCTTTTCTTGCACAATGGTGATGTTCTGTTTTTGTTGTTATTTTTTGTTAATATTTTAAAATATGGAATCTGTTTAATTATGTATACTTGGTTAAATGAAGTGGATTCCTCAGGATGAAAAACTCATGTTATCACCCTTATTTATCAAAGTGGTCTTAAAGAACAGTTTTTACCAAATCTATATACATATAGTTTTATAGGTGGGGCATTATTTTGTGTTCAATTGGGTTTTGTGACTTTGTATGGGTTGTGTGGTGCTATTGTTTGGAGCACAGTTATCGGTACAAGGGTGGGAAAGAGAGTTTGTCCTATGATAATGATGCGATATGTGTGTAAAGTGGGTTTGTGGTTTAAGATTAGTTGCTATGGTATTTGTGTTTGGGTAAGTACAAGAGGTGATTTGGAATCTGAGGTTGAGATACTGATTGATTGTTGAATGGATGGACTTGTTGGAAGTGGGATTGAGTTTTGTTTGTGTTGTGACTATCAAGATACATTGGGTAGGGGGACTTCAATGTGGGTATGGTATTTTTATGCCATGGGACTAAAAAAGATAAATTTTTGGGCAGCGGGGCTATAGGTTTTGGTTGTGTTAGGACTTCGTGTTAATATGTGTGTCGGTGGTGTGTCGTTTGTCTAAAGTGTTGTTTTCAGCACCAAATTAATTTTCCAAACTTGTAACTAGAATAGTGTGCAAGTACGGGGCCATTCTATGGGAAAACCATGTTGACATTTATGTCTCTTGATTTGAAAATTCTCAAGTGAAGATGCTAAATTTAAATACGATTTTCTTGTTCATAATGATGGATCTCGAAAGAGAACTAATTGCTTCTCCTTCTCTAACTCACTACAAATTAAATTTAAAATCGAAGATTACTTAAAACTAGATTTTAATGGATAATGATAAATATGTGACAGGGATTGAAATATATGTGGGTTGTTAAACCATATTCCCTATTTTGTTGTGTTGTTCATAATAACCCACATTTCTAGGTTTCATTTGTGTCAGAACTCCCTTGGTCCAATGTGTTCCGATTAAGTAGGTAGAAATCAATCCCTTGGTTTGGAAATTGATTTCTATTGATTCCTAATTTAGGAACCTTCCTCTAGAAATGAAAATTATATCTAATGGACATGGATATCCTTACCTTAATTCTCCCTAAGATCCATTGAAACACCATTCTTGGTTCGATATGATGTTTCTATAAAAATAAGACATGGATGTTGGGAGAATTAGGTGAGATATGACGAACAAACACAAGAATAGAGATACCGGTTCTAACGAACCCACGTTTTTCCCAGCCCCAACACAAGGGGGGGGGGGGTGGTGGTTAGTTACTCATTATGAAAAGGATAAGAAACTTACTAAAATTCAAAAGAGAGTTCATTAAAACAAAATATAGAAGAATCAGAAGCACAAAAAAAATATAGAGAACAAGTGCTCCAAAACCTTCCTCTCATAAAAAACATAGCTCCCCAGCCCCTCTCTACTCCTCTCTCTAATCATCTCCTTATCCAAGCTCACCTCTAGGGTATTCTCAGTCAAAAATGACCTTTTTCCAGTTGGCCAAAAGTAGGTAGAAAGGGGAACCCCAGGTCAAGGATTAGGTGAAAAGTGAAAAAGCTAAAAGGAGAAGGCTGTAGTGGTCCGCATGTTTTTGTAGGCCATGTGCGAACCGTGTGGAAGTCTCTATCTCAAATCCTTAAGGCCGTACAATTTTCCTGGATAGGCCGCACAGTTTGGGTAAGCCATGTGCCAACCATGCAGATGTCTCTATCCATATGTGTCTGTCTCGCATGGTTTCTCTGAAGGGTTGCACAGTTTTGGTAAGCCATGCGCCAACCGTGCAAACCTCTCTGTAAATAGAATCTTCTCTCGCACAGTTTGAACACAGTTTGGATAACTATGGGTCAGTCGTGCAGGTTTCCTTTCTCTTTGAAATACCTAAAATCGCCCATCCTTAATGTCTCGGTGCTTGATCCAGGTGACTCCAATCCAGCATAGTTAGTGGAAATGGGTCCAAAATCCCCCAATTCCCTTCCAAATCTCCAAAATTACAATACTTCCTGCTTCATCCTCTGGTGACTAAAAAACCTATTAAGGAACATCATACTTGTGAAATCCATGCAAAAACCATCCACAAAATCCATTTTATAGATATTACACCAAGTGGAAATGCCTTATGCAGAACAATGCATCAAACTCCCCCACACATGATTGGTTGTTTGTCCTCAAACAAAGGCATAGACAATCATTTCCATGGATTTACCATAAATACAGGTAGAAACATTACAAATTATACCAATTAGATAAATATGAACATTGAACTAATTACCATTAAAAATTAAAGAATTCATACTTCATGGTTTCCTATGTCTATGAGTTTATCTAACAAAGTAGTCTTAGTCCAAAATAGTCAACCATTCATTCATAAATCAAATTTTATTAAAACTAAATTTTCCCTTCTTCATTCAAAGAAAGTGCCTACCTCCATTTTCATCTCGTTATACACTCAGATTATTTAATACCAGGTTTCGTTGTCACCAATTAGTGGGCTATCACTTTTATAGGTCACAGACCCTCATTGAATTACATTATTTAGAACATGATGAAAGGTCATCAAAATTATTGGGCATACCTTTTAATATCTCAATTTCTTTTTTTGTGGGGTGAGATACTAGCATAAATTTTTTCCCAATTTGATCATGTCAACACATGATGATAATGTTTTAGAAATTCTAGGGTTCATGGAATTAAGACCGCGTAATATCCACTAGTGTAACAACAACAATTCTTGAAACCTCACGTCTCCTTATGCACAATTTGACTTCCATTTTAAGGGGTTCCTCAATTCGAATTACTCCATCACAAAAATTAGTTTTAAAAAAACTATTTTTCTAAATGAATGGATACATATTCCTTTTAAAGTATTACAAGGTTTACTCACATCACAAACTAGGTTTGACAATCCATACATATGAGCCATTTTTTGAGATAATTTAAAAAATTCATTTTTATCTAATTTATATAAACCCATGACATATATAATAGCTCTTTAGACACACCTAAGAATACATGGTACCCTAAGTACATGGGAAATCAATCAATCAAAATATGGTTCCAATTAAGGGCTCTCTCCCCCACTCTTAAAACGGAGCATGGTCCCACATAAAGGTAATAAAGTAGATAAGGGTGGGCAAGGAAGCATGAAAAGGGAGGGAAAAAAAGTAAAGAATAGAAAACAGTGCATAAGTGAAAAGCTCCCCTGAATGTCTCTCAAGTGTGGAAAATAGGTGGCGTGTGAGAGCCTGACGAGAAGAAATGTGGATGGCATGGAACAGATGAAAGCCACTGCTAGTGAGACACAAGAACCAGACAAGTGAAGCAAGAAAAAGAAAAACAAGTAATAGGGAATGAAAATCACACTATCATGAATTTATAGGCACACTCAAACAGACAAATTATTTTAATAGAAAACTTTTCATATTTCTGGGTTACCTCCCTTTCAGTGCTAAGTTTTAAGTCTCGAGCTTGACTTACCTAGGCCTTGAGATACACCAATTGCATGGTGGAAACTGTTCCCACCATGTCTTCCATGCTAAAGTAAGGCTTTAAGTGCTGCCCATTGACCTTGAATATTCGATCTTCCATGCTAGACACTTCCACTGCGCCATGGTGGAAAACCATAATCACCGCAAAGGGTCCCAACCACAAGGACTTCAGCTAACCTGGAAGAAACTTTATGTGATAATTTAAAAGTAAGACTTTATCACCGGGCTGGAAGGATTTCCCAGAGATCATGAGGTCATGGACCACCTTCATCTTCTCCTTATAAAGTTTTTCATTCTCATAGGCCTACCACCTTATCTCATTAAGCTCAGTTAACTGGAATTTCATCTTTTCTTCTGTAGCCTTGATATCATAATTCAGGGCCTTGACATCCCAATAAGCCTTGTGATCCATCTCCATCAGAAAGTGGCAGGGTTTCCCATAGATTAACCAGAAAGGTGACATACCCAATGGTGTTTTGAAGGCTATACGGTAGGTCCATAACACATCATATATTTTCATGGACCAATCATTTCTTGATTGGCATATTGTTTTCTCCTATATTTTATTTAACTAGTGGTTTGAAACCTCCAACTGACCACTAGATTGAGGGTGGTATGGTGTCGCTTGGTTGTACTTGACCCCATACTTTAAGAGCTCATTTTTCATGAGTGCTGTAAAAATGTTTACCATGGTTTCTAATAAACAATCGCTGGGTCCCAAAATTACTGAAAATATTTTTATTTAGAAAAGTGATGATGAACTTATCCATATTATGAGTCATTTCCACCACTTCTACCCACTTGGAAACATAATCAACACGTACCATAATGTACATGTTCCTAAAGGATGGGGGAAATGGACCCATGAGGTCGATTCTACAAACGTCAAAAACATCAACCTCAAGTATCGGGTGTTTCAACATCTCAACATGATGAAACAAATTTCCTATCCACTAGCACCGATCACAACAAGAGAAAAAACGACAAGTGTCCTTATGCATATATGGCCAGAAAAATCTTGATTGTAAAACCTTTTCTACTATTCGATCTAGCCCATGATTTCCTCCTACTAGAGAAGAGTGACAAGATTCCAAAATAATTTGAATCTCTTAATACAGTACACAATGATGGATTACCCCATCGTCACATGAGCGAAAGAGAAGGGGGTATTACTAGAAATACCTCTTTTCCTATGAAAAAATTGATTCCTACACTGAAATGATAAGTCTGGGTGGATAGATCCTATGGAAAAGTAATTTTAAAGGTCGGTGAACCATGGCTGAGGTGGTACTCCAATGGAAAATAGCTGCTCATTAGGGAAGTCTTCTTTGATCTCCTGGTCTTATTCTCTCTCTAAATGGGTTAGTTCCATCCAGGAGAGATAATTGGCCACCACATTCTCACTTTCATTCTTATCCTTAATCTCTAAATCAAACTCCTGGAGGAGGAGCATCTAATAGATGAGCCTCAATTTGGTTTCCTTATTGTTCAGAAAATACTTAAGCTCAGCATGATCCATGTAGAATACAACTTTATAAAGAACTAAGTAGGAGAAGAATTTGTCAAACCCAAAAACCACATCTAGAATTTATTTTTATATAGTGGTGTAATTAATATTCAATTAATTTAATGCTCAGGTGGAATAATAGATCTATCTAAAAATATGGTCCAGTAGCTGTCCAAGTAATGCCCCCATGGTATAATCGCTCGCATTGCACATAAGTTCAAGCTGATCCTCTAAATTCGGAGCAACCATTATGGGTGCAACACCAAGTTTTTTCTTCAGAATTTGGAAGGTTGTGATACATTTATCGTCATAATAAAAATACTACATCCCTGGAAGGTATATTGGTTAAGGTATGAACAATCTTAGAGAAGTCATGGATGAATCTTCGATAAAAACCCACACGCCCCAAAAAGCTCCGAATTGCTCAGACTGTTGAGGGAATGGGCAACTATGAGATAACTTCAATTTTTTCCAGATCCACCTCAATTCCCTTCTTTGATATCCTATAGACTAATAAAATTATGTGTTGCACCATAAAATGGAACTTCTCCCATTTGAGAATAAGATTTGTATGATCACATCGTTCAAGAACCAACTCCAGATTCATCAAGAAAGTATTGAATAACATCCCATATATCACGAAGTCATCCATGTAATCCTCTAGAATCTGCTACGCCATATCATGGAATATAGATAACATGCACCTCTAAAAGGTGGTTGGAGAATTGCACATACTGAATGACATTCAACCATAGGTGAAGGTTTCATAATGACAAGTAAAGGTACTCTTTTCTTGATCCGCTAGGGTGATAGAGATTTGGTTATATCCCGTATAACCATATAAGAAAAAGTAAAATTCATGCCCTGCCAATATTTCTAGCATTTGATCCATGAATGGAAGAGGGAAATGATCTTTCCTTGTTTCATCATTCAACTTCTTGTAATTGACACAAAACCACCATCCCATAACTATGCGGGGCGGGATGAGATCATTCTTTTCATTGGTCTCCACCATGATGCCTCCCTTTTTAGGAACCACCTAGAGAGGACTCACCCACGGGCTATTGGAGATGGGGTATATAATTCCAGCATTGAATAATTTTATCACTTTCTTCTTGAACATTTATTTCTTAGAGGGGGGTGGGGGTGGGGGTTCAGTCTTTGTTGTGGTCGATGAGAGGCTTTTTCCCCTTCCTCAATAAGTACCGTGTGGATTCAGACCGTGGAGATTATACCCTTAATGTCATAAATCATCTAACAAATTGCTTGTTTATTCCTTTGGAGGACTTGCAGAAGAGCCTATTCTTGATATTTTAAGAGTGAGGCATTTAGGATCACCGACAGTGTATGTTCCTCTCCCAAATAGCCATATTTCAACAAGGAAGGGAGAGGTTTCAACTTGAGATGGGTAGCCTTGAGAATGGAAGGTTCCATCAGATTAACCTTGGATCACTCTAATAAACATAGAACAACTAAACTATGCCAATAATTGTCCCCTTGGGCTCTAATAAAGCTTAATTCATCCTGGTTTTCTTCAAGCTGGTCATCCTCCAAAATGGGTTCATTGCTGAATGAATAATATTTCATATTATCTTCCTCTAGGCCTAAGCAGTCAGCCGTTGTTGTTGAGGCACAAAAATCCTCTTTCTCCATCAGTGAAACCTATTTCACCACCTTGAGGATGTTGTAGGAAACCTTATCATCACCCACATAGAAGATCAGCTCATCTTGGTGCACATCAATTAAAACTTTCCTGGTTGCCAGAAAGCGTATTCCAATAATTGAAGATTCCTCTTGGTCTTCTTCCATGTTCAAGATAATAAAATCCAATGGCAGAATTAATTTACCCACTTTGACCAACACGTCTTCCAACTCCCCCTAGGGTATTTAATAGAACGATCATCCAGTTGGAGTGGCACTCAGGTTGGATTGAGAGCATTCAACCCTAACTTCTTCAATACTCTAAATGTCATTAAATTAACATGCACCCCAAATCACTAAGGGATTTTCCAAACTCCCAAGTTCCAATAGTTCATGAGATTTTAAATCTTAACAGATCCTAGAGTTTAGGAGGGAGAGTGTGTTGTACTACCATTGATCATTCCTTGGTTAGGGGAATGGTGCCAAAGTCTTTCGTATTTGTTTTATTTGAAAGGATCTCTTTCATGAACTTTGTATATGTGGGCATTTGAATTAATGCCTCTACAAAGGGAATGTTGATGTGAAGATTTTAGAATACTTCCATGAACATGGAGAATTGATGGCCCAACTTTTATTGTTTCATCCATACTAGAAAGGGAAAGGGTGTTTGATACACTTTAAACACTTATTTTCCCTCATCTCACGGGACTTCCGGTTCATTATCCTGCTCAGGTTTTGGGAAAGATTCTTCCACTGTCACTTCTCCAATTGAGGAGAATGTGGACTGCTTTGATGGTTTGGCACCGTTACTCATAGTTACCTTCCGTATCAGCTTCTTCCTGCTAAATAAAATAACAACATTAGCCTCCTCCCTTGTATTTTTCTCAGTATTGTACGGTAGTGCACCGGGCTGTCTGTGACAGAGCTGATTGGAAAGATGACTAATCTAGTTCTCGAGGCTTCTAATTGATGCCTCCTAGTTTTGAAACTTGTTTCAGAAGTATTTATAAATTTAGACATCATTTCCTCTAGGCTTGAGCGAGGTTCCTTCTGAGGTTGTCTGGATACTTGTTGGGGAGGTGGCTGTTGCAATGGTTGAGCAAGATGAGGGTTTTGATACCCTTGCTGTTGATATTCTCCTTGCTGAAATTGGTTACCCTGTTGCTACCTCAGATATGGAGTCTAAAACTATTGTTGACCATAACCATGTGGTCTTTGTGGTCGGGGATGAGGATTTTGATATTGCTACCTCTAGACTGTATTTTTAATCTCTTACCACTTTTGGTTTTGGTACTGAGGGTATTTGTTGGGTCCTCTATTCTGTGCAACATAATTTACCTAACTGGTAGAGGCTCCCGCACTTTCCCCTGGTCACTCACCCATATCATGGTTGTCACCATAATCACTACATTCTGGTTGAATGACAACTTGAACTTGAGATGGATGTTTTAGATTCAGAGAATCGATCTTCTTGGAGATGACATCGAGTTGAGCCATAAGAATGGTGGTTACATCTATATTATACATTCCCCTTTTTGGAGTGCCCCGTTCAGAATGGCACTAAAAACTATTAGCTAACTTGTCTTCCAAAAATTCAGAAATCTCTTCAGGGGACTTCCTCACGACTGTCCCTCTAGAAAATTCATTAACCATGAACTTTGTATTAGTTGTTAGAACATTGTAGAATTTTTGGACTTGCATCCACAATGGTAGTACATGGTGCAGGCATTTCCTCAATATCTCCTTAAATCGTTCCCATGACTCATATAAAGATTCTGAGTCATGCTGTTGGAAGTTATGGATTTTATTCTTTAAGGTGAACATATTCAAGGTATGGAAGTATTTCGGTAAAACAGCATGGGCCAATGCCTCCCATGTAAGAATATATCTCTGAGGTAACCCCTTGATCCATTCCTTCGACTTATCCCTTAATGAGAGGGGAATAAACCTAAGTTGGATTGCATCATATGACACTATATGGTACCAGAAAGTGTCATGTATCTCCCAAAAGGTGGATATGTGAGCATTTGGGTCTTCAATTTTCAAGCCACCGAGCCGAATTATATTTTTAATTAACTGTATTATCTCCATCTTGATCTCAAAATGTTGGGCCTGCACCGGTGGTCTTACTATTCTAGTGTCTTCTCCTTGAATAGAGGGTATTCCATATTCCATAAGAGTACAACATGGTGGCATCAGTTCCTGAGGTTCTTGGGGAATGAACTGTTGTTCTCCGGAGGATAATAAACCTGCTGATTCTGATGAAAATAGGGAGGCTACACCCATGGAATATATTTCCTCGGTTGTGGCTGCCCGAACCCCAGAAAAAATTGAGTCAGTGGCCTCTGTTGGTTCCTCAAAATTAATTCCTTAGAATCCCCTAGTGGATTTGGATTCTGATCTTCTTCGACACCCAATGGTGGATTTCCTTCAATAACGAATGGCTTCCCAACTCATTGGAAACCCTCGGTTCTTCCTCCTGATGTGCCATGAGATCATTTGTGTTGTGATCACCCATAAGTGCATGACGTTGCCTGGACAACTTTATTTCAGTTTTTGGATCTATCAGGTGTAACTATGATGACTTGGAAATCTGGAAATGAATGACCCAACCACTCATATACCTATGGGCCTGCACAACACAAAAAACACACCCAAGGTAAAAGGGAAAAAATAATGAAAAATAGAAAAGGGATGAAGAAATTTTTTTATAGAAAATTTTGATTTTTGTTTTCACACAATGAATCTAATTCAATTAACAAAAATAACCACTTCCCTATCAACAGTGCCAAAATTTGGTGTGTCGTTTGTCTGAAGTGTTGTTTTCAGCACCAAATTAATTTCCCTAACTTGTAACTTGAATAGTGTGCAAGTATGGGGTCAGTTCATAGGGAAACCATGTTGGAGTTTATGTCTCTTGATTTGAAATTTCTCAAGTGATGATGCTGAATTTAAATACGATTTGATGGTTCATAATGATGGATCTTTAAAGTGAACTAATTGCTTGGACTTCTCTAACTCACTATGAATTAACTTCAAAATCCAAGATGACTTAAAACTGGATTTTAATGGATAATGATAAAAATGTGCCGGGGTTGGACATTTATGTGGGATGTTAAACCTTTCCCCCTATTGTGTTGTGTTGTTCATAATAACCCACATTTCTAGGTTTCATTTGTGTCAGAACTCCCTTGGTCCAGGGAGTTCCAATTAAGTAGGTAGAAATCAATCCCTTCATCTGGAAATTGATTTCTACTGACTCTTAGTTTAGGAAATGCCCTCTATAAATGACATGTATATTCAATGGTCATGGATATCCTTGTCTTAATTCTCCAAAATATACCTAGAAACTCCATTATTTGTCTGATATGGGGTTTCCAGTGAAATAAGACATGAAAGTTGGGAGAATTAGGTGAGAGCCGATAAACAAACACAAGATTAGAGAAACTGGTTCTAATGAACCCACATTTTTTCCGCCCCAACATAAGGGGGTTTAACAACTCATGATGAAAAGGATAATAAACTTACTAAAATTCATAAAATAGTTCATTATAATAGATAATAGAATAATCAGAAGCACAAAAAAATATACAGAGAAAAAGTGTTCCAAAACATTCCTCTCAGAAAAAAAAGTTCCACAGCCCCTCTCTTCTCCACTCTTGAATCCTCTCCTTATCCAGGCTCACCCCCAGGGTCTTCTTAGTCAGAAAGGACTATTTTCTAGTTTTCCAAAAGAAATTAGAAAGGGTAACCCCCTAGTCAAGGATTAGGTGAAAAGTGAAAAGGCTAAAAGGAGAAGGCTGTAGTGGTTTACATGGTTTTCAACACACGGTTTGGTAGGCTATGCTTCAACCATGCAAGAGTATCTATCTAAAATCCTTAAGGCCACACTATTTTCTTGGATGGTCCATACAGTTTGGGTAATCCATGTGCTAACCGTGCATATGTATCTATTCATATGTGCATGTCTTACACAGTTTCTCTGAAGGGCCGCACAGTTTTTGTAAGTCGTGCGCCAACCATGCGGGCCTCTCATTTAATGGAATATTCTCTCACACAGTTTGAAAATGGTTTAGATAACCATACGGTAGTCATTTGAGTTGCCTTTATCTTTTAAATTCTTGAGATCACTCATCCTTCATGTCTTAGTGCTTGATTTGAGTGACTCCACTCTGACATAGTCAGTGGAAAAGGGTCCAAAAGCCTCCAATTCCCTTCTGAATCTCAAAAATTCCTAGGCTTACTACTTCATCCTATGGTGATTGAAAAAACTATTAAGGAACAAAAAACATGTGAAATCCTTGCAAAAACCATCCAAAAAAATCATTTTATAGATATTAAACCATGTGAAAATTCCATATGCACAATAATGCATCATTTGGGGGTGGTGTCATTATGCAGTGGGGCTGCCATGTTTAGTTGTGAGAGGATGATTGAGTGGGATAACATTGAAGAGTGAAAATTGGAAGTGGTTGAATGGGTTTATAGGAAAAGGGGGTGTCCAGTGGGACTGAAGGTTGGTTATTATCTATTGTTTTTTATGAATGGGTGTTAAATTGGATTTTCTAGGCTTGGAACTTACTTCCTTGTATGCCTTGGAAGTGTTTAGTGGACTTTATCCTTCTAAAAATGGTTGCAGATATTGTACTTAGTAGTTTCCCTGGGTAGTGCTAGAATATATTACAGGGAAACCCTTAATTAATGAATGGAAAGTGGTGAAATGAAAACGGGTTCAGCTTGTATTTTATTGTGGCTATTTGTGAGGTTGCGAATATAGGGGTACCAAAAAATGTGGTTCTGTGTGGGATGGATTTTTTTGAAACTTGTAGTTTGGGATGAGTGTTTGGTTTCCTATATATATATATTTTAGTTCATTGTGTTTTCTCTATGCATCCCACCCTTTTTGATAACCATGTACTGAACACTCCCATTCTATTGGGGAGGGTGTCATTCCCAACATCCCAGTGGGAGGAAAAATGGCTGGTTTCGAACTTTATTCCTTGCACTCTCTTCCGAGTTTTTACCACTCAAGCATATCCAAGCAGGATATAATGGATTGAGGATTAAAATAGTCCAAGATACTTTGGGTAGGTATTGTTGTGGATGAGGGGCCTAGGTGTTTGCAAGCCATGATTTTTTCCCATGTGTCCTTGGGATAAGGCCCAGATGTCTTCTGGTGAGAGGTGTGGTTGTTGTGTCCCAAGTTTCTGTAGAAAGGATTTGTGTGTGGTTTTAGGCCTAGGTGTGTGCAGGTTGGTTGTGGAAGTGAAATTTAATTTTGGAAGAGTGGTATCATCAAGACATTAAACGTTAATAATGAGCAGCTAACTAGTGGAAAAGTGGTGAGGGGTACCCAAATGTCGATGTGATTATACTACTTTACTTGACTTGTATTATTTGGGGAGTGTAACTTGGTGATTCTAGGATGGTTAGTAATACTTGGTAGGTGATGTGTTTTCTACTATCTTCTCATAGGGGAATTAGTATGTCCCCCCACTTGTGCACGGGTGGATTTAGTTTTCCTTCTGGGTATACAGGTATACCCACCATACATTCGTAGAACTATTTTTAGGTTTCTAGGGGGACTTTGGGGACTTTTATGTACTTTTCAAGCTCGGGAATTGGGATGGTTATCATACTTCTGATTATTTTCTTTTTGTTTTACTTGATTTGGTTTTTTTTGTACTTTTGTTGTGGTTTACATTTAAACCATACATGGGATGGAATTTGGTTTATTTTATATAATTTTTTTTGAGTTTTTATGGATTTTACTGTCTTATATCCTGAACTTTTTTCATTCAAAATGTTAATGCCTTCCATTTTGTGTAAGATTCTATACCCTTGGTTTTAGTTTCCACTATATGACCTATTGAAGGTGGGACTTTAGGTTCATTATATCTCCATCATCTTGAAGAAGGGATGGCATGGAACTTCGTTGCCCCTTCCCTCATCTTGTGGAAGGTGGGACATGACAGAATGGTATCAAAGGTGATGGTTGAGGGATATTATAGATTTTGGAGTTAGGCATAGTGAGGATTGCATGGGATGGTAGGGAAATAATGTTATACAATCTTGGTGCATGAAATAGGCCAGGGAAGACCATCTAGGACACATGATTTTAGTCCCCCCGTGATCTGATGTAAGGACTCTAAGCCTATTGAATGACTAAGTGAGTAAGAACTGATTGCAGGGTAGAGACCCTAGTAATGGTCAATGCATCATAGTTACTTGAGTTACAATGTGTCTTAGGTGTTTTGGTAATTTAATTTAAAACAGGTGAAGTGTTAAAATATATTTAAAAGAAAATTTCCATAAGACCCGTGCTTAGGAGTTTCTTGTATCCCCGTTTTCAGCTATGGAACCCTGACATCACCCTTTTGTGGAATGATTAGTTGAGGACTAGAAGGATGACTTGGATGATCAGCAGAGGGCTGACCGATAGGAGTAAGATGACTTGTGGAAAAAGACCCTTCGTGCTTCCCAGCAATAGACCATGGGGAAGTGCGAAGGTAGTTTTTCATACTCAAATATGGAGGGATTGCTTGAGGAGATGACAATCAATTTTACCTTGATTCATGCTCGGAGGGAGTACCGGGTTCCTTTTGAAGTGATCCAGATGTGAGGAGTAGTGCATCCGTGGTGGAATCTTTACCTCAAGGAGAGGAAAGAATCCGATGTCTCTTGGGCAGATTTTGAGAAGGAGTTTCGAGTAGAGCTTCTTTCCTCAACAATGGAGGTAGAGAAGAGGTAGGAGCTGCTCTCCCTCCAATAGGGGAGTATGTTAGTGAGGAAACTGGGGATCAAGTTGAAGGATCTCTTAAGCTTCACTCTAGATCTCTTTTCGGATGAGGAGTCACATGTGAGATGCTTGGAGGAGGCACTCCGACCTTCTCTTTTGAATGTCATCACTCCCTTTACCCTACCAACATACTTAGAAGTTAAAAATAAGGATTAAGTAGTGGATAAGATGAAATCATAGGTAGGTGTACCATAAGAGGGGATCCATCTGAGTTCTTTGAAGGGGAGGGCATCAAAATGTCTCCAACATCAGGGCCTTCATGGTTTCAGTTAGTGGGAAGTATGCCTCAATAGTTCTAGTTCGAATCCACCGGTCCTCTCCCTTCCCACATAGGCTTGGGACAGATGTGATTTGTCTATGGAGGTCATGGAAATCATTGGAACCAGTTCCCAGTTCAAGATCAGTACTATGGGGGTGGGATGGTTCAGCGCCCACCCCAACATCAGCAGTTTCTGGTCAGGCCTTTCCAGCAGTAGGGGTATTGAGCTCCAGCTCCACCAAGGGTAGATAGTGCTGGAGGAGACCGACCTCAGGGTGCTCCTCAGGGACCTTGACCAGGGAATAACTGGAGAGGTGGTCGATAATAGAGGGGTAGAGGAGCTAGATGTGGGTAATTGCATGCTGCTGAGGTAACAGTTCCAGCGGAGTTGAAGGTTGTTCGAGGTACGATCAATATATTTAGTACTCTTTCTTGAAATTTCTTTGATTCATGAGATTCACAATCCTTTATTTCCAAATTTATATCCCATTCCTTTGGACTATATGTAGATAGACTTCCCATTCCCTAGTGTTGAGTATGACAATTGAATTTCAGACTAGTTTTTTTGATGTTTTCCATGGATGTATACTAATGCTGGGGAAACTTTAGTCTATTGGGGATTTTCTTATGTTATATATGAAACCATACAATGTCATCCTAGGAATCAAATGGTTGTTTTATATTCATGTTGTTGTCAACTGCTTTCAGAGATGAGTCTTGTTTTCAGGTGTAGATGGCTAGTGTATATTTTTCGTTGGTGAGTGGGGCTATCAGGTGGGTAGTTGGTGTGTGGATCCTCTTCTCTCCTTGACAGTTGAGCTGTCAGTGGAATCAATAGAAACATATATGGTGGAGGTTTCAGTGGGTTTTATAGAATTCCTAAATTTCTTTTGGAAGAGGTTGTGACTCTAACCCCTCGACGTGACATTGAGTTCGGAATAGAATTGCAACCCGGTGCCTATCTGATTTTGAGGGATCCTAATCTGATGACACCTTCTGAGTTTTGGGAGTTACGGTTTCAAGTTGATGACCCAAAGAAGAATGGTTTTATCAAGCTAAGTGTGTCTTTGTGGGGTGCACTAGTATTTTTTGCGAAGAAGGCATTCAATGGCATGAAGCTGTGCATAGAATAATGGAGACTGAATCTAGTAATAGTCAGGAAATATTACCCTTTGGGAGAATAAATATTCTTTTCGACTAGTTAAGTGGATTAGGTTAGTTCTCCAAGATTGACCTGCAGTTTGGATATCACTAGTTGAGGTTGAAGGAGGGTAAAATCCTAAATACTGCTTTCAAGTATAGGTATGGGATTTTCAAGTTCGTGGTCCTGACCTTCGGTGTTACAAATTCACTAGCTATGTTCATGGGTATCAAGAAATCTGTCTTATTTAAGTTTATAGATCACTTCATTGTCATGTTAGTCAACAATATTTTTATTTACTCAAAGTCAGAGGAGGAGCATGTTGAGAACCTCAGGGCAGTCTTGGAGGTCCTCCGACACAATGATCTCTTTGGGAAGCTATCCAAGTGCATGTTTTGGATTTGAAAGTTTCATTTCCTTGGACATTTGGTGTCTCAACAAGGGATAAAAGTAAACCCATCAAAGGTCGAGGTTGTTTTTTCTTGGGCTGCGCCAAAGAACATGGAAGAGGTTCATAACTTCCTAGGTCTAATGGGATATTATCAGATATTCATGCCCTATTTCTCTCATATTTTGGATCCACTGATAGCTTTGAGTAGAAAACACTAGGCCTTTGTGTGGAGTGAGCAGTGTTAGGTAGCTTTCATCTGCCTGAAGGGGAAGCTGGTTAGTGCCCAAGTTCTTATGCTTCCAAAATAAGGGGTGACGTTTGAGGTGTTATGTGATGTTTTCAGATTAGTTTTGGGGTGTGCGATGATGTATCTATGAGGATTTATCTCTTATGGGTCTAGGTAGTTACGTCCCCATGAAGGTAACTATGCCACCCATGATCTAGAGCTTACAATGGTCATTTTTTGGGCTGAAGTTGTGGTGACATTACCACATAGGGGATTGGTTTTTGGTCTTCACGGATCATAAGTTCTTGAGTTATTTCTTCTCTCAATGGGACCTGAACATGCGTTAGTGAAGGTGGATGTAGTTTTTCTTGTACTATAACTTTGAGATCTCATACACCCTAGGAAAGGGGAACGTGGTGGATGATGCCTTAAGAAGGAAGTCATAGAAGGAGGTAGTTTAAGTATCCATGGATGATTGGAAGGAAATGGAAGAGTTGGAAGCATTGCCTCTAGATGCCAATGTGGAAAATGGTAGAGGCTATCTATTTCAGATGTCAGTGTAGTATTCCATGGTATGAACGATGGAGGAGTTTCAATGGGGAGACTTGAAGACTGAGGTGATGTGTGACCACACTGTCCAGGGTGATGCTCCAGAGGGATGGTCAGAGGATAGTCAGAATCAGATGTTATTCTATGGGATGGTGTTTGTCCCAATGGAAATTCATGGGGGAGTTATTTGTGAGTTCCATAGATCACACCTGGTGGTGGATCTAGGAGTTTCTAAAATGTATTGAGGTTTGAGGGAATAGTTTTGGTGTCTTGTGGTGTAGCGGGTAGGGGAGAGGTTTGTAGAAGGGGCTTAGTGTGTTAGTAGGTGAAGGCTGGGCACTGTGTTCTCAATGGTATGTTGAAACCCTTTGATGTTTCCAAGTGGAAGTGTGAGGAAATATCGATGGATTTTATCATAGGATTACCCAGGAATCAGGTATGATGTGATTCCATTTGGGTAGTAGTGGATTAGTTAAAAAAATCAGTACACTTCTTAGTGATCTAGGAGTCAAGCATAGAGGATTCCTTAGCATAGAGGTATGTGGATTAACTGGTGTGGCTTTAGGGAGTTCCAAGATCCATCATCTCAGATCAGGATACACGTTTTACATCATGAGTTTTTAAGGGATTGCAGCATGCCTTTATCACTCAATTATTCTTCATCACTACTTTCCACCCTTAGATGGATGAAAAAATAGAGAGGACCATCCAAATGTTGAAGTAAATGTTATAGAAATGTGTTCTTGACTTTAGTGGGTTTTGGGTGCGACATTTTACCTTGGTATAATTTGATTACAATATTATCTACCACTCTTCCATTAGTATGGATCCATTTTGAGATCTATATTGGGGGGACAACTAATCTTGGTTAAGACATGGTGAAGAGTATGACATAGAAGGTGTAGCTTGTCTCTGAGAGGATGAAGTCATCACAAGATTGATAGAAGTCATATGAAAATCATAAGAGGGGGCCTTTGGAATTCAAGGTTGGGGACCCTGTATTCTTGAAGGTTTCCACTCGATGTGGGATTTTTAGGTTTAGTAGAGGGATCAAGCTTTATCCCAAGTTCATCGGACCTTTCGAGGTGTTGGGATGAGTTGGTGATGTGGAATACCAGCTGGCGTTTCCACTGTGGTTGGAGAGGATCCTCACCATATTCCTTATCTCTCATCTCTGTCCGTATCTACATGATGAATCTCATGTCTTTAAGTAGGGAGTGTTTGATATCGAGGATGACCTGATGTTCATGGAGAAACTAGTGAGAATTGATGATCGTGAGGAGAAGGTTCTTCGTGGACAAACCAATCCTTTGGTTCATGTGTTATGGAGGCATGGTTGCCTCGAGGAGAGTACTTGAGAGAGACATACACAGATGTGTTCCCAATAGCAAGAGTAATTTTGAGTTTTGATCTTGTGTTTTGGTTTGTGATTTGTTTATGATCTAATGATTGACCTCATTTGCTATGAGATGAGTTATTTCCCTGTTCTCTGAATGTGTGTGAAAATTCCTAACTGTGGGGAGGGGAGGACCATATCTCAAATCAAGATGCATTAATGAAGATGTGATTGAACACTTGTGGGTGAGTCTGTGTCGACCAAAGTGGATAGTATCTTGACATGGAGGAAGGAGCTCCCTAATCCATGTGTGTCTAGACTATGAGACCTTTGTTGTTTGGGTGGTAGTTTGGGGAAGTAGGGCCTTAGTAATTATAATTTTTTTAGGAGATATATGTCAAGGATGTGTTCTTGGATGTTAGGATTTTCACTCAAGTTGTCAAAAAATGTATGGTGTTTTTTTTCCTGAGAGGAACCATACAGGGTGGTTGTTCAGACCCCTCTATTCAAGGGTTTGGTTTTAAATTCTTGACGATGAGACTAGTTTGAGAAGTCTCTGATGCAATGACCCAGATTTCCTCAGGCCATCCCTTTGTGAAAATCGAGTGACTGTGGTGTTCTTGGGGGTAGCAGTGGATTGTTTCGAGAGTATTCCAAAAATCTAGTTTCAACAAACTGTTTCATCTAAATGGTGGTAACATGATGGTGGCAGACCAAAATGGTGGCACTATAATGGTGGAACCATGATGGCGGCACACCGAAATGGTGGCACCAAAATAGTCTCATGTCGAAATAGTAGCACCATAATGGTGGCACCATAACTGTCACACACTGAAACGATGGCTCTGTAACAGTCTCACACAAAGAAGGTGGAACCATAACAGTGGCACCATGATGGTCACACTTGAAATGGTGGCACTGTGATAGTTCCACACCGAAATGGTGGCATGCCAAATGGTGTCTCACCCTTTTCCAAATTTCCAGTTCCCCAATTTTTTCCAGTTTTCCCCTCTTACGCTTTATTTGATGAAAATTGAGTTTAAAGCCTTATTTTAGAATTTTTAATGGCATTTAAAAGGATAGTAAGTATATATTTTATATCCTAACACTTATTGGATTTTGAGATACTCAAAATGTGTGATCTTGACCATGATGCCACGTTAATGCCTTTTGAAAGTGGTCTTCATTTAATATTGGATCTGTCTTTTACTAAAAGGTCATATCCTCTCTTCTCAGTTCTCTTGGTGCACCAAGATCCTTCCTCTCTAAACAAGTTGTGCATTTATGCTAGATAACCCCCTCATATTCAGTTTTCTTGGAGTTTCCTACTGCTTTTGGGATCCTCTATTCTTGGTGTAAAGAGGAGTTTTGGCCGCTTGTTGTTTCAAGTAGGGATTTATTATTCCCATATTTAATTGTGCATCTTGGGCGGGGGGTGTACGAATTATTCCTTATGAATAATGGGTGAATAATATTCTTAAAACTAGTAATAAATAAGAAGGTAATATGATCAAATGATAACATGGGTCAATGAAATAATGGTATGGGAGTGGTTTGATGTTGATCGCCTGTTTTATTTGTTATCCTTGTTGATGATGTGATCTATTGTGGTCTTAAGGACTTATGAAAATCATGGATGTAGGTGGTATTTCTTTATGCACTGGTGATGTTCTATTTTATTTGTGTGATGTTTTGTTAAATGGTTTTAACATGAAATCTATTTAATTACATTTACTTGGTTAAATGAAATGGATGCCCCTGGATGAAAACCTTGTCTGATCACCCTTTTTTATCAAAGTGGGATTAAAAACAGTGTTTACCAAATCAAAATACATCATGTTTGATAGGTGGGGATGTGTGTTGGGTTCGGTTGGGTTTTGTGACTTTGTGTGGGTTGTATGGTGCTGCTCTTGGGAGCACAGTTATGGGTACATGGGTGGGTAAAAGAGTTGGTCCTGTGAGAAGGGTGTGGTATGTGTGTGTAGTGGGGATATAGTTTAACGGTAGTTTCTATGGGATATATGTGTGGGGTGGTACATGAGGTGTGTTGGAATATCAGGTTGAGAGGATGATTTATTGTGGAATGGATGGACTTGTAGGCAGTGAGACTGCCTTTCTTTGTGTTGTGACCATCAAGCGATGTTGGGCCGTGGGACTACAATGTGGATATGGGTTTGATATGTAGTCAAACTTCATCTGTGAAATTTCTGGGTAGTGAGGCTATATTTTTTTTGCTATGTTGTGACTTTTGTGTTAATAGGTGTGCTGGTTTTGGTGTCATTGTGTAGTGGGGATACCAGGTTTATTTTTGAGAGGATGATTGAGTGGGATAACTTTGAAGAGTGATAGTGGTAAGTGGTTGAATGAGTTTCTAGGAATAAGGGGGTGTGTAGTGGGACTTCAGGTTTTTTGTTCTTTATAGTTTTTATGAATGGATGTTAAATTGGATTTCTTTACCTTGGTATCTACTTCCTTGTTTTCCTTCATAGTGTTTAGTGTCCTTTAGCCTTCTAAAAAATAGTTTCATATGTTGTTCTTGGTAGTTACCCTAGGTAGGGTGGGAATAAATTAAAGTGAACCCCTTAATTAGTGAATGGAATGTGGTTAAAAGAAAAGGTGTTAGGCTAGTGTTTTATTGCAGCTTTTTGTGTGGTTGTGCATATAGGGGTAGAAACAAATGTGGTTTTGTGGGGGGATAGTTGTTTGTTTGAAATAGATAGGTTGGGTTGAGTTTTTGGTTACCAATATGTATAAATTTTCGTTCCTTGTGTTTTCTATGTGCACCCCACCCTAGTTGAGTACTATGTTCAGAACACCCAAATTTCATGGGGAGGGTGTATTTCCCATCATCTCAGTGGGAGGATGAATGGATGGTTACTGAATTTCTTCCTCGCATCCACTTTCAGGTTCTTATCGCTCAAGAATATCTGGGCAGACTATAATGGATTGAGGCTTACCATAGTCCAAGATCCTTCAGGTAGGTTTGTTGTGGATGAGGGGCCTAGGTGTTTGCGATCCGAGATTATTTTCCAAGTTTCTTCGAGATGAGGCCCTGGTGTCTTTAGGCGATATGTGTGGTTATGTGGCCCATGTGTATGCAGGTGGGATTTGTGTGTGGTATGAGGTTCAGGTGTGTGTGGGTAGGTTGTGGCAGTGAGACTGCATATTGGAAGAGTGGTTTCATCAAGATGTTAGCAGTTAGTAACGAGCATCTAACTAGTGGGAAAGTGGTGTGGGGTACCCAAATTTTTATCTTCTTATACTACTTTACTTGACTGGTGTTATTTGGTGAGTGTACCTTGGTGAGATTGGGATAGTTATTTCTCCATGGTAGGTTCCTTGTTGTTCTATTATTTTCTTACAGGGGAATTAGTATGTCCACCACTTGTGCATGGGTGGCTTTATAATTCCTATTGGGTACACTTGTATACTCACCCTACGTTTGTAAAACTATTTTCAAGTCTCTAGGAGGACTTTGGGGACCGTAATGGACTTTACTAGCTCAAGCGTTGGGATAATTGCTATACTACTACTTAGTTTATTTCTTTATATACTTTCTTTGCTTCTTTTATTGTAATTTTTTTGTAGTTTAAATTTAAATCATAAATGGGTTCGATTTTATTTTCTTTTATATTAATGTTAGGAGTTTTTTGGGATTTTTCCATCTTATCAACTGATCATGTTTTCATTAAAAAGGGGTAATTACTTCCATTTTTTATGAGATTATATACCCTTGGTTCTAGTCACCAGTCTAGGTCGAATTGATGGTGGGACTCGAGGATCATTATCTCTCCATCATCTTGAAGAAGTTATGGTGTTTTAATTTGATTCCCCTTACCTCATATTGAGGAAGGCAGGCCGTGAAAATATATATACATGTTTGTGTGAAAATTTACAAGAGAATATAAAATTTTGTGAAGTAATGAAGACATATATATATATATATATCTGTGTGTGTGTGTGTGTGTCTGTGTGTGTGTGTGTGAAAATGTATACAAGAACAATGATAGAGGGAAACATTGGTATTTTTAATCTGATACTTAAAGGTCCATTTGGAAACATTCAAAGTGATTTCATGGTTTGGTTTCTAAAAAAGGTATCAAGGATTGGTTGGAACTTTATGACAACGGATTGTGATTCACCATCAGATTTTTGGATTCCAAGGATGATGAATGTTGTTTATTTCTGAGTTATTTGGGATACATTTTGATATGATGTGAGAGGTATTATTTTGTGTTTCCAATGATTTGTGTGATTGACCATATAAAATTCACACACATACCAATTTATTTATTATGAAAACCTAGGATCTAAGGTAAGAAAAAATAAGAAAAGTACATATAATAAAAGGTCTTCCCTACCTAGTATTATATATTGGTATAATACTAACTAAACAATATTATAATATAGATATGGTTACCACTTTGACTTTGGATGTGGTCCTCCCTAGTGTCGTGTCTATGAGAATGGTTTTGAATTGGTTTTTAACCAATGGTATAAGGATCCTCGAATTCCTTGACCTTAATTTCCTAGGGATACCCCCATGATAATTATTTATGTTGATTTGATTATCTTTTACTATTTGTGATTTTATTTACCACCAGTTTTATATTTTATGGTCAGATTCCTATAATACTAATCCTCTACCGTATATTTTTATTACATGTGTTGGTGTTATCATTTTTTTATTATTTCACGTATAATTAAAATTGATGTTTTTTATTTTTTATAAAATGAGGATACTCAAGTAAAGGACTTTGGTTTTAAATTGGTTTCTTCGACTTAGTTTCATTTTCTCCCTAAAATACCTTAAATATTATTTTATGGTTAAAATAGGAAAATACAAGTTTAAAATGATATGGATTACAAATTTTACCATAAGTGGTTTTTTTAAAATTAGTGATAGAAAATATTACTTATACATTTTATTTATAAACTAGCTTGAAATGGATCTTTTATTAAAGAGTAATCATGTGGATAGGATTTTGGTGACCGAATTATAATTTTTATGCTCATAAATACACTATATTTCATTTTTAGTTCTAATTTAGGTCTTGATTTCTCATATAGTAAGTTCAGTTTGAGGTTGATTAGTTACTCCAAGATTCTCATATAGGTTAGTCAATTGTTTTCTTTTATTTTTTTTTCTTATCACATTTGGAACATCCTCCTTTACGTATTTAATTTTTTAATAGGTTTTTATTTATATATGTTGATACTGGGTGCTGAATATCAAGGGATATTTATGTGATTGGATTTTAAGGTGAGATATGGTTTTTTTATGATTTTTTATTTTAAATATAATTTTTTTTCTCATTTATTTTGGCATCAAATCTTGAATTACGGATGGGTCAGGCCAATTTTATTACCAATTGTTTTATTTTTCTTCAACTCTATTTTGTTGGGTGAAATTTTCCCCAATGATTGAATTTTATTCCTATGATACTTGTCATCATCCAGAGGGAATCAGTGACTCCACTTAGGTATTTAGTGGTTTTTCTTTGGAGCCTAATTGATGGGAGTTGAGAGTTAGTTCATGAAAAAATGGTATCAAATCCTATATTCACCAATGATTATGGAAAACACTAATTTATTAAGTGAATTCAAGCTTAATGTATTGAATTTTTCATTTTATTTTATTTTTATTTTTTTTGTTTTAGACAATTAAAATGATTTCTATTTTTCAGTGATGCCATTGGAAGTTAATATGGTGTCACGTGGTAAGAATTCATGGACTATCAAACCTTGTGGATCTCATGTTATGGGTCTAATATAACTTCTTTTGGTGGTTCCATGATTGCAACATGGTCCGATAAACCATATATCCAAGTCATGCAAAACCATAAATAAATATCAAAGGATATTTTGGTATTTTTTTTGTTATTGACTTGGATTTAGTTTTTTTCATCAATTATAAAGTTCAATTAAAAAAATGATTTCAATTTGAGAAACTGGTAAAGTGATTTTATAAAGAGAGATTTTTTTTGATATTTAAATGTAGGATTTTAGAAGATATTTTATAAAAAAAATAAAATGGAAATGATATTTAAATGTAAGTAACTTGTCTATTAACAAAACTAATAGTTTTTTGAAAGGTTTTCTAAGTATGGTTTTATGATTCTAAAATCAGATATTGGTTCTTAAGTGCATTAAAATGAGGAAAGATAGTTTGTAGTATATTTTTGGTTTTTGTGATAAGAAATTTCTTTATGAGTGGATTTTTTTTCGGTGTTTTATTTTGAAATAACCTAATTTAAGTACATGAAATCAGATATGAAATTACTTAAGATACATTTAATATAAATTAAAAATTAATTAGTGTTTTGAACAATTTTAATTGTTTTAAATAAAGAGTAAAAAAGTATAAAAATGAGTTTTCAAGTGAAACTTTAGGTTCATAAATTTATGGTTGAAATTTCTAAATGGTTAAATATGAGGTTTTTGATTTATTAAGTGTTTTATGTTCATGATGTGGGGATTTTTATTAACTCCTTTGAGATTTTATTTTATATTTGGGTAGTAATTTTTGAGGGAGGTGATTTTTTCATTGAATGTGATTGATCAGTTCTTATGTTCTCCCCATTATTTAAAAAATTCCCCCCAGAAAGGCCTCAAAAAGTTTTAAAGTCTAAGAAACCATACCTTATGGGGTTTTATCATATTTGTTTTTAGTGTTTGTAATAGTTGAGACTCTACTATAGTAGGTAAACACCACATCCAGAAATGTCATGCAAGGTTCCATTTAAAGAGTCTTTATTGGTGATTTTATTTAAAATATTAATATTTTAATTTAAAATTGACCAACCTAACATCATTTTTGAAACCATAATTTCAAAATTATATATTTAATATTTTTTTTATCTTTTTCTAAAAATTTCAATTTTCTTCAAAAAATACAATTTTCGTGAACATTTAATTTGGATGATTTTATAGATATTGAAAAATGGTCTATAAATTTATAGAAAATTTATATAATGAAATATTTATATTTGTAATAACATAATTGTTTTAAAATATTATTTGGACTTATAAATGTTATTAAAATCATTTTTAGAACTCATTAAAATGTTACTTTAATACAAAAAACTAATTTTCTTCCTTTTCATTGAATTAAGTTTTTTCAAGGGAGATTTGTTTTTATCATTCCTTGGATGCCTCATATCAATTTTTTTATAACAATTAAATTTATTCCATCCAAATAAATATTCATGATAGTTTTATGTTATATATAAATTTAAGGCTTATAAATGTTATTTATTTAAAAACAGTTTTACATGTTTAAGTGTTTATATTATAAAATTGAATATTATTACTAGTATATATTTTATTCTATAAAATGATTTTAAAATTTAAAATAATAATGTTTGAATTAGGTAATCAGATCAATTTTAAATTTTCTCATTAAAATTATTTATTAAAGTTAGAAATTAGTTACCCAGGTAAATTATAAAAAGGTAACAAGTATTTTACAATGGGGGAAATGAAAAATCATTTTAAAAAAAATTAAAAATGGATATTTTTGGGGTGTATCAAATAAAATTCACTCAATATACTCATTTTTATACATTTTAATCCCATGAAACTTTAATATTAAAATTTAGTTATTAAAATACAATCTGTATTCCCAAAAATACCCTTCTCTTCGATTATAAAAGGGTAAAACATACACCACTTCATGACTCACTTATATTAAAATTTTATCCTTTAAAATATTTCATTTTAATCTCATTATAACCCAATACAAAAAAAATCCCTTAGTCATTCATATTAATCCAATTGCCTTCAAATTCATGGATACTTCTAACGAAAATTCAAGTACCTGACATTAGTATTACCAATCACTTACATTTCTTATTAAATATTTTTTTTCACATTTTTCTAGAAATAACTTATATATTGATATTATTAACATTTATATACATTAATATTACTATATCAATGGTATTATTATTATTTATTTATATACTTCATCCATCAAGAAATTAAAACTAATTTATGTGTGTTGTGCGAAGTAATGTCTTAATGATGTAACATGTTTCATTTAATTAGTTAACTTAATAGTATTGATGTAATGATGGTATTATAAAATTATTATTTTTATGGTATCATTAATTTTATAGTATGAAAAAATAGAAATACAATTAATTATATGATTAATAAATGATCATCGTTAATTTAATAATTTAAAATAAGCATACAAAGAGCATAACCATTTATCAAAATTGGGTAATATTTTAATACACATTAATTATTTTATAATTTATTATAATTTTTATTTATCACACAAAAAAATACTAAATAGTATCCTTATGATCTTTTTATAACTATATTTCTACAAAACTACCTAATAATCATTCATTAAATTAGGGCATTCTCATGTTTGGGTTGGTTTAACCACCCAGATGGAGAATATTTTGATTTATATCATGAATAACTATTGGATGATAATTAATAGTTTAATAAAATATAAATGAATTATTTTAGGTTTTTTCCTTCTGGTTATTTCATATAAAAATTTAATTCATTAGTTAATAAAACACACTCTAATCATCAAGAACAACCCAAACATTCTTATTATCGATTTCCTCTCTATGGATAAAGACAAAAACACTAATGAAATAGATTTTAAACAACATAGATTTTTTTAATTAATCCCTAGAATTATATTTAATAACTCACTATTTATTAAATTTTAAAGAATAAATAATATTAACTCTGTTAATATGAGACTGGTAAATATGATCAAAACTATAACATCCAATGTGGAAAATTAGAATAATTCATGAAGAGAATTACTATTTATGAATTGTATGTGTGAAAATTTATATAATTAATGTTAAAAAAATATGTTATTAATAAATCTATTTTTATTATCAAAGAGGTAAAAGTATGTTTTTGGATGTTAGGACAATATGTAAGGGTTTTCCATATCAAATTTCTCTCTTTGAAAAATATTTGGTATTATGAAACTAATTTACTTTATGTGTTGTATATATAGCCTATTTCAGATGTTATACCACGATATTTTTTAATTAATTATATTTTAACATCAATTTTATCCCATTTATTTCAATAGTATGTGATTGAATAACTACTCATTATATAAGTGTGATTTTTTTATCTCAATTTCTATTCTACACGATTCATATTATAATCACCACATTACATTTTTGTGCGGTGATTACATTACCATCAAAGACTTTATTTTATGTTATGCATGATATTTAATGGGTTTAAAAGTATATAATTGTATCCCTATATTGTATTCTTTTTATTCAATTTTTACCAACTCTATGGTGCAAAAACCATCCTATTTTTTTCAAATGTAAAAGTGCATGTTATATCATAAAAAATGAATCATTTACTAGATAATGGAAAGTGGATTTGGTTGTGGCTCAGATGAACCTTGGGGTCATCAACCGAAAATGGTTTGTTTGATCATTGAATCAATAATAACCTTGATTCATGAGGATTGGGTCTAATAATACACACCTAGTAGAAAAATCCTTAGGGATGCGATTTGGAATATTCACATTCTCTTAATGAAACATGGTGAAAGAATTTTTCTACCACATCTATGGTCTCATAAAAATGATTTCTATTAAACCCAAATACAATATTCCAAATAAAACATTACAAATTGAAGGTATCCACTCCCATATATTTCTTTAGTTATAGTACCACCTATTACTTTGACTAAACCCCATGACTTCTTAGTTTATTAGGGAATGTTCTACTAGACACCCACATTTTGTATTGAAAAAGGAATTATTTACTTTATACATTTATCAATATTTTGATATTCATGTTTTATTCATAATAGGTTCCTTTAAGAATAATATCAAAGGTAATGATAAATCTTATGGTGAATGGATTAGACATAATCAGGTGATGGGTGGGACTTGGAATTATATAGTCACTCGATGCATCGACTTGTCTCATTAGACCAAACATGTTGGGTTTTGGTTTATACCTCTTCCCATAACAACATAAGTGACTTGAATCCATTCCTTGAGATTATTTTTTGATGTCCAATTTTTTTATTCCATCAGTATTAGTTCAATGATTATTTTTATCCATGTTTTAATTTATTACCACTAATATATAATTTCAACACTTTCATTTGATTATGGATTCCTGTTTTTCATTTATTCTTTCCATATTACATGTTGCATGTTTTTTTATAAAAGATTCCATTGTATACAACTCCTTTCTAAGCATCTAACCCCACCTGTATTTTTTCATTTTATCTAGAAAACTAAAGTATATCTTTGAGTAATTTTATGGGATGTGATGGAATGGATAACAATGTTCTCACAATATATTCATGTTGTATTGTTTGTTTTCAAATGTAATGTATGCATCTATCTAGTCATCAAAGACTTATAAGCTATTTGATACTTGGGTAACTCTTATACATAATACCAATAATTTAATATAACTAACATATCTATGTTTTTGGAGTCTAAGATATTATAGATGGTATCAAAGGAATCTTAATTTAATCTTTGGGGATTATATTTAGAGAAATCGATTAAGATTTCCTGATTAATTTAAAAACCCTTGATATTTCTCAAGAAAACTATAGAAAACATTGTATAAATTTTATTTTAAAATTCAATTTCCTGAGATATTTATATATATTCCATTATAAAAATATGGTTCTAATTGGGAAGAATGGGAATCCTATCAACACCCATAGTCAATGTAGGTATATCCCCCCTAAAAAAGTTAATAAATATGTATTTGAGGCCAATCTTCATGTCACTATACTAGTTCAGTTGACCAAGGTTATTATAAGTAATATCACCCACATAGACTGTCCTAAATATCCATTACATGGTGTAACTATTTTAGAACGTTTCATGCAATAAAAACCTTAATAATTTAGTGGAAATATTAATCCATTGGTTATGGAACCACAAATCATGTCCCTAAAAAAGATCCTTCCCACTCAAAGATGTAGTTAAAAGGAAGAAATCATCATGGAAGAATATAATTTTAAGGGAGAAATGGACCAATAGTTTTAACTAATTCAAAATGATAAAGTGGAATATGTGATCAAGTTAAATTATTGGGGAAATTTTAATTTGGTATGATATGATAAATATTTTACTCATGAAAAAATCATATAAATAGAAAGAAAATATTTAGTATTAATAAAAAATAAGATAAAAATGTTACTCAATATAACAATAACTTTTCAAAGTTATCCAATCATGTAGTGGATTATGTAGACATAATAGAAATCATGATTAATGACTTCTTTGATGGGTTAAATATGATCCTTTAAAGGTAGTTTTCCTTCCATATATTCTCTTCATACATTTATATAGTATCAAGAACCATTATGTTTGAAAAAATATTCTTTAGGATGTACATATTCATAGAAATTGGGAGAGGACGAGGACATATGAGAATCTTGGGAAGAACAATGCTGAAAAGGGGAAGAAATGAAGGGTGTGATTTTCAATATCTTATAATTGTGGTTTGGAAACACCCTTTGGCTTACAAGAATAGAACCTATGTTTATTATAAGTGCTAAAACAAAGTCCACAAATCTCACTAATGCAAGTGGAAGGTCGATGCTATTGTTTTTCTATTCTTTAATAGTAGTGAGAAGTGACATCATATAAACCAATTCTATAAACACCAAGGAAATTTACCTTATAGAAGGCCAATAGATCAATATAGTGACCCTAAATTCTCATATATAAATATTAAATCTTAATATATGAAGATTTATTACTTTACATAATGATCCACACTAGAATTTTTTAGGTTGAGTGCCATTGGAAACATGGAGACATAAAAAACTAGTTCATATGTGAACTACATATTATCCCACTAATTTCTTTATATCTGTCATCATTATTAAAATTATCATACATAAAACCTTTCTTCATAACTTGGGGATGAAAAAATAATAAAGGTTGATCTCAGAAGCTCAATAAGGGTAAACAAGGGACATATTAATGATCACCTAAGAATATCATGAGAATAAGGGTATGAGAACATGATATTAACTTTTGAAAACCATATCCTATAAATCATATATCTTAAACATGAGTCACGACATAAATATTTGAAGTTTATAAGATATGACTAATAAAGGAATCTAATAACAGGAGCCATTTTGACTTTACATTATTAAAAGACAAACATTTGTGGCATAAACATAATATTAAACCAATTTTAGTATGTATAAATAGAAGCAGGATCACTAATTAAGTTAAGTACATGAAATCATTCCCTATTATAACATTATGGTCATGTAAATAGGTGCACTCTTAATCTTAGATACATGAAAACTAGTTCCATGATCAATCTTATAGACATGAAATAAGGTCCATTTATACCATTGTGAACTTGTAATATGGTTCACTCAAAACATTATGAACATGAAATCCAGTTCATGCAGTGCGTTATGAATATGTAATCAGGTTCTTTCAAAATATAATTACTAATGAGTTATCCATATTTACCCAATTAGTTTGAGGGATATATAAGTCCAACCCATCATATAATGAAAAACATACATATGTGTGCCATAAGATCGTAAAAATTTCATTACATTATAATCTACTAAAAGAAATGGGTTTCATAATAATTTCATAATTTCATAAAATCTTATCCTATGGAAAAAGAAGAGTGTTTCATACTTATTCATCATGGTATAACCCTTGGAGGAGAATCAGACTTCATAAATATCTTGTAATCACAGACATAATCCATTTAAATAAATAATTATAATGGTATCATTGGATTATATTCCTAGTATTGCATAAGTACCATACAAGGATTTCATCTTTTATGGAATGATTTTTAAATATGACTTGATATGTTTCCTAAGGAAAATAACCTATTTTTTACTTTGAATACTACTTTTTAAAACAACAAATTCACAAACTTTTTAAGAATTATTTTCCTTGAAAATAAAATTGAAAATTTATAAAGAAATATTAAAATATCATTTAAAACATTTATTTAGTAAAATATCATTTCCTATTTGAAAATTATGATTTAAAACTAAAAAATCACAAAAAAAAATTATTTACTTTTAAAATAACCTTGGAAACATATAAAGGAATATTTAAAGATCATTTAAAATATTTCTTGAGGAACATAATCCTTTAAATTTGAAAATAATAATTTTAATACTAAAAGTAATAAAATGAAAATTATTTCGTTTGAAAATAATTTTTTAATATTATGAATGAATCTTTAAAGAATTGGTGGTTATGAAGGTAGGAAATTATGCCAATATTAAAACAAGGATTCCTTTCACATTTTCATAAAAATTAATATGATCTTTCTTTGACAAAAAATGAATATTCCTTTTCAATTTTTTAAGTGTCAAACATGGGTAAAAATTCCTTTAATAAATCCTTTTGATAATTTTAAAATTTTTTTTAAAACATTTTTATAAAACATGGATATGGAATAAAAATTGTTTTCGACCGATGGGAGAATAAAGTTGTTTTTTCTTAAAAACATTCTTTTGGTCTCTTTAATCGTTTTGGAGTGGAATATGAATGGAAATTATGTATTTTATAGAGATAACTAGGGGAAAATAAAATTCATGCATTCCATGATAGGTATATCATAATACCTCATCATTGTAAACATACTCATAAACAACCTTGATAAATAATGATATTGTAACATCAAACCCTTAACACTTTGGTAACTTTTAAATCATAATACACATAAAATAATAAAATCAAATAAAAATTTAAATATACTGTGATTAAATGAATTTATGATATAACATTTCATAAGGGATGTATATACACCTCATAAAATAACATAGGTGCATAACATATCATGTGTCCCAAAGAAGACAATTTGATATGAAATTACCTTACCTTATGTCTCAACTTCCTTCTTACACTTTCTAAAATCCTTTATAATAAGTATAGGATTATCATAAATGTATTATAGAACCATAATTATATATATAATACCATATGTGTTTGATATCCCAAACCAAAATGCTACTTAGTAGGTGCCCCAAGCCCGATGTGCCAAATTGCCTCAAGCACATCTCCCCAAACGCTAGAGGTTTCCAACAAGCAGTGAGGGCCTAGGTTGTGTCCACAGGGAGACTATTCCTTCATTACCAAAGTTTAGCTGAGTTTATAAATATAAATATAGGTAAATAGCATAATAAATACTAGTAAATAGAAGGAATAATGTAAAAAAGAGTCAATAGTAACAATAAATGAAATAAATGGAATAACATACATGCATAAAATTGATGATGATTTGTCATGTTTCTAGAAAACTAGAAAACATGGATACAAGATATTAAGAATAACATGTTCCACAAAATTATAAAGTAATGAAAAGACTATCCCAAGCATCCCAAGCTCTAAATCAGTCATCTACTATCAATCCCCATCCCAAACAAATAGTAATCAAGTGTTCGAAGTCGTATGCTTCCCTTTATTAACACCTAAATTCATGAGATATACTCCAAGTACCAAAAGAACCCTGAAGAGTGTGTGAGATAAATATTAGTGGGTTACAACCAATAGTGTCTATAACATATGACCCGTTTAATGTAAATGTAACAATCTGCAAGCTTGCATATATAAAGTAAATCATCACAATGTAACTAAATACCCAAGTACCTTCTTTAGCCCTTGTCTGGTGTCTAAACGTAACTAGTCCATTAATTTATTATTACCAGTTTATAAATGAGTCACATGTTAACAATAGTGAAGGTTCCAAGTTGTGAGAAAGAAACCTATAATTACATTTCACAATTACGTTCCATGGTAATAACCAAGGAAACGTAGAAATCACTGGTTGGAAGCTTAATAATAAATTTGGCCTGGCTAAGGGTAAGAGTGTAATACAAAGAGTATAGTCCAAGGAATTCCACAATGTGATGCCTACTGTGTCCAAGGATTTTATCCAAGGTGAAACAGGGCTAAGCAATGACTGGGCCTAATGGTATTTAACCACGACACAAACTTGTTAATTCTGGATCAATGGAGTGTATCTAAGAAATCCTATAATATTATTGAATGGATAATACATTATCTTATAGAAAATCCATATAATATATAAGGATTGGGATCTAGGTCAATCTCAACCTAAGAAAGCCTTATCTTTGAATAAGAATGGGGTTCCCGAGTGTTCAAGGCATTCCCTGATAATAATCCAAGACAAGCTCAAGTCATGAAATTCCTATTTATTATAAATTCATGTGATATTTCATTTGGATCAATCCTTTCATTTCATTAGTGTAAAAAGGTCACATAGAATGCGACCTTTTAATCAAGTCATAATTAATCAATATGTCCATTTGGTTCAAGCATTTCCTTTCATTAGTGTGACAAGGCCAAGTAGTATGCAAACGTTATTTATTCTATTGAAAGAATATTTAATAATTAAGTTTCGATTCCTATACCTTCCATTAATATGGTAAGTGGTGTTACATACCTGATTTCTATTAATCATTCACATTTAGTACGGTTAATCCATATACTTTGTATACATTCCAATTTCCATTTCACATTTAATTATTAATTTGATGCACTTACCTTAGGTGGGTAAAGTGGAAGTGACATGGTACTTTCGATTTACCATTACATTATACAATAAGAATTTATGAAAAGGTGGCCTACCATTAGTGTGGTCAATCTCGAGAACATCTAAACAATGGCTCAAATGTCACACTCGGGCTTCTTAAATTATTTATATTTTATTATTTCTTGGCTTCGGGTCATTGCACCAAGGTCTGGGCTGGGTCCCGACTTAAATTTTTTTTCGTTTAATTTTTTTAGTGGGTTTCGAGACCATGTGTGGTCACCGCACGGTAGGCGGTAGCCGCGCGATCACCCTAGGTGCTTGCACGAATTCCCAAGTGGTCTGAGTTGAGCCGCAGGACTTGCACGTGAGTGTGAGTCGTGCAAAAAGCACACAGTGATCTGGTTTTTAGATTAAGGTAAATAAATGGATTAAAAATTTAAAAAAGAATGTTCTATAAAAATAATAATAATATTGCGTCATTATTTTTATTATCATTATTATTATTATTAAGAGTTTTAATTTTTTATGATATTGTTATTATTATTACTATTATTGGATTATTATTATGGTGTTATTATTATTATTTTTACTATCACTATTCTATATGTTAATATTTCTATTATCATTGTATTATTATCATTATTAGTTTATCATCATCATCATCATCATCATCATTATTATTATTGTTATGATAAGATGGGAAAAAAACTAAAACTAACCTAACCCTAATTCTACCCAAAGCCGGTTCCACCTTTCCACTATCCTACTACCTGTGCAACACCCCGTTTTCCCTCCCCCCCTCTTCGCTTCTGGTTCAAAGAAAAGGCCCTCCGCCATCCTATCACCGGCAGCGGCCTGCCGGCCTCATCCCCCCTCACACCGATCCTCGCGTTTCCCTCTAGAACCTCCAGTGGGCCTCACCTCTAGATCCCGGCCGCCGCATGCACTAACCCCTATTTGGCCTCTATCTTGCTTCCTCGCCACCATCCCCTCACGTTGCTTCCCCCTTTCCCCGCATGTCCCTCCACGATTTTCCGCTCACATGGCTCCCATGCCCCTCTTCCCAGACGCACCAACCGGCCGTACCCCCATTCTCCCACACCTCCTCTCTTGCTGGCCGTGCCTCAACAACTCTCTAGTCACAACCTTTTTTTTGGGCTGCACCTCCTTCCAGTGAAGTTCCAGTTGTTGCGATATTGCTTCCGACACCCTCCACCGAAACCATCCAACCTCTTGAACCTCTCTCTTTAGGTGCAGAGTAATCTAGTTGTGTTTTCTCCTATATTGGTTATGTTATGGATAGGGTTTAGTTTGCGTTCTATTTTATTTTGATGCAATTATGCAGTGGTTTATTTTAGGAGTCTCCTTGGACTTCTTTCCATGCAAGAATTGTGCATCGGGAGATTTGCGTTGTCTTGTGATGTTTTTCCTACACCAAGGTAGGTGGTTCCGCGTGTAAGGTTTATCTGATTAATCTTGTTGCTTTTTTAATTAATTTTTTTAATTTATTAATTAGTCTTAATGCATGCAGTTCATTTGTGTTTGAAATTTAAAATGTCTTTTCTCTGCTGGGTCGGTGAACTTTTTGTGTTTGTTAAAATTATGAAATTAGTCTATTAGCTTGTGCAGGAGTAGTGGATTGAGTTTTTTGTGGTGTGAAGGGTGTTTTTGTTTTGGACTGGTTAGTGTGTTTTCATTTTGTTTGGTGTGTTTTTTATAAATGTGTTTGTTTTGGTATGATTGGTGTGTTTTGGTGTTGTTTTGGTGAAACGTTTTAAAAATGGTTTTTGGGAGCATTTAGATGGTGCGATCTATGTTTTCAGGGGTATTTGAGGGGTTTATGCATTAAAAAGTGGGTTTTCAATGAGTTGAAAGTCTTTTTGGTTGTGTAAACATTTTTTTTCTTCTGTGTAGTAGTTTAATATATTTTTTTAGTTATGTGAATTATATCTTGAAAAGGTTACATGGGGCGGTTGATTTTTATGTTCCATGTTTTCATGAAATGTGGCGTGTTGATATAAAACCCTCTCTGCATCACTTGGTGGTGTTTCATTATGTCCTCCCTTGTTTTGTTATTTAATATTGTTTTCTAGGTTGTACAGATTGATTATTTCTTTTGAGTGTGTAAAGCTATGAGATGTTTTAAAAAAATGTTTCATAGGTTTTCAGTTGTTTTATGTTTATCGTAGTGCATAGGTGAGGAAAACCCACAATATTACAGTCTTCAATAGGTTCCACAAACTTGTGTGTGAGTGTGAGATGTGCCGCGTCGTCATCGTAACCAAGCTGCGAGTCGGGGTAGGTCCCCCACTGCACTCACCTTTTAAATTTATAATTTATTAATTTCTTGATGTTTTGTTAATTTTTAATAAATGGGAAATAATATAAGATAATTAATTTTTAAATTATTAGTTGGTGTAAAAAGAGACATTTATTTTATACCCAACACTTGAAATATTTTCATGATGAGCAGACACCCAGTAGTGAAAGAATTCTATTTTGGCCTTTAAGAATAATTCATGGAATTTCAAATGTAGTTTTGGTTTTAAAGATAAATGATTTCTTCTAAACAAGTGTTTTAGGTTTTCTTGAGAAATGATGTTTTTTTAAAGTTTGTGAAGGCCCTTTTGGCACTTTTAAAAAAATAAAATATTTTGGAGAAACTCACATTGGAGTTACTCAGGGGTGATCGTTGGTGCGTTGATTGTGTGAGTTGTATATGATATTTGTGCCTCGTGACTGATTGATTTATATTGTGGAAGCACCCCTTTTTATTGCATGTGTTGACATGGGAACCTGGCATAGTGAGTGAATCTTATGAGAACGATTGTAGAACTAGTTTAGATTACGCACTGGCTAGCGGCCCCTAGTATAGAAGACACTCTTCTAGGGGATTGGGCCAATCGGTTAGGCCATGTCGGGCAACATCGGGCATTAGGGTGTTATGACATCATCGAGAGTAGGCATGCCTTCAAGATGAGTCACATGTATAGTATGTTATGCATTTTTCACGATCTCCTAGGTTCGACCCATGTTTTTATAGAGTGTTTATTTGTATGTGGCGGACGATTGAGAGGTCTAGTTCGGTTTCTGGCCCATGTGTGCCACTTTTTCCATTGCCCTTAGTGTTTGTTGTGTGTTATGTGTAGTTTTACTTTTGACTAACAACAAAAATTTGGATTTCTAAATTGTTCTAAAAAATGTTTTAAAATGAAATGCACCTATTTCTTTCAAACACTAAACATATTTTTATAATAAAAAAGGAAATGGGTTGTTACTTGTTTTAGAAATTAAAGTGTGTGTGGGAACTAATACTTTATATAATTTAGTTCAAACATGTAATTTATAAATTCTTGATTTAGTGGTAGTGCATTGGGAATATATTTATCAGGCTAGCCTACTAAGTTTTAATACTCTTGCCTATAAAGTTTTCTTGTTTTTAGTTATGTTGCAGGTTCTATATTCATTTGTTTTCCTTGAGAGACGTTGATTGTGGAATTGGGGAGCGACCCATGGGGTCACATGGAGTTTTGGTCTCAGTCAGGTTAGTAGCGTTGTTGGTTGTTCATTATTTATTTTCTTTTGTTCTATTTATTTTCCACTGATTAGTTTATTTTATTTTAGACCAAATCGTTTCCACCTGTTTAATTTTGAAGCACGACACTAGTTGCCAGCCCGTGGGGATCGGGAACGCCCCTTAGGCCATGTCGCAGGCCGGCTTGGGTGACCGGTTCAGGGTCGACCAGGGTTGGTTCATGAAAAAATGGTATCAGAGCATGCCCTTGTTATTTGAGATGTCTGGTAGATGGAGATTAGGATTGTTGGGACTTGAAAGTTAGGTACGATAAGGACGTCATGAACCCTTTCCTTTTCTAAACCTCGTGTCGCCAGGGGTAGTCTGGGAATTGAGTTCTTATCTCGTTCTGATTTGTTTTGGATTGAGGGATGACAATAACGACAAACTGATGTTACATTGTGATTTTACATGGAGTAGTGACCCATGTGAAGTCCGCATACATGGTTTAAGTTTATCCTAGTCAATGATGCTTACTTGGGGCATAGCCCACTACCATGTCACTAGGTTAATCCTGACTACTAGTCCCTCTCTTTAGTGATTTGATGAAAGTTGTGTATTTTGTTGATTTTGTCGGTGTAAGTGAACTTTTGAAAATGGAAATGGGTTTTTGAAATGAGAACATTTTCTTTTAAATGGCTTTAAATTTGTTAAAGGGGTTTTCAAAACTGAAAGATCTTCGCCTAAAAATTCGGTGGTCGCTTGGAATTGGTAGAGATATGGTTTGGGTGCAACCTTAGGTACTCTTTATGAACATTTTCACATGTGAGGGAATGCATGGAAAGTGTGTGTTGGTGCGTATGGATGAAATCGGATAAAGACATGTGCAATGGTTGATGAGATTACTAAGGTGTACACTTGGAATTAAAGGCTTAAACTTGTTTTCTAAAGCGATTTTAATAAAGGGAAAATGATTTTTGGAAATTGACGTTGGTTTGAAAAGTGCGTTTGGTTTTTGGAAAACAACCTTCAAAGAAAGCGGTTTTGAAATCTAAAATAAAAATGGATTTTTTGCGTTGTGTTGGTATTTGTTTGGATTTTGAGTTTGAATTTTTTGGATGAAAACACTTTCAATGATATTTCTTTGGATTGATATTGATTTTGGTTCTGTGTTTAATATGTTGTTCAGAAAATTCTTCCCAGAAAGGTCCCTAGAGTTTAAGATAGGTCATGCCCAATTTTTGGTCCTTCTTGGTCATTTTCAATACTTAATGGTGATTGGGGTCCGTTAAAGGTAGTTATATTGTTTGAAGAGGTCGAGTGTGCTTATAGGATGTTGGGAACTCCCAAAACTATTGGAGTTCTTGTTGTTTTGGGATTGTTTGAAGGTTTATCTCTGGACGTGTGAGAGTTGATCGCCCCACTATCAATGAAAGTTGGGATGACATGGGTTGTCTTCAAATATGTATTCGTCCGATAGTTTATACTTGAAGAGGTGAAGACGTGAAAAGGAAATAACTTATGCACTTTCAACAAGGCCAACAGACGATGAAGGCATATGTTGACCATTTCAAGGAAGTTGTGTCCTTTTCTCTAGAGGTAGCATTGTAGGATTTGATGAAGAATCCTCTCTTTATCAGGGGTCTTAATCCAGAGATCATGGAGTGCATCCTCTCTTATAGGGACCATTATTTCTAGAAGTTGGTGGATGGGGCGATTTTAGCTAAGTTTGTCTCTGTTACGTAGATGGTTGGGAATCCAACGTGTTCAGTTTCTTGCAAAGGTTCCCCATCTGGCGAGAAGGGCGTGCTAGAGGAACCTGTTTTTAAAGAGTCATCTACAGTGGTTTTGGTTTCCAGTTCGTCAGGTCGTTCAGTGGTGTGCCACCAGTGTGGCCGGTTCGGGCATGTGAAGCTGTCATGTCGCATCCCTCCAAAGACGTGTCATCATTGTGGATGTCTGGGTCTTCTAGTGAAGTTCTGCAGGAAGCGTCACCTGAAGAAGATGCTGTGACCGAAGGATTCTAGTGCCTGACTGTGAGGCAGGAGATGCTTCAGCCATCAGAACCCCAACCACAGGTCTTGGGGTGAGGCTCACACGTAGTCAGGAGTTGTCGGGGGTGTGAAGCCTCAGTTTGGGTCTTGTGTTTTGTGTTGGTAGTGGAACATTTAAAGCCTTTATGTTCTTGTTTTTCTGTTGTTAATGTTTTGGAGTCATTGTAAGTTCATCGCTTTATCGTGGAGTTATGGCGGACATGTTCCATTGTAATACAAATAGTTTTGTTTTCCTGATCATGGTTCTCTGAATCACGTGCTTTTCTTAAAAGTGTTTTTCGCCCTTGTCTGGATTGATTTTGGTTTAGTTGTGTTCATTTTGAGATTTAAGTGCCTATGAAAGAGCCGATGTTTGTGGTTGTGCTCGGGTTCACTGCTTAAGGTATGTTCTACTCGAAGGTTTTCCCCCAGTGTTGGGAGTGTTTGTTCTGGGTCGAGAGTTCCAAGTTTTAGTGGAGGTGTTTTCTCATGCTATAGAACTTAGTTTAGATTGGTTGGTAGTTCCCGTGTCGCCCCCCTTCCCTGGGTGCTGTAGTTGGGTGTTAAATTTCTTCATTATTTGAGCTGTTGTGGTGGGGAGAACCATCTCATGTTCTCCTATCCTCTCGTATTGTGGTTTACCTTGGTTTCATTCGGGCATGGATCCTTGTTCGGTCTATTGTTCAACTGGGCGAATTTCTGGGGACAGAAAGTGTCTATAGTGGGGAGAATTTTCATACCCAGACTTCTTAAATTATTTATATTTTATTATTTCTTGGCTCCAGGACATTGCGCCAAGTTTTTTCCTAGGTCCCGAATTATAATTTTTGTCGTTTAGTTTTTTTAGCGGGTTTCGAGCCCATGCGCGGTCACCGTATAGTAGGAGGTAGCCGCACGATCGCCCCAGGTGCTTGTGTGAATGCCCAAGTGGTCTGAGTTGAGGTACACAACTTGCGTGCGAGTATGAGTCATGCAACGAGCGTAGGGTGATCTCGTTTTCAGATTAAGGTAAATAAACGGATTAAATTTTTTAAAAAGAATGTTTGATAATAATAATAATAACATTACGTTGTTATTTTTATTATTATTAAGATTATTATTATGAGTTTTAATTTTTTTAATTAAATTTTTATTATTATTACTATTATTGTATTATTATTATGGTGTTATTATTATTATTTTTATTATCACTATTCTATATGTTACTATTTATATTATTATTGTATTATTATCATTATTAGTTTATTATTATTATTATTATTATTATTATTGTTATAATAATATGAGGAAAACAGCTAAAACTAACCTAACCCTAATTCTACCCGAAGCCGGCGCCCCCTTTTCCCTCTCCTTCTACCCACGTGGTGCCCCATTTTTCCTGCCACCTCTTCGCTTCTGGTTCACGCAACAGGCCCTCAGCTATCCTCTCGCTGATAGCGGCCTTCCGGCATTGTCCCCCCTCACGCCGCTCCCCACATTGCCCTCCAGAACCTCCAGTGGGCCTCGTCTCCGGATCCCAGCCACCGCAACCGCCAACCCCTCCCTTGCCTCCACGTTGCTTCCTCGCCGCCAGCCCCTCACATCGCTTCCCCCTTGCCCTGCATGGCCCTCCACTGTTTTCCCCTCGCATGAATCCCACGACCCTCTGACCAGATGTGCCAACCAGACGCACCCCCATGTCCCGCACCTCCTCTCTTGCTAGCTGCGCCCCGACAAATCTCTGGTCACATCCTTTTTTTTGGGCTGCACCACTTTCCAGTAAAGTTATAGTTGGTGCGATTCTGCTTCTAGTACCCTCCACCACAACCAGCCAACCTCTTGAACCTCTTACTTAATGTGCAGAGTAATATAGTTGTGTTTTCTTCTATATTGGTTATGTTGTGGATAGGGTTTATTTTGCATTCTATTTTATTTTGATGCAATTATGCGGTGATTTGTTTTAGGAGTCTCCTTGGTCTTCTTGCGGTGCAAGCATCGTGCAGCGGGATATTTGCATTGTCTTGCGATTTTTTTCCTACACCAAGGTAGGTTGTTCCGCGTGTAAGGTTTATCTGATTAATCTAGTTTCTTGTTTAATTTATTTATTTAATTTATTAATTAGTCTTAATGCATTCAATTCGTTTGTGTTTACAATTTAAAATGTCTTTGCTCTGCTGGGTCTGTGAACATTTAATGTTTGTTAAAATTATGCAGTTAGTCAATTATCTTGTGCAAGAGGAGTGGCATGAGTTATTGTGGTGTGAAGGGTGTTTTTGTTTTGAAATGGTTAGTGTGTTTTCGTTTTGGTTGGTGTGTTTTTTATTAATGTGTTTGTTTTGGAATGGTTGGTGTGTTTTGGTGTTGTTTTGGTGCAACATTTTCAAAATGGTTTTAGGTAGAATTTAGATGGTACAATATATGTTTTCAAGGGTATTTGAGGTGTGTATGCATTAAAAAGTGGTTTTTTAATGAGTAGGAAATATTTTTGGATGTGTTGACTTTTTTTTCAACTGTGTAGCAGTTTATTAGATTGTGTTAGTTATGTGAATTATATCTTGAAAAGGTTACATTGGGCGGTTGATTTTCAAGATCCATGTTTGCATGAAATGGGGCGTGTTTTGATATAAAACCCTCTTTGCATCTCTTGGTGGTGTTTCATTATGTCGTCCCTTGTTCTGTTATTTAATATTGTTTTCTATGTTTTGTAGATTGATTATTTCTTTTGAGTGTGTAATGCTGTGAGATGTTTAAAAAAATGTTTCATAAATTTTGAAGTGTTTTAGGAAATATTGTAAATGGTGCAAAGTATGTTTTGAAAACATGTCGAGGTGTTTTTTGCGTTGTCTATTCATTTGGATTGTTCTAAGTCAGTGGTTAAGGGTTTCCAGTTGTTTTGTGTTTTTCGCAACACATTGGCGAGGGAAACCCGCGATATTGCGGTCTTCAATAGATTGCATATACTTGTGCGTGATTGTGTGACGTGACGTGTCATCAACGTAACCAATTTGCGAGTCGAGGTAGGTCCCATGTTTCACTCACCTTTAAATTTATAATTTATCAATTTCTTTATGTTTTGTTAATTTTTAATAAATTGGAAATAATATATTATAATTAATTTTTAAATGATTATTTGGTGTAAAAAAAGCTGTTTATTTTATACACGACACTTGAAATATTTTCATGATGAGCAGACACCCAGTAGTGAAAGAATGCCAGTTTGGCCTTTAAACATGATTCATAGAATTTAAAATGTATTTCTCGTTTTTAAGATAAATGATATCTTCTGAACACGTGTTTCAGGTTTTCTTGAGAAATGAGGGTTTTCTTTAATGTTGTTGAAGGCCCATTTGGTTGGTTTAATAAAAATAATTTTTTTTGGAAAAACTCACATTGGGGTTACTCAGGGGTGATCATTGGTGCATTGATTACATGAGTTGTGTATGATATTTGTGTCTCATGATTGATTGATTTACATTGTGTACGCACCCATTTTTATTGTATGTGTTGAGCTGGGAACTTGGCATAGTGAGTGAATCTTCTGAGAACGATTGCTGCACTAGTTTAGATTACTCACTAGCTAGTGGCCCCTAGTATGAATGACACTCTACTAGGGGATTGGGACCCTTGGTTAGGCCATGTAGGAAAAAACTCATCATTAGGGCATTATGAAATCATCGAGAGTAGGCATTCCTTCAGGATGAGTCACATGTATAGTATGTTTTGGATTGTTCATGATCTCATAGTTTTCACCCATGTTTTTATTTATTGTTTATTTGTATATGGTGGATGGTTGAGAGGTCTAGTTCAGTTTCTGGCCTATATGTGACAATTTTTCCATTTCCCTTAGTGTGTGTTGTGTGTAGTTTTCCTTTTGACTAACAAAAAAATTTTGGATTTCTAAATTGTTCACAAAAATGTTTTAAATTGAAATGCACCTGTTTATTTCAAACACTAAACTTGTTTTTATATCAATAAGGGAAATGGGTTGTTAATTGTTTTAGAAATGAAAGTTTGTGTGGAAAACAATAATTTATATAATTTATTTCATACATGGAATTTATAAATTATTTATTTAGTGATAGTGCATTGGGAATAGATTTATCGGGCTATCCTACAAAGTTTTAATACTCACACATATAGTGTTTTATTGTTTTTAGTTCTGTTGCGGGTTATAGATTCAGTTGTTCACCTTGAGCGATGTTGGTTGTGGTGTTGGAGAGTGACCCACGGGGTCACGTGGACTTTTGGTCATAGTCAGGTTAATAGCGTTGTTGGTTGTTCTTTATTTATTAGCTTTTGTTCTATTTATTTTCTGCTGCAAAGTTTATTTTCTTATAGACAAAATCATTCCCACCTGTTTAGTTTTGATGCCTGAAACTAGTTTCCAGCCCGTGGGGATCGGGAATGCCCCTCGGGCCATGTCGCATGCCGGCTCAGGTGACCAGTTATGGGTCAACCTGGGTTGGTTCGTGACATCAAAAGTGTCAAAAGACTAAAAACTCAATTATGGAATATCATCCTACATGGGATGTATAGAGTTGTGGGCGCAACCACCAACAACTAATCACATATATAGAAATTTTATAATAATATGGTTCTAATGATTATAATCATGACATTTAAATTCTATAAACGAAACCCTATGAAATTGGTGGGACCCACACATTAATTCTAAAATCAACGAACCTGAGGGATGAGTTATAGACCACCCACCTTAGGCTTTTATGACTCTCCTCCTCCTGTATCAACCCTTGATTTTGATAGGATCTGATTAGATCTGTGAAAATTGGAAGAACTCTCATACCATGATAACTAGGTTGAGAGCAAAAGAGAAGGAGAAAGGCTTAAACAGACTCGAGTACTTACCGTTGCACATCTAACATGAAAAACATAATCTTAATCACGATTCAGGATGAAGGATATATCTTGATCCCTAGGTTAGGCCTTAAGAAGATCCAAAATGAGTGAAAAAATAGGTTAATCCTTCTAGATATTGTATTAGGGAATAAGAGGTGACATAATTAGATCATTAAGGGCAAAATACAATTTACCTAGAAAAATAGCTTGTGCATGGTTTGTCCGCTTGGTTTGAAAAACTTTGCGCAAACCATGAATGATTACCTAGGAAGAAGGGGAACTCACATGGTTAGGCTTCATAGTCATGTGCAAACCATGCAATTTTTTTATATCCTGAAATTTACATCTGAAAAATTAGCTAGTCCATGCGCCAATTGTGTGCTAACCATGTGACATGTCCAGTTTTCCCAAAAAAAGATGGGTTCCGGGCTTCGAACTTGCCCTGAACACCCCTGATACCTTTTCTAACTCATTAATAATCCATATTAGGTCCAAAGTGAATATTTAGACCTAAATTTAAAGGATACATACTTGATTTAAAAAATAAGTTCTTATAATGTGATTTACTTATGATCTTTTATTACCCATTTATTAATAGTTCCTTGTTGAAATCATGTTTCTGGTAATAACTTCTCTATTTTTCATGGGTATTTTGATTTATCATTTTAAGTCATTTTTATATCATGGTTCCATTATATCAAAAATATAATCTATGATATAAATATCATATATATTTATAACTTTTAATGAATTATTTTTTCCATTTATATCAATTATATATATTTAAAATTTCCATTATTAACTTTAATGAAAAAAGTACCTGAATAATTAATCACATCTCTTCGTGAAGTGGTAGATCATTTTACACATGAGTGAGGATATCATATTCCTATAGATTTGAAATTAAGAATTTATATATGGTATTATAATTAATTAAGTATAATAATATCATAAATATTATATATAAACATGAAATCCATTATTATATCTATTTTTTATAGGTGGTGATGGAAAATGAATTACATCGGTTTGCAAGGTGGTAGCATATCGTACACACAATCAACGGATTCATTTCTCATTTGATGGAAGAGGAGATGGATATATGTTATTAAATAAAAATAATCGAATCTAATTATAATTTCTATACTGGTGTTTTTATATTTAAATTATTAATAAATTATTGAAGGTGTTAAGATAATAAGTAAAAAATAAAGAGTTTAGTAATGACAATTACCTTCTCCTTGAAAAACCCCCTTAGGATCTCTTATTAATGACTATAATGTCTGTATTTTGGGATGAACATAAGATCTATAACATGTATAAGGATTATGGGGAGGGATTGGATTCATGTTTTGGTCGACCCACTTGGCTAAATATAAGTGAATAAGTGAGTGAATGAAGTTTACTTTTATAATTAAGGAGGAATAAACTTTTTGTAAATAACCCAAACTACTCAACAATAAATTGTATCTTTTTATTAACCTAGATAATTTATCCTTTTAGATTAAAATTAAGATTAGAATTATTAAATATTTTTTAACCATTAATTATAAATATTAAATCCAATTTAATCATGAAAATTCTATGTGTCTTGAAAATTAATTTTAACACAAGAACATGTAACGCGCAAAACCCCATTTTAACTTTAATCACATTAATTAATCTTTATTATATTTAGTAATATTTATGAAAAAAATAATTGAAAATGTTATATAATATAAATTATTTTTATTGCACATATATAATTCATGTTATCAAATTCAAATCATATAAGTGTGAGAATTTAATTTAATATTTATCCCATAGATGTAAAGAAAAAGTTGTTTTTCAAAGATAAAAATTTCAAAAGTATAAAATGTTTTAATATAAAAATTCAATATAAAATTGATTCCATTGACCTAAATTGATTATTAAATAAATAATTGAACTAATTTTAATTTTAAATCCATATTAAAATAAAATTTTTCTTGTAAATTTTTTAAATGAAAAGGAAAATTTTAATAAAAGTTTTAATTTTCTACAATTCATTGAAAAATTAATCCATTAAAAAATTATCAAAATTTCACTCAAAGATAATTTTTACATGTAGATTTAAAAATGTAAATTTAATAATTGAAATATATTGTCTTAAATTTTAAAAAATTACTTTTATTACTTTTATTTAAAAATCAATAATTTTTTTAGAAAAAGGTATTTCCAAGCATATAAAGACTTTACTAAAAATTAAGTACCTATTTAAAAATATATATTTAATATTTGAAATCTTTGTACTTATTATTTTTAAATATTTATACCCAAACTTCCCAATTTTATGTCTTGGTTATAGTGGTCATGTTTAAATAATAATAATAATAATAATAATAATAATATATCATGGTTTAATAAAACTCAATGTTGTGTAAAATATAAGCTATTAATGAAATGAATTTTTTCTAGAAAAAATTCATAAAATATCGTGGTTTTATATTATACTACCCCATAAAATGAATCTTCCCTATAAATTCCATCACTTTGGTAAAAAAAAAATGGGCTATACATCTGCCTCAGTACATACTCATGTTCCCACATTGAATCTTCAAGATGGTGGTTTCACCAAAAAAAATTGATGAGGTGAGTGTTCTTGTTTCATTGAACCTTCTATTAATTATACAGAATCACTTCCATTTTTTCTTCATATGAAATATGATTCTCCAATGGTATGACTTTTTATTTTAGTTCATGTGAAGGATCAGGTATATACTTCCTTAAAAGAGACACATAAAACATATCATGAACTTGAGAGGGATTTAGTGGAAGTACCAAACGATAATCTACTATCATGATACAATCAATAATTTCAAAGGGTCCTAAATATATAGGGATTTATTTTCTTTTTTTATCATAAGAGAAATTTCATCCTTCAGTTTTGATTCTATCAATTTCCACTTCATCTATAAAATATATTTTCATGATGAGTTTTTAATGCCTAATGAACCAAAATCATCATTCAATCCATAAGTCATTCCTTCAGACTCTAAATATATTTCAAAACCAAAATATATAGAACAAGTTATCCAATAACATCAAAATTTAAACATAATCCATTCCATGAATTGTTAACCTTAAGGATCTTACAAGGTACGAATAACCAAAAATTGAATCCCAAGGATTTGAATGAATTGATATCATATCCTTCAATGATCAACTTAAAAAAATAAAGTCTTATACAAAAATTAATAAACCCTAATCACTCCCAAAAGTCATAATAAAACCATATTTTATTCTAAAATATAAATCAAATTTTATTTCTTAAAAAAGATTGTATCTTTAATAAAAACATTTCTATTGTAATTCTATGATCATCATAGCTTTGATAAAAAAACATAATTTGATTGAAAATATTAAATGTGGTTTCATTGTTCCATAATCTATATAGGTAGAGATAATAAATTCATTGAATGAAATCAAATTTCACTAAAGGATTCATTGTCATATTTTCTTAGAGCTCATTCATAAAAAATCCCACATAAAGTTCCCCACTATAGAGTACCCTAATTATCATGGTTTGCATCAGTTTTTGTGATTACAAAATATTTCTATTTTCCTTTTTATTCAATGTTTTTTTGGGTTATCATCATCATTATCCCTTATATTATAGAACTAAATTTCAAAATTCACAAACTCTATAAATTTTAAATTCTTTAGTGTAGATAGTGTATTTTGTTGATATTTCTCTCTAGTCATTCCATTAAGTGACCTCTTCACATGACTTCTGTAGTTTCTTTCTCAATGTATAGGTATCCCATACATAAGAAACCTTCTTGTTATTTTTATACATTCACCTGAGTTCTCCTTCCAATATTTCTGGAAGGTAGTAGGTTGTAACTTTTTCTTCCATCTATCTGACAGATTATTTGAGATTCCATGAAACCCCATCTTATTTTTATTTTCTACACTATAAAAAGGGTGTTTATATTCTATTTACCCTTTGAGTGCATATGTAATGATTGTTCCATTTCTTAAAAATAACTTATGGAAAATTCATTTCAAATACTTTGTTTCAAACCATTAAAGAATCAATTTTTTTTCTAGGGATGAGGATTAAAATAGAATCATACCTTGAAATTATTTTAAAAATTTCCTTGTATGTACCAATGGATTTAGCATCCTTCTCTATAATCTCAATGAATTCCTTCTCCATTTTTGTATGTAAAATATTAGGGGAGAACTTACTGAAAAATATCCTCTTAAACTAATGAATTTCCATCGTGTCAATTTTATCATATTGACTTATATTCTTAATAAGATCCAGCCACTGATATAATTCATCTTCCAAGTGATAAATAACTAGGATAATGCTTTCATGGTCTGAGAACTGGAGAATGGAAAATATTGTTTCATTCACATTGATCCATATTTTGGTATCAGTGGATTACAAGTCCCATAAAAGGAGGGTGGATGTTGTCACCTAAAATTTTCAATGGTATATTTCTCCTTGGAAAATTTAAATGTTCAACATAAACGATGTTACCACTTATACCTTAGTAGATTTGAGTGATAATAGTCACAAAATATTTCATCCCATCTTCTAATCCATTTGGATTCTCCTGAGGATGGCCATCACATGCATTGTTGACATGAATCCTATGGGTCCTAACCATTTACTAAAACCGAAAATAATAGTGTGAGAAATAATTATCATAGTAATAAGCCACATATTCATGAAAAATTTAAATGGTATCTAAACCATGACATGTTATCATTAATATATGACACATTAGGTTTGACCTAGGTCTTTCATGGTCATCATCTATTCAAATCCTTCATGATGGTTCGTAAAAAAATGTAAATTCATCAAAGAATACCCTCAAATAGTGTAATACTAGGTGTGAAGTAAGTCTCATTTTCATATACCAAGTTACACTTTAGTCATTCTTGAAAATAATTTTGAATAGTTATTTCCCCTATGTAGATCTATTCTAGAACAACGTCCACCTATACTATCCAAACAAATAATTATTTCTTGGTAAACAACATAATATATTATTTACCAAAACTTCATGATGTTATCTAATACTTATAATCAACTTATGGGTTCTTCTATTCATTTTTGTCATCCTAGTTTCCCAAAGTTTACTAAAATTTTCCCGAATACCAACTATAGTTTCCTAAACTTATCATACATAAATTTTACATCTTAATAGATGAAAATTCATTATAAAACATGAAAATATATAGAATAGTAATTTAGGTCTAGTGCCTTTGGAAATATAAAAACTTGTTGATATTTTAACTATATCTTCTCCCCTTAATCTCATGATATATATCACCCCTATTAGACTTATAATATATAAAACTTTTCATTATAATCTGGGTAAGAAACCCTAAAAAAGGGTGAACTCATATTATTAGTAAGGGTAAACAAGGGATAAATAAATGATGATATAAGAATAACATGAACATAAGGGTATGAGAATATGAGATTAACATTTTAAAACCAAACCCAATATATCATAAATCATAAACATGAGTCATGGAGTAAATTTTGGTACTTTATAAGACAAAAATCATAAAGGAATCAAAAAATAAACCATGAGGAAATAAAATTGGAATAAGGCATAGATCTGTTGCATTTACATAATTTTATAACATTGTAGATGAGTAAAACTTGAAACATGCTTATTTTTAAAGTTAAGGAAATGAATTAAATCCCTCATATAAAAGTATAGACATGTAAATGAGCCCTTGATTAATCTTATGGATATGAAAAGAAGAACCATGATAAATCTTATGGAAATGAAATTATGTCCGTCAATAATATTGGGAACATGTAAGCAAGTTCATTCATAAATTTTTGAACATGATATCAGGTTAATAGATAAAATTTTCAACATGTAACCGGGTTCATGCATAACATATTTACCCATGATTTATCTAGCGTTACCCAATTAATTAGAAGGAGATATAGTTCCCACCCATCATATAAATAAAATTATACTCATGTGTTCCATAAGATCACAAAACCTTCTTCATATTAGAACTCATGAAGAGAAAAGTGTTTGATAATCATTTCATTATTTCATCAAATCATTACCTGTGAGAAAAGAAGTGGGTTTCATAAGAATATCATCATAGAATAACCCATGGAATAGAAAAAAGTTTCATAAACATATTTTTATCTTATGCACAAACCAATTAAGAGGAATAATAGGAATGGTATCATATGATCATATCCATTATAAATCATATGTAACATAAAAGGATGTCATCTTAGATGGAAAATTATTTTAAATGTTCACTTGGAATTTTTCTTAAGAAAAGTAGCCTCTCCATGAAGAAAATAACTTTTTAAAACACAAAATCCATAAAAAAATTTCAAAATAATTTTCTTTGAAAATAACATTTTAAAATTATAATGGAGGATTTAAATGATTTATATTTATTACTTGAGTTCCATGGGAATGTGATGTATATGGTCTGAGCTGATTTTGATAACCAATATATAAGTGAAATGATTTTTCAATTTGGGCTTAGCTCTGGATATGAGGCGATGTTGATCATCCGGTAGAGATGATATAGTCTTCAAATTGAGGGGAATAGGTAATTAAAATAGGGAAATGTCCCATGTGACTTGGGATGATCTCGATCATCAGGATTTAGTGACATGATCATAGGGTTACAAGGTTTCAGATGATGTATATTATGATGTTTGGTGATTTCTTCTCACTGTTGTTGGCTGACATGCTGCTGGAGTCATTTGTACACAAATCAGACTCAAGTGAGGGGATTTTGACCAGTCATTTTTTATGGATTCCACAATAGATTATGTGGATTAGGGGATGGTGTTGAACATTGGATTATTCTAGGGGCTCTCAACCTAGAAATCCACATAGATGGTGATAGACCATTAGTGATGATGTTTAGACCATTGGTTAGGGTCTAGGGGTCACCATTATATTTAGGGCCATTGGGATAGGATATTGGGAGGATGTATATATCCATTCCTAAGGATGTTGGATATTGAGATGATGGTTATTATATATATTGAAGGATAAATATCATTGTTCCATAGGACTTAGGGATTTGAGATGGTGGTTATTTTCTGAACTGGGGTCTGACGGGATACAGAATTTTTAGGCATTCCATTAAAAAATCAGTTATAAGATTAATGGAATGAGGTGTCAGGTTATATGTTTATGGGTGGAACTTAAGGGTTTATAGGATTTGAGATTCATTAGGGAATTTCTTGGGTTCTAATCCATAGATTCTCACCACTAAATATATTTATATGTAGACATATATTTTATGCCATATATATATATTGGGAATATACTTAGACTTATACTAGAAATTTCTGAAGTAAATGATCACTTCCTTATGGTTTCTAAGCACAATGGAAACAGGTTATTATTTAAATGTGAATTTTATTCCTTATATTTATATTAGCATATAGCTGTATAATTATGGATGAAATTTAGGAACACATTGGTGGTAGCCTGCTAATATTATCCTCACACCCTATATGGGTCATTAAGGATGTGTGTAATTTTTATGTCTCTAAGATTAGGTATGTTATCAAAACTAAGATCAGGAGCTTAATGATTAAGTTGGACCTTTTTCATGGGATGAATTGAAGTGGACCATGGTGGTTCATGTATCAAGCTAGAGTTTCCTTTTGGTTTTTATCGTGCTTTATATGTACATATTGACATGGCCATCCATGTGTGACCCAACATGACTGTTGTTTTGTATGATGTGATATAATATATTTTTTTATAAATAGTATGACTTTAGACTGTTTATTTATTATAGATGTGGTCATTAAATGCTTCTATTAGTTTTATTGATGATTTTTGTTGTTTCTCTCCCTTATTCCGATACTATATTTTTTATAGACCATTATTATTATCACCACAATAGGGTATAGTCTGCCCACTATCACCCCATTTTACACTCAATTCTAATCAGTAGCCTTTGTCAAATGGGGAAGTACACCTAAGGCATATTGGACAACCGACCCAGATTAATGTTTGGGTGGAGAACTACGTTGGGGTGTTACAAGGTAGTCCACCATACACAAGAGTGACATTAAAATATTCTCAAGAAATGTAATCTAAGAAACTATATGTGATATTATATAAAAAATTATAATAATATCATAAATATCATATATAAATATTAAATAAATCATTATATCAATCTGTGATATGTGGTAAGGGAAAACAAATTACATCAGTTAGTGAGGTGGTTGTCCACCATACAAATGCTCGATAATTTCATTTCCCATTTGAAGGAAGAGTAGATAGATATAGGTTGTTCAAAAAAATATTAGTATATGGTAGATATTGGTCTTATTATTATTAAAATAATAATTAAGGTTTACAGGGAAGAAGTAAAAAAGAGATTAGTTAAGACAATTAGCTTTTCTTAGAACAACCCCATTTTTACCGCCCATTAAGGACCCTAGGCATAGTCTTTTGGATTGAAAAGAATTTCTAGAACATGTATAAGGATTATGGGTAGGTATTTGGTATGTTTTTGAACAATAAAAATATCTTAATTTGTGTAAATAATTGATGGAAGGAAGTTCCCTTTTATAATTGAGGATGTGTGAATTTTTTGTAAATACACAACACTAATTAATAATAAGAAGTCTCTCTCACCCAAAGTGCACAAAATGGTAAATATTTTAATCGAGGGATTATATTATAAATCCAATCCTAAAAAAACATGTTTCAAACATTTTATTCATTATCATTTAAGTTTACTGAATTTTACTATTTTAGTTTTCACCATTGTAACTGGTGTAATTTTTATTTACCTAAGTAATTTATCCATTTAGATAAATATGAAAATGATCCTTATTATATGTTTAATACCAATTGTCTATAAATTATAAATATAATTTATTAAATAAAAATCCTATATGTGTGGAAATTTAATTTTAACACAAGTTCATGTAATGCGTAAAACACTATTTTAACTTTAATCACAAGAATTAATTTTTATTTTCTTTATTAATAATTTTGAAAAAAAATAACTTAAAACTAAAACATAATATAAATTATGTTTATTAAAAATATGGAATATATTTTATATAATTAAAATAATATAATTGGTAAAATTTAATTTAATATTAATCACGCAATCATATGAAAAAGCAATTTTCCAAATTTAAAATTCTCAAAGGTATACAATGTTTTAATTTGAAAATTCAATATTAAATTGATTCATACTACCTAAATTAGATTAATAAATATATTATTAAACTAATTTTACATTTAAACCCATATTAAAATAAAATTTATCTTCTAAATTTATTAAATGAAATGATAGTTTTTAATAAAAATTTGTATTTTTACTATTCATTAAAAAATTATTCTTTTCAAAAAAGTATAAAAAAATCACTGAAAGATAAGTTTTACCTATATTTTTCAAAAATTAATTTTATATTTTCAAATTAATTTTCAAAAATTTGAAAAATTACTTTTATTCTTTTTTTAGAAAAAAAGAATCATTTTTTGAGAAAAAGGCATTTTTGAAGTAGATAAATTATTTACTAAAAATTAAGTACTCATTTATAAATATGTATTCCTTACCAAGAATAAATATAATTAATTTAAAAAAAATCATATTCATATTTACAAATTTAAGGACTAAGTTATAACGGTGAATTTTAATTAATTATATTAATATTATATCACGGTTCTTTAAAACTCAGTGTTGCGTGTAATGAAATCTATTGAAGAAATTTTATTTATTCAAAAAAATATTTCATAAAATATCACGGTGTTACAAGAAAGGTTAATATTATTTGATTACCACAACTATTTTCAAAGGTACTAATGATAGGTTGGTAGGTATTTTTATTATTTCCTAAAATTTAGTTATGGATTTATTTGATTCTTAATCTTAACAATGTTTTATATCTTCCATGTTTTTGGGGAAAAATAGTTATTTCCCTTGAAACTTATTAAAGTAATTATCAATTATGAAATTGAGTGGAAGTATTTTTGCCAAAAAGATGGGTCAGGTTATTCCGATTATGATGCATATGCATACACTATTTGAAAACCAGGTTATTGTATATATGGTGTACTTTGATATGATCCCTTTTATGGATTGGACTTTGAATTATAATGATTTTTTTTTGTCCCAAAGATGAAGATTATGATTTTTCAAGGTGAGTTGGAATATCTTATCTTTATTTGGAAAACTCCATCATCTAAATCATGTATAGATCCTCCGATAGTAGCTAACCTTAATGAAATTATTGATAGAATGGAAGGTCAACCATGGTATATGGATGATGAAGATATCCTAAGAACAAAGGATATATTTGTGGTATAATAATCCTTAATGTTTCTGTAGAATAATTAACTGGAGACCCACCAGAGAGTGAATTTGAGTTCTCCATTAATCCCATTCCTAGTGAAATGGAAATATTTAAAACTCCTTATAGAATGGAACCAATAGAGTTTTCATAGTTGAAGAAACAATTGAAATATTTGAGTGATAAGGGATTTATATACCCATGTGTTTCACCATGGGGAGCCCTAATTTTATTCATAAAAACAAGGATGAGTCCTTGAGAACATGCATTAATTATATGGAGATTAATTTAATTACTATAGAGAATTAGTATCCTTTTACATGCATCAATGACTTATTCAATCATATTCAGGGAACCTAATAATTCTTAAGGATCTAACGTCTCTCTGATTATCTTCAACTAATGGTAAAGAAGGATGATATAAAAAAGAAGATATTTGGAACAAATTAAAGACAATATGACTTTATAGTAATGCCTTTTAGATTGACTAATAAACCTTATATATTTATGGATTTGATGAATATAGTATTCTAGGAGTGTCTTTATAACTTTTTGGTGTGTTCATTAATGATATAATTACATAATAAAAGTTTTTTTAATACCTTGATAATCATCCTTAAATAATTAATGAGACCCTTAGAAAAAAGGAATTATGTGGGAAGTATAATAAGTGTGAATTTTGAGTCACTAATGTTTCATTTATCTGCTATATTATCTCCAAGGATGTCATATATTTTGACCCTTCAGAGATAAAGTATGTAAAATAATACCCTACAATGATGAGAATATCTAAGATCCAATGTTTCATCGGCTTAGAGGGTTATTATCCCTGGGTTTTCAAGAAAGTTCCTCGTTATCCAAAGCACTAACCAAGATATCATGTAAATGGGTCACATTCACTTGGCCAAGGGAATACGAGGAATGTTTTGAAGATGTGAAGAGGAGTCTGATTAATGAAAAAATATTAACTATGTCATTTTTAAATGAAGGATTTTGAATTTATTATAATTAATTATATAAGGGACTTGTTTTTGACCTCATACAAAATTATTGGGTGATTTATATATATCAAGTCCATTGAAAATTCATGAACAAAACTATCCACCTAATTCCCTTAATCATATAGCTTTAATCACTTTTTTTAAAATATTTAGGCACTACCTCTATTGGGAAAGATTATATATATATATATATATAAACTACAAGAGTTTGAATTATATGTTCCCATAAATGGATCTCAACATGAGGAAAATAATATGTTTGAAACTACTGAAGGACTGTTATTACCTGATATGCTACAACCTCGGAATAGAAAAGATGGTGGTTTATGTATTGAGTATGAGGGATCATGAAGTTATAACCATGATGAGAATTTATAAGGATCATATATATAGTTATCTAGTAAATATGAATATGCTTATTTATAATAAATGGGAATCATCATTCCCTTTATAAGAAACTATAATTTAATCCACACATGAAAATAAAGGAAAGTCCTGGTATGATGATGATAACTTATAAAGGATGATTAAATTAATGAATTATTAGAAAATTGATTTAATTGATTTATAGCGATAATGGTTTGATGTTTTGAAAGATTTTATGTGTTCCATTCATACATTAATTAAAGAGGTTACTATAAGACGAATCACATAGCTCAAATTTATCAATACACCCTGGTAGAATAAATATATATTGGGTATTAATAGTTTTTTTTGATTATATGATATAAGTGGGAAATTTTAGACTACGTGTCCAAATTCATAGTATCCTAGTATGTGAAGGATGAAAAATAAAATCTTGTTAGATTCATGAAACCCCTCCCTATACCTATAAGGAAGTGGAACAATGTTACAATAGACTAGTCAATGGGCTCATATATATTCCAAGGAAGATTAATGTTATATGGGATATAATTTATCATATTAATAAGTATTATCATTTCACAACAATTAAAGAAGTCCTACCTCTTGAGTGCCTTACCCGACTCTATATCAATGAAATCAAAAGGCCTCATGAGGAACCCCTATTGATTTTATCAGATCACAACCCTCAGTTTTCATAAAAATTATAGAACAATATTCAAACATTTATTGACACTGAGATACATTTAAGAATCTTCTATCATCATTGGAATAATGTATAGTGTTAACGAACCATCCATATTTTGGAATACATGTTGATATCATGTTATCTTGACTTCCATGGTATTTGTTATTTGTATCTACTTCTAGTGGAATTTTTTTACAATAATAACATCGATTCAAAAATTTATATCTAATTATAAAATGAATTATATTGGAATAGATTTTATAATACCACCTATTGGGAAGAGTTTTTATAATTTAGGCTAGTTTCCCTTAAGGTTTTGTAGGATAATGTTGTTAAAGTACAGATAATTCAAGATCACATTAAATTAGGGAAAATAGACAAAAGAGCTATATTGATAATCAAGAAAAATACTTAGAATTTAATTTTGTGGATATTATATTATTGAGGGATTAAACATGTATTTTTTTAATATTTGGTAGAAAATTTAAGACCTATGTACATTGGACCTTTTGAAATACTAGAATGAATTTGATTTTCATCTTTCTGTTTGGCTCTGCCGCCCATCCTTTCTAAAGTACACAATAACTTAAATGTTTCATTACGGAGGAAATATATAAAAAACCTTATTTATGTTCCCAAATATAAGGGAATTTATTTTAATCATGTTTTGTCTTACAATGAGGAGCATGTCCTGATCCTTGACAACAGTGAGAAAGTATTGTAGAATCAGAAATTTCATTTAGTGAAAGTCCTTCAGGGAAATCAAAAATTTGAGGAATAAATGAGGTTGACTGAAAAATATAAAAGGGTAAAGTATCCATAATTTTTCAATATATGTTATATTCTCCAATTTCGAGAACAAAAATATTTAGGGGGGTTGGTATGAAATTCTTAGAACTCTACTATAGAAGGTTAACACCATTTCTTGAACTATCATAAAATACACCCTTTAAGGTACCTTAATTCATAAATTTATTTTAAATATTAATTTTATAATTTGAAATTGACCAATATAACTTCATTTTTTAAGTCATACTATCAAATTTTCTTAATATTAATGTTTTATATTTTTCTAAAAATGTCATTTTTTATTCGACAAATATGGTTTTAATGAATTTCTAATTTTTATAGTTTTATAGATATATAAGAATGACCAAGATATTTTAATAAACCTTTATTTAATCAAAATATAAATTTTAGAAATATAATTATTCATTTCAAAATAATATTTTGACTTATAAAACCTTTGGCATACATTTTTATAACTAATTAGAATGTTATTTTAATATAAAAATGGTTCTCAATCTTTTCTTTGAATCAAGTATTTTTCTATGGAGATTTGGTTTTATATTGGATTGGAAACATCATATACATTATATGTTTCCTAATAATTCAATTTTTTTCTATATATTTAATATTGAATATAATTTCACCTTATATATATATTCTAAGAGATAAAAATGTTATTTATCAAAAAACAGTTTTCCATATTTAAGTGTTTATATATTAAAATTAAATTTTTATACCTATAGAAAATTTATTTCATAAAATGGTTATAAATTTTAAATCATAAAGTTAAAATTAGGTAATCTGATCAATTTTAATTTTATTACTAAAAATTTGTTACTATGTTTAAAAATTATTTACCCTTATAAAGTAAATATAATAATAGGTCATTTACTAAGTAATTAAGGAAAATACATGTTAAAAACATGTTTTGAAATTATTAATTACGGTGTGTCTTGAACAAATCACAATGTATTTACTCATTTTCCCCTTTTCAATCCCTTGAGCCATTAATAGTAGAATTTACTTATTAAAATTCAATGGGCATTCCCAAAACTACCCTTCTCTTTACTTATAATAGGGTGACATATTGACCACTTCAATAATAACATATATTTAGAATTTATCATAGAAAATAAATTTTTTACTCTCTGTAAAACCCTATCCTATAAAAATAATCCCCTAATCACTCATTGTTTGACCTTTCACTTCATGAAGGATAATTATAAGGAAAAATCAAATCCATGGTGCGAGTATTATAAACTACTTAGTTTATTTATTTATTATATTCATTTTAATAAATTTTAACTACAATAATATAATAACATTATTATCATTTAACTACTATAATCTTACCACATTTACATTATTTTCATTATTTGTTCATAGACCCCAACCATTAAGAAAAACAAAATGGCTATTCAAGCGTTGTAAGGACTACGACCTCCATGATCTAACATGTTTAGTTATCCTTTACCTCCATACTAGGTTGGATTTAAGGAAATTATTAAAGGATAAATATAATTTTAATGACATCATTATGGTTCTGGTATAAAAAAATTGACAAACTTTTTATGATATGATCAATAAGTGATCATCGTTATTCTAATAATTTAATATAATCATAATAAGAGCATAATTATTTTTTCAAATTGGGTAATATTTTCATATACATTACTTATTACTATAACTACATATAATTATTAATTATCACAACAATAAACAATAAATAATATCATTATGCTTCTATTTTATTGATATTATAGAAAAACCACCTTATAATCAATCATAAAATCAGGGTATATTTATGTTTGGGTCAGTTTAACAACCTACTTAAAATTACATTGAATTTGTATCATGAATTAAAATAGTAACATTATTACTAGTATATTTTGAAATAAATTTATAAATATAGGTTTTTTTGTTTTGTTGATGTTATATCAATATTTGATTCGTGAATTAAGAAAACACACTCTGGCCGGAAAAAATCACTTGAACATGCATATTATTGATTTCAATATTAATTATAAAGGCCCACACAATCGTGAAAGGGATTTGAATCATCATAAATTATTATATTTAATCCCAACAATAAATATAATTATCTATTAATGGTGATATTTGGAATACTAAAGAATACAAAACCTGCTATTATGAAACTAAAAGAAATGAAAAAATATAAAAACATAATTTAGAAAATCATAATAATTCATGTATATAATTAATATACATGAATATTATGAAAAAATGGATATTATTATGTTTATTAATCAAATTATTATGATTACTATGGTTATGATATATGAGGTTATAGTACATCTGAGTAAATTAGGAACATCACTAATGATTTTCCATCTCAAATTATTCTATTTAAGGATAATTTTTTATTATGCACCTTATTTAAATTATATAGTTTATATATTACATATTTGAGATATTATATGATTAAATTAAATTATAATTTGTATTTAAATATCATGTTTAATCTATATCGTTCAATAGGATATTATTTTATTGCTACCCAAGCCATAAGTGTGGTTTTTCTATCTCAATTATCCTTATTTATAACTCATTTTATAAAAACTATCTAATTTATTTTGTGTGGTGCTTAAATTACCATTTAATAATATTTTACATGCAATTCATTAAATTTAATGGATTTGAAAAATATTTTATTATCACTCTCTCATATTATTTTGATACTAGATTTACCAAATATATTGTAGAAAAACCATCTTATGTTTTGGTAAAGTGAAAGTGTGTGTAATTTCATAACAAATAAATCTATATCTAGATACTAGAAACTGGATGTGGATGTGCCTTGAATACACTAAGTGGAAATAAAATTGAATCTGACTGGTATATCATAAAATCATTCATCACCCTGAAGCATGATGAGTAGGCCTAAGGCTGCACACCATGAGATACACTCTTGGTGGATATCCTTTGCAATATTCAAACATTCTTAACAAACCATGATAAAGGAATATTCTTATCATCACCTTAGTATCACACTGCTGATTTATATTTTTCCCAGTAAAATCTTCCAAGTATTTTCCACTACATTGAAGGTGTTATTTACCCTATATTTATTTAATAAGTGTACTACTGGTTACTTTGATGATTCCCACAGAATTCAAGTTGATTAAGGGATGTTATCCTAGAAATCCATGTAATTATATTTAATGGGTATGTATTGGATTTTTTTTTCAATATTTGGTTACATAATATTTAATCAACAATAGTTTCCTTAGGTAATGGTATGAAAGGTCTTAAGTACTTTTATGGTGAAATCGCTGGACTTGATTAAGTGACAGGTTGTGCTTAGAATTACATATCCCCTCAATGTATCGATAGGTCTCACGTGAAAAATCTGGTTAGGTTTTTGTGTATACATTTTCTCATAATAGGATACATGTATTTTTTCAAGGACATGATAGAAAGTTTAGAAGTCGAGAATTATAATTCCCAAATGCATGTGATCAATTATTATTATAATCTACGTTTTGATTTATTATCATGGATGTAACATGCACTCTATTTAAATTAATTATAGATTCTTGTTTTTATTTAGAGGATTTTGGCCTTTTTTATTTATTTTTAGTTAATATAAAAAAATTATACCTCATGTTCAATAGGAAAGTAAATGGTATATTCAATAGTTGTGATGTGTGTTTAATTGAAAGATTTTATTATGTGTACCTGGTTGAGGTTTTGGGTTTTAATCTGTAGTATTTACTTTATAATTCATTTTAATTTTTAATCCTCTAATCTAGATGAATACTTAAATTATGGGGACACTAGTTATGGTCCTTAGTTTTATATGTCATTTTTTAGCAATCAGGGGTGACTAGTTCCTTGAGTATCTAGAGACATGTGAGGTTTTAGAGACACTTCTAGAATGATTGATTAATTTTGTTTTGAAATTAATTATAGATAAAATCAGGGTATATCAATCTATTCTAATACAAGTTCCCCTCTCAGTCCTCTATCATTTATTTCTGTGACTTTATGGGGGACAAAAAGTGTCATGGGAGGGAGAATTGTCTCACCCTAACCTCACTTTCTGATGTAATTGTGTTTTATTTTTTTATTATTTTAAACTATTTTATTGGTTTTAAAAGTTTTATATGGGTCCAAGGAATAAGATCGAGAATCCTGGGGGTGCCTAATGTGTTTGGAGGCTCACTAAAACCTCCCCTACTGTAACATGCCAATATTATAGATATATTTCTCTCGAATAAATTTATTTTATAACAGATTTACAAAAAAACAAGTTTAAAAAAACTTGAAATCCTATTGAATATTACTCTGTCATAATGGTATCATATTTTAATTTATCATGTCAATATTAACTTATGTTGAAATATAGGGATTTATTATAAAAAACTACTTTTTTAGTCAATGGTAAAAATACCAAATTTGATAAAAAAATATTTTATTTTAGTTGAAAATATCCATTATGATTTCAATTTAATATTAAATTAACACAAGACTCATTTATTTATAAATAAAATAATTAATTACATTTTATTAATCATAATACCTAATTTTGGTATAAGTTCATTTTTGGACTTAAAACAAATTTTTCTTAAAACATTCTTCGTTGTTTTTTGTATTTTTGTCGTAAATTATTTTCCTTGAATTATATAAATTGAATTAAATAAAATGTGTTCTATATTTGGAATCATTTTTTGTTTAAAATTTAAATATATCTCTTTTATTTTTGTTCTTTATTAATAGTAAACTTTTGGATATTTTTCACCTCGGTAATAGTAATGTATGTAAAACTTGTTTAAAACATCAAGATAATGCTTTAAATTTTTTATAACACCTAAATTTATCCAGTTGGATGTGTGAAATTATTCCATTGACATCAAATTATAGAAAATATAGCCACTTGGTTACATTTTTCTTTCATATTGACGTTTATTTAACATTAAGAAAATAATAGAAACAGAATGTCACACTCTTGAATTTAATATATATAATAATATTGAATAAGGAAAAAATTATTTTATGTTAAGTTATAAATTTATATTTTAAATATAAATGTTTTTTTAATCATGGTATTTTATTTTAATTTCTTAGTAATGAAATAATTACTGTAAATGCTTATGCAATGCCCACATAGTGCCTGTGCAAGTAGTAAACAAATCAAGTAAATGATTTTAAAGACTTTGTAAGTAATATTTTTTAATTGAGATAAAAATTCTCATAGATTTAGAATATAAAAATGACATATTATCTATGGTTTAAAGGTTTATATTTTAATTTTACTATGTTCATGTTTTTTTTTCAAATTCAAATTATGTAAATGGTTCTTAAAGTGATATTAACAAATTTTTATAGTAAATATATTTTATTAAATTATTTAAAATTGATAAAAAATATTGAAATAAGGAAATTAGGATGTTAAATTGTCTAAAATGTCATACCTTGTCCATTTATTATCTAATTTGAATGTTGTAATAAATATTATAAACCTTTAATATTGAAAATTTCATGACAAAAGATACGATTAAAATTGATTAACCAAGAGGTTAAAACAAAAGATAAGGATTAAAATGATATCTAAACTTGTAAATTTTTTTATGATTATATCAATACCACATATTTCTTATATTATAATAAATTTTATTTTTAACCATTTCAAATGAGTTATACACATATTATATTATAATATTTCATGTATTTAAAAAATGAAATTTATGATATTTTATAGTAAACTATATTTTATTAAATGATATAAAATTAGTAAAAAATGTATAAAATTTAACTGTAAATGGTTTAAAATATCATTAATGGTCCATTTATATGTCACTATTCCTTTTTTGGTAACTTTCATGACCCCTAAAGTGTGAAAAAAATTAATATGATGGTAATTTTAAGAAGGGTTTATGAGGGTTAAAATTAAGATATAAGGGTCAAAACATTACCTAATATTATCCATTTTTTGGATTAGAGGATTTATACAGATCATCATATTATTTTTAAATTATATCAATTTGTATCCTTTTTCTGTAAAAATTATTTTATATTAATTTAATACTATATTAAAGTTTAAGAATGCCCATATCTCTTATAAACGGGAACCTCTTCTCCTCTCATACTAACATGTTTTGAGCCATATATCTCAAAAAATACTTACCAAAGTACCTTTAAATATTCCTTCTCTAAATCCTAGAGCCTATTTTCTTTCCGAAAGACCATCCTTTGAAGGCTTAATGTGTATTCCAAAGAAGGTTTCTCAAAGGAGAGGTGCAACACTTAGCTGAGTATTTGGAATTTATTTCTTCTTATAACTCTTCTAAATTTTTTGTGTTCATCATAAAATTATAAAATATGTGTCTGAAATATAATGAAATTTTATTATGATAATTAAACTATCCTTATTCACCGATTTATCATCAAATGTGACATGAAGAATTTTCTCATGTGAGTGTTTGTGTGCGGACACTTCCACCTCCACATAGCAATACAATTAATTTCTTATGATCATCATTAATGGGTGGTTTATAGGATGGGGTTATTGTTAATATATTATATTTAGGACATAATTAGTCTTCTATAATTATAATATCAAATCTACCTTCTTAGCCTTCCATCTTTTGAAAAATTATAATGCCGCTCTTGCATACGTGTGGACTACCACCTCTCCAAATCAATGTTATAATTTTTTCATTTAAACATTACATGGACAATAATAAGGATATATTTAATGGATTTATATTATATATATATGATATAATAATTATTCATTAATGTTAAATTATTATTTACCATTCTTTTGTTCTAACTATCAAAAAGTGAAAATAACATTCATTTGTACGTACGACCTGCCCTCTCCTTGAATAGTATAATTGATTTTTCTGTCTTCACCTTATATGGATGGATAAAGATATATATATAATTAATATATATTAAATTTAAATATTTCTTTTATATTTTGGATAGGATTTAATCAAAATCAAAGTATAAGGATGGGAACTACCAAACCAAAATTCCTATGAAATAGAAAACATTTTACACTAGGAAAATACAATTTTAACAAAGAAATTATTAATAAATGGGTGTTGAAATGTTATAATGAGATCATATATAATTTTATAATTATATAAATTTATTTATTACATAATTATAATACATTCATATTTATTATATAAGAGAGTAGAGAACCTATGAAGCAATTCGAACTTGATATAAGGAATTTTGTATCAATTTCCACTATATTGAGAAATTTTTTGTTTTATGAAACTTTTTATTTTTATGTGGTATACATACTACAAATTTTATATATTTAATATTAATATATATTTATTAATTATTTTTGAGGTTGCAATTCATGTTTACCCTTTAAAGGGGTTATAATTTAAATGTTAACAAAGAGGTGAGAATTTATTTTACAATCTCATTTTTTGGATTATTCTTATTTTCCTCAATAGAATTTTATGATATATACATTATAAACCCAAAATATTTTTTTTCTATGAATTTGTAATGAGTTTCCAAATTTTCTTCTAAAATTTACACATTTTGGAACTTAAACCATACAAATAAATTTTTAAAAGAAAAAACGATCTTATTTCCCTGTATTATTAGAAAATATTTTTCTACCAAGTTTGTATTTTTCAAAATTATTTTACAAGAATTTGTTTTAGTTTGTAAAATTATTTATTAATAAATTTTTTACCTATCGTTAATTTTTTAAATCATTTGATAAAAATTATATTTTTTTTGAATGTTTCAGTTTTGATTTTATTTACAAAAAATGAAAGAAATTATTTCATTTCAAAATATATGGCATTAACTTATTTTACCAAAACATAACCATTTTACATTATTCAAATTAATCTATAAGTTTTACATGGTATTACAAACAAAATATTTAATTAAAATTTACTTTAATTTTTTTCTTCAATTTTAATTATATTTCTAAAAAATATATATTTTTACAAAACCTATACTTCATATGAATTGATTCTTAAATTTTATCACTAATTAGTTTTTATGTCATTAACATTTCCAAGAAACATTCAATTTCTTGTGATCATTTTTACATGCACATTAAATTTATCTTAAATTTCCATACTCTTTTCTTCACGGATATTTGTTTTTTATAAACTGTTTACCATTTATACTTATGGTTATTTAATATGATCATAATTTGATTTAATTTATAAATATTGATATTCTGTATTCTTCACTCAATATAGATATTTATTTATAAGAAATATTTTTATGAATTTAATTGATCATTCAATATATGAGGAATGTATTGGAAATGATGTTATGTATGGGGATAAGTTATATATATCCCTTTGATTCATCATTGGGTCACATGATACAAACCAATCATCCAAAATTAATAAATGGTTTTTTTCGTGTATACCAATCCATTTATTAAACTTATTTGGAATAAGGGACTGACTGTAATGATATCAAGATGTCTTAGATCATGAAGTCCAACATTAAACATTTAATTTATTGGGAATTTATATATTATTATCCATGATATTACTATATTGATATTTTCAATGGAAACTTTTCATGCTCAATTTATTGATTAAATGAAATATGTTTTAAATTATTTACCATGATAGATATATTATTACCTTTTTACTCATAATGGATTCTACTCAATGTAACTCTTACTGAAAATCTAAGATCACCATTAATTTGTTTTCATTTGTGAGGGATATAAATATGGATCTTATGAATAAAATCAAGCATACCTGAATTTTTTTATATGTATTTTATATTTCCTATGCAATATGGGATTCATGTGTGTATCTAGTTCTCAAAGAGTAATGATTTAATTAGACCTTTGCGATGAAATCCTATGTATCTTATGAAAATGTTACAAAGACAAAATAGACTTTGGGTTATTAGAGTTGGGGTTGTTATAGGTTGTATCAGAGGTAATTTTAGTAGAACACTTGGAAAAAAATTTAAATGAACATATCTAATATGATATTATTATAATCCTTTATAGTACTTGAGAAATTTTAACATCATAGGGATTTTTATTTTATGACATAATATTCATGATAATTATAATCTAACTCATAGTGTTCCATTATTTATTGATGGATCCTAATGGATGAAACATAATTAACACCAGTAGACAATGTAAGGATTACCCTTTTGAGAAAGAAAATACAGATCGTGAAGAAACCAAGAAGATCATGGCCAATCAATGAAACTAAATCAAGTTTTGATGAATAACCTTTATCATATAAGGAAACCTATTTTTCATGGAAGTAATCACCTATATGGTATATCTCAATGCTATAGATACCTTTGTACATTAAAAGAACTAAAATTCCTTTATTAGTTGAATAATTTATTATTCCCCTTGAAAAGATATTATTATCCTTGGGATGTTACTTTCGACATTCTGAATCAACCTATGATTATCTTTAGATGCAAGCATGAACCTGAAATCCTAATGGAAATTACTTCCATCATATGGGTTTTACTACCTATTTATGAAGGATATGTTTCCCATATATTTATGGAGAAACTCTTCATTGAATATACCCCTATTATGTGAGGATTTATTGATGTCCTTCCTAAAGAGTTTCCTAGTCTTTTACTGAATTGTGAAGTTGAATTATATATAGAAATTATACCTAGTGATACTCTTATTTCAAATAATCAATATATAATTTCCATCATTGAGTTGTAGGAATTGAATAAGAAAATCCAATAGAATCTATATATTAGATTCCTTCAACCTTGTGCTTCACTATGTAGGAACCAATTATTTTTTTAAAAAGAAATATGGTTCAATGCATCTTTAAATTGATTATTGGGAACTAAAAAAATCACTATTAATAATAAGTATCCTCTACCCCATATCTATGATTTGATTAATCAATTATGATGAGCACAATATTTTTCAATGATTGATATTTGATCTAGATATCATTAGCAAAGGGTAAATACATAAGATAAATCCCATACATCCATTCATATAATACATGGTTATTATTAATTTATAGTAATTCCATTTTGACATACCAATTATCCTACTATATTTATGGATTTAATGAATATATTATTTATATACTACCTTGATTATTTTGTGAAAGTATTTATAGAAAATATTCTTATATATTCAAAGATAAAGTAAGTACACGAAGAAAATTTGAGAATTGTGTAGAAGACCCAATGGAAGGATAATCTATATGAAAAATTTACAAACGTGTTAATTTTTTCAACAAAAAATATCATTCTTGGGACATGTATTCTCATGTGAAGGAATATCATTTGATCCTTACAAGACGGAAGTTATTGAACAATTTCCTAGACCAACCATGATAACTGAGATCCATAGTTTTCTAAGGTTGGTTAGATAATACCAAATCTTTGTGAGATATTTATCTTGACTAGATAATCCACTCCTAATGTTGACTCTAAATGGGGTTAAGTACTTATGGATAGTTTAATGGGAGTATAATTTCTAAGTACATAAGATAAGGTTAATCAATAAATTTATGATTACACTACCAAGAAGTGGAGAAGGTTTTTATTTCTATTATGATGTATTAATGAAGGTAATGTGATGAATCCTCATGTATAATTATATGGAGATATATTATGCCTCCCTCCTGTAGAAAATTATTGATCTGAATTACCTAACTTTTGATTTGGATCTATATGAAATAAGTTTTAAATTGAATAAATGGATGAAATATCTATATAGAGACATGTGTGGTATGTATAGTAATTATAAAATTTTGAAATATATATTTACATAACAATAAATAAATATACTCCAAATAATATAGTTATAGATGATGAATGATTATGATAGAATAATGCATTAAAACTCAAGGAAGGAAAAAATGTGGTTGATTCTCTTTGTTGAAAGGGTCATGCTAGTTTATCCATGACATGGTTTGAATGAGATCCAATATTTTTGTATTTATGGAAGTTGGATCATGAAATACTGAGGAACATGGTAAATTTTTTTCTTAGATGAATTTTTATCCCTAAATCCATGAGAGGATTAAGAATGTGTAGCCAGAAGATGTGTAATTTTAGAAGAAAGTGAGGAATGTTCAAATGTTCAACCATGATCATTCTGGAATGATAAAATTTTACAAGCAAGTTTTTTCCCCATAAATAACTAAGTTCAAGAAAGATATATTGGATGAATATCATAGCTCATTATTCTCTATTCATCATGGAAGTAAAAAATATGTACAGATATATGGAATAATATTTCTTGCGGGATATCATGAAAATGAATATTACCGATTATGTGTCCTGATACCTAGTGTGTAATCAAGTTAAGGATAAGAGAAAAAATTATAAGAGTATGTTAAAACCATTACCCCTATCAGAATGTAAATGATAAAATATTACCATGTATTTTCTTATTGAACTCCCTTAAATATATAAAGGGAATAATGATATTTTTGTTGTAGTTGATCACCTTAAAAAATCAGTTCATTTTATCACTATTGTAGAATAGTTATCTCTTGATTATATTAGTTGGTTATACATTTATAATGTTTTGAGATTTTATGTATTTAAACTGTCAGTCATATCTTATTGGAATCCAATGCTTGACTTTCTATTTTGGAGAAGCATTTAGAAGGATCTAGATACATAGTTGTGTTTTAGTACTTCTAATCATCCTTGGGTAAATGGATAGTCTAAGAGAACAATTCAAAATTCTGAAGACATATCGAGATATTTCATTGTTTATTTCAATGGATGCTGGTATCAAAAACTGCCTTTGGCATAATTTTCTTACAATAAAAACATTAAATTAAGAATTCATATGGATCTCTATGAATACATGTATATAATAAAGTGAAGTACTCTATTGTATTGTGATGAAGTTGTAGAAATAAAACTATTGGGACATAATCTATGAGGGAAAATTATAGATATGGTTACATCCATTCAATAAAACATAGGCGGAATCCTAGAGTCAATAAAAAATTTATGTAGAAAATCGTCTATGAGATCAAGAGTTTGAAGTGTTGGATCGATAGTAGTGGAAATAATGACTATAGGGTGTTGAATATTCATTTTAATGTTTTAATAAAAAATAGAAGAGTTTATAAACTAAATATTTATAGTGATTATTGTGTTCTTGATATGAGGTGTAGTGGAAATAAAATGAAGGAAAACAAATATTTTTAGTGGTTCAGATCACAAATATACTAGTATACTCCTCAAAATTATCTACTCAAGAAGATTGGTACCCACTAAGAACCTCAATTTTAATGGTGTGAGAACCTGTTATAGACAATGACTTTTACAATAACTAAAAGGAATAACCTAGTATTTTTACATGAGAAAGAACCTTAGTCTATGACGTATATTTTGATCGGGATTCATTACCCAAACTTCCTTTTTGGTGGTGGAATAACCAGAAAATTACAGACATGTTTCTGATTGGGAAAATCATAAACTGGACTCAAAGAAAGCCAAACAAAGGAATAACATATTACACAAACAACAATATATATACATATAAACCATTATATTATAAAAAACATAGAAGATGAAGAATATTGACGATCATTGATCACTTGAATACTAGAATATTGAATGATGAAGTTATTCTGTGATCACACCCATAAAATATAAGGTGCATTAGTTTCTTGATCGGATTAGGGAAGAAAGAATTGTGTAAAAGTTATATAATAATGAATCAAAAAATGATCTATTATAGGATTTTTTTATTCCTTGAATATATATGAAATGAAATAATTTTTCTTCATTAAAAAATATCTTTTAGGGGGTCTATAAAATGAATATTTGGATTACACTTGTTAGTGTATGACAATAAAATAATGTTATAGTTACCTTCTTCTATAAATTTTTCATTTAACAACAAAAAATAATTACAGTTTTGATTTCATTATGAAATATTAATATAAAACAATTAAAAATACAAGTACAAAAAATATATATAACTTATAATTACAAAACATGTGAAATAAAAATAATAAACTTCTTGTTTATTAAAATAGTAAAATTATATAGAATATAGTACCATAATAAATTCAAATACATATATACATGTACAATAAATATTCTTACAACAAAATTTTTCAAAAATTACCAATATATTTCAATAACATATAATAAAATATTTTAAAAAATATTTATTTTAATAACATCAATAGAAAAAAGATTTTTATAAAAATTAATTTCAAAGTAATGGTAGATATAAATACCCAGTGGTATATTGATATACCATTGATCGGTGGTATATTGATATAATGTTGATGTATAGTAAGGTATACAATTTCTGCTTTGGAAAAGATGATCTACTATTGTTCTAGAATGGTAGATTAATCCACTGGTAGTGTTCAATAGTAGATTGATCTTTTGGTGGTGTCCAATGGTATATGTATATACCATTCCACATTGCAATTGTCATGATGCAACACAGGAGAGAGAATGAAAAAGGATAAATAATAAGAAAATACACCCATTCCACTGTATAACTAATTAAAATATCGATCATTTAATGAAAAGACATACCAGTGGATGATGATCTATCGTTGGATGTTCAATGGTAGATAGATATACCATTGGGTTATGGTGGAGCCTCTCCTAATTGTTCAATAGTTACACATGAACTAACTAGTTTTAAAAAAACATATCAAAAAACCATTATTAAGGAGACAAAAAGACCTATCAAATGGTTGATTTGATTCACCAGTGATGAAAGATCTACAGTTTTATGAATGTTAGATACTACAATGAATTACTTGCATCTTATGGTAGACTGATATACTAGTGGTAGAATAGATCTACAGGTCATGCAATGAACCAAAAAAGGTGGAGAATATCATCTGATAGTGGATCATGATAATGATGCATGAAGAAATTAGGTGAATTGTGAATCAATAGAAAGTCGAAGAATAAGATGAAGTCAAGGTACTATTGTCTCTCGAATGAAGATGTCTAAAGAGATGAATAAGGTTTTGAGGTTCAAAACTCATACTAAAAAAGGACGATAAAACCTTGGCATTGTTCATTAGAGGTTCACCCATGACATTAGATGAAATTGAGAAAGTCAAAGAGATCCAAGGAAGAAGATGAGGAATTTGGAATAGATATGTGTAGGAAAATATGATAAATGTGTGGGAGATCAAATAAATGATCAGATGGATTAAATAATTTTTTATTTGATGGCTAAAAGTGTGTTTGAGTTTTTGGATAACCAATTAATAGTGTTATAGTTTTTCTATCACAAATCAGTTCCATGATGATGTGATGTTGTTGTATATTATAAAACTCACACCCTCCCACTATTCAATCTAACTAATGGGGACTATCTGTCACACCCCAAGATCTATGGGATGCCTCTTTTAAAATTAACTTCTTCAAAATCTCACGAGCTTGAAAAATGATTACTATTTATTATTTAATTATTATAGTTATCTCTTAGATATTGGTAATGCATGGAATGAATTAGATTAATTAAATTATGAAAATATATATTACAGATTCTTATAAAATTAATTCAATGGTTACCAATTAATTATCAATTAAAACTAATTGATCATAAAGGATATATTTTTATAAAAAATATTTTTATGCCATAATGAAATTTTATATTAATAAATTAAATTAATAACTATTATTGAAATATATTAATTTAATTTATATATTATATATTAAATAAAATATTTTCACATTCATCCAAAAACTTTTTAGAGCCATAAGATAAGAATAAATTTATTTTTAGAAAAAAGAAGTTTGTATTTTCTAAAATGTAGTTTTTACCACCTTTTAATGGAGAACATGTTTTAAATAAAAATTTTGACACTTTTATGAATTATATTTCACCAAATATACATTATTTTTGAAATAATTATATCAAAATTTACTTTAGTTATTTTTTTTTGTATTTTTATGATAAGTTTCATATTTGATGAATAATAATGTGTCTGTTGGAATAATAATATGCATGTTAAGAATAGTAATGTGTACATCATAACAATAACCTAAATTATTAAAGAACAACTATTTTTTTCATTTAATAAATGGTAATATGATATAATTACATAATATTATAAGTAAATTAATATTTTAAAAATTATAAATTAAGCGTTGGTATTTTTGAGAATCATAAATTTTTACATAATATTTTCAATTAATAAAATAATTTAAAACAGAATTTATTTTCATAAAATGTATTTAAAAATTAATAATTTTTTTCTTTTTTATTTTAGGAATAATTTTATGTGACCTTAGTTAATTTTTTAGAGTGTTATAAAATTAGTTATAAACATAAAATCTATATATTTCCAAGAAACGTTGATTTTAATTAATGATTAAATTTATAATATTTTAAAAATTATTTTCATAAAATGGAATTAATTTTTTAATTCTACATCTTGAAAAAAGGATAAGGTGACTTTTGGGTATTTTTATAAAAAACATTAATTTTTGTGAATAGTAAAATATGATAATTTAAGATTAATGTTAAATAGATTAATTATTGAGTCATAGTTGATGTATGTCTTATTTAAGCATATAATATCAAACTATTATTCATTATTTTTAATTATTTGGTGATAATACTCATACTATTTAGAGTCTTGATCCCGAATAATAAGAAAATGAATAAAATATTTAAAAAAACCCCTCTCCTCTACTATAAACATCATCCTTCACCACCCCTTCTCTTCACAAAATACTTGATTTTATGATTTTCAATTTTATAAAAAACAACTTTTGAAGACCCTAACATAAATCTAAGATCCTTTGGTATCAAAAAAATACCAAAACTAATCCCCATAAGGAGGTTCTTAAGGAGGAGAATTCAGGAGATAAAAATTCTCTTTATTTTCTTTTCAATTACTTTTTTTATTATCCTTATCTCACCTCCCCCATCCAAATAGAAATAATAACTCCATTATAATATATAAAATACAATTATATAATATTAATTTAATATCTATAATCAAACTCCTTTCTCCCTCAATTTTATTCTATAAATGAAAACTTCACTCGTGATGTGTCAATTTATTAACATCATGGACGATGCACATTCATTATCCATTAGCACCTCCATGGATGGACATACAACCATTTTTATAGTTAATAAAATTATAATAAATGTATTATGGCCTATTCAAAATTTTTAACCATTATGCACACATGATGATAACTAATAAAATAAAACTAGTTTATAATGATCCAAAAACCACCAAAAGAATCTAAATGATTATCATTAACATCTTATCTAATGATTAATCCTCATAAAAAAATAAAAATTAATTATATAAACATTTTAATTTATACGATCATTAATAACATATAAATTCAATTCTATATATCTATTCAGATTTTACATGAACTTCCATATTCATAAACAAGTAAACTGATAATGAAAACCAAGGAAATGAATGCTTCTAAATGATAAAATTGTATATTATAAATCATTAAAAATTCTATAAATGAACATAATAAAATTGTAATAAACAAAATAAATGTAAAAAAGTTTCTTAATTCATTAATTAATGGATTTAATGTGATTATATCAAACATTAATATCAAGTGAAGAACACTTCCGTACATATGGTAAGGGCTTTCTCACATCACTTTTATTTCTATGAGATATGCCTTATGCACAAATAGTTCTTGTGTGGGATGTATTTATTCTTAAATTTGATGTATAATATCATTAATAACATTAAATTTATGGCTAAAAAAGTATTATTATATTATAATTGATTCTATAGGGCATATAGTCCTACTGTTTCAAAGTGGTAAGGGTTTGTTCCCAAACATCCATTTTCCATTCGAGTTATGCTTTCTCCCTCTTTTCCCTCATGTAATTATTTATTGGTGTTATATAATTCTTATAAATTATGTTTATATGTTCCAAACTAATGAATTTAGATAATTTCATCTTTTTTTTATTGGATGATATGTGTTTTATAAGGTTCTCTTTTTAATTCCTCCTTATAAGCAAGTCCGGTTTAAAGGAACCTTCCAATTTGTTATCTATTTTCATGTACCTACCATAATATGTATTAAGCTGAATTTTTTTTTAAAATCACACATTTTATCTTGAGAAAACACACTTATTAATTTCTGTTTTTATATAAACAATTATTCCTTTTACTTTTTTAAATTCTATTTAATATTTTTCTTAAATCGCATTGAAGAGGCTCATTTTTAAAGTTTATTAAACACTCTTTTTTACATGGTATCAATTTAGGTGGACATAATTTATGACTAAAATATAATTTAATTGTCACTTTTTTTGGGATCTAAATTTTTTAAATCTAATTTATTGGCAAAAACAAATGATTTTCCAAAATAACTCTTCTTTCCAAAGTAAAAGGGGGTTTATCATCTCACTTTTACATATGTGAGATATATGCCTTTTTCAACACTTATTAATTGTATATGATTTATGTAATTTCCTTTGATATATAAAATCATGATTCTAATTTTTCTTATGATATTCTAAGTTTTATATAATTTTGTTTCATTCAAATGAATTGTGATTTAAATGTTTGAATGGGGTATGAGACAATTTTTAATGTTTAAAGATTATTTTCCTCAATAATTTATCAATGATTTTATTAGAGTATTTTTATATATGATTATGATTAAAATATTTCAAATTTCTATGGGAAACTTCTATTTAAATATATATATATTTATTAGAGATATAAGGAATGCATTGGACATAGTAAGTGACAAGCATGGCTCATTATTGCCCCTCGATGCGTCAATAGATCTAATGAGATACAATAGAAATGGATTTTGGTCAAGTCCTTAACAATTTATTTTCATAAGTCTAGGTCGGGGACTCGAAGGTATGTTTATGATTTCTGGCATATGCGTTACCTAATTTTGATATTATTAATTTATAATCCATGTGATTATTCTACTAGTAGAATATTAAGTGTCAAGCTTCCTTCTCTTATGATTATTTATATGCCATTATCTATTCAGAATTTATTTTTTCCATATTATTCCCAAGAATATGTTCTAATATAATGTGTTTTTATTTATTCACCGTGACTTTTTTTTGTATTATCTCTCTTTATATTATTTACCCTTACTGATCATATGATCTCACCTTTTTCTTATGTTTTATTTTTACCCAGGATACGAATATGTATATTATAAATTACTTGAATGGATAATATATGATTTTATGGGTGTTTGAAAAGGATTATATATATATATATATATTTTATTTTCATGTTTTAATGTAAAGCTTCTGTTAGTATCTGGGTTTCCAAAACTAGTTAACTATTCAGTCATTTTGGATGTGACTTCTCGGTTAATTATACCAATGTAATAAACTATGGCACACGATCTAAGCAACTGGGGTTGAGGTATTTAAATTAATATAAAAATAAGTTTAGTAGAAACCATGGAAACGATATTTAGAAAACATATACAAGGGAACATAACCCCCATATATACTTTGAGAATAATCATAAAAGAACATCCTAGACTTTTGGTACGGTGGAGATTATGTGGGTATTTCTAGAAATAAATCCTTGTGTAGACAAAACAAGTGGACTTAGTTCTGTCAATGTTAAACATAGGAGTAATAAATATAATAAGGTGTCCCAGTCCTGACTCAGGGTAACTTGGTAACCAACAATGGGCCTTACTGTACACATGTTTTTACACTCCCAGGGGATATTATTAGGATAATTCATATTTTATTAATAAACCATCATGAAGGATTTTAATATATATATACTAGGTTAAATATAATGTGTATTTTATTGAAAATAACATGTCATGATATTCTATAAATGATTATAAATTTTTCTCAGGATAACTATTGTTACTCACACCATGCCTTCTGGTTTTAGTCAATGGAGGGAACTCAAGGGAGTCATGCTAACATTGAATATTATGGACAATGTGGTGGAAATGAGAAACCAAATGGGATATTGATAGGATTGAAAGATATCATGTTCCTGCCAAATCATTTTCCCCAAAATATGATCAACAACATATACCTTAACCAACTCCCAAACTCCCCAAATAAGAGAATAATGGATTTTCTACGAGCTCCAGTGGTGAGGATCATGGAAGAAAGAATTACCTTTTTTCATCATGCAAGAAATGTAAATGGAGGAACCTAGGAAAGTGTATGAAGAGAATAGATAAATTATTTATTTGTTGGAAATAAAGTCATAATGGAAATAATTTTGGAGAAAAATGAAGGGTAAAACATAAAGAAATAAAACTCATCCTAGTAATCTATTTTATTTTCATTTCCTTAAATGTGGGGAACTTGGGAATTACCCAAGTCAAGGTCATCTATTGTAGGATAAACTCTAGACCAAGGAAGAACCTATGTGGTAATAAATGTATTAAGTATCTATGTATTGGGGTTGTATTTAAAAACTTAGTTAAAAGTATGTTTAGTTGTTGGCCTTATTTCGAGGATGTCCATAATATTATTATGGAAGTTATATTAATGTGGTTATAGAAAATGGAAACCCATAGAACATGTGACAACCGATCGCATCTGGTAAGGCCACAATATTTGAAATGACAACTAAAGCCCAATAAAGATAAAATTCCTACCACTAGCCTACGTGAAGTCCTAGTTATCATGATTTTTTTAGTTAAACTATCTAATGGATAAAGGTTATTTTTATTTTAGGTACATTTGTTTTAAAAAAAATTAACCATGGGTTTGGAAAATGATTTGGTGATAAAGTGATTAATTTTATTTCATAAGATGTTTGCTATTTTGGAAATCCTATAAGATTAAGGTAAATATAATATTATAATGAATAATGGTTTAATTTTCACTTGGAGTAAAATATGATTTGTATTATGATCATATAGTGATTCATGTAATTTAAGGGAATTATTAGTATATCTTGGTGATTAAGTGATTTATAAAATTAGATACATGGTATAAGACATTAAGAATGATTGATGTTATTTTGCAAATTATATGATCAAATCCTTCTTATTTTGGGGTTTCATTCACAAGATAGAATATTTTTAGGGTGGATTATAATTCTCTGAATGAACTATGTCGAACATTGGGCATTACTATTGAGTTTTGGATACTAAATTTTTTTTCATCATTTAAAGTATTATTCGTTTTGGGGAATTATTTTATCCAATACAAAATTTGTTTTCATCATTTAAAGGTTTATTGGTTTTGTGAAAAATTCAACTTGAACATTCATTTCAAGGTTTAAGGGATGAAGTGAAAATAGACCAAAGCACAACAAAAGGATGATATTATGATGATTTCATGTAATTTAATAATGTAGGATTATCTGAATATTAAAATAATTTCTTAACTCTATAAAAAATATTTTAGAACAAAAATGTTATCCATTTAATTTTCCTTCCGAGAAATCAATGGTCATTTAACCGATCACAAATTTACAACACTGTGATGGTTAAATTTATAATATACATGCTCTATATCAATCTTCATAAAAAATTGATTGTTATATTATTATTCCATGTACATATTTTTACTTTATACTAATTTTATCCTATTCAAAATCTTACTTTTTTGTGACCTTTGTATTCCAAAATCCTTCTTATTAAGAGGATGTTTTATTAACCATATTTTTTATTTGGGCATACCATAAAGGAATTTTAAAAAATAAATATCTATTTCTGAAAGTGAAATTTCATATTGGGAGGGATCAATTTATTAAAGGAGTGGATAATATAACCCCTCAAAATTTTATGGTATGTCACCTTTCAAATATAACTTCTTCAGTAGCTAATGAGCTTGAAAATGATAAAATATTATTATTTAATTGTTATAGTTATACCCAAGATGTTGAAAATGGAAAGAATGAATGAGATTAATTCAATTATGAGAATATATATTTCACACTCTTATAAAATTAAGTCCATGGTTACTGATTAATTAGAAATGAAAACCAATTGAACATAAAGGATGTATTTTTAAAAATATTCTTTTTATGCCCACAATTATATTTTATATTAGTAATTTAAATTAAAAACTATTAGATAAAGATATTAGTAAAATTAATATATTATATATTAAATCAAATACTTTTACATTCATCCAAAATATTTTTAGAAGTATAACATAAGAATAAATTCAATTTTACACATAAGAAGGCCTTATTTTTCTAAACGTAGTTTTTACCCCCTTTTAATGGTGATCATGTTATAAATATTAATTTTGACACTTTTATAAATTATATTTGACAAAATATGCATTACTTTTTAAATAATAATATCAAAATTTACTTTGGTTAAATTTTGGGATTTTTTTGATAAGTTTCATTGTTGATGAATAATAATGTGACCATTGGAATAATAATGTGACCATTAAGAATAGTAATGTGTCCATTAGAAAAATAAACTCACCTATTAAATAATGAATAATCTTTTTGAATCTTATAAATGGTAATATGATATAATTATACCACAATATAAGTAAATTAATATTTTAAAAATTACTAATTAAGTGTTGGTATTTTTATAAGTTATAAATTTTTAATTACAATTTTATTATTAATAAAATGATTTAAAATAAAATTTATTTTTTGTAAAATGTATTAATAAATTAATATTTTGTTTTATTCTGTTTTAAGGATAATTTTATGATACCTTAGTTAATTTTTCAAAGTGTTATAAAATCAGTTATAAATTTAAAATATATATTTTTTTGAGTAAATTAAGATTTTAGTTAAAAATTAATTTTCTCATATTTAGAAAATTATTTTTCATCAAATGGAGTTAATTTTTAAAATATAAAAATCTATAAATGTATGGGATGAATTTTTGGTATTTTCTTTAAAATAATTGAATTTTTGGTTAATAGTAAAATGTGATAATTTACGATAAATGTTAAATACATGAATTATTGAATCATAGGTGATGTATATTAGATGTAAGACCCTAATATCAAACTATCCTTAATTATTTTAATATATTTTTTTATAATTCTTAAAATATTCATAGTCTTGAGATAAAATAATAAATAAATTAAAAAAAAGATTAAAAAAAAACCTCTACTCCACTAAAAATTCCACCTCTCACCACACTTCTTCACACCTTCCAAGCTCTGGTCCTTGTCAAATTTATTCCCAATCAATATAAAATCCCACTAATTCATGTCTATGAACCTTTGGTATCAATAAAATATGAAAAAATATCCCCTTAAGAAGGTTCTCAAAGAAGAGAATTCAAGGGGTAAAAATCATCTTTTCTTTTATTTTGTTTTATATTTCTTTTATTTTCTTATCCTTAACTCACATACCCTGTAAAAAGAGAAGTGAGAACTCCAATATCATTTACATACTATAATTATAACATGTTAACGTAATATCCATCAAAAAAAATTTCTCACTCTCTCGTTTGTTCTATAAATGAAAACGTCACCCGTGATGTGTCAATTTACGAACATCTTGGACGATGTATTTTCATTTTCCATTAACGCCTTCAAGGATGATCATAAAAAATATTTTAAGGTTAAAAAAATATAATATATTTCATAAATCATGTTTAATTATCTAGAACCATTATATACACATGATTTTAATTAATAGAAAAACTTGTTTGTGGTGATAAACAAAACCACCACAATATTCTAAACAATCATCCCAATCATCTAATTTAATGATTCATCCTCACTCGAAATATCCAATTTACTTATATAAACATATCATATTTTAAAATTTGATTAATAACATATTAATTAAATTCTATATATATATTCCCATTTTACATGAACTTTTATATTCATATACAAGTAAACCGATCATGAAAACCAAGGAAATAAATGTTGCCAAATGAAAAAATTGTATCTTATAACTCCTAAAAAGTGTAAAAGATGAACTTAATAAAATTATAATAAATAAAATAAATGTTAAAAAGTTTTTGAGTTAATTTATTAATGGATTTAATTTTATTATCCAGTGCATTAAGATCAAGTATTATTCATATTTTTCTATTATATTATGAATATATTTATACTTAATTTATTAAATTTTTTATTTTATTATCATTGATTTTATAGGGTGTATTGTTTGACTGTTTTCAAAGTGGTAAGAGTTTCTTCCCAGACCTCCGTTTGGCATTTGGGTTTCGCTTTCTCTCTTTTTAAACCCATGTAATTATTTATTATTTTTACATAATTATTATAAATTATACTTATATGTTCCAAACTAACATATCTCAATCATCTAATTTTTATTTTATTAGATAATACATGTTTTATAAGGTTCTTTTTTCAGTTCCTCTCGATAAGCAAGCCTCATTTAAGGGAACCTTCAAATTTCTTACCATTTTCAAGTACCACTAATATTATATTTTAAGATTATAATATTTTTAAAAGATCACAAATTTTATCATGGAAAACAATCTCTATTAATGTCTGGTTTTATATAAACAATAATTCATTTTTCCTATTTTAAAGACTCTTTAATATTTTCCTTAAACCACATTAAAGAGACTCATTTCTAAAGTTTTTGTAAACATTATTTTTACATGTTTGAACTTTAATTGGGAATTATTTATTCCTAAAATGTAATTTCATTTTACTTAAATTTTTTTGGGTAAACATGTTTAAAATCTTAATTTTTTGGTAAATAAAAATGATTTTCTAAAATAACTCTCATTTCTAAAGTAAAAAGGTATTTTGTCGTCTCACTTTTACTTTTGTGTGATATATGTCATGTTTAACACTTATTACTTATATGTGATTTATATAATTACCATTGATATATAATATTATGATTATTATTAATATTATTATATTCTAATTTTAATTTAATGTCATTCCTTCATAAAAATTATGATTTAAATGTTTCAAAGTGGTATGGGACACTTTGGAATGTTGAATGATTATTTTCCTCAAGAATTTTTCTAGGATTTTATTAGTGTATTTTCATCAAATATTATGATTAAATTTTTTAAAGTGTTATGTGACAATATTATTTAAATATTTTTTTTATACATATGAGTAATGCATTGGACTAAGTTGGTGATGAGAGGGGCCCGCTATAGCCCTTCGATGCATCAGTAGGTATCATGAGACAAAACAGAAATGGATTTAAGTCGAGGCCTTAACCATTTATTTTCATAAGTCTTGGATGAGGCCTCATTGGTATGTTTATGATGTCCTTTATATGAGTTCCCTCCTTATGTTATTAGATATTGATAATCCATGTGATTATTCTATTAGTATAATATCTATTGTTAAGATTCATTCTCATGTGATTGTTTATATGACATTATCTATTAAGATTTTATTAATTACATATTATAATCAAGATTATGTTCTAATAGAATGTTTTTTTAGTCATTAACCATGCATTGTTGTTTGTATTATCTTTATATGTATTACTTACCCTTACTGAGCATCTAACATCACCCCTTATGTTTTATTTTTCCCCATAATACGAAGATTTATATTATGAATGACTTTCTAGGATAATTTAAGTGTTTATACGGGTTTCCAAAGGAGTTTATATTTTTTTTCTTTTCAAGTTGTAATGTAAAACATATGTTAGTGTCTCATCTTCCAAAACAACATAACTATTCAGTCCTTCGGGATGTGAATTCCTTGTTTATTATTCCAATATAATAAAGTTAGGTAGCAAATTTGGGAAAAAAGGGTTAGGGTATTTACCTTAGCACTAGTAAAACCTTCACACATTGTAGTCCATGGCCCAGAGGGATTAATAAGACCCACCAATGTGCCATTCATGCGTAAAATGTAGGGATTATACATATGATCAATCTTTGTAGGCCTATACATAGACCAAAACTCATCTTACTCTATGAAGGCTACCTATGCAAGTACCAACTATGGAGTTGACCCACATGGGACCCATAACAGTGGTTGAGGTATAGCCTTGGTGGCTCACATATGATGGTCCAAATGTTTTACTAAAGGAAAAAATTTAAAAAATATTATAAAAAAACATTGAGTAAATTTAGAAAAATAATATTCCCTAATAATTAATATAACGAATATATTTTCATAAACCATAATGTCATACCTTGTCTTTAGTTTTCAATTTTTTCGTGTTGTTAGTCATTTCCTCAGGAGCCGGGTGTGACCGGGTTGAAATTTTGGGGCGTTAATTTTATCCTTTCATTGGCCTACATTTCTCTACTAGGTTACTATTAAATCCCCCTATGTCCCCCTTGAATTACTCCTTGGTTACTCTAGAATTTGATGTAAAATGGAAAGTTGTTGGGTGGACCGAACCGACCTCACAGTTTGGCTATAGGGTTTACTAAACCATGCAGCCAAGCTGTGCATAGTGTCCAACACATTACAAACTTTTATGTTATTCCAAATTTTTCCTTCCAGTAATAACCCTATTGTTCCCATTTATGCCCCCATTCAACCATTACCACTATGGAAGGCTCTCAATCTTCCCTAAAATCATTTGGAACCCAATTTTGATGGGTTTTTTGGTGGTTGAACTTAAATATTTCTTCAAGTGAATACCCTCCATGTTTCTTCCATTTTCATAGGGTTACTTCCCTCCTCCTTGAAGTTCCAAATGTCTAGAAATATTGACTTTGTACCTAGGGTTTATTTTTTAGTTTCTTAGTTTAATATTATTGGTTAGTGTTTATTTTATTTCCCTTGTGGTGCGGTAGTGGTGCGTTTGAATTTTCTCAAAAATATTTGGGATTTTGGCATCTGAGTTAGGTGATTCCATGTGTAATAATTCTTTGATGAGTTAACTTCAATTTATTTACTTGTATAGGATATTTCTCATATGTTGTGTGAAGTACAAACACCATTTTTTTTTGAATTAGTTATGTATTCAATTTTAAAGTTTCATTTTCACTTGAAAATGTGTGTTTCTAATTTTTAACTCATTTGGAATCATTTGAGTTCATTTTTTAACACATTAAAGTGGTTTGTTAAATGTTTGTCGGTCTGAAAATTATATTTTGTTTTTTTATTAGTGATAACTGGGACTTAGAAGAGGGTTTTTGAATGGATATTTTGTGAAAAAACTTGTTATACTCCCGGACATTGTTTTATTAAAATCACAGATGGTTTATTAATTTACAAAAAGTGTGAAAAATATGGTTAGGAAATTTATTGGTGCGTGTGTGTTCTTAAAATAGGGTATTGAAAGAGGAAGTGATAATTTGTGATGTCAATGATTTTGAGAATGTTTTATAAATGGTTGGAACCTTTTTTAAATTGAGAGAAAGGTGTGATACTTGTTTGTGGACAGTTTTGGTGTGAGTATGATGTTAAAATGTATTTTGATTGTGAAAAGGGAATTATGTGACATGTTTTGGGGGGGGGGGGTTGGTCTATGTATAATTTTGAAATGGAATTTTTAAGTAAAATTTGTATTTCATATCATGTGGAACTTTATTTAGCACAAACAGGGAAACCAGGGTATTTAGGTTGGCGGACTAGGACTAGTGTGCTAGTGATATGGTATAGGTTTCATTCCTATTTCAAAAATAAATTTTGACGATAAAAACTTTCAATAAACTATGATGATGTTGGGGAACACCTGGCCATTGGGTTTTCCACTCCAAGTGGCTCATTCATGAGAAGGTTTTTGATCATGGAAACTTTTACACTGAGATATGATGTACCTGTGGCCCACATCTATGTAGTGACTAGGGGTGTTCCCATGACTAGTGTTCATTAGATATATTGTATATTCCATCGACATATGATATTGTTTATTGTAAAATTCAGTAGCTTGTGTTTTTTTAAATTGTACATTCTTCAATGTTTCCCTCTTGAAAAATGTTTTCATTTAAAGTTTCACATTTGGGAAAAGTGTTATAACATTTATTGTTTATAAAAACTTGAAAGATTTTGTCTTAAAATGTTTATCCCATTTAATATTTTTTGAGAGGAATCCTATTGGGATTAGGTTCATACCCTACTTACACCTTTGGGGTAATTAGACTAGGTAATTCTTATCGTAAGTATGGGTAAATATTTTAGAGTAAGTTGTTTGGGTTACTCGTGGTCCTTCTTAGTGTGGTTTCATTGAGAGGGATTGATGTCGATGCCCCTTTCCATGAGGTGGTTCTTGGGATGTTCTTTTTTTCTTTCTTCCCTTAAGGTAGTATTGTGGATTTTGTGTAAAACTTGTATTTTAATTTTTAATTTTTATTGATGGCATGTCTGGTATGAATGTTCAGATTCATTTTATTTATTATTGTTAGTTTTTTATGTTTCTAAACTTAGGTAAATTATTCCCAAAACTTTATTTGTAATACACAGTTACTTATTCCAACCCTCAGGGATTGGGAACTCCTTTGGGTTATGCCACAGACCAGGTCAGGTGCCGCTTTGGATGGCGATCAGATCATGTTCTTGACAAAATATCATCAGAGCATGTTCACTCTTTTTTTGGTTATTCCATTTTGGAAAAGAGTCTTAGTCGACTAGATCTAGGATTGTTGAGACTTGAAATTCCAATAACAAGTCAAGTGCCTGGCTAGTACACCTCATTATATGATTCAATCCACCAATGGAAGTTGGTTTTTATCTGATTTATTTTGTTCTCATGGTTCATCTATGATTGGGGAAATGAAAAGAGAGTTGGTTCAATGGTCTCAGTGATCTTACAGGGCTTGGAAATCCATGTGGATTTAGGGATATTTTCATATAACACTCTCCATGATGGTAAAGGGATTGGCATATGGCCACCAACCATATATCAGAGCCACCCACCAACACTAAATTCCACTCATGTTTCCTTGTGTATTTTTGTTTTGAAATGGTAAATGGTTTGTTTATACCTCTTTCGAAAGTATAAATTATTTTAAAGTGGGTTTTAAACATTGGTATCAAATAAAAGTTTCTAAACTATTGAAAGGTGTTTTGAATGGGAAGTAATGTTTTGGAAGCTATGTGTGGATTTGGAAATGTATTTGGATTTGGTAACGAGTGAACATTTGAAAAGATTTATGAATTATTGAAACCTTGTTTTAAATTATAAGAGATTAGTTTTAATTAAATGGGTGTTGATGAAATGGAGTTTTTCCTCAAATTGAAAGTTTTTTTAAATGTGCGTTGTTGTTTTGAAATTAATGTGTGTGACATGATAGTGAGTTTTTATTTGAATGGTTGGTGATTTTCTAAAAAGGTTTTTAATATTTAAATTGGTTTTTGATTTTGTGGATGGAAGTTTTGAGAAAAAGGAAGTGTCAGTTGAATTTCCTGGTTTTGAAATTTGGAAAGATTTTTTTTGACCATTAGTATTTCTATGAGTGACCACATGCATTGGTTTAAATGGGAAGATAGATGGTTAACATAATGGATTGATGAGTTCCGGTATGGATATGGTTAGGTTTCCCAGTGTTTCACAGAAACATGCATGTGTACGGGCCATGTGGTACCAATGTTGAATTCTCTAACCACCGACCCTTTTTTATTTTCAATGAAATGATTTTGAAGGAAAATTTAATGTTTTGAAAACAAGTGTTTGTGTGGTGTTTTTATGTTCTTTTGTGATTTTTTTGTGGGATGTTTTGAGTTCAAAAACCTCTCTTTTTTAAATGATGCTTTTGGTTTGTGTTTCGTCGATAAGTGGGGCTAAAGTGTTGGTTGGTGGTATTTTATGGGAAAGGTTTTGGGAATCCTTTGCGGTGGTTCCCCTCATGTGTATGGTTCTGTTATGTGGTATGCTTTGACAAAATGTTCGTCTTGGTTTATTATTTTTGATTTCTTGTTGGATAAGGTATTCCCCCATAAATATTTAATGCACAATTTAAGTGTGGCCACATGTGATTCAATATGGGAAGGTCCTCCAGTTGATCAAAGTACGAACTTTATTCTCAGGTTTTTGTGTTGAGTTTATCTCTTTTATTTTTTTAGATTACATAGATCCTATCACAGTGAAAGAGTGTATCCTAAAGGAATTGAACAGAGTCATGGTTTATTGAGTTTCTTGAATCCTCAAAGGTCATATTTGACATAATTGGTTCTATAGATTTTATTTGGAAATGGTGAAGGGGATTCCAGTGAGGAAGGTGAAAGTGATCTTGGGTTGTCTATATGTGGTCATGTCCTAAAGGTCCTTTAGGTCTTTCTTCAGTCTCTTAGAAGAATGGTTTAATGTTAAGCCACCGGTGTGGAGGAATCTCGTCATTTGAGGCTGTTATGGTTTCTTGTGGTAATATGATGATACATGAAATTCTATTCAAGGTTCCACTCCGGGTAATGTATCTATCACTTTATATGGCCATGTTTGGTGGTGTCTTGTTGTGTTGTGTTTACTTATAAGGGAAAAGGTGGATGTTTAAAAACCTTTTGAAAGATATTACATACATAGAAGTGTGTTTCTATTTTGATAATTTCTGAATTCCATATTCTAATTGAAGGTGTCTTCCATGTGTTATTTATTATGTTGTTTCTTATTCGGGGGGAAAGAGGTTATGCATGTGAATCTTCTAATTCCTTGTCTTGGTGTAGGTTCCATAAAAAGGTGAGTGTTTTTCAGGATGTGTTGTGTCTTGTTGATGTTGTTGGATTGTGGTGTAGTTTCTTGTGGCACAAAAGGATGAAGTTCCATTCCAGGGTGTTTTCTGGCTAACTGTGAGGCAGAATATGCTTCAATCCTCTATGTTCCAACCATAGGTCCCAGAGTGAAGCTAGCATGTAGTCAGGAAAACCAAGGGCATAAAGGATCTGGGTTTAACTTTTGTCTCTAGTGTGGTATGTGGAGACAGTTTGAGTTTTTGATGTGGTTGTTTAATTCCAAGTGGTTTGGGGAAATGGAAGGGGATGTGCAGACCTTTTCCCTCAGGGTTGTAATCTATGTTGGGGGAAACGTTCCTCCTTGTTTATAGGGTGTAAGGTTTGTTTTGTTTTCTCAAACCAATCTCTTGAACTCTTTTGGGTGATACTATTAGTATGGTTGTTTGTGTATGAATAACCTAATAGGATCTTTCTGATCTCAGTCTTGGTTGCACTCATTTGAGGATGGTAGTGTTTGTGGGAGTGATGTACTGCTTAGTGTCTTTGTTTGTTGGGTGTTTCATTGACCGACCCCCTTACAGTTGGGATTAGGTCTTATGGGGCGTTTTCATTTCTTCCCATTCAAGTTAATTAATATGTTTGGTTCTTATGGTATGGAGACCCACAATTTTTCTCATGTAAGTTATTTTGGAATATGCCTAATGTTTTTTTATCCCTTATAGCGGGGAGTCCATTTGGGATTCCCCGTGTTGGTGTCCCAGTTTTGTCACAAGAAATAAATGTTTTCTCTTATAGTGGGGAGTCTGTCTATATTTCCTCGTGTTGGTGTTCTAGTTCAGTCTGGGGTATTATTTTATATGGTGGGAGCCACTTGGGTCTCCCCGTACCATAAATTCGATTGTTCATGGTGTTGTCTTGGTAGTAGGTAGTCCCATTCGGAGCTATGTAACCACAAATGCACTTCTTGGGAAAATGATGGGAATGGAGTGTCACAATGGTCTTGTGGAAGTGAGGCTATGGTAACATCATTCATATTCATTGTTCATTTCAGGAAAATTGCTTGAGCTTTATGTTGTAGTGTTTAAAGAGTTTTGGTTTTTAATTGGTTTGATTATGATTGCTTATTTCTGGAAAGTGGTGTGAATTTTGGTTGGTGAAAGTATATTTTTCATTTCTCGATCAACTACAGGTGTTTTTTCCTTTGGGGGTGGGTAACCCATAATAGGGGATTCCATCATAGCCTCTTGAGTTAGCTCATGGTCCTTTTTTATTACAGGTAGTGTCTTTGTTGTAATTTCATTGGGAACCCCCCTTTGAACATGGAAATAGTGTTGGGTTTTATTTTTTCAACAGAACGTTCTATGGCTTTCCATGGTTGGAAAGATTTATGGTGGGGATAATTTTCACACAAGGGATTTATTTTTCACTTCGTTATGGTTCTTGGTCATTTCCTTAGGAGCTAGGCGTGACATGGTTGAAATTTTTGGGCATTATTTTCTCCATTCCATGGCCTATCATTCCCTACAAGGTTCACATTGAATCCCCAAGTTCCGCTTGGATTCTCCCTTGGTTCCCCTTGAATTTGGAGGAAAATGGAATGGTTTTGGGTGGACATAACATGTCGTACGGTTTACTAAACCATGCATCCAAACCCTCTAAAGTGTCCAACACATTAAAAGGTTTTATGTAATTATAAGTTTTCCCTTTCGGTCTTAACCCTAGTGTGCCCCTTTACAACCCATTCAACCATTACATCCATGGAAGTCTCCCAAGCTCCCCCATGGTCATTTGGAACCCAATTTTGAAGGGGGTTTTGGTGTTGGAACTTCAATATTTCTTCTAGTAGGTTAATTTCTTCCTTTTTTATTCCACTTCCTTAGGGTTGATTCCCTCCTCTTTCATGTTACAAATTTCCATCAAATAGGGCTTGATACCTAGGTTTTATTTTGTAGTTTCTTGGTTAGGGTTTGTTTTCTTTCCCTTGTGGTGCAACAGTGGTGCAGTTGAAGTTTCACACAACGGTTTGTGATTTTGGCATATAAGGTAAGCGATTCCATGTGTAGGAATTCTTTTATGACTTATATTTTCTTTATTTTCTTTTTTATCACGTTCCTCATATGTTGTGTGTGATGTGAAAAAACATTTTTTCGGGAATTGGTTAAGTTTTTGATTTTAAAGTTGCATTTTTTCTTGAATATGTGTGCTTTTCATGTGTAACTCATGTGTTTCAGGTTATTTTTAACATATGTAAGGGATTTATTAAATGTATCTTTAGATTCTAATTCTATTTTGGTTTGTTATTGGTATTAATTGGGACTTGGAAGAGGGTTTTCGAATGGATTTCTGGTGAAAAACCTTGTTATACTATTTGGAGTTGTTTTATAAAAATATAAAATGGTTTATTGAGTTACACAAAGTATGAAAAATATGTTTAGGTACTTTTTTGGTGGTTGTATGTTCTGAATATCAGTTATTGAAATAGGAAGTGACGATTTGTGATGTAAAACATTTTGAAAATGTTTAATAATTTTTTGGAATGATTAATTAAATTCTAAGAAAGGTGAGAGACTTGTTTGTGGGATGTTTTGGTGTGAGTATAATGTTAAAATTAATTTTATGGTGAAAAGGGAATTATGTGATATGTTTGTGGGATGTATGGGGTGTTCATAATATGGAAATGGAATTTTTATGTTCCATTAGTATTTCATAACATGTGTAACTTGATTGAGAACAATGAATTAAACTAATGCATCCATGTGGGCTGGCTAGGGCTAGTTTTCTAATGATCCAATAAGAGTTTTATCATTATTTCACTTAGAAAGTTTGATGATGAAAACACTAACTAAACCATTATGATTTTGGGGACAACTAGGAAATTGAGGTTTCCCATCCTAGTTTCTCATACATGAGAGGTTACTAATTATGGATACTTTTACACCTAGATATGATGTACCGAGGGCCCCACCAAAAGCTAGTGAATAGGGGTATTCCTGGGACTAGTAATCACTAGATGTACTATACTTACAGTCAAAATATTATGTTTTTTGTTGGAAAATTATCCATATTCTGTGTTTTATTTAAAATTTTACATTCTTAAAATTTTACCTCATGAAAACTGTTTTCGTTTAATGTTTCACCTTTTAGAAAATTGGTCTTATGTGTCTTGTTTATAAAAACATGCTTGATTTTGGTCTTAAAATGTTTATCACAAGGATTTTTTTTGGGTGGAATCCTATTGGTCTTAGTCTCATACCATACTTATAAATTTGGCTGTTAGTATACTTGGTAATGTTTGTCGCTGTAATGGGTAAAGATTTTAGAGCTGGTGGTTTGGGTTACTATCAGTCCTACTTGGTGCGGTGTTGTGGAGATGGAATAAGGGTGATACCCCTTTCCATGAGGTGGTTATTGGGATGTTATTTTTTGGAATTATTCCCTTGTGTTAGTCTTTGGGATTTTTTGTAAACCTTTTTTTTCAATTCTGATTTTTTATTGAAGGTGTGTTTGTTATGAATTTCCAAATTGGTTTTATTTATTATTTTCAGTTTTTTATATTTCAAATCTCAGGTAAATCATTCTCAAACCTTTATTTATGACACACAAGAACTTGTTACTACCCATGGGGATCAGGAATTCCCTTCGTTTTATTCCACAGACTAGGTCAGGCACCAATTTGGATGCGACTAGATCTGGTTCATGACAGCAGAAGATTTCAATATTTAAAATATATTTTCTATTAATAATAATAATAAAAAATAAAATAAAAATATTATATGTTATACAACATTTAAATTTAATTAAATGTGATGAAAATAAACTTATAAAACAAATAACACTATTAATGTTTTAAAAAATTTCCAAAAAACTAATAATTTACCCTTAATGTATATTACAAAAAAATATTTTAAATTTTGAAATGTAATATCCCCCCTTTTGAAATTTATCCAAAAGTATATTTGAATTCAATATTTAAAACCAATATCCTATTTTTAATAAAAATCAACTTCTTAAAAAAAATAGTTGTATATTTTCATAAAAGTAAACAAATAGTCATAGTATTCAAAAAAAAATTTAAAACATATTAATAGATTGAAAATTAATTTTTAGCTGTAATTTAAAATTTTATTTAAATTATAGTTTAATTAAAAAATTAAATTCAATTAAAGAGCACATGTAAAAATAATTATTAAACTAACAATGAATTTATAGCTTCTAGAAATCCCAATTTAAATTTCATCTTCTCAAATTTATCAGAATATAATGGTTTACTGAAAATTTCAGATTGTTGTTTTTCAGTGGGAAAAAATTATAAAAATATATCACATATATTTATATGATCTATAAGAAAAATAAAAATAACATATATGTGTTTAGTTGTAGAGTATGGAAGAGGGTTTTTAGAAATTTAAATAAACCTTGAATTATCATATTAAATTGGAATTTTATGAAAAAATATATTAAAATTAGATTTTTTGTCAAATCTATATATTTTTAGAACAAAAACTTGAATTATAAATATATTCTTCCACATTTGTTGATAATTATACTAATAGTTGTTTCTTATAAATCCATGAAATTAAAAATTACCCTAATAAATGAAACATAACTCTACTAAATTTCTGGTCAAGTCTGTAACCTCCAAAATCAGAATCAGAGTAAGATAGTAAATCAAAACACTTCTCATTAGAATAAAATAATCCTTTACTAATTTTACCCTTGATATATCTAATTACTATTTTAACATCATTAATATGAATTTCTTTAGGGTCAGACTGAAATAAATTACACAAATAAACTGAGAAAATTATGTCTCGTCAAGAAGTTGTGAGATATAATAGATTTATTATCATAACTCTATATAGTTTAATATAAACTAGCTTTCCAAGTGCAATTAAATAAAATTTGGAATTGGAAATCATTGGTGTTTTCATATAATTACTATAATCAAGTTTAAACTTTTTTACAAGTTCTTTAGAATTTTTAGAATATTTTAAGAAAATACAATATTTCCATTTATTAATTTGTAAACCAAGGAAAACATTTAGTTCTCCCATTAAGATCTTATCAAATTTACTTTCCATGAGTTTATAAATATCATTACTTGATGATAAATTTTTAATCAAAAAATTATATCATCAACATATATTTATATAATCAATATATCATTTGAAACTCATTTTATAAACAAGGTTGGACAAACCGTACCTTTAACAAAATAACCTTTTAATAAACATTGTGTTGGTATTTAATACCAATAACTTGTAACTTTATTGATCAATTATAAGGCTTTATTAAGTTTAAAAACATGCTTTGGAAACATTTCATTTCCATATCCATGGGGTTGTGTAACATAGACTTCCTATGAAAATATTAAATTTTAAAATGAAATTTTTATATCCATTTGAAATAATTTAATTTTTTGAAAACTTGAAAAATCCAATAGAATTATAATTTCTTCCATCCTATAAATAGGAGTTAAAGAATCTTCAAATTCAATCCCATATTTCTTGGAATAAAATTGAGTTACTATTATTTTTTGACTATGTCTCTATCTTCATTAAGATTATTACGAAAATTCCATTTAGTTACTATTATAAATTTATATTTGGGTAAATAAAAAATATCTCCCATGGTTTTTATTTGAAATTGATTTAGCTCATCATGTATGAAATCAATACAACTGGAATAAATTAAATAATTTTTATTATTAATAAGAAAAAATTATGCCGAAAAAGTATATTTTCCTCATTAAATTAAAATAGCTTTTTAGGTTTGTGTGTCAGATTATATATTACCAATTACTTTTTCAATTGGATTATATTTAAGTGTTTTCAATTCCTTATGATAGGTTTTACAAGTGATATGATCCACCTCAACTTTTCATTTTCATTATTTTCACCAAAATTAAATTCAAAAAATACATAATTTCCATTACTGGAATTATAATCCTACATATTAGAATAATTTTCATTTAACTTATGATGTACATATTCTTCAATAATTATTGCCTTCTTATTTAACACTATACATTTTCTAGAATCATAATATCCTAAAAATATTCCTTTTTCACTTTTAAAATCTTTATTTTTCTAAATTATCTTTTTTATTTAAGATGGAGACATTGTAACCAAATATCCCTAAATATCCAAATTTTGGTTTAAAATATTTATAAAGCTTATAATAGATATTTTTTTTGGAAATATATAAGAAAAAAAATATTTATGGAAATATTTATTTAAATATTATTCCCAAAAGTACTTATGAGCACTAAATTTCCTTAGAATTGACCTATCCATTTTTGGAATTGATATGATCTTTATTTCTACCACACTATTATGTTTTTGTGCCCTAGGAGATAAGTAATAACGTTTATATCAATTTTTTTCACAAAATTTATCAAATTATAAATTAAAAAATTTACCACCTTTATCACTTCTAATAGAAATTGTTTTTAATTTTTTGAAATTTTGAATATGTTTACAGAAAGAAAAAATTTAATATAAAGATTCATTTTTGTGGTGTAAAAAATAAATCCATATGAATAAATTATGATAATCTATAATTACAAATATATACGTCTTACCACCAAAATTAACCAGGTTCATAAGTCCAAATATGGCATGATTTAATAGTTCTAAATGTTTAGTAGTACTAACTTCTTTTATTGATTTAAATAATTATTTTTTTCTTACCCTTTAAATAGGGGTCACACATAAAGTACTTACTTGTATATAACTTTGGAAATTGAAAAAAATCTTCATTATTTTAATTTTTGTGAAATAGTATGAAATTTTTATGCACATGCCTCTTATTCCACATAATTTCATTTTATTCTACAACATTAAAATACATAACCTTTTGGATTGTTTGATTAGATAGATCAATAGTATAAAAATTCTCTTTTTAATTTTTAAAACATATTTTTTTTCTAGAACAATACATTTATCATTTTCAAAAAGGAATCTTAATCCATCATTACAAAACTATGATATAATTATAATATTATGTTTTAAACCATATAAAAATAATCCTTATGAAATAATAACTATTTTAGAAAAACAAAGTTCACCAATACCTTTAATATGATATTTAGAGTTGTCTCTAAATGTAACAAGGCCACTGTCACATGAATTGAATGCTATAAATATTGAAATATCATATGTCATGTAACTAGCCCATACAATATCTAATATAATGATTCTTTCAAAATCTTAAGTTAGATTTTCTATAATTAACAATCAAACAGATGTTTTTGGTACCAATGCTAACTTGGATCCAGCAGGATTAGTAGTAGAAAATTTTATCACCCAAATTGATTTAAATACTTTATTAGTGGGATGATTAGAAAATAAATATATAGTAATGGAAGTTCTATTTTTTTTCCAAATGATTGTGTATATCTCAATGAACACTCATTTTCATAATAACCTTTCACTATACATTTCAAACAAGTAACACATGAAATTATTCCTATTGATATTTTAATAATGTTATCCTTATATAAAAATGTTTCTAGAATATTATATCCAAAACCTTTCTTATTTGTTTTTATTTACATTACGGACATCATCTTATCATATTTTTCTTTACCTTTAACAAAATTTGACAAATTATATTTAAGATTTTCCAATTCATTTTTCAAATTCATATTATCTTTTTGAATAGTTTCTCAATATGAATAAAATGTCTCATTATATCCTTATGTTGTGTTTCTTAATTTTTTATTTTCTTTCTTAAATTTATTTCAATCATTTTCAACTTTAGTTATATCAGTTAGTACTCAATTAGATATTCTTTATTTATCTTAAAAAATTTATTCCAAATAATTTTTAACCCTTTCATTTTCTACTTTTATATTTAACAACTTATAATAATAATAATTATTAGATCTTTCAGTATAAGAAAAAATATTATCATATTATCACATACAATTTTAAATATCTAATTTTCATTAATCAAATTCATTTTTTTTTTAATTTTATGTCAGTATACATTTAATTATTTTAACTCAATCATTTATTAATTATTTATTTTTATTAATAAATTGTTTAACTATGGAATCCATAGAATTATAATTAGGACGTTAATAAAAAAATTCATTTTAATTTTTAGATAAATAATTATGATCAAAATTTTTAGGATTTATTAACATATTAAATATTAAATCTCTTACCTCACACTAAATACCCATTAATGTATGATTCCATGTCTCTTGTTCAATTATAGGATCACTACTAGAGTCAAAAATGGCTGACCAGTCCCAACCTCCAAACAAGGATTGTTTTCCTTTTATTATTTTCTCTTTGTCTATCATTGGATGTTTTATTTTAGGGTAGTCATATCTTATGTTCTATTTCTTCCTGTTCTCATAACATGTTAATTACAAAAAAATATTATTATTATTGGTAATTTTTTTTCTTATAATACTTTCTCTATATCATCTTTAACTTCTTCTTTTTACATTTATTTTACATTAACTTGAAAAAAATATTACTAAAGTGAGACATCTCCTTTCAACTTTTATAAAACTTAGATTCAAAGGAATTGGAGGTATTAATGACATTTGATAGAAATGAAATACATTTTATATTGGTAGAATCCTAGTCAGAAATATGTTTTTGCACTATCTCAAAATCTTGAAGAGATTCTATTGATTTATTTAATGTATACTCATAAAAATGCATAATCTCATCAATAAACACATTATTTTCATGCCATATTTTTGGAAGAGATCTCAATACTCTTTATACTTGAGTTGTGTTGTCTAAAACATCTCCAAGAGAACTCATACCATTATAAATACTTTTAAATTGATGGAGCATCTGGATTAATTATTCCCTATATCCCATATTTATGTCTTGGTATTCTACTCAATATATTCTTATCTTGGTTATATTAGGCTTTATAAGTTCTATATTGAGTCACTTGAAGTATTCTCTATATATTGTGGGATGTCTTACAAGATGAAACATGTCTATATACACTTTTAAATATATTATAGCATATTTTTTTTTAAATTTATAATTCAAAATACATTTTTCCATGTCATTACATACATATGTCTCCAGATTAACTTTAGGAAGTTGAAATATCTTATCCATGATTATCTAATGATCCACACTTAACTATTTAAAATAGGATTCCATTCTGTCTTTCCAGTAGATGTAGTCACTTCCATCGAAGAATGTGGGTTTTTTGGAATCCATCCATCATTCATATTTACACCATCCATCTTAAAAGAAACCTTTAATTTTATTCCTTAGACTATTAAATATAGGATATCATTTTATCATCGATTTAAAAATACACAATATAAATAATTAGAGAGGATAAATATCCTTTAAGGAAGTTACTAGCATCTGATACAAATTATTGATTGTTAGTGATGGAAATATTGACTAGAGGGGGTAAATAGTAGTCTTAAAAATCTAAATAAAATATTATCAATGGTTATAAAATAAATATTTACAATGAGTGTTGTGTTAATTATATGACGTGTAAAAGAAATAAAATGAAAGATCACAATGATTTGTATTGGTTTAGATAAAAAAGATCATATTCCACTCCCCAACATTCTATACTCTTTAATAATATTGGTTCCCACTAAAAACCTTATTTTTAAAAGTGTGAGAACCCCTTACAGACACTTCCGTTTATAAGAACCTGAAGACTCAACCTAGACTTTTTATAAGAGACAAAAACATAGTTTTGACATGAATATTTTCCCAGAGTCACAACCCATACTTCCTTTTTGGTGGAGGAATAACTAGAAAATTTAATACTTACTGTTTTTTGGGAAAATCATATACCAAACTTGAAGAAATAAATAATAGACGAATAAAAAAATTCAAAAAAAAAAAACAGATGATGAAAAGTTTTGTAGATGATGAATCTTGATGATCATTAATCACATGAATGAGAGAAGGTTGAATGTTTATGTTCTTTAATGATAATATACAAGGAACATAAGTCATAGTAGTTTCTTGATCAGATGAGAGAAATATGAATTATGTCAAAGTTATATCACGATGTATCAGATGAATGATATGTACTAGAATTTTTTTTATGACTTTATGATATCTTTAAAGATAAATATGTCCTTATTAAAATAAATATCTTATAGGATCATACAAAAAAACAATTGATAGAGGATACTTGTTAGTGTATACTAATAAAATAATGTTACTGTTGCCCTTGTCTGTAAATTCTGCACTGAATAACAAAGAAAAATTGTACTATTTATTTCTTCTTGAAATATTAATATAAAAAAAATTAAAAATTTATCTATAAAAAATATATAGAATTCATAATTATATATAATTGAAAACAAAAATACATTTTTATAAGATAGTAAATTTTTTTAAAATAAAGTTTCATAATAAAATTAAATTGTATGTATACATGTACATAAAATATAATTACAATAATTTTTTACCCAACTTATAATTTCATTTTAAAAAATTATGATAAAAAATTTAACCAAATATTAATTTAGTAACATCAATAAAAATATAAGAAGTATAATTTTTGAAAATATTAATTTTTTACTTAGGGTATATGTAAATATTTTTCACAGCTTGATCTTCCATTGGTCATCGGTAGATTTATCTACCATTGGTTTCAAGAAATATCAACCATTGGATCTTTAGAAGAGGGGTTCTACCATTGATTTCTAATGGTATATTGATATACCAATGGTTTTTATTGGTAAATTTATCTTCTATTCCACCTTTCAAGTGTCCTACTGTAACAAATGATTTATAATTAAACAAAAGTCAAACAAGAAGAAACTACACCCACACCACTATATAACTAATGAAAAGATCTATCGATGAAAGAAAATATCAAATGATGGGTGATGATTTATCATTGGATTTAAAATAGTAAATATATTTTCCATAGGTTCTAGGTTTATCCTTTACTTCTTGTTCATCCACATGGCATTAACTAACTAGTTTTAAAAAAATATTAAAAAACCTTTATAGAGTAGATGACTAGATTGGTCAAATGGTCGATGTGGTATATCGGTAATAAAATATATATAGTTGGAAGAATGGTAGATTCTACAATTTGGTATTGTTGTATGATAGTATATTGATCTAATGGTGGTATAATAGATCTATCTATCAACTAAAGAGTCACCAAAGCTGTAGAATATTGTCCGATAATGGATCTTGAAGATACTGTAAGAAGGTCTCAAATGAACATTGAATAAATTGAAAGCAAAAGAAGAAGATGAATTCTATCTACTATAATTTCTAAAATAATGATCCATGAAGAGATGAAGAAGGTTTCTAGGTACAAAACTCTGACTAAAAGTAACCAAGTTATCCTCAAAAATTTTCATGGGAGGATCTTCCACTTGATATGGTTGAGGAGTTCCATAGAAGAAAATGAATTATTTAAAAACGTTATGCACATAAAAACGTATCAAGGTATCGGAGATCAAATAAATGATAAAATGGATGAAACATATTTAATTTGATAATTGAATGTATGTCTTAGTTTTTAAAGAATGGATGAATGGAGTCATAGCTCACGTGTCACACATCGCTTCTACAATTATGTGATATTATGGTATATTATAAAACATTCTTCCTACCACCATTCAAGCTAGAAACTGGGGACCAACATTAGTCACACTTTCATAGACCACAATCCATGGCCCTGTAGGCATACCAGGCCCAACTAATGTGCCTTCTATGTGTGCTCTATAAGACTTATATATGGTCTCTATCTCCTTTGTCTTACACATGGACCATATATCCTCTTCCTCTATGTGGGATAACTATGGAATGACCTCCTGTGGGTTTAACCCCTAGGTACCCTAAGTGTTTTTAAGCGCTTGCCTTGGTGGCTCACATATGATGGTGGAAATTGTTTACATAAGGTAAAACATAAAAATAGTTTATTAAAAAAACATTAATTAAATTTAGAAAAATAATAATCATTAAATAATTAATATTATTAAAAAAATTCATAAACTGTTAGGTCTACTAGGCAAGATACCCTGAGGGTGGGGGGGGGGGGGGTGAATCAGGGTATGAAAAATTAAAACAACTACCCCTATTTATCTTGTTCTTTTGTTAGAAAAAACTCTCTTCTATCTATCATTCCCATTGTAGAGTATTAATAAACCTTAAAGCATGATCTAGACACAGTAATTTTACTTGGATCACCGTCAATTGCCTATGTCCAAGGAGTATACAACAATAATGTGCTGACGTACCAAATCCACTACAAGAACACTACTATTTACAAGTTCAAAGTGGTCTCACTATCCCACTTGGTTTAAAACCAATCATAATATGAATGCTCACTACTCTCTTAACTGAAGTGTGATCACTGCTTCCTTAGAAGATCAACTCATAGTTTATAGCCTTGTAGGTCCCTTCATTATGACTAATGGATGCATCCTCCACTGTATGTAAATACTCTATTGAGATTGAATTTTCATCCAATTATGAATACCACTTTACCATAGTACTACTGGGTAACACCAAATATTTCACGCAACAATTACCTTGTCTTGTGTGCAACTTTATTTCCTTGCACTCAAGATTCCAATTTATCCATGGAACACCCCTTACGCATAACTTCAATCCTACACGCAACTGAAATCATATGTGAAAATTTATTGGCTTGTGTGCAGCTCAAAATCTTTTACACAACTCTATTTTCATGAAATTATTACGCAATCCAGAGCTTAGATTCTCTCTAAGTGTTTATCTCCTTGAATGAGGGGGGTCACCTTTTATTTATAGGAATCATCGACCCCTACACGTAAGATTCACCATGTTGCACCAGATTCTATGTGAGTGCGCAAAACCCCATTTTAAGTCTCATTGGCTGCACAAGTTTCTTTCGCGCAACCTCATATTTCGAGCAACTTTGAATCTTTCATGCACTTCATTCCTTTTCCATTTTTCGACATTATGATCCCGAAACATGCCTTGAGCACAAGTTTCCAAATCACCTTATATCTATTCTTTTTGTACCTCCTTAATACCATCCATTCATTTTTCATATTTCTTTGTCAACATATGTTGTCAATAATAACACTGGAACTTTTCAACACGCCATGGAAACCCTCTTTGTCCACAAACAAACAAGATTTTTCAACAAAGACAAACACCACAAAAATAGTTCAATGTTACTTTGAATAATTTTTCCTCTTCATAAACACTAAACATTTAAAATTTAAAATGAGTTTATTTTTAACGATAATAATAATCTTAAAAATGAAAATATTATATGTTAAACACAATTTTATTTAAATTAAATGTGATGGACAATAATTTATCAAAATAAAGAATATTATTAAAGTATTAAAACCAATTTCAAATACAAACATATTGTTAGTGTAAATTTATTCCTATGAATATCACATTGTAAAAAGGTTATAATCCTTCAAAATAGGGAAAATATAATCCCTAAATATAGCAGTCCCTTCAAAATACATGAATATATTAGTACGGTAGCATATCACTTGGGGATTCCATTGAATCTACCTCAAGTTCATGATTTGTTCCATGTATATATCTTGAGGAATTAAATACCTAATAATTCACATATAATAAACTCATAGTTAATACTAATGGAGAAATATATATCATATGCGTAAAAATTGGAAGAAATTCTTGATTATAGATAGAAAGTGACGCAAAACCAGACCACTCATCTGGTCAAAGGTTTCTTTTGAAATTATCAAATAGTGGATGCTAAGTGGGAACCTGGGGATGTGATGAGGTAGAAGTATCCATGTTTTTTATATCTATATAATTTAATTATAATTTAATTATTTATAAGGGGGTAGAATGTAACAACCCAATATTTTAGGATATATTTATCTTTAAATAAATTTATTTGACAACTTACCTTAAAGACAACACCGAGTTTAAAAGAACCACCACAACATGATAGAATTTTATTATGTGAAAATTATATAATTTATTCATTCATCATGTCAATATTATCTTAATATGATTTTTTTGAAAAAAAATTATTTTTAAGTGAATATAAAAAATACAGATTCTTTTAAAACACTCATTTGTTTTATTTGAAGAAGCAGAATAATGATTTGGATTTAATAATAAATTAAAATTATAATCCTTCAGTTATAAATGATATAATTAATCACATTTTTATCAGCATTATAATGTAGTTTAGAATAAGTACATTTTTTAATTAGAACACATTTTTCTAAAAAACTATTTTCATTTTGTTTTTCATTTTTAAGTTAAATTTATTTCTTCCACTTCAATAAATTTAATTTGAAGAAATGAGTAAAATATTTGGTATTAAAAATTTCAAATATGGTAAACAGGTCACTTTTATTTTTGGCCATTATTAATATTAACCTTATAGGATGTTTGTCATCTTAGTAGGGGTAAATGGGTAAAATATGATTAAAATATTTGGATAAGACTATAATATTTTTCTAACAATTGACTTTATCATATTGGATGAATGTATTTCAGATATTTACATTTAATTCTAAAAACTATGGCTACTTGATTTCATTTTTATTTTATATTGACCTGTATTTTATGTTAAGAAAATAATAAAAACAAAATGTCACACTTTTGACATTAAAAATTTTAATATTTTTCTATAAGGATTAAAAGTGGTTATGTTCAATTATAAATATTTATTTGAAACATTAATATTTATTTCCATGGTAATATATTTTTCATATCTAATTATGAAATAATTACCCTAAATATTTACATAACACTGACACAATGTTTGTGCAAGTAGTAAAAAAATCATGTAAATTATTTTAAAAACTATAAAAGTAATATTATTTGGCTAAGTTAATGATTACTAAAAAAATTTATGATAAATATCACATATTATAGTCATTTTAATTGTTTCTATTAGAATTCCATTGCCTTTACGTAGTTTAAAAAATCCAAATATGTTAATATGTCTTAAAGTGATATTAATTGTGTTTTATGTAAAATATAGTTTATTAAATTATACAAAGAACATAAAAATATATAAATAAGACAATTTGGTGGAAATTTCTTATAGAATTTCATCCATTGGGAAATTATGATCCAATTTTCAACTTATAACTATAATTATAGACCATTAATATTGAAAAATTCATTACCATTGATAAGGTTAAAATTGGTTAAATAAGAGGTAAAACCAAAAGACAAGGTTAAAAATAAAATATAAACCTTTAAAAAAATTAATGATTATATTTAGATCATATCATTCATATATTCTAATCTTTTACATTTGGGAGCCATTCTATATGAGTTAGACACATATTATATTATTATATGTCATGTATTTTCATAAAAAAATTAATAATATTTTATAATAAACAATATATTATTAAATGATTTAAAATTAATAAAAATAAAATATTCATAAAATTTAATGGGATCTGGTTACAAATATAAAACATGGTCATTTATGGGTCACTTTTCCTTTTATGGTAACATTCATGACCCATAGACTGTAAAAAAACATTGATATGACAATAATTATCAAAATTGTTAATAGGGTTTAAATAAATAGGCAATGGTGAAAATATCACCTAATATTATCCAAATTTAATTATGTGAGAGTATTTTTTATACCAAAATAAACATTCCATGATAGAGGTTGAGGAAATCACAGTGGAATTAAAGTGAATCTAATAAAAAACGGTCCAAAAAATCATTCATATGAACTATTTTGAAAAGATCACTAACTTTGTGAATGACCATGGTTCGTAAATCCCTCATGCTAGGGAGTTTCTTTACATGTGTGTGAAGGCCTGATAGTAACCTCCACACAATATCAAGACCTAGTCGTAGAGAAATTCACGACCATGCGGAGGGTTGATGGTAATCTCTACAAAATGACATTTAGAATCGTGGATCCCCACTCATTCGTGAAGTTCATAAATCCTTATGAAGGACTCTAATCATCATGAAACAAATATTTATATAAATAAACCCTTATTTTCAGCATTTTTTGGGACACATAACATTTCAATGTTTTAAAATCACTCCATGTCCAAAAAACACTTGAGATTCAAGAATTAAAGAAAAAATAAAGTCCCAAAGGTATCCAAGCTTACCAAACCACCTCCCTTGTGTTCTTTAGAGACACCACCTAAAGTGGAGATTCCATTCTTGAAGTCTCATGCCCTTATTGTAAGAAGAATCTACTTTATATAAATTGGTAACTCATGAGGCATATATCATTCATGAATCCAACCCTTTGGGAACCAGGGCCTGAACCTATTGTAGGGTCACCCGATTTCACAAATCATGCTTCATAAATCACCTCTCTTGTGCCTCTCCATGGTTACTCCTTTCTATTGATACATCCTCATGAAGTTTGAGTGTCCAAGGACTCCACACCAACCTGAACCATTTCAACTACACCTCGAGCCCCTATATGACCTATGCCAACCTATCCTATGTCCACCCACTTCACTTCAAGTGAGTACTGGGCCTCTAGTCTATGTATTTCTTCTAAGTATAGGTAACCTATGCCTATTACTTCTAATCATAGGTACCCTAATGTCAACCTCCTGATTGAAAACTTCTCCACTGCAGATCCAATATCATGCCCCACCTAGAGGCGCAGGTTCAGTGGTCATGTAAGCCTTAGTGGTGATAAGTGATCTCACAAATTTCTATGGTACATTAATTAAAACTACTTATTTACACATTCTATTCATAAAACATTAAACTAAATGACAACTTACTTAGAACATTACATAAAAATATAGTCTTACATTGTGTATAAAACAAAGGATTCTCCATGTATGATCAATATGGGATGCCACACTCTCCCACTAAGGATTACAGGACACCCCAAAAGGGAAGATTCCACACATAAGTTACACACCATCCCTCATCGATGCTTCTTTCTAGACATAAACATCCTTAATACATGATATTAAACTGTAGGGATTGATTCGGCCACATATCCTTAAACTGTGGCATCAAACTATGTGGGTTTTGGTCCCTGTCTCCAAAACAAGGCATATAGGACACCTCCCTGTGGCTAAATAATGACATTGGTAAACCCTGGTGTTCCCTCCTAGGTAAGAACCTCTGGGATCTTCCTCCATGAGATATTATAATCAATTGGTAAACCCGGGTGTTCCCTTATTGGGAAGCATGTTCCGGATCTGCCTCCATGGGATGTTCTGATCCTTTGGTAATCCATGGTGTTCCTTCCTAGGGTCACATTCCCAAGATATGCCTCCATAGGTAATTATGATCAATTTTTAAAACCATGTATTCCCTCTTAGGGACTCACCTCCCAGATCCTCATCTATAGGGAGTTAACATCCATTGACAAACTCAGGTGTTCTCACCTCAATATGCACCTCCTGGATCAACCTCCATAGGTAATTATAAAACAATTAGTAAACCAATGTGTTTCATCTTAGGAATTCACCACCTAAATCTACCTCCAATGTATGTGCTTGTCCATTAGTAATCCCAAGTGTTCCCTACTAGGTAAGTGTCTCCCAGATCTTCCTCCACAAGACGTTCTGATCCATTGGTACACTATCCACATGTGAAATATTTCCTACTAGGGATGCACCTCTAGATTCACCATATTGGGTTTTTCTGATCAATAATTCCTTCTCCAAAATATGCTAAACCTATACCCATCCTATCCCTACAATTCATTAACCATGTTCCCATCTCCACAATATTTTTAAACTCGTTCCCCGATCCATCTCAATGGGAAGTTCTAATACATATCTATATGACTAAGAACTTGTGACCTGAACCAGAATAACTACCACATGGAATAACAATGGGATTCTAGAGGAACAAATCCTTGGAAGACACACAACACTAACATCAATTACCTCATTATTAACAAGGGATTCTTTGGGTTCCTCACCTAAGATTATGTATATGAGATCTCATCCAAACGGAAGATTCACTAGTGAAAAATGTACCAAATGTTCATACATGCCCAAATATGAAAAACATGACTACTATCCTGACTGAAGTTTGCTTCCCTATCAAGACAGAAGAAACATAGTTAACCAATGTCCATACATAGATAACCCTATGAATGAGTTCCAGTAGCATGTCTAAAATATTTAAGGGAGTCCTGAACAAGGAAATAAATTTGAAAGGGGGAACATGGAAGGATAAATAGATATCACATAATACCATCAAGATAAAAGAGTAAATATTGCTAAAAAAAGTGATGAAATATTTTGGCCTTTTTATAGTTTGAATTTGGGGAAACAAAAATTCATGCATACAATACACGAGTTCCCCAACGAAAGCATCTGTAAAAGAAATGGTGAACCCGAGATAAAAATATTCTCTAAAAAAGAGGATTAATATAATCTGGGGAATCATATGATTATCATGACACCAGGTCTCTATATATGAAACCAGGTCCCACTAATAAAAATATGGTTGTAGCATGAAGCTCACCTAAAAATTGGGGAAGTTAGCTTTGGGAATCCTTAGTATGCAACATTTCTAGAATGGATCCTTCTCTACTTCAAAAAATTAGACAACATTGGGGAATTGGGAATAATATTTCTTATACATGTACTGATAGATTAATCCAAATTACTTATAGTTTTCAATATGAATGAAATCAGAAACTCTTAAATTATAGGCATTGTGGTAGGATAAACATTGATGAGGTAGTCCTCCATAGCTCCACTTCCACCACAACATCCACCTTTAATGTGGATCCTGGTGTCCCATTCCCCATCTCTCCATATGAAATCATCTATAGGTGGGTGATGGACACCTTAGTGATTTATTATGAGTGGGATAGAGTAATTCCCACCATAAACATGGCCCACCAAGACTTGGAGGAAAAAATACCTCATTAACACCACTGCCCCTGAGGGTGATATTAGGGGAAACCACCCCCCATTATAACAATTCAATGCTTTGGGTGTCTCCCCAGAGCACTCTAAGGACTCACTACCATATGTTGGGGAGGTAAGGGAAGTTCCAGTCACACCTATAATGACTAATCCTTGAAATATTCCTATAAAATATCCCTCCATGCCTTATTAGCACCAATAAGGACCGATACCCCAATTCAAAGAGTAGGTGGACTTCACTCCCACTACTCCATCCCCGATCTGGCACACCTGATGTCCACATCAGGGTAGGGCCCAAGAATTTTCCTAGTAAGGTATATATTCTAACCCTCATGTGGTCCCTTACACCATCGACGTATCCCTCCTAATACCTATATTTGGAAAATGGGGATCCAACTTTTCATTATTGGGATCAAGACACCATCCACCTCTTTGGAAGGCTAGTTCGACTCTCTCAATCACTACCACCACCAACAACCGTTATAGAACATTTCAAAATGAGTTGAATAAAATTGGAGTTATACAATGACCTTTCAATATTAAACATGGAGGTCATCCTAATTTAGTTTCCTACCAAATATGAAGTCATCCCCACTCCATAGACAACTAGTATGGAGTCCATGCCCGCCCTTCTATTGATCATCATAGAGGTCCTGCCCATTTCACTATAAATCAGCATGGAGGTCCTCCATGTGCTACCATAAACAAAGTTGGAGGTCCTCTATACATTATAATAGGCCATCACAGAGGTCCTCCCCATGATTAAGACACACCATTACCTGATGAACCATCCTAAAGAATAAGGGATACTGATTACCATCAGATGCGAAAACCTTGAAAGCACCAAGTTATTATTGACCTCATTGACATCTCAGATTACAAGGAAACTAATCACTCGATGATGGATCCTTCACCCCAAATACTAGAGTCTGAGGAATTCTCCCAATAGAAAAGGTTCGAAATCTCATAAGTAGAGGCTGACAGAATCCCCAAATCCCCCCATAGGTACATGTAGGTGGAGGATGTTTCATCACACTTCTAGGGGATTGCAGTGAAACCCCTTCCATCACCACTAGTATCTCTCCTAGGTACCTCCACCAGATATGTTGGAGAGATGTAAAGGTGTCACCTTCTTATGGTGAGCACTTCACAGACACATAAATGGATTCTTACTCTATTTCCCACAAGGTAGTGGCAAATACTCTATCCTATTAGGATGTGATGATGAAGTTGAGACTATCCCCAAAGAAGTTCCAGCATGTAGTGGATGTTTGAATCAAGTAGGGAAACCTCTCTTGGTAAACTAGTAGTAGAGATATTATATATTCATTCCACCACCCATATATTGGTCGTCAATAATTAAGTCTTGGGCTGACCATGTGATGGAACCTTGCATCAAGAAATTGGTCATATGGGAGGTTTTGGTCTCTAACAGGTTCCCCATGGTGTTATGGATTTCTGCAACATCAATGAAATCCTAGAGTCCCTCGTAGAGGAACAAGTATTTTTTTCTACCAGATTACCTATGAACCATTTCACTACCTTTGTAATCATCAGTTGTCCAACCACAGAATATAGAAGAATCTCAATGCCATAGAACAACAATGAAGAAGTTTTGAAAGCATGGAACTCTCAATCACTCTACGACTCACATCATTAGGCTACATCCATACCCTTTAACAAACATGTCTCCAGATACCCACAATGCTCCACCGATTTATGAAAGACGAATATTATCTCTTGTTGATCATAGTCTTGGGAATTTATGTTTCTCTCAACTTTAGCCCCATATTGCAGAATATTGGTCTATCTATTGATGATGATAATTCTACACTAGTTATACTTATGGTAAAAATGGTTATCCCTAACCATTTAGAGGATTAGTGGGAAATGGGGCATTAATACAGGGATTAACATGGAAAATCCACCCCAAGGTATTCCATAATACTTGGAATACCCTCCAAAAGGTGTCCTTACCTATCAGAGGAGGTATGATCTTCGCCCTAGAGTTCCCCTTGATGGGTCATTTCTTTCTACCCCCCAGTATCTTAATAATGGAAAGGGGAATTTGTTAAGCCTCTGATATATTCTAGGTCATAGAGAAAATAACAGCGAAGCCCATAATGGCTTAGCTACTCCAACAAGTTCATGAATACAAAAGGATTACTGTAGAACTCATTATGAAGAATCACCCAAATTATGCCTTAGGATATCCAATCTCTACTTTAGTGGGGAAAAAAGTACCCATTATATAGATACCACAATTCGAACTTAGTGGCCCCACAAAACTAATTTGGGAAGAAGCTTGGGGATTTGGAAAGCGATCAAGGGATGAGTTTTATAACCTGCTCGAGCATCTTGATTATTTGAATTGTGATCTAAATAGTGATTCTAACTGATTTTTTGATCCCGAAACACAAGTTGATGAGCCTATAAATGCATTAGTGTCAAGATATCTTCACCAATATGACTTCATATTCACTCTTAGTAGTTATCTACAGGTACTGGAGAGCCGAGAAGTGGAAATTACCCCTAATAGAAATTCATACTCGATATGATCAAACAACACTCGAGCACCCACAGAGTGTGGAAATACCATATTTTCCTTATTAAATAGGATGGGTGACCTATTGAAACACTTGGAACACTTTATATCAAGATGATAACCTATGTTTGGGACCACAGAATACATGGTGGCCGCTAAGATTTGATGTTTTGTCCATGTATTATAAGGACCTGTGTTCAATAGGTATAACCAATTACTCATAGTTTCCAATGTTAGTTAGGAGGAAATTTGTTGTAAATTCCTATAACATTCATCTCCACTATGAACATGATATGTATTACCAACCTCTTTAAGTGAAATAAAAATTCCAATGAGCGAGTTGTAGATTTTTTCTCCCTGTGTAAAGGCATTACATATTTACACGATATATCACTATCCCAATAGCAGCTATTATTGATGTGTGTGTGGAGAATAAAGTGTGAGTTGGTATCTACCCTCTTCCCCTAAATCTTTCTAAGTTAATTATTGGAGTTTTAAAACAAGGACCTATGTCTGAAAGAATCTTTATAGTAGGTTAGACAATTGTAACACTCATTTACACTTCTATATCATATGAGAAGTCCTACCAAAGTAGAGACTTTCATCCTTGTGCGTGAAGAGGACCCTGAGACAGTATTGTTATTGTTCTATTTTTTGAGGATACACATAGATTGCATCCCTATCAGATACAACCTCTCCCAACATAGAACCATCAGGCACCACCTCAGCAAGTGTAGTAGCCTAGATGATAGAAAGTGGATCCATTCACTCATCAAGGCTAGGCTCCCAGAGTGACATTCCTAGAAAAAAGGAACAACACCTATTCTTCCTGGGATTCATAGGTCTCAGGATAGTTTATATACACCTTGTAGTATGGTATTTTGAAATTTATAGAGTGTGGGAATCCCCATGAGGCTGGACATGCTAATCATTTAAATCATTGCATGTATCTCAAAATCCCTAGGAACAATATCAACGAATGATATGTGTTCAATGATTGGATGCAGAACCAAGTGGATAATAGTTTTTTCACGTTTGGTGATATTCTGTCATAGGTGAATCATTTATCTGCCCACCCAAATAGTGACAGTGAAGGTTCCGGTGAATTAAATGAGGCTTATAGTCCTAGGATGCATAAATATGATGACTAGTATCCTTTCATGGTGGTTTCTCATTATCAGGGTGTAATACATGCCCATTTAGGCTTTTCAAAATATCATGTGGTTGTTGAACCTTCCCTGAAAATTTCTATTGCATCCATGTCATAGCCTTACAGTCCTGAAAAAATGGCCACTAATAGTGAAAGGGAAATCGGATTCCCCCATCGGTTCCAATGCTATATCACCCTCTTAATGATTTTGTGCCTCCTTGGATATAATATGTGCCGAGGGGCTTCCCAAAATTGGATGACCTCAACAATGATGAGATGGAGTATTCGTATATGAATTCCATTAAGTTAGTAGACTGCTCCATGATGCCCGATAGTGATGAATTTCATGAAAACCCCCGATTTATCTAGTTGAAAACATCAAATAAAAGGCCAAGGACATGTGAGATGTCAAAATGTGTTGTAAAATGAGGATTTACATGATACGAAGTCTTGATAGTAGGTTTTACAAAGATATCATCAAGAAATATTCTCTAAGACCACTCCATCAAGTACTCCTCCACGACAAACCATGTTAGATGATTGAGCAGCTCAATCATGACCTCTCCATGGTCAAAAACATCCAACGAGAGATAGAAATCCACTCATATATAGTCATTTGGAATTTTCATAGAGTTGGTATACTAGTTAGTAGTCAAATATTTATAGTACTAGTTAGAATCCTGTGGTTTAGTCAGAAGCACTTATTGTGCCCCCTTCCAAGGAGCAACCCTCTACGAGAAAAAAAAACAGTTAATTTAGAACTATGTTGTTTTGAAGAACCTTGTTGGAATATCCATGGGAAATTCAATCCTATATTACCTTTACATATCAAAATAAATTAGTGGGGCCCTTTTAGATGCTTTGAAAATCCCCATCTAATTCAAAGTTGAAGTAGCTTCCACAAAGGCATACTATGCAGAGGAGACTGAATAAGAGGATTTCCAACCATCATCTTATTTTCTGAGGAAGATGAAGGTGACCTCATATAGAGGAATATACACACATTTTAAATCACTGGTCAATTCAACAGCATGGAAATCCACTACTTTATGGTGGATACAAGTTGTTGGATTAAGCACTTCTCGACCCAAATTCTCTAAAATATGGGAATGAAAGAGGCTGTTCTTACCCCATCCAACCTGACAATTCAATGTTACGACAAGAGTGATTAGAAAATGCATGTCAGGATTTAGTTGAAGAACCAATTTTTTTCTTGATTTTGATTACTAAATTAATTTTTGTTTCATAAGATACCTCCTACAATGCACTCCTAGGACAAACATGGATTCATTTACATTTGGTAGTCCCCTCCTCATATAATTGATGCCTTAAATTCACCCTAAATGGTTGATTAGGGGTTTTATAGGGTGATGCATCCCCCTTAGACTCATATGAATCCCTATATCTAGATTTCATATATTAAAATATATAGGGGAAGTGGGTTCATACTAATGGGGTTGATCACATCAATACTCCCAATGATTTGTAAATAGTTGCATTAAATCTAAGGGAAGACATAAATGAAGCCTTCATTATCACGATTCATCAGTCAAAGGATGAAACTTATAGATATATAGGTTACTTTATTTTATCCAATAATAAGGGTTTCAATGTTCTTAAAAATAATAAGAGTTGGATGATTAACTCATACTTCTACACTGGACAAGAAATGGTGATACCTGGAAGCCATACCCCTACAATGTACTGAGAAGTTTTTCCTATGGCCATCATTTCCTGGAATTCCATCCAATTTTTTATAGTAGGGTTGAATAAATGGAATCTAAATCATTACAATTTAATTGAACTCAATCACATAACTCGAAAAAAATATATAAACAGAATTGTCTTAACCTTTTTTATCATAGAAATTTCTATAGAGTAGGAACCCCTCATTGAGGATTCTTTGTCCACCCAAGAAGGAACCAATGATTCCCCTAAGTTTTCTATCCTAGAAGTCTTTTCACCTCCCTCTGATTCTCCTCCCTCAAACAATGAAGGGAACTTGTTGGACACCCCTCCTTTATTTAAATAGGGTGTCTCCAACACCATTGATCATTTGTTTCAGGTGAACCATGTTATCAAGGAAGATCCGAGGCCTATTCTAATCAATTTAGCCACATCCCAGGAAGATTAGTAGAATCATGTAAAATTCTTAAAGAAGCATTGTGATTTTTTCACATGGATTTATGAAACAATTAATGGGATGGAACCTATAGTCATCATTTAGAATCTCGACCTCCTAGTGATTCATCATGGGTTCAAGCAACCTCCTAGAAATATGCACCCCTCCAATGGTTATATGTCCCAGGTATAGGTTAGAAAACATATCACAACCAAATTCATTAGGGATTTACATTACCTTAAATGGATGGCCAATTTCATCCCATTCAAGAAGAAGAATTGGAATATCAAAGTCTATATCAAATATCAGGACCTTAACTACCATTGGAAGAAGGATTATTTTCACCTTCTTGTGATAGATTAATTGATCGATGCGACAACATTGTTCCAAGTCCACTTAATCATGGATGCATATTATGGGTATAATCAAATCTGAATGGACTCTGAGGAAAATAATTCCACCACCATTATTCCACTACAAAGGTACCTTATACTATCATGTGATTCCCTTTACCTTTAATAATGAAGGAACCACTTATTAGCAATCTACATAGCACATATTCATGCCAATTATTAAGAAACTAATGGAATTATACAACGGGAAAATTGGTGGTAAAATCCTACCAGTTTTAGGACCATATCAAAGTCCTTGAGATTTTTTTTGTTCCTCTACTCCCAACACTTGAATATGAAACCCTTGAAGTGTTAATTTTTGGTAACCTCTAGAAAATTACTCAGCTACATCAAATATAGATGAATTGAGATTAACCTGGAGAATATTAAGGACTTTATACAAATTCATCCCCTGAGAAACCTTCAGGAGTTATGAGGCCTCCAATAACACATACCCTACATAACCCGATTTATTTCAAATATATATGAAAATTGTAATACCTTATCTATGATCATGAAAATGAACCATCTACCATTAGGATGAGGATTGATAGACCATGTTCAAGGATATCAAGAAATACCTTAAAAACCATTGGCTATGTTGTAACATGTCTCTTGGAAGTCTATGGTCCTCTATGTGACTTCTCTAGAATGGTACCTTAGTTACCCTCTCTCCCAAAAAAAACAACAAGGTTAGAGAAAACAGTTTCTACAATCACAGTCCCATGATCCTCAACATAGAGACTAGATACTTCCATATCAAGAAGAGCTTCTTATTTTTGGTTTTTGTAGTGAAACAATTGAGACATTACTGGGAACATCATGAGATATTGATGGTGTCCCAAGTAGACTCACTAAATTATATCCCAAATCACCCCATGCTAATGGTATGTTTGTTGTGATAGGTAGTGATCCTATAGTAGTTATTCCTTAGGTTCATTTATTGGAATGACATAAATGACTATGTACTTGCAGATTTCTTGTCTGCCCATCCACACATAGAATAATTTCCCTTGGGATATTGATTACATAGATAAGGGAATACTATAAGGGGTTCAATTCATGTTGTGTTGGAAGATAAATTTCAATGGTGCCTTGCATATCCTAACTGGTAGAAGGCTCAATGACCCCAAGATCAATTGAGCATGCCTGAGAATAGTCTTCATCACCCCAGTCTAGGTTGTATTACCATAATCATTCATGTTGTCAAAATGTTTCACCCAAAATTAGGCACACTATCAGGATCTCATTACTTGTATCGATTTGTCCCTTGATATTTATTTCCCATGCTTCAACCTAAAGGGAGACTATAATTTAGTCATCACACATATTAATTGTGCTACATCATCAAGAAGAAAGAGTGTGTGCCCTTGCTAGACCATACTCTTTTGCTGATGAACTGATTCCCTTATTATCCATAATTGATCACATACCTTGGTCATAGAATGGTTGAGTTAATGCCTTTTTTGGTTTGGACACATCTCTTACAAAACCTAGCTAGGCTGAACTTCTCATTCATGTGGAACATTGGAGGGTCATCACTCCCATAATTTTAAATAATGATCACATTAAACAGGTAAACCAACTTTCTTCTGGCGATTCAATGCTAGATCCCTTACCCCCCATGATATAGGAAACACCTGATTAGAATAATACTTTCATTGAGTATCTCTAGCATAGAATCCTCCTGTTAGGCCAAGCCAAGAATCAGTGATCCCATTAGCGTGAAACATAGTTCACCATCTAGGGTGGCCCTAACATTGATCAGACTCTACATAGAAATGAGGTTTATGGGATTCTCATCAATTTCATCATAGGATAGAAAATACCTTAGGTCCTAAAGGAAGTCCATACTAGATCCTATGGTTCCCGTCATGTGGGATTAAAGATATCCCACCAGATTTATAGGTAGGTTTATTTCTATATAACCATGGTCTGCAACTACATCATGTTTTCCAAGTGGTGTCAAGAGATCCATATCCATGAAAAATTTGGGCATAGACTACTAGAGATTCTCCACCACAACAAGTATTATTGGATCATTTCAATATGGGGCTCGATGTTGTTGGACTATACCTACCAACAATTACTTACTAGTACAGGTTCACTATGCCCACAACATATTTCATATCATAGTGGTCAAAATCAACTCAACTCAAAGAGGTCATGCCAAATACTTGATCAAGTTTGTGAGCTCCCCCATCATCTACCAGTTTTGGATTCCTAATTTTATTCTCCTAGAAAATGACACCAACTTAAAATCTATTGAGCTATAAAAGGTGTATTCCATGTACAATATCTGTTCTGACCACACTTATTACTATCATTTACATGGAAATGGATAGATAGAGGAATTCAATATGAATCTATCAAATACCTTGTATAAAATGGTGGGATATAATTATAAAAGTTTTATAGTCAAGAAACTTAATTCCCTCTAGGAATATCATGTAATGATATTGAATTCCACCCAATTAAACCCATATTCCTTAGTGTGTGGAACAAAGGTGGCATCTCCCATCAAGGTTCGGTTTTCTTCACTTCGAACAACTATCTATGACCATCATATGCCAGATGGAAGGAACGAAATAAATTTACCTGAGTTAGATTACATTGAATAGAATAGGATCTAGGCCTTGAATAATCTAGAGAGGCACGAGAACAAGATAGCGAGAGCATTAAATAAGAAGGTTCACCTCTACTCTTTCATCCTAGGTGACATGGTACTAGCTCTTAGAATGTCGATGAAACCTAGAAAAAATCCACCAATGTTGGAGCCCACTTTGAAGGACCTTACATCATTCATAAGGTTTATTCCAATGGATCATACTATTTAATCACCATAAATAGAAATCATATCACACATCCATCCAACTCCAATTTTCTAAAACATTACTTCATGTGAGGAATAATCCATATTGGTTTAAACTCTATGACCATAAACTAAGTTCCATGGTTCAAGTTTTACGACCTTGAACATTTTTCAAGGGTTGGAGCTTTATGACCTTAAAAAAATAAGAATCCCCACAATTTAGATATAATAACAACAATTTTTTTTCAAATAGTCTATATAACATGAACTTAAATGGTTTTCAATTTTTCTAGGAATTATGACCTTAAACAATTTAGAGCCCCTTTAGTTTGAGTTGTGTGACTTTAAAATATAAAGTCTAATTTCCACGATGCACGATGTTAAATAGTGGTCCTACCCCATATAACATGGGATTCCACATACGGTAAGTTTGAGATGGTTACCACTCCTCTAATTGGGATGCCTCATATAATGAGTATGGAATAGTTTAAAAACTTACCCCTTCTAAAATAAGGATGCATCATATAATATGAGATAAATGGAAAAAAAATTCTCATCAAATTCTATTAAACTATAGATTTACCCACTATTATAATCATGGGATTCACCATATAAATCTGGGGATTCATCAATTACCTCATCAAATAGGATTTCCCCCACTAACAGTGTGAGTACCCTAGCCTTTTATGACCCAAAAAATATATGTGTCTTCATTCCCATCCTCATGGGAAACAAATTAATTCCCAAACATATTTTCTCCTGGCCCAACCTCAAATTTATCAACCCTTTAGCCCATTATCCCAAGTAGGACCAAGAATTAAGACCTTAAACAATGTATAGTTCATCTCAAGGTATACATGTAGTTTGTGATCCTACTCAACTCATTTTATGTTTGTTTTTTACATCTTATGTTCCATAAAAATACACTTAAGGCCAAAATTTTCATAGTATAATAATTATAACTTTAAACTATTTTCCACCTTCACTACTATATAAGAATTATTAACTTAAAGTATATTCCATTTGTTTCCCTATGTTTGTGTGATATGTTGGATTTAATTATCTCCTTTCATGTTGGGTTTTACCTCTTTCATTCCATGTAGATATACTCAAAACACATGCTTCTCTAAGTCCAAGAATAAAAACCTTAAACTATTTATTGATATTCCATGCATCATGACATTAAACTATTTTCTGTGGTCGAAGTCGTACAACTTTTAACTTTGTAAAAACATATAAAAGATTTATTCATGTAGTGTAGGGCCTCATTGGATCCATTATAAATGGATTTTTACTCTTTCAAACTAGATCAACATCCTTGAATCCCCCACCTATGTTCCAAGAATTAAGATCTTAAACTATTTCTAATTGGTCCAAGAATTATTAAACTAAACTATGTGAATTTTACCTTTATTCATGCGGCTTTATTCATCACTGGTATTTTAGAAAGCCTATGAATACAACTTCTTTCTAGAACTACATATGGATTCATTTCCATCCTCATGGTATATGTAGTGATTCCAATACTATCTCTCTTTGATCCCAGTTGCAGATTCACTGCAAACCCATTCATTAACTATGGTGTTAACACCATGAAATGATTCTATGGGCCACTTTTTTAGGTATTTTCCTAAGACCCATTAATCTCCCTAGACTCGTAGTGGTTTGAGATTCCTATCTAGCCCGATACGAGGAATAAAATAGCACGTATCTCAATGCATGATCACCAAAAATATCCTCAACACATATTTTTAAACTATGATTTTACTGAATATAAAACTAGGATTCCTCATAATGAGAGAGGATTTTACCCCATATCAAATTGAGATACCCCATGTGATTAATATGAAAAAAACAAAAATTTCCACATCACATGAAATTTAACTATAGCCTTACCCTGTATAGATTCAGGATGACTCATATCCCAACATGGGAAGATTCAATATCATCATTTGAGAGGGTACCCCCTTAAAAATTTAGTCTCCTACCATTCTGAACTCCATAACTATGTGCATCTTGATTCCCATTATTATGGGATACATAGTGATATTTTTATTTTTCATCTAGGGCCCAAACCCTTTTTTGACAAATTCTAGGGACTTTCCTTCCCTAGTCTCATTTCACATCGTTTTATCACTCATTTATGTCACAAAACCTCATCTTGGAAACATATTCCCTCATATGGTAAAAACTATGTGATCTTTAACCATCAACTGACCTTACAGCCTGATATCTATGACTTCAAACTAGAATCTTCCCTAGTCTGAGTTTCATGACTTTAAAATGTCGATCCTAACATCTTCGGCACACAATGATAAACCGCAAACTTACCCCTTTGAAAATTTGGATGCCTCATGAAATAGGCATGGGATGTCAAGGAATACCCCACATGAAAAATGTGGGGATTCATCATATTTCAATGTGGGATGATTCTGTGCACTCAACAGAGAGGAATTCACTATACCAATGTTAATAGTCTTCCATTATGCTTGTTAGAAAAATATGTACCATGATTTACATTATAATGGGATATCTAGTTATTCAAGAATATTTAATTTTGGATCCATCCCTACCATATACTTAATTATATGACATTACCTGCTTCCACTTTAGCACTTCACGCTTCCCCTAATTTAAATAATCATCATTATCCGGATATAAAAATTCTCCTTAAAGGAATTGTTTCGGGACACACTATCTCACATACCATCATTTTCTCTCTCCATAATGGATATTATATATCAAACAATATATCTAGTTTTTTGAACCCAGTCAATGTCTGATCCTTAATTTTTTCTCCCCATATTTAGCGGACAAGGTTATTGAACCTATGTTTCAAACATGATCAATAGTTTTTTCTTGTAGGTTTGTTAGTCCCCTCTCCCACTATCTAAGTCTTGAATATCACAATAATCTTTGTTGTATTTTTCGATCACTTGTGTTCTCCCCTTCGAGCAATCAGAACTCTATATCTCCCCTTGTTTCTTGCATCGATCATAGATAACATGATCTTAAGAGTTGGGAGGTGGTTTTCATTGAGAAAGGCTGAGACACCTGAGATAACTTGGTCTGAACACTATGACCTTAAACTAGGATCCAATCAAAGCATCTTGACTTTTAACACTGGGTGGTTTTTCCCAAGAGAGTTTTGTGTGGTTCATTTTCTTATTTTCCCTCAATTCATGTTGAGTTTATTCACTCCACCAAACTACACATATCTATTTAAGATACTAGACTATTGTCCAATATTTAGGAATATATAATAGAATCCATGGTCTAAGAATCACAACATTAGATTATGTTAGAGTATCCATGGAGATGTTCTTTATGGCATCAGGTGGAATCCTATTCTCCCCCATTAACATCAAAAAATATTCTTTTGATAACGTGTATATTCCTTTTATAAATTCCCTATCTATGGTCTAGGAATTATAACCTTAAACTATTTTCCATGGTTGAAAATCTTTGACTTTAAACCAAGATAACATATCCCACCATCATGAACTTAAAGTATTTTTCACCTCCCCATTATGTATTGTGGGTCATAGGGCCTCCTTATCTTTATTTAGGTTGGGTTACTAATCCTTCATTAAATGTCCAAAAACTTAAGTTACACATGTTCTGAACCCTATGACCTTAAACTAATATCCAACAGCACATGATCTGAACTCTATGACCTTAAACTAGGATCCCAAGTCTAAGAATCATTACTTTAAACTATGTGATATTCTTCTATAGGAATGTGTTGTGAAACGTAATGGCCTTCTAGTCCAACTATTCACATTGGGTTGTCACTCTACCATGATAAACATACCACTTTTTGGAGTCCCACTCCATATTCCGAACTCTATAACCTAAAAAATAAGATCCTCCCAATTCAAAGAATCATGACTTTAAACTGTATGCATGTTTTCCCCAAGAATGTGTTGTGTGGAATTTGGCATCCTCCTAGGACCCTCAATTCTTGTAGGGTTGTTATTCCATAGAGTTACACATATCCCTTTAGGGAAATTACTCTATGGTCCAAGATTTAATAACATAAACAACATAAATCTCACCCTAGCTCATTATCTTGGTGAAGGGTCTTCTGATATCATTTCTCCTTGTTGGATTCTTTTGGATATTCCCCTACTATGATAACCTCCTACATCTCATTCAACTTTGTCTACGAAGATGTCATTAACATAAATTCATACATATCCTTTAATTCAACATTAAACTATAATCCTACCCTATGCAATGGACATCATATTCCCTCTTGACCTAACATGAGGAAGAAATTATGGGAACCTCAGTCCATAATACCCACACACCATGTACCAATAACATGATGTTTAAACTATGTGATACCATATCCCTACAATATGATGTCAAAATGCATGTCCAACTTCTTCACCCCATGATGTTGAACTCTATGTCAAATTTACTAGTTGCATGACCTAAAACTGCAAGTCACCATAGGCCTTTACCCAAGAATCCCTTTCCTTTAGTTTCGATCAATTACCTCATTATTCATGTTATTCAATAGTCACTTTCAATATGAGAAGACACTCCCCCTATAAGACATGTTTGAAATTATGTGGCATAATTTCAAGATGGTCGAAATCCATTTTAATATTCCATTACCTAATCTCGATGCTTCGCATGTCAATTTATTTAGATCCTCATCCTCCTCTATTTCTGAATGGTCCCCCTAATGGAAATGGTTCCTAGCCATAATGGCTAACCTACCATCCTGGGTACATTCCGCAAAAGATTTTAGATGACATTTGTGATGGGTCTTGTGTTTTGAACATGGTCAGTATTTGACCCTCAAGTTGTTTTCCCCATTCTAAGCTAAATGGTACAGATAATGTGTTTTGAACTTGGTTTATGGTTATCCTCCATCATCAATACACCATCATTATGTTATAGATATTAATCATTGTGATTCACACATTCCATTTCCCTTTGTTCTGGTGGAATTCGATGCCTTAGAGTTACACCATTCATGCACTAGTGCACATTGGAAAAGAAATACTTCTATTTAGAGAGGTTTGTTCTTTATGAAAATCCCATCTCATCCCAAATAATATTTATTGTCAATCAGAAAATACAAAACTTGAGTTCTTGATGATTTTCTGACACTCTCATATGAAGGAGAAATTACATGGTCATTTCTTATTTCTCACAAAAATCAAGACACATATGGGATTAGAGATTGAACATTTGTTATCTCATGAATATGATTGAAGCGAGATAGTAAAATAATAGTGAAATAAAAATGTTCAATAATGAAGGAATTTAAAAAAACCAACCAAAGTTTCAGAGGTTCTTCCACATGTTTGAGCCTCTCCATTGAAAATTACCCACTATAGATCGACCAAGGTGATTGGGCATTCATGCTTAGAAAGTATCTTTTGAATGGAAACTAAGGTATGATACTACTTTCTAGGTTTACTAACTCCTGTTTTTCTTGATGGAGGACTTATTTATCCCTTATCCACATCTGTTTCTATTCATCCCAACACTCAGTAAACAAGGATGTCACCTCTGCCACCTTGGTCTTGGTTTCAACCAATTAGTCCATCGAATTATTGATGATATTATCTTGAGTAGTGGCCACAACTATGTTCTCCTATTTCACCCCTTCTAAGTGGGAAATATTCCCTTTAATTTACTCAAGATCTTTGGAGTTCTCATCCTTTTACTTCTTCTAGTAAATTTTGAGTACCTTCCATTTTCCATGAATTAAATCGACAACTAAGTCTTGATCCAGTGTGTGAAGGTTGCTTGAGTACACCCCATCGGTTCCTAGACTAACTATCTAGTGGTGAAGAGATCCCATATAGTGTGTAGGGTCATATATCTGGGTATAGGTGATGAAGTTATGAACAAACCTCCATGACTTGTGATAAGAAAAGGGTTTTCCTATGTGGCATCAAAGCCAAAATCCTCAAAGACTTCAGGCGGTGAAGGCTCATATATAAGGAAGACCACCTACACATTAGTAGTTGGATCATCTATATGCATGCCCTTGGGAATGAGAATATTGAAATCTATCATGAATAATAGGTCCTCCCTAGTCCCTCCACCTACAGAAGAATCCACTACAACCCGTTGTGGAACCACTACGGTGGATGTGACCATCCAAGCCTCATTAGCTTCCCATTTTGGTAGTGTAATTTTAGAATAAAATACAACAACCATAAATAATAGAAATTCTAGGGTAGGCACATCCAATTCAGCCTCCCTATGCACCATAACTATAATAACAATTTCCAATTCCTCCATTGAGGCTTCATCTCTAATAACTACCTTTGGTGGAACCTATAGGATATGATATTCCACCATAGCTCCTTAAACCACCCAATCATAGGCAACATCTCCATCCACTATATCGAGGGAACAGTATAAATGGTCACTTCTAGTATCACCTATATTTTTTGTGAAACTTACATGGCTTCCCTATTCATTTCTTCTGGGATAATCACACCTATTGTTGCTGCCTCGACATATACCACTACTGACCCAGACGTGGACATCCGAAGATTAACACTGAACATGGTTTGAAAAAACATTTCAATATGAATTATCCAGATGTGGAAAGTCAAATCTAAAGAGATAATAGTAAAAATAGTAAGAGACTTAACATGAATTATATTTCCCTATGAGGAGCTCAGGTATTTTCAAAGGAAATCCCTCTTGCAGGGGTATTCCCTCTATGGTGTCCGCCTCTATAACAAGCATTGGTTCAATTGATTACTTTCCACCCATGGTTGAAACATCATGGAGGGGCCCCATGCTCTCCCCTCCAAGGGTGTATTCTCGCTCACCCTCCACCTGAGGCACATCATGGACATCCCCCTATTTCATTCTCTTTAATTCCTCTAAAAGTAAAAGATGTATTTAGGTGAATAGTTTAAGGGATGGGTGATTTCCTAAAATCACATGATGATTATATGATTTAACTGATCAATAGTAGAATATCCATCTCCAGTTGAGTCCTAGATAGATGCACTTTCCCAGAACTCTCATGATCCTTTTCCTTTGGTCACATCAGAAGTCGTGTGACCCACAGAGATGACCAGGGGAGAAGACATGCCCAGTAGTACCTTTACATAGTTAGTAAAGTGACACACAATTTCAGGAAAGTATACCACATCCTCTAGCTCCACCATATATTTTATCACCTCAATATGTGAATCACGGATTTTTCCCATGCATGACCTAGATTAGTAAATAATATACCATCGATGAGGAGATACTATCACACCCACAAAGTAGTGGGGATTTTCTTATGAATTCCTGAACTCTCACAAGCATTAGAAAAAACAATATTGTTTGAAAACATTTGGGAGATGTATTCTATTCCCTCGGCCATGTATATTATCCCTTGTTAATTCCTTATAGATATTTACTTCCTCAAATTAATTTCTTACCCAGAGTGTTGAACCTGATGTTGCTGCTCCTCTCCATCAAGAATATGCCTATGTTGGTCTAGGGACTATTGACTCTACAAATGCTATGTCTCTACCAAGTGGGACGACTGTACCTCCACAGTGCACTCTGACCACAAATTACCCTTATCTCTATATCTATGGGACCTATTTTTCATGAAACTATGTGGTTTAGTGCCGCATCATCTTACCAAGATGTTCACTCTCCCAGCTCAGTGCGTAATCATGGGTGAGTACATATGAAACAGTTGGCAGTGATAACTCATGCATCCCATTCCCATCCTCATGCATGGACATGCACTAGATCATCATCCAAACTAAAGGATGAACCCCATGGCACACCCCTGTGTATACCTTTTGGGTTAGGGGCTACAAGCATATAAACTACCTTTCAAATCAGTGTGGGTTTTATGGATTGTAGATTAGGTTGTAGATAACCCTTTCCACCAGTAGCACATCTCAAAATTCTAGGATATAGGATCGATGATCAATGGTCCCCATACAATAATCAGTTTTTATCCCCATTTGACGGGGGAATATGTGAAACATGAAGTGATCTACTATCCAAAACCTTTCCATCACATACATTGGGTTTAACATGAGAAAATGACTCCCAACGATGTTCAGAATTTATGGTCATAAGTTTGCAGTTGGAGGGAATATGGGGCCTGTTTATTCATATCACCCTATGTGTGTGGACACCTATCTATACAATAAATGTATGGAATCACACACATGAATATAATTATTCCCCTAGATAATGTGGCAGAGCACCTTGTATAACTTAACCAATATTGTGACATCCAAATTGGTGTGATTCACCATCACCAGCATCACCTCCATAATGAAGGTGGTTACCCCCATGTGTGCATACCACATCAGTTGAATCCAACCTCAAATCATTCGGGAAGTGAACCATTATAATATCTATGTAGGAGCTTCGGGATTTATATTATATCCTTGCATCTTACACTGGCTTGCCTCTAAGATCCACCATTATGAGTGCCACTTCCCATGTTGGAATAACCCAGGGTGCATACATGGCTTTCCAAGTAGCAAGTACACTATCTTGTTCAATAAATAGGTGAACCAATTCTTTAATGGGACATCCTTTATCCCTGAATTGTGTTCCCTAGTCCCTTGTATCAAAATAAGAAACTCCCTTTCAAGAGATGGAATATTCTCATATTCTTCCCACACATTCTGTATAGGGAGGAACTCATCATACATCCCCCCATGGATTTAGTATCTAGTGATCTGGTGCAGATTCCATAGGCTGATGTCAACCTCCCCATGATTTATATGAAAATTATGGTTCTCTGGAAACCAACTACTCACAGATTCAGTGTAATGTCCAAGTGGTGGTATACAATAAACGGCGTGGCCCATTAAACATCATAGAGACCCAATTGAATCATATCAAACTCAAATTCATGACACGATGCACACTCCCAATAATCCCAAGACTATTATTCAGTGAAATTTCTTCCCTAGTGCAGATCCCGGTTATCTGTCTATCCCTTGAGCAGATCCCCCAAACCCTTCTTTAGAATCATCGCATACTTTAGGGGGATTTCACCTCCTCCAAGATCTACCCATTGATATTGATGATGTCGTTCCAGATATTTCCTTACATTAGTGATTCATGGTCCTTAGATATGTGAACCTTAGTATCCCTATGCCACTGGTACTATCCTTGATTGCTTCTAAACCAGTAGGAAATCTCATCTCTACATTCCTTAGGAATGAATACATTATCCCTTATCTTGAAACCATAGTGAGGAATCCTCTTTAACAATGGGTACTCCCTTTCAGCATTCATTAATAATGAAATGATCATGTCATGGTTCAAGGTTCTTTGAATTCTCTCCTTGATCATTATATTTCTATTTATTTACTCCCAATGAAACGAAATAGCATAGTCTCCTTCAGTAGATATTTTGTTTAAGACTTATGATTTTGTCTACATAGGGTGTATGAAGAACTACTTGTGTAGATAAATTTGTGAAGATCAGGATTGTAGTGCTTGTTTCATAAAGGATGGGTTTACAAAACACTTTTCATGGATAACTATTCATGGATCTTAGGTTAGGGATGAATTAATCTTTGAGAGCTATGGGGATCAAAATCACAAAGAACTCACGAAAGGTGTGATCTTCATGAATTGAAATCCCAGGATTTTATATTTTCAAAATTCTAGTTGTACCTCTATGAGTAAACTTCTATATTTATTAGTGTACGACTACCCATAGTTTGTGATGGGCTTCACAAAGTAGGAATCCTGAATTGGATCCATGAATTAGCTCTATGAATGGGAGTTAATTACCAATTTTTGGTGTTATTTTTCAGAATATGAACCTCCTTTTCCCTGTCGGCTACAATAATAGAGGGAAATTTTTTGAAACTAAAATACATGTTCCATGTGATATGTTGAGGAAATCAAAGCCAGTTTGAAGTGAATATGAGACAAAAAAACCCAAAAAACCCTCAAAGAGACTCTTTTTTGAAGCTCACCGCCTTCATGATGGGAAAATGATCACAAAGATCCTAGGCTGTAGAGTTCCCTCGCTAGAGCATGAATTCCTAATAGTAAACTCCATGCAGCATCAATGCCAAGTAGTGGAGCACTTCGTGGCCATGTAAAGGGTTGATGGTGATCTCCGTGAATGAGCATTCAAACTTGCAGATGTACACCCATTCATGTAGCTCATACAACTTCACTATGGCCTAAAATAATTTATGAAACCAAGATTTATATAAATAACCTATTATGTATGAAATTTGGGGTGATGCATGGCCTTTCAAATTCTAAAAATTACTCCATGTTCGTAAACCACCTGATCATCATGAGTGAAAGTGAAAATGGATCCCCTATCTTATCCAAGATTCATGAAACCTTCCACCTTATGTTATAGATACCCTCTACCGAAAGTGGACATGCATTTAGTGAAAAATGATTCCCTTCATTGAATAAGAAATACCTTTTTGGCACATTGGTCTTTTGGAGTCATCTATCCTTCACGAACCTAATCCTATTGGCACAAGGAATTCACTCCATTGAAGGGTATCCCTATTTCATGGAGAATAATCCTTGATGAAACCCTTGAACTTTGCGAGGAACCTATGCTTCATGATACACCCCTTCATAAGTCCCCAAGTTTCCCAAAGAACCTCTATTGCACCTCACCATGGTGAATCCTTTCTGCCAATACCCCATTCACAAAGGTCAAGTTTCCAGGGCCCCCACACCATCTCAAAACCTATTCAACTGCACCTCAAGTCCCTAGGTGACTACTTTCACACACTCCTTTGTCCACTCACTTCACATCAAGTATGGATTGGGCCTTCAGTATACCTATTGGTTTTATGAATAGGTGCCCTAATTCTTGTTGCTTCAAAGCATAGTGATCTTAACTATGACCTCATAATTGACCACTCTTCCACGGTAGTTCAAACAACATCCCCCACCGAAAGGCACATGATTGGTGGTCACGTAAGCCCTAGGGGTGAGGAGTTCCCCTACTAATTTCCAAGTTGTATGACATAAAACTACCTACCTCTACATCCTAATCATACAACATTATACTATAAGACAATATCCTCAACACATGACATAAAACTAAAGTATTACCGTATGTAACAAACATATAATTATCAATGTAAAATCATCATTGGATGAAACCCTCTCCCACCAAAGAGTACGACCCACCACTAGAGGTAATCTTACACATGCAATCCCCACACCCCCCTCATTAATTACCCTTTCATTACATGAGCATTATTACATCAAGATTTTAAACTTCATGGATCGTTATTTTCACAAGACCTTACACCGAGGCATTGAAATACTTGGGTTTTGACCCACGTCTACAAACAGGGTATGTAGGATGCATACCTTCAGTTCAATACCAACATTGGTAAACTTAGGTATTCCCTCCTATGGATACACCTCGTGGATTCAACTCCTAGGGGAGTTATAATACATTGGTAAACCCATGTGTTTTATCCTAGGGACACACATCCCAGATCCACATCCACAAGGTATTCTAATTAAATTATTAAACCTAGTTGTTCCCTCCTAGAGATGAACCTCTTGGATCTACCTTCATAGGGTGTTTTAATCCATTAGTAAACCTAGATATCCCCTACTAAGGATAAAACTCCCAGATCTACATCCATGGGTATTCTGATCCATTGGTAAACTTAGGTGTTCCATCCTTGGGACACACCTCTCGAATACACCTCTACGGGGAATTATGGCTTACTAGTAAACCCAAGTGTTCATTCCAAAGGTTGAACCATCCATATCCACCTATATTAGGTGTACTTATCCAATTATTAAATCTAGGTGTTCTATCCTAGGGACACACATCCCAAGTTGAGTTTTGTAACTCCACCAGACTATAAATATCTATTTAAGATACCTGGATTTGGTGTAATATTTATGAATTTAAAATAGTATCCATGGTCAAATCATCACAACCTTAGATTGTGTGAGAGTTTATTAGGAGTTATTCTTTATGGCATCAGAGTGCCTCCTAGGATTCTCCATTAACATCAGATAATCTTCCTTCGATGAAAAGTATATTCCGTTGAGAAATTCCCTATCTATGGTCTAGTCATTATAACCTTAAAAAAATTTCAATGGTCAAAAATCTTTGACTTTAAACAAAGAGACTGGGTTCCAGCATCATGACCTTAAACTTTTGTAATCTTCCCCTTATTTATTGTGTAGAATAGGGCCTCCTTATCTCTATTAAGGTTGGGTTACTAATCCTTCATGAAATGCCAAACACATTAATTTACACATGTTCTAAACCCTATGACCTTAAACTAATAGCCAATAGCACATGGTCTAGACTCTATGACTATAAACTAGGATCCCAAGTCCATGAATCATGACTTTAAAATATGTGATGGTCTCCTATAGGAATGTGTGGTGTATCATAATGGCCTCCTAGGCCTATTATTCACTTTGGGTTGTCACTTTACCATACTACACATACCCATTTTTGGAATCCCACTCCATAGTCCAAACTCTATGACCTAAAATATAACATCCTCACAATTCCATGAATCTTAACTTAATCTTTATGAATGTTGTCCCTACAAATGTTTTGAGTGAAATTCAGAATCCTCCTAGGACCCTCCTTTCTGGTAGGGTTTTTATTCCACTCTTATACACATATCCTTTTTGGACACTCATTCTATGGTCCAAGATTCACAACCATAAACAACGTAAAACTCACCCTAGCTACTTGTCCTGGTGAAGGGTCTTCTGAGATCCTTTCTCCTTGTAGTCTTCTTCATGCTATTCTCTTATTTCTCTGCCCTCATATTCCTCCTTCCACTTTGGTTGGGAATATTTCATTCACATCAATTTATACATGTCCTTTCATTTGACATTAAAAAGTAATCCTACCCTATAAAGTGGACATCAGATTCCCTCTTGACCTAACATGAGGATGAAATTATGGGAATCTCGATGCATAAGTCCCACACACCATGTACCAACCACACGATGATTAAACTATGTGATACCACATCCTTACAACATGATGTCAAACTGCATGTCCAACTTCCTCACTGCACGATGTTAAACTTTGTGTGAATTGTCCTAGTTTCATGAACTAAAACTTTAAGTCGCCTTAGTCCTATACCCAAGAATCCATTTCCTTCTGTATTGGTAACCTACCTCATTATTCATGTTATTCAATAGTATCTTGGAATCTAAGAAGGAGTTCACCCTCTAAGAAATGTTTGACAATTTCTCAGATCAATAGGCCTTCCCAAGGTACTCTAAATCAAAGTGGCATAATTTCTAGTGGGTTGAAATCCATTTGAATATTACATTAACAAATATTGACATTTCAAATGTCCCTTTACTAAGATCCCCATTCTCCTCTATTTATAAAGGGTTCCCCTAATGGAAATGGTTCCTGGCCATAATGGCTCACCTACTGGCCTTATTATATACACCAAAATACTTTGGGTGACGTTTTTAATGGGTCATGTGTTTTGAACATGGTCAGCATTTGACCACCGAGTTTTTTGTCCCCATTCATAGATAAATTGTACAAATACTATGTTTTGAACATTCTTTGTGTTCATCCTCTATCATCACTCCACCATAATTATGTTCCAGATATTAAGCATCACGATTCACACACTCTATTTCCCTTTGTTCAAGTAGAATTCAATGCCATGAAGTTACCCCATTCATGCACTAGTGCACCTGGAAAAGAAAGTATTCTATTTAGAGAGGTTTTTCTTCATTTATATCCCATCTCATCCCAAAATATCCTTATGGTCAATTAGAAAATATAAACCCTAAGCTCTTGAGGATTGTCTAGCACTCTCATATGAATAAAAAATCACATGGTTGTTTCTTATTTATCACAAAAAATCATGACTCATGTTGGATTAGGGATTGGTCATTAATTATCTCATGAATATTATTTAAGTGAGATAGTAAAATTTTATTGAAATAAACATGTTCAGGAATGCATGAATTTAAAACAAACCAACCAAATTTTCAAGGCTTCATTCCCTTGTTAGAGCCTATCCTTTGAAAATTTCGCACTCTGGATAGACCATGGTGATCAAGAATAAAAGCTCAGATATCCTCTTCTGAATGGAATCTAAGGTCTCATAATTCTCTTCTAGGTCGACCACCACTTGGTTTTCTTGAGGTAGGACTTATTTATCCCTACTCAATGTCTATTTATATTTGGACCGACACTCATCTACCAAGGATGTCACCTCTCCAATTTGGTCTTGGTTTCTACCAATTAGGCCATAAAATTATTGATTATCATAGCCTGAGTAGTGGACAGGACTATGTTATCTTGTTCCATCCCTTCGAGGTGGGAAATAACACCTTCAATTTCCTCAAGATCCTTGGAGCCCTCATCCTTTTGTTTCTTTTGGTAAATTTTGAGTACCTTCCATTTTCCATGCGCCCGGACAACAAGTAAGTCTTGATCCATTGTGTGAAGGTTGCTAGAGTCCACCCCATCAGTCCCAAGACTGACAATATAGTGGAAAATAGATCCCACCTAGTGTGGTGGGTCATATATCTGGGTACATGTGATTATGTTCTACACAAACCTCCATGACGTGCGAAGAATAACCTGGTTTTCCTCAGTGGAATCCAAGCTAGAATCCTCAAATACTTTAGGTGGTAACGACTCGTATAGAGGGAAGAAAACCAACATATCAGTAGCTGGATCATCCATATGTAGTTCATTGATCATGAGAAGATAGAAATCTATCTTAGGAACAAATCATCCCCAACCACTTCACCTATAGTAGAATCCTCTACTACCTTCTGTGGAACCTTTGAGGTGGATGAGATCAACCTAGCCTCATTATCTTCCCATGTTCGAAGTGTAATTTTAGAATAAAATACAATAACCACCAATAACTGAAATTCTAGGTTAACCGCATCACATTCATCCCCCATAGAAACCCTAGATACAAGAATAATTTCCAATTACTCTATTGAGGCTTCATCTCTAATAGCTACCTCTAGTAGAACCTATAGGATAGGCTATTCCACCATAAATCCTTCAACCGACCTCATCATAGGCACTATCCCAATCCCCTTTATCAAGGGAACAGTCTCAATGGTCACTTCTATTATCACCTCCATGTTTGGTGAAAATTACATGGATTTCCCTGTCATTTCTTCCTGTATAATCACAGCTATTGTTACTACCTCAACCTCTAGCACTATTGAATTGGGCATTGACATTGTAAGATTAGCCCCTAACACGGTTTTAAATTCAATTTTAATATACATTATCCAAATGAGGAAAGTCAAAACAAAAGAGATAATAGTAAAAACAGTATGAGTCATATAAGAACAATATTTCCCTATGAGGTACTCAGCCATGTTCAAAGGAAATCCCTATAGTAGGGTTATTCACTCTATGGCCTCAGCCTCCGTTGCATAAACCACTTCAATCGATTATTTTCCACCAATGTCTACAACATCATAGAGGGACCCCATTCTCTACCCGACAAGGCTTTAGGCTCTCTCACCCTCCACTTGAGGCACATAATGGACCTCCCTCGATTTCATTCTCTTTCATTCCTATAAAATTATGAGATATATTTGGTTTACAAGTTTAAGGGATGGGTGATGTCCCAAAAGCACACAAAGATTACAAGATTTACCTAATTAATAGTAGAATATCCTTCTCCAGCTGAGTCCTAGTAGGATTCACTTCCACATAACTCTCATACTCCCTTTCATTTGGCTACACTAGTATTTTTACCCATAGAGATGACTAGAGGGGAAGACAAGCGCAGTTTCACATGTACCTAGTTGGTAAAGGGAAAAAAAATGTCATGAAAGTAGACCACATCCTCCAGCTCCAACCTATAATTCATAACCTCAATATGGGAGACATATATTTTTTCCCATGTGTGACATAACTCAGTGAGGAATATCCCATTGATGAGGAGATACTGTCACACCCACTAAAGAGTGGTGATTTTATTTTGACGTCCCCAACTCTCCCATGCATTGGGAAAATAGCATTGTTGGGAACATCTGGGAGATGTATTCACTTCCCTAAGCCTTGTATACTAACACTTGGTATTTCCTTATAGATATTTCATTCATCCAATTAATTATTTTCCATGAGTGTTGAACCCGATATTGCTTCTCCTCTCCCTAAAGTGTATACCTATTTTAGTCCAAGGACCACCGGCTCTACAGACGCTATGGCTCTACCCACTGGACTGATTGTACCTCCACGGCACACTACGACCATAAATTACCCTCAATTTTATATTTTTGGGACCTCTTTGTCATAAAATTGTGTTGTTTAGTGCCTCATCATCTTACTAATATGTGTGCTCTCCTATCTTAGTGCGTAATCATGGGTGAGTACATATGAAATAGTTAACGGCGATAGATCATACCTCCCATTCCAATTATCATGCATGGAAATTCCCTAGATCTTCATCAAAAATAATGGATGACCCCCATGACACACCCCTATGTATACCTTTTGGGTTAGGCACTATAAGAATCTAAAATACCTTTCAAATTGGTGTAGGTTTTATGGATCATATATTAGGTTTCAAACAACCCTTTCCACAAATTTACCAACTCAGAAGTCTAGGAGGTAGGATTGATGATTAGTGTTCCTCATACCATCATCAGTCAGTATCCCCATTATAAGGGATAATAGGTGAAACATGAAGTGATCCACTATCCCAACCCTTTTCATCACATCCATCGGGATAAACATGTGCGGATGACTCCCAGCTATGTTTATAATTAAAAGTAAGAAGTTTGTAGTTAAACAGAAGATGGGGCGTAGTTATTCATATCCCCCCATGTGCATGGACACCTAGATATACAAGAAATTGATTGACTCACAAACAAGATTTTAATTCTTCCCTTGGATATGGTGGCAGAGCACCTTGTATAACTTAACCAATATTGAGACATCCAAATTGGTGTGTTTCCCAATCACTAGTATCACCTCAATAATGAAGGAGATCAAACACACCGCCATGTGTACATACCTCATTAGTTGAATCCAACCACAAATCATCTGGGAAATGAACCATTCCAGTATCTATATAAGAGCTTCATGATTTATATTATAGCCCTTCACCTTACACTAGATTTTCTCTAAGACCATCCATTATGAGTTCTAATTTCCCCATTTGAACAACCCAATGTGTGTACGTGGATTTCCTGGTATTATGTCCACTAGCTTATTCAAGAAATTAGTGAACCAATGATTTAATGGGACATCCTTCATCCCTGAATTGTGTTCTCCAATCCCATGAACCAAATTCAGAAACTCCCTGGCAAGAGATGGAGTATGCTCTTGTTCTCCCCCCACCTTCTATGTAGGGAGTAACTCATCATACATCACCCCATAGATTGGGTATCCAGTGACCTTGTGATGATACCATAGGATAATGTCATCCTCCCCATGATTTATATAGAAAGTGTTGGTCCCTATAAACCAATTACACATAGCTCCTGTGTAATGTCCAATTAGCGGTATACAAGAAACTGTGAGACCCATTCTACTTCGTAGAGACCCACTTGAACCATCTTGAACACAAATTCATGACACAATTCAAACTCCCAATAATCCCAATCTTATTAATTAGTGAAATTTATTCCCTAGTGAAAATCCTATTTATCTATCTATGCCTCAAGAGGATCCCCTAAACCTTCCTTTAGAATCATCACATACTACAAGGGTATTTCACCTCCTCTATGTTTTGCCCATTGATATTGTTGATGTGGTTCCAAATATTTACTCCCATTATTGATGCATAGTCCTTAGAGATGTGGCCCTTGGTAGCCCTATGCCATTGGCACTATCTTAGAATGCTTCTAAACTAGTTGGAAGGATCATATCTACTTTCCTTAGGAATAAATACATTGTCCCTCATCTTGAAACCTTAGAGAGGCATCCTATTTCATAGTGGGTAATCTCTTTGAGTATTCGTTAATAATGAAATGAGAATTTCATGGTTAGAGGTTATTTGAATGGTCTCCCTCATCATTATATTTTCATCTATTTATTCCCATTGAACGACAAAAAAATTGTCTCCTTCGTAAGACATTTTGCTCAAGACTTATGAGTTTTTCTAAATCGGGTTTGTGAATCACTACTCGTGTAGATCAATTTGTGATGGTTGGGTTGGCAGAGCTTGTTTCATTAAGTATGGGTTCACAAAACACTTTTCATGGAGAACTATTCATGGATCTAGTTTAATGGATAAAGTAAGATTCGAGAGCGATGGTGATTGAAATCACATAGCACTCATGGAAGGAGTGATCTTCATGAAATGAAATCACATGATTTTATATTCTCAAAAGTCTAGTTGTAACTATATGGGGGAACATTCCCTATTTATAGGTTTACGGCCTCCCACAGTTTATGTTGGGCTTCACAAAGTAGGCATCATGAATTGGATCCATGAATGGGCTTCGTGAATGGGAGTTAATTACCAATTTTTGTTGTTTTCCCCCACAATATGACCCTATTTTCCCCCATCGACAATAATAATTGGGAGGGGGTATTTTTTAACACTAAAATACATGTTCCATGGGCGAGGTTGTGGAAATTTACTCCATGGAAGGGTATCCCTATTTCATGAAGAATACTCCTTGATGAAACCCTTAAACTTTGTGAGGAACCTAAGCTTCATGATCCATCCTTCATGAGGCCCCAGGTTTCATGAAGCACCTCTATTACACCTCACCATGATGAATCCTTTCTATTCACACCCCATTCTCAAAGTTTGAGTTCCCAGGGGGCCCACACCATCTCGAAATCTATTCAAATACACCTCAAATCCCTACGTGATTAGTTCCACCCACTTCTATGTCCACTCACTTCAAATCAAGTTTGGAATGGGCCTCTAGTATACCTATTTGTTCTAATAATAGGTTCCTTAATTCTCATTACTTCTATGAATAGTGACCCTAGCATCAACCTCATGATTGACCAATCATCCTGTTAGTTCCAACGACATCCCCCACCCAAAGGCTTATGATCCCTGGTCACGTAATCCCTTGGGATGAGGAGCGACCCTGCCATTGTCCAAGTTCTATGACATAAAACTACCCAGTTCCACATCCTAGTCATGAAATGTTAAACTACATGCCAATATCCTCAACACAAGATATAAAACTATAGTATTACTCTATGTAACAAACATAGGATTACCCATGTACAATCATCATGGGATTCCACCATCTCCCACTATAGAGTACAACCCACCACAAGAGGGCATCTTCCGTACATAAGCCCCATTCCACCCCTCATTAATCATCTTTTAATTACATGAGAATCATTACCACATGATTTTAAACCTCATGGATTGGAGTTATCACATGAAATTAAACTGAGCCATCAAAATACAAGGGTTTTGATCTCTGTCTATAAAAGAGGGTATGTAAGATTCATCCCTTTAGCTTAATCACAACATTGGTAAACTCAGGTATTCCCTCATAGGGACACACCTCTCGGATTCACCTATAAGGGTTTTATGATATATTGGTAAACCCTGGTGTTCCATCTTAGGGGAAAAACTCCTAGATCCACCTCCACAGGGTATTCTAATAAAATTAGTAAACCCAGTTATTCCCTCATAGAGATGAACCTCCCAGATCTACCTCTATGGGGTGTTCTAATCTATTGGTAAACCCAATTATTCTTTATTAATGATGCACCTCTTGGATCTGACTTTGTGGGGTGTTTCAATCCATTAGTAAAACTAGGTGTTCCATCCTAGGTACACACCTTTCGAATCCACAACTGTGGGGAATTCTGCTCTACTGGTAATCCCAATTGTTCATTCCAATGGTTGCACACTCTATATCCACCTCTATTGGGTGTACTTATCCAATTATTAAATATAGGTGTTCCATAATTGGGAGACACGTCCTATATCCACCTCTAAGGTGTATTTTTATCCATGGTTAAACCCATGTGTTCCCTTCTAGAGACGCACCTCCTATATCCACCTCTATTGGGTTTTAAGATTAATCGGTAAACCTAGGTGTTCCCTCCTATGTATGCACAACCTGAATCCACCTCCACAGGGTGTTCTGATCCATTAGTATACAGTCCAGGTGTGACATTTTTCCACCTAGGGAGACACCTCTATATCCACCTCAATTAAGAATTATGATCAACCATTCTACCTCCACAAGACCTTAAATCTACACCCAACATGTCCCCATATGACACTAATATTGTTCACATATCTAAAAGATATTAAATTCCTTCCCCAATAAATCTCAACAGGATGTTTTGATCCATATCCACAGGATATAGAACTTATGAATTGAACCATAATACCTACCTCATATAAAAAGAATGGGATTTATAAGTTAAAAAACCTTTGAAGAGTCATGGTCCTTGTGTCATTTACCTCACGATACATATGGGGTGTCTTGGGATTCATGCCTCAGATGCCTCATATGATATTCCCTCCAAAAGGATAACTCATAGGTGACTAATATGCCTAATTTCCAAACATTCCTAGAGATTCCCAATGTGACTACACTTCTAACCGAATGTTTCTTTCATATCGAGATAGAAGAAGCATAAATAACTAGTGTCCACACAAATATGGCACTAGTAATGAGTTCCACGAACATAACTCAAAATCATTGAGAGGGACCGGGATTAGTAAATGAGCTTTTAGGAATACATGTAAGGATGAACTAATATTCCACCATCCCATTTCTATGAAGGAGAAAACATCTCTAATGAATGTTATGAAATTTTCATGCCTTTGGAAAGTGGGAATGTGGGGAAATAGAAATCCATACACACACATTATGCGATCACCACAAAAAAGAATTTGAAATAAGTATTTCGAATACTAATCATCTTATATTCTAATTATAAAAAATTTAATCCTTTTTTATATGAAAATTATTTTTTATTAATTTATTACTTTATGAAATTCAAAGAATTCATCTCCCATCTCTTATAAAAGGGAACCTCTTTTCCTCTCTTCATCACTACTTTTGAGCCTTCTACCACAACCAGTACGTACCATAATAAATTCATATATTTCAACCTCACATCCAAGATCTTATGTTATTTTTAATATATTCTTTTTAAGTATTAGAATGTAATCCAATGAAGGTTTCTAGATGAGGAGGTATAACTCTTAACCGAGTTCTTTCAATTTATTTGTTCTTTTACCTCCTCTAAATATATGGTTTTCATAATAAAATAATAAATAAATTTTACTAAGTATAATTAAATTTTATTATGATTTTTAAACCATAATTATTAACCCTATTTTACATAAAATCGGAAGTTAATGTATTGTTCATGCAGACGTTTGGACTACCACCGCCACATAATGATACAATTTATTTTCCATCGTAATATTTCATAGATAGTTAACAGGATGGGTTTAATGTTTATATATGATATTTATGAAAAAATTATTCATATATAATTATAATATAAAATATAACTTCTTATCTTTCCATTTTTGGAAAATAATAATGTCACTCGTGAGTATGTGTGGACTACCACCTCCACGTAGCAATGTGATGCACTTTTCATTTCAGATTTACATAGATTGTAATAATGATAGATATAAAAAATATATTTTATATTTATCATATAATTATTATTATTTTATGGTGAATTATTATTTAAATTACTTATATTCCATCCATCAAAAATTTAAACATCATTCAGGCGTACATATGGACTACCATCTCCCTGAATGATGTAATTCATTTTTCCATATCATCTTTCTATAGATGAATATATATATATATATAATGAATATATAATTAATTTATAGGATTATTAACATTCATGATATTATATAAACATGATGAAATTATAATGATCAAAACTATAGAACAAAAAAATCTCATGAAAAAATGGTATAGTTAACACCCAAAAAATGACAATTTAAAAAAAGAATTATTAATAAATGGGTGTGGAATATTTATAAGTGTATAATATATGCTATTATAATTATTTAAAATAATCTATTATGTAATTATAATAAATTAAAATTTAACATACAAGAGGTTATAACACCTATTAGGAAATTCAAACTTGAGGTAAGGGATTTCGTCTAAACTTCTACTCCATTGAGACATATGTATTATTCTAAATCTACTCATTTTTATGTGTTGTATATAATGATAATGTGATGTATTTTAAATGAATATAAATTTAATCATGATTATTAATGTTTCAATTCATTTTTATTTTTTCATTAATTTAATATTTAAAATTTACCAAATTGGTAATAATTTATTTTATAGTATTTTTTAGGATTTCTCATATTTTGTTTGAAATAATATTATTCTATAACCTTTATAAACACCATATATTTTGTTATAATCCGAATAATGATGATGTTTTTATATTTTCTTATATAATTTTTATTTTATTGGAACTTTAATCAAGAAAATAAATTTTTAAATGAAAACCCGATCTTATTTCTCTTTTTGATAGGGTTTACTTTTATTCTATGTCTATATTTTTCAAAATTGTTTTTAAAAAGTCCATTTTATTTACTCAAATGATTTATTAAGGAAATTTTATATTATCTTTGACTTTAAAATGTTTTAAAAGAATATTTTTAATGTTTTCCAAAAGGATTATTTTTTATTTTCTTTACGAAATGTCAAAATGAATGTTTTTTAATTTATACAACAACAAAGAATTTTTTATCTACCCTAACCATTTTATGATATATAGATTTATCTTTAAGTTTTCAATGGATTTACAAATAAAAATATATAATAGAAATTTATTTTATGTGTTTATTACATTTTATTTGATCTTACAAAAGACACGATTTTTTTACAAAACATATATTTATGATGAATAGTAACTCATATTTTATATCGTATTAATTTTGTGTTAATTAAATACCTATAAAAACATTCAATTTCTTGTGGTCATTTTTCACTAGACTTTGAATTAATATTAAATATCCATATTACTTATATAATGGGTATGATTATTGTCTAAAGTATATACCATTTCGTAATATGGTGTTTTACTATGAAAGTTATTTGATTGACTTGGTAAATGTTGAAATTTTTTATCCTTTACTCAGTATAGATATTTTTGAATAAGGCCTATCATTTATAAATTAAATTGATTATTAAATATATAAGAAACATGTTGGACATATAGTGGTAGGGGGTTCAGTTCTAGATTTACCCTCGATGCATCGATAACTCTCTTGAGATAAAATTGTTGTAAATACTTATTAAATGATTTTTTTTGTATCGACCTACCAATAGAGTATACTCTCTTTGAACAAATCCTTGATTGTAGAGATACCATGATGCATAAGACTATGATGTCTACTATTAACCATTTACTTCATTTATAATTAAATTGTTATTATCCATGAGATTAAAGTATTGAATCCATCCATTGATGAATTTCATCCTCATGTTATTGATTAAATTGAATGTGTTTTCAATTATTTATCTTACCATATTTATTATACCTTACATAATCATGACAGATTCTGCTACACATAACTCTTACCAATCATATGAGCTCACACCTTATTTTTTCTCCTTTCTCTAGTATATGGATACAGATATTATGAATATTATCTAGGATTTGAGAAGGTTTCTTAATCTTTGTATTTTACATTTCCAATGTAATATGGGAATGATGTATGTAACTAGTTATACAAAAAAACTAAACGGTTCTACATGATGAAATCCCTGGAATCATATGCCAATGTAAAAAATTATACACTTTTTCTTGGTTATTGGGGTTGCGGTTGTTACACCTACATCATTTTCTCCCCGATATAGATATTCTGGAAATATAATGGGTCACCCCACACCATGGAGACCACCTTGATTTATTGGGGGCATGTTGAAACAGTGAGGTGGGAACCTCTTCATGGTTATCACATGATACATGTTTCACCTAGGACTGATGTAACTAGACCACATCATCATCCATGTACATTAATAGATATTACCAGTCACTGATAGATAACTTTCCTAAAATCCCCCTCCTCTTTTACCCTTAAAAAAATACCTCTCCTCATCTCACCCCTCTGGTGTAACAAGACAGGGATCTCCTCTATAGTAATGCGACCATCATCCCCCAACCTCATTATATAATGATTTTAATGTGAAAAATATCATGTTTGTGATTCTACACCAGATCCTCCTTCTTAATTTCCTTTCTCTTCCCTTCTCATGCTTCCCACTTATTGTGTGTGTTATAAGACAAAGCCTAGGGTGTTTATTGGACCAATTTATGATTTTTATTATCCCTGGGGTGTGTTATCTATTTTTTGGGTTCCATTAGATTGGTTTAGGTGGAGTTGGGATTTTTTTCTAATAATCATCTTGTTTCGGGTAGGATTTCACTATGCTTGGACCTTTAATTTTAGAACCATTGATTTCTTGAGTTTTAAATTCATGATTTAATATTTTAATGATAAAATTAATGGTTTTTTTTAATAATATGAATCAAAAATCAATTCTTTTACTTGAATTGAACTTCAATGAAGATGAATTGTTAAATTAAGAACATGTTATAAATATGATCTACAAAACTGTACACACTATGTGTCTAAACAATTCCACAAATTGACCTTATAAATCAATTGTGTGATTTTAAATGTTTTTTGGGTCTTAAAATAAAATTACCAATTAGATATTAAATTTTTATTATAATTTTAAGTAAAAATTAAATGATAAGTATCTATAAAGTTTTTCAATATTGGTTTTGAATAAAAAATGGTGGTTTGAAAACAACACTTCACATATATACATGGGGATAAATGTATATTTAAATATGTAAAAATTCACATGAGAATATGTTAATTTGTTCAATGAAAGATGTGTGTGAGTGTGTTTGTATTCAATTATGTGTGTAAATATATTAGAGCATAATGATAGTGGTAAACCATATGAATTTAAATTTGAAGCACAAAGGCCTATTTGGAAAAATTAAAATGGATTTCATTGGTTTTATTTCAAAAAAGGGAATAAAGGAATGGTTGGAACTTTATGAAAGTGTCTTGTGATTATTCGTTGACTTTTATTGTTTAGATTTTGATAAATATTGTCTAAATTAGGAGTTGTTTGAGGTGAATTTAGTAGATAGTGAGGAATAATTTTAGTTTTTTTGGTTCTTTGTGTGATTTTTCTGAGATTGTGCACTCACCTCCATCTTTATTGATCATGGGAACCTATAATCTTTGGTAAGGAAAACTAGGACCTTATAAAAAGGGTTATCCCTCTCTATAATTGTACTTCTACACAACACTAACTAAAAAACCTGATTATATTAATGTGGTTACCACTAGGAATTTGTATGGGTCCTCCATAGTGCCCCATGAAAGGTAAAAATTTGGTGTCATTCAATTACCAATGGTATGAGGATCCTAGTATTCCTTAACCTTAGTTTCCAAGGTCTACTCCCATGATGATATTTTACATACATTTTATTCACTTTTATTATTCAGGACGTTCTTTACCAATGGTTTATTATTTTATGTCCACATTCATACACTGTTTATATCGTATTGTTTATTATTATTAATTATGATGTAGTTAATATTGTTTTTTATATCATTTTTACATGTGAAATTCAAAGTAATTTTTTTCCTTTTAATTTTTTTTATTCAAGTAAAGAATTTTTTTGAACTGGTCACTTTCCTTTTGTGTCCGTTTATTAAAAAAATTCTTAAAATATTAATTTTGTGTTAAAAATGATAAAATTCATTTTATAATGAAGTATATTTCTATATTTACTATATGTGTTTTGTTATAAGATTGTTATGGAACCCATATCTTTTAATTTTATTTTTAAACAAGTGTGAAAATGGATCTTCTATTAAAGGTTAATAATTTAGAAAAGTAAGTGGCGACAACTAGGCATTTTTTTCTCACGCCTATATTATACATCAGTTTTAAGTAATAATTATTCTATTGATTAAACATTGAGTATGTTTGGTTTGGGTTTATATTGTGACTCATGGTGTCACATGGGGTATTTTCGATTATTTTATTTTATTTATATTTTCATATTGCATCGTCCAAATTGGGCTTTACTTATTTTGATTTCTTTAATTGATGGTGCATTATATAAATGGATACTAGTTGATAGATTTGAATGGTTATTTCTGTGGTAAGCATTGGTGTTGAGGGAGAGTTCAGTTTTGATTTATTTTTACTTATAAATACTTTCAAAAAAATTAATTTTACTTATATATACTTTCAAAAAAATTCTTATTTGTTTTGGAATGGATGTATGAACTATAGATGAGACATACATGGTTTTCTATTGAAGTATTTTTTTAACTTTAAATCATTTTAATGGGATAAATCATCACTAATGATTTCATTTTATGATAATAAATCTTATCATCACCCTGTAGGGATCAGGGAAACCCCTCGGGTATTTCTCAAGCTAGATTGGGTGCTTAGTTGATGTGTAACAGGGGTTGTTTAATGACATGGTGGATTCATGGAAGAAAATCTAACATTCGAGTTTCCAAACTAAAAATATTTTATCCTTACTTTTTATACGTATTTTTTCCTCTATTTTAGGAATTAAGGGAATATTTATAAGTGTTTCTTGGTAAACTGCCTTGCCAAAGTGGGGGGGGGGGAGGGTGATGGTAGTTTGTAAAGGGAACTCCCCTAAAAGTTATGTGATGGGATCAAAAATCACATCATTAAATTATAAATGAATAAAATTATACATTGGAGTCCCAAAATTAAAGGTTCCTAAAAAATAATATTATATGTGGGTGTCCGTAAAAAATAAAAATCTCACAAATGAAAATGATTCATGGGAGGAAGGTTTAATTAAAAGAGATGAATACTTCATGAAGTTCTTAACATTCTTCATTGAGTGATGTGGGTAATATATATATGCCTTTACTTTTCTAAATTTTGATATGTTTTTCACATCACTAATCATATATTTGATCAATGAACTTACACCCAATGTTTTATTCAAATATCAACAACTTTTCAGGCCCCAAAAATGCCTCGCCATAAAATTAAGTTGGACTGTTATGAAGTGATTCCAATTTTTTGGAAGAAAAGTAACCTACATTAGTTCAATATGGTGTACGGATATAGGATAAAGGTGGAATAACCTGATATAATGAGTTTCAGGAGACATTTATTTTTACTATTTCATCTAAGGATTTTAAACACATGTGTGAGAGATCCTTAACTATTTTTTTTACGCATAGGAGGGTTTCTTTGTGTACAATATTTTCTATCCAAAATACCATTAATTGGGGATAAGGTACTTAAGAATTTTTTTTACACTTCATGGATAATATATTTTGGAAACATGAATAGCCTTGCACATCGTTATTGTGACCCAAATAATGATTTATTGGACATGTGAATCACATTACACCTATAACACTACATGGGATTTTGGACTTTGGTAAAATTTTTAGAGTTTTCTCACATCCCTATCAAATATATTTGAAGAGGTAGTGGATTTTGGATTTGTGCATTGATCTAACTTGATGAATGTGACTAAAGTAATGATTTTTATCCCTAGAAATGTTGAGTCTGACACTTGACACTATATTATCCCATAGGATGAAACCTTATAATATATTATTCCACCAGAACATCATAAATAATCATTGTTTAAAAAAAATACCTTTATATAACTTTGAGCTATAGGATGATGCTCTAATCCCAACATACAATCATAGATTCCCATCCACTTGGTCTGAGTTTTCCACAAACTATAATAAGGATAACATCTCCCCAAGGGTCATATAATCTTAGAGTTATTCCAAAGAACTTAATTTATCTTAAGAAGAACTCAATTGACATTTTATGGTCATTGTGTGGCTCAAAAACCTATCATATAGGACTACACATCAATTTTTTTTAAAATATCATAGAATAAATTTGGTGGAATATGGAGCCCAATGTGGGACCTATAATCAGGTGGAAACCTTTCCAATGAGTGGTATTGGGATTTTTTGGTACATTAATTCATCCATTAATCTAGAGAACATTTGATGTTAATTAATTTATACAAATTAGTGTGGATATTTAAATTTATGATGTATCAAACGGTTGATCTATTTTTGATTTTATCAGTCATTGGTTCCTAGGAACCTACACTTTCCCCCTACCAAATGGTGACATGGGGATTAGTTTTTGGGATATATAACAACTTGGGGAATCCTATTCATGGAAAAAATTTATAATGATATTTTGTCATAGCTAATAATTGGGTTGGAATATAATATATTTATCTTCTAGTGACAGAACTATTAACTAACAACACGAGATTACTGGGAAATGTTCATCAGGTCCATTCAATAATCACCATTAGGTATGAGGTATAGATATTCCTATAATATAAGGGGTATATGTTATGTTTTAGGAATAAAAGGTCCCTTCCTACTCAAAAATCTCAATATATTCAAGGATAATACTTAGATACCAAAAAATTGGGCCAATTCCCCACACAGGGACACACAGATCAATCAAGAATGTATTTATATTTTTATCTAAATGTATTTTTAGTCATGTTTTTGAGAGGGTGGATTTTATGGATCAGTGAGTCTCGTTTGGGTTTCACGATTGGAACCCTGGTGATAGAAGCCTCATTGGCAAAAGGATAGTCCATTAAATTTGATGTACCCACACTTTATCAAATTTATTAACTATTATGACACATAAAATAATGAATATCCCCACATCATATTGGAATATCATTCTAGTTTTTATATGGATGGATAGTTGAAAATTTTAAATACTATGTGTATCAAAATTCCATAACAACCCTTCAATCCTTCTTCTTGCCATGGGTTTCTCAAAATTATTGTTATTCATTCAATGTCCTTTGATTTTTATAAAGGTATTCATATACTATGGAATCTAATTAATCTATAAATACTTGAAGGCATTCGAATTTTTATTTATATTGGATAATCAATTTTTTAACTGGGTTAATGGGTAAACATTACATGACCCATAGGCTAAGTGGAAAAAGTCCCAATATAGGATTGTAAGAGTCAAAGGAAAAAGGCCCAATACATGACCTGGAGGTCCAATTAAACAATATTAAAACTGTACCTCTTAAGAATTAGCATTGATGAAGTCCTATATTCTCACCTCGTACTGTTTATCGAATATCGTTTCCCCGTATAGAGTTTCATATTTACTGGTATCGATGGTAGTTTTTATACATTTTCATTCTTATAATGTGGTTATCTCTGATTTAGTGGCTTCTACTTTATCAAAATACTCTTTTAGAGCCTACCGTTATGTGGTCTTCCTAAGGTTCCTCTTTTTTATTTTTTCCTAAAATGCCATTTCACAAATATTTAAGATGTCCCAAAGACCCTATGTCATAATGTCTTATAGTGACCAAAATCCCCTATGATCCATAAGCCCAAACTCATGGAATGAATTTCCAAATCAGAGAATTGTTCTTTCTACTATAGTACCACATGGTATCTACTATAGTAACTACTAATGTAACCCAAAAACACACTAAATAGAAAAAAGTTTTTATATTATCTCATTTCAAGATGGATTTTTGGTATCTTGAATAGATCATGTGATTTCTTTTGAACACTACTATTATTATTCGTTAACGTGATTGTTTAGATGTCTATAGGAGGTAATGTAATTATCTCATGATAGGGTTAGGATATAGGAACATATGGTTAAATTTGTTAATCATTACATGATTTTAGAACATAATGAAATTGGTAGGAATATTACACTACCACCCATTTATTCTCTAATCAACCTATCATGGTAATTTGCTAAATCATGGGTGGATTACTACCCATATACCATATTAGGATAGCTAGTCTAATGGGTGAAAAAACCATTGAATTCTCAATGTACCTTTCCTAATATCCTCTTAGTGTAGGTTTTGAACAAAAGAAATCCTATAACTGAGAATTAAAAAATATTATGGAGAATATTCATTTTTGTTTCCCATAAAAATGGAAATGGTGTGTATCTAGTGTTTCCAACTAGGGTTATCTGTTATATTACTAATCTTAATCTTGTTAGGATAATGTCAAAAACTTCACTGGTGGGGATCACCCCTATTAAATCATCCTTAAATCAAACCAAGAAAATTAAAATAATGGTTCTCATGTACCAGTGACATTGACCAAGGTAGGTCCCTCTATTGAATAACTAAATCAAAATTAAATTCTAGTAGGAGTAAGTAACCAATGAATATATCCCAACACTACTATTGAAAAGAAATATGTGATAAAATGGTTATGGATATATGATGATGTTATTATCATCAATGCTCCATTAGAATATATATATTATATATCTAAGAGCCTTCACTGGCATTCCTATACCTTAGGTGTGTGGGGGTTTGATAGTTGGAACTTTGATTCTATTATCCATCAGGTCCTAATATCCCAAGACAAAATACCTACTCTAGAATAGGTTCTCCTATTATTTGATCATGCCAACTATCAAGTAGAATATATGAACGAAGCCAATAAGGATATGAATTAGTTTTCTAAAAAATAATTATGTATTCATGATTGGACAGTCATGTAGATAGTGGAGATCCAACAATATGAGACTCATATAGAAAAAGTAAAGGTAAATCTGCTAAAAATTACTGTAGATATCAAACACTTTCAATGAAGCATCCATGAATTTCTTCTTATATTGAAGAAATACATTCATGGGTTGAGGTAGAAATGAGAAAACTTTTAAAAGTACATGGATGATTCCAATAAATAATTATTCTACTTTATTAACACTTCCAATAAAAGACTATTATATCTATTTCATTCAATTTATCTTTTATATAGTGGCATAGAGAGATTCCAAATTTTGGATCTACCTTTCCTTTTTTGATAATTAAATGAATGAGAATATTTTTAAAAATTATTTTTATTTTTAAATATTCAATTATACTTTAATTATATCTAAGAAACATTGATAAATAATATTAAAATAACTTGAAAACAAATTAAAATTTAATTTTAAATGGAAAAGGAATATTATGGTCTGCAAAAAAATGAGCCATAACGGTTGTTTTCCTCATGGGTGTGTCTCATGGATTGGTATAGGTAGAAATACTATCAGAATAACACTGAATTTAGTCTATTTGGATGATTTTTTTGGTAATTATAAATCAATATTTATGAGTAGAAATATCATCACTTTAACAAAAGATTTGGTCCATTTGAGTGAATTATTCCCTCCTCAGTAAGCCTTATGGAACAGTATGGGTAGAAATGTCATCATATTGACACTAGTGTTAGTCCATTTGGATACATTATTTTTTTCTAGGGATTGGATAATTGATGTGTATAGGTATAAATAGAATCATCATGACACTATAGTAGGTCCATTTATATAAATAATTTTCTTTTGGTAATGGATCACATACGGTTATAGGAAGAAATACAATGACCTTAACACTAGAGTTGGTATATATGCATGAATTATTTAACTTAATGTGATAAGGGTCATAAATGGTTAATTTAGAATGAGTATTTGAATGTTATAAAGGGTTTGAGCACAAAGAAATAATTTTTATATGTATTTTTTATGAATCCTATAGAATGATATATTAGGGATGCAGGAATGGATGAATTCTATAATTTTTTTATAGTCCAAGGGGCCTAATGAGAATAGATTAACTTCTACTAGGTTAATAATATAGACCCCACAATCTTGAGTATTTATTTTATTAACCTATGTTTTTTCTAAGATTCATGTAAGGGTGACTCAATGTGTAAAGACTCAAATTATTCTTAGCACACCCATTATGGATTTCCAACTTAATGAGTTTTTTGCCTCTTTAATTTTAGAATCTCAATTTTTCTTGAACCACACATGGTGTGTGTCCAACAAGAATATGCCAAAATGTTTCCCATAACATATTTAATATGTTTTAAACAAGGGGAGTTCTATGTCTATTTCTTTAGGTACTTTATTCTCATTCTATTTTAACCATTGTAGATGATGTTTTGGGTTGAATGTATTTGACTAAGAGATTAGGCGGTCTATATGACAAAACTAGTAATGAAAACCCCAACCTAAGAGGAAATACCAATTTTTATAATGTGGAAAATCTAAAATAATTTTGCATTATGTTTAGGGTCATATTGTATGGACATGAGAATGATAATTGTTTAGGAACAATAGCCTTGTCCACATAAAAGAAAAGTAACTTATCCAATAACAAGGTGGGATAAACACGATGTGAATAGAAAATCCTAATACTATTGAAGTTAAATATTTTATAAGAATGTGAATATGTTTTATGGTAATTATCATCAATAAACCTAATAAGAGTTCACATAATTGTCAGTGATGGTGCACTATAAATCTTTAAGAGTGTTCTAGAGATTTATTTTTCTATCTTAGGAGGTGGATTATAATGACCTAATATGAATATAAAATAAATAGTATAACAATCTCATGATTAAAATAAAACATTTCACAATAGTCTCATAATAGAAGTATATAAAGGTTTAGTGTCTTGGATATTAGCTACATAAACATCATATTTTATCATAGTTGAAACCATTTCTCCATAATCATGCTCCTTTATACACTTTTTTGGACATATCCCATTATATAATAATCTTCATAACATGGGGTATGAAATACATAATAAAATCCTATAATCATATTACCAGTAAGGTAAAATCATATCAAAATTTATCAAACCAAAAACATGGGTAGAAAAAATATGATAAAAAATATCAAATACCTTAGATTATAATAATAAAAAATGACAAATAAACTTAAGATTATAATAAGATTTCTAACGAAACATAAAAGTTATGTTGTGGCTCAAAATGAATGTCAACAATAATAAACCATGTAAGCATGATATAAAGGTATATAATACATTATAAACAATGAATAATCAAGAAAACATAGTATTTCATGGAAATTAAATATATCATGGAAATTTGGAAAAACCTAATAAACAATTTAGAAATATGGCTCAACCATAATAAAAGGAAATACTTTATAAGAAAACCCATCATTCCCATAACTATATAAATAAACTCATTATTTTCAGACCTAAAAAATTAATCGAACCCATCATGCCCATTCTTGTGTGAACAAACTAATTATTTCCATGCATGAATATCTCAAGATATATTACTTAAAAAATGCATTTGAGGGTGATATAAGGCCCCTATAATAATCATTCATACATATGTGTGACCATTAAAATAAATCACCATTATATCTTAATGATTCTATGCAAAAGGAGTGTGCTTATTAAATATCCAAATGTAAATCATTTATTTTTTAAATCACACATAGAAATGGATTTCATAAAACATTCAAGTGGTATAAAATATCATCTTGGATTAAAGTGTTTGATACCAAAAAAATGATAGAAAAAAAATCACATAATATAAGAAAATATAGGGTAAATCATGAAACATAAATCCATTAGAGATAAATAATTTGAAGGTAATGGAAACCAAATCATGGAAATATATTATTGAAATAATTTTATATTCATTTTTGTAAAATCTAAAGTTATGAGTTCAATTTTTAAATGTATCCTTTATTTTATTTTAAAAAGAAGTAAAAGAGAATGCAGTTTATGGAATTGGAATTGAATTAAAAACTGTTTTTAACCATATATATAAGATATAAAATCTTTTATAATGAAAACTTTTGTGAACATATAGGAAATAAAATCAAGAAGAAATCATAATACTTAATGGAATAACTTTGAATTATCAAAACCCTTACCTATAACACTAATTTACATGGAAGGGCTTCAACCAACTATATAATGAAAAAATATCTTAATAAATTATCTTATAACCTTAATATAATCTTATACCCATTTGTAATATTATTTTATAACCATATATTACAAATATTTTAATCAATTATAGTTTATTTTCCATATTCATTTTTTGAACATTCATTTATTTTATTCCTAAAAAATTCACAAAGGTGGGAATAATTATCAGTGGTTTATAATTCATAATTCATAGATCATTAAATATATAATAATTATTTTTTTTAAATTAGTACTTATGTTTCATTTCCTTTAAGTGAAAATATGGACACGGTTTATGAAAATGGAAATTGTGATGAACTAGTTTTCAACATTTTTAGCAATCAAAAGGTGATATATTAAGAAATATTTTAAATATAAAAAATATATATAACAAATAAAAAATCTTAAATATATCATTATTACAAGATATTAAAATTATAGGTCATTCCATAATCATTTTTAACATATTTTTTATAACATCATTTACATTGGTGGGAAACCCGACCAAATGATAACAAATTATAACATTTTCATGGGTAAGGGAGTGTCTTTAGATAATGATAATATGAAATATTAAAAATAATCAAGAGGTAACTATTATCAAATATTCATAGTACATCCATTCTTATAACCATATATGTTGGGTGGTGACAAGAAACAAAATCCGTTGTTTGTAGAGGTGGTAGTCGGCTATATGCATAATTAATGATCTCATTTCTCAATGAATGGATTGAATGATGGTATATTAATATTGAAATTTTTATAAATTTATTATTGACATATAAAAAAAATATATTAATCAAATCTATCCTCATTTCCATCCTTGATATAAAGTGATGAAAATTGAACAATATTGGTTAATGGGGGCCGTAATTTTTTATATACTCATGATCAATGGTATATTAAATTCCTAATAGACAGAAATGATTTAATATTTTTGTACAATTAATATAATTAAATTTAAATATACTAATTAAAATAAGGTTTTATAATGATATGATAGTAAAATTTAAGAAAGAAACATTTAGAATGAGTTGATACTTACATCGTGGATCTGAATTTTCTCTATGAATTATCCTTTGAAATGAAGACTCTTTGCTTGATAATAGTGACTAGTGGATATTATTTTAATTTTTTAAACTTCTATGATATTCTAATATAATTATAAATTCACAAAAATTATAATTTAAAAAAAATATATTTTTTTACCAAAAACAATATTTTCCTAAAAAATTCAAAAATGCATTCTAAGTAAATTTTTCTATTTTTAATTTAAAAATGAATCCAATTTTATAAAATTTAAATTATGAAATTTATAAACCTATTTTTTATAATAAAATAAAGAATATAAAGAAACCATACTTTATTGAAAATAACTTTTTTCAATATTAAATCATTTTAATTATTTATCTTCTTAAAGTAATAAATTTTCATTATTTAACATCATAGTATTTATTATAGATTTATCAATAGTTTTATTATAATATGTTGTGGTTTTTTTATATTGGGTGTTCCATGTAACACAATTTATCAAACATAAAATCAATTTTATGATGTTTAAAATTTTCAGTTGTTACATTCTACCCCTCTTAAAAATAATTTTTAACTCAAATTTTTTTAAGAAAAGAAAATTAAGTGAAGGTAGTTCTTCCTCATTTCATCCTTATGTTGCTATTTACCTTTCTAAATATTATGGTCCCTCAATATCACATTGAATAGATGTGTAGTATTATTTTATAGAACGTTGTCTCTTAAAATAAGATTTCCCTAGGTTATTCTTCATATGAAAAGTCATGTTCCAATTGTATAGCTCTGAACTCAATACATGTGAGGTATATGGTTTTTACTAGATCAAAAAGTGAAATATAGAACACATTGTTCATTTGCGATTGGTGTAAAGTGAGTGATAAGTAAAACGATATAACCGTTAAATGATCAATTATCTCAAAGGTATCAGTTTATCTTGGGATCAACATCCCTTTATTCAAAAATCATATCACTCACTTCCATAAAGATATTATAAGGAACACCTTGTCACCAATGAAAAACTCTAGATCTCATTGATGATTATCTACATAAATTTTTTTTAAACCATGGTAAACATTCATATTTCGTCAAATGGTTTGAAACATCTCCAACATTTCCCTAACAAGGTCAATACCTATTAGATTCTTCCATCCAACTTTATTTCATCATGTTGGAGTTCTTCATCACTTCCCATACAAATACTCATATGATGTAATATGAATAAAAGAATGAACAATATTATTATGTGATAACTCTACCAAGGATAGGTGTCGTTCCCAACATCCTTATAAATCAATCATACAAGACCTAAATATATTATATAGAGTTAGAATTGTCCTATATGATTTACCATCTATCTAAGGATGACCAGAATTTCTAAAACTTAGGTCTCTCTCTATTACATTAAAAACACTTATTTCAAACATAGAGCTAAACCTTGGATCTTCATATTATATAATGAACAATGGTAATCCATTTATCCTCAACACTTACCCTATATATATCATGGATAGATAGTCAAAGAATAAATATACATTGATGAAAATAAAATATGATAACATCAATAGGTGATTCACGATATCCCAAATACCAATACGACCTATTAATGTTTTGGGAAGTCCTATGATGAAGTCCATAGGTATGTGTTTTTCATTTTGATTTAATTATGGATAATGGTTTCAACATATCATTATACTTTTTCCATTAATCTTTAACTTTTTATAATAAAAAACATAGATATATATATTTTTAAATTTCTTTTTTCATGTTATCCCACTAAAGGTGTTGTTTTAGATCTCTATACATATTCACGATTCTAAGGTAGATAGATTAAGATGACCCATGTGCATCATCAAAAAGTTACTTATTTAATTAATGTTTTTTATGGGACACATATATGGGTTACAAACCTTATAACTCTATAATTATTGAAGTTGAACTATAGAATATTCATTACCTTTTATATAACCCTAAATAATATTTTTGGTCTCCTTTGAACCTCATGTAGACAGATGGTTTATAATTCATTTATGTAATATATTTTTAATCTCATCCTGTTTTGACTTCAACATTCATCCTCTTCTAATCCATTAGTATTGGGTCTTTTTAATCCTCATTGCAGACAGAATAGCATGGTATTTGTTGTTAAAAGTATCATCCACCTTATTTTCTTTCCCCCTATGGTAATTTATTGAGAACCCATAATAGTTTTTCAATTATAACCATCTCATTTGGTTTATATTCATTTCCTTCTTTGTGAATATATATTACATTATCTTCTTATCAGTATATATATTAGAATTTTCTCTGAAGAGATAATTGTACAAAATCTTTAATGAAAATTTCCCCACTACTAAATCTAAATCATGTGTTGGGTTATTTTTTTCATGAATTTTTAAATAGAATGAATCATAAGTGTTCACCTGATCATTCTACAAGAGGATGAAACACAAAAATATTCAAAGAAATACTATAGATTGCAAAACCTTACCCACTATAGTGTAAAATAATTACATGAGAAATAACCAACCTCGTCTTTATTACCTTGAAACATTCTTCACATTATGCTATCTGTGTGAACTTTAATTTATTCTATTTCAACTTTTTTAGTGGATATTATATTTATAATAAATTTCTCACAATGAGTCAATAATATCTTGATAACCTAAAAAAATATGTATCTCAGTTAAACTGGATGGTTTGGACCATTTCTCGATTACTTATATCTTTTATAGATCCATTGATATTCTCTTTCATGTGATTAGATGACCCAATAATGATAATTTTTGCAACTAAAATTCCCAATTGATAAATTTGGCATACAATTACTCCTTTATCAGGTATATTAAAACAATCTAAAATTAATCATTATTATCTTTATTTACCATATAATATATAAGAATATTTTCTATAAATGTAGAAAAAATAATGAGATGAATCATAATAAAGTAAGGTATTATCAGATCATGAAAATATATTAGGTGTACCGTAAATCGTAAATCACATCATTATCATGATCTTCCTTAGTGGTATTTATCTTAAATACCCTTCCTTATACCATCAGTTTCGGAGGGTTTTGTGGGAAAATTTATTCATTTTATCAATGATTGGGGAATTTATTCACATAATGTCTCAATTTCATATAATTGAGCCATTATATCATCGGTGTATCATAAGTAGATACACTATTCTCTTATGTTTCATTAATAAAACTTAAGCCTTGGTTCTAATGTTGTGGGATTAGTGTCCTTCTTTTTTACACTTGAAATGTTACATGATACCTTAAGTCAATTACTTAGGTGCTTTATCACATATTTATTTCATGTAGTAAATTGGACATTCTTATCACCATGTTTCTTATCATCATTGCTTCCATGGTACCCAACTACCATTTTCTTTTCCTCATATTGTTGAGAAATTCCAATTTCCATCTCAAACATAGCATAACATTTAATAATATCTTCATAGATTTTATAATCTCTTACATTAAATCCCATTTCAAAATTATGATTTAATCTAGTAAATAGGTGGTGGATTTTCCATCAGTATCAAAGATGAAATGGGAGGCATGCCTCATGAGTCTTTTGAAATTTTATTTATATGATCCAACAGATTCATCACTTTTTTTCTTCAATTACAATAATCCCCACACTATTTGTTTTGCAAAGTTTCTAAGAAAAGCACTTAGTTAAAAGTATCTTCTTAAATGATTCCCATACCATAGAGTCTACTTTCTCTTTTTATATGGTATTCTTAATGAGACTCCACCACTGGTCAACATCACCATATGGAAAACAGAATACCAAAATGACCTTATCATTTTTCGATCATGGGAGAAATAAAAATATATTTTCCATTGAATTTAACCATTATTCAGTAACCACTCAATTAGAAGACTCACTAAAAGAGGTTGGATGTTGTCTCATAATTATCTCTATTGAGATATTCTCCCTCCACGATGAATTTGAGACCTCATCTTGATTTAGTTTTTATCCCACAACTTGAGGTAATTGGGTGAGAGTTACTAAGTGGTTTTTCATTATACCCTAGTCTCATTAGGTGTACTATTTGAAAAATCTCCACATTATCCATTAGAATCTTTTTTAATCATTTTATTAAGGTTCTCTTTATTACCATAACTAATAAAAAATTAGTAATTAGTATGATTAAATTAATGAATGTATATAAAAGGAAATAGAATATATATATTGAGGATTTCATAAATGATGATAATTTATTAGATTATGAATATATAGGTTTCAATATAGAATACAATTATGATATTTGTAACTGAACTATTAATATCTATTCAAATAATTCATAAAATTTTGGGTTGATAATGTTATTAAGTAATTCCTCATCACAAGGAGTTTCAAATTAGGTGTAAATTTAGGCCACTTCTTTGTGCACTAGGTCATGGTTGGGCCTACGGGTCATGTATGGGCATAGTATGCCTCTAGGACTTCGGGTCATGTATTTTCCTTCAGGTCATGTCAGGACTTGTGCCTTGGGCCTACAGGTCATGTAAGGGTTCCCATTCAACCCATAAAAGGGGGATTATCCATAATACGATAAAATAAAAAGGCCTTCGACGCATTCAGGATAAAATAAATAAACCATGATTTCATAAAAACTATAGAGACCCAAGTTAAAGATAAAATAAATTGTACAATAATCTCATGATTTAAGTAATACATCTCACAAAAGTTGTATAATGATAGACCTAAAAGATTTTGGGTCTTGGATATTATCTACACCATCATCTAGTTTTAAAACCCATGCAAACATTTCTTCCCAAATATTATACTCTAGATCCTTTTTTATACATTACAAATAATATAATCATATTCATAACATAGGGTTGGAAAACATAATAAATGGACGAGATCAGATGCTCAGTAAGATAAAAATATATATCATAATCTATCAAATCATAAAAAAATTATAGAACATGGGGAAGACATAAATATAATAATAAAAGATCATTATACCATTTATGATAATCATAAAACATGACATAGCGACATAAGATCACAAAAATATCATTAAGGAAACATATAACTAATGACATGGATCAAAATACAAATCAATAATCATAAAAAGAAGTGAGCATATTATAATTGTGTGGAATACTTTAAAAATAAATAGAAATCATGAAAACATGGAATTTCATTGAAATGAAATGTGGATTAATTTTTTTGAATAACATGATAAAGAACATGTAAATGTAGTAAAACAATAAGTTTATGCTAAACTTTGTGAGAAAACCTATTATTGCCATGACTATGTAAAAACCTCATTACATACATGCCTGAAAATGTGATCAAACACAACATGACCACGACTTTGTGAGAACACTCATAATTTTCACACATGACTATATAATGATATATAAGCTTAAAACAATAAATTGGATAACAATATAGGACCCCACTCTTTATCATTCATATATATGTGTGTGAATAAAAATCACTCATCATCATAGTTTAAAGATCCCATTGGAAAATAATAGTTTCCTTGAACATAAAAAAATAAATCATTCACTTTTAATAAATATCCCATGGAAATGGGTTTCCTAAAACATCTAAATTATATAAAATAGCATCATATATTAATTTATTTGGTATTAAAGACTTGATCACCTAAATAATAAAAAAAATAAAAGAAAATATATGGTGAAATATTAACATAACTCAATTGGAGATAGATCATTTTAATATAATTAAGACCAAACCATGGAAAGGGTTCTTTGAAAACATTTTGTGTTTATAATTGTAAATGTCATAGTTAGGGGTATTGTTATACAAATTATCAATTGTTTTATTTAAAAAAAAAGTGAACCTAAAACATTTCAAGAAAGTGGGTTTGAATTAAAAAAATTTCCCTTCTAATATAATATAGAACATCATTTTAAAAGTAAAATTTACTAAGGATAGGTGATGTAAAATCAAGAAGAAATTGTATTAGTCAAAGAAATATGTGTGAGTTACCAAACACCTTACCTCTAACATTAATTTCCATATAAGTGTTGTAACCTCATATATAATGAACATCAATATATTAATAAATTATCCTATACCGTTAATATAAAGATACTACATTTTTTATTATTTTTTTACAATATATAACAAATATATAAACTGATTATAGTTTATTTTCATTATTGAGTGTTTGAAATTTAAGTTATTTGATTGAGTGTGAATTTTAAAAAGTTGTGATTGATTCTCAATAAGTGGTTTAATGTTCATAATTAATATATCATTCAATATATAATGATAAATTTGTTTTTCAAATATTCCATAAATATCATTTTCATTAAGTAAAAAATATAGATATGATTTCTGAAATTGGAAATCATGATGTACTAGTATTCAACATCTTTAATGATAGAAAGGTGATATATTATTAAATATTTTAAATATTAAAATCACGTATAAAAAATAATTAAATATATTAAATATATCATTATTACAATATATTTCCGTTATTTTACATCCCATGATAATTTATGACATAATTATTATACCATCATTTACATAAGTCGTAATACTGATCAAACCGATAATGTTTGAAATGTTTTCATGAGTAAGGGAAAGTATTTTGATAATTACAATTTGAATATTCAGAATAATATACATTTATTTTTTTATATATACTTATTAAATCCATTCTTAGAACCCTCCATGATGGGTGGTGATGAAAAATGAAATACTTTATTGATAGAGGTGGTAGTCCGCCATATACACGATTAATGATATCACTTCTCAATGAATGGATAGAATGATGGTATATGAAAAATGATAATTTTATAATTTTTTTTATTGAAAACATATTTATTCCAAAAATACATCATTGGTATTATCCTTGAGATGTGGAAATGAAATATGATCAACCTCGCTTTGTGGAGGTGGTAATATGCACGTTTACAAGATTGGTGTTATCTTGTTTTCTTAGTGGGTGGAAAGGATTGAATATTTAATGTAAAATTAATATAAATTAATTTAAAGATACTAATTAAACATATTAGATTCTATTAATATGGTTATAAAATGATAGGGTAGTTAAAATAAATAAGGGAACATTAAGAAGGTGTGGATACCTACTATAGAGACTTGAATTTTCACTAGGAATTATTATTTTAATGAAGGTCTTATTCTTAATAATGGTCGAAAGAGGGTTTTGGATTCGAAATAGGGTTCTAGAAGGATAATTTTTTATTATTTAAATGATAATTTATAAGATAATTTGAGTCGTTAAGTGGGTGAAGTTTTAGATTTTTATAAGTGAGGAGAAGTTTAGTTTTGGAAATAACACGAACATTTTTTATAATAAAAGTTATTATTTATGATTCAATGGTTGTAAAATGGAGAAAAGTGGATGTGGAAGTGGTTGTGACTATGAAATCACCTCAACCACACATTTAAAAAAATTCTAATTTTCCCTTAGTAAAAGACTTTTTACCATTTATAGTTTTTATCGGGGTAGCTATTTCTAACCTTAGTAATTAATTTTATAAAGAAGAATTAAAATTGAAAAAATTACCTAATTTTATGCTTCTGATTTAAAAATTTAGATAAATTTTATCCTATCAAATTTCTAAATTTACGAAAATGTAATTACAAAACAAGCACACATAATCATATAAAAACAATTTTTTGGAAAGTTTTGTTTTTTTAAAATAAATTAATATATGTGATAAATTTATTATTAATAATTATTATAATGAAATAAATTGATTTATTATAAATAAAAAAAAGTTATGAGTATTTAAATTCAAGACACAATGAAATCTCTCCTTGAAAATACTTGATTCATAGAAAAGATCGAAATACTTTTGTATTAAACTGACATTTAAATTTTATTCTAAAATTATGAGACATAGGATTCATATGAACAAACAAATTATTAAAATGAATCATTTTTTTCTTCAAACGCATATCTTATAACTTTTATAGTGTTTTAATCTTATAGTATACTCTTACATAATTATAAAACCATAAGAATTTTAATTTTCGCAAAAACCGTATTTTTGGAAAAAAAAATAAATATTTTAGAAATAATTAAAAAGTTAATAGAAAATAAATATTGATATAAATAAAAGAGTTTTTATTGAAATTAATTTCTTTTAATATAAAATCATATTAATTGTTTTTCTTATAAAGGATATAAATTTTAATGATGTATCATACTAGTATTTATTATAGAATAATAAATAGTGTTCTTAAAATAAATTATGGTTATTTACATTTAGGTATAGCATTTGATGCATTTTTTCGAACATAACATCATTTTTATGTGGTCCAAAAATTATGTTTTTTACGTGGATGCCATCTAAAAATTATATGTAACTAAGGAAACATAGTGTACATATATTTTATCCATATTTAGGACAAAGTATTATGATATTATTATCTATTCTTCTGAAACCAAATTATTTGGGTAAATTACATAGCACGGTAAAGTTAAAGCACAATGTGGATGAGGTCCCTATCTCAATATAGGCTAACCCTGAAAGGGGGAACTCATTTTTTGTTCATGAAGATAAAACCATCATATCATGTGGTTTAGGTTCATGTTACAAGGGCCATGTGAAATTTGAAAACATATTTTGAAACTCTACTATAAAGATAAATATATTTCACAATTGTGTAACATCGTGAGTATTAAATCCACTTGAATATTAGGATTTTGAGTTGTGTGAATGAAAACTCTTGAAGTTTGAATCAGGGATGATGAGATGAAACATGTATATTGAGTATGACCATTGACTATATTCAAATGATGGGTTCTACTACAATGGGTTAAGGGAATATAGATATTAGTTTACCATCTCCTTCAGAAAGAGGTTCATTTGATTCACGAGACATATTAGGGGTCTATATATAGATCCAGATCGAGTGTGTGTATGCATATTTAACCCAAATTTTCCTTTGCAGTCAAATATTATCATTAATAATAGAAAGTAATATTTTTGAGTATTCAAATAGTTATGAAATGATGAAAGTTCATGGAATGAAGGAATATTCAAGAATGGTTCTGGAACCCAAAAGGTTATGCCACCATGTATAGAGCATAAAATCATGGATAAAAGATATGGTATGTCAGCCATATAATATTCTCCTCAACCTATGGGTCTAATTAGCATGGATCAAATTTTTATTAAAAAATATAATGGGCCCTCTAAGATTTTTTCCTATTCTATTTATGATTTAATTTGTTTCCTAATCCCTAAAAGTGGGGTTCTTAGTGAGCAAGGGATTGAATCTTTATCAGGATTACCTTTATAATTTTTCATCCTGAAAAATTTTAAGTATCTTTCATCAGTACTTTAGAGAATTTTGGTCTCAACCATCAATCATTAGAATTTATGGTTTTAAATACTTTTCAAAGTCACACATAGTTTAAGGTCCTGATATGTGGAAAAAAATTCATTGATATGTTCCATCTAGGGGAAAGGGTAAAGTTGACCTAACATTAATAGATATCTTGGTTTCCCTATAGACTATATCAATGAGAGAACACAATTTTTGTTCAGGATTCATGGACCTTAGGGGTGAGAGAAATAACCTAATCAAGGACCAAGTTCAAATAATGCCCCATACCCTTTCAAACATTGAGTGGTGATGTCATAAATCACAAATATAGGTTTAAAGATAAGGAATAGAGATGTAATATAGGTGCATTATAGATGAGTGTTGACCACATTTTAATGATGAGTTTTATTGTAATATTTTTTAGGTGTCCCGATATTAGTGGATCGTCTTCATAGGATACATATGCTTCTGATTGAAACTCTATATTAGGGGTACATACGCAACACCTATTTGGGTTGTGTTTTCATATTCAATAAAAATATTCCTTTGGAGTTTAATAAACTCATTATCAATATCCAAGAATATTTTTAGTGGTACAAAAAATTTGATCTATGATTTGTGATTTATATAAAAGGACGTTCAGGAAGAGTGATAAATTAAATTTAGATAAGACATTTCCTTGATTATGTTGATAATATTTCCATTAAATGAGTCTAAATGGGTGATGAATCATGGTTAGTTCCTAAATATATGATCCAAACATCACTATGAATCATGATAAATGCGGAATAATGTGATACATTTTTCTTATATTATTGGTGTATTTATTAACAATAGGATATAATATTGAGGAATGGGTATTTTATCATGATGGTTGTTCAGAGAACAACCCTACATCAAGAACCAGGACATGTATTTTACTCTCATGTAAGGGGATTAGGCGATATAATGGGCTATTACAATTAGTTCAAAGGTCATGAATTATGTACAATATTCCACACATTTTAACATCATGTGATAAAGACTTAGATTCCATGTAGTATAAATTCCTATAATAAGGATCCAAATGCCATGTATTTTGAATTCATAGGTCAAGGACCAGTTTATTTTATCTTTTTGAAAATATGGTTCATGAAAAAATGATATAGCTTTGTTTTAGTAATGAACTCATTGTGAATGAAAGGGGTCTAAATCATATGATGAAGTGGGGTTTTATTAAAATCTTTTCTAAGACTATAATATGAATTATAGGTTTCATTTTTTATCTTTTGGGGATGGGAATCAAGACCCATTTATTTCTTATGTAGGTTTCTTATGTGGATCAAATACTTTTATTGTGGTCATTTTTTTAATATTAGTACAAAAATGAAGTACTCCATGATTACGGCTCATACAAAGATATATTTTTCATGTTGGTGAGGAGAAAGTTTTTGTAATAGACTTGAAAGATGAATCTAGACCAGGATCTCTACAAAAATATAGCTTATACAAAGGATAGAGAATTTTTATCAAGAAATAAACAATATAGTTTGGATTCTTCCACATACAATGGATTCATGTGCAATGGATGAAAATCATTTCTCATCTTGGGGTAGTGCAACACACTAAGGTGGAGGATGGAATTTTCTTTGTTGAAAATAAGGGTTGGGTATAAGATATAAGATCCAAGAATCACAATACATCCTAGAGTTACATGAATCTAGAATCACTTAATTCTAGAGGGGAAATTCCATACAAAGATCAATATCATATATAAGGAAAGGTGGAATTTAATTTAATTTTTTAGGATGAAGATAGGATAATATATCGGGCTATCACTATGTATCCTAAAGTAATAGAAATCAATCCATATATAGTTCTTAAAGGTTCTCTTATAAATATATCAAGATATTGTGTAGGGGTGAGTTTATTAATATCAATGGGGGATTTAAGATGTTTAGTTTAAATTCATAGAACTAGGAATTTTCTCACATGGTTTATCATCATGTGTAGGGGAAAATGAAAATGAATTCTAACATTTTATGGTGAGTATTTAAGACACATTCAATGTAGGATCACTTGATAAAAGTATCTTAAATGGTGTCCACATGGGCTAAAGCATGTCTCCCCATACGTCAGAGATAATGATTAGTAGTGAGGGTATGAAAGAGTATGGTGGGGAGAATCTACTCCAATAATTAGACTGTGGAACAACAGTAACATGAAAACAATTTACAATAGAAGCATAATGAATAAAAAATAATGGAAGAAGGGAACATCCAAAAAAGATAAATAGAATGAACAATAATCATAAGTAGTATATAAAAAATGAATTTGATGCCATGATGATATACAAAGAGGAATATTCATACATGGAAATAGTAACATATACAATATAAATATATCAAAAAGACTAAAATGGGAAAAACAATATCTAATAGAATTGTGAGCCTAATATCATTCCTATGCTCTAAAATCTGATGATATATAAAAATTAATCATTTGTGACTAAGAAAATTCCCTTGTCCCTAACTACGTCTATGAAGTCTGAATGGGCACCAAATGGCGGCCAAAATAAAGCGTGAGATATAATTAGTATACCACCACCAATGGTGTCTATAAAAAATATAGTATGTGCATATAAGATAAAGCAGTGTGAAGGTGTAACAGTAGTAAAGGTTGTAAATAACAAGCAATACAATCTAGTATATAATCATATGATATAACAAGAAGTCTAAAAAATATGAATAACTATATAATATAGAAAAAAATAAACTACATCCTATATCAACATGGAAAGTGTAAAGAAAGTACCTTTTATGTTGAATAGTTATATATCAAACCAAAAAGGGTGATGAATCAAGGCTAATGACAAAGAAATCCTCTTTGAGACAATAGACATCATATATAGAAAACTCAGTGTAATTTAGATATACACAAGATAGGAACCCAGATCGCATGGTCATGTCATCCTTTTCAAGTCCATATATCTTATCCATAATAAGCATATTAATGTCTTGGTTGGAGCCTAAGTATCGTGTATGAGGTACTCCAAGCAAGCCGGATCCAAGGATATAGTCCTAGGCATTGAAGATAGAATATGTAAGTGTGTTTTCAATGAAATACCATATCACCCATTTTCCATGTGATCTATATTATGATTCAAGGGACCATGTTTGTTTCCATTCCCATTATCCATTGAATTCATCATAATAATTCCATTAACCATTTCATATAACAATGATATGGGATAATCCCATGTAAATTTCCAAGAATTTAATAAATTTAATTAAGGAATTATTGAAGGGATCAAGGGGCCATGTTTGTGTCCATGCCCTTTTTCAATTGAATTTATCCTATTCAATTCTTTAATCAATTTATATACAAGAGATAAGGAGGGACATGTCAGTGTGCATTACTCTTTACTAATCATTTACATAATCAAGCATTATAAAAAGGGACTATCCACTACATTCAAAAACTCCAATTTATCGCAACCCAATACACCTATTTATAAATGAAAATGTGTTAGAAGTGGTAATCATCCTTTAATGGATCATTTAATTTATTTATGGCTCCCATTAATAAATGGATATCTTGACTCACCCCATGGGTGTTACTAACAATATTAATAAAATGAACCCACCTAATGGGTTGTTCAGGTTGAGTTTGAAAAAATTAAACCTTGTATATGGGTGTAATAACATGTTTAAATCAATGTTTGAACATCTAATTTAAAGTTCTATTAATTTTATGAGAAATTTTGAAAAATTCTGTCTTGAGACACAGTGGCGCAAGCTAAAAAATATTGAGACATAAATGGAAAAGGTATAGACCACCTAAAATATCTTGGTAATAGACTCCCTGTCTGATATTAGCTTTTTATTTGATCTAGAAAAAGTTAAATCAAATAAATCAAAGAACTCCCTAAAAATTAGTCAAAAAAGCTTGCATTGATTTAGAATTCCATATGAAATGATGAAAAAAATATGGAAGTTAACTGGTTGAAGGAATTACTGATACACTTTCAACATAATGAATGGTAGTCCAGTCAGAGCTTAGATGAGGGAGAGGCATCAAAGACTAGGTGGATTTCATAGAGGTGATCTAATATTGGAGGGTCACAATGTGTGGATAAGAAAGATATAGGTTTAGAATTTATAAGTACTTAAGTACAAAGGGGTATTTTCATCCTTCCATAAATGGGTACATGGTTTGTCCACATGGATGTCAAACCATGTGCCAACCATGCACCAAAACTATCTAATGTATCCACCCCTTGTATGGTTAGGTTCATGGTCAGAAAAACCATGCACTAACCAAGTGTTTTATCTTTTCTAAAGGTCTTCAGTTTTTCAGAAGGTTATGTGGGATACCTTGTATTTTTTTATAAAACCATGCACCATATCTTTCAAGTCCACATAAATGATCCACAAAGTTACTCCTTATCATGCGGTAATTGTGCACCTCTATTTTTTCTCCAAAAACCGATTCATTTGGCTTCAAACGAGTCTTGAATGCTCTCGAACCCTTCATTAAAACATGAGAAACTTCCATTAGATAAGAAAAAATAATACTGAAATTTAAAAGGCTATATAACTCATTAGAAAATTTGGGATCTTAATATCTCCCATCCTTAAAACAACTTGTCCACAAGTTTACCTTCCTATGGTGATAATACATATTTTGAGAATAACAATGGCCATTGAGCACATACATAGACCTCACACACCTAGGTCTCATCTTGTACATGGTTGTGTTACCAAAGCACCCATAATATATGAACTGGACTACCTTAGAGATCATTCTTACTGTGATCAACTGTATGTATGGAATGATCCTTAAAGGACACATCTTCCCCTAAATAAACCTCATTAGGATGAAAGATATAAGCTGAGTCAAAGTGATAATGATGTAACTATGATACATGGAATACATTGTTCATGGATCAATACCTCTCAAGTAACTGAAAGTTATAGGCTACCCTCCTGACTGACTGAGGAAACTAGAAGTGAGGGTCTATAAGATTATGGAGGGAGACAATAATCTCATAATCAATGTGTGGCATAAGAATAATATAATTACAATGAATAATGGAATAATAATGAGTAAACAATAGTGAAAGAAATTAATATCTTGATAAGATAAATAGATCAAACAATAATAATTGGCACTATATTAAAAATGATATCAATTTCATGATGATATTAAAAGGGGAATAGGTATGCATGGTAAAAGAGAAATATACAAGGAAATTATATCAATAAGAACAAAAAGGAATAATTATATCTATTAGGTTCACACACCTAAGTTAAATCTTAAGCTATGTGCTCCCATGCTATACACTTTCTGATAATTTATACCTACTATAAACTGTCCTATACAAGATGAGGTCCTAGTATCATTTCCTCTCTTTCCTTTAAGTAACACTATGGTGAATAGAAAGTCCTATCAAATAACTCCTCATAAGGATCCGTACGTATAGACACTTGGAATATTTTTTTTGTAATCAATCTTAGTGATAGGTATGTGTCACTCCCAAAAACCTCAAAAATCAATAACACATGCTAGAAGAATGTCCTCCACACCTATATCATACAATCAGATAAAAATTCAGTTTGTGGGTGATAATATGTACACCAAAGTACCTATAAACCCAATTCCCTCTTCAACACCTTATAGAACCATGATGTAAAATTATCATATCTATCTGATACTTTCATTTATGTAACTCTATGAATGTGTTGATATCTATCACATGTATCATTCCAAGCTCATCCATTATAATGGACTCTCTAACAGGTAGAAAGTGAGTGATATTTTTTATTCTATCAATGACTATCCATGCTATTTCATAGTCCTGAGGTGTCTTGTGTAATCCCATCAGAAAATACATAGTGAAATATTTCTATATCCTTTCAATAATTTAAAAAGACTATAAAATCCCTATTGGTCGTTGGTGTTCCACCTTCACCAACTGACATGTGGAACACTGAATAATGAAACTAGCTATCTCCCTTTTCATACTTAGCCTCCAATAATGGCGACATAAATCATGGTACACCTTTGAAAGCCAAGATGTACCAACCAATAATAATTATTAGACTCTAGCATCAATTAAACATTGATTTCTATAGGAACCCAAACACATCTCTAAACAAGAATGACTTCATCCTCGTAAATGATCCAACCAGAAAGAGGGCCATCTCTAGAAATGATCTCCCATATCACCAAGCCCTTAGTATCACAAAGCTTCCTCATATTCACTCTATCTAGAATTGGTGAGGTTATTGATAATGATTCACTTTCCCATTATCCCTAATGGTCCTGAACCTCCAAATGCATCTCAATAAATAGGTCCATCAACTTCCACTCACAATTTTCCTCCTGGAATACTTTTTTCTAGTTTTTCATACCCATATCATCAGAAACAACATTACCCTTCCCAAACATATACACCAAAAAAAAGTAAAAATTCTATAGGTATTAAACCAATCATTGTTTCTTAAGATTAAAGTCACATTTTTTAAATATATAATTGTGGTTTTGTGTTACTTGTACACTATGAAATGATCTCACGGTTAGTACTGCCACCCAAAAATTCAAGGCATAGACCACAACTACTAACATTAGATCATGTGTCAGGTAATTTTACTTATGTGGCCTCAACTGGCGAGACTCAAACACCACTAATTTATCTCCATACATCAAAATGAATTATATCCTAATGCTTGATGAATCAACATAAACTGTGTATCATCTTATAGGCTCAGATAAAATCAAGATCAGTGATAAATTTAATATCTATTTAAACTTTGGAATAAATTTCTCATACACTACAGACCATGTAAACTTGACACCTTTAATATTCAAGCTAGTGAGTAGTTATATAAGATGTGATAAATAATATATAAATAACCTATAATATCTATTTTTTCACAAGAAAAATTGTATTTAAAATATATTCTTGGAATAAAACCACAAAACAACTACTCTCACCCTTTTAAGGTCAACTAATACTTTTTTATTGGAGATAATATGACCCAATAAGTAGACCATATTGATCCAAAAGTGAAATTTGGTAAGAATATAATATATTCGGTTCTCTATCAGTATTCTCCAAATGGAATCAGGATTTTGGGAATGTTGGTGTCAAGTATGCGAGTACAAAAATTTTTCAACCATGAATACTACCACAAATGAATCCATGTATAGATGGAAAACTCAATTCATAAATTTCATGAATACTTCTGGTGTATTCATAAGATATAACGACATGAAAAAATATTTTTACATTCCATATCTTCTATGTAATGTTGTATGAGGTATATCTAACGCGTTAACACACACATAATGGTAGAATAAATTAAAATCTACCCTGGAGATAAGTCAAGATCCTTAGAGATGGTCAAATAGGCCATCTATACGAGGAAGTGGATTCTAGTTCTTTACTAGAAGCTGGTTCAACCTATGGTAATCCATGAAAATCACAAGGTTGGGATTCTCTTTCTTCGAAATATGGTATAGTGAACCCCTTAAAAATTATTAGTCCATATAATAAAGTTATCATCCTATTTCTTTATATTCCTTTTGATCTCATGAAACTCAGTAGTAACCATCCTATAAGGAGTAATAGAAACCAATGATGCTCCTGGTAAACAATCAATAGTAAATTATACCTCTCTCTTAGGTGGTACTCTAGGAAATTCATTAGGTAATAAATCCCTAAATTGGTATACTATAGGGGGAAAATAATTTGGAAGAGTTCCATGATCATCCATATAATGGGTAAAAATATGGATTTGTACCCTGCCTTGGCCACGATTCTCAGGTCCACCTTGACCTACTTTGATATCCAATTTACCCTAGTGAATGTAATTATTTCCCTTTAGGGAAGTTAATGACACCCTCCAATGATAGTTAAAGATATAATTATGACAGGTAACCAAAAAATCCATCCTGAGGACACTGTGAAAACCTGTTATATCAAGGAAAAATATGTCCCATAAGAAATGATACACACCTATCTAAAGTGGGAATTCCTTACAATGGCACACACCTTATGATAAAATCCCCAATGTGGTATTAAGTGTCATTACACCATAGGAATATAGAATATCATACATGAGGCTCTGGAAAATATAAATAGATATTAAGGAATTAGAATATTATGTATCAAATAAAGAAGATACTAAAGTAGGGGATACTAAATCCTACCCCTAATTATAGATAGATTGGCACTTTAATCCTCATTGATTGACTACACAACATAGTTCTGTACTTTTTTGGCCCTAAGATACCACATCACAACCTTGATCTAGACCTCTTTTCTAGCACTATAAATCCTTGGTTTGGATCCCTCAACCACAACCACGTCCTCAACTGGTATGGTCATAAATGTTACATATCCCAATCTGATGTGAAGATACTAATCCAACTCTTTAATGCAGAGCCAATGTGGATACTCTTTCAAAATACATAGGTGGAAAGGTCCTATATAATCTATAATGATAACCCATCCTAAAGAATTCCCTACACTCAAATAGGTATCTATCACATTAGGGTTTCATATAGATCTGGTTTTCAAATTTATGACAGACTGCATGGATACCTAGGTACACGATCTGACTACTTCTTCCTCCTCAAGAAATGTCCAAGTGATGCTTCCTACCACTTTTCAGAGTAGTTTCATTTCTAGGATACAAAAAAACTTAAATCACACACATAACCTCTCACAAGTTACACCTAGTTATGAGAACCTAATTTAAAATCACAGTGATGGTGGTCAAATGAAACACGTTCAACTTAAATTAGATTCTAATCCTGAGACTATCCTCAAATCTTTAATCCTTGGATAACTCATCATTGATAAGGATCCGTGTGTAACGTTAAACCTCCATGAAACAAGAAAAGTAGTCCATAACTAATAAAGTGTTATGTTTCTTGTGCATAAATTATATGGCCCTATAATCCCTCAATATCTTGGGATAGAAATAATAGTATAAGGACATATAATAATACCTCTAAACCATATCCCAATAATGAGTTTTAAAGGAAATAAATTACCACCATATATTGGTATAATCAAAAATAATATACCTAAAGAGATTCACTCTCCTCTCAAGAGGTGTTTCAATATGCTCTAACATAGATAAAATGGTCTCCATCCATGACTCGATAGCCTATGGACTATTGTACCTTGAAAATGTGGGTGGATTCTAGTTCTGAAATTCCCATTTCAACTCTTCCATAGTAGATGTAGGTCATGAGTCTACCAAAATGTTCTTAATAATTTGTAAGAATACTTCTCAAAACTTGGTAGTAGTTCCCTAGTCGAGGATAATAGGAGGTGCTGCAAGTGGAACTATAGAAGGTAATACTATTTGATCAGTTCCCCCCACCTCCAACTCATGATCATATCCACCATAATAGTTCATGAGTTAAGGACACCATGGTATCATATCTCTAAAAATTTCAAGAACACAAATTACAATAGAATTGATAATGATTTAAATCATCGACATAAGAATGTGACATGTACAATACTTCTTATATAAGAGTCACACCCCTCTTCCATCTCCTACAACCAGGTTTGTGTGGTATATAAGATCATGAATCATCACAAGAGAATATTCCTACTACCCACTAATAAGGTCAAGTCAGGTTCAAGTTCTCTATAACCTATTTGGGGTTCTAGTATATCGTGTGTCAATTTCAAGTTATAGAGTAAAATTCCCTTTAGGTTTCAGTTGGAATCACCACTTAATGGTAACCATTTCATTTAATATATTGAATAAAAAATTCACACTCATTTATGTATGTAATGGTATAGTTAGAAGAGTTAAAATTTCCAAGTTATAAAGTAGTATTCTTTATAAGTTTCAATTGTCAAGTCATGTTAATAAAACTAGGTTTTTACCTTTAGCATTAAGATATTACGAGTTCATATATGATGGTTTGATTATATAGATTACCCATCAAAATCTATAAAGTTTGATACACTTTATATATTGTTATTGGAACCCATTTAATCGAAAATATAAATTTCTCATCCTATGGAACCAATATATTATGTCTCAAACAAACAATGATTAGTTAATTAATGTGACACAATCAAGCTATATGGGAAACAACATTTAGGTTTATGTACTCACTTTAATTACCAATATTAAATCATAAATATAACAAAACTTGTTATCATAGATCATTAATACTGTTAATTATGTAAATAATAATTGAAGTATGGTATATATGTAAGAATGATAAATCCATACCTAAATATGGTATACAGATAAACATGGAACATTACCTGGTAGTCAAGTATTAAAATATACATGGATAGAATATACATGAAATGTTTATTTATATGTTCCATTAATGATACATGAGTTCAATACCTCCATTCCATATCGGTCCATGGTTAAAATTGAATCAATATCAATAATAATAAATTCCTTATATCATGTGAATCACAAAATATTGAAATCAATACAACTATAATAAGTATAATGAATAACAGCATTTCCCTTACCAAGTAATTTAGATTTTCCCTATATGTGAGTTAACTAATCATAGTAGTAGGCTCACTAAAAAATTTCATTGTATTCTTAGTCCTTTTCATAATAACCTAAATAGTAATGCAGAAGGAAAATGAGGTCTCTGATACCACTTTATAACATCCTTTCCTAATTTACTTGATAAAATTAGGTGAATTGGTGGTCACATTAAATCAAGTGAATCAACCCATACACTAGAGGCTTCTGACTAGTAGTGAGTTTTTTTAAGAGTATGGAGGGAAGAATATAAACTCTTGATAAGAATGTGGTATTGTGTTAACACAATTACAATGACTAACATAAGCATAATGAGTAAAAAAATAGAAGAATTGAACATCCAAATAAGATCAATAGAATTAACAATAATAATCATCACTATATACAAAATTATGTCAATATTATGATGTTGTACATAATGGAACATGCATACATGGAAACAAGAAAATATAAAATACATGTATATAAAAATGACCAAAACTATCTGTGATAGAATCATGTGTCTCGGACCAGTTCTTTTCTCTAATCTCCAATACTATATGAAAATAAAGTGTCCATGATCGGATACTTTCCCTTGTCCCTACCATTATTCATGAAGTATACCCAGGTACCAAAAAAATGCCCAAATAGGGTGTGAGATATACTCAGTAGTCCACCACCAATGGTGCCAATAACAAATCTCATCTATGGATATAAGTTAAAGTTGTGATCATGTATAATGCCACGTTAGTTTCCCATACATTAATCATTTCTTTTAATGATTTATTAATGTTATCAAGGGACTATTTTAGTATACATTCCCTTTTTCAATTTAATTAAACATATTCAATTATTTGATCAGTTTATATACAAGTGATAAGAATTAGGTCCATGTTAGTGTCCATTCCTCTTCACTAATCATTTAAAAAATTAAGCATGATCCAAGGGATCAACCATTTCATTCCACAAATCCCATTTATTCCATTATATTACTCCTTTAATTTATAAATTAAAATGTTTTAAACATGTTAATCCACCTTTAATGATTTATTTAATTTGTATACACATACCATTAATAAATGGAGATCTTATTTCACACCAAGGGTGGTGTAAACATGATTAACAAAATGAACCACAATAAGAATGGTTTTGGTTGAAGTATATAATCTTAAACCTTGCCTATGGGTGTAATAACATGATTAAATCATGATTACAAAAAATAAAATTTAAGGTTATATTAAATTATAGAGAAATTTCTGAAAATTTTGGTGTGTGGAACTACTACACAAGCTATAAATTATAGAGAATTAAAAATAAAATGTCTAAACCATCTACTATAGCTTGGTAGTAGACATCTTATCTAATATTATATTTTTTATATAATGATAAAAATAAAAGAAATAGATGAACTCTATGAAAATAGGAAAAAATTGATCACATAGATTTAGCATTCTACATGGAAAGATAAATGAATGAAATGAGGTAACTTATTTAAGAGCCTACTGATATTATTCCAACATAATGAACGATGGTATTATTAGATCTTGGATAATAGAGAGGATTTAATCCCTATGAATATTCCATAGAGGAGATCCAACACTGCAAGGTTGATGTGTGTGAAGAAGAAATAAATTAAGGGTGATAAGTTATTTGGATTTAAGCTAAAAATGGTAATTTTACCCTTATTTAATGGGTTGTGTGGTTTGGCCACATGGTTGGACAAACCACACACCAACCATTTGTCGACATTGTCCAAGTGAGCCACCCCCTCACATGTTTAGGTGCACGGTTAGATGAACCATGCATTATAACATTTCTAAAGGTCATTCGTTTTTTCCATAGGTGTGTGTCCTACCATGCATGATTGGTCAAACTATGAACCTCCTCTTACTATGCAACACCGTTGAGCCGCATGGTTACCCCTAACCATAAAACAACCATGCATCTCTACTTATTTCTCTATAAATAAAATTTCTATTCACCAAACAAGCCATAGACACTTCCAAACTCTTCCTAAAAACTTTAATCACTTCCATTAGAGGAAAAAGAAAGATTTATAATCAAATTTAATGGGTTTATACCTCATTAGAAAATTTGGGATTTTATAATTAGGTTAAAACAATTTTAAATTATATGTTGTATTTATTGAGAAATAATGTATTTTTTATAGATTGGGAATTATACCCATACATTTTTACCAAGAAATAATCTTTGTTAGAGTAAACCTTGTGTATGAAATAAGGTCCTTCCCACTTTGGTGTAAGATTTGGTGGTTTCTTCCATGATATCGTTGGTGTTATGAGGATCAATACCATCTCTCCCTGTATGATTGAATATAGTAAAACATAGATATTGAACTATCAATAAACTTAGTTCTTGTGTGTTTCAAAATTGTGCAATTTATAAAACTTTTTCTTCTTGAGTATTTCTAACTCATCCTGTCACTTGAAAGAATTATTGTCTTTAAAAAAATATTTAGAGATGGTGATATAGAGTGTATCTAGATGGGATTTTATGGGGAAGACATCCACTATATAATATAAAAGTGTGTATGGGGTCTCTTTCGTAGTTGTATTAGTTGTGGTTCGATAATCCCATGAGTCATGATGATGTTTTAAGGACAATAATTCTTATTTTCAACCACCATCTTTGATAGTATGGAGGATAGTGTCTTGTTAAAATTCTTAATCTGTCAATTTTCAATTTAATTTTAGTGGTATGAGTAGTTGGAATGAAATACATATTGTGGATATATAATTTTCAACTTATATGTGAATAAAGTGGTTTTATTTTCCATCAATATTGCATATAGAACACAAAATATAGTGATTATGATTGAATTAACAAAGTTGATAAAATCATTTTCCTAACTTCCTTGAGAAAAATAGCATTACCAAACTTAGATATGAATTCATTGGCAGTATGGATACTCTTCAATTACCTAGTTTTAGCTATGGGATATGTCCCTGTAGCATTTATTCCCAAGATCGAAAATAAACAGTAATTGTTATCAGTAAAAAACAAATCTGGAAGTTTATGGATGAAATTGATATGTAATTGGAAATCATGAAGTTTTTTGGTTAATTACACATATTATTAGGTTATTGATGACTATAAATAACCAAGTCTTCAAATTAGGTGAAAGATCATGTCACCTCACTAATGATCACCCCATGTTCCTATTTGGACTTCTTCCATAAGAGTAGGGGTCTCTCCTCCATTAATTATTATAAGGAATCCATTAAATCCTCATTTATAGAGTACTTTCTGCAAATTAGGTACATCATAAAGAAAAAACATTAATTCCCATCATTGATTATATTCCTTCTTGGATTGATCTGATTGAAAAAATCCTCTTAGGTGATATTCCAATGCGTGGAACATCCATCTAATGGTGGTACAATTTAATAAGGTTATCATCTTACCTTTTTAGGAGTAATGTAGACCTATCTCTATGATGTAATTCCTAATTAATGGGGACACCATAATATGGTTTACAATTCTCCTAGTATGGATCTTTGAGAGTTGTGGCTGTGTTAGCCTACAAATTTTCATAAACATTATAAAAAAATGAGATATAAGACAATGTTTCCCCATATGGTAATTATTCCATCAAATCTCTTAAATAATTGAAAAAATGAATGAATTATTTTTTCTTAATTCCATATTCACCATTTATAAACTTGATTACTAACTCCAAATCACCCTTTATATTCAATGAAACACAAGAATATAGAGATCCAATTCCAAAACTATAATGAGATCATGGTATTTTGCTACATTTTTGGTGCATCCTTCTAAAAAAATGAAGGAATAGAAAAAAGTGCCTTTTTAGGGAGATGAGGAAAATTCCTATGTTGAATCTATTGAATTTTATATTTTTCATTATTCTTCTTACTGGTATTCTGGAAGCACCATAGAAATTTATCTTCTTGGTCTATAGATTTTCATGAATAAAGAAAATCTCTTCATTTGATTACTCTATATCCACTAGTGTGATTTCCTAGGTCATATGTTCCATAGAAAAGTATGATAACACATTCCCTTTAATTATCCTTTATGGTACAAATTGAATAAAAAACTATTACAAGATGACTTCCCATCATGCTAGTTATATTTCCAACATTGGACCACTCAAGATATAGTTTAGTGGGTCTATAAAAGTGGTCAAATAGACCTCAGGATGTTTTATGTAGTAACTCAATTTATAAAACATGAAGATCAATTCAAGGAAATTCTTTTAGATTTCAAAATATCAATTTATAGTGTCTAGAATGGTTTTACTATGATAGTAGACACCATTATATTTACCTTCACTATATTTTTGGGTAATAAAGTCCACAAGTGATCAATACAAATATTCCATGTGTAGAATAAGTGTATTTCCTTTGAAAAATCACATTAGTATCTGTGGTTTTTAGATGTATTGTTTAATTTTTTCAAAGTATTCTTGAAAGTATTCATCCCATAGATTGGTGGATCCATTTTTCCTGGTCTTAGTAAAGTGTTGGAACATTAATAGTTGGTTTTCAGTGAAGTGTATAATATAGGAAATACAAAATTTAATCCTTGTCAACTCTTTGAGATTTTTAGGAGATGGAATACTAAGGATCAATCTGGTGTTCTTTGGGCAGACCTCAATGTTGGGATTTCTTACCATAAAGCTATGAAATTTTCCTAATGTCTCCTTGAAGGATCATTTATATGGGTTCATATTTTGGATTTTATGTTCTACTGTGTTTAAAACTATCTAAATATCAATAGTATAATCATAATGATGTTGATATTTTACCACCAGATATTCAACATAACATTCAATATCCTTCCCCATGAGGGGATATAAGATATAGTTCTTTGCATGTTCATATGTGGAATCATAGTTTTTAAGCCAAATGGAATTACTTGGTAGTAATACACTCCACATGTAACGACCCGAAATTTTTAATAAATATTGTTTCCTAATTTTGTGTGTTATTTTATTTTATTTTATTTTACTCAACAAAAATGTTTCATTTGATAACATGAGTATAATTAAAATGAGATTGTTGGGCTTTGACTGTTATATGACCATTGGTCAATATGACCACTGGAAACTAAACGTTTTTATTATTGCATCTAAATACAAGTAATCTTGGTTAATTATTATAGAAAGAAGATTCGATGGCCTCACCCAGTAGTCTTGCACCAATCGAAGCCCATCTAACAGAACTTGGGAAGGAGGTAGCACCACTGGGCTTTGCTCTGGACCAAACCCAAGCCGAACTTCATCGTGTGAAGTTAGAACGGAATCGCCTTTGCGAGAAGTTCAAACTAATAGAAATTACTACTCGTGCGATGTTACCCGAGCCTCCCTAAGATTCTCTCACATTAGCACACCTTACTCTTAGGTCCTATGCTGGTGTGATAAGGGGCTATGTAAGGAGACCGTAACTTCCTTGTGCAATCCTTTGTTTTAAATAAAAACTGAGATTTCTTCTTATGATGAAGTTTATGAATTTTCAAATGACCGGATAAATATAGTATGCATATTTTTTATGAATTTTAGAAAAAGGATATTTTAAAAATGGTTGTGTAAACCTTAAATAATTAAAAATGGGTAATGATTTTTGAAAAATGGTCTTCTACAATTATGTTCAGTACGAAATTTAGAGTCTAATAAGATCAACTTAATTTTTGATGAATAGTAAATTATGAATAGTGATTTTATGATTAGGATTAGTAATGTGTCTAAATGGATTAGTAATCTCACTTAAAGAAAGTATTAATATAATCTAGGCACCTTGATTAAGTAATGTGATTCAATAAAATGGTTAAATAACAGTTTCATAAATTATTATTCAAGTATTAGTTTTTTCGGGTGAATAGTGTTTTTTAATTAAAAATTTAATTAAAAATATTTAGAAAATTATTTTTATAAAACGGATTTCATTTTTGAACTCAGAGCACTGATATTATGCTATGGTAATTTTTGGGGTTTTTTCTGAAAAAATGAATTTTCGGTGAATAGTGTTTTTATTTAAAAATTAAATTAAAAATATTTAGAAAATTAGTTTTATAAAATAGAGTTCGTATTTGTAATCAGAGCGTTGATATTTGGTTAAGGTGAAATTTTGGGATTATTCTGAGAAAGTTGAATTTTCGATGAATAGTGAAAATACAGTTTTTAAGTTACGGGTGTCTAATGACATCATTAAATGATGTATTAAGTATGTAATCAACATGGTTGACTTATGAATAGTAAGATAAAGTATGAGGTGTCTCAAGTGGCCAATACCATGGGAAAATACCATGGGCAAACCCATGGTTTTTCCAAAACCACTAATGAGGTGTCCTTTGGCCATTAATGCCTTGTCCCCTCACTTTCCCTATAAATACCAAGCCATCCTCTCATCCATTCGACTCCCCACTCTCCCCCAACGATGTTCTAGTCTCATTACCTCCCAAGGAGTCCTCCCATGGTTCCCCCAAGCCCTCAAGGTCCCAACCTTTGAGTTTTAAGAGTTATGTTTTAAGGTAAGGGATCTGACCCCTCTCTTTCTTTTCAAGTGATCTCTTTTATGTCATTCCTTTTATGCTCCATGTTCTTATGTTGGAGGATGTTCTTTTATACTCCTCTTACTGCCCTTTTTATGTTCATATAATGAGAGATCCCCTCTTACTCTCATTATTTCTTTTTATGAAGTTTTAAGTGGCGCCGTTAGGCTGCCGAAATTTTTGTAACGGATTCTTTCTCCCTTCTCATTTTGCAAAATCTATTTTCATGTAAAGTATTTCAAGTTCCTTTTTATCATGTTGGGGTATGATCTCTAGATTTATCATACTGATCTTTTATGATCATATTATGAGAGACCCCATTTTATCTCTTCAATTCAGCATTTTAAAGTTTTAAGTGGCGCTGTTAGGCTGCCGAATTTTTAAGGGATTCTTTCACCCTTCTCTTTTCCAAAGTTCTACTTTCATGTCAAGTCTTTGAAGTTCCTTTTTATTATGTTGGGTTATGATCTCTAAATTTATCATACTAATATTTTATGATCATATGATTAGATACCCCATTTGATCTATTCAATTCAGTATTTTGAAGTTTTAAGTGGCGCCGTTAAGCTGCCGAATTTTTAAGTGGTTCTTCACCCTTCTCGTTTTGAAGTTCTACATTCATGTCAATTCTTTCAAGTTCCTTTTTGTTATGTTGGGGTATGATCTCTATATCTATCATACTGGACTCTTATGTTCATATGATGAGATACCCCATTTGATCTCTTCAAATCAGTATTTTGAAGTTTTAAGTGGCACCGTTAGGCTGCCGAATTTTTTAGGGTATTCTTTCACCCTTCTCATTCTTTTCAAAGTTCTACTTTCATGTCAAGTCTTTCAAGTTCCTTTTTAATTATGTTGGGGCATTATCTCTATATCTATCATACTGAACTCTTATGCTCACATGATGAGATACCCTATTTTATCTTTTCAAATCATTTTGTTGAAGTTTAAATAACGCCGTTAGGCTGCTGAACTTTCATAAGAGAAATCTAATTTTTGTCTTCCTTCCATGTTTTTCATTTCAAATGTTATGTCCTTGAACTTTCATTAACATGATCATGTATCCTTCTTATTCTGTCCATCTACTGTTTTATGGGTCATTTATGATTGTTTGACCCATTTTCCCTCTCTTTTTAATGACTTCTAAAACCTCATAACATAGCCGTTTTGCTGCAGAATTTCCGTCTCAAAATGTCTCTCTCTTTTTCTAAAGTTCGTTTATATTATTGAGTGAATACTCAAATATCTTTCTTCTAAAAGGGTATTCACATATATACCAAAATGTTCTATTTTAAATTCTGGGATTTACATACCTGAGACCCACCTTCCTTTTCTGTGGGATTTAAAGTGACGTAAAGATCATGTCTTTAAAGTAGTTTTTAAAACGTTGTGATTATGAAATGAAACCCATTTATTTTATGCTATATGGGTTATTTATGAAATGTTTGATGATGATATATGTGGATCACATGATAATAAGGGAAAATTTAAGGGTGCACCCTGATAGTGCTTCAATGCATTGGGTAATGATGTAACCACTAGAGATTACAATTTTCACGATACCTTGGTGAATAACCTTGGTAATTTTCAAATGACACCTTGGGGATGGACCTTGGTGATATGTTCATGATTGTCTATGTTAAATGATGTAGACACATCTTCAAGTTATGAAAGTGTTATTTTTATTATGATATGCCTCATGATTTCATTCTCATGACTTAAAGTTCTTTTCATGACCTTATTGAAGTATCTCAAGTTCACATGTAAAATGTTTCTCTTGTTTCCCTTACTGGGCCTTTTGCTCATCCTTTATTTTGATGTATGTCCCCAGGTTATGTGATGCAGTAATGAACCTAGGATGAACATGAGGATAAGCCTTTCAAGTGTTTTAGAAGAATGTTTTATGTTTTCATGTTTAAAGTTCCTGGTTTCCAAGACACTAAACCTTAAAGATCCTCGGTTTTGTAAAATGTAATTAAAGTTTATGTGATAAAAAGGTGGGATGCTATAGTAGGTATCAAAGGATGGTTTAGTTATTTGTGGAAATTAGGATATGAAAACTCTAGGAAGAACCCTATAGAAAAGTTAAAAAAATAGGAAATCTTCCTGGTATTTTGGTGAGTATTGAGTAAGGGGTTGCCAAGAAAATACATCCCTGTCTGGATACGAGCAGGTAGAGGTGGATCTGGCACAGATGTAAATAGGGGTAAAACCCGAAAACACCGCTTTGAGCTAGACTCGAACGATAACTGGTACACGACAACGGGCCTTGCTGCACTCTTGGTTACGACACTCCCGGGGGATATGCTTTGGTAAATTCATAAGCTTAGTATGAACCATTGTTAAAGGAACAAGGATAAAATAAAATAAATATTCACATAAGAATATATGATCATGGATAAACTAAATGGGAATCTAGGGGATCACAAGTTAGGGTATACTTTTCCTCTATAAGTTATCCTTATATGCTTTCAGTTCCTTTTCAGGATTATTGGCTAAGTACTTAAGTCCCTAATTATGCTTTCTCTTCTTAGGTAATGGTGGGAAATGGAAGAACATGTCCCAACAACCAATGTGATAGGAAATGCGACGATTGTCGTATTAATATGACAGGGATGATTAGGGGATTAAAATATGATTATTATTTTGGAATACGTTCACTATTTTGGGGACCCTATATGATCGAGGTAAATATATTACTACGGTATTTTCATTGAGTAAGGTTTACTTATATTTTGAAGAATCGATGAATTTAAGGTGGACTTATAGTAATTTAGGTTACTTATGGGAATGATTAACCTATCTTGGGTAAAATATGTTTAGGTTAGATACTTTTGTTATAAGATGTTAGGAGTGGTTGATGTTGTTTGGAGATGAACAATGAAGCTTATTTTGGAAGACTATGTTATCAAATCCTTCTTTTATTTGGGTTTCAATCTTAGTTTGGTTTATTTTGAGGAATTTTAAGGACCGTTATTTATGGAATGGACTATGATGAACTTTGGGTAGTACCATGGAACTTTGAAGATTTAAAAGTAGTTTCCATTCCTATGGGATTATTTCTTTTTGAAGAGTTGTTTTACCTTACCCTTTCTATTTTTGGGATAATGTTTAAAGATAGAAGAAATAGATAGTTAATATTTTGTGGATTATGAAGATGATTCTTGTGTTTTGATGAGACCAAGTAGGTTTGAATGCTCATAGTTTGGAGAAAAGATTAGTTTTTGGTAGAAACTTATTAAAGGATGAAACTCTACACGAAGATAGGTATATTTTCTTATATTTTTGTTTTATGTTGTAAATGAATTCCTCAAAATTATGAAAAGGAACGTAAAACAAAAACGTTGTTGGTTTACGTTTCCTACTAGGTAATCAAAGACGGTTTACACACATCATAATTTTGGGATTTTCTTATGGTTAACGTTCCCCTAATCATGTTCTCTATCACTCTCCCCCAGAACTTGACCCTTTGTTTTTCTTCCATGTCCATGTTTTCCTCCATGGAATCCTAGTATGGGTTAACTCGGGTGACCTTTGTACTTCCCTTTCTTTCTTTTAAAGTAATTTTTTTTCTGAATCCTTTTCCGATGTGGGACTTTCAATGAAATTTCAAAACCCGTTTTTTTTTAAAAAAAATTGCGAGGACGCAATTTCTTAAGGGGGGAAGATTGTAACGACCCGAAATTTTGAATAAATATTGTTTCCTAATTTTGTGTGTTATTTTATTTTATTTTTTTTACTCAACAAAAATGTTTCATTTGATAACATGAGTATAATTAAAATGAGATTGTTGGGATTTGACTGTTATATGACCATTGGTCAATATGAACACTGGAAACTAAACGTTTTGATTATTTCCTCTAAATACAAGTAATATTGGTTAATTATTATAGAAAGAAGATTCGATGGCCTCACCCAGTAGTCTTGGACCAATCGAAGACCATCTAACAGAACTTGGGAAGGAGGTAGCACCACTGGGCTTTGCTCTGGACCAAACCCAAGCCGAACTTCATCGTGTGAAGTTATAACAGAATCGCCTTTGCGAGAAGTTCAAACTAATAGAAATTACTACTCGTGCGATGTTAGCCGAGCCTCCCTCAGATTCTCTCACCTTAGCACACCTTACACTTTGGTCCTATGCTAGTGTGATAAGGGGCTATGTAAAGAGACTATAACTGCCTTGTGCAATCCTTTGTTTTAAATAAAAATTGGGATTTCTTCTTATGATGAAGTTTATGAATTTTCCAATGACCGGATAAATATAGTATGCATATTTTTGATGAATTTTAGAAAAAGGATATTTTAAAAATGGTTGTGTAAACCTTAAATAATTAAAAATGGGTAATGATTTTAGAAAAATGGTCTTCTACAATTATGTTCAGTACGAAATTTAGAGTCTAATAAGATCAAATTAATTTTTGATGAATAGTAAATTATGAATAGTGATTTTATGATTAGGATTAGTAATGTGTCTAAATGGATTAGTAATCTCACTTAAATAAAGTATTAATATAATCTAGGCACCTTGATTAAGTAATGTGATTCAATAAAATTGTTAAATAACAGTTTCATAAATTATTATTCAAGTATTAGTTTTTTCGGGTGAATAATTTTTTTTTATTAAAAATTTAATTAAAAATATTTAGAAAATTATTTTTATAAAACGGATTTCATTTTTGAACTCAGAGCACCGATATTATGCTATGGTAATTTTGGGGGTTTTTTCTGAAAAAATGAATTTTCGGTGAATAGTGTTTTTATTTAAAAATTAAATTAAAAATATTTAGAAAATTATTTTTATAAAATAGAGTTCATATTTGTAATCAGAGCGTTGATATTTGGTTAAGGTGAAATTTTGGGATAATTCTGAGAAAGTTGAATTTTCGATAAATAGTGAAAATACATTTTTTAAGTTACGGGTGTCTAATGACATCATTAAATGATGTATTAAGTATGTAATCAATATGGTCGACTTATGAATAGTAAGATAATTTATTATGTGTCCCAAGTGGCCAATACCATTGGCAAATACCATGGGCAAGCCCATGGTTTTTCCAAAACCACCAATGAGGTGTCCCTTGGCCATTAATGCCTTGTCCCCGCACTTTCCCTATAAATACCAAGCCATCCTCTCATCCATTCGACTCCCCACTCTCCCCCAACGACGTTCTGGTCTCATTAACTCCCAAGGAGTCCTCCCATGGTTCCCCCAAGCCCTCAAGGTCCCAACCATTGAGTTTTAAGAGTTATGTTTTAAGGTAAGGGATCTGACCCCTCTCTTTCTTTTCATGTGATCTCTTTTATGTCATTCTTTTTATGATCCATGTTCTTATGTTGGAGGATGTTCTTTTATACTCCTATTACTTCCCTTTTTATGTTCATATAATGAGAGATCCCCTCTTACTCTCATTATTTCGTTTTATGAAGTTTTAAGTGGCGCCGTTAGGCTGCCGAAAGTTTTGTAACAGATTCTTTCTCCCTTCTCATTTTGCAAGATCTATTTTCATGTAAAGTATTTCAAGTTCCTTTTTATCATGTTGGGGTATGATATCTAGATATATCATACTGATATTTTATGATCATATTATGAGATACCCCATTTTATCTCTTCAATTCAGCATTTTGAAGTTTTAAGTGGCGTCGTTAGGCTGCCGAATTTTTAAGGGATTCTTCCACCTTTCTCTTTTTCAAAGTTCTACTTTCATGTCAAGTCTTTCAAGTTCCTTTTTATTATGTTGGGGTATGATCTCTAAATTTATCATACTGGTATTTTATGATCATATGATGAGAGACCCCATTTGATCTCTTCAATTCAGTATTTTGAAGTTTTAAGTGGCGCCGTTAGGCTGCCGAATTTTTAAGTGGTTCTTCACCCTTCTCGTTTTGAAGTTCTACATTCATGTCAATTCTTTCAAGTTCCTTTTTGTTATGTTGGGGTATGATCTCTATATCTATCATACTGGACTATTATGTTCATATGATGAGAGACCCCATTTTATCTCTTCAAATCAGTATTTTTAAGTTTTAAGTGGCGCCGTTAGGCTGCCGAATTTTTTAGGGTATTCTTTCACCCTTCTCATTCTTTTCAAAGTTCTACTTTAATTTCAAGTATTTCAAGTTCCTTTTTAATTATGTTGGGGCATTATCTCTATATCTATCATACTTAACTCTTATGTTCACATGATGAGAGACCCTATTTGATCTTTTCAAATCATTTTGTTGAAGTTTAAATAACGCTGTTAGGCTGCCGAACTTTCATAAGAGAAATCTAATTTTTGTCTTCCTTCCATGTTTTTCATTTCAAATGATATGTCCTTGAAATTTCATTACCATGATCATGTATCCTTCTTATTCTGTCCATCTACTGTTTTATGGGTCATTTATGATTGTTTGACCCATTTTCCCTCTCTTTTTAATGTCTTCTAAAACCTCATAACATAGCCGTTTTGCTGCAGAATTTCCGTCTCAAAATGTCTCTCTCTTTTTCTAAAGTTAGTTTATAATATTGAGTGAATACTCAAAGATCTTTATTCTAAAGGGGTATTCACATATATACCAAAATGTTCTATTTTAAATTCTGGGATTTACATACATGAGACCCACCTTCCTTTTCTATGGGTTTTAAAGTGACGTAAAGATCATGTCTTTAAAGTAGTTTTTAAAACGTTGTGATTATGAAATGAAACCCATTTATTTTATGCTATATGGGTTATTTATGAAATGTTTGATGATGATATATTTGGCTCACATGATAATAAAGGCAAATTTAAGGGTGCACCCTGATAGCGCTCCAATGCATTGGGTAATGATGTAACCACTAGAGATTACAATTTTCACGATACCTTGGTGAATAACCTTGGTAATTTTCAAATGACACCTTGGGGATGGACCTTGGTGATATGTTCATGATTGTCTATGTTAAATTATGTAGCCACATATTCAAGTTATTAAAGTGTTATTTTTATTATGATATGCCTCATGATTTCATTCTCATGCCTTAAAGTTCTTTTCATGACCTTATTGAAGTATCTCAAGTTCACATGTGAAATGTTTCTCTTGTTTCCCTTACTAGGAGTTTTTCTCATCCTTTCTTTTGATGTATGTCCCCAGGTTATGTGATGCAGTAATGAACCTAGGATGAACATGAGGAGAAGCCTTTCAAGTGTTTTAGAAGCATGTTTCATGTTTTCATGTTTAAAGTTCCTGGTTTCCAAGACACTAAACCTTAAAGATCCTCGGTTTTGTAAAATGTAATGAAAGTTTATGTGATAAAAAGGTGGGATTCTATACCACACGTTGCTCTAAAATAGGCGGTCAAGTCATATTAAGGGGCCATACAAATATGGTTATATTAAGAATATCCAACCAAGATGAAAATAGATTGAAAACTAGGAGTTACATCAATGAAAATTTATATGATTGTAACTAGTAAATTATCTTTTTTTATAAATTATAGTTTAGATACATAAAGTCGATGAAAACACTAATCTATACAATATTTTTATAATGGGGGTAATATTTGATTTTATTTGAATATGGTACCTCCTAAATGAAGTTTTCTTTGATAATCTTGTAAAGTTCATCTTTCACTTTGGAATCCTATGTTGGATGCATTCTCTCAGCTACCTGCTTGAAGTCGTGGTGATTTTCAGACTAAACTGGATTATGGGTGTCCATATTGGGACCAAATCTAGGAATTCGTAATTAATTCCATGTGAATACATCTAGATTATACCTTAGGAAAGATATATATATATATATCATGTTCTTAAAGAAAAAATGGTTCACTAATTATTGTAGGCGGAGGGTCTTCTTATATACCTAGATTCACCTATCTGAGTTCATCGATGGTGGTAGAGACACCTTTCTCAAATACAGAAGCTTCAAATTTGGGATCTTTATCTCCTACTTCATATTCTTCAACTACATTGATTTTAGTGGAAGTGGGCGAAGAAGGGAAATTTTTTGAATTAAGAGATGATTAATAGGAATTTTTATCTTCCATGAATGATAAGTAGGTGGCTTGAAACTCTATGTGTTTCAATATAACTACCCAAACTATTATAAATAAAAATCCCTTATAATTTATATTTTTATTAAATAAAATGGTTATATGAAACACATGTGCGTATATTGTTTGATTATATAAAATTGGATTCAAAATACTATTAATAATATTTTCCATTGATAATATAGCTATTAACTAGTGATAAACTTATTAATATAAATATACGGATTTAACTAATCCAATTGGCCTAGTTAAAGGAAGTAATTGCCTCATCTAATAGGATCATGCCCTATCATGCCCATTTATCAAGATTTCTAGGGAGATAACATCAATGGTATTTTCCTTAAACCAAGCTCAATATTATATCCAACAACTTAAGCATGTGGGAAATAATTTATGGGAGAATTTCATGCTCATTGAGATCACGAACCAAACTATGTTCCCCGAACAACCCCATGAAGGCCTCACCATTGAACACATTACTCTTAGGGCTTATGCTTATATAATAAAGAGATTTATATCACGGACAAAATATTTTGAAAATTTATATTATATAGAATAATGAATTTATTTTCATTTTTATTATTACTTTATAAATTAATTTGATTTTTATTTAATTAAACACCAATTTTATTTTCTGGTAATATTAAAATTCTATTAAAAAATTTATTTTGATGAATTAATGGATTTTGGAATTAAATATTATCTTAATAAAATTTTATTATTAAATTAGTTTTATTAAATATAAATGTCCATAAAATTTTTAGGAATTGAAATGTGCTTTTTAAGGGTTTAAAAACAGTTATTGTCAAAAAACCAGGTTTTTCAATAAAAGTCAAATTTTATTTTAAAAGTTATAATTCACATATTTAAAAAATTATTTTTATAAAATTAATTTTTTTTTAGAATCATAATGTTAAAATTATCCAATGGTTAATTTTTCATAATTTTCTAAGACAATTGAATTTTTGAATAAAAATAAAATACCATATAAATATGCAGCGTGTTTTATGACATCATAATGACCAAAAAATGGTGTAATAAATTTTATAATTGGTATAATAGACCAAATATATTTTTTAAACTTAATATAATTTGATTTAAAGTTTACTTGATTAATTTTATTAAGTCTCTATGAATTCTCCAAAGCATTTAATATATTTTAGCATTTTAAATTCATTTAATTAAAAGTGTAACTCACCTCCACATAAGCTAGGATATTATGTTTTTATGTTCATACCTTTTTTTGATAAAATAATTAAAACCTTCCCACTTTGGAAAAAATAGGGGGTAATACTTGGGAAGGTTTTTGGTTTTGAATATTTTATTATAATGTGTCCAAAACCTAAGTTTGTGAAATATTAAACAATTACCCTCTCATTTCCTGTATAATCCCCCTCAATATCCCACTTATGTTCACTCCAAATCCTTTTAGAACATCCTTAATAGGTTATACCCTCTCTATAATCCTCCCAAGGCACCCCAAGATCTCAATAATCCCATTTTCAAGCTTTTGGAGCCACACATTTAAGCAAGGTTCTTTCATTTCCCATCTTTATCCATGTTTCTTTATCTTGTTATTATATTTTATTTTCAGTTAATGATGGGGTATGTTTTTCCGCATCCCCCATACTTCAATTATTATTTATAAATGATTATAGAGACATTTATGTCTCATTAATCCCTTCCATATACACCTGTTACCATTTCCAATTTTCATAAGCATCCTTTACTTTATCTTTTTATTCAAGATTATTTATTATAGTATGAATTATTTTTATAATTATATATTTGTGGATATTTCCTCACATTTAAGTATTATTTTCAACTTCATGTAAACATTATGAGAGACCCATTTCTCTCTTATCTAACCATTTTATGAATTTGTAAGTGATGCCATTATGCTGCTGAATTTTCACTGTGGTTTTCCAAGAAAAAACAATTGTATAGTGAATACCATAACCATTTCCTATCAAGGGTGTTAAATTTTTTGCACATGTAACTTTTTATTGGAGACTTACATGTTTCTATTCCACATTCCTTGATCATGGAATAAATTATAATGATGAATGAATCCGTATTTTATGATCTATGTTTCACACTTGAGCGTGATAATGAAATGAAAGTGATGGGTGCACTCAAAATTATATAGTTCTCCAATGTATTGGGTAATGTTTAGTATCATGATACAGAATATCGGGACAAGGTTGTACCTGATTCCTTCATGGCACTTTTCCCGCCTTGAATTATTGACATTTTACCCTTGACCTATGGTGTAGTGTTTAAAGTTGTTTCCACATTTTCCATGTTATGATTACCATGTTATATCATGCCTTATTATTCATGTTCCTATATGACTCATTGATTTTCCTTATATAACATGTATTATTATCTTTATATTATTCCATGTTTCTTCCCTTACTAGGATTTATGGCTCACCCTTTTCTTATGTATTTACCCAGGTTATCCAATGTTGTTTTATGCTCCATCAAGTTAAATAAATTTTCAATAAAGAGGTTGTAATTCATGTTTAAAGTTGTAATGCAATGTACCAAACTCCCAAAGACACTATACATATCGATATTTATGGTTCTATTAAGTGTTATTTTATATAATTAAATCATATATTAATTTTTAATAAAGATAAGGGTTGATATAGTTGGTGTCAAAGGAAAAGTGCAATTATTTTTTCTCTTAGGATTAGAAAACTCTAGAATGAGCCATAGGAGTAAGACTAAGTATAAAAAAACATACTTATATTTTGGTTATTATATAGTTAGTGTTTTATTAATAAAATAAATCCATCTTTTGGTACTATAAGTGGATGTGGTTCTGAAAAAAATATACATAGGATTAAAAACTCCGACAAGGTGTTCTAAGCTTGACTCAGGGTAACCTGGTACTTGACAATAGGCCTTACTGTGCACATTGTTTGACACTCCCAGTGGAAATTATTTGGTAATTCAAAATCTCATTATGACCCACTATTAATGGAGTAAAAAATTCCCATAAGATAATATGTTAGAAAATATATCATGGATAAGAAAACTGAAGCCTACAAATCCATAAGTTAAGGAAATACATGTAATTTAAAAGTTATCCATTTAATGTCATTAAATCATGATTTATGTGTTTAAAAGTTAAATATACTCATCATTAATTTTCCTTCTATTCTATAGAATGGTCATAAATATGAGTAATCTAGTAAACAATCAATGTGAAAAGAAATGTGATGACTTATGCAATGAGATTCCCAACCGGATGGGAACAAGAATCATACACATCATGATGATACTCACTCAGATGACTCTGGTTATGAATAGAAACCTAGTTCAGGATGTGCATCTAAAACCCCCCAAGATAGAACAAGATATAATCTATATATTAAAGATTCAAAGGCCTCCTACTTTCAATGGGTCATCTGATCCATTAATCGAGGAATAGTGGATCAACTCCATTGAAATAATCTTCTCCACCCTACATTATTCTGAACTAGAAAAGGTTGTGTTGGTTCTTTATCATATGGAAGGTGAATCTGATTAGTGGTGTACATTGATAAAAAAATTCAAATCATTAAGAATAGATCAAAGCAATGCTATGGAATGATTCCTAGAAAATGTTTTTTGATAAATATTTTCCTTTCACTCCCCATATTAAAATTGAAAGATATTTCCTAGAACTTAAGAAAAAAGTTGATGACTCTATCAGGGTGTATGAGGAAAACCTCATAATTCTTGCACAATATACCTTCAAGTTTGTCATTACCCCCAAGTGTAAGTTTGAATGCATCTTTAGTGGGCCAAAACCTGGCCTATAGAAATCCCTGGCAATCAGCAACTTTGATAGCTATGAGGAAATTTTACAATGTGCCCTCAAAGTTGAAATGGATATTGGTGAATATCAGGGGTATCATGGGGATAAGAAGTGGAATGTGGAGATCAATTCTGATGGTTTTAGAGAGAGATATATCAATAAAAATAGATGTTAACATCCCACTTTCTAAAGTTGCAGAATAAAGAACACTAGAACTTGCCTAAAATAGGGAAGAAATTATTTAGGTGTGGGATGGATGTGCACCCTGAAAGTGATTTCGAACAGGATAAACCCTAGAATAAGATAGAGTAAAGTGATTATATGGTCAACCCTCAATGTATTTCTTATTAAATACTAAGAAACATACATCTAAAAACACTAGAAAATAACTTTATCAGTTCTAGAAAACCAAAAACATTTGGGTGATGTTAAAAGACTGGGAATTTTATCTACACTAAAAAAGTGATGATAAAGGGTTTATTTAATAGTTCTTTAATTTATAGTTGCTAAATGAACCCTTTATCAGTGCCTTTAGAAGCTCTAATAGATGTGTTTTTTATTATCACTTTTAAAAGAAATGATAGAAGTCGTATTTATCAGTTTTTTTAAAAGTACTAATAAAAGGTCACACTGCAATATGTTGTTACGTCACACTATAACACCACTATAGTGTACTTTAATATCACATTGTAGCACCAGAAACACATCAAATATCAACAAAAACAAGTCCCAATACATAATATAAATGAAATTAAGTTTATAATCTAAATACTAGAAACAAAAATATAATATAGAAATTTCAAACATTAGTTTATACAATTAAATAAATAAGAATTATTACATATATTCAAAAACAATCATAACTATCAATGTTACCATTATTTCCATTGACGTTCTTTATCAAAATACTAACATTGCAGGAGGAGTTTCGAATGAACCACCTGAAATTGAAAAAAATAATCCACATGTAAAAGAAAATTATTATTACGAGTAATACTAAAAAGAAATAAATTAAAAACAATTATTAAATAATAAATTAATTCTATGGAAAATAATTTTACAATTAAAATACCAAAATTACCTCTGTGATTGAGTAGTAGAGGGAACATGATATAAAGTGATTAATGTTATCACTGTAAGAATGAAAGGTTTTGTGAGAGATGAAGTCTATGGATGTTTTGGTGTAGAATGGGATGAAATATGGAAAGATAACCCAAAATAGAACAAGATAATCCATCTATAAAATAAAATAATTATTATGTGAGTAAAAATAAAAATAAATAAATAAAGCATATATATGAAACAATAAATTAATTCTATGAAAAATTATTTTACTATGAAAATATCAAGATTACCTCTGTAATTGAGCAGAGTTAGAGTAATTTCTCTTCCTCTAATGGAAATAGAGGTAACTTGGAAGAAAGCGGTAAATTCCCGACTATACGAGTGAAAAGGTTTTAAAGGATAAGAAGCATATAAGTTGGATAGAGAAACCCCAACTCAAACAAAATAATTCACCAGTATAAGAAAAAAATATTATGTGAGTAATACTAAAATAAAATGAATTAAAATTATGTATGAACAATACATTAATTCCATGGATAATTATTTTACTTTTAAAAAATCTAGATTACATCCGTAATTGAGTAGATTAATCATCATTTCTATTCCTACAAAGGTAGTGGAGGTAACTTAAAAAAAGTGATAAATTCACCACTACATGGGTGAAAATGTTTTAAGGGAGATGGAGATTGAAAGTTGTATAGAGAACCCCCAACCAGAACAATAGAATCCACCTCTATAAGAAAATAATTATTATGTGAGTAATACTAAAAAGAAATAAATTAAACATACATATGAAATAACACATTAATTCTATGGATAATGATTTTACTGTAAAAACATTAAGATTACCTCTGTATTTGATAAACTGTAGCATTTGTTCTCTTACTACAAAGGATGTAGAGGTAACTTTAAAGACAGTGACAAATGCATGACTATAGGGGTGAAAAGGTTTTAGTGGTGAAGGTGCATGAAATTTGGACAGAGCACCCCCAACTCGAACAAAAGAATCCACCTGTATAAAAAATTATTATTATTTGAGTAATACTAAAAAGAAATAAATGAAACATAAATATATAACAATGTCTTAATTACATGTACAATGATTTTAGTGTGAAAACATAAATATTACCTCTATTATTGAGTAGATACAAAGTCGTTTCTCTTCTTGAAAAGTCATGAAAAATGGACATAAATATTCTAAAATAAACAAACTCTATAAGGAATAATGAAAATTAAATCAATGTTCCATTATTATTTTTTTTGTAAAATAGAGGAATTATATCTTAACATTACATTTTCTAATATCCAAAGGGTTTCCTTCTTTATAGTTCATTCTTCCGAGGTATTGGTATCATCATCAAGTGAAGAAGACATTGTCGGCCTGAGTAGCCAAATATTTAATTAGATTATGTTAATGTAGTGGAGAATGTATAATATTATGAGGAAAGACATAATATATTATAAAACTCCCATACCTTCTCATTGAACCCTCTTTATTATTTTAAAGGTTTCAAGTATTTGGTTCCTCTTTTGAGAATCCAAATCCCCTCTTTGTGGTCCCCTATAACATAAAATACATTGTCTACAGTGGGACAGACATGAACTGATTGTGATGTCTTAATGAAAGGTCCATCCTTGATTGAATTTTCTTCTGACCAAACTTTTTTTTAGTTGCTATTAGGACAATTGACCAATTATTGTTTGTGGGATTAGAGACATAAAATACTTTCACTGATTTTGATACCATTATGGACATCTCATCTATTTCCCTTTCTATACTTAAATTCACCTTTATAAATCCCATTTCATCAAATTTCACTCCATTAATATTTTCAACCCATTTGAAAAAGAAAATAGTCACTTGAAATGTTGTATATTCCAACTTGTATATCTGTGCAATAATGCCAAAATACGAAAGTTTTCATAAATTGGATTTCTATCATCGGAACCAGGTGTGTGCATCACTTCAACCGCAAGCATAACACCACTATTTTTCATTGTACTAAATTAATTGTGCTCTTTTGTATTAAAATTATAAACATTTATTACAAATAAAGTGTAAGATATAAAATTATCATTTGGTCCTCTGGCAAGCCATTGATTTTATTCGACAATTGAATTCAAATTTTCAGATAAATCTTTATAAATTCAATGTATGAACTATCCTATAAACTATTGATTATGTGTGTATGATATCCATAAATCAGCCCTTGAGGGATAAAAATATTTAAAAATTCATTTGTGGGATTCAATTTATGGATCAATATATTCACTATTTCTTAATTTGTAAATATATTCTTGGTACCGCTCTATCAAGGTAGTTATAACAACATATATTTCGGAAATCCCTTCACCCATAAGGCATTTGTTGTGACGAGACTTTGGGAGACCAATTCTTTCAACATTTGATAGGTAATTGGTACAAAATTCAATAGCTTCTAAAACAATATATCATTCTACAATACATCATAATGGTAAACTTGGATTCTTTACATACCCTTTCAAAATCTTCATATATCATTAAATAGGGTACATCCATCTGTAATGGGCATGGCCACATAGTTGAACCTCTCTATCCAAGTGAACATCTTGGGTACCGTTATATCAAATAATGATAGTCTGAAGATCATTTATAATTCACATAATATGATTGAAATATCCTTATTCATGATGGGAAACTTCACATGGTCTATAACTTTACTTCATGTGGATTTGAAAAATAAGTAAATTCTGTTTAATATATGTCATACATTTTGAGACAGAATGCAATGGAAAGAAACACACATTAAATATTTCATCAAAACATGACAATATAGTGATTTTAGTCTTTATAACTTCAAATTATTCAATTACACAACATTATGGATATTTTATGAATACCCCTATGGACCTTTTACACTCATAAAGAAAAGGAAAATTGAAAATTTTTCCTGTCTAGATTGAGTGTAAGAAATTGGAGGAAGAAAATTCAACCTTTCACCCTTCATTGGTACCAACTCTTCCCTTATCCCCAATTCAATCATGTCTAACCTAGCCTTTATGCCATATTTATTTTTTTTTCATGAAAATTTACTAAAGTATCAATAAAACTATCAAATATATATTTTTAATATGCATGATTTCAAGGAAATGTCTAAAATAAAAAAAATCGAATATGGTAATTAAAAGAAAATGAATCTCTTCTTCCAACCTGATTTTGTATGATTTTTCACAAATGGTTTACCAAAAATAGTTTCAATTTTTTTTGTAATTTTATGTATAGTTGATAACCCATTAATAGATATGGTGTTATACCTTATTCAATATTCCTATCAAATGCTTTTATCCAGGATCAATATTTATATAATAGAGGTAAACATTTTGATGTCTTAAAAACAAAGTCTTATTGAAATGTTTCAACTAAACTGTGTATGTGCATTTTTCACAAATAGGACAGGAAAAAATGCCTTTAATTATATATCCTGATAAATTTCCATTATCAGGGATTTCATTTATCATTATGTAAAACATACCCCTTAATGTGAACTATTAACATCTATGAGCTTCATACATTACAACACTTGTATCCCATATCAATTCAGATATTTGATCAATGGATCCAAATAGTCATTAATATCATTATAGTGTTACTTTGGTCCAGATATAAATAGATAAAACATAATGTATTTTCATTTCATTTATAACCATGGTGGAAAGTTATAATTTACAAGAATTATGGGAAATGTACTATCAGTGATACTTTGTACACAAAAATGATTTATTCCATCTATAGATAATGCAGGATGAAAGTTTCTCTGATCATCTCAAAATTTAGGAAACTTATAATTAATTTTCTTCCACTGAGGAGAATCTTCTAGATGACATAGGTTCCCATATTTAATTCTTTTATTTTCATTCCATGTTAATTATCATTCGGTTTCCGGACATCCATATAGTCTTCTAAACTGTGGAATTATAGGAAAGTACCATACATATTTCAAAGGACTTGATTCATTTTTCTTGTATTGATATGTGCTACACTTAGGGAATTTGATGAGTGATTCATGGTCCTTGTTAAATAGTATGACATAATTTTAAGAAGCATGTATTTTTAGGAGATAATTCCCATTTAACATAAAATTCGTTTAAAATCATATGTTCGACATGGTAGTTCATTTTCATCTAGTAATATATCTTTCAGAAAACCTAGTAGTTCTGTAAAGCTGGTGTCACACCATCTGTATCCAGCTTTCAAATTATATAACATCAATACAACTGACAATGTTTTTTATTTTGTACAACTGATATACAATGGTTTATTGGAACAACTATTTAACTTCTCAAACAATGTGGTACAATCACGAAGGTCATCTTCAATTATCATTGTAATTTATTCCATAGGATCTACATCATTTTTTACAAAAATATTCATATAAAATGATTCATAAACATTAGTTTCATCCCAATTGATAACCACATTTTGTTATTTATCTTGTTTAGTTCAACATTTACAGCTTTGATCTATTCCATGATAATTCAAATGTTCTTCCAAATCTTCTGGACTAATTCTTATTGAATAATAACAATGTAAACCCATACAGAGGATTTTAGAAGGGTCGTCTACATGCTCTCTTATGAACTGGATGAACTCTTTAACTCCATATTCATATTCATTTGTCAAATGATTTTGATGTATACATTTTTAGTTCATATCCATCCTATTGGGTTCATAAAAAATTAGTTTTATACAATATATAAATTAAATCATAAAAGATATATATTATCAAAAGTGAAAGTTATAGAAAATTTCAATAAGGGAAATATGGATCATTTTTACAAGAATATATGAGTGCCTGGATATTCCAAATCCAATAATAAGAGTTATTTTTATTTTAAAAAATAGAGGGAGATACATGAAAATAATAAATGATATTGTTACTAAACTTGATAGGTGTAAACATGAATATGGATAGTGTAATGACCATTGTCGGAATTACCCAAACAACACTAAGTCATATAATATTATGACCACTAACACACCTCTACATCACTAAAGGATGGTTTAAACTTTGGGTGAAAAAATCATGAATTGGAGCCCCCCAAATATGAACAATTAATACTATTGGTCGAACAAAATTCTAACAATACACTTGGGGTAAATGGACATGCATACCCAAAGTCATCATTACCCAATATAGGCATACATGTTAGAAAAAAAAACTATGGAAATAGATGTCATAATACCTATATAGACACACATACATGTCACACCAGTATAAAAACTCCCTCACTTATAGTCTATAATAAATATCAAAGAGATAAAAACATGATATTCAAAAATAATGTGAACTAAAGGTGCCATAATGATTCAAAAAGTGAAGGATTTATGTGATAAAACATAATGTGCTTAACTAGGGATATCCCCCTTGAATATTCTCAATAAGAAAACTAAGGACTATAGTGAATTATAAGTAGAACTAGATAGTATGATACATATAAACAATAAATGAGCATAAATCTCTAAACTAACTTAGTTCCTGAAAAATAGTATCTAAAGTTGCATGACCACTGAGGTTTCCATGAAAGGTGTTAGTATATATATAATCATTAGGGAACCACCAATGTTCCTCAAATTATTAATCAATAAACAAGAATATACATGAAACTTTCAACACATTTATATACATATATGAAAAAATTATTTTGTAAGAAGATATAAAACATAGTATAAAAATAAAAATGAATAATGCTAAGGTTCAATGTCAGATATAAACAACAGATCATACATCGTTAGTCAGTTAAAAAAACCACAAATCATTCCCTAAAAAATGTATCACAAACAATCATAATTAACATATCATAAACAACTGATCGTAAATAAATCATAGAAGAAGAAATTAAAAAAAACCAAAAATACAAAAAAAATGGAAGTCCAACCTTGCTAGGTTGATGAAAACACTAGACCCTCATTAGATGTCGGACGATATGTTTTGAGGTAGTTGAGTGGTATGATTCAACCTTTGATTCACTGAGGAGGAGCACTAGTAGTGAGTGGCTTTCCCAGAAAGCTTCTATATCGCGACAAGTTCCCAAATAGTTGGGGGGGGGTTTAAATAGATCAGGATGCTTTTATTATCTCTTACTAATAAGCCCAGATAGAAGGATTATTTATCAGCAATTTTTTAGCACTAATGAATCCTCATCTTTATCTGCGCGAACAAAGCACTGATAAAGATTATTCAATCAATGCTTATTACTAAAGTGATTTTAAAGAATTTGTAATTATAATTATAAATAAGAAACTGTAAATATTTATAAATACATAATATATATATATAATTATAAATATAGTAAATATATTCATTTTTAAATATAATTATTATAATATAATAATTATTAATTTATAATTATTAATTTATAATAAAAAAAATATTTTAAAAAATATAATTTCTATGACTAAACATATTTTTATAATTATACATATATATATATTTAATAATTATATATAAATATAAATATAGTAAATATATTCATTATTTAAGTAAATTTATTATAGATTTAATAATTATTTAAATATAAATAATTTATTATTTATAATTATATAAATAATTTTAAAAAAATATTTATTTATTTATAATCTTAAATATATAAATGTATAAATATATTGAATGTACATTTATAAATATTTTTATTTATATATCAATTTTTTACATATATATTTTTATCATTATTAATAAATATCTAATTTTTAGTGCATATATATATTTACAAAATGAGTGAAATTGAATGAATTAAGAATATATGTATCCTATAAAAATATTGATGAAATGGATAAGATATGTGTGTGTGAATATTTATAATGTCCCAGATTTTTCCATGTATTATTTTAATATTATATGGGAATTAATTCGAGAACAGGCTATGAGACGGCGTGCAGTTCCGAGGCCCGATGAGCCCGAAAAAAATGTTTGAATTTAATTTAATAATTAAATTACGCGTGCATGCAGTTTTCCTAAAAAAGTGGAATAGCTTCTAAGTTGTTGATCAGATTAGAAATCTGAGGGCACCGTTGCGTTCGTAACAACGTTTTTACCTTAGGCGAGGCCTAGTATCGGTCGGTGCAGGTTGGTCATGGAATCCAATTTTTGGGACGTAATAGTAATACAATATTTAAATAAAAATATTTTATTCTGTATAAAAATCTTTTAAATATGGTACAAAAGATAATGCATACCTTTTTAATTAAAGGTTGGCGCGAGGGTCCAGGGTTATAAACCTCATAACCCTGAAACCCATGGCAGCTCTGGAGGCTCTCGAGAAAACCTCTCAACGCGGAGAGGACGACGCAGCGACCAGATCATCGCCGACGAACTCTGTGGAATCTAGGTAGGATGTTTAAATTGTGATTTCTTCCCTGTTTTTGATTTCCACGATGAACACAGACTAATCCACGAACAGATTAGACGCGGATCGATCGTTCTTGCGGGATGGACTTTTACGGGAATCGTGGGGATTTGACTCTTGAAATTTATTTTTGTTTTCATTCAAACTTCTGACGGTGATGAACCATGATCGACATGAACATCGATCGAGGATCATCCCTCTCGATTATTGTGTTTTTCTCTCCCAATTCTTATGAGTTCTTCATGTGTGTTCTACACATTCTTGGAGGGAATCGATTGGTGCACATTCGTTTGTTGGCACAACTATATGAAATCATTGATCCAACCTCGAGAGGACCTATCAGAGGTGCGACGAAAACGGCGGCGGACAAATCGGCGTGGTTCGGAATTCCCGTTCTTTGGGCGTTTTCATGTAGACGGATCGGGATGTGACATAAAGGCCGATCGGGAGCCTGAAACCGACAGAATCAGTTTCGTAGGATTGGGATGAACCCAAATCCGGTGTTTTGTAACGATCGGACGGTTGGATCAAGATCCGTAGGATCAGCCGAGGAGCGCAGAGGAAGACGACGCTTCTAGAAATTTCCCGACTAAAGGCCTTGTAGTATGGGCTAAACGGCCTGTGTTCGTCGATAGGACTGCCTGGTGTGTACTTCGGGAGTACACGAACTCATGTAGGGTACACGGCCAAGGACACATCGTGTATACCCCTCCCCAGCCAGACTCGGAGAGATACATTGGATACCCCATGTACTGGTACACAGGCAGGGTACATAGCCAAGGACACGCCGTGTATACCCCTCCTCGGCCAGACCTGACCAGATACACGGGATACCCCGTGTACTGGCACATGGGCAGACGACAAGGACACGAGCAAAGACCGTGTACGGGCACATGGCCAGCCTACACGGAGCGAGCCCCAGAGGCTCGGACACAACGTGTGATTCTTCTACACGTCGTGTAGTTGCTTTTTATCCGACAAGATGAATGACACGAGATGGTTACACGGGCATTACCCAGGGTCAAGGAACAGGGAATGTACTTTTTCTACACACCGTGTAGTTTGGTTTACCTCGGCTTGAACAAATGACACAGGCCGGTTACACGGGTAGTACCCGGGGTCAAGGAACACGGCTTGTACTTTTTCTACAAACCATATTGTTGAGTTTCTCACAGCTTGAACGGATGACACAGGCCGTTTACACGGGTAGTACCCGGGGTGAAGGAACACGACATGTAACCATACTACACGCCGTGTAATAAATTATTCAAGGCTTGAGATACTTGTATTCTATGAATTGGACTAGTTTTCTTAGGGTTCGTACCCTTGGTACTTTCTGTGATGGTTCTGGTATCGTTTCATTTACACATGAGTATGATCCCTTCAGCAAAACTTCCCCAATAGAGTTGCTGGAATCCCCTCTGTGAGACTTAGATCCGGATCCTTTATTCATTCCTGGAACCCTAGGTAGAGTTCTTGGTATCAACGTGACCAACTTTACTCGAGCACCGATCCTCTGCTTAGCAGATTAGCTCAGATTGAGTTGTCGGAATCACCACATGACTTGGCTATGATCCTCATCTGAGTATCATGTTCTCAAGGTACTTGTGGAGTGTGTTCTCTCAGAATGAGTACTTCGTATCTCTCCCGCCATACCTAGGAGTGTGTTCTCCCGGTTGCATGCTTAGTGGAATCATCGAGTTGGATCTTAGTGGTGGTATTCGCGATAGTCGATCGTGCATGAGTATATCTGGATATTCTTGTTATATGTTTGGTAGACATATATTTTGTAGAGTTGACTATATCTTTCCATTGTGTTATTTTACCTTGTTGTATTTCCTTTGTGGTTTCGGGGTGTCCTACTGGGTATTTTTATATTCACCCCTGTACAGGCTTTGCCCACACTTGTCATGTCTTGTGCAGACGAGCGACCCTTTGACAGGATTCTAGGTGGACTAGGACAGTATGTTGCTCAGTGAGATCAGGCGGGTCGAGGTGTGTTCCTACGGCTACATATTTTATTCAAAGTACCTTTCCTTACATGTTGGACTTTGTTACAGACTTTACTTTGGTGGTCTTGTACTTTTGGCCCAGGGTTTTTCACTTGCTATAATTTAATTTCCTATCGTACTCTGTTGGTTGGGATTTAGTGTACGCATGCATCTTTTCCATTTTTTTAGTAGTTTTTACTTTTCAGATTTGTGGGATTGGAGATGTGTGTGCGTGTGTATAGGTTTATAGGAAATTCCTCCCATGTTAGTAGCATGCCTACTCGGTGCTAGTCACCAGCCCCTGGCCTATTGGAGGCGGGCTTGGGGAGTTGCGGCTCGGGCCCCACTGGGATGGGTCGTGACAGAGTGGTATCAGAGTAGGTCGGTTCTACCTTAGGACCGAGAGTCTGTGAGTTGGTTTGGGGCAATAGTGTTAAGTGTTTCGAGTTCAGATTTCAGGCCAGGGATCCCAGTGTTGGTGCGGGCGGCCAACGTATCCATACAACAGGACTCTGATAACCTTCTTTTGACTCGGAGCATGAGAAAACTAGTTTCAGGGGAAAATAATGGTACATGCATCATATAGGAATGAGTTTTGGTTTCCATGTCCTTCTTGAGTCAGCTCTCCAAATATACTCACTGACTGAGATACATCTTGTTTCTTTAACAGGATTCCTCCACGAGGGGCACCTGCTAGGATCCAGAAGCTCGATCCTGGGGATGACCCCATCAGTGATGATGCCTCGATACAGGGACCAGATCCCCCAGTTTTACCACCAGGTGGTGTTGCAGTTATCCCGCCACCTGTGGAGCAGTGTTTAGTGCATATTGTACCAGTGGAGGAGGAGTGCAGGCTGAGCGCACTCGACGATTTTTAGAGACAGAGACCCCTCAGGTTTCAAGGCGAGCCTGAACCTCAAGTAGTAGAGGACTAGCTTGAGGTAGTGGATAGAGTCTTCTATTTGGTCAGGACACCAACAGACCAGATGGTGATACTGGGAGTGAGCCTTCTGTAGGGCTCGGCAGGACGATGGTAGAGTTTGGTTATCTAGACCCACGACGAGGCGACACTTGCGTGGCCAGTGTTTGAGCGTCTCTTCTGAGAGGATTTTTCACCAGTTCCCCGGAGATAAGTACGCGTACATGAGCTTCTTCAACTCCAGTGGGGAACCATGACGGTGGCAGACTATTCGTCGAGGTTTACCGACCTCTCGCGGTAATCGATGGATATGGTCAAGGATTAGTACTTCAGAGCATGGAATTTTGAGCAGGGCTTGCGTAGAGATATCCGAGCTTGCATCATCTCTATGTGCATTCCTACTTATGTCGGGGTTCTCGAGCGGGCTTTGGTGGTCGAGAGCTTCTTGGAAGAGCAGAGACAGCCGGCAGTTGTCAGTAGCGAGCGAGCTAGAGCGGAGACCTCGGATGTAGGGAGCCGACGTTAGGGACCCAGGCGTGGGAGACGTTTCCATAGGACATCCTAGGACATGGGACTTTCCATACAGGGTTCTCAAGGCGCATCCATCCAGCCTCGAGAGAGCCGACGCTACTCATGTGATGGTAGGGGACATCTCGCTCGAGATTGTCCGAACTGCCATACAACTGAAACGGGAGCAGTGGATGGACCAACGAGGAAGAGGCAATGTGTGGAGAAGATAGATCCACGGGGTAGTGGACGTGGTAGGGTAGCTGGGAGAGTAGCTGGAGGTGGTCGGCATTTTGACCTTTTACCACCACCACCCCAAGGAGGTCCACCCCAGGCTCAAGGATCTGGTGGACAGAGGCAGGGATAGCTGCAGGCGACAGAGGCTTATGACCCAGGTACTCCCGGAATTATTATAGGTACTATCTATGTCTTTTCTACTTTGGTTGCAGTATTGATAGACACAGGTGATAGTCATTCTTTTCTGGATGCTTATATTGTTTGAGACCTTGAGATTCTAGTTGAGTCATTGACTCGACCCTTACGCTTAGAAACACCGACTGGAGAAGATTTAGAGATCACACACCTCTGCAGACAGTGTGACCTAACCTTTGGAGGTGAGTGTTTTGGTTGGAACCTCTTGGTGGTAGCATAGAGGCCTTACAATTTCATTCTTGGTATGGATTGGCTATCTAGAGTTCATGCCCAGATCGACTGTTTTAGGCGAAGGGTGTGGTGTGTCCACAGTGATGGAATGGGGTTCTCTTTTTTCGATGAAGGAGAGACCCAAGCAGCACAGGATGAACTTTTACATAGAAGGGAACAACCAATTTCACATCAGTTGGCTAGCCTAGCTCTTGGCGCAGCAGATGTTACGAGTTTACAGTTTCCAACAGTAGTGGCTGAGTATGAGGACGTCTTTCCGGTGGATGTCCCCGGGCTACCTCCCCGTTAGGAGATAGATTTCTGCAATGAGTTGCAACCCGGGACGACACCGATATCAGCATCAGCATATCAGATGGATCCTGTAGAGCTTCATGAGATGAGGGTGAAACATGATGACTTGTAGAAGAGGGGCTTTGTGATACCCAGCGTTTCACCCTGGGCGGCCCCAGTGCTGTTTTACAAGAAGGAAAACGGTAGCTTGAGGCTATGTGTGGATTACCGGCGCTTAAATCAGGTGACCGTGAAGAACCAGTATCCACTACCGAGGATCGATGTCCTCTTCAACCAGTTGAGAGGGGAATGATGGTTCTTGAAGGTTGATCTACGATCAGGATATCACCAGTTGCGAGTACGGGAAGAGGATATACCGAAGACGACTTTTAGATGTCGCTACGGTAACTATGAGTACTGAGTGATGCCCTTCGGTGTGACGAACGCCCTGGAATTGTTCATGGGACTCATGAACCTGATATTTCAGCCCTATCTAGACCGGTTTGTAGTGGTCTTCTTCGATGATATCCTTGTGTCCTCTGCGTCCGAGGAGGATCATGGGAAACACCAAAGGATTATTCTAGACACACTCCGAGAGCACCAGTTGTATGGGAAAATCTTGAAGTGTTAGTTCTGGTTACAGGAGGTCCAAGTTCTGGGACACGTTATATCAGTGGATGACGTAGTAGTGGACCCATCCAAGTTGGTGGAAGTACTAGCATGGGAGCCACCCTGGAGTGTGACGGAGGTGCAGAGTTTCCTTGGGTTGACAGGCTACTATCGGAGATTCATTCTTGATTTCTCCAGGATTGTAGCACCCATGACAGCTTTGACCTGAAAGGGACAGACTTTCATGTGGACCGAGAGATGCCATCAAGCTTTCTAGAAGTTGAGACAGAGTTTGACGAGCGCCCCAATCTTGAGATTACCGGAGGAGGGTGTCGAGTACGTAGTGTTATGCGACGCATTATTAACTGGTCTTGGTTGTTTTCTGATGCAGAGGCAAGCGGTGATTGCCTATGGCTCACATCAGTTGAGGCCACATGAGAAGAACTACGTGACCTGTGATCTTGAGTTTGCAGTGGTGGTCTTCGCATTGAAGATGTGGCGGCACTACCAGATGGGAGAGTGGTTTACCCTCTTCTCTGATCACAAGAGTCTTAGATATATCTTTTCTCATAAGGATCTGAATTTGAGACAAGGATGATAGGCTTGAGTTCCTCCAGGATTACGACTTTGAGATCATTTATACACTTGGGAAGGGGAACGTCGTGGCAGATGCTCTTAGCAGAAAATCCAGTTCGCAGTTGTTGGATGGGGCGACGGGGCAATTTTCCTCTTTACAATTATCCTTCGTGGATGGGGATGAGGGAGCTTACCTTCAGTCCATGGTTGTTAGCCCTCCACTCTTACAGTGAGTCAGGGAAGCACAGCTCGAGGATGATGGTTGTGAGACTCTACGTGCTCAGGTATCCAAAGGTGTTGCTGCTAATGGATATTCAGAAGGTGCGGAGCAAGTTGTTCTTTTCAGAGGACGTACAGTAGTACCAGTGACGTTGCGGGAAGAGGTTCTAATGAATATCCATACTTACCCTTTGGTGGTACATCCAGGCGTGGAAAAGATGTATCAAGACCTCATATGTTAGTTCTAGTGGCCAAGAATAAAGAAGTGTGTGGCAGAGTTTGTTTCTTGATGCCTTACTTGTCAGCAAGTAAAGGCTGAGTACGAGGTGCCATCGGGCTTGACACAACCCGTTGTGGTGCCATAGTGGAAGTGGGATTGGGTATCCGTGGACTTCATGACAGGTTTACCACGTACGTCTAGGGGACACGATTCCATCTGGGTGATCGTTGATCGAATCTCCAAGTTGGCCCACGTCCTAGCCATACGGGAGTAGAGTTCAGTAGAGAGCTTGGGACACCTCTACGTGCAGGAGATAGTTCGACTTCATGGAGTTCCATCCACGATCGTCTCAGATCGTGATGCTCGTTTCACATCCCAGTTGTGGAAGGGATTGCAAGATGGATTTGGGACTCAGTTGCGCTTGAGCACCACATTTCATCCCCAGACTGATGGTTAGACAGAGCAGACCATCCAGGTCCTGGAGGATATGCTTCGAGCATGCATACTTGACTTTGGTCGTAGATGGGAGGATCACCTACCACTGGTGGAATTTTCTTACAACAATAGTTATCATTCCACTATTGGTATGGCACCATTCGAGGCTCTGTACATGCAACCATGCAGGTCACCACTTTGCTGGACTGACCTATGAGAGTCAGCAGTCATGGGCCCATAAATGGTGAGAGAAACTACAGAGAAGGTTCATGTCATCCAGTAGCAGATGAAGACTGCACAGAGTCGACAAAAAGTCTTATGACGATAAGAGGCAGAGGCCCTTGGAGTTTGAGGAAGGAGACCATGTGTTCCTTCCAGTCTCACCTCAATTAGGATTGTGGAGATTTGGATGAGAATGCAAGCTATCTATGAGGTTTGTTGGCCCTTTTCAGATTATGAGTAGAGTTAGTGAGGTGGAGTATCGCTTGGCTCTACCTCCTCAGATGGACCGGGTACACAACAGCTTCCATGTGTCGCAGCTGCGGAGGTACGTGCATGATCCATTGCATGTTATCGACTAGGGAGAGCTGGACATTGACGATGGAGAGACCTTTGTTGAGTACCCAGTTGAGATCGAGGATTGGTAGGAGAATATCCTTCGTGGTTGAGCTATTCCTTTAGTGCATGTCTGGTGGTAACAAGAGAATCTCTAAGAGAGCATGTGGGAGCGGGAGGCTCATATTCGCATGCAGTACCCACATATTTTTGAGTTGCCCTTGTTTTGGATTTTCGGGGATGTAAAATCCCTAAGGTGGGTGTGATGTAATGTCCTGGAATTTTCCATGTATTATTTTAATATTATATGGGAATTAATTTGAGACTAGGCTCTGAGACGGAGTTCAATTCTGAGGCTCGGTGAGCCTGGACCAAATGTTTGAATTTAATTAAATAATAAAATTACATGCATATGTGTTTTTCTTGAAAAAGTGGAATAAATCTTGAGTGGGTGCTCAGATCAGAAATACAAGGGCACCGCTGCATTTGGAAAAAAGTTTTTACCTTAGGCGAGGCCTAACATCGGTAGGCGCAGGTCGGTCGTGGATTCCAGTTTTTGGGACATAAGAGTAATAAAATATTTAAATAAAAATATTTTATTCTATAGCGAAATCTTTTAAATCTACTGCAACAGATATCCCTTACCTTTTTAATTAAAGGATGGCACAAGGGTCCATGGTTACAAACCTCATAACCCTAAAAACCTTGGTGACTCTGGAGGCTCTGAAGAAAACCTCCCAACGCGGCGACGACGACGCAACGACCGGATCATCGTCGACGAATGCCACATAATCCAGGTAGGATGTTTAAATTGTTATTTCTTCCCCGTTTTTGATTTCCACAATGAACGCAGACTAATCCAAGAACATATTAGCCGCAGATTTATCGTTCTTGTGGGATGGGATTTTGTGGGAATCATGGGGATTTGATTCTTAAAATTTATTTTGGTTTTCATTAAACCTTCTAACGGTGATGAACCAAGATCGACACGTAAATCGATCGAGGTTCATCCCTCTCGATTGTTGTGTTTTTCTCTCCCGATTCCTACAAATTCTTCATGTGCGTTCTACACGTTCCTAGAGGGAATCGATCGTTTCACATTCGTTTTTTGGCACAACAATCTGAAATCAAAGATCCAACCTCGAGATGACCTATCGGAGGTGCGACGGTGGCGGCAGTGGAAAAATCGGCGTGGTTCGGAATTCCCGTTCTTCGGGCGTTTTCGTGCGGACAGATCGGGATAGGCCATCAAGGCAGATCGGGATCCTGAAACCGACGGAATCAGATTCGTATGAGTAGGAAGACCCCAAATCCGATGTTTTGTGATGATCGGACGGTTGGATCAAGATTGGGAGGATCATCCGAGGCGCGTGGAGGAAGACTATGCTTCTGGAAATTTCCCGACTACACGCCATGTAGTATGGGCTACACGGCGTGTGTTCGTCAACAGGACTACATGGAGTGTACTTTGTGAGTACATGAACACGGGTAGGGTATACGGCCAAGGATACGCCGTGTATGCCCCTCCCCGACCAGACCCGGCCAGATACACGGGATACCCCGTGTACTGGTACATGACCAAGGACACGCCGTGTATAGCCCTCCCCGGCTGGACCTGACCAGATACATGGGATACCCCATGTACTAGTACATGGGAAGATGACACAGACACGGGCAGAGACCGTGTACGGGCACATGGTAAGCGTACACGGAGTGAGCCCCAGATGCTCGGACATGGTGTGTGATTCTTCTACATGCCATGTAGTTTCTTTCTATCCGACAAGTCAAATGACACGGGCCGATTACATGGGCAGTACCTGAGGTCAAGGAACACGGCGTGTAATTTTTCTAAATGTCGTGTAGTTTGGTTTTACTCAGTTTGAACGAATGACACGGGCCAGTTACACGTTTAGTACCCAGGGTCAAGGAACACAGCGTGTACTTTTTCTACATGCCTTGTAGTTGAGTTTCACACAGCTTGAATGGATGACACGATCCATTTACATGAGCAGTACCCCAGGGTCAAGGAACACGGCGTGTAACCATACTACACGCCGTGTAATAAATTATTCAAGTCTTGATCTACTTTCCTTCTGTGACTTGGACTAGTTTTCTTAGGGTTCGTACCCTTGGTCCTTTCCATGAAGGTTCTGGTATCATTTCCTTTACACATGAGTATGAACCCTTCAACAGAACTTCCTGAATAGAGTTTTTGGAATCCCCTCTTTGGGACTTGGATCCAGATCCTCTATTCATTCTTGGAACCCTAGGTAGAGTTCTTGGTATAGAAGTGACCAACTTTACCCGGGCGTCGATCCTCTACTTAGCGGATTAGCTCTGACTGAGTTGTCGGAATCACCCCATGACTTGGCTATGATCCTCATATGAGTATCATGTTCTCAAGGTAATTGTGGAGTGTGTTCTCCCGGAATGAGTACATCGTATCTCTCTCATCAGACCATGGAGTGTGTTCTCCCGGTTGCATGCTTAGTGGAATCTTCGAGCTGGATCTTAGTGGTGGTATTCGCGATATTCGATTGTGCATGAGTATATCTAGATATTCTTATTATATGTTCGGTAGACATATACTATGTAGAGCTAACTATATCATTCCTTTGTGGTATTTTCCCTTATTGTATTTCCTTTGCGGTTTCAGGGTGTTTTACTGGGTATTATTATACTCACCCCTACATGGGCTTTGCCCGCACGTGTCATGTCTTGTGCAGACGAGCGAGCATTTGACAAGATTCTTGGTGGACCAGGACCAGACGGTGCTCAGTGAGATCAGGTGGGCCGAGGTGTGTTCCTACGGGTATAGATTGCAGTCCCAGTACCTTTCCTTATAAGTTGGACTTTGTTACGGACTTTCCTTCGGTGGGATTGTACTTTTGGCCCAGGTTTTTACACTTGTTGTACTTTACTTTCCTGTTGTACTCTGTTGGTTGGGATTTAGTGTAGGCATGCATATTTTCCATTTTTTAGTAGTTTTTACTTTTCAGCTTTGTGGGATTGGAGATGTGTGTGCGTGTGTACAGGTATATAGGCAATGCCTCCCATGTTAGTAGCATGCCTACTTGGGGCTAGTCACCAACCCCTGGCCTATTGGAGGCAAGCTTGGGGAGTTTCACCTCAGGCCCCACTGGGACGGGTCGTGACAATATTTTATATAAAAAATGCATTAATTATAAGTATATATGAAATCAATATAACACACATTTTATCTATATTAAATTGAAAAATAAAACCACAATCAATTATATGTCGGGTACTATGAAATTAGTCAATATTTTTAATTCATATTAATTTTTAATTACTTACCATTATTCAATAAATATATGAAAATTTAATATAAAGTGCATAAATATTTTGTAATATATAATCATATTTATATACATTAATATATATATCTATATATTAAATATATACAATTTAGAAACATTAATTATCATAATTATCTAATTAATAAAATGTTTAATATTTAATAATGTGTAATCAAAAAATTAATTTTTATCAGTAATTAACTAATAAATAAAATTTGTAATTTTTTTTAATAAAAACATTTTTTATTTTTAATTTAGTTAATTATTTTATTTAATCAGAACTAAAAATGAATTGATGAAATAAATATTTATCAGTGCTAAACATAAAGCACTAAAATATCATACCCTTTATCATCAATAAAAATAATATGTTGATAAAGGAAACCCTTTATCAGTACTAAAATTAATGCATTATTAAATGTTTTCTTTCTCAGTGCTAAAATAAAAGAGCTATTAAAAGGTTAAATTTATCAGTACATTTTTTAGTGCTAATAAATATTATGTTTATCAGAATTTTCTTCTTGTGCTGATAAATAACAACACAACTAAATGAAATTTTTATAGTAGTAGTTACTACAACTATAAAGAACCAGAGCACTTTTCAAATGAATGCACTATACCAAGGGTTTTCAAAGAAAATCAACAACCTCCAAGGGTGAAAGGGCGAGTATTTTCCATCACTACCACAAAATTGAATCCCAACAGTGAAGCGATGAAGGGTACACAAGTTATTCATTCAAGAACAATGAATGTTCTTTTTTATTCTGGTTCTACACATTCATTTATATCATGGATATTTAGTAGAATTATTCTAACACCACCACAAATCATGGAAGTATAGATGTTAGTGAGAATGGAAAATGGGGAAATTATTGCATCCTAAGTATATAACTCATCCCCTACCAATGTTTTTGGGTGGAATTTCTAATAAGACCTTGTCATACTCTCCTTGGTGGAATTTGATATTATTTTGGGCATTGATTAGCTTTCCCTATATAGAGCCAACACAAATTTCCATGATTATTTATTCACTCTTTGTATTATGAATTGAACCTCGATTTTGTACAAGTTCAAGGAGGAGGATGAATCTTTTTTAGCATCATCATATCAACCATGGATATTATTTCCCAATGAGAAAGCATATATATCTCAAATGATTGAGTCTAAGGAAAGAAATATCCTTGAAGACATGGATATTTTGATAGAATACATTGATGTTTTTTGGGAATTTCATAGTCTTCCTCATTGATGAGATGTTGAATTTTCAATGAAGCTTATACCTAGGTCACTACCATTATCCAAGAATCCATATATAATGGTTGTTTTGAAACATTAGGAGCTGAAGAAACAACTACATGAGAATATAGATAAGGGTTTCATATACCCAAGTTCTTCAACATGGGGTGAACTAGTCCTCTTCATCAAGTTTAAGGATTGGTCAATGCATATTTGAATGGATTATTATGAGCTCAACAAGATCACAATAAAGAAATAATATCATCTTCTTTAGATTTATTACTTTTTCGATCATCTATGTTGGGAAAAATACTTTTCCATGGTGGATCTGTGGTTGGGATATTACCAAGTTAGGGTGAAGGAGGAGGATATCCCCAAGACTGCTTTTTGTACATGGTACAAGAACTATGAATTCATAGTAATTCCCTTCAGAATCACTAATGCTCTAGTAATTTTCATGGACTTCATGAATAGAGACTTTAAAGGTTACCATGAAATGTTTTTTTATCCTTTATAGATGATATTATAACATACTCCCAAAGTAAAGAGGAGCATGCAGATCTTTTCAATCCTATTCTAAAGACCTTTCAAAAGGAAAATCTTTATTCCAAGTACAAAAAATGTGAGTTTTGGTGGAATAAATTATCTTTCCTGGGGAATATCATCACATGAAATGATATTTTTATAAACCATCCGAAAATAGAAGTAATTGAAGGATGGTGGAGGCCAAAATATGTAATTGTTATTCATAGTTTTTTTGGGTTAGCTGGTTATTATCTCTTATTTGTGAGAAATTTCACGTGATCATCAAACCCTCTTACCCAACAAACTCAAAAGGGTGTAAATTTTTCTTGGAATAGTGAATGTAAAGGGAGATTCAGGGAGTTAAAATATTGATTATCACTACACCTCTTCTCACACTACCCACATGTGGATATATTTTCATGGTATTCAGTGATGCTTCGAAAAGAGCATGGGTGGTGTGTTGATGAAAAATGACTTATTCATCGCCTATGGTTCAAGGGATATGAAATTTCATGAATAGTACTACACAAAACATGATCTATAGTTGGATTCAGTGATCTTCCCTTTGAAAATTTTGCATCATTATCTGTTTGGGGAGAAGTGTGAAATATAAACAGATCATAAAAATCATCAAGTATATATTCACACAAAATGATCTAAATATACACCAATGGAGATGGTTAGAGCTTATCAAAGACTACAACTGATTAATCCACTACTATCCTTGGAATGTGAATAATGTGGTAGATGTTCTAATAATAAAGGATCTAACCATTCAATCCTTCATGAGAATTGAGAGGGATCTTATCTTCTTATATTTGTAAATGAAGAACACAAGAATCATAAAGAAATAAACATCATCAATACTTTCATAAATGATTTCTCAAACGTATCTTATGAATAGGTTAAAGGATGATCAAAGAGTTGTTGTGGGAAATTCAGGAGAAAATGGAATCTATAAATAAAAGAAAAATCCCCATAGTTTAATTTTAATTATGAAGGTGTTGTGAGTTTTAGTTCAAGACTATGTGGTCCATTAAATACTCAGTTAAATAATGATCTGTTGGATGATGCACATAGCTCAACCTTCTCTACCCATCCAGGATGAAAAAATATGTATCAAGATCTCTGAGAACACTATTGGTGTTATAATAAAGGAGGATATCACATAATATACATAAAGATGTCTTATATGTTAGCAAGTGAAATTGGAAAGGAAAAAATACAAGGGGATGATGAAACCATTACCCATACCTATATGGAAATAGGAAAACATCACTATGGACTTTTCCACAGACTATTCAAAGACATCAAGAGAGAATAATGATATGTGGGTTGTGGTGGATCATATTAAAAAGAATTCTCACTTCATTGCAATACGAGAGAAATTATCACTCAATCTACTTTCACATATATATATCAGGGAAGTGGTCTGACTACATTGAATACCACCATCAATTGTATCTGATCGAGATCCATGATTCATATCTAAGTTTTATAAGATTCTCCATCATAATTTGAATACTGATTTGAAATTAAACATGGTCTGTCACCATAAAACTGATGTCCAATCTAAGTGGACTATGCAGACAATTGAAGAAATACTGAGAGCAAGCTCAGTGGACTTAAAAGGAGGATGAGATCAATATCTTCCTCTGGTTTAATTCCCTTACAAAAATAGTTTCCACTCGATCATCCAAATGGATCACTATGAAGCCCTTTATGGGAAGAGGTTCTGGACACTTTAATACTAGGATGGTGTTGGAAAATAAAAACTTCCAAATCATGAAATGGTTGAGGAAATGGTGGAAAAGGTTAAGACTATTCAGCAGCACATCAAGACTGCTCAGAGTCGACAAAAGAGATATGATGAAAATGATTTACGAGGCTTAGAGTTTGATGTTAGATAAATGGTATTCATCATTATATCTCCATGGAAGGAAGTGATGAAATTTAGGAATAAGGGAAAGTTTATTCCATGATATATCATCCCCTTTGAGATCTTTGATCGCATTGGAGCGGTGGCCTATCAACTTGCACTCCCACCTAACCTATATATATTTCATGATGTATTCCATATATAACTATTGAAGATGAAAATAGTTGACCCCTCAAATATACTCGATCTAGAGGTGGAAGCATTGAAAATGATATTTTCTATGAGGAGCAGCCAGTGGAGATCATAGATCATAGATACAAAGTTCTATGAAATAAATAAATCCTCATAGTTAAAATTATATGGAGAAACCACAAGTTTGAAAAATAAATGTGGGAACTATAGGTTGTTATGAGATAGAATTATCCTCATCTGTTTTAAGGGGTGATATAAAAATTCCAAGGGAAAAATTTCTGAAGGGGGGAATATTGTAATGACCTGAACTGTTATACATAAAATTCCCTTTTGATTTAATGTTTTATTATGTAATATGGTTATTGAAAAAAAAAATCTTATTTTGTTTTATTATATCAAATTATATTCAGAAGAACATTAATAATATTTACCATTGATAATATATTCTTTAAATAGTGATCACATGATTAATATAAATATAGGGCTTTAAAAAAATTGACAAAGGAAAATGAAGTAATGTCTTCATCTTGGAGAATTTTACCCAATCAATCACATTTATAGGAGCTTCTGAGAGAGATACCATCACTGGTATTTTCCCTTTCCCAATCCCAAGCATAGTTACAAAAATTAAATCCTGAGAGAAACTATGTACAGGAGAATTTCAAGATCATCAAGATCATGACCCAATCTATGTTTGTCGAACGACTGCATGAAAGTCTCACCCTCACACACTTTACTCTTAGGGTGTATGCTGATGAAATAAAGGGATAAGTATCAAGACCTTAATAATATGAATATGTATATTTTATAGAATAATGAATTTATTTTCATTTTTATTACTAATTTTTAAATGATTTTGATTTTGATTCAATTAAAAAAAAATTGTAATTTTGGGTAATATTCAAATTCAATTAAGGGATTTATTTTTATGAATTAATGGTTTTTTGAAATAATATCATTTTAATAAAATTTTATTATTAAATATGATTTGTTAATTATAAATGGCCATATGATTTTTATGAAGTAGAATGTAATTTTTATAAGTGTTCAAAACCTATTATTGTAAAAAACCCAACACTTTTCAATAAATGTTCAATATTATTTTAAAAGGGAAAATATACATATTTAAAAAATTATTTAGATAAAATGAATCTTATTTATGGAATAATAAATTCAAAATTATCAAAAATTTAATTTTGCCTAATTTTATGAGATATTTGATTTTTCGTGTAAAAAATAAAAATATCCTATAAATATAATTTGTGTTTTATATGATCATAATGACCCAAAAATGATGTAATAAATACCAAAATGGATATAATCATAGAAAAATATTCATTCCCCTTAAAATAATGTGATTTTAAGTTTACTTGATTAATTTTATTAGGCATTTATGAATCCTCTAAAGCATTTAATATATTAAAGTGTTCTAAATTCATTTACTTAAAAGTGCGACTCAACTTCACATAAGTAAGGGAATTATTTTAATATTTTAGGAAAATTTTATTATAAAATAATGAAATCGTATCCAGTTTGGAAAATTCTAGGGGAAAAATCATGGGAAGTTTTTTGGTTTTGAATAATTTATTTATATACTATCCAAAACCTAAGTTTGTGAAATATTAAAGAATCCCCCTCTCATTTCTTATATAAACCCACCCAAGATCCCACTTCTATTCACTCAAAATTATTGGATCATGTCCTTACTCTTCACTCACCTCTATATAATCTTCCCAAGGCCCCCAAGCTCTCAATAATCCCTTTTTCATGATTTTAGAGCCACACATTCAAGTAATGATTCTTTCCTTTCTCATCTTTATCCTAGTTTATTTACCTTGTCATTACCTTTTATTTTCAGTTACTAATTATGGGGTATGTTTTCAAAACTCCCAAATAATTCCATTATTATTTATAGATGATTATAGAACCATTTCTCTCTCATTAAGCCCTCCCATGCCCACCCATTACCTTGGCTATATTTAATAAGCATCCTTTACTTTATCTTTTTATTCAAGCATATTTATTATCATATGCCTGATTTTTCTAATTATTTATTTTTGGACATGTAATTACATGAAATTATTACTATCCCCTTCGTTTAAATATAATTAAAGACTCATTTATCTATCATAAACCAATTTTATGAATTTTTAAGTGACGTCGTTATGCGATCGAATTCTCACAGTGGGTTTCTATGCCAAAACCATTGTGTAGTGAATACCATCCCCATTTACTATCAAGGGTTCTCACTTTTATTCACATATTCCTTTTTTTTGGGGACTTATATGTATTTATTACACACTCCTTGATCATGGAATAAAATTAATATGCTTAGTGAATCCATGTTTTATGATCTATGTGACACACGTAAGCATGAGAATTAAATGAAAGTGACAGGTGTGCCCAGAATTATATAGCACTCCAAAACATTAGGTAATGTTTAGTATCATGATACGTCATGTTGAGAAATGGGTGTACCTGATTCCTTTATGGTACTCCTTCCACTATGAAGTTTGGGTGGTTTATCCTTGACCTATGATGTAGTGTCTTATTTTGTTATTGTATTTCTCATATTATGAGAATTATGCTATATCATACCTTATTATTCATGTTCCTTTAAGCCTCATTGATTTTACATTTCTGAAATGTATTAATATCTTCATTTTATAACATTTTTATTCCCTTACTGGGGTTTATGGCTCACCCCTTTATTATGTGTTTCCTTAGGTTCTCCAATGTAGTTTTATACTAAAGCAAGTTTAATAAGTTATCAATAAAGATGTTGTAATTCTTGTTTGGAGTTCTAATGAAATGTACCTAATTCCCAAATATACTAGACTTTTTGATCTTTTGGGTTGTATTTTGTGTGATTTTATTATAATTAAATCATGAATTAAATTTTAAGATAAATAAGGGTTGTAATATCCAATGCTTGGGTATCATTGTCGGGTGTATTGTGGATATGTTATCCCTCTTATCTACTATCATCATGGATATATGAGGTTCTAATATTTTGAGATACAGGAGATTATGTGGGGGAATGTTCATTTTTTGTGGATGATGTCATGAAATTTTCTAATCCATATGACAATGAAATTATCTCCAATGATCAGGGAGAAAAAGTGAGAGCATTATAATCCATCCATTATGAATATGAACATACACTTCTTTTATAAAACTAGATTTAGTTGATGTGATCAGAACCATGAAGATAGAAGAAAACATTCCCAAACCTCAAGAATTAATTATTCTCCTAGTATTTTTTTACACTTGGTCAAATAGTCTTCATTTTGTTGACTAGGGATGAAGATCATTTAGAAAACCCTTTTTATAAATACACTAAAGAGTGAGATTGATCTTCATGAATGATATTTTATTAATTTTCTCTACCATAGTTGACTACTTTAGGGGAAATCTGGCATGTCCATAATATGTTATATGGTGATAAAATTATTCACCCTATAATATGAGGTAGGCATGACATAATTTCCCCCTATATTTGGATTTATCAGATCAATAATATTGATGTACAATACATAATCTTCAATGAGTTAATGGAACTCAATAAAAGGGTTAATTTTAAGATCATTGGGTGAAGTGTCCTGAATGAGATATTTGATCACTAGATAATTACCTTCCATTTTATATAATTCCACTTTAATTTATTGATATTATAAGAATTCAAAAGGGGATAAATCATCATAACACTCTAAAGTATCCAATTATTGATTATTTTGGGCACCAGTTATATGATGAAGGTACCACCTAATGGTAATATAGCCATTGTATTCCTAATATAGTGTTGAAATCCATTTCATGATGAATAAACATAAACTTAGGATTAAATATAATGTCCTAAAACTAGGATCTAATCATGATCTAACCCAATGTATTTTTCTCCATCTTATCACACCATTATATTTTCAAGGTAAATAGAGAAAAATTTGCTTCACTATAACCAAGTATTTAAATGTTCTAGAATAGATTTAAATTGATTCCCGAACTATTATCAATGGGAGCTCAACAAACATTAGTGTTTTCCATATTTACAAATATGTAAAAGGGAATAATGTATCTTTGTATGGTGGTGTCCCTAACATAATATATGAATGAAATGACCGCATATCATTTGATAGGTTTTTTTCTCAACATGACATACTCAATCATTAATAAACTTGCCTTCAAACACTTAAGAGATTATAAGAGCATCAAAAAGTGCCTCTCGAAGCTCATTTAAAAGATTGAGGGCATTGAGAATTGAAATATTATCAATATGAACTACTATCTATTTAAATATATCATAATTTTGAGTCAAATTGCAATAGTTCCCTACATGAGTTTAGTCCTTGGATAGGGGATTAGGGTAATAGGTTTAATGTGTCAATGACTAATTTACCTTATCAAAACACTCAGGAACCATTTTTATTTTTTGATTGGATTGAAATGATATTTTAATATTTTATATTGACAAAATAAATATTTATTCTTCAAATATTACACTAGTTTGATTTGTTTTGAATGAATCTTGGATTATTTAGGAGTATATTGGTACTCAAAATATACCTACTAGAGTGTTTTTCTATAGATTTTTATGAAATATATGGTTTCAGCGTTGATATGACCCAGATATCAAGGTCCATGTCAACCTTATATTCCATAAACACATATGTGTCGATAGAATATTCCTCATTATCCCTGATTATGAGGAGGATTTTTAGGATCATATTCATGTTCTTTATTAGATATAGTATCTTTCTGGTGCATTACATTGACCAAAATGTATTGGGATACATTATCTGTTGAGGTTTTCATTTTATAGTTCGGTGCTCATAGAACAATTTAGAAAAGAAATTCCCATACTCCTTGTGCTATGAGTATATATTTGGAGAGGTTTCGGGATAGATTATGAATTTTCATGGGTCCATCTTCTTTATTACATTATTTAGATATATTGATTACAACAATTCATTAATGATTTTTTTAGAATAATATGGTAAGAATGAAGTAGGATAAATCATAAAAAGGGGAGTTATGGTCACACTTGTTCGGTCCACCTATGACTTGAGGATATAATTCACTTTATTGAACATATTTATATTCATAAAATAATCAAATTTATGTTCTTCCTTGTTCAAAATTTTCCTTAATTATCTTTTATCCTCTAGTTGGATGGCAGAAACACATGCCACTTATGCTTATGGTTTTACTAAAATTAAATTATCATAGTATACTATATTTTAAAGGATGTATTTGAATAAAAATTTATATTGGATTATGTTCCAAAAAATTCGATGGATGGGGAAGCAATTCAAGTAGTCATTGAGGCCATATTTATCTGTATTTTTTATTTCCATTACCTTTAAATCATAATTCTCTATAGATATGATGAAATACCAATTGACCTATTCATTTAAAAAATAATAGAATTTATTATTTTGGTCATTATATGGTGGAAACCAATGTGATTTTACCCTTATTTATGAGGATGATGTTGTTTCTTTTTCATTTAATAAGAGGTACTACAATATATTGAGTGATATTGGGTGTTGGATCTAGTGTTGGTGTGGGATAAATCATTACAATTGTTGTTAATAATTTTATTATCCTATTATCTTGATCCATTGGATTTTTTTGAGGATTTTTATTATTATTATAAATGGAGTCTTCCAACACTTGTGAAACTATGGATAACACATTGAATCTACCTAGTTATTTTACTAGGTTGAGTAATGTTTGTAACTCGTCATGGATATTTTTTATATTGATTGTCAGTAACTCTTCTTGGGTGAGTAGAAAGTTCAAGGAGTATGTAAAACCATTCAACCTATCAATAATGTCTAAGAAACAGTCATTAATTTTTTTAATTTTAGATATTAATTACTATTTTATTTCTTATCTTTAACAGAAATTGGTAGATAAAGTTTCAATGGAAGTCCCATATTAGGTATAATCATTCCAGTAGATTGTTATACCTGACAAACATTGGCCCATCTAGAGTCTACATGAATATTATAAGTTTAATTTCCTCTTGTTTCTAAAGGGTTAAATTCATGTGTCCCTGAAAAGATACAAGGTTAATTAGATCTTAGACTAGGTACTCAATTCCATTAAAGATTAAGAAATTCAAATTTCCAAAATTGGGAAGAGGAAGAATAGTATCCAATGATTCAAGATATGGATTTATTCTGGTTTCACCAGTTAATATAACCCTTCCATGGCCTCTATTTGATATTACATTGATTTTATTGGGTCGATGAGTTATTTAAAAACAATTGTCTCACCACACACTTGAGTTAACATAAAGGGTATAGCCTAATATTGTTAGATTGCCTATGTTTGATACTAAAAACTGGTATGGGTCATCTTGGTGTAAATCAATAAACATAGTTCTGAATCCCACCCCAGTGGAGGAAAATCCTAATACTCTTGTCATTAGACAAACCTATTTATACTGACAAATATTTACTGAATTATAAACATGAGTCTCAACTTATGGATTATACACAGCCATAATATTTCCCATGATTAATTTGGCGATGATTCATTTTAATTCCTTTATCTTCTCCTAATATTGGGTACACCTTTCCTAGGTAGCGGTAAGCTTAACTTATTCAAGTGAGGGTGGGTTATGGCTGCAATCTTCCCATTTTATTTATCCAAGGCCTTCCAAGGTAGTGGTAACTGAGTATTTGATGGAACTCTAAATTTTTTAACCTTCCTCAGATATTGGGTTTGTGCACCATTTTAAATAAATTCGGTGTTGATCATATTCTGGAAAGAGACTTCACATCCCACTCCTCTGTGTCAGAATAATGCTCTGGATCATCTATGGGGCCAATATTGATGGCATTCACGGATACGTAGTATGTTTATAAACCAATTTCCTCATCAAAAGGGTAAATGGATTGGTCACCTTATAAATATTTATGAAGAGTAAACTAAAAATCATAATTTTTAGTTCCATATCCCACTCCTCTTGAAACCCATTTTGAATTTATACCCATTTACAGAGATGGGTCAATGTAACACCCTCATATTTTGAAAACAAGTTTTTTTCCTTGAGTAAATTTAAAATCTTGATATTTTGTGTTACAAAAAACACTAATTTTCTCTTTCATTACATGAAACGCCATGTTTATCATTCACTATATGTAACATTGAGTTTAAATGAAATATAACATGCTATTAAAATATTATTATTGAAAATGATAGTTATCACATAACTATTGGAATATGAGGTATGAATATGATTAACTAAATTATTAAATTATATTGTTTAAAAATTTATATAAAATGAATTATATAGAAACAAATTAATTCTAAATGAGAATAAAAACTATATGAAAAAAGGAAATCATTTTCTGAAAAACTATTTTATTGTGAAAAAAATATTTTACATAAATAAATTAAAAAAAATAATTTTTTTGAATGATTATATTATAAATTATAAATTATATATTCAGTAAATTTTTTAAAATTCATCTTATGTTATCTTTACAAGAGATTAGAAGAAATCCGATGTTACACTTAAAAACATTAATTTTTTTAAAAACAGTTTGGTCTCCATTTTCTGCACTTATATTAAAAATAATTTTGGAATACTTTATAAAATTATTAAAAAATATTAAGATAATTTTTGAAATAATAGTTTCAAAATTATCGTAGGTATAATTTTTGATAATTTTCTAAAAAGATTAATTTTTTTATAAATAATGAAAATGTTAGATTTTAATTAAAAAATGCCTTTTGTTTAATTATTTATAAAGATAAATTATTTTTTAAATCCATTTTCAATTATAATTAGTTTAAATATATATCTATTAATCCAATTTAGGTCATTTGAATCATTTTCATATTGAATTATTATATAGAAACGTTGTAATTTTTTTACATTTTCTCTTTAAAAAACCCGATGTCTCGTCGCATCTACATGATTAATTTTATATTGAATATTTCTTCTTATATTAATTGAAATTTAAAAAATGGATACCATATTCATAATAATAATTATATATATTATTTAGTAAATTTAACTAATTTTTTTGACCAAAATTAATTGTGAAATAGTAAAAATTATTTATTGTAGTTATGGTGAAAATGGTTTTACCGGGGGTTAAACTAAGAATATAAGGGAAAAAATAACCTAAAAACTTTTATAAAATCTATTTTCTATCCATATTTAAACTCAATAATTTTTAAGTCTCATTAATAATCAAATTTTGAGCCTTTTTCCCGGATAAAAATGTGGGTACAACTTTTTCTTTTCAAAAAATTACAAGTGTTCCAATCATCTCACTTATAAAAGGTCACCCCTATATTCTCATCATACCATGTTAAAACCTAAATGTTTTAACTATTAATTATACAAATACATTATAAATTCCATAATAATAACTTAAAATCCTTAATTTTGACAAAAACACCTAGGAAGGGTTTTGGAGAAAACCTGAGGATACCCGAGGAAGAGTCAACGTTCTTTAATGGGTATTGGTACTTCATTTCTTCCTCCATATCCTTAAATTTTTATTCAAAAAAGATTATATAAAAAAATATAGTCAATATAATGAGATTTTATTATAATTTCATGACCTAAATCCATCTTAACTAACACTAAATGGGTTACCAAATCACCATTCATGGTAATGGTGGACTACCGCCTCCTGAACTGATGACATTAGTTTTTCCATTACTGACATTCATTTTTGGGTATGATGCTGTATATAAAGTTTTTATATGATATTTATAACATAATTATACCTATGGATCCATTATATCATATATACCTTTTTTTACTTTCCATTCCACATGGGATACGATAATGTCGTTTCTGTGTACGGAGGACAATTTCCTCAGGAAGCGATGTGATTCATTTTCACTAACATTTCACATTGAAGATGCTAAGGGTAAATTAATTAAATATATATGATATAAATGAAATAATTATGAAATTCATGAAATATTTATCTTTATTAAAATAAAATATATCTTTTTATTTCTTACCTTTTCACTCACTGAAAGATGATAACATCATTAGGGTACCTGTGGACTAACGCCTTCACGAAGCGATGCGACTCTATTTTCATTACCACACCACAAATATGATATATATAAGTATATTTAAAATTATAATATGGTATTTATTATGTTTTTATCATTATTTAAATATTATATATTACTAACCTCCTTTTCATAATTATAATTGAAAAATGGAAACGTTACATATGCATTTGTATGGACTACCATCTACATGATCGTAATGTACTTCATTTATAAAAAATAATTATTTTTATTAAAATTATAATTGATGTATAAATATTATAATTATTTTATTATTATTAATGAGGTTATGGTACCATGATAAAATTAATATGACCTAAAATAAATATAAAAACATATATGAAAAATAACGTTGTTATTACATGAAATGTGAAGTTAACATTGAATTGTTAATAAACACGTTATAAAATAACATAAGTAAATTATTTAGGGTATAATATATATATATATAAATAATTTTATTTAATATATAAATAATACACATATATTTATTATTAATGAGGTTTCAATGTGTATGATGGATGTCGACACTTAAGATACAGAATTTCTAGTCTCTCTCTTTTTCTGGGAGAAATATATAAATTCACCACCTTTTTATTTAGTATGGTGTATATAATATCACATTTAAATTATATATCCTTAATATAATAATTTTAATTATACTAAATGTTTCATTTTATTTTATTCACTAGTGGGGCTTATGATTTAAAATATTGTTAAAGAAGAAAGGGATTGTCGTCTCACTTTTTACTTAAATGAGGAACATGCAATATTCATCACCTATTTGTTTAATTTGGTTTATATAATTCACATGAATATATTTTATAATACTTATCCATAAAATTATGATAATTACATATCCATTTGAGTACCTCTCTTTCATGGGGATTATGTTTCATATGTTACTAATGTGGTAATGGTCTTATGTTACAATCTCATTGTTTATCAATATATTTTTTTGTTTAAGTCTCAAATATTAGAAAAATATCATATAGATCTAAATTAGTCACATTAATTTTCTTCTAATTTGATTATTAATGATATTTTCAAGTAATAGTTCCACTTTTTCACTCTTTATTACTTAAAATAATATAGATATTGTATTTAATAAAATCAAACTTTTTTTCTCTTCTATGAGAAATTAATTTTCTTCCAATACCATGTTTTCTAAAAATGGTTTCAAAAATATTTTAATAAATTTTAAAATGAATTTTGAAACATTTTTTAATTTTTAAAAAATGTTTGAAAATAAATTTTATTCCTTTTACAAAAAAATTCCCATTTTTCTTTTACTGAAAATATTAAATGAATCATTGTGTACGATATGAATGGAATTTACCTCCATCGTGACCATTATTTTCATGAGACTTCATTTATAATTTTAAAGTTTATTTTCAATTGAAATTATTTCTAAAATGTTATATGTTTTAAAAATTGATTTTCAATGAAAATTTATCTTCCTCCATAAACCTTTCAAGTAATTTATCTATCAAAATCATTTTCTATCTAGGATGACATCCAATGAGATTAATTATTCATTACTAGGGATATGATCTGAGGATACAATTATTATTCTCTCTCTGGATGGTTTATGTAAATTATGATGTGATCTTTGTCAAACCCATTTCTCTTCTACGAGTTATACCATGAGATGACTCTTATGAAACCTTCTTATTATCATAAGTTATTCTTTAATGAAATAATGAATGATTATGGAACTTGTTTCCTTTCCATTAGATATGATATGATGAAATGTTTATGAAACTCATTTCATTTCATGGTTAGTGGTATGATGAATATTTTAATATCTTGTGCCATACATACGTATAATTTTTATTATGTGATATGTGAGAACTATATGTATCTCCCTAACACTAGTAAGACCAGATCTGGGTGCCTCATACAATTACATTGGCATGATTACGAGGATTCACATCTCAATGGACTACTGACTCTTGTAGTCTTAGTAAACCATATTTATACATGAGTCTTACATTAAAACTCAATATACTAATTACAATATATTTTTTTATTTAATGAGAATAAATTTACTCCCATATAATATATCCTTTAATATATTTCATAGTACACTTTTTGGAATCCCCTATAATGGAAAAAAATAAGGGTGAGCTAAATTTCTCAGTAAAGGTTATATATGGAAGAATAAATAATGAATCAATGAGCCTAATCAATGTGGAAAGGTAAATAATTATGCACACATTCCATTAAATAACTGGATAGAGCATAATTATTATGGAAAGAATAAAATATAATAGAAAAATTCTGTATAAATAATCACATGATCTTGAAACTAGACCATGAATATTCTAACTAATAAAATAATCACATGAAATAATAATAATTATGGAATCCATATTGTTGGACATCCGAGCTATCAATATTTAACCTCAAGATAGTTACTATCAATATCTATCCTTGTGATAGTTTGTGTATGTGGTCATTAATTCATATAAACTATAAATATCTATCCTCAAGGAATTTACTATAATTATATATCCTCTAGACATATTTAAACTTCTTAGAAACAATCACAAAGGGTTTTCCACCAACTTACATCAACCTAAGAGACTATTGATGCATCAAGGGGGTTATATTAACAAGTCCCCAAACCATTTACTTCTTGTCTAAAAAATACTCATATATTAAATAATAAATATAATTCTTAAACAACGTGCCATATCAACTATATGTTTCTAGTAAGGGATACATTTTTATCAATAATTCCTCAATAAAATAAATAACATTAAATGTATCCACTGTATGTAAAAAAGGTATACGGTTTAGAAAATAATCGTATCCATTACACAAGAATATGTATATTTAATATAATTGTTTTTGAAAATGAAAAATTATGACAATTACATTATTATTTCAAGATAAATTTAACAATTAAAAAAGTAAGTAAGATATCTAAACTAACTTTTACCACTTCATAATTTTTAAGTGAAACCCCTTGATGAGATAATTCAAATTTAAACATAGAATTTAATGAAATATGTATGAATAATGATATTAAATGAAACAGTTTGTGGTATAAACACAAAATTGAAGTTAATTGTTTCATAATAAGAAATAAGTCTCAATGGATTGTAAATTGAGATGAAATATCTTACCTTACGCTCTATTTTGGTTTAATGCTCTTTAACTTCCAATTTTCAAGTAACTCCTTTTGGTTTTTTTACAAAAGCCTTTCTTGGTTGGATTTATAACCATTTTTAGGCTTATAAAATTATTTTAGATATGTTTGGAGATTAATTGGGTAGGGGTGGGGTGAGAAAAAAGGCTTGATAGGTTGGAAGAAGTGATGGGAGTGAATACCATTTTATTATGGAGGGGGAGTGGAATTCTTGTAAATATAAGAAGGTAAACCCTATTGGGATGTATTACATACATAATGTTCCTAAATTTTTTACAAATAGTGGATTAATTGAGATTATGGTTGAGCCACACCCCTGATACACAAAAATAAAAGTATCTTTATCATTTTTTTCCTTAACTTCTAAGTGTCCCCAATTTTATCATTTTGCTTATTATTAATGTAAATAGTTTTCCAACCAATGTATTTTATACATTAATACAAAAATAAAATGATCCCTTAAATATAATTTTTAAAAATTTATTCTAAATATGATATATATTTTATAAAATAATAATACCATGTGTTTTTTAAATAAATGTTAACTAAAGTTCATGTAACGCGCAAAAAAACTTCTTTAACTCGAACCATGCTAACGATGTTTTTACTATTTAGGGGTCAATATGTTCATTATAAATGATCAATTATTCCATAAATAGGCCGTATTTTATATTTATTAACATTTAAAAATCAGTTTTCATAATATATAATTTTATTAATTTTGAATCTTGTAATAAAATATCATTTATTATAAAATAACATTAATGTCAATTTTGAAATTATTTTTATAAATTGAATCTAAATATATAAACAAAATTATGTAATTTTTATATATTAATTTCACAACTCTGTAATATGGTGTATTAATCTAAAACATTAATGTAAGATAATGATTCAATCAATGTACTTGACTTTTAATATTTTAATTGTAATTTATTTTAGTTAATTATTGACTAAATAATTGCTATATTAGCATTTATTAATCATTTTAATAAACTATTTAATCTATAAAAATTATAGATAAGTTATTATGATTAAAAATTATAACTTATATTTTTTAGAAAATATTTATAACGGAACCAAGGAAGTTTTTTCCCTATCCCATATCTTTATAGATATTGAAGGCAAGAAAGGTTCATTTTTGTCTTTTTCTTCACGTAACTTATTATATAGGTCAATTTCATTGAATAGTGTCTCAAAAAGTAATAAAAGATTATCCTAAAGTTACAAGGGTCGAACTATGTCCATAAAATGGGTATTAGACAAGTCTCTATGTCATTTTTTCACTAATATTAAAGTTTAACAACTATGTAAACTCATTTTTACCTTAATTTTTGTATTTAATTTTAAGTTCATTCTCTAATTATTTTGGTCAAATATTATGTTGGTCTTATTATACGATAATACTATACTAATTCCAATTATTTATATCAATTTTTCAAAATTCAATTTAAATTACTGAAAAAATTAAATGTATTGTTAATCCTGTAATGGTTGATAGAAAATGGGTTTTGAAAATTTAAAATGATCAAAATATTGACATGTTTTAACATCAAAAAAAAATTAAAATGATTAAAATGTACTATATCATATTAATATATTTTTAATTGGTATAATATAACTTTAAAAAAATTGAATTATTGTTTTACATTGTTAATTATTTAAAAAAAGGCAGTTTTAAACTAAAATGCAATATTTTTCACTATTCATAAATAAATGAAACATCTCAGAAAAATATAAAATATTCACCCCAAGGTAATTTTTATATTATGACTTCAAAAATGAAGTTTATTTTTAAAAATAAAATTTATTAAATGATAAAATTTTAGTTTTAAAATAAGTGCTCTAATATAAGGCACTAAAAGTGTAATTAGAAAAATACATCTTTTTATGTGTAAAACAATATTTGTTATTATATGTTTTCAATCAAATATATTGGATGAATGTAAAATAAAATTATTTTTTATATAATATAAAAATAAATATATCACAATGTCTCAGGTTGTTATATACACTTCTATGCTTGGTCTATCTTATCATATACACTATCAATATAATATCCTTATTTATGAATTTTGGGGCGTTACATTCTCATAACCTTAAATAAATTACATCCTCAAAATTTAAATTTTATCTTGGAAATATAGGGTTTTTCGTTTAAAAATACCATCATTGAAATTCCACATCGTGATAGGGATTTATAAATTATCCTTTTAATAAAAGAGAAATTAGAGTAAGAATATCACATGACTTGGTTTCAAAGTAGGAAAAAATTAGTGGAAAATGAAAATATTGACTTGGAGTAAAAGCATAAATAATTATAGATATTGAATGATTTAATTCATCACAATAAATTTAATGATCAAAAGAAATTAGAGGGCCTAAACATCATAAATCAATGATGATGAAGAAAACCACCAGTTCAATAAAAACTAATGTATTAGGATAACATTTTTTAGATAACTTTACTAATGTTGAGTAATAATTCTACTACTGAAATCATGGTATATTATCACCTATCGACGGTTAAATGTTCTGATTCTCTACTAATGTGTATAGCAGCACTCGGGTCGAATCCTCAGCAATGATGCTTTTTAATAGTATATTATTTTTAGTTGTTTATATTTTGATTTAGATGGTTTGTTTGTATAGGTTAATTGAAATGATTGATTGATTTAAAAATTAAATAATGATTCGAGTGACTTCATTTTTAGGGAGTTAAGCTTGTGATATCCTTTAACATTTCTTTTATATTTCATTTAAATTAACACCCACTTCACAAGATAACGTTGATTGGAATTCCTAAGTGTTAATGCTTTAATCCAAGCCTTAACTTTAATTAGGGTTATAATCTCATCAAGATCTTGTTTATGGTAGTGTATTTATGGTTCCAATAATCCTTGGAAACCCCACATTAAACAAAACAAGTCTTTAATCCATGACATGTTAATTCCAACATACACAATGTTAAATTAAAGAATACTCATCGAGCAAAAGATCTAAATCACTTAATATCTCTAAATAATGACTCACCCCAATGGTATATTTACATAGTAATTAATATGGTTATTAATTTGTTGATATATGATTATGGTGATGAATTATAAATTGAACAAAAATAATGGGATAGGAAAAAATTAGTGCATCAAACAGACACGATTGTTAAAGAGAGTTAAAGAAATTCTTTCGATTGAATGTGGAAGCAAAAGAAGGAAAGGGGTTTTAACTTTATTTAACCCATTTTAAAAACATTAATATTAAACTATATAAGGGGGATGAGAATAAAATAGGAGTAAAGGTCTCTCAATTGAAAACATGAGTATAGAAGTTACTCCCAAGACCTTGGAAAGAATTTGGCTGTGAAAATATATTATCCTCTCTTTTAAAATTACAACCCTTTTGAAAGGAGAGGAGGGGATGTATTTATAGCCCTAGGTGGTGGACTATTTGCATCCCAAAACTAGTCCTCCACTTGGATCAACAATTTGGACATCCAAACCATTTAATATTGAGATATATTATTCTTAAAAGTTGTAGATAATACTTTTGTATAACTAACACAAGAATTTGGAGTCATTTGGACTTATGGAACTAAATCTATGGTGGTTGGAGTAAACGATTGCAATCTGTCCATTTCAATCCATACTTTTGAGAAGGTCAAAATGTGAATGGGTTTTTGAATAGGTATATGACCTAAAATAAAAATAGTTTCCACTATAAAGTTGGTCAAACATAAATTAGCTTTCACACTACAAACTACCAGCTTGATTTGATGAATATATCATTAGAAATGTCATGAATAGTGTTTGGATTTTAATTCCCATCCAAAATAGTGGTCTAGAATTCAAATCATTGGTTGGGAACCTTTTTCTTGTAGTTGGACCTTAAAATTTTTATCCATGATTATTTTAGATAATCATGAAAATATGGTAGGGTTTCATAAAATTTGGGCTTCAGGATTTAGGCTAGTAACTCAATCATTACGGCTGGTCCAGTTTCATCACAGATTCTTTGGGTCATCTTGTGAGGACCATATGACACTAAAAATAGAATAATTGGACCCTAATACCTTATAATGATATGGATGAAATTGAATAAGGAATCCTAAAAGACTATAATCACACAATTTGGATCAGTATTGTGATACTTATAAATAAAATAGTTAACTGACTCAATTGGATTACATCTAAAAAATGATCAAAAATTATATTTAGTATTAAAAAATTAATATTTCACAACAATTATGCACATTTCATATAAAACCAGTAAAGGAAGTATATAATAAGCCATGAAAATATTAACAACATCAACTCCACCACACATATTCTTGTGAATGTCCTCATGTACAATAAATATAAAAAATATAACAAAATCTTTTGTACTCACCAACTAATACAAAAATTTTGTTTTACCCAATTAGGGGAGGTTTAGACAATTTCACTCATCCATATTAAATTCCACCACAAGTTGTTATAGAAATAATGTTCCAAAAACAATTCATTTTTTCATTCTTAAATTTATAAATGGAAAATGGTGGCAAACAAAACTTACACCTCTCAAGATGATAAAATTAATTTATGGAGCTTCACTCATTCACCAACAAAATGTAAAAATCTTAGTGTTTTAAGAGATCTCACCTCCCACTCCTTATAATAAAGTACTAAAAATCAAGAGGTCTTTTTACAGGGTTTTTTTGGCTATGGGATGGTAAGAAGATGATATCCACAAGATAGGAAAAACGGGGTAAAATAACAAAATGGAAAAAACAATGCCAAATTCATTTGAAATGATATGTGGAAGGAAATGAAAATACATATTTACAATGGAATGATTGTGTGTAGAAAGGAACAAGAGAGGAATAAAATTTAAATGGTATGAGAAGATGCAATATTTACAAAACACAAAACTTCTCCCAATGACATAAGTGTTCTTTTTTTTTTGTTTCTTTTCTTTTCTTTTTTTCATTTTTTGAAAGATGAACTTGAAAAAGATCTCATACACATATACCAACCCATTATTTATCTCCTCAAGACACTAATTGTAATAGTTATAATAAGATCAAAGGTTGAGGAAGTGTTATTTTTGACCTACCTAAGACACATCCCAATTTTGTTTCTATTTATTTTTGATTTTTTTATTTTGTTTTCGATTTTTTAACACATGTTAGTAACATTTATAAAATTACATAAATTAACGTAAATTACATTCCCCAAAACTCACTGAATGACAACCTATCCCCCACAAAAAATGAATTCTTCCCCTCAAGCATATGACAACTCATTGAAAATCAATAAAAGGGAACCCAAAAATGAAATCAATTCAACCCACACTTAAATTTCAATAAATAATGCAATGTAAATCCATGTAGATATTGGGTGGGATAAGGTATTAGGCTTGTAATGTGTCTATAAAAGAAAAGGTTTTCATAGGCTTGAAGGGGATTTTAAAAGGATGATTAATTTAAGGGAAATGGGAGGCTATTTGGTTATTGTGATTTTCATGTGGTTCAAAAAATTCCTCTGTCATATTAATTCACACAAAACTAAGAAATTCAGCTCGAAGGTCCACAAACTCGTGACTCCCAAATGGGGGTTAAAACACATATTTTGAAAATATGTCCATAGGTGGCCTTGGAATTAAAGCTAATGTTGGTTCTCACGGTTGGGGAAAATCATTTTCCAAATCAAAAATTGAGCATTAAGAATATGTTTGTTTTGACACAAAATTCTTTATCCAAAATCATGATGAAAATACAAAATTTTTGAGATGAAAACAAGTCTTTGGACTCCCCAAAATGGTTAGGAAAAATTTCAAAAATATAAGTTGAGTAATCATGTCTCTTGATTTTCCATATTTTTAAGTAATTTTAATTATTGTTTTTTAGTTTTTTAGGTGTTTTTTTATTTTTTTTATAATTACAAACCCACACAAAATATTAAATATAAATTTTCATGAGGAAAGAGGTAAAAAAATAAAAGAGTGGGGAATAAGAATAAAGAGTAATAGATAAGAAGATATTGAGAGAGAGTTAAAGGGAAAGAGGTTCCCCTGGTTTAGATTTGGCGGGTCACTATCTCCATCCGGTAGTGGGTCTATGGAAGATGTGAATCTGATAGAAGTCGGTGTGGTTCCAGGATTTTGTGTCTTTTCATGGTGATGCTTTATTCGATGCTTATTAACTGTGAATGTCCCTTTTAAAGATGGTTCTTGGACACGCACTACACCAAATGGGTAAACATTTGTAATAACAAAAGGACATTCCCAATGAGAATTAAGCTTACCTGGGTGAAGTCAAACGCGATAATTGAAGAGAAATACCTTTTCAAATTCAATGAATACCTTTATTAGGATGTGTTTTTCAGGGAGTACCATGAATTATTATTTTTAGAGATTATAATTCTCATAAGAATCAAGTCGAAGCTCCTACAGTTCAGAAAATTGCAACAGTCATTCTTCACTAGTTTTTTCAAAATCAAAATTATAGGTTTTCACAGACCAAAAAGATTTATGTTGGATTTCAACTGGAAAATTACATGATTTACAAAAAAACTAGCCTAAAAGGATACATCCATATGGGGTTTTTATAGGTATTTTGATAAACCCAAAGTACTTCACCAAGTCTTTCAGGCCAGTATTTTCTGGTGGTTTTTACAGTTCTCTCAATAACTCTTTCCACTTCTCTATAAGAAAGTTCCGCCATGCCATTTGTTTGGGGGTGATATTCAATTGATGTTTTATGTACAACCCCATTGTTTTTTAAAATATATTCCATGGTTATATTAAAAAAATGGGTTCCTAAGTCACTTATCAAGGCACGGGGAGTTCCAAATTAGTCGAATATGTGTGTCTTTAGGTACTCACTAATAGTATGTGAATCATCTTTTCTAGTGGGTTTGGCCTTGACCCACCTAGAAACATATTCAACTACAAGAAGAATGTATGAGAATCTATTGGAAGGGGGATGGTCCTGTGAAATTGTTTCCCCAAACATCGAAGATATTAGAGAAAATTATAGGCTTTTGGGGCATTTTATTAATCTTTGAAATTGGGCCAAACTTTTGGAAAGTGTGACAAGAGGGAAGGATAAAAAAATTCATAGTCTTGGACCTTTCGGGAGTTTTTTTGTCGTCCAAAGTGGCCACCATAAGGCATTGAGTGATATAATTATAAGATAGAAGAATTTTAATTTTCATCAACACATATTCTAATTACCATGTCTTCCCTAGTTTCCCAAAGTTTATTTTCTTCCCAAAAATAGTATTTTTAATCAGTTTTCAACTTTAATTTTTTCCATTGAATAATTTTTAGAAAAAACACCAGAAACCAAGTAACTTACAATTGGGGCAGACTGTGTTATTTTTAGAGTGAGATATGAAAGGTGCTTAGTTGGAAATTCTGGATCAATTATTGTAGAATGAGAATAATTAGAAATTCTGCTCAAGTGATCAACCATTGAGTTCTATTTTCCGAGTATATCTTTGATTTCAAGGTCAAACTCTTGGAGAATTAGGATCCATATTATTAGCCTCGTTTTAGAATCACTTTTCTTGAGTATTAACATTATAACAGAATAGTCTATGAAGATGAAGATTTTGGCACCTAAGAGATAGGGCCAGGATTTTTCTGAGGAAAAAACCATTTCCAAAAGTTCCATTTTAGTTATAATGTAGTGAGATTGAGTTTTATCCAATGTTTTGAGGCATAATAGATGACATGAGTAATTTTTTCTCTTCTTTGACCAAGAAATTCCCTAACGACTCTATCAGAATCATCACATATCAACTCAAAGGGTAAGGAACAATCTGGGGGATGGATTATTGGGGTAGATGTAAAAGAAGTTTTGAGTTCAACAAAGTCTCTATTTAAAACCTCATTGATATGTAATGTGACATAATTTTGGAGAAACTAAGTGAGTGGGATGGAAATTCTACTGAATTTATGGATTAACCGCCAAAAGAATCTGGGATGACCTAGGAATGAACAGATGTCTTGAATAGAGGTGGGTTTAGGAAGTGATTAGATCAATTTAATTTTGGAATGATAAACTTCAATAACCTATTTTAAATCTATGTGCCCTATAAAAATCCCATTTTAAATCATGAAGTGACATTTTTCAAAATTTATCACAAGGTTACACTTGAAACACTTTTTGAGGACTATAGAGAGTGAATTCAAGTAATATTCAAAAGACTCACCATAAATGTTGAACTCATCCATGAAGACTTCCATGCATTTTCAATGAATTCAGAAAAGATACGCATCATACACCTTTAGAATGTTACAGGAGTATTGAAAAGGACAAATGGAATTCTCATATATGCATATGTTCCAATGGGGCCAGTAAACGTAGTATTTTCTTGGTCATATGGTTAGATTGGGATTTATAAGTTACTCTTGTATCTATCAAGAAAGAAATAGTGTGACTTTCTAGCTAATCATTCTATAATTTGATAAAGGAATGGAAGAGGGTAGTGATCTTTTTGTGTTTCAACATTAAATTTCTTATAGTCTATGCACAAGTGCCATTTGTTTTTCACATGAGTTGTGACCCCCTCCCCATCTTCATTTGTGACAATAGGTATCCCACCCTTCAATGGTAAAACATGAATTAGACTCACCCATTCACTATCATAAATTAGATAGATAATACCAGCTTGAAGAATCTTAGTGATCTATTCCCTAACAACATCAAGTATGAGTGGATGGATTCCTCTTTGTGGTTGTCTAATAAATTTGGATGATTCCTTAAGATGGATGTGATTCATGAAAAGGGAAGGGTTGATTCTGGGTATGTCATATAGGGTCAAAGCTAAGGCCCTTTTGTTTTCCTCTAACACCTAATTTTTTTTGGACTCCTGAGTTTCAGTAAGTGAAGTGCAGACTATGACAGAATTAGAGTGATCATAGAAAAGGAATATATATTTTAGGTGTTCAATAAGAGCTTTTAGATTAGTCTCATCTTTCATTTATAGGTTATACAACTCAAGAATAGAGGAAGTGACTTCATTTTCTTAAGATTCATTTTCCTTAATATTGTCTGAGGTGGAGCAGTAGAGATCAGAGATGATGTGGGATTGATTAGAGTTTTCAAGATCCTCTTGATTAATAGAGTCTGTGAATTAAAGGTCCATATCAACTTCACCATTTATGACATGTTTAATCATGTGGTAGATTTAAGAAGTTCCTTTATAATTAGAACATGATGAAAATGATGGATTGGGGTTTAATTTAATCATAGAAGTGTCCTTGGAAGCATGGATTGAGAATACAGAGTGATCCTTAGATGGGTATCACATGGCTTGGAAAATGTTGAACATGACTAGTTGGTCACCAAATTCCATGGATAAGATGCCTGAATGGACGTCAATCTTGGTTCTCATTGTCATTAGGAATGGTCTTCCAAGATTTAGGGTATACCGAGAAGATTTCATCTCACCTTCCATGTCAAGGACATAGAAATCAGCAGGGAAGATGAGATCATGCACACAAACAACGACATCTCCAATTATACCCTCAGGACTAGTAGTTATTCGATTTTCCAATTGAATGACAACACCCACTGGATGTAAGGGAACTAGACCAAGGATGGAGTATATGGGTTTGGGTAAGACATTAATTGAGGCTCCTAGGTCTATGAGGGCATCATCAATGTTGGAACTTCCAATTTGGCAAGTAATCACAAAGGTCCCAAGATCTTTTCACTTTATTGGAATAGACTGTTGGGTGGATTCATTTTCAAAGTTCCTAGGTTGCCTCTTGTGGGTGCACAATTCCTTAAGAAAATTAACATACTTAGGGATTTGTTTTATGGCATCTAATAGGGTAATTTTGACTTCAACATGTCTAAACATGTTAATCCTTTAATTATCAGGTCCAAATGACTTTTTTAGCTTAGAAATGTCTTGAGTAAAATGAATTTGGTTCCTAAGTGGAATGGAAGGAGGTGAGGGAATGGCATCAGATTCCTTTTCATATTTCTTTTTATTTTAATTTTCTAGGTCAACATTCAAAGGGCGTTAGAGGACTTATCTTGAGGAATATCAATTTTCATTCCCGATCTAAGTGAAATTGCACTTACATTACCTTTTGGATTGGGTAATGGTTGATCTGGGAGTTGGGAATAATTTGATTGTTGTTGTTGGCTAAGGTGGGATGCATGTCGACCAATTTGGTCTTTAATGTTTTTTAGTCTGGAATGGGTGAAAAAGTCATGATCTTCTACAGTGATTTCCCATGGTTTCTTGGGAGAAGGGACTTGTCCAGGATTGGTATTACATTGATTTTGGTTCTTGGGAAAGCGATTGTATTGGTTTGGGAATTGGGAAGGTTCACTAGGATAGTAGAATCCTAGAGGAGTAAGAGGAGTATTGATCATTTGAGGTTGAGGAACAAAAGGGTTTGGTTGTTTGAAGTTACCAACACCATGACCATATTGGAACCTGTTTGGGTTTTGAGGTGGGAATTGAGGGGGATGAAAAAAGGGATTACCATACCTCAAGCCTTGGATGAAGGTAGAAGATAAGGGCTCAGGGTGGGGTTGGTTGAAGTTTCTAATAAACTGACCTGATTGTTGAATGATGGGGTTCCACTAAGAATATATTGCATTGTGCTCTATTGGTCCAGATGAATCAGATGGATCCTCTTGAAGTTGTGAAAATGTGTCAGTTGGATGAGATGTTGAGCTACAGATTCCACATTTCTTGAGAGGTCCAGGGAATAGAGATTGTGGAAAAGATGAGGTTGGAGCTTTGGAAGCCACGGTAAGTTGTCACACAAGATGTGTAAGTTCACTCATCCACTCTGTCATCTTGTTTGACTTTATCGATTTACTATCTTGGGATTGTTTTACTAGATCATGTGCTCGAGTATGGAATTTTTGCGTGTTTTTAGCCATGTTACTTATAAGATCTCTTACAGCTGTAGGAGTTTTATCAGTAAGAGCACCGCCACTTACAACATCAATAAGAGTTCTCTCCATATACAATAACCCCTCATAGAAGTATTGGATCAATATTTGGTCAAGAATTTGTTGGTGTGGGAAGGTTGAAATAAGATTTTTGAACCTCTCTGGGTACTCATGGAGTGATTCATTTGGGAATTGATGGATATTGCTTATTTCTTTTCAGATAAAAGTAGTACGAGAAACAGGAAAAAATTTCTCTAAGAAAATTCACTTCATGTTATTCCATATGGTTATAGAACAAGGAGGGAGGTAGTAAATCCATGACTTGGCGGAGTCAACTAAGGAAAAAGGGAATGCTTGAAGTTTGATTTGTTCCTCAGAAACCCCTTTAGGCTTCATGGTAGACCACACCATGTAGAATTATTTAAGTTGGAGATGTGGATCATGACTAGTTAGCCCATGGAAATGAGGAAGAAGATGAATAAAATCAAATTTGAGTTTGAAGTCAGCCTTTATGTTTGGATATTGAATACCAAGAGGTTGGTAATTCATATCAGGGGAAAAAAGTTCTTTTATTGATTGTTCCCTAGGATTGGCCATTTCTAATTCAACAGGTTTGATGAGTAATGGTTCTTGAATGATTTGATTATCCCTAATCTTCCTCATAATTTGGAGAAGTGTTTTCTCAATTTTAGGGTCAAAAAAATCTGAGGGATTTTTGGGAGGTTATGAGGCATTTAGAGAGATTTTGGAAGAAAGTGGAAGATGGGTTTTCCTTTGTGTTTTTTCTAATTTTTTTTAATTTTTTTTTGTTTTTTACAACATCTAGAAACTAATGAATAATTCAAGAACAATCCTCATAAATAGATCCATTTTAAAGCGTATTCAATTGTCACCTATCAACCGTTCAAAGTTCTGATAATCTTCTAATGTGTATAGAAGCACTCGGGTCAAATCATCGACGATGATACTTTTTAACAGTCGATTGTTTTTATTTGATTGTATTTTGATTAGGGGGTTTGTTTGTAGATATTAATTGAAATGATTGGTTGATTTAACAATTTAATAAATTTTGGGGTGAATTCATTTTTAGGGAGTTGAGCTTGTGATATCATTGAGCTTTTCTTAATATTGCATTTAAAATAACACCTACATCACAAGATAACATTGATTAGAATTCCTAAGAGTTAGGGATTTAATCCAAGCCCTAACCTAAATTAGGGTCCTAAACTCAAACATATATTTTTTATGGTAGTGTATTTATGGTTCCAATAATCCATGGAAACCACATGTTAAACAAAATAAGTCATTAATTCAGGACATTTTATTTCCAACATACACAATGTTAAATTAAAGAATACTCGTCAAGAAAAAGATCTCAATCGCTTAACATATCTAAATAACGACGTTCCCAAATTGTAGATTTAATCAACTATTAAGATGGTTATTAATATGGGAATATATTTTTACTGTGATGAATTATAAATAGAACAAAAATAATGGGATAAGAAAAGAGTAGTGTGTTGAACACGCAAGATCATTGTAGAGAGTTAAAATAAGACTATCGATTGAATGAGGAAGAAAAATAAGGGAAGGTATTTTAGCTTGATTTGAACTATTTTAAGAAAATTAATATTAAAATAAACAAGGGTGATGAGAATAAGAGATATTTAAGGAGAAAGATGCATTAATATAGAATTACAAAAAAAAATACTTACAAGATTACAAAATGAAGAACACAAAAGTAAACGAAAAAAAAGAGAAGAGGAAAGGTCTCTCAATTAAAAACATGAGTATTGAAGTTCCTCCCAAGCCTTTGGAATGGATTTGTTCATGTCAATATATGATCCTCTCTTCTAAAATTCCAACTATTTTGAATGGATAGGAGGGGATGTATTTATCGCCCAAGGTGGTGGACTGTTTGCATCCCAAAACTACCCCTCCACATAGATCAACGATTTGGACATCTAGAATGCTGAATCATGAGATATATTATTTTTAAAAGTTATAGATAATACTATTTTCCGGATACTGAAAAAAGTTTGATCCATTTGTACTTTAGGAACCAACATTATGGATGTTGGAGTACACAATAAAAATATGTCCATTTCAATCAATACTTTTCATAAGGTCGAAATGTGAATGGGTTTTGAAGAGGAATATGCACCTAAATAAAAATAGTTTCTTCTGTCACGTTGGTTTCACAAATATTAGATTTCACAATAAAAAATCTCATCTTGATTTGATAACTAGATCATGACCAATGTCATGAATAGTGTCTAGATTTTAATTCCAGACTGCAATCGTGGGCTGGACATCAAAGCATCAGTTGGGCCCCTTTTTATTATAGATAGAAATTAAAATTTTTATAAGTGATTCCTTTGGATAATCAAGAAAATATTTTATAGTTTCATAAAATTTGGGATTTTGGATTTAATCCAATAACTCAATCATCATGGCAGGTCAGTTTATTTACATATTCTTTGGGTCATCTTGTGAGGACCATAGGACCCTTAAAATGAAAGAATTAGCCACTTATTCCTTATAATTATATATTGTAAATTGAATAATGATTCCTATAAAACCATCATCACACAATTTGGATAATTAGGGTGATATTTATATATAAAATAGTAAACTGAATCAATTGGACTACTTCTAAAAATGTTCAAAAATTATATTTAGTATTAAAACATTAATATTTCACACAAATTATGCACATTTAATATAAAATCTGTAAATGGAGTATATAATAAGTCATGAAAATATTAATAACATCAACTGAATAAGAATATAAGGAAATATAATTATATAAAGTATGTCTATTTCATAAACATATTTTCATCCTTTCGTTATGCTTTGATCAATTTCAAATTTAACCCTTTACATTAAAAAATGAATATCTAAAAATAATTTTTTATCGAATCACTAAAATCAAATTTTAATGGATGGTAATATCCACAAAAAAATCCTTTATATTTTTCTATAACTATTTTTCAAAACTAATATGTTTATATAAGAACCCTGTTCTTTATTACGCATTAATTCATTATTTATTACATAAAATTATGCATAATAAAATACAAAATATTGAAATTCCTAGTATCCTTGGGAATTATGTACATAGAATAACATATTGAACATGAGATAAAACAAAATTCTTGAAAACTTCCTTAACATTATTAAAAAATTCCATGTATTTTAAAACTGCATGGGATAACCTAGGGACAAACATAAGTAGGGGTGAGATATAATTTATAGTAAGGGAATAAACATGGAATAAGTTGATACATGCTAGACAATTGGAATATAAATGGGGAAAAAGATCCCGAATCATAAACATGGATAGTGAGACATGATATATCATGATAATCATAACATGGGAAATGTGGCAACAACCTAAAAAAACTTCATCATAAACATAGGTCATGGCCAAACCCCCATAAAATCATGGAGTAAAATTTCCCATAAAGTAATAAAGTCCACTCTCTATCCCAACATGACTTCTAATGAGACTAAACATTACCCAATGAACTGGAGCACTATATAATGATGGGTGAACCTGTCACATTCATTTCATTCTCATGATTAAGTGTGCCACATAGAACATACAACACAGATTCATTCATCATCATAATTTATTCCATGATCATGGAGTGTGTAATACATATATGTAAGTCCCAAATAAAAAATTATATGTTCATAAATTTGAACACCCTTGATAAGAAATGGATATAATCTTCACTCCCTAATTGTCTTGGCATAGAAACTCGAGGTAAAATTTTGGTGGCGTAACGACGTCACTTAAAGATTCATTAAATGGGTTGAAGAGAGATACATGCGTCTCTCATAACATAGAAATAAAATTTATAGTAATGGGAATATGAAAAAACATATAAAAATATTAAAAATTAAAAATATAAGGAATAAGTTAGCGAAAAAACATGGATAAAGAAAAGAATCTTAACAATATTTCGGCATGGAATTTGGTGTAAATAACGGCTCATAGGAGGATTAATTAGAGTTAAAGGGGAGTATCATAATTTAAAAATTAAATGGATGGTAAGGGGGTTATTTAAGAACATATCCTAGTATAATAAAATGTAATTTAAGATACATTACATAAAAGAAGTGTTTGAATGGAAATGAGAATAGAAAAATCATTTACATGAGTGTGTGACTCCAAATGCTTGGGAGGGGATTCTTGAGAGATTTGGGGAACCTTAGGAGGACTCTATAGAGTGGAGGGAAGAGTATTTATGTGTTCAAATGTGTTTGAGTTAAGAGGAATGGTAAATTGGGTGGTTTTATATAGGGAAAGAGGTAGATTTTATTATTTATGTTTTGGAATCAATATAAAAAATAACCAAAACCAAAAACCATCCCAGGGTTTTTTTCTATAGTTTTTTAAAAAATGATAGTGGTTATAATAATATTTCAATACCAATGTCTTAACATAATAAATAATACACTATCTTATGTGGACGTGAGTCATACTCTAAAAGAAGTGGTTTTCAAACCTTGAAATATGTTAATGGTTTTGGATGATTCGTAAGGGTTTTGTAAAATAAACATAAAATCACATTATTTTGAATTTAAAACATATATTTGGTCATTTATACCCTTTATAGTATTCATTACATCAATTTTAGGTCATTATTATTCCATAATACACAAAGTATATTTATACAGTATTTAATTTTTTCCACAAAATTCTTTTGTCACAGAAAATTATGAAAAATCAACTATTGGTTAATTTATACATTTTGATTCCAAAAATAATAATAATTTTGTCTAAATAATTTTATAAATAATTTTGATTTTACTTTTAAATTAGTAATTGGGATTCATTTCAAAATAATGGGGTTTTTTTTACAATAACAGTTTTTAAGCCCTTAAAAATTTAATTTGACTTCATAAAAATTATATGATCATTTATATTTAATTAAAATTATTTAAAAAAATATTTTACTTAAAAAATACATTAATTAATCAAAATAAATTCCTTAATTGAGTTTTAATATTACGCAAAAAAACTATTTTTTATTATATCAAAATAATAATCATTTATAAAGTAATCATAATAGAATGAAAATATATTCATTATTATATTAAAAATAATGTAAATCATCATATTTCTAGGGCCTTGATAAATATCCCTAAAATAGACCATAATGTTTCTTAAGATTAAGGTGTGTAACCAAGAGACTTCTTTAAGGTGGTTTGATATATGTGGTTTGAGTTGTGATCTCAATGAGCTTGAAATTCTCTCGTAAATGGTTTTTCTCATGCTTATGTTTTTGTATCTTATCTTGGGCATGGTCAAGGGTAAATCCCAGTGATGATATATCCCTTGTAAGCTAAGATAAATTTTCTTTATAGGGTACAATCAAACTGGTTTGGGCCATCACTTCCTTTGTCTATAGCAATTGGATTTCTTAAAACCCTATATATATATTAATCTTGTGATCACTGTTCAATGACTATATTATCTACACTAATGAAACATTAATATTATTTTAAATACAATTAGACATGATAAAAAAATAAGTTTATGTGTTTTCTATAACCATATTATATGATAAGACATTTAATTAAATCGAAAGTGGAATTTTATTTATAACAATTTGGTTCATTAAAATATTCCCCCTTAAGAAATTTTACCCTTGAATTTTTCATTTCCCACATTGAAATAGATGATGTTAAATCTTCTTCCTCACTTCCTCTAGTTCCCACATCACTTATTCAAACTTCTAGTTTCTCCAAAGTAATTTCACCTGGTTCATTGTCTTATTTTTTTGAACTTTTTCTCCATGATCTAAGTTCTTCACTGGATTCTCCTCATATGATATATCATTTTCCAATGGTACCACTTTTTTATTGAGTAAATGTGGGGGGGGGGGGGGGGGGGTTATGTAATTTATCAAGAGGGATAAATGGAATACATCATTTACTTGATATAGGGTAGTTGGGAGTGGAATTATGTAGTCCACCACTCCGATATGATCAAGAATATAAAAAAGGGTTGATGTGTCTTGGAATAAAATTTCCCTTCTTCCTATATCTCATCACTTTAGTCGATGGATATAAGTTGAGGAACACCATGTACCCAACATCAAACTCTAGGTGTGATTGACTATTGTCATCACAACTCTTCTATCAAATCTAAGAAGCCTTGATGTGGTACTTAATTTTCTTAAACATTTACTCCATTTCCTTAACCATTTCAGGACCTAGTAGTTTTCATTACCCAACATAATCCAAACATGAATGTGTTATGTACTTGTTATCAAAAAGTGCTACATAGGTAGTCATTTGGATTCTCTATTAGAAACTGGTGTTGTAAGAGAACTCGAACAGAGGAATATGTTTGTCCCATGATACATTTAATTAAATTGATAATTCTATAACATGTACTCAAGTATATGGATAGTCTACTTAGATTAGTCATTAGTTTTAGGTTGATAAGCCATGTTTATGTTCAATTGATGGTTCAAAGTGTGTTGTAGACACTTCCAGAACTTAATGTTGAATCATGGATCTCAATCGGATATAATTGATTGTGGTATGCCTTATAGACATACCACTTATTTGGTGTATATCCGTGCAAGTTGATCTAGTGATAAATCCTCTAAAATCGTAATAAAGTGATATATCATTGTGAGACAGTCCAAAACAGCCCATATAACAATGTTTTCCATGGATGTCTTCAAAAGTCCAGTGACAAAGTCCATAGTGATGTATTCCCATTTCCATGATGGTATGGGTAATAGTTGGATTAACACCTTAGACTTCTACCTTTCAATCTTCACCTATAAACATATCAGGTACTTTTAAGTATATTTAGAAATCTCTTTCTTCATATTTTCCCAAAAATAGTAATCTCATAGATCTCGATACATATTATTTCTTCATGGGTGAATAGAGAAATTAAAAAATGTGCATCATCCAATAGTTCCATCTTTATCTTAGGTTTTGATGGTAGACATTGTTGTGTTCCAAATCTCAAAACTCCTTCTTCATTAACAAGAGACTATAAGTATTTCTATTTTCTTGTAGTTTCTACATCACTCTGAATTCCTATATCATCCCTTTAATTATTCTTTATCTTTTACCAAATATATGGTTGACCAATAATTTGTGAAAGGGTTGGAGATGTTCCTTTCTTTATGATTCCCATGTACATCCTCTTCAATTATGAAAAGATTGTATCCTTCTAAATTCTAATCAATGATAAAATTACTAGATCCTTTATACTTAGTGCTTCTGTTACTTTATTTTCTTTTCCATGATGGCAGTTAATTAATCAGTCATAGTACTTGATCAACTCTAACCATCTTAGTTGGTGAATATTCATCTCTTTCTGGGTGAATATATACTTGATTATTTTTTTATCCATATATATTTCACAATTCTCCCCAAAGAGATAATGTCTCCATATTTTCAAAGTGAATATCACTAAAACTAACTCTATATCATGTGTTGGGTAGTTCTATTCATGTAATTTCAATAGCCTTGAAGTATAGGCTATAATTGTTTCATTTTTCATTAACATAGAACCCAATCCCTTCTTAGATGTGTTGCTGAATAACTCAAAAATCTCTCCACTTGTCGATAGTGTGAGAATATATGTTCTAATAAGACAAATTTTCAAATCCTTTAATCTCTGTATTCATTCATTATTCCAAGAAAACATGACTCCCTTATGTGTTATCTTGGTTATAGGTTTTGATAATCGTGACAAATTTCTCAAAAATCAATGATAATACCTAGTTAATCCAAGAAAACTATAAATATCTATCATAGATGTTATCCTTATCTATATTTCAATTGCTTCTATTTTTGAAGTGTCAAAAACTATCCCATTACTTTTGATGAAATTTCCCAAGAATGATACCTCCTTCAACCTTTTTTTTACTTTTAATAAAGTTTCTCATTTTGTAAGGTATTTATCACAGTTCTCATATGCTCTTCATTGTCCTCATTAGTTTTGGAGTATATTATAATATCATCTATAAACACTACCACAATTTTTTGAGGTATTCTATAAAGACTATATTTATCAATTCCCGGAAGATTTTTGGATAATATGTGAGTATGAATTGCATTACTATGAACTTATATTGCGCATACCTTGTATGGAAAGCGGTCTTCATGATTTTTTCCTTCTTCCCCCAAATTTGGTAATATGCCAACCATATATACACCTTGTAAAAGGATTGTGCTTCATGTACTTGATTAAATAATTCCTTAATATGTGGGAGAGGATAAATTTTATTTATCATGATCATTTTTAGCTTACAATAATCAATGCAAAGGCACATTGCCTCATCCTTCTTGAGGAAGAGGACTAGTGCACCCCACGGTGAAGCACTTGGGAGTATGAACCCTTTATCCAGAATCTCCTGTAGTTTTTTATTCAGAATCTAAATTTCCAAAATATTTATTCTAGATAGAGGCTTGAATAATTAAAATTCCCTAGGTATACTTTTGATTGAAAATTCAACCTCTCGGTTATGAGGATGACCAGGAAATTCATTGGGAAACACATTACTGTATTACCTTACAACATTCATATCTTCAAGGATGGTTATTTTAATAGACTAAATCATTTTATCTTGATATGGTTTCTCATAGGGAAATAATATCCATTCTTGAGATGTTCCTTCTAAATAATATTCATCATTGTCCTGGGAATTATATAGAATTGGGGATTGATTAACAATATATAGAGTGAATTAATTTTCATGGAAATTTGTGTTGGCTCTAAATAGGGAAAGACAATCCATACCCAAAATTGCATCAAATTCCACAAAAGGGATAATGAAAAGGTTCACTGGGAAGTTCATCCCACAAATTTTTTATGGAATGATTTATATACTGGGGATACAATAATTTCTCCATTTATAATTTTCTATGGGAACTCTACTTCTATTCTATGTGGCATGGTTTTAATAGTTCTTCTAAAATTTCATGTAATGAACAAATTTATAGAACAATAAACAAAAAATATATTCTCTATTACTGAATGAATAACTAGCATACGTATCACCACTTTGTTTTTCAGATTCACCTCAGTGATTGTGATAGAACAAGTTTTCCCTTACTACTTTCCAGGTTGTGAGTTTTCTCCAAAAGGCCTTGTCTTAGCTCATTGATTTGAAAAGTTCCCAAGTTTATTATAGTTTAATAAATGAAGTATATGATGATGGTTGACTAGAGAATTCCATTCATCCACTTTATTAGTGGGTTTTTCTAGTCAGCAATCGCTAGCTAGGTTCCCTACATTCCCACACAAAAGGAATTTTCTCACCCCACTTAGGAAATTTCTAGGGTGATTCTTTCAACACCATTGATAAGAGGGATGTTGAAATTTCTTATCATCCTTAGATTTCTACATCATCATTCCAGAATTAAATTCCACTTTACATTTATTGTCCCCATGATACCCTTGAGATTCAATGATCTCCATTTTGACTTTGAGGGAAAATCAGAAAATTTACTCATAACTATAAAAACTCACAGAGAGCCAAGGAATTTCATAAATTAGTATTTAACCCACCAAAGAAGAGTTCAACCTTGAATTAAATGGTAATGATAGTTCTGAAGGTGTTTTGTGAAATCCTTGTGATGTTTTTATCATACTCCATGATAGATTTGTCATCTTTCTTCTATAGGGAAAGGTAATCTCTTTAAATTTTAAGACAGAGAGTGTAAGGAAAATATTTATCGATTTTTTTTTTCTAGAATTACTTCCACCCCATCACTTAGATCTCTTCCTCAAGTTTTATATTCTTGATCAATTTCCAACACCTGTAAAAATTTTCATCCATATGGTAAATAGCCAATAGAACATTCTCTTTCTTATAACATTGAAGGATTGATAAGATATTCTCAATGGAGTTGATCCATTGTTCCATGATTATGGAATAATATGATCTATTGAAATTGTGAGGCCTTTTTCACATAAAGGTCTCAATCAGAGCTCATTATATATTAGGAGGATTTTAACACTTCTCCTGATCCAATGTTTTATTCAGAACCTAATTTATTTGAAAAATTATCATCAAGAAGTTCATGATTCCTGCTCCCATCTGGTTGGAAATCTCATTGGGGTAGTCACCAAATTTCCCTTCACATTGATTGTTTACTAGATTCCTCATATTTCCAACCCTTGAATATAAAAAATGAAAATAAATGATAAGTATTTTTAAAATATTGAACACATAAATTACAATTTAATGACATTAAAGGGGTAACTTATAACATTCATTTATTTAATTAACTTGTGAATTTCTAGGTTTTAATCTATGTTATCCAGGAAAATTTTCCTAACATATATTATTATGGTAATTTTTTATTCCAATAATAATTTTTATTAAGTATATTATAAATTTAACTAAGAGTATCCCCTGTGAGTGTAAAAATATGTGCATATTAAGTCTCTTTATCATCTACCAGGTTACACTAAGTAAGTCCTGACACACCTTGTCGTAGTTGTTAGCACTAGGTACATCTACGTCAGAACCATGTCCACCTGTAGTATCTAGATAGGGATTTATTTTCTTGATAAACCACTTACTCTATATATAACAATATTTATGGAATATTTCTTATACTTAGTCTTCTCCTTATGTTTTTAAGAGTTTTTTAATCCAAATCCCAAAAATAACTAAACTTTTCAATTGATACCAACTATAATATACCTTTTCATTATTACACATTAATTCATGATTTATTACATATAATTATGTGTAATAAAACCAAAAATATTGATAATTCTAGTGTATTTTTCTAATTATTTATATAGCATAACATCTTGAACATGGGATAGAATAACAATGTTGAAAACTTTCTTAACATGCTTCTTAAATTCCATGCCTTTTAAAACTGCCCGGGATAACCTAGGGGAAAACATAAAAATGGATGAGCTATAAATCCAAGTAAGGTACTAAACATGGAATAAGATGATGCATGTTAGATATTAGGCATATAAATGGGTCCTAAAAAATATAATTAATCATATACATGAACAATAAGACATGATATACCATAATAATCATAACATGGTAGATATGGTAACAACTTAAAACACTACATAATAAAAATATATCAAGCCTAAAATGACAAGAAATCATGGTGGAAAAATTCCCATAAAGAAATAAAGTTCACTACATATAAGATCATGGTGTCTCATTAGATTAAAAATTACCCAATGGATTGAATAGCTATATAATTCAGGGTGCACCTATCACTTTCATTTCATTATCATGCTTAAGTGTACCACATATATCATACAACATGGATTCATTCATCGTCATAATTTATTCATGATGAAGGATTATGTAATAAATATATTTAAGTCGCCAATAAAAAAATATATTTTCATATATTTGAACTCATTTGATACGAATGGGTATGGTATTCCCTACACAATTTTTTTGGCATGGAAAATAGTGGTGAAATTTTGGAGGTAAAATAGCATCACGCCAAATTTAATAAAAAATGGTTGATGAGAGAGAAGTGGGTATCTAATCACATAGAAATAAAATGGGAAGTAATGGAGAAATTTAAGAAAATATCACAACATTAGAAATTAGAAATATAAGGAATAAGTTAATAGAGAAACCTGAATAAAGAAAATAATCCTAACTATATTTCGGCATGGTAACAGGTGTACATAAAGGATCATGGGAGGATAAATGAGAGGGAAAGGGGGATATAATCCTCTATACATTAAATGGACAGTAATGAGAATATGGAATAACATATCCTGACATAGTCAAATAAAATTTAAGAGACATAGAATAAATGAAGTGCACTAATGGAATTAAGAAGAGAGAAATATATTACTTGAGTGTGTGACTATAAATGCTTGGGAGGGGATTCTTGATAGATTAGGGGAACGTTGGGAGGACTCTAGAGTGTTAAGGTTAGAGTATGGATGTGATGAATTGAGTTTAAGTGATGATACATTGGATATTGGTAGGCTATATATAGGAAAATATGGGAATTTCATTATTATTTAGGTTTTTTACCCTACATAATAAAGTAACCAAAATCACAAACCATATGATAGTTTTTCCCATGTTTTCTAAAAAATGTGAGGTTTCATCATTATTTTATAATTCAGTGGTCTGGATATAATAATATAATCCCTTTCTTATATGTATATGAGTCATACTCTTAAAGAAATGGTTTTAAAACCTTAAAATATATTAATGGTTTTAAAGGATTCATAAGGGAATTATAAAATAAATATAAAATCACATTATTTTAAAGTTAAAAAATATATTTTGTCACTTATAAGCTTTATATTATTAATGACATCACTTTTTGTCCATTATGATGTCATAAGACACAAAGTATATATGATATTTAATTATTACCTGAAAATTAGACTGTCCTATAAAATTATGAAAAATTAACCATTGTTTAATTTCAGTGTTATTATTCCTAAAATAATATTAATATTATGTAATTATTTTTCTAAAATATGAATTTCACTTTTGAAATGGTAATCGACATTTATTGATAAATACTTGGTTTTTGGACAATAATAGTTTTTGAACCCTTATAAAAATTACATTAGACATCATAAAAATTATATGATCATTTTTATTTAATAAATATTATTTAATAATATTATTTTATATCAAAAATAAATAAATTTATCATAACGAAATTCTTAATTGAGTTTGAACATTACCCAAAAATATTATTTTTGTTTTTATATATCGAAATAAAAATTATTTATAACATAACCATTATAGGATTAAAATATATTCATTATTCAATAGAAAATAGTTTATATACTTATATTTTTAGGGTATTGATACATATCCCTTTAATACACCATAAAATTCCCTAAGAGTATGGGGCATGAGGGTGGGACTTTCATGGGGTGGTCCAACATATATGGTTTGGGCCATGATCTCGATGAGATTGAACTTCTACCGTAAACAGTTTCACTCATGCTTAAGTTATAGGATCTTAGATTGGACTTGGTTAGGTAAAACCCCATTGATTATATCTCTCTCATAATCTATGATAAATGGGTTTCATAGGGTATGATCATATTAGTTGAGGCCAACACTTCCTTTGTCTATTTAAATTGGTTTTGTTAAAACCCTATATTTATACTAATCATATTATTAATATTAAATGGCTATATTATCAATGGAAATAATATGTTAATTGTCTTTTATATCCAATTGTATATAATAAAACAAAATCAGTGCATGTGTTTTCTATAATCATATTACATAATAAGACATTTAATTAAATAGAAATGTGAATTTTATTTATATCATTTTGGGTCATTACATTTTAATACTTTATTCTATAATAAAATAAGTAATACTATCAATTAATCATTAATATTTATTCATTAACTAGTTTAATAAAAAAATTACATATTAACCAGAACATTATGTAGGTGAGTAGTTGGCGTTAAACCCTAATTATGCTTCCATTTAGGATTCATTCCCTACAACCATACCAGATGTAATGGGTTGTAACCTAGCATATAAGATGTCATTTTTATAAACTATATTCTTTCAATGTTTCCAAAACTATGATACATTTCCTTGAAATAAAATAAATCATTAAATATACTTTTCTCTATGGTCTTCAATACAAAAATTTTTTCACAAGTTTTGGTAGTAATATTTAAATATGAACCCTAATGTTAATAAATATCTTTAATCTTGTTTCTTTAAAACGTAAAGGAATTATTTCTTAAATATAATTTCCACTAAATGTTTTAATAAAATAATGGGTTGTATTTCTATAAATTTCATCCAAAATATCCTTAATCTTGGTAAATTCGCATAACATAAAACATAAAAAAGGTGTTTAGGACTTAGAAGATATGATAAACCATAATATCATAATCTTTTGTTGGTTTCAAAGGATATTAAGTTAATAGAGACATATGTGCTTCTTTAACAATCCCCAAAGTCTATCTTAAGCTTATGTTCCCTAATCTATGTATTCCAAAATCTAGTTCCTGAGGTTGCTACTAAACTTCCTATGATACTAATTATAGCACCCTGAACCAAGTAAGACTAGATTTTAGGGCCTGATACCATTATATTTTCATTATTATAAGGATTCACATCTTGAAGTATGAAAGATTTTAGTATTCTTCATAAACCAGTTACATACATGGGACTTACATTACAACTAAATACATTATTTAAAATATTTTTTTTTCTTTTCTTTATCAATAATCACTTTATTCCCACTAATAATATCCCTAAAAATATTTCTTATTACAATTCACAGAATCCTGGTGAAAGGAGACAAAATAAGGGTGAGGTGAAATGCTCTGTAAATTTTAAGTATGATAAAAGAAATAATGAATCAATGATCATAATCATTGTAATATGATAAATAACTGAGCACACTTTCCATTAAATAACTGGATATAGAATAATAAGTTTGAAAATAATAAAATATGATTAATAATTCTATATAAATGATCACATGAGCTTGAAAGAAGACCATGAATATTCTATCTAATTGGGTAATCAAATCTAATAACAATAATGATGGAATACAAAATGTTGGACATATGAGCTATCAAGATCTATCCTTAAGATAGTTACTTTGAAGATCTATCCTCAAGAAATTTTTGGTATTTGGGTAGAAACCCATCTAAACCATCATGAGTTATCATTAAGATATTACTATCAAGATCTACCTGAAAGACAAATTTAAACTTCTTTGAAACAAATGTGGAGGGTTTTTTTCGTCTGACTTTGTCCCATGAGATTATTGATGCATTTAGGGTCATGCAATAATTGATCCCAAATTCATTTATTTCTTTTAAAAAAATTCTTCATATATCTATTAATCAATATAATTGAAAAACAATGTTCCACATCAAATATATGCATTGATTAAATGATACCAATCTATCTATATTTTATCATTAAATAAAATTACATTCAAAGTAACCATTGTATGTGAAAATAATATATAGTTTTAAAAATAATAATATCCATTACAAAATAATATTTATATTTATGATAAATGTTATTTAAAATGAAATATTATGGTAATAAAATGATTTTTTCAATTGATAGATAACAATTACAAAAGAAATAGAGACAAAAATTTTTACCATATGATCTCTTTTGGTTGATGGTATAGATTTTGGGAGCTTATTTGGGTAGGGGTTGGATGATCCAAAAGGCTAGAGAGGGGTGAAGAAGTGGTGGGAGTGAATTAATTTTTACGGTGGAGGGGGAGTTTCATTATTTTAAATATAAAAAGGTAAACACAATTGAGATATTCAACTTACATCATGAACCCAAAAACTTGAAAAATAATGGATAAAAAATAATTCAATCAATTCACTTCACTTTTAATGTTTTAGCATCGTTTACTTTGGTTAATTATTAGCTAAATAATTAATGATTTAGTGTTCCTTAAGAATTTTAAATAAATAATTCATATATTAAAATTATATATAAATTATTTTTATGATAAAAACAAATTTATCTTTTAAAATTATATTTATTACCAAACCTAGGTTGTTTTTGTACTTATCCCATAAATTTACATATATTAAAGGCAAAAAGGTTCCTTTTTGTCTTTTTCTTTACCAAACATATTTTTAGGTCAATTTAAGGGAATTGTGTCTATAAAAGTGAAAAAATACATCCTAATGTTAAAATATACGAAGTATATAAAAAATGGGTATTAGAAAAGTCTTTAGGTTATTTTTCCACCAATATTAATGTTTAACCACATAGTAAACACATTTTTATTTAAATCATTGTTATTATTTTTATCTACTTTAACTAATTATTATAGTCAAAACTTTAGTTGATATTATTAGACTATAAATATTATAATGGTTCCAAATAATTATTTCCCTTTTCCCAAATTCAATTCAAATAAGTGTAAAAATTAAATTTATTGTTAATCCCAAAAACGTGGAGAGAAAATGGGATTCTAAAGTTAAAATAATCAAAATTTCAAAGAGTTTTAACAAAAATAATCAATATTATAATGATTCCAATTACCTATATTGTATTAATATATATATATATATATATATATATAATTGTTTTAATTTTACTTTCAACACAATTTAAAAGATAATTTAACATTAATAATTATTTTAAAAAAATACATTTGTCAACTAAAATGCAGTGTTTATAACTATTTATCAAAAAATGATACTTCTCATAAAAATAACAAAAATTTACCCAAAGATAATACTGAAATTACGTATTAAAAATTTAAGTTTATTTTGAAAAATAAAAATTATAAAATATTTAAATTTTTGTCTTAAAATAGAGGCTCCATTAAAAAGTAGAAACACTACCTTTAGAAAAATATAACTTTTTTAAACATAGAACTGGATCTATTCTTATCATATGTATATCAAATATATTATATTAATTTAAAAAAATTATTAAATATATAATATCAAAATAAATATTTCATAAAGTCTCAATATGTAATATAAACTTATAAGCTTGGTCTTGTGTGTCATATACACTATCAAATATAATATCCTCATTTAAAAATTTGGGCATGTTACTTTCTCCCCATATTAAATAAATTACATCCTCACTTTTTAAAAATTATCTTGTTAATATATATTTTGACTTTGAAAAATAATATCATTTAAATCCCACATCAGGATAATTTTTGATAAAATATCCCCTTAATAAGAGGGGAATTGGAGTTAAAAGGCGACATGACTATGATTCCAAGTATGAGAACATCTATGGAAAGTAAAAAATATGGACTTGGATAAACATAATAAATAATTTTATAGAGTGATTCAATTAATTTATCACAAAAAATTTAATTATCAAATGAATTTTGAGTCTTCAAAACCATCAATCTGTGATGATTTAGAAGATTATCAGTTCAATAGAAAATATGGTATTAGGATAAAAATAATTAAATCATTTTTCTAATGATGAGTAATTATTTTAATTCCTTAAAATATAGCGAAATATACTTACATGATATATTTCTATTTCATAATCATAATTTCTTCATTCGGTTGTTCTATGATCAATTTCAAATTTATCCCTCTACTCTAAGAAATGAATATCCAAAAATGATTTTTTTCCAAAAGAAATAAAATTCACTTTTAACAGATTATAAGATCTATTAAAAAAGACTTTATATCTATCTATAGATATTTTTAAAAACCAATATGTTCAATACCTTAATATATAAGCCAAAAAATTAATACTAGTGGTTCATTATTAATATTTATTCATCAAATTGTTTAACTAAAAAAAGACATACTAACTAGGACATTGGGTGGGACAACGGTTAGTGCTAAACACTTATCATCCTTAGATTGTGGGTTAAAGACCAGTGGACTTTCTTGATATGATTGTGTTTTACCTGGCATATGGGTTTTCCATTTTTTAAAATATATTCTTATAAATTTCCCCAATCATGATGCATGTCCTTCAAAGTAAATTAATCATTAAATATACTTTTTGTTAAGGTTTTCAATAAAAAACTTTTTTATCAAGTTATATTTATCTTATTTTTATATAAAAACTAATTTTTATCAACACCATAAAACTTATATATATATATATATATATTGTAAATGCTTTATTTTGTAAATAAAATTTACACTAAAACATGTACTAAACTAATTGGTTGTACTACCATAAAATCTATATAAAATATCTGTAGACTTGGTAGACTCTCATTATATAAAACCTAAAAATAGGTGTATAAGAATTACATCTTATTATCAACAATAATCTCATAATATTGTGATGGTATACATAACTCTTTATTTTATGAATACATGTTTTCTTATATTATAATCCTCAAACTCTATCTTATGGTAATTTTCCCTAATCTATGTTTTCATAAATCTAGTTCCAAGTGTTGCTACTAAACATCCTCTAATACCAATTGTACTACCCAACCCCAATAACCATAGAGTCTATTTTCTACTACCATTATATTAGAATGATTACAAGGTTTCACATTCCAAAGGACCAAATAGTTTAATAATCTTGGCAAACCAGATATATACATGAGTTTTATATTACAACTGAATACACTAATTAAAACATAATTTTTTCCTCTGGTGAGAATAAGTTTATTACCACTTATAATATCCTGAAATATATTTCTTATTACATATTTTTGAATCATAGGGAAATAAAATAAAATAAAGGTGGGCTAAAATGATCAGTAAAGGTTAAGTAAAGTGGAAGTAATAATGAAACAATGAGCATATTTAATGTGGAAATGTAAATAACTAAGAACACATGAAATTAAATAATTGGATATATCATAATCAATATATAGATAGTAAAATATGATCTAATAATTCCATATAAATAATCATATGATCCTGAAACTTGACCATGGATATTCTAACTAATCAAATATTAACATGGAATAAAAATACTGTTGGAAGAAAAAATATTGAATATAATAGATATTAAGATATATACTCAAGATAGATACTATCAAGATATATCCTTAAAAAGGTTTAGATTTATGGTTATAAAAACATCATAACTATCAAGATATATCCTCTTGATATTTACTATCAAGATCTATCCTATGGAGATATTTAAACTACTTGGAAATAGGCATGAAGGGTTTTAACCAACTCACTTCATCCTATGAGACTATCAAAAAATCAAGGGTCTTCAATTAACCAGTCCGAAAACATTTTACTAATTGCCTAAAACATTCTAATATATTTAATAATCAACATAATTCATGAGAATTGTTCCTTATAAAATATTCTTATTGATTAAAGGATACATATTTATCTATATTTCCCCAATAAATAAAATAATTTTCAATGTAACCAACATATGTAAAAATGGAATATGGTTTAGGAAATAATCATATAAATTGTATAAGAATATGGATATTTAAGATAAATTTTATTAACAATGAAAAATGGTGAAAATAATTTGATTTCTTCAAGATAATATGAACATTCACAAAAAAAAGTGAGATTGAAAAAATAACTTTTACCAATTGGTAATTTTCAATTCAAACCCCTTGGATGAGATAATTCAAACTGAAACTCAGAAAACCATGAAATATAAGTGAATCATGATATTAAATGAAATGTGTGAAGTATATACACCAAATTAATTTTAGTTGGTGCACAATAAAAAATATGTCTCAATAAAATGTAAATTGAGACAAAATATTTTTCCTTACTCTCTCTTTTGGGGGAATGCTCTTTAACCTCCTCTTTTTCCAGCAACTATTTTTATTTTATACCAAAAGGTTTATAGGATATCATTTTCCAAAATTAAGGTTTCTATGATGAGGGGAAGGTTTTTTATCTTAATTGTTCATGGTTTGGATGATCTGAAAGGCTTGAGAGGTGTGAAGAAGTGAGAGGAGTGAATGCCTTTTTATAATGGAGGGGGAGTGGAATTTTGGTAAATATAAAAATGTAAACACTATTTAGAGGTCTTTCGTACCTCATGTGCCTCCAAAAATTGAAAAATAATAGATTAAAGTGAATGTATGGAATATCCACAGCACCAACAAAAAATAAAGTATTTCAATTATTTTATTCCTTAATTTATATGTTTGCTCACTTTTACCATTTTGGTTATTATTAAGGTAACTAGTTTTCTAACCTAAGTATTGTATCCATTAATATTAAAATAAAAATGATACTTGACATATAATGTTTACCCCTTGATTATAAATAATTTAATTAATTAAAAAAAATCTCATGTGTTTTGGAAATTAATTTTAATAGAAGTGCATGTAACACGCAAAACACTTCTTTAACCAAACCATGCTAACAATGTTTTTACTTTTTAGGGTTAAATATGTTCATTATAAAAGATAAATTGGTACATAAGTAGACAATATTTTATATTTATTAACATATAAATATCAATTTTTAAAATATATTATTTCTTAGTAATTTTAAATCTTTTTATAAAATATAATTTATTATAAAATAATATTAATGTCGATTTTTAGAATTATATTCTTAATTTAAATTTTAAAATATCATGAAAATGACGGAATATGAATATATTTATTTCAATCATATGTAGAATGATATTTTCATCTTAAAAATTAATTTAATATTGTAATCTAATGAATTATTTCTCTTTTAATTTTCTTAGTATCATTATTTTATTTAATTATTACTGAATAATTACTACATTAGCATTTCATAAGAATTTTAAGTAACTAATTCTTATCTAGAAATTATAAAACAATTATTCTAATAACAGCAGATAATTTGTCTTTCAAAATAATATTTATAACCTATCCTATGTATTTTTTCAAATCTCAAAGCTTTATAGATATTAATAGCAATGAAGGTTTCATTTTTGTATTTTTGTTTACTTAACTTATTATATAGGTCACTTTCATGGAATGGTGTCTCAAAAAGTCATAATGTTACAAGGGTATAAAAATATCCATAAAATTGTTATTTTAAAAGTATTTGGGTAATTTTTATACTAAGATTAATATTTAACCACTAAGTAAACTCCATTTTACATTGATCACTATAATTAATTTTAACTGCATTCACTAATTATTTGGGGAAAAATTAAGTTTCCCTTATTATAGTATAAATATTATACCTATTACAAATAAATATATTCTTTTTTGAAATTAAATTTTTATAATTTTAAAAATTAAATTCAATGTTAATCCTGAAAATGTGGAGAGAGAATGAGTTTTGAAAGAGAAAATGATCAAAATTTTAGAGTTTTTTAACATCAAATGTCAAAATGAAAATTATTCCAATGACCTGTGTAATATTAATATATATATAATTGTCTAAATTTTACTTTAAAACAAGTTTAAAATATAATTTAATAGTAACAATTATTTAAATGAAAGGGATGTCTTCATCTAAATTGCAGTATTTTTCCTTATTCATCAAAAATTAGAAAATTCTCAAAAAAATACCAAACATTCACCATAAGATAAATTTTTAATTACAAATTCAAAAGTGAAGTTTATTTTGAAAAATAAAATTTATAAAATGGTCAAATTTTTATTTTAAAATATTTTCTCCATTAAAAGGAGGAAAAACTTATTTTCGAAAAATACAGCTTTTTATGGGTAAAAATGGATTTTTTTTTTATATGTCTACTGAATTTATTGAATGAGTGTAAAAATATATCATTTAATATATAATATAAAAAAATATCATAATGTCTTGGTATGTTATACACATTTCTAATCATGGTCTGGTGAGTCATATACAGTATCAAATATAATATCCTTATTTTAGAATCTCATAGTGTTACACTATATCTTTATGTAACACATTAGGTGATAATTAATGTTATATAAGCTCAAAGGGTATATAAGAGGTTATCCCAAGCTTGAAAGTGGGTACATGGGAGGTTATCCAAAGCCTAAAAATGGCACAGGGGAGGTCATCCAAAGCCTGAACTAGGTACATTGGTGGTTATCCCAAGCCTAACATGTTATGAATGTCTTTGTAGGTAGCCTTGGTATAAGATCTTCTATGATTATGTATATTCTAAAATTATATGTATTTTGAAAATTGTATTCTCTCATGTCTCATGTTCTCTAATTTTCTTTATGATTCATGTCTTGTGAAAGGGAAATCATTATTCCATGACTCATTATTTTGATCTTTTATATTAAGGATTTGGTTTTAATATTTTATTATCATGTTCTAATAACCTAGTGAACATGATATGTTTATTTAATTCCATAGTTTATCCTTATTAAGAATATGATCTCACCATTTCTTATTTTTTATTTCCATAGGTCATAAATAATTGTTTTAAGTTATGTATGTCAAAGAAGACTTCTCTATGGGAAGACCCTTATATGGGATGTTGATGACCCTTCACCAAATTAGAATATTGTTTAACAAGTCTCCAAGGGTATGAAACTATTAAAGTCATCAGGTGTGTGTTTATGTAATTTATTATATATTTATCTACAAATATGTAATATCTATATATGAGAATCTTGGGTCACTATAATTGGTATTAGAGAGATGGTTTAGTTAATCATTGGAAAATATGATGGGATAATATTAACGAGACCCCTATGGATATTTCTAAGGATATTTTTAGGGATAAATCAAGGATAATTCTAAGAATTAACAAATTTTTTATAAAATACCCTATAATTTTCTAAAAGGATATATCAAGTGGTTTCCAAAAAATTACATCCCTTTATAGATATTGCAGGTAGATGTGGCTCTTGAACAAAGGTACCTATGAAAAAATAACTTTGAAAAGGGAACATTGAGCTTGACTCAATCTTCACCTGGTTTATGTAAAATTGAATTTTTACACACCGGGTTTCATACTCCTCAAGGATATTCTTTGAAAATTCACCAACATTTTATAAACCATAATGAAGTATTTAAATAGGTGATGACTATGAATGACATAATATAAACATAAGGTGTCTGAGATTAAAATGAAGGTGTTATGGGTTATAAATATTATAAGTGATGATTTTTTCATGATTATGTTTTTTTCCACTATGATTAGTGTTACTCAAAATATGTTTTTTGTTTTTATAAAATGGATGGAAGTCGAAGAAATCATGTTTATGCTTCGTTTTATGGACAAAATAATGATTTTCCCCCTGAGCATCCAAAATTTATTAGAGATAGAATGTAATATATCATTGCAATTCCCACACTACATTCTCAAGATATGAATCATGATGTACCTCCAAAAAAATTAGGTAACAACATTCTTTTGAGTACTTGATGATGCAATGTCCACCTTGTTTCAATGGGTCTTCTGGCCTACTAGTTACTGAATAATGTATTATCAATATTAATAAGATATTTTTCATTCCCTAGTGCTCGGAACATGAATATTTCATTTTTTTTCTACCATTAGGAAGGTGATGTGGATCACTGGTGGACTCTTATCAATAATATGAGGTGAAGATTTGAAAGTTTTTCCATGGATTGGTTTGAGTTCACAAACTTGTTTTTAAATAAGTACATTCCTCGTATTCTTTATACTAATATGTATATAGAGTTTCTTGATCAAAATCAAAAGGATAATTAATTTGTTGGTAATTATGAAGAAAATTTTACTTGACATTCCATGTACACTTTAGGTATTATATTATAACATAAAGTTAAGGTTTACATATTCTCTAGTGTATTAAAACCAAAGTATCCAAATGGAATTAATAATAAAAAACATCATTATCTATGTAGAGATTATCTGATGTTTTATCAGGGCAGAAATTGTGGTTGGAGTTATGTATTAATCTCATGGTTTTGATAAGGAGATAAAATTTGAATTAAAAGGAAAATATAAAAACCATGTAGTGAAGAAGATGACCTTTCAATTATGCTAAAAGTGTTAGATGAAACATTGAAGAAATTTTCCTAAGGAAAATAGTAAATTTTATAAGTGTGAAAGGGGAGTTCATCATGAAATTGAATGTTGAATTGATGGGAAGAAGTTAGATAATGATAAAAATATAGTAAAATATATACAAAATGAACGACCCACACTCCAGTGTTTCAAATTCAAAATGTATGTAAAATATAAAAATAAATTCCCCAATCCAACGTAAAATGGATATGATAAGCCATTACCACCTCTAAAGTAAAATGAAAAAATGGAAATCATATGAAATAACAATAGTTAAAGTGAATCATGATAATTAGGGAACACTTATCCTACCCTACATATTTGAGAGTTTCATTTTTGATTTTTTATAAATAAGCCCCATGAAAATATTATTTTTCATCCTTTATTGAAATTTCATATGATTTTGAGCATTTATTATCTCCCTCTACATCAATTATGGGATAATTAAATCACATTTGATATTGAATCGGTACAAGTTTGAACTCAATATCACAATGGAAATGTTTTGGTATATGATAATATATTATTTAAAGAATAATGGGTGAATTATTTTTTTGTCTCATATGTATCTAGGTAATATTAAATTTTTATTTATGGAAAAATCAAGGGTATATGAGTTTGAGGTTGATTATAAGTTCAATTACATTAACATCCCTTTTTAGGTTTTATATGATGGGAGTTTATCAATATAAAATATATTTTAAGAGAAAATTATGGAAATATAAGCATTTGGTTTGGTATATTATTTAGTAAAAAATTTATTTAAGGAGGAATTATTTTGCACTTTTTTGACATATGATTAATGGCACCAGAAACCTCTTTGGTTTATCTTATCATTGGTGTGGAGGTAATTATGGGTTGTAGTATTTTCCCTAAAAAATAAACACACTTCATCACTATTAGATAAGACTTATAAATCGATATTGTTTATAGAATATATATTAAAAAAATGGTAAGGTTACATGGAGTACCACAATCAGTTGTATCTGATCAGGATCCAAGGTTTACCTAGACATTTTGGCTAAGTCTTTAGTAATCTCTTGATAAAAAGATGAGTTTCTGCATTAAATATTATCCTTGGATAGATGTTTGGTCAAATAGAATAATTCAAACCATATAAGATATTAGAAGATCTTTTTCTATGGACTTCAAAGGTGTTTGGGATTAGAACCTTCCTCAAGATTTGTTTTCTTGCAAAAATAGCTTTCACTAGAGTATTCAGATTTCTCCTTATGATGCCCTTTATGGGAAGAAGTGTAAAACATTGTTGTATTAGAATAAATTTTCGAAAAGAAATATTTTGGGACCATAAATAGATATTTAAATTAAACATAGTGTTAGAACCATTTAGAAACACATATGAAAAAATTTAACAAAAATATTTGGTTGATAATCATCAATGTTATCTAGAATTTTATATTGGTGAGAAGGTGTTTCTATGAATTTCTCCATAGAAGAAAGATGAGGAGAAAAATACCTAGGTCTAATGGTCCCTTTGAAATTCATTATTATGTTGGGATCATAGATTATTACTTGTAACTTCCAAATGAACTCTATTAGGTTTATAATGTCTTCCATGTAACACCCTTAATGATGTTCATACATAATCTATCACGTGTACTGAACTCAGAGGTCATACCATTAGATCATGATATTTTTTGGAGGAATAGGTAGAAGAGATTCTACATCAAATATAGAATGTTATACAAAACCATACCACTAACCTGGTCAATGTTTCTTTTGTGAAACTATCAGCTTGAGGAAGCAACCTAAGGATGTAATGAGGCAGAATTATCCTCAATCACCAATAGAAAAGTGAAGAATTTTGAGAGAGAAATTCATTTTAATGGTGCATAGAATGTACCACACCATTATTTTTAAAAAAAATAATTAAATAAATTTAATCATTTTGATATTTTCTGCAACATGATACACTAATTTTAGCTTTTGTTACATGAAACACTATGTTTAATTGTGCTATAAGTGATAATAATTTTAAAGGAAACAAAACGTACTATAAAAATATTATTATTTTAATTAATAGTTATCACTTAGCCATTGGAATGGAGGGTGTGAACAGGATTAAATAAATCATTGAAATATTTGTTCTAAAAATTTATAGAAAATTTATTTTTTTGTGATTAATTAATTAGAAATGAAAATATAGACTATTTAGAAATAAATGAAATCTTTTTCTAAGAAAATATTTTTATGAACACAAAATATAACATAATAAGGTAAAAAATCACTTTAGGTGAATTATTTTAAGGAAATTTAATATTAAATATTCAATAATAAGGTTAATATTCATATTTTGTGTTTTCTAGACAAGTGATAAGAATAAATCCAATTTTAGGCCTAAAAATGTATTTTTATAAAAAATATTATTTTCGTACTTTTGTGCACTTTAAAACTAATTTTTCAAACATTCATAAAATTTATTTTAGGAAATAAAAAAACTCAAATCATAATATCACATTTATCTCAGGGTAAAGTTTTTATAATTTTATGAAAAGATTAATTTTTTGATGACTAGTGAAAAATACTGAATTTTAATTGAATGATGAATTTTGGAATAAATTATTTATAAAGTTAAATTATACTTTAAATTTTTATTAAATTAAATTTATATAAATTATATATCTATTAATGTAATTAAGGTCATTATAATAATTTTGATATTGAAATTTGATATAAAAACTTTGTAAAATTTTGAAAATTTTCTGTTTGAAAAACTTGTTGTCTCGATGTGTTTATAGGATTAACTTTAAATTAAAATTTTACACTTTTATGAATTAAATTTAGAAAAATTGATTCAATATCTTGAATGATAATAATTTATATAATAAAACATTTTTAAATAATTGTTTCACTAAAATAAATAATAAAACATTAAAAAATAATTACTCATTTTAATGTAAAAATGCATTCATCGGTGGTAAACTAAAATGGTAATGGTTAAAATAACCTAAAAACATGTATAAAATATATTATATGGACATATATAAAATCTATAATGTATAATTCTCTATAATAATCCATTTTTTATTCTTTTGGTATGATAAAAACATCAGAACATATTTTTCTATTCCAAAACTTTCAAGTGTGCCCATCACCTCAGTTATAAAAGGTCACCCACCCTCCTCTCCACTTCACACCTTCAAGAAATTTTGGGTCAAATAAGAACTACCATAATACCATAAAAATTATTTTATCTCATCCTATTTGACTTATTTTTGATAGAAATCTAGACTAGGAAGGATTTTGTTGGAAACCTAAAGAGGATACCTGAAGAATATGTAACATTCTTCAATGAGGGGTTTTATTTTATTTCTTCCCCCACCTCAATAATATATTATTAAAACACAATAAAATAATTACCTAGTATATTAAATATATTTTTTATGTTAATTTAATTACCTAAATCCATATCCTCATTCATAAAATATGTTATGAAATCTTCATTCGTGTGTATGGAAGACTACTACCTCAAGAACTAATGTCATTTGTTTTTCCATTACCACCTATAACGGTTGGATATGATTATAGATATAAAGTATTTAAATGATATTTATAATGTAATAATACATATTTAGTCATTATATCATATATATATATATATATATATTACTTTACATTCCATTGGGGATATGATAACTTAGTTCATGTATATGTCGGGCTACCGCCTTCAAAAGCGATGTGATTCGTTTTTACTCACACTTTATATATAATATAATAATGATAAAGTAAATTAATATATATGATATAAATTAAATAATTATTATATTAATGAATTTTTTTCATCATGGAAATATAATATATCATCTTATTTCATACCTTTTCACTCACTGAAAGATGATAACGTCGCTCGTGTATGTTTAGACTACCGCGTTCCCGAAGTGATGTAACTCTATTTTAATCTCCATAAAACATAGATGATATGTATAAGTATATATAAAGAAAAAATATGTTACTTATGATATTATGATCATTATTTAAATATATTATTTTACTTATATCTTTTAATTAATTATCTTTGGAAAATGGAAATGTTACTCATGCGTACGTATGACCTACAATCTCCATGATCGTAACATACTTAATTTTTCAAAACCAACCTTCATGATTGTTATTAAAAATATAATTTATGTATAAATATTAAAATTATGAAATTTTTATTATTCTTGAGTTGATGAAACCTTGATCAATGTTATAGGACACAAATTTTCAAATCAAAATATATATGAAAAATAAAATTGTTATTAACTAAAACATGATTTTAACATGAAAATATTCATAAACGAGTATTTAAAGGACATATGTAAATAATATATGGTATGGATAATGTAATTATGTTTATTTAATATTTTAATAATAACAAAAAATTGTTATACTGGATTTTTTGAATTTTTATGAATGAAGTCAAGACTTAAGGTAAGGGATTTCTATACTCTCTTTTATTTATGATTCAAAGTATTACTAAAGTGGTAATGGATTATGGTCTCAATTTTTTACTTTTCTGAGACATAAGTTATATTAAATAGCTATTTATTTTATGTGATGTATATAATACCCATAATTTTTTTTTATGATTTTCATGAAAATTTTGGGGATTAAATATCCATTTTATGATCTCTTTTTCAAGGGTATTATGTTTCAAATGCAACAAATGTTTTTATTGGCTCATATTACAATCTCATTTTTTTATTAGTATTGTCTATGATTAATTCTCCAATATTAAAATCTAATGAACTAACTCCTAATAATTATTATGTATTTTATTACACACATATTATTCATGATATTTCCAAGTAATAGTTGAATTTTTTCACTCATCAGTACTTAAAATAATTGAAATGTTGTTTTCAATTAAATCCAACTTTATTTCCCTCTTAGGTCAGAAATTATTTTTCATCCAAAACCATCTTTTGTAAAAATATTTTAAAAAATATTTTAATATCTATACCATGATTTTTAAAATAAAATTTTAACTATATTTTAATTTTTACAACAAATATTAAAAGGAATCATCAATTCATTTTCAAAAACAATTCCCATTTTTATTTTATAAAAAATATTAAATGAATCATTTTATATGGAATGAATGGAATTTCATACAATCATAACCATTATTTTATGTGAATAATACTTTATAATTTTTCAATTATAATTTAAAAGGAAAGGATTTATAATATGTTTTATATTTTAAAAATTTATTTTGAAAGAAAAATTATGCTCCTCAAGAAACGTTTCAAGTGATTAGTCTTTGAAAATAATTTTCCATCTACGACAGAATCCTTTGAGGTTACTTACGCATTACTGGGGATATGATCCTAGTATAACATTATTATTATTTAAATGAATGGGTTATATTTATAATGATGTGATTTTTATGAAACTCATTTCTATTCTATGGGTTATAACATGATATAACTCTTATGAAACCCACCTATTTTATGGGTTATGCTATGATGAAATGATTATGAAACATGTCTCTCTTCCATAGGTTGTGATATGATGAAATTTTTCTGAAACCAATTTCATTTTGTGGGTTATTATATTATGAATGATTTATGATCTTTGATCACACACACACACACACACACACATATATATATATATATATATATTATTAATTATGTGATAGGTGGGATTTATATCTTCTTCCAACACATTGGGTAATGATTATTGTTATATGGGCTCAAAGGGTACATATGAGGTCATCCTAATCTAGAAAGAGGGTACATTATAGGTTATGTGAGGACCAAAAAAAGTACATGATAGGTTGTACTAAGCATGAAGTAGTTACATGGGTGGTTGGCCCAAGCCTAACATGTTGTGAATATCTTTGTGGGTATACATGATATAATATTTTCTATGATTATGTTTATGATGCAATTCTATGTATTATGCCAATTTTATGATCTCATGTATCATGTTCTTTGATTTCCATTATGATTCATGTCTTATGAACATCCTATATTAATTCCATGACACAAGATTTTGAAATTTGATATTAAGGGTATGTGTTTCATATGTTATTATCATGTTATCATTCCTATATTATCATGTTATTTTTATTTAATTATATAGTTTACCCTTACTAAGCATCTGATATCACCATTTTTTATTCAATTCCCTATGTTATAAAGAAATGTGTTATGAATATTATATATAAGAAGTGTACTACTTGGTAAGATATATATGGGAGATGTTCAAGATCATTCACTAATATAGTATATTATGTACCTAGTCTCTGAAGGTTCTAAACTATATGGTCCTCATGCATGTGTTTCTGTAATATATTGTATATTCATATGAAAATATGTAATATCTATGTATGAAAATAGTAGGTTTCTATTGTCATACAATAGGATGAATTGTTAATTTCCTTATTTTTATGTTTCTCTCAACCATGAGAATAATGGATTTTATATGGATAGAAGAGTTTTTGATATAAATACGCCCACCTATAGTGTTGGGGTAGACATGGAACCACAAACATGAATTTTTATACCCTCTAGGGATTTTTTTATCTTTTGGGAGGATATAGTGGTAAAAATTCCCAAAACCCTGTATGTTGGGTCTAGTCCTATAACATGACTACTACAACTTGTTCCTTAGGATTTTTTAGGATTTTTTTATAGCATGTTCATGATTAAATGCATGTTCTGAACATGAGATAATTTCTATTTACAGTATTAGTTCATCCAAAGATTTATATTTTATTAAATTAGGGGGCTTCTCAACCTTTTAATATGATTTATGTAATATTATATTCATTTCTCTATCATTCTAGGTTCACCATTTTAGAATTTACATATATCATGACCCTATTGGATATGATAACTGACATGTTTAGAGCTCTAGTATGGGGCCTAGAATTATGTGGTAACTATGGAATATTTCCTTTCTTATGGAATTTTGTAACTAGTGAGTGGAGTTAAATTTAGTGTTCCTTGCTCAAAACATCCTCTTATGCCTACGTGGAATAGAGTTTCTATAATCAATTGACCTGGAGTTCTCAAAGCATCAATTCGTGTATGTTGAAGACTGGTATATTTTTTCTCAAATTTCATGTTTCAAGCCATTGAAATAGTGGCCAAGTTAATTTGACAGAAATATTCCCCTACTAACTTTATATGAATGGAAAATTCTATATAAGTAATCAATTTCATTTTTAGATTATAAATATCCATCCATATATTCAAATGAATATAGTGTATGTATTCCTCACTCAATGATTTAGAAATTATATAATTTTAGGTTTCTATGGTCCAAAACATGACTGATATATTATAATAAAATAGTTTTTTTCTCATAATCAGGGAGTTCTCTTCTATCATCGGTAAGAGATACATCTACTTTATCCCACCATATAGTTCATTTCATAACTACCTTATTAATGAAAAAATGTTTATTCAAAATCATATATGTTGTATTCAAAGTTGAGGGACTCAAGGGATTTATAGATAATGACTACTACCTCAAATTATATTTTACTTGAGAAAGGATATCTATTTTTATATATAGGGTACTTGGTGTAGTAAGCCTTAATCTCTCAAGTACCTCTAAATATAATGGATTCCTAAAATTTTATTTGGAAAGAAGAGGAACTTATTATCGAGATGATATGTCACTTCAAGGAGGACCATAACAGTGAATAACTATATATAGAGGACTTGTATTGTGGATTTATGTTAGGTTGTGGGGAGGTTAACAATAAAACGTTTCCTAGGGAGTATCTTTAGGGTGGATAATTCTTGATGAAAGAAGGGGAGGACCGTCTTTCCATTTGATATTTTTTCTATTATGAGGATTTTCATACCTCTTACTATAAGAATAATTCTTAGAAATTATATTAATAATTCTACAGGGAGGACTATCAGGGAGAAAACTCTGGGGTGGAAATCTAGTGCTAATAATAGCATCATTGTGGGGATAATCTTCAAAACTATAATTAATTCCTGTCGATGATGATTCAGTAGTATATCAGTATTCTATATTGTGATTTTTAAAGTCCATGATTACACCAAAATTATGCATGGTAGGGATATAGGCATGCTCTTAAAATTTGGGGTTATTTAGTGATATTTTATTTGATATTCACTATATTTCTTGGTTGGGGTCATGTTTTTTATACAAAGAACATAACATTTGAGAGTCTTATAAGGTGACTCTCGTGTTTCCATCCTAATATAACAAGGTATTTTGTGGGGTTGGTAGGAATACATCTCTACCTTGAAGTGGTTGTTGAAATGTGATGATGATCTCATATTGAAATGGTAATATATTCCTAATACTATATTTTATTCTCTATTAGGATGTATCAAAGTCCCTTTTGAATGTGAGAAGTAATATGTTCCAACTCCTTAATATCTCTTAAATCTTATTGATGGACTACTCTAGTGGAGGGGGCATGAATATGTGCCTATCCCAGATATCCATCAATATATGAGGAAGATATCATTTTTCTTCCACTAACAATATATGATGGTAGTTTAATATAATTTTTTAGGGATATAATCACTCCCATCCATTTCCACCAATATTTATTGATAGTATTTTGTAGCGGGAATACGGATATGTGCTCATTCTTATACTTTGGTTGCAGTTTAGATATGATGACAGGCTTGAAGTGTGGGGAATGGAATATGTTTTTTCCCATAGATTCTACAATGATGTCTTGAATCTCTTCTTATGATTCCATTAGAATAGACTTCCAATATTTCTGATTTAGATCTTGAATATGGACCCACCCCCTGCTTTACATCGGGATATGCTAACAAGGATCCTCTAGTGTTTTTAAGGTATGATAGAAGTCTTGTTGGGTGATAAATGAGATTTATTCATGTTCTATGGTTGTTATACAAATATTCGGGTAGTATTATATAATTGAAATGGGGATATGAGCCTATCTTTTTGGGTTATAAACTCACCACCTCAGGAAATATCTTCTAAAGGCTCAATTATAATAGACTCGAGTAGGGATTTGTTGGGTGGTGTCCAAAATGCATTGCTAAGGGATTAATGTTACATAGTACTGGTAGTCATCCATTGTGGATATAATCCTTCCAAGAAAACTTCTTCTCTATGTTGGTTCCATATTCAACCTATTGATCCAAATCTCTATGATAAGGTAGGTTCTTGTTGCTTTGATATCAGGAGAGACTCCTAAAGTGGTTCAATTTTGTGATAGAGTCACCTGATTCTACTCCACCACCTGATGTTGAAAATATAGTTGGTTGGGATTTATTTAAAGAAGGTATTTACACATGAACTTCTATGTATGAATAGTACCATTAAATTGGTACACCCAGACTATCATGTTCGTTACTTATCATTGGATACGTTGTGTTAGTGAAAACATATTCATGATTGATGGGGCCCTAGCTTATGAAGCAGTTGAGGCATATTTTTTCATTAAGGAGACACCATTAATTTAGATTTAAGTGACTCTTGATGGTCCAATGAATTTCAAAAAATAATAATAAAACCTACCAATAAAACATCCTAAGTAAAAAAATCATGTTCAAAAAATAAATTTTATGGTTAAAAGATTCATATCAGGTTTAGAATTTTGTTCTGATAGAAAATATGATGTTTAGTTTAACACCATGGGGTCACCATTTATATCAATAAATACCTACTTTCCAAATTCACTTAGTTAGTGGAAAATTACCATTGAAACCATAGAACATGACTTGGATGAGAGGGTGGCATGTTGGGCTTATCGCACCATTTTGAGGGGATAATTTCTTATTTTTAGAATATGTTATAGTCTTTGGTGTTTTTTGTGTATCCTTCCCATATCACAGTACATGAATGGTTACATCTATTCCAAGAGATGGTTTTTAACATGTATCTATATGAATTTCTATATGTATTAGAGGTTCTCCATCTTTGTTCTTTAGTAGTTAGTGGTGCTTAATTTTAAGTTGTTATGGTTTAAATATACACATCTAGGCACTCTAGCGATTACCTATATCTCAGTTAGTGTTAAGTGTTTATGGATTTAGGGTGGACCCATGAAAATGGATTCCTATATATATTTTTGATTGGAATCAAACCCAACATAGTTTATTGTTTCTTAATTGGACATGTTTTTTCGTTTATAGTTAGGTGATAAGAACTAATTCATATATTTTATCATTCTTTTGTAAGGATGAAATTTTAAAATGTTCTCATTAATGGTTGGTGTGTAATTTATAAATGGGAATCCTTTTTTTGTTAAGCTAAAAATGAAAATCAGTTAATGTGGATGAGTTACCTTCTTATGTAATGTGGCCCTATGAGGTTTGGGGTTCATTTAGATATCAGGAATATATAACACTGAGTGGAATGTTTCTTTTTAGGGATATAGTCTAATGAATGAGATATATTGATACCTAGAAATGATATATCCCTCTAGGTGGGGGGCGGTTTCACTGGGAATATGGCCCTGGGGAAAGGGATGATCGTGCTCACGAATGATATATCCCAATGAGTATAGATGCAAGTTGATTTATGATAAATATATCCATGCAAAGATAGATAATGTAGGATTTATGATATTGGGTTTGAACAATGTGATGATGTCCTACGTATCCTTCCTGACAGGAATCAAATCCCACATATATTTATGTGCACAGTTTTAGGTCATGTAATGTGACCATACCATGTAATTTAACATTATTTTATAAGGGTGTTGTTATATAGATTTTTACATCATTAGACTTATAAATATTTCATTCTATTTAATTTCATATAGTGGGGATGTTTTTCCTTTAAATATGTGATGATAGAGTATTTATTGGGGATTATCTATATATAAATACCCTTAAATTTCTAACCATATACATGGATTGGGTGAAGGTATAAAGAGTTGGGGGGTTATACCCAGTATGAGTCCTATCCTCAATTTTATAACTTACTGATAGGTGAGGGATATAAAGGAGTCATTATTCCATTAAGGGGATTAAAATGGTATATGTAGGTCTTACACCAACATTGGTTTCCTATCTCATTGAATGGACTCAAGAAACTATAACATCCTGGCCCAGGTGCCACTATATCTGGTTACCTAATTTGGTTATCCATATGAACTTAAGAACACCTTCATGTATGTCATAGGATGGAAATTAGTAGAGGGGGCCTAATAGAACATGTGGGAAGGCTATACTCTCTTTAATAGATTAATCCAATAATAGGTATCAAAAGGAATATCAATATGAAATGATAATAAATATCAATGAAACACACGCCATATTCCAAAATAGGGGAATTACTAACAAACCAATAAAGTATAATATGTCTTGCAATAAAAGTCTATTATACGGTAGGTAAACTGAAAATATGTACACAATAATGAACTCCCAATTTGGGTCCCCACACAAATTCTATTCCCCACATCCATTCCTAAATCTGTATCAACAATCTACCATCGGACCTTTTACATTATTATATCCTGAAACCACGAAGTCTACTTGAGTACCAGATGGAGGCCCATGTAGGGTGTGAGTGAAACTTTGTATGACACCACCAACAATGTCTGCAAAAATATTCAGTCAAATAAAACTTTGTGTATAATTGTAAAGAATAATAAAAAATACTGTAAAAATGATCATTATTCCTATTAAAATTATTTCAATAAACTCTTGGACCTTGGGTTACACTGATAAAACCAACTAACAAACCCACCTCATCCTATGTCAGAGGTTTAAACTATACAAAAGGAGGGTTCAACACCTTAAATCACATGTAGATCCATTTATAATTTAAATTTAACAATTTAACATAGATCTTTAGTCTAGGTATCAATATCATTTCCATACCCTAGGATCATGTATCATTAGTCCATTATTCTAAATCATAAAATACTTTAGTGGATCCAAGAACATCCATTTAGCCCAACCTAAGTGAGAGGCACCTAAATCCAACATCCCAGCGATACAATTTTGTATTCATTATTAGTTTCATCATCTGCAACCCTTTTAACCAACAATATCAAAAATGGTGCACCTATTTTTTATCACATTACCAAGTTTCATCAAAATAAAATCTTTAGTAAATTACCTAACTAGACCATTTCATAATTTAAGAAAAATTATGGTCATCGATCTCCCCTTTCAAACTATTTACCCACATGGGCATGCCTCTTCAACCTCTTATCACGATTACCCACTAATGGGTCACAACTCATTTAGCATATATAATTTAAGTAAACCAATGTGATATTAAAAATTAGAATGATACACATAATCGCAATTTGTTTAATCACATAAAATCATCAATTCATCAATAAACGAATCAATTTCCATTTACAAGGGAGTAACAACCCCCATGGGTGGCCTTTCAGGATCGGCCTAATAATCCTCAACAGATCCGACTGGGATTGTGAGGGGTTAAACACTCTATTTACAAACCCATTTTATCATTTATTTACAAGGGTACAGATACATATTCTAATTACATAAAATAAAAACTACATACACATGAATACACATCAATATTTTGGGATATAACTTGTAAACCACATGGATCATGTTGGTCAATGAACACTTTCTCAAACATGCCCCTTGATTCGAACTCAAACTACATTCAAAGACCAAAATTAGAATAGGATAAAAAACATGGTTTTTAGTATTTGGAAGGAAAATCACAATTTTACAAGGCCTCTTCTAGAAAAAATTGTAAATAAGAGTGAAAACATTTCATGGTGATTTGACTCACACACAACGATGCTTCAAACAACCCATAATTAATGAAGAATTGACCTTAGGGAGTAATAATTCCTTGGTTCATCACCCTAGATATTGGAGGTGTAAGGAAGAGAAAAATAAAGTAGGATTAAATAAATACCAAGAAGTAAAAATGGGAAATCCTAAATTTTAATGAGGTGCATGGTTTAACTACTTGATTGGCCAAACCATGCACCAATCGTGCACCACACCTATCCAAAAGGGGCCTCGACCACATGGTCTAATAGGGATCCCACATGGTTTTCCAAACCACATAGAGGGATTGGGATTGAATTTTTCTAGAACCACATAGTCTCTAGGTTCCCCTTGAATGGTTATGAACTATTCACCCCCCTACTAGCTGCATGATTAAGGAACATGACTAGTATTAACTGTGCACCAACTATGAACCCTACATATTATAAATTCATTTCTTACTTTTTCATATCTCATACCCCAATGATACCATATATTCCCCTAATTATCTTATAAATCATTTCATTATCCATTATATAGTGAGTGAACTAAAATTTTAAACAAGTATATACCTCCTTTAAAGTTCGAGATCTTACAACATCCCCATCTTATAATAGCTCATCCCCGAGCTATACTCCAATGCATCACTAGGATTATAAGGTAAAAACTTAGTGCCAATAGTCCTACATATCTATTTCTCGATCCTAAGTTTCCTCATAAATTCTACAATGCTACCACAACCCTTATACATGTAACGCCCCGACCCTAATTATCTAGAGTCGGTGCATTATTACATAACATTGGCATGATCATGAGAAAGATCAAGTCTCGAAAGACCGATTAGTTTAGTAGCCTTGGAATAACTAGATACATCCATAAATTTTTACATTACATCATAAAAAAAACATCTTGTCTTCATATCCCCTCATACTATCCCTGCAGGTCATTCATAAATTACTTCTTCATAATCCTGGGAAAAATAAAACATTGAAAGGGGTGAGCTCGGATGCTCAGTAAGGATAACATTATAGCAGAAGCTTTCATAAATAAGCATAAACACTTAAGTCAATTTATAACTAAAACAAAAGCCTTTTAAAATTTAACTTCAACATAGTATGGAAAAAGTAAAATGAAATAATGCCATTTACTTACTCACATGGATATTCTACTAGTCGAATGATCACATGCAATATCAATAACCACTTTCATAATGATGGAATGCATAATGCCAGACTATCATAACCACATAGCCAAGGCCTCGTGCCAAGACTACAAATAAGATTTTGCCAAGGCCTTGTGCCAAGACACTAGTTTGTCTCATGAGACCTACCGATGCATCGAGGAGCTATAGCAGGCTCCACCCGTCACTTATTAAGTCCAATGCATTCCCATATGAAAAGGTTTAAACATAACGTAAACATTCGTATTAAACTAGCATACGAAATGTCAATACTTTCACCACAAACCATGAATGGTATAAAAATAGCACATCCACAGTCAAACATAATTCATTCGATACAATATGGAAGATTGTATTGTATCACATTAACCTCAATCATGAATAATGAAGGATGTTGACATAGATGAAAATAATCATCATAACTATTTGAGAGAAATATCCCCCTTTTCTTGAAAACTTTTAAAAGTCACACTATTTGTCAAGAAGACATTCAAAAATAGATTTTTGAATCAAAGTGTCCCATACCACTTTGAAACTTTTAAAAGGATTTTTAAATTTAAAACTTTAATGTCCATAAAAATAAATCCTTAAAACCATTTTCAAAATATGGACATTAATGAGCATGATTTAGAAGAATAATTCTTTAAAACATTTTAAAATGGTATTTTGGTTAGAGTTTCTAACCAAAAGAGAGACACTTGAATACAAATAATTGAGGTAATCAAAACATTGTAATATCATGAGAATAAAGGAATTCATGATATACTATGTCAAAGTACATTATATACACCACATAGAAGTGATTTGGTGTATATCATCAAAGAAGTCTCAATGGAATGTAAATTGAGATGAAATTTCTCAAAAAGGTTGTATCCTTAGGTTAAGGATAAATCAATGACATAATTATGTGTGACAAATATAAATACACTAAATATGATTGGATATTCAGTGTAAAACAATCAAAGGACATTCACACATATTCTTGTAAAAACAATACCAACGAATTGGATGTTTAACTCAACAAATGGAGAATGAGTTAAAATTACTCTTATCAAATTCATATCAATGACTTGAGAATTACCAATGGAGTGATTATGTGTACCAAACTTCTATCCACAGGAAGGGGAGTGGAAATTATGACATAATAAAATGAATAGTGATTCCACACATAATCTTGGGGTAATATAATCAATGAAATATGTGTAAAGCCAAATGAGTGGAAATTGAAATCTCAAATTCCCTTATCGATTAGGTAACTTACGAAACATACACCCATGAAAGAAGTATCATACCATGATGATGTAAATACCCATAAATTAAAGTATATTACACAATGAATACGATCATGGGCAGTACACATACACCACATGCAATAATTAAGTGGTGATCAATGGAATTCTCACGGAATTAAAAGTGAGATAAGAAACTCCCTTACCACGTTAATCAACTGAGTCGCATGGCCAAAAGTTAATAACCACCAAATGATTTACAGAATAACATGAATATAAAGTGAATCATGATAATATATATCAAATGGAAGTACACAATACACCACTTTCAATAATTTAGTAGCGAACAATGGAAATCTCACGGAATTGAAAGTGAGATAAGAGAATCCCTTACTTTGTACTTTTTCCTTGGTCGATGGTAGGTTTACCTCCTGTATAATGGTGAAATAATTGTTATTGAATAATACAAGAATCATTTACTTTAATATGATATCATATATGATCTTTTAACATTGATTTGTTAATAATATCTTAGTATTAACGCCGTTTCGGGTGTTAACTTACTCATTTTCTTTTATATGTTTTGTTACATAAGTCATGTTTGTTGTATCTTATTAATATCCAGAATGATATCAAGTCCTTAAACATCATTTTTAAATCCTTAAATTATAATTATACTTTAATGGATACGATGGATAATGAATCTCATCGCGTTCGTGGAGACGGTAGTCCGTACGTACGCACGAACGCTACTTCCATTTAATTTTTTTATTTTAAAAGAATCGAATCCAAATGATACATAGGTATATTACTATTCCAGTATAATATAATATTTTATATATGTTACTTAAGTTCATTAACACCATCCTTTATACGTTCCATGTGTGGTATGAACGAGTCATATCATTTTAAGGGGGCGGTAGTCCGCACTTCCTCAAATGAAATTATTGTATGTATATACGACATGAAACGAATAATGGTATGAAATAAAATGGAATTACAGAAGCTTATATATAAAATATATATCATTAATATCATATTTAATTACAGTGCCATCATAATGGCCACCATGAGAGGCGGTAAGATGTTTTTGAACAATCATCGTTTCGTGAGGCGTTAGTTTGCCATCCACAGAAACATTATGTTCATCATCCATTAGATGGATTTGTGTGTATGTGTAGTTTGAATACTTCTTATAACAACATCCTAGTATATTGAGGATACTGGTGTTGTTACAAAAGAAGGGAAATAAAAAGATTTTGGGGGTTGAAGAAGCAAAATAAATGAAAATAATTTAAGAGAAATCGTTACCTTTAATTTAGGTAACTCACTTTGGTTGGAACCAAAGGACTTGTTGAAATGCTTTCTGCCTAAGGGGAAGCTTCAAGGAGGAGGATAGGGATGTGGGGAGCTTAGTTGGGCAGAGTTTGGACGAGCAAAGTGGCTTGAGTGGTGTGAGGAAATGAGAAGGAGGAGTGCCCTTTTATAAGAGGGGTGAGGGGCACCTTTAGAAAAGCTAGAAATATTAATTTATAATAAATTCATATTCGGTTTCCAATGGCTCCAAAGTTGACTATTCAAAGGTTGAGGTGGGTATAGGTCGAAAACAACTCATCCAATAGAATTTAGACAGGTTTGGGTACTTATATTAACCTTATCTTTAAGTATTAACTCTAAGTTAATTAGTTTCACTTTTACAATGTCTCTTTGTATTTTTATATAATATGGTTAATAAACTTACTATATACATCCAAAAGACCCCCAAGTGGTCCATTAATGATTAACCTATCATAATATAAGTCTCTTGGCCGAACCTTAGATTTTTAGGAATTTAATATCAATTAATAATATAATATTTGTTTTAAGAACTCTTTTATGTCAATTTTGACACTATTCACTAGTTGATTTTTGTGAAACTCATAACAGATTGATTACTTAGAAAAAATTCAAATAAATCAATACTAATATATCATATTATCCTAGAAAATTTGTTTAATTCATTAAAAGTTTCATATTATAATTATTTGGGTATTTATAATATCAATTATGTTAATTTTTTACTATTTTAGTAATTACTGCATCATCATTGTGTCATAAATAAAATAACTTATTTAATGTCAAAAAATTATAAATAAAATATAATTATGTAGGAAATATTTTTAGCTTTCTAATGAATATTTATAATCTAAAATCCAGCATATATAACCCTATGTAACAATTGTTTTTCTAAAAGATATATGCTTGTGTCATTTTGTATTCATTTTAACTTAATTAATATAAAGTGTCATTATCACTTACAAGTGGATCCATGGGGTCCCAAAATTGACCCAAAGATGCCCATGGTCGACCAGGTATCAACCAATAGGTTTAAGACACATTTTAGGGTAATTTAGTATTATTATAATATTATTTATTTTAACCCTTATTTACCGGATTTACCCTTAACCATGGTAAATAAAATATTTACCGCAGTAATTATTCAAAATGTCTAAAAATAAAAGTTACCTATTTAAACAATTTGGACATCCTGATTCCAAATATGGAATCCATTTTTCTAAATTCAAAACACAGAAGTGGCAGAAATTAATTTAAAATTAATTCCCGCTGTCAAAACAAAAAGCGTGTTTTTAAGAGATAATAACTATCAAAAGATTGACACTTGTTTATGTTCGGTTTAATTGTAAAATTATGTCCAATGACCAACATTATATTAAATGGTAAAACTATATTCTAAATATACTTTAAAACCACTCAAATTCACAATTTATCACTATTAATTATTTTGATTAAAAAAGTTGTTTTTAATTAAAATTTAGTAATTTTCACTATTCATCAAAATATGAAAGTTATCCGAAAAGTACCAAAATTTCACCTTAGGCTAAATTCGATATTCCGAATCCAAAAATGAAGTCCATTTGGAAATATAAAATATATATAATTTCAAAAAGTAGGTATTACTATTCATAACGGCTAGTTTGATTGGTTGTGGTGTGTTAAAATCTCGAAGTTGCGTACAATGCACGTCATTGCATTATTCGAAAGGAAACATACCGAGGAAGCTTGGGGTGTTACATTCTCCCCTCCTTCAATAAATTGCGTCCTCGCAAATTTTAAAATTTTGCTTGGGAATATAATGGAAAGTCCCACATCGGAAAAAGAGTCAATAAAACTGTCACTTTAAAAGAAAGAAAGAGAGGTATAAGGGTCATCCAAGATAACCCATACTAGGATTCCATGTAAGAAAACATGGATATGGATGATAAACTAAGTGTCAAGTTCTGATGGAGAGGGATAGAAATCATGATCAGGAGAAAGTTAACAATGAGAAAACCACAAACTTGTGTTGGGACAAACGACCATTAGTCTCCTAGTAGGAAAGTAAACTGACAACATTTTTTTTTAAGTTACATTACATAAAGAAGAGGAATTCATTTATGATATTGACTAAGAACATTATGAGATATACTTACATTTTAAGTAGATTTTCATTCTTTAATAAATTTCCACCACTAACTCATTTTTTTTAAACGATGAGTATTCAAGAAGACTTTGTCACACTGGAAGAGATAGAATAAACTTCTATAGAATCAAATGATCCATGAAGGATAAACCATATATTTACATTGTCTTTGAAGATTAATCAAAACCAAAATGATCAGTGAATGATCTAATGATCCCCCAAAAGGATATTCATTGAGATAAATATGCACTAATCTTAATTTCTAAAATTTAAACCAACAATACCCCAAAGTTAAATAGATACCATTCAATAAACAATTGTCCTTAAAATCCTTTAATATAATCCAAACTAATATTGAAACCCAAAACATAGAAGAATTTGATTATGTAGTCTCCCATGTTAAATTGTATCTCCAAATGACATCAGATACTCTTAAAGTCACATACTCAAAAGTAATTAACCTAATCACATATTCTCTATTATAGGTTAATCATTTCCATAAATAACCCAAATCACTATAAATCCACAATAAAAACGTAGATAAAAATCTATCATTACTCCACAAATGAAACCCCATAGTATTCTATTTTCCTTGGGCATATAGTGTTCCCAACAAAGCGAACATCTTCCAAAATAACATTTATCACTTAATCACCAAATCATTTTCCTATACCAAGGGTATTCTTTTGATATGAAATAAGAACCCAAATCAACTTATTATTGATCAATAAAATCATTTAACTAAAAAAAAGTCACACTAACCAGGGACTTCACGTAGTCCAGTGGTAGGCGATAAATCCCAATCGCACTTTGGTTGTGGGTTCGATTCCCATAGCTTTGTCCGACGCGACGGGTTGTCACACGGTCTACGTGTTGTCCTTTTTCAAAAACTATATTTTATAATATTGCCAAAATGAGATAAATTCATCAAAATACTATATCATAAATTTAACCACAAATGTTATATCATACCTTGAATCTTCATCCCAAATTAGAATAACTTATAATTCTCTCAAACCCCAATGATCATATAAATCCAAATGGTTATTTATACCCAAATCCACAAGAGAAGAGACAATTCTTCCTCAAATATCATTCTCACATGGCAAACTGCGGGGTTACAAATACAAGAGAAAATTATTCCATAGTAAACCCATCAACAAGGAGTGCTAATACTTTTTAAACATTTCTCCAACCATTTATTCCCACATAACTTCTTCTTTGACCAAGAAAATATCCTATAGAATAGGACATTCACTCGGGTAATGGCCAGGTCCCCGACATTTACGGCAAATGACTGTAAATGGACTCTTGGGACTATTTTTATCTTCTTCCATAGTACTCTTCATTTTTCTTCGGCAATTCTTTACTTTATGTCCTTCCTTCCCGCACGTAAAACATTTCGTTGTCCCATTGAGACATTTTCCTGGGTGTCTCTTTCCACATTTCCTGCATGATGAAAATTGAGGGTTCTTTTCTCCATGGTCTCCATTGCTGGAGCTCTTATCATTTATCACCTTTCTCTTCCTTGTTGAGTCTGGCAGTTGGTTAATATATATGTTGTTAATCATATTTTTGGAAAACTGATTTGGCATAAAGACGATATCTTTTACGCCTATCAACATTCCATTTTGTTGCTCATCGCCACCACTGTTCCCATCTTGTACATCATTCTCAAAGTCACTATGACTTCCTTGGAATCCAGCCATTGACTAAAACCATAAAGCATTGTGTGAGTAATAGTAGTCGTAAAATCATTTAGAGATTAAAATGTCACCATATTCTCAATTTGAAACATATTAGGATTAACCAAGGTCATTTACTCTCATCTTATATATATATTACTTAAATTGGTTTGTAAAGAAAATGTAAATTATCCTAAGCATATCCCCCGGGAGTGTCGTAACCAAGAGTGCAGCAAGGCCCGTTGTCGTGCACCAGTTCCCGTTCGAGTCTAGCTCAAAGCGGTGTTTTCGGGTTTTACCCCTAGGTACATCTGTGCCAGAGCCGCCTCTACCTGCTCGTATCCAGACAGGGATGTATTGCTCGGAAAACTCACAAAATCTCTACAATACCAAAATTCTAGGAAGTTCTTTTATACTAATCCTCAAAGTTCATCTTAGGTCTACGTGCTCTAATCAGAGTTTATCTAAATCTAGATACCAAGGTTTGTACTAAACTTCCTCTGATACCAACTGTAACGCCCCGACCCTAATTATCTAGAGTCGGTGCATTATTACATAACATTGGCATGATCATGAGAAAGATCAAGTCTCGAAAGACCCATTAGTTTAGTAGCCTTGGAATAACTAGATACATCCATAAATTTTTACATTACATCATAAAAAAAACATCTTGTCTTCATATCCCCTCATACTATCCCTGCAGGTCATTCATAAATTACTTCTTCATAATCCTGGGAAAAATAAAACATTGAAAGGGGTGAGCTCGGATGCTCAGTAAAGATAACATTATAGCAGAAGCTTTCATAAATAAGCATAAACACTTAAGGCAATTTATAACTAAAACAAAAGCCTTTTAAAATTTAACTTCAACATAGTATGGAAAAAGTAAAATGAAATAATGCCATTTACTTACTCACATGGATATTCTACTAGTCGAATGATCACATGCAATATCAATAACCACTTTCATAATGATGGAATGCATAATGCCAGACTATCATAACCACATAGCCAAGGCCTCGTGCCAAGACTACAAATAAGATTTTGCCAAGGCCTTGTGCCAAGAAACTAGTTTGTCTCATGAGACCTACCGATGCATCGAGGAGCTATAGCGGGCTCCACCCGTCACTTATTAAGTCCAATGCATTCCCATATGAAAAGGTTTAAACATAACGTAAACATTCGTATTAAACTAGCATACGAAATGTCAATACTTTCACCACAAACCATGAATGGTATAAAAATAGCACATCCACAGTCAAACATAATTCATTCAATACAATATGGAAGATTGTATTGTATCACATTAACCTCAATCATGAATAATGAAGGATGTTGACATAGATGAAAATAATCATCATAACTATTTGAGAGAAATATCCCCCTTTTCTTGAAAACTTTTAAAAGTCACACTATTTGTCAAGAAGACATTGAAAAATAGATTTTTGAATCAAAGTGTCCCATACCACTTTGAAACTTTTAAAAGGATTTTTAAATTTAAAACTTTAATGTCCATAAAAATAAATCCTTAAAACCATTTTCAAAATATGGACATTAATGAGCATGATTTAGAAGAATAATTCTTCAAAACATTTTAAAATGGTATTTTGGTTAGAGTTTCTAACCAAAAGAGAGACACTTGAATACAAATAATTGAGGTAATCAAAACATTGTAATATCATGAGAATAAAGGAATTCATGATATACTATGTCAAAGTACATTATATACACCACATAGAAGTGATTTGGTGTATATCATCAAAGAAGTCTCAATGGAATGTAAATTGAGATGAAATTTCTCAAAAAGGTTGTATCCTTAGGTTAAGGATAAATCAATGACATAATTATGTGTGACAAATATAAATACACTAAATATGATTGGATATTCAGTGTAAAACAATCAAAGTACATTCACACATATTCTTGTAAAAACAATACCAACGAATTGGATGTTTAACTCAACAAATGGAGAATGAGTTAAAATTACTCTTATCAAATTCATATCAATGACTTGAGAATTACCAATGGAGTGATTATGTGTACAAAACTTCTATCCACAGGAAGGGGAGTGGAAATTATGACATAATAAAATGAATAGTGATTCCACACATAATCTTGGGGTAATATAATCAATGAAATATGTGTAAAGCCAAATGAGTGGAAATTGAAATCTCAAATTCCCTTATCGATTAGGTAACTTACGAAACATACACCCATGAAAGAAGTATCATACCATGATGATGTAAATACCCATAAATTAAAGTATATTACACAATGAATACGATCATGGGCAGTACACATACACCACATGCAATAATTAAGTGGTGATCAATGGAATTCTCACGGAATTAAAAGTGAGATAAGAAAATCCCTTACCACGTTAATCAACTGAGTCGCATGGCCAAAAGTTAATAACCACCAAATGATTTACAGAATAACATGAATATAAAGTGAATCATGATAATATATATCAAATGGAAGTACACAATACACCACTTTCAATAATTTAGTAGCGAACAATGGAAATCTCACGGAATTGAAAGTGAGATAAGAGAATCCCTTACTTTGTACTTTTTCCTTGGTCGATGGTAGGTTTACCTCCTGTATAATGGTGAAATAATTGTTATTGAATAATACAAGAATCATTTACTTTAATATGATATCATATATGATCTTTTAACATTGATTTGTTAATAATATCTTAGTATTAACGCCGTTTCGGGTGTTAACTTACTCATTTTCTTTTATATGTTTTGTTACATAAGTCATGTTTGTTGTATCTTATTAATATCCAGAATGATATCAAGTCCTTAAACATCATTTTTAAATCATTAAATTATAATTATACTTTAATGGATACGATGGATAATGAATCTCATCGCGTTCGTGGAGACGGTAGTCCGTACGTACGCACGAACGCTACTTCCATTTAATTTTTTATTTTAAAAGAATCGAATCCAAATGATACATAGGTATATTACTATTCCAGTATAATATAATATTTTATATATGTTACTTAAGTTCATTAACACCATCCTTTATACGTTCCATGTGTGGTATGAACGAGTCATATCATTTTAAGGGGGCGGTAGTCCGCACTTCCTCAAATGAAATTATCGTATGTATATACGACATGAAACGAATAATGGTATGAAATAAAATGGAATTACAGAAGCTTATATATAAAATATATATCATTAATATCATATTTAATTACAGTGCCATCATAATGGCCACCATGAGAGGCGGTAAGATGTTTTTGAACAATCATCGTTTCGTGAGGCGTTAGTTTGCCATCCACAGAAACATTATGTTCATCATCCATTAGATGGAGTTGTGTGTATGTGTAGTTTGAATACTTCTTATAACAACATCCTAGTATATTGAGGATACTGGTGTTGTTACAAAAGAAGGGAAATAAAAAGATTTTGGGGGTTGAAGAAGCAAAATAAATGAAAATAATTTAAGAGAAATCGTTACCTTTAATTTAGGTAACTCACTTTGGTTGGAACCAAAGGACTTGTTGAAATGCTTTCTGCCTAAGGGGAAGCTTCAAGGAGGAGGATAGGGATGTGGGGAGATTAGTTGGGCAGAGTTTGGACGATCCAAGTGGCTTGAGTGGTGTGAGGAAATGAGAAGGAGGAGTGCCCTTTTATAAGAGGGGTGAGGGGCACCTTTGGAAAAGCTAGAAATATTAATTTATAATAAATTCATATTCGGTTTCCAATGGCTCCAAAGTTGACTATTCAAAGGTTGATGTGGGGATAGGTCTAAAACAACTCATCCAATAGAATTTAGACAGGTTTGGGTACTTATATTAACCTTATCTTTAAGTATTAACTCTAAGTTAATTAGTTTCACTTTTACAATGTCTCTTTGTATTTTTATATAATATGGTTAATAAACTTACTATATACATCCAAAAGACCCCCAAGTGGTCCATTAATGATTAACCTATCATAATATAAGTCTCTTGGCCGAACCTTAGATTTTTAGGAATTTAATATCAATTAATAATATAATATTTGTTTTAAGAACTCTTTTATGTCAATTTTGACACTATTCACTAGTTGATTTTTGTGAAACTCATAACAGATTGATTACTTCGAAAAAAATCAAATAAATCAATCCTAATATATCATATTATCCTAGAAAATTTGTTTAATTCATTAAAAGTTTCATATTATAATTATTTGGGTATTTATAATATCAATTATGTTAATTTTTTACTATTTTAGTAATTACTGCATCATCATTGTGTCATAAATAAAATAACTTATTTAATGTCAAAAAATTATAAATAAAATATAATTATGTAGGAAATCTTCTTATCTTTCTAAGGAATATTTATAATCTAAAATCCAGCATATATAACCCTATGTAACAATTGTTTTTCTAAAAGATATATGCTTGTGTCATTTTGTATTCATTTTAACTTAATTAATATAAAGTGTCATTATCACTTACAAGTGGATCCATGGGGTCCCAAAATTGACCCAAAGATGACCATGGTCGACCAGGTATCAACAAATAGGTTTAAGACACATTTTAGTGTAATTTAGTATTATTATAATATTATTTTTTTAACCCTTATTTACCGGATTTACCCTTAACCATGGTAAATAAAATATTTACCGCAGTAATTATTCAAAATGTCTAAAAATAAAAGTTACCTATTTACACAATTTGGACATCCTGATTCCAAATATGGAATCCATTTTTCTAAATTCAAAACACAGAAGTGGCAGAAATTAATTTAAAATTAATTCCCGCTGTCAAAACAAAAAGCGTGTTTTTAAGAGATAATAACTATCAAAAGATTGACACTTGTTTATGTTCGGTTTAATTGTAAAATTATGTCCAATGACCAACATTATATTAAATGGTAAAACTATATTCTAAATATACTTTAAAACCACTCAAATTCACAATTTATCACTATTAATTATTTTGATTAAAAAAGTTGTTTTTAATTAAAATTTAGTAATTTTCACTATTCATCAAAATATGAAAGTTATCCGAAAAGTACCAAAATTTCACCTTAGGCTAAATTCGATATTCCGAATCCAAAAATGAAGTCCATTTTGAAATATAAAATATATATAATTTCAAAAAGTAGGTATTACTATTCATAACGGCTAGTTTGATTGGTTGTGGTGTGTTAAAATCTCGAAGTTGCGTACAATGCACGTCATTGCATTATTCGAAAGGAAACATACCGAGGAAGCTTGGGGTGTTACAATACAAATCGAACATCCTCAATAATTTCTCATTACGATTCAAAATGTGAACCAAAAGCTCATAAATGGACACATTAGCTTCAAGCTCAACATCATCAATATTAATCACTTGAGAATGGTCAGGGTAATACTTATCAAAATGTGAAACATGGAAAACATCATGAATTCCAATATACATATGTAGAAGATCCAATTGGTATGCCATAAGTCTAATCATTTCCACAATCTCAAACGTCCCCACATACCTAGGCGCTAACTTTATGTATTTTTGAATTTGACTGTGCTCCAAACTATGAGACACCTAAAGAAACATATAATCAGCCACCATAAATTCAATATGTCTATGACGTAGATCTTTATTAAGTATTTTTCATACTATGTTCTACAGTCTTACACTTTTGAATCATTTGAACCTACTCTGATGTCTCGTTCATGAGACTTAGCCCAAAAAACTCCAATTACACTACATCCATATAACATAAGGGTGATCTACATGGCCTATTATAGAGTGCCTCATATGGTTCCATATAAATAGCCTCCTGCTAACTATTTTTATAGGTGAACTAAATGCAGTCTAGATTTTCCCACCAAGATCCACCAAAGTATACTATTCTCTATCTCAATGTTTCTAGTGAGACTTGAATAGTATGTTATTATTACCAATATATATGTGGGTGAAACGTTTTACTCAAAAATACCAAGGTACTAAGTGCCTTCTATAACCCCTTCCAGAATTAGGAAGTAAAACAAGGATCATGATCTGAAAAAATTCTCAAACTTACCCCATTCAATTATACTATCACCCTTACATACTAGTCACTCAACAAGTCAATGGAGAAAGTCTCTAAAATTGATAAGAAATGAGATACCTTATTTAATTGATCCCCAACCACCCAAATTAAGTCATTATTCTAAGCAATCCCTGAGAGATATACCAAAGGATCCAAGGTAACATTATCCCAATTAGATTACAGGATGGTAAATGGATATAACAAACCACTAGGATATTGATGCTCAACCTTTACCTGCTGATGGGTGTAGTATCATGTCATGAAACCAATAATTTCTTTTTTCATTCCTAGACTCTAATATTGTCTACAAAGATAAAATTACATTTTGGTAAAAACAGGGTGTATTTCCCACTTTGAGGCATGAAACTCAAGAATTATATCATCCTATATACAAGTAGGAACAATTAAAAAACCACAAAAATTAATGAAATAATCATAATCATCATTATTCTATTCAAAGGGTGGATCCCCACCTTTAAAATTGTCTCTCAAAACCATAAATTCTAAATACTCATACTATCTTCTCTTTTTTTAATTCATAATAAAGGGATCAACTGATATGGACATGCATTTCATCAACTCATGTTACTCCTGAATATCTATATGCATATCAATAAAAAAATCCATTATCCCCCACTTCAAACTAGTCTCCCAAACCACCTAATTTTGGTTCTTTTGACTTAACACATATGAAAAACTATTTTCCTTTCTATGTGTATAAGATAGTTCAATGTAAAAATATAATATATACTCAACCCATATCTACTAATGAAGATTAAAATTTCATAGAGAAAAAATATAATTAAGGCTCTTATTGTTTTTATGAAAAATAAAATTATCACCCAAAAGATAAAGCCACTAACATTTCAGGGAATAAACCATTTTGGACAAATTGATATCATATGTAGGATAGTTCTATTCACATGAACTCAACTTCCTTGATTGATACACCACAAATTAATCTCTCTCCATCAACATTGCACCATGTCTAATCCTAGATACATAACAAACCAATGTATACTCCTTACCTAGATTAGGTAAGATCAAAATTGGTGTTGTGTTCAGTCATTTCATCAAATCCTAAAAATAATTCTCACATTCTTCCAACCACTCAAATCTTACACCCTGCTTGGTTAGGACCAAAATTGGTGCTTCTAAGAGAGAAAGTTATTTGATGAACCTTTGATAATAACCTATAGAATCTTGAATGCTTCAAATATATAAAACATTCTTGGGATACTCCTATGATACAACTATATTAGCCTTATCTTGGTACACTAATAAAACTTCCTTTAAGATTATGTGACCCAAAATTGTTACTTTTAAATCTACATTTTACACTTAGATAACTTGGTGTATAGTTGATGCACTCTCAATATACTCAGAATGATGTCAAGATGTTGTGCATGATTGTCATGAGTATGGGAGAAAAAAATTATTTCATCTACAAAAAAACCAAAAAATGATCTAAGTATGGTTAAAATATTTTTTAATAAAATCTATTTACATTGTAGAGGTATTCCTAAAGCCAAAATATGTTACAAGGAAATCATATAAACTGTACACAATCATAAAAGAAAATTGTGATATATCAAAAAGTATCACCCTCATCTAATGATACCATGACCTCATATAAATTTTTGAACACACACAAGCATCATTAATATAGTAAAAAATTTATCATTACGTGGGAGGGGATATTTGTTCTTAACCATTATCTTATTTAACTTTGAATATTCAACACACAACCACAGTGTTTCATCCAACTTTTTAGAAAAAAAACCGGTGAACCCCATGGTAACATACTAGGATGTATAAGTCTTGCATTATATAGTTAACTCAAATGAGTATTAATTTTTTGATGTCATGATGGTTTTATCCTATATAGAAGAATAGAAACTAGATCCGCTCTAGGAATCAGCTCAATTTTGAACTCTTCCTCTCTATAATGTTGCATTCATGAGAAGTACTCTGGAAACACATCTTGAAGATGTTCCACCATAGGAGGGAAGAAACTATTCTCCACTCCCTCATCTTCCTATAAAATTATTACAAATTGGTTTGTGAGGTCACCTAGTTGTTGTGGAACAATCCCCACAAAAACCCACCAAAATATTCAATTCCCCATGATGGGTATAAGTGTCACCCTAAAGAGACTTGAAACTCACTTGCTGATGGTAACAATAAATGTGATCGAGGCATGTAACCAACCATTCCATCCCTAGAATTAGGTCAAAACAAAAAATATCAGTAACTTAAAAGTCGTAATGGATATGGTACCCACCAACCTCAAGATCACACTCCTTACATTGTCGAATACTTTTTTCTCGTACTCCTAATGGTGTGTCAAATGAAAAAAACCCACATATATATTTCACCACTAGACCTAATACATTCAAAAAACAATAATATATAAAAGAATTTGAGGTCACTATATCAAATAAATCATTATAAATAATGGAAGATACAAGAATCATATCATGAACAATCAATGGTCTAGCCTCGCCGCCACTATAAGTAGGATGGACTGCATGAATTTAACCTACCCCTATAACCTAGGCTCTAGTAAAGGTTCATAGTGTTGCCCTGGCTTACTTATGTGGATGATATTTCACTAGAGTACCACATCCACCCCCAACCATTATATCAAGTAAAACTCCACCAACCTACCTGTTATATAGTAGTTGAACCCCTTCATTCACTTAGAATAGGTCTTGATCCTATATCACTTCCCACCTATAAAGGGTTTCTGCAGAACCTCTCTACATGTACCATCCTACAAACAACTTGGCACTCGACTGGTGGTCAGGGACACTGACTGACTGAATGGTCCAAAGGCATTAATGTATTTATTATTTTGATAATCCAACATTCAAGGGGCAAGGTGGAACCCTTACAATGCCTGAAGTCTTAGATACATTTACAAGACCTATAGGTCTTATAGGAAATCACACAGTCAAGACAACTTATAAATGATCCTCCCCAGCACATGTCATGATATCAACACTCCACCTTTTCAAGGCCGGTTTTCTAGCTATCCTATACAGAGCTGCATAGGCCCGATTCTGATGTCAATGTCATAACCTCTCATTCTTCCAATTCTGGTTATCTTTGGGTTGGTGAATGTACCTGCTATGAATACTCATCTAGAGCCTTGCCCCTTGTAGTCTGACTGGTACATGTGCATATTCATATGTCCTGATGGCCTTGGGGTGGCCCAAAGGCCTTGAGGTGGCCTAAAATCTTTGAGAGACAACTGGCATGAGTGCCTTGGGTGGGTCGAAAGCCTTGCAGGACCTAAGGACCCAACTGGTGGACCAAAGGCCCATATGGATGAATAGTTTTGGTTTATATAGTACCAAACAGTACCTAATACAGTACTACTATAGTACTATCATAGTAACCTGAAAATATGTCTCCACCGGGATTTGATCTCAGGACTCTTGGATGCATTTGTTGAGTCATCACCAACTGGGTTGAAGCTCTTGTGCTTAGTGGTCTGGGACACTGACCACACATATATCCCAGCCAATCATAATGATAACTGAATTCTTGATCTCTACCATAATAGGTTGATCCTCTTATCTTTCTATTCCTTCTACCACGAACCTAGTGAATACTCGCAAAATGTTTCTTCCTACTATCAGATGTCTTACCACTATACCACCAAAATAAATTATTCTATATGCTACTAGAATCCTAGTTCAGATTCCCTTTATAAATGAGATTCTGATCCACTACCTTAGTAAACCTCTTTAAGTGGAAAATATTTACCTTGGACTTTATCTTGAATCTCATTTAATCCTAAAAACGTCTCTTTGTTACCACCTCATCCCTGACCATTGTTGTAAAAAATCATTTCATGTCAGTAAAGTAGCCACCAAAATCCATAAAAAACATAGTCCCTTGATTCAACCTCATATATTCCATATCTCTCTCTTGTCTTAGAGTCTCTAGATAGAAATTTTCCAGGAACATTTCTTAAAATTTCTTCCATAGAATACCATCCACTTGCTCATTCAGAACCCAAATTTCCCACCAATTCTTTTTCAATCCATTCAATATATATGATTCCATCATGACTATATTTTTCGTAGGATTATATTTTTGGTTCAAAATAGTCTAGATGGACTCTATCCATAACTCAACTACCTCATGTAGACCCTCTTCAAAAAACGTTAGAGGGTGTTTCAACTAAAAATCCCTCTTCAATTCAAACATACTTGGAAAAGCCCACCCCGGGTTATCTATCAATAAACTTCATAAAAAGAGTTAATTTATCATGGAATTTTTATTCCCATACCTCTTAGAATCCATGGTGGATCTTTTCCCACTATTATATGAGAATTATTCGCATTTACCTCTTGTCACCCTATTAGTAAACACCATTCTGATGTAATATCTCTACAATTCTTAACATATGCCTCAAAAAACATAACATAAGGTCCCCAAAATTCCAAAAAAAGAGTGACCACTACTATCCAATAACAACCCTATCCTAATACACTTCCCCAATGGATATAGTCACATATCTAATGCTATCATCAACCATACTTATCATGCTCCATGGTTAACTAGGGAAAATAGGATTTGAAATTTAAAATTTATAGTAGAAACCATACTAAAAATTTCATTTAACCTCCTTTAATTATTCAAAAAGTTGAATATTTCTCATTATGTTATATTTTAAACCATTCAATTTAATTATTTCTATTTAACTGATTTCATCATCAGTATTAGGTAACATTTCTTTATATTATAAGGAAACTAAATATAATATAATCTCCCACATCCCACATGTTTTTTCCATGTGTTCCTATAATGATGCATGTCACATATATTTATAACTTCCTATCATGATGAATGTATACACAACCTCATGTCATTCCTTATTATGATAAAAATTCCATAAAATAATTACATAACACATCAAGGGTATCACCCAATGTGAAATAGCATTATATAATAACAACAAACATCTGTAATAACAATCCCCACCTAGGGTTCTTAGATTTTCCCCATACATAGGTCAGCTACTATGATGAAAGAGATCATGAAAAATACCCAGATCATCTAATAATTCTATCTAAAATTCCTAAATAATAATGAAAAAAGAAAATAAAATCACTTTTGATACCACTTTATAACATCTAGACCTAGGTGCCAAAATATTAGGTGCCCCGAGCTAGTTCACCACATGACTTAAAGCACACCACCCTATATTAAAGAGGCTTCTAAATAGAACTAAGGGAATAATGGAACATTTCATGAGACTATACCCTCTTTAATAGAGTAATCCAACAAATATAAATCAAAATAAAGGTCAACATGCAATAATAATAAATACCAAAGAAACACAAACCACATTCCAAAATAGAGGAATTTTTAAAAAACCAATGTGGGAAAATATGTCATTCCATGAAAGTATATTATACTGAAGGTATCCTGAAAATAAATTCAAATAGATGACTACCTATGCTGGTTTATAACACTAATTATTGTCCCCTCATCCATGCTCTAACCTATATCAACCATTTACAATAGGGATTTTTCCCTTATCATGTCCAACAATCATGAAGTATACTCGGGTACCTAATGGTGGCCTAAGAAAGATATGTGTATAACTCAGTAGGAAAACACTAATTGTGTCTATAATAACATATAATCAAATAAAATTTTATGCAAAAGTGATAATAAAAATAATAAACAACATTATTAAAAAAAGTATGTTTCCTGTTAACATTTTCTCATTTTACTCTTGGCCCTCTAGTTCCACTGGAAAATAACTACTAAACCAACCTTTCCCTACAATAGAGGTATAAACATTAAAAAATATGGCTAAAAATTTTTCATCACAAAATAATTCGTTTATAAATTAAATTTAACAGTGTAAATTGGAGCATTAGTTTAGGTATAAATCTCATGTCCATACCTTAGGAGATTAGAGCATCACTTAAACTTTATAAACCATATAATACTTCAATGGATCCTATACCATTATTCTAGATCGACCTAACAGATTAGGTCCTAAGTCTGACATCCCAATCATACTAGATGTCATTAATTCCAAGTTTTATTATTCGTGACCTTTTTTTACCAGAAATGGCAATAATGGAGAACCAAATTATTTATAACATTATCAATGGTCATCACATTTAACACTTTACTCAATTCCATAACTAACCCATTTCATCATTTAATCCAAATTATAACCATCTCTCACCCCTTTAAAACCATCTACCAACATGTGCATACCTCTCTAACCACTTATCTAATTTACCCATTAATATGTCACAATTCATTTTTCATCAATAAGTTAAGCCAAATAACCCCTTATTCCATGTTATCATGCTAAAAACAATTACAATTTGTTTAATCACATAAACCCATTAATTCATCAATTAGAGACTCAATTTACATGTATAAAAGAGTGACACTGCCCTTGGTTGGCCCTTTAGGATCATTCTAATCATCCTTAATAAATCTAATGGGGATATTGAGGGGTTAAAGACTCCATTAACACACCCATTTTATCATTTCTTACCAATGGTTTGAATTTTCATCCAATTGACATAAAATCATAGGTACATATTCATGAATAAATATTAATACTATTGGATATAACTTGTTCCATGCTTACCTCAATTTCATAGATGAACGGTTACTCAAATACTTCCCATGACTCGAACTCGAACAACCCTCAAATACCAAACATATAATATACTAGAAAATAAGGGTTTGGAAGCTTCAAAAGAATAATAACAATTATACAATTAATCTTACATAAAATAGAGGAAAGAGTAGTAATAGACTAACTTGATGAATTGAGTTTTACCCAACATCACTTAAAATGACCAAAATCAAGGGTGAATCACCCTTAAAGAAGGAAAGAGCCCTTGGTTCATTACCCTAGCTACTAGAGGTGGACGGAAGAGAAAAATTGGTTAGGAGACCATAAATCTCAAGAGGGAAAAATGGAAAAATCCTATTTTAATGAGTTTCATGGTTTGGCTGCATAGTAAGAAAAACCATAAGCTTGTGATGCACCACCATTTGCACAAGAGGGGGTCTGGGTCACATGGTCTCCTGGGGATCCCTTATGGTTTTCCAAAACATGAAAAGTCCGTTTGTTTGGATCTATCCAATCACTAGTTGAGAAAATGTTATTTACATCGGTTATTTTTCATTTTTTACGTCGGTTTTTAGCTGATGTTAATATGGACGGCATTATAAATAACATTTTTTACGCTAGTTATTTAAAAAACGACGTAAAAAACATAACATCGCGGTGTTTATCACGTCAGTTAATTAATAACCGACGTGCCAAAACCGGGGGGGGTTTATAATGTCAGTAATTATATAACCGTCGTGATAAACCGGGGGGGTTATCACGTCGTTATATAATAACCGACATTATAAACCCGTGCGGGGGATGTTTATCATGTTGTTTATTTAATAACTGATGTGATAAACCTCTGGGAAATGGTTTATCACATCAGTTATATAATAACTGACGTGCTAAACCAGTCCGGGGGGGGGGGGTTATCACGTCGGTTATTTAATAACCGATGTGATAAACCATTTCCCAGGCCTTTTATCATGTCAGTTATTAAATAAACGACGTGATAAACCATTCCACCGGAGTTTATCATGTTGGTTATTAAAAAACCTGATGTGATCAACCCTTATATATTTCTTTATCACGTCGGTTATAAAATAACCGACGTGGAAGACAAAGTTTTTTAAAAAAAATCGAATTCAGTCCTCTTCTCTCCCCCAGAAACAACCAGAAAAAAATCAATAATTCGTACCACAAAAATAGAAGTAGATCAAAACAAGAACTAAAGAAAAATTAAAAATTTACATTGATAACATATAAAACATACCCCACTTGACATCACCCATCACACCCCGGGACTTCCCCTCGACCCCCTGGACAACCCCAAACACCCCAGGACAGCCCCAAACACCCCGGGACAACCCCCCCCCCCCCCACTGGACTCCCACCACCCCCTGAACAGCACCCCTTCACCCCACTTGAAATACCTCCACCACACCCCTAGACTACCCCCGACCCCCTGGACATCCCCAAACACCCCGGGACAACCCCCACCCCCACCCTCCTGAACAGAACCCCCTCACCCCCTCACCCCACTTGATAGACCCCACCACACCCTTGGACTGCCCCCCAACCCCCTGGATAGCCCCAAACACCCCGGGACAACCCCCCCCCCCCCCCCCCCCCCCGCACCCTCATGTATACCCCCCCCCACACCCTGGACAGCCCTCCCACACCCCATTGAAGCCCCCACCACACCCCTGGACTACCCCCTAACCCCCTTGACTGCCCCCGACCCCTGGACATCCCCAAACACCCCGAGACAACCCCCACCCTTCTGAATAGCACCCCCTCACCCCACTTAACAGCCCCCACCACACCCTTGGGCTGCCCCCGACCCCCTGGATAGCCCCAAACACCCTAGGACACCCCCACCCACCCTCATGTATACCCCCCACACCCTGGACAGCCCTCCCCCACCCCATTAGAGCCCCCACCACACCCATGGACTTCCCCCCGACCCCCTGGATAACCCCAAACACCCCTAGACAACCCCCACCCCCTGGACAGCACTTCCACACCCTTGGACAGCCCTCCCACACCCCTAAAACAGACCAAAAAGTTACCGAAAACAAACCAGAACCCCCTCACCCCACTAGAATGTCCCCACTACACCCCTAGACACTCCCCCACACCCCTGGACATCACCACCACCCCTGGACAACCTCCCACCCCCTGGACAGCACTCCCACATCCCTGGACAACCCTCCCACACCCTTGAAACAGACCCAAAAGTTACCAAAAACAGACCAAAACCCCCTCAACCCACTAGAAATCCCCCACCACACCCATGGACTCCCCCCATCCACATGGACACCCTGGACTCCCCCCCCCCCCACTGTACACCCCCCCCCACCCTAGAAACCCCCTCACCCCACAAGACACCCCCACACCTCCAGACACCCCATGGACAACCTACCACTCCCCTGGACAACCCTTCCACCCTCCTAGAAATGCTATCACCCCTAGATTCCCCCCCCCCACTCTCATGGACACCCATGACCCCCCACCCCATCGGACAACCCTTCTAGACCCCTGGACACTGCCCAACCCCACTGAACACCCCCCACACCCTTGGAACCCCTCCCCCAGACCAGAATCCATACTAGAAAAACCATAATAAGTTGACCAAAACAAGAAGTAGAGAAATATTAAACATTCACATATATAACATTCAAAACTTACACTGTCAACTTCAAAAAAAACTAAATCCAACCTAAACGACTTCCAAATACACAATTACAACGACAATATTCAAATTTACTTTTTAAATTACAAATAACTAAAATTCAATAAAACCTGTAAAATAATTTGACCACTCCACTTGTAAGTGTTTGATGTCTTCAACAGTATAGGGTTGAGGGTCATCAAAAAGTTAAAAATTAAAAGGACAGTAGTTAATGTGTATAATGAATAAATAAAATTGAAATATTGTAGAAAAGTTTAAAAGGAAATCTTACCAGGTCAAAATACACAATTGTCCCAGTTGTTATTATTTCAAACATAGATCTTAACATATAATATCTGCATTTGATGACGCCTTGTTTTTCATGACAATTATGTATGAATGAGTGTAAATTCAATATATTATTTTTATGTAATAAAACAAAAAGTACAAATTATAAATGGATATTTTCCTTCGCATTTACATATTTGATCTTTGCACTCCTTTTCTTTGTGTTTTTTCGAAAGTAGGCCCATGTCCGGTTAGAAAATAATACGAATGGGGTAAATTTAAAATTCATTATTATATATAAAACTATTGAGAAATTGAAACTTACTTTTCCAATATATTCTTAAAACTTTCCCACACATCATTATGGACAGAGCATATCCAATAAAGTGCTTTCTCCCTTAGGCAAAAAACCCCTAACATCCAATGATCATTGATAAAAGTAAATTTAAGGTTAGTGGTTTTTTATGTTAAAAGATAATGAACTCTTTGATAGATATGTGTTTCATACCTCTCAGAAAAAGGAATCATCCAACATTTTGTGACTATTATTTTCAAGTATTTCAGCAATATAAAGCATTCTTTGTTCCTTGTCCAATGCACATGCTTCAGGGGAAATCAATTGTGGGTCCATGAATCCATATACATCTGTTAGCTCAGTCCTCTCACAAATTTTATAAAGATACCTAATACAAAACAGACATAAGTATACATTTTTAATAAATAAAACGTATAGAAAATGTGTTAAGACTTACATGGAAAAAATTTGTACCACATTGATTCCCAACTTATCTCCAGTAACAAGCTCCATGATATCAGTTTTCATAATCCTCACACTTATTGCACATCCACAAACATGAACTTCCATTGGAAACTCATAATGACCCACCAACAAATTTGAATATCTTTACAATCTGTCAAGACTACTAGAATCTATATCTGATGTCAAATCCATTTGTCTTTATTTTTGTCTATAGAGTATTTTTTTACCTTTGAAGTATTCCTATAAAAATTAATAGAAAAATATATTAGTTTCCAAATGATAAACCAACTTTAATAAAAAACTAAATAAAAGATATAACATTCATACCTCTATGGTAATGAGTCGAAGAAGTCTGGATGGCCAAATTAAAAAATGGTTGATACTATGTCCAACTGTCGTCACCTCATCTATAGGTAGTGGTACTCGAGCTGGTCTATCTATAATATCCTGTACAGTGACCCTCTTATTCTCTACCTCTAATTTTTGATGATAAACTGTATCTCCTATACAATATACAAACCCATATGCAACTATACGATGTTGAGGATCATCAACATACAACTCACAATAAGTAGGAAGATGCGGTGGAGGAGTAGGATAAAAAATGGGGTCTGCAGGCTGAGGTGGGGGAGTGGGGGTTCCTGGTGGAGGTGGAGGATAAATAATGGGGTCTGTAGGGGGAGGTGGAGGAGTGGGAGCTGCAGTCTGAAATTGTCTTTACATGTCTGAAAACATAGACTATACTGACACTCTAATATTTTCCTCCATCATCGCATTAATATTATGATCTTCATCCTCCAAGGATTCAATTTTTTTTATAAACCCCTTCAACATTAGAAGTTGAAGAACATGGCAACACTTTTCTTACCGATACACATGCCGGATATCCTCTTACACGACCAGGATGTTCGGGCTATCCCAATGCTACAGATAAAATATCTTGCCTCCCAGTAGCTATAAATGCCCCATATGAAATCTACTCCCTAAGAGAGTCCTGTATTAATTAATTGAACATTTCTGTAATTATTGAAATTAAATGAAGAAAATATTTAACTTAAATAAATAAAATAGATATCTTACAATCCTCTTAGCTATGATTCTCGATTCTTCCGAAATATATTGACCTTTTTTACCCTTACGATCTCTCTACCATTTTTCATGTCTAGATGGAGGGGATGGAGGAGCCACCTCTCCAGAGCTTGAAGACTTATCTCTTAGTTGTTGAATTTTATCCTCCATCATTTGTTCTTCTAAAAATTCATACCCTCCCCGAGATAAACTATGATGGGTATACATTTTTAGATTGGATCTCCTGATGAGATTTCCTTGTTTGCTGTAAATTAAGAATAATAAATCATTAACATAACAATAATAAGATCATTTATATAAGAAAGATTATAAAAGTTTACATTGCCCTTACCAAAACTGACTCTTTTCTTCTACTTTCAAAAAAACTGTCTCCATGTGTCTTCGTCTATAAAATGATATATACGACATGGATTGTCATGAATCCTATAACCATAAATGAAATCAGATGATAGGTTTGATTTGAAATCCCTCCATCTCCTGGAAGCCAACGATAATCATTTCTTTCTGACTCCTCCAGTGTCAGGAATATCAAATATCATCTGATAAATAAGAGGTTAAACATATTATATATACTAGAAACATGTAAAGAATAGTCAAACAATAGAAAAAGATCTTACCAAAATCGTCTCACACAACTGAGATATTATCGCTTTATCCACACATCTCCAGTCACCATACAAAATGATTACTTTTCTCTTAGCCTATGTTGCTACAAAACTCTTAAAATCTTTTGCATTTGGACCTCTAGGAATATCATCATCATCAAACTCAATGAGTATCCTCTGATCCTGCGTACAGTAAAGTGATAATTTTGGTAAACATGTACACCAATGTTTACCAACCTTTGAACTCTTTATCATAATATGAGCACATAAGGAAGATTGGGGAACATCAAGAGGAGCATGTGAATGTTCCTCCCCAAAGGTATGACTAATATTCTCATCTCCAGAATCATGTGGTTGATCAAATGAATGTTCTGACATTATCCTTCAAATAAAAAAACAAACATTAGTTCACAACTATAAAAATTCAAATATTTTAATACTACTGTAATCAAAAAATAGAAAAGTGTACTAAGTTACGTAATAGTGAACATTGGTAATATGGTAAGCATGTTAAACAATGGTAAAGTTGGTAAAATGATCAAGATGGTAAACATGGTAAACATGGTAAACACGGTAAACATGGTAAACATGGTAAAACTGGTAAACATGGTAAAGTAATTGTCACTGAACAAAAATAATAGATATATAATTCATGTAATGGTAAACATGATAAAGTAAACTAAACAAACATAAAACAAACAAAAACTTATACTTATTTTGTTTTAATATATGCTTTAATAAATAAAAAAATTACAATATCTAACATTTTATGAAAAAAATAAATGTAAACAAGAAATAAACATATGTTACCTATAATTTTAGGAATATAAAAATGGGTTGTTTTCCCAAATTCCTTTGTCGTGATCGTTCCTTATGTCACAAACCATGTCTTCAACATGCTCATAATTATGTTTTGTTAATCTTTCCGTGGAAGTAGGGCTCTCCCATAAATCAGCATCTTCATCAAGTTCATACTCACCAACATATTGTTTTTTCCATTGTAAAACAATATCCCACTACATATCTGATTTATCTACTACATAGAATTTTTTTTGCATGTGTTTCCATTATAAAAGAATCAGTTGTGTCTTCCAATCTATTCAAATTAAGAAGTTTCATTCCAAATTCATCGTGTCTGACACTATTTTTACCGATAAAACATTTACAGTTAAAAATAGGAACTTTAATTTTAAATTAATCAACCTCCCATATGTCTTCAGTCACTCCATAATATGCACTTGATGCAGAAATTGGGTTTTTGTCCTTAACACTCCAAAAATGCATTGCTTCTGCAAACACCAATACACCACTATTCTGAGCTGCACTTCTATTGTCCTGAGCTTTCGTATGAAACGTATATCCATTAATGTCATAACCGAACCATGTTATCACATTTAAACATGGACCACACACTATCCATTTTAATTTCTCTGATACATATGATCTACAAAGCAAGGTCTTTTTAAACCATTACAAAATAGTTTTTTTGTGCTCATTCAAAATCCACATTTCTTTCTTCTTTGGATGACATTATTTCAACTCATTAATATGCAATGTCATATACGGTTTAGCATCAGCTATGTTATTCAAGATGTATGCTTCGAACTTCTTCATTTGTTCAGCTGACAATTATTTGACTTTCAAGCCACGAATCCCCTTTCCCTAGTTATTATCTCGTTCATGGAGAGATGGAGGCAAACCTATGTGTTATGCCACATCCAAGTAGCTCGTACAAAAATCTTATAACTCCTCAGAAATACTCATTTCAATAATGGAGGCTTCATGTCGATATGTATTTTTAACATACCCCTTTAATATTTTCATATACCTTTTAAAAGGATACATCCAACGAAGATATACAGGCCCACAAAGCTTTATTTCTCGAACTAGATGAATCATTAAATGCACCATTATATCAAAAAAAGTTGGAGGAAAATACATTTCCAATTGACAAAGTATAAAAATTTCATTCTTTTCCAAAATGTTCAAAGCATTCACATCAATCTCCTTGTTATAAATTAAATTGAAAAAATAACACAACTTCATTATAGTCTTTCTGACATGTATGGGCAATATTCCACGCAATGAAACTGGTAGAATTTGTTGCATCATTACGTGACAATCATGTGATTTCATAACTATCAACTTCAAGTCCTTCAATAAGACAAAAATTTTACATTTGAAGAATAACCTTGAGGCACTTTGATATCATGAAGACACTGAAAAAAGATATTTTTCTCCCTCTTCGATAATGTATGAAAAGTCGGGGGAAGAAATGTTCGTCTTCTTTTTGGAGTGGGAGCTAACTCCTAATGTATTCCCATTTATAGTAAGTATAATATTTCATTCAACCCATATTTTCTCTTTCCTTTAATATCTAACAATGTTCCAATCACACAATCACATATATTCTTCTCCACATGCAAGACATCAATATTATGTTTAACTTTATGATACCTCCAATATGGTAGCTCAAAAAATATTGACCTTTTCTTCCAAATATGTCTATCATTACCAGATTTCTGTGTCTTTCCCAATGTCACATCAAGGTTTTTCACCCTCTCAAAATACAAATCAGGGGATAAAGTTTTTGGTGCAGTATCAAATTCTTGTGAGCCATTGAATGCCTTTTTTATTCTTTTATAAGGGTGATCCATAGGCTAAAACATTCAATGACCCATGTACACTATTTTCCTCCCATGATGTAATTGACAATATGAAGTCTATTGTTTGCAAATTGGACATGCTTTATTCCCTTTAACACTGTATCCAGAAAATTTTCCATACACTGGGAAGTCATTTATAGTGAACAAAAGCACTGCATGCAGTTGAAAATATTCCATTTTATAATAATCATACACCCTAATACCATCATCCAATAGCAGTTTTAAATCATCAATCAACGGTGACAAGTAAACATCAATATCATTGTCGGGTTTCTTTGGACGAGATATCATTATAATCAACATGACATATTTTCACTTCATACAAACTTTAGGAGAGAGATTGTAAATTACAAATATAACAGGCCATGAACTATGTGTTCTACTGAGGGCTCGGTATGGATTCATTCCATCTGTGCACAACCCTAGTCTGAGATTTCTAATTTCATTTCCAAATGTAGAATACTGCGCATCAATTTTCTTCCATTTTGGACAATCATCTGGATGACATATTTTTCCATCACATATCCGCTCATCAGCATGACATCTTAACCTTTTTTCATCATGTGAATTAGAAAATAAACATTTGAAATGATGAATTATAGGAAGATACCAAAATACCTTTGAAGGGATCTTTGTAATCTCTACATCAGCCTGTGATTTTTATTTCACCTTATACCGTGATGTACCACATTTAGGACACTCTGAAAGAAATTCATATTCCTTCCTATATATAATGTTGTCATTCATACATGCATGTATTTTATTTTATCCGAATCCCATCAGGAATAATATTTTCTTGGCCTTATAATGTGAATCTGGAAGATCATTATCTTTTTAAAGAATGTATTCCATCAATTGTAGCTGATCTGTAAAACTTCTATCACTCCATACATGTTTCTCCTTCAGGTTAATCAATCTTAACACCGCAAAAAAAAACTATAAATTCTGTACAACCAGGAAATAATGGTTTTTCAACATCACCATATAGACTTGCAACTATCGGTTCTATCTCAATTTGTTCTGCTACAATATCACGAATCATTTCTTCAATTCCATCCGAGTTACCATCTTGCAAATCATCATCATCAGTGGAATTCCATCCAGTTTTACCATACCAAATCCGAGGGATATAACTTGGATTAAAACCATGACAAATCAGATGATCTTTTATCTCAATACTTTTCAACTTATTCATATTCAAAAATTTCAGGCATGGACAGAAAAAAAATGTCACTACTTGGAACATTTCATTTAGAAAATTCCCAAAAGGAATCAACACCTTCCTCATATTCATTTCTCATTCAATGTTCCGTAATCCAACTTCGGATCATTATTACCTAAAACAAATATCAAAAATATATATTTTTTAAGATAAGAAAAATATATGTTTATATGAAAAAAATCATAATTTGAATGTAAAACAATTTTGAAATATAAAACAAATCTATGCGTATTTAAAAAAATATGCTTGAATATTATTTTAAAAACAAAATATAGTTAGATATAACAGTTTTAAATTTCATTGAATCAAAGAAAACCAAGGGGCCTACAGTTGTTGATAGAAAATTGTAGAAAATTGAGTAAACCTGAGAATCAAATCAAATTTAAAATAAAAATTCATATGGAGAAAATAACAATGTAAATCAAATCATCACGGCATAATAATCATGTCATAATCTTATAAACCATGATGCAGTAGTCAATCCCAACTGACACTTATCCCCCACCCCCTTGAACACCCCCTAGACATCACCACCCCTTGTACAACCCCCACCCCTGGACACCACCCCCACCCCATTGGACACCCCATGGACACCACCACACCCTTGGACACCCCCACCCCTCCTGGACACCCCCACCCCCTGTACATCCCCCACCCCTCTAGATAGCACCCCCACCCCTCTTGGACACCACCACCATCCACTTGGACACCCCATGGACACCACCACACCCGTGGACAGCTCCCCCCCCACCCCTCTTGGACACCACCCCACCCCTACCCCCTTGTACACCCCCCCCCCCCCGGACACCCCCAACCCTCTGGACACCCCCCCCCCCCACCCCTGGACTTCCCCCCACCCCTCTAGAAAACACCCCCACCCCTCCTGTACACCACCCCCACCCCCTTGGACACCCCCCAACCCTCTGGATAGCCCCCACCCCTCTAGACAGCACCCCCACCACTCCTGGACACCACCCCCACCCCTACCCCCTCAGACACCCCCTAGACACCCCCCAACCCTCTAGATAACCCCCACCCCCCGGAAAACCCCCAAAACCCTCTGGAAAGGCCCCACCCCTTGGACATCCCCCCACACCCACCCATCCCCTTGGACACCCCCCTGGACACCCCCCAACCCTCGGGATATCCCCCACCCCCGAACAACCTCCCAAACCCTCTAGATAGGCCCCCACCCCCTTGGACAACCCCCCCCCCCCCCCACTCACCCCCTTGGACACCCCCTAGACACCCCCAACCCTCTAGATAGCCCCCCACCCCCTAGACAGCCCCCACCCCTCTAGACAGCACCACCCACCCCTCCTGGACACCACCCCCACCCCCTACCCCCTTGGACACCACCTTTGACATCCTCCAACCCTCTGGATAGCCCCCCACCCCCTGGACAGCCCCCACCCCTCTAGACAGGACACCCCACCCCTCCTGGACACCACCCCCACCCCCTACCCCCTTGGAAACCCCCTGGACCCCCCCCCCCCCAACCCTCTGGACAGCCCCCACCCCCGAACAACCCCCCAAACCCTCTGGACAGGCCCCCACCCCCTTGGACAGCCCCCCCCCCCCCCACCCCCTTGGACAGCCCACCCACCCCGTTGGACCCCCCCCCCCCCCCCCCCACACACACACACACACACCTCTGGACTGCCCCCCCCCCCCCACCTTCATGGACACCCTGGAAAGCCCCCAACCCCATGGATAGCAACCAACCCTCCTGAAAGCCCCCAAAAACCATGGGATTTTAACCTCAAACTACTAGTTTTGGCATTTCTAGAGATTTTAACCTCAAGATACTAGTTTTGGTATCATTCCATTATTCAAAATGAAAACCATGAATTGTATCTTCTACTAGTCTAAAATGCTCTATTGTGCAATGAATCAGTTTTTAATAGCATATGAATACTTATAATAGTCCACAAAAATAAGCGACGTAAATAGATTATGGAACAACAAAAAGTGATACCCAAAACAGAAACAACCAAGGATCCAAAACAAACATTTCACCATGAAAAACCATATATATACTTATAAAATAAATCACACTGGTACACGGAATGGGTGTATCACAATAGTTTACATATAAATTACAGTAATATAGATGAATGAGATCATTAGTTGTCAATGACAACAAATATAACCATCAATGTCAGGCATTCGCAAAACAAAAACAAATGAAATAGAAGTAGGTGAGGCTTACATGAATATTTCAAGTCGATATAATAGATCTGGGGATAATAAATAAGATGATGATGGAAAAACGAGGTAGGATGGTTCGAAATTGAAGAATCTTTCCTAGTTTAAACAAAAAATCACAAAACGTAAATATAGACAATCTGAAAAAAAAACAAAATAAAGTCGTGGGAGGCTTACCTGAGTGTTACGAGATGAAATGATAGATCCAAGGAGAGTAAAGATGATAAATAATGATGGAAAAATTATTTTAACGCAATGAGATAGACGATTCGATTAGGGTTTACTGCACGAGAGAGATGAGTCGTCAGACTATCGATCGAAAAATTGAAAATGACAATCCATGGGGCGTGATAATTTTTTAAATGTTTTATAAAATTGGTTATCTAATAACCGACGTTATAAAATATTTTTATTACATTCGTAATGTCAGTTATTATTATAACCGACATTATAAATGTATCAAATATGGCTTTTTTTACATCTGTTATTTTATAACCGACATAAAAAAATACGCCTGTTGGTTTTTTACGTCGGTTATAGAATAACTGAAGTAAAAAATACATAAAAAATCACAGTTTTTTATGTCAGTTATTTTATAACTGACATAAAAAAATCTTTGGGTTGTTTTGTTACGTCGGTTGTCAAATATCTGACGTCAAAAAGGCCTCCAAACCTGCTTTTTTTACATCGGTTATTTTATAACTGACGTAAAAAATTTGTAGATGCCTCTTTTTTTACGTTGGTTATCAAATAAACAACATAAAAAACACCGCGCTTTGGTTTTTTACATCGGTTAATTTATAACTCACATAAAAAAAAGAACGTGCGTGATTTTTAACATCGGTTATTTTAATAACCGACATTAAAAATTTACTGACCACATTTTTTACGTCATTTATAAAATAACCGACGTAAAAAACCACGCTTCAAATATTATCACGTCGGTTATATATAACTGGCATAAAAAATGGTGACGTAAATAACGTATTCTGCACTAGTGAATAGTTCATGGTTTCTATTATCCCATTACAGGGTTTTTCTACTATACACCCACCCCCTATAGGCTACTTGGTTAAGGATCACAGTAAGTATAATCTTTGAAACAATTGTGTGTCATGCACAGTATAGCCTATTTTCTTCTTTTTTTATATCTTAAACCCCCTAAACACCCTAGAGTCCCCTCATACTCTTAGAAAACATTTCATTAACCATTATGAAGAGAGTTAACTCAATTTTTAAACAATAATATACCTTCTCAAAAGGGAAGTATCTTAGAGTGTCCACCAAGCACTCAGGTCAATAAAACTCATACTGCGGTCAGGAAAATTAGATTACATGGCCCGAGGATAGTCTCGATAATGTCGCTATGACTAGGTACTTCTTTATCAAGGGAATTATGGATTGAAAATTACATGTGGACCCTCTTGGTAAGGGGAAACAAGAGAGAATCACATTTTATTAATGTAGTGGATGATTGTAGGGGAATTTAGGCATACTTGAGAAATTGATCATGAATGTCTAGTGGTTTCATAAAATACCTTGACATGTCCTTCTTAGGGTTCCAACCATGGGGAGAAAAATCTGTGAAGATAATTTTGATGCTTCTAGAAGGTGATATAATGAATCTAACTCCACATAAAATTATTGAATCATAAATAGTGTAATAAGTCCCCTAGAGGCCCCTTATTTCATGTAAGAGTCATGCTACATGGAATGGAGGGGATTCGTGAAGGATCCCCTTTTTTATATGGGCTTTATAAAGTGGATAATTTTGGTAAGGGATCACAAAGGTATTCCTTCATAAATAGATTCCTGAAGAATTATCTTTTTATAGAGATTAATAAGTTGTGTCCTTTTTAAATGGTAATTTGATATTTTTGATAAACTTTCTTTTATCATTTTCAGTTGATTACCTAAGGGAGGATCCATGGAATGTAATTTGACACTCACATTTCTAAAATAAAAAATTTAATTCATTCACTCTCTCTATGTCTATATATTCTATATTTGGTGTATAAATATGATATATATATATAGGTGGTTTTGGGTAAACCACTTTCCTGAGCATGGGGCCAACAGAAAGTTCGTGAAGGTATCTCTACAAAGAACTACATGACAAGCTAAAAAGTAAAACCGCTAACCATAATGTAATTAAATGATTCTAGAGGGGACCTAAATTAACACATCCCATTAATGAAATGTAGTAGGTAGAAATCCAAAACATACACCTCTCATAGATGAAAATGCTTCATGATTTGAAGGGATACTTCATGAAGGGGAATACTTAGCGAAGCACTTAACATGCTTCACAGAGCGAACCAAGTGCTATATGTGTGTCTTTACTTTGCCATATTTTACCCAATTTGTATCTCATTGATCATGTATTTGATTATAAAACACCCTCCCATTTTTCATTTGAATATTTTAAACTCTTCAAGACCCGAAAATAGGGGACTCAAAAACAAAGATAGAGTACACTAATGCATCTGATGTATAAAGGAAAATATTTGGATCAATATGTTCATTACCAAACCGAATGGTCGCTAGAAATGAGTGAGAAATTAAGTTATATTCTGACAAAAAATGGGGTTTTTCTTAGTATAAGGATCCCAAATATTTCCATATTATGTAACACATCCTTAATAAATACCATCTCATACAAGTGATTATTGAGAAGGGTGATGTTAATATCATTAGTGTGGCTACATAGAAGAATTTAATAGATCCATTGAGAAAACCATCACTACAGCAATAAAATGAGGGTCATGTATAATATATGTGTGTTACACACATGATATATTGGTTATAATATGTTGAAATGTATAATTTTATTATAATAAATATGATCATTGTTTTTTATTTATTTGTTTGTGTTGTAATTTATTTTACATAAATGATCAAATAATAATATCCATTGAATGTAGAAATTTGAGTTGACCCTAACTGATGATCATTACAATGAAGTTTGGGTTTTGATGATATGATAAAGTTATCATGAATATATTCTTGTACTCTTTACAAATTTTTGTACTAGAGATATGTAGAATGGATTCACTAGGTAATGAGTAGAGACTTATTACTTGGACTAATATGATAAATTATATCTAATGGGATGTCATATGATCATTGATATACAAATGGGTGTATGATTTTTATCAAAAATTATTACCTATGGTTGGTGAGATACCTATCATGAGAAACATCATACATTGATACCTTATTTATGAAAGTAAAAATATCGACTTAGTTAATTAGGGTTCCATTGGGTATGTTCCTTATCTTCTGATGAATTAGAGAACAACCAAGATGGTATTTTCCAACATATATGAAAGAAAAATACATATGTTACTTTATTGAATTAGATTTTAGAAATTCATGGACATTTTTAGCTCAGTCAAATAGGATGTGTAAAACTATTTTAATGATGGTCATGTGATTCACTCATCTATTAGATGAATCACATGTAATTTATTCATTAAATTGGTCAATATTTTTAAGATAATCAAGAAAAATGAGAATGCATTTGCTATATTGAGATTTTCTATGTGTATTTGTCACTCTATTCCATTGATAAATATATTATATAGTCATGAATATGATGTATGTTATACATCTTGTAGTGGACATGTTCATATAGATATTTCAGTATGTTTGATGGATATCACACTAACACCCTCAGTTATCTTGAGTAGCATTAATGATTTTCTAGAGGCCTATATTTTCTTAAATTTATGAAATAAAAAATTCATATTTTTTTTCAATTATACTAATACCTTAATCGTAAAATAGTAAAGAATTTTTATAAGTATTAAGATTTGGATAAAGTGTTTGTTCCAAAATGAAGGGAGTTTTATAAAACTATATCCAGAAGAGTTTCGATGGATTCAAAAATTGTTTTGAAGTCATTAATAAATTCCATATAATATTTTAGTGCAAGTGGGATATTTTTAGATTTGTAATAAAATAGAATTCATTGAACCTCCACATCATAGTCTAAATCACGGTGTATATGGGTGATAAGGTCGATGGAGGAAAATATTATTACAATTGTCTTTGTGCATGCATGGGATATATCTAGAGCCACATCACTATAATGTGATTTATCATTTATGAATAAATTAATTTATTTAATTTAATCCTTTAATATTATTTATATGATACATATTATTGTTGTAATGATCACATATGAAAATGAGTACATTTAATGAAGATCACAATGAACCCCTTAGTTAGCTTGAGTAGCATCACTGCTTCAATAGATTACATTCTTTGGTTAAACCTATGAAATTGGGATTTAATAATTTTTTCCATTATACTAAGGCATTTAGAGTAATATATTTGGGGCTTTGGGTAATAATTAAGTTTTGGAGAAAATGTTTCTTCCGAAATAAAGTGATTTTTTTAAACCTTATCTAAAAGAGTTTGAATGAATTCATAAAGATTTGTGATGTTTTTCATAAATTCATTGTGTGATTTTAATGAAAGTGTGAGACTATTAGATTGTAAGTAAAATAGTATTCATAACACCTTCACATCAAGGTATCAGGTATAGTGCATATAGGTTTTATGGTTTATGGAAGTAAAGATTTTTATGATTGTTATTGTGTATTCATGGCAAGCATACACTACCACATCACTCTTGAATGGTGTCCTATATATTAATCCAAGTGTTTGATTAATTTATTTAATATACCATATTAATTGATGTTTTTAGTGAATGAACACTCCAATAGGTGTAATTATTAACTTCCATGAAATTTTCTTCCAGGACTAAACATTTTTAATCTATGTTTTTTAAAATAAATACCATAAACATTAAATTGATAGTGATTTCATGGTATAAAATAGTTAAGGATGACTATGTCTTTAATGAGATGAAATAGTTCTGAATTTAAAATTCATTTGATATAAGTTAAATTATTTATGCATTAAATGAAAACCATCAAAATAATAAGTGTCTTATTACTTATAGAGAGACAATTTTAAAGACCTTAATCATTAAACTATGTATTGTGAAGATCAGTATGAGTACCTATGGATTATGTTCTCTAACGAAAGTATGATATTTGTGACTCTAGAGTATACTGTTTGGTAGGTCTAAATAAGCATGAGTATCCTTAAAAAACATACAAAAGAAATATCAATTATATCAAATTCATAAGAACATAACATTTTGAAAATCTTATCCTGCAAAAGAGATCATAATTTAATAACATGGGATAATTCATAGTAGTGAAGTGTAATACCAATAATCATAACTTAAAACATGAAACTTTGTGGCATATACACATAATCATAGAGAATCATTTCTTATTAGTCAAGACTCATTTCCAAGACTTTCTTAGTGGACAAAGTCCATTTCTGAACCGAGTTCACTCCTCATTTCAGTCCTGTTTCACTGAACCAGTTTAACCTGCTGTTTCAGCCATGTCTATCTCATGAGATATAAAATCTTTACCCAATGCATTGTAGGGATATATAGGTCCCACCCATCTCATAATTATACCATTCTTATGTGTGCCACAAAATCATAAACCATACATCATAGCATAACCCATGTAATAAAAATGAGAATCTTAAACATCGTGACATCATAAAACAATTCTTATAAGATAAAGGAATTTATAAAAATAATTCAATCACAACATAATCAGATAAATGTAATAATAGGGATAGAAACATAACCCTTTATTATCTTATATGGAAAATAATTTTGATAAAACACCTGAACTCCATTCTTGAAGAAAATATCCTTTCTACTTCAAAAACACTTTTCCTTTCTTAATATGTCATACAATTCTAAACTAAAAGAAGTTGATTAAAAATAAACTTGAAAACTTGTAAGGGAAGCTTCTTGGAAATAATGTTTTAAAAATCCATTCATCCCATATAAGTTAAAAAAACATTCTTCTCTTACTTTTGTCGGAAAAGTCAAAAAGTACCTCGTACGAAAAATGACAAAAGATTCCTTTCATATCTTTTACTAAAAACTAACCGAAGGGTAAAATTGGATTTAAAAAATTGTAGGTGTATGGAAATAATATTACATATTGAGGAAACACGGATGTGGATGATAAAATACACCCCATTAAATACCAAAGTATAAACAATCTCGGATAAAAATGAGATTGTGATATTTTCCCTTACCTTAGGTCCGATTTGCTTCGTAAGTGTCCTAAAATCCTGTATAATGATTTAAATAATGTTATTGAATTATTACAGAATCATACTTATTGTTATGATATCATATATGTTCATATTCTTAGCTTCTTATTAGTAATATTTCATTATTACTTGTTATTCGGGTGTTTATTACTTTTTGTTCTTATGCGTGTTTTGTCGAATAAATTCTTATTCTTATCTTTAGGTTATAGATAACTCATTTAAAGAATGGTATTATTGTAATATATGTCATATTTATTCATTCAATTCATTTATATAATCATTATGAAATGAATATCATGTAGAACGAGTCGCATCACATCGTGGAGACGGTGTTCCGTACGTACGCACGAGCGATGATATCATTCCCATGATTGTGGAATTATATTGGAGTGTATGTATATTATTTCAGAATAAATATCACTTTACAATAATCATATATAGTCATTATTTACACCATTATACCTATCCAAGTAAGGTGGTGGTGGAAAATAGTTTACACCACAGCGTGGAGACGGTATTCCGTACGTACGCACGCACGGTGATTTCGTTTTCCGTAGGATGGATAGATGGTGAAATAGGGTTGTTTCATAATTATAATAACATATCAGTATATTAGTGATACTGATGTTATTACTTCATAATGAAACAACTAAAGAAGAATAAGTGTAAGAAGAAATAAATTTGAAAGAATCGGTAACGGACATTACCTCTTCTTTGAAGCGCTTCTTTGAGACCTCCTTTTAGGGCGCTAAAATTGGTCTTTGAAGAAGACCAGGACCTCTAGGATGTCTCTAGGGAAGTGGATAGGAGAAAGTGGCTAGGGTTGGCCGATATTTAAGGCTCAAAGTGGTGTGAGGAGGAGAGGGAGGAGGTGCCCTTTTATAAGGGAGGAGAGGGGCACCTTTGGAAATATAAGAAACATTAGTTTATATTAAATCCCAACCCCACATAAAAACTTCCAAAATGACTCATATCCGAATATTAGATTATATAGGGTTGTAATACCACAAACCAATAAAATTTAGACATGTTAGGAATTTATTTTAAACATTACCAACTTGATTTATCCTTATTTATCAATTTAATTTTATTTGTGGTAATAATATTCTAAATTTTAAATTATTATCAATAATTACATATGTGTTGTGAATTTTACATAATTTGACACTTTATGACATTTTCGACTGTATAAATTTTAATTTATAATTTTTAAATATTTTTGTTATTTTTAAACAATTTTATAATATGTTATTTTTATAAAATAACAATAGTGTCAATTTTGACAATATTTATTTATTTGAATTTAAATAAAAGATATAAAAAAGATATGTTCAATCTAAAAGCTTTAATAGATTCATAAAATGTCATATGTATCTATAAAATTAGTGGAGAACATTAAATAGTACATATATTATTTATTTTAATATTTTTAAAACCATTTATTTGATATTTTAATTAATAAAATAATTCCAACATCACTATTGTGTCATAATTAATGATAATTATTTAATCCCTAAAAATTCTAAATAAATTTCTATGATGTAGATAATTGTATTATCTTTTTGGAGACTATTCATGTTATAAGTTTCATTAATTTTATCACCAAATTAAAATTATTATACTTATAAGATTTAAGAAAGTGACTTGTTGTCACATTATTTGGTTTTAATAATAATTAAATTATTTTCATGGAAAAAAGTATATTAAATGAATCTAATCTGACCCTTAGGTGATATGGCTCGACCTTTAGTCATCTAATAGGATTTTGGTAGGTGTTATGGTAATTTTATAATCTTATATTTACCCTTAATTACCCGATTTACCTTTAACTATGGTAAATAAAATTTACCGTAGTTACTATACATAATGGCCAAAAAATAAAAAGTAGCCTATTAACATAATTTGGACCCACTAATTCCGAATATGGAATCCATTTTTCATAATTCAAAACATATAAGTTGCAGTAATTAATTTAAAATAAATCCCATTGTTAAGAATACGGGTTTTAGAAGTTAAAACATTGCCAAAGATTGAAATGTTTTTTCCTATGAATTCAATCTGAAATTAATGCTAATGGAATACATTATATTAAATGGTAAAAATATATTCTATTTATACTTTAAAATCATTCAATATTATAATTTATCCATATAAATTATCTTGATGAAAAAAGTTGTTTTTAATTAAAAATTAGCGTATTTTTACTATTCATCAAAATATAAAAGTTATCAGAAAAATATCAAATATTTATACAAAGTAAATTTTTATACACTGATTCAAAAGAAGAATTTTATTTTGTCAAATTGAAATTATAAACATGTCAAAAACTAGATTTAATGTGGTTGCGCCATCAAAAGGCGGCAAAACTGCATTTTTTTAAAAATACTTCTTTTATAAAAAAACTGATTTTGCTTTCATACCTCATTTTAGAAAATGTCTAAGTTGAATTAAAATGTTATAAAATTCAAAATTCAGTTAATACAATTCATAATGGCTAGTTTTAATAATATTTTAATAGCATATCATTGTTTAGTTAAACTCGGTATTGCGTATGACGCAAGCTATCGAGGAAGGCCACGGTTGCGTGTAAACCAAGCCAAGCTAGTGTTGTGTGTAGTGAAAGATTCCTTTGATTATTTATATAAAAACAAAATATTTCTCATAAAAGTCTCGGGTGTTAAATCCCCTATGTGTGAATGTTATAAAAGTAAATTTCTCTAACTCTAACTCATGGGTATTATATTTTGGTTGTGCATCACACATTCTGATGAAAATACGTACTCATAGATATGAGGGAATTGATAGAGGGTGAAGTAGATATTTATATCGATAGTGGAGAAAGAGTTTTTTCATTAAAAGAAGGTAATTAGGATTTATGTCTAGACATTGGATTAGTTCTATAATTAAATAACTTTTTTTATGTTCCTACCATAAATTAAAATTTGATTTGTTTAACTTATTTTGACAGGTTTTTATTTTCATTCATTGTCAATAAAATGATTTTTTTCTACAAATAAGAATGAAATTTTTTATGTCATTTTAAATATAATGAACTATTTATATATTATTTATATAGATAGTCCTATTTATAAAATTCTGAATAACTATTTCAAGGTTGATTTTAATCCCACCTACATTTGGTATTAACACCTCAGATATATACATGAGAAATAGATACGAAGTCCCTATTAAGATAGATCATTATAATCATTCAATATTGCATTGTTTGAAATATGTGAATCTTGTTAATTGTAAAATAATGAAAAGTACATATGTTCTTACAAAATGTGAAAGGGATAGTGGATTATTAGATATAATGTATAGTGATATATTTGACCCATTGAGAACACAAGTGTGTGGGGGTTATACTCTCCTTGTAGCCTTTATTGATGAATATAGTTAGAATGGATATGAGTTGTTGATGAAACAAAAGAATGAAACATTTGAAATGTTCAAAGTGTTTTATAATGGAGTGTGGAATGAACTAGGTATGAGTATTAGGATCATATATTTAGATTATGGTGTTGAATACTTAAGACTAGAATTCATAAATAATTTAAGAGTTTGTGTAATTATTTCAAAACTCACACCTTGAAAATACCAAAATGGAATGGTATGTATAAAAGGAGGAATAAGACCCTGTTAAACATGGTTTAACCAATGATGATTTTATGCGACCAACCAATTTCATTTTATTATTATGCTTGGGAAACTACATCATTCCTACTTAGTTGTGTTCAATCAAAAGCATTCATAAAGATGCCATATGATATATTGACTAGGGAATGTCCCATAATGTATTTTATGAGTATTATAGTTTTGAATCATTCATATGATGTTTGGATTTGGATAAACATAACTATAAATTTAACAAAAACATATTTTTATATCCTAAGTAAACATCGGTATAAAACATTTATAACCCTATTAAACATAAAATGTTTATGCCCAAATGAGGTTTTCCCTTGATAAGAAACATTTATGTCATGGAGAAGGTGGTAATTTTTTTGAAAATAAGTATGTTCAAGACAAAAAAAAGAAGAAACATTCTTGAGATGAAAGTTAAGAGAACCCCAAAATGATTTATAAAAGAATAAATGAATCAAGTTACAAAAGAACCTCTAATGTCTGGTAGTATTCATTAAAACCTAAGATTTGTATTTCTTATGTATAATAATGATGAAGTAATGTTCATAGTAGATGAAACTACATCCTCCATTGAGTTTTCTAATTCAATTAATTTGTTAAAATCCATGGAATTTGAAATAGACTCCATGTACACTCACTTTGTGTTAAAAAATGTGGATGAAATTGAAGGGGTAATACCTACATGGTTTATGTTGGTTTTCGATAATAAAACTAACATGGATGGTATAGTATCTTTATTTAAACCATGCATGTTGGATAAAGGTTAAAAAATAATGGTATTGACTATAAAAAAACGTATTCACCTGTAGTGATGATAAAGTCTATTTAGATTTTGCGAGCCATAATAACTCATTATGACTATGAGATATATAAAATGGACGTTAAATCCACTTTCTATAATGGGAATTTTGTTAAGGATGTGTATAAAATATATCCTAAAGGTTTTTAAGTCCTAAATAAGTATTCTATTTTTTTAATAGGTTCAAAAATCCATTTATGGAATTAAGTAGGCTTCCTATAGTTGGAATATTCAGTTTGATAATTAAATCAAAGAGATTGGTTTCATCAAAAAATAGATGATTCTTATTTATATAAGTGGTTTAGTAGAAGTATATTAGAGTTTCTGGTAATGTTTGAAAATGACATACTGCTTGTTTAGAATGACATCTTGGCACTTCATTATGTGTATATGTGGCCAAGATAGTGCTTCCCAATAAAATAAATGGGTGAGTCCACCTGCATATAGGGTATTAAGATCTATAGAGATAGAAATAAGAGGTGTTTTCACTGAGTCAGAACACATATGTTAGTAATTTTCTTAATCATTTTATCATGTATAACCCCAAAAAGGTCTCTTTACTAGAATTGCATTGAATAAATCATAGGTAGATTCGTGATCCTTCAAAAGATATGGAAGTGATGGGTATAATTACTTATGAATTCACCATAGGATCTTCTATATAATTCATGTTTTGTAGAAAAATTTATTTATCTTATACTTTTATAGTAACTAGTTGATGCCAATGCAATCCTGGTGAGATTACCTGCATTTCTATGAAGAGACTTTTTATGTACTTGATAAGGATTAAGGATATGTTCTTTGTCTTCCTAGGAGAAAATGACCTTTGTGTAAAAGGTTATAGTGATGAAATTTATTCACATGACAAATATGATATTAAATATAAATATGGATTCATTTTTTCTTAAATAGTAGATAAATAAATTGTAATATTTATGAAATATATACCATATAATTCTCAAAAATATAGGGAGAGTGCATCACTACATCAGATACTTTGACGGAATCTATTTGGATAAACAACATCACAACCTAAAATGGAGTGGTTCCTAACATTGTGGGATCAATTAAGATATATTAAGATAATAATGAGGATATTTATCAGGATAAGGATACTTGGTATTACTAAAGGAACAATTAAATATTTCTCAAATATCATCTCATATGAGTAATCATTTAGTGGGTTTATACAAAGATCAGTTCGGTGGATACACATGAGAATATAGTACATCTGTGGAGAAATCCATTATCGAAACAAAAACATGAGAGTGGTGTATATTATCTGGGTATTAGAAACATGAGATATTGGTTTTGATGGTCTTAAAATTTTCATGTTATTATAATAAAGGAAATCTTCATTTATTATTCATTCAAATGTGATGCAATTTGTTTTATAATAACAGTCAAATAATAATATCCCCTCAATTTATGACATTGAGTCGTCCCTAATCAATGATCATTATAAAGTATTATGGGTTGTGATGATATGATAAGGTTATCATGAATATATTATTTTACTCATTATATAAATTTTTATTTTTTATATTTAGAATGGAATCATGAGGTAATAAGTAGAGACTTACAAATTTTTATCTAATCAATAGGTTTTTTGGTATGTTTCAGGTTATTATAGAAATTAGAGCACAATCATGATGGTATTTTTCAACTTATATATCAAGTAAAGAAATATCTTCCTTGATTAATTTATACTAAGAAAATTAAAGTCTATTCTTAGTTGAGGCACATATGATGTGTTCAACTACATGGATGAGGGGAATGTGATGAACAGATCTGCTAAATGAATGAAATGTCAAATATTCATCTACTTGTTTATTATTTTTTAGAATAAATAAAAAATGAGATGTCCTTGTAACACCCCTAAATGATAAAGGGTTAAATGACTAAATGATAAGGCTCATGTCAACAAGGTGCACCGTCCTTTTCGGGAGCCTGTCTGATTAGAACTCCACAGTTAAGCGTGCTTGGCTTGGAGTAGTGATCAGAATGAGTGACCTTCTAGGAAATTTCTCAGGGTGTGTGTGAGTGAGGAAAAAGCACACTAGAAAGTACATGTGTTGGCCTATGGGGACAATCATTAGTCAGATGACCCGTTTGGTCTTGTGGGTGGACCCTGGGGTGGGAACCACGTGTATGCGGGGAAACTGGTGGTTCCTGGAAGGCCAGGACCAGACGGACATATTAAGGCAGGTTTTCTATGCTGTCACCGGGACCCGGTTGTCACATTTGGTATCAGAGGTGGTACCCAACCTTAAGTGGTGTGCACTGTCTTGGTTGAGATATAGGGCCCACAATGAGGGAGTTGTGCTCTAAAGGGGGTGAGACTGTAACATCTCCAAATGATAAAAGGGTTAAATGACAAAATGCTAAGGCTCATTTCAACAAGTTCCACCTTCCTTTTTGGGATCCTATATGATTAGAACTTCACAGTTAACTGTGCTTGGCTTGGAGTAGTGATTAGGATGGGTGACCATCTGGGAAATTTCTCAGGGTGTGTGTGAGTGAGGACAAATCACACTATAAAGAACATGTGTTGGCTTGTGGGGACAATCATTAGTCAGTTGACCCATTCTGGCATGTGGTTGGACCCTGGGGTGGGCCCCACGTGTTTGTAGGGCAACTGGTGGTACCTGGTAGGCCAGGACCCAACAACCATGTTAAGGTGGGGTGTTTGTGCTGTCACCAGGACCCTGTTGTCATAGGACTATACTAAATTGATGTGTTATATGTATAGTATTCACCTAATGTTATGCATACATGGATTACATACTCATTCATATGATTAATATGATATATCTTGTGTTGTAAATGTTCTTATATTAATATTAGCACTTTTTATGGAGATCACACAACTCAATTAGCTAGAGTATAATTGATGCGTTTCTAGAGGCATCTATTTTCAAACATATATTAAATAAGTATTTAATTTCTTTTTAAAATTAGTACGTCCTATATGGATACATTTTTTTCCTTTGGATAGATATTTTTTTTAGGAAAGGTATTTGTTCCAAAGTAATGAGATTTTATTGAAAGAGTGTCCAAAATATTTAGCATGTATTCACAAACTATTGGGATGTTTTTCAAAAATCCCTTATTATATTTTTATGTAAGTGGGAGATTGTTAGATGTGTAATAAAATTTTATTCATATCACCTCTACATTATGTTTCTAAACATGGTGTATATTCGTGTTATGGTTGATGGAAGAAAAGGTTTTTGAGACTTTTTTTGTGAATTCATAGGATACATACACTTTCTCATAACCCCCATGTGGTTTCTTAATTATGAATCAAAAGATTTGATTTATTTAAGTCTTAAATATAATTTATATGATACATATTTTGGTGTAAATTGTCATATAGGGATATGAGTATGTTTGATGGAGAACACACCAAACCCCTTGGTTATCTTGAGTAATAAATATGTGTTTCTAAAGACCTATCTATTCGTACATTTATGAAATTAGGATTTCATATTTTTTTCAATGATAACAAGGTATAGAAGGCCACATATTTAGGAAATTTAATAAGGACTAATTTTTATATAATGTTTTTATTCCAATATAAAGATATTTTTTTGAAACCATATCCAAAATACTTTGGCTGGATTCAAAAAGAGTTGTGATGTTTTACATAAATACCCTATAATATTTTAGTGAAAGTGGTATATTATTATATACGACCTAAAATAAAATCCAAAACATCTCTACACTATGGTATTAACTATGGAACTTATAGGTGTAATAGTTGATGATAACAAAGGTTGTGGGGTTGTCTTTATGCATGTATTGAATATATACAATGTGACATCACTCTTGTAGTGTTTCATAGTTATGAAAAAAATAATCTAATTTTTTATATAATTTAAATTAATCATTGATGTGTTCAAGTAATTAATAATCCAACGGGTGTAATTCACTGGTTCCATGTGAATTTCTTCAACGATTAAACGTGTTTAATCAATATTTTTTAAAAATGTTTCCATCTCCATGGTGAAAAACAACCCATAGTGTTTCTTGGTTAGGATTCTCCAAGAAATAGGACCAGCCCATTAGCATAGGATTTATCATGGTCCTTTAAAAAATCCATAGTTTGAGGAATATGGGGTATATTATTCTTGGTGGTCATTATATAACTTTATGTGAAGGGTTCTTATAAAGGAATTTTCATAATTACCATTACATGAAGGGTTCACGTAAAGGTAATCTGTGATTTACATTTACCTAAAGGATTCAAATCATCTACCATTTAAGGACCACGATGTACTACAATCTATATCTATCCTTAGATGGATTTAAAAGTTTATTTTGATAAATTTAAATTGTTTTTTATAAAAGGTTTATAAATTATAATTATTATGATTTTTAAATTTAAATTTTTAAGCCTCAAAAAATATGGAGAAGTTCATTTTTGTTACACATGATTCAATAAATAATTAAATTTTTATTAAGAAAATTCAATTATTAATTGAACATTATTATTTAAAATTTTTTTATGAGTAATAGGAAAAAAATTAGAATATTTATAAAAGTGTTTATACAAAATATTCTTAATGATTATCTTAATTATAAAAATTTTATAATAAGATTTTAAATATAAAAATTTAATTTTTGTATCTCATGTTTTAATATTTGAATCTCTTATTTATTAAATTTTTATTATTTATTTAAATATTAATGTTTATATCTTTTTTATAAAATGTGAATATTGTGTATAATTTATTTATGTGTTAAATTTATTCTAGGAGATACTTTCTAACATTACATGCTTATGACTCTATAACATTTAGTTTTTATATAACTTGACATCAGGTTATTTTTTAATTATGAGATTAATATTAGTTTTTAGGATAATTTCATTCTTATTAGGTGTTATAGATATCATGAATTTAATTATACCATGATTAAACTCTCCTCTATGAGAGGGGATTGGTGTCAAACTACCAATCATCCTGGAGTCATATGCCTTTTCTAAGAAGTGTAATAGGGTTGGTTATATATTTCTCCAGGCTAACTCATGTTGTTTTTATTAATCTCATATGAATCTAATCCTTTATGTGAAATGGTTCATGTAATTTATGCATATTATGAATTAGTAAATGTAAGAATATGTTTTGGATTCTATTTTTGGGTGAGTAACACATATAAGGGGTAGTTTAAAGAGTTACACATTAATTTGCTGGTTGGAATAGAAATTATAAAAATAAATTGTTAGAAGTATGCATACATGATAGAATAAAACATGACAAGATAAATACTTAATAAGATGAAATAGTTATGAATTTAGTATGAATATTATATATATGAAATCAATGAGCCTTTAATAGAAAATCCCTCTAAATACAAATGGTGATATTCCTTCCAAAGGGAAACTTTTCAATACCTCTATAATTCAAATGGGTGTCATCAATATCATAATGAGTACCCTTGTATTATTTTTTGTATGGAAACAAAGCTATAACAGACTCTTGATTATCTAATTGGAAATATCAAGATCAGAATTATTATCCATTTTTTATCCCTTTTTATCTTATTTCTCTCATTTTCTTTAAGTGACACTTAGTGGGAAAATAATTAAGAAGGATACCATATGAATAATGTAGAGTTAATATGTGTTCTAGGTTTGGTGAAAATTCATATACTCAACTATCCCAGAATCATAACAGTTAGGTTTGGGATGATTCCCTACTAATATAATCACAGATTATTTATTTAAAAATTTGTGTAAGTCACGATGAAATATGGATCTTGGATCACTAAATGGGAATGACATACATGGTCATAAATAGTGGAAACACTATCATTAAAAGTATTTAATGAAAATATATAAAACATGATACTCACCAACTAATATATACTTTTTGTAGATTATAGTATTCTTTATAGAAATCATATTGATATCATTAAAAGTCAAGGCCTATTAAAAATATAACAATTGGTATATATGGTGGATATGTTTTATCTAATAGAAGTGATTCACATCGATTTATAATGCATTTTTAATAATTTTTTATTTTAGTTTTAATTATTTTTCTAATTCTATTTAGCGTTTTTAGGTTGTTTTTTTAGTTTTGTAGTATTTTAGATATTTTGAAAAAAATTATTTATTTTTTATAATAATTTATATAATTTAGTATTTTCATTAGTTATATAAATTTTATATATTATATTTAACACTATATTATTTTTAGTTTTGATAACTTTAGTTTTATTATTATTTTATTAATATTTATTACTATATTTATTTATTGTCTATATTGTATTATATTTTATTCTTTTATATATTTGTAGTATTCTTAAATATTATATATATTTTTTAGTTTATATTTTTTATAATATTAATATTTAATAGTAGTAGTATTAATTAGTGTTTTACTAATTATATTTTTGTTATTTTTTATCATTAAATTAGATTAACATTTATTATTATTATTATTATTAGGATATATTTTAATTTTATCTAACTGCTAATTATTTTCCTATATTATATTAGTATATGTAATTTTAGGCATGCGTGCACACACACATCTATGTATATTTATATCTCTAAATTATCATTTAATTCTAATTGTATTATTAAAATTAATATTATTGTCATTTTATTATATTTTTTTTTCATTATTATTTTCTATTTTTAGTTAATTAAATTAAATTTTGATTTTGATTTTTATATTTTTTTTGGTTGTTTTCCTTTAGAAAGAGCCTATCTATATGGGGGGATATTATCTTCATCTTCTACGCCAGGCTGAAACCCTAAGTAGAGGCAGTGACTCTTTATCCATCTCATGTGTAGCACCACACCACTAGGGTCACTTACCCCCACCATCTCCATGACTCCTTCTCCTTACACTACAATAGCCCACACCAAAACCTCTAGGAGGTCCCATAAAAACCATGTGCTTCCCCATCTTTGTCATGTGGTAGAAGGAGGCAACACCTCCACCTCTATCATGAGCAGATCTCCTCCTTTTGCTAAAATAGAATAGGCATAACATCATCCTTCATCACCAAAACTGCCAAGGGATGACATCTCCCTCCTACTTTTTCCCTTTGTGCATCTCAACAGAATCGGCCTTCGCTGTAAAACCCGAACAATGCACCTCCCTGATCTTCTTCTGTGTGTAACACAACTATAGGGTACCGCTACCCTCTTACAGAAAACCAAAATTCCATCTCCTCTAATTTTGCATCACCTTTCCACCATGGTGTTCCTCTTTATTGTGCAACAACTAGTGGTTCAGCCTCCTGAACAACGGATTCCTAGAAGCTCACTCTCATACAGATTAAATTTTTTCCACCTTCATCCTGCATCTATGTACCAGCACCCCATCTAGACGACTCCTCACCTCCCTATATATCACCACCCACAAACCGCATCTTCTAGTCACCAACAGTGCATCACCATCCCCTTCTCTTTGTCCATATCAAACCAAAAGGGAACCACCAGGAAGTTCCACACACAAAGACACGCACTCCTTTAGCTGTAGGCTGACAGCCTACCCTCCTCCTCATGTTTCACTGTAGATACCTGAAGCTGATGTACATAGATATTACATTACTTATTTGGAATACTTATTACATAACAAAAAAACAGACACCCAAAGATCGTATTTGTTTAGTGTCTTTGGAAACTCAAAACATAATATTCTAATCATGGTGAAAGATCTTCAACATATCCTTTAAAGATCTTCCCCTTATTTTTTCTTACCAAAAACCTTTCCTTATATCCTGGGGAAAATAAAACATATAAATTGTGAGATCAAATGCTCAGTAAGGGTAAACACAGAGATCATAAAACAATCTATAAACATTTTAACGTAAAAACATGAACATAAAATCTAAACATCAAAATCTTGAGCATAAAACATGGAAGTACAGAAAGAAAAGATCATAAAGTAAAATTAATCATGATAAAATAACATGGGGATAAAACATGTAATTGTGTAAAACCATTAAGCACATGATATGATTTCCATAGTAGTCGAGGAATTGCTTCCAAGACCATCATAGTGGACAATTTCCATTACTAAACTGAGTTTACTTGTCGTTCCAGCCCAGTATTACTGAACCGAATTTACTTTCCATTCCAACCACGTCTATATCATGAGATATAAATCTTTACCCAATTAATTGGAGGAAGATATAGGTCCCACCCATCTCATATTAAAATCATTTATTTTAGTGCCACAAAATCATAAATCATACATCATAGCATAACCCATATAATAAAATGGGATTCTTAAACATCATGTTGTCATAACATAATCCATATAAGATAAAAGAACATCATAATAATAATTCCATAATAAAATAATCAAATAAATTTAACAATATGTAGAGAAACATAACCATATATCAACTTAGATGCAAAATAATTTTGATAAAACACTTGAAATGAATTTTTGAGGAAAATATCCTTTCTTCTTTCAAATCATTTTCTTTTCACAAAATGACACAAAATTTCAAAAGAAAAGGATTTTATTGAAAATAATTATAAAATCTTGTCGAGGAGGCTTCATGAAAATAAGGCGTTATGAAACCGTAAAAATCCTTTGATGTCGTATAAGTTAAAAAAACATTCTTCTCATACATTTGTCAGAAAAGTCAAAAAGTACCTTGTATGGTAAACAAATGAAATATTCATTACATACCACATAGTAAAAGTAAAAAAGGGGTAAAAATGACTTTAAAAATATATGGAAGAATAGTAATAACTTTATGAAAACATTTTTATAAAACATGTACATGGATGATAAATAAAACCCTAATAAATACGTACGTATAGGCAATCCCAGATAAGAATGAGATTGGAATAATTATCCCTTACCAATTATAATCAGTGGAATCATACATATCATAAAATAAAGAAAACTAAATAAATATGTAAATATAATATCCTTCATAACAAAAATCTTAAAATATGCATAGTAATCATAAACACCATGCAAAAGAAATAGTTTGTGATTAATGCATATGTCTCACAAAAATAAAAGTGAGACGAAATAATCCCTTACCTTATGTTCAATTTCTTCTTTATGTATCTGAGACTCCTGTATAGTGGGTTTAAACATATTATTAACTTATAACAGAACCATCATAATAGTTATTATATCATATATGATTCATTTATGACTTTATATTACCTGTTCATTTGTCAATTCCATGTTAAAGCAGTGTTTTGGGTAAAATCATTTCATTTATTGTACGTGTTTTGACTTGTAATTATTCATATGATTACTTAGATCCAGATTACTTACTTATAGAATATTAAACATTATTTATATATAATATTTATTCATAATATAAATATATATATATATATAATATATTGATAAACGGAATGAAATACATCGTTCATGGAGACGGTAGGTCGTACGTACGCATGAACGTTCTTTTCATTTCCTTATTAAATTGAATAGAAGTAAATAGCATATACATAAATACTGTATCATTATTATGTCATATATTTAATTATTATTTATTTAATATACTTTATAATCATTCTGGAATGGTTAACATGGAGAATGAATCTCATCGCGTCATAAAGACAGTAATCCGTACGTATGCATGAGCGATGATATCATTCCCATAATTTATTGAATGGAATTGGAGTGGATGATATAATATCTCAGAATCATTATTATGTTATAATAATAATATATTGTTATTATTTACACCGTTATAGTCTTCCAAGTAAGGTGGTTGTAACACCCCAAGCTTCTAAGGTACGTTTCCCTTCGAATAATGCGATAGCGTGTGTTGTACGCAACCTCGAGTTCTAACACACACCACAACTAATTAAACTAGCCGTTGTGAATAGTAATACCTACTTTTTGAAATCATATATATTCTATATTTCAAAATGGACTTCATTTTTGGATTCGGAATATCAAAATTAGCCTAGGGTGAAATTTTGGTACATTTCGGATAACTTTCATATTTTGATGAATAGTGAAAATTTCTAAATTTTAATTAAAAACAACTTTTTTAATCAAAATAATTAATAGTGATAAATTATGAATTTGAGTGGTTTTAAAGTATATTTAGAATATATTTTTACCATTCAATTTAATGTTTATCATTGGACATAATTTTACAATTAAACCGAACATAAACAAGTGTCAATCTTTTGATAGTTATTATCTCTTAAAAACACGCTTTTTGTTTTGACAGCGGGAATTAATTTTAAATTAATTTCTGCCACTTCTGTGTTTTGAATTTAGGAAAATGGATTCCATATTTGGAATCAGGATGTTCAAATTGTGTAAATAGGTAACTTTTATTTTTAGACATTTTGAATAGTTACTGTGGTAAATATTTTATTTACCATGGTTAAAGGGTAAATCCGGTAAATAAGGGTTAAAAAAATAATATTATAATAATAAACAATTACCCTAAAACGTGTCCTAACCTTATTGGTGGACACATACCCGACCATGGGCATCCTTTGGTCAATTTGGGGACCCCTTGGAGCCACTTGTATGTGGTAGGGAAACTTTATATTAATAAAGTTAAAATAAAAATAAAAATGGCATAAGATTACATCTTTTAGAAGAACAATTTTTACATAGGGTTATACATGTTGGATTTTCGATTATAAATATTCATTAGAAAGCTAAAAAGATTTACTACATAATGATATTTTATTTATAATTTTTAGACATTATATAATTTATTTTATTTATGACACAATGATGATGCAGTAATTACTAAAATAGTGAAAAATAAAAATAATTGATCTTATAAATACCCAAATAATTATAATATGAAACTTTTAATGAATTAAACTAATTTTCTATGATAATATGATATATTAGGATTGATTTAATTGACTTTGTTCGAAGTAATCAATCTGTTAGGAGTTTCACAAAAATCAACTATTGAATAGTGTCAAAATTGACATAAAAGAGTTCTTAAAACAAATATTATATTATTAATTGATATTAAATTCCTAAAAATCTAAGGTTCGGCCAAGAGACTTATATTATGATAGGTTCCTCATTAATGGACCACTTGGGGGTCGCTTTGATGTATATAGTAAGTTTATTAATCAAAAATACAAAGAGACATTGTAAAAGTGAAACTAATTAACTTAGAGTTAATACTTAAAGATAAGGTTAATATAAGTACCCAAACCTGTCTAAATTCTATTGGATGAGTTGTTTTCGACCTATCCACACCTCATCCTTTGAATAGTCAACTTTGGAGCCTTTGTAAACCGAATATGAATTTATTATAAATTAATATTTCTAACTTTTCCAAAGGTGCCCCTCACCCCTCTTATAAAAGGGCACTCCTCCTTCTCATTTCTTCACACCTTCAAAGCCTTTTGGTTCGGAAAAACTCTGCCCAAATACTCTCCCAACATCCCTCAATACAACCTAGAGGCCTTAGTTTGATCAGAAAGCCAACCTAAGGAGCCCTTTTGATCAAATCAAAAGGAAGAACCCGAAGAAGAGGTAATGATTTCACCACCCTTTTCTCAGTTCATTTCTTCTTCCACTTCTTCTTCCTTTGTTCTTACCATTCTGAAATAATAACTCCAGTATCTCACATATACTGTGATGTTATTATAAATATGGTACAATCATATTCAGTATTCTATCCACCCTTTGAATAACATGTCACCATACGTGCGTACGTACGGCTTACCGTCTCCACGTCGTGGTGTAATTGTTATTCAATATAATATTATTTGGATGGGTATAATAATGATGTGTAACTCATGTAAATAATAAATATAACATGTTAATGATTCTGTATATATGATATACCATCCATTTATATATTATTTTAATATCAAAAGAATGATATTGTCGCTCGTGCGTACGTACGGACTACCGTCTCCACGAACGCGATGAGATTCATTCTCCATCGTATCCATTCAAGTATAATTATCATTTGATGATTTAAAAATGATGTTTAAGGACTGTATATCATTCTGGATATGAATAAGATACAACAACCATGGCTTATGTAACAAAACATATAAAAGAAAATGAGTAAGTTAACTCCCGAAACGACGATAATTCTAAGATATTATTAACAAATCAATGTTAAAAGATCATATATGATATCATATTAATATATATGATTCTTGTATAATTTAATAACAACTATTTCACCATTATACAGGAGGTTAACCTACCCCAACCAAGGAAAAGTACAAGGTAAGGGTTATTTCACAATCTCTTCATTATCCGAGGTTGTTTATATGTAATAATCTACTGGGATCTCTTTATCATCCACATCCATGTTTCTTAAAAATGTATTTCAAAACATTTTTACTATTTACAAGAATATGGGTTAAAGTCATTTATACCTTTTTTTGACTTTTTATAAGAGGTTTATAAAGGAATCTTTCCGTCGTTTTCAAAACAAGGTCCTTTTTAACCTTTTCGACAGAATTGAGGTAAGAATGTTTTTTTTAACTTATACGGCGGGTGCGGTTATTTTACGCCGTTATAAAATCTTCAAAGCTTTCCTTACAAGCTTATAAGAATATTTTCAAAGAAAATGTTTTATTTTATATGGATCTTAAATGATTTCAAAATAAAAGGAGATATTTCTTTAAAAAGAATTTTGATTTCATCTATGTCAACATCCTTTGATGGATTTTAAGATTATTTGAAGTTGATTTATTATGATACAAAACTTCTATATTGTATTGAAGGTTTTGTGATATGTTTGACTGTGGATGTGCTATTTTTATACCATTCATAGTTTATTGTGAAAGTATTGACATTTCGTATGCTAGTTTTAATACGAATGTTTATGTTATGTTTAAACCTTTTCATATGGGAATGCATTGGACTTAATAAGTGACGGGTGGAGCCCGCTATAGCTCCTCGATGCATCGGTAGGTCTCATGAGACAAACTAGTGTCTTGGCACAAGGCCTTGACAAAATCTTATTTGTAGTCTTGGCACGAGGCCTTGGCTATGTGGTTATGATAGTCTGGCATTATGCATTCCAACATTATGAAAGTGGTTATTTATTTTTTCATGTGATTATTCGATTAGTGGAATATCCATGTGAATAAGTAAATGGCATTATTTCATTTTATTTATGCCATACCATGTTGAAAGTTCATGTTTAAAAGGGCTTTTTTTTAGTTATACATTGCCTTAAATGTTTATTCTTATTGATGAAAGTTTCCGCTATATTGTTATCCTTACTGGGCATTTGAGCTCACCCCTTTTCTATGTTTTATTTTTCCCAGGAAGTGAAGATGTAAGTTATGAATGACCTGCAGGGATATTATGAGGGGATTGTAGTGTGGACTGTGGAAACATTATGTTGTTGTAGTAGTTTTTGATTTTATGATGTAATGTAAAACTTATGAATATATCTAGTGTTTCCAAGGCTACTAAACCAATCGGTCTTTCGAGATTTGATCTTTCTTGTGATCATGCCAATGTTATGTAATAATGCACCGACTCTAGGAAACTAGGGTCGGGGCGTTACAGTTGGTATCAGAGGAAGTTTAGTACAAACCTTGGAAGCTAGATTTAGATAAACTCTGATTAGAGCACGTAGACCTAAGATGAACATTGAGGATTAGTATAGAAGAACTTCCTAGAATTTTGGTATTGTAGAGACTTTGTGAGTTTTCCGAGCAATACATCCCTGTCTGGATACGAGCAGGTAGAGGCGGCTCTGGCACAGATGTACCTAGGGGTAAAACCCGAAAACACCGCTTTGAGCTAGACTCGAACGGGAACTGGTGCACGACAACGGGCCTTGCTGCACTCTTGGTTACGACACTCCCGGGGGATATGCTTAGGATAACTCTCACTTTCTTTACAAATCATTATGAAGGGTTTATGAGTATATACTTCCTCAAAGAAAACATATTTATGATTATGGATTATATCCATAGATAGTTCAATTTATGTTAAGTGTTTTATAAGTATGGGATTATGTATTTTGATTCATAAACTGATCTAGTTTATGCCATTGTTTAGAAATGGCGCCTAGTGGAAGAAATGGAAACTGTATCAATGCACGCACTCCATGTAGGGATTGCCCTCCTGCTCAAGATAATTATAGTGGGGCTGGTGATGCAACTGGTGCTGATCAGCTAATCACCGTACTGGGACAACTTACTCAGGTTATGAATAATAACCTTACCCGTATGGAGCACCCTGATCCGCAGCGTGGAGGATCAATGTTAGATCGATTCATGAGACAACAACCACCAACGTTCAATGGAAGTACAAATCCCTTAGTAGCTGAGCAATGGATATTTTCCCTAGAGAAAATATTTCAGGCTTTGGGGAGTAGTGAAAGGGAAAAAGTTACCATGGCAGTTTACCGCCTCACTGGAGATGCTGATCAATGGTGGTCATTGATTCAAAACATGAAGGAAGATGATGAAGTATCAAACATGGAATGGAGGGAGTTCAAAGATCTGTTTTTAGAAAAATACTTTCCTCGCGACCATCGAGCAGATATGGAAAGGCAATTTCTGAGTCTGAGACAAAAGGAGGATGAGAATGTCACAAAGTATGAGGCTAACTTTACAAGGTTAGCGAGGTATGCTGGAGATTATATTCGCAACCCAAGAAGTAAGATTGATCGTTTCTTTGATGGGTTAAAACCATTTCTCCGTCGAGCATTAGTCTCACAATCCTTTTCATCGTACGAAGACATTGTCTCATGTGCTATCAAGACCGAAAAGGAATTCTCTAAGTCTTATGACTTTAAAGCAAAGCAAGAGAAGAAGAGACCTGCTGATCAATCTGGGAATGGAAATAAGGGGAAGAAGGGAAAGGTTGAATATCCATCTTGTGGTAAGTGCGGGAAGAAACACCCCGGTGCTTGCCTGAAGGGAATGGGAGTCTGTTACAAGTGTGGTGAAAAAGGCCACCAAGCTCATGATTGCAAGGGGAAGAATGAAGCTACCAACGTTCAGTGCTACAATTGCAGGGAGATGGGGCATTATGCAAATGCATGTCCTAAGCGTCAGGAGAACTTACCTCAGAAAAGGCCAAGGGATCAAGGCCAGGCTTATGCTATCACTACTGCTGAGGTAGAAACTCCGAAAGACGTGGTGGCAGGTAATTTAATGGTTTCCTCAAGTTTAGCAAATGCATTATTTGATTCTGGATCATCGCATTGTTTCATATCTTCCCAGTTTGCTAAGAAAATTAGATATTTCCAATTTGATTTAATAAGGGAGTTGTCAGTTAAAACTCCTAAGGGAAGTATCGTTGCAACAAAGTTTTGTGAATCAGTCCCCATTAGAGCACATAAATTTTCTTTATCTGCTGATTTCATCGTCATACCTATGATTGAGTTTGATATAATCCTCGGTATGGACTGGCTTTCGGACTATGATGCGAAGATTTATTGTAAGAAGAAAGAGGTTACGATTCTTGATGATAATGATAAGGAACACCTTATTTTTAGAGCAGAATCGTCACCACCTAATTCTTATTTAGACCCACCCCCAGTAGCTCAACTTAATTCAATTATTGGGGAGGAAGAGAATGAAATAACTGTCGGTGTGGAAAGGAATGTTCAAATAGAGGATGTACCTGTTGTGAAAGAATTTGTAGATGTATTTCCGGAAGATTTACCTGGACATCCTCCAGAACGAGAAGTTGAGTTTTCTATTGATTTGATTCCTGGATCAAGGCCTATATCGAAGACCCCTTATAGAATGGCCACTGTAGAGTTAGTCGAACTAAAGAAACAACTAGAGGAATTGAGTAATAAGGGATTTATTCGCCCTAGTGTTTCTCCATGGGGAGCCCCTGTTCTTTTTGTTAAAAAGAAAGATGGATCTATGAGGTTATGTATCGACTACAGGGAGATCAATACTATAACGATAAAGAACATGTATCCCCTACCTCGTATTGATGATTTATTTGACCAACTGCATGGAGCTCAATACTTTTCAAAGATTGACCTTCGATCTGGATACCATCAGTTGTGTGTAAAGAAGGAAGACATTCCGAAGACAGCATTTCGAACCAGGTACGGGCATTACGAGTTTACTGTAATGCCGTTTGGATTGACTAATGCACCCTCTGTATTCATGGATCTGATGAATAGAGTTTTCAAGGAGTATCTCGATGAATTTGTGGTGGTATTTATTGATGATATCTTGGTATACTCCAAAACCTACGAAGATCATGAAAATCACTTGCGCATTATCTTGAAGACTCTGAGGAGGCATGAATTATATGGAAAGTTTAGCAAGTGTGAATTCTGGCTTCAGGAGATTTCTTTTCTTGGCCATATTGTCTCTAAAGATGGAATCTCTGTTGATCCTTCTAAGACCAAGGCAATCCAAGAATGGCCAGCACCTACGAGTATAACTGAGGTACGTAGTTTTATTGGCTTGGCAGGTTATTATCGACGTTTCGTCCAGAATTTTGCCCGATTGGCTAACCCATTAACGAAGCTCACACGTAAAGGGGTTAAATTTGTTTGGACAAAAGAGTGTGAAGAATGTTTCGAAGAACTGAAGAGAAGATTAGTCAATGCTCCTATATTGACTCTACCATCGGGGAATGATGGGTTCGTTATTTATAGTGATGCATCAAAGAAAGGACTTGGATGTGTCCTTATGCAGAATGATAGAGTTATTGCCTATGCATCACGACAGTTGAAAATTCATGAACAAAACTATCCTACTCATGATCTCGAGTTAGCAGCTGTGATCTTTGCTTTGAAGATATGGAGGCACTACCTCTATGGTGAAAAATGTGAGATTTATACTGATCACAAGAGTTTGAAGTATATTTTCTCACAAAAAGAACTCAACATGAGGCAAAGGAGATGGCTTGAATTACTCAAGGATTATGATTGTACGATACACTACCACCCAGGGAAGGCAAACAAGGTGGCAGATGCTTTGAGTAGAAAAGACCATGGAGTTTTGAACAATATGAGAATTGAAAGGGATCCAATTTTCATGGATCTAGTGAAGATGGACATGAGAATAACTAGGGAAGGTGAAACATCAATGCTTTTTCAAATGGTTGCCAAACCATCTTTACTAGAAAGGATTAAGAGTTCTCAGACCGATGATGACGAATTCCAAAAGAAGATTAAAGCTGTGAATGATGGGAGATTGAGAGACTTTGTGTATGAAGATGGAATTTTGAAATTCGGGAAGAGACTTTGTGTTCCCAATATACCTGATCTAAAAAGGGAATTGCTGGATGATGCTCATAGTTCCAATTTCTCTATACACCCTGGGAGCACCAAAATGTATAGAGATTTGAAGGAACATTTTTGGTGGGACAACATGAAGAGGGAGATTGCTGATTTTGTGTCAAGGTGTATGGTTTGTCAACAAGTGAAAGCTGGAAGGCAACAGCCTGGAGGAGTCATGCAACCTCTTCCCATACCGGAGTGGAAATGGGACAATATTACGATGGACTTTGTCATGGGGCTACCAAAGACTCCTAGAAGGAACGATGCAATATGGGTTATTGTTGATCGTCTTACCAAGTCAGCACATTTTCTTGCTATAAGAGAAGATCTACCCCTGGAACGTCTAGCAAGACTATACATTAATGAAGTTGTGAGACTTCATGGAGTTCCCCTATCGATTGTTTCTGATCGTGATCCCCGTTTTACTTCAAGATTTTGGAAAAGTCTTCAGAAATCCCTGGATACTGAACTTCATTTGAGCACTGCTTACCACCCTCAGACAGACGGACAATCAGAACGGACTATTCAGACCTTAGAAGACATGTTGAGATCTTGCTCACTTGATTTTCAGGGTATGTGGGATCAATATTTACCTCTGGTAGAATTTTCCTATAACAATAGCTTCCATTCGAGTATACAAATGGCACCATATGAAGCGTTATACGGAAAGAGATGTCGTACACCAACCTGTTGGGATGACGTTGGTGAAAGAAAACTTGTAGGCCCAGAACTGGTGGAGGAAACGGTGGAAAAGGTGAAGGTAATCCAAAATCACATCAAAGCAGCTCAAAGTAGGCAGAAGAGCTATGCCGATAATCGAAGGAAGGATTTGGAATTTCAAGTCGGTGATCATGTTTTCCTAAAGGTATCTCCGTGGAAGGGAGTCATACGTTTTGGTAAGAAAGGTAAATTGAGTCCCAGGTACATCGGACCTTTCGAAATTCTAGAACGAATTGGGGTTGTAGCTTACCGATTGGCAATGCCGCCAAGTCTCTCCAAAGTTCACGATGTGTTCCACGTATCTCTGTTGAGAAAATACATGCCTGACCCAACGCATGTACTCACCTATGAGGAATTAGAACTGGAACCCGATCTGTCTTATTGCGAAGAGCCCGTCAGGATTCTTGATACAAGAGAACAAGTACTGAGAAACCGGACGACGCGTCTGGTAAAAGTTTTGTGGAGAAATCATAAAATGGAAGAGGCAACGTGGGAACCCGAGGAACTTATGATGAAGAACCACCCGAGTCTTTTTATGCAGTAATACCCTAGAAATTGCGAGGACGCAATTATTTGAAGGAGGGGAGAATGTAACACCCCAAGCTTCTACGGTACGTTTCCCTTCGAATAATGCGATAGCGTGTGTTATACGCAACCTCGAGTTCTAACACACACCACAACTAATTAAACTAGCCGTTGTGAATAGTAATACCTACTTTTTGAAATCATATATATTCTATATTTCAAAATGGACTTCATTTTTGGATTCGGAATATCAAAATTAGACTAGGGTGAAATTTTGGTACATTTCGGATAACTTTCATATTTTGATGAATAGTGAAAATTTCTAAATTTTAATTAAAAACAACTTTTTTAATCAAAATAATTAATAGTGATAAATTATGAATTTGAGTGGTTTTAAAGTATATTTAGAATATATTTTTACCATTCAATTTAATGTTTATCATTGGACATAATTTTACAATTAAACCGAACATAAACAAGTGTCAATCTTTTGATAGTTATTATCTCTTAAAAACACGCTTTTTGTTTTGACAGCGGGAATTAATTTTAAATTAATTTCTGCCACTTCTGTGTTTTGAATTTAGGAAAATTGATTCCATATTTGGAATCAGGATGTTCAAATTGTGTAAATAGGTAACTTTTATTTTTAGACATTTTGAATAGTTACTGTGGTAAATATTTTATTTACCATGGTTAAAGGGTAAATCCGGTAAATAAGGGTTAAAAAAATAATATTATAATAATAAAAAATTACCCTAAAACGTGTCCTAACCTTATTGGTGGACACATACCCGACCATGTGCATCCTTTGGTCAATTTGGGGACCCCTTGGAGCCACTTGTATGTGGTAGGGACACTTTATATTAATAAAGTTAAAATAAAAATAAAAATGGCATAAGCTTACATCTTTTAGAAGAACAATTTTTCCATAGGGTTATACATGTTGGATTTTCGATTATAAATATTCATTAGAAAGATAAAACGATTTCCTACATAATGATATTTTATTTATAATTTTTAGACATTATATAATTTATTTTATTTATGACACAATGATGATGCAGTAATTACTAAAATAGTGAAAAATAAAAATAATTGATCTTATAAATACCCAAATAATTATAATCTGAAACTTTTAATGAATTAAACTAATTTTCTATGATAATATGATATATTAGGATTGATTTAATTGACTTTTTTCGAAGTAATCAATCTGTTAGGAGTTTCACAAAAATCAACTATTGAATAGTGTCAAAATTGACATAAAAGAGTTCTTAAAACAAATATTATATTATTAATTGATATTAAATTCCTAAAAATCTAAGGTTCGGCCAAGAGACTTATATTATGATAGGTTCCTCATTAATGGACCACTTGGGGGTCGCTTGGATGTATATAGTAAGTTTATTAATCAAAAATACAAAGAGACATTGTAAAAGTGAAACTAATTAACTTAGAGTTAATACTTAATGATAAGGTTAATATAAGTACCCAAACCTGTCTAAATTCTATTGGATGAGTTGTTTTCGACCTATCCACACCTCATCCTTTGAATAGTCAACTTTGGAGCCTTTTTAAACCGAATATGAATTTATTATAAATTAATATTTCTAACTTTTCCAAAGGTGCCCCTCACCCCTCTTATAAAAGGGCACTCCTCCTTCTCATTTCTTCACACCTTCAAAGCCTTTTGGTTCGGCCAAACTCTTCCCAAATACTCTCCCAACATCCCTCAATACAACCTAGAGGCCTTAGTTTGATCAGAAAGCCAACCTAAGGAGCCCTTTTGATCAAATCAAAAGGAAGAACCCGAAGAAGAGGTAATGATTTCACCACCCTTTTCTCAGTTCATTTCTTCTTCCACTTCTTCTTCCTTTGTTCTTACCATTCTGAAATAAAAACTCCAGTATCTCACATATACTGTGATGTTATTATAAATATGGTACAATCATATTCAGTATTCTATCCACCCTTTGAATAACATGTCACAATACGTGCGTACGTACGGCTTACCGTCTCCACGTCGTGGTGTAATTGTTATTCAATATAATATTATTTGGATGGGTATAATAATGATGTGTAACTCATGTAAATAATAAATATAACATGTTAATGATTCTGTATATATGATATACCATCCATTTATATATTATTTTAATATCAAAAGAATGATATTGTCGCTCGTGCGTACGTACGGACTACCGTCTCCACGAACGCGATGAGATTCATTTTCCATCGTATCCATTCAAGTATAATTATCATTTGATGATTTAAAAATGATGTTTAAGGACTGTATATCATTCTGGATATGAATAAGATACAACAACCATGGCTTATGTAACAAAACATATAAAAGAAAATGAGTAAGTTAACTCCCGAAACGACGATAATTCTAAGATATTATTAACAAATCAATGTTAAAAGATCATATATGATATCATATTAATATATATGATTCTTGTATAATTTAATAACAACTATTTCACCATTATACAGGAGGTTAACCTACCCCAACCAAGGAAAAGTACAAGGTAAGGGTTATTTCACAATCTCTTCATTATCCGAGGTTGTTTATATGTAATAATCTACTGGGATCTCTTTATCATCCACATCCATGTTTCTTAAAAATGTATTTCAAAACATTTTTACTATTTACAAGAATATGGGTTAAAGTCATTTATACCTTTTTTTGACTTTTTATAAGAGGTTTATAAAGGAATCTTTCCGTCGTTTTCAAAACAAGGTCCTTTTTAACCTTTTCGACAGAATTGAGGTAAGAATGTTTTTTTTAACTTATACGGCGGGTGCGGTTATTTTACGCCGTTATAAAATCTTCAAAGCTTTCCTTACAAGATTATAAGAATATTTTCAAAGAAAATGTTTTATTTTATATGGATCTTAAATGATTTCAAAATAAAAGGAGATATTTCTTTAAAAAGAATTTTGATTTCATCTATGTCAACATCCTTTGATGGATTTTAAGATTATTTGAAGTTGATTTATTATGATACAAAACTTCTATATTGTATTGAAGGTTTTGTGATATGTTTGACTGTGGATGTGCTATTTTTATACCATTCATAGTTTATTGTGAAAGTATTGACATTTCGTATGCTAGTTTTAATACGAATGTTTATGTTATGTTTAAACCTTTTCATATGGGAATGCATTGGACTTAATAAGTGACGGGTGGAGCCCGCTATAGCTCCTCGATGCATCGGTAGGTCTCATGAGACAAACTAGTGTCTTGGCACAAGGCCTTGACAAAATCTTATTTGTAGTCTTGGCACGAGGCCTTGGCTATGTGGTTATGATAGTCTGGCATTATGCATTCCAACATTATGAAAGTGGTTATTTATTTTTGCATGTGATTATTCGATTAGTGGAATATCCATGTGAATAAGTAAATGGAATTATTTCATTTTATTTATGCCATACCATGTTGAAAGTTCATGTTTAAAAGGGCTTTTGTTTTAGTTATACATTGCCTTAAATGTTTATTCTTATTGATGAAAGTTTCCGCTATATTGTTATCCTTACTGGGCATTTGAGCTCACCCCTTTTCTATGTTTTATTTTTCCCAGGAAGTGAAGATGTAAGTTATGAATGACCTGCAGGGATATTATGAGGGGATTGTAGTGTGGACTGTGGAAACATTATGTTGTTGTAGTAGTTTTTGATTTTATGATGTAATGTAAAACTTATGAATATATCTAGTGTTTCCAAGGCTACTAAACCAATCGGTCTTTCGAGATTTGATCTTTCTTGTGATCATGCCAATGTTATGTAATAATGCACCGACTCTAGGAAACTAGGGTCGGGGCGTTACAGTGGTGGTGGAAAACTGATTACACCACGACATGGAGATGGTATTCCGAACGTACGCACGCGTGTTGATTTCATTTTCCATAGGATGGATAGATGGTGAAATAGGGTTGTTTCATATTTATAATAACATATCATTATATGAGTGATACTTATGTTATTACTTTATAATTATACAAATAAATAAGAGGAAGTAGAAGAGGAAATAAATTTGAATGAATTGGTAAAGGATATTACTTCTTCTTAAATGCGCCTCTTCTAAACCTCCTCTTAGGGCACTAAAGTTGGTCTTTGAAGAAGACCAGAACCTCTAGTATGTTACTAGGGAAGTTGGTAAGGGAAATGTTCAGTTTTTTTCCAATCTTTAAGGTTCAAAAGGTGTTAAGTGGAGGGGGAGGACGTGCCCTTTTATAAGGGAGGAGAGGGGCACTTTTGGAAACCTCAAAAATATTAATTTATAATAAATTCAAACCCCACATAAAAACCACTAAAAATGACTCAATTCGAAGATGATATGCGATAGGGTTGTAATATCATATACCAATGAAATTTATACATGCTGGGAATTTATTTTAATCCTTGTCAACTTGATTTATCCTTATTTAATCTATTTAATTTTACTTGTGGTAATAATATTCTAATTATTAACCTGTTATAAATACTTACTTATTTGTTGAGAATATTAAGTAATTAGATTAATAATTACATTTTACACCATATAATTTTAAATTTATAATTTTTAAATTTTCTTGTGATTTTTAAATAATTTAATAATTTTTTATTTTTATAAAATAACAATAGTGTCAATTTTGGCACTATTCATTTATTTGAATTTAAATAAAATCCACCCAAAAGATATGTTCAAACAAAAAATATTTCATATATTCATAACATGTCATATTCATCTATGAAATTTGTGGAGAATATTTATTAGTTCATATAATTTTTATTTTAATATTTTTAAAACCATTTATTTGATATTTCTCTTAATAAAATAATTACTACAACATTTTTGTATAATTATTTAATATACTTATTTTTTGAATAAAAATTAAAAATAAAATACTATGATAAATATCAATATAATTTATTTCATAATGATAATATTAGTCCAATTTATCTTCTGAAACAACCAACCTTTAAAATGTTGTCTTTATTAATGTATGAAGGTGACAACTTTGACATCATTTAAAATAAAATAATATAAATATCATAATCTGCTTTATAAGGCTCCAAATGGTTCACAAGACGACCCTTGTATTATTAGGGTATATATATACTTGACCATTAAGGTTCGGTCAAGTTTTTGGTCCTTTTTATGGGTATTATTATTTTAATAATAACAATATTATTTATTTTTTACTAAATAAATAATTTCTTCATCATTAATTTATAAGCTATTAAGGTAATTATATATTTCATAAAAATCAAAAAAAAATTACCATGATGAAAAAAAATCATTTTATATTTCAAATTAGTATTTATAATTGAATTTATATTCTGTATAACCTTATATTAAAAATAATTTAATTATTAAAGTTTGAGTGAGACATACTTCACATTCCTTTAAATAAAATAAATTAAAGGTCTTAATCACATTCAAGTGGGTCCTAATAGATTCCATTTCGACCTAAGTATGTTTTAGGATGAAATATATTCATCCAATTATATTAATACAAGTGTTATGGTAATTTTATAATATTATTTTTACCCTTAATTACCCGATTTACCTTTAACTATCGTAAATAAAATTTACCGTAGTTACTATTCGTAATGTCTAAAAATAGAAGTAGCCTATTAATATAATTTGGACCTACTGATTTCAAATATGGAATCCAATTTTCTAAATTCAATACCCAGAAGTTTCAGAAATTAATTTAAAATTAATCTCGCTTTTGAGAAAAAAATGGGTTTTTGTTTAAAACATTGCAAAAGATTGAAATGATTTTACCTATGAATTCAGTGTAAAATTAATCATAATGTCATACAATATATTAAATGGTAAAAATCTATCCTATTTATACATTAAAACCATTAAATATTATAATTTAACCATATAAATTATCTTGATGAAAACAGTTTTTTTTAATTAAAATTTAGCATATTTTTACGATTCATCCAAATAAGAAACTTATCAGAAAAATATCAAGAATTTATACAAAGTAAATTATTATATCCCTATTCCAAATAAGAATTTTATTTTTTTAAATCGTACTTATAAACATGTCAAAAATAGATTTAAAAAGGGTGCACCATCAAAAGGCAACCAAACTGCATTTTTTTAAAAATACTTATTTTACCCGAAAAATTTATTTTGTTCTCATACCATGATCTAGAAAACGTGTAAGATGAATTATAATTTTATAAAATTAAAAATGTGGTTAATACTATTCATAACATCCAGTTCATAATAATATTATAATATATCATTGTTTAGTGAAACATGATATTGTGTACAACACACACTATCGAGGAAGGTAGCAATTGCATGTAATGCAAGCCAAGTCAAGGTTATGTGTAGTAAAATCTTCCTTTGGTGTTGCGTATAACATAATAAAAATATATTTTACTTATACATTGATCAAATTCTATACTTGGTGTTGTGTAAAAATGAATCTTATTCGAAAGAACTACAAATTGTGTGTAACACAAGCCAAGAATAGTGTTGCTTATATTACAAGCTAATATGGTGTTGTGTATAGCGTAAGATAATCTTGGTGAAGCATAAAACACAAGACATCATAGAAATTGAAAAAAAATATTTCTTATAAAATCTCAAGGTGTTACATGCACCACTGAGAATCCTCCTCCTCTACACACCACCACATCCGGCATGCCCCCTCTCTCACTGGACACCACAACACCATAGGCACGTGCCTGCTACACACCCTTTCCCAAGATCATTACATGTTATGGATTGTCTTATCTTCTTAAAATCTATGATTTAGTAAAATAGAATTAAAATCTGACCAGTTTTTCATGTTCACACATTTGAGGGTTTCATTTGTTATAGCAGTGGGCATCAGAGTGGTAATTGTTACTTTAAGATCATTAGTGGTTCCTTATAGTGATCCTTAAGTCGAAATGAACACAGTGACATATCCTTATCATTTTATGTGTTGTCTCTATGTGTTGTAAGACTTCTTTTCATTTGTTAGAGTTGTGATGAATGTGATGAGAATTTATGTCCTTATTTTTTCCCATATATTATTTACAAGTAATTAATTTAATTGGATGTTTAGTTATTTAAATTGTATCTATGTTTGGATTAATTTTCATTTAGAGTCGATACACATGTTTTGGTGCCCATTCTTGTGATAACTAATAAGTAATCATGGGTTGGAGACCATCAGAGAATTTATTTTTTCATAAGCCGATCAAGGGCTTGAGAGAATCGTAAATCGTACACAATTGAATTATGAAGAAATAAATATATTAATTTAAAAAAATTAATATTTTGTGTGTGTTCCCCTTAAAACTCGAATGGGTGATACTTAATCATTAATCTCATGTGACTAGACCTGATATAGGTAGATACTTTGAATTAGTGAGAAATGGTTCATTGTATTTCACCATGTGATTTAGTTCTACTATAATGCGTAAAATATTCATCAAGATAGGAAATGAAATAAGAGATGATTTATGTGAAAATTAAAAAACTATATAAAATAATAGAACGAAACCTAATAGTGTTTTGATTAAATATGGAATCAATGATAATTTAATAAATAAATATTCATATGTGAAAATTAAATAATTGGTATTACATGCACCTGAATAGACATCATGACTCTAACACTTCCATCTACACCAGTTTATTCCACAGATTAATTTATTTCACTTAGATATATTTATTTATTTTAAATAGTCATTTTAAAATACTCATTTATTTTTTAGAACTTTTTATTTATTAATCACATTAAGAACTCATATTCCTAAACATTCCTCCCATAGGATATTCCTAGTTTCTATGCACATTCTCTTTGTAGTTCAATCATACACACTACTTCTATAGTAGTTTTTAGGTTAATAAATTTTCGAAATATTAAATGTTACTATGTCTGTTCCAAATTTATGGTGCCTTTTTTGGAGATAATAGTAGCATTAGGATATGCATAAAAATATAAATTTAGGTCATATTAAAAAACAAAAAAAACACACACAAAAAGTTCAGATTACTATTATGGGAATTTTCTTCATTATATATAATTTCAAGAAACCCATAAGTTCTAAATGGAGTGGTCAGCCCCACACATCTACAATAAACACCCTCCCTACATGAACATTGCTCAAGGCATGATGTATAATGATTCACTACACTTGATCTCTCTGGGAAATCCTTTTTATTATAATCGGTTTTATTCAATTCCATGTTATGATACATATGAGAATACGGAACCATATTTTGATACAAGTTCTTTTACATAGTTTGATCATTTTATAAATCAAAGAATTCTTGAAAATGTAGAACTTGATAATTCATGTTAAAAAAATGATGTAATAATTGATTGCATGTTGCATTCTACTGTCACCGAGGAAAATAGGATGTTTGAACTTCAAGATGAATGTAATGAAAATTTTCTTTCTTCAACAAAAGATTTTAAAAATAAAAAATATATATATAAAATCTAATGATTAATATATAAAATAATCTGACTCATATTTTCCAACTAACCGCCTCATTTCCACTTGATGATACAATTTCGAAAAATTGTGTTGAGGAATTTGTAGTAGGGGTTCTATTTCAACAATATCCAGTTCTTAATTCTAATAATGAGAATAATTTGATCAATCCTTATTCCTATCATACCATTAATGACTCTTCTCCATAACAATTTGATTCTTTCAATATAATCCCATTTCAAGAATATGAGAGCTCGGTCTTCGAATCTGTTAAATATAATAGTCCTTCAAACAATTTTATTTCATGTTCTTCTTCTATAAGTTTACAACCTATACATCTTTATTTGAAAAAGGACACATTCAATATCTAAAAAATTTATCCTTTTCAGGATGAAGAGTATATTTAATTGGGACCCTTATTTACCATTATATAGTCAGAATTGAACTAAGATACCATGGTTTTCCACATGCAAGAGAACATCACTTCAATTGAAATTGAATCCCCACTTTTGGAAAATCACTCTGAGACTAAAACAATTTAAAAAAATTGGGACGCATAATATATTTCGATAGTTAGAAAATTTGTTGGTGTTAGTGGTGGAGAAAACTCATAATTTTATAGAATCAATGGATGAATGAGATTTCCTAAAGGATCCTGAGTTTGTCATGCCATATGTGACAATGGAGAAATATAGAGAGGGTGGTATAAAAGAATATTTTAAAACAACTATCATTCTTAACCCAAAGTATTAGCCTAACCCAATTGATGCCACCCCACGTTCTCCATACATTGAGGTTAAAAATAGTTCACTTTCATACCTATAGTATTTATCAATACTATTCAACTAGATATAATCAGTGAAACTGTCAAGAATTATTTGAGTTGGAAACTAGTGGATTTCCTAGTGCTAGTGGTTGGCAGTGAAAACACAATTGTGATACATCCTCGACCCAAATATTTCATTCAAATATATGATTGTTATAAGTAGTTAGGTAAGGGAATTTTTTCTCTTTTCCACATTTAAATAGGTAATCTTTTTTATTTTCCTACTCACTCACTAAGAAAAAAACATCAAATATTTGGTGAGTTCTTATTTAGAAGAGGTATATTAATTCCCTTATGATCTAGGATATTTCCATTTAATTCCACCCATACATTTTTATGAAAAGTTTCTATTGAGATATTGTACATATTCTAGGATAATTTTATTTTCATAAAATAGATTTCACACTCCCACTAAAAAAGAAGAAAATGCATGGTATACATTTCTATTCAATACTGGTGTATTTTTAACAAAATCTAACTGAATAAAAATTTAACATAATGCTCAACGGGAGGAAACCCATCATTTTATTTATTTATTCCCTTAAACTGCTTTTAATTTCATAAAATTTGGTTTTTAAGTAATAAAATAGTATGCATTTACCTCAATCTATTTTCTCCTAGCACTGTAGTGGATCTGAATTCATTATACATATTTTTATCATCCACATGATTTTGATTATAGTTTTAATCCTTTTATGTGATGTGTTTATGTGTTTTCTATGTGTATATTTTATAGTTACGTCATTTATGGAGCTTCATACTATATAAGAATCATGTCCTGCATCTATCTTCACTTTCACAAAAAAGTGTTTTTTTAATGTTATATTTAATGCTTCTAAAAACACCTTGTAAAAAAACTAAAAAAAATAAAAAAAAATTATTTATTTTTTGAAAAAAAAACTAGTGGGACATTTTTATTTTCATATGCTTGAGGAGAAGCAACATTTTAAGGGTGGGGGAGAGAGGTTTTGATGGAGACATTTGGATTGACACTTTTCAGGCATTTATTTCATGATTCAATCCACCTTTTATCCATAAACTATCCTTTTTTTTGAAACCACCATCTTGTATCCTCAAATACATTTAAAACTAATTTTAATTACTTGAGAATAATGTATTATTTTAATTTCCACTAGTGGAGATATTGAATTCATGGAAATAATATAGTAAGCATGTTTTCATATTATAATTGATCAAATAATTGATCAACTTGTTTGAGAGATGAGAGTAATGGTGAGGTAGGTCACATGATGCATGAGTATAGATACTTGTTTGGGAAAGATAGGTAGTGTAAGAGACATTATTTTTGAAATTTTCAATTTTAAATAAAGTGTGACATTTTTTGGATAAAACGAAATATTATATTTTTGAATACATCATTTGGATTCTTTGATTTGTCAATGGGTCAAGTTATGTATTCTTTCTATTTTTTCCCTATAGTGAAAACTTTTAATTGTGGAAGATTTAATTCACATGTATTTCGCCATAATTTTTAATAATTTTCTATTTTTGCATAAATTATTTTTCTAATATCTTTAATCATTTTTAGGTTGTGTTGTAGTTTGTAGTGTTTTAGATATTTTGATAGATTTTATATAATATTTATACTAATTTTTGTAATTTTGTATTTCAATTATTTATATTAAGTTTAAATATTATATTTAAAACTGTATTATTATTATTAGTTTCAGTAAATTTAGTTTTATTATTAGTTTATTAATATTTATTATTATATATATTAATTGTTTATATTATATAATATTTATTCTTTTATCTATTTCTAGTATTATTAAAATTAATATCTTTTTTCAGTTTATATTTTTTATAATATTAATATTTAATTGTATTAGTTTTAATTATAGTAGTATTAATTATATTTTTATAATTATTCGTCATTAAATTATGTTAACACTTATCATTATAAATGTTGTTAGTATTATTAGGATAGGTTGTAATTTTATCTAACTGCTGCTTATTTTTATATATTATATTAGTATATGTAATTTTAGATGCACATGCACACACATATTTAGGTATATTTATGTCACATAATTAACAACTAATTTTAATTATATTATTATTATTAGTATTGTTATTTTATTATATTTTTGTCATTATTTTTTTAGTTAATTAGATTTTATTTTGAATTTGAATTATGAATTTTCTTTTTTAGTTTTTTTCTTTCAAAAAATCCTATCTATAAGGGGGGCCTTCTCTTCATTTTCAATGCTGGTATGCAATCCTATGTCGAGACAGTGCCTCCTTCTCCATCTCTTGTGCAACACCACACCACCAGGGCCACTGGCCTCCACTATTTTCATGACTCCAAGTCCCTACATTTTAGCAGCCCACATCAACACCTTTAGGGGTATCAGAAAAACCAAGTGACTCCACTATTCATCATGAAATAGTAGGAGGAAATGCCTCCACCTCCATCACGAGCAGCTCTCCTCCTTTAGTTGAAACACCACTGGCACATTATCCTCCTTCAGCTCCAACACCACTAGGGGATGAGCTCTACCTCATGATTTCTCTCTATGAAACTCCACAGCACCAGCCTCTCCTGAAAACCCCCAACAACGCTCCTCCCTAGATCTCCCTCGACATGCAACATGAATTCCAGGTAGATCCACCCTCTGGTAGTAGACCATTGCTCTATATCCACTAGGTGTGCATCCCCTTTCCACCATGGGTACACAGCATCTAGCAGACCACGACAAAATTAGGTGGAGGTGTTTTTTTAATTTTTTATTTTATTAATGTGGTTTAGGATTTGTTTATTTGGGGAATAGGGGTGGTCCACTGCCACTTCAAGTGGTGCTCGAGAAACTGTGGGACAATCACCACTTCAAGTGGTGCTAACCAATTTGACTCTTCCAATGCAGGACAGACCGCTCTTGCTTTCGCCAAGATAGACTCAATTACTAGGTCTATTGGAAATGTTACTCCTTTGTAGGTTGACTTATGTGGGCTAGTGCCTAATAAATCTGTGATGGAGGGAGACACAGTGGATGATGTGAATGTTACATTGGATGCTGGTTACGGTAATTTCACTCTAATTGCAATTCTAAATAGATCTTATAGAAATGATGTCTTTCGAGAGGAATTTGGGAATGATCATGGATTCTCTATAAGACAATCCTCTGGTTGCATGGATGTTTTGGGAGGAAGCATGATTGATCTAAAAGACAATGCCTCAAATCATGATGTGCATGACAGTGAGGAAGATTTTCAGGAATAGAATAACATGATGACACTTAGTAGGATCCTAAGCAGTGGAAAAGGGGTAGGCATCTGAGAAACCAGGGTGGCTCTCGAGGAAGGGGTGGCAGACAGAAGGTGACTACTGTCTTTGGTTGTCTGGCTTTGTGTGGGCCGCTTATTGTAATCCTGTCTTTTCTTTCACCATACCTTTATCCTTTTAATAAAATTTTTGAGATCATGATTTTTCATCTCATGGTTCACACTGTTTCTAGTATAAATTTATATTTTGGGTATGAATATTAAGTTTTATATATATATATATAAAATTTAATAAGGTTTATATATATAAATAATTTTATTAAGGTTTAATAAAGATTATATATATATATATAAATTTATAAATTTATATATAATTATTTAAATATATAAAAAAACTTTATTAAATATATATATATTTATATATAAACCTTATCAAAATTTTAAATAATCCTTATTCAAATTTTTTAAATTTATCTTTTTACTGTAAATAATAAGGTTTATATATATAATTTTTAAATATATATTTATTAATAAAATTAATTTAATATCTAATACATTTATTAAATTTATTTATTAATATGTATTTATTTATCATAAAAGTGTATAAAATTAATTATAAATATATAATTAATAAATTTATATTCATAAATATCTATTTATTTATAATAAAAGTGCATAAAATTAATTATGAATATATAATTAAAAAATTCATATTTAATAAATAAAAAATTATTTGTAATTGTTAATATATAAATATGTATATATGTTTATAATTATAAAATTGTATAAAATTAATTATTAATATTGATTTATAATTAATTTTATACACTTATATAATTATATATATATATATATATATTTAAAAACATATATACATATTTATATATTTTCAATTATAAGTGAATATAATTATAAATATATATTTATAGAGATAGATTTGTAATTATATTTATTATTTTTATTATATATATTTATATTTATTTATTATATTTATGATTATATATTTATTATATAAATATATATATTTATTAAATATATTCTTATAGATATAAATTAATTATATAAATATAAATTTAAACATATAAATAATTATAATTATAAATATATATATTTAACTACATATATAAATATATAATTATATATTTACAATTATAAATAAATATAATTATAAATATATACTTATTTATAAATATATATATTATATAATTATATATCTTTATTTATAGAGATAGATTTGTAATTATATTTATTATATATATATATTTATATTTATATTTATATAAATAAATTCTTATTTATAAATATATATTTATAATTATATAAATTTATTATTATATTTATAATTATATATATTTATGATTATATATTTTTATATATATATTTATGTAAGGTTTATTTATTACTATTTATATAGATTTAGAATTATAAAATTATAATTACATTTAAAAATATACTTATAAATAATTTCACATTTTTAAATAAATAATTATAAATATATTTTTAAAAGCATAATTATTTATTTTTAAATGTAATTATAAGTATATATTTATATATATTGACATTAATCTAAATATATTATGGGGGAGAGGGAGGAGACAAAGGTCAAAGTGCCACTTGAATTGGCGTTTATCCCCCAATTTCTCCAGTGCCACTTGAAGTGGCGCTGGATCACCCCTATTCCCCTAATAAACAAAACCTAAACCCCATTAAATAAATAAAAATTTTAAAAACCCCTACACAAGATTTTTTCAGTGGTGTTCCCTTCTGAAAAGTGGATCTGAGTGATGAAACCTCTTGCACAATGAATATGCACCACCTTCCTCTATCTACACACCAACACCCCATCCAGATGCCTCCTCACCTTCTTGAAGAGAACCACCCACATACCTCCTCCATTAGTCACCAGCAATGCACCATCATCCCCTTCTCTTTGGATACATTAAACCAAAAGTGTACCACCAGGAAGTACCACAGACTAGGCCACATCCTCCTTCAGCACAAGGTCAGTGGCCCACCCTCCTCCTCACACTGCACCACCTCTTATCCTCCTCCTCCACACAAGAACAGATATGGAATTCCCCTTCTTTCATTGGACACCATAAGGCCATATGCTCGCACTCACTGCACACCCTCCCCTAACATCATCGCATGTGGTGGATTTCCTTTTCTTCTTGAAATTGATGTTGCAAAAAGACCCAATACAAATCCAATCATTTTTTCATTTTCACGCTTATGATGGTTCAGTTTAGTGTTGAATCAATCAATGGATTGGTAATTATTATTTTTCAATCCTCAGAAGCACCTTGTAGTGACCATTGCTTCAACACATACAAAGTGAATTCTCTTTATCATTTTATGTGTAGGGTCTGTGCATTTTTAGACTAATTTTCATGTGTTAGAGTTGTGATTAATGTGATGGTAATTTAATGCCTTATTTTGATTCAATATTTTTTTTCAATTAATTATTTTAATTAGATTTTTTATTATTTAAATTATATAAATATTTAAATTAATTTTCATTTAGTGTATATACACACTATTTTGTTCCCTTTATTGTGATACATAGTACGTAATTGCGGGCGGGAGACCATTAGAGAATTTATTTGTACAGAAGTCAATCATGTGCATGAGTGAATCGTAAATCACATGAAATCGAATTTTGATTAAATAAATATATTTGTTGAAAAATTAATATTTTGTGTGTGTTATCCTTCAAAGTGTCATGGGTGATACTTAATCAGTAATATCATTTGATCAAACCTAACATAGGTATATACTTAAACTTAGTGAGAAATTGGTTATTTTATTTCACCATGTGATTCAGTACTACAATGATGTGAAAAATATTCATTAGTCTAGAGAACAAAATGATTGATGATTTATGGAAAAATTAGAATACTTTATACCACCATAGAAAGACAACTGGGATAATTTTGATTAAATATGGAATCAGTGATAATTGAATAAATAAATATTAGGATGTTGAAATTAAATAATTAGATTTTCATACACCTGAATAGACGTCACAACTCTGACACTTCCATTTTTTCCAGTTCCTTCCATATATAAATTTTGTTAACTTAAATATTTTTTTCAATTTAAATATTCATTTTAAAATAGTCATTCAGTTTTTAGAACCTTTTAGTTGTTAATCAAATTAAGAACTAATCATCCTTAACATTCTTCCAAGAGGATATTTCTTATGTCTACTCACATTCTCTATGTGGTTAAATCATATTCACCACTTATACTGTAGTTTGTAGGTTAATAAATTTTCAAATTTTCACTTGTTGTGATGTGCATTCCAAGAGATATTCAATTCCCATGTATATGAATATTATAGAAATTAATTTCTATAATATTGAATAATTGGTATTATATACCAGGTGTGTATTACACATTTGTGATAAAACACACAGACTCAAACTTAGTAGGGAATTTATTGTGGTTGAAGTAAATCTTTGGGTCTGTAATAGAGCAATATTTTCTCCATTAGAAGTAAATACTTATGATCTATGTAAACCTAGGGTATTAGCTTTAGAATTAATGAAATGTTATTATGTTCCCTCTATAAATCATAATTTTATTTCTATATCTAGTTTAGAAAAGATGATATTTTCATTCATTTTTTAAAACAATAGTTTCTATATATATATATATATATAATTTTTTATGTAATTGGTAATGTAATGAATAGTTAATATATTCTTCATATGGATAATCTCATTTATAAAATTTTAAAAAAGAATGTCAACACTGATTCCAATCCAATGTACCGTTGGCATTATCCCCTCATACATATAAATGATAAACATAACCAAAGACTCCATAGAGACAAATTGTTGGATTTATTCAATTATGAAGAATTTGAAATATGTGAATCTTGTTTAATGGAAGAAATGACAAAGAAACCATTTGTGCGAAAATGTGAAATTTCTAGTGGACTATTTGATCTCATAAAAAGTGATGTGTATGGACCAATGTGTACACAAGTGAGTGGTGGATATATATACTTTTATACTTTTATCAGTGCCTTTAGTCAATTTGGATATGTTTTCTGATGAAAATAGTATGAAATTTTGAAAGGTTTAAATAGTTTCATAAAAAAGTACAGAATCAAATGGGAAAGAGTATTTGGATTCTCCTATCAGATTGGGGTGGCGAATACTTAATCCAAGAATCAATAAATCATCTAAGAGATTGTGGAATTGTTTCAAAACAATCTCCTCCTATAACACATATATGGAATGGTGTATTTGAGAGGAGTAATAAATCATTTTTTGAAATATTTCAATCATTTATGATTTTATGTGAACTCTATAATTCATTATGAGGTTATATTCTATAACTTATTTCATTCATTCTTAACTTTGTTCCATCTAATGAATTCATAAATATATTATATCAGTTAGGGATTTGAAAAAATATAATAATTTATTTTATATGGATTTTGTTTGAGAATAATATGATTGAAATTTGGCTTCAAATAAACTTTACCTTTATTCTGAAAAAAGTTTTATTTGTTGTTTATCCCAATGAAACTATGGGTACTACCTTTATATCTCTACTATTCACAAAGGTTTTATGGACTGATTTTTCCCTTGAGGTGGAACACTAAAGTTGAGGAGATAGGGGGAGTTTAACTTGAGTGCGTTATATACCATAAAATTGTAAATTTTCCTAATATATAAGATGACTAAGTTCAAAAAATATTTTTGTAAAAATAATTTACACAAGTTATGCAAGAAAATCACAGGTCTAGTGAGATTCATCAATAACCATAAAGATATGGATTTATTATGGCTAATGATTATGAAGTAATGTTCATAACAGATGAACCTACTTCCTACCTAGAGGTTATTGAGTGTCAGCATTCCAATAAATGGTTAATATCTATAGAATTTGAAAACAAACATTTATACTAACAATTTTGTAACTTAGTGGATATGCCTAAAGGGATAAGACACATAATGTGTAAGTGGGGTATTCATAGGAAAACTACCATTGATAGTAGAGTTTATAACTATGTTGTAAACAAATTTTTCATATTAAATATGAAGAAACATGTTTAGTCGTATTATTGATAAAGTATATTCATATTTTTTTATTCATAGAATATCATTATAATTATGAGAAATATCAAATGGATTTCAAAACCACTTTCCTTAATTGGAATTTATCCAAGGATGTGTACATGAAAAAAAAATCTCTTAATGTTATAAATGAGTATTCTATGGATTTTAAGTTGTAATGGTATATTTATGGATAGAAGAACGCTTCTAGGAGTTCAAAAATTCAGTTTAATAATGTAATCAAAGATTTTTATTTCTTAAAAAAAATTGAATGATTTCGGTGTATATTAGTGGTTTAGTCATAGTACAGTTTTTTATATCACATATAGATGACATACAATTTATCAAAAATGACATCTCAACACTTTATTCTCTAAAGATGTGTTAGGTAAGCATTTATTAATGAAATAAATGGGTGAACCTACCTATATACTAGGTATGAATATATATATATATAAGTGGTTTATTATTAAAATTTAGAAAATGTATATTAGAAAAGTGCTAAACCTAATTAGCATATAAATATCCAAGAAGGGGTCTTTACTAGTGTTACATGGAATAAATATTTGGACGATTTAGTATCCTTATAAATATTTAGAAAGGATTTATATAATTACATATGCTCCATCCATAAGATCTATCATGTACCCCTTGTGGTATACACAACATGGTGTCTCTTATACTTTGATCATAACTATTAGATATCAATCCAATCAAGATGAGGTTCTCTAAATATTTGGGAAGAAAATTCTTAATTACTGGAGAAGGACTAAGGATGTGTTATTTTTATTTGAAGGAGAAAATGATATTTGTGTAAGATTATACACATATTGAAGTTTTAAATCTGAAAAATATGGTATGAAATCTCAATATAGATTTTTTTCCTAAATAGTGGAGGTATCAGTTGGAAGAGTTCCAAAAATCCCACCATGGTGGACTATAAAAAATATCTAGAGTTTATCGCTGCATCAGATATTGTGAATTAAAATGTTTGGATTAAGAACATTGTAATTTATCATGGATTGGTTCCTTGAATTGATAGAGAAATTGAAATCTATTATGAAAGCAATGGAGTTGTTTTAAAATTTAATGAACCTAGATCTCAACATAGAACCAAAAAAATCCTTTACAAATATCATCTCATATGAGAGATCATTGAGAGGGGTCTTGTAATGACCAATTGGGTGTCTACACATGAGAATGTTGCAGATTCATTAATGAAATCGGTAATGAAATGAAAAGTGATGGTTATATTAAGTCTTAGAGGATAAATTTTTGGATATATTGATGTAACATTTGAAAAATATATAATGTTATTAAAATAATGGTGGTATTTGTTTATTATTAATTTATATATGGTATTATTTGTTTCACATGAATAGTCAAATGATAATATCCCCTCAAAATATGACTTTGAGCTACCCGTAAACAATGATCATTATGGAGTATTATGAGTTTTCCCGATATGATAAGGTTATGTTGAATATATTTTTGTACTAATTACAAAGAGTTTTATTTTAAAACTATCACTATGGGTATGAAACACACATATATTAGTAATTTCACTAAAAAATATCAAAAATAAGAAAACAAACCCCAATAAACTCTATAAGATAAAAAATAAACCAATCCCAAAATTTATATATATTCAATACAAAAAAATATTCTAATATAAAACACAAATGGAATATTCTAAAGCAACAAACCTTGCATTCATCAGAAACCAGATGAGTTATTAATGTCTAACATAATCTTTGACTTCCCCTATAAATCTATAAAAATTGGATATCTATATAAAGATGTGTTTATAAAATTATACTTAGAAGGATCCTCCCCAGAACCCCTCATCCCAATATAGAAGAAGCATACAGTTTACTATTGTAGTAATCAATAGATTTAACCCATTACCTATGTCAAGTAATTTATCACCCAACTATACTAAATATCACTCACCCAAAATCACATACATGATAGTAACACAATATCAAAGTAAATGTATGATATGGTATCTTATGACAACTTCCCCCACTAAAATGATCTCCCACAAACCCTAACAGAATACGTCTTGGTGTCATGATCCTTTCAATATCCACATAACCAGATTATTTCACATCCTCATCAAATACAAATCTTCATAGCAATATATCCACATCACATCCACAATTTCACAACCACATACCAAAAAAGCATGTATCCATACATCAAAATCTTCACACAGTAAGGTATATAATCAATAAGCACAACAACCTTGTTCTCTCCTCCTTTCATGTATGTTATAATTTCTTAACCATATCCAAACCATTTCATAATCATTATCACTTCATCACAATATTGTGCACCCATTTTCCATCACAACCTATACTACATCTATAAGCAAGAGTATAGAATATATAGTTTTTTAGTTATCTCTATCACAAATATCCAAGTTGTTAGTGAAAACACCAAGAACCCATGACCTCCAATTGGTGTCTATAAAGTAACATGACTCATATGGTTATGTGTATGAAATAACATAAAATAAAAAGGATATAACATCTCACACGTTCCAAATCTAATGGTTTACTCATAGTGAAAACACTTTTTTTACTATGCCCCATAACTATCACTTTAAGCACCTCACATTGAAAACCACTACCACAACTAACCAAAACATAAAAAAAAACATGCCATTAACTTATAACAGACACACAATAACCAAAAATTCCGATTATTACACTTCAATAAAAATTATCACATTTTTCATTTTTCACCCATATTGAATTATTTATGTCACAATAATACCAACCTGTATTTATTCATTAATCCGCATTTATTTTAGCTATCTAATTTTCCTAAATTAATTATTATTTTTTTGTTAAAGAGTATGTGTGAAGTAAAGTCTAATTATACTATGAAGATAAAGGTGAAATGTTGGTATAAGTAAAAAAGATATATTTTAGGATGCATCTTGAAGATCTTGAGTGGAAAAATTCAAGACACTTAGACATATTCAAGAAAAAGAATCAATTTAATTGTGATTATTTCTGAGATATTCCCTCATACCAAATACCAGTATTATAGGTTGTAAATTCCTCTATATAATATATTATAGTATATAATTAGGGAGATATAACTCTGAGAGATCAATGACTTTCTATTCAATGTGAAGAAAGATTGCTTGAATATTAGAGAATCTATCCTTGAGCGATCAATAATGATGCCAAATTATTATAGTGTTTCATATATGTTGTATGATGATTTATAAAGTTTGAAATTAATTTGTAGTTGATAAGGCATATTATTTCTTATAAATACTCTATATTTATAATTTATTAAATTTTATGTTTTTGGTACAGTCTTAAATTGGAATAATTTAAATATTTGCCATATTTATTTGAATTGGTTCTAAAGTGATTTGAGTTGAGTTCTAAGGCCCATAACTGATTTAAAAAAACATATACTTTATTCAAAGGAATTTTGTAATTATTTTTGGGATTGTAAGTCAATAGAAATGATAAATTCATTTTTAATACATGAAAGAAATTTCACATTTATGTAGGGAATTTCATTTATATAGAAGATATTTTTTTCAGCACATATGAGACTTTGTACATGTAAGATATTTATGGAAAAAATGAAAAGTGAATTCATCAATGTGGAAGAGAATTTGACAAAACCTAAGATAATTCATTTATTATGGAGTAAATTTGATAGTGCGTGATACATTTTGAGCTACCATATTATATTTTATTGGTACCGAATTATATAAAAACAAAAGATCATATGGAATAAGAAAATTTAATGGGTTGTAATATATTTTCCTACATATTAAATATTTAATCCTTATATATGATATTTAAGGAACTCATCTACGATTTTTTCCTTTGAGAAGTGATGAGAATGTTTAGAATGAAAATATTCTAATGGGGAAAAAAATATGAGGATGACCATGGCATGTTCTTCATGGATTAAATATTATGATCATTGTTGAGGATCGTGATTCTATCCAAGATCAAATGAAGTTGATATGAATTATATACCACAACAGTAAGATATCACATCATAGTTCCATTAAAAAATATATAATTAAATGGGGTTTAAAAAACTTTAATTTTTGGAAGATATAGAAATAATAAAATGAAATGTATTTTTGAGGGAAAACAAAATTTTGATTTTTTTTGCATGAAGAAGGAAACAACAAGTGTCTTCAAAAACATCAAATCTAATATCATGACTGATTTTAATGAGTTTCAACTATATAATTCTTATTTAAGATTGAATATTTTCTATATTTTTAATATAGAAAATATTATTCTTTGTATTTTGAATATAAATGTGTAGGTACTAAAGAAGAATATGAATAAATAAAACCATGAGGAAACTAGTGAAATTTTGATTGTGATAATTATCATTTTATATGATAATAAATACATCACTATATCAAATAAATAAGGATTTTTAAGTAGATAAATATTGAACATGGGGTCTTATATTCCTGAGTATTTAAGGTGGTTAGGAGAATCAATTTGTGTGAATAAATGAAGTGTTTCAGAAGATAGATGTTCATGTTTTGAAGGAAACCTAGTTGTAAAAACATGATGGTTTATAGAATTATACCCATCAATCTAGTCTATTCATGGAGGAATATCTTTTTCATGTGTTTAAAGAATAAATTAATAAATATAGAAGATCATTCCATTGTTTGGATGAAAATTATAGTTTGGTTGTGTGAAAATAAAGACTCTCCTATGTGATTCAGTAGAAGGAAAACTTGTGTATTTTTTATTGGGATATGAAGGTCTTTATAATTGTAAAAACTTTTAAGGATAGTGGATAATCCAGGATTTTTCTTGTCAAAGTAGTCATGTAAAATATTATGTCTTTAAGGATAAACCTTTTTAAATCGTTGTGTTATTTTTATATGATTTCATCTACATGAATGTGATTAAGGGTGAGATAATTATATAAGAGTAGATTTAGACCTTATATATTCATAGAGGATGAGTTTATAGGGGTAAATAATAAAAACTAAAACATTGATCAATAATTCACATCTCCCCCTCTCAATGATACAACATGATCCATACACTTCAAGTGGTTCCAGAGTAGTGGTCACCTCTAAATGTTTCATAAAGTTGGTGAGTATGGAGAATCAATACATTAAGAATATCTACATAATCACTAATTTTTATGGAAAGAAATTCCAAATTTAGAATAATAGGATCTCTTCCAACCTCCCATCTCTTGTCTTAGAAGTGAATGATGTTTTCATAGTTGGTTTTCCAATCATTGTTGAAGAGGATGATATGAAACTATCTAACAAGAGAAATTTACAGGTTGATGAAAATGTGAAGAATTTTATCTTAATGTATCTTTCATAAAAACTATAAAAAAAAGGAAATGGGGATTTATACTATAAATAATAATCTGTAAAATTTAGGAAGCAACTACGAAGGTAATATCAAAGTGAAAGAAACCAAACTATAATCATAGAGGCGTAAATTTTAAGATATTAAAATCAATGATGATGGGGACATTGATGTATATTATAAAATATTGAATGTGATTGTGGTTAATATTCCATGGATTGGTTAGAATATTGAGTAATCCACCATTTTCAAATATATTATGATGAATGTTTCAGACAGATTTGATCCCAAAGTTTTAGGATTGGAATATAGGAAGCATTTTCGTTGGATAAAGGTCACAAAATTATCACATCTTATGAAATAAGTAATGATTTTACTTTCAATAGAAAGGTTAAAGGTGATATGGATTTTAAATTCATGGAAAATTAAAATTAAAAAAAAGAACTATTTTTATAATCAAGTGATTCAGGTGATTGTGAGTATGATAAATGCATTAATTTTTTTTTATTTACTTTCAAAAAGGTCCAGGAAGGGTAAGTGGATGGGAAATGGAAATAATCCACCTAGGGGAAATAACTATAATGGATTTTTTAATTTTTATAGGGTCTAGATAAGGAAGAATATTGAATATATTTAATCAGATAATGAGGATTAGAAGTCACAAAAATAGAAAAATAGTAAAATTAATAAAAACAATTAGTTGTAAGAAAAGATTATTAATAGAAAATAAAGAAAAACATTACTCAATATGCAGTGTCTCATATAATGAGGTCAATGTCTTTGATAATGTTGATAAAGGTTTGGAATCATCGTCCAAAGATGTGATGGACAACAAAGTAATTAACGTGAGTGTAAATTGAAATGTAGTTTTGAAGCTTGTATTGATTATATTACACATCTCAAGAAATAAAAGAGAAATATAAAAAATGAAAATAAAAAGATAATTGTTGAAAATTAAAAATATGATTGGGAATAAACAACTTTTATTGATGAAAATAAGAATCATAGATTGAAAGTGGATGAAATTAAAAATATTTTAAGTGATCTTGAATAGAATCTGACTTATAGGGGAGAAGAACTGGTTGAGACAAAATATATATGTATTAATTCCCAAAAATGAGTATAAAAATATCATATAATCCTTATAATAGTATTATGACATTAATGGATAATATTATCATGTTGTTTGAATGAGGTGTTCCAAAAGGAAGGAAAAATATGCACCCCATAATTTAAAAGAAAATTTTTAAACTGTAATAGTTCATCTAGTAAATTTAATTTATAAAAGTTTAGACTAAGAAGAAAAATGAGATGAAATTTGTAACATAATAAGAAGGATGAAATATTTAAATAATAACACTACCCCTAGGAAAAAATGGATCAATCTGAAGGAATACAACCCCAATTAAAATAAAGATATATTTATCCTCAAAATATAAGAAAATAGTTTATAATATTTTATTAGTGTTTTTGAAGGTATGTACCAAAAGAATACTTTTTATGGTGTAATATTTCATTTCAATAGAATAGGTGGTAACCAATGAGGATCTTTGGTGGGTTAATGTTGTCTGATTCTAAAAAAAATAAGTTGTGACTAGAACTTTACCAAATTTATCCACTCAACATAGATTATAATATTTAGAAAATATGTGTGATGGATTTGATAAATGAGGTCACAAATCTAAGAAGTGCTTGGTCATATTACCTTGAAAACTTCTCTATGAACATAAAGGTAATGTAATTAAAAAGGTAAGAAAGAAAGATGACACTTTTAAGAAGTAACAAAATAAAAATACCAAGAAACATACGCAAGGAAAAAATAAAATGTTTGGTAGTTAGGATAGATTAATTGGATATGGTAAAGAAAATAGAGAAACTAAATATGGATATTGAAGCAAAAATAAAAAAGTGGTTACACATGAAGAATTTATCATACCTAAGAAGAAATATACAAATATAGATTTGATGGTTCAAGCTAGTTTATATGAGAGACAATCATAAAATGGGTGGTAATGAATAATTTTTTGACTATCCTTCCTACCAAAGAAGAATTGATAAAATTTCATAAGAAATTATAAATAAAATGAGGTTACTTTCCTCAATGAGGGGGAATAATAATTTCAAGGGATGAAAAAATAAAATTAAACTATTAAGAATGAAAATATTAAAATGATTCCAAAAAAATCTTCCCATGATGAGGTTGTAATAAAATAGATTATTATGTTGAGAGAAAACTCTCATCCTCAATGTTACTTATGAAGAGAAAAGTGGTCCCTTATTATTCCTTATTATCTATTTTATTTGTGAAAATATACTAGGAATTAAAGAAATAAATTGAGTGTTTTACAAAGTAAACAAAAAAAAATTTTGTATTAATGAAGTTCTCTAACTACGATGAAGTGAAGGAGTTGAGTGCATCCCATGAGGGGAGAAAACATGACATAAATTTTTCATGTAGTGAATTTTTAATTTTTTTGATAGGAGTAAAAATATGACGAAAGTAGTTTTTAACAACATTTAAAACCCTTATTTTAGTTTATATCAGACGTATTTATAAATGGGGAGTGTTTATAGAAGTAAAGATGAGAAAAATGGTGAGTTTTATGACTTTAATGTGAAATTTTTTGATTAGTTTGTTGAGATGTGTAAAAATTAAATGTGTCTTGATTAATCTATTTGAGATAGCCACTAGAATGTGAAAACGAGTTGATATCACATCCTGTAAATTTTATATAATTCTCTGATATATTGGTGAAATATATTTTATTTTATACACTGGTTTTTCAAATATATACATATTGTAAATGAACTAAAGACACTTGGCTAAGTGTGTGTATGGTGCCATCAATCTCGAAACAAGTATATAAAGGGTGATAATTTAGATTTTAAGAGGGAAAAGAAGGTATTTAAAATTGATTAGAATCCTAAGGATAACCCTAGAGTTCCTTTTATATGGGGATATTCATTTAATAGTATTTATTAAAGATAAAATTGGTATTGAAAAACATTTGGATAAATAATAAAGGCATTTATCTAATGCATAAGATATTTTAGTAGTGTATAGGACATTTCATCTATACGGAAGATATTCTATCCAGTGCATAAAATATATTACATGTGTAAGAAATATTTTAAAAAAAGGGAAATGGAATTCATTTATATGGAAGAAAAGTGGCTAGTTTATAATAGAATTTATTTTAACATAAGTATATTTTATATCATGTAACACATTTTCAGCTCCTATACGATATTTGAGTTATAATAAAATCTATCAAAATAAAAATTCATATGAATTAATACATTGAAACAAGTTTTATTATATTTTTCATCAATTTATGATATTTTAGAAGTTATTTTTGAAATTGTAGGAACTCATGTGAAATATTTTACATTGAGATATGACGACAATTTGAAAAAAGAAAATATTCTGAAAGAATAACAATGAGACGATACTTGTGAATTTCCCTTTACATATTACTTATCATGATAATTTGTAGGGATCATGATTCAATACAAGATAAAAGGAAGTTTTGGACAGTTCCATTCTACCAGTAGAAGATTCCATATTATAGTGTCAAATACACATCGATAATTAAAACAAATTTAAACCTTCCAATTTCAATGATATTTTGAAAGAATTAAAATAAATGGATTTTTTGGGAAATAGAGAAGTGGTATTATGTCACATGAAGAAAGAAAAATCCAAATTATTCAATAAATTCAAAATTAATATCTTGAGTAATCTAAATGAGTCTTAACTAAAGAATTATTTGTGATGATTGAAGGGTTTCATATTTTGAATATGGAAAATATTATTCATGATATTGGGAATATAAAAGGATTGGTATCAAAGAAGAAGAATTTAGAGAAAAAATAATGAGGGAACTTGTCAAATTTTGTGTGTGAGAATTCACTTTTTTATAGAAAATCGGTACCTCACTGTATTGAATAAATAAGAAATAGTTTATTTTTGGGAGTCGTTGAAGAAAATGGATTCATGCATGACTATGTATTCGAAGTGATGAGGGGAACTAGTTCGTGTGAATAACAATAGTGAAGATAAATCCAAACATTCAAATTATAAAGAATACATAGACATTTAGACAAAAAGGTTTACTTGAGAAAACCAGTTTATCTTGTGTATTCATAGAGGAAGATATAATTTTAGTGGTGAAACAAGAAACAAGAACCTGCATATTATATTTCTATTATTTTGATTGTAAATTTTATTCATTCAGTGTAAATATTTGTACTCTCATATGTTATTTAATATCTATAACATTATGTGAATTGTTTTTATATTACTATGAAGGTCCTCATAATTATAACCACTTGTGTAGATACTTTTGAATCCATGATTAGGGTATCTAAACAATCATTGAAAAAAGTATGTATTTAAGGTTGAAACTTGTAAATCCGTACATGTTTTTTCTGTTATTTCATCTTCATGTTTGTGAGTAATGTGGAGATAATTATTTAAGAGTAGATTTAGACCATAACTAGTTATAAAGGATAATTTAAAATGGATAACTCATAAAAAAATATTGGATCATTGGTTTACCCCTATACCCTTAGAGTGATCTAACTAGATCAAGGAACTTCATTATCAATATTTCACATTAACCATCCTCCTTTTAAATTTCATTACATAATTATACATATTTTATTCACCATTTTCCCAATATGTTCATCCCAAAATTTACAAAACCATGGTGCATACCCATTAATATTTTCATAAATTGATTACCATCAATATTTTCAGAGAAACCAAAACAAGATCCATATTAACCAATAAACACCACATCAACCACCACATCATCTCATTACATCCACCATCACATCATTTCCACCAATTTCACAAACTCACCCACTTTCTTACCACATCAATAATTCCAAACTACCATCAAAAGAACACACATACCTCTCCCACATCTTAAAAAAAGTATAGGTAACCACAAAAATAAAGTAGAAAATAAAATAGATCACTATAAAAAATATTAAATATCCTATTTTATTCATACAAACATATTTATTATACATATAATTTATAAAAAAACATCAATATAAATTCCAAATTTCTATATATCCCTTTTAATTTCCATATTTGAGTGTCTTACCCAACTATGAAAGTGTTATATCACTATAATAAAAACAAACACCATTTTCATAGTAGTATTCTTATCAAGTCAACATAGGTAAGAACAAACAAGTTGATAACATGAAATTCACATACAACACATATGATTCACTTTCCCATTTTCAAATAATTTTAATGTTTATTTATCTTAATTAGGTTAATATTAACTCTCAAAAGATTGATAAAATTTGAATGATAATTCAACATTCATACATAACTAAAAGAAAGAGTGATATTGAATCCCCTAACTTAAGTGAATCTTCAAAAACTCAACATACTAATGAATAATAACTAACAATTAAACACCTCCAAAATACAAGGGATCCAATACAGGACCTATCCATATCAACATATTTTACAAACCTGAAAAAATATAATCAAAACTAAATAAAACCCTCAAATCATATTCTCATAATATAGAAGAAAAATATTAAGGGGATAGAATATAGCGGAATAGAGAATAATGAAACTTGGATAAATAAAAGGGTAACCACATAAATAAATTTGTTTAGATCCACTTGAATATAACCAAGGAACACTAAAGAAGATCTTGGGGTTGGCTGGGGTTTGATTGAATGAAAATAAGTTGATATAAGAAAAGTGGTCAACCCATATTTAAAATGAAATATCAGGTAACCCTATAAAGTGTGGTTCCAACCTCACCATATAATAATGGAGTTCATTCAAATATGATTCAAAAATCAAGGTATTTAGAAATGTAATATCCCCCTTTATCATGGTCCATTTGACTTATTTTAAAATCTGTATTGACTACATTGATGTTATAGTGACCTAGAAAATGGTCATTGTGGCCTTAGGTCCTAACTCTACCCAAGAAATACCATGACATAGACATTACACCCTCACTATTTTCATCCATCCCCCTATCTTTAACATGGAATAGAACCCTCATAAACATGTTATAACACCCCATTGATCACAAAAATATGAATTCTATCACTCCTCATTTATTAGAAGGATTTCACCAAAAACCTCTATGAAAAACACTAAATAAATAGCTACCACTGTAGTGAGAACCACTAATACAGCATAGCTATCCCATAATATAAGAATTTTATATGTCAACTCATCAAAATGGACAGACCATTATTCCCATAGTGACACCACAACTTCCAAAATGGCATAAGCCTACTTCAAATGGTCGTTTTGGTCTTTGGGAATCCAAATAATTACTTTCAACTCTACAGACTAACTCCAAATATCCTATTGAAACCTATAATTCCTGAAAAATAAAATTCAATTATTTTTAAAGGTCTAGTCCCTTATATGATCCCTATACTGGGATCTTAGGTGCTAACTAGAGAAGTGGTCGATAGATACCTTTCACTCTATACATTCTTATATAGGGAATATTGTTTTTATATATTTCTAATACTATACATGGATGGTTTTATTACACTTTATACATGGGAATTATTTAAATTTGTTTAAATAAAATTTAGATTTTATTTTGGTTTGGTATGATAATCTATGTGTTTTGTAAAGATTCGAACATCAATGTGGTTTGAATATATTGATTTGGTGGAGGGGATATTGATGAAAAAACTAAATCATTAGAATCATGTATAAATGTTATGGGAACTTATGAGATATTATGGTGATATATTTAAATCCCATTCAAATACTAAGTTTGATATTCCTACCAAAGAAATATCTTATAATACATTAACCATCCACCTAGGCCGGTAATGCCAAATTTGAGTGCCCATGGGTTATCTTATTTAAGGAGACCATGTCATGGGTGACCCAAATAGGGATATGTGTCCATATTCATAATTTTATTGGGTTAAAATTAGATATAACACCTTAAATGTTAGTATTATTTAAGTATATAGTTGATTTTATCTATATGATAGATTGGTAAAAGAGTTAGGTTCTCACCTATACAAAACTCATATATGATATAGTTAACAAGATGGTATAACTAAATAGATAAGTAAGAGGAGAAGTTATAAAGAGATCCTAATATTAGTAAAATGTGGATCATGGTCCTCTGATGTATGTGATGGAATTTAAAATGTTTCTTAATTTTATTGGGAGTACACTTAATAAAACTCCTTGTAGGATGAATGTAAAAAATTACACTCATTTGATAAAATATTATGTTTTAGATAAAATATCATCCTAATAATTGAACTTGACTTTGCAATAAATTTTAAATAAGGATATGTTTATTGTAATTAACTTTCTATATTGGTATATAAAGTGAATAACCATTCTTATGAAAGAGGGAAAAATTTATTTGTTAACGCAACTCCTTCAGGAGAGTCAAATGTTGAAGTTATTCAAAATATAGATCTAAATTCTTATGAGAATCATAGAAGGATTAACTTGAGGTTTTAAAGTATTATATTAAAAATCACCAAAGGAAATTTAGTCACTTCTAATTTAATCAATTTGATGGAGTATTTTAATGAATTAGGGTGACTAAAAATTTCTATTAACGATTTTTAAATGGAATTAATTTATTTGGAAACATTTAGACACAATGAATAAATTCAATAAAAATTCACCCAATATCCTCAAAATATTGAGGATAAATGGGCTGGATATTTATTATCTTGGCACTAGGGTTGTATAGATAATGAAAAAGGGTAAAGGTTTAATTCAAATTAAATAGGTTGGGTTACCCAATAGTTTGACTTAGTCATTGAGTAATAAAGAAGGTATCAAGAAGGATGAGTAATATATAAAATAGATTTAATTACCCAACATAAACTAAGGGGTTAGAGAAACTCCATGGAGATTCCATATTTAGCATTAGTGTTATAGAAATAAATTCCTCAATTTTGTAAGGTCTATGATACCAAATTTATATTATAAAAATGTTATAAATATACAAGGGGTATAATTATTAGATCTTTTAATTTTCATTAAAATAAAGTGGAAATGGTTTATACTATGGAAATTTGAAATTTTAAGTAGTATTTAAAGCTTAAATGGATGATAATAAGTTTGGTTTATTTTCTACTTATTTTCCTTTTATGTGATAAGTGGTTTCATTGTAAAAAAATTTTGGTTATCAATAAATGGGATGATCATTTTGATACTCATGTTTATAACTAATCTAGTTATATAATATGGTTAAATAGAATATAAATATATAATTTTTTTATCCATGATAAATGATCTTAACTATGATATATGTCAAAATATGATGGAAAGAATTACCACCCCCAAATAGTGGAAAAGTTTCAAGAATGGATTATTATTTTTAGAAAATTTATTCAAACACATATAATACCCTATTATATATGGATACTAATTATTTATTTGTTTAATATTATCACTAAAGAATAAAAATTTTATATTCTAATAAAAAATATTTTGGAGATCATATAATTATATTATTGAGATAATATAGTCTCTAAGTTGTTAGTGGAATTATTTTTATATATAGATAATTTCCAAGTATAATAAAAAAATGTTAACTCATTCAAATTCCAAGTAAAAGTAACTTTGTATCATAAAATATTTTAGTATATATTGGTAGAGAATGATATTAATTAAAATAGTTACATTTTATTAAAAAGGATATAAAATTAAATGTTTCCAATAAAATTACCAAGATGGAGATAATGAACTTAGAATGGGTTTTAAGTAGATAAAAGAGTTATTGTCATTATAAAATTTATGTTGTGATGTAACAGATTTTTAATATTATTTTCAAAGAGTTTAACATTTTTAATATGATTCATAACTATCATAATTATTAAAAAATAACTTTTCCTATAGATGTTACCCGATAAAAGAGTTTAGTGGGAGGGTTTTATCATATAGTTTGATAGAGTTATGGTAGAAATTACAGGGAGATAAAATGAGTTTAACAAGTTAAGAAAATATAAGGATTTTTTGGTGGTATATCATATAGTATATGATTATATGGGTGCGTATGTATAGTTTTTTAGTATTATTAAAGTAGTTTAAGAATATAAAATGTGTCATGTTATATTAAAAATAGTCTTAACTTTATCTTTATTTCACATTAGTTGCATTTATGACATGAAATAAAATGATAATTGATCTATTAAAGTATAACTTGGAGTTATACATAACTAATTTTCTCCATATATAATTATATTTTGGAATAAAATATTAAGGTTATTATGGGTAGAATTTCATATAGAAATAAAAAATATGATCCTGAGATATAGAATAATTTTTGTGTGTTTAATGACCCAGTAAGTATACCATGTGAAGTGTTGTACACTAGATATTTGGTATCCTAGAGGTGAATATTTTAAGTTAAATATATATACATGAGGTTAAAATTAAATCTATCATAATAAAATTCATAATTGGATTCATTTTTTGTGCTAAGTATTACACTGAGCTAACAAAGGGGTGTTTTAGTATGTTTTTGGTCATGTCGTTGATTGAGGCCTAACCATGGTGGAATTTTTTTCTATTATATGATGAGTGTGATATCAAGGACATTGATTTAGATAGACTAATGAAGTGTATGATCATACCTATATAAGGTACATTTGATTCCTCTGTCTATTTGGATGAGGGGCATGTGATGTGCTCATCTAGTTGAAAAAATGGAATGAGAATTTTTCTTCAATCTAGTTAGTCCATACTCAGAGAATTTTGAATGATAGAATAGTATATAAGTGATTCAAATTATCCATGTCCCATGGTCAATTGATTATTAGGAAAAATGTATTGTTTTATTATACAAACTTATATATAATAAAACTGGTTGATATAGGTATGTTGATACATATGTTTAATATGGATCATGCTGGATCCTTTTATAGCTTGAGTATCATTGATCTTTTTATAGGGTAATGTATTCTATTATAATTATTGATTGAGTAATTAATAACTATTATCAATAATACAAACACATTTGGGGTCACACTTTCTAGTTGTTTAAATGAGTATTATGTTTTATTATAATGTGACTGTAAAAATATTTGAGAGTTACTCAAAAACTATTTTAGATGATTTATGATAATTTTTTTGAATATTTTTAGGCAATTTATCATATATCAAGTGACATGTGGTGAAAAAAAATATTTTTTAACAGGGTTTCGGAATATATCAAAAATGAGTTTTGAGATATATCTGAAAAGAGTTTTAGATATATTTTCACAAGATATCATATATAATGTGATATGATATAAAAGTGTGCTAAGTATATGAATCTTTAGTTCTTGTGGATGATTGTTAGAAATTTTTTCTAAATGAAGCACCAAAATATATTGACTGAAAGTTAACATTTTTTTTTATTTTGAATAAATCCCCATACACAGAATAACAAAAAATAAATCATGGTGGTCTAAAGTAATGCAGGCCCAAAATATCATTAACAAAAAACTTCATCCCCTCACTAGGAAAAGACCCTAGGTTAAATAAGGAATACGTATTTTGGTTTGAAGTTGTTATAGACGCCAAAAAATCCACCACCATGTTACCCTCCCTCCATGTGTAAGAGACCTCAATATGATTGCCTATGATAATTTTACACTTCCGGATGATGTATTCAATATTCTAGGGATTATTACATTTTCCATTCAGTGCATTACAAATAATCATAGAATTCTTCTCCACCATCTTCAAAGAAATTTTCCTTTGGGTGAATATCTCTAGACCCTCAACCAGTGCTTGAGCTTCTGCCTAAAGTAAATCGCCTCTTCTATATGCATCCTCAAACACTGCAATTACAAACCCCTACTTGTTTCTATGAAAAATTCCCCCATGCATCTCCCACCCTAATAAAGATCCATCTGTATTTAACTTGAACCCCTGTCTAGGAGGCCTCCATCTGACCTAGCATCCCTTCTCTGAAATTCCTGCTCGATGTTCTATATGAAAGTATACATGACATGTAATATCATGTGTTCTTGGATATCTTATTTTACTTTAAACCATCATACTAAGTTTTATCATCATGTTATTATGATTTAAAAGAGTTTTAAAATCAAAAAAAAATTAAAACATCAAATAAAAAAATCAAAAATAGGTTCTTGTGTTATAAAGAGTTGTAACTCATTAAAATCTTATGAAATGTTTCTATTGAAATAGAAAAATATTTTGATTACTTGAAATTTCCATGTATATCCTATAAAATTATGTCATAGTATATGATTCATGATTACATTTGAGCATGTGAATATTCTTTTGAAACTTATCAGTCAGATTTCTCTCATTATCTCTACCCCTCCTCTATATTAAAAAAGATTCCATAAAAACATGAGTAAGAGAGAATCCTTCCTTAGTGTTAGAGATTTATCTTACCAATGGAAACCCTAGAAAGAAGGATTCATTTAAATTCTTCTCATTTGTTTACATGAAGCTCATATTGAAGATATTATGTTTTTATAGGTTTTTTATGTTTTCATATGCGTTTGGATAAGCATTATCCCTTCCAAAACCAATCATGTGTCAAATTATTTTTTATGAATACTATTATACTTAACTTATTATAATTATATGGTATTTCATTAATTCTAAATTTCTTCGATATATTTTACATATAGTATTTTCTAAATTATAATTAATCTTAATATATAATATTCTTTTTTAAATATCTCTTTGAGAAGTTGTCAAGGAAAATCATTATAAAGAGTTAAAAAAATTAAAAAATTATTACCATGATCATAACATGAAAAAATATAATTTAAAAACTATATAACTTTATTCCAATTATAAGACTATAAAACTTTTTCTTTTTATCTTTAAAAATAAATAGAAACAATGAATACACCAATAGTGATGATCATTTATGGGTTCCCAAAAAAAGTAGATAGTCGGGCGTATCACCATGCATGAAGAGGAATTACAAAATAAGTATCCATAAGACATGAGTTATTTTTGTTAATGTGGGAAATATCTCAATCCAATGATATTGATGAAGGTAGAACCATCACAAAGTTTAGTCTAGAGAAAACCATGCATGGTGATAATATATCATGAACTCAATAGTGTGGTTCTAATTGAAACCATAAGGTATTTCAATATATGATCCATTAAATTGATCATACAAAAAGTGTGAATTCAATAGATAATGAGTAAAAAATACATGAAAATTATAAATTAAGAAAATTTAAACATGATAGATATATAAAATTTAGTTTCAAACATTTTAATTTCCATTATCATATTGACGTTTATATTGACTTTATGAGAATATAATTAACAGTACCAATTGAACCCTATTCTCTAATAAATATCTAACTATAATAATTTATGGCATAGGATAGAACATGGGAAATTAATGTTTGTTATAATTACTACTCATGGGAACAGATCCCTATAAAACAACCACCCATATAAATCATTACATCAATATTAAATATTATTATTTATTTATATCATTAGGATGGATCATCATATTCATAATTTTTTTATATAATATGTATAAACCAATTAAAAATAGCTTTAAAAATATTTCATAATCACTATTTTGGCCATAATTAATCATTTAATTTACTTTTTTATAATATTATTGAAATTATTAAATGGATATAATACTTCACCCAAAAAAACCTTGACAAAAATTTATAAGATAAACAATTATTACAAATATTATTCTTGCTAATATTATTTATTTATTTATTAATGATTTATTTTTTATTAAATATGAAATTTTATTATAGTGGTATATAGATATCATAATAGATAAAAATTATGGGAATCAATGATCACGAACAAATAGAGAAAATAGATTTTTAAACATATACATAAATAGGTTTATTGATTTTGTTTCATGTTTTATATTAGATTAATCTTTAAAATATTTGTTCATATTTTTTACATTTTAAACATATTTTATATGTTCACAAATAAAAAATCAATTTAAGTTGATAATATTAAAAAATTATATCTAATATAATATGTATACAACAAAGAAATGATCATTTAAAATGATTAATCGACATAACTATATAACTAGTGTAATTATCAATTATTTATTTTATGTTAGTTATTGCCATTTTTATTTATTTTAACTACATAAAATGTCTTCATCTTATGTGTATTCAATTTTCTAAATAGAAAGTACTATGGTTTTAACTGATTGAATGATAATTGATAACCATAATATAAAAATTTTAAGTAATATAAATGATATTACCATAACGATGTCAAACTGAATAAATCGATCAATATCTTTTCTAGTCATTTTTAGATGATCAAGTAAATTAGTGTTGATTATGAACTAAAGGAATATTATGTCACTAAGTGAATAAACTATGTATCAACCTATCAAGATTTCATCATCTAAGATGGTATGAAAACCACACTAAAGGCTGACAAGTAAGGATTTTAATCATGTATTTATTATTTTAATGTATAAAAATTAGAAAATAGAATAAATAAAAATAACTAGATTTAGAAAAATATAAGAAACAAAGGTCCTAGGTATTTTTATTAGTGATTTAAGTTAGTTATTGAATTTATTGTGTGACAATAGACCTTGTAGAGGTCTCTAGGGTGTTATTATAGTTCAAGGAATGATCCTTGATATTTGGACTGAGGTTAATAGTTTAAAATTTATTAAATATTATTTCAGTTTTTCTAGCATTAAATTTCAATTATTTATTGGTATTATAGATTTTTCAAAGGGAAAATATTATTTTTTGAATTTTCAAGGGTCTTTGAGTTTTTTTAGTTTATTAAAATCTTGTAAAAGGTAAAAAGTAAGATATCATATATTGGCTAAGATATAATGAGTTGAGTAAGATAATATTGGTTGATGAAGATATTATATATTAAGTAAGATATGTTGGACTGGGTAATATATTTTGGGCTGAGTAAGATATTATGGGTTGAGTAAGATATTATTGGATAAGTAATATATTCATTACTGTGGAAGAAATTCTAGGATAAGTAATATATTCTTGGTTTAGTAAGATATTATGGAAAGAGTAAGATATTATAGGACAAGTAAGATATTCTGTATTGAGTAAGATATTCTAGGCTGGGTAATAAATAGGAATAGTTAGCCCATGATTGTGTGATTGTTAACAGAACCTGGGAGGGATTTTTTTGTCTATAAAAGGTACCAAGGGAAAGTCTCATGTGGTAAATGATGGGTTGGCTCCTCGTATGATATTATTTCATGGTTGTTTAGTTTCATGGGGTTTTGGTCATGAGGATGTTAGTTTTTGGTGTTTCTTTTCAAGATTAGATTCTTTGGGAATGTAGTGGGTGTAACCTATGTATTTTTGGGTTGTGTTGACCACCAAGACTGTGGTAATTAGGTTACTAGTATGATTTGGGTGGTGTTTCCCATTATCGTGGGTATTGATAGTGGTTCATCAAGGTATGTCCATTGGATGTTAGTTATTCCACTCACTATGGGTGGTTTAAGGATGTTGGAGTCATGTGAACATAGGATCAAACCCATAATGTAATTTTAACCACCCATTTTGGGTGTGAACTCCATATATTATGCAGAATCTGGTGATGATGTTGACCAATGGTATAGATAAGGGGACATGGAAGAGTAGGCTGTGGTTGGTGGTAGTTGAGACCACCAGATGTGGGTAAGGGTCTCACGATATATGTTAGCTTTAATAGTATAGATTTGGTATGAAAATTTTGATTGTTCCTTCATTTCATCATGATTTTGAGATGACGGTTGGAAAATAGGTTTATAAGACCATGGTTTGTGTCTATGTCTTTAGGGTTACCCGATGACCTAAAATTGTTATATGATTATTTTCGCATAGAGATCTTAGTAATATGGAATTATTTGGTGGGATTAGGTCTCTTATGATATAAAAAACTATGGACATATCATTCTACTTTGGCACTATCTTTAGTGGGTAAAGGGTCACTTGGGGCTAGAAGAGCATGAGTGGGTAGGTTATGTGGAATGTATTGGGACATTATTTTTTGAATTTTTACATATACCAGAATATGTATGGATATTAGTTACATAAAATATTGATGGTGACTTATTGAGTTCATATGAACACCCTACATGGGCCCTCAAGGATATGTTAAAACTTTATGGATCCTGATACATTAAATGGAAATGATTATATATATGGAACATAGTTAATATGATGTAAAGATGGTGCATGGGCTAGATGTAATACCTTGGGTGTCATAATATATTTATTTTGTATTATTTCATCTTTTTTAGAGTATGTTTGAGTTTTCTTTATTGCAAGGAAAACAATTTAAGATTTTGAGACTTTTCTGTTGTTTCATGGTTAGAACACACTATTATTAGTATCCATACAGTGCTTGTTAGGGTTCTTGAGTGAGTCAATGGTGTAGCACATGGCTAGCACGCTATATATTAAATAGTGAGTCAAACATATTGTTGGGATATATATGTTGGTAGTGCTGAGTGGAATGTTTTAGAATGGTTCTCTCAACTATATGTCTGTCTATAGGTAACCATACGAGGGTGTCTAGCCAAGGCAATGAATAGCATGCATTTTAGTAAACTGTACACAAACCGTGTGAGTTTCCTAGAATTTAAAAAATTTATTTTTATTTTTGTTTTATTTTTTTTATTTCTTTATATTATTTCCCCTCACTTTTACTCTCCTCCTTTTTCATCACATGAGGCTTCGTCCCCCTTACTCCTTGGTTGTGTGGCTCCACTCCCTATCGAACCTCTCTTCTTCTAACTAAATGACTAGATTTCTCCTGGATTATTGGTCTAAACCTCAAGGTAATCCCTTCTCTTCTACACTTCTCCATAAATTCATCATTTTCCCTTTCCTCTTAATGTGTGTGGTTTGGCCAAACACAAGGGTTTCAGGTGAGGCAGTTGTTAATGCTCTTATTGCATCAAGGGTGTGTAATGGGCTCCTTTAGTCATCTTTGGGTGTATTTTAACATCCTCTTCTGAATACAATGTGGATTGGTTCACTTTGGCTTATTGTCACCATTCATGGTAAAACTTTTCTCCCACTATTTTGTTTAGCACAAATTTCCTTCGGGTCTTTCATGATTATTGTTCCCTCTAGGTTAGAGCATTTACTGTCTCCTTGAAGGGTTTCACTCACAAACATAAGTACTTGTGTGTATATATATCTCTCTTCATTTTACATATTCCATAATGGATATGGGAATATTTACACTATATTAAGGTTCATATATATGTATAGGAATGTTTGTGCCGCAAGTGTACAGAGATATTCATCAAAGGCATCAATTTTCAAAGTGTTCTTGCTTGATCATCTTCTCTTTGAGGAAAGTGTCACTATGGAATTTATTTTATTTGTAATTATAATATTCTTGTGCCTTTCTAATTCCCTTTCTTGAAAGTTTAAATATATATGTTATCCTTGTGATAATTTGGACCCATCTTATTATTCCTTCTTCTTGGCATAAATGGATGGTTTTGTTAAATATATGTTTTATGATTTAAATTTGAATTTTTAATTCTGATAATCATTAAAATAAAATAATTTGGTCTCTTTAAATTGTTTTAGAGTTATAAACTGGGTTTGGACCCATTTTTGGTGTCCATTTAGTGAAAATGATGATTTAAAAAGGGAATTCAGTTTTAAATTTAGGTGTTGACCTCAAATGACTTAAAAGAGGGGTTTTAATTTTATTCAAAATGGTGATTTGAAGTACATGGGTGGTTTAAATATTTGTTGAAAATATTGTTTGGCTTATTAAAGGTGGATTTATGGGAATTAAAATTGATTGTGTCTAGTTTTGTGTTTCCATAAGGTATCTTGAAATGTTTTCTAAATTGAATTATTGTGTTGAACCTATAAAAATGTTTTAAATAGTGTTTTATGGAAAGTGAGATTGAAGGAATGCCTTTGGCCATATTTTTTACATTAAAATAATAAGGCCTTGGTGTGGGGGTGACCCTAATATGCTTAAGGTCTTGGGTTTTTTCTTTGGAAAAAATGGGTGGAACCTTGAACAATAGAACTTAGTTTTGAAATAGGGTTTTATGCATTCTTCTTGTTTGATAAAATTATAATGAATGTTTTCTTTTTGAAATGCACATAATCATATGGATTTTGGCCAAATGTAATTTTAAAGTAGACTTATATTTGTGTTTTATGGGTTTCCTTATTTTAAAAAAGAAAGTTTCAATTTTATAAATTGAAAATCAAGTTTCCCTTGACTTTTAAGTTCATGCTTGGAAGTGTTTATGATTACCTTTGTAATTGTGTTTGAAATTTTAGATTGTTTTATAAAAGTATATCTAAATGTATATTATATGATTAAAGGTACAATTGGCACTTGTTATGTGATGTTGATTTCCCCTTGTTGAACCCTCTTGTTTGTAGATGGTGTTTATGTTTTTCATGGGATTTATGCTTTCAATGTGATTAATGGGTGTGCTATTTTTTATTATTTTTTTGATTTAGGGTGACCTTAATTTATTAAATGATATAATGATTTATTAAATGACAATTGAAACGCTCATGATCCACGTGGGATGTATGGAAAATTTCAGGGTTGGGATTGAGTGAAGGTTCTGGGTGTAGCGAAAGTGCGGTTGGGCCGACACCCAACTTTGAATTTTACCATGATCAATGATTATTCTAGGATAAATACGATAATGAATTCTAGTCTCCATGGAATAGAATCAAATACATATATAATAATGGAAGAGGCCCAAAACCATTATATAGGATCTTTCACAACATGTTTGTAATTAATTTAACTAATTTCATAAAGAAAATAACACATGGATCTTCGGTATTTTTTTCGTTGATGACATTGATCGTCTAGAATGATCCTTATGGATTATCTTGTTCTTATTTCCAGGATCCAAACTCGAATACGTCTATTGGTGATCCACACATGCTCTGATGGCCTTTGATCGACACCACTCATTCTTCGGGTGCTAGCGCGAATATGTGATTCTCTTGTGTCGGTCATTCTTGATCACTTGTTCATTGGCCTTGAATTATGTATCTCATTATTGAGAGGGGCGAGAAGAGGACTCAAGATATAAATCATTTAACTCAACAATTCTCAATTCACTGGGTGTGTGGTTTGGTGTATGACACAATAGATGTATGTGTCTATTTATTGACATGGGCTTCAGTTACAATATTTAATTGTGTAACAGTTATTAAATACATTCATAATCTTAGAGAAAACCCATTCTATTAATAATAATATCGCGTCATTATTTATTGTGCACAAACTTTCACAAAACAGAATTAAAAATAAAATTACACATCACAAAATAATAGAAGCATTATTTTAATTTATGCCAACTTGTTAAATAATTATTTATCATCTTGAAAATAATTATTTTACTATCATACTGGTCTTGGTACGCTCGAACTCCACTTCCATTTATTGAACAACCAAATAAAGAAATAATTTATTCTTTTAATTGAATATTTTATTTATAATATAGTAAATAAATATTTATTAAATGTTCAATAAAATAAATAAATATATTTTACCCACAATTTGGTGAATAAATATTTATTTTATTTATGAAATCATTTTAACTTGAATAATCTTATTCTGTTGTATTGAGAATAATATTTATTAATTAAATTCAAATATAATTTAACCGAGACCACCAGAGACACTTATTGTGTGACCCTCTAGGATTATTTCTCGTTGGCATTAGGCAGGCTTTCCTAAAGTCCAAGTGTACTATCAAACAACGGGTGAAGGCACCCAAGAGAAAGAACATAAATTCGCAACAATTACATCAACATATGAATGCTCACTATGTAATACAAACCCTTTATTACAATATCACATCAAGAAGGTTTCATGATAGTGTCATAAACTTTTCTGCTTCATACGATGTTCTTTTACCACCTGAAATAAAATCGTCATTACATCATGGACATGGAATTTCATGTGATGCTTTTGTTTCAATAAAAGGGCTGAGATATCAACTTCCATAAATGGAAGGGACAAATCCTTACTTGACTTATCCATTAATAACTTGCCACTCATAATGCACCCAATGTACCCTACTTTCCTCCAAATGTCTACATGACAGTTTTCATCAATAAATCATAGTGCGCAAATCATGAAATGTATTAATGATAATCTTAAAGTCTAAGGATCATTACACATGATCATAGATAGAAATATCCAATGACACCAAAACACGTGGAATTTCTACTGGCAGGTATATTCTCATAATCTCATGTATTGGAGATTACCATATGCGAACTTCGTGAGAGGATGTCTCATCTGATTACGAGTACTCACACCTAACAGTATGCATTCTATGTGTCCTATCATAGTATTTCATCCAACCGTAGAATTATATTTAAGAATATTTTTATATCATTTCTAGGTTCTCATCATAGTGGGTAACTGCCAGTACCTAATAAATGAAACAAATTATCTAGGACATTATTACATCATAGTCTTGAAAAACAAGGAAAAATATTAAATAAGATGTTTAATAGTTAAATACATTAAATATCTATGTAATCAAAGTACAACCAGTTGGTTCTAGGACACCAACTCTTACAAACTACCACTTGGACTAGAGTCAGCTTCCTACAACTTTCAATTTTCTAGACCTCACATAGTGATCATGTTTCTACAGAGTCAAGGCTTTAGTCAAATGGTCCATAAATTTGTCTTTTATGGAAATATTGTTCACTTCAACTTTACCTCTTTTAGAAAAATACCTCAAGATATGATACTTATTAATTATGTGCTTTGTCTGCTGATGTGACATTGGCTCCTTTGCGAGAGCCACCACTGTAGTATTATCATAGTACAGTCTGATGGGATCTATACTACTAGGTATCAAATCCAACTCCTGGATCAAGCTTCACATCCAAACTACTTCATTAGTTTCCTCGGAAGCTGTGATATACTCAGACTCTACTATAGAATCTATGACCACACTATTCTTTGAGCTCTTCCATCTCACTGCACCTCTATTCAAAGTGAAGATGCATCCTGTTTGAGACTACATGTCATCTTGATCAGTATAGAAACTAGCATATGCATATCCTCTGATGAATATTTACTCATCTCCTCTATAAACCAGGAACATATCCTTAGTACTCCACAGATACATTAGGATAGTCTTGACTTCCATCCAATAGAGGTCACCTGGGTCAGCTTGATATCTACCTAACGCACTCAATGTATAAGAAACATCTAGCCTAGTACATAGCATGACATATATGACTGACTCAATCTCTAATGTGTATGGTGTCATTTCCATTTTGTTTCATTCTTCATGTGTATGAGGACACATTTTCTTGGAAATATGAATGTCATGTGTAGTTGGAAAAAATACCCTCTTGTATTGTTCGAAACTGAATCTCTTCAGTATCTTATCAGTGTAAGTACTTTGACTTAGGCCTAACAATATCTTGAATCTATCATGATGGATCTTGATCCCAAGAATATATACTGCCTCACCCATGTCCCTCATGGTGAAGCATTGATTCAACCATGCCTTAAAAAATTGTAAGACTAGTATCTCATTTCCAATAAGTAATATATCATCAACATATACTATTAGTAAAATGACTGCACTCCCACTAAGCTGTTTGTAGACACAAGGCTCACATTCATTCTTGATAAAACCAAATTTCATTATGGCGTCATCAAAATGAATGTTTCATGACCTGGATGCTTTCTTTAATCCATAAATGGGTTTATACAACTTTCATACCTTATTGGAATCCTTTTGAGTCATAAACCCTTCAGTTCATGTCATGTAGACATCTTCCTAAAGGTTCCTATTAAGGAATGATATTTTGACATCCATTTTAAAAATATCATAGTCATTGTAAGCGGTAATGGACAACATAATTCTGATGGATTTCAGCATTTCAACTGGTGAAAAGGTTCTGTCGTAGTCAATTCCTTGACATTGTTTGAACGCTTTTACAACTAGTCATGCCTTATAGGTATTGACTTGTCCTTCCATGTCCAGTTTCTTCTTGAATACCCATTTGCAACCAACGAGCTTTACATCAACTAGAGGATCTACCAAAATTCAGACTTGGTTTTGTTACATGGTACCCATTTCAAAATTAATGGATTCTTACCACTTGAAAACATTTGTGCCACTTACTACTTCTTTATATGTTATAGGATCATTATTATCAACTAATAATGAGTCACCATCCTTGGTAATTAGAAAACGGTACCATTCTGTTTCTCTAAACTCTCTTGTACTCCTACCCAGATCTTGTGTCTCTAGAACAGTTATTTATTCCATGGGGCTTTATGGAATCAGTTCTTATACCAACTCTTGTGTACCTTGAGACTCAACTTCATCAAAGTCTATCTCACTCCCACTATCACTTTTGGATATGTGCTCCCTCCCAAGGAATATGTTGTGTCTTACCATTATAACATTTTTTTCTGAGGGGTTTTTGTAACACCCGAGAATTTTATGAGAAATATTTTGTTTTTATATAAATCATCAAAGGAATATTTCACTACACACAACACTAGCTTGGCTTTCTTTACACGCAACAGCGGCCTTCCTCGATAGCTTGCGTCATACGCAATACCGAGTTTCACTAAACAACGATATGCTATTAAAATATTATTAAAACTAGACATTATGAATAGTATTAACTGAATTTTGAATTTTATAACATTTTAATTCAACTTATACAATTTCTAGAATGAGGTATGAAAGCAAAATCAGTTTTTTGGATAAAAGAAGTATTTTTCAAAAAATGCAGTTTTACCGCCTTTTGATGGTGCGCCCACATTAAATCTAGTTTTCGACATTTTTACGAGTTCAATTTGACAAAATAAAATTCTTATTTTGAATTAGGGTATAAAAATTTACTTTGGATAAATTTTTGATATTTTTCTAATAACTTTTATATTTTGATGAACAGTAAAAATACGCTAATTTTTAATTAAAAACAACTTTTTTCATCAAGATAATTTATATGGATAAATTATAATATTTAATGGTTTGAAAGTATAAATAGATTATATTTTTACCATTTAATATAATTTATGCCATTAGCATTAATTTAACATTTAATTTATAGGTAAAAACATTTCAATCTTTGGCAATGTTTTAACTTCTAAAACCTATTTTCTTAACAACGGGATTTATTTTAAATTAATTACTGCAACTTATATGTTTTGAATTTGGAAAAATGGATTCCATATTCGGAATCATTGGGTCCAAATTATGTTAATAGGCTACTTTTTATTTTTGGGCATTATGAATAGTAACTACGGTAAATTTTATTTACCATAGTTAAAGGTAAATCGGGTAATTAAGGGTAAATATAAGAATATAAAATTACCCTAACACCTGTCAAAATCCTATTGGATGACTAAAAGTCGACCCATATCACCTAAGGGTCGGATCAGATTCATTTAATAGACTTTTGTCCATCAAAATAATTTAATTATTATTAAAACCAAAGAATGTGACAACATGTCACTTTCTTAAATCTTATATGTATAATAATTTTAATTTGGTGATAAACTAAATTAAACTTCGAAAATAAATAGTCTCCAGAAATATAATACAATTATCTACATCATAGGAATTTATTTAGAATTTTTAGAGATTAAATAATTATCATTAATTATGACACAATAGCGATGTTGCAATTATTTTATTAATTAAAATATCAAATAAATGGTTTTAAAAATATTAAAATAAATATTATATGAACTATTTAATGTGCTCCACTAATTTTCTAGATACATATGACATTTTATAAATCTATTAAATATTTTATTTTGAACATATCTTCTGTATATATTTTATTTAAATTCAAATAAATGAATAGTGTCAAAATTGACACTATTGTTATTTTATAAAAATAACATATTATAAAAAATTTTAAAAATCAAAACAATATTTAAAAATTATACTTTAAAATATATATGGTCTAAAATGTCCTAAAGTGTCAAATTATGGAAAATTCACAACACATATGTAATTATTGATAATAATTTAAAATTTAGAATATTATTACCACAAATAAAATTAAATTGATAAATAAGGATAAATCAAGTTGATAATGTTTAAAATAAATTCATAACATGTCTAAATTTTATTGTTTGATGATATTAAAACCTTATCTCATCTAATATTTGGATATGAGTCATTTTGGAAGTTTTTAAGTGGGGTTGGGATTTAATATAAACTAATATTTCTTATATTTCCAAAGGTGCCCCTCTCCTCCCTTATAAAAGGGAACCTCTTCCCTCTCCTCCTCACACCAATTTGAGCCTTCAAGCTCGGCCAATCCCTTCCCAATTCACTTCCCCACTTCCCTAGAAACATCCTAGAGGTCTTGGTCTTCTTCAAAGACCAATTGTGGTGCCCTAAGAGGAGATCTCAAAGAGGCGTTTCAAAGAAGAGGTAATGCCTGTTACCGATTCTTTCATCTTTATTTATTCTTCCACTTCTTCTTCTTTAGTTGTTTCATTATGAAGTAATAAAATCAGTATCACTAATATACTTATATGTTATTATAAGTATGAAACAACTCTATTTCACCATCTATCCATCCTACGGAAAATGAAATCACCGCGCGTGCGTACGTACGGAATTCCGTCTCCACGCCATGGTGTAATCTATTTTCCCCCACCACCTTACTTGGATGGGTATAATGATGTAAATAATTACTATATATGATTATTGTAAATTTATATTGATTCTGAAATAGTATACATACACTCCAATACAATTCCACGATCATGGGAACGATATCATCCCTCGTGCGTACGTACGGAATACCGTCTCCACGATGTGATGCGACTCGTTCTACATGATCTTCATTCCATAATGATTATATAAATGAATTGAATTAATAAATATGACATATATTACAATAATAACATTCTGTAAATGAGGCATCTATAACCTAAAGAGAAGAATAAGAATTTATTCTACAAAACACGCATAAGAACAAAAAGTAATAAACACCCGAATAACAAGTAATAATAAAATATTACTAATAAGAAGCTAATAATATGACCATATATGATATAATAACAATAAGTATGATTCTGGAATATGTCAATAACATTATTTAAATCATTATACAGGAGGTTCGGACACTTACGAAGCAAATCGGACCTAAGGTAAGGGAAAATATCACAATCTGATTTTTATCCGAGATTGTTTATACTTTGGTATTTACTAGGGTGTATTTTATCATCCACATCCATGATTACTCAATATGTAATATTATTTCCATACACCTACAATTTTTTAAATCCAATTTTACCCTTCGGTGAGTTTTTAGTAAAATATATGAAAGGAATCTTTTGTCATTTTTCTTACGAGGTACTTTTTGACTTTTCCGACAAAAGTACGAGAAGAATGTTTTTTTTAACTTATATGGCATGAATGGATTTTTAAAAAATTATTTCCAAGAATCTTACCTTACAAGTTTTCAAGTTTATTTTTAATCAACTTCTTTTAGTTTAGAATTGAATGACATGTTAAGAAAGGAAAAGTGTTTTTGAAGTAGAAAGGATATTTTCCTTAGGAATGGAGTTCAAGTGTTTTATCAAAATTATTTTCCATCTAAGATAATAAAGGGTTATCTTTCAATCCCTATTATTACATTGATTTTATTATGTTGTGATGGAATTATTTTTATGAATTCCTTTATCTTATATTAATTGTTTTATGATGTCATGATGTTTTAGATTCCCATTTTTATGACATGGGTTATGCTATGATGTATGGTTTAGGGTTTTGTGGCACAAATAAAAATGGTATCATTATAAGATGGGTGGGACCTATATATCCCTCCAATTCATTGGGTAAAGATTTTATAACTCATGAGATAGACATGGCTGGAACGGCAGGTTAAACCGGTTCAGTGAAACAAGACTGAAACGAGGAGTGAACTCGGTTCAGAAATGGACTTTGTCCACTAAGATAGTCTTGGAAATGAGTGTTGACCAATAAGAATTGATTCTCTATGATTATGTGTGTATGCCACAAAGTTTCATGTTTTAAGTTATGATTATTGGGATTACACTTCACTACCATGATTTATCCCATGTTATGAAATTATGATCTCTTTTGTAGGATAAGATTTTCAAAATGTAATGTTCTTATGAATTTGATGTAATTGATATCTCTTTTGATTACCCTTACTGAGCTTTTGAGATCACCCTTTTGTATTTTTTCATTCCCCAGGTCAGGAAGAAGGGTATTAAGTAATATATTCCAAAAAGGGACTATAGATATGATGAAATAAATGGGAGACAATGTAGATGCTTTATGACCCAGTTGTTTATGTTTCCCAGTTTCGAAAGGCACTATACCAATATGGTCCTTTCATGGTTTTGTTATATGTTTTAATAAGTATGCTTCAATTTTGATGTATTAACCATGTATGTAAAGTAAGGGTTGTTATAGTTGGTATCAGATGAAAGGTATAGTCAACCTTTGGAAACTAGGATGTGAAAGCCTTAGTAAGAACCCTAAGGATAAGTCTAACCATAGAACACAATCTTAGTGTTTTAGAAATGGCCATGAACAACCTATGATAAGACCTTAAGTGTGAAATTTTATACTTGATTATGTGGTTTTCCTATTATAATTAGTGTTGCTCACACTATTCTTCTCAGTTTTAGTCAATGGATATAACCCAAAGAAACCGTGTTATTACGGAATGCGGCGGGCAATGCAATGATTGTCCCCCTGAGCAACCAAACGTTATGGGAGATGGAATGAAAAATCTTGTAGCCATGCTCACGCAACTTTCTCAAGCTATGAATCATGCAGTACTTCCAAATGAGAAAATGAAGGAGCAAAATTCTGTCAAATCCTTCATGAGGCAGCGTCGACCTTCATTCAGCTGGTCTTCTGATCCGTTAGTGGCTGAACAATGGATCAGTACCACTGAAAAGATATTTTCAGTTCTTTAATGTTCTGAAAATGATAAAGTCATCTTAGAAGTGTATCGTTTGGAAGGTGATGTTGATCAATGGTGGAATCTTATTAAGAATACAAGGCAAAGGGATGAAATTGATTCCATGGAATGGGACGAGTTCAAGAACTTATTTTTCAATAAGTATTTTCCTCGTATTCTTCAAACAAAGATGTAGAAGGAGTTTCTTGAACTGAAGAAAAAGGATGATGAATCCGTTGGTACCTACGAAGAAAATTTTACAAGACTTTAAAGGTATGCTTCTGGAATTATTATCCAACCTGAGAGTAAGATCGATCGATTCTTTAGTGGCTTAAAACCAAGTCTTTGAAGGGCGTTAGCCATAAGGGACTTAAATAGCTACGAGGAAATTGTTCGATGTGCTCTCAAGGTTGAGATTGAGATTGGTGTAACCCATCAGTCACATGGGTTTGATAAGAAGAGGGAAATGGAATTCAAAGGAAAATCTAAAGACCACACTGAAAAGAAGATGATTTTTCTCTTATGCTCAAAGTGTGGAAAGAAACATGGAGGAAATTGTCTTAAGGGGACAAGTAAATTTTATAAGTGTGGAAAAGAAGTTCATCGGGAAATTTAATGTCGAAATAATGGGAAGAAGATGTCTAATGGTGCAAATAAAGGAAGGGATACACAGAATGAACCTACTGCACTTCAATGTTTCAAGTGCAAGGAGATAGGGCATTATGCCAATCAATGCCCAAATCCAAGGGTTGATGATGATGATCGACGTCAACAAAATTTTAATGCCAAAGACAAAGGAATGTCACATGCAATTACTATTGGCGATGTGGAGTACGACAACGAAGTAGTGAGAGGTACACTTACCATCCACTCTAAAGTAGAAAATGTTTTATTTGATTCTGGATCCACCCACTCTTTTATTTCTGAAGAATTTTCTAAGAGTATCACCGTATTACCACAACAATTAGATGTTGAGTTGGTTGTGACAGCTTCTAATGGAACAACAGTAGCATCAAAAGTTTACAATTCTTCTCTGATTGAAGTTTGTGGGAAAGTGCTTCCTGCAAATATTGTGATCCTTCCTATAGTGGAATTTGATGTGATTCTTGGCATGGATTGGCTTTATTTATGTGGAGCTCATATCAATTTCCAAATAAGGAAAGTCACATTTCATATTCGAGATCAATCTATGATCATCTATCGATGCAAGGATGAACATAACCTTCCAGTGGATATTTCATCCATCTTATGGGTCTTGCTTCCACTAAATGAAGGTTATTTATCTCAAATGGTTGGAGAGAAAATCACGACTAATAATATTCCCATTGTATGGGAATTTGATGATGTCTTTCCGAAGGAATTTCCAGGTCTTCCACCAAATCGTGAAGTTGAGTTTTCAATAGAACTCGTACCGGGTGCTTTGCCTATTTCAATGACACCTTATAGAATGTCCCCAATTGAGTTTCATGAATTGAAGAAGCAACTCCAAGAGAATCTTGATAAAGGATTCATACGCCCTAGTGTGTCACCTTGGGGAGCACCTGTTCTATATGTTAAGAATAAAGATGGATCAATGAGACTCTGCATTGATTATCGAGAACTTAACAAGATCACTATCAAGAACAAATATCCTCTCCCACACATTGATGACCTATTTGACCAACTACGCGGAGCTCAATACTTTTCTAAGATTGATCTTCATTCAAGGTATCATCAATTATGGGTAAAAAGGGAGGATATACCAAAGATGGCTTTCCATACAAGGTATGGACACTATGAATTTATAGTAATGCCATTTGGTCTTACTAATTCCCCTGCTGTCTTCATGGATATGATGAATAGAGTCTTTAGAGACTATCTTGATCAGTTTTTGGTAGTCTTTATAGATAATATTCTTGTCTATTCAAAGAGCAAGGAATAACATTAAGATCACTTGAGAATTGTATTAAAGACCCTATGAAAGGAGAAGCTTTATGCAAAATTTACCAAGTGTGAATTTTGGCTTCAAAAAGTTGAATTTTTGGGTCACATAATCTCAAAAGAGGGGATATCTGTGGATCCAGAAAAAATAGAGGTTATCAAAAGATGGTTGAGACCAACAACAGTAACCGAGATCCGAAGTTTTCTTGGTTTGGCTGGATATTATCGACGTTTTGTGAAATATTTTTCATGATTATCTAATCCACTCACCAGGTTGACTCGGAAAGGAGTTAAGTTTGTTTGGACGGAGGAATGTGAAGAGAATTTCAAGGAGTTGAAAAGAAGGTTATCCAGTGCACCTATGCTCACACTGCCTTGTAGTGGAGAAAGGTTTGTGATCTACAGTGATGCATCCAATAAGGTACTGAGATGTGTTCTCATGCAAAATGATATGGTGATAGCTTATGCCTCACGACAGTTGAAAATCCATGATCAAAATTACCCAACTCATGATTTGGAGTTAGTTGCGGTAATATTTGCATTAAAGATTTGGAGGCATTACCTTTATGGTGGAAGGTGTGATATTTATTCTGATCATAAAAGTTTAAAGTATATTTTCACACAAAAGGATATGAATATGCGCCAAAGAAGATGGTTGGAGCTGATTAAGGAATAAGACTGCTCAATTCATTACCACCCTGGGAAAGCAAACAAGGTGGCAGGTGCATTAAGTCGATAAGACCATTCTAGCTTATCCATGATAAGGATCACAAAAGATCCAATATTTATGGATTTATAAAGGATGGATCTTGGAATTATAATGGAAGGGGGAAAATCGTATCTTTCTCAAATTAATGTTCAACCATCTATACATGTGGAGATTAAAGAGGTACAGAAAGAAGATGCAGAGTTATAAAAGAAGGTGAGAAATGTACCTGAATTCAACCTTGATTGTGATGGGATAATAAAGTTCAGGAATCGGGTTTCTGTTCCTCCCATCCCAGAATTAAAGAAGGCGTTTCTGGATGAGGCTCATAGTTCTTCATTCTCTATTCATCCGGGAAGCACGAAGATGTATAGGGATCTGAAAGAGTACTTCTAGTGGGATGGCATGAAAATATATATTGCTGAATATGTCTCTCGATGCTTGGTTTGTCAGAAAGTTAAAGCTGAGAGATAGAAGTATAAGGAGATGTTACAACCATTACCCATACCTGAATAGAAATGGGAAAACATCACTATGGACTTTGTCACCGGACTTCCTAAAACATCCAAAGGCAATAATGCTATCTGGGTCATAGTTGATCGTCTTACAAAGTCTGCACACTTCATTGCTATAAGAGAGGATTTCTCTCTGGATCAGCTTGCTAGGATATATGTAAAGGAAGTGGTAAGATTGCATGGAGTACCACTTTCTATTATATCTGATCGGGATCCGAAGTTTACCTCAAAGTTCTAGAGAAGTCTTCAGCATACTCTGGATAGAGAGTTGAGTTTCAGAACTTCTTATCTTCATTAGACATATGGTCAGTCTGAGAGGACAATTCAAACTCTAGAAGATATGTTGACAGCTTGCTCTATAGATTTCAAAGTTGGTTGGGATCAACACCTACCTTTGGTGGAATTTTCTTATAACAATATCTTTTACTCCAGTATTCAAATGGATCCTTATGAAGCTCTCTATGGAAATAAATGTAGGACTCAAACTTTCTGAGATGAAGTTGGGGAAAGAAATCTATTAAGACCTCATCTCGTTGATGAAATGGCAGAAAAGGTCAGATCTATTCAACAACACATAAGAGCAGCTCAGAGTCGACAGAAAAGTTATGCCGACAACCGAAGAAAATACCTAGAGTTTGAAGTGGGTGATAAAGTGTTCTTACGAATAGCTCCCTGGAAGAGGTTCATGAGATTTGGAAAGAAGAGACAGTTGAGCCCAAGATATATTGGTCCTTTTGAAATTCTAGATCGTGTTGGGAAGGTAGCTTACCGATTGGTGCTTCCACTGAATCTCTCTCAAGTTCACAATGTGTTCCATGTATCTCTCCTGAGAAAATACATACTTAATCCTTCACATGTACTCAGCTCAGAATTTGTACCTCTGGAACAAGATCTTTCTTATGAAGAACAACCGATAGAGATTCAGGATCATAGCAAAAAAGTCCTACAGAACAAGACCAATCTCTTGGTGAAATTTTTATGGAGGAACCACCAATTAGAAAAAGCTACATGCGAGCTTGAGGATATGATGAGGGAGAGGTATCCTCATCTGTTTGTTACAAAGTGACGAATTTCGAGGGTGAAATTCATTTTAAGGGGGGTAGAATGTAACACCTGATACTTTTATGAGAAATATTTTGTTTTTATATAAATCATCAAAGTAATCTTTCACTACACAAAACACTATCTTGGCTTGCTTTACACGCAACCACGGCCTTCCTCGATAGCTTGTGTCAAACGCAATACCGAGTTTCACTAAACAAAGATATGCTATTAAAATATTATTAAAACTAACCGTTATGAATATTATTAACTGAATTTTGAATTTTATAACATTTTAATTGAACTTATACATTTTCTAGAATGAGGTATGAAAGCAAAATCAGTTTTTTGGATAAATGAACTATTTTTCAAAAAATGCAGTTTTGCCGCCTTTTGATGGCGCACCCACATTAAATCTAGTTTTTGACATGTTTATAAGTTCAATTTGAAAAAATAAAATTCTTCTTTTGAATCAGGGTATAAAAATTTACTTTGGATAAATTTTTGATATTTTTCTGATAGCTTTTATATTTTGATGAACAGTAAAAATACGCTAATTTTTAATTAAAAACAACTTTTTTCATCAAGATAATTTATATGGATAAATTATAATATTGAATGGTTTAAAAGTATAAATAGAATATATTTTTACCATTTAATATTATGTATGCCATTAGCATTAATTTCACATTGAATTCATAGGTAAAAACATTTCAATCTTTGGCAATGTTTTAACTTCTAAAACCCGTTTTCTTAACAATGGGATTTATTTTAAATTAATTACTGCAAATTATATGTTTTGAATTTGGAAAAATGGATTCTATATTCGGAATCATTGCGTCCAAATTATATTAATAGACTACTTTTTATTTTTGGGCATTGTGAATAGTAACTACTGTAAATTTTATTTACCATAGTTAAAGGTAAATCGGGTAATTAAGGGTAAATATAAGATTATAAAATTACCCTAACACCTTCCAAAATCCTATTGGATGACTAAAAGTCGACCCATAACACCTAAGGGTCGGATTAGATTCATTTAATGGACTTTTGTCCATGAAAATAATTTAATTATTATTAAATCCAAAGAATGTGACAACATGTCACTTTTTGAAATCTTATAAGTATAATAATTTTAATTTGGTGATAAACTTAATGAAACTTCAAACATGAATAGTATCCAAAAATCTAATACAATTATATACATCATAGTAATTTATTTAGAATTTTTTGGGATTAAATAATTATTATTAATTATGACACAATAGTGATATTGAAATTATTTTATTAATTAAAATATCAAATAAATGGTTTTAAAAATATTAAAATAATTTTTTTATGAACTATTTAATGTTATCCACTAATTTTCTAGATACATATTACATTTTATGAATCTATTAAAGCTTTTTTTTTAATATATCTTCTGTATATATTTTATTTAAATTCAAATAATGAATAGTGTCAAAATTGACACTATTGTTATTTTATAAAACTAAAATATTATAAAATTGTTTCAAAATCACAAAAATATTTAAAAATTATAAATTAAAATTTATATGGTCTAAAATGTCATAAATTTTCAAATTATGGAAAATTCACAAAACATATGTAATTATTGATAATAATTTAAAATTTAGAATATTATTACCACAAATAAAATTAAATTGATAAATAAGGATAAATCAAGTTGATAATGTTTAAAATAAATTTCTAACATGTCTAAATTTTATTGGTTGATTTTATTACAACCCTATCTCATCTAATCTTCGGATATGAGTCATTTTGGAAATTTTTAAGTGGGGTTGGGATTTAATATAAACTAATATTTCTTATATTTCCAAAGGTGCCCCTCTCCTCCCTTATAAAAGGGCACCTCCTCCCTCTCCTCCTCACACCAATTTCAGCCTTCAAGCTTGGCCAATCCCTGCCCATTTCACTTCCCCACTTCCCTAGAAACATCCTAGAGGTCCTGGTCTTCTTCAAAGACCAATTGTAGTGCCCTAAGAAGAGATCTCAAAGAGGCGCTTCAAAGAATAGGTAATGCCCGTTACCGATTCGTTCATCTTTATTTCTTCTTCCACTTCTTCTTCTTTATTTGTTTCATTATGAAGTAATAAAATCAGTATCACTCATATACTGATATGTTATTATAAGTATGAAACAACCCTATTTCACAATCTATCCATCCTACGGAAAATGAAATCACCGCCCGTGCGTACGTACAGATGACCGTCTCCACGCCGTGGTGTAATCTATTTTCCCCCACCACCTTAATTGGATTGGTATAATGGTGTAAATAATAACTATATATGATTATTTTAAAGTGATATTGTTTCTGAAATAGTATACATACACTCCAATACAATTCCACAATCATGGAAATGATATCTTCGCTCGTGCGTACGTAAGGAATACCGTCTCCACGATGTGACGCGACTCGTTCTACAAGATCTTCATTTAATAATGATTATATAAATGAATTGAATGAATAAATATGACATATAGTACACTAATACCATTCTGGAAATGAGGTATCTATAACCTAAAGATAAGAATAAGAATTTATTCGACAAAACACGCATAAGAACAAAAAGTAATAAACACCCGAATAACAAGTAATAATGAAATATTACTAATAAGAAGCTAAGAATATGACCATATATGATATCATAACTATAAGTATGATTCTTTAATAAGTCAATAACATTATTTAAATCATTATACAGGAGGTTCGGACACTTACGAAGCAAATCGGACCTAAGGTAAGGGAAAATATCACAATCTCATTTTTATCTGAGATTGTTTATACTTTGGTATTTACTGAGGTGTATTTTATCATCCACATCCATGTTTCCTCAATATGTAATATTATTTCAATACACCTACAATTTTTTAAATCCAATTTTACCCTTCGGTGAGTTTTTAGTAAAAGATATGAAAGGAATCTTTTGTCATTTTTTGTACGAGGTACTTTTTGACTTTTCTGAAAAAAGTACAAGAAGAATGTTTTTTTAACTTATACGACATGAATGAATTTTTAAAACATTATTTCCAAGAAGATTCCCTTACAAGTTTTCAAGTTTATTTTTAATTAACTTCTTTTATTTTATAATTGTATGACATTTTATGAAAGGAAAAGTGTTTTTGAAGTAGAAAGGATATTTTCCTCAAGAATGGAGTTCAAGTGTTTTATCAAAATTATTTTCCATCTAAGATAATAAAGGGTTCTGTTTCTATCCCTATTATTACAATGATTTGATTATGTTGTGATGGAATTATTTTTATGAATTCCTTTATCTTATATGAATTGTTGTATGATGTCACGATGTTTAAGATTCCCATTTTTATTACATGGGTTATGCTATGATGTATGGTTTATGATTTTGTGGCACACATAAGAATGGTATCATTATGAGATGGGTGGGACATATATCTCCCTCCAATTCATTGGGTAAATATTTTATACCTAATGAGATAGACATGGCTGAAACGGCAGGTTAAACCGGTTCAGTGAAATAGGACTGAAACGAGGAGTGAACTCAGTTCAGAAATGGACTTTGTCCACTAAGATAGTCTTGGCAATGAGTCTTGACTAATAAGAAATTATTCTCTATGATTATGTGTGTATGCCACAAAGTTTCATGTTTTAAGTTATGATTATTGGGATTACACTTCACTACCATGATTTATCCCATGTTATGAAATCATGATCTCTTTTGCAGGATAAGATTTTCAAAATGTTATGTTCTTATGAATTTGATGTAATTGATATTTCTTTTGTTTACCCTTACTGAGAATTTGAGCTCACACTTTTGTATGTTTTCTTTCCCCAGGTTAGGAAGAAGGGTATTAAGTAAGATGTGCCAAAAAGGTACTATAGATATGATGAAATAAATGGGAGACAATGTAGATGCTTTATGAACCAGTTGTTTATGTTTCCCAGTTTCTAAAGACACTATACCAATACGGTCATTTAATTGTTTTGTTATATGTTTTAATAATTATGATTCAATTTTGAAGTATTAACCATGTATGTAAAGTAAGGTTTGTTATAGTTTTATAGGTAATATCCCCATGTTTCCTTGGGGTATCCTATAAATGTACACTTTGTGCATCGGGGTTCAAGTTAGTTACTTGAAGAAATCTTAACGTACTTATCTCTTCCCCACACATGTAAATTCGATAATATGGTTTTCTTTCCACTCTAGAACTTGTATGGAATACCATTTATCGATTTAGTGAGTACTTGGTTTAGTATGTTCACCACTGTTTGTAATTCATGTTCCCAAAAGGATAATGGAATACTCACATGATTCATTATTGATCTCACCATATCCAACAGGGTGCGATTCCTTATTTCTCTCACACCATTCCACTAGGGAATTTATGGAGGAGTGAGTTAGAATAGGATCCCAAACCCCCATAAGTAATCAATGAATTCTTGATTAAGATATTCTCTACCTCGTCTCGAGTGGAGTTTCTTAATCTTCTTACTAAGATGGTTCTCAACTTCATTCTTGTATTCTTTGAACCTATCAAAATAATCTTACTTATAACTCATAGATATATTCATATCTACTAAAATCGTTGGTAAAAGTTATGAAGTATGAGTAACCTCCCCTTGCTTCAACTAGAAATGGTCCAAACACATCGGTATGAACCAATTCAAGTAGTTCATTATCCCTTTCACCTTTCCCACTAAATGGGGTTTTGGTCATTTTTCCTTGTAAACATGCATGACATATGCCAAGTTGTTTTAGTTTGAAAGAATCTACATGTCCATATTGATGTAACGCTTTCAAGAATTTATCGTTTACATGACCTAGACTGTGATGCCAAATATGGGTGTGGTATGAGTCATGTGAAGTGTCTTTTTTATCAATTTCCATTACATGGTTTGTTTAATCCAACACATAAAAACCGTTGTATAAATTTTCCCTACCAAAACAAATATTATCTTCATAAAAGAATCAACATTCATTTACAAACTTGAAAACAAATCCATGTGTATCTAATCTTGATACATAAATAATTTTTTTAGTAACAGATAGAACTTAAAAAAACACTTTAACACAAAGATCATCCCATCTGGAAATGTGGGGTGGTAGTCCCCAATAGCTATAGTAGCAAGTCTGGATCTATTGGCTACTCGTAGATCTACCTCCCCTCGGTCAATCTTCATGAATCTACTTGTTTCCTGTATTTTGATACATATGTGAGCACCAAAAGAAGTATCTAATACCCAATATGTAGAAACATATTGATTGTATTATATAACAAATGCACTTGAAGCTTCCCCTTGCTTCTTAGGCTGGGTGAAGTTCTTCTTCTAGTGGCCCTTTTTTTCATAGGCGAAACAAATAGCCACATGTTCCCTTTCCTCCCCTTTGATCTTCCTTTTCTTTGAAGGTCGTGAAGAAGATTTGGGCTTAAATCAATTCTCCTTCCCTTTCCTTTTATTCACCATAAGAATAGAAGGATTTTTGTGCTTTATATCTTTGTCCACTTGTCAAATGAGGATAACAATATCAGATAGAGACTTCTCAATGTTGTTCAAATTGAAATTGAAAAAAAAAGATAGAGAAGCTCTGAGGGAGTGATGCGAGAATGAGATCGGTTCCCTATTATTTATGGATTTTAAACACTAGAACCTCTAGGTGCTCAATGTAGCCAATGATATTGACTACATGAGGCCCAGCTAGGGCACCATCTCCAAGACTACACTGAAATAGTTCCTTAGAGTTCTCAAACCTTTCCTTTCTCTCTCACTCCTGGTAAAGACCACAGAGGTACTCGAACGTGCTATAAGAATCCATTTTTCATGAGACTTCATGAGCTCACTAGACATTGATGATAGAATCAAAAATTGAATTTCAACCACATCGTTTATAAGTTTCTCATAGACCACGAAATACTCATCACTCTCCTCTTTTGTAGGAAGATCAGGTAATGCTGACTCTAGCACGTAAGACTTCTGTTCATGGCGTAGGATAACCTGAAGGTGTCTAAACCATTCCAGGAATTTACTATCAGTGAGGATGTTTCCTTTATCTATAATTGATCATAGGGATAGTTTGGTTGATGAGCTTCTAATTTTTATTCTACAATTAAAATAAAAGATCATTATTACTTTCTAAATTACATTTTATGAGAAGTAATAGACGTTATTCAGTCTCCCACTATTTTATCAAGTCTCAATGCCCCTTACCATTAAACTCGAAATGACCAGTTTCTTTGACATTCTAGTGGAAAAGATCCATATTCCCCTTAAAATAACCACAACAATGGTAGCTCAAGCTATTATAAGGTATTTATATAGACAGTTATTTTCCAACTATGGGCTTGCAGCTCCTTGATCTGTTGGGTAGACTCCCCAATCCTGAAATCATGACTTTGGATTTCCTCAACTCCTGCCTCCAATATTATACTAAATTTAGCAAGCGCTACTCCTATTGATGTAATATGGTTAAGTATACCTAAAATATTTCATAAGGGCTTCCTATATAAATGTAAGTGTCCCAACAAGTGTTGGTCAAACACAAAGTTTTATTGAGTTTTTCCCTTAATCAAGTAACGTATGGCTTGGTATGACCTAATATTTTATTTGAGGGATTTTTATATCTTATGCATGAATTTATTATTTTCATTATCACATTATTGTTAATATTAAAGGTAAATTACTTATGTGATTAACCATGTCTTAATAATATTTATGCATAAGTATGGTTTATTTTAGTTCCATCTTGCATGCTTGTTTAATTCATTAATTTTCTGATCATGAAAATACATCCATAATGATAAACCATGAAACTTACAAGAATAAAATAAATTAAAGGGCATGATCATGGATTTTATAATGGATATTTTATCTAATGGTTGATAATCTAACCTTGACCCGGGGGAGAAACATCTTGAACCTTTTGGGTTCGTGTTTACAACTTTCAACTTGTCCACCTCTCTATCTCCTGGGACTGTTTTTTGTCTCGGCTCCATCTTGAACCTCCTACACTATCTTGGGATTTTCATCCATTACATATTCCTTTTTTAACTCACATGCTGTTGAGGGGTAGAAAGGGGTTTTTCATAAAAGAAACCTTGGGGATGCAGTCCCTACATATTAATGAGGAGAAGGATCATAGGCCAACAAATTTAATTGAAATAAATTAGTTAAAATTAACCATCCTCATACAAAGGTATTGGTCTATCTTATGATCATCCATTCATAAAAGAATATATATATATAAATAAAACTAACATTCAATTATGTAATCATTCTTTTTTAAGATAAATCACGCTCAAATCAATTAATTATCATCTTTAATTAATTAATCCTGTAATCTTAAAAATTATTTTGAATTTCCTTGAGATTCTCATCCATAATAATTTTAAACAAATAAATTCATTTAAAATTATCTTTGGTTGTAACTTGTACCTTGAAGGAAACCTGGTGAATTATCTTTCATAACTACCCAATGAGTAGAAATGAACATTATGCAGATGTTAAATTAAACACACACACACATATATATAACACCTATCATGTGTTGTACCTCGGCTTTATGCCCGCACGATGGTACACGTATCAAGGGTTTGTATAATATAATAATAAATTTTAATAAATATGGGTAATATGTATGAGTACATGGCGTGTAATTTTGACTACATAACGTATACTATCATTCAATGTGCATCTGAAGTACATGCCTCGGGACATTGCATATAAATTTACTTTAGAAATATTCAAAGTACACAGCATGTTCAGTGGGCCACAGGCCATGTAGTATCCTCCTTACGTGGTCTCCATCCGGGAAAGCTGTGTATGGGATACACGTTCTAACCCTAACCCAAAGGGACTACATGCCATGTCCAGTGGACTACATGATGTTTAATCCAAACATTGTGTTCCACCTGTTCCTAGTCAACACATGGAGTAATTTAAGACTTAGAAAGACTCCAAAACATTTATTGGTTTGGTGGACTAGTCCAATGCATTAAATCTTGACTACATGATGTGTACTGCTGAATACACGCTGTTTGTTCTGGGGTTGTATGACCAAGAAGCTTTGGAACCTCTAGATGAGATCCTGTATTTTATTTTAGTCAAAATTAAAAGAAAATATTGTTTCGGTAAGATGAACGAGAAACAAAAGAGGAGGAAAAAAGATCAAGATTTAGATTTTCAGAATGATTAACTTTAATTGAAACAACTAAATTATTAAATTTTTAAATCATCAATGAAATATTTAAATAATTATAAACTATGATGTAGCTGGTATGATAACACTTGAAGGTTCCGGGCGCAGTAGAAGCGCAGTTGGGCCAGCACCCAAATTTAATTTTTTCCATGATAAATGATTATTCCGGGATCAATACGATGATGAAATCCAGTCTCCACATAATAGAATCAAAGAATTAGATAAAGAAGGAAGATAACCAAAACCTTTAGATAGGATCTTTCACATCATGATTATAATTAATTTAATTAATTTTATAACGAAAATAACACCTGGATCTTTGGTATTTTCTTATTTGATTATGTTGATCATTTGGAATGACCCTTCCATATTATCTTTTTGAGCTTGAAAGGATCTAAACTAGAATCCCTCTTATGGTGATCCACACATGCTCTGATTACCTTTGATCAACACCGCTCATTCTCTGGGTGCTAGCGTGGAAAAGAGAGTGTCTTGTGTTAGTCATCCTTGATCTCTTGTTCTTAGGACTTGAAAAATGTCTCCCATTCTTGAGAGGGGAGGGAAGAGGATTCAAGAGAGAAATAGTTTAGCTCCACAATTCTCAATTCACTGGGTATGTGGTTCGGTGTATGGCACAATAGACGTATGTGTCTATTTATTAACATGGGGCGTCAGTTATAATATTTAATTTAATAACAACAATTAAATATATTCATAACCTTAGATAAAATCCTTTCTATTAATAATAATACCACCTAATTATTTATGGTTTACCAACTTTCACAAAACATAATTATAAATAAAATTATGCATCACAAAATAGTAGTAGTATTATTTTAATTTGTGCCAACTAGTTAAATAATTTTTTATCGTCTTGTAAATAATTATTTTACTATCAGACCAGCCTTGGTCCGCTCAAACTCCACTTCCATTTATTCAACACCCGAATAAATAAATAATTTATTCTCTCAAATAAATATTTTATTTACAAACCTGTAAATAAATATTTTTTAAATATTCAATAAAATAAATAAATATATTTTACCCACAATCTGGTGAATAAATATTTATTTAATTTATGCATTCATTTTAACTTTAATAAAATTATTCCACTTTCTTGAAAATAATATTTATTATTTAAATTCAAATAGAATTTAAGTGAGACCACTAGAAACACTTAGTTTGTGACCCTATAGGATTCTTTCTCATTGGCATTGGGTGGGATTTCCTAAAGTCCAAGAGTACTGTCTCTAAAAGTTTTAAGGAACCCAAGAGAAAGAAATTAAAGTCACAACAACAAAATCCACATACGAATGCTCACTATGTAATGCAATCCTTTTTTTCAATATCTCACCAAGTAGGTTTACTGATAGTGTCATCAAATTTTATGCTTGATATGTTCTTCTTTGAATAAATAAAATAAATTCATCATTACACCATGTACAAGGAATTTCATGTAATGGTTCTATTTCAATAAAAGGTTTGAGATATCAACTTCCATAAATGGAAGTTAAAAATCCTTCATTAATGTATCCATTAATAACATGCCACTCGTTACACACCCAATGTACCCTACTTCCTTCCAATTGTGTGTGTGATAATTTTCATCAATAAATCAAAGTGTGTGAGTCATGACATGTATTAATGATAATATTAAAAATAAGTATCATTACACATGCTCGCAGATAGAAATATCAAATGGCACCAAAACATGTGGAATTCCTACTGGCGGGTGAATTCTCATAATCTTCTGTCTTGGAGATTACCAAGTGAAAAATTCATGAGAGGAAGTATCATCTTCTTACGAGTCCCCACACCTGATAGTTTTCATGATATTTGTCCTATCATATTATTTCATCCAACTATAGAACTATATTTAAGAATAATTTTATAGCATTTCAAGGTTCTCATCATAACGGGGAACTGTGATGACCTTATCAATGAAACAAATTATTTAAGAAATTATTACATCATAGTCATGTAGAACAATGAATAATGTGTAATAAGATGTTTAATATTAAAATACATTAAAAAAACATGTAATAAAAGTACAACTAGTTGGTTCTAGGACACCAACTCTTATATTGAGGACCCATAGGGTGTGCCATGATCATGAACTTGGTTTCAGCTTGTTAAATTTGAAAATGGATTCACTTAAGGTGTTAAACCTAGGATTTTTTTGTATAACATGTTAACATGTATTGGTAGTGTGTGGTATTGACTGAGGTTCTACGCCCATGGGTCTAGTTAGATAGAGGCTCTCAACACCACCCAACAATACATGCGTTAGGGAATGGGACTAAGCTTTATTCCCCTGAGGGTTTCATTCCACCCAGAATGAGGCTTCGAGGTGTGGATAATGTGTTTGTTGAAATGTTATTATCCCTAGTGATATAGGGACTTGATTTATCCCATTATGAATATTAATTAATTGGATTAGGTCATGGTGTAAAATATGTGAATGCCTAACCCATGGAACTTTTGATGAAAATGAATTAAGTGGTGAAGACAATAAAAGTGATGAAATAGAAATAATTAGGAAAATGATTAAAGTGAGTATTCTTAGTTAATGGAACCTTATTTATTCTTATTTACCATTTAAATCCTTTTTCACATGCTCTGTGTTATTAGACTCGTGACCTGGATATTGGGATGATCAAACATGACATTCTAGATCCCTTGAGATGTTTGTTGATTGGGTAGGTTTGTCTGTTTAATTGATGTATGTTGTTAGTTCCATATTTGACATGATGTATTGAGATATGTTATTTACACTATGTTCAATGAGTATATGATGATTATTATGTCCCCTATTCCCATGCCCTGTTGATATTTGTGTATATTGTGCCTGAGTGGTCTTTTTTGTTTCTTTGAACCTTGTTGGAAAAGGTTTCAAAGAGATTATTTTTGCTAAATAAAGTAAGTGGGTTGTTTTTGAGAAATTATAATGGTGTGTGTAGTTTATGATAGTTATGTGGCCCATGGATTTGTTTTTCAAACATGTGTTCTTGGTTTTTCGAAAGAAAAGAAAATTTTTTTGGATGTTTTCTATGGATTTGACTTGTTTTTCCTTGGGATGATTATGTATGTAAAGACTAATTTATATATTTATTTTAAAACTAGAATTGGTGTTTAGCCTTAGGTAACCCGTTTCATGGTTTTCGTGGGTTGTGGTGACCTACTAGGATTTTTAGATCATTCCTATATCTTTCTAGTTTCTCACATGGTTTCCAATTTTTCTTCATGGATGGTGAGGTAAGATTTGGGTGGAGACGCTTTGGGTCTCATATTGATTTGGTTAATTTTTCTTCCTAATGGCATGTAGTTGTTTCATTTTGTTAGTTTTTTTTTCTACATATCCTACTGGATTCTTATTTATTTATTTTAGTTATTTAAATTATATCTATTATTGTTGTTTATTTTTATTTTGGGATAAATCATTCCCAAAATATTTCTGATGACTCCCAAATACTAGTTTCCCACCTGTGGGGATCGAGAACACCCTTCGGGCCTTATGGAAAATCAGGTTGGTTATCGGGTAGGATGGTATCCTTGGACAGTTCATTACAAAGTGGTATCAGATCCTACATTCCTAAGGGTATATATTTTTGGTATAGCTAATGTTATTTGGGGATGTTCATGTAGAAGTAAGCTATGGTTATTGGATCTTGGGAGGTTGGGCAGGGAGATTCTAGTTAGCTCTTACTTGTCCTGAGCCTGAAGATGTCGAGGAAAGTTGGGTTTCAAATCACCGATTCAATACTCCCTCGGGAATTTTTGATGGTTTTTTATGTGATTGATGTTTTTATCTCCTTTGATCATATGGGTGATACTGGGGGGTCACTCTTGGTCTTGAGTTAGAAATAAAGGAGAACTTCAGCTGTGTGGTCAGCACACATGGCCTAGGAAACCATGTGGTTCCCATGCATTCAAGGCTGCCTTTATATGGAGTGTGTTGCAGGGTTGGCTCACAGTCCCCCAACCGTGGGGATAATGAATGCATAACACTATTTCCTCTTCGTTTGGCATGTTTTATACGCCTCTTTATTTTGGATTTCTCCAAAGGTGGTTTCCTAACACTAGTGGTAGATTGAAGAGTTTTTTGTGATGTTTTTTGTAATTTTTATGTGGGTTCTTGTATAGAGCTTGTGTGTTCTTGGTTTTGAAATAATTTATTAATAAATAAAAATAGGTTCTGAGGAAAACATTTATTTTCAAATTTGGTTTATGTAAAATAAGTAAGGGTGAATTTCCTTGGTTTTATAAAGTGATTTTTAAAAATTCTTGCCTCCTTGTGAAATGGTGTTTTCAAAATGAAGAGAGTTTTGAATGGGAACCCTTTGGTTCTTGGTTTTGAAAATGAAATGGAATTTTTAAATTCCTTTGAGTGTTTATTATATTTGGGAAATGTGTGGGTTTCACCAAGGTTGTTTGGTTTCCAATATGGATAGATTGGTTTTTGGAAAATACCTTGGCGGAGGGTGATTTTTAAAAGTTCATTGGTGAAAATGATGTTTTTAAAGTAAAAGTTGTTTCAGTAGAATTGTGCGTGCCACTTTTAAGGGTTATTATGCACCTTGTTCTTGATTGAGGATTTATTTTTTATTCCTTGATTTAGAATGAATCATTTAGTTTGTGTTAAGAGACATGGATTGTTGAGGTCCATGTCTAGTTTCATTGATTCTATTCCCTAGAATGGTCAAAATAGTTTCTTCATATCTGGTGCCTACCTTGACTTCAAGTGGAGTAGTGGATGTGAGACCTTCCTTGTGATAGCGAATAATCTCTATCTTGTCTATTCTAGTTGATTTGACATGGTTAGTTTCTTCAGGAATCCTTTATTTTGGTGGTGGTGACCTTGGTGATGGAGCTTGGGTTGTGGTTGATTAGATCTTGTTGACGTTGTGCCCATTTTCTCATTGAATCGTTGATGTTATCATTACTTTGGATAGGAGAGATACTCGAGTGAACAACTAGGTAACTAGGGAGTTTGATCTACCAGATGAGTTTGAAAAACTAGCTGGTGTTTGACTGTGGCTGTTTTGGATGAACCATGTGGAGTTGATCCATGATTTGAACCCTAGTTTATCCATGTGTGTCCTGACTCGAGGTGAGACCTCTTGTTGTGTTCTGATTCTCCTTGTGGTGGTTCTTTCGTTCTTGGTTGTGCAAGTACTTTTTCTTGAGAATGTGTCGCTCATTGATATTCAGTTGTTTGAGGATATGTGTTTTTGTATTTCTCTTTAATACAACCATTCTAGAGGAACTCTACATGGTGGAGAGACCATGATAGATGTTTCTATTCTGGGTAAGTTTCATAGTTTGAGGTTCTTATTCTAGTTGTAATTAGAGACATGGATGCTTATTAGATGGTTTGAGTGATCGTTTTGGAGGATTTCAATCATTTCCCTTGTGGTTAAGTTGTGTCGAGGGTTTGTTTTTGTTATTTCCTCTTGAACCTTTCATTTTCCTTTTATATTCCTTTGGTTGGGAATTTATGGGGAGTGAAACTATCATTGTGGGGAGATCGTAATACCTTTGGTGTCATGGTGTATTTATTTTGGATTATTTTATCTTATTTTAGAGACTTTTTAATTATTCGTTGTTGGTGGGATTAAAATTTAAGTTTTTTGAGGTTTTTTAGCTATTGAACATTTATCCCGCATAATTAGTAGTAACTGTACGGTGCATGTGTGGGTGCCTAGGTGAGTCAACTATGTGGCGAATGTATTGTGGATGCTTTATTCAATTGTGTTCCTAGCACGTGGTTGGGATTTGTAAGTTGGTAGTGCTGATTGGCATGGTTGGAGATTAGTTTTCTCAATTGTTTTTCTGCCTACAGGTTACCGTATTAGGGTTCATGGCATAGGAAATTTCCAGCATACAGTTGGAAAACGTTTTTTTTAACTATGCGTAAACCGTGTGAGTTTTTTAAAATTTTAAAAATTGAATTTTTGTTTTATTTTTATTTATTTTATTTCCTTATTTTATTTCCCCTCTCTTTTACCCCCCTCCATGTACATCTCATGAGGTTCCCTCCCCCTTCCTCTTTGGTCATGTGCCTCCCCTCCATCTTAGCCCTCTCTTATTCTAACGAAACCATCAGATTTCTTCATTTTTATTGGTCGAAACCTCGAGGTAAGCCATTATCTCCCACCCTTATCCCTCAATTCATCATTTTTTCCCTTCCCTCTTTTGCTGCATGGTTAGGTCGAACCTTATGGTTTGTTTTTAGGTCATACAATAGGATCCTTGGGTCATATTTGAGTATGTTATGACATCCATCACCGAAGGAATAGTAGATTGGTTCGCTTCTACTTTTCATCACCATTTAGGGTAAGGGTTTCCTCTAACTATTTGGTTTATCACAATTTTCCTTGGGGTATTTAGTGATTATTGGTCCCTCTAGATTAATGAGATCATTTAGTATCTCTTTGAAGGGTTGTACTCACATACATAGGTACGTGTGTTTTTGTATGTACAGTAGTGGAAATAATGTTTTTAACATCCGATAAATGATGTTAGTTTTTATAAACCTTTACAAAAAGTTTGTGCAATAGATTTTTTATAATTGGTTTTACTAAATACTGATGCGTAAAATATTTAATACAGGTTTTTTTGCATCAATTTTTAGTAAAACCGACACAAAAACTACTAAATACTATATTTTTGGCATCAGTTTTTTAAAAAAACCAATCCCAAAAATAGTAAATATATAAATATATTTTTCATCAGTTTTTACAAAACCTACGTGAAATATTTTTTTCTCGGACACTTCAGCATCGGTTTTTATAATAAAAAACACAAAAAAAAATACTTAAACTTTTTGGGATTGGAAAACTGTCATTTTTTAGATCTATGAAACCATGCTGCTCATGAATAATCCCCCTTGAATCGCGATGACTACGATGGAAACCCGGTGATCTCCAATGCCATTGTTATTGATTTTCTTCGATTTTCAAAATTTTTGGTCTCTGTTCTACATCCTCTTTGATTTATTCATTGTATCCACAATATTTTCTCCTAAAAAACCTATTTCCATCACAAAAGGTGGTTTGATTTTATTTTTTTGTTCATAGTTAATGTTCATTTTTTACAATCAATTTTGAATAGATCTTGCAGGAAGTGTTTATTCTTGAGATGCATTCAAGGGACGATGTTTTCATTAAGGATCAATAAAAATTTGAACTCTGAATTTTGTAAGTTATTTTTTTATGTTGGAAGATAAATTATTTATCATTTAATTATATTTTTGATTTGTTTCAATTTTTAGTTTGTATCATGGTTACCTAAATGACATGGAGGTGTAATTCTATATAAACATTGAATGTGTATATTTTTATAATAAAAAATCAGTATTGGAAATCCATTATATATTTGATTTTATATCTGAGTGGGAGTGGGTATCATGGGAAAGAGAGATAGTCGAAGCTTATGTGAGACAACATGTAGGATAGGGTGTTTTATTATAATAGTGACATTATCTAAAAAAATAAATATAATATGTGGCATATTCCGATTAGATGTATATGTGATTTATATATCTACATTTTTATTATAATATAATTCTACTACAATGACCTCCGGTTGAACACCCAAATGGTATGAATGAGTATATAAAATCATATGTTCAGATAGATCTTATTATTATAGTATTACATCATCATTATTAGTATCTATGTGAGTATTAATGATGTTTTTAAATCTATTAGGGGTGTAGTGATGATATGTAAGAATTTCATATCTATTATGACTAGTGCTTTTCAGGGGTAACAACCCCCCTATTTAGTAACAACTATGTAAAATGAAATAATAAATTATTGCAATCTTCAATACTTTTGACACATACAACACCGAACTAATGTAAAAACTATGTAAAAAGAACTAATAAATGTTATATTATTGAAAATAATTAAATTATAGTATCAATAAAACACATTTATATAATATGAAAATAAAAAGTTTACTATTTGTAATTGTGTTTCATATATGATATTTTATATCTGATTATCAATAGTTTTTATTAAATTTATTTATGTTTACAATTTATCAATTATATATATATATATATTTATATGATTTAATATATTCACCAATTATATTTTAATATCAGTTATTTAATAGATCATAATAGGATAAATTTATGAAGAACCACTGGTGAATATAGAAAAGGAGTTGGTGAATTCTTGGAATTTGCTAAAGGAAATATTCAAAACATTGATTTGATTTTCTGTCCAAGTGTGAAGTATTTGAATATGAGAAAGTTAAACTCTAGAGAAATTAAGGATAATCTCATTTGTTTTGGTTTTTCACTTAATTATACACATTGGATCAAGCATGGTGAATGAACTGCAAATTCAATAGATAATATTGATGATATTATCCATAATGCGACCGAGGATCATATTGAATATTTAATTCATGATTTAGGTGTTGAAACCGTTGAAAAAATAGAAAGTGTTGAATAATATAGAATTTTATTAATGAAAAAAGAAAAAACAATATAGGAAAAAAGACAAACAAGAACCACCAAACAACCATAATGTATGGTTATGGTGAAAAGGAACAAAAACCAAATCAACAATAAACACCCATTGAAAAATGGTGGGAAATGGGAGACAAGTAGAAGTTTCTGTATAAGGAATCCCACAACATAAGGCTTCAGGACACCCTCTGTATAAGCATGATTGCTTCCTTAGCAAATACTCCATAAACCAATCAACGAAGACACCTACGAGCCCCCAACAAAGGCAGAAAACAACTTCTATGGATCGTGCACTACTCCCTTGATATAATCATGCTTTTAAAAACATCAAAAAAGAAATCCACTCTAGGTTGACACTCCATGAAAGAAGCCTTAAAAAATCTGCATCAAAAAAACTAGTGCAGAAAAAATAGAGAACACAAGGCTTCTACTTCTTACTAGTAGAAAAAATAGAAGCAAACCAATCTAAAGAAAAATAAAGAATAAAACTAAGCAAACAAACCCCAAAAAAATAAATCAGAGCATAAGGATGTAAAAAAACCATTCAAAATATCCTCAAACAGAGATAAGAGATAGCTTAAAAGAAGTCTAAAAATGGGAGACTAGTCACAATCTTTTTTAAGAAAAGGAAGGAGATCATCAGGAACCTGACCATACAAAACAAAATCAACTCCATCAACACCTTTATTTTCTAGACCATCAGCAATAAAATTGGATTCCCTATAAATGTGAGTGATAATATGATTCAATGAAAATAGAGTCTCTAAACAATTAATCCTATGATTAGTTAGCTTCCCGGACAATTGAGAAAGACCCATCCCCATGGTAGAAACAACCATAGTATAATCACTTTCGTTCCATAAATTATCCTAGCCATGCTTCACAGCTTGATCCACAACAATGATAATTCCAATCATTTAAGCCTCAAGTGAAGTGGAAATGCCACAATTACCATGAAAATAACCAAGGACATCCCCTTTATGATTTCTAAAAACAACACCATAACCCGAAAGCCCGGGATTACCCATAGAAGCACCGTCTGAATTAACTTTTAACCAACCAAAAGGAGGTTCCTTCTAAAGAACTTCTAAAGTATCATGTGAAGGCCTGAAGTTTCCCTTAAAACCTATCCAGTTCAAAACGGACAAATCATTAATCGAGTTGAAGCAAAAATGATTCCTAAGAATATCAACATTATGCATAGCAGCAAGAATGGCTGATAAAACCCCACTTAACAAGAAGGAAAAAACTATCATGAATCACCTTATTAAGAGCAAACCAAATAAAATGAAGGATTTCAGTAGAAGTGACCATAAAAATATCCATTAATTGAGGAGAAAGAGAAATAGAATGCAAGCCTTGAATGAAATGATGAATTCAAGACATATCAGGCATAGGGATTTCACAAATATCATAAACAACCTTCCACATTGAAGAGGAATTAACACAATTAAAAAAAATTGATCAAAATCTTCCCTATGTTAATGAAAAAACACACATGAAGAACAGAGAGAGATGCTACATTTTTTAAGGAAACAATCAGTAGGAAGCTTCCCATGAGCTAGTCTCCAGGAAAATGTTTTTTCAAGAAGGCATAATAAAGTTTATATGAAGATCCCTCGTCTACTTACAACCAAAATTTCAAGATAGAGAATGACTATAAAATTTTTTAGAAGTTAGCAGGACATTTATTGCAGGTTCCCAAGCCCAAAAATCCTCTCTTTTAGAGAAGTAATAACTATTGATAATAGTAATAATATGAATAGGGGACCCACCATATTATCAAGATGATATTTAATCCTAGTATCCAAATCAACATTAAAATCATTATTCATCAAGGAATCAGCTAGGGGATAGACATTCTAGTTGTCCTTCCAAAATGATAAAGATGAGTTCCTTGAAAAAATCTATCTGGCATGAGAGTCAATGGAAGAAAAAATGGATTTAAAAGAAGGCCAAACAGAAGAATCCATATGATTAAAAATCCCATTTCTGATCCTATCCATTAATTTATTGTGGAGAAAGTCCAGAGACTCAAAATTACTATTGGGAAGCCTCCAAATGAATGAATCCTGTAAAGAACCATTAAACACCTCAAGATTTTTAATACCAGGACCCCAGCATCATAGGGTTTACAATAATTATTCCAAGAGACCGTATCTAATTTCTTCTCCATAATATTACCACTCCAAATAAAATTTTTAATAGGAAGATTAATGCTCTTGATAAGAGATATCTTCCAATTATAGACCATGAAATAATAAACAATCTTAGAAATGATTACAGCCCTAACCAAGAAAACACGACCTGCCCGAGAGAGGGACATACCCTTCCAAGTAGCAAGATGAATTTTGATTTTACAAAGAATATCAGAAAAATAACAAGCTTTAGGCCTCCCCCAAAACATAGGAACACCCAAATATGTAAAGGGAGAAACACCATCATGAATACCCAAATCCCTAATAATGCATGTCTTCCTAGAAATAGAAAATTTCTTTCCAAAATAAATAAAGGACTTATTCCAACTAATCTCTTTCCCAGAGACTTTTTATTAATGAAAAAGGGAATGCTTAATATTTATAATATTTCTCTTATCCTATTTAGTGAATATAATAATATCATCATCATACAACATGTGAGTTGGAGCAACAAAACCTCTACCAGCACTGATAGACTTCAGTTTCCCATTGCCAACCATAATAGAAAGTAATCTACTAAGATAATCCTCTACAATGGAAAAAATAATGTCCAAGAGAGGGTCACCTTGTCTGACACCTCTAGAACAAGAAAAGTATCCCTTAGGGGAACCATTTACAAGAACAGAGATACGAACCAACTCTAAAATGATTTCAACCCAATTAATGAAAACATTATTAAAACGAAAAAATGAAAAACCTTATAAATGAAATTCCAATTTATAGTATCAAAAGCTTTCCTGACGTTCAACTTGAGAGCAACATTACCATCCCTTGTGGATTTCTTAAGAATATTAACACATTCCGATGTAGTAATAAGACAATATTGAATAGACATACCCTTAATAAATCCAAATTGATTAAAAGAAACAATCTTACTAGAAATTGAGGACAACCTCCTGAACAAGATTTAGAAAATAATTTTAAAAATTGTATTGATCATGGAAACTGGTTTGAATAAATGAATCTCGTTATCATTATCCATCTTTGGAATAAGGGAAACGAATTGAGCATTTAGGCCCTAAGTAAGAGAACCACCTTTAAAAAAATGAGTAACAAACCTTCAAACATCATCATGAATGACATCCCAATATGTTTGAAAGAAAAAATTCCCAAAACCATATGGACCCAGAGAGTTGTCATACTTTAGACTAAAGGTCGCTACCTTGATTTCAAAGTCCAAAGGGGTAGATGTAATGTTGGAATTATCCTCTTGATTAACAAGAGTGGGAATATTACTCTCCACTGGATCAGCAAGAGGGACATGACCAGTAAAGAGATCCTTAAAATAAGTAAGAACATTCTCAAAAAGATCATTTCTATTGTTGAAGAAATTATTACCATTTCTAACCAAAGATAGAGGCCTTGAGACATTCCTAATTCTCTGCAAAGAATTGAAAAATTTAGAAATTTTATCCCCATCTCTCAACCAATTAGCCTTAAAATTGTCTCTTTACAATTCATCTTTGAGATTCTACAAATTATTAATCTTGGAAACCAGTTGAGTCTCACCCAAAAAGTCATTAGATAAGTCATTTAATGAATTATGATCTTGCATTTGTTGAAGATATTCCTCAATAGATGAAATTTCAGAATCATGGGAACTAAAACAAAATTTACTCTAGAATTTCAAATTTCTTTTAAGGATATTGAGCTTGATGACACAAGAAAAATCATTAACCCTACCATTCCAAGAACTCCAAGTTTGTTCAACAATAGTTCTAAATTCCACATGATTAACCCAATATTTATTAAATCTAAAAGGCAAAGGAGGTTTGGGATCCTTACTCACAAGGTCAACCAAAATAGGATGATGATCAGAGTTAATTTTGGAAAGAGTCATACAGAAAATTGAACCCCAGAAATCAAGAAAAGTCTCATTGAAAAAATCCCTACCAATTCTACTAGAAAAAAATCTATCCAAAACATTCATGTACCAAGTATACTTAGCCCCCAACAAGATTAACTTCAATCAACCCATTATCATAAATACAAGCATTGAAATCTCCTTGAAAAATGACATTAGTCATAGCTCCAATATTGTCATTAGAATTCATGATGGTGTTAAAATCACCAAGAATAGTCGACGGTCCAAAGATTAAAGAGTTGAGAGATCCAATATCCATCCATAAATTCCTATAACCCTGATAAAAGTTATGGGCATATTTAAAAGAGTATAAATTCTGAAGACCTTGAATATTGAAGGAACATTTGACATGCTGATCATAATTAACTATTAGGGAAATATGAGATAAAGAACAATGATCCAAAACCCATAACCGTTTAATATCTGATGAGGATCTATTAAATTCAACATAGTAAATATATAGTGTTATCATCAATTTTGAGATTAGTTAACTTGAAATAATGTAATTGTTGGAGTGATAAAATTTTATCTAACTTACTTTTGCTTTTAAAATAGATTCTTCCAAAAGGCAACAGGCTTCTAGATTCCAATTATGAGGTGAAGAAAATATTATTCCCAATGGTATTAGGGTATAAAAGGATACATTTTTTCCAATTCACTGTGTGTTGTGTGGGAAAGAATATGAATTTTTATCAAACTATCCAACATGTGGAACATTATGCTATAAGATGAATGAAAAAGTAAATTCAGATTAATTCTCGGGTACTGACATCTAACTTATTGCTAAATCAAATAATTTCTTCCAATAATACCTTCATAAAACTCCATTAAATTAAATCAAATTCATTCTTAGGTACCAAAATTGAATCTTCTGCTAAATAAATTTGGTACCTTCCAATAATTCCATGTTAGAATCATTTATTTTCAAATTCAATTGATACAAAAGGGTTAAGATGGAATTCATATGAACGTATTTTTGATAGTAAATGACATCACCATGCTAACTCATCACAACAGAAGATATTTGATAAATAATTTTCAGATTAGGGAAGTGAAGTTAGAAATATGAGAATGGGAGTGTGTACAGATGGAATGAATCCATATTAGAGCCTAAGCAGCCAACATAGTTCATGGATTTTTTTATTCGTAGTTTACAACTTATCCCCACATATATGTTCGAAGAAAAAATATGTTATGATGATCTTGATTATTTTAGGACCAAAACATCTAGGAAATGATAATGATGTGTACCTATAACCATTGATTTCTGGTTTGAAACTTTTATGGGAGGCTATGGTTAATGTTTTTTATTCGTATAACAAGTAGTATTTTCTTTTGTGTTTTATGATAATGTTTAGTATAGATGAATTTCCTACATATTGAAACATATCTGGATTCAGTGTTAAGGGACATAAATCAGGTATAATTTTTGAAGAAGATATTTCACATTATCATTTTCATAATGGATGAAATACAGTGTACATGGTACATCAAAGATTTTTGAAAATTGATCATCCTTATCATAGATTGAAAAAGTCATTTAATGGTTTATAGGAATAAAATCTTCCCCCACAACCATTTTTGGTTGAATTATATTACAATTGGGTGAAAAATATTGATTCGACATTTGGAAAGAAAAGTAGTTATGGTGTTTAAAAAAATATTTGGAAAAAATAGTCTATTTTTTGAACTACCTTATTGGAGATTTTTAGAGATAAAACATAACATTGATGTTATAAATGTTGAGAAAAATATATATGATAGACTAATTTGAACAATATTAGACATAAAAGGAATAAAAAAGATGGATTTAATTCTAGATTGGACTTGATAGGAATGGAAATACATTTGTATTTATCTCCCATTATGAAAGGAAATAGAACATATTTACCTCCAACTTTCCACACATTAAGAAAGAGTGACAAGTTTAATTTTTTTCACTATCTGTATTGTATAAAAGTACCTGGTGGATATTCTTCAAATATGAATAATTTTGTGCCAGTGAAGGATTGAAAATTAATATGTATGAAATCTCATGAATGCCATGTATTGATGCAACAACTGCTACCGATCGCACTATGTGGTATACTACCTTCAGTTGTCATAAAGTCTATTATCAGGTTATGTAATTTTTTAAAATCCATTTGTGTCAAATTTATTGATCCAAATTTGTTAGATGATTTGAATAATGGATATAATCTTATAATTTTTCAACTGAAAATGTATTTTCCACCTACATTTTTTGATATAATGGTTCATCTAGTTATTATCTGGTGTGTGAAATAAGAATATGTGGGACTGTTTATTTATGATGGATGTATCCTTTTAAATGGTATATGAAAATTTTAAAGGGATGTGTTAAAAATACTTATTAACCAGAGGCCTCTATTATTCAAAAATATGTATCGTAAGAAGCTATTGATTTCTATACTGATTATTTGTATGAAGTGAAGTTTTTTGGTCTCCCTATATCTCGACATTTGACAGTTGATAGTGAAGGTACAGGGATTCGAGGCTTAAAGGTAAAGTTAATTTCTTGTGATGAAGTGATGAAGGTACATTTAAATATTTTGAACAACAAAGATGATTTTCAATCATATATCTCATCACATATTGATGAATTAAAGAGATGATATCCCAAAAGAAATGAAAAGTGACTGATGATTGAGCATACAAAGGCATTTGTTTCATGTTTTAAAGAGAAAGTGAGAATTGATATATCTACATCAAAAACATTGAAATGGTTTGTAGGGGGACCATATCTTAATGTGATAACATGGAATGGTTTTGATATTAATGAGTACATATTTTACACAAAAAAAATCTATATGAAAAGAGTACCGTTAAAAATAGTTTTGTGATGGTTATCTCGGAAGTAGTGAATTTTTCAAGTGAAAAGAATAAAAACTCAATTTCTGCTTCATTGGAATATTTTGGAGTTCATGATGATATATATGAAATTGATGATACAAAATTTTGAGTCACTATGTTTAAGTGTAATTGGGTTGATTGTAATAGTGGTGTAAAACACGATAATTCTAGATTTACACTAATTGATTTGAAAATATTTAATTACAATGGGGAACCATTTATCATGATGAAACATGAAAAGTAGATATTTTATGTAAATGATCCATCCAATGATTAGTAGTCCATAATTTTTTAGGGAAATAGAAACTGTTTGGGTTATAATATTGATGTTAATGATGTTATTTATTTACATGAGTCTTATTCATCTTTTATGTGATTTCTAGATAATTACAATGATAAAAAGGTAGACATAGTGCATGCATTACGTAATGATAATGATGAAGGCATATGAGAAAACACTAAATTAGTCTCCTAATTTTTTTGGTAATTATTTATATTCTTTTTCTTTTTTTGAAACAAAAAAATGTGTGCCACTTTATTAACTTATTTTTCTCATCCTTGTTTCTAAATATTAAATTTTCTAATGATATGTTGTACAGAAAATTTTATTACACTTGATTGTGTCAATGTTAGATATAGAGAGAGAGGATCAGTTACTGAGGTATATCTATTTTTTCATGTTGTTAAATATTCAGTAATATACTTATTTAATCAAATAAAACTTTTCATTTATAATTTTTTTAAAATACTATTGATGTGTCCTCAGTTGAGGATACTTCTCTTGTTACTACAAAGAAATCATGTTCTCATGTAAGGAAACATGGTATTACATGTTTACCAAAACTTTCACTTTGTCAGGGAGATGAGAGATTAGATATTCATTTAGTTGATAATAATAATTCAACTGGCCCAAATTTTGTTCATTTTATCCGTTATATATCAATTCAGATCCATTATAGGATGAGTATTTTATATCCCAATTGGAAGTGTGTGGAAAAGATGGTGAAACAATAAATTTTGGATGTTGTGACAGTAAAATATCTCAATTGGTTTATTTTATATTATTTTTTTAATAATAAATATTTTAAACAACATATTTCATTTATTAAATAACAAATAACATTAAATTTTTAGGAAATAAAATAAATTAAGAAAATAAATCTCTCTTTAGCAGCGGTTCGATAAATCAATTTTAAAATAAAACTGACAAACAAATATGTTTTTTGGAAAGAAAAATATAGAAAACTCATGCCTTAAGTATCCATATATAAATGAATATACATGGAAATTATTTTTTGATACCCTTCATGGAGAAAAATTTCAATTATTATAATTATTTTCTATTTTAAAAATTATTATATATTTATCTAATTACTTACTAATTTATTTTTATGTAAAAGGACTCCAGAAGATCTCATCAAGAGATCCAGTTGAAAAATATAAACAGACATACTTTGGGTATCTGTAATTATAGGAGAAAATCATAGAAGAAAATTTTAAATCATTAAGTGATTGATCTATTATTGGTTCAAAATAGGTACAATTTGGTCCTACATCTCCTCCCACTCACTAGAAAAAATTAGAATGAGTAAGAAGAAGGAAAAAATAAAAATATCTTATAGAGAAAGATAAGAAATTAGCTGATAAAATTATAAGTAAATATTATTTATTTTTCATGGATTTTCTATTTTATAAATTATAAACACTAATATAACTTTTTCATTTTTTATTTCAGGATAAACTACAGGAGAAAGAGACAGATGGCTCTTTTATCACTAAGGGAAGGATGGACATCCTAGCCACTTCTTTAGTAAAGAAAGAACACCCCGACTATGCTAGAGGATATCTGTAACAGCCTGAGATTTTATAAGATAGATTCCTTTTAATTTCATTGATGTTTTATGTTTTACACTACACCGAGATTAGTTTTTGATATACGCAAAACCGTATTAGCTTGCAGTATACACAACACTATTCATGGCTTGTGTTGTTCATAATTTCAAGTTCGTTTAATAGAATTCATTTCACACAACACTAAGTATAGATTCTTTTCAATGTATAAATGAACTATATTTGGAATATGTTATACACAACACCAAAGGAATCTTGAACTACAAGAAACAATGACTTGTCTTGTGTTACAGGCAAGAGAGACCTTCCTCGATAACTTGCGTTGTACGTGATACCGAGTTTCACTAAACAACAATATATTATTAAAATATTATTATTTAATGGAATATAAACTAGAAATTATTAATACTATTAACCACATTTTGAATCTTATATAACACTAGAATTCATCTAACACATTTTCTAGAACATGATATGTGAACAAAATCATTTTTTCAGATAAAAGAAATATTTTTCAAAAAATGCAATTTTACCACCTTTTGATGGAGCACACATTTTAAATCTAGTTTTTCAAACTTTTATAAGTTAAATTTGAAAAAATAAACTTCTAATTTGGAATAGGGACATAAAAATTTAATTTTATATAATTTTTGTTATTTTTCTAAAAAAATAAAAATTTAAATGAATAGTGAACAATACAGCATTTTAATTCAAAATCACCTTTTTATCTAATTTATTCATATAGATAGATTATAATTTTAATTGGTTTTAAAGTATAATTATATTATATATTTTTCGTTTAATCTAATTTTGGTAATTTTAAGTAATTTTAATTTCAATTTGGACATAAATAGATATCAATCTTTTGAAAGTTATCACTTATTAAAAACCTGCTTTTTGGTTTTGGCAACGGGAATTAATTTTTAAATAATTACTGAAAATTATTTGTTTTGAATTTGTAAAAAAAGATTCCATATTTGGAATCATAATGTTCAAATTGTGTAAATATGCACCTTTTATTTTTGTACATTATGAATAGTAACTTCAGTTGATATTTTATTTACCATGGTTAAAGAATAAATTTTGAATTAAGGATAAAAAATAATATTATAATAATATGAAACTATCCTAAAACATGTCTGATACCTATTGGATAAGATATTTTAGACCATGGGAATCCATGGGTTGATTTTGTGACCCCATCGATTCACTTAGATATGAGAATGACATTTTATAAGAATTAATTTAATGTAAATATAATTATAACATAACCACATATCTTTTACTACATTTATTTTAATATAGGGTGATATCATAGATATCTATTTCTATAAATATTCATTAAAAATCTAAAAATATTTTATACATCATGGTATTTTATTTATAATTTTTAGACATTAGATAAATATATTTTTTTATGGCACAATTATGATGTAGTGATTACCTCATTAAAGATAGATTAAAATAAATGAATTTATAAATATTCAATTAAATTTAATTTGAAATTTTCAATTAAATCCACGAATTTTCTAGATAAAATTGACATATTAGTGATGAATTAATTCTTTTGGTTAAAAGGAATCAGGTTATGATTTTTTTTAAAGTCAAGTATGAATAGTGTCCAAAATTGACATAATACATCACTTAAAACATAAAATAGTTTATTAAATGATATTAAATTCCTAAATATATAATATTTGTCCAAATGGTTTATAAAAGTCCAAATATGTCATAAATAAATTTTTTTGGGTATTTTGACATGATATGGTAATTACATTAACCCACAATGTGTAAATAACAGGATATCGTGGTAAGATTAAAAAGGGTAAAATTAGGGTTAAACTCAAAGGATAAGGATAAATAAATATTTTTAACTTGTATAAAAATTATTTTATAATGGTTATTAGAACCAAAATTATCTTATATTTTAAATAAATAAGTTTTTTACCATTTTAAATTGAAATTTAATTTATAATAAATTAATATTTTAGGACTTTTCTAAAGTTCTCCTATCATCTCTTATAAAAGGGCACAACCTATATCTTCTATTAACTCCATTTTGAGCCTTAAATCTAGTCCAACCCCTACCCATTTCTATTATAAGATTTTCTTATTACATTATAGAGATTCTGATCTTCTCAAAATCCCAAATCTAGTGCCCTAAGAGGAAATTTAAAGGAGGAAGGTCGAGGAAAATGTAATCTCTTCTACCGATTCTTTCAAATTTATTTCTTCTTCTAGTTACTCTTATTTGTTTGTTTAATTATAAAGTAATAACATGATTATAACTCATATAATGATATATTATTATAAATATGAAACAACCCTATTTCACCTTCCATCCATCCCACAAAAAACAAAATCATCAAATGTGCGTACATATAGCTTATCGTCTCCACGACGCGGTGTAATCTATTTTTCACCACCGCCTTACTTGGATGGGTATAATGGTGTAAATAATAAATATATATTATTATTATAAAATGATACCAATTATGAGATATTATACACCATCCACTTCATTACCATTCAACAATTATGGGAATGATAATGTTGTGTGTGCGTAGGTACGACCTACCTTCTCCACGGTGTGATGTGACGCATTCTACATAATCTTCATTGAATCATGATTACATAAATGAATTGAATGAATAAATATGATATATATCATACTAATTCCATGATTTAAATTATATAACTATAACCTAAAAATAGTAATAAGAAATTATATGACAAAAAATGCATAAGAACATAAAGCAGTTAATACCCGAATAACAAGTAACAATGAAATGTTTCTAACAAACAGATGAAAGTATGATCATAAATGTTATCATAAAAATTATTATGATTCTATAATAAATCTGTAAAATTATTTAATTCATTATACAGGAGGCTTGGATAAATACAAAGCATATCAGATCTAAGGTAAGGGATAATTTTTCAATCTCATTTTTATCCAAGATAGTTTATTCATAAGTATTTACTGAGGATATATTTATAATCCATGTCCATGTTTTATAAAAATGTTTTCATAAAATGTTTAATATTATTCTATGTATGTTTAAATTCATTTTTATCCATTTTTGACTTTTATTTCATGGTTTAGAAGGAACCATTTTTTTACCATAGGAAGTATTTTTTGACTTTTCCAACAAAAGTACGAGGAGAGTGTTTTTTAACTTATACAGCATGAATGGATTTTTATAGTTTCATGATTACATATTTTCACAAATCTTCATATACACTATTTTGAGTTTATTTTCAAGTAAATTATTTTATTTTAAAATTGCGTTACATTTTGAGAAAAGAAAATGATTTTGAAGAAGAAAGGATATTTTCATCAAGAACTATGTTCAAGTGGTTTATCAAAATTATTTTCTATCTAAGATGACAAAGGGTTATGTTTCTTTCCCTATTATTACTTTAATTTGATTGTGTTTATGATGTAATTAGTTATATGGATTCCATTTATCATATATGGATTGTGTTATGATGAAATGATGTTTAAGAATCCCATTTTATTTCCTAGGTTATGTTATGATGAATGATTTATACTTTTGGGGAACATGTAAGAATTATTTAATTATGGGATGTGTGGGACCTATATCTCCCTCTAATTTATGGGCTAAATATTTTTATCTCATGACATAGACATGACCGTAACGGAAAGTAAATCTGGTTCAATAATGCAGGGCAGGAAGGATAAGTAAATCTAGTTCTATAATACATGGATGGAACGACAAGTAAACCAGGTTCAGTAATTGACTTTTTCCACTATGATAGTCTTGGTTGAAATGCATTTGATACTATGGAAATAATATCATGTGCTTATTATTTTTCCATTGTAACTTGTTTTACGCCAATGCTATTCTATCATGGTTAATGTTCCTTTATGATCCATGCCTTACGTACTGGCTAAGATTTATTTCATGACTCCAAATTTTATTGATTAAAATTTATGTTCATGTTTTTACATTCAAATTTTTATGGTTTGTTTTATTTTCACCATTTTTACCCTTAATGAGCATTTGAGCTCACCATTTTTATGTTTTATTTTCCATATGATAAAAAAGAAAGGTTTTAGGTTGGAAAACAAAAGGGGAATATCTTTATGGGAGACGTTGAATAACTTTCACCATGATTAAATGATTGTATTCCATTTTTACAGAGGAAAAGAACTAATATGGTCTTTGGTAATTTGTTTGTGTAATGTATTATGTATTTTGAAAAATAAATGAAATTTCCATATACGTCAAGCTTGGGTCTCTATAGTTGGTATCAGATTGAAGGTTTAGTCAACCTTTGGAAACTATAATTTGAAAACTTTAGTGAGATCCCTAGAGTTATTTCTATGGATATGTCTAGGTATATCCTAAGGATATGTCATGTATTGGTTACTGTACTATGGTTAAACCGAAGATATCATATATTGAAATATTATAAGTAATTTACATTACTTATGTGTTTCTAATCTATGATAGGTATTTCTCACAGTTTTCTTTATAATCTTAGTAAATATCCAAAACTACATAGAACATAGTTGACTGTTGAATGTTTCAGATGTGAAAATTATAGGAATTATGAAGATCAACTTCCTATGTGGAAATATCATGAAGAGAATCATGAATATTATACAATTATTGTTCATACTACTGAGGATAAAGAGATAGTCAACAACATGTGGAAGGTATGTGATGTTGTTTCAGTATTGTTTACATTAAACCTATGAATCTTGAGGTTGAGAAACCTTAATACATGATTCATATTTTAAGAAAAATAAAGATGATGGATCCTGAGTAATGGTTTAAGAATAAAGTTGGATAATTGAGGTGTATATATTTCAGAATTCAAATATTATGTTATATAAATCATGAAATATATAAGTGTTTTAAATATAAGTTTTCATTAAGGATAAGAAAGGATATATCAAATATTTCTAAGGATCTAAAAAGTGATTTTAGGGGAGGTGATATACTTAGAGAATACATGATTAAGAGAAATATAACTTTTAATATGTCCCATATGTTAAGATAATGATGTTTGTATAAAGATATGTTGGATTTGAATAATTAAATTGGATGATGCTAGTTTCTTGGGAACTAATTATGGATTTGTTGAAAAGAGGGTTATGCTATCATGGATGAAGTATAAAAAAATTTGGGGCTTAAGGAATATATCCAATGATTTTTGGAATAAGGAAATATGAATTTTTTCAATAATGATATATGGTAATTTAGGTTATTACCATGATTCATGAGAATTCAGGATGAAGTCATTAAAATGTTTAGAATGTGACCAGCAATATATATCTTATGGGGGATAAATGATGGTATTCACATGCTTGTAATTGTTTTTTTACTCTGAGGTTGGATAAAAGTATTTTGGGTGAGGATAATGGTTGGAATGGATTAAGTTGGACATAGTATAGTATTGTTTAAGGATAAAACTTTTTTTTATTATTTATGGAATGTATAATAGTATAGTTTTAGAAAAAGGACAACCTGATGGACGGGAAACAACCCATCACGTTGGACTAGGCTATAGAAATTGAACCCAAAACCGAAGTGTGACAGCCCTTTATCACTGACCACTGGCCTACGTGAAGTCCCTTTTTAGTATAAATTAGTTTTATTTTATTTAAATGGTATGATAGATGACATATAAGTCCATTTTTTGGAACCATATATGATTAATCTCACTATAGATGGACTTATGTATATTTGATAACTTGTGCTGAACTTTTTGTGAACGAGATAGATAGAATGACCTATCATTCTATCACATGATCTACTAACACTTCAAGAATGAAAAATTCGACTTCATTTCCTTAAATAAGAGGTGATGTGGAAATTTTTTATGGAGCAATCAATGATGAGATTGTATTAAAATCAAGTAATTATTTCATCTCATGCAAAAATTCATCAACTTTAAGAAAAGGATTTTGACACCAAAAATGTTATCCTTATACCTTCATATCTGATTAATAAAATGGTCCCTTAAATAATAAAATATTTATGTCTTTCATTGAGTTAACTTTCTCCAAACCATATTCTATATCACTATCCATCAGAACTTGATGGTTATATTTCCCTTCCATATCCTTATTTTTACTTACCACCTATGTTCTCCTATGTGTAAACCCAATGATGAGTTACTTTGGGTAACCATTATATTTCAAACTTTCATTTTTAAAATTATGTTTTAGTATCCATTTTTATGATGTGGTTTTCCATGAAAGAAACTTTCAAGTAGTAAACTTGTTATAACCCCGAAAAAATTTGAGGGCAAAATTCATTTTAAGTGGGGTAGAATGTTACACCCTGAGATTTTATAAGATATATTCTATTTAATTTATTTTATGTCTTGTGTTTTACACTACACCAAGTTTTTATTGCGCTATACACAACACCATATAAGCTTGCAGTATATGTAACACTATTCTTGGCTTGTGTTGCAAATAATTTCAAGTTCTTTTGATAAAATTCATTTCACGCAACACTGAGTATAAATTTTTTTCAATGTATAAATGAACTAATTTTGGATTATGTTATACAAAACAAAAAAGGAATATTTCACTACACAAAACACTTACTTGGATTTTGTTACACACAAGAACAACCTTCCTCAGTTTCTTTCATTATACGTGATACCAAGCTTCACTAAAAAACGATATATTATTAAAATATTACTATTTAAAGGGATATAAATTAGCTCTTATGAATATTAGTAACCAAATTTTAAATTTTATATAACATTATCATTCATCTTACACATTTTCTTGAACATGGTATGAGAAAAAAATCATTTTTTTGGATAAAAAAAGTATTTTTCAAAAAATGAAGTTTTATCGTCTTTTGGTGGAGCACCAATTTTAAGTTTAGTTTTTGATAATTTTATAAGCTAAATTTGAAAAAATAAACTTCTTATTTGGAATAGATACATAAAAATTTACTTTTCTAAAATTTTTGATAATTTTCTAATATAATTAAATTTTTAATAAATAGTGAAAAATACAGAATTTTAATTCAAAAATGTCTTTTTATTTAATTTATTTATATAGTTATATTGTACTTTTAATTGTTTTTAAAGTATAATTTGATTATATTCTTATAATTTAATCCAATTTTGGTTATTTTATATAATTTCACTTTCAAATTCGATATAGACATATGTCAATATTGTGATAGTTATTACTTCTTAAAAACCCGCTTTTTGGTTTTGACATTGAGAATTAATTTTAAATTAATTACGGCAGCTTCTATCTTTTGGATTTGGAAAAATGGATACCATATTTGGAATAATAAGTTTCAAATTGTTTAAATATGTCCCTTTTATTTTTTGACATTATGAATAGAAACTTCAGTAAAAATTTTATTTACCATGGTTAAAGGGTAAATCTGATAAATAAGGGTACAAATAATATTATAATAATATTAAATTACCCTAAAACATGTAATATTCCTACTGTATGAGATATGTAAAACCATTGGAATCCTTGGGTATATTTTGGGACCCCATGGATTCACTTGGATGTGAAAATGACATTTTATAAGAACTAATTTAAAGTAAAGATAATTATAGCATAACAATATATCTTTTAATAAATTTATTTTAATATAAAGTTATATAATTGATATATATGTCTATAAATTTTCATTAGAAATATAAAACTATTTTATAAATCATGGTATTTTATTTATAATTTTTAGACATTAGATAAATTTATTTATTTATGACACAATTATGATGTAGTGATTACCTCGTTAATGAAAGATTCAAATAAATGAATTTATAAAAAATAAAATAAATTGAATTTGAACATTTTTATTACATACATGAATTTTTTCGATAAAATTGACATATTATGGATTATTTAATTCCTTTTTTTCTAATTAATCAGGTTGTTATGAGTTTTTAGAAAAGGTAAGTATGAATAGTTTCTAAAATTGACATAATTCATAACATAAAATATAAAATAGTTTATTAAATGATATTAAATTATTGAAAATATATGATTCCTTAAAATGGTTAATATATGTCCAAATATGTTATAAATATTTTTCGTGGGTATTTTGACATGATATGGTTATTACATTATCCACAACATGTAAATAACATGATATCATGGTAAGATTAAAATGCTAAAATAAGGGTTAAACCCAAAAGATAATGATAAAACATATTCAAAACTTGTCTAAAAATTATTTTTTGATGGTTATTAGAACCAAAATCATCTTAAATTTTAATTAAATAAGTTTTGGACCATTTTAAATCGAAATGGAATTTATAATAAATTAATATTTTGGGACTTTCTTAAAGTTCCCATGTCATCTCTTATAAAAGGGAACCTCCTCCCTCTCCTCTTCACTCCATTTCTAGCCTTCAATATCATCCAAACCCTGACCATTTAACTTCTAAACATTCCTAATTACATTATAGATGTTCTTGTTTTCTTATAATACTAACTCTAGTGCCCTAAGAGTAAATTTTAAGGAGGCACACCGAGGAAGAGGTAATCTCTTCTATCGATTCTTTAAAATTTATTTCTTATACTACTTCATCTTCCTTAGTTGTTTAATTATAAATTCATAACATCAGTATCACTCATATATTGATATTTTATTATAAATATTAAACAACCTCATTTCACCTTCCATCTAAGATGACATAGGGTTATGTTTATATACCTATTATTACATTGATTTGATTTTTTTATGATGGAATTATTTTTATGAAGTAAATTTATCTTATATGGAATATGTTATGATGAAATGTAGTTTAATAATCCCATTTTATTTCATGGGTTATTCTATGATGAATTATTTATGTTTTTATGGAACATTTAATAATTATTTCATTTTGATATGGGTGGGACCTATATCTTCCTATAATTCATTCGATAAAGATTCATATCTCATGAGATCAACATGACTGGAATGGAAATTAAATTAGGTTCAGTGATATAGGGCTAGAATGTCAAGTAAATATGGTTCAGTAATACAAGGCTATAAAGGCAAGTAAACCCAGTTCTGTAATGGAATTTGTCTACTATGATGGTATTGGCAGTAATGCCTTGGATACTATGGAAATCATATTATGTGATTATTATTTTTTATAATTACATGTTTATGCCAATGCAATACTATCATAATTAATGTTCCTTTAAGATCCATGCCTTACGTAATTCCAAGATTTATTTCATGACTCAATATTTTAATGTTTAAACTTTATGTTCATGTTTTTACATTCAAATATATATGGTTTGTTTTATGTTCTCTATGTTTACCCTTAAAGAGAATTTAAACTCACCCTTTTTATATTTTCTTTTCCCTTTGATAAAAAAGAAAGGTTTTAGGTAGGAAAACAAAATGGGAATAATTTTATGGGAGATTTCAAAGATATTTCATCATGATCAGATGATTATGTTCCGAGTTTCCAAAGGCACTAAACTAATATATTCTTTGGTTGTTTGTTTGTGTCATGTATTATGTATTCTTTAAAAGAAATGTAATTTACATGTACGTAAATCTTGGGTCTCTATGATATCAGGTAGGAGTTAGTATTTATAAAGTTTTTTTTCAGAGTAATCAATCAAAAGACCCAAAAATAAAATCCTTAAAAGTCAAGAAGAAAGAGATGAAATAGTGTATGGGTAATCAAATTCAAAAAGTCATGCAGCAGGATTTGTAAGAACACTCGAAAAAATAGTTATTATCTGCACAACCTTCAAATCCTTCTCAACTTACTTACTTTCATCCTCAACCTCTATCACAGTCAAACTACCCTGACCAATCTTCCTACTTTGATCATCCACCTCGATCAAACCAAATCATATACTATGAGTTGTTTTTTGGAGATCCTCATACACATATTGTTGCGTTAGGACTCCTATATTTTTTGGGGGATTATTTATATCAGTAGATTATGCATATGGATTAGGATAGAGTATCATTACATGATATTATTGATCCTAATACTCTACTACCATTTCCTACTGAGGAGATTAACAGAGTTGGGGATTGTCTGGGTCATTTTTTAGTTTGGCCAACTGGTTTTCTTCATTATTTCCAATATGAGGTATGAATTTTTTAAAATATTAATTACATATGATTAAAAATTATTTATAATTTTTCTAACATTTAACTTATATAGGATTATCTTAAAGCCAATAAATTACACAATTGAAACAACACATTCAAGAATAATCGACTATAGATACTTGAGATATTTCTTATGGGATACAATGATTATCTCAAGATTATTCTTCCTTTAATAATATCTATGAGATTTAGATGAAGTTTGGAATATGTGTAATAGATTATCAATTGAGATTACTCAAAGAATATATCATGAATCTAGTTGATTTTGAAGATCTTGTCCTAAATGTGTTGTAGTTGTTTTCCATGTAAGTAAATTGATGTTTGAATTTTATTTTTTAAATAAAAACATGGTTTAAATTGACTAACTATATTTTCTTTTTCAATTAGGTATCTATACAAACTTTTTTTACAAAATTACAGCACAACAATTTATAGTTTCAAAGATCCATAATATATTTCTATAAAAGTGAAACATGTAGAGAATCCTAGCAGAGTTGCATATATATGTGAGATGTTATCACATAAAATGATCGGATGTTGGTTTTTACATTTCATGATAATTAATAATAGAAACATAATTATGAACTACTGATCATTATAATTTCATTAACTGTGATTTTTTTTGTATTTTAGTTGGAATCGGATGTTAGGAATATTTTTCCCAAGTGAATTAACCTTATATTTGTTTTTATCTTTATCAGGGAGTGTTCGTAAAAGTTTTTCCACCTTATTAAATAGGTAAGTTTTTTTGTTTTTCATAAGCTCAAAACGTTTAATTATTATTGTTTATGCATGTATTATTTGTTCATATATATGAATATTAAGTTCATGGAAAAAAATTAACAAATAACACATGTTGATAAAGAAACTAAATGCCATAAATTATGTGAAAGTAAAGGTAATTATATTTTATATAAGATATTGTTATAATTTTTTGATATATATATATATATTAGTTTTTATTATCAACATAATGTTTTATAACCATAGTGTCATTGTCAAAAAGGACATGTTGAATGTGGTTATTATGTTCTACGATTCATGTATGAGATAATCACAACTTGGGTAACGAATAAATTTAATAAGGTTATTTATATTATTATTTTTATATTTTCTATCATAGTATTATTTTTTCAATCTCATATTATTCAATGTTTTTGAAGAAATTCAATGATAACGAGTCCTATACCCAAACTGAACTTACCCATCTTTAATCTTTGTTTGCAAACTATTTTTTTAGTCTGATTACGACTTGAGGTATGTATATTCGAATGTTTTTTAATAATATTACATTTTATTAATAAAATTTGTCAAAAACTAATTATTTTTTTATAATAGGGGTTTTAATAGAATGATATCAAATGAATTCTTCAATAATAAACAACAATGATAATGTCATCAATTTCATGTATGTGTATTTTAATTCTACTTATAATACAAATGCATAGATAGATTTTTGATTAACTAGATCAAAAAATGTAAGTTTTTATAGTTTTTTGGTCAATGATAAATACTATTTTATTTTTGTATATTTTGATTTATTACATGTACTTTGATTATTTTGTTAGTGTAATATTTAGTATTTTCTAAAAAAGATTACTTTCATCATCAGTTTTCTAAAAAAACAACGTAAATTTTTTTTAAAAAAATACATGGTTTTTAGGGTTGGTTTTCATAAAAAGCAATGCTAAAAACCAGTTTCAGCATCATTTTATCTAATAAACAGATTGTTAAAGTTTTTTTATTTCGGTTTATAAGAAACCGATATAGAAATAGGGTTGCACTCAATTTTTAGCATTGGTTCGTATAATAACCAAAGCAAAAAATTGGATTTTGGTGTCCGTTAATTTATAAAACTGACATAAAAAACTAAAAATGGCATCTTTTTTGCATCAGTTTTTTATAACTGACACTGAAAAGATTATATTTCATGTCACATTTATATAAGTCGGTTATAAACTGACGTCAAATATAAAAAAAATACGATGTTAAGTCTATCTTTTTCACTAGTGATATATATATATATATTCCCTATAACCATTCCCTCATGGTGATGGGAATATGAACATTAGATTAAGGGGTATATATAAATATATAACTTTATGTGTGTATAAGTGTGGGGTGTTCTTTATCAAAATCTTCAAGTGATGATGTGTTCCGATTTGATCCTCTTTTCTTTGAGGATGGTGTCACTATGCTGTTTGTTTCCTTTGGAATTATAATATTCTTGTTCCTTTCTAATTCTCTTTTATTGCAAGTATAAATATATATGATAGACTTGTGATAATTTGAACCCATTTTATTGTTCCATGGCCTTAGTATAAATGGTTGGTTTTGTGTAATCTAAATTTTATGATTTAAATTGGAATATTTAATTGTGATAGGCCTTACATGAAATTTATTTTGGATTTTTAAATTTTTTTAAAGTTGGGTGATGGGTTTTGACCTGGTTTGGTATTTATTGAGTGAAAATGTTGTTTTAAAAGGGGATTTAGTTTTAAATTTAGGTGTTGACCTCAAATGACTTAAATGGGGGTTTAATTTTCTTTCAAATGGTAATTTGAAATGCGTGTTTGGTTTAACTATTTGTGGAAAAGTCTGGTTGGCTTCTTAAAGGTTGTTTGATGGGAACGAAAAAGGGTTTGTGTCTTGTTTTGGGTTTTCATTGGGTATCTTAAAATGTTTTATGAAGTGATTTATTTTGTTGGACCTCTAATTTTTTTTAAGTGGTGTTTTATGGAATGTGTAATGGAAGGAAGAACTTTTATCTTGTTTTGTATTTTCAAATGAGAAATCCTTTTTGTATTGGTGACCTTGATATGCTCAACTACTTGGGTTTTTTCTTTGGAAAAAATGGGTGGAACCTTGTATAAAGGAACATGGTTTTGAAATATGGTTTTATGAATTCTTCATGTTTGATAAAATTAAAATGAATGATTTTTTTTTAAAAATGAAATAATTCCTTGGGATTTTGACCAAATGGGTTTTTAAAGTGGGATCCCATTGGTGTTTGATGGGATTACTTGTTTTAAAAATGATGTCTAGGTTTTATAAAATAAAAATGGAGTTTCCCTTGACTTATATGGTTTTTCTTGTAAGTGTTTATGCTTACCTTTATAATTGTGTTTGAAATTTCATATTGTTTTAGAAAGATATTTCTAAATGTATATGATGTGATTAAAGACCCAATTGGAACTTGTTATGTGATGTTGATTTCCCCTTATTGAACCCTCCTGTTTGTATATGGTGTTTATGTTGTTCATGTGATTGATGCTTGTGATGTGATAAATGCTTGTGTTATTGGTATCTTCTTATTGTGATTTTGGGTTCCCTTAATTTATTAAATGATTTAATGATTAATTAAATACAAATTTAAACACTAATGATCCCCATGGGATGTATGGAGCATGTCAGGGTTGGGAATGAGGCTACCTATGGGGTGTTCCATGTTCATAAACTTGGGTTTGTGTTATTAAATATGAAAATGGTGGATCTTAAGGGGTTAAACATAATATTTTTATATTTAACATTTCAACATGGCTTGGTAGTGTGGGGTGTTGATTGAGGTTCTATGCCCATAGGTCGAGTTAGACTGAGGCTCTCAACTCTACCCTACAATGCATGGGTTAGGGATAGGGACGAAGCTCTATTCCACTAAAAGATTCATTCCACTCAGACTGAGGCTTCGAGGTGAGGATAATTTGTTTTTGGTTATGTAATTATCCCTAGTGATATAGGGACTTGACTTATACATTTATAAATATTAATTAATTATCATAGATTGTGGTGTAAAAACGTGAATACCTAACCAATGGAACTTGTGATGAAAATGAATTAAATGGTGAAGATGGTAAAAGTGATGAAATATAAATAATGAGAAAAACTATTAAATTGAGTATTGTTTGTTAATGGCACATTATTTATTATTATTTACCTTTTCACTCCTTTAGCACATGATCAGTGTTTTCCAACTCATGACCCAGATTTTGGGATGGTCGAACATGGAATTCTAGATCCCTTGAGATGTTCATTGCTTGGTTGGGCCTGTTTGTTTGCTTGATTTATTTTTTTTACTTCCATGTTTTACATTATGTATTCATATATTTTATGCACATTATGTTCATTGATTATATTTTGATGATTATCTCCCCCTTCTCCATGACTTATTGATATTGGAGTATGTTAGGTCTGAGAAGTTAAGAATGAAAATTAATTTAATATATGTTAAAATTACAAGTTATCCATAGATAAAATTGGAACAGTTTTAAAACATGCTGATACATCATCATAATAGTAGAAAAAAATTATATATAAAAAAGATAGAAATTTTATTTTGACCACGGAGAAATCATATATAAGAAGCAACATAGATTTCAAATAAGAACAAATAATAATGAATATTGAATTACATACATTTAATTGTGATTGGAAATAGAAAAGAAAAAGCATGAAATGAAGTAAACATTACAAAATGTCAACACAGAAGCCTTTGTTTCCTTATAAGAAGGTTCACTTACATAATAACATAATCTGTTTTTAACAATATTTGGTGAAGGTTGCAAGTAGCATTGTGATTTGTTGTTGTAATGGAGCCCCTATACTGGATGTTGGGTTCATAGTGTTGTAGATCCCTATATGAGATAATATTAGTGAGTAATAAAAAAACTGAAAAATATATTGTGGAGGGGGTATTCATCAAAAATAGGAAAATTATAAAAAAATCATGGTTAAATAAAAAATTTATAAACTCTAATAAAATTAGAGTTTATAGTGGAAATATAAATTTATATAGTTATTTGAAAACAACATAATAATTTAGGTTTTTCCATTACCTCGTAATTGCATCACAATGTTTCAGTCAATTTTTTCAGCTTTATTCTTTATGTTCTTCTTCAGACAGATATGTAGTTCATTAGCATGGATTGATGTTGTCACAGAGTCTCGAGACATTGTAACATTTCGTTGGAATGCAATGAATAAGTATAAAATAATAGTGATAACTGAAATCATTGAAGCATAAAACTGTCTTTTAATTGTTCACAATTGAGAAGTAGGAATGCAATGTATTTTATAATCATATAAAAAATGTCGATGTCATCAAAACATGAAATAGTATACATTCCAATTATGTCATGAAATTAATAGTCAATGATAATAAAAAACACATACCTGAGTAGATGAAATATGTGTAGTTGTTTCAAAAATTTCACCCTTAGTGTTTCAATTGACTCCTAAGGTTCCAATGTTTTGATGCTTCTAAAAAGCAAGGATAAAATGAATATTAAAATAATGTGGTTATTGTTTTCTAATAAATGAAAATATCTAATGTAAAAAAATACCTGGTTATGGTCAATGGTAATACTAACTCGTGATGATTTGTGGCGGTAAATTGGTGACCCAGCCCATAGCCTGTATAACCATATTATAAAATAGTTTTATATTATATAATTATTTATTATTTATTATTTATTATTTATTATTTATATGTTATTTTGTAAAATATTTCTATATAAGTTTATATTAGGCCAGGTTGAGGTTTTAGGACAAATCCGGGAAAACCTCACATCAGACACAAACCATGATAAAATGTAACATGATATGATAACATAAAAATAACATGATACGGGCCAATATAGGTTAAGGCCTCAGTTGCATGCATATTTTATCAAGCCATAGCCAACCCAGCAAGTACGGCCCATGTATATGTCTATTTTTCAGAACATTTGTCCAATAGCTGACACATCTTATCATCATGCGAAAAAAGGTCAGGCATAATTCAGGCCCTAGCTATGTGTATGTTTTACCAGGCCAGGCCTAACCCTTGTAAAGGTCTACTGAGAAAATCATTAGACTAAGATTGAAAAATCGTAGCATGAAAAAAACGCTATTAAGAGTGGAGTTATAATTTTAGACCAAATAAAAAATAAATACTTGATTTTATATATTTGGAGTTTTCTATGTGGAACCAAAATAAGAAATTGTATCATGTCATTGGAATGAATTTCCAATGCCACAAATTCCAAAGGCTGTAGTAAATCCTCTCCCTCCATAATATGAATGACTTCCCACTAACTTTCTATAAGGTGTTTCTCGAGACTTCCTCACTAATAATAAATCAATCATTCCCTTGTGAACCAATATGTCACCTTCACTGCACATCCCTCGATTGGTCTTAGGGCCTCATATTGTTCATCCAACTATGGCATGCTATGTCTATGAAATTGATCCTAAAAATTAGAATAGGAGGGTGCATGCATATTTAAAATAACATAGGCATGGATCAATTTGAGAAATTGAAATAACGGTGTAATTACATAAAACAAAATCCAAATTTTAATATATTCATCTAGTAAAGGGGGCTGGGAAAAACAAAATAGTTTAAAATCAATGAGCCTACCCTCCTGATGTTGCCAAGACATTATGATCTCCAGGATCAAACTAAACAGTGTCATGTCCCCATTCAAATATATGCACTGGATTATACCAATTAATGGAAATCATATTGAGATTTTTAAATTTAAAATCAATAAGTAACATTGTGTAGGACTATTCCAAATCAAATCTATTGTGATCTAAAATTTCCACTTGAGAAAAAATAGTGGAAAGAGGTATCTTTCCCAGTGATTATCAACAGCCCTGAAACATAAATAAGTTCAATAGAGGAAATAAGATAAATACCTAAAATTAAATAAGATACAATATCAATTGATAAAGTATTCCTTATCTTAAAAGAATTGAAATAAAATCATAGTCTTAAACCCAGGGAAAACAAAAAAGATAGATTCCAGATCAAACCTATTGTGATCCCAAATATCCACATTAGCTCTAGTAGTGGAAAAGAGGTATCATTCCCAGTGATGATTAGCAGAACAGAAAATTTAATTTGTTCAACATAGGAAGAAAGATAAAGAACTCAAATTAGATAAGAGATAATATTAACTAACAAAGGATGGATTGTCTTAAAAGAGTTGATATAAAATCAAATTCTTACCAGAGTGAATTCTTTCACACATAAATTGTATGTGGATGGTAGCAAGGGAAAAAATATATTCCACAAGGGGATTATAAATAACCAAAGGTTTCAATACAAAAGAATTTCCTACACTGAGAAAGTGGTCACATTGGAAGGATTTTTGAGATTCATGGTCAGTGCCTACAACATGATTATAATGTGAGACATTTGATCCAATAATGCTCGGTTGAGGAAATCATATTTATTTTAATGACATAAGAAAATTTATTAAGTGCTAAACTGTGATGTATAATACATAAATATGTTTCTATTTTTAACAATCTATAAAACCAATTCATATAGATGGATGGTTTTCAATAATTAACATGTTTAATACATGTTATAAAAATAAATTCATGTATATGAACTTATATTATGTATAATATTTGTATTTTTCATGTATATAAAAAATATTGAACTAATAAACTAAGAAAATATAATTCGTAGTTCAAAAAAAATTAATTCTCTTAGTTGAAAAACAATTTAAAACATATAAAACACATAACATGATGTTTTTTCAGTGATTGAAATCAAGAAGTCATTGAATGGAGCACCTTAGCAGCTCCCCTGCACAACACTTCAGTCTCTGGTTGAGATGTATTCACATTATTTATCATCTCTCTAGTCTGTTTATTTGAACTATTCTCGGCAGAAAAGTATTCAGCAGGCTGGAAAGGCATAGCCCCTCCTCATTCATTATACCTTTCAACAAAAGGAAGAGGCAGGATGGGATCATGGGATGAGAAATGAAGGAAGGAACTAAAGAAAACAATTTATATTAATATTTACTCTACTAAATAACTTGCAGGAATATTAATGTACTTGTAACGAAAGACTTAAATCTATATATTAGGGTTGTAACCACTATTGTCAGAAAATTTATCATAGTATAAATTATTATAATTGTTAATCTACAGACAAAATACAATTATTTTATTGAATTATTTTATGCATTATCAAGAAAAAGTGTTAAACTATGATGTAGAATATATAAATATGATTCTATTTTCAGAAATATGTAAAACCAATGCATATAGGTGGATGGTTTTCAATCATTGACATTGTTCATACATGATCTAAAAAATCAATTCATGTATCTAAACTTATAAACTGTAGAATATTAGTATTTTTAATGAATATAACCACTATTGAACTTATACACTTCAAAAATATCATATTTAATAATTCAAATCAACTAATACTATTATTAGTTGACAAATATTTTAAAACATATGAAACACATAACATGATTTTTTTTAGTGATTGAAATCAAGCAGTCAAAAAAAGAATCACCTTAACAGTTCCCCTACATGACACTTCAATCGCTGGTTGAGCTTTATTAATATTATTTGGCATCTCTCTCTTCGGTTTTTTGATCTATTTTGGGATAACAAATCATCAGCAGGCTTGAAAGTAATATCCACTCCACATTCATTATACTATTCATAAAAATGAAGAGGCGAGATAGGATCATGGGATGAGAAATGAAGTAAAAAACTAAAGAAATAAATTTATATTAATATTTCCTCTACTCGATAACTTGCAAGATTATTAACATACCTGCAACTCAATCCTTCAGTCCAGAGAAAAATAAATCATGAAATACCTCATATGAAAACACATCAAGGGTAAATATAAATTAGTTTAGAATAAATAGAGAGAAAACAAAGGAGAGTGGTTAGTTTTCAGTAGATAAAATCAAATGAGGATGAATTGATGGGTCACCAGAGGGAAAACAAAGGATAGTGGTCTTCGATGGAATAAGGTATATCACCAGTGAATCCGTTTCACACATATCTGGAAACAAAATTAAGTAGAAGGGTGAAAATTTATATGGAATTAGGAGAGCATACCTATTATAGATATGTTGATCTGTCAGATTTTTTAATATGTTGTTGGTGATGGTAAATGGGTTCATGAAGAGGTTGTCATGGGTTATCTTCGGCGATTGACAATAGAGCATATTTTGGAACAAAGTATGTTTTTAGCGATAAATCGAAGTTGCTGGTAGATAAAGGTGGTGAAGGTGAATGGAAATAGGGAGTCGAGGTGATGTGAAGGAGTTCTGGAGTCGAGGTGATGGATTTATGTAAACAGAGATGGAGCCAATGAGATAAGGAGATGATGTGTGCGATAGACGAGGAGCCGGCAGAGTTGGAGATGAGGATACTAGAGTGCCAGAGATAGGGATATGAAGGGAGATGTACGAAGACAAAGTTAAAGAGGTGAGTGCAGAGTTGAGGATTGGAGGTATCCAGATGAGAGGTCGTCGGAAACCCTACAGCTGTAGGAATGAAAATCAAGTGAGGAAGGGGTGGTGAATGGAGTAAATAAATGGGTATAAACACATGGAGTGTCTTGGATGAATGTAGAGGTGACACGGCAGCTAGAGAAATGCCAACTTTAGTATATATATAGATATGGAAAACAAAATTGGTCTCTCTACCCATATTCATCAACTCATCAAACATATTTTATGTTCATTAAGAAAATATAAAATAAATAATGTGGTATTCCATCATAGGTGTAAAAATTATAACCTATACTTACCATGGGAGATTCAAAAAGGAGAAAATTGTTTAACCTTTGTTCTCAAAAGAAGTTACCATTCCCCGAACAGTCTTATGAAATTCTCACTCTCATAGCCCTAACTCTTAAATCCTGCACAATAATTCCAATTATAAAAATATCACACCAAAAAGAGCCTTGAAAAGTGTTCCTGATGCAACCTCAAATTAAAAAATGGACAATCTATTGAGTTTAGACTTGCTACATTACCTTGATAACATTCCTTTATTTTATACCCCTGACCTCAAGATCATACCTCTAACCTAGCAGGTTTTGGAGGAACCGACATATTAGTAATCTTGGATAAAATAAAAAAAATAGAACATTACCACTCAAAACTATCACATAAAAAAAATAAGGTTATAATTCATAAAGTTCAATTATAGTTATTTTAAAAATTAAGAATAAATCACAATTCATCATGTGCACATAATAAGTTAAGCACTGATTGAGTTCAAACTCTACTTTAATAACATACCGTTATTTGATACCCCTGGCCCCCAGATCAAACCTACAACAGGTCAGTAGAAAATGTATTAATTCATTTCATAACACTTCAATAAAGAAAATAAGTGAATATTTCTTCAAAAAACTCAGTGGAAATAAAAGTAACAAAAAGTCATGACAATGAAAAAATGACTTTTTCACCTTTGGATCTATGACCTCCATAGTGGTATGTTTATCCCTGTGAAAATAATGGTTTGAAATATTAATTCTATTTGTGATAAAAGCGACCTCATAAATTGAAGAAGATATACCTGAAATAGACAACCTATGTAGATCACGTAGTATCCTGTGGGGGAAGAAATTCATTTACAAAGCATTGGAAATGAAATAGTGGTATATTTATCCCTGTGAAAAGCATGATTTAAAATATCAATACTATTTTTGATAAAAGGGAACTCAAAATTTTTTGAAAAAAGAAATAAAAATGAAATAATTTCATTGTTAATAAATTACCTTGCATATTTGTTACTATTGCAATCAAAAACTGAAGATGATAATAAAGAAACCTGAATAGAATAAGAAATGTAAGCTCATTGGGAACCATTACAATGATATTTCAATGTAGAATCATAATAATGTGAGAAAATATTTTTACAAATAACAATACTAATAATAAGAAATAGAAACAAATATACATAATAAAATGTACATGAATCATTGATTTCCTAGAAAATTTAGTAAAATAATAAATCAAACAAATATTTTTGTCAAAAAAAAATAAATGAAAAGTTATGTAAATGGAAATAGAAATAATAGTAAGAAACAATTACCTTATATTTTATACCAATACATTGAAAAGCAAGAGATGATGATATAGATACCTGGATCAAATACGACATGTAAAGTCATTCATCACCATTTTAATAATCATGTAATTTAGAATCAAAGTAGAAATTAGGAATAATATTTCATTTGGAAGAACATGCATCAAATAATGAATTAGTGATTAGATACTAGATAATAAAAGGAAATAGATATCCTGATTTGTGAATTAGAAAAACAAATATACTGTAATAACATGTGAAAAAGTTTTACGCGAAGGGAAATACTACAATTTGAAGAGGATATTATTAAAATGATATTAGGGGAACATACTTTTTGGGGGTTGAGCAGCACATTGGTTGAAAGTTCATTGAGTTGAAAGATTCAACAGATGTAGATGCGGATGGAAGTCTTGATCTTGAGGGAATTAGGGAATAGGATGAAGTTAATTTGGAGGGTTTCTGACATAAGTAATTTGAAGCAGTATTGGGAAGAGGGAAACATAAGAGGATCTAGGGGTTTTGGGAGGATGAACCATAGTAGAAGAAGGATGATGGAAGGGGAAATGTGAGCTGGAATAATAGGAGCCGCGACCGAGGGGTAACGGCAGTGGGATCCATAGGAGGAGGGGTGTCGAAGGTAAAATGTTAGCACGAACAGTCATAATTGTTACAGAGGAAAAATGGGAGTACGAACAGTGGAGCATTCCCCTATCTTCTTTTAAATTATTGAAAATAATCATCACATTATTTTGTTTAGATGAATTAAACTCCTTTTCAAGTTAACTAAGTCATTAGACTAGATAATTGTGCAAAGTTTTTAAACAATTTCAATTAATAGCCTACCAAACCAATAAAACTATTAATCTTGTTTATATTTGTCGGTGTTGGTCATTCTTCAACAACTTTCATTTTAGCAAAACCAATAGTTATTCCATATTTAGATAAAATCTCATTGAGGAAAGAAATTTGTTGCAACCAAAATTCAAACTTTCTGAATTTTTCATATAGTTTCTTTTCTTTTGAAGTTTGAAAAACAACCTCTAGATGTTTTTTATTCTCCATTTTACTTCTAAAATATACCATAATGTCATCAATAAACACAACCAAAAACTTCTCCAATAGCTCATGAAATATTCTATTCATAAGATCCAAGAATACAGGATGTGAATTAGTTAACCAAAAAAGTATAACAAAAAATTCATATTGACCATATCTAGTTCGAAAATATGTTTTTGGGATGTCATCCTCTTTCACCTCAGTTGATGGTACCCAAATCTCTATTCAATCTTGGAAAAATAATGAGCTCCCTGAAGCTAATCAAACAAGTCATAGATGTGAGGTCAGGGATACATATTCTTAATATTAAAGTTATTAAAATCACTATAATCAATTAAAAGTCTCATGGAACCATATTTCTTTTTAACGAACAAAACATGAGCTCCCTAAGGTGAAGTTCTAGGATGAATTAAGCCTTTATCAAGAAATTAAAGCAACTGATTTTTCAATTCAAGAAGTACCATTTGAACTATTTGATAAAGAGGATTTAAAATTGGATTAGCATCAAGAACTAAGTCAATTTTGAATTCAAATTCTCTATCAGGTATAACACTCAATAACTCATCTAGAAAAACATCAATGTATTCATTTAACATTGGCACATCATTAATCTGAATAGTTTCCTTATTTTCGACAACAAGAGCAACATAAATTTCATTTAAATCTTTCAATAGTTTCTCAGCTTCTTGATATGTTGTCAATTGTATGGGTTCATTATTGTATAAAACTAATACTCATTTTGAAAAACAAATTATTTATCTCTACAAACAATCTTAGCATGATAAACAGAAAGCCAATCCATACCCAGAATGGCATCAAACCATACTAAGGTAAAGACAACAACTTTTGCAGGTAATGTATTTCTATAGATAACAATAGTAAGATTATTAAAATGACCTTTTTCTGTAACTTTTCCCCATGGTGTTTAACAATAATTTATGGTCTCATTAGTTAAGGAGTTATTTCCAATTTACCATAAAATTTATCAAAAATAAAGGAATGTGTAGACCCCGTATCAAATAAGAATTTAGAAAAATATGAGTAAATAAAAAAGTACCTAATACCACTTCATTGGATGCCCCAAAATCTGCTGATGTAGTCACAAAGAATCTCACTACACCTTTCTGCTTATAGTTTGGATGCTTTCCATCACTCGGATCTTTCATTGGGAAGGTATTTTCTTAATGACCCACCGCACCACATTTGAAACACTTTATAGTTTTCTTATCAGAATTAATCTAAAGATCATTTTCATTACAATAATTAGCCATATTTCCAAACTTATCACATCGAAAAAACTTCCCAATTTTGGTAAGGCATTCCCCAGGGTGCTTTTACCACACTTTTCACAAACTGGAAACTGAACTTTCATAACATCATAATTATTTGATTGATTCTTACCCATATCTTTCCGTCTGGACCACTTCTTCTTTTTATTCTCAAAGTACACATGATCATCAGCGAATTCCATTTCTACCCTATCAGCACAACGTACAAGTTTCTCATAAATTTTTGAATTCTCAAGAGTCTAATGCCCTTCGATATCTTGGATTCAATATTGAGTAAAAATGGTTTATTTTTTTATCAAGATCCAGAATAAGATTTAGAGCATAACTTGTCATTTGGGTGAAGTTTTCTTTATACCTGACCACTGAATCTTACACTTTTTTCATAAACTCAAGGTATTTTTTCTCCATCCTAATTCAAACTACGTTAGGAAAATATTATTCAAAGGCAAGGATTGTAAATTCATCCCACTCTAAGGCTTTAATCTTCTCTCTATCCCTGACATTCTTGACCATTGACCACCACTGATCCACTTTACCTTGAAAATGATAAATGGAAGACTAACATTTTTATTATCTGAATATCCCATAACATCAAATATATTTTCAAGGGCTTTAATCCATCCTTCAGTTACCACGGGGTCAAAAGATCAACAGAAACCAGGAGGGTGTTGCCTCATAAAATGCTCCACTATCATTATGTTATTTTGTGGTAGCTATTATTGTTCTCTTTCATGGATTCCACTTCCATTTATTTCCTATGATAGTTGACTCATTATTATCAAAATATTCTTGGATCCAATTCCCACCATTCCTGATTACGGATTCAAAAATATATCAGCCTATCGATTCCTTCTAACTTCATCTTTCCGATTACTTCTATGGAAAACCTTTCTAAACAAACATATCTTAGATGAATAAAAAATATAATATTCAAAAGATATACCTTTTCAAAATAAACATATAGTAAAAATAATTTATGTTATTCTATTAACATCATTATACCCCTTAAATTTATATAAATTGTGCTTTAGTACCAACTGTAAGGACCCGACCTTAAACCTAACCTAGAAATTTCAACAAGATTACACTTCCTTACAATCCCAAAGATATTTTTGGTTTACTATTTTAGAAAGTTAGGAAAAAACTCATACATATCAACCCATAAGAATACAAATTGGGTACCAATAAAATAGTATCCATTTCTTCCAAAACATAAAAATTTTAACACAAAACAACTACATGAATTCTTTGATAAAACTTCATAACATTTAACATGACTTCCTGCTTTCTCTTACAAATTATTATAACCTGTGAAAAAAATTTAAAAACATGGAATTATAATAAAAATATTATAAATGTATATAAAAGGTAGGAAAGAAAACATTAATCTGTGAAAACTTATAAGCATATGAAATTATTTTCACAAAGATATACTTATCACCCTTATATACTTAATTTGTGAAACATGAGATTTCCATAATACATTAAAGAAAATATATAAAACCATAAATGTATCTTTATGGAATTACATACTTATATTGTTACCCTCATGGTTACCTCATGATTTTTAACCCTCATGGATACCTTAAAATGTAACCCTCATGGCTACCTTATGGTGTAACAATCGTAGTTACACTTGTAGTGACCATACGACCAACCTCCAACTTGGACATACCCAATGAATTGGGGGGAGATATATCTTACACCCTCCTAAAAAAATCCCAAGAAAAATAAAATAATCATAAATCATGAGCACTTTCATAAAAACATTCCTTTCGAATTTTTAAAAAATAGAAATTTAAAAGAATATTTTTGAAGAAGAGTCCCTTACATATTCCATATCATTAAAGAGAGAATTAATAAAATTAAAGGAATATGTAAAATCACTATAAATACACATTAAAAAACATAATATATTCAATATTAATTTCAAAAATAATCTTAGTATCATATAATTAATGAATTTGAAGGTTAACTGAAGGAATTGAAATTGGGTTAAGAATTCCATTACCTGAGGTTAGTCTTACTTAAAACTTGTTTAAACATAATTATAATGGTTAAAAGTGTGTTATTAATATTTTTCAGAAACATATTCATTGTTATAACATCTTATATTATCATTTTATGACATCATTTTATCCATTTATTAATAACATTTTGTTGTTTCATTTGTTTCAGGTGCGTGCTTCACATGATTTCCCTGGTTGGTTCGTAAATAACTTTCTTGTTGAATTGAAGGAAAACTCCATAAGTGGACATAAATGGTGTCAAAATTTATATATATAATTAAATGTTTCCATAAATCATTTTGGTTATATGTTATGAGGATGAATCATTAGATTAATCATTTGTGATACTTCTTTAGATCATTCGGTGGATCTTCGATTATCCCGAATTTGTTTCATCATATACCTTTAATATTATGCATATAAGTTACTTAAAGAACATAATAGAGGTCATAACATACACTTTAAAAACTTTATTAACCATTAAAATGGTTTTACAGCCATATTTTAAGGAATTAAATTAAATTGAAGACACATCATCCACGATATGGGGAAATCGACACAACACAGATGTTGTTTTTATTTTTAGAATAAGAGGAAGAGGAGATGAAGAATGATGATAAATTTTTGAATAAATAGATTAAAATAAAGAATATAAATTATAATAGAGATTTTAATCCTTTTTTATGAGGGGAGGAGAATAGTGTATAAGGAAAGAAAATAATTGAAACAAAAACACAAGAAAAAGTAAGAGGATTTTTACCTCTTGATCTCTTCTCATTGAGATCCTCCTTAAGGCCATTTGTTTTGGACTTTTGGTGAGACCATAAGTTCATGTACATGGGGAAGGTACTTGGTAAGGTTATTGGTTAGAACTTAGAAAATACTCAAATCTTGGGACGTGTGAGAGGAAGAGGGGGTGAAGGTGGTATTTATAGTGGATGAGAGGAGGTGTCTACCATTATTTCAATCATTAGTTTGATATTTTAGATAAGGGTAATTAATAGTCTTTATTCATGTGGCCCAAAATAGTAAATAAATCATTTGAGTTCAAACCAAGGGTGATAAAATCGTCCATAATACAATGAATAATGTATTTAACTTATAATGTATATATACGGTATATTACCATATTTTCCTATTCATCAAAAAATTCACGAATTTCATAAAAATACCAAAAAAAATAACCCAAATTATTTTTCAACATGTATAATTTAAAAATGAACTCCATTTTTCGAAAATAATTTTCTAAATATGATTAATTTAATTTTTAAATAAAATCATGTTTTATTTCAAAAATAACAATTTTAAAACTATAACTGATTTTATATCACCTTGAAAATTTAATCAATATATCATTATCTTATAACCTTAAGAAAATAATATAATAATTTGATTTAAAATTCATAAGGGTCATATTACTAGTCCTATGGGTATGTTACTATTCAACAAAAAAATTGGTTCTATCAAACTCTAATTAAGTAACTACTCACAACCATTGAAGTCCGTTTTTCGAAATTCAAATAATAGAAGCAGGGAAATTATGTTTAGCATATTTTTTATAACTATATTCTTAAAACAAAGTTCCATTATGTAAAGATCTAGTGTCTCATTAATTTCAATTTATTTTAAAAACATTTGGTTGTTACATTCTCCCCACCTTCTAGATATAACATCTTCATTGTTTTATTTACATATTAAAAAAGTAAGGGTACAATTCCCTCATATCATTTTCATATTCCCATGTTGCTTCATCAACCATGTGGTTTCTCCATAAAACCTTTACCTTGTGGATTACCTTATTCTACAATAATATTTATCTTCGATCAATAATTTGAACAAGTTTTTTTTCATAAGAAATATTCTCTTCAAACTGAACTACTTCTGGGTTAAAAACATGAGATGAATCTGGCACATACTTTCTCAACATTGAAACATGAAAAACATTGTGTACCTGAGATAAACTCAAAGGAAAATCTATTCAATAGGGAACCAATCCAACTTTTTATAGGATTTCATAACATCTAATAAACCGTGGACTTATCTTTTTTTTCTTACCAAAATCCATAACACTTTTCCATGATGAGATTGTAAGAAAAACATGATCACCTACCTCAAAAGATAAGTATTTACTCCTATTATATGATTAACTTTTCTACGTACTCTGATATATCCCCATGTGTTATTGGATCATGTTCACTTTCTCATCCACTTACTCTACTAATTATGGTCTCATCAACTTTCATTCCCCATCTTCATCCCAAAATTATGGAGTTCAACACCACTTCCGATATAATGCCTCAAAAGGTTCCATCTATATACTAGAATGAAAACAATTATTATAAGAAAATTAAATTAAATAAATATAATGATCCCAACTTCCCTAGTAATCCATTGAAAAAACTTTAACAATATCTTCCAAAGTTTGAATCGTCAATTCTGACTTCTGATATTATTGAGGTTGAAAAGATGTACTGAAATTTAATTATATTCCCAACGACTTCTAAAAGCCTTTCCAAAAGTTATAAGTAAACCTAGGATCATGGTCAGATACAATGGAAAGAGTAAATCCATGTAACCTGATAATCTCTTTAGGTAACAGTCGAGAATCCTAATCTAAACACATAATATCTCAAATATGAAGGAAATGAGAAGATTTAGTCAGTAGATCAACAATAACTCAGATTTTACTGTTACCATGAGAAGTCTTTGGTAGTCCCACAACAAAGTCCATGGATATATTTTCTCATTTCTACTCTGAAACTGGAAAAGGACGAAGCATCCCATTTGGTAACTACTACAATGCTTTGACCTGTTGACATTTAAAACATTTAATAGTAAAATATGCAATATCTCTTTTCATTTCATCCCACCAGTAATACTCCTAAAGGTCTCTATACATCATTGTGCTTCAAGAATGAACTGAAAACAGAGAACTAGGAGCCTCTCAAAACAATTATTTCTTTATATAAGAAACACAAGGCACATGAAATCTTTTTCAAAATCTTAAAACACAATATTTATCAATGTTAAATTATCGAAACTTAACCATCTTAACCAATTATACCTTTTTATGTAACTCCCCATCTGCCTTTTCTACTTTCTTAATTCTGTTTCCCAGATATTACTGCACTAAAACATGAAACAAAATAGTGAAATTTCTTACACCAACAACTTTCAAGAAAAAATTTATAAAATTATTAATCAAATGGTCTTGTTCTATCTATAACATAGTTAATGATGCATGATATTTTTAACTCAATTCATCTGCCACTTTGTTTGATTTTCCAGGATGGTAATTGATCATGAAATCATAGTCTTTTATTTATTAAGTTAATCTTCCCTTCCTCATTTTTAATTATTTTTTAGTTATTATATACTTAAAAAAATTCAGTTAGTATATATTTCACATTTGGCTCTTTAAAAATGATACATCCAAATTTTCAAAAAAAAACTACAACTTCTAATTCCAAATCATGTATGGGATAATTTAACTCCATAGTTTTTAGTTGACTTAAAGCATAAAAAATTACCTGATAATTCTGCTTTAGAAAAAAACCAATTCCATTTAATGAAGCATCATTATAGATGAAAACCTCTCCATTTCTAGAAGGTGGGGTCAGAAATGGAGCATTCACTACTCTTATTTTCAATTCCTAAAAACAATATTCACATTTTTTTGTCTAGATGAATTTAACTCTTTTTCAAGTTAACTTTGTTAGTGGACAAGATAACTTGGAAAATTTTTCAACAAATATCAAATAATAGCCTACCAACCCAAGAAAACTACGAATCTTGTTTATATTTTTTGGGTCTTGGTCATTTCTCAAAAAAAATTAGCTAAATCCAAAGTTATTACATCATTAGAAACAATGTGACCAAAGAAAGAAATTTGTTGCAACAAAAATTCACTCTTTCTAAATTTTCCATTAAGTTTCTTTTATTTTAAGGTTTGAAAAATAACACTTAGATGTTTCTCATAATCCTCTTTATTTATAGAATTTATCATAATTTTATCAATAAACACAACCATAAAATTATCTAAGAACTCATGAAATATAATATTAATAAGATAAATGGATACAAAAGGTACATTAGCTAAACCAAAAATCATAACAACAAATTCATAATAACCATATCTTATTCAAAAAGCTGTTTTTGGAATGTCAACCTCCTTCACCTTCAGCTGATGGTACCTGGATCTCATGCCAATATTAGAAATATAAAGTGTTCCATAGATCTGATCAAAAAAGTCCTCGATGTGAGGAAAATGATACTTATTATTAATATTAATGTTATTCAAAGATCTATAATCAATTCAAAGTCTCATGGAACCATGTTTCTTTTTAACAAAAAAATAGGACCTCCCCATGGTGAAGTGCTAAGACGAATGAAGCCTTTATCAAAAAAACTCTTGTAACAGATTTCTCAATTCAAGAAGTTCCAATTGAGCCATTAGATAAGGGAGATTTGAAATTGGATTATCATTAGGAACTAATTCAATTGTGAATTCAACTTCCTAATTAGGTATAACACTAGGTAACTCATTTTAAAAAGAATAAAAGTATTCATTTACCACTGGTACATCGTTAATCTAAATAGCTCCCTTATTTTCAAAAATAAGATCAAGATAACTTCAATTTCCATCTTTCAACAGTTTCTTAGCTTCCTGATATGTTATCAATTTTATAGGTTTGTTATTGTAAACAAACTGAAACTTGTTTTGAAAAAAAAACTATTTATCCCTATAATCAATATTTACAGGATAAAAAAATCCAACCCAAACCCCGAATGACATCAAAATATACTAAGGGTAAAACAAAAAAACCAGGTAATGTATTTCCACAGATAACAATAGTAAGATTCTTAAATTCCCTTTTTTTAATTTTAGCTTAGTGTTTTAACAATTAGTTTCAGTTTCATCTATTGAGGTGATATTTCCAATTTAACAGAAAATTTCTCAGAAATAAAAGAATGTGTAGACCCCATATCAAACAAGAATTTTTCAAAATAAAAGTAAACAAACAAAGTACCTAATACCAATTCATTGGATGTCAAGACTTCTACTGATGTAGTCACAAATGTTCTCACTACACCTTTCTAATTATATTCTGGATGCTTTCCACAACTCAAATCTTTCTTTGGGTAGGCATTTTCATAATGACACGTCTCTCTATATTTGAATCACTTTACTATTTTCTTATCATAATTAACCTTAGGATCATTTTCATTACAATCATTGGCCATATTTCCAAACTTACCACATCAAAAAAACTTCCCAGTTTTTGTAAGGCATTCCCTAGGGTGATTTTTACCGCACTTTTCACAAACTAGAAACTAAACATTTATAACATTATATTTCATTGATTGATTCTTACCCATCTTTTTCCATATGGACCAATTCTTCATTTTTATTCTCAAAGTATACATGATTATCAGTAAATTCCATTTCTAACCTCTGAGCACATTATACACGTTTCTCATAACTCTTTGAATTCTCAGGAGGCCAATGCCCTTTAATATATTGGATTCAATCTTGAGTAAAAATGGTTGATTTGGTTTATCGATATCAAGAATAAGATTTGGTGCATAAATTGTTATTCGGCTGAAGTTTTCTTCATAATCGACCACTGAATCTTACTCTTTTTTCATAGACTCAAGGAATTTTTTCTCCATCCTATGTCAAACTTCATTAAGAAAATATTATTCAAGGATAAGGCTTTTAAATTAATCCCACTCTTAGGCATCAATCTCATCTCTATCCCTGACATTCTTGACCATTGACCACCACTGATCAGCTTCACCTTAAAAATGATAAATGGAAAGACCAAACATTGATTATCTAAACATACCATAACATCAAATATATTTTCAAGGGATTTAATCCATCCTTCAACTGCTACAGGGTCAGAATATCCACTTAAAGAAAGGGGGTGTTGCCTCATAAAATGCTCCACTATAACCATGTTCCTTTATGGTAGCTATTATTGTTCGCTTTTATAGATTCCATTTCCATTTTTTACCTGCATTAGTTAATCCATTACTATCATAAACTTCTTAGTTCTAATTCCCACCATTCCTAGCTACAAATTCAGAAAGATATTAGCCTCTCTATTCCTTCTAACTTCAAATTCCATGTTTCTTCTATGGAAAACAATTTTGAACAGACATATATTAGTTGAAGAAAAATGTTAATCTTTAAATTCTACACCATTTCACAAAAAAAATATGGCAAACATAATTTATGGTATTCTATTAACATCATCATAACCCTAGAATTTATTTAAATTTTGCATTAATTCCAACTATAAGGACCCGGCCATAAACATAACCTAACTATTTTAACTAGATTTTACTTCTTTACAATTTCAAATATCTTTTTGGTTTGGAGTTTTATAAAGTTAGGAACAAACTCATACATATCAACCCACAATCATAAAAAGTGGGAACCATTAAAACAGTATTCATTTCTTCCAAAACATAAAAAATTTAACACAAAACAATAGCATGATTTCTTTGACAAAACATCATAACATTTAACTTGACGTCCTTATTTCTCTTACACATCCTTATAAAATGTGAAAAGAAATTTGAAAATATCATATGAGCATAAAAATCTTAGTAAGGGAAATAAAAAGAAGGAAAGAAACCATTAATCCTTGAAAACTTTTTAGCATCATTTTTACAAAGACAAACTTCTCACCCTTATATACTTTGGGAATCATGATATTTCCATAAAATATTATAGAACATATAAAAAAAATAATGGTATATTTGGGGAATTACTTACTTATATTTTAACCCTCATGGATAACTTATGATTTGTTTCCCTCATAGTTACCTTATAATTTAACCCTTATGGCTACCTTATGGTGTAACCATCGCAGTTACACTTGGAGTATCCATACATCCAACCTCCAACTTAGACATAACCAATAAATTAGAGAGAGATATGGGTCCCACTATCCTCATATAAAATTACCAATAACCATTTCATAATAATAAAACATGAACACTTTCATAAAAACATTCGTTTCAAATTTTCTAAAAATATAAATTTAAAAGAGGATTTTTAATGAAGAGTCCCTTACATATTCCGTATCATTGAAGATAGAATTAATAAAAATAAATGAATATGTAAAATCACTATAAATACACATTATAAAACATAATATATTCAATATTAATTTCAAAAATAAACTTAGTACCACATAATTAATGAAGTAGAAGGTTAACCCAAAGAATGGAATTTGGGTTAAGAATTCCCTTACCTCGGGTTCATTTTTCTAAAAACTTGTTTAAACATTATTCATAATGGTTAATACAGTGTTATTAATATTTTATATAAACATATTAATGTTTATAGAACCTTATATGATCATTTTATAACATCATTCGACCCATTTATTAATAACATTTTGTTATTTCCATTGTTTTACGTCCGTGCTTCACATGATTTCCCTAGTTGGTTCATTAATAATTTTCATGAAGAATGGAAGAAAAAATATAGAATTGGAAATAAAAGGTGTTAATATGTATCTATAATATTAAATGGTTCCATAAATCATTTTTTATATGGTATGAGGATGAATCATTAGATAAGTCATTAGTGATACTCGTTTAGATCATTTTGGCAGTTCTTCGATTATAGCGAACTTGTTTCATAATATACCTTTAATATTATTCATATAAGTTAATTAAATAACATAATATATGTAATAACATAAAATTTAAAAAAATAATCATTAAAATGGTTTTACAACCATCTTTGAAGGAATTAAATTAAATTGAAGACCCATCGTCCACCATGTCGGTAAGTCGACACATCACGGACAATGTTTTTATTTTTAGAATAAGAGAAATAGGAGATGAATAATGAAGATGAATTTTTTCATAAACATTATAAAAATACAGAATATATATAATACTAGATCTTTTATTCCTCTCGGATAAGGGAAGGCTAAGAGAGTATAATAAAAAAATTGAAAAGAAAACACAAGAAAAAGAAAGAGGATTTTTTCCTCTTGATCTCTTCTCCATGAGATCCTCCTTAAGAACTTTGGTTTTGGAAATTTGGTGATACCATAAAGTCTTAGTCGTGGGGAAGTAGATTTTTAAGGGTATTGGGTATAATTTATACAATTTTAAAATCTTTAGAGGTGTGAGAGGAAGAGGGGGGTGAGGGTGGTATTTATAGTGGAGGAGAGGAGGGGTTTACCATTATTTTAATCATTAGATTAATATTTTTGCTCAATACTAAGAATAGTATTGATTCATGTGACCCCAAATAGTAATTATAGTATGTGAGTTAGAACGAAGGTTTCTTACATCATCCATGATTCTATTAATAGTGTATTTAACTGATAATGTACATATACAGTATATTACCGTATTTTACTATTCATAAAAAATTTTAAGAATTTTAAAAAAATACCAAAACATCACCCTAACCATTTTTCAATTTTTAGAATTCAAAACTAAAATCCATTTTTTTAAAATAATTTTCTAAATATGATTAATTTAATTTTTAAATAAAAGAATATTTTATTCCAAAAAATAACAATTTTAAAACTATATCTGATTTTATATCACCTTGAAAATTTAATCAAGATCTCATGGTCTTATAACCTTAAGAAAATAAAATATTAATATGATTTATCATTCATTAGGGTCATATAACTATTAAAATTACTATTCATAAGGGTATGTTACTATTCACCAAAAAAGTTTGGTTCAATCAGACTCCAAATTAGTTACTGATCACAACTATAGATGTCTGTTTTTTAAAATTCAAATTATAGTAGAGGAAAAATTGTGTTTTACAGGTAGCTTATAAATATATCCTTAAAAAAACATTTCATTATGAAGATATTCAGTGCTTCCTACATTTTAATTTATTTTTAAAACCTTGGAGTGTTATAGATCTAGATAGTTGGGTTGGGTGAGATAGGTGGTGGAGCTCTGGGTTGCTAGAAGAATGGTTGTGATGAGATTTAGGGAATTACAAGTAAAGGTGAGATGATTCCACCAGGGTGTAGGTCATCAATGACAAGGTTTAAATGTAGAAAATGGGACAAGTTCAATCCCAATGTGATCAAAAACTATTAAAGTGTTAATCATGTGGTTGGAAGTGGAATCATGAGTGGCTTTATTAGAGGGCCACCCAGATAGCCGGGAGTCAAGGATCAAACTTGAATTAGATATTTTAGCTAGAAAAAATAGTAGTAAAATAATTTTATACTCGATAGTATACATAAATATAAAAATGAATAATTCAATAGTGGGAAAGATTCCAAATAGTGTAGGAAATGACCTATTGGGTTTATAACTCTATAAATAGGAAAGGTATTAGGCAGTCAGGCTTCAAGCTAGCTCTAAGTGGTTTAGAAGACGCATTCAGAGTAAGTCGGATATTCTATGATAATTATAGGAATTTCATGACAATGTGTCTATGGTTTTTGGTTTTGTATGATGGATACTATTTTTCAATTAATGTATATGATACATGGATTAACTAGCTTCTGGTTAATGTGAAAAAAAAATGTATTTGATGCATGGTAACTGATGAATTCATTAGCGTAAGGAATAATAGTGGGAATTGGGTATGAAGTTGGATGAAAGTTTTCATTGAGTGTGATGAAATATGAGTTGTGGGTATTGTGATGATAGGGGGTAAAAATGGATTATGATTGCTGGATACATAAATAGATAATGTGTGTGGAATGTAAAGGTGTGAATATGTCTTTCAGTTGGTTAGTTTGGTTGAGATGATATCGGGTGGGTGGTTCATATGGTCTGTTGTTCCCACGAAATACATCAATTATTTATATTTAGAAACTTGGGTTTTCCATGTTTGTGGGGCAGATATTTACGTGTTCATAATTTTCTTAATATTTGAGAATTAATTGAGAAGGATACTCAGGTGTTGGTCAAAGTTGGTTAGTAAGTGGTTGGGATTTCATGAGGATGATATATTATATGGTATGAAGGTTGAATAGTCTTGGGTATCTAGTGTAGTTATTTGGGTTAGGTTTTTAATTTATCATGTAATTGTATACCATGTAGAGGACTAAGGTGTTTTGTTTTTGGTAGGGGAGCAAGCCTTGGGAATTTTTCTAATATTGGGGGTTTCATTTTTATAAAATGTTATTTCAAGTTTTCTATCATGATAAATCTATTATTTAAGGGTTGAGACATATTTGGAAGGGATGAAAATGAATATTTTGATGTTTTGAGGAAATTTTTGTCTTATATAAGATTTTTTAAAATTTGGAAGTTGTAAAAAAATGAAATATTATTGATTGGGTAATATATTTTGGGTTGAATAACATATTTTGGTATTAGTGAGATGTTCAGGGTTGAGTACAATTTTCTTGATTGAGTAATATATTCTAGATTGAGTAAGATATTATGGGATGAGTAAGGTATCCTCGATTTCATATGGTATTCTAGGTTAAGTAAGATATTTTTTATAGGGTAAAATATTCTAGGATAATTAATATAGTTTTGTTTGAGTATGATATTCTGAATTGATTATAATATTCTGGATTAAGTAAGATATTCTATAGTGAGTATAACATTCTAGGTTGAGTAAGACATTCTATATTGATAAAGATATTCTGAGAAAATTAAGATACTCTAGATTTAGAAATATATTCTGGGATGAATATTTTATTCTAGATTAAGTAATATATTATGTGTTGAGAAAGATATTCTATATTAAATGAGATATTCTTGGTTTACAAAGATATTTTGGATAGAGTAATATATTATTTATTGAGTAAGATACTTCCATTTTTTCCAAATTTTGGGTATGATGAATTTTTTCTAGATTTTGTAAAAAACCTACAAATGAATATCTAAGTTGGAAAAACACTATAAATGTGGAATTATAAGTTTTGTGATCATTAAAGAAAGAAAATCATACAAAATAGAGCCATCATCCTTCTATTTACCTCAAAGTGATATCTCTGTTTTTTATCAATATATTCAAGTTTCTTTCAATATAGATGATATAAAATGGTAAATATATCAATCAGTATCCATCCTCTCTCAAGTTTCTTTCACTAATTATCAATCATATGTTTTTTTTGAATATTTATACATTATTTTTCGATTTTTTTTAAAATATATGACTTCTCTTATTTAATATTTGATTAAGATGAGTATTCGATGAGGAGGACCCTACGAGCATAAGTTATGTGGTCCCTATATATTTTCTATTTATATGTTTGTTATAGATAGTGTGATAAATATTCATGGGTTAAGTCATGGTTATGTCACTAGAAACAAAATTGGGTAGAGTTTTCATTATTTTAATAGGTTCCAATGGAAAGTCATGTGTGGTGAATAATGGATTTGGGCTCATTATGGAATCATCACTTGGTTGTGTGATTTCATGGATTATTGGTTTTTATGACAATAGTTACTGGTGTTTCTTTTTAGGATGTAGTTTTTGATAATATAGTGGGTTTAGATTATGGATTTAATGGTGGTTTTGATCATTGATAATGGGTAAATGAGGTTTCTGGTATAATACAAATGATATTGACCATTTTCATAGGTGGCGATGATGGTTCATTGAGGTTTTCCCATAAGATATTGGTGATGTGACACCCCAGACCCACACTTCCAGGTCTGGTGATAAAACAAATTCTTTAATTACAAAAATCAATATAAAATGGGACTACTTAATTTAAACTAACCTATATTCCCATAATTTATACATTAAATTTCATAATAATCACACAATCTCAGAAACCAAAGGTGTAGTGTATTTGGATATTATATATATAAGAACTTAATTCTATTAATTTCTTCAACCTCTCCCATAATACATCCCAATAAGGATTCCTTCTAAACATATTCTTTTATATAATATACTAGGTAAGTGGAAAACAAAATTAGTGATCTTAAGATTATATTTAAGATAAAAACTTATTAACGATTCATAAATGGTTAGTTCATAAGTATGCGAGAAAACTTGAGCATGAGATAAATATCTTATAAAAAATAACATAAAAATAAAAGATTTTCCCATAAGGTATTATGAAAGGAAATTTAATCTTAAAATATAAAACATAAACCATTTTATAAGAGTTTTTAATAATCATACAATAATAATGATCCATGTAGCATAAAATAAGTTTATAACATATAAATTTGGCATAATCAGAAGCATGCTAAATCATAACATTGTGGAAAATTTTAACTTCAACTAATTCTATACATACATATGTGAACATAAAAAAATCTGCACATCATATTGTAAACATAAAAATAATGTAAATGAATCATATTGTGAATATAAGAATAATATACATGCATCATGATGTGAACATAACAATAATATGCATGCATCATGTTGTGAAACAAAACAATAATGTACATGCATCATGCTTTGAACATAAAAATAATTTACATGAATCATGTTTTGAATAATGTACACACATAATCCATATCTCATGAGACATAAAACCTTAAAAAATAAATTGGAGGGCTTTAATGGACTCAACTTGTCTTGGGTGTTTAATAGAACCAACCATTCTTAAGACCATATGGATGTGTTCCAAATGATATCACTAAAAAATAAGATCATGAAAAACCCAAGGAAATAAAATGTTTTTTAAATATATCCAAAGGTATCACATAAATATTACATCAAGAATTCAATTGGATGATATTTAATTCTGTTGGATGGAGTACGTAACTCAAGAGGTGGGGTTAATTGAGTTCCCAATAAATTTTCTTGTTAAAGATTATGTTAAGATAAAAACCAATTAATAAAAAAAATATCCAATTAATCAAAATAGAATATTAATATTGGATATTCCCTTTTAAAATAATTCTCAAATATTGATTATGTCTCAGTAAAAATAATGTTTATAATTATCTTCGCTTTTGAAATCAATTTACATCGTAAAAAACAAATATAAACACTAGTTAAGATTAATTATCAAATTAATAGTTTTTTATAGATTAAAAAAAACTAGGTTGTGGTAATAAAAAAACACAATAACACAGATGAATAAACAAGAGGTTTAGTCTCAAGATGAGACTTAATCCCATCAAATTGTAAATAACCTGGTACCAAGAAGATTATAATAATAATCAAACAAATCCAAAAACTGGGTAAGGTAAATAGAAAAAATCTACAAGATATCAAGGCTATGGAGCCTCTTCTATTGTTTATACATGTGAAGTGAAGATAGCATAGACCACATAAGGACCTCTTCCAAAAACACTATGGGAATTCATATGTAAAGGAAAGAGATAATATCAAGTATTCTCTAGTTAGGTGAAGGAGAAAGTGTGTCTGATAACAGAGTAATAACAACCTACTCAAAAGAAAAAGAAATTAACAGAAAGAGAAATAAAGAAAATATATATACTTAGTCTGGTATGTTTAGAATGGTTAAAGTCCTCAGATCATCATTGGTGAAAAATTCTATCTTCTTTCTTGAAAATTGTATTATAATAGAGTATTTTAGAAATATATAGGTGTTTAATTTGATTTTTGTTGGTATCTCAATCAATATTTGTAAAGGAAGCTATGCTTCTGTGTTGTTGATATTCACAGCAGATGAATTAGTGAGATTGTACATATTCAAATATTTGATTACACAATTTTCCATATAATTATCGGTCAGTAATCATTCTATATGTCATACAAAGAAATATATATTCTTCACGTATATATAGCAGTATCAGTTGGAAGAGATTCTCAATCTTCATATTGTCTTTGACTAAGTTATTTAGACTTGGTCAAATTATCGTTGAATAGAAATAGTCGTTGAGACATTCCTACCAAATTTCTTAGACAATAATGGTAGAAAGAAGATAGTGGTGACTCCACATCCGGTAGTATCTTAGACTGAGGGTGACATAGAGTATGGTGGTGACCCATAGTATGACGGTAACAAGCCTGATGGTATTTTATCCTGGTGGTATTTCCTTTGATGGTAACAATCCCGGTAGTGAGAAGTCTAGTAGTGACTCTATTGGAGTTATCTCGTCATTAGCAGTGACTCCTGTTTCGTAGTGACTCACATCAGTAGTAGCTCCTGGCTGACACTTGCAAGTCCTAGCAGTGACTCCCAATTAACAGTCACTCACCATAACACTTAGATGAATTTTCATAAAAACTATCTTACTATATTAAATTCTATCATACAAAAAGTATATAATTAGTAATAAAAGAGTCATGGTTTATGATCATTAAAATAAGGAAGTTTTAAACACACTCCACTCAAGGAGGTTCTAACATTCTTTCACTTTTTTATGATAAAAAACATGGTATTTTATAAGATATGTACTAAATAAGAAAAAATAGATAATCAGATATGTATTTAATTTAAATATGGTCTTCCTATCATTTCAAAATATATATATGGGATATAAACAACTTATCTAAAAATAATAAATATCATAATATTTATAAATTTTTAGGTTCTTTCCCTATATTAAAATAAATTTTGATTTCATCTCCCCCTTTGAGATTATCAAAAATAAAAGAAGGATAAAATAAAAAGAATAATGGAATGATAATAATACTAATATAGATCATTTATTATAATCCCAAAAAGGTATGGAGTATCACAAAAAATATAAAGATTATAAAGGCATGATCCCCTTCAGAATATTGCATCCAATCATATTCACTATTTAGAGGTTGGTGGCAAATAAACTTTATATTTCCCTTTGTCATTGTCTTTTTCTTAAAAGGTTGAGACATAGTAGTGAAAGTTGGAGAATATGTTGTGATGAAAGTGATTATTTTTGAAGTAGGAAGAGGGTCTCAAATAAGAAAAGTCCATAGGTTTCTGATCGCATCAACTAGTGATAAACTCAGGGGATGAAATAGTAGAGGCATAAGTCCATCTGACTAAGTAATCACAATAGGTCTATATCTAACTGGATCTGTGGTTGTGGTTGAAAGAGTTTTTGTAATTATAATTTCATTTCTTTATATAACATTCGTACTGTGGAAATATAGGAAGGGTTTCATGAGAATGAAAAATTCCATAATTACATTACCAGTCCTTTCTTTATAATTAACTGAATACTTTTTCTCTTCTATGAATCTCTACTAAAATGTTGTGATAACCATCAGTTGACTCACTTGTTCTTTAAAAGTGCTTATAACTGGTGGAAATATCATGTCCTCTTCCAAAAATTTGAATTTTTCATATATTTCCTGCTTTGTATAAATTATAGACAAATAATACTTGAGATCCTTTTTAATGATGTCCTTATCAGTCCTGAGATCAATGGCATACTCCATTATCATCATATAGAAATTCTCTCCTTGATGGTGTATCTACCTTAATTTTTCTTCATGTGTTGACACATCACCCAAAGAAGTATATATTTCATCCCAAATAACCTATATGAGGAGATATCTATCAATTGGGACTGAAATAGTAGGAGGTGTAGTTGATGTAGAGGAAACAACACTCATGATTTCCAATTTCTAAAAGATATAATTCAAACATTTTGAAAAGGAGGATGGAATTCCCTCTACATAGGTTTTCATAATTTTTAATTCTATTGAAAATATTCTATTATACACTTCCATTTATTGAATGTGAAATATAACTATTGGTTGTAAATGTGATATAACCAACACAACCAAATATTGAGTTCTTTCTTCCTTGAGTCTGGCTACTGCTGATAGTTTAAATCTCAATACAATTATAAAATCTGAAACTAAATTCCTTATCAAGGATTCCAAATCAGAATTCACATTTATTTTTAAAGATTCTAGATAATATTTTTTCACAACATCAGGAGATATAAAAAATTGAGCATAAGGATGATCTCTTTGCTCATGAGTCACTCCAGCCTCATCTGATCTACCAATCTCCATAGGAGTAAAAGGCTATAACTCCCAAGCATGATCAAGTTGATCCACTAAGGATCCTTCTTCTTCGATCAGATTTTCATTTTCCTCATCATTTGATTCTTTGTAATCCAAACCAACTCAAATAAAATTTTTATACCTTTCCCATTATTCAAAAGAACTTAAGTCAGGTCTGGTATATAGAGGAAGTGGTGACTCTATGGGAACTGAATAAGTTTTAACAACATCAATTATAGAAAGGTAAGGTTCTGTATGAACTATTTGTGTGAGATCTTCTGTATCTATATGATCCAAAGGTTCTGACTGATTATTAGGATTGAGAGTCTTCTCCCCCTCACTATCAGATTCAATATCTTCTACAGTAACATGTGGTAAATTATCCATTTCATCATCCATATCCCTAATATAACTTGATACCACTGGTGATGAAGGATGAATATGAACCGTCTCAAGGTCATGATCAACTCCATTATCATAATCATATTCACCATTTTGATTATCTCCATGATCATTATCTACATAATAATGATCCTCATCATATTTTCTTTCATTTCCATTTGATTTTCCAGGGTCATTTACTTCCTTAGAATCATTTTCATCATTTCCATTGCCATTATTATTCTGTTCACAAGATGTTTTGGAGGAATATGTCTTAAATTGATCCCCTCTAGATAAATTACTCTCATCATCATCATTTTCATATAGAATATATTCTTGGGTAGGTAGAGAACCTGGTGGACCGAAATATCTAACAAAAACATTAGGAGGAGATCTAGGACTCTTTAGATCACTCCCCAGTTCCACTAACAATTCTTCTTCTTATTCTTCCACTTCTTTCTCAAATTTTTCACAATCATTTTCATCAGAGTATTCAACTAACTCATCAATCTCAAGAGAAGTATCCAGCATGTCCTTAACTCTAGTTAGAAGATCAATAGGGTTGAATTCATCATACAATTTTTCATTGTTTCTTACCCAGTATTTATTACATGGATTCTAACTCACTTTTACTCTTTTGAAAATTGTATTTGATAAGAAAAAACCACTAAACTTATCTTCAGCTTCTTAACCTTCTTTGATAAATCCCTTGGCATCTAAGATGGTATATGTCATCTTAAGATATATTCGAGAGTTTTATCATGAACTTTTATTACACATAACATACATATGGATCATCATAAATCTATACAAGTTGATTCTTTTTCCTGGTTTCATCATGAATTAAACATACTGATATCACATAGTATTGAAATATCCTTTTCTAGTACCCAATAAATTCTATACAAACTTGAATAATATATTACATTCACCATCGAGTTCATCATTTGTAGGTCTTCTTAGAGTACCATCTCTTCTCAACTATAGGAGATCCTCTTGGTATTTGAACATTAAACTATAACATGGAATAATTCCTTTAAAATCCTCATATACCCCATTATGAGGTACTTTTAGGAACTTTTACCATTCCTTTGAAGATAAAGAAACCATTTCTCCATCATTGAGTCTTTTTATCACATCCTCTTTATTTCCAAAAAGAAACTCAATATTATAATAGAAATCATATACTAACCTTAGATAATACACCTAGTGATTTTATGTGAAGCATTTCTTCCATTTTTTACTTTCTATAACTTTCAATACTAGAATATTGCTAGATGGAAGCCATTACACATCAATTTTTTTTTCTATTTTGATAACCTAATTTTCCAGATGCGGTTTTCATGAAACAATATCCAAACAGTTGGAAGATACTTTACATTTCTTGGATTTCCTCATCTCTTCAAGATTTGACTCTACTAGTTTCTTCACATGGGCCATTCATATTGGTTGAAGGCTTATGTGGAACAAGGGATAGAGGAAATATGATATGTTTGAGAGGAAGTAAAAGGTTAAAGAGTTCAAGGGTTTTAGGGGAAGTGAATCAATTTGATTTAGCATGAGAGATTTATTATTTAGGGTTTTCAAAATAAATAATAATAATTTTAAATCAATAAAAATTTAATTGGGAAAAGAATATAAATGGTAATAAAACAATTTTAACAAAAATTAATAGTGACTCGTTCAACGATGACTCATCAATGGTTACTCACCAATGGTGACTCATCCATGATGACTCATCTATAGTGACTCATCAATGGTGACTCATTAACGGTAACTCTTCAAAGGTGATTCATTAATAGTGATGCATCAATAATGACTCGTCAATGGTGACCCATCAATAGTGAATCATCCATGGTGACTCATCAACAGTGACTCATCAATGGTGAATCAGCATCGGTGACTCATCCATCTAAAACTTATCATTACTAATTCATGTTTTATATAGTTTAATCTCTCAGAATTCAAAGGTTTTTTGAATATATCAACAAGATAATGTTTAGTTCCAATAAATTCAAAATTTATTTCACCTTGTTTATAATAATATCTCCAAAATTGATACCTTACATCAATTTGTTTTGTTCTATAGTGAGATACTATATTTTTTGAGATGTTTATCACAATTTATAGCTACATTTCTAAATTAGTATCGAAAGTCTAGTAAAGTATGTTTCATCCAAAAGATTTGTGCACAACAACTACCTATAGCTATGTATTTAGATTTAGCAGTGGACAATGCAATAGAATTTTTTTTCTTAATGCACTATGATACTAGATATTTTCCTAAAAGATGAAATTTGTTTGATATACTTTTTCTATTTAACTTACATCCATAAAAATCAACATCTGAATAACTTACTAAATCAAAATAATTTTCTATTTGATAGAATAATCCTACATTTGTTGTCTATTTGAGGTATTTAAAAATTATTTTGACAACTAATAAGTGTGACTCTTTTGGATTTACTTGAAAAATATAACACATACACACACTAAATATAATATTAGGCTGACTTGTACACAATAAGAAAATAGAGCTACTACCATGTGCATGTAGTCACAGTTTTAAAATTGTGGTTATAGGTGGTTGTAGCCACGGTTCCATGGCCTATAGCCACAGTTTTAAAACCATGTCTATAGGCCGATTTTCTGCAGCATATAGCCACGATTTTTTTTTCTATGGCCAGGGTTTGAAAAACAATGGCAATAGGTCAATTTTTTCAAATCCCTATAGTCACTGTTCTCTAAAATTGGGGCTATAGGGTTCCCGCGCTTCCGATGGAACAAAAAATCCCGCAAACAATTTAGTGGGAAGCCCTACCACCACAGTTTTGAGGATATTCCCATGATTTTTATTAATATATATATATCATAATATATATATATATATATATATATTTATATATATATATATATATATATCGTAATTTTGGCGTGGTGTAGTGGTAAGTGCACTGGATTGCAAAGTGGAGGTGCAGGGATTGAAACCAGCTAGTGACATTTTTTATTTAGGCTATTGCCACAGTTTTCTAAGGCTATTCCCATGGTTAAAACAATGGATATAGGTTAACTGCCATAGTGGCCAATTTGGAGTCTTATTTCCACAGTTAAAACTATGGCAATATTTCATGACCTACTGCCACAATGATAGCAGCCACAGTTGGCCAAAACTGTGGTCGTAGCCTATGGCCATGGTTTTGGGGCCTATTTCCACAGTTTTGAACTGTGGAAATAGTCATTTTTCTAGTTTTGGTAGTAAAATTCAATAGACTTTCAATAATACCTCAGTAACTATTTTGATCTACTAATTTCCCAACTTCATTATGATCTAGTTTACAAGTGGTACTCATGGTAGTATCACTACTTTTAGTGTTATCAAAGCTAAAAAAATTAAAATTTATTTAGAATATTTAATTTTATTTAAGTTGATTCCTCCTTTATTTTGAAAAATATGAAATAAAATAAATAATTTAAGTTCACCCATTAATATAATTTCAAATTCATTTTCATTAGTTTTGAAAAATTACTACATATAAAATCTTTCATAGATCCAAAAATAATATCATCTACATATATTTGTACCATTGAAACATATTTTAAAATTATTTTTATAAAAATATTTGGATCAGATATAACTTTTGAAAAACATTTTGAAATAAGGAAAGAGGTAATCCTATCATACAAATCTCTAAGATCCTGTTTTAAACCATATAATTCTTTTATTAATTTGAAAACAAAATTTGGAAAATATGGATTTTTAAATCTAGGGGGTTTTTCCGAAAAAACATAATCTATTATAAATCATTTATTAATTCACTTTTTATATCCATTTGATATAATTTTAAATCCAAATGTGTTGTATAGGAAATCAATATTCCAATGGCTTCAATTTTGGCTACAGATGAAAAACTTTCTTTATAATTAATACCTTCTTTTTGATCATAACCTTGTTCAACTGTTCTAGCCTTGTTTCTTACTATAGTTACTAAATCTTTAACCTTATTTCTAATCACACACTTAGTGAAAATAGTTATGGTGTCTTTAGGTATATCAGCAAGATCACAAAAATTGTTTCTCTCAAATTTATTAAGTTCCTCTTACATAGATATTACCCATAATTCCTCATTGATGGAATCATCAATGTTCTTAGGATTAAGTTGTGACAACAATTCTTGGTGTTCAATTTTATTTATAATAGAAGATCTAGTTTGTGTACCTTTATCTAGGTTTCCTATTATAGTTTCTATAGGTTGGTTTCTATGATTCCTAATAGCTCTTTGAAAAGAGGGGTTGGTTGTCTAAAGATCTTCTTCAGGATCCTATTCTTGAATTTCACTGGGTGAAATTTGGACCTGTCTAACAGAACTTTCCTAAGGTTTATAATTTATATTTATAGTTGAAAGATCATTCACATGGTTCTTTAAGATATTCTTAGGTTCATTGGGATTGTTTTCACCAAATTTAATTTGAACAGACTCTTCTATTATTTTACTTAACTTATTAATCACTCTATAATCATTACTGGAAGTTTAACATACAAGGAAAAGTAATTAATCACACTTAGAAGAAATTTTTTCCAGATTATCCTTTCTATTTAGAATAAATAATTTCAAACCAAAAACATTCAAATAATTAGCATTTTGTTTTCTATTATTCCATAACTCATAAGGTATTCTTTTTAAGAGAAGTCTAATTAATACTATATTTATAATATAATAGGTTTTATTGAAATCCTCTTCCCAAAATTATATAGGTAAGTCATACTCCTTTAGCATAGTATGGTATATCTTTTGAATAATTCTATTACTTATTTCTACAAAACCATTTTTCTGTAGTGTCCTAGGAGTAGAAAAATTGTGATTATAACCATTTTAAGAACAAAATGATTCCAATTGTTGATTTTCAAATTCATGATCATAATCACTTCTTAAGGTCTTAATCCTAATTCAACTAATATTTTATATATATATTTCTTATTTAATTAAGTAGGAACAAGTTTCACTTTTGTGATCTTGAAATAATACCCATGTTCATATAGAGAACTCAACTATAAAGACATAGACATAATGTTATCTATTTAAACTAGAAACTATATAAGGTCAAAATGGGTCTATATGAACTAACTCTATATACTGAGAGGTTGAAATTTCATTCTTTTATTTAAAATAAATCTTATGAAGTTTCCCTTTTTATCAAGGATAGAAAGCTCTATCATTTGAGAATTCATGCTTTGGTAGATATCTAACTAACCCTTTTCTAGTTATCCTTCTAGGTGAATGAATATTGCATTGGCCTAGTCTCCTATTCTAAATCCGAGATTCTTTGTGAAAGGAAATTAATCAAGAATTATTTTTATATGATAAAAAATTTAAATCAATGGAATAAATATTATCATTCTATAAAAAATTAAAAACTAAAACATTTTTATCATTAAAAACATTACTGGTATTGTTTTCAAATTTTACATGAAATCCTTCATCAAATAATTGATAAATACTATGAAAATTATATTTTAAATCATCAACATATAAAACATTAAAAATTAAAATCAAATTATAATTACCAATTTGGAAAAGGCTAAGGATTTTCCCTTCTGTATTATCACCAAAAGTGACATGACCAACATCAACATCGATCAAATTCTTGAAGTTTGAATACTCACCAGACATATTTATGAATATCCACTATCCAGATACCATAGGATTTTTATAGAGGTTTTTAAACAGGATTCCTCTAATGCACTTGCAACAAATCACATATTTTCCCTATTAGAATTAAATTTATTATTGGTGTATGAATCCCTCAAGCTATCTTTGTAGGAACTCCATGTTGCTTTCAAGAAATTCCTGAATCTTTTTTCCTTATCCTCATACTCCTTTTTATATTTTAATTTTGGATAGTTAGATTTAATGTGTATTTTCCTCTAACATTCATAGCAGGTGATTTCATTTTATGTATCATCCATTTTCCAATCCTTTTTTCACTTTCCCTTGTTTTCATAATTTCTTCTAAAATTAGATTTCTTGAAGAAATTATTTTTCCAATATAATTTCTTGAATCAACTGGCCATATGAGCCATATCTTCATCACTGCCATCAAGAGATTCTTCTTCAATGGTATTTTCATCTTGTACCATTTCTCTTTGTTTGGAGGAGGTATTATTGAATGCTACTTATCTTCTTTTATTGTCAAATTCATCTATCTCCATATTGACTTTAATCTCTTCTTCATACATCTTCATCTTTACTATCAATTTCTGGAAAAGTAGTTTACTCACATCACAAGATTCTCTTATTGACAAATATGATCCTCTCCATCTATCTAGTAAGAATATAAGCAGTCTCATCACTTGATATTTATCTATCACTTGTTTCAAGAGTGAATTATAGTATTCACTATTACATTAAACCTAATATACATATCAAAAATAGGTTTATCATATTTCATTTTAAAAGTATCATACATTATTGAAAATGTTTTTAGTATCATTTCTTATACATTTGATGTCCATTAATGTGAAATAGATATGTTATCCCATATTTCAGAAGTATATTTATAAGTAGATATTATATTAAATTCATCATCACCCAAGGCACAAAGAAAATTATTCATATCTTTGAAATTATTATTGTATGCATTTTTTGTATCATCACTCCATGTAATTATAGTTGTTTGTGGAATTTCATATTGTACTTTTATTACAGTCCACATGTCAAAACCCTTACTTTCTAAATACATTTTAATTTTGATATTCCATTCAGCATAATTTGTACCATTAAAATAATAAGGTCTGTTGGTAGCAGATCCTTCTTTTATATTATCTATAAAGAACTAAAATTTAGTATTGATAAAAATTTGAGATCTTTAGAATACTACTAATAATCACAGTTGAAAAGATAATTAAAAATCCTTTGATACCAAATGTTGGTCGGAGTGAGTATCTTAAGGGGGAGGTAAATTGAGTTTCCAATAATAATTTATGTTAAATATTAAGTGAAAATAAGATACCCTTAATAAAATAAGTTGGCCAATTAATCAAAATAGCAGATCAATATAGGATTTTTTTAAAAGATTTAACAAATAGTGATTATGCCTATTTTAAAATAATGTTTAAAATTACCTTATCTTTTGAAAACAATTCTTAGAAGAACATATAAACACTGGTTGATATTAATTATTAAAGTAATATTTTTTATAGATTAAAAACAATATAGGTTATTGTAATAAAAAACACAATAACACAGCATAATAATAAAGTGGTTAAGTATCAAGATAAGACCTAATCTCCTCCACTTTGAAGTAACCTACTACTAAGAAGATTCTAATAATAATCAAACTAATCTACAACCTCGATAATGTAAATAGACAATAGCTACATGTTGTCCTGGATAAAGAACCTCTTACACAGTTTATACGTGGGAAGTAAAGATAGTTGAGGCCATACATAGACCTCTTCCAAAAACACTATGGGAGTATATATGTAATGGAAGGAGATAAAGACAAGTATTCTCTAGTTAGGTGTATGAGATAGTGTGTATTTGATAAAAGAGTAACAACACCATGATCAAAAGAGAAATAAATAAATAGAAAGAGAAATGAAGAAAATATAGATTCCCAATCTTGTGTGTTTAGAATGGCGGTAGTCCTCATATTATAATTTGAGAGAATTTTAATCTTCATTTTGGAAAGTTATACTAGAACAGATGATCGTATGAATTTTTGGGTGTTCCAGTTGATCTCTGTTGGTATCTCAATGAATATTTGTAAAGAAAATTGTTCTTTTGTATAGTTGATCTTCACAATAAATGAATCAGTTATCTTGTACAGATTCATAGATTTTATTTTACAATTTTCCAAAGACTTATTAGTCAATAATAATTGTATATTTTGTACAGAGAGAGAGATATTTTCTTCATGTTTATATAGTAGGATCGGTTGGAGGAGATCTCTAATCCTCATATCATCTTTGACTAAGTCATTAATACATGGTCAAATTATCCTTGAATAGAAATATTCATTGATCCATTCATGAAAAATTCCATAGATAGTAATAGTAAAAAGAATATGGTTGTGACTTAGCATCTGGCAGTATCTCAGACTGATGATTACTCATAGTCTGGTGGTCACTCAGAGTCTAACAATAACAAGACCGGTGGTATCTCATCATGGTAGTATCTCCTCTAATGGTAACATGCCTAGAATTTATAAGGTTGTTAGTGAATCCACTAGTCATATCTCATCCTTAATGGTGATGCCTATTTGGTGGTGAATTGCCTCAGTGGTAGCTCCTGGATGACGGAAGCAAGTCATGGCGGTGACTCCCAGCTAATGGTGACTCACCATAACACTTAGTCGAAATATCATAAAAATTGTCTAACTATATAAGATGATATCATAAAACATGTGGATCATTAGTACTAAAAGGATCATGGTTTTTGACCTTTAAAATAAGAAAGTGTCAAATGCACTCCACATAAGGAGGTTCCAACAAATTCCAATCAACCATAAGTAGTGTTTTAGGGTATTTAGAGGGTATTTCATGAAACATATCAAAAATAATTTGCAAGAAGGTAACATTAAAACACTTTAAAACACCACTTTAAAATAAACCAAAAAATAATAGATCCTTAAAAGGAAATAATGGTTAACAATTTTGGAGTTGAATATAAAAAATATAATCATGAATGGGAAAAACGTTTTTGATATTTGAAAATACATTTTTTGAAACCAACATCATTATAAATTACAATAAAACTAAATATTAAAAAAAAGGTAAAGATAATTATGAAGATAAAAATATATAATATATACTTATATTTCAAAATAATAAAGGAAAACATTTGTGGAAATAAATAATATGGATATGGTAGAGAAAGATCCAATAAAAGGATGTAAATTATTCTTAAAACGTCATATTTTTATGTGGAAAAAATATTATCTAGAATAAATATTTCATGTTAAGTTCTAAATTATATATAAATAAAGAAGTAATTATAATATAATATAATAATAGGATATAATAAAACAATATTGTAAGATTGTATTCATATAGGTAAGATTATAACTTAAGGAAAATAGTTGAGTCTATAAAACCCCAAACAAATATCATAATATTTGACATAAAAATCCATAAAAAATGAGTTTATGATAAATAATTATAAATTCCAAGATATTAAAGTGTGGATTCAATATATTATAGTCATATAATTAATTAAAATAAACTTATAAGGATGAATCTTAAGAAGAAACATTATAACTCAATGGAAGGAAATTTAAGTTATAAAAATTCCTTACCTTTACTATCGACATCCACAAAAGATATTTAACCTCAGGTTTAATAAATATAAACATTTCAACAAATTATTTTGGAAAATTATACATATATTTTAACTTTTATACTCTTTAATTATAATCATTCATTGTAAATTTATTAGTTAGTTTTTGTTTGTTTTCTTTGTCTAATGTTTGTGATTTTCATTGTTTTGAACATGTTTTGTAATGTCGATATTAATCCCTATTCTTTGATAACATGTTAATAATTAGTATATTATATAAGGTATAATAATATATGTTCCTTAATTATTTATAAATATTTATTTTCATTCCATGAGATTTTTAGTTATGTTTGGTTAAGATGAAATCGATGACGACCTAGTTTCAGTAATTTTTTTAACGAATAAAAGTGGTATATTAATAGTTATTTAAATATTAATATTACTGTTATAGAAAAAAATAAACTTATATATTAATATCATATTATACTAGTAATTATGTTTCCATAACTATACAAGATGAAATTTTATAGAATCGTTCATTTAGGTGGTTAAATATACCCAAACAAGAACATGTTATGACCAACGAATGAGTATAGAAGTGACATTATTATAATATCATAATTTAATAATCATAATTATATTATTTAAATTTTATTAAATATATAAATCATAATTTATATGAGCTGTATGAATAAGGTGATATAACAACCTATTAGTTACAAATAAGATATTATTTTTCCTCGTATTATTCTTATTTTAGGCTGTCAATTTTATGATGATAAATTATTGATGATATTAGTAATATAATGACTAATTTATCTTTCTATAATATTAATAATTTCATAGGTATTATAATTATTCATTAAACCCATTTTTATAACCATCTATTAAAGGCAGTAGTGAAAACAATCAACATTCTCAGAGGCGGTAGTTGGTACGTAACATGAGCATTGTATTCGTATTTCAAATGAATGGGGGAATATAGAAAATTATTACTCCATTAATATAATAAAATTTATATATATTAATGATACTTATTTAAATATATTAGAATTTTTTTAATATGTTTTTAGGATGGTAAATGAGTAAAATAGAGAAGATATAGTTATGGAGTAGATAATACTCCGGTTGAGAGTCTAAGTCTTTTATTGAAAGACCTATTAAAAATGGAGTAATTGGGAAACAAGTTATAACTAAGTGTAGAAAAAATGTAATATAATTTTATTATAGGAAAAATATTCTAGGATTCAAGATTATTTATAAGTTTAAGTGTGACATGGTGATGTTGTTAGTGAGATCCTTTTATATGAGAAAATGAGGGACTTTTCCAAAGAAATTAAAGATATGTGTGGGTTAAAGATGAAATAACATAGGATTTAATTGATTTAAGGTATAAAATAATGGGAAAATAGGTTATTATTAATTTAAAACCTTTAAAAACTTCTTTATGTTCTAATAATTAGATAATAATCAATGGTTCTTAGGGGTGAAAGTTCAACTATAATGGATATTCAGGTGATTTCTATGATCTTGAACTTCACCTGCAAACTATTTCTCTTATGTCTCACTTGTTGGTGTTTATCTTGGGATTATTCTAGGGAAAATAATAAAGAATCTACATCCATTCCAAGATCATATAATTGATATTCATATGGTATACTAATACTAATCGATGCCATTTCTTTTCTTTTTTAAATAGATTTCATAATTTGGTTACTTGTATTTATTCCATCCAATTTGTTGATTTTTATCATTAATTATACAATCCTAATTGATATATGAGCTTAAAACCCATATATAATGATAATATTTCATTCCTATATACAACCTAAAATCATTCATCCTATTTATCATTTAACATGACTCTTATATTTCTAATTCTCTATCTTACTTCTATAATTATAATAATGCTTATAAACTTCATGGAAAACCATGTGGATAATGATTTTTTGTTCATGGTATTATTATTTACTTATGGATTTTTTATCCATGTACTTTTCTTAATAACGTTCCATATTTTATTCTTATATTGTATTAATCATTATCTTTCATCGTAATATTTTATCTTTATAAAATGTATCATGGTTTTTTTTCAGTTATTCATATGAAAAATTTAATTCAAAATAATATTTATTTAATGGTAAATATAATAAAATATTAGAGTGTTATATTACCCCTATGAATAAATTAAATACTTAGAATTTAAATTATTACTTACTAATATAAATATCCATTGGTATCCATAAGATACACAAGACTGAAGATATAATTTTTACTGAGATATCAACCTTAATAAGTTGGGTAATACTAGGAAACAATTTTCCAAAAATATAATTATTTAGGATACCTAGAGACATGACTTCCACCACTTAATTTTTACGATACACTTCATAGGTATAAATTTCAAAGGCTCTTATTTGTTCCCTTGGTCCTGGAGGCTTTTGATTCTTATTTTACAAGTTAGTCCTTAAATTGGGGAATTTATTTTCATAATACCCAAACTCCTTGCATTTGATGTATTGAAGTATGAGTGTTTCATCAATTGGGAGGGTATTATCTTTTATTTCATTGAATAACTTCATCAAATATCTATGGGAATTTTAATCTTGGTGCCTAGTCCTTCCCCACATTAATTTTCTTTCATTTCTTTTTTACTCTCAATAGGGTGCTTCCTCTCATATTTTTGGAATGCATGTGGTTGACCTTTCTTTCCCCCATATAATTTTTCATTTTATTTTTCTTGAAACTAAGTTTTCATTATCTTATATTAAGAATAATTTGAGATCCCAACTTACTTTTTAAACTTGATTGTGCATTGAACAATTATTTCATAGCTACCAAATTCTTTTATTGATAATTCATTTCAAAGACTTTTTTTTAATACACTAAAGATTCATTCAATATTAATTTCATATATATAACTAAAACTGAAGGTATACCTTTCAAGTCTCATGAAATTTTATTTTTAGGCCCCCTGATTCATCCTCCTATTGATTCATGTCTAGGAATTCTCTCTCCATTTTTTTATAAAGAGTCTAAGGAAAATATTTAGTGAAAAATATTTTCTTGAAAACCATTCATTCCAGAGAGTCAATTTCATCTTTATTCATCATATAATTAAATAAAATACAAAATTCGTCAACCACAAATTATAAATAGTAACTTTCTAAAATAATCTTTTCATAGTCTGAGAAGTGTTGGAAAAATATCTTCTCTATCGGGGAAATCCTTTACTCAACAATTAGTGGATTAAAAGACCGACTAATGGAGGGTAGAATTTTTTATATAAAAGACTCCATAAAAAGTTTATCCTTCATTAATGTGTTTAGGATCTCATTATTATTCATTATATAAGATAGTTTAGGGAGAATTATTATGATATTTTATACTCCATATCTTATCACATTAGGTTTCTCATTGGGAAAATTTTAACATTTTCCATCACACCCATTATTAATTAGGTTCCTTATAGTTCCAATAATGACATTAATAATGGAAATTTTATATATTATAATACATAAATATATAAAAAACACTATAACATAGAATTAGAAATCAGTAAATTATGTGTGTAACTTAACTTATGAATCCCTAGGTTTTATGAATCCTTAGGTTTTATTACCTCTATGTGCATTTGTGCTAGAACCTGCATCCACTTGTTTTTATCTTGATAGGGATATCATTATTGGGAAACCAAACACTATATATGTGCCAAATATTTATGATTTTTTCCTATATTTTAACTTTTTTATAGGTTTCTCATTAATATTCATTAGTCATAATCCCCCAAAATAACTAATCTAATACCTAAAAATATCTAAACCTTGCTATGATACCAATAAAAATACTTCAAACCCCCACTTCTAGGTTTAGTGATAAAACCACATTCCATAATTACTATGTTTGATAAAAATCTAGATTACTCCTAATTTTTTTTCAAATATTCCAATAATTCATACATTACATCTCAGAATAATCCCATGATCCAAGAACCAAAAGGATTAGTATATTTTTAGATTATCTATATAAACTTTCGTACCCTCAGTTTCTGGTATGTAACCCTTTCTTTGTGTTTTTTAGAATATAAAGTATAAGGGGGGAAGTTGGGAGAGTTTGGTGAACTTTAAATAAGTTTGGGGGACTAAAGGAGAGGTGCACGGGCTATGCGTGGTTTATCTAAACCATGCAGACATCCTAATAGAAACTGTGTGAAATAGAAGGTTTAAGGCAAATATCTTCATCATGGTGTGAGCACGATTAGGGAGAACAAGAAAGGAGGTTGTGTGAGGGTCTTCCTAGGTAGTATATAATGCACCGTCAGCGCACGGTTTGTCTAACTATGAGAACTAACTGTGCACATGGTTTAAGTGAGATCCAAAAAAAGGGATATCACAAGTTTTTGCCTCTAAGTGGATCATTTTTTACTCATAAGTATCCATAACTCGGTATTTCTCTTTATTAAAGGAAAAAGAACCTCTACCAAGCAATTTGGAGTCAATTTTAAGGTTTTTCTTGGTATTTTGAACCTAGAATATTGAGGTATGTGATCATTCTTCATCATTCTTGATCGGTTTATTAGATCTAATTAGATCTACTTCTCCTATCTTATTGGTTTCTTAGATATACACCCATAATGTATAGAACTATTAGTTTGGATGCCAAATAATTTTAGATTTTGTCTTGATATTTCTAGTAGAAGAGATCTAAGGAGGTTCCATGAAGAATCAACCTAGTTTTTTTAGGCGTTATTCACCCATGTCGAGTTTCATCAAAACCTTTGAGGTATGTGGCTTCAATCTTGACTCCTCTTGATAGAAATGCTTGTAATACTTTCAAATTGATCTCCTTGTGATAAATTGATCATGAATTGGCTGGTTATGAATTTTTTGAAACTTTATTTTTAGATGGTTTGGTAAATTATAGAAATCTAGAAAATTGGGTGTTTTGAATAAAGTACTTTTGTTCTTGGTTTTAAAATATGGATTATAGAATGGGAATTTTATGGAATTGTGGCATGTGGATTTTATTAGATATTTTAAATGAAAAGGTTATGTTTATTAAAATGAAATGGTTGTTTTGAAATTGTTTTATTCTTTTGTTTTCAATAAAAGTAAAAATTTATTGAAATGGTTTGAAATGGTTATTTGGAATGGTTTTGGCATACATTGGGTTTTGTGTGAGTTTGTGTTTGATGTGACCCTGAATAAGAGACATGTACCATTTGGGTACAAGGTGTGTGACCCTAGATCAGGGGCATATTTCATTGGGACACAATGTAATTGGAAGAGAGACCGCTCATGAGTATGGAAGTGTGGAACGAAGCATGCATGTGTGTGACCCTAGATCGGGGGCATGTGTCATTTGGTTATACATTGTTTTGGTAAATTGTTTTATATAATGTGTAAATGTTCTATACTATTGGCATGAGTAGGGAAGTCATTGGGGAAAACCCCTGAGTTATATACTCACCCCTACTTTGAAAACTTGGTAATTTTATAGATGCTACCTTCTGGGACATGGGAAAAGGTAAAGTATCACACTTATTTAGCACCACTTCAGGATAATTTGGACTACTTGGTGATGCTAGATCATGGAGCTTGTGGAGCATGGAGTTTGGGTGTCATATTTTAGTTTATTTTTTGTTTTCTTATTTTTTACATTGATATTGGTTTGTCTTCAGATATAGAATACTTTGGTTGTTTTTTATAAAGAGAATGATTAAAATGACTTTGTTTATTCTATGCATTATATTGTGAGTTGTTTGTAATTGGTTGTTGGGTTATTGGTTTTATTCATTAAAGGGTAAATCATCCCCCACTTACTTTTAAACCCTTATGCATTTATTTCCAGCCTTTGGCACCTTGGGGATGTCACTTAAGCCTCAGTAATGACTCATTGTACTCTCAAGACAATGGGAATTAGTGGGTCATTACAAATGCTATCAACTTTTTCGGTCATTTCCTAAAAATTAGTCATTAGTGTTCTTGGTCTTAGAGTTGAAATTCCTCCATGTCTAGTCCTTGGGTTGGAATCATAGAAATGATTAGGATTTTCTAGACTTGAAATTTAAAGCATAAAATGATATAGTTAACCCTTTTATGTTAAACTTAATGTTACCAGGGAGTCAGGTACATAAGTGTTTGCAGACACTTCTAGGATTTTTAAACCTCATTTTCATGGGTTTAGCTATTGAGAGGAGCATGACATGAATTATAGAGGAATGAATTCCCACTAGGAGTGCATACCTCATTTCAGGTAATGATTCATGTTGTGTATAATGTGTTGATTTTTGAAAAAGTATGAAACTATTTTCTAGAGAAAGACTTTGAAAATCATGGTTGATATATTTTGAAAATGGTTCGATTTTCAAAAACAGGAATGAGGTTTTTCAAAAATGGTGGAAATGGAAAAAAGTTATTTTTTGAAAACAATTTTGTTATAGTTTCTGTGATATAATTTGAAATGCTAAGCCATCAGTTTCTAGAGAGTATGATTGAAAAAGTTTGTTGTTCGTTTAGAAAATGGAACCCACTAGGCGTCGTCGAAACCAACCCAAAGAAGTTGCAGATAATGTGGTTACACTGGAACCATGGGTGCACCAAGAGATAGTTCAGAGTATTATCAAAGATTTTCAAGCTACTGATACGGGGAACCTAAGGAATCATCCAAGGCATGTGGATCATACCATCTAATTCATAAACAAGAATCCACCTAACATCCTTGGTGTTGCTGAACCCGAAAAAGCAAAGGTGTGGCTGAGTAGGATGAATCGCATATTTGATTTCATTAGCACACCATCGGAACTCAAATTCAAAATAAAAACGTATATGCTCGGGGGTCTTTCATGCCAATGGTGTTATTTAGTGGTGCAGGCTAAATTGGATGAAAGCCTGTCTTGGGAGGATTTTGGGGAATTTTTTAATAAACAATTCTATCCTCAATTGTTCAAAATCCATAAAATGACAGACTTCTTTAACATGAAGTAGGATAATATATCTGTCACAAAATATACAGCTAAATTATTGAATTTATTGTGTTTTTTACAAGAAGTTACAGCAATTGCATCTTTAAAGGAACACGTATTTGAATAGGGACTGAGGCTGGAGATTCGATTGAAGATTTTAGTGATCTGTATTATTGATTATATAGATATTGTTAACATAGTGATTATGGATGAACATGATATCTCAAGACCCGTGGGAGGAGATATAATGATACCTATAAGAAATGGTGGCAACTCAAACGCTGGGAGCAAGGAGAAAATGGACACTTATTTCCAAGGTGGAAGTGGAATCAGAGTTAGACGGCTAGATCAGTGAACCATCTTCCATGACCTAAGAGAAAACCAGGTTATTTTCAATGTGGTTCATTTGACCACATAAAGTGAGAGTGTATGGCACAACCTAGAGCATGTAATAACTGCAAGAAGATGGGGAATCTTCAGTGCTATTATCGCAGTGCTCTATGTTTAGGTGCTCGAGACACTTCTCTGGCGTCACAAGCATCGTATTCTTAAATAGAGAGAGGACAGTAGAATTAGTCTCATCAGAAGAGTAGATCTAGAAATGGTGATTCTAGAAATACCATGACTCCTCAACTAGGGAAATCTCTATAAGGAAATATGGAGAATAATGCAGTGACAATGAAATTGTATAGAGCTGAGAAAATGATTGTTGATGATCAGGTTGGACCATATATGGAAAGAGGTATGATTATTTTGAATTCTACCCTTGTTCAAGTGCTCTTTGATACCGGTGCATCGCATTCTTTCATTACTTCTCATGTTATTGATTTTATATCTTTAAATTTTAAAATGATGCATTCTGTTTTAAAAATGAAAACTCTTCTTGGGGGAAGAGTATGTCAAGCCTTTGTGTGTAGATCATATACTATAATTGTCGATGGAACTGAGCTGAAATGTGACTTCTCAGTGTTAGACATGGATTTCTATGATGTAATCCTAGGGATATATTGTTTGACATCATTTAAGGCTCACATAAACTATTATAGGAGAAAAATTAGTTTCATGATAGAGGAAAACATCGAGAATCTCCTTAGAGGATAGAGGATGGTAAACAAATGTGAAAAGAGAATGTTGGAATCAATGGTGAGAATTATCTCTTTTATTTTGGTATCGTTTTCTTCAGAATCCCTGGAAGATATCATGGAAAATATTTTTCCAGTAGTTTTGGATGAATTTTCAGATGTATTTTCTGAGAACTTCTTAGGGTTACCACCTATAAGGGAAGTGGAGTTTATGATTGATCTTATTTTGGGGACTAGTCCTATTTCCCTTAAATCTTATAGGATGGAACAAACATAGTTAAAAAAAATTGAAAGTGCAATTGGAGGAGATGTAAAGAAAGGGTTTCATTCAGCAAAGTACATCTTTGTGGCTAGCACTGGTCTTGTTCTTGAAGAAACGAGATGGAACTATTTGGATATGTGTTGATTATCATAATCTAAACCATGTTATAATAAAGAAAAGGTACCCACTCCCACATATTGAAGATATGTTCGATCAATTAAGGGGATCTCAATGGTTCTCAAAGGTTAAATTACAACCAGGATATCACCAATTGTGAGTTTGGACAGAAGATATTCCAAATACATCTTTTATAAGCAGATATAGACACTATGAATAGGTAGTCATGACTTTTGGTCTAAAAAATTCCCCAAATATCTTCATGGACTTAATGAATCGGATATTTCAATGATATCTTGATTCTTTTCTTGTTTTGTTTGGGGACGACATCATGGGGTATTCAATGACAAGGGATGACTATGAGGAACACCTAAAAATAGTGTTATAAATCCTGAGAGATCACCATTTGTATACCCAATTATCAAAGTGTGATTTTTGGATATAGGAAGAACATTTTCTTGGCCATGTAATTTATGAGAAATGGTTTATGTATATCCTAAAAAGATAGAAGTTGTTATCTCGTGAAACCACTAAATAATGTCTTCGAGAAATGTAGTTTTCTTAGTCTAGATGGTAACTAAAAACACTTTGTGTATGATTTATCATAATTATCTTCTCTAATTAAAACTATGAAAAATAATAACGTTCCATTCCAATGGATAGAGGAATTCCAAAATTCTATATAGGAACTAAAATTTCATCTTACATCAGCACCTATCTTGATTTTGTTAGAATCGGGACAAGGGTATGTGGTGTACTGTTATGCTTTGGGATTAGGGTTGGGTTGTGTTCTCATGAAAAGAGACTTTTTCATGGCTTATGGTTCAAGACAGTTAAGGGTGTATGAGAATAATTACCCAAAACACGATTTATAGTTAGCTACAGTCATCCATGCTTTGAAAACATGGTGACATTATCTATTTGGTGAGAAATTTACTATGTTCACATACCACAAAAGCTTGAAACACATTTTCTCACAATGACATTTGAATCTAAGGAAAAGGAGATGGACAGAGTATCTTCAGATGTTAGACTTTGACTTGATGTATACACTAGGAAAATGGAATTTAGTGGCGGATGCATTAAGTAGAAGTTCAAAAGCTCAGTTGGAGAAAAAATCTTCAGATGAATTGGTGTTGATATCAGTCTTAGACAACATGCATATGGAATGTGAAAACCGGGGTGGTGTTGTAGTTTTATTTTCATCTATTCTTGTTCCTGATTTGGAAAATATGGTCAATTAGTCACAAAAATCTAATGTAGAATGTATAGTTACGAGTTAAAAACTCAATGGTAGGGAGACCATTTAGGGTTGAAAACTTGATGGGAGTTCAGTTTTGTGTTTTTGAGATCGGATGGTTGTATCTATTTAATAATAGGAACAAATACTACATTCTAAACAGCATTTGAGATGGGTTGTAAATCCAGGCACAGAGAAGATGTATAAGGTGTTGAAGGCATAGTTTTGGTGGAGATGCATGAAAAGGATGGTGGTCAGGTACGTTTTTAAGTTCTTTAACTGTCAGAAAGTTAAGGCAGAGCATCAGAGATCGAAAGGTATGTTGCAGTCTTTACCTATACTGGTGTGGAAATGGGAGTAGATAGCGATATATTTTGTTATAGGTATTATAAGAAGGATCTGTAAACATGATTCAATATGGGTGATAGTGGATCGTCTTACTAAGTCATCCCATTTCATTTGAATTCATTAAACTCATACGGTGGAAGATTTTTCTAAAATATATATCCAAGAAGTGGTAAAGAGGCATGGCGTACCAGTGTCAATAATCTCAGATAGAGATATGAGGTTCACATCTTGTTTCAGAAAAACCTTATAGAAATCCCTTGGCACCCAGTTGAATATGAGCCTTGTGTATCATCCTCAGATGGATGGCCAATCTGAACGGACGATACAGACTTTGGAAGACATATTACGGGATTGTGTAATGAATTTTGGTGGATTATGGGAGGATCAATTACCCTTAGTGGAGTTTTCATATAATAATATCTATCAAGAATTGATACATATGGATTCGTTTGAAGCATTGTATGGGCATCCTTCTCATTCCCCACTATGCTGGGTAGAAATAAGTAAAACTTCACTAGTTTGGTCAAGCCTTTTCTATGAAACAATGGATAAGATTTAGATAATTATAAAGAGGATGGAGATGGTACAGATTCATCATAAATCTTATGTGGATCATCGTCTTAGGTCATTTTCATTTTCTATTAGAGATCATGTGTTCTTGAGGATCTCTCCAAGACTTGTACATCATCATTTTGGGAAGCAGGTCAAGTTATATCCTAGATAAATTCACACATTTGAGATACTAGAATGGTTCGGAGAGGTGGTATATCAGTTGGCATTACCACCATGGTTCAGTTCGGTGCATAATGTGTTCCACTTATCTCAATAGAAAAGGTATCAACTTTATCTTAACCATGAGATCAGATGGGATCACATTGACCTATAGTTGGATGCTTTATTGATACATATCCCTATACGGATTTTGGATAGAAAAGAGAAAGTATTACATGGAAAAATCATCAGTCTGGTGCAATTTTTATGTAAGCACATTCATATATAGGAAGAGACTTGGAAACGTGAGAAGGAAATAAAATAGCAATGTCCAGAACACTTTTAGAGAACCAATGGTTTTCTTCTTTCTGAGGATGGAAATATAGATGGTGGGGAGAATTTAGTACCTTAGTTTCTGGTACATAACCCTTTCTTTGTGTTTTCAAGGATATAAAGTATAAGGGGGGAGTTGGGAGATTTTGGTGAACATTAAATATGTTTTTTGGTCTAATAGAGAGGCGTACAGTCTGCACACGGTTTATCCAAATCGTGCGGATATCCTAGTAGAAACCGTGCGAAATAGTAGGTTATAGGAAGATAGATTCAAAATAGTATGCATGTAGTTAGGGAGATAATGTGAGGAGCATCTGTGAGGGTATTCCAAGGTAGTTGAAAATAAATGGTTAGGGCATGGTTTATCTAACCATGCAAACTAACCATGCACATAGTTTAAGTGAGATCCTAAAAAAGTGGATCTCGCGTGTTTTTTCCTCTAAGTGGATAATCTGTTTCCTAAGCATCCATAACTCAGGATTTCTCTTCCTTTAAGGTAAAATAGCCTCTCCCAAGAGATTTTTAGTCAATACTAAGGCTTTCCTTAGAGTTTCAAACCCATATTCTGGAGGTATGTGATCATTCTTCATTGTCCCTGATCAGTTTATTAGATCTACTTAGATCTACTTCACCTCACTTCTTGGATTCTCAGATCTACACCGGGTATGGGTAGATCTTTGAGTGTGGATGCCAAATAAGTTTATATTTTTTCTTGATATTTCTAGGCGAAGAGATCTAAGGGGGTTCTGTGAAGAATCAACCTGGTTTTCTTAAGTGTTCTTTGTCCGTGTCGAGTTTCGTCAAAACCTTTGAGGTAGGTGGATTCACTATCAACTCCTCTTGAATTAAATATTTGGCATGCATTAAAATTGACTTACTTGTGATTTATTGATCATTAATTTCTTTGTTATGAATATTTAGAAACCATCTTTTTTATGGTTTTGTAAATTATAGAAATCTGTAAAATTGGGTGTTATGAATAAAGTGATTTTGTTCTTGATTTTAAAATATCTATTTTAAAATGGGGATTTTCAGGAATTGTGTCATATGGATTTGATTATATGTTTTCAATAAAAATGGGATGTTTTATTGAAACAAAATGGATGTTTTGAAATTGTTTTATTCTTGATTTTTCAATAAAAGTATAGTTTTATTCAAATTGATTGAAATGGTGATTTGGAATGGTTCTAGAATACATTGGGTATTGTGTTAGTTCATGTTTGGCATGCCCCTAAATAAGGGACTTGTTCCATTGGGGTACAAGGGGCATGACCCTGGATCGGGGGCGTATGTCATTAGGACACAAGGTAATTGGAAGAGAGAACACTCATGAGTATGGAACTTCCAAATGAAGCATCCATATTTGGGTGTGTTGTGAACTATGGAATGGGTATGCCAAAATGATGATACAAAATGGTTTTCGAGCCTTGATTAGTTATTTTCTAGAAAATAACTTGTTGAAAATTGGTTCATTTACTATTGTTTTCACATGGTTATAATTGTTTTTCAATCTTTTTTATATTTGGTTATAAACTATTTTGGTAAATTATTTTATATAAAATGTTTTATATAATGTGTAATTATTCTATCCTAGTGGCATGAGTAGGCAAGTCATTGGATAAAACATACTTAGTTATATACTCACCCCTGCTTTGGAACATTGTAACTTTTGTAGATAGTACCTTCCAGGACTTGAGAAAAGGTAAATTATCACACTTCTTTAGCACCACATCGTGATACTTTGGACTACTTCGTGATGTTAGAGCTTGCATCTTGCGGAGCATGGATTTTGGGTGTCGTCTTGGAGTTTTTTTGTCATTTTTCTGCTATTTACATTGATATTGGTTTTGTTTTGTTGTATTATACTTTGGTTGGGTGTTATAAAGATAATGATTAAAATTACTTAGTTTATTCCATGAATCATATAGTGATCTTTTTTTTGTTTGTTGTTGGGTTATTGGTTTTAGTCATTAAAGGGTAAATTGTCCCACAATTACTTTGAAATCCTTCGACACTTATTGTCATCCTTTGGCAACTTGGGGATGTCTTTTAAGGAATAGTATTGAATATTTTTACTCTCAAGACAATGGGAATTAGTGGGTCATTACATAAACACTGAACTACTATAATTTCATCAACATTTCACACAATACATATCTATAAGGATTCCTTCTAAGAATAATCCTAAATATTATTTCCTGGGGAAGTGGAAAACAAAAGGAGTGATATAAATTGCTATGTTTAAGAATAATTTATCAATGATTAATAAAGGTTTGGATCATAGGCATATTATAAATCATGAGTAAGAGAGAAATATCAAATAAAATGGAATATGAAACAATAAGAGTTACATATAACGCATGATAAAAGGGCATATAACGTCAAAACATAAAACATAAATCTTGGAATAAGTGTGTGGAATCATGATACAATAATAATGATACCTATAGAATAACATATATATATATATATTACATAGAAATTTGTATAAACAAAACCATATTAAATCATAACATTGTGGAAAATTTTAACTTTAACAAAGCCTTTGCATAATGTTTTGAACATAAAAATAACATCTACGCAATATATTTCAAAACAACATATCATATTGGGTAGATAACAATAATGTACATACATCATCTTATAAACATAATAATATGGTTATATCAACCAAATATTTTCATAAATAGATATTATATATTTTTTGATGAATATACAATACAATACACAAACACACTCCTGAGGACTATAATATTTTAGTTCCTTTGAAGACTAAGAACACAATATTTAAATTCAGTGAAATATCTTCAACCTCTCCCATAAAAATCTTCCCACATATTAATGTTATTATACATACCCTATTGGAAACATGTATTCATAACCCAGGGAAAGGAAACATAAGAAAGTGTGATCTCAGATTCTTAGTAAGGATAAACTAAGGGATTAAATAAACAAAACATTAACATAAGGGTATGATAACATGATTATAACATATAAAACCATACCCATAATATCGAAGATAAAAATCTTGAGTCATGGAATAATGATTGATAGTTCATAAGACATGAATCATGAAGGAAATTAAAGAACATGATCTATGAGAGGATAAGATTGTCATAAGACATATAATTTTGGTATATACATAATCATATAAATTCTTATATCAAGTCTACCCACCAAGACATTCATAATAAGTTTGTCCAGGGTTAACCACCTATGTACCTTCTTCAGGCCTAGGATGACCTCCCATGTACCCTCTTTTGGGCCTGGTAAAACCTCTCATGAGCCCTCTTTCAAGATTTGGATAACCTCTTGTGTACTTATTGAGATCATATAACATTAATAATAAGACAATGCATTGGAGGGAGATATAGGTCTCACCAATCACATAATAAAAATCATAAGTATGTATACCCCAATATCATAATTCATTAATCATGGCATAACCCATGAAATGAAATGGGTTTCATAAACTTTTCATCATACCATAACCTATGGAAAATATATAGGTCTCATAATCATTTCATCATTTCATCATATCATAACCCAATAAAATAATCATGTTTCATAATAGTTCAATAGTGGTATAACTCTTGGAATAGAAATGGGTTTCATAAAAATCATGGTTGTATAAACAATAACCACACCAAGAAATAACAAGAATGGTTTTCATGGATCATATCCCTATTAAATCATATTTAACCTCAAAGGATGTCATCATAAATAAAAATGATTTTGAATGATAAATCTTCTGGAATGTTTCTTGAGGAAGATAAATTTTATTTGAAAATAAATTTTTAAAACAAAATTTTTTTTAAATACTTTACTTTGAAAATAAATTTGAAAATTATAAAGTAATATTCAATGAAAATAATGGTCATGATGGTGGGAAATTTCATTCATTGTGTACACAAATATTCCTTTCACGTTTTCGATAAGAGTAAAATGGGAATTATTTCTAAAAAAGAAATGAATATTCCTTGTAAAAAAAATTGAAAAAAAATAAAAATGGTTAAAATTTTCTTTTAAAAATTATATGATTGTATTAAAACATTTTTTAAATCATTTTTAGAAAAAATTGTTTTGGAAGAAAATGAATTTCTCATCGAAGAGAGAAATAAGGTCATATTTTTCTTAAAAACAATTTATAAATTATTTTAAGTAATGAATATTGGAAAAATAGAACTATTAATTGAAAATAACATGAATAATAATATGATAAAAAATCATTAAAATTATTGAGATCTAGATGCCAATATTTCAACATTGGATACTTAATCGTAAATAATCTCGATAAATGTTGAGATTGTAACATAGGACTATTACCACATTGGTAACATTTGAAACACAATACCCATGAAATAAAGATCCTAAAATGGATATATAATACCAATAATTTTTAGGATATTAATCCTATAATACATTTAGGGGAATTATATACACCACATAAAATAAATAGGTGGTGAATATAGCATGTGTCTCACAAAAGTAAATAGTGATAAGGTAATCCCTTGTTGCTTTAGTAATATTTTGAGTAATAATCCCCAAAAAAGAATAAAATAAAATGAAACTTTAAGTATCATGAAAAATAAGATATTAACTTTATTAAATATCAAATTTTAAGCATATACACTACTCAAAATAAATTAGTGGTGAATTCATATATGTCTCTCAAAAATAAAAGGGAGACTAGAAATCCTTTACCTTAACTCTCAAATTACTTTATAAAAATTAAAAACTCATGTATAATAAATTCAAGTTTATTATACATAAATTACAAAACCATAATTATATATATAATACACTATATTATTTACTTATGTCATTTTTTACCTGTTTATTAACTATTCCATGTTAAAGTCATGTTTTTGGTAATAACCGCTTTATTTTTCATATATATTTTGAATTGTTATTTTAGGTCCTCATACTTTGATAATGGTTACATAACCCCTATAATAATAATTATGAAATAATTATCATTTTTTATATCAATTATAATTTTAATTCCAATCATGAATTGTGGTTTGGAGAAATAATGTACATTATGATCATGGAGAGGGTTGGTCGTACATGAACATGAGTAATGTTTCCATTTTTCAATGATCATTATAGAAATTAGGTATGTAATATATCATATTTAAATAATTTTAGTAATATCATAAATACCATATTAATTCTTTAATTATACTTTTACCTATCACCCATGTGGTTTGATGATGAAATGAGAGTCACATCGCTTCATGAAGGTGGTAGTCCATACGTACACGAATGAAATTATCATCTTTCAGTGAGTGAATAAGTAAGAAATAAAATTATATATCATATTTTTAGAATTAAAATTATTTCATTAATATAATATTTATTTCATGTATATCATAAATATTTATTTACTTTATCCATTTTATCTTTCATGTTAGAGTTAGTGAAAACGGATCACATCACTTCATGAGGTGGCAGTTTTTTGTACAAATGAACGACGTTATCATATTCCCAATGGAATGGAAATTTAAATGGTAATATATATTATAATAACTACATAGGTATAATTATGTTATAAATATCATATACATACATTATATCCATAATCATAATCAACCATGAGAGATAGTAATGGAAAAAATGAATGACATCGGTTCACAAGGCGGTAGTCCATCGTACACTTGAATGATGATTTTGTAACTTGTTTGATGAAAGTATAGATGGTTTTATGTATGAAAATTAATATAATAACATCTAACTATATTTAATATACTAAGGCTATTATATCATCTTATTTTATTAATAATTTAAGGAGGTGGTGGGAGAAAAAAAATAAGAATGCTCAATGAAGAATGTTACCTCTTCTTCAGGTATCCTCCTTAGGTTTTCACAAAAATCCTTTATAGGATGTATTTATAAAATAAATATGACCTCTAATATTATAGGAGGGATTTTGGGATGGTATTTTTTTTGCTAATGTATAAACCAAAATGTTTTGAATGTGAGAATAGGAGAGGAGAGTGGATGGTGCCTCACTCTCCAAGGCTGCTCTCGATCTCTCATCTCAACTTCCTCCTCATCCTAGGGTGTCCTCTCTCACCATTGGAATTGGGTTTTATGCACTTCCTTACCTAGTTCTCTCTTCCCAAAACTCATTTTTCTAGGCTTCTTTATCTCCAAGTACTCTCCTCTCTCTCTCTCATTGGTTCTAGGTCTCCACTCCCTATTTCACCTCCCCTGGCTCTATGAAGGCTATTCTATGGCTTCCTTACTATGATCTGGCCTCAAGTTCCATCACTCCTCTATAAGTCATATCTATATTTATGGACACGTTGAGGCTTTTATATAGCAGTTTGGCGGTCGAGTTTCCAATTGTTATCTCATGTCTTCTTCATTTAGGGTTTCAACCTATGGTCTCTTTCTAGTGTTTCATCCCCTCACAGTAGTGCTTTTCGATTGTCTTTTCCCTTGTTCTTATTAGGGTTATAAAAACATTCTTCTTATTCACTATCATTGGTTTAGGTTTGTCTTATTTTTGGGGTTTTTCGAAGGTGTTTTGTTCTATTATTCTATTGCTGGTTCACTTATGGAGTTGTTTGGCGATGTGGTGAGGGAATAATGTGTAGTTTGTGATGTGATGATGATGAAAATAGAAAAGGTTAAGTAATGATAAGTTGGAATCTGGATAGTTTCTTCCTCAATTTTTCTTCTTCAATGGATCTAGTTTTTGTGGAACTAGTTCTTCTTGAAGGTGTTTTGGGGGTATCATCTCATGGTGTTGGAGGGTTTCAATGGATACTGAGTTTGGAGTTCGCTGGAATTTCTATAAATTAGGATTGGTGATGATGGTCACATCAGCAAGGCTTCAGGAGGTGGTTTATTATGAGGTTTTATTTTTTTTAGATTTTTATTCTAGTTATTATGTATCCCTTGTTCATGGTCTCCTTGGTCGGAGATGTTTCTTGTTTTTCTCTGGCGTCGATGATGGCATTGATGTTCAATCTGGAGATGGAGGTTGGTGTTATGTGATGGGATTTGGTGGGCGTGTGATGGGTTGGCACGTGATCCTAGAGTTTCCTGAAAGGCACAATTTCCCTATATTCCTCACTAGATTTTTGGGATTTACTGTGATGTTGGTATCTTTGGAATTTTTCACTAGGGTTATTATGACATTCTTGGTGGTATGAATGGTTCTAATTTATTATTTTGAAATTTGAACTCTGTAATGTGTGTTTTGTAAGGGTGTGACTTGATGTTGTAGGAATGGTTATATAAGTTCCCACTTACCCTCAAAGTGGCTTTTCAATAAAATAAAATAAAATGGATTACAGATATTGGGTGGCCTTTTATAGGTGATGTGAGTGTCACACTTGTAAATGTTTTAAAATAAAAGGTTGTAATCACATTTTCATCATCCCACAAGGCTCCAAAATATATTATTCTAAAGAATTAGACATTATAGGTTTGATATATGAACATAAAATATATTTTAGAAAAGTTTTTAGTTTATCTTAACAATTATATTTTTATATTACCCCTGGTTAACCTATTTTAACCTTAACTGTGGTAATTAATTTTTATTGTGTTCACTATTCATTTAGTCCAAAAATTAAGTTGATCTTTATTAGTTCCAAAATTGGGCCTAGATACCCTAAGAGAGGGGTGAATCTGGGGTTTTATATTCTTTTTTAAATTATTGTTTCCCCACTGGATCTTGACCTCTTTATTATAGGGGTAACTTTTTTCTCTTTAATGTTTATATTTCTATTTTACTTAACAAATTTATCTCATAATGATGAATATAAGTTGAATCAGGAAACAAAACACAAGGACACATGGATTTTAACTTGGTTCACCCTCACTAGGCTACATCTAAGGAGCATACAATGGTAATGTTCCTATGAACCAAATTTACTAAGGGTCATTGCCAATTCAAGGTTTAGGCCGGATCACTTTTATGACTAGGATCACTACCTTTACAATGATTTGGGTCAGCTCACTAATTTCCCAAGAGTCACTCCCAAACTCTCTTTTGATGTCCCACTTCCATTGGAAAGGATCGCCTTCTTCCCCTTCCTTAGCTCAATGAATTGGAATGGTTCCATAAATGGTTTATAGATAGGTATTTCCATTCATTATCAATAATTAATGCATCCTCAAATGTAGGTATATTCTCTATACAAGTCTCACTTTCATCCACTTAATGAATACCACTTTACCACATATTTACTGGTAAATCCCTTATGATTCACACACCTTTTTCATTAGTTCAACCTTCGGATGCCTTGTGCACAACTCCACCACATTTCACACAACATTTAATCTTAGTTGAAAAACTCCCAACTTTTGAACAAATTTTTTTCTATCATAGAAATTCAAATTGCATGTAACTTTCTCACTTTTTGCACACCTCCCATAATCATGAAGACAAGAGTTATTTTCTACATGCAACAAAAATTTAAGTGGTTTCTTTTTGTAAATCCCCTAATTAAAACTCTTACACTTTACACACACATCTTACATGATTTTGATCCCTGATATTCTCTAAGGGTTGAGATACTCAAAAGAGAGTGGTTGCTGACAAATTTATAGACACGGTCATCCCTCCATGAAACTTTCTTGTGTGCCTTTCATTGTGCATGTAAGAAATATGTTTTTTTTTCAGAACTCTAGCCTCACGAGAAACTTACTTTGAGCACTTAACTATACAAATTGATTTCATATTTTCTGTGTAAGCTTCTTCTGCACCTATTATTGTGTGAAAATCCTCTATCATGCAAAAACCCATCTTTTGCACAATTTTTGACCTTATGTGCACCTTTTAACTTATCCATATTTTGATGTTGTGATCTCAAATATTGACTTACATGAGACTTTATGAATAGCCATCATCATTTCATGCAACATTTTACTTTTACATGAAATTAATTCCTTTTCCAAAAACACCATTTTCCATCCTCTATATTTTCGACCCCAAAAATTTGGCAAACATTGGGAAACAGTGTCACCTTTTATACATATCATTATATACTACCTCTAGAGCATCCATTCATTTATCTTGGATATTTTCAACATAAATTATGAAAAATATCTTTGGAAACCAATATTTACCCATGGAAACACACTTTTTAAACAAATACAATCAATCCAAAAACACTACAATATTACCTTGAGGGAATTTTTCCCAAAAATATCTCCCTTTGGATTTGTTAAAAATTATTCAAATTTTGATACCTCATTAAATATTCTTACATATTATACAAACATTCACTTCTTGCGATTCATATAGCGATCAACGATTTACTCAACACACACTCTAGGCCCACATGAGCCACGCTCAGCATGAGAAACAAGAGTAGCATACAAATCTCATCAATGAATCACTTCATTCCAAAACCACTCATCTTCATTTATCATTAATCACATCTGTCATGATATATAACTTTTGATTGATTACCTTAGGAATCATTATATTTAAAACAATCCCCAATTCACCATTCCCCCTATCATCTTATCCTCATATCTTGACTAATACATTTTCTCCCCTTTATAGCCACAATTTCTCCCTATTTATCAATGAACTTGAAGGCCACTTCATTGTGGTCTACAATAGGGTAAAAAACACATATCAATGTATGAGGTAAAAATACATCATAACTCAAGGAGAGGGGATATCTCATCCACACATTTTCAAGTGTGGGGCATTGACTAAACTCTAAGAGACATTTGATGATGTTCCAATGCTTATTTCAGAAAGTCCTTTGTTAGAATTCAGACAACATGTATTCGTGTAGGAATATACTCTAACTTCATAATCCCTTACTCCACCTACTCTAAAATAAAATGATACTTGATTCAATGTGATTTTCCCTTGAGTGATGGAAAATATTTTTTTCTAACATTCATATAACTTGAATTATCACAATGTATTTCAATTGAAGACTTCACTTCAACTCCAATATCATCAAGATGTTACTTTATCCAAAACAATTGTTTGCATGATTGGGTAGCTAAAATATATTTAGCTTCTTTGGTTCTCAATGAAATTAAACTTTGTTTCTTGCTTATCTAAAAAATACATAATCTTATAAGATATAATGCACCACCTGATATTGATTTTCTATCATCTCCAGATTCGTCACAATCTGAATCTGTATAACCCAATTACTCTTCTTGAGATTATTCATTGTACAGTAAACAAAAATCCCCCAAACCCTTAATATTCCAAAGTATTCTTTTCACTTCAAGAAATTGTTTTTCCTTTGGATTTATTTGATAAAATTCTCTCATTGCTTTCTTTGACCCATATATCACTTTATTCAGTTAACAAACTCTTTTTACACATTTATGAATGATAAAATCATCTATCTTCTAAATGTAAACTTCTTTTTCCATAACCCCTTTAGAAATGATAACTTGACACTTATTTGGAAAACATTGAAGCTTATTTCACTACTATGGACAAGAATAATCTTATTGACTCTTTTCTCACAATAGGGGAAAATGTTTCATCAAAATCAACACCCTATATATGGGAGTACCCTTTTTAGACTAGCCATGATTTGTGTTGAATAACTATGTCATATTCATTCATATAGTTTCAAAAATACCCATTTAGTCCCAATTATATTCTTATCTATTGGTATCAAAACAATCTCCCAAAAAACCTTCATCATTAGATTTATATAAATAATTAATACCATTTTTTTGATTTCATATTTTTAATTACTCTTTGGAATGGGTAGAAAACTTGTTGGAAACACTTCTAATCTTCTCTCATAGCTTCTTGGTATCCTGAAAATAATTAGATGATACCATATTATTATAAAAAATAGATAATCATGAAATAATTGAATATTGATTATTCTCCCCCAATCAGTCTTCTTGATGTCAGAAAATATAAACTATCATACTTTATATACCATTGAGATATTGCATCTTATTAGAAGGTAAAATGACCCCCCCCCCCCATGATGTAAAACTCTTATATTTATTAGGACCACTATTTATACCAACAAACATTATTCTTCTCCTACCTAATTTATTCACATGCGGCACTTTTTAATGAGTGATCAACAAAACTGGTAAGCCTACTGAGTCAGAACTCACTATAGGGAACAAGTGATAAATTTAATTACACTATCACAATCCATTGTGCTCAATTACTTCCATACATCTCAAGAATCCATAAAAATTTAAATCCTTTCAAGGAGTTCTTCTAGATTTATTCTTCAACTCTAGTAATTGATTTGAATCAGTTCATATTCTGGAGCACATCACGTCACCAATTTTCATCTATTGATTCCACTTCCCGTCAATTATAACTCCCATAAAACTTGAAACACTTTAACATCAGTTAATATAATTTATAAACATGGATATATGGGTATATATAGAATTATCAAGATAAGGATTTTAGTTGATCCTAATATACCAACCCTTTAATACTTTTTTTCAAAGAACTGTGCTCTTTTTCTTCTTATTCCAATTGCCAATCCAACTTTAACTACTCTATCATATAACTAGTAATTCCTTACCCACATGCTCAGTCTTATTTGGTTATGTAGATAATTTAGTCTTGGTATTTCTCACATTTTGGGGTTTAAACCCACTTTTAAAAAATTCCTTCTTTAATGCTCCACCAAAATTCCATTTTTCATGAGTCTTTCTATGAGGATTAATCTCTCCACTAGTCGTCTGATCTTTCTTTTCCATCTAATAGAGGTCTCTTTCTCCTACCTTTACTTCTCCCCTTGTGTAATGACATGTGAGTTTGTTATGAAATTCTTTATTCATTTTTATTTTATCAGTTCAATTTTTTTCAACACTGTTTCTTATTGGTGGTGGAACCTTTACTGAACATACATTCTTATTACTCACCAATGGATTAGATCCTCCCTTTTTCTTTTAGATTAATTCACATTCTTTCCAAGACATCCATTGTGAATGTGACAGAGGAGGTTATTGATATTCCTTTCTTTGAGATCTTTTTGATTCCATTGAGACTGTAAACCTATTTTTCAACTTATCATGTTTCCTTCAAATATAGGCTTTTCATTATACACTTCTAGATTTTGGGATCTCCTTCATGTTCTTTTTCATTCCATTATTTATTTATTCTTTAATGTCTTGGTTAATTCTTATGATTAGTACATATAAAACCTCTTACATTAAAGACATACCTTGTTTCATCATTTATCAACTGAGATATTGATGTAGCTAAAATTCTTCTTCGTACATTGACCCCTAAGGCATCTTGATACATATTTAGGGTGTGTCCCTATCTTCTATAATAATATCATTTGATGAATACTTTATTTTAAGAGACTTTTCTTTCATAATTTTCATAAAACATAAATTTATTCTCATATTTATAAATATTTATGTATTTTAAAATATGAAATATATTCCAAATTGAAATATGACCATGTGTCCCATAGAAATAGCACATGTTTTCAATACTTCCTGTAAAATCTTTTTTAGGTCTATTTCTATAATTTTTACAGTTTTTTATATTTTTTCGAACTGTGTATGGATATCTTCCTCACATTCATGGTAGACGGTTCATCATATTCAATACCAGATTTTCCATAACTGCATGGCCTTTAGGCCGAGAGAATGATTTCATGTTTTTTCATATGAAATAGCATATTTTATTTTCATGTCATTATCACCTACTGAAGGATAATCAAATAATAAGTGAAAACCATCCTTCAATTTGGGAGTTCCTTTAGCATTAGATTTCTCCACATCATTCTTGATGGATTTGATCTCCTCTTCAAATTTTTTAATTTTATTATCCCTTAATTCAAGTTAAGAATTAAGTTCTCTATTGAGGTTTTTCACTCTATTCATCTCATCATCCAATTATTAAGAGAGATTCTCCATCATGTTAGATTTATCCTTTATTTTATAATTCGTATGACCAATAGAATCATTACAGCATGCATTCTCTTATTGTAGCCTTTACTTATCCTAAACTAGTTCAACTAGATGTGTAGTAAGATCATCATTTATGGATTTTTGATTCTATATTTTTTCTAATTTTATATTCTTTACCTTTTCATTAGCTTTGAGTTCTTCTATCTTTATAGAGATCTTTTACAGTTCTTCATATTGAGAATAATTCTCTACTCTTAGATTTTTGGCCACTTCAATAATCCTTTTATTTAATCTGTTTATCTTATTGACTTAAATTTCTTGAACATGGATCTAGATAGAATTAGATTTAATTTTTCCATCAAATTTCTGATACAATTCCTTTATTTCATGGAAAATTTCTACTTTTTTCTTCTTAGAGTTTCTAAATCATCAATAGTTTCAACATCACTTGGAATATCAGGTTTTTCACTCTTTTCAACAACATCAGTGACTAAGTATATATTTTCACTGTCTGATTCATCCAAACCTTTATTTAGTACATTGTTGGTTTCCTTGAACTAAATCACATTTTTTCTATAGGAACTTATAAACTTAGGAATACCACCCGACTGTTGCTTCTTATTTGTAGTTCATCCCTTCTCCATGGCACATAGAGATAAGAGAAAACCAAAACATTAATTCCAACAATAGATTAAACATTTTCAAAGAAAAAATATCAAAGAAATTAACATATACTTTGATACTAATTGTTAAGACCAAAAAGGGCCTAGATACCCTAATTGGGGGGGTGAATTAGGGTATGGATATTTTTTTCTAAATTATTACATCTCCACTGCATCTTGGACTCTTTATTATAAGGGTATCTTTTTTTCTATTTTGTTTTTATAATTCTCTTATCCATTCCAAATTTATATAATAATGATGAATAGAAAGTAAAGCAGAAAAGAAAACAATAGGACATAAGGATTTTTACTTGGTTCACCCACATTGTGCTATATACAAGGAGCATAAAACAATAATGTGATGATGTACTTAATTTAATAAGTCTTACTAAAAATTCAAGGTTTATTATAGATCACTTATATGGAAAGTTTCACTACCTTTAAAATGTTTAAGGTCAGATCATTGCATTCCCAAGGGTCACTCCCTTACTCTCATTCGATGGATCAATCCTGATAGAATTAACACCTTCTTCCTATTCATTTTCTCAATACATTGTAAAGGATCCATACATAGTTTAGAAACATGTAGGTTCCTTCAATATCAATAATTAATTCATCCTCAACTATAGGTATATTCTCAATTGAAGTCCCACTTTCATCCACTTGATGAATCCCACATTAACATTGATTTATTGGGAAGTCCCTTTTAATTCAAACACATTTGTCTTTTTCACACCCATAAAATGTCTTGTGTGAAACTATAACACCTTTTGTGAAATATTTATTAATGGTCATAAAGCTCCCAACTTTTTTGTAACTTTTGGTTTATCATAAAACTTCATCTTGTATGCAGCTTTCTCTATTTTCACGCACCTCCCTTTCTCATGCAGACACAAGTTATTCTTCTATATGCAACAAACATTTATGTCATTTATTTTTAAAACTCCCTTTAATTGAAATATTAAACTATTAATGAACCTCTTACATGATTCAAATCCCTGATATTTTCTAATGTTTGATCTACTCAAAAGAGAGGGTAGCCTCTAATTTATAGACACAGTCATCCCTATGTGAAACTTTCTTATTCCCCTTTCACTATGCATGCAACAAATCCATTTTGTCCATGGAAATACTTGAGTATAACTTCCTTAAAGAAATAAAATTTATGATTTTATGTCCTTTTTGGAATTTATTTTTCTTGCACACCTACTACTTCGAACAAATCCTATGTTGTGCAAAAACTCATCTTTCACGGAATTTCATATATTAAGTGGACTTTTTTCCTTATCCATATTTTTATATGGTGATCCCCAATCTTGAATTTCTATTAACTATATAAATCACCATCACCCTTTCATGAAACATCTTACTTTTATGCAAAATTACTTTTCTAAAAACACATTTGTCCATTCTCCAGATTTTGGACCCCAAATTTTGGAAAACACTGGGTAACAAAACCAACTTTTATACATATCTTTCTATAGCTATTGAAAATAATCCATTACATTGTATTGGATTTTTTTCAACATAACTTATCAAAAATATCTCTATAACTCAGCAACCGACCATGGAAACCCTATTAATCAACAAACACAATCAACCCAAAAACAATGTAATGTTACATTGACAGATTTTTTCCCAAAAAAACTATTCAATATTATAAATTATTATGATTCAAAATATGGAATACATTTTTCCAAATTCAATTCATAGAATTAGATAATCTTAATTAAAAATTAATCCCACACACATGACGATATAGCAGGTTTTTCAAATAGAAAGTTTTAAATGGTTAAAATGTTTTTATGTCAAAATTCAATATAAAAATTATTGCAATGACCAAATTGGATTAATATATATATAATTTAACTAATTTTAATTTTAAATTAGTTTTAAATTTAAAATAAATTTTTAAATAATCTACAAAAATGAATTTTTCAATTAAAATTTATTATTTTTCAATATTCAACAAAAAATTAATCTTTTCTGAAAAATTAATAAAATTCAGCCTAAGATAATTTTAAAATGATTATTTCAAAAAATTAATTTATTTTTTTAAAAAAAAATTTAAATTTTTCAAAAAAAATAGTTTTAAATTAAGTGCATAAATGGACAACAAAACAAATTTTTTGAAAAATATAATTTTTAAGCATGAAATTTGTTTTATTCTTATCTCTTATATACAAAACATATAAGATTAATGTTATAATTTTTATTTAATTTATAATATATAAATTTCATTAAAATAATTTACCCAGAGTGATTTGTTTAATTTATTAAGGTAAAACACCTTTTTGTGTATAAAAATAGTTTTCGAAATTAAATTTCCTTTATTTAAAAATAGTTTTTATTTTCATTTATAATTACTTGGTCACCAAAGAATTAATTTTATATACATTTGTAGAAAATATATTTTCATAATTTAGTTAATCCTATCCATACCTACCATTCCAATGGATATGTGGTAACTATCATTTTAAATAATGATATTTTAAGAGTATGTCATGTTTCATTTAAACATAGTGTTGCATGTCATGGAAGCTAAACTCGGTGTTACATTTAATAAATGATAAAATCAACATTGCGTATAATGAAAAATTTCAAAAAGATTAAATTTATTCAAATAAATATTATATTTTGAAAAATATCAGGGTGTTACATTCTACCCCCCTTAAAATGAGTTTTTCCTCTGAAATTCATCACATTAGAAATAAAAACTTTGTATACTTATGCCTCATTACATCCTTAGGTAGCTTCTTCAATTTGGTGGTTTCACCACCAAACATTGATCAGGTGAGTGGTCTTATTTTGTAGAATGTTCTCTATTCAATCCAGAATCTATATTATTCATTCCTCTTAATAAATATCATTATCTAGTGGTATAACCTTTGAGGTCAGTATATGTGATGGATCAGGTATATACTTAATCAATAGTGATACATGAAACATGTCATGAACTTGAGAGTGTTTTGATGGAAATTCCAAGTAATAAAATATATTTATAATTTGACCAAGAATAGAGAGACCATTATACCAAGGGCTTAGTTTTCCCTTATTTCTTCCACAAAATATCAATGAAATTCCTTCTCACTAAATTCAAATTATAAATCTCATCAAAAATTATCTGTATAATATTTTTGTTAACTTTTACCATACATGTTACAATATAGACCCAACCTTATCTTTAATTTCATTGGCTGGCTCAGGTCCCAATAGTTTTCTTTCTGTAACATCATTCTAATATATGGGAGTTCTACACTAATTTCCAAAAATAAATTAATAAGAAATCATCTAAATACTCAAGTGAATTCTAGTGTTTTAGGAAGACTTATCTTAAGGAAGGTGTTGATCCCAACTGTCATGAACCAAGATAGGATTCCATCCAATCTAACAACTGGCCCGATTCATGGGATAGATTGAAAGGAGTTCCTGATCCCCATGGGCTGGAAACTAGTGAATGTGTGTCAATAATATATTTTGGGAACAATTTTACCCATTTATATAATAATAAAAAACCAACAGAAATAAACACCCCAATAATAGATAACCAAATACAAATAAGGAATAAAAAATTTCAGAATCAAGTTTATAAATTTAAACAAAACCAAAAGGATCTACAATATAAAGGGAACTAAAACCTAACACAAAAATGACCCCCATGCAATAAGAGAGTTATCACCCTCAATAATCCACCTCCAACACTTGTAAGAAGTGGAACTCTAGAAACTTGATCCACCGTCACCACGACACATCTTTCCTTTACCTAGGTCATACATAACAAGTTATACATACACCAAAAGTTGTATATAGGGTGTAAACCAAATCCCTATATGATGTCCACCAAAAAAAATATTCCATTATATAACATTATAAGACAAACTAACATGCACAATTTTAGAAAAACATTTTAAACATTTCTAAGAAAACATTTTAAGGACAACCATTTCTAAAATAAGATTTCTTGAAATACAAAACACACAATGTATACCATGTGCCGATGGCTAACACCACATCACATAAGTTTCATGTCACAATAGAGAACCATATTAAAATCCCTAAATGTAACTATCACTAGAAATACCCTAGAAACCCCATACCTCAGTGATTAATCCTAAAATACCAAGAGCATCCTTGTGCATGAGCCATTAAAGGAGAACATATCCTAAGGTCCAATGATATCCAAAACTATGTTCCCATAGAAGATCAACTAGATGGGAATACATCCCATGGTTCAGTGGTCTCTGATCAGATCACAAGATTAGTTAGTTTTTCAATCATCAACCTTTCTGGTTTATTCTGGGCCTCAGTTACTTTCGAATCATCCATCATACTAGTTCTTGTTTTCATACCTTAATACCTGATATTCCCTTTGTGAGAAAATCATTTTTCACATATCACATAAATCAAAACTTTCTCAAATACAAGAAAAACATCATAAGAACACAAGGAAATCACCACTTTCAATGAAAACCAGTTTGGAAATACATTTTAAACTACTTACACAATTTATGAAATCACTTTTGAAACACAACAAGAAGGATAATTATAAAATACTATCACTTTCTATGGGAGAAGAACCATTCAAGAACATATTCACATCAAAACAATTTTAATAACATGATTCATAATTTAAAAACATGTTAAAGGTTCACAACAAGGAATACAATATTCAGAAAAACTCATTTCACTAGTACAACCCACTTTCAACATATTTTCACTTTTAAATCTCTTTGGAAACACATTTTTCACTTTCCAAACAGGGTATAAAACACTATAAAGAAACACTATAGTGAAATATACAAGGAATAAAACCAGTTTCCTTTATAAAACCAATTTTCATTACATTTTCATCATAAAAATTTTCTAAAACATGTTTCTCACCATATAAATAATTTATAGAACACATTTAACAATTCAAACAAACAAGATAAACTCATATAATAATGTTAAATCATGGAACCACCTTTCACGCACTTGGAATATTCTGGAAATCAGTTTGAAACCATAATCGCACCACTATAAGATCCTATTAAGGAAATATCCAACAAAAAACATCAACATTTCCCCCAAAAACACAAGATCGAACCCCCTCTAGGTCAAACATCCCACTGAAAAATAGTAACTTAAGGAGGGAGGAAGAGAAACCCTAAAAGAAGGAAGAAACCATGGGAGAAGATCACTTACTTGAAGATTCTTGGAGAAACCACACCAAATCCACAACAAAAATGAATATCTAAGGGATAAAGGAGGGAGGGAGGAGTAAAATAGGGTGAAGAATCCCGAATGGGGGAGAAATGGTGGAAGATAAGGTTAAAATTGAATTGGGTGTAAAGGTGAAAATCCAATTTATAATGACCTAGATAGGTTTCATAGTTTTCCTGCACATTTTTTCAAACCATTTATCAACTTTGCACCCCTCACTATCTAAGAGGGATATGCCACATGATTAGCCAACATGGTTTACCAAATTGTGTGCAAACCATGAAGTTCTCCATTATCCAAAAAGTCACTTGGATATACGGTTTCCTGGACAAGGGAGACTAGTTTTCCAAAACATGATCCAACCGTGTGCCACCTTCATTCAACCCAAAAACTCTTATTTTTTCACCAAAAATACCCATTAAAACTCAATCATAAAAATAGGATCAATAATAGAAAAATACCTTAAAATAAAATGACATATGTGATAATTCTCCCCACCATGAAAAAATTCCATCCCCAAAAATTCAACAAGAAACTTGATCAGAGAATAAAAACTAATACTTATACTCAACCAAACACTTCCATTCCCAAGTCTAATGTATGTCATTTGAAAGATTCAAAAGAACCAGGACTAGTGGAATATATGTCCCATAAATCACTTTCTATTGGGAATCTACTATCCACATTGGTTGTTCAAACATGGACCAATTCGTCTCCAATTAAAAATCATCCTAATTCAACACATGAGACGGATCTGGGTTATATTTTTTCAACTGAAAGACATGAAACACATCGTGAATCAATATCAAATAAGAAATAAAGGCTAGACTGTATAACATCTTACTAATTCTCTTGGTGATCTCAAAATGCTCGACATACCTCGATGTTATCTTCCCTTACTTACCCAAAAAATGATGAACCAAGAGAAGTGCCACTTTTAGAAACACCCAGTCACCTATAAAAAACAACAATGATCAGTGCCTTTGATCAGTATAATACTTATAGTGACTCTGAGTTTTTAATAATCATTACCTTATCAGCTTGAATTTATCATAAGTCTCTTGAACAAGGCTTGGTCCTAGTAATGAGGTCTCACCCACCTCATCCCAGTATAGAGGCGACCGATAAGGCTGACCAAAATGTTCCCCAAAAATACCCATTAAAATAGATGATTGGTAACTTTTATTATATGCAAACTGAACCATTCCAAAGTTATTATCCCACAAACCTCGAAAATCCCAAACACTTTCCTGGAGCATTTCTTCCAAATTTTGATTTTCCCGATCCATCTGACCATCCATTAAAGATGGTATACTATACTCAACTTGACCTGATACCCCATCACCTTCTAAACTCCTTCCCAAAATCATTAGGTAAAATGGGGTTCCCTATTAGAGATAATTTTTTATGGTACACCATGAATTATTACAACCTCTTAAAAATGTAATTGGCCCAACTCATTCACCTAGGATGAATCTATGATTGCAATGAAATGGTATGATTTGATCAGATGATCAGTCATTATCCAAACTGAATTCCCCTACTTGGGTGTATAAGGTAATACAGCAATGAAGTCCATCGAAATGTCATCCCACTTCCAAGTATGATTATGTAGCATCTAAAGAAAACCATAGGGATTCTGGTGCTCTTCTTTTACGAGTTGACATGTATAACATCATGATATAAAGCCAGAAATATCACACCTCAACCCTAGACACCAAAACTATTTCCACACATAATAAAACATATTAGTATTACCATGATTAATGGTCCACTGAGACTGGTAGAAATCTTTCATCACCACCCTCAGCAAGGACAACAGCGCCACTAAGTGGCCTCTAAAGAACAGAACTCCCTCAGGAGATAATGACCATTGAAAAAGAATCTCTATAACATTTCGGAACATCATAGACTATTTTCAGAACTAATTTCTTGACTTATCTTGTAGAATCAACTATATAGGATAAGGTTTCAATAGAACACTATACAAGAACGCACCTCCCCTATACTCCTTGGTCTCCAGATGCATCTGGGAAAAAAGACCCATCAGAGTCCACTCATCACAACTTATTCAGTTATTTCACTCGAACTTTACTACTCAAATCATTTTCCAAAACATTTATTTTTTCAAGGGTATAGACTATATCAATTTCAAACCTCTGACGGTACTCTACCCAATAATGTTTCCCCAAATTCAAATCTTTCTGGCAGAAAATATAGGGTAAGATCTTATGAACAGAGTAAACTATAAACTTCTCCCCAAAAATATAATGACACTAAATCTTTAAGGATTGAATCATATAATTTAACTCTGTTTCATGGGTTGGGTAATTCTTTTCATGTAGTCAGATCTGGCGATAACCATACGCTACCACATGGTTGTCCTGCATGAGCACACACCCAAGATCCATACCTGAAATAGTACAATAGACCACATAAACCTTTCTAGGATTTTCCTTGATCAAAACATGGTATTTAGTAAAACTAATACTTAATATCCTCCAAGGACTCTTGAAACTTTGGGCTCCATTCAAACTTTACACCTTTTTGATTGAGCACAATCATGGATGAAGCAAGTCATTAGAAATCTTGAACAAACTACCTGTAATACCCTGCCAGGCCTAAGAAGCTTCAGATTTCAAACACACTCTTCGCCTTCTCTCATGACATAACCACGCTAATCTTCTCAGTATCCACTAAAACCCCTCGTTCTGAGATCACATGCATTGGAAACTTCACATCCCTGATCCATAATGTGCACTTAGAAAACATCACGTAGAGTCGATGATCCCAAAGGGTTCCCAACACGATCCTAAAATTCCACTCATACTTCTCCTAAATTATGAAATATACTAGGATTTCATCAAAAAATACCATGATAAAAGTTTTAAGATATAGATGTAACACCATGTTCATGAGTTCCATGAATACTAGTGGAGTATTTGTTTATTCAAAAGGCATGACCAAGTACTCAAAATGGTCGTACCAACTTTGGAAGGTTTTTTTCAAGACATCCACCTCTTAAACCCTAACTTTTTGATACCTAGAATGAAAAAAAATCTTGGATAACCACTTTTACCCTATAATATAATTTAAAAGTTCATAAATATGGTACAAAGAGTACTTGTTCTTTATTGTCACTTTATTCATATTTCAGTAATAAATGCACAACTAGAGAGATCCATTAACCATTTTAAAAAATAGAAATGGGGAAAACCAAGGAGAGACACTTGGGTTCGGATTCAAAATAATTTTATATGTACCTTTAATTTCCTCAACTTAGTGGGGTTTATATGGTATGAGGGAATAGATATCGCCTGTGTTCTCAACACCAAATCGATGGTGAACTCCACATCCCACTCTAAAATAAAACCTGAGAAATACTATAGAAAGACCTCTGGGAAATCATCCACCGCATGAGGTAATACACTCTCAAGAAAAAAATCATTTTCCTATAATGTGGGTGATGAGATATGATAAACAATATTTCCCAATTCTAGAAGTGGAGGTCCATCACGACCTGGCCGAGTATCCCATTCACCCTGAAAAACTTGGGTATTATCATCAGGTTCCATAAAACTCACTCATCATCGATATCAATCGATGTGTTCCTAAAAATGTACCATATAATCCATACTAAGGATCAAATAAAATAGTTATGTCTCTAAAACAATAAAACCCCATTCTAACTCAGCCCTTAAAATGGTGAGTGCACAAGACGAACACCTCAAACCTAACTATCACTTCTTATCAAGTGGTCTTACCAACTCCATCGCATATAGAATAATATTAGTTGGTAACTTCAACACATCAACAAGTCAAGGAGAAATAAAATATACTGAAGCACCAATATCAAATAGAACAACAACTAAAGATGATGAAAAAATAATAGGACCTCAAACTACCACAGGCCTTGAATCTGATTCCACTGGAACTTGATCAACTACAAGGAGTTTCTTCATCTCAGCCTAACCCTGAGAATGACCACTGGCCTATGGATCTTCCCTATACTAAATCTGACCAAAAAAATGATCTAACACAACTTCCATGACCTCCAAACTGACAACATTCTATCCTGGATGGTTCAACTTATCTTTTATCCCTTTAGAAGCAGCAAACCCTGCACCACTCTAATATGGGAATTCTACTTTGGAAAACACTACAAGTACCCCATAATTATATGCTGGTGACAAGGTCTGGGTGGAGATGAGCATATAGATCATGTGTGTATTTCCATCCCACACTAATGGAACACCATTTACCCAGCATCGAAAGCCAAAATATGATGACAGCTGAGAAGTATCTCCTGAACTACCACCTTCATTCTTCCACTTCTCACCCAACTTCCTATTTTTCTCAGATAAATAGAAATTATTCATCGCTGAAACTGCTCCATAAAGACCATACATGATTTCCTGGTCAATTTACACCATCATGGAATGATCAACTAACTAATTATAAGTTTTAATCTTGAACAAGAAGACCTGAGAACTTATTTCTTGTCACAAATCCATCTTGAACTTGTGGTCCTTAATTTTCTCATTATAAACAATCTTGGGTGTGTACAAAACAAGCTCTAAAAATATATTTGAATATTTCATCATAGTATGGTCTCCCTGGATGAGCTCTAGAAACACCTGGGACCAGGAAAAAGGCAAAATCTTGGGGCAATACTACTCATTGAATACATCCTTAAATTCTTTATAGGTCATCTCCTCATTCATTCCAACTTGCACCACTAAGTCCCATCACTTTAGACTGTGACCGTCCAACATAAAAAAAGCACATTTCACTCAAAACACTTTAGATGCATCAATAAAATTGAACATCCTTTCTATCTTCTCAAGATACTCCTCCACTTCTATAGGTTCCATGCTACCTCAGAATAATGGAGGTTTATTCTTGAGGAAATCCTTAGACTTTTTCATTTCTAGGACCTATTTTAGCTTCCCTGACCGAAGAAGAACTAGATACTACTCCTTTCCCAAATCCTAGACAACCCAAACCACTAATTCCACTAACCTCTGATCAATTGGTGATGGATAACTCTCTTTAGCCTTTTCTCCTGGCTACATAGGAGGTCTTTGCGGAGGAATTTTTCTACACAATCAATAACCATAATGAAAACCATCAATAAAGATATTATGTAAATTTTCAAAAATAACAAAAAATCTCAAAAACAGACATGAATCAAAAATACCAAATCCATCATAATAATAAGCCAACAAAACCACTCCACCCCCACTCAGGGTCCATATACAGTCTTCAGCCTATACCTATCACCTCGGGGAGAAATAATATCAAATCAAAAATCTCATGGTGACTCAATTCCTATAATGAGGTGTGCTAGCCAGGTACCCAACTCACAACTATAACCTCAAGCCCAAACAATCCTATATTCGGTCTATCCACACTCTTTCCAAAATAACTTGACCCAAAAGTGCATGACCTTCTCTGACACTATTTTTTCACAAACCCAGCCTAAATTCCATCCAACCTGAAACCCATTCCGATTCATGGCATGGATTTAGGGGATTTATCAATCCCCATGGGGTGGAAAATAGATCATGGGTATCAATAGTATACTTTCAAAACGATTTTTCCCATTTATATAATCATAAGATACCAACAGAAATAAATATCCCAATAAAATATAACCAAATACAAATGAGAAATAATAATTTTCATAATCAAGTTTAAAACATTATACAAAACCAAAATGTGATACAACAGAAATGTAACAAAAAATTATCCCAAAAAGGACCACATGTAATAAGAGATTCATCACCCTCAATCCCCCGCCATCAGCACCTGCAAGAACTGGAACTCTAATAACCAGATCCACCATCACCATGACACATATTTCCTTTACCTTGGTTTGACATAAAAAATTCTACATGCACCCAAAGGTGTATACAGGGTGTGAACCAAAACCCAGTATTTTGTCCCCCAAAAGAAAATATCCCATTCTATAACATTAAAAGTAAAATTAACATGCATGTTTTCATAAGAACATTTGAAACATTTTTAAGAAAAATTTTAAGGAAAATTATTTCTCAAATAAGATTTCTTAAAATAAAACAAACATAAGGTATAACGTGTACTGATGGCTAGTAACACATCACATAAGTTTTATGTCACAAGAGAACACCATGGGAAAATCCCTAAAGGCATCTAGCTCTAGAGGGGCCCTAGAAACATTTTAACTCGGTGATCAATCCTCCACTAAACTAACAACAATGTCCTCATGCATGATCAATTAGAGGGGAATGCATCCAAAGGTCCAATGGTCACTAAAACAATGTTCATTTGCATGAACCAATATAGAGGAATACATACCAAGATCTAGTGGTCTCCAATCATATCACATGATTTGTTAGTGTTGTAATCATTAATCCTGCTAGATGAATCTGGGCCTCAGCCAATTCTGAATCATCCAGCATACTAGTTCTAGTTCACTCACCATGATACCAGGGATTCCCTTTATACTCAAATCATTTTTCACATGTCACATAAATCAACACTTTCTCATATACATTTCAATCATCATAAGAACACAAGGAAGTCACCACTTTCCATAAAAACCATTTGGAAATACATTTCACACTACTTGAACAATTTATGAAATCCATTTTTTAAACAAAATTATAAGGAAACATGTGAAAGACTATCACCTTTCATGGGTGAATCCTCTTTCAAAAAAAATTCACATAAAAACCATTTTCATAACATGGTTTACAATTTCAAAAAATCTTAGAGGTACACAATAAGGAATCCAAAATTCAAAAAAACTCATTTCACTTGAATAACCCACTTTCAACACATTTTCACTATTAAATCTCTTTGAAAACACATTTTTCATCTTCCAAACAGGGTACAAAACACTTTCAAGAAGCACCATAATGAAATATGTAAGGAATAAAACCAATTTCCTTTAGAAAACCCATTTTCATCACATGTACATCATAAAACCTCTCCAAAATATGTTTCACACCACATAAAAATTCATATAATGTATTTAACAATACAAGAAAGAGAGATAAACTCATCCAATAATGTAAAATCATAGAACCATATACCTCACACATGGAAAATTCCAAAAATTGGGGAGAAACCACAACATCACCACTATGATAACCTATAAAGGAAATATCTATCAACGAACATCAATATTTCTCCCAATAAAACAATATTGAACCCCTTTTAGGTCAAAAAACCTTTGAGAAAATAGGAACTCAAAGTGGGAGGAAGAGAAACCCTAAAAAGGAAGAAACCAAAGGAGAAGATAACTTTCATGAAGATTCTTGGAGAAACCACACCAAATTCACCACTAAAATGAATATCCAAAGGAGAAGGGAGGGAGGGAGGAGGCACATAGGGTGAAGAATCCTAAATGAGGGATATATGGGGGAGGATAGGGTTAAAATTTAAGGTGGCATAGAGGTAAAAATCCAATTTTTAATTCAATGGACCGGTCGCATGGTTTGCCCGCACAATTTTCCAAACCATGTAGTAATTGTGTACCCCTCACTATCCAAGAGGGACACACTGAATAGATTACTAAAATGTGTGTAAACCGTGTGATTCACCACTATCCAAAACATCACTTGGCCACATGATTTCATGGGCAAGGGCACATGGTTTTTCAAATGGTGCACCAACTATGTGCCACCTACTGTCAACCCAAAAACTCCCATTTTTCACTAATAACTCCAAGAAAAAATCAAGGATAAACATAGTATCAATAATAAATGAAATAATAACTCAAAATAAAATAATTTATGTGACAACAACAACCATTTAAATACATAGATAAATATCTTATCATATCCACTAGGGTTTTAATCCTTCTCTTAGACTCACCATATGTGTGATAATGATATGCAGTGATGAAACACCACTTTTTATCATAATCTTACTGAATACATAACTAGAACATTTAGGTAAAACATGAATCCCAATTATATACAATGGAATGTGGTACTCTATGTAATCTTACCATTCCCTTAATGTATAATCTTACAATCTGATCAAGAGATAATTCTTATCTGATAGCGATGAAGTGTGCTGACTTTGAAAAGAGATAAAATACAAACCATTATTAACTCAGCATCAATGATAAGATAAATCATAATGGTTACCATTACCTTTAATCATATGTCAAAAAAATTTAAATTCATTCCTCCTTAAATAAATTTGTCACTAAAACATATACAAAAACAATGTGTTTTATTGATTTAAATGTATTTTAAAATATCCTTAATATATATAAACTCCCATGATGTAAAACCTCATAATGGGTGTCAATGAAATTGAACTTATGGTCAACCTTAAATTAATTAACCCTTGATTTTATCCATAACTCTTAAGTTAATATTACCTAGAGACATATATACTTCCAAAATATAATTCACCCATTATTCATTAAATAACTTCTTATCTTATACAAAAACATTTCCATTAAAATATTGGGTTCAAACCAATAGAATATAAAATCTGATTTCAATATTCCATAATAAATATAGAGGGAGATAATAAATTCTAAAAATATCATGAAATTTCTCAAAAGGATAAAAAATAATATTTTCAAGGGGCTTATTCAAACAAAATCAGATATGAAATTCCCAACTATGGAGTGGAGGATAAGTGTACCCTAATTATCATGATTTTCTTTAACCATTTGGATTACATAATATTTCCTTTTATCCTTTATCTTCAGAGGTTGGTGTGGCTTATCATACCCATTTAACCATGTATTCATATATTTATTTTCATAATTCCTATAATCCTTTAATTTGAAACACTAGAGTGTGGGTGGTAAATTCTAGGTATCTTTCTCTCTATTTTCATCATTAGATAACTTCTTCCCATCACATCATCATTTGATTACCCAATAACCTTTACTTTTACTCATAAAATATTTATTGTTCCCTTGAGAAAATTTCCTCCACGTTTCTTCCCACAAATTTAGCATAAAGGAAATATCATCTTCTTTTCTCCATGGTTTTTATATTTTCATTTAAATTCCATTTTTCTCTTCTTATCAAAACCATGAGATTGATATATAAATCCTACCTCCATTTCTACCTTAATAGCACATCAAACAATTTATTCATAGTTACTGATGTCTCCTATAGATAACACTCTTCAAATACTTAGTTTTGATCCACTAAAGAATCAATAAACCTTGATTTATAGTTGGATGATAAAACCAGAAGTGTACCTCACAAGTCTTTCAAAATTTTATTTGTAGGTACCAAAACATTCATTATACTTTTTATTTAACTATAGGAATTCCTTCTCTACATTTTTATGAATAATATGAGGAAACTACTTATTGAAAAATAATTTATTGAACTCATCCCAATCCATGGAGTCAATTTCATTTTTTCCTTGTATTCTTGATAAGATTACACTATTGATCCCCTTCAACTTCTAAATGGTAGATGGACAAAATGAATTTTTCATTTTATAAACACTGGAGAATCAAAAATATATATTTATTAGTGTTGATCCATTATTCAACAACTAGTGGATTGGAAGATCCACTAAAATATTATGGATGTTTCCTCATGAAGGTCTCAACAGAATTTTGTTCCCTCTATTTTTTTGGAAGTCCATCAAGATTGGTATCTTGAGAAATTTGTGTCAGTATATAAATTATATTTAGCATTTTAGTTCCCATAATGTTTTGATGATCAGGACGAAAATCATTTCATTATCCATCAAACCATCCATTAACATTATTCATTCAGGTTGCCTCCATTTAATAAAACTAAAAAACATAGCATGAGTAAAAATAATCAATTTTGACCACCACATAATCAATAAAAATCATTTATATGATTTCTAAATCATGAATCATTATTTTTAAATCTATAAAACCTTAGTTTCTTCTTAGTTCATCATATATTTAAATTCTTCATGATGGTTCATAAAGATTTTATCAATTTTAAAATCATGTCCCTAGGGAGAGTCAAACCAGGCATGCAACAAGGCTCGTTTTCATGCATCAGGTAATGATCGTGTCTAGCTCAATGCACCCCTTTCGGATTTATTACCTCTAGGTACCTTTTTACTAAAACCATATCCACTTATAGTATCTAGATAGGGATTTAATTACATAGAAACCATTTTATCATCATTTACCTATATTTCATGACATTTTCCTATACTCTGACTCATCTTTATAATTATCAATAGATATATCCCTAAACATATCCTTAGAAATATCCATAAGGATCACACAAATATTTTATCATCCAAATTTAAAAAGGATAACTAAAAAATCCCTCTAATACAAACTATAGTGACCAAGAATTTTCATACATATATATTATATATTTTTTGATAAATATACAATGCATTACACAAACACACACCTAAGGAATGTAATATTTTAGTGCCTTTGGATACTAGGTATACAATATTATTGTTTGGAGAAAGTTATTAAACATATACCATAATGATATTTCCTTATAGTACTCTTCTTAGACAACCCTAATTAAAACCTTTCATCATAACCTATAGAAAGGAAACATAAGAATGGGTGGGAACATACGCTTAATAAGGGTAAACAAAGGAATTATATAAATAGAACGTGAGAATAATGGTATAAAAACATGAGAATAAAATATGAAAAACCATAACCTATATATAAAATATAAAAATATTGAGTCATGGTATAAAGATTAAGTGTTCATAAGACATGAATCATAAAGGAAATCAAATAACATGAGCCACAAGAGAATACCATTTGCATAAGACAGTATATTACAAAATATACAAGATTATTTTAAATATTATGTCAATGATTCCCAACAAGACATTAATAACATGTTAGGCTTAGGATAACCACCCATATACCTACTTTGGTCTTTTGATGACCTCATGTGTACCATATTTTAATCATGCTATAACCTTCTATTTACCCTCTTTCAGGATTTGGATAACCTCTAGTACACCCTTTGAGATCATTTAACATTAATCTTTACCCAGTGCATTAGAGTGAGATATAGTTACCACCCATAACATAATTAAAATCATATGTATGTATTCCATAATTTCATAAAAAATTATTCATATCATAACTCATGAAATGAAATGGATTTCAAAAACATTTCATTATATCATAATCTATGGAAAATATAAATTATCCATAGACATTTCACTATATCATAACCTGTGAAAAGAAGTGGGTTTCATATGAGCTATATCATGGTATAACTCATAGAAGAGAAATGGGTTTCATAAAAAACATCTCATCATAAACCTAACCCTTTCAGATAAATAATAATAATTCTTTCTTTGGGTAATATCATCATTAAATCTTAAGTAACATCAATGTATTTCATCATATTTGGAAAATAAATTTGAAATATAAATCACTTGAACTATTTCTTGATGAAGATAACATTTATTTGAAAATAAAATTTTAAAACATAAAATTTTTTAGAAATCATTTCCTTTAAAAATAACTATTATAATTTATATATTATGCTTCATATAAAATAATTTTCATGATTGCGGTAAATTTTATTTATGTCATACAAAAATATTCATTTCACATTTTTTGTAAAATCCAAATGGGAAATGTTTTTTAAAAATAAATGAAGATTAATTTACAAAATAAAATCATAAAAACTGGTTAAACATTTCTTTACCAATCATAAGATATTATTAAAAAATTAAAACATTTTTATAAAACATAGTTTTAGAAGGAAATGAATTTTTAACCAAAGAGATAAATAAAGTCATATTTTATTAAAAACATTTTCTCAATTATTTTATGTAAAATATAGTGGTAAATGGAAATATAACTTTGAAATTTCATGAATAATCAAATAATAATAAAATTAAACATATTTATTGAGATTTAGAATAAAATATTTCAACATTAGATACTTAATCGTAAACAATCTTGATAAACGATGAGATTGTTACATAAGACCATTACCACTTTGGTAACATATGGAACATAATCCCCATAAAAGAGAGATCCTAAAATGGATATGTAATCGAAATAATTTTAAGTGGAATCATCATGAAATATATTAATGGGTGTTATATACACCACAGAAAATAAATAGGTGTTGAATACCACATGTTTCTCACAAAATTAAAAAAGTGATACGGTAATCCCTTACCACTTTAGTAATATTGTGAATCATAAAAGAAAATAAATAATAACGTCAAATGAAACATTAAGTATAATTAAAAGGGGGATATTAATGATATAAAATTTAAAATTTTCATTATATACACCACACAAAAGGAACAAGTGGTTAATTAACATTGTCTCTTAGAAATAAAAGAGAGACTATAAATCTCTTAGTTTAAATCTCGACTACCTTCATACATGTTTGAACCTCTCATATAATAAATATAAGTTTATTATAAATATATTATAGAACCATACATATATATGTATTATACCCTATATTATTTATATATTTCCTTTTATTACATATTTATTAACAATTCATTTTTAAAGTCACGTTCTGTGTAATAACTTATTTGTTATTCATATATGTTTTGAATTATTATTTTTGATTCTATTACTTTGATAATGGTTCCATAACCTACAGAATTATAATGGTGAAATAATTATTATATTTATAAAAAATTATAATTTTAATTCCAATAATGTAATATGGTTTTGGTAAATTAAGTATGTTATGATCATGGGGACGATAGGTCATATGTATGCATGAGTAACGTTTATATTTTCTATTGATCGTTATGGAAAGAAGGTAAGTAATATATTATTAATATATATTATCATGATTTCATAAATACTATACAATTTATTTAAAAATATTTATATTATAATCCATTTGGTTTGGTGATAAAAATATAGTCACATCACTTTGTGAAGGCAATAGTCCACACGTATAAGAATGACGTTATCATCTTTTAGTGAGTAAAATATTAAGAAATAAAATGATATATTATCTTTTAAAAATGGTAAATGTTTAATTAATATCATAATTATTTCATTTATATCATATATATATATATTTATTTATTTTATCCTTATTATCTTCCATGTAAATAATTAGTGAAAATGAATTACATCACTTCATAAGGTGGTTGTCCGCCATATAAACAAATGATGTTATCTTATCCCCAACATAATAACAAAGTAAAAAATATTTATATATAATATAATGACTCAAATGGTATAATTATGTTATAAATATCATATAAATACTTTATATTTATCATCATACCCAACTATGAGAGGAAATAATGGAAAAACGAATGACATCAGTTCATAAGGTGGTAGTCCACCGTACACACAAATGATGATTTTTTAACCAATTTAATGGAATAGGATATAGTTGTAGGTAATTACCTTAACATAAAAACATATCAGTATATATAAGATAATTATATTATTATATCATTAATTTTAAATAATAATTTATGGATGTTTAGGAAGAAAAAAATAAAAATGATTGTTGAAGAATGTTACCACTTCTTCGGGTATCTTCCTTATGTTTACAAGAAAATCCTTACAAGGTTATATTTATGTCCAAACTAAGGATTAAATTATGATATGAGGTAATTTATAAATTTATTTTGGTATTTATTGGCCTAAAAAATGGTTTTAATGTGTGAAGAGGTTAGAAGAGTGGGTTTCCATTTATAAGTGATGTGAGTGGAACACTTGTAATTTTTTGTAAAGAAAAAGGTGTGCCCAAATTTTTCTCATAATAAAAGGATCAAAAATAGACTATTATTGATCATTATACATTATATAGTCTCAATATGGCTATATATATATATTAGGTAAGTCTTGTGTCATTTTAACCATTATCTTTTTAGTTTAACCCCCATGTAAACATATTTTTACCTTAATTGAGTTAATTTCTTTTTATTGTCTTCACTATAAATTTTATTCAAAAATTAAGTTGAAATTATTAGATAATATAAATTATTATGAATAAAAATAATTAATTCACTTTTACGAATTCAATTCACAAAACTAGAAAATTTTAATTTTAAATTAATCTCACAAATGTGATGAGACATTAAGTTTATCAAATAGAAAATGTTCAAATGTATACAAAGTTTCTATATCAAAAATCAATATGAAAATGATACCAATGACATAAATTGGATCAATAGATATATTATTGAAATAATTTTAATTTAAAACTACTTTAATATATAATTTAACCTTATAAATACTTTTTTTAAAGGTAGTTTTCAAATAAAATTTAGTATTTTCCACTATTCATAAAAAATTTAATCTTTTCAAAAGATTATCAAAAAATTAACCCAAAGATAATTTTTTCATTATGATTTAAAAAATTTAATTTATTTTTTAGAAAAAATATTATAAAATTGTCAAAAAAATATTTTTAAAGTACCTAAAAGTGCGACAAAACTGATTTTTTCAGAAAATATTATTTTTCAGTATAAAATTAGATTTATTCTTTTCTCTTATATAGAAAAAAAATTAGATTATTGTTAATAATTTTTTTGAATTAATAATATATATATTTCATTAAAATAATTTACCAAAAGTCATTTTTTTATTTATTTAGGTAAAATACCATTGTTTGAAAAATAGTTTTTTAAAAATATATTTCTTTTATTTTTAAATATATTTTTTTTATTTCTAATTAACTTTTCACCAATTAAATTATTTTATATACATTTTTAGAATATATTTTTTCCAAATGTGCATGAAATATGTTGTCAACCTAGAAATAATGTACATGTACCATGTTGTGAACATAATAATAATGTCATTCATCGTGTTGCGAAAATAAAAAAAATGTACATATATAATTTTTATCTCATTATATATATAATATTAACCAATGAATTGTAAACATTTTAGGGAACTAACAATATTAGTGAATTAATTAAGTAAACCTATCTTGAAACCATATTAATTTGTGTTACATGATATCATTCTTGTATCATATCATGAGAACTCCATAGAAATAAAATTTGTTTTCATAACATTTCAAAAGAAATAACATAAAAAAGTACATAATGAAAATGAATAGATTATACCAAATTTCCATCCACCAAAATGAGTATTTCATAGGGAATTTTTGGAGATGAAGAGGAAAATAGAAATAAAACCATCAAAAATAACTTTTATAAAACATTTATTAAAATAGTCTAAAAGAGATTAAGTTATGAGCCACAATAAAAATAATTTTCAATAAGGTAAAATGAAAAAAAATACCACTTTAAAATAAATCATAAAAAAATATATACTTTAATGTAAACAATGGTTAGGTTAACAAATTTTGAGTTGATGATAAAATATATGATCATGAAAAGAAAAAACATTTTTATTATTTGATAATGCCTTTTTTGAAACCCACATTGTTAAAAATCATAGTAAAACATAATTTTTAAAATACATAAATATAATTATTAAGATAATTTGATATATTTCATATTTTTATTTCAATATAATAAATTAAAACATTTAGATAAAGAAAGAATGTGGACATTTAAGAGAAAGCTACATTAGAAAAGATGATAATTATTCTTAACATTATTATATTTTTAATAATAATTAATTCTATCAAGATAGATAATTTTATGTTAATATGAAAATTACCAAAAAAATAATGAGAAAATAAAATAAAATATCATCATATTATATAACACAATAATCTTATATGAGCATAGTCAAGTTGTTATGATTATAATATAAAGAAAATAGTTGAGTCTAGAAAACCCCTAATGAATATCAAAATCTTTCATGAAATAATACTTCTAAAAGACTTTTAAGAGAAATAATTTTAAATACAAATAAATAAAATTATAAATATAATATATTATAATCATAGGTTCAATTAAACTAAAATTATAATGATAAATCTTAAAAAGAAATATTATAACTCAATAGAAGTAAATTAGAGTTGTGAAAATCCCATTACTTTACTATTGACTTTCATAAAATTGATTTAATATAATGAATAATAACAATAACCATATTAATAAATTATTTCATATCCTTATTCATATATTTTACCATTTATATTTTTTATTATAATAATTCATTATACATTTGTTAGTTTATGGTTGTTTATTTTCATCATTGGATGTTATTGACTTTAATTATTTCACACAAGCTTTGTAATGTCAATGTTGATCCTAATTATGTGAAAATAATTTAATAAACACTATATTATCTAAGGTACTAGAATATTTGTTCCGTAATTATTTATAAATCTCTAATTTTATTCAATTATATTTTTAATTATGTTTTGTGGAAATGAAATCAGTGATGAACTAATTTTGGTAATTTATTAATGAAAAAATATGGTATATTAATAATGAGTTAAATATTAATATTATTATTATAGAAATAAAATAAAAATATTATTTAAATATTAACAACGTATTATACATGTAATTAAGTTTCCATAACTATCTATGAAAAAAATATATAGAATTATTCTTTTAGGTTGTTAAACTGGATCAAAGAAGAACCTGATATGACCAATGAATGAGTATGAAAGTGATTTTACTATAATACCATAACTATAGAAAAATATTGATATTATTTATATTTTATAAAGTATATAAATCATAATTTATAAGACTTTTATGGGTAAGGAAAAATAATAAGTTATTAGTTACAAAGAAGATATCATTTTTCCTCATGGTATGCTCATTTTAGGCAGCTAAAAATATGATGGTCACTTATTGATGATATTATTTATATAATGACTAAATTATCATCATATAAAATTAATTATTTCATAAATATTTAATTTATTTATTAAATAAATTTTTATAACCATTCCTGAAATTAAGTGACGAAAAACAAAATGTTTCATTCATGGATGTGGTAGTATGCACGTAACACCAGTGATGTTTTCATTTTTGAATGGATGGAGGGTAGGTAGAAATTATTTATTAAATTAATATAAAAACATTTATGTATATTAATTATACTAAATTAATTATATTTTAATGGTTATAATAGTTTTTTTAGGGTGGATGAGAAAAATAAAGAAGAGAATGTTAAAGGGTGGACAACACTCGTGTGGAGAGTTTGAGTCATCTCATTAATGGTCAATTTAAAATGTAGTACTTGAGACACTTTATTTTAACCAAGGATACAAAAAAATGTAATTAAATTATATTATATTTAAAATGGTTAGGGTTTAAAGAGTAATTATAAGTGTAGGTTTGGATTGAAGTGGGTGGAAGTAAGCTCTTTTTATAGTTGAAAATGAGGTTTCCATAGAAATGAAAATTAGGTGAGGAGTAAAGATAGAATTATATAGGAGTTTGGTGAGTTAGTGGATGAATTTTTAGTGAAACATGTGGTTATAAATTTTCAATCTAATAAAGTTATTCTATAAGGTCTATGGTTCATGTTAATTTATCAAAATTTGAGCTACAATAAATTACCTCTTCTACCATTATTAACATTTCTTAAATTTTTACCATTGTAATTATTATTTTTACTAAAAATATAATATCTCTAAGAGAGAATTTGGGATTATAATATTTTTCTAAGATTAAAATAAGGTGATACTTAAATAATTTATAAATTTTAATCTTTATACTTCTAATCAGGGAAAATTCATTTCATATTGATCTCTCATTGTGTAATTCTTATTTTTCATTTAATAAATTTTTAGGGTGTGGGTTGGGTCACCAACTCATGATCGTACATTTTTTAGATAAGTTGACCCATATAAAAAAATTAACATTATGATTCTGAATTTGGACTCTATTTAATAATATTCAGATTCTAAATAAGAGAAAATTAACTTCTAAATTAAAATATAAGATATATAAAAAACTATTTTTGAGGGAAAATATATTTTTTATACATTAAGTACTTTTATTATTATTTCCTATCAACTAAAAATGAAATTAGTGTTAATGAATTTGTTTATATCTTTAAATATCACTTTATTTTCACCACTTAAAATAGATCAATTTAATATATTTATATAAAAATTACCCAATGATTATATAAAAAATTCTTTAAAAAATAATTTTATTACCTTGGTAACTAATATTTACTTCGGTAACTTGTTTTTCTATAAAAAATGAAAATAATATTATTAAAAATTTGGATATTCTGATTAAGAATATGAAAACCATTTTATTAGACTCAATTTCTTTAGTTGATAAAAATTAATTTTAATATAAAATTTAATAATGGTCAGAAGCTTTGATTCTGGCTAGAAATGTATAATATATATATAATTATTAAATTGATAAACTACTTTTTATATCATCATAACTTCTACATACATAACCACTAAAGGTTTCCAAATATGACCTCAAAATAATATAAGTTTTAGTGGTTGTTACTAATTGTGGTTTAGTTTGCATGAATCTTGTCATGATTTACACAATCATGAACTTATATTAAAAATTATTTCACACAAGTCATAGTTATTAGAGTTTGAATTGGATTTGGTCTATAAAAAATCCTAGAAAAGATACCTCCCTTATAAAATCAGACAGGTGAACTTTATAAGAAATACTTCAACTACTTGATGTTATTTCCTTCCCTTTTTCATGGTTTTTATAGTGTGGTTAATTGTATTTAAACACCCCAATTAATTGGTTATGTTATAATGATCATATAATCCCAACAGCTATATGAGTTGAACGGCCATATATAATGGTCAGATTAAATTCCTCTATATAACCTAAATTCATTCATCTTGTTTATCTTTTAACATGTCTATTATATTTATAATTCTCTTCATTAATTTAATAGTTTAAATTAGGGTTATGTTATTCATGTAAAACTAGGAGGATAATGATTTAAGGTTAGTGTTATTTTTTTACTTATGTATTTATTCTACTTGTAATTTTCTTAATGATGATTCATGTAGCATTATCATAATTTATTAAAATTTATCTTTCATTATAATATTTTTATCTATAAAATGTATCATGATATGTTTTAATTTAGTTTTTCATGTGAAACAAGCTATTAAAAATAGTATTTATTTAAAAGAAAATTGATACTAAAATATTGGGGTGTTGCATTCTTCCCAATTAAATTAATAATGTCCAAATAATTTTATTATTAATAACTAATGTAAATATCCAAGGGTACTAATAAAATAGACAAGACTCAATATATAATTACCAGTGAGACATCAAAATCACTCACATGGATAATACTTGGCAACTATTTGTCTAAAATATTATTCTTTGTGGGATTGTAGATACATACCATTCACCACTTAATTATCATTATATACTTTAGATATAGGTATTTCATAGGATCTTACTTATTCCCTTTCTATTGACAGTTTTTTATTCCTATTATCTTCATTATACCATATATTGGGGTATTGATTTTCATAATTCAAAAACTCCTTACATTTGAATCATTGAAATGTGATTGGGGTGTCATTTGGAAATTTCTTCTCCTTTGTTTCTTTGGTCAACCTCTTCATCTCTTTTCAAAAATTATAATCTTGGTAGACAATCCTTCTATACTTCATAAAATTTCTCATTCCTTTTATATAGTCACATGGATTCTTTTTCTTATGTTTTTGGTATGTGGAAGGTTGAACATTCATGCCTTTATATGGTTTTTCATTTGAGTTTCCATGAAACTCTATTTTCTTTATCTTATCTCTAGAATAATGAGAGTCCCTAGTTTCTATTTCAACCTTGAGTGTGCATCGAGTAATTTTTTTAAAGCTACAAAATTTTATCTTACCAAATTAATTTTTAATATTTTGTTTTAAGACACTAAATATTCATTTAATCATACTTACATAAATATTAATAAAATTGGAGGCATACATTATAAGTCTCATGAAGTTTTATTTATAGATAAAAATATATTCATCCTCATTTTATTTCCACTCTTGAAATTATATCTCAAATTTTTGTGAAAATTCTAGTGAAAATTTTTAGTGAAATTTATTTTTAATAACTCCTCTCATTACGTAGTGTTAACTTCTTCCATCTTCTATTTATTCACAATGAGAGTCAAAAATTGATCTGCATCACCTTTTAAATAGTATATATCTAAAATTATCTTCTCAAGGTTTGATTAGTGTAGGAGTGATAATATCATATCTATTGTGTTAATCTAATACTTAACAATTATAGGGTTAAAATTATATCTAAATGAGGGTGTAAATTAATACCTATACAAATCAATAATAATTTTATCCTTTCTTAGTGTGTTTTGGATCATGTTATTAACAGTTTATTGAGATAGATGAGTGACCATCCTAATGAAATTGTGTACTCTATACCATATCTCACTAGTTTTCTCATCATGACAATCTGTCCATTTTCCATCACAACCAATTTTTTACTATATTCCTTCAAGATTTAATAAATAATTTAATAAAGATAATTTTATGGATGAGAATACATGAATGTGTAAAATTCAAAATATAAAATTAGAATAAATTGCCCATAAATGACCAATATAATTTAACTTGTGATTCCCTAAGTTTCAATCTCTTTTATACAATTTCATTATCTTACTGGGTTTTAAAACTTAACTAGTTATAAATTTCACCATCAAATTCCACTAAAATAGATTTTAGTCCTTTATAATGGTCCATAAAGACTATGTGGATTAACTAGATCATGTTCCCTAGGAGTTTCAAACTAGGTGTACCATTAGAACCACTTTTTCGCACTGATTGAAGATAAAGTTAACACCCAACCATCAATTTTTAGGTTTATCACCCCTAGGTGCATCATTTATAGAGATTAAATCCATATTTTTGTATCTAGACTAGGATTTCATTGCTAGTAAACCACACACTTTATACATAAAAAAATTTAGGATGTTTTCCAATATTTATAATTATCCCTATGGTTTTTATTAATGTTATCCAGTCCAACTCCAAAAAAATAACAAAAATAATCCCTAAAATGACTAAACACTACTCTGATGACAATTGAGATTCCCCAAACCCACACTTCTAGGTCTGATTTGAAAAACATATTCCATAATTATTATCATTTTTACCAGTTACATGACCCGAGTAAAACTAAAATATACTCAAATAATTCATATGTCACATCTCACAATAATAAAATAATCTTAGAACCTAAAGGTTTAGTTTATTTGAAGATTAATACATAATTATCATAATTACTTTAACATATCTTACAATATAACTCCAAAAGGATTACTTATAAAGATATCTTTGTAGATAATTTTCTACCCTCAAATGCTTAGTAAGGAAAAAACATATGATTTATTTATAAAGGATAATATCATAATAATATGATAAAACACGATCATGATAGAAATATATAATAAAATAGAACATGAAACAATAATTGTTTTCCATAAGGCATGATCGAAGGGTATGTAACCTCAAAACATAAAACATAAACCATATTATAAGAGTGTGGAATAAAGAGAAAGAAATCATGATCCATGTATCATGACATAAGTGTATAACATAAAAATATTATATAATTATAATCATATTAAATTATAACATTGCAGACAAATTTATCTTTAACTAAGTCTGTGTATATAGTTTTGAAAATTACAGTAATGTTCACATATCATATTATAAACATAATAATAATATCTTGGAATCATATTGTGAATATTAAAATAATGTACATGCATAATTTTTTGAACATAAAAATAATATAAATTAATCATGTTGTGAACAAAAAAATGATGTATATACATCATGCTATGGAGATAACAATAATAGACACACATCATCCTTATATCATGAGACGTAAAACCATATCCAATTCATTTGAGGGATTTGACAAACCCAACCTGCCTCATGGATTTAAAAAACCCAACCCATCTCAAAATAATATACATGTGTGTCATGTGATATCATTTATAAATCATATCATGAAAAATATATGGAACAATAAACTTCCCAAGTAAGTATTGAGTTTGGTTTCAATGGTTCAATATGTGTTTAATAGAGTAGAAGATGCTGCTTTGATGATTTTTATATATTAATGATAATAGAATGGGATTTCCTGCTTGATAAAGCCTATATGTATGTCCATAATTTGTTTGAGCTACCTTATTAATCAATAGAAAAGTAATTATGAGTCTTATAGATTAAATAAATTATTATGAGAAATTGAAGACAAAGTGACATTGTACCTAACCTTTATTGATTAGGTCATTTTCTAAAAAACATTTTCTAATGGTTTTTTAAGAATTAACATTGTCAAAAACATTTTGAATAAGTCATTAATAATTCCATATAGTTATTTCATGAATAATATTTTAATAAGAAGGTCATATAAATGATTATGAAGAGATTTGAATCAGATATTATTGGTGAGAATTTCATAAAAAATATTTATATTTTTTTATGAAGAATAAATTTTGAAAAATATAATTAAGATATAATGGAATTATATGTAGAATAATGTACTATCTATTTTTATAAGAGTTTCGTAAAATATTTTCCAACCACTATCAAACTAAGGGGAAAGCTTAACTGCACATGCTGGAGCATAGCTCACCATGTGGGATCTATCCCTTATAGATATCCTGTGATAGTATGTTAGAATATTAGACACATAGTTTGAACATGGTCATGCATGGGTACGCAGAGGTGGTACAAAGGTGGTGGATTGTGTGCATGTGGAGGTGTGAACCATGGGTGTGTGTGTGTGCAATGTTCTAGACTAGGATTGGTTACTCTCATCAAGTGGATGAAGGAATAATATTTTTTCATACCAATTGGTATGAAAATTATAAGAATGGTGGAAAATTATTACACACTTCAAAATTTTTATTTTTATTTTTAGACACTCTCTTGGGTGATTTTTCTCACATTTTTCCCATGTAAGTCTTTGATATTTCTTTCCTCCAAGTGATTTTTTATTTGAGATTCCATGAAACTCCATTTTTCTTTTCTTATCTCTAGAATAATGAAAGTACCAAGTGTCAATTTCAACCTTGTTTTCACAAAAAAAGTTTTCAACATATATTCCAAATTATCTTATAGATAATTCCATTTTAAGAGTTTTTTAAAATCCACTAAAGGGTCATTTATTATTAATTATACAGTTAGTTATAAAACTGAAGGTGTACCTTGCAGGTCCAGTGAATTTTTCTTCGTAGGTAACCACTAATTTATCTTCTTTCCACTTCAACTCTTTGAATTATATCTTAATTTTTGTGTGAATATTACAAGTAAAATATATTTTCATGAACTCATATCATTATATAGAGTTAACTTCTTCCTTATTCCTTCTTCATCATATTCTTAATGAGAGCCCCCCATTGGTCTGTCTCACCTTTCAAATTGTAAAAAAATAAAATTATATTCTAATAGTTTAATAAATTTAGGAAGGATAATATATTCTCTATTGTATTTATATACTACTTAGTAATTAGTGGGTTAAAATTCCAACTAAAGTAGGGTGGATGTCTTCACATAAAATACTTGATAAAATTTTTCTTCTTCCTTGGTGTGTTAGGTATATCGTTATTATTAATTTCTTGAGATAGTTGAGTGAGATTCCCTATTAAAATTTTCTACTCTATACCCTATCTCATTTTCTTTATTATTAGAAAAATATCTGAATTTTCAATCACACCCATTAAAAAGTTGGTTTCTTCACGATCAAATTATTACTTTAATAATGGAATGTTTGGGGATGACAATACTTCAAGGTATAAAATATATATTATCAATATATAATAAGTAACTCATAAATTAAGTGTATAACTTAACTTATGAATCCTTATGTTTCAATATATTTTATCCAAGTTCATTCTCCTATTAGGTTCTCAATCCTAACAAGTTATAAATTGCACCATCAAATTTGATTATAATAGATTTAAATCATTTATAATGGTTCATAAGGAGTATTTTAATTAACAAAATAATATCTCTAGGGAGTATCAAACCATATGTGAGGTTAGGATCAATTTATATGCACTAAATAAAGATCAAGTTAATACTCATCCAACCTTTTTTATGGTAATTACCCCTAGTTGAATTTGTTCTAGATCTTGAATCCAATTGTTCATCTCCAAATAGAAAAAAAATTTCCGGGGAAATCACACTCTCTATACATAAAAAATGATGTTTTATTATATTTAGGATTATAATTATAGTTTTCATTACTTTTATCTAGTCTAAACCTAAAAAAAGTAAATTAATATATAAAAATAACTAAACTCGGATTTGATGCCAACTAAGACTCCTCATACCTGCACCTCTAGGTCTAGTGTTAAAAAAACATTATTTAATTTTTATCATTGATACCAAGTGTGACCAATCAAGAAAAAATTACATATATTCACATAATTCATATATTAAATCTCACAATAATCAAAAAATCCCAAAACCTAAAGTTTTATTATCATTATAGATTTTATATTTAATTATCATAATTTCTTCAATATATCCAATAATATATCTCTATAAGGATTCTTTATAAACATAGTCCTCCAAATAATTTTTTGAAAAAGTGGGGAAAAAAGGATTATTCCCAAATTCACAATAATGAAAAAATTATGATTTATTCATAAAGGGTTAGATCATAAACATGTTTCAAAACTTTTTCATGAGATAAATATCTAATAAAAAGAAACATATAACAATAATATTTATCCATAAGAAAATATATAAGGTCATGTAACATAAAAATATAAAATATAAACCCTAGAATTTGAGTTTGGAATAATGAGAATATAATCAGGATTCATGCATCATTAAATAAGAATATAACATAGAAATATTGCATAAGCATAATCATATTAAATGGTAAAATTATGTATAAATTTAACTTTTACTATAACTATGAATATAATTGTAAACATAACAATAATTTCCATGTTTTATATTGTGAACATAATAATAATGTATGGGCATCATATTAATAATATTAAAATAATTTACATATATCATGTTGTGAAAGTAATAATAATGTACACACATCATGTTGTGAACATAACAATAATGTACATGCATCATATTTTGAAAATAACAGTAATGTATATTTATCATCCTTGTCTCATGAGACATAAAACCTTAACCAATGAATTGGGGGGATTTGATTGACCCAAACCATCTAATGGATTTAAAAAAACCAACAAATATCAAAGAACTACTCATTTTTGTCACATGATATATTTCATATATCATATCATGAAAAACACGTGGAAATATAAAGTTCACAAGTAAGTATTGCATTTGTTTTCAATGGTTAAATATGTGTTTAGTGGAGTTAAAATTATTCTTAGAGGATATTTATGAATTGATGATAATGGGAATAGATTTATTTATTAGTAAAGTATCCATATAAGTCTATAAGGTGTTTGAGTTACTATTGTGGTCTATAAAAATGAATTTTTAGGATTCTAACATAAATAACTTATTTATTAAAGTATAAGACTAAGTGGAATTATATCCAACCATTTTTGATCTTATCATAACACTAAATTCGTGTGATAATGGTATTTTAATAATACAATTTTCTAATAACATGTTTAATAATACATTTATAATTCTATGTATTTAATGTATGAAGAATATTTGAAGAAGGTAATGGAAAATATTATGATGAGATTTAAAGTGGTGATTATTAGTAAAAATCCCATGAAAAATATTAATATTTTTTATGAAGAATAATTTATGAAAAATGTAATTTAGATGGAATCGAATTATATATTGAAGAATTTACTAACCCTTTTAACAATAGTGTAGTAAAATTTTGGAAATACCCCAGAAAACTAAAGGGATAACTTAACCACACATGTGGGAGATGGCATGCATGGCTATCCTGAGGTGGTAGGTTATCATATTATATATAGAGTGCTTTTGGGGGTATTCATAAGCACACACGGGTAGTGTGAATGAGTTTTATGTTACACATGGGGTGGTTTGCACTATGGTATTGTGTTTACGGTTTTCTAGTGCACACATGGTAACACTCATTGAGTGTATAAAGGGAAGATATTTTTTATTAATTAGAACCATCTTGAAAATAAATAAAGTAAGACTATAGGATATGATTTATTATTCCTATATGGTTAATGATGTGCTTAAAATGTAAACATCCTGATCATGTGTTATCCAGAACTACTTGAGCTTCCACATCGTCATCTTTAAGCTTTCATATGGGAGTTATTAGCATACAAAATCCTAGATCGACCATGAGTTCATTTGAGGAGCTTCTCTGGTAGATAAATTGCATGGATCATTCATACATATAAGGATCTTCCCTTAGTATGAGAATACATATCTTCCATGGAGAATACGGGGAACTTCCATGAATCATGAGTCACTACAGATATTCTATGGTCATTGATATTATATAATAACGTCATGTATCATATTTTTTAGATTAGAATCATCTATGGATCTTCTATGAGGAATTAAGGGAACAAAACTTTGATACATCTATATAAATAGATAGTTATAAATGTTATGAAAAAAAGAAATTTTTAAGAAAAAACATTAGATGATAGAAGATGATACTTCTATTTACTAATTGTTATGAATATTATGATCAATGAAATTATCATGATTATTTATGAGTTTGATATTGAGATAATCTTAAGGAAAACAGAAAATTTTCATGATTATTAAATGGAATATGAGGGATAGAGTCTATGAAAGATTCTATGGGTGAGATATCTGAAAGTATTAAAGCCTCTATTTTTGTGGGATGATATTAGGATAGATATGAGAAGGATAGATATAATTCTAAGATACCAAGAGAATAATGCATAGTGTACTAGTTCATATTGATCTCAATGATATCAATAATTTGAGTTTAATGTTATGTATTCGTGTGAGTTTCATGTAGCATTGATACATGCATGAATTTTTATGTGAACGCATGTGAATGGAAGTTTAAAATGACATGTGCTGTCTAAACATATGATCTAAAAAGAAATCTCTAAGAAGAAACATGAGAGTGTTTTATAGTAAGATGCAGCATCCAGGTTAGTGATGAGAATGGGAAACATTATAAAATGAAGGTTTTATGTTTTAAAAATAAACCGTGTGAATAAGAAAGAAACCTAAGTGTTTTGGGGTGTTAAATGAGGGTGTAGTTATTGAAACCCATATTAAGAAAATAAAGTATGACTACATGATTTGTGTGAGTATTAAAGTGAAGTATTTTTATAGGATATCCAAATACCCATGATAATAATGGGGAAATATTTAAATATGATTATGTGATTGAGTCAATCCATCAATGAAAAATATCATGATATGTTTTTTGTGATTCGTGCAGTATTTGATGAGTGAAAATTCTAGGATATTAAAAATGAATTAATATATATAATTAATGTGGAAATAATTTTCATTGATTTACCGTATTAAAAATGAGGAAAATCATGCTTCCAATAAAGATATTTAAGGTAAATTAATATAGATTATATTATTTTGTATATATATGTGCATGTATAAAAATGAAATTAATGTAACAATCCTTTAAAGTCGAGATCAATATGAGAAACAATAAAAAACTAAATAAGATAGAACTTGATACCCCAAATTATTAATGAAATAAGGTGATCCAGATCCTGGATTCTCTAATGGAGACACACCTTTGTATTAGAAGAATGAGATGAACCAGATCATCACAAATGAAGGAGTTTCCAGGAAAATAGGATTTTTCCAAGAAGTTTTTTAAGATTTTGTAATTGTACATAATAAAAACTAATCCTAAGGGATCATGTAGTAAGATAACTTTGAAGAAGAAAGAGTACTTTTCACTAATTGATCAATATGAAGAAGAATAATAAGATTGTAGTTTGGATTACTAACCAATTTATGAAGTGTCTGAAGGACTAGGGTGTATATCCAATCAAGGAGGTAGAATATGTGAAGTAAAATTGGGGTGTATAATGAACTATGGAATAAGACTTGGTTGTTAGGATGTATAACAAGGGTCAACTGGAGGATCAAGTACTAGATTGTATAACTAGTTATTATTATTTTTGTTATATCCATGAATATGAGTTTAATGGAGAATTAATATTGGAGGAATGACTAACATATAATTGAGTATATCTTTGTTCCAAAACTTGTATATTTTTGTTGTTGTGCGCTATCTTATTATTAATATATATGAGGTGAGATGGAGAGATTATATTCAGTTGATTTATAACATTAATAAGTTTAAGAGGTTGATTTTAAAAAAGAAACAATTTTTAAAAAGAGAACCATTGATTCACCCCCTCCCTCGGTAGTCAACTGGATTAGGAATCTATAAGTGGTATTAGATAGTAAGTTCTATATAAATATCCAAGATGTATTGAAGATGGAATTTTATAAGTATTTTAATGAGATCATTGAAATTATTTCAAGAAATTTAAAAATTTATAAAGTAAAAGGAAGTGTAAAATAATTACTAAAGATTTATAATTATAATGGAAATAAATATCTTTCATGAACTCCCCCATGAATAATCCTAGGAGTAGAAAGGAGAAAATTGATTCAATATCATCATGACACCAAGTCTTTAAGGAAATAAATATCCTTCCCTATGTTGAGAAATTATGTTCTCTATATAACGACAAGAAGAATAAATTGATCTTGTCCAATCTTGAGAAGATGGTTACATATATCAAAGATAAGTTTCATGCAAGGGAAGATTAACTAGATGAGCCAAAATAATTTTTTATTATAGTTAAATATAAGCTAAAAAAATCTAGACATGACTTCAGTAGTTCATCTGAAGTAAAATATGAGTCCTCTCAAACCGTTGAGAAGGGAGGTCCAATGGAACATGGAAAATATTTTTCGTCATACAAGTCAATTGTTAAGATAATATTTAAAGAGGATTGGGACAATAAATATGAGTGGTATTAATCACCATCAAAGAAAGAGGAAAAATTCAAAAGATATCACATCTCCCTAGACATAAGAAGGACTAATTTCCAAATGGATAGCAGTAATATAAATATATAAGATCAAAATTTCAGGGCATCTGCTAGTGTTGTGGTAAGTAAGGGGAAAATCCTATTCTTTTTTGTTTAATTTTTTATTTATAGAAAATGAAAAATAATCATGGGGTTTTATTGTGAGAAAATAATTACAAAATATCGAAAAATTGATTTTTTATTGACTAGGATAATATAATAAGATCCCTATGATGGGAAGGGAAAAAATTAAGAAGTCAAATAGAGAAAATTCATGAAACACAGAAAAAAGTAAAGATAAACTATGAGAAGCTTGAAGGATCCATGATATTAAAGAAAATGTTCTTCTTTTTTCTTGAAACATTTATCAAGCCCAAATTGATAGAGGGAGAGAGACATAGTGCTATGAAAAATGACAATTCATCCATAATATATGTCTTGAAAACTGATATATAGAAATAAACTATACATAATGATTCCAATCATGAGAGGAAAATATATTAAAATTCTATGAAGGATGTCAATTATAAATATAAAATATCCTATGATGAACTTGGAAAGAACAGTAAACCAAGGATGAGAGGAAACTCTCACCATAAATGTTTCTTCTAAAGAAATAATAGTTCTCTCTTTATTATCTTATCCTTATTATTTATCTATTATGATATATAAGAAATTGAAGGTGATTTTTGGGCTTTTGATGATATATAGTATGAAGATATTTTCCTTCATGGAATCTATCAACTACCATGAAATAGAATAATATGAGTGCTTCCCTTGATGGGGATCAACTTCGAGAAGAATCTTTCATTTCACTAAATTTTTAGTGAATATAGAAATTCAAGATATATTTTGAAAATAGAATAATGAAGTACCCAATCTCAGTTATAACCATTTTTTTATTGAAAAAAAAATTATTAAGAAGTTATTTATTGATAAAAATAATTATAAAATATGGAAGTAAAATATCTTTCACTTGAACATTCTTATGTGTTTTCTGAAGTGTGTAGTATTAAATTTTTCTTCATAAATCTATTTAATATAACTCGTATTTGGGAAATGATAAAGTTATGTTAATGATATCATATGAATGGTAGTTTATGGAAAATATATACAAACTTGGTTGTATCCCTATTGTTTTATACACTGGGTTATCCCAAGTAGACTTAAAGTGTGTTAACTAAAGGCTCTTTTCTAAGAGAACTATGTTGTGTCAACCTTCTCTTAGAAAAAGGGGGATATAATTTTTGTGCCTTTAAATAAAGATAAAGATATGAGAATACCCTTACACTATAATGATATTCCTAACTTTTTCTAGATGATAATATTCATAAAAGTAATATTATAATGGAATTTTAATAATTTACATTGTCTGCAACATGTTGGATAAGGAATTGATAAGTTAATTTAGTTATTTCACGAAGAATGTTCAAAGAAGAGGTCTATGAAATAGACTATTGTATGAGAAGATTTTAAGTGGAGATTATTGGTGAATGTTCCATGAAAAATATGAATATTTTTTCCTAAAGAATAAATGATAAAAAAATAATTGTTATGGAATGGAATTATATTTTGAAAATTTTATTAACTCTTTTAAAATATTTTTGTAAAAAAAATTCAACCCCCAGAAAACAAATGGGCCAACTAAATCGCACATGTAGAATAATAGTTCACCATATAAGAGTCATACCACATGGCTCTCTTGAGTTGGAAGTTTAGAATAGTGGATTCAAATAAACTACATGTCAAGGAATGAGCACACATATTTTGAGTTTAAAAGATTTATGGTTTATGCGGAGTGATTCACACAATGCACATGTGTGTGTAGTGTTACAGAGTGGAACTTGATAACACACATCAAGCGCGTGAATGGATGAGATTTTTTATTAATGATTGTTATCTCAAAAACAAAAAATATGTGTGATAATGGTGCATAGGTAACTATAATTCCAAGTTTATTGATTCACTTATAACATGAATTATCCAATCACAGATGATCCATTTCCACTCGAGCCTCGAGTTTATCACGTTCAAGCAACTATATTGAAGTTTTGTACATGTAAACCCCTTGATCGACTGTGAGTTCAGATGAGGATCTTCTATGAGGTATGAAAATCATGGATCTTATATTCATATAAGTATCAACTATGGGTTTGATAAGATGTATATTTCATGAATAATATATAAAAAATAATTGAAGAATGAGTTGGTACAAATTTTTTGTGAAGCATGGATCTCCTATGAAGCATGAATATTCCATAAGGACAAAGATCTTCAATATGGATGAGTATTATCTATGAGTATATTGATTGGAATGAAGTTCATAGACCTTCCATGCATCAAGACATATCAAGATTTATGTATTTTTTGTAATGAAGAGAGTTTTGAGGGAAAAAAAGAGGATGATTGCAAATGATTCTTCGATTTGTTGATCTTCATGAATATTATGATAAATTAAATGGTCATGATTTTTGAAAAATTTTATATTGAGATAATATTGAGTAAAATAATTAACTCATGTTAATTTAAAATTTCACACATGATAGATATTTTTTATAATCATACACGGGTGAGATATTTGAAAATATTAAAGGCACTATTTTTATAGGATGACATCGATACATAGATGGGATAGTTGGACATAATTATAGGAAACTTGGATAAAAATTTATATTGACTTGTATCATGTATATCTTGATGATATATAGAAAATTAGTTTTGTTTTATACATGCATGTGATATTTGGGATATTTTTGATATATGCATGCAGATGTGCTTGTACGTATGCCAGTGGAGGGTTAAAATGACATTAAGTGTCTATAGGAATTATCTACCATGAAAGACATGATCAGAAATATGAAAGTGTTTTATGGAATGAATTAGTATCTAGGATAGTGATGAGCATGAGCCATATCCCAATAACATACTATATGAAACATCATTCATTTCAAGGTTTTTATGATAACCAAGTAAGAAAATCAAAGAGATGTTATTTAAAAATAAATTGTGTGAATAGTATAAAAACCCAAGTGATTTCATGAGTTAAATAGGGTTTTAGTTATTTAAAACAGCATGAAGAAACTGAATAAATAATACCTAATAATTTTGTGTACTGAAAAAAGGAATTATTATGGAACATGAAAATACTCATGACAATAATGATAAATTATTTAAATTTCATGATGAAATTAAGTCAATATTTAAGTGAATAATATCATTATAATTATATCATGATTCATATATCATTCAATGAGGATAAATTCTAGTATATTTAATAGAAATTAATATCAATAATTAATGGTAAAATAATGTTAACTCATTGAGTGGATTAAAAATGAGTAAAAAAACATGTTTCTAATAATGAAAATTAATGTGAATTAAAATAAATCATATTATTGTGTATATATTTTTATAGGAAAGATTAATAATTTAATTTTGGAATCCATTTTTGTGGATGCCATTATGAGAAACTCTAAATATTCATATAATAGATGACCTTATACTCTAAATTATTAAATAAAGAAGGTGATCTGAGGGCAAGATTCCCTGAAGGATACACACCTAAGTATTCAAATACTAAGAAGAATCAAATCATTCTAGAACTAATTTGAAGGAGTTTCAAGACCAACAATCTTATTTTAATAATTTTTTGAAGATATTGAAGGTGTACATGAGAAATCCTGATCCTATATGATCATGGAGTAATATTACTACGAAGAAGAAAGAATACTTTCATCTAATAGATCAAAAAAATTAGAATAATAATTTTATATTTATGGTTTATAAATAGTTACTAAAGAGGATTTGGTGTTGGGGTTTATAAAAATTTGAGGAGGAAGATAGGTAGAATGACAGTTGAGGTGTATAACTAACTGTGGCATAAGAGTTGGTGGTTTGGGTATAAAACATGGGTCAACTGGAGGATTATGTGTTAAGGTGTAAATATAGTTTTTATGTGTGCCTTTTTATTCTTGAATAAGGGTATAATATATAATTGATTTTAGGCATAATAACTTACATGGAAAGTAGTGGGTCTTTATATAGAACCTTGTAAATATCATATGATGTTCTCTATCTTATTATTACTACATATGGGATGATATTGATAGATTATATTTATTTGATCAAGATCCTTAACAAGTTAAATAGTTTGAGTTTAAAAAGGAAATAATTAATAAAATTGAACCACTGATTCACCCCCCCCCCCCCTCTAATAGTCAACCAGTCCAGTGCTCTACAAAATAAAATGGGTTTCCATAACAATTAAAAATATATCAAATAAAAAATAATTCAATACTTTGATCAGATGATAGAAAATTTCAATCACAAAAAAGACGTATTTAATAGGTTAATTTTTATGAAATTTAACTCTGAAGAAGACAAGTATTTTATAGATAAATAGTAAAATGAAAGTGAATCCATGAAAAAGAGATTTTATAAAATATTTCTTAACATTTTCACGAAGAGATGATGTTATGATCCACATTTAAAAAAATTAAAAAAGGTAACCTAGAAAACTTTTTAAAAATACATTATAATAAAAATTAAAGAAGTTTTTGTTGAATAGAAATAATTATTAATTTAATAAACATGGATTGTAAGATAAAATATATGATCATGAAGGGGAAAAATTGATATTTTAAAATACCTCTATTGAAACCCATGTTATTAAAAATGATAGTAAAACATCTATTTAAAAATATTTAAATAGAATTGTGAAGATAACAAGAGAAATTATATATATTTATTTCAAACTAATAAATTAAAACATTTGTGTAAAAAATAATGACATGGAAGAGAAAGGGTTATTAAAACGTGTGAGAACAACTTTTTACAATATAAACTCTTTATAAAGAAAAAATTTCTATAAATATGGATTCATTTAATTTAATATGTAAATTTCCCCAAAAATAATTATGAAATAAAATATATTTTCATTATAATATAGAATAATAAAATCTTATAATATCATATACAAATAGGTAAGATTATAACTTAAGGAAAATGGTTGAGTCTAGAAAACCCCTTGAAAATATTATAATCTTTGATGCCATATTCCTTAAGAAAATATTTTATGAGAAATGATTGTAAATCCATAGAAAATATAGTTTAAATAATATATAATTTATTAATAGTTTTAATAAAACAAAATTTATAAGGGCGAATCTTAAAAAGAATCATTATAACTCGATGGATGGAAATTTTATTTGTGGAAATCCCTTACCTTTACTTATGAATCCCAAAAAAATATTTTAACCTCCTATATAATAAATATAACCATATTAATATATTATCTTACAACCATAACCATATTCATATATATTATTACTCTATTATATAATTGTGATTATACATTATACATTTATTAATTGGTTGTTGTTTATTTACATCATTGGATGTTAGTGATTTTGATTATTTCATACATGCTTTGACCAATGGATGAGAATGAAATTGATTTTTTTTATAATATCATAATTCCATAAGCAGGATGATATTATTTCTATTTCATAAAAGTGATAAATAAAAAATGAAAAATATGTCGATGGATAAGGTAAGATAATAATCAATTATTTAGGAAGAAGATATCTTTTTACCTCTTGGTATGCTTCTTTTACATGGTAAAATTTATTGTGATCAATTATTAATGATATTATTAATATAATACCTAATTTATCTTTCCATGAACTCAATAATTTCATAAATATGATATTTATTAATTAAAACCATTTTTAGAATCATCTATTAAAGTCGGTGATGAAAAAAATACATCATTCCTAGAGGAGGTAGTCCACAAGTAACATGAGTGATGTTTTAATTTTTCCAAATGATGAAGGGAAGGTATAAAATGGTTTTTACATTAATATAATAACATTTAATTATATTGATTATACTTATTTAATTGTATTATTATGGTAAAAATATATAGGTAGGAGGGTTGATGAAAAAAATATAGAAGTGAAAGTTATGGAGTATATTATACATACATTGAGAGTTTAAGTATTCTCTTGAATGGCCTCTTGAAAATAGAGGAATTGGAAAAATTATTATAACCAAGGAATAAAAAAATGTAAGAGGCTTCGAGTATAGGTAAAATGGGTATGGGTTATAGAGTAATTTGATGGGTAATTGTGGCTTGACTTGGGTGGAAATGAGTTCCTTTTATAGGTGAAAAAGAGGGAATTTTCCTTAGAAATGAAAGTTATCTGAGGGATAAAGATGGAATCACATGGGTGTTCGGTGAGTTATGGGATTAAATTCTAGTTAGACATATGGGTATGGATTTAAAACCTAAAAACTTTCTTTTATAAGGTCTAAATTTCAAGTTAATTTAGTAAGATTCTATCCATGTTAAGTTACCAATTCTACCCACATTAAACTTGATTAAATTTTTACAATGCTGATTTTTTTCTAAAAATATAAGATGTATCATCTGATAAAAAAATTTATCATGAAAATTATAAATTTTGAATCAATTTAATCTAATTTAGTTTCTTAATATTAGAAAATTGACTTTCAAGTTAAAATATAAGATATAGAAAAAGCTGTTCTTATAGAAAAATTTATTTTTAAACATTAATTATTTTTATTTTTATTTATTATAAACTACTAAATAAATGTGTATTAACAAATTTTTTTATATTTTTACATATAATATTATATTAATAACTTAAGATAAATCAATTTAATTTATTTAAATAAAAATTATATAACATTTTTAAAAATAATTCCTTTAAAATATCTATTTTTGTGGTAACAAATATTTACTTTGGTAACTTATTTTTTATCTTAAAAATTGAAAAAAAATATTTAAAAAATTACCTTTTTATTAATAAAAATAAATCCAATTTATTATAATGAAATTATAGATTTTATAAAAATTAATTTTAAGATAAGTACAGACAATGCATAAATTTTTTTTGAAAAGATATATATATTAAGAATAAAATGAATTTATTATAATTAATTTCCCAGTAATGATTATTGGATGGGTGTATATTTTATCAATAAATTTTTATTAACAATTTACATTGATTCCTTTAAAATTAATAAAGTGAAATGTATAAAAATACACATGATATATATATATAATTTGTTACATTGATAATTATATGTTTATATCATCCAAACATCCATATAAATAAACTCTTAATATTTAATCATAATACCTAATAATAAGATAATAAGGTATGGTTTTGTGGGTTGTGGTTCAGATATAAAGGGTCTCATGGATATTTCCATGAGATTAAACTTCTCCCACAAGTAATTTTTTTCAAGCCAATCTTATTAGAGTTCGTCTTGGGTTTAGTTTGCGAAAAATCCTAGAGAATCCACATACATTCTAATATCAAACAAGTGAGATTTATATGGAATATTTATACTGATAGATTCCATTTCCTTCCATTTTTACATATATATATCATAATGTGGTTACTTATATTTATACGTAAAAATCCATCTATTTTTCTCCAATTGTCATATAATCCCAATAGATATATGAGGTTAATGAACATATATAACGGAAATATGTCCTTCCTCTATATAACCTAAATTAATTCATCCTAATTATATTTTAATATGTCCATAATATTTGTAAATCTTTTCCTTACTTTTATATTTTTAATCAGGGTTATGATCTTCATAGAAAACTTTGAGGATGATGATTTTATATTTGTGGAATTTTTGTTTACTTGGAGATTTATTCTACTTTTATATTTCTTAGTAGTGTTTCACATTTCATTCTATAATTTATTAATTTTTATATTGAATTTTATTATTTTATATCTATAAAATTTATAGCGGTTTATTATAGTTTGATGTTGCATGTGAAACTGACAATTCAAAATAGCATTTATTTAATGAAAATTTGATACTAAAATATCAGGGTTTTACAGGTGATGTCACTCATCATGCTAGGGTGATGAGTCTATTTGGGTTATGTTCATGTAATATCAGACCTATGCAGTGGTGTGGACCATTCATTTTGGGTGTGAATTCATAAATTAAACAACATATGGTGATAGTACTGACCATCAGTATGGAGAATGGGACACACTATAGTTGGCCACAACTTGTGGAAGTTGAGACCATTGAATGGTTGTAAGAGTCTCACCGTATATGTTAGGTTTAATTGGTATCCCTTTTAGGATGGGTTTTATCAGGACTTAGTTTTATCACGCTATTGATCCAACAGTTGGAAAATGGGTCTATAGAATCATAGATATTATCAGATGGGTTTCATCGTGACTCAGGTTTATCATGCTATTGATCTAATAGTTGGAAAATGGGTTTGTAGAATCACACGTCTTATGAAATGGGTTGTAGACATTACATTTAGTCATCTTGATGACTTTGAATGGTTATAAGGTTATGTTGTCATGTGAATCTAGGTATTATGTAATTATTTGTATGGTTTATGAATCTTTGGGTATGATTGACTATGGATGTATTGTTTCACTCTAGTACTAGCTAAATTTGGAAAGTTCTCACTCCGATTTGGTAGTTAATGTGTGGGAAGGTTGTGTAAAATATGTAGGGATGTTATTTTTTGCATTTTTCATATACTGGGAAATGTATGGATATTAGTTAGGGAACCATTGGTGGTGGACTACTGAGTTCATACTCACACCTAGTATGGTCCCTTCAAGATGTATATAGAATTTATATTTCCTAGTGAAAAAACGAAAAGGTTTGATGTTTGGAACTTAGTGGATAGGTATATATAGATATTGAATGGAACTTATGTAGTATTTTCCATACATGATAGGTGGTTCCTCATTGTTGGGAAGGAAATTATTTTTGGTTATTTTGTATATGTATATATGTGATCAGCTCACGCGAAATCCTATTTACACTTGTATAAATAAAATGGAATTGTATATTTTTATTATACAATTCATATGAATATTTATAATTATTATTTCTTATTATTTAAATTTCATTAATTTTTATTATTTTGAGTTGATATTAGTATTATTACTAGAGGGTATAGTCTCCCTGTTGTCACCCTATAGACCCTCAATTCTTGTTGGCAGGATTTGGTATATAAGAAGTTGCTCCTAAGCTCTAGTGGTAGACCATGGTAAAGAAATTGGTTACTGTTCCATGGAAGGGTACATTATAAAAGATATGATTCATATGAAAAATAAAATTCTTAAAATTAAATGGTGTTGTGAGAGTAGGTTCCCCAAAACCAAATCATATCTTCACTTTGATTTCCATTACATGTATATATGTTGATATATACATGTGTTTCACTTACCATGATAATAAAATTACTTATGGATGTATTATAAATATGGTAATATATCTAGATTAAATATTTCATCAAAAGGTTATAGCAATTACCAACTATATTGAGAACCTTTAGATACTATGATAGTAATTTTTAACATGGGTCATGTGGTCTAGATACATCATTATGAAGGGAAAAAATGTTTTCTAACTATTAGGTGTAGGAGGATCATAATCTTTGAGACATATTCTCATAAATTTCACACTTGGTGATCTTGATTACATGAGATTATGAGGGAAGTCTTTCCAATAGGAGCAATACATGTTTTGGGTTTCATTGGTTACTCCTATCTATTTAAATGAATATTGGTCTCCAGATTTGAGAATATTAATAATATAAATAATTGATCACATACATTGATGTATGAAGAAAACCGTGATAGTTTATATATGTGGAAAGGTAACTTGTGTTGGGTTCATCATAGATTATATGACATTGATTAAATAATCAAGAAAGAATTTTTAACTCACAGGTATTTGAAGAGATATCTTGAGCCCTTTCGACCATGATGCGAGTACCTTCATAAAATCCATGTCCATGGTGGATGGAGGTATGTCTATTTAAAGTGGTTAAATAAATAATAAATAATTCATGTAAGGATGGGGGAATAATATATGGATTTAGCTTTATGAGATATCCTAAGACAAATAGATTATATTACAAAGTGTATGTTTATAGGAGATGTTGCAATTATTATGAATTAACCTTATATATTTTTGGGTCTTTATGTGTTTTTAGAAATTAATTCTGGTATGTGATTGAGTCTCTTTACTATTAATAAATGTTCCGAGAGTTTTATAAAAAAATTCAAAAGTTTTTTGAATTCTAATGAGTTGTATTTTAGGACATGTTGTTCCCTAAAATGGGGTCGGGTAATGAATAAGGTTAAAAGATCACAAGAAAAATAAATAAATTCAATTTTATTTATGTTTATGATAATAAGTGTAACATCCCAATATTTTACAAATTAAATACTTTTTTAGATAGAGTACAAGATATACAATAATAAGCTTAAACAAATAACAAACTATTTTTATTTAAATGAAACTGTTATAACCTAGCCATTAAATAGGTGGGAATGAATAGTATTAATTGAATTATGAATTATAAAATTTTCATACTCATTTTTAATATTTTAATTAATATTTTTTAAATAATAAATTTAATTTTTAGTAATCATTTTATTCTTCAAAATATTTTTTCTTCAAAAATGCTTTTTTTTATTAGTGAATATTAAAATTAAATTCTGAAAATTTTAGAAAATTTATTTCAAAAAATTAATTTTATTTTTGAATTCACCAATTTAAAATTATCTTACGATGTTTTTTTATAATTTTATGAAAAATATTAATTTTCAGTGAAAAGTGAAAAATACTGATTTTTATAAAACATTCATTTTATTTAAATTAAAATTTACATTTATGACATTAATTTTTTCACAAATTAAATTAAGTTATATTTATTTATATATAATCTAATCAATTAAATTTAAATCATCCTTATTTATTATTTTAGTATAAGTGGGTTTTTTGGCTTAAAAATCATTTTTCAAGAAAACTGTTTTTCGTTGGGTTTTGCAGAATTAATTTTAAATTAAATTATAAAACTAATTTATTTTGAATTTTGAATAACTTATTACATATTTGGAATTATGAGGTCCAAATTTATTAAATATTTTCCTTTTATTTTTGGTTAATATAAATAGTAACATTAGTAGTATTTGTTATCACAGTAAATGGAAAATCAGGTAATTATAGTTAAAAATAAAAATTATAAGGACTATAAAATAACCCTAAAATTTTATTTAAATTACTTATATGAGTTAATTTCTTCTATAATCATTAAATATTTAGTTATATGAAATTTATGGTTATTTTCATGATATTATGACCTTTAGAGTATTTTATTTCAAGAAAAGTCAAACATGTCACACTCTTATTTTAGATAACTAAAATATTTTTAATATGAGGATATACATAAGATATTTTTTCCTATAAGTATTGTTTTTTTTTAATATTTACCTTCATAATTGAAATTTATTTTAAATTTTTAGTGAATAAATAATTCCCTTAAATTCATACACAAAATTATTTCATTAATTATTAAATTATTGGAAAAATCAAATAAGTTATATTTTAAATATTAAAATTAATATAATTTGAGGTAATTAAGGTAATAAAAAACTTTTATGGATCTTAAAGAATATTTTTTTTTCAAATTCTAAGTTTTTTCTTGTTATTATTAAAGTCAAAGTAATAAATAGTTCTAAAAATTGACATTATTGGTATTTTATAATAAATATTATTTTATTAAATAATATAAAATATATAAAAATATTATATTCATAAAATTTATTGATATATTTGTTGATAATATGAACCATGGTCTATTTATGGGCATTTTTTCACTTATTGTAAATATATTGACCCTCAAAGTGTAAAAATATTTGTTGTCGTGGTAAGTTTCGAAAGGGCTGACCAGGGGCTAAAACCAAGTGATAATGGTAATAATGTGACCTAAAATTGTATAAAACTTATTTTATGAGATAATGTAAACCCTTAATTACAAAATATTCTAAATAAATTAGTTTGGATCCATTTTTAATTGAAAATTAAATTATATTAATTTAGTATCAAGATAAATTCCAAGAGTGCCCCCTCCCCTCTCTTATAAAAGGGAGCCTCGTATTATCAATAATTAACATATAAAATATCATTTGGTTCATCCAATACATTCCCAAATACCTTAATATATTCCATACTCCCTTTCTATAGTACTTATGTCTGGCATAACTCCAACCTTATAAGACTTATGGTGTAAATCCAATAAGGTTTTCTAATGAAGAGGTGTATTTTTTATCCGTTTGTTTTAGTTTTTTTCTTCTTAAACCACATTAAAATCTTCTTAACATAATATAAAATAATAACACCATTATATTACATATACTTATGTGTTTTATGTCAATTTTACAACCTATATCTATCTCATGTCCCATCAAATCGAAAAAACTGTCATTTTTGTGCACGACAGACTACTACCTCGAGAACCGATGCAATTCACTTTTCATCATTTTATATCATGGATGGATTATAATTATGGAATTAATGTGTATATATGATATTAATTATTTATTTATAATTATTAAAATATAATATATTGTATAATTTCCTACCTTTCCATGCACTAAAAAATAATAACGCCATTCATGCATATGTGTGGACTACTACCTCTACGAAGCAATGTGATTAGTTTTTCACCACCACATAACATGGATGATATATATAATTATATTTAATATATTAATATTATATTTCAATTATTATTATAATTATGTAAATATAAAAAAATACTTACTTTCTTTCCATAATGATCATCAAAAAATGGAAAATTTACATATGTGTACGTAAAACCTACCATCTTCATGATTGTAAAGTAGTTGGTTTTTAATAAAAATATTTAATGTGTGGATTTAAATGTATAAATGATGTTTTAAAATTATAATTATGTCAGTATTATTATTCTATAGATGATGGAACATTATCTTCTTTGACCATAGTTAAATTACTGAAGTTATTTTGGACTTATGAACTGAATATCATCAAAATATCCAAAGTGAAGTTAATTAATTTTGAAATAATATAAAACATGGTATTGAATAAAAATAAAAGAGTAATGAATTTGAAAAATTTTATTAATAAAGTAAATAATTAAACTATTTTTATTATTTAGGAACATAAAGAACGTACATGACAATTTAGACTCGAGGTAAGGGACTCCATCTCAATTTCCTCACATTGAGCCATATTTTGATGTTATACACATATATTCTTAAATGTGGTGTATATATAGAACGTTTTACATGTTATATCATCAATTTATCTATTCTCATTATATTAAAAAATTTTCTTAGTGTTATTATTTCATGGGGTTTATGATTTAAATATTTCCAAAGTGGAAAGTGACTTTCTTTTAAAAAATCATCTTTTAATGTTTCCCTTAAAATTCACATTTTCTTCCAAATCCATATTTTCAAAAAACAATAGAAAAGGTTATTATTATTATTATATCACTTTTCAAATTCATTTTATCCATTTTTTAAATTTTTAAATAATGTTTTGAAAGGAATTATTTTTTCATTTTCCAAATGAGTTATTTTGATACTTTTCCAACAAAAATACAAAAGTAATTTTTTAAACTTATACAGCATGAGTGTATTTTCCTAATGACATTATGCCTTACTGATTTGAAGTTTCATTTATAATTTTTTACAATTATTTTCAATGAAAATTATTATAATGACCCAATTTTTTCATGTAATGTTTTTTAATTATATGGGAATATTACGAGTCCATGAAAATTGACAGCGCGTGATTCTGAGGCATGGAGTTCCTAGAATGAATTTCTGAACTTTTTCGTTTAAGTAAGTTTAGTAAACATACAAGTGGAATTTTTGTAACTTTTGAACTGGTGCTCGAAATTGAAATTTGAGGACACAGTTTATCTCGCAATGCCGGTATTCGCTTAAAGAGACCGTCACCTTGACCGCAGTAGGTCGAGGGAAGAAGTTAGTTTTCTTGATTTTTGTGGGGGGGAAATAAAATAAACTAACTTTATTTTATTTTTGAAATTTAATCCTCCCAATTTGTTTTTGGTGGTGGGGACCACCCGAGCATGAAAACTACCGAATTGAATTCAGTGGTGGGGACCACCTAATCCTTGAACTCCCTCTTAAATGAAGGAGGTGACTCTTGGTTTCTTTTCCAATTATTTATGCCAATATCAAATTAATTAATGTGCCAAATCCAATTAAATTAATAAACTTAATTTAATAGGTTGTCTCCTCAGTTTCTTGTGTTTTGGGGGAAAGTGTTGGAAAAGGGTGAATTGGGGAGATCTTTGGAAAACATTCTCCAACAAAGGAAGTCCTCCAATGAAGAACTCTGTTGAAGGATCTCCAATGAGGAACGTCTTCAACGACGATGAATCAACATCCGTCTTTCCCTCTCCTCACTGACATCAATGAATCTTCAAGGTAGGGATTGTTGTTTTTGTATACCCCTTACCTATTATTGAAGTTCTTCTTTATTCAAGAACAACTATGCCACTTTCTACCATCATAATGCGGAGAGTACGGGCCAAACGAACATGGCATGACCTCTCTGCAATCCTTGTGAATTTTGGTGTTCTCCGTGGCTTGTTTTTGGGTTGAACAATTTCCAACCATGGTGGTCTTGAATCTTTGGTGACATCCCTAGACGAGTGTGGGGGTCTATTGAATGAAGAACGGGCCACCGGGGTGTGCTCGGTGACCTGAGGAGCGTCGCTGGCAACCGGTCCCGGCGACCAGCGCTGAAAGGGCTCAGGAGCAACGGTCAGCACTTTGGTCGGCCGCGACGACGGTGGTGGCGCAACCGTGCTTCCGGAGAAGGACCATAGCTCGTCGGCCGTGGCGGAGCAAGGGCGGAGGTCGGTGCTTGGTCGGCCGCCTGAAGGGGGTGGTGGTGTGCATCCATGTCGTCAGGCATGCAGGGGTTGCGGCGTGAGGCCGCGGCAGTGAAAGAGGGGCAGCCAGCTCACTATCGGCCACCGGTGGTGGCGCGGGGCGCGACCACACCACGCAGGTGGGCTGGCCGTCCGGCCAAACGGGGAGCCTAGAGGGACTCCGAGTCTCGCATGCCAGCTATCGGTGCCAAGTGGCTACGGCTGGTCAGCCACCCAACCCAAACTGCCCAACCGTTCGGGGTACCTAGGGGGCACCTCCCCCTTGGGTAGCGGTTATGCCAGACCCCACCGCGGGGCCTCCCAATCGTGGGCCACAGTGGGCCGCCCAGTGGGCCGGGCCACACCGGCGGTCCGGGTCGTGCCGGGGGGCTGGGCTAGACCCATCGGGCTAGGTCGGACCCAGGGCCAGACCCGGGTTGACCCGAACAGGATCGGGTCGGACCGGACCCGGACCAGCTTCGACCCCTTTTCACTCTTTTGGCTATAACCTGACCAACGGGAATTCGTTTGAAGAACCGTCTACGGCGTCGGAAACCTTGGATCTAGATGGTCATTTTGGTGTGCCCAACTTGAGTTTTGGATAAATTTGGGGTACGGTCATGTTGGATCTAACATGAATCTTACCGGGCCCTTGGGACTAAAAGGCCAATAACTTACCGACCAGGCATCCGATTAATGCACCGTCTATTGTGTTGAGACCCCTATTATATGGCGGTCCTTTGGGATACTTCTTAGTGGTACATCTTTCCATTTTGAGTATTGACATGTGTCTTGAGGAGTGGACCCTCCCAGAATCAAGTGAGCTTAGTGCGGGAACCCTCTGGCTGGCTGTAACATGAGAAAGGGATCCTATGTAGGTCTGTGCCTTGTGATCCTACGTGGGTTTGTGCTTTGGGATCCTACGTGGGTCTGCGTTGTAATATCCCACATGTATTTGCGCTAAGAATCCACTTGCGACTACTTTAGGATCCTACGTGGGTCTGTTGTACGAGGATCCTATGTGAGTCTGATGATTTAGGATCCCATGTGGGTCTGCCTCTCAACAGAGTAAGATGATTTAGTAGTTACATCTAATCATCATTACCAACGTACCTAAGTTATACCTAGTGTGAGCTGAGTCCTTATCTTTGTGGTACACTTTTGTGTGATGATTCCTTTATGGTATTTTTCTGTGTGGCTTTACCTGTGTGTTACTACCTTTGTGGTACTCACCTTCGTGGTATTCCTTCCTTCGTGGAACAGTTGAGATTTGGGCTTTGAGTTGGGCCTTGTGTTTCCTCATGATTGAGATGGGTATACTCAAAAACTTAGGTATATGTATGGGCATATACCTAAGTAGGGTTTTCAGTTGTTTTCATGCTTTTTCGTTTATCCTTTTTTTATTTTGTGAGACCTTCAAGGGTCTTGGGGTCCCTACTGTGTATCGTTATACTCACCCATGCATGGGTTATGCCCATACCCTGTTGTTTTTTGTGTGGATGATGGACAGTGCTAACTAAGGTTTAGAGTACTAGGACTGGAGGTAGCTTGAGGTGGACATTAGATGAGGCGTACCGTAGAGATGACCATTCAAGATTTGTACCTACCCTTCAAGTAGGATTCTTGACAGGTGTTTACTGGATCTATTTTCAGTTTTGCATGTACTTTTCAGTTTACTTTTACTTTTCAGTTAGGTTTGTATTCTGGTCCCTTTTTCTTTCTGTACACACCCTATTTAATCTATATTTTTATTCTGTTCTTGTATCTTTCTTTTTACTTAGTTGTGTGATTTTACAGGTTATAAAGGCAATACCTTCCTAGTTTTAGGGAATACGCCTTTCGGTGCTAGTCGTCAGCCTCTTGCTTATGGAAGGTGGTCTTGGGGTAGTCATGGAACGGGCCTCAGGGGAGGACAGATCATGAAAAATTGGTATTAGAGGAGTCGGTTATACCATAGAACATTGGAATATGATCTTTTAATAACAATAGTGTTAAGTGTTATGACTACGGTTATCAGTTTAGGTCATCCAATGTTGGTGCGGCGGCCAACGTATCCATACACCAGGACCCTGACATCTAGTTTCTGACTCAGTTCATGAAAACACTGATTTCATGTGTGTTTTGAAAATTTTTCTTTGTGATCACTTTGAATCATCTCACAAGTTATAAATTATTGACCATGGTGCACCTGTTTATTTTTAGGATGCCTCCACGTAGATAGCCATCTAGGGTTCCAGGAAGAGTACATGATGACATCCCACTGAGTAACAAGGCCTCGGTGCAGGGCCCTTTATTAGTGGAGGCACCAGTTGTACCATTACCCGTTGTTCCACTGATGCCACCAGCCCCAGCAGTGGATAGTGCATGCCGCTTGAGCATGTTTCACGAGTTCTAGTTCCAGAGTCCACCCAGGTTCAGGGGTGAGATGGACTCACAGGTGGCTGAATATTGGTTGGAGGCTGTGGTGAGAGTCTTCTGACTAGTAAGGACACCAGCTGATCTCATGGTGATCCTTGCCACCAATCTTCTACAGGAAGCAGCAAGAAGATGGTGGAGCTTGATGCTCCAGGTTTACGATGAGGTGACACTTCTCTAGGAAGACTTTGAGATCATATTTCAAGCAGATTTTTTCCCAGTGACCCTTCACGTAGTGCGTATAGGGGAGCTTCTTCATCTGCAGCAGGTCATCATGACTATGGCTCAGTACTTATAGAGGTTCACAAACCTTTCACGCTACTCCACAGATATGGTGTGGGGCCCATTCTTCAGGTCACAGACCTTAGATCAAGGACTCATGTGGGAGATCAGGGCTTCGATGATTTCTCTCAACATCCCGACGCAGTCGGGGTGTTAGAGCGAGCCCTCTTAGTGGAGAGTTTTCTTACTGAGCAGTCACCAACAACGAGACCCTCCACCAGGTATCACGTAGTGGAGCCTTCTGCAGCTGGTATCAGATATATGTCACAAAGTTCTAGGAGGACCAGACCTACAGGTGGACGACCGTAGGATTTAGGGTCGATTGTGTGGGTCACCTGAGACAGAGCCAGTCATGTGAGAAGTAGGCAGTGTTACGCATGCAATGGGTAGGGTCACATGGCTCATGACTGCCCAACCTATTGTGTGGATGAACATTAGATGGTTGAAGGACTTCCCAGGAATAGAAAAAGGTTCGACTGAGGAGATCCGCAGGGAGAAGGCAGACGTGGAAGAGGAGATGGTCATGTACCTGGTGGTGGGCGATGATTCGAGGTGTTATCGCCACCACCACCAGGTGGTCCCCCCCCCCCCCCGACCATAGGGAGCAGGTGGATAGGGGCGAGCTCAGATCTCGGAACTTGAGGCCTACACCCACGATGCTTCGGAGATGATAAGAGGTATGATCTATGTCTACTCCAAATCTGTAGTACTTATAGACACAGGTTCCAGTCATTCTTTTATTTCCACTTCCCTCATTCGGAGCTCGGAGATTCCTGTGGAGTTTTTGGCTCGATCCTTACAGCTAGAGACTCCTATGGGAGGGGATTCGATGATTACACACTGGTGTCAATAGTTTGATCTTACTCTAGGAGGCAAGAGCTTCATTTGGGATCTTCTAGTAGCAGTATCGAGGCCTTATGATGTCATCTTGGGTATGGATTGGTTATCTACATTCCATGCCCATGTCGACTACATTAGGTGAAAAGTGTGGTGTACCCCTGAGGATGGGACTAGGTTTACCTTCACTGGTGAGAAGGAATCCTTTGCAGCATAGGGTGGACTTACTCAAAGGATATTGCATCCGATCACTAATCAGTTGGCTAGCCTTACCCTCAGAGCAGTTGATGTGGAGTGTCTGAGCTATCTTGTAGTGGTGGATCAATATGCGGATGTTATCCCTAAGATGATACGGGACTACCTCCTCATAGGGAGTTGTACTTTTACATTTACCTGTACCCTGGGACAGCACCAATATCTACAACAATGTTTCGGATGGCTCCTGTAGAGCTTCGTGAGCTGTTGGTACAGTTAGAGGACTTATAGGTGAAGGGGTTCATCCGGCCCAGTGTTTCTCCTTGGGCAGCCCCGATTTTGTTCACCAAGAAGGCGGATGGGAGCTTGAGACTTTGTGTTGACTATCAGAGCCTGAAACAGGTGACCCTGAAGAAAAATTACCCACTTCTGAGGATTTATGACCTCTTTGATCAGCTGAAGGGAGAACGGTGGTTCTTGAAGATAGACCTCAGGTCAGGCTGTCACCAGCTCAGAGTACGAGACGAGGATGTGAAGAAGGTGGCTTTCAGATGTCGGTACGGACATTATTAGTTTTTGGTCATTCCATTCGGCATGACCAATGCTCTATTGGTGTTCATGGGACTCATGAACATGATATTTCAGCCATACCTTGATCGCTTTGTAGTAGTCTTTATCAGTGAGATTTTGATCTTCTCTCCTACTAAGAAGGAGCATGCCTATCATTTGCAGGTAGTTATGGACACACTCTGAGAGCACCATCTTTATGGTAAGTTCTCGAAATGTCATTTCTGGATCCTAGAGTTTCACTTTCTGGGAAATTTCATCTCGAAGGCTAGAGTTTGGATGGATCCAGCGAAGATTGAAGCAGTACTTTCTTGGGATTCACCCAGGAGTTTTGCGGAGGTACGAAGTTTCCTGGGTTTGGCCGGATACTACCAGAGATTTGTGCCAGACTTCTTTAGAGTTGTAGCACCTTTATCAGCATTGACGAAGAAGGAGAAACCCTTCATGTGGTCAGAGAGATTCCAGTGGAGTTTTTAGGAGGTGAGACATAGGTTTACCAGTGCCCCAATCTTGAGGCTTCCAGAGGAGGGCGTTGGGTACGTAGTCTACTACGACGCATCAGGGACCGGGCTCAGATGTTTCATAATGTAGGAGTGAGCAGTTATAGCCTATGGTTCTCGATAGCTGAGATAGTATGAGAAGAACTATGATACTGATGACCTTGAGTTATCAGCAGTGGTATTCACTTTGAAGATGTGGCGACACTATCTAATGGGATTGCATTTTACGGTCTACTCTGATCACCAGAGTCCTAGGTATATCTTATCCCAGAAGGACTTGAACTTGAGACAGCAACATTGGCTTGAGTTCCTCCAGGATTATGACTTTGAGATATTCTATACTCCTAGGAAGGGGAATTTTGTAGCAAATACACTCAGTAAGATATCTGATATACAAATGCTAGGTGAGGAGACGGAGAAGCTGTCTGCTTTGCAGATATCCTTTGTGGAACAATATGGAGTAGCTTTTCTTTAGTCTCTTACAGTCATTTCCTCACTCCTTTAATGAGTCAGGGAGGCGCAGCGTGGGGACACTGACTGCGAGGCTTGACGTTCTCAGATATCCACAGGACATGCACCTGGTGGATTTTCTAAAGGTGGGGATCACAACATCCTTTTCAGAGGATGTACCATAGTACCAGTGTCGCTTCAGGAGGAAGTGTTGACGGAGTTCCACACATCCCCTCTAGCGGTACATCCAAGAGTAGTGAATATGTACCAGGACCTCCGACGACTGCACTGGTAGCTAGGAATGAAGAAAGTAGTGGCATAGTTTTTCTCTCAGTACCTCACTTGTCAGCAAGTGAAGGTGGAGCATTAGGTACCAACGGGCATAGTTTATCCTTTAGAGGACCTAGAGTGGAAGTGGGATAGAATATCCATATACTTCTTGATAGGACATCCACATAAATCTAGGTTCATGATTCTATCTGGGTCATCGTCGACCGACTCACCAAGTCAGACCACTTCCTACCGATCAGATAGAAGGGTTCGGTAGAGAGATTGGGATTCCTCTATGTGTAGGATATTTTGCAGCTACATGGAGTACCCTCAATGATTGTCTCCGATCGTGATGCACGTTTCACTTCTCGACTATGGAAGGGGTTGCAGGAGGCTTTTGGGGTGCATCTTTGTTTAAGCACCGCCTTCCATCCTCAGACGGATGGCTAGAATAATTGGACCATTTAGACCCTTGAGGACATGTTGTGTGCTTGCGTCCTTGACTTTGGTCATTGCTAGGAGGATCACTTGCCTTTGGTGGAGTTTTCATACAACAACAGCTATCACTCCACCATTGGGATGGCACTATTCAAGGCTCTGTATGGCTGACCTTGCAGATTACTTTTGTGTTGGACTGACCCTGGGGAATCAGCACTCATGGTACCAAAGATGGTACATGCTACCATAGAGAAGGTGCAGATCATCCCGGAGCAGATAAAGATAGCACATAGTAGGCAGAAGTCTTATGCCGATAGCAGACGAAGACCTTTGGAGTTTGAGGATGGTGACCACGTCTTTATACGAGTCTCACCCCGACAAGGTTTGCATAGATTTGGCCAGGGTGGCACGTTATCTTCAAGGTTCATCAGACCCTTTCAATTCCTCAGTAGATTTGGTTAGGTGGCTTACCTCTTAGATCATCCACCTCAGTTTCAGTGGGTGCATGACGTTTTCCCCGTATCCGAGTTGAGGAGATACGTGAACGACCCATCTCACGTCATTGACCACGACAAGCTAGGCATCGATGATGGGGTGACGTTTATGGAGGTTCCAATAGAGATTGAGGACCGATAGAAGTGGGTCCTTCATGGGCGGTCGATACTTCTGGTGCGCATCCATCGGTAGCACGAGAAATTTCAAGAGAGCACTTGAGAGAATGGGGCTCAGATACATGCTCAGTACTCACACTTGTTTCCTTAGATTGTGTTCTGTCTTTCAAGGATGCAAATCCCTAAGGTGGAAAGAATGTAATGACCTGGTTTTTCCATGTAATTTTTTTTAATTATATGGGAAAATTATGAGTTCACAAAAATTGACGGCGTGTGATTTTGAGGCCCGGAGTCCCTGAAATGAATTTATTAACTTTTTCTTTTGGGTATATTCTGTAAACATGTGAGCGAATTTTTTGTAACTTTCGAACTATTACTCAAAAGTGAAATCTGAGGACAGTTTTGAGCTCACAACGCCGGTATTCACTTAAGGAGGCATTCACCTAGACCACAGTAGGTCTAGGGAGGAAGCTAGTTTCTGTGATTTTCTTGGGAAAAAATTAAATAAACTATCTATATTTTATTTTTGAAATTTAATCCCCCCAATTTGTTTTTGGTGGTGGGGACCACCTGATCTTGAAAATTCATGAATTTAATTCCTTGGTGGGGACCACCTGACTCTTGAACTCCCACTTAAATGAGGGAGGTGACTCTTGGTTTCTTTTCTAATTAATTTTTCCAACATCATATTAATTAATGTGTCAACTCCAATTAAATTAATAATCTTAATTTAATAGGTTGTCTCCTCATTTTCTTGAGTTTTGGGGGAAAGTGTTGGAAAAGGTGGAATTGGGGAGAGCTTTGGAGAACATTCTACAACAAAGGAAGTCCTCTAACGAAGAACTTTATCGAAGGATCTCCAACAAGGAATGTCTTCAATGATGACAAACCAACGTCCGTATTTCCCTCTCCTCACCAATGTCAACGAATCTTCGTGGTAGGGATTGATTTTTTTGTATAACCCTTACTTGTTCTTGTCGTTCTTCTTGATTCAAGAACAACTATGCTTCTTGATACCATTCTAACACAGAGAGTGTTGGCCAAATGAACACGGACCGACCTCTATGAAACCCTTGTGGATTTTGGTGTTCTTCATGGCTTGTTTTTGGGTTGAGAAATTTCCAACCGTTGTGGTCTTGAATCGATGGAGACGTTCCGAGATGAGTGTGGGAGTCTATGGAATGAAGAACGGGCCACCGGGGTGCGCCCGATGACCTGAGGAATGTGGGAGGCAACTGGTGACAGTGATCGGTGCCGGAAGGGCTCGGGAGTGGTGGTCGGCACTCCGGTGTGACCATGCCACGAGAGAAGGGCCACAACCCATCGGTCGTGGAAGAGCAAGGGGGGCAGTTGGCGCTTGGTTGGCCGTGTGAAGCGAGTGGTGGAGCACATCCGCGCCGCCGGGCATGCAGGGGTCGCGTCACGAGGTCGCAGCGGCGAACGAGGGGTGGTCGACTCGATGTCGGCCGCCAGTGGTGGCACAAAACGTGACTGCGCCGCGCAGGTGGGCTGGCTATCTGGCACGCTGGGGAGCCGAGCGGGACCCCAAGTTCCATGTGCTAGCTATCGACGCCACGTGGTGGTGGCCGATCAGCCATTCAATGCAAATAGCCCAGTCGTTCAGGGTACCCAGGGGTGCGTCACCCTTGGGTGGCGGTTAGGGCGGACCCCATCGCAAGGCACCCAACCGTGGGCCACAGCGGGCAGCGCCAGTGGGGCGGGTCATGTTGGACCCAGTAGGTCAGGCCGGACTTAGGGCCGGACCCGGGTCAGACCGGACCCGGACAAGCTTCGACCACTTTTCAATCTTTCGGCTATAACTTGACGTACGGGTGTCTGTTTGAAAAACCTTCTATGCCATCAGAAACCTTGGATTGATACGGTCCTTTTGGTATACACCACTTCAGTTTTGTATAAATTCAGGGTACATCCAGGTTGGATCGAACATGAATCCAACCGCGCCCTCGGGACTAAAAGGCCAATAACTTACAGACCAGTCGCCTGATTGATGCATTGTCTATTGCGTTGAGACCCCTATTACAAGGTGGTCCTTTGGGATACTTCTTCACGGTACATTGTGGCAGTTGGAGTATCTATTGGTGGATTGAGGAGCGAACCCTCCTGGAATCAAGTAAGATTCGTGCGGGAACCTTATGGCTAGCTATAACATGAGAAATGAATCCTATGTGAGTCTGTGGCTTAGGATCCTATGTGGGTATGTGATTTTGGATCCTACGTGGGTCTGTGTTCTAGGATCCCACATGGATCCACTCTAGAAATCCATGTGGGACTACTCTAGGATCCTACGTGGGTCTGATGTACTAGGATCCTACGTTGGTTTGTTGTACTAAGATCCTATGTGGGTCTGATGATTTAGGATTCTACATGGGTCTTCCTCTCAACAGAATAAGATGATTCAGTAGTTACATCTAATCATCATTAATACCGTACCCAAGTTATACCTGGTGTGAGTTGAGTCCTTATCTTTTTGGTATACTTCTATGTGATGATGCCTATATGGTATTTTTTTATGTGGCATTACCTATGTGTTACTACCTTTGTGGTACTCACCTTCATGGTATTCATTCTTTTGTCGAACAATTGATCTTTGGGCTTTGATTTGGGCCATGTGTTTTCTCCTGATTGAGATGGGTATACTCGAAAACTTAGGTATATGTATGGGAATATACCTAAGTAGGGTTGTTAGTTGTTTTCATGATTTGTGGTTTATCCTTTGTGGATTTTGTGAGACCTTAGAGGGTATCGGGGTCCCTACTGAGTATCGTTATACTCACCCCTGCACGGGCTATGCCCGCACATTGTTGTGTTTGGTGTAGATGAAGGACAGTGCGTACTGAGGTCGAGAGTACTAGGACTTGAGGTAGCTCGAGGTGGACATTAGACGAGGAGTACCGCAGAGACGACCGTTCAAGAGTTGTACCTACCCTTCAGGTAGGATCCTTGGTTGGTGTTCACTGGAGTTGTTTTCAGTTTTACTTATACTTTTCAGTTTACTTGTACTTTTCAGTTGGGTTTGTATTCTATCCCCTTTTTCTTTCTGTACACACCATGTTTACTATATAGTTTTACTTTCTTCTTGTATCCTACTTTGTGCTTAGTTGTGTGAGTTTATAGGTTATAAAGGCAATGTCTTCCCAGTTTTAGGGAATACGCCATTCGGTGCTAGTCATTATCCCCTGGCCTATGGAAGGCAGGATTAAGGTAGTCATAGCACGGGCCCCGGGGGATGGGTCATGACAATTATTTCTTTATTAGGTGAACTTTTTTTATATTTTAAAAATAGGTTTTTAATAAAATGGGGTATTTTGATATCCAAAAGTGATTTCCACATGGGTTTAAAAGAATTTTCAAGGGTTTTATTCGTAATAAGTTCCTTGTACATTATTTATTAAGGAATGGGTCCCATTATAGCTCATGTTTGAGGCAGATGTGACTTATACATAGGGTGATCCCCATTATAGCTCTCCAATGCATTGGGTAATGTTTGGAAGTTGACAATGATAGTTATTCTAAGATTAACTATAATGGTTAATCAATTATTTATAGTTATGGTTACTCTAAAGTAATGTTTTGAAGTTAACTATGATTGTATTCCATGATTATTTGTGATGGTTACTCCAAATTTTACCATGATGGTTAATAAAAGTCTAACTGTGATGGTTAATCAATTTATAACTATAATCATTATTCCAATTGTAACTGTCAATGTTACTCTATTTATAACCATAATGGTTATTCAAAGTGTAACTATGAGGGCTACTCCATTTATAATCAAAATGGTTATTCCAAGTGTAAGAGTGAAAAGTGTAAATTTGTGAAAAAAAATCATGTGATTTTCAAATTTTCAAATAAACCTTTAGGAATCTATTTTTCCTTAAATATTTATAATAATATATTTTATGAACAATGTGGGATAGAGAATATAATTTATTGGGTAATAAAAGGGTTTATTTTTTACCCAATTTTTATTTTTAAAATGTAATATTTTTATGAGTATTCATATACTAATTATTTATTTCTTTCTTTTATATCCCTTACTAAGTTTTTTGTAACCATACCATGTTTTAAAATGTTTTTCATCAGAGTTTAAGGAATAGTAGGGACAAGTATGAGTTGAAGATGAAAATTTTTAAGATTTTTCTTGAAATTAAATCATTTTTTATTTAAAAGAGTCTTTTATTGGAAATATAGATACTGAGTAGAAGTATCCACTTGTAATATAAATGCTTAATATATAAGAGTTATTGTAATTCTATAAAACTCTAAACCTAAAAGAAATTTGTGAATGAAAGAAATATAATTTTAGTATAAATTCACTATAATATCTAATGTTTGAGGTTGGGACCCCAAAGTTGGTATTAGATAAAATGTTTATATAACTTTATGGGTTGGGATAATGATTATAGGATACTCATAAAAGAATTTAAATAATGGTTAATTTGAAATGAAATAACATTTTAATATTACCATATTTCTTCATCTAAACTATTTATATTCATAATGTTTTTTCACAAAGGAAATAGGGCAGTTATAGCATAAATGTACTAAGAGAATAGTATCCTTCTAAACCAAAAACCCGAAATAGTTTTAATTGGAACTAAGTAGTTTTTCATCGTGATGGATCTATTGACACAAGCTATAAATAGTAGAGGTATCCTTTCTAGAGAGCATCCAGATCCACTATAAAGTAATGTGTTGGTAGTAGAATATTTTAAAAGGAATCACCCTCCTACATTCAATAGATATTCTTACAAAGTGATAGATAAGGGTGGATAAAATCCCTAGAAAATATATTTGATTCAAGGGTTATTCAGATCAAAAAAAGGTAACTATTTCCATTTATCATTTTGAATGTTAAGTTGATCAATGGTGGTCTTCAGTTAAGAATACCAAAGAGATAGATATTCTTGATTACCTGGAATTAGAAATATTTAAGAATTTTTTTCAAAATAAATATTTATCTAATATTATTCAACTCTATATGGAGAAACAATTTTTGGAATTAACGAAAAAAAGATAAAGATTTGGATGTCGCATATGAATAAAACTTCACAAGATTAGCTAGGTATGTACTAGATTTTGTTTGGGGCACTGATAGTAGAATTAATATATTTTAATTAGGATTAAAACCAAGTTTATTAATAAAATTTTCCATATGATAATTTAAAATATATTAAATATTTTTTCATTATGCTGATAAAGTTGATATGAAGATTTCCGACACTTATGTGCTTGAGATGAAAAGGGTAAGAAATAGTCAAAGTGTCGAGAAATGGAAAATAAACTAAACAAGAATCCTAGAGGTAAACCACCAATGTGTCCAAAGTTTCATAAATGAACTTTTAATGAATTTGTGATAGGTTTTAGAAATTGTTACTGATGTTGTAATTTAGGTAATATAGATCGTGACTATAATAAAAAAGATCATGGTTCTGGTAAAGAAAATTTTGATAAGCAAGTAATAAATTGTTTTAAATATAGTAATATGGTTAATTATGCATATGAGTGTCTGAATAAGGAAACAAATAATGTGAATTAGTAAGACTATATACATAAGGGTTTGGTGAAATCCTCTATAACTACTTCAGTAGATGTTGGTCTATCAAATGATTTAGTAATAACTCAAAGGATCTTGGTATTTTTCATATATTAACATATGATTTAAGTACTATCAGATGATGATGAAGGGGGATGAAATTCAGAAAATTTAATTTCATACTAAAAACAAAAATTATGAGTTTTTCAAAATGCCCTTTGGGTTAAAAAATTCCCCAATTATATTTATGGATCTTATAAATAGAGTCTTCAATGAAATTTTAGACAATTTTGTTGTTGTTTGTATTTATGATATCTTCATTGGTTGAAAAAAGTTATGAGGATCATGAAACACCTAAGGATTATTCTATTGTAGGTTTGGTTTTTAAAAATTTTGAATCATAAGAATAGAAAATTGATACCTTTAAAAATTTATGTAACAAAAAGGTGATAATTTTAGAGACACTCATTTAATGAAATATGATAAAACAATAAATAATCATTTGGGTTAATATGTTCTTAAATATATATTATTTGATTTTTTGGAAAATGAGCTATATAGAAAACCCTATAGTTTAAAAAGTGATATTTTCTATGGTGTACATTATATTTTTGGAAAGTATATTATCTTATACTAACCAATTTTTGTGTTGGTTAATGCCTATAGATAGGAGGAATATATTTTAATTATTTTGTGTATTTTTTTATCCATATAAGTTGATTATAGTGCTTCAGGTATGAAAAATATATCCTGGTGTTGGATCGAATATAAAGATATGTATATCTATTAGATGGAACAATACAAGAGGGGGGTGAATTGTAGGTTTAAAAACCTATGAGTTTTAGCAACTAAGAGAGTAGTTTAAATGATCTTAAACTAATACAACTACAAATACCCACAAATGTATTGAATGTAAAAAGGTATGATGCATTGAAATACTAATGTAATGTAAAACAATTGTATTCAAGATGAATACAATAATCAGAGTAATACACAGATGAATGATTCTATCTTAAAGCATATAGAATCAATCAATACAATATGTAATAGAATGATTGTAATTGAAACAATTACAATTGAATATGTAAAGAAGAAAGGAAACAATACAAATTCCTTTCTAATACAAGTAACAGCGGAAATGTAAAAATATTACAATTCTTTTAACCCAAAGAGAAGGGTTATCCTTTCACCTAGGATAAAAGGTCTGTCTCACCAACACCTTGGTGAGCCCTCGATACGATGATCGGCACGTCTGTCTGTCTATCCTCGTCAGCCCTCGATACGATGATCGGCACATCTGTCTTCCTATTCCCGGAATCCCTCGATACGATGATCGGCACATCTGTCTGCCTATCCCCGGCAGCCCTCGATACGATGATCGGCACGTCTGTCTGCCTATCCCCGGCAGCCCTCAATTTTGTAGGTAATCGGCACCTCTGTCTTTCAATTACTTGAAAGCCCTCGATATGATGAACGGACGCACAAGGCAGATGAGAGAAGTCACAGTGTCTCTCTCTAGAATCTTGGTAGTTCACAGAGTCTCTTTAATCGTTCTCTTCATTCATCATTTTTTCAGCTTCAAATGACCTCCTATTTATAGGCCTCGGGTTCCAACGGTCATATTGCCTCCAACAGTCATAATGAAACAGAAAGCACGACATCGTTTTGAATAGTTTGTAACTAACTCAACGACATCGTTTTGTTAGGACATAAGATATATAGACATGAAAAACATGAGTATGATTCATATGCAATAAGTGTTTTTGACTAAGTATTGAAACAGGAATGTAACAAAAGTTATGAGTAACAGAATCAATACAATTTTCATATTTAGTATGATCATCATTGTACGATTTTCATGGTAAGTACGATCAATATTGTACGATACGATATGGTCAGTATGATCAGTATGATTAGTACGATCAGCATGATCAGTACGATCAGCATGATCAGTATGATCAGCATGATCAGTATTATCAGTTCGATTATTATCGTACGATACGATATGGATAGTACGATCACCATTGTACGATACGATAAACAAAATAGAAGACAATTGTAAATTCCATAATATGATAGAATGCATTTGTGATTTCCAAAACATGATATAGAAGTCAAAAGAGGACTTTTGAATCAACAATCTCCCCCTTTTTGGAAAGCACAACACACAAAGTAAATGTAACAAGAAATACTTATCTCCCCATGAGTTATTGAAAACTCTTCTGAATAAGAAATTGAATACAACTAACTCCCCCTTAGGTATGGACTTTCCTAAGGATTGTATTCATAGATTTTCCTTAAGAGTGTTGTAAAGCATTCTACCCCTTTATAAAACATTCTACCCTTTGTAAACATTCTCCCCCTTTGTGATTTACAAAAAGGAATAGTTAATCTTGATTTGTCTGAAGGAGTTAGAAAAAAACACAAGACAATGGATAAAAGAAAAGGATCATAAAAGTCATTTCAAAACAAAGACAAGTCCAAAAGAACACAAATACAACAATAATTTGTTTTCTCTTTCCTTCTCCTTCTTTATAAGCTCATGAAGAACAGCTTTCATCTTTTTGATCTCCTTATTGTCTTCAGAAATTGATTCACCCTGAGTTCTGAGAAGCTCTTGTTGATCCGCAAAAATCTGATCTTGATTCCTGATAGTCTCCTCCTGGACTCTGATTACTTCTTCAACGGTATCAATTATGTTTTTCAAATTCTTGTTATCTTTGGATAACATAGAATTTTGATTCTTTAGCAAGACCATTTCATCTTTGAAATATGAAAACTTCGAGAATTCAGATTGAAAAACATTCATTCTCTCTTGCAAATATTTCACTGAAGGAACATGGGCTCTTTGAGAAGACAAAAGATTCAACCTTTCAACCATTTCTCTGTCAAGCTTATTGAAAGAAATTGCAATATCATTTGATAACCTTCTTATATCTTCAATAGAAATTTCATGATCATTGATTGAGCTCTCTGTTTTGTATGACCACTTGGTCATCTTATTGCATGCCTTATTATGAGCAACCGAACTTTCTGAAAGAACTTTCAAATCGGCTTCTACTGACAAAACTTTCTTCCTCAATTATTTTACAGAGCCAAACTTCTTCTTTTGATTGTCAGTAATAAAATCAATCTTCCCTTCCAGCCTCGGGAAATAAGGAATGGTATTCTCAACCCTTCTCAAAACATGAACAATGTAATAACTCTTTTTGAGAGAGATTATATGCTCTGAATCAGTATCTTCATCATACGATGCTAGTTCATACGATCTGCTTGAGTCAACAACTGGTTGTTTTCCTTTTGCTTTTTCTTTCTGCTTTCTTTATTCTTCCACTTTTTCACTAATGAAAACAACTTTATCAGAATGAGAGGATTGATCACCTTGCTTTTCTGGAAAAGAAATTCTGTCCGGAGATCGTTCTTGATCGGCATGAGGAGTTTGTTGAACACCTTCACTCAACTTTTGAACTGATTCCTCTTTACTCTTCTTTGAACTTTGAATAAATTCTAAAAGAAAATCTCCTTCTTCTTCTTCCTCTTCTTCTATCTCTTCCATAACTTGTTTTTGTTTTCCTTCCTCAGGGAGACTCTGTACGATGGGCTCTTGGTGCACTTCTTCTGTTAGTTGAGCACTAGCTTGCTCTACTGCTTTCAAGACTTTAGAGACATCAAAGTCCTGAGCCTTTCTTTTCAAAAGAACCTTCTTATTCTTTTCAGCCTGAAGGGTTTCTTCTACCCTTACTCTTTCTGCAAAAGCCTCAACAGGGTCAAGACCAAACTTTGGATCACCTTCCTTTTTTTGTTTCTTATCCTTTCTCTATTTTGCTACAACCTCCTTACTGTACCCCGGCTTCTTCTTGGGCTTTGAACTGGTTTGTGGATCAGACTTTTGAGTTACACCAGTAGACTGAAAATCTTTGGTTGGCATAGGTGCCGATTGATTCTGAGCCAATTTCGCTTCTACATCTCTGACAAAAAGTTTTGAATTGGGATCAAAACAAACATTCAACTTTTTCATCGTACTTTTGCTAATCCAAGAAGGCTTCAGATCTATGGGGTTTCCTTTCAAAGGAATGTTACAAAACTTCATACTCTCGAAAATGAACTTCGTAAGAATAGCTGGATACATAATCATCTGGGACTTAATCCCTCCTGTCTTGACATTCTTAATGGTTTCAAAAACATACCCCATGAGATTCACTTTTCTCATATTCACAAGATAGTCAAGCATGAAAATATCAGATACTTTCAATGTTTCTCTATCCCCTTTCCTTGGAATAAGAAAACCTTGCATCCATAAAGTGACAAAATGATTGTCCGGAGAAAGATGAGACACTTTTCTCTTTTCCTCATTAATAACAAACAAAGTCTTTTCAGCACTTTCTCTATTAAACGTACCAACTTCCTCTGGTAGTTTGTGTGATGGACAGAAAGAATCCCCTTCTACAGAAACATTCAGAAAATGTGCCGCTTGTTTCACAGACATAGACAATTTTCTATCGTACACAGCAAAGTTTATAGTCATGTCTTTGTCGAAAGAAACGGTGTTGTAAAATTGACAAACTTCATAAAAAAGAACCAGATCTTGAGAATCAGGCTTTTCAACACACAGATGTTCCCACCCTTGAAACAAAATGATCCTCCTAATTGTAGAATCGTACGTATCAAAAAAGTCTCGAGATACTAACCTTTCTCTGTTAAAGTCTTTCTCTGTAAAATTCTTTGACGACATTTCGGCGGGAGTGTTAGCAGAGGATTGAGACATAAAGGTTCTGCCGATGAGAAGATCGTACGAAGATTTATAGCCAGTGGAGCAGAGCTTCACCTTAAATCCTGAAAAACCAATGTGGGTTTGCGGAGGGGAGAGGGGCTATTTATAGGCGATAAAGGGGTGACCGTTGATCTTCTACGGTCTAAAAAGGGTGACCATTGATCTTCTACGGTCAAGATTAGAGAAAACCAGATCAATGGTTAGGATTAAAACAAAGAAGAAAAAGAAAAAAAATGAAAAAAAAATACCTGTCGGAGAACGTAAGGTAATTGTTGGTTTTGATAGAAATCAAAAGAAAATACAATCGTAAGGAAACAAAAAAACATCATCATGCTGATGGAAAACAAAGTCATTACTATGAACTGACCGTACGATATAAAACAATCTTGTTACCATGAACTGACAATACGATGGAAAACAATCTCGTTACCATGAACTGACAGTATGATAGAAAACAATCTCGTTACCATGAACTAACAGTACGATGGAAAACAATCTCAATACCATCATCGGTCGATTCAATAGAAAATCATTACCATCATCGTTCATTACGATAATAAAAAAAATTACCATCATCGGTCGATACAATACTATTGATTGATTGATACGATGGAAAAGAAATTCAATACCATCATCGGTCGATACAATACAATTGATTGATTGATACGATGGAAAAGAAAATCAATACGATAAACAGAAAAACTAAAATTATTAATACGATATACAGAAAACTAAAATTGTCAATACGATAAACAGAAAACTAAAATTATTAATACGATATATAGAAAACTAAAATAGTCAATACGATAAACAGAAAACTAAAATTTTCAATACGATAAACAGAAAACTAAAATTATGGAAAAATTAAAATCATAAGATAGAATGATATAAAGTGGAAAACATAGGAAGAAATGTTCTCCTCCTTTCTACGAGGAGTTTCTTACTATTAGGAGAGATGTAAAACAGGAAGTAGATATGAATGATTATTTTAATGTAATCATTCCTAGCTTCTGTTTTATAAATTCAAATCTATCGGAAGGTAAAGGTTTTGTAAAAATGTCAGCAAGTTGTTCTTGCGTTCCGATAAATTGTAAAATAATATCTCCTTTTTGTGTGTGATCCCTAAGAAAGTGATTCCTAACATCTATGTGTTTTTTACATGAATGATGTGTTGGGTTCTTACTAAGAGCTATGGCACTTGTATTATCACAAAGAATCTGAGTTTTGGAGAAACTCAAACCATAGTCAGTGAGTGTGTGCTGCATCCACAATACTTGAGGACAGCAACTTCCAACTGCTACATATTCAGCTTCAGCAGTGGATAGTGCTACTGAGTGTTGTTTCTTACAGGACCAAGAAACCAAAGAATCTCCTAAAAAGTGACATGTTCCAGATGTAATTTTTCTATCCATTCTACAACCACCAAAGTCAGCATCTGAAAAACTTTTTAAAACAAAATCATTCCCATAAGAGTAAAAAAGACCTAAATCCATAGTGTCTTTTAAATACCGAAATATTCTCTTTACGGATTTTAAATGAGACTCTTTTGGATTAGATTGGTATCTTTCACATAAGCATACAGAAAACATCAAGTCTGTTCGACTAGCTGTCAAGTATAGCAAACTTCCTATCATACCCCTAAAGATTGTTTGATCTACTAGTTTCCCAGTTTCATCAAGATCAAGAGTATTTGAGGTACCAATTGGAGTACTAATACTTTTAGTTTTGTCAAATCCATACTTTTTGAGTAAATCTTTTATATACTTATGTTGAGATATATAAGTTCCTTCTGGTTTTTGAGAAATTTGAAAACCTAGAAAGAATGTTAACTCACCCATCATACTCATTTCAAACTCAGATTTCATTAAGTTCGCAAAAGAATCAGTTAAAGATTTCTGAGTTGATCCAAATATGATGTCATCAACATAGATTTGGACAATCAAAACATTTTTGTTTTCCATTTTTATAAAAAGGGTTGGATCTGCTGTACCTTTTGTATAATTGTTTTGTAAAAGAAATCTTGTAAGTCTATCATACCATGCTCTAGGGGATTGTTTAAGACCATATAGAGCCTTGGTAAGTTTAAAAACATGATCAGGATGTTTTGGGTCTTGAAAACCAGGAGGTTGTTTGACAAAAACTTCTTCTTGAACAAAACCATTTAGAAAAGCACATTTGACATCCATTTGAAATAGTTTTAAATTAAAATATGCTAGAAAGGCTAATAGAATACGAATAGATTCAATTCTATCTACAAGATCATATGTTTCTTCATAGTCTATTCCCTCTTGTTGATTATAGCCTTTAGCAACAAGTCTTTCTTTATTTCTTACAATGATTCCATTTTCATCACATTTGTTTCTGAAAACCCATTTTACACCAATTACAGTTGTTTCTTTAGGTCTATCAACTAAATTCCAGACTTGATTCCTTTCAAATTCATTTAGTTCATCTTTCATTTCTTTGATCCAATCATCATCACCTAAAGCCTCACTTGGACTTTTAGGTTCAAATTGGGAAAGAAAAGCAAGATGTTCTATTTCATTTCTTAAGGAATTTCTTGTCCTTACAGGTTGATTTATATCACCAATGATGTTATCACTGGGATGAATTCTAAGAAACAATTGATTTGGGTTTTGTAAAATTTGTTCATCAACATATGGTAGGATGTATTCTGTGGTAAATGTTTCAGGAATACTTTCTTGAACATTTTCCTTTTCAGAGTGATCCTCTACTAATGGTTGATAAACATTTTTAGAAAACACATCCGAGGATGTAGGATTGGGTTGGTTGAAAACAAAAGGATTAGTTTCATCGAATTTTACATGTACTGTTTCCTCAACAGTAAAAGTGTTTTTATTGAAAACTCTATAAGCCTTAGAGGTTGTAGAATAGCCTAGAAAGATTCCTTCATCAGATTTGGGTGCAAATTTGTGTAGATTATCTTTTGTATTCAGAATGAATACTTTGCATCCAAAAACTTTGAAGTATGAAACTTTAGGTTTTTGGCCAGTCCCTAACTCATAAGGGGTTTTATTAAGAAATGGTCTAGTTAAAACGCGATTTATAGTATAACAGGTAGTACTAACAGCTTCATCCCAAAATTGCTTAGCAATTGAGTATTCACTCAACATGGTTCGAGTCATTTCCTGAAGAATATGATTTCTTCTTTCAACAACACCATTTTGCTGAGGAGTTCTTGGAGCTGAGAAATTGTGAGTAATACCTTTCTTACTACAAAAAGTTTCAAAATCTGAATTTTGAAATTCACCACCATGATCACTATGAATAGTTATCAATGGTAGGTTTTTCTCATTTTTAACTTGGGCTCTAAAAGTTTTGAAATAGGAAAAGGCTTCATATTTCTTTGTGAGAAAGTAAACCCATGTAAATCTAGTAAAGTCATCAACTAAAACAAATACATAGTATTTGCCTCCAATGCTTCCAGATTGTGAAGGACCAAAAAGATCCATATGCAATAACTGTAATGCATTAGAAGTTGAAACTTCATTAATTGATTTAAAGCTAGTTTTATGTTGCTTGCCAAATTGACAAGGATCACAGACTTTTGAAGAATCATATCTAAGATCTGGTAGCCCTTTTACAAGTCCTTTCTTTGAGAGTTTACTTAGGTTTCTCATATTACAGTGTCCTAGTCTCCTATGCCATAGCCACGATTGGTCTTCTATTTCACTTAAGCAAGGTAAGTTTTGGTTCCTAAGGTCTTCTAAGTTAATAGTGTAAACATTCTCTTGCCTATGGGCAGATAGAATGAACTCATCCTTGGAATTGTGAACAAGACACTTATCATTTCTAAAATTCACAAGGTAACATTCATCACATAATTGACTTATGCTGATGAGATTGTGCCTAAGACCTTTAACAAACAAAACATTTGAGATAAGAACTTTTCCAAGAAAAACAATATTACCTATACCAACAATCTTTCCATGAGCATTATCTCCGAAGGTAACTTTTCCACCTTTTGTTTTGATAACCATTTCAAAGAGATCTTTGTTCCCAGTCATGTGTCGAGAACAACCACTATCCATGTACCAAATATTCTTATTGGTACACTTTTTGTTTTCCTGAAAAAGAAACAATTAGTTTTTCGGAATCCAAACTTGTTTGGATCCAGAAGAGTTAGATAAAAGAATTTTAGGAATCCACATTTGTTTTGCAAAATGAGCTTTATGAAATCCTAAAGATTGAGTTTTGTTAAGAGAACAATCTCTTCTCCAGTGTCCACCACATTGACACTTAGAACAGAAAATGGTTTTTTGAGGAACAAAATAGTTAATACTGAAAACAGGTTTGGAATAAGTATAACCAAGACCAGAACGATTTCTCAGAGGTCTAATTTGAGAATACATCCTATCAAAGTTTTCTTTACCATGAGTAAAGTTTGACAAACATTTCTTCAAAGATAAAATCTCTGACTTTAGTTTTAAAACCAAATTCTTATTTTCCAAAACATTTAAACTAGAGTTAGGCTCTAAAATACTTTTCTTTGAAATTACAATTTCAAGATCCTTAGAAAGTTTATCCTTATCAGATTTAACTTTCTCAAGGGTTTTTAAAATACTTTCAAAATCAGAAGTTTTCACATCAAGATCTTTAGAAAGATCTGATACTTCTTTAGTCAAGATTGAAATTCTAGAATTTGCTTTTTCAAATCTCTTTTTGAGTTTAGAATTTTCATTTTCAAGTAACTTAGCAAAACTAGATACTTCTTCAAAAGAAGGTAATGTATCATCTTCTGATGATGAGGATTCATCATTTGAAGATTCATAATATCTATTATTATTATAATTTTCATTCAAAGAGACATTTGTAATAGCTTCAGCATTATGTACCTTAGCCATGAGACAATGATCTTCAATTGGTAATCTGGCTAAGAGTCTGATATTCCTTTGTCCTGATGTCTCATATTCTGAAGAATCATCTGAGGAATCAATACCACTTTCACTCCATGTATCATTTGCTTTTAAGACTTTCTTTGTCTTATAAAACCTTTTCTTGTTTCTTTCATAGTGTTTCTCTTTTCTATCTTTCCTCTCCAGAAAAGGACAATCAGGCCTTATATGTCCTGCTTTCTTACATTCATAACAAGTTACCTCTGAATATTTTTTATCCTTCCTATCCTTCTTTTTGAATCTATATTGAAAGTCTTTCTTTCCCACGATCTTGTTCATCCTTCGAGCAAGATTGGCTAACTCATTATCCAAAAGATTACAATCACTTGAATCAGATATGACAACTTTCTTGGATTTCGACCTTGTAAGCCTTTCAGGTGTTTTAGCTTTAGATGCAAAGGCTACACTTCCATTCCCATTCTTCTTCTTGTTGAAATTAGAATCTCTCTTCATTCTTGTCTCATGCTGTAGAAGAGTTCCAAAGAGTTCATCAAGAGTAATCTGAGAAACTTTTCTATTTTCATCAATAGCTATTCTTTTTAACTCCCATTCATTTGGCATTATATCTATAATCTTGTCAACAAGAGATTCATCATCAAGACCTTTTTCTCCCATAGATTGTAAGCTGTTGACAATTGTCATAAACCTTTGTTGTACTTTACATACAGTCTCTTCATAAGGAAAAACAAATCCATGATACTCTGCTCGAAGCATTGCTCTCCTTGTTTCTATAACCTTGGATGTACCAAAATGAGTAACTTCTAATTTCTTCCAAATACAGTTGGCTTCTTCACATGAAGATATCTGACTATATATATTCCTGGTCATAGAGCATAATAAAGTATTGTGTACCTTGTAATTTAGTTGATATTCTTGCTTCTCTTGGTTGGTGAAAGTACTGACTTCTTTGTCAGGAATTTTGTAACCTCCAGTAAGCATTATAAAGTTGTCTACACCAGTATTGATAACGAAAGTCTTCATACGATCTCTCCAATACTCATAATCATTCCCATCAAAGATTGGTGGTCTAGAAGGATTCAGATTGTCTATTGACCCAATATTCATTCCTACCATCTAAGACACCAAAAACTTTTCCACTCCACACGTTAGTGTAGTAAGTATTCAAGATAATAATATGAAAGAAATAAAGCTAGTAATACAAATCAGTGGAAAACCTCCTCTGATACCAATTGTTGGATCGAATATAAAGATATGTATATCTATTAGATGGAACAATACAAGAGGGGGGTGAATTGTAGGTTTAAAAACCTATGAGTTTTAGCAACTAAGAGATTAGTTTAAATGATCTTAAACTAATACAAATACAAATACCCACAAATGTATTGAATGTAAAAAGTTATGATGTATTGAAATACTAATGTAATGTAAAACAATTGTATTCAAGATGAATACAATAATCAGAGTAATACACAGATGAATGATTCTATCTTAAAGCGTATAGAATCAATCAATACAATATGTAATAGAATGATTGTAATTGAAACAATTACAATTGAATATGTAAAGAAGAAAGGAAACAATACAAATTCTTTTATAATACAAGTAACAGCGGAAATGTAAAAATATTACAATTCTTTTAACCCAAAGAGAAGGGTTATCCTTTCACCTAGGATAAAAGGTCTGTCTCACCAACACCTTGGTGAGCCCTCGATACGATGATCGGAACGTCTGTCTGCCTATCCCCGGCAGCCCTCGATGCGATGATCGGCCCGTCTGTCTGCCTATTCCCGACAGCCCTCGATACGATGATCGGCACGTCTATCTGCCTATCCCCGGCAGCCCTCGATACGATGATCGGAACGTCTGTCTGCCTATCCCCGGCAGCCCTCGATTTTGTAGGTAATCGGCACCTCTGTCTTTCAATTACTTGAAAGCCCTCGATACGATGATCGGACACACAAGGAAAATGAGAGAAGTCACAGTGTCTCTCTCTAGAATCTTGGTAGTTCACAGAGTCTCTTTATTCGTTCTCTTCGTTCATCATTTTTTTCAGCTTCAAATAACCTCCTATTTATAGGCCTCGGGTTCCAACAGTCATAATGAAACAGAAAGCACGACATCGTTTTGAATAGTTTGTAACTAACTCAACGACATCGTTTTGTTAGGACATAAGATATATAGACATGAAAAACATGAGTATGATTCATATTCAATAAGTGTTTTTGACTAACTACTGAAAGAGGAATGTAACAAAAGTTATGAGTAACAGAATCAATACAATTTTCATATTTAGTATGATCATTATTGTACGATTTTCATGGTAAGTACGATCAGTATTGTACGATACGATATGGTCAGTACGATCAGTATGATTAGTACGATCAGCATGATCAGTACGATCAGCATGATCAGTACAATCAGCATGATCAGTACTATCAGTTCGATTAGTATCATACAATACGATATGGATAGTATGATCACCATTGTACGATACGATAAAAAAAATAGGAGACAATTGTAAATTCCATAATATGATATAATGCATTTTTGATTTCCAAAACATGATATAGAAGTCAAAAGAGGACTTTTGACTCAACACCTGGATACTCATTGTTCGAATAAAAAATTATATTGTTATGGGAATTGATTAAAGGATGAAATTATAATTGTCAAGTACGTATATTTCCATATGTTATTTTTCTAGATTGTAAAATAATTCCTCAACTCTAAGAAAAATATTTTTATACAAAAACATTATATGTTCACTTTTCTTACAGAGAAATCAATGGCCTTTTAACCCATCACAAATTTAATGTTTTTAGATGGTTAACTTTCTCATGATCAAGTTATATTTCACTCTTTCAGTCCTTGGGAGCTATATTTCTATTATATATCCATTATTCTACTTCAAACTAATATTATCCAACTTGAAAAACTAGGTATTTTTTATTCCATATGACCTTCATACTTCCCTTTGTCACTTTTCAAGAAGAAGTTTTATTGACCCCTTTTTACAATGTGGGTTTTCAACAAAGTTATTTTGAAAATTCAAACTCGGGTTACCGATCCTGAGTTAAAAATTACAAGGATGAAATTTCTTAAAGGGGATAAAATGAAACATCCAAGAATTTTAAAAAATAATTACTATGTTTAATAGCATACAAGTTAAACAACATCGAGCTTAAATGAACAATGAAATATTATTATTTAAATGTGACTATTATAACCTATCTATTAAATAGGAATGAATGGATATTATTCATGGAATTGTGAAATATATAATTTTGATACTAATTTATATTTTATTAATTAATACTTCTTAAATAAGCACTTTAATTTTTTAGTAAAATCGTTTTTTTCATCAAAAATACGTTTTCTTCATAAATGGTTTTTTCAGTGAATATTTTAGTTAATTTTTGGAAATTTTCTAAAAATTATTTAACAAAAAGAATTTTATTTTTTAATTCATCATTTTAAAATTATCTTAGTTTTAGTTTTTAATAATTTTCTAAAAAAATTAATTTTTCAATGAATAGTGAAAAATACTGATTTTTATAAAATTATTATCTTCGTTATACTAAAAATTACATTTATGATTTAAATTTTTTATAAAATTAAATTAATTACTATTTATTTATATATTGTATAATTAATTACATTTTAATCATCCTTATACCTTATTTTTGTAGAAAATTATTTTTTAGCATAAAAACATATTTTTAAAGAAAACTATTTTTCATTGCATTTTACGAGATTAATTTTAAATTAAATGATTCCACTTATTTATTTTTAAATTATAAAAAAATTATTCCATATTTTTAATCATTAGGTACAAATATAGTAAATAGGTCCCTTTTCTTCATATTCAATATGAATAGTAACCTCAGTAATTTTTGTTACCATGATAAAGAGTAAGTTAATTAAAGTTAAATATAACAATGATAAGGAAAATAAAATGACCATAACACTTGTATTAAATTTTTCCTATGATTTAAATCCTCATTTATTCGGTTATATAAAATTATAGGGCCATTTGTATGAGATTATGACCTTTATTGTATTTTATTTCAAGAAAAGTCAAACATGTAACACTCTTGTTTTTAATAACTATAATAATTTTAATATGGGTTCATCCAATGAATATGTTCAATTATAAATATTATTTTGAAATATAAAAGATTTATTTTTATATTTTTAAGTTATTTTTAATTTTTAGTGAATAAATAATTGTCTTAAATGCTTACACAACGTAAATGTAGTAATTATTCAATTATTTGAAAAATAAAAGAAATTATATTAAAAATATCAAAAGTAATAAAATTTCTGATAATTTATAGAATAATTAAATTATATATTAAATTGATATGTTAGGAATGTTTTAAAATAATTATTTTCCATTATAAGTGTAATCCTAAAATTATTAAAGTCAAAGTAATGAATAGTTCTATAAATTGACATTATTGATATTTTATAATAAATAATATTTTATTAAATGATATAAAATTATTAAAAATATTATATTTAAAAAAAATTATGATTTGGTTTATAATATTAATCATGGTCCATTTATGTCCCTTTTATTTATTTTTTGTAACTATATTGACCCTCAAAGAGAAAAAACCCATATTTTCATAGTAATTTTTAAAAGGGTTAATTAGGGGTTAAAATAATTTGATATGGGTGAACATATGACCAAAACTTGTCCAAAAATTATTTTATGAGATTATTTAGACCCATAATAATCCTATATTCAAAATAAATTATTTTTGAGCCATTTTTAATTTAAAATTAATTTAAATTAATTTAATATTTGGATAAATCCCAAGAGCGCCCCTCACCTCTCTTATAAAAGGGAACTGCTTCCTATCAATCCTTAACATTAAAAAACACATTTTTTTTTGGAAAATAACTACCTAAATCCCTTATAATAATACCTAATATATTTTTAGAGTTCTTATTTTAGGCATAAAATAATCCTTAGAAGGATTAAGATGTTAATCAAAGGAGGTTTTTCAAAGAAGATGAATAGTTTTTATACACTTGTTTTATTTTTTTTCTTATTCCACCTCTTGAAAATATTATTAAACAATGTTAAAATAATAAAATAATTATATTAAATATAATTATATTTCTTTATTTTAATTTAATTATGTATATCCATCTCCTCTTCCATCAAATGGGAAACGAAATTGTCATTCATGTGTATGACGGACTACCGCCTCGTGAACCAATGTAATTCTTTTTCCATCACCATAAATAATGGATAGATTATAACTATGGAGTTACTGTTTATATATGATATTAATTATATATTTATTACTTTAAATATAATATATCATAAACCTTCTTACCTTTCCATGCACTGAAAAATAATAACATCATTTGTATGTGCATGTCAACAACCACCTCCACGAAGTGATGTAATTCATTTTTTAATAATTACATAACATGGGTGATATATGTAAGTATATTTAAAAGTAATATAATATTTATGATATTATGATAATTATGTAAAGATAAAATAAAACTTACCTACTTTTTATAATTATCATTGAAAAATGGAAATATTACTCATGTGTATGTACGGTCTACTGTCTCCATGATTATAACATAGTTAGTTTTTTATAACCATATTTAATGAATGGATTTAAAATTATAATTCATGTATAAAAATTATAAATATATATTTATTATTATTTTATGACTATGAAATAATGGCCTCTTTGACCACATACAAATTATTAAATTCATTTTGGACTTATGAATCGTATATCGTCAGAATATTTGAAGTGAATTTAATTAATTGAGTAATTGTATATAACATGGTATTAAATAAAAATAAAGGAATAATGAAGTTGAAAAGTTTTCTTATGAAATTAAATAATTAACCTAAGTTTATTATTCTGGTAAATAAATAACATATGTGATGAGTCAGACTCAAGGTAAGGGACTTCATCTCAATTTCCTTTTATTATAGCATATTTTGTTGTTATTTGTCTATATTATATTACGAGGTATATACACATCCCCTTTGAAATTTTATATCATTAATTTATATATAATAATTATACTTAAAGTTTTTTAAGGTTATACTTTCATGGTGTTTACGATTGAGATGTTTACAAAGTGGTATGGGACTTTCTTTTAAAAAAATAAACTTTTAATGTTTCCCTTTAAAATCCATTTTTCTTCCATATCTATATTTTATAAAAATGTTTTAGAAAAGGTTTTTATTTTTCTTATATTATATTTAAAATTAATTTTTACCCATGTTTTACTTTTTATAAAATATTTTTAAAGGAATATTTTCTTTCTTTTCCAAATAAGGTACTTTGTGACTTTTCTGGAAAAAATAAAAAAAATGTTTTTAACTTATAAGACATGATATTATTTTCCCAAAATCATTAAAACTTAATTTTTTAAAGTTTTATTTATAATTTTTCACAATTATTTTCAATTAAAATGGTTTATTTATTATTTTCACATTTTTCTTATATTTTTAAAATAGGTTTTTAAGAAAAAAATTTATTTTCATATCCAAAAGTTTTTTACACATTGGTTTAAAATATTTTCCAAGGGTTTTATTAATTATATGATCCTTGTACATTATTTTTGAGGTTTTATACTCATTATGGATCATTGGTGATCCCGATATAGCTTATATATAAGTTGATCCCCATTATAGCTCTTCAATACCTTGGATAATATTTATAAGTTCATTGTGATGGTTATTGCAAGATTAACTATGAAGTTTATTCTATGAGTAGCTGTGATTTTTACTATAAAGTAATTTTTTTAATATAAATGAGAAGATATTCCATTAGTAGCTATTATGGTTACTCTAAATTTAACTAGTATGTTTAATACAAGTGTAAGTATGATGGTTACTACATTTATCACCATGATAGTTACTCCAAGTGTAATTATGATAGTTACTCCATTTATAAAAATAACTGATATTCTATTTTTAACTATGAGGTTTACAACATTTACAACAATGATGGTTATTCAATGTTTAAGAGTGAAAATTATAACTTTTTGAAAAAAAAATCATGTGATTTTAAAATATTCAAAGAAACCTATATGATTTTATTTTTCTTTAATAATTTATAATAAAATGTTTTTTGAAAAGTGTTGGATAGAGAATATGATTTCTTAGGTAAGAAAAAGTTTTATTTTGAGCCCAATTTTTATTTGGAAATGGAAAATTGTTATAAGTATTCATAGACTAAAAGTTTATTTCTTTCTTTTATGTCCCTTACTGATATTTTTATACACATCCAAAGTTTTAATATTATTTTCATATGTTTTTAAGGAATATTAGGTAAAATGATGTGGTAAAGATGAAAATTGTGAAGATTTTTCATCAATAAAAATCATCTTTTATTTAAAATATTTTTGTTTTATGGGAAAATAGACACTGAGTAGAAGTGAAAACTTGAAATATAAATGTTTTATATGTAATAGTTCCTCTTAATTATATAAAATGATAAACTTAAAAGATATTTGGGAAGGAAAGAAAGATAATTATAGTATAAATTCACTATAATAATTAATTTCTATGCATATTTCCTTAAAATAAGTATTGGTTTTATTAACACAATTTATTCAAAAGTTATAAAGTTAATAAAAGAAAAATATTTTATGAACAAATATTCATTAATCTAGGTTTGTTAAATATGTATGGGATAGAAAAATTATTTTAATGACTCATATTATATCATGTAACACAATCTTTTATTTAAAACTATGCGATACAATTTTTATGTACATTATAACACATTTACTAATTCATAAGTTCCAATTTATCATATATTCAAAAGTGTAGACTTATTAAATGATAAAAGAAAATTTTTAATAAGTATTAACTAATATATATAAACCAAAATATGCCCAAATTTATGGGTCTATTTCTCCCACAAATTTTATATATTCTACCTCTTCTCCCCCACTTCCAAGAATGAAAAAGGATATTTTAGAGCACCTAGGTCCAAGATCCATCTCATGGATCAATTAATCAATGCTCTAGTGATCATGAGTAATTTTAAAACCCCTTAGTTTCTGTGTCCTTGCACCCATAGATCAAATATTGAAATTTTTTAAATCTTGTAAATCATATGTGGATGATCTATAGGGTTCTCACTTTTAATACTTTAATAAATGATCATCGATAATGAGTGGAAAATGACAAAAACTACAAATCTAATGAGGTATCATTTTTAGTTAGTTTTCATGATTATATAAGTTACATTAGATCCTTGTATTGAAAACTATGCATTCGAGTATCAAATATGATGTTATGACATAAATCCTAGGACTACTGTTTACCATCCTTAATGATTTTGTGGGATACCTATTACCAACAAGTTGTATTAGAGTAGTATGGTAATTTATTAAGCCTATATTTTAATTATATTTTCTATAATTCATATAGAGAGAGTAAATATGGACCAAATTCCACTAACAACATGGTGATATGAGGTCATATGGAAAATTTATTGTCATAAATGATCGATTATTATTCGGTTTAAAAAACATATGAGGGGAAAATTACACCTGCCTTTTTTTCTAAAGACCACCCCATGAGAATGTCAAGAAAATTATTCCCATAATACATGATTGTAAAATATAAATTATTAAAATTAAAATATCTTTGGCATTATTGTGTGAGTGTTACCTGACTAGCCAATGTGATCTATGTGAGGCCCACCTCCTCTATCGACCCAGCCTGGGTTAGGTCAATCCAACTCAGGCTAGGTAGAGTTAGGATATTCTTAACCTTCCCAACCCAATTAGGGAATATAACCCCACTATGTGTTTTTTTTAAGTCCAAGATATTTCTAGAAAAAATTAAAAAATATTCTATTTTTAAAAAAATATTAGGAATGTAATAAAACAATTTGAGGGTTATTTGAATTAGAGATCATAAAATTAAAATAAAATATTTTATTTTATTTCTTTATAAATTCCCTCCATATGAATTACTTATATATTTAATTTTATTATGTGAGTTTGATGAATTTCAACTTATCATGATCTAAACCAACCAATATATTTTTTGTATTTATTATTTATTTATTTATTTATTGTAATATTTATTTTTTATAATAACTAATAAAAAAATGATGATCAGAAAATCATCCCCCAACCTCATTATATGTATTTGGGTATGCATGTCCATAAGAGAGATTATTTATTTTTATCATTCATTCCTGATACTCCCTCACCTATGACTGAGTATTACTATATAATGATTAGGATAAATGGGAAGTGGATCATGTTAAGGTTGGGTGAAGAACCAAATAGGGTATAGATTCATTGAGGTGAGCACTACAACTTGAGTCGAATATGTCTCAAAGAGTTACCCCTAGGGTTAGAGTTCATATATCATCTAATCGATATAACAATCATTAGAAATATTTTATGATAATTTAATTTATTTACAATATACATGGTTTATTTTTTATGTGCAGTTTATTAATGATCACATTAAATAAAAAAACCATTCATAGAAATAATTAAATAAATTATCAATAAATGTTTTCTATATATGCATGGTTATGTTATTAATGTGATCATATGGTAATAATGATGATAAATATGAATATATTTCATTTAATTAAAAAAACATAAAATCCCTTGAATAAATATTAATTCAAATGTCTTTCATAACTTGAATTATAATATTATAAAAAGTATGAGGTACTCTTCATCTGTATTTGAGAGTTTCTTCTACTTTAATGTATTCTTATGAGAGTAATGGGTCAACTTAACTAAATTTTTCTACAAATAAATATCTATATCAATATTTTTTAAAAAAATCATAGGAAATTCATTGAGTATATATAAGGTTAGGATTTAAAATAGTTTGGAATACACTCAATATATGAATAATCGAAGTGTCAATGTGGTTGGATAACCAATATCCCACTATAAAACTCTATAGGATTTGATAAAATAGTTAGAGGAATTTAAAGATTAATAAATCATTAATATCTATAATATGGGTAATCAAGAAAAAGTAATAATCTTCTAAATTTATTTTTTGAAGATTAAATGGATATCACTTCCACCAACTCATTATCAATTTGATCAATTATGGATAATGATAATATCATGAAAAAAAATATTTTCAAGAAGTAGTACATGTTCTTCTTCATGGTATTACACCAATAAAGGAAGCTTTATGTTCTAGAGTCTTGAATCCCTCATAATCCTCCATAAGGAGTAAACAAGGAAGAAAAATAAGCCTATAGGAATCATATCAATGATGAATTGGATGTATAGTGTATCCATTTATCATTTATATCTAGTGAATTACCAAAAATTCTTGAGGATAAGGATACATAAAATATTATTAGTAATATCCAAAATTATACCATGGGAGATCAATATAAGAAAGGTATGAGATCTCTAGAACACAATACAAGTGCAGTTTAGAATAAGGGAATTAATAAGGATCTCATGTGCTCATGATGATTGGGTAAATTAAGTGATTAGATTCCATAGGGTTCAAACTAAACCAATATATAGAAAAATCTCTCATACTCACATATTTACTACCCATATTTTTAATATTTATTATTAACTATAATATGAACAACATAAAGAGGTCACATCCAGGATAGTTAACTTTAGTTTCCCAAGAAAATAAGGATATTAAGAAAAAAAATATTTATAACATATGGTAAACAAGATATGGAAGGTAAAGTAAAATGTTTTAATGGTGAAAACAAAACCAAATTTACCAATTCACCACCCCACAAAAATAATAATGATATAGAGGGAAGGCAATTAGAAGGAAGTTGTCTTATTTTCATGTGGAATTAAAGGACACTATAAAATGAACCACATAGTTGGGAATAATAATAAACATGATGATTCTACTTTAGGTTCCTTTTTTATTTAATGTAATATATATAATTTTATTATTTGGGTATTGTCTATAACCTGTGGATCACACATTTTTATTCAAATACAATATCTAAGTAGTTTTAAAAATATTATAAAGGGTGTGGTGGATCTCTAGAAAATAGATGATACTAGAATGGTAGCATTGGAAGTTAGGGATTATCAACATAATATACCTATCGTCTTGGTTCTTATATTAAATAATTCTTATTATGTACCTTTGATTACCAAGAATATTATCACAGGGTTTAATCTAGACACTATGGGATTTTATTTCATGTTAAAAAATCATTTTGTTTCTTTTATAAAGATGGAATAGGCCTTTGTGTGGTATATATTATAAATCACTTATGCATAATTTATATTTAAAAATTGTTTTTTGAAATCAATGAAAATTATACTGAGAAAGACTCATATCCTACCTATAAATGGCACTTTAGACTTGGTCATGTAAATAAAAATTGTTTACATGAACTACATCAAGCATGGTATTTAGACTCTATTGAGTTAACCCATTTAGATATATTCCACACTTCCTTACAAAGAAAAATATCCAAATAACCTTTAAGTGAGAAAGGATAATGGGTTGTATATATGGTAGATATGATCTATACAAACGTATATGGTTTGTTTCCTATTGAGGCAAGTGGTGGGGTTTCTTCTTTTATTACATTAACAATGACTTTAGTATATATGGATATATTTACATAATTAGGTATAATTAATATTCTTTTAGAATTTATAAGTAATGTCATAATAAATTAGAGAATCAATATAGTAATAATACGAATAGTATCTTTTCGAACTATGCCATAGAATATCTTAAGAAAACATTCATCAATCACTTAAAGGAGTTTGAGATATTCACACAAATCACTCATCCATTTACATATTAATTGAATGGTGTAAGTTAATGGAGGAATAATACCTTAGAAGACATATTCAGGTTAATGATGAGTCATGAAACTCTTCTCTTATCCTTTTGCTGATATAAACTACAAACAGAAACATACACACTAAACAGAGTATTAACTTAAGTAAAGGATGGGATTCTGTATGAGTTATGGTATGGAAAGAAACCCATTTGATCACAGACATGTGTATGGGAATGTGGGGATTTTTTCAAGAAAATTCCTAATGAAAAACTAGCATCTCACAACATAATGTTCATATATATAGTTAATCATAAGGAAATTTAAATAAATTACATATATAACTATTTAGATAGAAAAGTTATTTTGGTAAGATATTCCATAATTCTTGAAAGGGAACACATTTCCAATGGAAATAGTGTGATCAATATGAAATTCAATGTATTTTAAGCTCTATATTCACAATAGTTTCTATAATAACAAACTCTACAAGAGATAATGGGAGAAGAATAAGTTCTTAAGATATAAGTACTATGTATGTCAATAAGGGAGGTTAGAGAACTATAGTGGTATTTGTTTCTTGTCACCGCGTCAGGTTACACATTATTCATTGTGGATAATAAAACTCTAACTTCCATGAAATAAATATATATAAAAAATTTGATAAATGAAAAAAACATGATTTATGGAATGGATTCTGTATGCAAAAATCATGTTAATACTTTAGTAGACCCATAAACTGATGTAAAACTTATTGGGTGGAAATGGGTACTCAAGAAAAATATGGACAAGGATGATAGAGTAAATAACTTCAATTCATGATTGGTTATGAAGAGTTTCAAACAACATCAAGTAATTATCTAGGATAAAACCTTCCCACCAGTCACAATGCTAAAATCCATAAGAATGTTACTTGTAATAACAGCTTTCAATGATTATGAAATTTGTAAAATGGATGTTAATTTTTTTTCTTGAATGTTATATTGTTCTAAGATGTCTATATGACACAAAAGGAAGTGTTTGTGTTAGAACCTTGAGGTTTTATATTACATTTACTGAAAATATAGTTGGGTTTGGATTTGTTAATAATATTTGATAATATATTGAGGTTATTTGGATTTATTGAAAAATTGATCCAATATTTATAATTATTGGATTTGTTTGGGAAAAGGTTTAGAACATGGATCCATATTCATTAATCACTCATTTTGAGTCCATATATTTGTGCATAGGATGGTTTCTAAAGGTTAGAAGAAAATTGAATTAAATATAGAATTTATTTGGTGAAATATAGTTGAAATAAAGATTAGAAATTTTGATAAATTCATTAAATCCTTATTCTCATATGAAAGGGATTATGAAATAGGTTTGGAGGCATGTATAAATGTATTTTATATTCATATGAGAGGTGTTTTAAGTTTGTATGAAGTAAAAAAGTGAATATGAATGGAAAGGATGTTTTATAAGAAATTTTTGGAACCTCATATGAATGGTGTCACATTTGGTTTGTAATTTTTATGATTTATTAATCTCAAATGAAAGGGTGATTTTATAAAAACAATATTTCATATAAAAGAGTTTTAGATGTGTATAAAATACTTAGATTCCATATGAGTGGAAAATATCATATGAAAAGGTTAATGGATGTATAAAAGGAATACTTTTTATAAAATCCAATTCTTGTATGAAATGAATATTAGCTAAAATTAAAGGAGAATTAGTGTAGTGTTTTTTTAGTGGTGGGTGGTGAGCCCAAGGGGTTATAAAATCATGAGGTAGTGATCCCATGAAAACAAAATCATGATTATAGGGATTAGTAGATCCTTTTATCTAGTATTTTAGCATATAAGGTAGCCTCAAACCACTCGGGTAAAACTATGAGGGGATTATTAGATATAGGAGGCCACCACTCCCCAAGGTTCAGGACACGGGACTAACCACCCTTCTGTTTGGATGTAAGGAATCACGACATGACCTGTGAGGTCATGTCGTGATACTCAGGTGGTGCAGTATGACCAGTGATGTCACTTTATGACACCGACACTCAGAGTCCCACATTGAGGTGAGGGGGAGTTCCATGTGTAGTATAAAAATATAATGGTAACTTTCCCCCAGCATGAGACCTCTTCCATTGATTCTAAGTGATCACTAGGTAAAGAAAAGTCAAGAGGAATTAATCCACAAAAAAGAATATAATTCTTGGTGAGGTGTGAAGATCTATTTTTCTATAATATTTCTTATAAAAATTGTAAACAATTGGAGTTAAAATAATCTAGAAACCGAATTTGAATGATTCATGAAATAATGCAATTTTTTGTTGAAAATAGTAAATAAAGTATTATTTTGGTTGAAATTTAGTGCCTTATTAAAAATCTAATATAACATGTTTCATAGTGCTGAATATATCTTACAATAAGTGATTTTCAGCCATTTATTTTACGAAATTAGTCCACTAAATGAGGAAAATAGATTGAATCATCAAAGATGATGAACACTATGTTTATTTATTTATTTTCTAACAATTGGTATTTATTGTTTATGGTTACATGATACTAAAATATTCTGAATTATAGGATATATTCCCAAAAAGTGGTGTCCCTAAACAGAATAACACTTAAATAAATATGATGTTTCATTTTAAGGGGAGTTGGAAATTTTTTTTAAAGGTTTCTCAGCATCATGTGTGATTGAAGAGACCTATGAAGTACGGAGGAACCTGTAATTCAATTGGTATCATTAGTTCTATTTTAAAAAGTTTCATAATATGATTCCAAAAAAGATATGTTTTCATACATAATGATTTATTTATTATCACTAATGGTTTGGTGTGACTCTAATTGAGATCATAGGATTTGGTAGAAATAGTTAAATCCTAGTTTTTATACATTTATTTGTCCTAGTTAGTGACATGTATAGCTTTAAGGGTGTTAAATTGAACTCATGTTTTTTACATTGATCCCATGCTCAATAAGCTTAAGGGATTTTTTTGTTGACTCAAATTATAATTGGTAATTTCACTCAATGGAATTCTTTGAGTCATTGCATCTAGAGATAATAAATTGGTTTAATATTAGATGGAAATATTTTTCTATAATTGGACATGTATAACCAAAAAAATTTAGCAGATTGGTACATGATATAAACGTTATAAAACAAGTAGTTGAAACCAAATAATGTATTTTTTCCCATGATATTCAAAATTAAAGGTAGAGAATTAGTTGATAGAGAATTAAATTTTAAAAATCAAGGGTAGATAGTAGGAAGATGAGTATTTATCTCAATGAAATTCAAAATCAAATGTAGAAAGGTTAATGTGTTATCATGATGAAGCTGTGAAAATAAAGGGACAAAATTTAAATGAAAACTTAGAAAAATTTCCCTTTGTATTTGATTTTCTATAAGGTGGGGAAGATGAGTCACCTTAAATGAACATATTTTTTTGATGCTATAAGATTTTTTTCATTTAGTGGATTTGGGTTTAAGGTAATGTTATCAACAAAATCTATAGGGATATTATTTGAACCCAAAGTGTTTATGTTGGATTTATTGAAAATATGTGTCAAAAATATGTGTGGTGTTTAATTTGTTAATCATATTTCATAAGATATTTAATTTGGATGGATTTTTTGACAAGTGAAGTGAGGAATTATCCCAAACATCCTTTTAAGTCATGTAGAATGATGGTTCTCAGATTATCCCTAACCTAAAATGTGATCATAATCACGCATGTGATTCTTATAAAAAGGCGAATATTTCCTAAAAAAACATAAAATCCAAATGATTTCCATCAAGGTTACTTAATCTAGTCCATGTGGATGTTTATAGTACTTTGAAACTTAAATACATGGTTGGAAAAAGGTATTATGTTGTACTATTAGATGACTATAGTCAAATGGCATGGATAATTGTGACTACCCACAAATGTGAAGTATTCAAATACATCACCCAATATTAGAGGAAAGTTGAATATATGATGGGGTTAAAAATTTATAAGCATCATACTAATAATGTTGTTAAATTTATTAACAACCAAGTGGAATAATATCTTGAAAATATAGGATTTATCATAAGGTTTTTCAGTGAGGACCCCTTAGAAAATGGTTTTTTTATAGTAGAAACCATATTATTAATAACATGGATCATTCTATTCTCATTTAGAATAACCTACTAGATACATGTTTGAAAAAAGTATCTATTACATTATATTATATTCTAAAAAGATATTTTATGTGTATGAATGAAGAAAAACCCCACATAAATTATATTATTTGAATAATCCTGTACTTAAATGCTTTAAAGTGTTTTAGAGTAAGTTCTTTATTCTCTATAAAGATAAAAGTAGGATGTTTGAATCCAATGAAGATAAAGAGTTTTCTCTTGGATATTCACCAAAATTATTTATTATAGGTTCTAAAAAAGGCTTATGGAAATAGTTGATATACTATATGTAATAGTTATTGAGAATGAGTAGTGTTAAAAATAGATGAGAATCTTTTAAATTTTGACAAGTAAATTTCACATAAAAACCACCCAGTTTTTAAATAGCTAAGTAATGAGGATGCGTGTGGTTAAAGGGGAGATTAAGGGGCTATATAAGACTTAGATAAAATATCTAATGAATTAGAAAATGTAGCAAGGAAAACATCTAAAAACTAGAAAATCGGTTAGGAAGATATCATTGAGAACAATATTATTAGTGACTTTACAGCACCAGTTCAATTTAGAAGTTTATTTATCCATATAAAAAACTCTTTTAACCTAGGTAGAACCTAAAACCTTTTAATAAGTTGGTAAAGGTGATAATTGGTTAGAGGTGATGCATGAGGAACTTGGATGAATTTGGAATAATGAAATATGGGATGTTGTTCCAAGGCCCAAGAAAAATAATTTTATCAAAACCAAATGGGTTTTTTGGAAAATACCAAATTAATAGGGTCTAGTGATATGGAATATATCACATATTATGTGTAAAGGTTATACCCAAGTTGAAGAAATTAGTTTTGACAGGTTTTTTCTATTGTTTTGTAAAAAGGTTTTAAATTTTATGAAATAAATGTTAAGTAGACATTTCTCAATGGAATTGTTTAAGAGTAAGTCTATATTGAGTGTTTGGATGGGTTTTTCATTGATAAAGAATAATAAAAAGTGTGTTGGTTGGATAAATCCTTATATGGGATATAAGAAGAACTATGGGTCTGGTATTATTGGCTAGATAGGTATTTAAAAGGGATTGGATTTCAAGAAGGATGGGTTTATCATAACTTTACATCAATAAGGAGAAATAAAAATGGATAGTGGTCTTTATTTATATAGATGATATCATATTTTGAGGTTGGGATAACACCTAATGAAATTATCTTTTTATAAATCATGAGATATAAATTCTAAATGTCTTTCATTGGTGAATTTTTATTTTTTATTACTTTATAGGTGATTCAAATATAGGATGGTAAATTCAATTCTAAAACCAAATATTCCAAAGAGGTGCTCAAAATATTCTAGATAGATGATTTGAGGTCCATGCTTTAGTGGTTTTATTTGTGATATTTATGAAGGATGTAATTCAAAATGAATAATTTCACATGAATAAGTATTAAATATGAAACTAAATGCATAGGAATATTTTTAGTCAAAATATAAAATGGGATTCCATATATTTTTTAGTGAAATTGGATACCATGAATATAGAATAATTTCAATTGAAAAATCATGGTGACAGAATGAAGGATGTTTGACATAGTTTAAAGGATTTTCCATATAAAAATTTATGGAATATTATTTTTCAAAATAATATTTCTATGGAAAATATAAATAAAAAAATAATAAGGGTTATAGTGAATTGTAGTCATAGTGATTGAAAATCTGAAGTTGAAATGGGAAGGATACTCCAATTATCTACTAAAAGGATATAGTAGTTATATTTCTGTTTTTTAAAGTTAGTAATGAAGTAGAAAGTGTTTCAACAGCCATGGTTCTCTTTGGATATTCATCAAAACAATGTTTAAGGGTTACTCTATCTTAATAGTGTTTTATCATCATTTCTTATGGAGAATAATATCATCATAATAGAATCATTGCTTTTTTAAGTGTGATGAAGAGTAGTGTGTTCTACAAGGATGATTGTGTGGAATGTGAGTTTTGAGGTTCAATGTGGATAATCCATTTTTAAACACATATAATGTATTTCACTTAGTGTTTCAAGTTTATTGGTAAACTAACAATTGTATGTTGTATGTATTATCCTAGTTGGGGTGAACAAAATAAAAAGTAGACTTCGGTAATTTCCTGTTTTAATCATTTAAAATGATAGTGGGAGGGAGAAATCTATTCCCCAAAAGAGAGAATGGGATGGTAATCAAGGAGAAAATTTAAAATGCAATGCCCTAATTTATCCCCCCCCCCCTTCTTGAGGTATAATCTTTGGTCAAGGCCAATAATTTTTAATGTATAGTAATTCCAAAAAATTATGATAGTTAAAAAAATTCATTTATGGATTAAATAATTGATTAAGATTAATGAATGTTTGTTTTGACGAGGCCATAAAAAAAATAGTTTCAATAAGAATGAAAGAGATCCATGTATCCATAATAATTTTAGTGGGAGTACTATATTTTTCCTAATATATATTAATGACATATTATTAATGGTAAAGGGGGTAAAAATAATATATGTTGTTTTATTTTAGAAATTCTTTATTTCAATTATCAAAAAACATGTTTACTTTATTTCATATCCATTTTATGCTTTAAGAAAGTTAAATAATTTTCAGAAAAATAATGGAAATATTTATAATTCTAGAACCCACCGCATGACCACCTAATCAACCATGAAGAATATATGGATGAATCAACCAATGTCAAGAAAAACCAAGTGAATGTTTTGATCAAAATTTTCAAAAATTCATGGAGAGTCCACAAGTCAAAATGATCAATTGAACACCTTTTGGATCGATCATAGCAGATTTATCACATATATTTGGATTAACTACACACGAAATCGATTGTCTACAAATCCAAATGGAAGTGATCATGAGTCTGCCATAAATCTAACAAAGTGATGGATAAACAACATGTTCATATCCTATCAACAACATGTTGAAGGAAGCAATCATATTTGATATATGGAATTTTGAATAAAAGTTTTAGACTGACTGTAAGTGTAATTTGATTGATTATAAGTGTAAGTTGATCGACCATAAGATCAAATGATCAACCATAGGTATAATTGATTAACCTTACAAACTATCATAGAATCTCAGAATTCTTGAAAAGTATTGAAGTGACCATGGATGCTGACATGCAAAACCTTAAAGAAATCAAAACTAAAGTAAGTATTTTATTATTAAATATATTAATTTGACTACATTTATATATAGAATTAAATTCTCTTCAAATGAATTTATTGATCCCATATTTCCTTCTCAAGTACGGTGATATCCAATGATTTTTTTTCAGTGGCTATTTTTGGAGAAAATTCTTTTTAAAAGGACGATCAAGAATAGAAAATAGAAGCACGTGACACATATGTATGGTCGGAGAGAAAGATGGAAAATGGTATAGAGGGGTTTAATATACTGGATTAATATTTTCAATAGATTTATTAATTATTTAATATAATTATGATAGTTAATTAAAAGATTCAATAACTATAAAAAAGGTAAAATAAAGAAAATAACACAAGGATTTTTTATAGTAGTTTGATCAAAAGTGGAACTAGTATACTCTAATACTTCTCTATTATATGAGAAATAAATTATGAACTAATATGATTTTTTAATGAGAATCATAACCCAATTTCAAACTGATTTTTCTAGTGTAATAATAACCATGAAACCTAACTTTTGTATGGGGAGTCACAAACCAATTACAACCCGGAATTTAGGATACAAGAGTCACAAAACAAATGGTCCTAAATTTAGAATCTGGGAGTCACAACCTAATGATAGATAATAATAATTATTTATATTAAAAAATCATAAAAAAATAGTTTACATGAAATATGGTAAGAAGTGTTATAGACATAAGAAACCAAGACGAAGAAGATAGATAAACAAGAGAGGCAATGCTACTGGTTATTAAGAAATGTATCAGGATATCTTATCAAGAAAATAATAGTCATATAAGATTTCATTAATCCCTTAATATATTTTCTAATATTATAAATCAATTTTCAATATAGCTATAATGTATATCACTTCACAATAAAAACACCACCACACTCTCTGCGCTGTATCACTTGAAAATAATGAAATCTCTCATAAAAAAGTATCATATCATAATTCTATCACACGCCCACATTTTTCAATAGAAAAGATAAAAATAATTTTTATAATAAATAAACTCAAAATAGTTGAGCTCATTTAGAGAATTCAAAATAAAAAAAAGGAAAAATTAAATTATCATGGAGAGAGAGAAAAGCAAGAAATTATCTTTGCATCAATATAACTCCACTCAAAACTGGAATTTAAAATAATGAAGATTGGTCCCAAAAAAATGAAATCGCCTAATTTAATAGTTTAAAATACTTCCATAATAATTTTTCAATGAAATATCCCAAGAAAATAGAAATTATAAATTTGAAATATAAAATTCAGAAACATTTCATTTAAAACAGATAGTAAACATGCGAAGAAATTTAAAACATAATAAAACTTCATTAAATATAAAAAAAATAATGAGATTAATATCAAATAATATTAATTTATAAAAAATATTAATAAAACAACATAAAATAACAAAAAATAATTTTTATTTTCCATATTTATGTTTCATATGTGAGAATAAAACAAACATAGATCTTTAAAAAATATTTTTTTTAAATGGAAAACACTTCACATAAGTTATATATAATTAATATAAATATATAAATTCATGAGAAAATTTAAATGTATGGAATGAATATATATAAAATAGATATATGAAATAAAACATAAAATATTGAAATTTTCAAGATTTTAGAAAAACCTATAGAAATTTATTGAACTTTGTAGTCAAAATCACAGAGGGATTTTTCACATAGGATTTTCTCTCTACATAAATGAATTGAACATGTAGAAAGATATATGTAAGTGATTAATATAATTTTTTCACCATTTAGGTGATTCAAATAAGGAATTTACATAGGTGAATTCTCCATGTAGGTGATTCACGTATCTAAATTCATGAAATCTATAAACATATTATTTTTTAAATTTCAGACCTAAAATAAACCATCTAAATGAAAGAATCATATTTGGGTACTTTTTGACTAATATTTATAAAATTTCATTATATTTAAAAAAAATAAGTATCACCTTAATAATATTTTGAAAAATCGGGATATGATTAAAAAATAAAAGCCAAAATATTCTGGAAAAAACGCAGAAAGTAGACTAAAAAAATTCTGTAAATTATATCCTAATTTCATACAAGATAGATATGGATTCATAAGTTAATTTATTCTAATGAAATGTATACAATCATATTATATTTCCAACAAAAAAAATAATCACTCAATTTTCAATTCTATAATTTACAATATAGTTAGATTATATAGGGTAATCAAATCTAAAAATCAGCTATGTGGATATCAAAACCACAGTGTGGTTCATAAATCAACTACATCGTTAAGCATGTGTCTATGTGGTCAATAGTAATTTTTCTACATGGGAATAGTATAAAACATACCAAAACAAAATTTTAAGGTCTCAAATGGCCTATATATCCTAGAAAATCAAAATAAAAATTGTAGAACATACTATGTCCATTCAAAACAAGAAATCTAATGTTTTTTTAAGAAAATAAATATTGTGATATGATCAAAGTTAAAAACACTTGAATAAATATATAATTAATATTATTAATAAATTTAATTGAAATAAAAAATATTTTTTTTTAATTATCAAAAACTAATTTTTTTCCAGAATTCACTCAACATTCTCACCCTTTTTTATAATTTTAAAACAAATAATAATTCCAAAAACATCTCCACATTTTTGAAATTTTAAAAATGATAAGGGTTTAATAGAAAAAATATTTCTTTAAAAAGAATGAAAATAGTATATTAATTGTTATTAAATAACAATATTTTTAAAACATTTTTTAAGTATTCACTATAAATATATTTTTTTAATATCTAATAAGGATCCATGATAGATTCTTCCACTATTAAAAACAAATAATTAAATGTAGTGAGCAGAATTTTTAAAATTTGTTTTAGAAAAATAATAAAATGTATTTTCCAAAAATTTATTTCATACAAAATAAAGGTGTAAAAGTAATTTAACATCATTTAGGATTTATTAAAGTTCTTAAAATAGTAATATAATAAACAAATATATATAGAAATTAAAAAAAAGAAATCTGAAAAAAAGATTTCATGTAAATCGGAAAATTTCAAAATATAAATACATTAAAACTTCCCTGAAACATATAAAAACAATAAACTATTAGGATTACCAAATTATAAGCTCAAATTTAATATTTTAAAACTTATTGAAGTTAAACGGATTGGTATATATATTTGTGTAACATCCTAACTTGAGTGTTACACACCAGCACCCTGAGCTGGTTGGTCGTGTTACCTCAAGTGTGCCTCCCCGTATGGCAGAGGATTCCAACTACTAGCGACGGTCTGATCAGTCATTCCTAGGGAGACTATACCCTATTTGATCATATTAAAATACTAACAGAATTAATAAAAAATAGAGGAATAAATATATATAATAATAAACAATGACAATATCTCAGGGTAATCAAACGGGAAATATAATATCCAACTAAAGCAGATACATGTCATGTCAATGTATACTTAAAGTGTATAAAATGAAAATAGAAACTAATGAAAAAAAACTCCCAAGTTTTTCTTGAACCATGTCTAGTTCCCTCATTCAATCTCCATCCCCAAACTAGCCATCTAACACAAGGAATTTTCCCTTAACCCATTGTTTCTTCTTGAAATGGGGATGACCGTTTTTGTTTAAGGTTCAAACTTTCCAATCGGTTTCTAATGGGTTTATTTGTAGAACCAGAAACATCTAATGAATCTATATCCATTTGGACCTAATTTCCAAAGGTAGGTTCTCATTAGTTGTGGACTGGTGAGGCTTAAGAATTTTCATTGGTCGAGAGGATGGGAGGTCAGACTCATCACACCTTTTTGTGGGGAATTATTGTCTACTCTAGGACTCTCTTATAGACTTAAGTTATTTTCATGAATCCCTATTAATTAACCAAGTATAAAAATGAGTTTTCATTTATATTTATCAATCAATGATTGATATGTGTGGGATTTAGAGAATCTTTTTTATGTATTTGAGGTCCTTCATCGATAGAGAATCATCCATATGTATTAGAGATTCTTATTCAATGGTATCCTTTAATACATTATATAGAAATATCTCAGTCATTATGATAACCATACTGGTTTTAAATCCACTTAGTGGGGCACTTGAAATTTATTGTCATTCAGAAAGACAGGGATTATTTCAGAGTTGGGATCGTACCCGCATAGGGGCTACCTACATATCCTTGTTAAAAAGGAATTAGAACCCACATAGTTCGATAAGAAGGATATAGTTTAACGTTATATGGGATAGAAAAGAATTAATTAAATATGGGATTGGACCTTATAAAGGATTCCTACATACTCTACTTTTAAGGTAGAGATCAAATTCCACATAGTTCAGGTAAAAAAATATGGGGTTTATGCATGGTTAATGGCCCAAAAAGAGATGTCATGATTACTTTTACACTCTAAGCTCATATGAGTCATTCTCAGTGTGAAAAATAAGAGGTATCAGTAAACTTACCAATGGTTCCACGAAATATGTATTCATGATAAATGATGTGGGGATTACGTATGTATGAATTCCCAAGTAGATGAAGACCAGGACTTACTTCAGGAAAGAATCCCAAGAGCAGGGTCCATAAAGGTATTTGTACTTTATAAAGATTTATAGTTTTAACTTGAGGATTACTCCTAAGAAGGAGGCCCAAATAAAAAGAAATTAAGATTATAGTTTAGTCCTGAGGAGGATACCCAATTAAATAGAACTTATAACCTGGAGATTACTCTTGAGAAGGAGGCCCAGGTTAAGGTAACTTGAGAATGGGGCTTACTCCTGAGAAGGAGTCCCAAGTTAAGGGAACTCGAGACTGGGGCTTACTCATGAGAAGGAGGCTCAGGTTAAGGGAACTTGAGACTGGGGCTTACTCCTAAAAAGGAAGTCCATATCAAAAGATCTTCTCATCTCAAAGGATGAGGTTATACATGAAACCCCTAATCGTGGTGATATAAAGCTTGTAAGTCATGAGGTTTTGGGAGAGTTTCTCATAGAATTCCTTTTAGATAAGGAATCCAACAAAGGAACCATGCCATAAATGTCTTTGAAGAGGGTTTTGAAGGCTATGTCTTGAAGAGGAGAGGTGGATTTGAGGAAATGAGGTGACTATGAAAGAGGTGTGCAAGTATTTTTCTGGCATGCAAGTCCTGGTCGCACAAATAGACTTGCACGACATGAGTCACCTTGGGAGATAAAGAATCTATAGGGTAATACTTGGGATACTTTGAACTTAATCCCTTAGTATCATCCCTAGAGACTTCCAGAAGGGTGGCATGAAAGTTCCCTTAAGAGGGAAAGGCGGTGTGCAAGTGTATTCATTTCCCTTAAGGGATGGACACTTAGGCGCACAATTATTGATGAGTTCTAATAGTTAGGCCTTATTCTTCCTCTTTAGATCTTCCCTTCTAGGTAAAGAATTGTCATAGAAGTGTTCAAAAGATGTCAGACAAAGACTTGGGCGACCAGAGCATGAATCTGAGTTTTGGAAAATTTCTCTCTGAAATGGGGGCCCCACAGGGGCTATTTATATACCATTGGGCACCTTGGGTGAAAAAATAATAATAGGGCATGCAAGTGACTTGCATGACCCATAGGTGGCACACAAGTGACTTGCGCGGCACGCAGGAAACTTGTGTGACTCCCTCCAAAAGGTTTCCTAGTCCATGCCTTTGTCAATTTTTGATGTTCTTCAAAGGGTGACCCTAATTGTGCTTAAGGTACTCCCCTTTTCCACTCATTGGAATCTGTGATGGAATGGAGCATTAAAAAAATTCCCCCCTCAGAGTTGGATCCAAAAAAGGAAAGAAGATTTGACTCTGAGAAAAATGAGAAACCAGGGTTCAGCGGCGCGCAGTTTTTAGGCATGTAGGGTTGTGGGATCACCTATATATATGGCCGTCACTTCGCGCAAACCATCCTACCTCCAAATATTTTGAGCTCTCATTATGAAAATGTGTTTCTTTTCTTGGTCAATCACTCTTATTTGTGTCGTGCTTCTCCAGTAAGGATTTTTACTTACGCGACATTACTTGTGCGGCAAAACTTTCACGAAAAAACTTGCACGGAAAAACTTGTGCGGCTTAATTCCTTAGCCATTTTTTGTTTTCTTCACAAATATTCCATAAAAACATACTTTACATAGAAGTTAAATGTTTTATCTTTGTGCAGATTTAATGGCTTGAAAAAGAATTGGATCGACTGATGAGTTGGCCAGCAAGAGAATAGATGATATGATGAACATCGTCGGCCATGACTATTATGATATATGTGACCACACTCACCCAGATTTGGAAAATTACTTGAAGAAATATATTTCCAATTTCCCATAGAGCATCTACTTTCCTTTGTATGGCCATGGTCATCTATAAGGAGTCAATGTTCCAGAGGAAAAGAATTATATTCCTCATTCCTGGTTTCAGACTTACACTAATTTCTCTTCAGTAAATGTCTTAGTTGCAGGACCATTTTTCAATAATGGGACAGTGGAGAAGGCATTCATAGTTCATCATATCCCATGTGTTCCAGATCTGATGCCTCACAAGCCTGAGCTGTAGCCGCATTATTATCCCTCTATTTTCTGAAATTCTCTGATGGAACAATCCAAGGGATGGAAAAAGAGTTGGGATTAACTTCCTAGAGGAGGTGTGAAGCTGACTTGGATGTGGGAATATTGGGTGTGACAAACCTGTGCAGATTTTTTCGATGATCTGAAAGGAGCTGCAATTATGTCTACAGGAATGATAATTTTGTGCCGGAGCTAATCAGCCACTTGAGCCCAAAACCCAATTCTTTCCATCTGACTCATGGATAAGTAGGCATCATCTTGTGGTATGTCTACAAGATCATAGGGGCTCAAATTCTGGGAGATATGTATGATGAATTCATCCCCCCCAAGGTGACCTAGAATAATTCAGAGAAGACTCCATCTTTGGGTCGAGAGTTATTGGAAATTTTCCACAAGCTTAAGAATACCAAAACCATGAAAACCCACTCTAGAAAAGATATCCATTCATAGGAATGGGTGGACATGTTTCTGATCAAGAAGAAGGAGAAGGGGCCTACCTGTACTCTCACTACTAGCTACCCCTGAGTAGAGAAGAGGGGTGCTATTTGGTACATTCTGGCCAACTCTGTAAGCACAAGATTTTGAAAAGTGGGGGTATGAAGTGGATCAAAGAATCCCAGAGAAGACCCATCTGGCGAGCTTCTTAGCCTTGTGTCTCATCATTTATCTTCTGCCAGTTACGGATTCTAAGGGAGGTTTCAGGCTAGGAAACTTCGTTGTTGCAGCCAAGTTGGCTGAGAGAAAAATGGTTGGGTTGGCCACCCCAGTTTTTGAGAAGATTCATAGGAGCTTACCCCATGTCTATATGGGTAAGTATCCTTTGAGAATAGTGGGACCATTCCATTTTTAGTAGGGATGGATCGCAACTCACTTCTGGACATACACTATACAGAGCAGAGTATAGGTTCCTGGAAGTTCTTTTAGGCCATCGGTGCATGTATTTTCTAGAATTTCTCCATTTTCCCTCAATTACTATGATTTAAAGGTGAGGCTGAGCATATTCAAGGAATTTCATTTCTTTCCTTATAGAAACCTGCCAACGGGTGGTTTGTTGATGATGGAACAGCTAACCTGGAATTAAGGTCATATATGTTGGCTTGTAGAGATGGTGTATTGGCCACTAGAATTGACAGAGAGATAATATGCGAGGCCTTTGCTCCATATAGATTTTCATGCCAATTCAAGTGTTTGCGGCAGATTTTTGTATCCCCTCCCGTGCACATCAGGTCAGAGCAGCATCCAATGGTTTCCTAATAACTATGGTTACTGACATCTATGGAGAAGACCAGGGTAGTGTTTGATCTACCGGTTACTGGATCGGTGAGTCAATTTACTACATGGTATGCTGAGAACTGGATAGCATCATACCTGTCAAGGGTATTGAATCTTCCTGTCTCCCAGGTGGGGAGTAAAAAGAGATGTATCAGGAAATAAACCTTTCATCTAAAAGGTGACTCTTCCTCGCCTAGAGCTGATTCATCAGGTTCTTCACCCGGGGCTGATTCACTAGATTCCCAGGATGAAGATGATGAGGCATGACATGCATCAAAATGGCCTCATTCAAGATATAATCTTTCTTCCAGAGTCAAGAGACCTACTCCATTGACTCATGGTGAGTTATATCATTGAGGAAATTTAGTCTCTATTATTTTATAGAGAAACAAGTTTCATTTTCTTATTCTTTATCTGTGATTGTAGGAGCTGGGAAGAAGTTGATGTCTCAGATTGTAGGACCCTCCTCGCGGACTTTTGGTGCACATTCTAAATATTTACAACTAGAGGTTGTCCATACATGGAGGAGTTTATATTGTGATGCTGAAACCGCCTAGATGGACATATGCGAAGGGCTACATATCCCCAAAGTGGGGGATCTCGGGGCTTCTGCTGATATCAGCTTCGAGGATAACCCCAATGAAGTGTGGGATTGCATCAGAGATCTGGAAATGCTCATATATGCCACTGATGATTCCATTCCCATTACCAAGCGGTTGAAATAAATGATGGATTGTGGCACCACTGGGGGGATTGGTGCTTCAGTAGATGAGTAGTGGCATGATTATATGGCTCTTGAGGATGTAAATTTCTTTCCTTATTTTCTTTGTAACTTGATTTTAGTCAAATATTTGTTACTCAAGGAAATTACATTCTTCATCTTGTAGATTGTTAAGGAATGAACTACTAAAGTCTCTTCACTGCAGTACAGCCCTGGAGGCACTGCTCTTGGAGTCCCTGAATCTCCTCGTGAGCCAGGAAAAGTATCTCTAGGCCAGTAAGTTATGGATGAGGAGTTATATAGGGCTTTACACTCTCTGATACCTGTATTTGGAGGTGACGATGTCACCACACCCAAAAAAGTCAAATGTAATGTCCCGGTTTCGGGTGCCACTCAATGGGTGCCCCAAACCCGGTTGGTCACATGACCTCAAGCGCATTTCCCCAAATGCTAGAGGCTGCCGACTAGCAGGAAGGGACCAGGTCTGATAGTGGGGAAACTATTACCTCATTTGTCAAAGTGTAGCGTAGTGGAATAAAATATACAACATACAACAACGGCGGAAGCAATAAACCATAAATATTTAAAATAAACAACTGCGGTAAAAGACAACCAAGAGTTATATAGATGATGATGCAACATGTCTCAAGTTCTAAGAAAACTTCCAGAACATGTTACACAGAAATACAGTACAATACAATACAGAGTACAAGAAAACAAAACTAAATAGCTTGTAGCATCACGAGACTAAGCCCGGTCCCATGCTCCCCTATTCCTCAGCAACAACCAAGTACCTGTATAGGTACCCTTTCCCTTATCCATGCCTATAGAAATGTAATCTGTTTGGGTCGAAGACATGACCCAAACAGGGTGTGCGATATAATTCCTAGTAGGCACCCACCAAAGGCCCGTGCCCAACTGTGTGAAAATATGAAAAAATAGTGTGCAGTAATATAATGCAACAAACTAAGAAGTACACAAAATTAACTAACTTTACCAGTTATATTTTCATTTTATTATTCATTTAATCATTCAATAAAAGGAACCCACCATAGTGAATTTTCTATGTAACATCTAGTGTCCTTAGACACGGAAACCCTTACCCTAAGGTAATCAAAATCTTAACCCGTAGGTAAGTGCCCACAGGAAAAACAGATATTGCCCTCAGGTATACGAAGTGTCGCCCTTAGGCACAGAGTCTATTTCCCACAGGCACGGAAGAAGTTTCCCTAGGGCTAAAAGATGAACTGCCCTCAGGATAAGTAAAACACTACCCTTGGGCTAAATAAGGAACTAGTCCATGCCCAACATGTAAACATGAAATACAAATTCAATTCCTCTCAAGGAAATTCTATAATCATTATTATAAAGGCATACCCTCTGGTATCCTGGCCAAATGGCTAAACAGAAGAACGCACCCCCCCCCCTCGGGGGTTGTCCTGGATCCAAGCAGTGATCCCAAACAACAATTTATTATCACATTTAATTACCTATAAAATTCTAGGTATTTTAAATAGCTAAGGCCTTAGCCACGTGACACCCTAACATGGGTTCATGGCACAAATATTCACACAAATGCACAACAGTTGGAAATTAAACACCGAGCCACCTACCTTAAACGCCCCAGAATGGTATACGCGAACGACGATCCTCGAATCTTCCAAGAATGGCGTAGATCTGAGGTGAAAGAAAACTTCGTTCAAACCTAAATAAATTACCTTAGAGGAATAATTGGAAAGAATGGCTTAAGGAGAGTGGAGGGCTTACCCGTGCGGTTCCAATGAGATCATTAGAGGCGAAAACAGATTCCCGATGCTCGATCTGGAGATCCTTGAATGTCTGGCCTCTTCTCCTAACTCCTTCCTCCAGTTCTAAGCCAATCCTATGAACAGGGTCGGCTACTACCCATTTTAAGCAAAAATAAACAAAATACACAGCGTGTACATCTCAAGTACATGGCGTGTACTTTTCATTTTTTAACTATTCCTTCAGCGGCATCTCGCCAGCATGGCACTGTTCTTCTATCAACCTGAGTACACGGTGTGTGACACCTGAGTAGACAGCATGTACTATCGCTCAGCTGGCGGCTGGTTCCACCACCTTACTATTTGCCTGCCGACTGACTACACGGCGTGTACATACCCACTACACGGCGTGTAGTCGGTTTTTACACCCTTCGTCGCCGACATGGCTACACACACTGTGTACTCATCCCACATGGCCAAAGTATATAGTGTGTGGAATATTACATGGCGTGTAGTCTCAAAATTTAGGATTTTTCAAAAAAATTCTTATTTTCTCAAAAACACTTAAGGAAAAGAGAAAAGAAGAGACCCGTACCTCAAAAAATAAGAACTGGGTTCTTACAAACTTCCCCCCTTACAGCAATTCGTCCCCGAATTTCCCTTCCAAGGGTAGAGAAGATAAAGTTCAGAATATCTCTGGCCACTGAGCACGTACGTCGGGCTCCCGCTCCCAAGTTTCATCCTGCACTCGGCCATGCTACCATAGCACCCGTACGAGAGGAACTGACCAGCCTCTGAGAACCTTCGTGCTCCTATCAACGATACGAATCAGATGCTCCTCAAAGGACCCATATACCTCAAGATCAACCTCCTTGGGCTGAAAGACGCGTGACGGGTCTGAATGATAGCGGGGCAACTGAGAAGAATGGAAGATGTTGTGCATTTCTTTGTACCTCTGTGGTAACTGCAACTGATAGGAAACCCGCCCAACTCTCTCCAGAATCTCAAATGGCCCACATACCTCGGTGAAAGTTTAACCTGTCTCCTGATCTGCCTGTGTCCCAACCTCAGCAAAACATGCAAGAAAACCTAATCCCCAACCACGAACTCCAAGGGTCATCTGTGGCGATCAGCATAAGATTTCTGATGAGACTCTATAGTATCCATCCACTTCTAAATCAACTGGACCTGCTCAGAAGTCTCCTGCACGAGCTGTGGTCCCAGTAAAGCTACCTCAACTACCTCCAACTAGCACAAAGGTGTCGGAATGTCCTACCATATAATTCCCCGTAAGGTGTCATCTTAATAGTTGTTTGAAAAACTGTTATTATAGGAAAACTAGACTAGGGTTATATGCTTCTCACAAGAGCCCCCAAATTCTAGGACACATGCACGTAGCATGTCCTCAAGCACCTCTTTCGTACGCTCTGACTGAACATTGGTCTGAGGGTGGTAAGCTCTGCTCAGAAGCACCTGTGTACCAAGTTCCCTCTGAAAACTATGCCAGAAACGAGACGTAAAATGGGTGTCCCTATCCGAAACGATAGAATGAGGGACCCCATGAAGACGTACAACCTATCAGATATAAAACTTTCTAAGATCGTCAACACCGAAGGTATCCTTGATCGAAAAAAGTGATCTACCTTCATGAGTCTGTCCACAACAACCCACATGACATCATGGCCTCGCAGTGACCTCGGAAACCCAATCACTAAGTGCATCGCGACAATATCCCATTTCCACTCTGGGATGGGTAACTGCTGTAATAGTCTGGCTGGCCTCTAATGCTCCCTCTTCACCTGCTGATAGGTGGAACACCTCATAACAAAACCAGCTATATCTCTCTTCATACCCGGCCACCAGTACTGAAGTCTCAAGTCATGGTACATCTTGGTAACTCTGGGATGAACTACCCAAGATGAATCGTGAAACTCTTTCATCAACTCCTCACATATATCCCCTGGAACCCATACTCATCCACGGAAACGCAATACCTCATCATCACATATCGTCCAAATAGGATGAGGGTCCTCACTTGCCACTGACTCCCATAGAACTAGGCCTTCCGAATCAGATATTTGTCTTATCCTTACTCTATCTAGGAGGGTATAGGTCATAGCTAAAGATGAAATATAGGTCTTCCCCTGACTGTCATGCACCTCCAAATGCATCTCAGAGAAAAAAGCCATAAGCTTCCACTCACCACTGGCCTCCTGCACTACATGTATCTGAGTCCTCTTGCTCAGTGCATCAGCTACTGCATTACCTTTACCAGGTGTATAGGCAAGCTCAAAGTCGAAGGACTAAAGGTATTTGACCCACATTCACTATCTCAAATCCAAGTCACACTGAGTAAAGATATACCGGAGACTTTTGTGGTCGGTGAAAACCACAAAATGATCTCCCAAGATATAGTGTCTCCAACAGTGAAACGCTTGAACAACTGTATCCAACTTGAGATCATGTTTCAGGTAATTCCTCTCATGTGGCCTCAAATGCTGAGACCCGTACGCAAAAAACTCGATTTCTCTGCATCAACACAGCTCGCAGCCCAATCCCTAATGCATCATAGTAAACTGTATAGCTCTTTCCCTGCTCTGGGAGTATCAGGGATGGTGCTGATGTCAACCTTCCTTTCAGATCCTGAAAGGCTACCTCGCAATCTTCTGACCAAATGAACTTCACACCCTTCTTAGTCAGACCCGTCGACAGTGCTTATAAGCGGGAGAAGTCATGTATGAAGCATCTGTAGTAACCAACCAGCCCCAAGAAACTTCGTATCTCAAACATGTTCTTAGGATGCTCCCTGGAAACTGCTACTCTCACCTTCTCTGGGTCTACTGCAGCTCTTGATTCTGAGATAATATGACCCTGGAAGTGAATCTGGTCCATCCAAAAGTGGAACTTTGAGAGCTTAGCATAAAGCTTATGCTCTCTCAGTGTACTCAATACGATCTCAAGATGGGTGGCATGTTCGTGTCGAGTGTGAGAGTACACCAAGATGTCATCCAAGACTACTACCACAAAATCATCCCGATAAGGATGGAACACATGATTCATTAGATCCATTAAAACTGTTGGCGCGTTCATGGGTCCGAACGGCATAACCAAGTACTCATATAGACCATATCTTCTCCGAAAAGCTGTAAGAGGTATATCTGATGGTATCACGTGTAGCTGATGATATCCATATCTCAATTAAATCTATGATAACACTTGTGCTTCACGAAGTTGATCAAAAAGATCATCAATTCTCAGCAAGGGATATCGGTTCTTGACCATCAACTGGTTCAGCTTCCGATAATCCACATAGAGTCTAAGGGTATCGTCTGCCATCTTAGCAAACAGGATAGGCGAACCCCAAGGAGAAGTAATGGTTCAGATGAAACCCTTTGAATGTAACTCCTCTAACTACCTCTTGAGCTTCTGTAACTCAGGTGTGGCCTTCCTATAAGGAGGAATGGACATTGGTGCTGCTCTTGGCACAAGCTTAATAGAGAAATCCACATCACGCTCTGGAGGTAGACCTGAAAAGTTATCCTGGAAGACATACCTGAAATGATCAACCACTGGAGGGAAATCCGTCTGAAAATTCCCCTGATCATACAGATATAAACTTTTAATCTGGGTTGTGACTCCACCTCACCCATGATACTCTGGTCCAGCTCAATTTTCCTGAACATCCCATTCACCTCTGTATAGAAACTCTCTACCCTCTGGTGACGTGAAACTCACCCTACGACGATATCAATCTATAAAGGCTCGAAAGGGAACCAACTGGTCCATCCCGAGAATGAAATCATAGCTCGTCATCTCTAAGACATAGAGGTCCCTTAGAAAGTGACACCCACCAACCTCAAGGGGGAACTCCTTGCACTAACGCACACCAACCGTTTTAGTCCCTAACGGAGTGTCTAACGTCATAACAGTAGAATAAAAAGAAATATAGAGCCCAAGGCTCTCCACAATAGGAACAGATACAAAGCTATGCGTAGCACCCATATCAAAAAGTGCTAAAGATAAGACAGAAGCTACCATAATAGTACCTCTGACAGTAGAAGGTCCGAGATCCTGCTCCTATTGGGTCGGTTGCACTACATATGTCTGCCCAGTGTCGCGGCCCTGCGACATAGCCTGGCTACCCTAAGCTGTCCTGCCCTGCTGCCTCTGAGATCCTGGTTGCTGGCTACCATGGCCATGACCACCATCCCTACTTACACACCCTGACATATTCCAGTTTCCCGACTGGTAAGAAGCTGCTGGCCTGCTCTCGCACGCGGAGTCTGTACAGAACCCCTCTCACTAGCCACTAGTGGAAACGCCCTGCAAAAGCGCTGCAGATGACCCATCTTGCCGCAAGCTCGGCACTCCACTGGATCTCGTGGACACTAATGTCTCTTGTGACCCTCTTTACCACACTGGTAGCACCTGACGTAGCCACTTGAAACATCCTTTTGGCTGGTATTTCCACTGTGAGAGAAGTTCATATGTCTCTTCCTCTTACCAGCAGAAATAGTACCCGAAACTGGGGCCGAACTCCCTTGGCCTGCCCCACTAGCTTCCCGAAGGTTCATTTCTGTAATCAGCGCCTGGTTCACAATAGCATGTACTGAAGGCAACTTGAAAACATTCACCAGTGCTCGGATGTCATATCGGAGACCATCCTCAAAGATTCTAGCTCTCAACGTCTCATCACCCACCAGTATGGGTGCAAAACGCTGAAGCTCCGTGAAGCGAGCAGAAAAATCCATCACCGACATAGAGCTCTGCTGTAGGTTTAGGAACTCTCGAGCTTTATCTACCCTCAGCGTCTCTGGAAAGAAGAATTCATAGAATACTACCTGAGAATCTTCCTACTCCATGTCTTTGTGATGCTCGGACTGGGTGGTAACATCCCACCACCTCTTGGCAGAATTACGCAGCATATAAGTCGCGAGCTTGACCCTATGCCTTGGAGGCATCTCAATATGCTCGAAGATATTCTACATAGACCCCAGCCAAGAATCTGCATCCTCTGGTCCGTCGTCCCCTGAGAACATTGGAAGATGTTGCTGCTGGAATATAAGAGTCAACTCAGCCATAGATGTGGCAGCTGACAGTGCTCCCTGAAAGGTCTTCATGAACTGCATAAAGCCTTCACAGAACTATGCCTATATACCTGTGTCTGGTATAACAACTGGCACTACATCTGGCTCTACTGGAGGATCCACTGGTATCCCATGGCCCATCATTTCTAGAGTATAATCATTTTTTCTCTCCTAGTAAACAACGCATGGTCATCTTAGCGGCATGACTCTACAATGTCAAACGCACACCTTAGATCAAATTTTTCAAAGACTGAAAAATGAAGAGACCAAAAGGGAAACAGGAGGAAGAAGGCATTCAAGATTTTCAAAACAAGACTACATGGCGTGTATACTAACTACACGGCGTGTACCTGACTTCTCTTCCCCTGCCCGGGTCCTTCTACACGGCTAATCCACACGGCTCCCATTGAACAAAACTACACGGCGTGTATATAATCTACATGGCATGTATGGTGTAATTTTCCAACTACCCGTGTCATTCGTTACATGGCCGACTACTCGGCTTGACAATAAACGGCGTGTTACACCCACACACATCATGTACACCACCCCATTTTCCAGCTACACGGCTAAGTTCACATGGTCTGTCCTCAGAAAAGACAACATGGCATGTTCCTCAGGCACACGGCGTGTACTAGACGAGCTTCACCGACCCGTGTTGTTAGTTTCACGGCCGGATACATGGATCAAACTACACAACGTGTTCCATATACACACGGCATATACACTAAAGGATTACACCAACTCGTGTTGTTAGTTACACGGCAGGATCCCAGGTCAGACTACACGGTGTGTTCCATAGTGGACACAGCGTGTATGTCTTTAGGTATCCTCCATCCATGTTGTTAGTTACATGGGAGGATTCCGGGTCAACTCTACACGGCGTGTACATTCGGTACACAGCGTGTTCACCCAAAGCATTTCCCTTCCCCGTGTCCCTGCCCACATGGTCTATGACACAGGACGAGACTACATGGCCTGTACTGAGGGTACACGGCGCGTACTCAAAAAGTTTTCTTTTCTTCCCAAATAGAAGAACACACGGCATGTGTCCAAGGAACTACATGGTGTGTATCCTGTGTTTTCCGGATAGTAAGCCTCAGATACTACTCCAGAACCCCAAAAAACTACTGAAACAACTCCTAAGTTCCAAATTCTGATCTGTGAGGGCCCATACTCCCCATGAATCAAAGTTTGACATCTTATCTGAGTTATAAATACGGTAAACATCCAATGATCCACCAAATTCCGGTCAATGAGGGGCCATACTCCACAGTAATCAAAGTTTGGTGTTCATTCTTTCAAGGCCTCACACAACCATACTCTATCACATAGTAGGTATTTATCAAGGAAGCTATCACAACATCATGATTTTCTAGCACACAACTATCACAACAACATGGAAATTTCTAATGCACCTACATGGCATAGAACTATGAATGGAATGTGCTTTCTAGAATGTGCCTAAATGATGCATGAGATGGCATACCCTCATCTCATCAGGTTTCAACTAAATAGAACCCATGGATAAATTATAAATAGCATGATCACAAGTGTGTCTCCCAACGGTGAAATCAAATGAACTGTAAAATTTTCAAAATCAAAAGAATTTGAAAAAAGATGAGGTAGACTAACTTTTCCCTGTACAAGGGTTAGCTACTCCCAGGAACATCTTATTACCAACTAACTTTCTGTCCTATCACTGAATAAGGATCCAAACAGTAAGTCAAAGAAAAGAACCCCTCTGATACCACTTTGTAATGTCCTGGTTCTGGGTGCCACTCAACAGGTGCCCCAAACTCGGTTGGTCACATAACCTCAAGCGAATTTCCCAAAATGCCAGAGGCTACCGACTATCAGTGCCCTCATTTTTCAAAGTGTAGCGCAGCGGAATAAAATATACAACATACAACAACAGAGGAAGAAATAAACCATAAACATTTAAAATAAACAAATTCAGTAAAAGATAACCAACAGTTATATAGATGATGATTCAACATGTCTCAAGTTCTAAGAAAACATCCAGAACATGTTACACAACAATACAATACAGTACAATACAGAGTACAGAAAAAAAAAATGAAACAGCTGGTAGCATCCCGAGCCTAAGCCCGGTCCCATGCTCCCCTACTCCGGAACAGCAATCAAGTACCTTTATAGGGACCCTTTCCCTTATCCATGCCTGTAGAAATGTAATCTTTTTCGGCTGAATACATGACCCAAACAGGGTGTGAGAAATAATTCCTAGTAGGCACCCACCAAAGGCTCGTTCCCAACTATGTGAAAATATGCAACAATAGAGTGCAGTAGTAAAATGCAATAAACTAAGCAGTACACAAAAGTAACTAACTTTACCAGTTATATTGCTATTTTATTATTCATTTAATCATTCAATAAAAGGAACCCACCACGGTGAATTTTCTATGTAACAATCAATGTCCTCAGACACGCAAACCCTTACCCTCAGGTAATCAGAATCGTAACCCACAGGTAAGTGCCCATAGGCATAATAGATATTTACCTCAGGCGTACGAAGTGTTGCCCTTAGGCACAGAGTCTATTGCCCACAGGCATGGAATAAGTTGCCATCAGGCTAAAAGATGCACTGCCCTCAGGCTAAGTAAAACATTGCCCGCGGGCTAAATAAGTAATTGGGTCATGCCCAACAAGTAAACAAGCAATACACATGAAATTCCTCTCAAGGCAATTATATAATCATTATTATAAAGGCATACCCTTGGGTATCCTGGCCAAATAGCTAAACAGAGGAACGCACCCCCCGGGGTGGTCCTAGATCCAAGCAGTGATCCCAAAAAACAATTTATTATCACATTTAATTACCTATACAATTCTAGGTATTTGAAATAGCTAAGGCCTTAGCCACACGACACCCCAACATGGGTCCGTGGCACAATGATTCACGCAAATGCACAACAGTTGGAAATTAAACCCCAAGCCATCTACCTTAAACGCCCCAGAACAGTATAAGTGAATGAAGATCCTAGAATCATCCCGGAATGATGTAGATCTAAGGAGAAATAAAACCTTGTTCAAACCTAAATAACTTCCCTTAGAGGAAGAATTGGCAAGAACGACTTATGGAGAGTGGAGGGCTTACCCGTGCGGTTCCAACGAGATCGTCAGAGGTGAAAATGGATTCTCAATGCTCAATCTAGAGATCCTAGAATGTACGACCTCCTCTCCCGACTCCTTCCTTCGGTTCTAATCCAATCCTATGAACAGAGTTGGCTACAGCCCATTTAAAGAAAAAAAAAACAAACTACACGGTGTGTACTTCCCAAGTACACGGCGTGTACTTTTCATTTTTTAACTGTTCCTTCAGCAGCATCTCGCCAGCATGGCATTGTTCATCTGTCGACATGAGTACACAACGTGTGACACTAGATTACACGACGTGTACTACCGCTCAACTAGCGGTTGCTTACACCGCCTTACGATTTTCCTACCAGCTAACTACACTGTGTTTACATACCCACTACACGGCGTGTAGTAATTTTTTACATCCTTCGTCACCGACATGGCTACACACCCTATGTACTCATCCCACACGGCCAAAGTACATGGCGTGTGGAATAGTACATGGCGTGTAGTCCCAAAATTTAGTATTTTTCCCAATTTTTATTATTTTCTCAAAAACACTTAAGGAAAAGAGAAAAGAAGAGACTCGTACCTAAAAAAATAAGAACCAGGTTCTTACATCAAAGAAGCAAAGTCATTGAAGGAAGAACTCCATAGCTAGACGCTTCATCAGTACTGGTAAGTCCTTCAGATAGTCATGAATCCTAACTCATGAAAAGGTTGCTCATACTTCTTGGGATTTTAGGGGCTTCTTCAATTTTTTCCTTTGAGGGAGAGGAATGAACCTCCTCTGAGGACGACGGACGGTGCTGGTGAACCGTTGAAAATTCTTGCTGACATGGCTGCTCCTGAAAAAATGATGAGAGAAGAAGAGCCAGCATCGTTTCCCAGTACTTTTCTGGTTGTTGCTACAAGGAGAGTAGATCCTACTTACGGTAAATTAACAATACTTTATATAAATTTGAATGAAAACATCAACTGACTTCCATTCTGTGATGCTTTAGGTTCAACACCTCCACCAGAATATTTGGCGACCATTGCAACTGACACTGCAGTTTTCTCTGAGGAATCTATTTGGGGTCAGAGGTCGCAAGAGGAGGGTTTCTAAGAAGACATGTCAAATTCTCTCACTGGTGAGACTAACCAGGAATCTGGGATATCACTGGATGAAATGATGAAACTTGGAATGTCTTTTGAAGAAATTTTAGATCATGTTAAATTACCATGTGATTTAGAAGATTTTGGACGTGAGTGTTATCCTTCGTCCTGTAAATTTTTTTTATTACATATTTGACCATGATTGGTAGAAATGTGCAGTTCTGTCTAAGAAAACTACTGATCTTCCGATTCTTGAAGGGGGTAGAGACAACCCTGTCATTGCAGAGATGCTAGCTCAAGTGGATCTTAACCCAACAGAGCTTCCTGAAACCCGTTTTGAAAATCCTATTAAAGATAGGAAAGATGGGGAGGATCCTTATCATGCTGTTGATCTACCGTTGGGTAAAATATGATAATATTTGTGCCTATACTTAATTTACAAGACATCTAATCAACTTTTTTAGCCTCCAAAACTAACCATAGCTTTCAATTGACTATGCAGGGTCGTCAACTTCAGTGGCTAGATCTGGAGGTGAGGACTCATCCTCAGCCCCAACGGAAGTAGAAAGTGAAGTACCAAGGGTCTGGGGAGAAGGAGCAGAATAGGGAACTTCCTTAAGTGCATTAATCCCAGACTATATTCCCCCCTGTGATAGTGATGCTGAATCAGACTTAGAGGTGAAAAAGGCACTCCAATTCTCACGTTGCAAGGCATGGAAGAATATATGGAAGATCATATCTGAAGTGCCTCTTAAAGAGATGTATTTGAAGATCTTGTGACTATCATACTTGTTCGTTATGCTGGGACTTGGTGGTTTTGGATATCAATAGATCCATAGCACAGTGAAACAAGTCATCTTAAGGAGGGAACGGGAGAAAAAGTGTTGTCAAGATCTGATCAGAGTGAGGCTGCTGACCAATATCGGTGAATTCAAGGTTGCGGTGTCCTGATATGAGGTTGATCATGATGCAAAGCTGAAGGAGATGAAGCATAAAATCATGGAGAAAGTTGTCCAGTAGATGCACCTCCAGCAATAGATAGATGTCGTTATTGGGGAACTTCACCAACTTAACAATTCATTGGAAGGAGTCCAAACGAATGGTATTAAATCCATCACAGATGCCAAGAAAGCACTCCATCAAGCTGAAAAGAGTGAAGTTGGTCAAGTGAATGAACATCAAGTGGCTTCTGATGAATCTTGGGATGCCAAAAATCAAATGAAAAATTATGTTCAAAGCCTCTTATAATTCTTGAAAAAATAGAAGATACTCCAATCTATGGATGTTCTTCTAATCTTGTGCATCAATGAAAAATACATTTCATCTTCAATCATTTGTACCTACATTCTCTTGCTAACTACTAATTTTTTTTTACCTAAGCCAATGGGCCTAGTAAGCATAGTTTTATTTTTTCTAGGATTATAAAAACAACCCCACAAACTTTGCATTTTTTGTTGCTCAATATTTCTTAAATCATATAAAATGTATGTTTAGCGAGATGGGACTTGAGTTTTGTTTAGAGTTCCTTTTACAGGTTCCCAATTTAATGATTATCTTATCTCTTGTTGGCATTTTGAAGTCATGCATGTCGGGAATAAAAGCCTAATGTTTAAGGTCGAATAGCTTTGACCGAATGGATTAAAATTGACTCAGTTCCTTGATAATTTGTTTGAAAACATATTAACACATTCAAGTATGGGGGAAACATGTAAACTATGACTTAAGAAATTTTGAATCTGAGGGATGATATGAAAAAAGGGCTAAAAGGTGTTAGAGGAAGTATTTTCTAAGAGTGAAGTTACCACTATTTGAAAAAGCCGTTAGGGGGTTAAATTATGCATGTCCACTTAAGGGCATTGCTACATAGTTAAATAATAGCATCTTTTGGATGACATGTCTATTATGTAGACTACTTATGCAAGGCCACCTAAGGGCACGTGTTTCATGGTCAAACAAAAAGAACTCTTAGAAATTTTACTTTTCTATTGCTAAAATATAGTGAAGGTTTATGGAGATTCAAATTTCCCAAAGCATGGATTCTGATATATAGAGAGAGGTACTTGAATATGGAGAGGATATTCCCAATCAAGATTGTCAAAGAATTGGATGAATGTCACTCCTGCAAAGGTCTAACCCAAACTTAGGGAAGGGAAATATAAACCACGGAGTTGAATACTTTCAGATCATGAAAATGAGTATGGGAAAATTTTGTTAAGGGTGGTTGTTTTTGAGGATCCCTACATATCATCGTTAAGACCAATAAGGACAAAAGAGGTTTTTACCCCAAGAATGAAGTTACCACTATTTTACAAAACTCTTAGGGGGGTTGAATTATGCAGGGCCACCTAAGGGCATTAGTTGTATAGTCAAATAATAGAATCTTTTGGCTGATAGGTCCATTATGTATACTATTTATGCAAGGCCGCCTAAGGATATGTGCTGCATGGTCAGGAAAAAGAATTCCTGGGTATCAGACATTTTGTGAACAGAAGTCAAGAAAATGGTTATGGAGATCTAGAAGTATTTAAGGTTAGGATTATGACACATAAAAATGGGTATTTTCCAATGCATGAAGGAGATACATAGACCAATACTGACCATAAGCATGTTGTGGCTGGGTCCTGAATTGAGATGATGGACTTCACTACATATCTCATTAGGATGAGAATCAATCCATACGTAGTTCTTGAAATACAGTTTAACATCATGTGGGACATGAGCGTAGGAGATCTTAGTTTAGGTTCATAGAGATCGGACCATAATGATGGAGACGCATTGTTTTTTTCTTATAAACCTGATGTGAATAAAGACAAGGGTTTTCATACCACATTCATGTGCTCATAGGGGGGACTTTTCAGCCAAGGGACAGAAAGTGGAGTTTGGGGTTAGGCACAAATACTTGGGGTTGGATTCGAGGGATGCTCAAATGTTCCTATGTATCCCATAGGGATGGTAATCAAGCCATATGTAGTTCTTGAAATATCCTCTATACATATTTGGTCCGTACATGTGAAGGGTGAAAGGTATTTTTAGTGAAATTATGGTTGGACCCAAGATTAAAGGTTTGGGCATTGCTATGTTTGTACGTAGTCCTTGAAATATGACATGATTGGAGATCAATGTCAATAATGATTCCCTCTCAGGTGAGGGTGTCAGAGACTATTGTAGTTTATTGTCATACAGGACAAAAGTGAAAATAGTTCAAGGTCATATGCATGGACCGGTGCTGCAGAGTTTGGTGTCATGTAGCTAGGATGTATTGCAATGAAGTTTAATGTCTTGTAGCGAGGATGATGGGGGACTGTATAGTTTAACATCATATAGAAAGGAAGATGGTGCTGCACAGTTTAGTGTCATGTATCAGGGAAAAAAATGATGTACATGATCTAATTTCATGTAGGATGATGATGAACCAATATGAAGATATTGGTTTCGGGGGGCGTCATGGATCAACATCATATGAGATAGAGGTGAACCGACATAAAGATATTGGTTTTGGGCTTGAACCTCAGGAGGTTGCCTACGTACCCATCCTAGAAGGAAAGGATCAAAGTCCATGTAGTTCGACTGAGAATGAATTAGTGATCGAGTTGTACTTGAGGACAATGAACTGAAGATGGTGTTGGGGCTTATGCGTGGTTAGTGGCCTAGAGAGGGTGTTATGGTTGTAGCTTACTCTAAACTCACGTGATTCATGATTGGTGTGGGAAACAAGAGGTAGAAACAACCCTAACGAAGCACAGTTTAATGTCATGTGGGACAAAGGGTGTTATACAGTTTATCATCATGTAGCTAGGATGTATTGTTGTGCATTTTAATGTCTTGCAGGACATGTGCACAGTTTAACGTCATGTAGGACGTATTGAGGGACTTTTTCACAGTTTAAACGTCATGTAGGATGAACATGTACAGTTAAACATCATGTAGGACGTATAAGGGACTGTTTACAGTTTAACGTCTTGTAGGACAATAAAATTTATATTACACAAAATACTTCTTCAGGAATCTGTCATTGGTTGGAGTCGTGATGAGTTCTCCATTCATTGAGATTAAATAATAAGCTCCATTGGAGTACACCTTATGTATTGAATAAGGTCCTTACCACTTTGGCTAAAGCTTTGGAGGTTTCTTTCCTGGTATCATTAGAGTTATGAGGACCAATACCAATTCTCCTTGAATTAATGAATGAATACAAACTTTTTTATTGAAAGCATGTATTATTCGATTATGATAGACTTCCAAGTGGTGCAGGGTGCACAATATTTTTTCATCTAATCATTCCAATTAATCAAATAATTTATGAGATTGTTCATCTATGGATAACTGATCACAAATGGATACTCTGAGTGAAGGTAATTGAACCTCAATGGGCAAGACTTCTCCTGTTCCATCTACCAATAAATATGGATTTGATCACGTAGCAGTGCGGGTGGTGGTCTGATAAGCCCATAAAGCATGAAAAAGTTTATCAGTACATTATTTCTTATCTTTAACCACCATATTTTGTAGTATATTTGAAAGAGTCTTATTTAAGGCTTCTATTTGTCCATTGTCCACTGCATGATACCAAGATGAATGGTTAGGTTTGATGTAGTATTCTTGAAACAACTTTCTCACCTCGGATGACCATAATTTGGTGCCATTGTCTGTAAAAATGGTATGAGGGACACCAAATATGGTAATGATGTTAGACTTGATGAAGATAACAATGCTTTTAGAACTAACTTATTTGAGAGGTATTACCTCTGCCCATTTGGAAAAGAAGTCAGTATGAGTAAGAATATACTTAAACTACTTGGATGTAGCTGGAGTATAAGGTCCTACTACATCCATTCCCCATGTGGAAAATGGCCATGAGTATTTAACTATATGAAGTAACTCTGGGGGTTGATAAATGAAGATGGCACATACTTGGAAAGAATGATACTTCTTAGTGAAATCAACACAAGCTTGCATCATTGAAGGCCAAAAGTATACAAGCCTTCGAATTTGACCAGAAAGTCTATGTCCAGACTGGTGGGCACCACAAACTCCTGCATGAATTTCACTCATGACAGCCATTATCTCTTCACCATCAATACATCTGAAAATAATTCCATCAAAACCTCACTTGTAGAGAATTGTTTGGTGATCTGGGCTATCATAAAGTGTAAAATTGACCACACATCACCAGACTTCTTCCTTCCCGGCTCTATCAGGTGGGATTGTTCCATTTTGAAGGTATTCCTTGATAGGTTTCATCCATCCTGTAGTATGACCATAAGGTTTAGAAATGGGACCGATTTCATTGATTTCCTCTGTTCTGATTTGAACAAAAGGTGAAACTACACGATGGTGGGAAATACTGATAATTGGTTTGTCCCGATTTAGATCTGCCAGGGTTGTGGCTATATTAGCCAATTCATTATCTTGGGCATTTTGTGATCGTGGGACATAAGAAAATGTCGGTTCTGAACGAAATTATGCCATTGACTCTCTAACGTAATCACAAAAAGGGATTAAATCTTCCTTTTTGATGTCATAATCCCCATTTATTTGTTTTATTACCAAATATGAATCACCTTTTACCTTCAAGTTATTCACCTGTGCCTAAAGCGCCAATTCCAAGCCTGCGATGAGAGCTTGATATTCTGCTTCATTGTTTGTACCTCCTTCCAACAATAAGAACGAATAGGGTAGCACTACCTTTTCTAGGGAAATAATCATGATTCCTAACCCAACTTTTTTGAATTTAGGATCTTCTATTTTCTTCCCTATTGGACTTCTGGAGGCACCATCAAAGTATATTTCCCATGTTTGAGGATTATCTTGAATAGAGAAGACTTCCTCATCAAGAAGTTCAATATTGAAATATGTATCTTCTACAAATGGGTGTTCAGCAAGGAAATCGGCCCGAGCTTGGCCCTTTATGGCCTTTTGAGACACATACTTGATATCAAACTACTGCAAAATAACTGCCCACCTTGCTAGATGTCCTATAATCCATTGGATGACTAAGGATAAATTTGAGCAGTTTATTACGAGATACCAATTGGACCTCATGATGTTTCATATAGTGTCTCAATTTTTAAACTACAAAGATTTATGCTAGGAATCACTTTTTAATACTTGAATATTGAATTTTTGCCTCAAGCATAGTCCAACTAAGATAGTAAAGGCTATTTTCATTCCCATCATCGTTCTTTTGGGCAAGGAAGGCACCCAATGGTCGCTCTAAAGCTATCACGTAGAGAATCAGTGGTATTCCTTCAACAGGTGTCATTAATACCGGTGGAATAAAGAGATATTTCTTGAGTATATCGAATGCTTCTTAACATTATTCATTCCACTGGTAGGTGACTCCCTTCTTCATTAATCTGGTGAATGGTAAACACTTGCCTTCCAAATTGTCAATGAAACACTGAATATAGGCCAAGTTTTCTTGAATTCATCTTAATTCCTTCAAATTTCTAGGAGGTGACATGTTAAGGATTGATATCTTCTTCTCAGGATCAACTTCGATACCACGATGGGGTACCACAAAGCCAAGAAATTTTCCTGAGGTTACCCCGAAAGCACATTTCAAGGGGTTTAGCTTCAAATTGTGTTGTCAAAGTTTGTTGAATATGATTTTCAAATTGGCCAAGTGATTAGAACGTTGTCTATATTTAACCACCAAATCATCCACATAACATTAAACAAATTTCCCTAAAAAGGGTTTGAATATATAGTGCATGTCACGTTAATACGCTTTGCATGCATTATTTAGGCCAAAGGGAATTACCCGATATAAAACACACGTTGAGGAGCTTTGAAGGCTGTAGACTCTTCATCTTCTAGGGACATTTGTATTTTATTGTACCCAGAATAACCATCCATGAAGGAAAGTGCTTCATAGCCAGCTGTTTCATCAATTATAAGTTCTATAATCAGAACTGGAAAATCATCCTTGGGACAATGCCGATTAAGATCTATGAAGTCAACACAAACTCTAATTTTTTCATTCTTCTTTTTCACAGAGACAATATTAGCCAACCATTTGGTATATTTAACTTCTCTAACGAAGTTATCCTTGATAATATTATCAACTTCAGCTGCAATTTTGGAGGCATAAGTTGGGTGTGTTCTTCTTGCTGCTTGCTTGAATCCTCAATGTTCATTTGGAAAACCCAAATGATGAGTGGAAACATCGGGATCAAGACCTGGAATTTCTGTATAATTCAAAGAAAATACATCTCAATTTTTCTTTAAAAAAGAAGTATACATTTCTTGATCTTCAAGAGTCATGTTTTCACTAATTAAAGTGGGGCGTGGATCTTCTTTTGTACCCAGATTTGTTTCTCTGAGTTAATCCATAGTGGTAGAGATACCTTCTTCAAATGATGTAGGAGCATCCCTAAGATCTTCCTCTTCTTCATAAATATGTGTTACTTCTTCTATTTCTACTTTAATAGTAGATAACGAAGCATAATTTCCATGGTTAGAGGAAAAGTTAAAATTTGAACATCTTGAAGAAGAGGCTTCCATTTCTGACCCAATTGATTATGAAGGTTCTTCCTGGGGTGATAGAGAGGATATGATGGATTGAGAATCGACATCATTATTTTCCTCTAGTATTGTTATAACTTATTTTGGTCTGGTTGATTAAGTATAGAATTTATAGAATTCAGCGAATGAAATGAAGACATATCCATCTAAGCTTTCATCATTGCTTGGTGAATCAACAATTTCTCCCATGTTGTCTGGATCGATTGTCGTAACTGACATTATGGATGTTTCCATAAGAGTGTTTTGATTTAGGTCTATCCTGTCAATTTGACTGATAGGAAACACATAATCTATAATCACATGTATGAATGGGGTTACTGGAATCTTTTCCAAACCACTTGGAGAATTAATTTTGGTAACCTTCTTTGTCGTGGATTTTTCTTTTCCCTCCATGTGATAAAATTCCACCTCAATGTATTCATATTCACATGTTTTGAATGGGGATTTGTCACCATACAATTTCCTAATTTGACCATTGAAAAAATATTTCAGACATTGATGGTATGAAGAATGTACGGCCGCATGTTGATGTAACCAAGTTTTTCCAATAAAAATGTTGAAAGTTGTGTCCTGATAAACAACCATGAAATTTGAATTTGATACAAGGTATCCAAACTGAATAATAAGTGTAATTTCACCTAGATGTTCTTGTTCATTCTTATCATATCCTTGAAACATCAAAGTAGAAGAAGATAAATCCGATTTGGTGAGGCCCAATCAATGAAGTGTATGAATAGGAATAAGATTGACTCCTGATCCATTATCAATGAAAGATCATCAGATGTCTATATAATTGACATTTACAGAGATATACAAAGGTATGATATGTCTATGTACAGCATCAACTTCATCTCCATCTGTAAAAGATATCACTGCATGGAATTCTGTAGAATCATTCTCTATATGGTAGACTTCATCCGCAATAATTTCAGTTTCAAATTCTTGAGGACTTGAAAAAGCCTCAATAAGTGCCTCCCAAAGATCTTTTGATATATTCAAGGCATCCATAATTGATAAATTGGCCGGTACTTGGGCCAAATGTTTCAATACATCATACTTTTGGTCCAAAGATCTATGTTTCCCATTAGGAAAATGTGGTTTTGTAGGTTCCTTGGAAGTTGATTCTTTGGCAGTAGATGCATCCCGTATCAGGGTAAGAGTTGGAAAAACTCTTGGATTCTATAGATTAGACTGACTAGGTCAATATATTTTCTGAGAGGAAGAAGGGGTGACCTCTAACTGGTCTTCCAAAAAAACTGTGTCAGGACCGAATTTTCCATGTGTGGAAGAACTTTCTTGTTCCTGTTGAGCCCGCTGAAGGGCTTTTCCATGAGTTTCTACCGTATATACAGTTCTAGTAGGGGTAGGATTGAAATAGTGGCTTCTGGAATATCCATGTCTTCCCCTATATCCTAGAACTATGTATCTTCCCCTAATTCCACTGTTAGATACAGGGAACTTAGGCTCATCATAATCAAAACTATCATTAGCATAAGGATCTGTTAAATGAATCATGTTAACATAACCAAAGATCAAATCTTTATTTGATGAATATTTTGCCTGGGGAACCAACTCAAGATGTGCCATTTGGCAGGGAGGTGCCCGTTCTTTTGAAGTAAATGGCATAAAATATGCCAAAGTCAAAGACAAATTAGGTTTTGACGCGATTTTTTCTCCTTATGACTGCTCTTCTTTCTTCAAATTATGCTTCTTCTTTGAGGATTTTCCTTCTGATAAAGGGGGTTTTGTTATGGTAGAAATAGTAGAAGACACAATTGGTTGATTCAATTGTGTTTGTAAAATGGCACAATTTCGGTTGATCATTTTTCTGACCATTCAATCATCATATTTTTGCGTATTTTTACTTTTGACTTCGTGCCACCCGCCTTCTTCTTCTAGATTAGTAGAAGTAACACATGCTACATGGGCTGAATAAACTTTCAGTATTACCTGTCCAGAGTCCACCATATTTTTCAAGAGGTCTTTGAAGATAAAACACTCCTGAATAGGATTCACCAACATCTGATGAAATGGGAAATAGTTGGGGAGCTCTTCATCTCCTTCCTTGTTCGGCGTTTTGGGCCTTGGAAACTGAAGCAGATTGTTTTCCAAAGCAGAGATGAAGTATCCAAGAACTTGTTCATTCTGGAAAGAATAAACATTATTCTTAAAATCCTCAAAATGTTTCTGCCTTTAATCTTTTTGATCATCTTAACAAGGAAGCCATTGTTTTTTATGCTCAGGAGGTGGAGACCATCAATATAATGATGTTTTTTAAGTGGAAGCAGTTACAGGTTCTTATTTAAGTGTAACTGTAGTAGTCTCTGCTTTCCCTATTCTCTTTCCTGGAAATGATGGAATTACATGAGTTCTAGACTTAGTCTTTATAAGAGAGTCTTCTATTTTCTAATCAATTGAAGTAAGGTCTCAAAACCCTTTTATGTATTTCACAGGGATCAATGGTGTACGTAATTCATCATGCAGATTGGAAAAAATTCTTCTTGAGGGAGTGTTAAACTTAAGGAATATGTTAATCCCTTCCAGTGAGCAATGAAATCTGAAACACTTTAATTTTCCCTTTGCTTAAAATTGGTAAGATAAAAAACTGTCGTCTTTGGAAATGTTGAGCTAAATTGAAGAAGAAAATCTTTGATGGAGATCTTCCCACTCAATAATTGACTAAGATTGCAAACTTGTATACCAAACAAAAGTAGGTCCTTGTAATGACAGCACAAAACACCTGAGCTTAACTTCTTCTTTTTGTTGAGGAGTTCCCATCATAGGATCACAATGAGAAAAAAATGTGTTAAGTGTTTTTATGGATCTCCCGAACCATTAAAAATTGGTAATGTGGTGTTCGTAAGATTTTATGGGGGAGGGATTGCATCCACCCATTCAGGGTAAACTCTCTGTTCTGGCTAAAATTGTGCACGATTTCCTTCCATAGCTTCCAACCGAGCTATTAATGACTCAATGGTAGTCATTAATTTTTGAGAAACATCTAGTTGATCTTGGACCTGAGAAGGTGAAATAACTGGAGTTTGGATGGGTGTGGTGACCGGTACTACCATTGATGTTAGTATTGCCAGTTTCTATCGCATATAACCCATAGGATTGGACCTGTGATGGTGTACTTGTAAAGGGGGATATTCTTGATCCATACCACTAGTTGTAACAAATTTCCTTGATTTATAAACTCTAGCATGCTTAGGAGGAAGACTACCTTGAAGTAGTTCTGCATTTAACCTCCTTAATTCCTTCATTTCTTCTTCTTTTTGTGTGAACCTTTCCTCTAATGAGAGTGATTGGCCTTATCCAGAGGTAGGGTGGAATGTAACCTGACTTTTACCCTTTTCCTTGGCATGTTCCTTTCTGGAGTATGGAAGGGAATTACCCAAAGGAATGTCTTTCCCCTATGAAACCCTCTGTCTTCTGGTACACACACCTCCTTCATTTATTTCCATGTGTACAACCTCTTGAACAGGAACTTCTTCATCTGATACCTCTGAGTGAGCCTCATGTTCTGGGGGATTAGGGACAATGGCATTGATGACATTTATTGATGCATAACGCATTTCAGCCCTTCTGTCAACACTTTTGCAATACTGTCTTCTTCCATGTACTTTATGAGACATTGCCTTTTGTTTGGTTGATCCCTTAGGAACTTCTTGATGAATAGTAATTTGGAGGGAATATCCTGATAATTCATCCCTGCGTTCCTCTTGTGGATTCTCCCTAATCGAGAGAAGACTGACTTTTGCTGAGGAAGAGATTGAGAATTTGACAAAGTCCCCAGTCCAGTGGACTGGGTCTATTCGTGTTTTTTCGGCTCAACTCCTCAAATCCTGTCTATTGATCCCAAAGGTTGGATTAAAAGATTGCCCAATCTAGCCAACTAAGGTGGCTCTTGAGCTACTACATCTGAAACTTTCTTAAAATCTCTCCTTATTTTTTGGACTTTAGTCTAGAAATTATCCAGATGCATCATCCAAAATCCACTCAAATCACCTGGCTCAGATGACCGTTGGATTATTTCTGACACTTTTGTCACCTGATGATTTGCATTCTCTAAATAAGAAGCATGTTTGATATTCTCATTTTCTTGATGCAAGAGTAATTCGATAACTTGTTCTTTATATGCCTAACTTTGGGAAGAACTAGTTAAGGCATGTTCTTGGGAAAGCCTTTGATTACGCACAAAACCAGTTAAATGTGGCCAGCCATGGGAAATAACATTGAATGAGACCACTTTTGGTTGGATTTATTAAATAGAGAGAATAGTGAAATGAAATTCTCCATGAACACCCCATCCCTTGATATGAATATCAAATGGGTCATTGGTAATTAATTGGCGCAACCTTTTAAATGCGCCAAGGCATGAACGCTGAAGGGATCTCTGCTGTTTTAAAACCTTTGGATGTCGGGAAACTGAGAGAGATGCCAAGTCAATTTGGCATTGCATCCCTTCTATTATCTTAACATGATTTTGATATTCATCATAAGATAATATTTTCTATTTTAAGTGATAAAGAGTTTTATATATGTTGAGATAAATATTGTGAATACAATCTTCTGTCAACGTTTCTAGAATATCATACTAAGAGTCAGCCAAAGGCCAAAAAATGACTATTATTTCACCTTTCTCTAGTTGTTTTCTCATATTCATCACTTCCTCTTTGTCATTTGATGACGATTCTTCTACCTGATTGGACCAAAGGTAGTGCTTCTTTGTTTCTTCATTAGATTCAACAAGATTGGTAGAGAATTCATTTGTCAAAATTAGGAGATGAATGACCCAGGGGTGGTTTGGAGAATGACCTAAACCTCAGGCTATCTTATTATTGAGAAAGTATTTCACCTAATAGTGGTATGGCTTTAGACATTACTGGCTTTGCATTTTCAAGTGCCTCAATATAAGAGGGCTTTCTTGTTACTGCATTTTCCATTGAATAATTTTCCAGGCAATGCGAATTACTACTGTAGAGAGGACTTTTGCAGCTAAATTCATCATCATGGGGAGGACCACCATGCTGGGTTATAGAAAAAGATGAAACCTATTTCTCCTTGGTCTTCTGGCCATGCAGAGGGTTATCATGGCTTTCATCTGAAGATGATACTTCAAGATTGATCAAATTTTCATGAATCAAGCCTTAATGAAGAAGTGTCTGATGAAGACATTTGGATTTATTGTTGTTACTTCTGGAATCTGGAAATGAGGGAGTAGAATCTTGAGTTGCAACAGACAATTGTATAAGGGCTTCAAGAACTCCAGCATTGAGCAAGGCCTTATTACAGATTGGCTCTTGATTTTTCAACTATGATGGATGGGTCTTTTTCTTGGACGCATTCTTACTCACTTTGGAAACCACTTGTTAATGAAATTGGTTATTATGGGCAAGTGTATGTGCCTGCTTAGGAGAAATGGTCAGGTTATGCTGATTATCTCCATTTAAATCGGGTGTATGTGCCCGACTTGATTGTCCGTATGACATGGGGGAGTATTCCCCATGACCCTCTTGGACTGGAACAGAGGTGTGTATCTGCTCCGGAGTGAAATGTTGATGAGTCACTCCACTGATAGGTATAAATTTATGATTCTTTCCCTGTGATGTCACTGAAGCTGTTATAATATTCTAACAGGTATCTAGAATATGGGTAGGGATTTGCTTCTACTCTTTCACTGTTTTCATAATGTTCTTGGTGACTTCAGCTACCATAAGGGGAATATACGTCCATTTCGTGTTTGGAGTAGGTGTGTGTTCCTGCTCCTTCCCTCCTTTTCCTATCAGTGAATTCTGACAGTACTCATGTGTGGGGGCAGAAAGTTGTGTCTGCCTCCTGTTTGTCATTGGAGCTTTCAAATTGACATATCTGGGTGCTACCAAACGAGACTATTGGTTATCTTGATGAATCAAAGGTGTATGTGCCTTATTATTGTTCTCTACAAAATATTATTGATGGAATTACTTCAAGACTGGCAGACGAGACTGCTGGTATAATTGATGAGTGTAAGCAGGTGTATGTGCCTGTTTACAGGTGGTCACCACATTTTCTTGGAGAACTTATTTGGTTTCAGTCAAACAAGCCTGCTGACTGATTGATGAATTATAAACAGGTGTATGTGCCTAGCTATAGTACTCCGCCAGAATTGCCTGGCGGGATTGATGTGTTACTTCTAGATGAGTCTGTTGGGCAGTGAAATTAGGATGGACGGGTGTATATGCCCGCTCGTTGTTTTCCAACAAGTTATATTTATGGACTTCTCCGTAGGGGGGAGAGGTAATAACCTTCTCCCTGTTGGCCTAATTTTGCCTCTGACGATTCGTCTTGCATGTTCGGGTTTGAGGAACCTAATCTGAACACCTATTTGAGATTCCCTCATCATATTGAGGGTGCACTACTGCACAATTCTGGTGGAAATTATTGGTGGGAGTCCTCGGGAAGGACTCCTGTCTTCTTGAATTAAGGCCTTGAGTGACCTCTTCATTCACCTACCTGTAATATGGGAGGGACTGTTTGTTGCGTTTTGAGGAACAACCTGAAACGGTTGGAAATGGTGGTTGGAACCACCTGCTTCTTGACCACTGGTCGTTGCTATCTGGACAACCATAGTGAGTTCTTAACTTGGAGGGCTTGTCGAGAGACCTCCAAAGTAGGTATGGTACCATGTTGATGGTATTCTCTCACCAATGCATTCGAGACCCAGCGTTGAAGACGCTGAGTAGGTGATGTCATCCTCAGAGTGGATGAGGATTCAGTAGGTGTAGTGGCTGAGGCATTCACTGGTGTTAACTTTAAAGAACACATTCTGTGTTGCAGAGAGATCTTGGGAAAGAGTGTGTGTTTAATATAGAAAACATAATCAAGATAGGTTTGGCCAGACTACATCTTTTGGATGAGCACATATGTTATTTATTTCTCTGTTGGCCCTCATATTGAGTTTGATAGGGGCCTAACAAATAAGTAAAACATCATTTAACTTTGTTAAAGATTCATGTCGGGTTCACCATTTTTTTCTTCTTCTGTAAATGGGGATGACATTGTTTCTTTAAGGTTCAAACTTTCCAATCAGTTTCTAACAGGTTTATTCATAGAACTGGAAACATCCAATAAATCTATATCCATTTGGACCTACTTTCCAAAGGTAGGTTCTCATTAGTTGTGGACCTATGAGGCTTAAGAATTTGCATTGGTCGAGAGGATGGGAGGTCAGACTCATCTCACCTTTTTGGGGGGAATTATTGCCTACTCTAGGACTCTCTTATAGATTTAAGTTATGTTCACGAATCCTTATTAATTCACCAAGTATAAAAATGATTTTTCCTTTATATTTAGCAATCAATGATTGATATTTATGGGATTTAGATAATATTTTATATGTATTTGAGGTTCTTCATTGATAGAGAATCTTCCATATGTATTAGAGATTCTTAGTCAATAGTATCGTTTAATATATTATATATAAATCTCTCGGTCATTATGATAAACATACTGATTTTAAATCCACTCAGTGGGGCACTTTAAGTTTATTATCATTCAGAAAGACAGAGTTTATTTCAGAGTTGGGATCATACCCGTAGATGGGCTACCTACGTATCCTTGTTAAAAAGGAATCAAAACCCACGTAGTTTGATAATAAGGATATAGTTTAACATCGTATGGGGTGGAAAATAATTAATTAAAGATGGGATTGGACCTTATAAAGGCTTCCTACGTACTCTCTTTTAAGGTAGAGATCAAATTCTACGTAGTTCGGGTAAAGAAATATGGGGTTTATGCATGGTTAATGTCCCAAAAAGAGATGTTGTGATTACTTTTACACTCTAAGATTGCATGAGTCATTCTCAGTGTGAGAAACAAGAGGTATCAGTAAACATGATGATGGTTCCATGAAAGATGTATTCATGAGAAATGATGTGGGGCTTATGTATGTATGATTGACCAAGTAGATGAAGACCTGGACTTACTTTAGGAAAGAATCCTAGGAGTAGGGTCCATAAAGGTATTTGTACTTTATAGAGATTTGGAGTTTTAACTTGAGGCTTACTCTTGAGAAGGAGTCCCAAATCAAAATAAATTAAGATTAGGGTTTACTCCTGAGGAGGATACCCAATTAAAGGGAACTTATAACCTGGGGATTACTCTTGAGAAGGAGGACCAGGTTAAGGGAACTTGAGACTGGGGCTTACTCTTGAGAAGGAGGCCCAGGTTAAGGGAACTTGAGACTGGGGCTTACTCTTGAGAAGGAGGCACAGGTTAAGGGAACTTGAGACTGGGGTTACTCTTGAGAAGGAACCCCATATCAAAAGATCTTCTCATCTCAAAGGATGAGGTTATATAGGAAACTCCTAACTGTGGTGACATAAATCTTGTAAGTCACGAGTTTTTGGGAGAGGTTCTCACAAAATTTCTTTTAGATAAGGAAGAAAACAAAGGAACCATTCCATAAATGGATTTGAAGAGGGTTTTGAAGGCTCTGTCTTGAAGAGGAGAGGTGGATTTGAGGAAATGGGCTGACTAGGAAAGAGGATCACAAGTATTGTTCTGGAACGCAAGTCCTGGTCGCACAAGTAGACTTTCCCGACATGAGTCACCTTGGGTGATGAAGAATCTATAGGGTAATACTTGAGTGACTTTGAACTCAAGCCCTTGGTATCATCCCTAGATACTTCTGGAAGGGTGGCGCGCAAGTTCCCTTGAGAGGGCAAGGCGGCGTGCAAGTTTCTTCATTTCCATTAAGGTTTGGACACTTAGGCGCACAAGTATTGATGAGTTCTAACACTTAAGCCTTATTATTCCTCTTTAGATCTTCCCTTCTAGGTAAAGAATTACCTTAGTAGTGTTCATAAGATTTCAGACAAAGACTTGGGCGACCAGAGCTTGAATATGAGTTTTGGAAAATTCCTCTCTAAAATGGGGGGCACACAGGGGATATTTATAAGCCACAAGGCACCTTGGGAAAAAAATAATAGGGCGCGCGAGTGACTTGCGCGAACCATAGGTTGCGCACAAGTGACTTACGCGGCGTGCAGGAAACTTGGGTGACTCCCTCCAAATAGGTTCCTGGTCCATGCCTTTGTCAATTTTTGATGTTCTTCAAAGGGTGACCCTCATTGTGCCTACAGTACTTCCCTTTTCCACTCATTGGACTCTATTACGGAAAGGAGCATGAACACCCATCATGCAAAAATAAATTCTATTGAGGTACCGATCATGTATCCTGAATAGGGTGTAAGTACGACTGAATAGGACTCCACTAATGGTGTCTAAAACAATATCTAGTAAAAAATAGTGTTTTTAGTTGTATAAATAAATAATTATAATTCCTTATTAAATAGTTATCACATTATCAATTAATCTTTATTTCATCATATAAACCTTTGTTTCTCATGGAAACTTGTATCTCAATACCTACTTCGGCCTATAATGATGTCTAAATTATCCCCTAGGGATATCATATGTTTAAATGTCCATGATACCATTCTTATTTTCCCAAATTAATGACCATGTTACCATTCATTAATTCAAACATTTGAATGACCATGATACCATTCTTTATTTCACAAATTAATGACAATGTTACCATTCATTAATTCAAAAAATTAAATGACCATGTTTCCCTTCTTTATTTCACAAATGAATGACCATGTTGCCATTTATTAATTCACACAATTTAATGACCATGTTACCATTCTTTATTTCACAAATTAATGACCATGTTACCATTCATTATTTCACACAATTTAATGATCATGTTACCATTCTTTATTTCACAAATTAATGGCCATGTTACCATTCATTATTTACTAATCACATATATCATAATAACACAATATTATATATATCTCAATCACCCATTAATTAATCCTTTAAAAATATCAGCATTCAATAATTAATTCATAATTTAATTATTCAAGCAGACAATTTTCATGTCCCATAACTAATTCACTAATTAATTATCTTATACATAACTTCAATATCACATAATCAACTTCCATAATTAATTATCCCCAAATCCCACAATTTCACAATTATAGAATTAATTAATTCACCAAATTAAGTAATTCCTTTGCGAAATTCAATTGCTAAAAAATCTAGCAATTCTATAATTTTCATGCATAAAATAAAACTCATGACTATAAGATTTTAAAATTAGACCACCTACCTTTAACAAAATATCCAACAACATTTCTAATGGAAAATGACCATGAGGAAAGATGTGGATTGATTCCAAGAGGTTCCTAGATCAAGGTTGAACAAGATCAAAACTAACAACACAATTTCACCAAGGTATTTTATCACAACGGGTTAGAGAAGAAGGAAGAGAAAGAATACATCCAACCATGAAGACATTCCAGGGATTGATCTAATAAGAGGGATTTTCAAAAGGGTTTTTTTTACTCTAAAATCACTTGGATAGTCTCCCTATTTCAAGGGGAGAATATCTATAGTGGTTTCCAAACAAAAAATAGTTGTATAGATACTTTAAAATAGCATGTCGGTATTTTTATTGGCGTGTAAACTAGTTAAACATCATGTAATTATTTTTAAATGTATTACCAAAAAATCTATCACCTTGGATTTATTTTATTAAATTCCACAAATAGTTACACGATGGGTAAATGTTTTGTGGTTGAGTTTCAACCAAGTTTCCCTTTAAAGCCTCTCAACTCACCACAAACCCATTTATTAACACTTATCCCATTTATACTTGGACTCCCTTAATTCAAATAATTATACATCCTAAAATAATAGGTTATTTTCTCTAACAAATTCTCTCTATATCCAAACAATATTGGGCTACTAAGGTTCAAATAAAAAAGAACTTAGAGGTAAAATTACCTGAAAAATAAATGATCTTACAGTCTCCCAACCTTATAACAGCTCATCCTCAAGTTGCACTTCCAAGAATCTCTAAGATTCTGAGTGAAAATGATTAGAACACTGAGCCCACATATCTTCTTCACTTTCCCAAGTTTCCTCCTATGCACATTCAGGTTGTTATAATACATGAATTGTTAGCATGGTCCTTCCCTGCAAAACTTTATCACTGTGATCCAACACACGCATCGTATGCTTCTCAAAGGAAGCATCTATCTCAAGATAAAGATCCTCCACCTTGATAACATGATAAGGTTTGGGATGATACCTCCATAGTTATGATACATGGAATACATCATTCACAGAACTATATTTTTATTGAAGAGTTAATCAGCATGCCACTGGTCTGATTCTCTCCACTACCTCAAATAGTTCAATGATCCTGGGTGCCAACTTACCCTGAATATGTATCCTTTGGTGAACCAACCTAGGTGAAACCCAAAGGAATACAAGATCACCCTGTCTAAACTCTAGGCGTCATATCCATCTATAAACTATGACTTCATCCTAATCTAAGCTGTAGAAATACGTTTTCAAATCAGCTAAACCTGCTCCAACATCTCCTACATGAGTCTCGGTCCCAAAAACTCTGAATCTCTAGCTTTTATCTAGAATATTGGTAATATAAATGGTTTACCGTAAAGAGACTCATATTGTTCCATATTTATAGTTTCCTGATAACTGTTTTTATAGGAAAAATCCACAAAATCCAAGTGTTTCTCCAAAGATACTATGAAGTCATGCACACACACCCATAGTATATCCTCAAGCACCTATATAGTACACTCTAACTACCCATATTCCTATGGGTGGAAATCCATGCTCAATAATACCTGTGTACCAAGTAATTTATTCAAGCCCTACCAGAACTAAGAATTGAAATTCGAGTCTTGATCTAAAACTGTAGTCTGTATCACCCCATGCAGATAGACTATCTCCCACACATACAAAAATCTTAACTTCTCTACTATGAAAGTCTCTTGTGTAGCCAAGAAACTCACTAATTTTTTAAGTTAATCCAAAAAACCCAAATGGAATAATTATTACTTGGTGTATTTGGGATACCCATGAAAAAAATATGTTTTCACATAGTCTCACTTCCATTTAGGAATGGGAAATAGCTGCATCAAATCTCCAGGTTATTGATGCTCTGCCTTCACCTGCTGACAGGTGTAGCATCATGTAGTGAATCCTACTATCTCTTTTTTCATGTATGGCTACCAAAACTGTCATCATAGTTCATGGGAAATTTTGGTTACACCAAGATATATCACCCACTTTGAGGCATGAAATTACCTCATGATCTCCTCTCACATGCTTGTTGTCACAACAATCTGATTCCTGAAACACATGATCTCATCCTCATCTATGCTCCAATCTAAAGGTGAATCCCCACCTTCAATGTTTTCCATCAAGGTTAAACATTCTGGCTCCTCATAATACATGTCTTGGATCCATCTCAAAATTATAGACTCCACTAAAACTGACACTATATTCATCTGTTCCTGGATCTCCTGAACCACCATATGTATCTCAGCCAGTAAATTCATCATATTCCACTCAAAACTAGTTTCTTTTATCTCTTGAGTCTAGTTTTTCCTACTCAAAGTGTCAGGCGCACTATTTCCCTTCCAAAGAATATATCCTAGCTCAAAATTGAAAGTCTTTGTATACTCAACCCATATCCACTACTGAAGTTTCAAATCTCTCTATGAAAAGATATACCTTAAGCTTGTATGATCTATATACACAGTAAACTTTTCACCCAATAAATAATTTCACTAACACTTTAAATCATAAACCATTTATCCCAGCTTGAGATCATGCATAGGTTATTTCCATTCATATATACTCAGCTTCAGAGACCCATACACCACAACTCGATATTCTTGCATCAACACAAATCCAAGTCCAATTCCAGAAGCATCACAATACATTGTATATTTCTCACCTATCTCAGGTAGGATCAAGATAGGTGCTGATGTAAAAAACTTCTTCAACTCTTAGAAGGTATTCACACAATCTTCCATCTATTAAAGCTTTACCCCCTTATTTGACAAGCCTAAAATTGCCGCTTCAAAATGGGAAAATTTATGGATGAATCTCCAATAATATCTAGCTAACCATGGAAATCTATGGATATCAAACACTTTATTGGGATGCTCTCAATAAACCACTACTTGAACCTTATTTGGGTCCACTTATGCACCTTCTTTTGAGATGATGTGTCCTAGAAAGTGTACCTAGTTAATCCAGAATTAACACTTATATTTCTTGGTGTAGAGATGATTCTCTCTCAGTGGACTCAGGATGATATTAAGATGTTGGGAATGATCATTGTGAGTCTAGAGTACACCAAGATATCATCCAAAAAAACCACCACAAATTCATCCATATAAGGATGTAAAGTATTGTTAATCAAGACCAAAAACAATATTTGAGTTTTCCTTTATCCAAACTACATTATGAAAAAATCATATAGACTATACCTACTCCTGAAACTAGTCCTTGGTATATCAGAAGTCTAAAATATCAGTAGATGATATAGTGATATCAAGTCGATATTTAAGAACACACAAACACGTCTCAACTGTTCAAAAAAAATCATCAATACATAGAAGAGGATACCAGTTATTCATATTCTTCTATTTCAAATTCTGATAATCAATGCACAAGAGTAAACTCCCATCATCCTTACTTGAAAATGAAACAGGTGATCCCCAAGGTGATGTACTCAAACGGATAAATCCCTTATCATCCAAGTCATCTAACAGAGTCTTGAGATCTTGAAGCTCTGTCAGTGTCATTTTGTATGGCATAATAGATCTGGATCAGTCCCCGGAATGAGATCAATAGTGAATTCTAGATCTCTCTTAGGTGGTAGTTCTTTAAAGTCTTCAAGAAACACATCTAAAAACTATTCCACTACTGGTATAAAGGTATCATGTTATACTCTGCCATCATCCAACAAAAAACTAGCAATCTGGGTTGTGAGATCTTCTAGTTGCTGAGTAATTTTCCTTTCCCAGCCTACCTGGATATCCTACACCCCATGGTGAAGAAAACAATCACCCATGAGAGATGTAAAAGTCACTTCCCTCTGGTAACAATATATATGGTCTCGGTATGTAACTACCTAGTCTATAACTATTATTAAGTTAAAGACCAACATTCCAAGATTATAGAGATCCTATAGAAAATGATATTCCTAAATTTTAAGAGAATATGTCTTTAATATACAAATGTATCTAGACTTTAATCCTAATGGTGTATCTATATTCATTACCCCACTAACAAACTCCACTACCAGGATCAAACTATTAACAAGTTTTGAAAAAATAAAGCAATGAGAGGCACCAGTATCATATAGGGAACTAGATAATATAGAAGCTAAAAGAATAGTGCTCGATGGTCCAATCTCACTATCCAAAAGTATAGGCTACACTGCATTTAGTTTTTCTACCCCTCTCCCTTGTGATGTTTTCTAGATCCCCTGAGTCGCACCACTCTATTAATATGGGTGATCTTTCTTATAAGTACCACATCCTCTTCCTCTACCGCATCGGCCAATAAAACTCCAGCTACAAGACTGATACGGTGTAGAAGATCCCCTTCCCACATTTTGAACATGTATAGTTTCACCCTCACTGACCATCTATCTCTACATCCTACAAAACTTCTCTGATGTCCCATCTTGCAATAAAACCAGCACTCTACTAGTGGTCAGGGATAATCTCTACGATAATGGCCCAGCCTACCACACTGATAACATATCACTTACATAAAGTCATGTGCAACTGACCCTCCTTTATGTGTACTCTTATTACCACTAATCTGAATAAATTTCTCATAGAGGCACTTCTTGCTCTCATAATTTTCACCACCAGATCGTCTAGTAATAACTGTCTGTCCAGCACTGTAAGACTTATAAAGGTTCCCCTCATTTATGAGAGTCTAATCCAACACCTCGGGAAATTTTTTAATAGAAGAAGGTTAACTTGGGGCTTAATTTTACACTTAATCCCATTCTGAAATCATCTCATCATAGTAGTTTCATCTCCCATCAACGTTGGAGAAAAGTGATGTGGGTCTATAAAGTGTCCAGCAAATCCATCACAGGCATGCTCCCCTGAGTCATCCACATGAACTCTGCTTCATTCTCCTACCTTATCATCTCAGGATAGAAGTGATCCAAGAAATTCTCCGATAATTCCTTCTATATCATGCAAAAATTCTATCCAATGCATGAATGTCCCACCATTACTTCACTGATCCTTGTAGAATATAAGTGGCCAAATTGACCCTCTTTTCAATATGAGTCTTCAAATGTTCAAGTATTATCTCAATGGAATCAACCCAAAACTTAGATCCTCCAGGACCACCCTATATAGTAAAAGTAGGAGGGTTCTTCAACTGAAACTCTCTCATCATGTTAGACATACTCTTCACAACCCGCCCAAGGTCTTGTCCCATGAATTGCATTAAGTGAGTAAGGATCTCTCAGAACTTCTCCCTTACTTCCTTACCCAGCACTATCAGTGCATCAGGATCCACCACTGGAGGATCATACAATGCCATGTCCCTTTTTCATCCTCTCAACAAGTGTCATCATGGATGAATAACTATACAATTTCAAACACACACCTTAAGAAATAGTTTACAACTTTAACACATTTTCGTAAGAGTAAAATCACAATAAGTCACAACAAGTCTTTTCCCCAAATCTCGTTATGTTGTCAAAACCAAAGTCCTATCACAACCCTTAACCATAATATACCTAGGTATTGGTTGCAAGGGGAAAACATTCTCATTTTACAATTTTTCTCATTTGGACACATATTTGTTTCAAATTTTTCACCATTTTTTCAATCAAATTCCACAAGCCAAGAAAACAGATCAAGTTCAACAACTTACCCAAAACCCATTTTTTTGTGTGTTCCTAAAATGATTCATTTCACAAAATAATCTTAAGTTCTTAAAATGATGCCTATAGAATCAACTCTCATGTAATTTCAAGACATGATTCATCTTTTAGAAAATCTAAAAAAAAAATTTCACATCACACAACAAGTGAGTCACTCGAGGTGAAATAATATTCAACTATAACAACGAATAGTAATAACAAAAATACCAACCTAAGTACTTGGGTTTCCTCTATACATGGATTTGAAACTCCCATGCATGAGCTCATTACCAAGGCATGACTCTTTATAGTCTCTTTTCTATACTTCCCCAAATGGTAAGACAAAATAAAAAGTAAAGAAAACCACATATGGTGCCACTTTGTAACATCCTGACCTGATTTCTATACATCGGTGCCCCATGTTGGTTGGTTACATGACCTCAAATGCACCTCCCTGTATGCTAGAGGTTTTCGACTAGAAGTGAGGGTATGATAAGTCATTTATAAGGAGACTATACTCTCTTTTATCAGAGTAAAACATCAGTGGAATTAATAAACAATAGTGGAATCAATATATATAATAATAAAGAACAATAATATCTCATGGTAATCAAAAAGTAAATATAATATCCAACTAAATCAGATGGATTCCATACTAATTCATGTGTCAAGTGTCTAAAATGAAAATATAAAATAAAGACACTAATAACTCCCAATCGGGTCCTGAACCATGTATATTTCTCCCATCCAAGATCCATCCTCGTATTATCCATCAAATAGAGGGATTTTTTCTTTAAATTTTCCTGTGAGAATAAATTATATTTGGGTACTGATTAGTCATCCTGAATAGGGTGTTAGTACAACTCAGTAGGCCACCATAAATGGTTTATAAAACAATATTAATTCAATTATAGTGTATGTAGTTGTATAAATAAATAATTTCAATGCATAATTAAATAGTTATCACATTATCAATTAATCTTTATTTCACCACATGAACCTTAGGATATCATGGACACCCATATCCCAAAACCCGTTTCATCTCATGTCGGAGTCTGAACTATCCCTGAGGGATATCACATGTTTGAATGTATATGTTACCATTCTTGTTTTCATAAATGAATAACCATGTTACCATTCATTAATTCACACAATTGAATAACCATGTTACCATTCTTTATTTAAAAAATGAATTATCATGTTACCATTTATTAATTCACACAATTTAATGACCATGTAACCATTTTTTATTTCTTAAATGAATGACCATGTTATTATTCATTAATTAACACAATTTAATGACTATGTTACCATTTTTTATTTCACAAATGATTTACCATGTTACCATTACTTAATTCACACAATTGAATGACCATGTTATGATTATTTATTTTACAAAATGAATGACCATGTTACCATTCATTAATTCACACAATTGAATAACCATGTTATCATTATTTATTTCACAAATAAATTATCATATTACCATTCATTATTTACTAATCACATCTATCATAATAACACAATATTACATATATCTCAATCACCCATTAATTAAATAAATAAATAATTAATCCTTTAACAATATCATCATTCAATAATTAATTCACCAATTAATTCTTATAGCACGCAATTTTCATGTCTCATAATTAATTCACCAATTAATTGTTATATGCATAACATAAATATCACACAATCAAATTCCATAGTTAATTACCCAAAATACCACTATTTAAAAATTCATGAATTAATTAATTTCATTAAGAAATTTAATTTCTATAAAATCTAGAAATTCTACAATTTTCATGCAAGAAATCAAGATCATGACTATGGGATTTGAACATTAGACCACATAACTTTAACCAAATATCCAAAAATAATTCTAATGGCCAAAACCCATAAGGAAAGATGTGTATGGTTTCTAAGAGGGTCCTAGATCAAGTTTGATGAAGATCGAAACCAATAATGAAATTTCACTATGGTATTTTATCACAATGGGTTGGAGAAGAAGAAAGAGAAAGAAGAAATCTAACCATGAGGACTTACTAGGGATTGATCACATAATTGGGATGTTCATAAGTGGTTTTGGTACTCCAAAATTTCCTGTAGGGTCTCCCTAGGTAGAGAGGAGAAGAGATGCAATGGTTTCCAAAAAAATAGCAACATAAATACTTTAAACCAGTAGGTCGGGATTTTACATGGAATGTAATCCAGTTACATGTCATGTAATTATTTTTAATGGTTTTTGCCAAAAAAAATATGTCACCTATGATTTAGATTATTAAATCCCATGAATAATTACACAATTTTTAATACCATTACATGATGTATAAATGTTCTACAGTTAATTTTCAACTCATTTTCCCTTTAAAGCCTCTCAACTCACCATGAACCCATTTTTTTAACACTTAACCCATTTGTATCTATATTATCTTAATTAAAACTAGTATACATCTCTAAATTTTAGTTCATTTTCTCAAAAAAATCACTACATATCCGAACAAGATTGGGACACTAAGGTTCAAAAGAAAAATAACTTAGAGAGAAAAGTACTTGAAAAAGACAGGATCTTACAATCTGTAAGTTGATTTTTGGTAGGGATAAACTCTGAAATAATATCTCCCTTATTCACATGATCTCTAATAAAATTAAATCTAACATCAATATTTTTTTTCCTATATTGTTGTAAAGGATTATTAAAAATATAAATTATAGATGTATTATCATAATAAATAAGAAATTTATTAATATAAATTTCAAAAGTCACATAAATTTTTCTTAATACATAAACTTTGAGCATGAAAACTACTAGAAAAAATATACTCAACTAACATAGTAGATACAGAAATAGATAATTTATTCTTATAAGTCCAATAAATTAAAATTTTTCCAAGAAAATGATAAATATCTGGTGTTATTTTTCTATCAATTTTATCACCTCTAAAATCAAAGTCTAAATATGATATTAAATCAAAACAATTATAATTAGAATAAGAAAAAAGCTTTAATAGTTCCTTTAATACATATAATTATTATTTTGACACCTTCAATATCACTCTCTTTAGGATAGCTGGAAATCATTCACATAAAAAACACTAAACATAATATTGGGTCTAGATGTAGTTAAATAAACAAAACTACATATCATGCCCCTATAAACTTTAATATCAATAGATTTAATAGATACATCATTATCTAATTTAAAACTAGTACTCATTGGATTTTTTATATATTTACAACAATCGATACCAAACCTATTAACAAATTATTTAGTATACCTAGATTTATTAAGAAAGCTCCCAACATTTCTTTAAAAAAATCAAATTCCATGAAGAAAAACCTTAATTCTCCCATTAATATCATTTAAACTCAAATGACATAAAAGTAGAAAAACATTTAAAATAAATTCACTAATAGAAACAATACTATACCATCAATATAAATTTTCACAAGTAAAATATCATCATAAATTTGTTTAATAAAAAGAGTAGGATAAACATTACCATTCTTGAAATTATTATACAATAGAAATAAAGAAAGCCTATCATAACAAGCATGAGGTGCGTGTCTGAGACTATAAAAAGGTTTTAATAATTTAAAAACATGATTAAGAAATTTTTCATTTTCAAAACCATGGGGTTGAGAAACCTAAACTTTTTTATATATATAACCATTTAAGAAATAACTTTTGACATAAATATGATATAAATTAAAACCTTTAAAATAATAAAAATCCTATAAGTATATCATATCCTCTAACATAGTGATAGGTGAAAATAAATCTTTAAATTCTTTACCTTCTTCTTGAGAGTATCCTTGGGAAATAGGTCTGCTGTTATCTTTAAAAATCTGACCAAATTCAAAAAACAAATTCTAAATATTCATTTAGCTCTGATTACTTTCTTATCCTCAAGTAATTAGACTAAATAGTAAACATTATTTCTCAAAAAATATTAAGATAATATATCATAGAAATAATCTAATTTGGTCCATTTAAATGATCAGCATAATTATTAAAAACATGATCAGAAACAAAAGTAGAGATAGTAAAGAAGTTTAAAGTATAGCTTCTAGTTTTCATACCTGAAAAAAAATTACCAAAAACATTTTCAATGGGATGATCTTTATAAATATTCCATGATATTGGATCAGGTTGAGAATGAGTACTCCCCCCATTAATTGATTTATCCTTATCTAGAGGTTTTTCTTCACTAAAGTTAAAATCTCTGAACTAATCATAAAAAACATTAGAATCAGAATTTAATTTCACATTATCATAAAAAAAGTAACATGAATAAATTATTTAATAATAATATTTATTTTATTATAAACTCTATAATATTTAATATTATTATAATAACCATGAAAAATACCTTCCTCGCTTTTAGAATCAAATTTCCCTAAATTATCTTTCAAATTCAAAATAAAAACTTTACAGCCAAAAATTCTAAAATAATTAACATTAGGATATCTTCCTTTAAAAAATTAATAATAATTTTTATTCAACAAATTTCTAACAATAATTATATTTAAAATATAACAATAATAAAAAATTTATTCTGCACCAAAATATCTAGTCAAGTTATATTCACTTAATATAGTTCTATCCATTTCAATAAGAGCTCTATTTTTCCATTCTACAACACCATTTTTCTATGGTTTTCTAGGAGTTGAAAATTTATAAAAATAAAAAATATTTTCACAAATATTTTTAAATTATAAATCATAAAATTTATATCCTTTATCACTCTGAATATAAATAATTATACAACCTTTTCATTTTGAACTAAATTAATAAAAATATTAAATCTAAATAAACTATCATTTTTATGATAAAAAAATAGACCCATATAAATCTAATAAAATCATCAATAATAACATAAGTATATTTATTTTACCAAAGGATATAAATTTTAGTATGACCATATAAATCAATATTTACTAATAGTAAAGGTATATTAGTAATTATCTTATTGATAGATCTAAATGAAGCTTTATATTGTTTTCATTTCATGCAGGCATCACAAACAAGAAGATGTTCTTTCTTCAAGGCAGGTAAATGTAACACACTCTTATGTTTTGAGATATTATGTAAAATTATCAACTTAACATGGATTATTTTTTTATACAAAAGAATGTTATCACTCTGCAAAAAATTAAATCACTTAACATATTTAATAGTTAGCTCAATGAAATCAATAGTAGAAATATTGTATTTACAATTACCATATAATAATAAATAATCATCCCTAAAAACTAATCACCTATAATTTTAAAATTTAACTTCCATTCCATCATCAGATAATTGAGATATAATAATTGAATTATGTTTTAATCCTTCAATATATAAAACTTCCAAAATAAAAGTAGAATTAATAATACCAACTTCACAAAAATATTTTACTTTACCATTGAAATTATCTCCAAATGTAATAGTGCCACCAACACATTTGTTTTAAGTAATAAATATTGGTGGATAATCATTCATATTCCTAGAGCATCCAATTTATATATACCATGTGTTTCTCTTGATACATCTTAGGCACTTTTCATACAAAAATAAATTACTTTACATTTTTGGTACCCTAGATACTCTAGGTCTAATTAGATTAATAAAATAATTTTTAGGTACCCACACATAATTTACACAAGTATTTTTCTATATTCTATATAATAATGATTTATAAATATGATTCATTGTAAATCTAAATGACTATTTAAATCTAAGGGAACAATAATTTTCATAGTGACCATTCATGAAACATTGAAAACATATAATAGTATAATTAAAAAAATTACTTTTAACAAAATGATTTCAATAAATTTGAGGTAATATCTATTCATAGACAATATCATATTTATTTTATTAAAATACATTGTTTAATGATACTTTTAATGACCTTGAATAAAACAAAACAAACTTTTATTAATACTATCAAATTTATTTTTCAATTTTTTATTTAAATTAGGAATAGATTTCAAATTATCATAAACTATAGATAGAGAATAAGTTGAGTTATTTCTTAGTTTTTTATTATATTATAAAAGAAATTTATTTTCATAAACTAGTTTCTCACTATTTTCTTTAATATTGTTATTGAAATCTATATCTTTGAAAAAATATTTTCTCAATATGTAAATTTCATTATTTAACCCAGAAATATTTGGATTTTTAAAATTATAATTAGAATCAAAACATCTAAAATAAAAACACGAATCACTAACCTTATTAATGAATCCATGAAGAAAAAGTTATCAAATTATTTCTCATTCTATATTTATCACAAGAATATGAATCTTTATTAGAACTCCAACTTGTTTTTAATTCCTTTTTTTCTTATTTTTATATTTCTCTTTATTATTTAGTATTGGATAATTATTATTGATATTCCCTTTATTTTTTTACTCAAAAAAAGTAACATTTGAAGTATTATAAATAGTAATTAATTTATTATCTCCCTTACATTTATCCTTTTGTGGGTTTCTTCTAAATAATTTCTTGAATCCTTTATTTTTCATTTGTTTGTAGACTCTTGTCACAATCTGAGCCATATATTCTCCTTCACTATCGACTAGTTTAGAATTAGATGATTTTTTAGAAACATCATTCACATATTTAAATATAAAATCTTTTTTTATCCTCTTTGATTATGTTCCTTAATTCTGGTTCATACTAAAGAAGTGATCCAATCAATTCAACAAGAGTGTACTCTTTGAAGTTATTACTTTCATCAATAGAGACCTTATTTTTTTCCATTACTTCATTAGTGCTCATAGGACTCGTTCAATAATTTTTGGGTTTTACGCAACTTCTCTAAGTGAATTAATTCCATTTACAATACTTGTGAATTAGTGGAACATTTGTTTTATAGTTTTATCACACACCTTGTTGTCCTGGTACTCCGCTCGAAGTATTCAAATATTAGTTTGAATCAATTTTTCAAAAACAAGGTCTATAACTTGTAGAATCTTCCAAATATCAAGATTTATATTAAAATAAGACAATTGAAAAAACACACTTCATTTAATATCACAATATTAAATATTTATGGCATTGTAATTTAAAACATATCTACAGGAATCATTTCCTGAAAGAGTATATGGGTTAGCTTCTAGTAGTGTGTATAACTTTTCCATGATCAACCTATTTTATTTTCTTAACTATTTGAGGTATGATTCTATTTAAGATCACAAGTATCTATAATCACTTAATAAAAGTGAGGTGGCTTTTGAGAAACCCATATATCATTTATATTTATTCCTACTATATTCAATATTTTTCTATTAGACTATGAGGTCTATGAATATGCTAGAAAATAGAATATAAAAAAAATTCCTAATAAATTCAACCACTAATAAAAATTGTTATGTCAGATAGGAAGATGGAAGATAGTCTAGAGGGGGAGAATATACCATATTAAAATTTTAAATATAATGATTATTTATTTATTATAATTATGATATTTAATTAAAAGAGTTAATTACCAGAAGAAAAAGTAAAATAAATAAAATAACACAAGAATATTATTTATTGTAGTTCATTACAAAGTGGTATTAGTATGATCTTATACCTATCTACTCGGTGGAAGATATGTTATGAAATAATCTTATTTTTTAATATGAACCATAACCAAATTACAAACTACTTCTTCTAGTGGATAAATTACTAATATGACTACCTTTTGAATATGGAGTCCCAACCCAAATACAACGTTGAATTTAAACTTTGGGAGTCACAACCTGAACGGTCATGAATTTAGAATCTGAGGGTCATGACCTGGTGATAGAGAAGAATAATGATTTTATTCTTAAAATAATAAATATAAAAATGAATGTATATGAAATATGGGAATAATATTTACAAACATAAGAAACTAGGATAAAGAAGAGAGATAAATAAGAGAAGCATTGGTACCGGTTCTTGTGAAATGTATCAGGACGTCTCATCAAGGAATTAGTAGTCATAGAATATTTTTTTAGACCTTTAGATATCATCCTGTGGTATTGAAAAATGTTTAGTATAGGAAAAATATATTACACTTCACACTATCAAAACCACCACACACTTCACACTGTATCACTTGAAAATTATAAATTCTCTTATCTAAAAGTATCATATCATAATTTTTTCACTCAACCACCTTGTACAGAATTAAGACTTGAACTCCTTTATATTACAAATAAAATCAATATAGTTGAAAGAGGTTAGATAATTCAAAATTCAAAAAAAACTATATTATCATGGGGAGAGAGAGAAAAGAGTGAAATTATCAATGCATAAATATCATTCACCTCATGAATAAAATTTAAAACAATGAACACTGATTCACAAAAAAAAATTACCTAATTGAATAGTTTAAAATAAATATTCAATAATAGGTTAATGAAATATCACATGAAAATAGTAAGTTTAAATTTAAAATATGAAATTCAAAAACATTCCATTTAAAATAAGAAGTAAACATAAAGATAAATTTAAAGAAAAATAACATTACATTAAATATATTGAAACAAGTTTTAATGAGTTTAATATCAACTCATATTAATTTAGAAATTTTTTAAATTTTATAACACAACATGTAATAATAAAAATAATTTTTTATTTTCAAGATGTAAGTTTCATGTGTAAAAATAAAAAAACATCAATATTCATAAAACACATGTTTAAAATAATGAAAAACACTTCACACATGTTATAAATAATGAATATATATTTAAAATTCATTATAATGATTTAAATATATAAAATAAACATAAAAAATATATTTATGAAACAAAATGTAAAAAAAATATCATTTTCTTGTATTTTAGAAAAACCAGTATAAATTCACTAAACAACGTAGACAAAATCACGTAGGGTTTTTTCACATAGGTGTTTTTCTCTAAATAATAAAATTTAACATATCGGTAAAACAACATAATATATTCACAATGTAGTAAATAATTTAAGGTATTCATGTAAGTGAATTATTCACATAGGAAATTCATGTATCATAATTCCTAAAAACTGTAAATAGATTGACTTTTCAAATTTCAGGCCTAAAACAAACCATCTAAATAGAAGAATAATCTTTGGGTAATCTTCAGTTATATTTATAAAATTTCATTATATTTCCAATAATCAAGAATCACTATAATAATATTTATAAATCTTAATTTAGAATTACAAAATAAAATCAAAACAGTTTTGGAAAACTACAGAAAATAGACTTATAACATTTAGTAATTTATAGCCTAATTTCAAAAAATATAGAAATCAATTCAGAAGTTTATTTATTCTAATTAAATGTAGATAATATTATTATATTTATAAAAAATAACTCAAATTTGAGTTATTTATATCAATAAATGGTTAAAATATAGAGGTTAACTAAATCCATAAAATCAATTACATGGATTTCAAAATGGCTCTGTAGTTCACAAATCAGTTACATCAGTAATCATTTTCCTATATGGTGAATAGTAATTTTTCTACCTGAAGATAGTAAAAAACTTTCCAAAATTAAATTTTAAGGTCTCAAATGACTTTTTAATCCTATGAACTTGAAATAAAACTTATAAAACAAGTTATGGCCATTTAAAACATGAAATCTAAAGATTTTTTTAAAAAAAATAACAATTATGATATAATCAATGTTAAGAATAATTTAATCAATGTATAATTTAAATTATTAAATAATTTATTGGAAATAAAACAAATAAATAAGTTTAATTATCAAAAAATACATTTTTTCAAGAATACACTCACCTACATAGATGTCATGATTTTTTCATGAAAAACAAAGTTGAACATATGCGCTGTTTAAAATATTTGTGACACTTTATTCTTGCATGAACTTCAATGAAACATCAGTTAAAAAACTAAAATATTTTAACATCAATTATAAATAAAAATAAGACATTAAGAATATAATAATCTTCATAAAAACTAAAAAACTATATACTCTATTACACCAAATTATTTCCCTTCTCTTACTCTATTTTTATTACTTTTGAGTTGTGTGTGCTTTATGATTTATATATTTTAGAACTATATCTTGTACTATATTAGCGAGTTCAAGAAAATCTATATTATTCTTTTTAACAAATTATACCTTGAAGAACTGTATAGAATGTTGTTTATCCTAGACTATGTTCGTGTAGTTTTTATCTTTTTATTATCCCACATAGAACTTTAGAAGAGGCTCTGTATTTCCCAGAAATCCTTTTGTACTATTGTTTGTAAAAACCTTATCCAGGTTGTAGATTAGTTTATTTATAATAAAATTCTTGGTATCAGGTTATTTCCAAGTGGACATTATTGGGTATCATCTTGAAACTGAACCTCTTTTTTTATTCTATTATGTGTTTTTATTGTTTTATTTTACTCTATTTAAAAAAAAACTATTTTATTTTTAAAAAAATGATAACAAAAACATTACTTGTATGGTTAACATTAATTTTCATTATATATACTATGTCTGATTCTAGTAATTCTATTTCAAAAGTTAAAATAGTTTTAAGGCTTCTTTAACTGATTTGTGATCAAACTTCTAAAAATCATTTTGAAAAATGAAATTATATAGTTGTACTATTTTAATTAATTGTATTGCATTTTATAATTTAGGGGATTCAGTTTTTAAATAATTTTTAACATAAATTTTAATTAGAAGCTCATTTCACCCCCCCCCCCCCTTGAATTTTCTACTCTAACCAGTATTTGGTATCAAATTATTTTTTTTACTCCTTTGTGTATACATTTAAACTTGATTAATTTTTTACCAAGATCTTATTTCTATTTTATAATATGTAATTATATATTTTAATCCTAAAGGTTATGCAACCAAAAGACCTACTTATTTTAATGTTCAAAACTATTCTCAATGGAAAATAAAAATTAAATACACCTTGAGAGAATGGGATTTGATATTTTGGGATCTATTGAAGATAAATGTGAGAAACCTAACACTATAAGAAAATAATGGGATACTACTATTAATGCTACTTAAAGATATGAATGATTTATTTTTTGCTTTAGGTGAAGAAAAATTTAATTAAATATCATTATGTGCAACTTCTTATGCAATATGGGATATTGTATCTATATCGCGTGAATTCACTTCAAATATAGAGGAAATAAAATTAAATATATATACTATTAAGTTTTATACATTTAAAAAAGAAACCTGTTGAATATATTTATAAAATGTATCTTAGATTCAATGAAATCATAAAAACTATGATTACACTTGGACATAAAATGGATGAAAAATATCAATTAATGAGGGTCCTGAGATGTCTACCAGATTGATAGAGATGCATTTCAGTTTCTATCATTGAATCATGCGACATAAATAAACTACCAGCAAAGGATCTTATTAGGAAGATTATGATGCATGAAGAATAGATGAAGTTAAATAATGAGGATGATAAACCAAAATAAAATATACTATATTTAAAGAATCTAAATTAAAATAAAAAGATGTTATTAAAGATGAAAATACAAGTGGAAGTAAAGGTGGCACTAAAAGTGATAAAGAAATAACTCATCTAGCAAGAAGTTTTACCAAGTTCTACAAAAGGAAGAAGTTTTTCAGAAAGTCTAACTACAAATGAAAATATGACATGAAAGGTAATTGAATGAATGATTAGGAAAATGATGACTCATCTACTGAGATCACCAATTATGAATGAAAAATAAAATAACACATAAATTTTGACTGACCAAAGATCAGATAAAAAAATAAATATGAAGATAATGATAAAAGACCAAAATGAGCAATGTAATCTACTTGGAGTATATCTGAGGATAGAACAAGTGACTCGGATTCAATCCAAGAAGATATGAATGAAAAGGTTAATCTATATTGTATGACTACTACCTCTGAGGTAACTTCTATTTATTCTCATATTCCTGATGATTATGAATTTTATAATGAATAATTAGAATAATACTATGCTATACTAGAAGATATCATGAATGGTTAAATGGATAATATAAACATCTAAAAAAGGATCATGTGTTATATACAGTAGAAAAATCAGCTCTTAACCTTGAAAACTAAAATGATGCTAATATGTTAAAAGATAATACTGTTTTTAAAATAGTAAATTAAAAGATAAAAATAACAATTTAATGTTTTTTTGGATGAATAGAAACCTTAAATAAAATTCTATAAATTTAGGTTATACCTAAACTAAGATATTTTATTGGTTATCAACCTAGATAGAAAAATAAACTATAAAAAACTACTTATTCCAAGTTCTAAAATCAGATAGTTAGTTTCTAATAATTCTATTAGTTTTGTAAATAATTCTAATAATTTTGGACCTAAATAGGATTTATTGATAAATATGTTTCTAATAAACCTATAAATCAAATTTGGATTCCAAAATCTTTGATTTCTAACCTGTTTGGACCCAAATAGATCTAGTTACCAAAAACAATGTGCATTTAATTAAATATAGAATAAATTATTAAATATCTCTAGTAATAATTGGTGGTATCTAGACTATGGGTTTCCTTGACCCTTTACTAGACACTATTCAATATTTAAAAACCTTATAAAGGTAGATGGTGTGCATGTCACTTTTGGTGAAAATGAATTAAGAAAAATCATTGGACTTAGAGAAAATCGGTAACTCTGAATCTACCCTAATTTCTAAAGTAAAATTTTTTAATAGTATAAAATATATTTTTCTTAGTTACTAAAAAATTATGATGGTTTTAATGTTAAATTTTAAAATAATTCATGTAAAACAATTATTCTAATCATTATTTAGTATTTACTACTTTGAGAAATGATAATGTTTATACTATTAGTTTAGATTCTTTATTTTATCATAATGTTTAGTATTTAAATTCTTTTTTATATAGAATATTGGTAATGGAAAATAAGAATAGGTCATTGTAATATATACTCACTTACCAGTCTAAATAAGAAAGTTTTCGTCAAAGATATACCTAAGCTATAATTTCCAAAAGACAAAGTGTGCAATCCTTGTCAAAAACAAAAAGAAACAAAAAATATCTTTCAAACAAAAGAAATAGGTCTCTACCCATAAATTATTATAATTTTTCTATATGTATTTATTTATATTTTCTAGAGTTTCTATTTTATTAGTAAATCATTATTATTTTGTTATATTTTATGATTATTCAAGATATACGTGGGTGTTTTACCATGATCTTAAAAGTGAAGATCATTCTAATTTTTAAAAGTATGCTAAATCCATAGAAAACCTTTGTGAAATTACCATAAAACCCTGATAATTGATCGTGTAAAAGAGTTTGAGAATTATGAATTAGAATATACTGGATCCTAACATGTCTATACACATAATTTCTCTGCACCTCAAACACCTTAATAAAATGGGGTTGTTGAAAATATAAATAGGACTCTTGAAGAAATATCTTGAACAATTATTAGTAGATATGAAACTCCTTTATTTTTATAGGATAAATATTTTCGTATATATTTCTATGTAATTAATAGGGTTTATATAAGATTTATCTTTAAAACAACTCCATATGAATTATAGAATGGTACAAAACCCAAAGTAAATTACTTTAGAGTTTTTAGTTATAAGGTTTATATTCCTTAAAAAATAAAATATAGAAAAAATTTCACCAAAAAGATATGAACGAATTTTACTTGGTTATTCAACCACTAGTAAAGCTTATAGGGTCTTTAGAAAGAAATCTAAAGTTATGGAAGAAACTATTCATGTTACTTTTGATGAGATAGAACCACATGAACCCAAACTTGATTTATAAAATCTTGAGAATAATATATCAAAATCTAAATATAAATAATACCTCTAAATCTTCTAATATTTCTATTGATTTACTAGATAAATAACCTGGTAGATATCATTAATATCATCTTGAACCTAAAGAAGAAAATGAAGTACCAAGTACGTCTATCTTTAGAACTATTAGAACCCATAAATACAACCCTTTAGATGATATAGTACGAGGTCTAGTTATAGGAACTCAAAAGAAGTTGTACTAAGAAAAAAGTTTGAACATAAAACTTTCTTATCACAACTTGAACCGAAGAACATTAATGAACCACTAAATGATGGACATTGGGTAATATTAACACAAGAATAATTGAACCATTTTGAAAGGTAAAAATTCAATGAAATAGTAAATAAATGTAAAGATTACCTAACTATTGGCATAAAGTGGGGGTATAGAAACAAGGTTGATGATTCTATAACAATCATTAAAAAAAGATATATTGGTTGTATAATGATATAGTTAATAATAAGGTATTAACTATTAAGAAACCTTTGTAACATTATCTAGACATGAGGCTATCAGAATATTTATTTCATATAGTGTAAATATTAATTTTAAACTATATCAAATGGATGTTAAGAGTTCATTCCTAAATGGATATATTATTGGGGATTTAATTTTTGAATAGCCTCCTAAATTTCAAAACACTCATTTTCAAAATCATGTTTTTAAATTAATAAATTCTTTTTATAGATTAAAACAAGATATTATATATTTTTATGATAGGTTAGTCACTTTTTCTATTTTAAATGGTTTTAAAAATTTTGTTTTTGAACCGAGTATATTTTTAAAAAAAATATCAAAGTATATTTTAATAGTTCAAATATAATTTTATGATATTATTTTTAGATCATCAAAAAACTCCATGTGTATTGAATTTTCCAAAATGATGTAAAATGAATTTAAAATACGTTTAATAGTTTGGTTAAAATACTTTCTTAGATTTTAAAATTTTCAAAACAAAGAATGATTTTTTTTAAATCATATAAAGTATAGAAAGTATATTTTAAAATTTTTTTACTTGGATAGCACCAAAATTATTGATACACTCATGAGAATAAGTTTTAATCAACATATTGATGAGACTATAAATCCAGTAGATCAAACTAATTATAGAGGTATGATTGGATGTTTTTTATACTTAACTATTAGTCAGCCTGATTTTATGTTTAGTGTGTGTATGTGTGAACATTTTCAAGAAACCCCTAAAGAATCTCATTTAAATAATATTCAAATGATTTTTAAATACCTTAAGAATACAAACAATTTTGGATTGTTTTACCCTAAAGGACGTGCATTTGAATTAGTTTTTTATTCAGATGTTGATTTTACTGGTTATAAGTAAGATAAAAAGAGAAATTGTGGAACATATCATTTTTTAGGAAAGTATTTAGTTTCATAATATAGTAAGAAATTTAATTATGTTTCTTTATCTACTATTAATTCTAAGTACATAGCTACAATTAGTTTTTATACATAAATTATGTGGATAAAACACATATTATTGTATTATGGATATTAATTCAAACATGTACCTATTAATTATGAGAATACAAGTGTTATTAAAATTTCTACAAATTGGGTCTCTTATTTAACGATAGAATATACTGATATAAGGAATCACTTTTTAAGAGACAATTTTCAAGAGGGTGATATAAATCTGGAATTCATTGGTACTGAACGTCATCTTTTTGGTATATTTTTTTATGAAATTGAATATTGAGATAATAAATTATATCAAACATGAATTAGGTATGATAAATTTTGTTTAAAATGTTTTTATAATTCTTTTAATATTAATTTTAATCTTCTTTTCAATAATTTTATAGATATATATTAGTTATACATTTATCAAAAAAATTATTAGTTATTTTTTTAAATATGTCATATGAGTTTAAAAATATATTAAATATGTAATATAATTTCCCATGTGTTACTATACAATTAAATCCCTAAATGATTGAAATGTAAAATCATAATTAGAATCGTCACGCTCTCTTCTAACACGAACCAAACCCTCTTTTAAACCCTTCATCGAACCTTTATTCACCAAATCCCTAGATTCTCAAATAATGAATCTCAATCTACAATGTAAAAATAAATATATCCTTCAATGATGACACTCTATAATCATCCAAAAGAGAGAGGTCTAGTTCGTTAAAATCTAGAAATATTTTAAAGTTGTATCTTTGTTCTCACAATGTAATGTTCAAGAGATGGTTCAAAACTAGTCATTCCATAGTATAGAGAGTCATTCTTTATAAAAATTTGACCAATTGGTTCTTGGATGAAAATAACCCCTTTTATCCATGCCTTATAAAATATTTTTACCTGGAAATTGTGTTTGAATCCGAAGATCATTAGGATGTGATTATTACAACTATCGACAGTCCAGAGTGTCAGTTCAATTTAACCTTTTGGGATAATTTTCTAAGAGTCCTACATATTGGTGAGTTTAATGAATATTAGATATTGTAACTTTCTAACCATCACCATTTTTATATTGGTAGTGTGGTATAAGAGTAGAAAAATGAAATAACCTACCAAAGATAGGTTGAAAATGATCTTAGTTCATAATGAAATCTATTATTGAAATCCATTCATCATGTTGTCTACCCTAGGAAGAATGATTTTATATCTATAAGATATAATGTTTTTTATATACCTAATGGTTCATGGTATTTATATAATCCTAATTTTATTATTTATGAGGCATATGGAAGAGTTAACTAAACCATCATTGAGATTCAACACTCTTCCATACCCAAATTTTATTTCTTTTTCTAAAGAACAAAAAAATTGGTCTTAATGGGAGTTAAAATAATAGATTTTCCTAGTGGTTTTTTAATAAGACCACCAGTAAAAGGATAAATATCAGATAAAATACTTATAAAAGGATTTTTATTGTTGATAAGGATATAATTTATGAGAAATTCAATTTGATCTCACATCTTTCTAGGATAAGAGATATCATGGATCCTGGTTTGGAACCAGATGATATTATTGAATAATATTATTTAACTAATTAAGATAAATCTAAAAAAAACTATGGATATGGTTGAGTAAGCTAAAAGATATTTTTAAGAGACCATAGATGGATCTCATAATCATGAATTTCCCATGATTCTTGAGATTCTCATTGAAGCTGGAAAAGAGTTTGAAAACCCATTATTGGTTTAAATAGTAAGAGAAAGAGGTTTAACTCCTAAGGGGGAGATATTTCCTTGAAATATTATATTTGGACCTACTCACACAGACTCATAAAGTTATTAGGATGTCTATCTAGTGGATAAGAGTGTAAAGACCTCAAACTCGTACTCCTAGATCCAGTGGTAAAATATAAAATTTATTTTATGGATTTGTTATAGATAAATGTGACCCAGTTTTTTCCATACAACCCTTATAACATTAAAAGGAAATATTGGGTCACTTACATACCCAAGGAACTTTTATTTTTAGATTTTTATAGAATTAGGAAAAAATATTGCATAAATAAAAACTTGTGAATTCAAGAGATTATTTTTTCCCTTGTACCTAACTTTTAATATTCCATATTAAGTCTTAAAAATCCCCAAAAAATTTATTCACATATAAAGCAATTCAAAACTAAAATCATTTATCATAATTGTTCATAACCATGGTAAAAGTAAAGATAAGAAATATTATCTCAAATGCTTAATAAGGGTAAACATCAGAATTTACAATTAAATGACATTAGTGGGAGTAAGATGAGCATCAGGGTATGATAAAATATTCATAGTTAATGAGAATAACATAAGGTAATTCATAACCATAAATGTCTGGATCATCAATCATGAATCATGTCATAAATATTTTACAAAGTAAAGGTTCATTGGAATCAATAATCATGATCCATTTGATGTCAATATTGATCAAAAGAATCATTAAAAACAAATATAAATTATAAAGAAAATATATTGGTATCTTAGAAAATTATCTTCATAACATATTTTAAACAAGATTAAATGTAATTTTTCATCAATGGTTGGAAAATTTTAGTGTATATATTCAACAAAATCATGGAAACTTATGGAAGTTTAAGTGGGCAGTGTATTAATCAAAGGAATATTAATTTTTTTTATCTCTAACAAATTTTTAGGGAGGCATTGCATGGATATTCAAAATAATTTGGGAATGAAAATGAGGAAACTACTAATGGAATATCTTGGATCCCCAATACCCAATAAAAGGATCAAAAAATCCATTTTTGATGGTATCATCAACCAGATTTTAGGGAAGATATGCTATTAGAAGAATAATTTTATCTCATTTGGAGGAAGAATAACCCTTATCAACAGCACCCGCACCTCGATTCCAAAACATATACTGTCTATTATTAATCCACTGAAGGGTACCATCACAAGAATGGAGAAAATTAGGAACATCTTCCTTTTGGATACTTATCAAGATGGTAAATTTCATTAGGAATCTTAGAAATGATTATCAAGATCGATTAATGAGGGTGTTATTATCCTGGGTAGCATTGAGAAATCCATAAATGCCATGCAATCCAAAATTACATGGGATGTTATCTCATGTGACTCACTATGGGAAATATTTATGAGGGGCGTATATGGTGAATTGTGGGAGAATTAGACTGCTAATCATTGGATTTTAACCAGTCTTTCTTGATGTATGATTAAGTGGTTATAGATATTGAATAGAAAATATAGATGGGTTATAAAAAATGGGGATATTAACTTATAGAAAGAAAATTTTATGGGTACAATCTTATTTTTTCTGAGATGTCCCATCCCAAAAATTTATTTAAATGAAGCTGTTATGCATCCATATTTTATCCAAGATACGCTATATAATAATCAAAAAAAATATGATGGTATTTATTTCTCTGATGAACTAGATTGTTATGTTTTCACGGAATCATTGATAAGGAGTTTTAATTCCAAATAATTCAGGAATTTAATTCATCAGGAAGATGGGGTGGATTAATGGGATGAAAAACTATGGTGTAAGTAAATACCAAGAAAGATAAAATTCTTGGATTGGATATTAAGGAACATAACCTACCTATAGATGAGAATTTCTAGAGGAAGGGTATATCCTTTGGTTTCTAGATGTCATTGTCACACTGCACCAAAGCCGGATACAACGAATCATGTTTTCTTCATAGGATATTTGGTGAAGGAGACCTGGAGATTTTTATATTCATGTATTAATATTAATCTGAATATTTCTTAATTACAGGAGGATATTTTTTACTAGATCAATACAGTGACTTCATGAGGAGTAGAAAGGAATGGTAGAGCAATACTTTTCTCCACTATTTTTTGGAGCCTATGGGAAGGAAATAACTTATAAAGGGAGGGAATTCAAGAATCCCACATATTTTTTAGGTTTGAGTGAAAACCTTGGTAGTAGATCTTGGGTTTCTTATGGTAGGTTTATATTGGGTTGATGCCTTCAAAATGCTTTCGTCGTTCCTTTTCTCATAGAGGAATGATATGAATGGAAAACATGAGAGATAGATTCAATGGAATGCTCTCATTATAGGGTTGAAGTTAAACATGGATAGATCCTACATTTCTAGAAATTTATGTGGTGGTGGATTGGAAATAGACATCCATGTCTTAGTTATTATGGGTTTTAGTGTGTTTTTTTGGTGTAGGGTCTTAAATTGAAGTGGAGGCGAGGGCCCTTCTTCTCGGCCTGATAATATGCAGGTAGTGAAATATTCAAGTTGAGTCAGATTCTAACTTACTAGTGATATTTCTTCAGGGTAAAAATAAAAATCCTTAGAGTTTAACTTATGTATTTTTATAATTTGAAAAGGTTTTATCAATTAGGGTATTCTGGTCAAATACACTTGGAGATAAGGTAATTTTGCGGTATACAATTTAGCTTTTAAAGGGATTCCTCATGAGAACTGTATCATTTATGATGAGTAAGGGTCATTATTAGATTATTTTATGTTTTTTGTAAAGGGATATTCTTTAGGACTTCACTATTTCTAGCCTCCTTGATTTAGAAGCTTCTATGGTTCATAATAATAAAAAGTTAATGTTCATCCTATAAATACAAGGAACATTAACCAATGCATTGGAGAGATATAATATGGGTAACCCTTCATATAATCTATATTATGATAACCCATTTTTCATGAGAATATCATAATCCATCTATAGAAAATAAATGAATTCCATGACAATATCATAATCCATCTATAGAAATAATAATGATGGTATCATTACAAAATTACCCTAGTGGAGTATACATTACATCAATGGTTATTGACATTGATGAATGGAAATACCATTAAATGACCATTAAAAACATTCTTGAGGAAAATACCCTTTTCATTTTGAAAACCACTTTTAAAAACTAAAAAACTATAAAATATTGTAAATATAATTTTATTTGAAAAAAATATTGAAAAAATATAAATTAATATTCATGGAAAAAAAATTAATTATGGTGGAAAAAAATTCATGTTGTAAATGTTAAAAATAAACATTATTTTCATACATTTTATAAAGGGAGTCAAAAGTTACCCATTTGGAAAACATTAATAAGTTCCCTTTTAAATATACTTAAAATAATGAAAAATGTCATGTAAAATATATTTTAAAATAATTTAGCTTTAGAAAATAAAATTTTTGAAAACATTTTAGAAAACATTGATATAGAAGAGAAATATTCCCAATCTAAAAGACGAAACAAGATCGGTATCACAAACAAATGAATTTCATTATGTTTTCTTAAAAAATAATGGAAGAAATATAAATTTAAAATTTAAAATTCCTTCATAAATAAATTAGAATAAAAGATATTTGGTTTAAGAAAATAAGAGCATATTATTTTCCCTAATGGAACCTTGAACATAAACAATCCCAAAAATAAAATAAAATGTAACATAAAGCCTTTTCAACTTTGATAACTCTTAAATCGTAAGACCCATAGAATTAAAAAATCAAATGAAACTTTAAATATTATTAAAATAAGTATATTGATTAAATATTATGTAAAAATATCAGTATATACAACACATAAAATAATGTAGGTGCATATCATAAACATGTGTCCTAAGGAAAGGTAATTTGTGATGAGTAAACCATACAAATATCATTTCATTGAATTGAGAATTCATCAATGAAGAGATTATGTATAACAAATGTAAATAAAAAAAAATTTAAATACATAATAGATCAATTTAGAGATTAATTTACCCATAATCATAGTATAATAGAGTCAATTAAGAAGAGTTAGAAACCAGCGAAAAGAAATTGAGTTAGAATCCTTTTAACTCTTGATAACTTTAAGGTAACATCTCATTGGATTAAGTAATTAAAATTAAAACATAGAATACCATTAAACATTAATTATTCATGAAATAAAATTTAAAATAGGTATTATATAAACCATATGAAATAAATTGTGTTCATAACATTAAAATTTTCCTCAATTAAAGGAAATTGTGATGAAATATCTTACCTTGAGTCCAGACTCGCCATGTATGTATCTTAAATCCTACATAATAAAATTATATCAATTATTTAATTATTTAATAAACTTTTAAAGGTTTATTAAATTATAATTAAACATTTTTTTTCATTTTTTATAATGAAAAATTTAATTACTTAATCAATTAATTCCATATCGAGTGTTATGATGACGTTCGGTTTATAATTTCAAAACAATTTTGGCATGAAAACAATGGTCAAAGGGGTAATTATTCCATAATATTAATAATAATTATAATGAAATAAATATTATTTTTATACATTAATTATATTTTTAAAACCAACCATTAAATATGGCTATGAAAAATGAATTACGTTACAATCATAGAGATTGTAGGTCACACATACGCATGAGTAACGTTTCAATTTTTTAATGATCGTTATGGAAATAAGGTAAGTATTATTTTATATTTAAATAAATTATTATAATATCATAAATACCATATTATTAATTCAAATTCACATATTAATACCATCCACGTGTTGTAGTGATGAAAAATGAATCACATCGCTTCGTGGAGGTGGTAGCCCACACGTACGCATGAACGACGTTATCATTTTTTAGTTCTTAGAAAGTTAAGAAGATAGATGATATATTACTTATATATAATTATAAATATTTCATTAACATCATATATATACATTTAATCTATCATTATAACTATTCGTGAGAGGTGGTGATGGAAAAATAATTACATCAGTCTATGAGGCAGTAGTCCACTATACACATAAACAATGAATTCATTTCTCATTTGATGGAAGTTAGAGATGGATATTGGTTGTGAAATTAAAATAATTATATCTCATTATATGTAATATACTGATGTTATTATCTCATTATTTTTGGATAAAATCTTAAGGATTTGTAAGAAGAAATAAAATGAAAATTCTCGGTTAAGAATTATACCTCTTCTTTGGAAAACCTCTTAATGTTTACACCAAAATCTTTCCAAGGTTGTTTTATAAACAAAAAAAGGGAAACACTATATTTATATAGATTGATGAATTTATTTGGGTATGTATTTTAGGAAACAAATGGTTAGTTAAGTGTTAATAATTGTGAATAATATGATACCTGTTATAAGAGAGAGAAGGGCGCTTTTGGAATTTCATAAAATATTAAATTAATATAAATTAATTTTGATGTCCAAATGGAATAAATTAATTATATTATCAGATAAGATGAGTATGAGTCTAAATAATCTCATATAATAAAATTTAAACAATTTTGGATCACACTTTACCCATATCTTTTTTGTTTTAACTCTTTAATAACCCTTTTGTCAATTACGGTGATATTAATGTTTTTTAATTTTACGGGGTTAATATAGCTACTATAAAATACCAAACGGCCCAAAAATGGAATATGGTTGATTTTATAAACTATATTTAATTAATTTGGATTAATATAACTTTTTTAGTAATTCTATATTATTTAATAAAATATTATTTATTATAAAATAACATTAATGTCAATTTTAGAACTATTCATTTAATTTGAAATTTAAAAATAAAATATAACAATTTAATTAGAATAAAATTCATAAAAACACTAAAATATTTCATAATTATCTAAAAAATATATTTTAACACAAAAAATCACTCAAATAATATTAGTTTTAGAGTTTTCAAAAACATTTTCTTGATTTCTCTAATACTTTCTCAAACACTATATCAGTGTTACATAATCATTTAAGGTAACTATTTATTCACTAAAATTTTAAAATAAATTACCATGATTAATAAAAATAATTTATACTTCAAATTAATATTTCATACATAACATATCCTCTGTGAATCCTTATGTTAAAATTTTAAAGATAATAAAACAAAGAAAATGACATTTTTTACTTTTCATTGAATAAAAAATATAAAGGAAGAAAACATGGCCAAATAGGAAAAATGACATATATTATAATTTATTATGATTATATATGATATATACTCATCTAATAAAATTAATTAAAGTTTTATAGTAAATTTTAATCCATATAATTTTATTTTTAGCCTATTTTATCTGATTTACCCCTTACCATGGTAACAAAATTACTGAATTTACTATTCATAATATCCAAAAATAAAACAAACCTATTTTCCAAATTTGTACCCACTGACTAAAAAAATGAAATCCATTTTTCAAAATTCAATTTATAGATTTTTTAGAAATTAATTTTAATATAAATTCATAAAATTAAATGAAAAACAGTTTTCATAAAAATATATTTTTAAGCCCAAAAATGCACTTATACCAAAACTAGGTATAATGAAGATTCAGATGAATTTAATTATATTATATATAAATAAATAATACTTATGTTACTTTATGATCAAATTAAAATAATAATGAAAACAAAATGACACTTTTACAAAATTATTATTTTTCAATATTCACTAAAAAATCATTCTTTTCAAAAAAAAATAGAAAATTTACAACCAAATATAATTTTGATATGATGAATTGAAAAATTAAATCCTTTTATAAAATAAAATTTCCCTAATTTTAATAAAATAATTATAATTTTTTACTCATAAAAAGTAATAAAAACCATTTTTGAATAAAATGTGTTTTTGAATAATAAAATGGCTTTAATGAAAGTTGAGTTTTTTTGTGTGATAATTAATCAGTACCACTAAATTGAGTTGGGAATTTATATGAGTTTAATAAATTATTTAATATTATTCATACACTCTAATTTAATTTCTAGGTTATAATGGTTATATAATAATATTTCTGAGTTTTTTATGCTCAGTGTTGCATATCTTCTATGTTATTGAACATAGTCATTCTTCAAAAATATCAACATATTACATTATCCACACCCCCTTTAATAAATTACTTCCTTAAAATTTTATCTTTTGTTCAGTAATTAAGGGTTTTGTATTTTAAATTTTCATTTTAGAAACCCACATCATAAAAATAGTTAATAAAACATCCTCTTAAAAAGATGAAATGGGAAATACAAATATCATCTAGAATAACACATAAGTAGATTTCCAAGTAGGAAAAAATATGTGGGAATTTAACATATACAAATGGAAGAGAAAAATAATTCCCAATAACTAATAAAGAGTGATATATAATATAGTCAATAGAAGGTTAAAGACCAAAAAATTATAAATCTGTGATGGGTGAAGTGACTATTGATTCATCAGAAATAAAGACAATAGGATAACATTTTCATTTCCAGATCTTTTTCCCTAGAGTTTAGGAATTTCTTTACCATATATAATAAAATCACAAAGAAAAAAATACCTACTTGACAAGTATAATTTCGTTATTTAATCAATTTTTACTACAATCTCTTATTTCCCTCCAAACGATGAGTATTAATGATGAATTTTTTATGCCTAAAGCACCAGAATCAACTTCTAAAAATTCACATAATTCCACAAAATTATAACAAGTTATTCCTCCAATATTTAGGCATTAAAAAATACAAAATGGTTGGCACAAGGTTTGATCATTATTAAAATTAAAAAACCTTCATATAAATAAATAATACATTAATATTTTAAATAAAACAAAAATACTTAAAGATTAAACTAAATTAGTCCATAAATAAATATCCATAAAATTCATCTAATTATTCAAAACTAGGATTCAAACCCAAATAATAGAAACATTTAACCACATATTCTTCCAATATCCATCTAATAGCCCAAAGGCCTTCATTTTTTATTGATTTTGATAATCCACCATTCAAGGGGTGAGTTGGAACCCTTACAAGGCCCGTATGCATAAGTATTACATGGCTCATAGGCCTTAGAGGAATTCATTTTCCCATAGGCTTCAAACATTACATGCAACCCAGACTAACTACTTGGAACTACTTCTCCCTAGCATTTTTATCATGAAATCAGCTCTCCACCATCACATGGCTGTTCGGTTAGGCATTCCCGTGCATGTACAGTCTTGTCCCGATGCCTGGTGTCATACCCTCTCATTCTTTCAATCTGTTTAGCTTCTACTATGGTGAAATCTCCTTACTCATCCTCCTTATATATCTTCTTCCTCATAGGTCGTCAGGTTTCCATCTGCACTTAAGGTGGCCCAAAGGCCTTGAGGTGGCCTGAAGGCATTACTGACCCGAAGGCCTGGGTGGCCCGAAGGCCTTAAAGAACTCGGGGACCAAATCGGTGGCCCAAAGGCCCAAACGGGGGCATATTCTTGGCTGCTACAGTGCCAAACATTACCTACTACAGTACCTGCTGCAGTATTGCATAGTTCCCGCTACAGTACCTGCACAGTTCCAATATAAAATTAACGTTTATTTCCAAATAACATTATTCATTCATAAATTAATATACCCAAAAATGTTTATGACATAGTCATATAGTCTCCAATATATTCTAATCATTTACCTAAATGACATGAATCACCATAAAGCTGCATTAAAATCATATATAATTCCAAAAGATAATTTAACCTTTAATACTCAAATAAAATTCCAAAAGATTCTATTTACCTTAACTATATAATTTTCCATAAAAATAATGATTTAATCACTTAATCACCAAATCACTTTTCAATTTCATGGTTTTCTATACGATAAAACACATGTTCCTAAATTATCTCCTAAGCTACCTTTGATGGCGTTACTGGATCGGGTTTTCGTATCGACGATGATTTGTGTCGGGATAATGGTTTGACAATGTTTGTGTTCTGCTTGAGATATGGAACTTCTATTATTCTGATGACGACAAAAAAAATTTTCAAAGGAGGTATGGGGCTCCGACAGAGGTTGTTCACAGTTGAAACCCTTGATAACTCAGATCCCGGCTCTGACCTCCCATTTCCTCTGCCCCTATTTGATTCGGTCAGGTGCGATGGTTTTTAAGGTTTTTTGGTTTTGCGGTTTGGAGGTAGATGGTCTTCAATGTGCTTCATGAATCATCTTGTTCTTGTTTTAGTGTATTTCTTCTACATCATCACCACTGCATTTTTTTGGAGACCACAGCTTCTCATTCTCTGCTCAAACCTCATGTTACACCAAAAATATCCAATTAGGATTATGAGCAGTGGTTAAAAGAGGTTTTCGTTGTGTGGTTAGGTGGACATAGGTGTTTCAGGAGTGATGCCTTCATCTATGTCAGCGTTCAAAGTTTTATTTAGGGAACATCTTGGATTTCATGGGTTTATTTCTATGAAATTTTTTCCTGATCTATTTTTTTTCTTCGGTGATGTTGTTTGTTCTAGTTTTTTGTGTTTTCTTCTGGCTCTATTGGTAGTAATAGGTATTATCTATGATGGTTCTTTTGTTCCATTACCTGTGATCTCACAAATGGATCCTCGGGCCACTCACAGCGATGGGGTCTTTATGTTTTTGGTAGCTCTAGTTATTAGCTCCGGTGATGATATGGTGGGGACTACATCAGTGTTTCTTTCTCGAAATGTTAATGAAGATGGTGAATAGATTTATGGGGATGATAGTTCAAGGGATTAGGCATACTGTATTCATAATGATGGTGGGTGATGTGATAGGATATTCTGGGTTCTCGTGGCTCGAGGTCTCCTCGGGTTCTGTGGTTGTTTTGAATTTTGAATTCTCAGTTTTGAATCTTTGAATTCGGATCCCTCATTTGGTGTAAGGTTTTTTGGGTATGGTGGTGTCATGGATACAACTCACCCATGAAGTGGGTATTTAGAAAATCAAAAAAAATAGAATTTTCAATCAGTCAGTCTAAATAAAAAAGATAATATATGCCCTAAATATTTAAAATAACTTTAAAACTTATATCCAAAAAATTTAAATTCATTATTCCTTAAATATTACTTCATTTTAAACCTAAGAATTATATATACCTTAACCCAATAAAATATATCCCAAAAGAACATTAATCACCTCAAAATTCAATCACTTAAAACCTTAACAGAGATTCCTAAAACTTTTAAATTATGATAAACCTAAAAATTTTGAACCCATGATGGTATCCAAAAATCATAAGATAACCTCATAGTAAAACATATTAACATCCAAAGTTATATAAACCCTCCTATGATAAAAATTGTAAAGACCATGATCTCGTACTCTCGGATCTGGTGCTAAAACATAAACTTATCATTTCTGGATTTTATACCAATAATTGTGACCCAATGTTTTTCTATCAAAACCTTACAACATAAAAATAAAATATTTGATCACTTACATACCCAAAGACCTTTTAGGTTTAGATTTTTAGATAATTATGATAAACTCTTACAAAAACAACACTCGTGACTTCAAGAGAGTATGTTTCCCACTATACCCAACTTTTCATATTCTATATTAAGTATTCTACACCTCACAAAAATTTCTTCACATATAAAACCTTTCTAGACTCAAATATTTCATCGTAATTATTTATAACCTAGGTAAAATTAAATATAATAAAGGTGATCACAAATTCCCAATAAGGGTAAACTTTAGTATTAACAATTAAATGTCATTAGTGGGAGTAAGATGAGTATAAGGGTATAATGAAATTATCATAGTGCATAAGAATAACATAATGGAATTCATACCCATAAATATTATGATCTTCAATCATGAAACATGTAATTAAGCATTAACAAATGAAAGATTCATTGTAATCAATAATCATGAGACATGTGATGTCAATATTGATCAAATGAATCATTAAAAACCTATATCAAGCATAAATAAATTGTGTTGGTATCTTGTAAAATTATCTTTATAACCCATTTTAAACCTATTTAAAAAATAAATAGATCCCAGTTAAATCCATAGAAGATAACACACTGGTAAACTCCCTCCTTAACTCATATAAAGACAAGGAAAATTACTTAATATATTGGATAATGATAATGGGGATCAACCTTTATATAAGTTGTATAGAAATCACCCATTTTTTATGAGATATAATGGGGATAAAACCCTTGTATAAGATATATCAGGATCATGTGTTCTTAATCAATAATTTTTAAGTAGCATTCATGAATAAAACATTTAAAATCTTTCACTTTTTGATATAACAATAATCATTATTATTTCATTTCTTGATTTACCTGTGGAAAAAACGGGTTCCATTAAAATATTATAATCCATACCAATAAAGAATATGGATGGTGTCATTAAAACATGTCCCTAGTATAGTGTATGTGACATCAAGGGTCACTGATGTTGATGAATATAAATACGATTAAAATATTATTAAAAAATTCTTGAGGAAAACAACTTTTTCATTTTCAAAATCACTTAAAAACTAAAAATTTATAAAATATTGTAAAAATATTTTACTTTGAAAATAACCTTCAAAACATATAAAGGATTATTCAAGGAAAATAATTCTCATTGAAGTGATAAAATCTATTCATGTAATAAATTTTAAAAAAACACATTCCTTTTAAACATTTTGTAAAGGGATACAAAAATGACCCATTTTGGAAATGTTAAGAAATTTCCTTTTAAAACCTTTTAAAATAAGGTCAAATATCATATAAAATATAATTAATAAATACTTTATGTTTAGAAAATAACATCTTGGAAATCATTTTATCAATCATTTATGTGGTAGAGAATGATTCCCAATATAAAAGAAGATATAAGATTGGTATCACTAATAAATGACTTTCTTGATGTTTCATTATTTATAAAGGGATGAAACAGAAATTAAATTTATAAAATAAATTAATAACTAGAGGAGAATAAAAGATGTGTGGTTTAAGAAAATAATACCATATTATTTCCCCTCAATTAACCTTGAACATACACAATCCTTAAAATAAAAGAAATTGTAATGTAAAGTTATTTCCACTTTGGTAACTCTTCAATTGTAAGCCCTCTGAAATAATAACATAAAAATGAAACATTAAATATCATTAACATAAGTATATTTGTGATATATTATGTAAAATTTGTAGTTTATACACCACATAAAATAATATAGGTGCATATCATAATCATATGTCCCAAGTAAAGGGGATTTGAGATGAATAACCCTTACAAAGAACATATCATTGAATTGAGAATTAATCAATGATGTGATTATGTGTAATGAATATAAATCCAAAAAAATATATTTTTAAAAATAGAATTGATCCATCAATAGATAAATTCACACATAATCAGGTAATAATAGATTTAATGAAGAAGATTTATAACCCAATAAATGTAAATTGAGTTGTGAATCCTTTTACCACTTGGTAACTTTCAAGTCAAATCCCCTTTGATGAATTCATTAAAATTGAAACTTAAAATACCATTAAATATGAAATATTCATGATATAACATGTAAAATTTGTATTATATAGACCATATAAAAGATATTAGGTGCATAATATTAAAACATTCCTCAATGAAAGGAAATTAAGATGAAATATCTTACCTAGAGTCTATACTTTTCATTTATGTCCTTTAACTCCTATATAATAAAATTATATCAATTAATTAATTGTTTAAGAACCTTTTACATATTTTTTAGTTGATCATTAAACCATTTTTTCATTTATTACAATTAAATATTTAATTACTTAATTAGTTAAGTCCATTTCATGTGTTTTGAGATGTTCGGTTCATAATTTCAAAATGAATTTGGTATGCTGACAATGGTAAAAGGAGTAATTATTCCATTATCTCTATAATAATAAACAAGACATAAATATAATTTTTATACATTAATTATAAATTTAAAAATGACCATTAAATATGGTTATGGAAAATAAATTATGTTATAATCATGGAGATGGTTGGCCATACATACTCATGCGTAACATTTCCATTTTTTAACGATTATTTTGAAAAGAAGGTAAGAATTATTTGATATTTACATAATGATCGTAATATCAAAAATATTGTATTATTTATTTAAATACACTTATATAATGGTTCTAGGAAAAGGGGAAGTGCCTTTGGTTGGTGTGAAATTATAAAATATTAATTTAGAGTTGGTCGAAACCCCAATAGAGGATCTTTCATGTTAAATTTATAATTAATTTATTTATATTTAGAATAAATGATTACATTTTCTTAGGATCCTTTCTCTAATCAGGATTTTGATCTTATAAAAACCCTTTTGGATTACCTTTTTTTGTTTTTAGGATTAAATTTTAGAATCCCTCTAGCGGTGATTTGCATGTTCTCCTTTGATAGATGAGCAAAGATAATTTATTTCTAAGTGCTAGTGCAGAAAATAAATTTTATTGAATTTTTTATTTATATCATTATTCCTTCAATATTAGAGGCATTTATCTTTCATTTCTCTTTCATGAGAGGGAGATAGAAATAGGGATTCAAGAGAGAAAACGATTGTGTGCAATGATTCTCTATATCTCGATTAATCCAACAAAATAGACATATCAATCTATTTATATAGCTTGGTTTTAGGTTAAAATATTATTTAATTACATTTTGACCCTAAAATAATATAATAATCTTAATTAAACCCCATTCTAATAATAATAGTAATTTTATTATTATTTTATGGTGTTCATGCTAACTTGTACAGTAAAAAATACTATTTAACAAGCTTGTAAATTAATATTTTTCATCAGACATGGGATTCATACTTTGAAACTCTTATAGAATTTATTGAACACCAGAATAAATATATTAAATATTGTATTCATCAATAAATTTTTGTTTTTTGATAACACATGAATAAAATTATTCCTCAATCTTGAGAATAATATTTATTCTATTAATTAAATCCAAATATAATTTAATCAAGATCAATAAAAAACACTTAGTGTGTGACCCTATCGGATTATTTCTAACTAGAATTAAGTGTGTTCTCCTAAATTTCAAGATGTTTGTCTAGGAATCGGTCAATCCACCCAAGAGAAATAACGTAATGTCACAATGATGACAACCGCATATGAATGATCATTGTGTAATATAATATTTTTGTATCAATATCTCATAAATCAGGTTCCACATCCATGTCATAAACCTATGTGATTGATAATTTTTTCTTTGAATATCTAAAATAAACATGTTGTTAAACCATGTACAATGAATTTAATGTGATGTTCAATATTCCATAAAGATATAAGGGACAAATCCTTCCTTAATTTATCCATCAATAACATTTCATTTGTGACGCACCCAACATACCCTACTTCATGCCAACATATATTGTGATGATTTTCAATATTATATATAATATATTTATTCATGACACATATAAATGATAATATTAAATTCTAAGGAACATTACACAAGCATGCAGATTGGAATATTTTATGACACTAAAATACATTGAATTCTTACTGGAGGATTTGTTCTCCTAATCTCCCATCTTGGAGATTACAAAGTGTGAACTTTATGAGAATAACCCTCATTTTCTTATGATTACTCACACATGACAGTAATTTTCTATGTGTATGACCACAGAATGTTATCCTACCATGGGACTATATTTAATAATATCATCATAGCACTTCAAGGTTCTCATCAAAGTGTGGGACTGTTATGACCTTATCAATGTAAAAGATACCCTAGGGAATTATTACAATAAATTCATGAAGAAAATTTAAAAATATATAATGAGATGTTATTAATATTGAAATTGTTGAATATACATGTAATCAAAGTACAAACGGTTTGTAATATGATACCAACTCTAATAAACTCCCACTTGGAGTGGAGTGAACTACATGTGTCTTTAATTCTGCAATACCTCACTTGATAATCATTTTTATACTAAGTAAAGGATTTAATAAATGTGTCACCATGTTGTATTCCATGGAAATACTACTCACCACCACATCACCTCTTTGATAAAAATCCCTCAAGAGATGATACTTTTGAAGTATGTGCTTTGTTTGTTGATGTGACCTTGGCTTCTTTATGAAATCCACCATAGTAGTATTATCACAATAGAGTTTGATGGTATATTTACTAATAGTTACCCCATAAATATATAAACTGAATTTTGTTAGGGTATCCTATAAGGCACTTTTATGCACCATGATCCTTAACTTGAACAATGTCTATCTTGATCCCACTATCTCTTTTAGAAATGTTCTCTCTCTCAAGGAATATGGAATTTCTTACCACTATTACATTTGTTCTGAGGGGTCATATAGGTAATATCTTATTATTTCCTTAGGGTGTCCTATAAGGTACACTTTGTTCCTTGGGGTGCAAGTTTGTTACCTGATGAGGCCATAACAAATATTTCACTACCCCCACACATGTAAATTCTATAACATGGATTTTATTCACCTCAATATTTTTTATGGAATACCTTTTATTGATTTAGTAGGTACTTGGTTTAGTATGTGTGATGTTGTCTATAATCTGTATCCCCAAAAGTATAATAGAATACTCACATGACTCATCATTGATCTCACCATGTTTAATAAGGTTTGGTTCCTCTTTTCATTTACACCATTACACAAAGATGTATAAGGAGGAGTTAGTTCAGAGAGAATCTCAAATTCTCATAAGTAATTAATAAAGTCTTGATTATGATATTCTCCACCTAGATATGAGTGGACTTTCTTAATCTTCATACCATTATGGTTCCCAACTTCATTCTTGTATTATTTAAATATATCAAAAGAATCTAACTTATACCTCATTAATTAGATATATCTATATCTAGTAAAATCGACAATAAAAGTTATGAAGTATGTGTACTCACCACTTTATTTAACAAGAAATGGTCCACATACCTCGGTATTAACTAATTCAAGAATTTATTTATCCCTTTTACTATTTCCACTAAATGGTTATTTAGACATTTTTACTTGTAAACATGTGTGACATACACCAAGTGTTTTTAGTTAAATAGAATCTAAATTTCCACCTTTCTTTAATTTAGTCAAATTCTTTTCATCTACATGAACTATACAGTAATACCAAATTTGGGTGTGGTATGAGTCATGTTAAGTAATTTCATTATCAATTTATATTACTTTATTTTCATAATACAACACATAAAGATTTTTATTTAATTTTTTTTTACCATAAAAATTTATATCTTTATAAAATAAGCAACATTTATTCCCAAATTTGAAAATAAATCCATCTATATCTAATCTGGATATAAAAATAATATTTTTGGTAACATATTGAACATAATAAAAATATTTTAAAACCAAGATCGTTCTAGTGGGAAATTTTATTTGGTATTCACTGATAGCTATAGTATAAAGTTTATCTCTAATGGTTGCTTATATATCTACCTCCCCTTGAACAATATTTCTGAATCTACTCGATTACTGTATTAGAATAAATATGTGATTACCACAAACTATATATAATACCAAATTTATAGAAACAGATAAATTGAACTCGATAAAAAACACACTTGAATCTTCCTCTTGCTTATTTTTCTAGTTATAGTTTTTCTTCTAATGTCCCTTCTTACCATAGAAAAAACAGATAGTATCATGTTCTCTTTATTTACCCTTGACCTTCCACTTCTTGGAAGGGTGTGAAGTATTATTGGGCTTAGATCTATTATATTTTCATTTCTATTTGTTCACCATAAGTAAAGAAGGTTTTTTCTTAATTTTATCCTTATTTACTTGGAGAATAATAGTAAGTAGATATATGAGATATTTATATATATTGTTCACATTATAATCTATAACAAATCTTGAGAATCACTGAGTGAGTGATGCAATAATGAGATTAGTGCACAATTATTTAGAGATTTCAAACCATAGAACCTATAAATTCTCAATTTATCTAATGGGATTGACTATGTGAGGCACATATAGGGAACCCTCTATAATATTTCTCTAAAACATATCCTTGGATATCTCAAACCATTCTTGTTGATATCTCCTCTAGTATAGGTCATGAATATTCTCCAGCATGTTATATGCATCCATGTTTTTGTGAGACTTCAGGAGTTCAATAGACATTTATGATAGCATTAATAATTAAACAGCAAACATGTAAATTATATGTTTTTCATAGACAAGGAACTCTTCATCACTCACCACCTTGGCAGGCAGATTAGGCATTGAGGATTCTAGCATGTAATATTTTTGTTCATGGTGCAACACAACTTGAAGACATCTAAACCACTCCTAGAATTTACTACTAATGAGGATATGGTATTTATCCAATATAGATCATAGGTATACTATGGATAATGAACTTTAAATTTTATAAAATTATAAAATAACATATTTTTAGTATTTTTCTTTATTAAAAATTATGTGAGAAATAATAAAATTAAGTTTGTTAAGTATTCCACTGTTTTATCAAGTATCAATATCCATCACCATTGAACTTAAAATGTCAAGTTGAAATGAAATTATAGTATCAAGGATCCACACACCCCTTTTCATAATGCCAATAAGGTGTGGTCAATCAATTTGAAGGTATTTAGGTACAAAAGTCTTTTAAAACTATGATATTGAAGTTCCTCAATCCATTGAGTGGACTCCACACTCCTGAAAAACAAACTTATATTTCCATAACACTTTCCTCCAAATTACACCAAATCTAGAAAGGGATACTCATATTAATGTAAAATTATTAATTAAACCCCAAACCTTCACAGTAACTCCCTTTATAAAAGTAAGTATCCAAAAAAGGGTTGGTTAAACACTTATTTGTTAGCCAAATTAGGTTAAATACCCTGAGAGGGGGGTGAACCAGGGTATGATAGATTAAAACTCTTTCCCCTTCGGATCTTGTTTCATTATTAAACAAAAAACTCTTCTATCTTCTTCCCATAGAAATGTGGGAACATAATTGAAATCATGCACAAGATACAACAATTTTAATTTTCTCACCCTCACTAGGATACATCCAAGGATCATACAAAAGTGATGTGCTGAGGTAAAAAATCCACTAAGGATCCCTGCCAAATTACAAGGTTTGGGAAAGATCACATCTATGCCCAGGCTCACTACATTTACAAAGTTTAGGGTTCGTTTACTTCTTTCCTGAGGGTCACGCCCTATGTCTCTTCCTCTGTCTCATTTTTAGTGGAAAGGATCATCGCCTTCCTCTTCCTTTTCTCACTACTTTGGAAAGGATCCAAAAACATTTTATAGACTTATAGGTCCCTTCATTTTCATGAATGCATGCATCCTCAATTTAAGGTAGATTCTATTTTGAAGTATTTTACACCTGTAGATGAAATCCACTTGTTATTTAACTATTATTGTGTGGAAATTATAATTGAAAACTATTTTAGTTCCTGTGTAAGCTTTTTTAAATCCTCCATGAAACAACCTTGCTTCCTCCGCGAACTGTGTTTCACCGCATGGTGTGAGTGCTTTGCAGATCACATATTCCTTCACAGACCATCCCTGTTTTGTGGGTGGAATCTTCTTCTATGAACTTTCCCTTCTTTATGGACCATTTAACTTTATAGGATATAGATCCCCACAAACCCCTTTCTGTGAACTGACTTCATATACATCCCTTTTCAGAATTACTTCCTCGTGAACTCTCTCTTTTGAGGAATCCTTCCTCGTGAACTCTTTCCAACTTCACCAAATTCTTCCGATAGTGATTATTTTTTCTAATGAAATAATATCTTCCTAAAGATCATATTATTGTTCCTTATATAGGAAAATAGATCTTCAAAATCCACTAATCCACAATACCCAAAAACTTCGATGTGGTACAACCTTCACTGTGGACTATGTTATGTGTTCTGCAATACACCTTTATTCCCTCATGGTGGATGATGCCTTCTGCAAATGAATCAATGCATCTTAGCTATAAATTATGTACTTCCCAAAAACATCAATCCTCCCATTAACTGTGATTCATATATGAACTTTTTTCATTACATGGTCAGTGAAGCGTGCCTTGCGGTTTGAATAGCACTATAATGCAGTATAAATATCCCCCTTTGGGTTTGTTGAAAACTCTTTACATTTTTATACCTCATTAAATCTCCATCCATCTTCTATCAATGTTTTCCTCTTGTGATTTAGATAGTGATCAAAGATTTAATGATCACATACTCTAAGCCCTCATGAGACATGCTCGACATGAGAAATAAGAGTATCATTAAAAGTTCATTAATGAATCACTTCATTCCAAACCTTCAAAATCACGCAGTGAATTTCATAACGAATCTCATCTATCCTGATATACATCCTTTTATCAATAACCTTTATTGTTATTATATTTAGAACTCTCCCAACTTCACTTCTCCCATTATCATATACTCTCCCTATCTTCATTAAGAAATTTTCTCCATGTTTTATAGCTATAACCCCCCCCCCCCTATCAATGAACCTAAAGGCTAATCCTTTGAGGTTTGAAATAGGATAAAGAACATAGAGTATCACATTTAGGAAGAAATAGACTATAACTCGAGGATAGGTGTCCCACATCCACACTTTTTCAAGTGTGTGGATTCGACTAGACTCTAAGAGACAATTGATGTCTTTAAAATTTTTCTTTGGGAAAGTTATAAGTTAGAATATCTACAACCTTTAGTTATGTAGGCACATATGTTGACTTCATAAGACCTTTATCCAATTTTTACTTGCTAAAATGATACTTTATTTCAATTTTCTTCATCCTCGAGTGATGGACTATATTTTTTTCTAATATTTATAGCACTTGACTAATCGCAATGGATTCCGATTGGAGACTTCTCTTCAACTCCCATATCATTAATCTATTTCTTCATCCATAGCAACTATATTCAATCTTGAGTAGCTGCAATATATTTTCCTTCTATGGTGATCAATAAAATGTAATCTGGTTTATTTCTTAGCCATGAAATACACAATCTGACAAGACAAAATGCACCACATAATGTTGATTTTCTATCATCTACTCAACCAGACCAATATACATGTATATATCCCAATAACTCTTGCTAATATTTTTCATTATACATTAGACTAAAATCCACCATATCCTTGATATACTGATGTATTATTTTCACTACAAGAAAGTGGGTTTCCTTGGGATTTCTTTGATACAGTTTTTCTTGGAATGTGAAAAAAAGAATATCAGGTCTTATCGCTATCATGTAAAATAGACTGGCAATGATTTTTCTGTATTTTATGACATTAACTACATTTAATTTATCATCTTGGGATAGTTTCATATGGGTAGAAATAGGAGACTTTATCTCCTTGGAATTATCAATTACAAATATTCTCAAAACCTCCTTAGAATATTTATATTGAGAAATAAATGTGCCACTCTTTCCTAGTGTCACATGTAAACCAATGAAAAACATTAGTTCACCAAACAATGAAATTTCAAATTCACTTTTCATGAATTCAGAAAATTGAGTGCACTGTGCTTCATCTGATCCACCAAATATTATGTCATAAACATATACAATAACCATCATTCTTTTATTACTATCATTATTAACATATATATTATAATCAAATTCACCACACCAAAAACTAAGCTTCTTTAAAAACTAGTCTATCCATGAATACCATGCTCTTAGTGCTTGGTTCAAACCATATAAATCCTTCTTCAGCTGACAAACATTGTTCTCATATTTATGAATAAGGAAACCATTTGGATTCACAATACAATCTTCTTCTTCCAGAACCCCATCCAATAATGCTAACTTGATATCCATTTAGAAAACCTTGAACTTTATTTACATTATTATAGACAAATATAATATTATTATCTCTATCCTTGAAATAGGTGAAAATATTTCATCAACATTGATACCCTCTATCTGGGAGTACCCTTTTCACACTAGTTGTAATTCATTTCAAATTATCACACTATATTCCTTCATTTTGTTGTGAAAGACCCGCTTAGTCCAAATGACATTATTATCTATTGGATTCAAAATTATCTCCCATGTCTAATTATTCTTAATTCGTTCAAACTATTTATTCATATCCTAAACCCAATTTTCATCTCCAACTAATTCATCAAAAAATTTAGGCTCCACCTGTGATAAATAAAATTCTTACATTAGAGTTTTCAAGCTACTTGTCTATAATTATGTTGTCTGATCTCCAATTATGTTTTTCCTATCAATTTTGTCTCTTCTATTCTTTCTTTGTGCAAATACTGAATCATTCTCATCCTTTTCATTATCTTAACCTTCTTCTAAATTATCCTCTGGTACTAGAGAATCCCCTTATTTAGTTATCTCTTCACCACTATCCTCTTGTGACTGATCATGTATTTTCTAAAGATTCTACTCATTCTCTACTACAGTTACATAATGGATTTCAACTACCTTTATCATCCACTTATTGAATCATTTATATGATTTTCTTTTCCTTTTTTATCGAAGAAATACTCCTTCATCTCCATGGGATTCAGACTTCCTATGTCTCTCCTTATCGAGAATGAAAAACTTACTTTTGAAGACTCGAAAGTACTTCAATGATCAATTCTTTCCATAACATAGCTTATATGGAGTATCCCTTTATTTCAGACATAAAAACACTCTATTTTTTGTGTATACTAATGTCATCACTACTACTTTCCAAAAATTCTCTATAATGTCTTTCTCAATGATAATTATTCTAGCCATGTTATTGATAATTCAATTTATTATATCATTTACTTAATTAATCTATGGTGTTCTCAATACTGAAACTTGGTGCCTAATCCCATTTTTCTCAAGATAATTTTCCACTCATCTATTTGTGAACTCTATTCCATTATCTGTTCAGATCTTTCGGATTTTTGACCCCGAATCTTCTCAACTTTCCTTCGATAAATTTTTGTGCAATTGAACACCTCATACTTGTGAGTGATGAATGAAACCCATGCCATTGGTATAATATAATCAAGGAAGATAACATGATATATCCTTCCATCAATATCTCTTGGTGAAGTAGCTCCACATACATCAATATGCACTAACTCAAGTAATTTTGTAGAACTTTACTCTTTTTCTTTATATGTCTTTTGAATGATATTCCCTTGTTTACAAGCATCAAAAGTATGATTACATTGATGTGATAATCAAGGGATGTCACAGGAAGTGTCATATTTCACTAGATATTCCAAGTATGTTCTTCTTAAGTGACCAAGACATTTATTCCATAACTTTTTTTCTTCTTTTGTGGAAAAAAGGCACATATATTCTTCTCTTCTCATAAGGTAGAGATTCCCTTTCATATAATTTCCTTGAAAACCCATTATACCATTTTTTTCCTTGATGACACATAATTTCTTTGAAAATATTTTGGCATGTCCTGAGTCACACAGTTGACCTTCACTTAATAGGTTGTGACAGAGACCTTAAATAACTAAGACATATGCTCATCTCATGTATTTTCCCCCAAACTTGGATTTTCCTGATCCAAAAATATTCAAGACTTCATCATTACCAAATCATACTATACCTTCCTTATCACACTTGATTTAGGTCACCATATCCTTATTTTCTATCATATTAGAGGTGTATCCACTATCAATGATCCATATTCCAGTGCAATATGATGCTTTAAAATCAATCTATACAACCACTACATGTTCATATTTCTAATTTTTGATCCATATTTTTGACTTAATACTTGTTATGGATTGATAATTCATATCTTAATCAATGTATGATGGATCAGATTCATCTTGCAATGTTGAAAACTGATTTTTAATCTTTAGTTCATTTGATGATACATTGAATTACTTCTTATGAACACATTTATTTTGTTTCAGCATATTTATCTGCATTTTCTATGAGAAGTATCTTTACATGTGCCCAAATTCTCCACATATGAAATAGTGACTATCAAATTATATTTTGGAAATTTGATTTCTATATGGTTGGCTATATTGATCATGTTCCCTTTGGTACCTCTTGCCTAGGGAACACACATTTTGTGAGTGTTCCATTTTTCACAACAATGTTATCATCATTTCTCATCTCATATGAAACAGGAGTACTATGAAAGTTATCCAATGTCATCTCTTTCATATATTTATCTTCCAATACATAATATTTCAGATTAAATCAAAGTGTTATTTTTCTCAATATGCGCTTAACAGTATTTATATCTTCAATAATTTCTCTAAGACCTTGCATATCTTTCACAATAATATTCACCCAGTCAAAGAATGTATCATTAAACTCATTAGGGTTCATTCTAAGATCCTCATATTTGTTCTATATAACCTACATCTTTTCTTATTTGACTTTTGAGTCACCCTCATAAATATTCCGAAATTTTTCTCACATATCATGTGATGATTTGCATGAAATCACCTTCATATATATTGAATTGGATAGGGATCCACCTAAATCATTGATTCCTTTAGTGTTAGAATCTAACTCCCTTCGGTTAGCTTCTGATAAATCACCACTATCAATATTGGATGATATTTCATACATAGGTACTGTAAAGACATCCATTTCTAATGATAGGAACAAGTGATGCATCTGATTCTTCCATAATTGAAAATTGTTTCCATTGAAGATCAGAATCACTTTGTGATTGACAACCTCCATTTATTCTACTAATATAGAACCACTAATTTTAAACATTTCCCTCAGATAAAAATTTCCATCCAAGTTAGGTTAAATATCCTAAGTGGGGGGTGAATCAGTGTGTTACATATTAAAACTTCTTCCCCTTATGATCTTGTTTTTTCGTTAAACAAAACAAACTTCTCCCTTCTTCCCATAGCAAAGTGTGAACAGAATTAAAATCAAGAATAAGGCATGTAAATTTTACTTGGTTCACTCTCACTGGGATATGTTCAAGGAGCATAAAATATAGATGTGCTGATGTACCAAATACACTAAGGCTCACTACCAAATTACAAGGTTTGGGCTAGATCACTTATATGCCCAAGCTCACTACCTTTACAAAGTTTAGGTTTATCTCACTACTTTCCCAATGGTCACTTCCTATGTATATTTATATAGTTCACTATTGATGGAAAAGATCATCGTCTTCCTCATCCTTTTCTCACTCCTCTATAAAGGATCCACACATAGTGTATGTACTTTTTAGTCCCTTCATTTTCATGAATACACACATTATCAACTGTAGGTAGATTCTCTTTTGAAGTCTCATTTTTAATTATAGATGAAATTCACTCTTCTGAAAATTTTTATTATGTGGAAATTTCTTTTATAAACTATTTTAGTGCCTTTGAAATATGCCTTGAATCCTCAATGAACAACCTTTCTTCCTCTATGAAATGTGTTGCATCGTGTGGTGTGAGTTCTTCATGGATTGATTATTCCTCTACAGGTTGTCCCTACTTCACAGATGAACTCTTATTTGTTTGAATTCCCATCCTTCATAAACCATTTTCATTTTCAGGATATAGATCCCTGCAAACCTCTTTCCATGAACTGCCTTTATGGGCATCTCTTCATGGAATTTCTTCCCTGTGAACTCTCCCTTTCACGGAATCCTTCCTTGTGAACTATTTCAGTCTTCACCAAATTCTTCTCAGGGTGATGATATTTTATAATTAAATCCTCTATTCATAATTATCTTATTAGTAGTCCTCATATAGGTAAATAGTTCTATAAAATACACTAATCCATAATACATGAAACTTTAATGCAGAACAACCTTCACTGCAGACTGTGTTATATGTTCTTCATTGCGCCTTTCTTCCCTCATAGTGTCTGATTCCTTACACAAATGAAGCATTTCCTCTTATCTACAAATGATGGATTTCCTGCGAACTTCAATCCTCTCGTAAACTTTGGGTCACACACAAACCATTTTTTCTTCGTGGTTTGCGTAGCACACCTCGTAGTCTACATAGTGCTGCTATGTGGAAATTCTACCTTTTCCAATTTTCCTTATTCATTATGTGTACCTCCTATGCGGTCCACGAAATATGTTTCACAATTTTCATACTATTAAATCCTTTGAGGAAATCCTTCATTTTCCAAAAAACAAACTATCAATTTTGAGGCCTAAAATTTTGGCAAATATTGGGAAACTGTGCCAGCTTAAACACATGATTTAAAAAATACCAACCATAATAATTCATGATCATCTAGATTTTTCAACAAACACAATCACACCAAAAACACCAAGAGGATTCCTTGATGGATTTTTTCCCAAAAATATCCCCTTTGGGTTTGTTGAAAACTCTTTAAAATTTTATACCTCATTAAATCTCCATCCATCTTCTATCAATGTTCTCCTCTTACAATTTCGATAGAGATCAAATATTTACTCAACATGTACTCTAAGACCACATGATCTATTATTGGTGTGAGAAATAATAGTATCATGAAAATTTCATAAATGAATCACTCCATTCCAAAAAACCTCCAAACTTACTCAGTTCCTTTCATCACAAACCTTATTTTTCTTGATATATATATTTTGATCGATCATCTTTAGCATCATCAAATTTAGAACTCCCCTATATTTTTTGATCCCCCTATCAGATGCTCCCCTATCTTTATAAAGAAATTTTCTCCCTATTTTATAGCTATAACTTCTTCCTCTTTGTCAATGAACCTGAATCCCACTCCTTTAAGGTATGCAATAGGGTAAAGAACACATATCCCCACATTTAGGGAAAAACAAACCACAACTCAGGGGAAGGGGGTCCCAAATCCACACTTTTTCAAGTGTGGGGAGTCAACTAGACTCCAAGATCAATTCGATGACATTCAAACGCTTCTTTGGGTAAGTCCTTTGTTAGAATTTCTGCAACCTATAGTTTTATAGGCACATACTTCGAATTCACAAGCACTTGCTCCACTTTCTCCTTAATAAAATGATACTTGATTTCAATTTGATTCCTCATAGAGTGATGTACTATATTTTTTATAAGATCTATAGAACTTGAATTATTTCAATGGATTCTAATTAGAGGCTTCACTTCAAAACCCATATCATCAAGTTATTGCTTCATCCATAAAAACTTTGTGAAATCTTGAGTATCCATGATATATTCGGCTTCTATAGTGCTCAATGAAATGCAATCTTGTTTCTTGAATATCCAAGAAATACACAATATGGAAAGATATAATTCACCACCTGATGTTGATTTTCTATCATCTACTGAACCGGCCCAATATATATCTTTATAGACCAATAAATCATGCTAAGATTTTTCATTATAAATTAGATTGAAATCCACCATAACCTTGATATACAAAAGTATTATTCTCACAACAAGAAAGTGAGTATCCTCTGGATTTCTTTAATAATTTGTTCCTTGGAATGTGGAAAAAAAATATGAGGTCTTGTCACTATCAAGTACAATAGAATGGCAATGATTTTCCTGTATTCTATGACATTAACTACATTACATTTATTATCTCATGATATTTTCTTCTGGGTAGATTCCAAAGTCCTCATATCCTTGGAATTATCCATTTCAAATCTTCTCAAAACCTCCTCATTATTTTTATATTGAGAAATAAATGTTCCACTTTTTTCTTATGTCACCTATAAACTAGTGAAAACATCAGTTCACCAATCATTGACATTTCAAATTCACTTTTCATGAATTCAGAAAATTGGGCGCATTTCACTTCATCTGATCCACTAAATATTACGTCATCTATATATACCAATTCCATCATTCTTTGATTACTATCATTGTTGACATGCAGATTTTAATCAACTCCACCATGTCAAAAATCAAGCTTCTTTAGATACTGATCTAGCCTTGAATATCTTGCTCTTGGTGCTTTCTTCAACCCATATAAAGCCTTCTTCAGATAACAAAACTTTTTTCCCATATTCATGAATGATAAATCCATCTGGCTATTTAATATAAACTTCTTCTTCCAAAAACCCATTTATAAATGATGACTTGACATCCATCTAGAAAACCTTGAAATTTCTTTGCACTATTATGGTCAATAATAATCTAATTGTATTTATCCTTGAAGAAGGTTCAAATATTTCATCAACATTGATACCCTATATCTAGGAGTACCCATTTCACACTATTCATGATTTGTTTCAAATTACTACACCATATTCATTCATTTTGTAAAAGACCCATTTAGTTCCAATGACACTTTTATCTGTTGGCCTCGAAACAATCTACCATGTGTGGTTCTTCTCAATTAGTTCAAGATCTTTATTAATACCATGAACTCAATTCTCATCTCCAGCTACTTCATCAAAACATTTAGGCTCTACCTGTGATAAATATGATGATTTCTTTAGATTCTTCAACATCCTTGTCGACATTGGTGGTGTCTAATCACCAATTATATTTTTCCTATAGATTTCAGCTCTTCTCATATATATTTTTGTAGATACTAAATTTTGATCATCCTTTTCATTATAAAAATCTTATTCTGAATAAGCCTCTAGAATTGGAGCAACCCCTAATCTACTTATCTCTTCATCACTATCCTTCTAAGACTGATTATGTATTTTCTAAATATTCTTCTCATTCTCATGGATTTCCACTACCTTTCTCAGGTTCTTATTGAATCATTTATATTATTTTCCTTTCTTTGAGTAGATAATAAATATCCCTTAATCTCCATGGGATTAAAACTTCCTGTGTCTCTCCTTATCGAGAATGAAACACTTACTTCTGAATACTCGAAAGTACTTCAATGACAGATTCATTCCATACAATAGATCATATGAAGTCTTTTATTATTTTAGACATAACAACACTCTATTTTATGTGTAGACTACTTTCATCGCTACTTCTTTCCAAAACTTCTCTAGAAGGTCTTTCTCAATGAGAATTGTTCTAGACATTTTGTTGATTATTCTATTTATTCTCTCAACTAATCTATTCTACTGTAGAGCTCCTACTACTGAAACGTTGGTAACTTATCCCGTGTTTCTCAAGATAATCCTCCACTTGGATATTTGTGAACTCTATTCCATTATCTATTTGGATCTTTCAGATTGTTTAACCCAGCATCTTCTCAACATTCCTTTGATATGTTTTTATATAACTAAACACCTAATATTTGTGAGTGATGACTCAAACCCATGCCATTGGTCTAAAATCATCAATGAAGAGAAAATAATAACTTCTTCCATCAATAGATCTTGGTGAAATAGGACCACTTGCATCAATATGCACCAACTCAAGCAATTTTGTTGTCCTTTTCTCTATTTCCTTATATGTATTTCAAATGATCATCCCTTGTTCATAAGTATCATACATATGAGTATGATCACGTGATAACCTATAGATTTCTCGAGCAGCATCATATTTCACTAGATATTCTAAGGACATTTGGATTAAGTGACCAAGATATATATTCCATAACTTGTTTTATTCTTCCTTGGATAGAAAGCACATATATTCTTCTCAACTCACAAGGTATAGATTCCCTTTGTATGATTTCCTTATAAAACCACTACATTATCTTTTTCCTTAATGACATATAATTTCTTTGAAAAGATTATGGAATGTCCTGAGTCACACAGTTGACTTACACTTAACAAGTTGTGACTGAGACCTTCAACAACTAAGACATATATTCGTCTAATTTATTTTTCCCCAAACATAGATTTTTTTGATCCAATAATATTTAGACCTTAATTATTAAAAAAATATTATCATACCTTCCTTATCATACATATTTCTGGCCACCAGATCCTTATTTCCTATCATATGAGAAGTATATACACTAATAATGATCCATATGTCAGTGTGATCTGATGCTTTAAAAGAAATATCTATAACCACTGCATGTTAAAATTTCTTTTTTTGATCAATTTTTTTGACTTCATACTTAGTATAGATTTATAATCATGATCTTATTCAAATTATGATGGACCAACTTCATATTGAAATGCTACAAACTGATTTTTAATCTTCATCTCATTTGATGATACATTGAATTTCTAATTATGAACACATTCATTCTATTTTGGCACATTTCTCTACATTGTCGATGAGCAGTATATTTCCATGTGCCCAAATCCTCTACATCTGAAACAATGACTGTCAAATGATCTTTTGTAAAATTAATTTCTCTATGACTTCTTTTGTTGATCATGTTCTCTTCAGTACCTATTGGATATGGAACATACATTTTTTAATGTCTTATTTTTTCACAACAATGTTATCATCATTTATAATCTCATGTGTAATAGAATTATTGTGCTATCTATCCAACGTTATCTCCTTCAATTATTTATCTTCCAATACATAAACTTTTAGATTAAATCAAGGTGGTAATTTTCTCAAGATGCACTTAACTATATTTATATCTTCGATAATTTCTCTGAGACCTCTCATGTCTTCCACAAAAACATTCACCTGATCAATTAATGTATCAACAGACTCATTAGGGCTCATTCTGAGATCCTTATTTTGTTACATAGAACCTACATCTTTTCTTTTCTGAATTTTGAGTCACTCTCATAAATATTCATCAATTTTTCCCATATAGCATGTGATGACCTACATGACATCACCTTTGTATATATTTTATTTGATAGGGATCCCCCTAAAGCATTGATTCCTTTAGCATCATCATCCAACTACCTTCAGTCAGTTTTTGATAAACTGCCATTGTCGATATTGTCTGATATTACATGCATAGCTACTATAAAGAAATCCATTCCTAATGATTTAAAGAAGTTCTGTATCTGATTCTTCCATAATTGAAAATTATTTCCATCAAAGATAGGAATACATTTTTGATTTATATCCTCTATTTCTTCTACTAAGAGAGAACCACTGATTTTCAACTTTTCCCTTTGATACCAATTGTTATCCCAATTAGGTCAAATACCCTAAGAGAAGGGGTGAATCAGGGTATGACTGATTAAAACCCATTCCCCTTAGGATCTTAGTTCATCATTAAATAAAACACACTTATCTCTCCTTCCCATAGCAATGTATGAACATAATTTAAATCATGAATGAGATAAGGAAATTTTACTTGGTTAACCCTCACGGGGCTACATCCAGGGAGCATAAAATGGTGATATGCCAATTTACGAAATCCACTAAGTCTTACTTTCAAATTACAAGGTTCATGCTAGATAAATTATATGCCCAAGCTCACTACCTTTATAAAGTTTAGTGTCATCTCACTGATTTCCCAATAATCACTTCCTGTGTCTCTTTATCAGGCTCACTATCATTGGAAAGGAACATCACCTTCTTTTTCTCACTACTCTAGAAGGGATTCACACATAGTTTATAGACTTGTATGTCCCTTCATTTTCATGAATGCACACGTCATCAACTATAGGTAGATTCTATTTTGAAGTCTCTTTTTCACCTATAAATGAAATTAACTTTTACAAAAACTATTTGTGTGTGGAAATTTATTTCAAAAACTATTTTAGTGTCTGTTCAAGATGCCTTGAATCCTCCATGAACAACCTTGCTTCCCCCGTGAAATGTATTTCACTGTGTGGTGCGAGTTCTTCATGGATCACCTCTTCCTCTATGGAACTTCTCTACTTCACAGATTGACTCTACTTCTTCAGACTTACCCTCCTTCGTGGACCATTTTCCATTGTAGGATACAAAGCCTTTAAAACCCCTTTTTTCAAACTGACATCATGGATAGCCCTTCACTAAATTACTTCACCAATAACTCTCTCTTATGCGGTCTTCATTGCAACTTTATTCACTCTCTATGGAAAATACCTTCCAAAAATGAATCAACAGCTCTCAGTAAAAAATTATGGACATACAGCGACCTTCAAACCTCTTGCAAACTATGGGTCTCATGTGTACCATTTTCTCTATGTGGTCTGTGAAGTGTGCCTCAGGGTATGCATAGAGTTCCTATATAGAAATTTTTCCATTGTATATTTTCATTCATCATTCCATGTACAACCTATATAGTCTATGAACTATGTTTCACAGTCTATATATTATTCACCACTTTATGGAAATCCTTCCTTTTCCAAAAATAAACTCTCAATTTTTAGGCCCAAAAATTTGGCAAACACAAGGAAATTGCACCATATTAAACACCTACCTCTAAAAGTACCAACCATACTGATTCGTAGTAATCTAGATTTGTCAAAAAACATAATCACACCCAAAAAAACACCAAGATGATACCATAAGGGATTATTTCCCAACATTAGTTCTATTGGTTTCATTCCTAATCAAGAAATGGATGTATAAATCTAACTTAATATTTAGTTGAAGGATTTTATTTATTATGCATAAATTTTATCTTTTTTTAACCTTTAAATTTCTTATTAATATTAATTAGATTTTATATAACTAATTAACTATATTTGATAAAACATTTATATATGATACATTTATTTAAATTCTATATTTTAACATTAATTCATTTATTTATGTGATAGTGGTCTTGCATCCATAAAACAAATAATGAAAAAGATAAATATAAATAAATGATAAATGATATGACTATAATCTTATCAAACGGTTGATTTATAGAAAAGATAATAAATCAAATTTTGACCTATAGGAATAACTACCAGTGTCATGTTATCATGAGTTATAGCATTCCACCTATCCACTCATGTATCACCTGGGTTGGAATCATTACGGTTCCGTATTGAACCATATCCACATGCCTTGGGATAATAAATTTATTATGTGTATTTATAACTTGTGTGTAGGTGTGGTGAACCAAAGGATTAGTTAATGTGGGTTACATAAATAACCATGGACACACTTGTCTTGTATAATAATAAATATATAGATAACTCATAGTCCATAAAAATCAATTTAATATAAAATAATTATAGACTCATTCAATAAATTAAATCAAAGCATCCAACACATACACAGGTCTTGATCAAGCTCATGAATGGTCATGCATACAACGTATATGCAAAAGTAAACCGGTTAACATTTATTTCTTATTCATTCTTAATTATTAAGATAAACCCGCTTGCATTAATTAATTAATTAATTAATTAATTCCCTTTTATCTAAATAACCATAAAAATTTATATGGAGATACCCATCATATTAAAATTCATGGAAAATAAATATCAGAACAAATAATCACAGTTTTATTAAAATAAATTAATTGAGTATTTAAAATTCTATAAAACTACTATTAAATTTTCAAAAAAAAATGGTGTAAAATAATAAAATAAGTTTTTAATGTTAAAATTATCAATTTGATTTAATTTAATTATATCCTTAATTTTGAGACTATACATCATGTACTTCCAAGTTACATGTCATGTATCTCGATTATCGGGTACCCGGGTTACATTCCTAGGGCTTCAGCATATACCTCAGTTGAACTGCATGGTGTGTACAAGCTAGGCACATGCCATGTATAACTATTATCATGTGTTCTTGCAACTTTCTGAAAAAACATTATGTGTTTTTTGGTTGTGACTACACGACATGTACATATTGTGTTTCACTCAGGTCATGTGTATTCATAACTTGATGAATGTATTGATGTGTATTTTGGGTGTAGGAAATAATGATCTACATTTCACGTACATAGAATACATTTTGTGTATATCATTAAATCTCTTTTTTATTAGTCTCATGTGGTTTGACTATGTATAATGACCACAAGGATTGTTTGAATTTCACTGATAACCCATACATACTACATAATGTGTAGACTAGATACACGCCATGTAATCTAACAACCCATGTTCTAGACTGGCTCGGTCTAGATGTGGTGTGAAATAAATTAACCATGTGTAGTTACTTTTTAGCATGTCATGTATCTTGCGGAATGTAATGATACAATGTACTTGGGTACACAGTGTGTACTCCAGCTACATGTCGTGTAACCCAGTATTACTGGAAAAACTTTTGGCACTTCCCAATGGCATCTCTAGTCATTCTTCATATGTTCTTATACCATTAAGAAAATTAAATACTAAACAAAGATGATTAATATATCAAATCATGTAAATTCAAATCATATTAAAGAAAGAATAATATGAAATAAAATATTCAACCACGATTGTGGAAAAATATCAACAACCAAATAAATAATTGTAAATTTAAAACATAATCCCTCTCATACAACTTGATGGTTCCAAGAACAATAGAAATGCCTTAAATGGGTATGAAATTAAAATTTATTTTAATTTAGAGTTTCCCAAAACCCCAATAGATGATATTTCATGTTAAATTTATAACTAATTTATTTAGATATAGAAGAAATGATTTTCTTATATTAGGATCTTTTATTCGATGATAATATTGATCTTCTAGAATAAACCCCTTTTAGATAACCATCGTTGTGCTGTAAGGATTCAAGTGTAGAATCCCTCTAGCAGTGATCTACACATGATCCTTTGATCTATGAGCAATTCCAGTTGATTTTTGGGTGCTAGAATAGTGAATCAATTAACCTGAATTGTTCATGTTGATCACTCATCCTTTGATATTGAAGGAATCTCTCTTTCATTTATCATTCTTGATAGATAGATATAAATATTAATTTTATATAGAAATCTGTTGTGCAAAATGATTCTCTATATCTTGATTAACCCTATACAATAGACATAACCATCAATTTATAGAGCTACGATTTAGGTTAAAATATTATTTAATTTCATATTGGCCCATAAATAATAAAATAGTTTTTATTAAACCCTATGGAAATAATAATATCATTATTATTATTTTATGGTTTTCATGCTAACTTGTTCAATAAAAAATACTATTTAACAATATTTTAAATTAATATCTTTCACCAAACATTGTCTTGGTCTATTATAACTCCTTTGGAATTTATTGAACACTCAAATAAAAATACGATGGTCATCAGTTCAATTTTGATAGTTGGATTTTTATTTTATATATTTTTTTTCTTTATAGTAAAAAACTTCCATATATTTTTTATGAATTTGTTTAGTTCAGTTTTCATTTCTATTAGGTTTCTTCTATTCTTATAAATATTTCTTATCTTATATAAATAATATAAAAAATGAAATATATATAAAAAAGAAAATAAAAAATATAATAAATAGAAATCAATAATAAGAAGTCTTTATGTCATGTTAAAAAGGGACTCATTTTAAAAAATACGTCATTTAGGGGCTTTCAAACATTTAATCAACAAAAAATAAGAGCTTTGGTTTCATCTCATTGGGATTGAGATAAAAAAGAGACTTTTTTAGTTTATGGATTGCTTGGATAAGCATAGTAATTAGAGGGAATAAGGAATCCTTCTATTTCTATAGTCTATTCATATACGATCTATACAATAGGAAATTGATTATTAATTGAAAAATACTGGTGATAAATATTTTCAATAAATAGTACATGAATAAAATTATTCCTTGGTCTTAATAATAAAATTTATTCCATTAATTAAATGAAAATAGAATTTAATCAAGGTCAATGGAAACACTTAATGTGTGACCCTCTAGGATTATTTCTCATCAAAATTATACAAGTTCACCAAAAGTCTATGATTATTGTCTAGTAATGGGTCAAGGCACCAAAGAGAAAAAACATAATTTCACAATAATTAAAACCATGTATGAATGCTCATTGTGCAATATAATCCCTTTTACTTAATATCTCATCAATAAAGTTTCACATCCGTGTCATCAAGCTATGTGCTCAATAATTCTTCCTTTGACTATATGAAATAAATATGTCATTGAACCATGGACATAGAATTTAATATCATAGTTCTATTATAATAAAATTTCCAAGATATAATATTTCATAAATAGGGTATGATAAATCCTTACTTGAATTATCCATTAATAACATGTCATTCATGATGCACCCAACGTACACTACTTCCCACCAACATAAGGTGTGATGGTTTTCATTAGTAAATATAAGTTTGAGAGTCAAGAACAATTATCAATGATAATATTAATGTCTATGGACCATTAAATATTATCATAAATATTAATTTTCAATGACAAAAAAAATGATGAATTCCTACCAGTAGGTATATTCTTATTATCTCTCATCTTTGAAATTACAAAGTGTGAACATCATGAGAAGAAGCCTCATCCACTTATAACTACTCACACCATATTTTCAAATTCTATGTTTCCTATCATAGAATGTTATATAACCATAGAAATATAGTTAATAATATCATTATATCACTTTAAGTTTCTCATCATAGAGGGAAACTATTATGACATTATCGATGCGATAGATACCCTAGGACATTATTACATTAAAGTCATGCAGAACAATGAACAATATGAAATAAGTTTTTATTAATATTCAAATCATAATATATATATATGTAGTAAAATTATAAATTTTTGGTCTTAGTACACCAACTCTAACATTATATATATCATTAATGTGATGTGGTGATGAAAAATGAATCATACTATTTCATGGAAGTGGTGGTTCACAGGTATGCATAAATGACATTATAATTTTTTAATGCATCAAAATTTAATAAAATAGATGATGTATTACTTTTCCATAATGATAAATATTTAATAAATATCATATATATACATTAAATCCATCATTATAACCATCCATTAGAGGTAGTAATGGAAAACAAATTACATCGGTCCATGAGGCAGTAGTCCACCATACACACAAATGATGGATTTCCTTCCCATTTGATGTAAGTTAGAGATGGATATAGGTTATAACATTAATATATTAACATCTTACAATATTTAGGATACTTATGTTATTATATCATCATGTTTGGAGAATATTTTAAGGAGGTAGAAGATGAAATAAAATTAAAGCGCTTGGTTAAGAACTATACTTCTTCAGATAACCTCTTAAGGTTTACAGCAAAATATTTACTAGATTGGTGTTCAAGAAGAATCATTTAAGATGAGTATAGAGATGTAAGGAATGGATTTTATAAAGTCTTAGATGAAAAAAAATGGTTCTTAAACTATGAATAATTTAGAATAAGAGGTTTCCTTTTATAAGAGAGGGGAAACTTTTGAAATTTCATAAAATATTAAATTAATATAAATTAATTTTTGACATAAAAATGGTTCTAAATAGATAATATTAGAATCTAAGATTAGTATGAGTCAAAATAATATCATACAATAAAATTTTGACACGTTTGGATCATATTTTTACCCTTATATTTTTGTTTTATCCCTTCATTAACCTTTTAACAATTTAGGTGATATCGATGTTTTTTACTCTTATAAGGTTAATATATTTACTATAAAAGGAAAATTGAACCATAAATGGACCATGGTTGATGTAATAAACTATATTCCATTCACTTGGATGAAGATTCATTTTTTATTAATTATAAATAATTTAATAAAATATTATTTATTATAAAATAACATTAATTTCAATTTTTGGAACTATTCATTTAATTTAACTTTTAAAACTACAAGAAAATAATTGAATTCGAATCCAATGAATCCTCACATATTTAAAATTTAATAATTATCTAAAAAAATCATGGAATATAAAAACTCACTCAAATAATATTTTTTTAGATTTTTCAAAATCATTTTATTGATTGTTCTTCTCCATATGAAAGTATTGTGTTAGTATTGCATAAACATTTAAGGTAATTAATTCTTTACAAAAAAATTAAAAATAAATTACCATTATGAAAAAATCATTTATATTTTAGATTAATTTTTATAACTAAAAATACCTATAATATCCTATATTTTTTTAGGTGTGTCCCTCTATTAAGTTTTGAAAGAAATATTTAAGCATGTTGTTTTTTGTTAGAACATTATTGTTGAGCCCTTTTTGGGGTGAGTTGATCAGAGGAAGGTAATGAGAAGAGGGAGTTGAGATGAATTATCATTTATAGATTATACAAGATCATGGATCTCTAGGTTGCGCCATAGTGTGGTTTGCTATGGTGTAGAGATCAAGGCTGCGATGTAGTGTCCTAGAGGGAGGATTTTCTAGGCTACTGTAAATTATTTCATAGAAACACAATGGAGTAAGGCTATGGAATAATCCTAACCTTGGAGGTTTAGGGATTCATCATGGAGATGGTTCCTATGGTGTAATGGTATTAGGTTTGGATTAGGTTGTTTCTTCTAAATTTGGTACCATTACAGCATAGAGGTAGGTTATGGAACAACTACTACCTTGGAAAAGGCATGCATGTAGTGTGGTGTCCTTGTATATTGTGTGGTCTATCATTAGTTAAAGGGGATTTATGCCATGAACCTTAGAATGGACCTCAAAAATGGTTTGACCAAGTGAGGTTTGGGCATGGTCTCTTAGGTTATGTCATAATACACCTTGTGTCAGACAATACTATAGCATGGCCTAGTGGGCTATTTCATGGTCCTCTTTTTAATATCCTTTCTATAAATACTCCTAATCTCTATGAACTCCTTTTGATCTGATCTTTTCTTCTCGACCCCTAGGAACCTTAGAGAGATTTTCTATAGCCTTTGGACCTCATTTCCATTGGATTCAACCCTTGCCTTCTAAGGGTCAATCTACGGTGACCTTAGCCTTCCAATATTGGTGTTTCAAGTCTACAGTTTGAAGGGAAGGTAGAAGGAACCAAATGCTATGTTGGGTGTCAGGAGTTGGGTGCGTCCTCTTCATTTTGAGGCGGGTGGTCTATAACTTATCATGATTTTTCTACTTTAATTATCCTAGTATGTGTAATATGTGCAATCACACCAACACACCATGAACATGACCTAAATAATTGAATTATCCTATGTTGATGAGTTACAGATGAATAGACCTCCCATTGGATCATTTCGAGTCCTTTGGTGTTGAGAGTGAGACATGCAGCCACTCGATAAGTGTTCCAGCCTTGACCTTGTTTGAGTTTTAGTCAGATTGAACATTACGCCTATGATGTTTTGGTTTTTAAATAATTATTGGATTAATATTTTTAATTGGAATAACTTTTGAAATTTGTCTGATTACTTGATATAGGATCATATAGACTAAAAATTGGTAATTTGGTATGCTAACAACCATAGGGGCTTAAACGATAAATGTAATGGGATTTGATGAAATTATTATAATACTTAGGATCCCAACCTTATATGTGTAAATGGATAGATAAATGGTAATTTATTGAATTGATCATAACGTCTTCTGATGAAATGTGTTATTCTTTGTGTTTGGTTATGCTATAATGTTTATAGGTGATGTGGCTCTATTTTTACATAATTTTTCCACATATTTTATTTAATTTTTATCAATATAATTACTGATTTTTGACACTTTTTAATAAATAATGGCACTTTTTTATTTTTATTACTAAATATGTTAATTAATTTTTTTATAATTAAATATGTGTTTTTAGTCTTTTTATTTAGTCATTTTAATTATCCTGGTCATATTAAATTACTTTTTAGTTTATTAATTTTAATATGCTCACCTTCTAATAATTTGACATTAATAATAAATAATAAATTAATTTCATTATTTTGTTTTAATTAATTTAGAATATATTTTAATATTTTATCCTTTAATTAATATTTATTAAAATGAATTAACTTTACTTATATTATGGTCTAAATATTTTGCAGAATAAATAAGATGACAGTTTTAGTTTAAGTTTAATAAAATAATGTGTTTTTAATTTTAAGTTTCATTTTGTTAGTTGATTAATTAACTTTGTTGTTTAATATCTTTAATTATTTTAAATTTCATGTTTGCAGATAGTAATTTGTATGTGTTTTTCATTTAGTTAGAAATTTATTTAATCTTGATAATTATTTACTTTGTTAATAATTAGTCACTTTTATTTTTAGTTTGTTAAATAATTTAGTTTGTTATTAGTTACAGATAATTATTTAATCTTAAACAATTTAGTTAATCTCTATTTTCTATTATTTAATCAATGTTTTAACATCTTATTTTCTTTGTCATAAATTAATTTTTATTGTTAACATTTTTAATGTTTACTATCGGTGAGTGTTTCACCGATGCAGTGACACACTGATGTTGCATTATACCGATTCTTTGTCTCACTGATCTTTTGTCACACTGAAGTTTTTTTTATAAATATCGGTGTGCCATGACTCACCGATATCCCAAATGCCATCGGTCTCTCACGATGCACCGATGTTGCGACGCACTGATCCTTTTCATCGGTTTTGGTCTCTCATATCTTTGGCGTCTTATTTTATTTTCAACTATCGGTGAGTCACTGACTCACCGATCTCCCAAATCATCATTGGTTTCATATTGCACCGATTATTTATTATTATTTTAATTATTGGTGAATCGCTATTTTCTTCCATCAATGTATCACACACTAATTTCTTTTATTTTAACTAACGGTTTGTCGTGACGCACCGAACCTTTTCTTCTTTTATCGGTGTCTCGCGAACTCACCAATACTTATTATTATTTTTAATTAACAGTGACTCGTAATTTTATTTTATTCTATTTATTAGTGAATTTTTATTTTATTCCATCAGTGTGTCATGCATCAAAACTCATTTAATTCTCATCTTCTCATACCGATGTGTTGAAAATCCACGCACTCAACGATGGTTTATTAATTTCTCACAACTGTTACTCATTTTTTATTTTTAACTATCAGTGAGTCATTGTGACTCACCAATCCCCCAAATCCCTATCAGTCTCATCACTGGGCACTGATCTTGATTCCCTGCCACTGCTTCTTCACACATCGATTGTTTTTCCTTTCACTCACCAATCTTCATGCACTCTCCTATGCATCCCCATTTCACTTTATCGGTCAGTCAATCTCATATCCTTCCTCCAGCATCAGTATCTTCCTTCTGACTCACACCGTGTAACCCCATTATCTTTCCTCCTCATCGCTTCTCCACAATAATTGCAACTCCAGGAATCATCTCCTCTGATTGATACCCAAACCCAACCCAGATTACCAGAATCAGAGAAAAAATAAGAAATTTTGAACCAAGATTTTCTTTAATCATCAAACCCTATTGTTTTGAACCGTTGAAATCCTAGAGTCACTGTTATTTGATTCTTTCTTCTATAAGAGTTTTAGGAGTTATGCAGGTAGTTTCAGAACCTTCAGGCCACCGCTTCTCTAAAGAAATCGAAGCCACTGCTGAGGAAGATTGAGAATCTTCTGAGGAGGATGTTGAGTCCCGAGTCGACATAGAACCTGCCATTGGAATGGAAGTCGTGTCTTCATTGTTGTTGTACCCTGAGGGTCGTCGTGGGGAGCTAGTCAACTGTGTCGCGCCACTGGAGTCAAGGAGTTGAGCTGTGATGACTTGAAGCTAGTGTCGGCGACGGCTTATGGAGGCGCAGAACCCTACCCCCCTGTAGCACCGATTTGGGGGGAGGAAAAACGAGTTATTAAAAAATAAAATAAAACAAAAATAAAAACTTTATTAAAAATAACAAAATTAAATTAATAAACATTAAAAATTGTAAATAACTAATGAATGCAATATATTTAATAAAACTAAATTCTTAAATATAAATAAAATTATATTAGAACATATTATTAAAAAGATTATTAATTATAATCCTATATTACATATTAATAATTATTTAATAATACAAATTTTCAATATAATAAAATACTAATAACAGGTTATAAATTAAATTACAAATAAACTAACCTAGTTAATTTAAAATCTTAATATTGTTAATTTTTAAAATAATAATAAACTTAATGTTTATAATTTACTTTAATCTTGTTAATTAATTAAAAATAATAATAACTTATAAGCAATTTAACATCAAAATTAATAATTAATAAAACTTCTTAATAATAATAACTCTATTATTAACAAATTCAATCAACTTATAATACGTAAATTATCATAATTTATCTTTTATAATTAAATAATAACTATTTAATAATAAATTTCATTTCATTATAAGAAATTAAAATATAATTTCTAGTTTTTAGTAATAGTAATAAAATAATTTAAAAGTTTTTTTAATTCTATTAAAAAAGAATCTTTAATAAACTAATTTATTAAACTATACTTCTTTATTTCCTTAGAATTTTAATTGTTTTGTTTGTTTTTCTTACGCAGGTTCATTCAAGAGTCAAAAACACATCCAAGTTTACTTAACTAACTCATCCAGAGTTAGTTACATGAGGAAAACTAGCACGGCATGCCAGTCGCGAAAAAACACACGTGTGCGGTGTACAAGTGAAGGATTTCTAAAGTCGGTGGAAATATACGGTGACGTGCAGTAGATGATGAATGATATTTTAAGCAGAGTAGTGTTATAATTTCAAGGGGACACTCATTCATTCTAAAAAAGACACCAGACACGGGAGCGGAGTAAGAACCTTACAGGCGAATTCTAGAGCAGATCTCAGAGAACCATTCCTTGGTGATCCGAGGTCCAGAAGCAGGAATTCTTGCCAGTAGAGAGAGTTTTCTTCCTATGTTATCTTTCAATTCTTCTCCTTTGTAATTTAATTTCTTTTAGTATACAAAATATAGATGATGATAGTCTAAATACTTCCAGTTTCGGGTTGAAAATCGAATCTACTGGTTATTTTCTTTTTCTCTTCTCATTATCATTTTAATGTGATCGGAATTGATTGGTGAGGTCAGTTCTATTTACATTCAATTGCAACATACCACCTGTGCTTAATCTCAGAATTACACATTCATACAGTGAGTTTAAATGTGGATTATCTTTCTTGAACATTTAAATGGAAATAAAATACTACAGGATACAGGACATACGGCGAGTTTTTTCTTTGATTTTTCAAACTAGAATACTCAAGTAGATTAACCAAGGAGTGGCGAAATCCAAGATTTATCAGCTTTAGTGATTTATCTCTTAGAGAGGGTAATAAATCACTCCTTTTTATTGGTATTAGCTGTAATCACTTTTGTGATAAGTAATGTTTTCAAAACCAGTAGAGTTTATATTTTCCCCGAACGTATTTCTTTAGATTGTTCACTCTTGAGCATATTAATTCTCTGTTAATTACTATTTTTAGCCTCTTTCTTGCTTCAATATAGTTTAGAACAAAAAATTAAAAAGATTCTGATGTTTAATTTGTGCCTTATAATAAACAAAATAAAAAAAATAGAAAAATAGAAACTCAATTTCACTACTGATAACAGTGGGATCTTTTAGTTAGTTTTCAGAAGACTAGTGGTCAAAATATCCTTCCCTATGGGTTCAAACCTACTTTCCACATATGGAGTAGTTAGTAGGATTTTAAATTTTAAACATTGATTGACTTTAATGACAGTTTAGGTCAAGTTTTTTGCACCATTTCTGAGGATGGAACGATCCATTTCTTCAAAAAAATCATATAAAAATCATATAAAAAATTAAAATTAAAAAAAATGAAAAAAAAAATGAAAAATTTGAAAATTGTAAAAAAAATATTACTTATCATTCTGAATTGTAACTTCTGAGTACTGTATGTTGTTGTTTGCATGAGCACAAGAACTTCTGGTGTTATATTAGAGCCCATAAACCTTAAATTAGATAAACATCTCACTACTCTAAGAAATAAGAACAAAACTGAAATGGAAAACTTAGATAATAGAGTTCCTGCACCAAATAACTTCCAAAATCAACCAAAACTCTTAGAATAAAATGAAAGGCCTAGTATGAGGGAGTTCCAACTTCCTCAAGTTTCAAGAAATGCATCATACATTAGACTATCTCTTAGGGCTAGAAATTATAAACTTAAACAATCACACATATCACTACTGCCTGCATTTAATGGGCTCTCTAGTGAGGACTCCTTAGCCTTTAATAGAGATTTCTACAATACTGTGAAGCAATTACCTCTTCTAGGACTCATAGAAAATGAACTAAGAATGAGAGTCTTCCATTTTTCCTTAAGGGGAATGCTAGGAATTGGTTTCCGAATCTAGATGAGAACATTTTTGAAAATTGGGATTAATTCTTTCATTATGAAATTTTATCCTCAAAGATTAAAAGGTGAACTTAGAACAAAGATCATTAGTTTTTATCAAAAGGATGGAGAAGATTTTCATGAATCTTGGGATATATTTAGGGATCTTCTTAGGTAGTGTCCCCATCATCGACTCCCATCACACCTTCTCATGGATACCTTCTATGAAGGGTTGTCCTCCTCTGGATAGAATCTAGTTGATCAAGCTGTTGGGGGTAATTACAATGATAAGACAGATGAAGAACTTAGATAAATTTTTAATAATCTTGCACTAAATTCACAATATAAAAATTCAAGAATAAAAAGATTCAATAGAAATGTTAATGATAACACTAGTTATGGAACTGATACTCAAAATCAACTGGCTGAAATCACCAACCAACTTCAAACTCTAATGAACCAAAACTCAAAAAAAACTGTTAACCAAGTAGAAAATCATAATCAGTATCAGTCACTAAGACAACATTGCACACAATGTGGTATGTATGATCACACTGAAATTGTTTTTCCTAATGCTGATTTACCTTCCCAACAACCTGAAAACTGTAACTTTTTCAATTATGGTCCTAGGATGCCTCCAAATGAAGATCCATTTTCAAATAATTACAACCAAGGCTATAGGAACCATACAAATTTGTCCCGGAAAGATCAAGGCTAAATTAAACAAACCAATTATCCCTAATTTCTCTAATCAACTAAGACCAAACCTTCAAAATCATCATAGGGGTGAGTCTTCAAATGTACAAGGAAACAATGATAATCACATATCTTCTAAGCTTGATATATTCTTGAATAAAATTAACTCTCAAGAGGAAAGATACATGACTCAATTGACCAAACATCAAAATCAATATGAGTCTGAAAAAATGAAAACTGATATAAGAATGAAAAATATGGAAACACGGTTAGGCCAACTTGCTAGATATTTTTCATCTAGGGAAAAAGGTGTGCTTCCAAGTACCACTGAACTTAATCCTATGGATAATTCCATGGTTTTTGTAACTATAAGTGGGCTTAATACACAAACTTTTTCTGAAAAAGAAACTAAAAATACCCAAAATGAAAATCTGATTCAAACTGGTAATAAAAATCTGCTTTGTTCACAATCTATAAATTCATAGAAAAGTGTTGGAAATGATCTAAATCTGAATTTTTCACCTGAAACTCAAGATGAAACTTATTCTAAAAAATCAAAAGAATAAAGGGAAAGAAAATGTTGAAGAAGAGGTGAGGGATATACCTACCATCCTTAAAAAAAATTCCCCACCCATCCCTTTCCCTGAGAAGATGAAACCTCAAAGTAACACCAAGGCTGAACTTCTTTAGTTCCTTGGTCTCCTTTATAAACTTCAAGTGAACATTACTTTCATACAAGTTTTGATTAAGATTCCATATTATTTGAAATCTTTGAAGAAAATTGTTTCAAACAAAAAAACTTGGGAAGCATTCGCTACTTACAGCCTCACTGAAGAGTGTAGTGTTGTACTTCAAAAGAAAATCCCTCCTAAACTCAAAGACCCGGGTAGTTTCGTTATACCTTTCACACTAGGAAACTCTGATCAACTCAATTGTTTGTGTCATTTAGGTTCTAGCATTAATCTGCTACTATACTCACTATTTCAACAGTTGAGGTTGGGTGACCTTGAACCCACCACAGTCATACTACAGTTAGCTGATAGATCATTCACTCGTCATATGGGTAGGGTAGATGATTTTCTAGTTAGGGTTGGAAAACTGGTTCTACCTATTGACTTTCTTGTCTTGGATATGGAATGTGATCAAGAGGTTCCCATCATCTTGGGTAGGCCCTTCTTGGATGCGAGTGGTGCTATTATTGATGTCTCTAAGGGTCAATTAATCTTTAAAATTGTATAACAACAAGAAGAGTTCAATGTGTTTAAGAATGTTAAAGAACCAACATTTCTAAAAAAAATCAATGGTAGAGTCCTTAGAGAATGAGAACTCAACTAAAAATATTGAAAAATTTGAAAATCAATTCTCTTCTGAAGAAATTAATTGTGAAGCTAAAAATAATTGTGAATCTGTTTTAGAAGTTTAAAATTATGCTCGAAATCCAAATATGGAAAATTCTATTGAACTGGACAACTGTCCAGTTTCTGCTATAGAAGGGTCCTCTGTTTCTGAACTTAAAAGATTTTTGAGTGAATTTGAGGGTGTTTCTATTAACACCAATCTTTATAAACACTTTGATTATATTGATGAAGAACATTTAAGATAACTAGATGATTCTTCTCTGATAAACTAGTTAAAATCTGATCTGGAAAGTCTGGACAGTGTACTGCCCACTTTGGACAGCAACACCATTTCTTCTGAATTTTATCATGAAATTGAAAATATTTCATCATTTAATACTCCTTACAAGAGGTATTTCGAAGATCTTGGACCTCCCAGGCCTAAGAGTCTTCCTTCGAGTATAGAACCACCCACTTTTAAGCTAAAATCAATCCCTTCTCATCTTAAATATTCATTTCTGGGTGAGAACTCCACTTTTCATGTCATAATTTCTGCTGAACATAACGAAAGTCAAGAACAAAGACTATTTAATGTGTTGAACAAATTTAAATCATCCATATTCTGGACAATAAATGATATAAAGGGTATTAGTCCCTCATTTTGTATTCATAAAATATCAATGGAGCCTGACCATAAGCCTAGGGTAGTGTATCAAAGAAGATTAAATCCAAATATGAAAGAAGTTGTGAGAGAATAAGTGATTAAACTGCTAGACACTGAAATGATATATCCCATTTTTTATAGTGTTTGGGTTAGCCGTTTCCAGGTTTTCCCCAAGAAGGGAGGTTTCACTGTAGTTAAAAGTGAAAAAAATGAAGAAGTCCAAGTTAGGAAAGCTATAAAATGGAGAGTCTGTATATATTATAGGAAGCTTAATGCAGCCACTAGGAAGGAACATTTTCCAATGCCCTTCTTGGATCAAATGCTTGAGAGGCTTGCTGGAAATTAGTTTTTCTGTTTTCTAGATGGGTATTCTGGTTACAACCAGATTCCTGTTGATCCAGAGGATCAAGAAAAGACCACTTTCACATGCCCCTTTGGAAAATTTTCCTACAGGAGGATGCCCTTTGGGTTGTGTGGATCTCCATCCACCTTTCGAAGGTGTATGATGGTTATCTTTTCAGATATGATTGAGAGAATCATTGAGGTTTTTATGGATGATTTCTCCATTGTGGGTTGTACTTTTGAAACTTTTCTTGTAAATCTTGAGTTAGTTCTAGAAAAATGCATTGAAACTAAAATTGTTATTAATTGGGAAAAATGTCAATTCATGGTTACAGAAGGTATTTTCCTTGGTCATAAAGTGTCAAAAAAATCTCTAGATGTTTATACTACTAAGATTGATGTTATTCAAAAATTTCCTCCTCCTGTAAATGTCAAAGGTGATAGAAGTTTCCTAAGGCATGCCAGTTTCTACCAGAGATTCATAAAATATTTTTATAAAATAATTAAGCCCTTATGTTCTTTTCTGGACAAGTATGAACCTTTCAATTTTGATGAAAATTGTTTGAAATCATTTAATCTACTTAAATATAAACTCACTACATCACCCATAATTACTACACCTCACTAAAAACTACCTTTTGAACTAATGTGTGATGCTATTGATATGGTTGTAGGTGATGTCCTTAGATAGAGTAAAGATAGGAAACTTCATGTGGTATACTATACTAGTAGACTGCTAGATGATTCCCAGAAGAATTATACCACCATTAAAAAATAATTGTTAGTTGTTGTGTTTTCTCTAGAGAAGTTTAGATAGTATCTCTTAGGTTCAAAAGTCATCATTTTCACTGATCATTCTACTTTAAAGTATTTTTTGTCTAAGAAATAAACTAAACCCAGGCTAATTAGATGGATTTTTTTGCTACAAGATTTTAATTTAGAAATTAAGGATAAGTAGGGAGATGAAAATATAGTTATTGACCACCTTTATAGGCTTCCTCTTACTCAATTTGAATCTAAAAATTCTAGGGATATTAACTCTTCCTTTCCTGATGAAAAGTTGTTTACTGTTTCTATTAGTCAATCTTCTTGGTTTGTAGATTTTTCCAACTTCTTAGAAGCAAGAGTCTTTCCCAAAAATCTGTTCAATAACCAAAGAAAGAAACTAATTTCTGAACTTAAATATTTTTTTGGGATGATCCTTTACTGTTTAGGAGATGTTCTGATTATATTCTTAGGAAGTGTGTGTCTGAGAAAGAAATGTTGCATGTCTTATAAAGTTGTCACTCTTCACCTTGGGGAGGTCACCATGGTGGTGAAAGAACTCTCAGAAAGTCCTACAATCTAGTTTTTATTTGCCTACACTTTTTAAGGATGCTAGGGGCATTGTGGTTGGTTGTGATAGATGTCAGAGGCTGGTTAATGTGGGTAGGAAGCAAGAGTTAACCCAAAAAGGAATTCTAGAAGTTGAAATTTTTGATGTCTGGGGTTTATATTTCATGGTTCCATTTCCATCATCTCATGGGAATGATTATATTCTTGTTTCTGTAGATTATATTTCAAAATGGGTTGAGGCAGGGGTACTTCCCAACAATCAAGTCAATTCTGTAATAAAATTTTTGAAAGAGAATATCTTTACAAGATTTGGAGACCCAAGAACTTTTATCACTGATAATTGAACACACTTTAAGAACTATAAATTTAAATTTTTAATGGAGAAATATAGTTGTGTTCATAAAACTGTTACTTCTTATCGTCCACAATCTAGTGGACAGGTGGAAATCTCAAATAGGGAACTTAAACAAATTCTTGAGAAAATTGTTTCAAAATCTAGGAAAGACTGGTCTCTTAAATTGGATGAAGCTTTATGGGCTTATATAACTACTTTCAAAACCCCAATAGTTATGTCTCCTTATAGGTTGTTGTTTGGGAAATGTTGTCATTTACCTATGGAGTTGCACCATAAGTTGTATTGGGCAGTTAAGGATCTAAACTTTGACTTTAAGAGTGCTGGTGAGAGGAGGTTACTTGAGCTGAGTGAACTTGATGAGATTAGGAGAGGGAGTTATGATAATTCAAGAATTTATAAAGAGAGGACTAAAATATTTCATGATTCTATCATACAAAACAAAGAATTCAGACCTGGACAGAAGGTCCTTATTTTTAACTCTAGACTTAAACTTTTTCCTAGAAAAATAAAGTCTAAGTTGTCTGGACCTTTTACAATTGTGAGGGTGTTTAAGAAACAAGATGTTAAAATTGTAGGCGAATAGAATAAACCCATGTTAGTCAATGGGTAGAGAGTGAAACTTTATTTTGAGGGACAGCCGAAGGGCTTGGCTGCCTTCACAGTGCTTGAAAACCGTGCTTGAATAAAGTCTCTTTGGGGACTTTAAATCTAGTGCTGCATGGGAGGAAACCCATGGTTCTTTTGTCTTTAAATTGTTTTCTTTTTAACCTTGAATAAAATGTTGCTTATGTACTCTGTTTTTGTGAAATACCTAATACTGCTTGTTCTTTGTTTCTTGGTTTTGTCTTAGGTTGTTGCTGTTTGTGTCAATAAAGGAGTGGAATTCTCATGCTAAAGGATTAATGGAAAACCTAGTCAGGGAAGTATCTTACTATTATTTTTTGTTTCACTTTTCTACTCCTTAATGATTTAGAAAAAATATATGCTGCATGTTTTCCTTTCTTGGAAAAATCTACCTGTATTAGAAAATTCTGTAACATGTGTACTAAAAGTTCTATTGCATGACTTGAATTGTATTAAAATTCTACTACATGTCTTACTACTAAAATAAAAATTCTGCATATGTTTACAGATCTACTTAAATTGGAATCAAATTCTGTTGTATGTCACTGTGGAAATAAAAATTTTCATGTACTTCACTTCTGGAAACTAAAATTCATTGTTATTAATAATCTATCACTGTATGAAATTAAGTATGGGGGGGTACATGTTTGTTGGTTGTTGTGTTTTTTGTGGAATGTTCTTTGCTAAGGGGTGTTAGGAATGCTTGCTTTATGTGTTATTGAATATTCAATTGAATCTTATTTTCTGAAATTCCTTACACCTAATTCTCTTTATACCAAAAATTTATTTTCTTTGTTTAAACTTTAATGGAAAATATTTATCATTGAACATAAATGTTAATGCATATACTTGCTAATGAACCTATTGACTATTTATTCATTGTGGTGAATAATATCTTTGAACTTTAATGTGACCTTTATACATGTCATCTATCTACTAAATTGAAAATCTATTTTGAACCTTAATTGATTAATTGTTCTTCTCCATATTTAGAAGTCGACTATGGGGAAAAATTTGGGTTTTAAGTGTGGGGGAGGGGGTCAATTCTTGACTATGCTAAACTATGTTTAATTGAAAGCTCATAAATTCCCACTGAAATTTAAATCTTTTTGTTAAAAAATGGGTAATTTATTTAAAAATATTCTTGCACAATTTTAGGCTATTAACTGTTTTCCAAATGGTTTTTGCCTATGGAAAATATTTCTTAGGTAGTTAAGTTGTGCATTGTGTCCGAAATTATTGATAATGGATGATTGATGAGTGATATCTACTTAGTGGTTTAATGGATATCTTGGTTTGGGGACTATTTCTGAAAATGATTTGGGTTACAAGTTTTTGGAGTTATGATCATTGCCTTGGAACTAGAAGTTTGATCCTAATTCAAGGGGATTCATTCATCTTTTAATTATTAAAAGTAATCATCTTAATGAGACAATATAAATGATTTTTATATAAATCTTTTGAAACTAAAGTAATTTGGGAATCTGGAATCCCACGGTGAGTCTCTGAGACCCTAGATGTTGGGTGTGTTTCTGTTAACTTTATGCCCTCTGTTCATCTTGAATAAGTGCATTGCACAGTGCTCGGCACAATGAAACATGGCTTAGGAAAAATAAAATAAAGTGTCTAGGGTCAAAAATGAGTTCATTAAGGTGAGGATAATGATGAACACCAAATGAATAATGGGACAATTGGATTATATGGAAATCATTTAGGTTATATCATTAAGGTGATTCAAAAAAAATATTTATTTTTGGAACTTAGGTGAAAAATAAAAGTACAAAGTTCCTCGGTTAAGGTCTTAATTCCATTGATATTTTACCTCTTGTCATTCTTGGATTTAGAATCTGATCCTGGAATGAAATGAATCATTAATTAGTATCAAATATGAGTTATGACATCTTCATTACTTGATGATTTATATCTTTCTTGATTACTCTTTGATTATTTGTTCTTGGAAAAACACCATTTAAAGTTTATTTTTTCAAAAAAAAAGCATGTTGACAGTTTATGTCCCCTATTTTTAAATGGTTGAACATTTTACAATGTGATCTTAATAATAAATACACTTTACTATTTTTCAAAGAAAATAATACATGGGATTGTTTGAGGACAAACAATGCTTAAGTGTGGGGGAATTTGATGTGGCTCTATTTTTACATAGTTTTTCCACATCTTTTATTTAATTTTTATCAATTTAATTACTAATTTTTTTACACTTTTTAATAAATAATGGCACTTTTGTATTTTTATTACTAAATATGTTAATTAATTTTTTTTTATAATTAGATATGTGTTTTTAGTCTTTTTATTTATTCATTTTAATTATCCTAATCATATTAAAATACTTTTTAGTTTATTAATTTTAATCTTCTCTCCTTTTAATAATTTGACATTAATAATAAATAATAATTTAATTTCTTTATTTGTGTTTTAATTAATTTAGACTATATTTTAATATTTTATCCTTTAATTAAGATTAATTAAAATGAATTAACTTTACTTATATTATAGTCTAAATATTCTTCTGAATAAACAAGTTAATAGTTTTAGTTTAAGTTTAATAAAATAATGTGTTTTTAATTTTAAGTTTCATTTTGTCACTTAATTAATTAACTTTGTTGTTTAATATCTTTAATTATTTTAAATTTCATGTCTGTAGATAGTTCTTTGTATGTTTTTTTCATTTAGTTAGAAATTTATTTAATCTTGATAATTATTTACTTTGTTAATAATTAGTCTCTTTTATTTTTAGTTATGTTAAATAATTTAGTTAGTTTTTTGTTACAGTTAATTATTTAATCTTAAACAATTTAGTTAATCTCTCTTTTCTGTTAATTAATCAATGTTTTAACATTTTATTTTATTTTGTTATAAATTAATTTTTATTGTTAACGTTTTTAATTTGTAATATCGGTGAGTGACGCACTGATGCACCGACGCACCGATGATGTGTCATACCGATTCTTTGTCTCACTGATATTTTGTCACATTGAAGTTTTTTTTATAACTATCGGTGTGTCATGACTCACTGATATCCCAAACACCATCAGTCTCTTGCGACACACCGATGTTGCGACACACTGATCCTTTTAATCGGTTTCGGTCTCTCTTATCTTCGGAATCTTATTTTATTTTCAACTATCTGTGAGTCACTGACTCACCGATCTCCCAAATCATCATCGGTTTCACATTACACTGATTATTTATTATTATTTTAATTATTGGTGAGTCACTATTTTCTTCCATCGGTGTGTCACACACCAATTTATTTTATTTTAACTAATGGTTTGTCAAGACGCACTAATCCTTTTCTTCTTTTATAGGTGTCTCACGCACTCTCCAATACTTATTATTATTTTAAATTAACAGTGACTTTTAATTTTATTTTATTTTATTTATCGATGAGTCATTATTTTCTTCCATCGGTGTGTCACACACCAAATATCATTTCATTCTCATCTTCTCACACTGATGTGTTGAAAATCCACGCACTCACTGATAGTTTATTAATTTCTCACAACCATTACTCGTTTTTTATTTTAAACTATCGATGAGTCATTGCGACTCACTAATCCCAAAAATACCTATCGGTCTTATCCCTTGGCACCGATCTCGATTCCCTGCCATTGCTGCTTCACACATAGATAGTTTTTCCTTTCACTCACTGATCTTCACGCACTCGCCTATGCATCCCCATTTCACTTTATCAGTCTGTCATTCTCATATCCTTCCTCCAGCATCAGTCTCTTCCTTCTGACTCACACCGCGCAACCCCATTATCTTTCATCCTCGTCGCTTCTCCACAATAATCACAACTCCATGAATCATCACCTCTGATTGATACCCAAACTCAACCCAGATTAACAGAATCAGAGAAACAACAAGAAATTTCAAACCTAGATTTTCTTTAATCAGCAAACCCTATTATTTTGAACCATTGCAAGCATGGAGTTGCTGTTATTTGATTCTTTCTACCATAAGAGTTTTAGGAGTTATACAGGTAGTTTTTGAACCGTCGGGCCGCCGCTGCTCTGAAGAACTCAAAGCCACCGCTGAGGAAGATCGGTAAGCTTCCACGGAGGAAGGTGAGCCGCGAGTCGACATAGAACCCGCCATTGGAATGGAAGTCTTGTCTCTATTGTTTTTGTACCCCGAGGGCCACCGTGGGGAGCCGGTTAGCTGTGCCGCGCCGCTGGAGTCAAGTAGTCGAGCTGCCATGACTTGAAGCTGGTGTCTGTAACGACTTGTGGAGGAGCAGAACCCTACCCCTTGTAGCGTCTATTTGGGGGGAAGAAAAAGAGTTATTAAAAAATAAAATTAAAATGAAATGAAAACTTAATTAAAAATAACCAAATTAAATTAATAAAAATTAACAATTTTAAATAACTAATTAAGGAAATATATTTAATAAAAATAAATTCTTAAATATAAATAAAATTATATTAGAATATATTATTAAAAAATATTATAAATTATAATATAATATTACATATTAATAATTATTTAATAATACAAATTGTCAATATAATAAAATACTAATAACAGGTTATAAATTAAATTACAAATAAACTAACCTAGTTAATTTAAAATGCTAATATTGTTAATTTTCAAAATAATAATAAAATTAATGTTTATAATTTACTTTAATATTGTTAATTAATTAAAAATAATAATAACTTACAAATAATTTAACATCAAAATTAATAATTAATGAAACATCTTAATAATAATAATAACTCTATTATTAACAAATTCAATCAACTTATAATCCGTAAATTATCATAATTTAACTTTTATAATTAAATAATAACTATTTAATAATAAATTTCATTTCATTATAAGAAATTAAAATATAATTACTAGTTTTTATTAATAGTAATAAGACAATTTAAAAGATTTTTTAATTCTCTTAAAAAAGACTCTTTAATGAACTAATTTCTTAAACTATACTTATTTGTTTCCTTAGTATTTTAATTGTTTTGTTTTTTTTCTTACGCAGGTTTATTAAAGAGTCAAAAACACCTCAAAGTTCACTTAACTAACTCATCCGGAGTTATTTACATGAGGTAAACTAGCGCGACGTTCCAGTCGCGAAAAAGCACACGTGTGCGGTGCACAAGTGAAGGATTTCTAAAGTCGGTAGAAATGTGCGGTGATGTGCAGCAGATGACGAATTATATTTTAAGCAGAGTAGCAGAATAATTTTAAGGGGACACTCATTCATTCTAAAAAAGAAACTAGACATAGGAGCGGAGCAAGAAACTTGGAGGTGAATTCTGGAGCAGCTCTTGGAGAACCATTCGTTAGTGATTCGAGGTCCAGGATCAAGAATTCATGCTAGCATAGGGAGTTTACTTCCTCTGTTATCTTTCAATTATTCTCCTTTTTAATTGAATTGTTTTTAGTATACAAAATAGAGATGATGATAGGATAAATACTTCCAGTTCAGGGTTAAAAATTAAATCTACTGGTTATTTTCTTTTTCTCTTCTCACTGTCATTTTAATGTGATTGGAATTGATCAGCGAGGTCAGTTCTATTTACATTCAATTGAAATGTACCACCTGGTCTTAATATTAGAATTCCACATTAATACGGTGAGTTTAAATGTGGATTAATTTTATTTAACATTTAAAAGTAAATAAAATACTACAGGACATACGGTGAGTTTGTTTTGTGCTCTTTTCAAACTAGAATTCTAAAATAGATTAATCGAGGAGTGGTGAACTCCAAGATTTGTCAGCTTGAGTGATTTATCTTCTATAGAGACAAATAAATCACTCTTGTTCAGTGGTATTGGCTGTAATCACTTTTGTGAGAAGGAATTTTTTCAAAACCAGTAGAGTTGATATTTTCCCCGAACATATTTCTCTAGATTGTTCACTCGTCAACATATTATTTCTCTGTTACTTACCTTTTTTAGCCAGTTTCTTTCTTCGATAAAGTTTAGAACAAAAACTTAAAAAGATTTTGATTTTTTATTTGTTCCTTATAATAAACAAAATAGAAAAAATAGAAAAATAGAAACTCAATTTCACTACTGACAACAGTGGGATCTTTTAGTTAGTTTTTAGAAGACTAGTGGTCAAAGTAGCCTTCCCTGTGGGTTCGACCCTGCATGCCACATATACAGCAATTTGTAGGATTATAAATTTTAAACTTTGACCAACTTCAATGACATTTTAGGTCAATAGGGCTTAACTCGGTTATGATATAATTCTTATAGTGATTGAATCGGTTATTATTTAATGATTATAGGGATTGAACCAATTGGGTTGTAATTCTTATAGGGCTTGGCTTGGTTATGTTATAATTCTTATAGGCCCTGGCCCAATTATGTTATAAGGATTATAGGTCTCTTCCTAGTTATCATATGATGATTCATAAGATATACCCTAGGATGTTTAAGGAAATCATTGGAATGGTCCTGAAACAAGCTCAGATATATCCATCTTGGTGTCGAAGAAGGTTGTGACTAACCCTAGATGTTAACCTAGAGCTTGAGGGTCATTGGATTTATTTCATTTGTAGTACTAATTGATTAAACTAAAACCCTGTTTATTGTTTTATTACATGCACTTTATATATTTCATACAAGATTTATTTAGATGTGTTGTTGTCGACCTACTGAGTTGTACTGACATCCTGGATGTGTCATCATTTGGTACTTGAACAGATTTCATGGATGAAAGTTTGAACAAGTGAAAGGGACCATGTTGTTGATTTTTTCTTGCTTGACTTCTTGGATCTTGGAGATGGTACCAATATGGGGTTTGGGACGTGATCTTGGATTATTTATTCGAGTATTATTAGTCTTATATTTTTTTGACTTTTAGCATGTAATTTAGTTACATATATACATGACATTACATGGATCTACTATTATATAGTTATTAAAAGGGATTTTTATTTTTCTATGGATACATGTTGTTGATGATTTTATTTCAGCTATTTCTGCTACTCATTATTATATTTCTGATGTATTTCTACTCTATTCTAGAGGGTATAGTCTACCCATTGTATTCCTTAGAACCTCTCTACTAGTTGGTAGTATCATTCATACAGAGAGTTATTCTTGAGGGCACATAGACATCCTAGCTCGATCACTTGAGGGAGCACTAGGCCTAGGACTTTACAAAGTGGTATCAGATCCCTCGAGTTTCTTTTCTATTCCTTTACTATTTTGTAATGGTAAAAAAGATACTAGGGTGAGTCAAGACTTGGTAATGATATCATCTATGGGAGTAGATAACCAATGTATGGGGGGAAATCTATGTTCCTGGGGATGTAATTGTTGTTCATATTGTTTTATAGTTAACATTTTTGATGTACTTTCACCATGGGTGATTCACTTTTTGTGTGATGTTATCGTTTATTAATTTTTTTACTCATGGACCGGTATGGCATGAGTTAGTACACATTCATTGTGATAAGAACATAGGGATATATGTTGATGTGAATTTTTCATGACAGGGGCATATTTACCACATGTAACATAATTTCCCATATGAACTTTGAAATGAAGACCCTTTTTATAACTAATGAATGAAATGAAAGAAAACTTTTATTTTACGCCAATTTGTTTTTTAAGAAAAATGCATAGGAACCTCAAGTAAATGTTTCTCTATTATTATAACATGTTAAGGTTAGCTTGGTTGCATTATTATGTTCTAAGGATTATTTTGGTATTTGTAGAGATAATTCCACTATATTATCTTTGAGTTGAGTATCAAGAGAGTGGTAATCAATGAAATCCTAATGTAGTTGATCCGAGACTTCCTGTGGCTCCAGAAAATATAATAGAAGATCAGTTTTGCGATAGATTCTTAAGATTCATGCAATCCATAGAGAGGGAGACTATTCACACCATGCCATCGATGTATGAGATGATGATAGAGGTATGGATATAGTATCTTCCTACATTTACTGGGGAGGGAGGCCCCTAGAAAGATATGTTCTGGATTGATTCAGTCCATATGATATTCAAGAACCTTGAGAAACCCATTGATAATGGGTTGAATCTTACTAATTATATGCTTCAAGGACCAAACAATCATTGGTGAGACATCCTGGAGAAATATGGGCAGTAATAGGAGTTTTCTCAGAAGTATTTTGAGGAAAATTTTCTAATCCACTTATATCTAAATAATTTGAGGTATGAGAAGGCTCAAAATTTTATGATCTTGATGTAGGAGGGTATGTCAGTGATGGACTATGTTGGATCCATCATAGACCTAAAGATATTTTCCACAACCTTGGTAGATAATGTGGTCACTAGGGTGATGCATATTTAGTATTGTCTTTACTATGATATCAGGTTATCGATGAATTTATTTGTCCTAAATTTTTTTCCAAATTTAATGAATTAGGATCTCATTATAGAATGTAATATGAGATAATTCCGGAGTACTGGACAAATAGTTTCAATAAAGGATTATGGTATATCCTAATCTAGTAGTAGGAAACATTATTATGATAGCTACCATTAGGAAATTAATGGGAATATCATTTAGGATAGTGGGTATCCATCTCAGAACCATGGTATGTTGTAGTGGTTTTAATGTGTCAAGACTGCCCACAAGTACCCTTAGCATCCTTAAGCCACTGTGGAATTTTATTATTGTGGAAGTTTGGTTCATCTTAAGAGGTTTTATAGATTTATACAGTAGAAAAGAAGTTTTATGTTATTAGGGAAGGCACTAAAGTCAGGGAGGGACTCAATTTCCCCTCAAAAGATTGGTAGTTGGAGTTTCACCAGACATTTAGGATGAGGTAGGGGATGGGTACCCCAATGTAAGAGTGGTGATCCCATTTAGAGGGCACTATACAAGGGATAGAATATAGAATATGGTATAGGAGTGGGTCTGCTTAATGCTATGAATACTACTCTAACTAGTCTGGATGCAGGATATCCTACCATCAAAGGTACAATTCTTGAATCATCTACCCTTTCTAGCATTTCATTTGATACAGGATCCCCACATCCCTTTTTTATCTTCTCATTTTTTTTCAATGGTTTTGGTTTTTTTGTGGAGTATTTGGATGGTGTTGTGACTATCGACACATCATTAGGATTGCAGTAAGAGGATATAAAATGTTGCAATTCTTGTTCTCTAGAAATTGGTGCCTTATGTTTCCTTCGGGAGCTATTTATTCTAGAAATGGAAGGCTTTTATTTGATTATTTTTAAGGATTGGATGGTTCTATACTAGGATCATATTGACTATTATCAAAGTAGAGTTTACTTTTTATCTCTATAAAGAGATAACTATTCACACCTGGGTGAGTGGGATATTTAAGTTGGTCATGTAGAGCTAATTCAATGTAGATGGGATTGTCTCACAACCTAGTTTTCAAACCTTATTCTAGATATTGGTGGAATTCAACTTTATTCTTTTCCTCTAATGGTAGAATATTTTTAGGAAATCTTTTTTGCAGACTTCTTCATCTTACCACCCAATTTGGAGATCAATTCCATGATTGAGTTAGTTCCATGAGAAGAACTAATTTCTATCCCACCTTACATAATGGAACTGGTAGAGCTTCTTGAGTTAAAAGTTTAGTTGTAAGATCTAGAAACAAAGTGATTTATATAGACTAGTACTTCTCCATGGGGTTCTCTTGTGCTATTAGCCAAGAATTATAATGGTAATTTGTACTTATGTGTGGATTATCAATGATTGAACTAGATAACAGTCAAGAACTAGTATCATCTTCTATACAATGATCATATCTTTGATTAGCTGAGAGGATTCAGGAACTTATCAAATATCAACATGAGGTTAGGGTACCATCAGTAGAGGGAAAAAGTTTTGTACATACCCTAGACTATTTTTTGAAGAATTTATGGCTTTTATAAGTTTAAGGTTATGTGGTTCAATTTGAAAAACATACCAGTGGTATTCATGGAACTGATGAATCATATCTTTCATCCTTTTCTTAATTAGTTTGTGGTAGTTTTTGTCGATGACATATTAGTGTTATCCCAGCCAGTAGATGATCATTCCCAACATCTCAACATCATTATAAGTTCAATGAGAGATAATCATCTTTATTCCAAGCTATCTAAATGTGACTTTTGTATTGATAGATTTCACTTCTTGGGCTATCTCATCTTAGAGGCTAGAGTGGAAATGGACCTAGAGAAATTTTCCTCCATGGTATCTTGGGAGTGATCCAAGAATGTCTTTGAGATTCTGAGTTTTCTTGGACTAATAGGATATAATTGGTGTTTCATCCAGGACTTCTCCCATTTGGTAGAACCATTGTTTGGGCTGACCAATAAGGGGGTGAAGTTTTTTTAGTGAGATTCTTGTGAGAGATAATTCTAGGAACTAAAGAACAAGTTGACCTCGGAATTAATCCTCACTTTTCCCATGTTAGGCAAATATTATACCATGTATTGTGATGCATTTAGAGTTTCACTCAGGGAAGTTTTGATGTAGGAGTAATTATTGGTAGATTATGGCCCCAAAAATCTAAGACCACAAGAGATTAATTATCATACTCATGATCTAGAGTTAGTTGTGGTAGTACATGCCTTGATATGTTGGAGACACTATCTGTTGGGTGAGAGTGTTATGGTGTACATGAACCACAAGAGCCTCAAGTACATATTTTCTGAGAGAGACCTAAAATGTAACAAATCAGGTATTGATAGAAAAAATTGTATCCATATTTATTAACAGTTTTGAATTAAATATTTAAATTCATTATCATAAGTAATTATTAAAATAAATAATTTTATTAAACTTCTTTCTTATATGGATATATTTAGAAGATTGATTTTGAAATTATAGAATTTTAATTTTACAAAAATAATTTCTTTTTTTTAATTTATAATGTTTAAATTATATTAGTATGAATTTTTTATAAATTTCTAAAAAAGTTAAATTTTTGGTGAATAGTAAAAAATGCAATTTTTTTATAAAATGTAGTGTCTTTTATGATATCTTGAAGACATAATTATGATATAAAATTTATTAAAAATATATAATGAATAAAATTATGATATTGTAATATAAAAAATGTAAAAAAAATAAATCAGAACATGTAAATTATAATTTATTTCATGACAATTATAAAAAATCATTTTCAATGCTGACGCAATGCCTACACAACATTTAAAAAGTCAAATTAAAAAAATAAAAAAGTTGTCTTAACATGGATATGAGTAAATATAGATAATTATTGAATATAAAAGATTATATTGAACATAATTTATTTATTTTTATGATAGTAATTTATTTTTAATTTTTCTATATGAAATAATTACTTTTAATTCTTATGCAACACTGACGCAGTGCTTGTTCAAGCAGAAGAAAAACCAAAAAAATGATTTTAATTAAAATTATAAGAACCATTAAATGACCAAAAAAATTAATAGATCTATTTTGATAAGTAATTTTTTACGATAATCATCCTTTTTTTGAATTTTAGACCTTTTATACCCACTTAGTTGACATTAAGTGCCTTAAAATATTTTATTTAAAAGAAAGTCAAATTATTCACACTATGATTTCTAATTAGTATAACATTTTTCATATATGTTTTTTGAGAAGATATTTTTTACAGTAAATAGTATTTATAAATATAAAATATTTCTCCTAATCATGGTAATTTATTTTTAATTTTTTGGGAATAAATAAATACCTTAAATGCATTCACAACAACGATGCAGTTATTATTAAATTAATGGAAAATTAAAATAAATAATATTAAAAATATTAAAATAAATATAATTTGAGACTTTTATGGTGATATATTAATTTACTTGTAATTATGACATGTATAGGATATAATAAAATAATTGGTTCAAATATTACTTTTTTTATGTTTTTCAAGTCATAGTGATGAATAGTATTAAATTTGACAATAATGATATTTCATGAATATAAATTTTTATTAAATTATTTAAAAATCATAAAAATATTAAATAAGTCCAAAGTGGATAATATATGGTCTAAAATGTTATCCCTTATGCTTTATGGTCCATTTTGAAGTTTATTCCCCTAAAATAGCCTTATTATATTTTAATATTTTATGAAATTTCTAAAGTGCCCTGACCTTAATTATAAAAGGGAACTATTTGATTTACTCAATTTCATCAGCTTGAGCCATATATATTGGCCATACTATACCAAATTATATTCTATACTTCCTTATCCACGTTATAGAGGTTATTTTCTCAGCAAAATACAAATTCCAAGCTCTTTAAGGGGTCCTTCAAGGAGGTAATATTCAAGAGGAAATTTTCTCAAATTGCATCTCTTAATTTCTTTAACTTACTCTATTTTCTCCCTCATATTTCATCCATAAAAGAATAATAACTCCATAATAATTTATATAATATAATTTTATTTTTCTAAAGGAATATATATTATCCATTTATTTTCTCATTTTCTCTTATTTAATGAAATAAAATCATTGTCCACATTATAGTGATTAACCATCTTTATGGATAATTAGTTTTCATTTTTCATTACCACCTTCAAGGTTGGTCATAATAATAATAATAATATGGTTAAATAAGAATGTAATGATTATATATTAACTTATTCCATTTTATATAACTAATATATAGTAATTATATTAACTAAAATAAAATTAATTTGTGATGGTTGGAAAAACTGCCATAATAAACTAAACAATTATCATTAAAGTTTTATCAAATGAATTATCCTCATATAAGAAATAAAAATGATATATGGTGTTGTTTAAACTTATGGTGGTGTATTAATACCATATTATTTCACCTATAGATTACTATTCCCATTTTACAAAGAATGTCCACAAATATACACAATCAACCAAACATGGAACCATGAAATAATCACTCTCAAAATGGAAAAAATGGTCTTAATAATTCATTGAAATGGCCATAAAATAACTTAATAAAATTATAATAAAAATATATATATGTAAAATAGGTTATGAATTAAGTAATTATTTAATCTAATTTTATGATCCATGACATTAACTTCAAGTTAAAAACACATTCATATATAAGGTAAGGGACTTTCCTTTTAAAATACTCTTTATTGTCTCTTTTTACAAAATTCAAAAAGAATGTGTTTTAACTTATATAGAATGAGTGGATTTTCCAAATTTCATGACACATTAATATTTTGAATCCTCCTTTATAAGATTACCTGGTTATTTTCAAAGAAAATTTTTTCCTTTGTATGTGCGTGGTATTCTTTTAAAATAAGTGATTTTCCACAAGGAATGTTTTTATGATGCAAGTATTCATGTTTTATGATTATGTTTTGGTTCTTGGTAATTGTTTATGATACTAGGTGGTTCCATTATAAACCAAATATAGGTGGTTCTTTGATATCCCTATGATGTATTCGGTATGTTGGAAGTTGACAGTGATGTTTATTCCATGTGTAACTGAAATGGTTATATCCAAGTATAATTTTGAGGGTTATTTTATGGTATTCATGAGGGTTAAAAATCATATAGTAGTTATGAGGCTTATAATCATAAGTAAGTATGGTAATAAAATTATTCCCCAGTTTACCAGCATGATTTATTTATGATTTCTATGTTTTATGGAAATCTTGTGTTTTCACAAAGTATATATTACTTTTAAGGGTGAGAAGTATATCTTTGTGAAAATGGATTCATGTGTTTATAAATATTCATAGACTAGTAGTTTATTTCCTTCTTTTATGTACCTTACTAAGATTTTTTTGATCATATCTAGTTTTACAATGTTTTTATAGGGTTTAAGGATGGTTAAGAGAAAATAATAAGCCAAGCTGAATGTTGTGAAGTTTTTTCATGAAAAGGAATCATGTTTTATTTTGAAAAAAAAATTATGGGGAAAATGGATACTATATAGAAGTTTGAAATTTTAATGTATGGATTTACTATGTATGATTTATTTCTTATTTTATAAAAAATCTAAAACTAAAAATATTCTCAAATTTAAGAGAATTGTTTCTTGACTTCAAAACTCAAGATTATATAAAGTTTAAGGTCGAGTACTTATAGTTGGTATCAGAGGATTGTTTATATAAATTTAGGGGTTAGGATAAAAAATAGAATAACATAAATTTTTTTAACTTTATCTTTAAGTTTAAATGATATTTCTTTTGAATATTACTATGTTTCTTCATCTAAATATTTTCTATTCAAAATGGTTTTCCACAGAACAAATATAGAATATGAAGTAGGAAGGATCCAAGGGGATGATATCATTTTGAACACATATCCTGGAATGGTGGGGATTGGAACTGAGCAGTTCGTTATAGTAATGGATCTGTTTACATAGTCTATAAATGATGGTGGTATCCATGTAAGAGAAAAACCTGAGATACGCCAAAGTAACATGACAATAGTGGTAAATTTTATGAGATTACACCCTCCTACTTTTAGTGGATCTTCTAACCTAGTGTCATCCAAAGGGTGGATTAAAGACCTTGAAAATATATTTTATGTAATGGGGTTTTCATATAATCAAAATTTTAGTCTTTTTATTTATCTTTTTGAAGTTAAATCCAACCAGTGTTGGTTAATGGTCAATAATATCAGGGAAGTATAAGATATTAATGCCTTGGAATGGGATGAATTTAAGAATATTTTCCTTGAAAAATATTTTACTAAGGTGGTTTGAATTAGTATGGAAAATAAATTCCTAGAATTGAAAAAAAATATGAAGATTCATGGGTCGTGTACAAATAAAACTTTACTCAATTTTCATGGTATGCTCTAAATTTTATTCGGGATCTTCTTAGTAACATCAATCATTTTTACTAAGGATTGAATCCAAGATGTCAAAGGGAACTGGATTTTTTGTGAATTATAAATTTATGATAAACTTGTTTTCTATGTTTATAGGGTAGAAATATAGTTTCTGATGATCAAGTGTACTTTGAAAACAAGAATAAGAAAAGTTTATGATGGCATACAATGGGTAAGAATCAGACAAATAAATCTGAAGGTAATAAAATCAAGTTTCTAGTTTATAGAAAGTGTGGAAAAACATACCTTGGGGAATATCTTAATAAATCTTGGAAGTGATTAAAATATGGTATGTTTGAACATATGTCCCATGATTTCAATTAAAAACATATTAGTATTGGTAATTTCAATTCTGATTAGAAAATTATAAAGTGTTTTAAATGTGGTGAGATGGGTAATTATGAATATACCTACCCAAAGATGGATCTGAATGATGGGAAGCATCCAGACTATAAGAACAAATGTGTAGTTAAATCCTTTTCAAATACTTTAGTATATTTTGTTCCATCAAATGAAGTGGTATTAGGTACGTTGTTTTCTTACTCAGATTATGATAATGTCTTGTCTGATATGAGGTCTACACATTCCTTCATTTCTAAGAAATTTTTTGTTAAATAGGAAATTTCACCTCAAGAAATGAAACCATAACTTATGGTAAAACACCAAGGGGAATATTAACGAAAAAAATTAATTATAATAATCTTCCTATTGTTTTCTGTGGAAATACATTACCTAAAAACCTAATTGTTTTTTCCCTAGTATATTTTGAAGTCATCCTGGATATGGATTGGCTTTCTGTTTACCATTCTAAGATAGATTGTAAATCTAAATAAGTTTTTTTCCAAAAAGTTTTTAGTTTATATACAAGAATTAACCCATACCATTGATAACATATCAAGAAGTTGAGAAACTATTGAAATATGGAAATTAAAGTTATCTTGCACATATTTTTGAAAATAAGGAAACTATTCAGATGAATGATGTGCCAGTGGTAAATAAATACCTAGATGTTTTTTTCTAACAAGTTTTCCAGTGTTATACCTGATTGTGAAGTTTAATTTACCATTGAATTAGTTCTTAATGCTAATCCAATTTTAAAACCCCCTTATTGAAGGCTCCAATGGAACTTCTAGATTTGAAAAAGTAGTTTCCAGAGTTTCTTGATAATGGTTTCATTCATCCTATCACTTCACCATGGGCCATCCTATTTTTTGTTAAAAATAAAGATGGTTTCATGAGGCTTTTCATTGGTTATAGAGATTTGAATAACATTATTGTTAAGAATAAGTAGTTTTTCCTCATATCAATTACTTGTTTGATCATCTCCTGGGAGATTAATATTTTTTCAAGATTGAATTGAGATATAGTAACCACTAGATGAAGGTGAAGGATTAAGATATTACAAATATATTATTCTGTATAGGATATAAAAATTTTTATTTTGTAGTTATGCCCTTTGTTTTGAAAAATTACCATGTTGTATTTATGAATCTTATGAATAGAATATTTCATGAATATTTGGATAAGTTTGTGGTTTTTTTAATGATGGTGTTTTTTCTTTTTCAAAAACATATAAGGATCCAAAAAAACATATAAGTGTTATTCTATAAACACTTATATAAAATAATTTATATGGAAACTTTAGAAAATGTGATTTTTGGTAACTAATTCCTATCCTTGTGAACATTATCAATAAATATGGTATAATAATTGATCCCACCAAAACAAAAGTGGTTGATGAATGGCCAATACCTACAAAGTTTACTGAGATTTTTATTTTTCTTAGATTAGCAAGCTATTACCGATGGTTTTTGATATTTTTTCATGGTTATCTAGTCCACCAACTGAGTTAAATCTAAAAGGAGTTAAATTTATCTAGACCAAATATTGTGATGATTATTTTCAGTAATTAAAAATAAGATTGGAGAATACTATAATTTTTGAATTATCCTCAAGAAATAATGATTTTTTCATCTACATTGATTCTTCATTGAAGGGAATTGATTGTGTTATGATGCATAATGATAAGGTAATTATTTATTCTTCAAGATAACTAAAACCTCATGAGCTAAATTATCCTACACATGATTTAGAATAAACTACTATAGTTTTTTATTTGAAAATTTGGATACATCCTTTATATAGATACAAGTGTGAAATATATATATTGATCATAAATTTTTTAAGTATATATTTACTCATAAAAAATTGAACAATAGGTGGAGAAGATGGTTGGAACTGATAAAGGATTATGACTGCATGATCGATTGCCATCCAGGAAAAGAAAAAAATTGGTGGATTCCTTGATTTAAAATAATCATGCATCATTAATAATGTTATATGTATAACATAACCCTTTGATTAATGATTTGATGACTTTTGTCCTGGAAGTTATAGGTCTATAAAATTAATCTATTTTGTTTTAGTTGTCAGTGTAATCATCTCCATCAAATATAATTAAGCAAGCTTAGAAGGAATATTGTGAGTTACAAAAAAAAGTAGAATTGGTTAAAAAGGGTAATTTTTCTGAATTTAATACTGATAAATATTTTTTATTGAGATTTGGAAAGAGAATGTATATGCCTCCTGATTCCTAGGTGAAGAAATAATGGTTAATTTAATCTCATATCTCTCTGTATTCCATTTATCCTAGCAGTACTAAGATGTAAAAAGATATTAGAGATTATTACTGGTGGGGTGGAATGAAAATCGATATTACTGACTTTACCAATAAATGATTAAGTTGGAAAAAAGTTAAAGTATAATGAAATTTCAAAAAGGGTATGCTTCATACTTTTCCAATGTTAGAGTGGAAATGTGAAAATGTATCCATGGATTTCATGGTGGGACTACCAAAGACTTCATGAGGTAGCAATGTGATTTGGGTTATTATTGATCGAATGACTAAATCTTCACATTTTCTTTATATTCAAGATACTATGTAATTGGATAAATTTTATCAATTGTATCTTAAGGAGATACTCAGGATATATATAGTTTTTCTCTCTATTGTATCAAACTGTTATCCCAAGTTTACTTTTAACTTTTGGAAAGGCCTTCCGAAGTTATTTGGCACTGAATTATATTTCAACATAGCCATTTAGCCTTAGTTTGATGGATAGTTAGAATGAACAATTTATACCTTTTAATACATGTTATGTTCTTGTTCAATGTATTTCTAGGGAATTTGGGATCATCATCCTTATTTAGTTTATTTTTCTTATAATAACAATTTTCATTCTAGTATATAGATGGAACCTTTTGAGAAATTATATGGAAAGTGGTGTTGAACTCCATAATTTACGGATGAAGTGGGGGAAATGATTTTAATGGGACCACAATTGGTAAGGGAAGTGGCTGAGAAAGTGAAAATGATTCAACAACATATGATGCTATCTCAGAGCATGTAGAAAAGTTATGCAGATAATAAGAGGAAATACCTCTCTTTCGAGGTAGGTGATCATGTTTTTCTTAAAATAACTCCATGGAAAAGTTTTATGGGTCTTGGTAAAAAGTTACAGTTATGTATATAGTTCATTTGACCTTATAAAATCTTGGATAAACTTGGACTAGTTTCCTACTGAGTAGTCTTGCCTCTGAGTTTATCCTAGGTACACAATGTTTTTCATGTTTTGATATTAAGGAAGTATGTTCTAGATTCATCTCATGTTTTGAGACCTAAGGTAGTTCAGTTGGTAGATAACCTTAGATATAAAATAATACTATTCATATTCTTCATCATAGATAAAAATTATTATGTAAAAAGTTAATTCACCAAGTTAAGTTTTTGTGGAGAAACCATATGGCTGAAGAAGCAGCATGAGAATCTGAAAATGCTATGAGGGAAAGGTACCCCATTTGTTTAATAAGTGTATAAATTTCAAGAAAGAAATTTTAAAAAGGGTGTCGAATATAACAACTTAGGTACTAAAAGAATAATTTGATTTTATATTTATTATTATTCTTTAATTAAATAATCAAATTCATTATGTTAAGTAATTCTTAAAATAAATATATTTATTAAACTAATTCCTTATATGGATATATTTAAAAGATTAATTGTTAAATTATATAATTTTAATTTTATTAAACTAATTTTATTTTTGAATTTATCATGTTGAAATTATCTTAGTATGAATTTTTTTTAATTTTTGGAAAATTAAATATTTGGTGAGTAGTAAAAAATGTAGTTTTTTTATAAGATACAGTATTTTTTGTTATATCCTCGATACATAATTATAATATAAAATTTATTAAACTTATTTAATGAATAAATTAATGATATTTCAAAATAAATAATATTCAAAAAAAAATTATAACATGTAAATTATAATTTATTTCATAATAAATATAAAAAACATTTTTAATGTCAACATAGTGTCAGCGCAACATTGGAAATGCAAAATTAATAAATTAAATTAGTTTTCTTGACATGGATATGATTAAATATAAATAATGAATGAATCTAAAACATTATATTGAACTTAATTTATTTATTTTTATGATGGTGATTTATTTTTCATTTTTCTATATGATATAATTACCTTTAATTATTATGCAACACTAACACAGTGCTTGTGAAAGGAGAATAAAGATCAATAAAATGATTTTAATTAAAATTATAAGAACCATTAAATGACCCAAAAAATTGAATAAATATATTTTGATGATTAATTTTCAACCATAATCATACTTGGTTTGAATTTTGGACCTTTTGGACCCACTTTTTTGACATTAAGTCCCTTATAGTATTTTATTTAAAAGAAAGTCAAATTTTTTAAATTATGGTTTCTAATTAGTATGACATTTTTAATATATTTCTTCTAGAATAGATGTTTGACAAAAAAATAGTATTTAGAGATATAAAATATTTATATTAACATGTTAATTTATTTTTAATTTCTAGGGAATAAATAAATACCTTAAATTCTTTCACAATGATGATGTAGTGATTATTAAATTAATGGGAAAATCAAGTAAATAATATTAAAAATATTAAAATAAATATAATTTGAGATTTTAAAGGTGATAAAATAATTTCCTAGATAATTATGACATGTATATGATATAATAAAATAGTTTTTTTGAATATTACTCTTTGTTTTGATGATTCTAAAGTCATAGTAGTGAATAATATTAAATTTTACAATAATGATATTTCATGAATATAATATTTTATTAAATGAAATAAAAATCATAAAAATATTAAATAAGGGAAAAGGTGATAATATATAGTATAAAATGTCATCATATATGCTTTATATGAAATTTGGAAGTCTTTTCCCCTAAAATAACATTATTATATTAATATTTTATGAAATTCCTAAAGTTCCCCTCGCCTTAATTATAAAAGGGAACTCCTTCCTTCACTTAATTTCATCACCTTTAGCCTTATATCTCAACAATATTCTAAAAAATTATCTTCTCCACTTCCCTAGATACATTCTATAGGTGATTTTCTCACCAAAATTCTATGTCCAAGATCTTTAAGGGGGTCTTCAAGGAGGTGATATTAAAGAGGTAATTTTATCAAACCACATCTCGTAATTTATTTTAATTATTTTATTTTCTCCCAAATACTTCATCCACAAAGAAATAATAAATAAATTATCATGTATATACTGTAATTTTATGTTTCTAATTTAATATCTTATATCCATTTATTTTCTCATTTTCTCTTATTCAATGAAACAAAATCATTATCCAAATTATGGTGATTAACCATCTTTGTGGATAATGAGTTTTCTTTTTTCATTATCATCTTCAAGGATGATAATAAAAATATTAATATGGTTCTATAAGACAGTAATAAGTATATTTTAACTTATTCCATGTTTTTAACTAATATATAGTAATGATATTGACTAATGAAATTAATTCATGATGGCCAGAAAAACCACCATAATAAACTAAATAATTATCATAAGTTTTATCAAATGAATCATCCTCATGTTTGAAAAAAATGATATATGGGGAAATTTAAACTTATGGAGGTGTATTAATACCATATTATTTCACTCTAGATCATTATTCCTATTTTACATAGAACATCCATAAATATAAACAAGTTAACCAACCATGGAACCATGAAATTAATGCACTATGAATAGAAAAATTGATATTCATAACTCATCAAAATGGCCATAAAAGAACTTAATAAAATTAAAATAAATGAAATATATGTGGAAGATCTTTTTAATTAATTAATTAATTAATATAATTTCATTATCGAGGAAATTAAGTTCACAGGAATAATTCATTTGGACATTAGGTAAGGGAATTTCCTTTTAAAACCCTCTTTAATGGTTCTTTTTACAAAATTCAAAAACAATGTTTCTTTAAAACTTATACAGCATGATTGTATGTTCATGATTTCATTAAAACTCAATTTTTTGAAGCCTCCTTTACAAGATTTCTTGTTTATTTTAAAATAAAATTTTTTTCCTTTGTATAGGCACAGTATTCTTTTAAAATAAGTGATTTTACTCTACGAATGTTTCTATGATGCATGTATTCATGTTTTATGATTATGTTATAGTTATTGGGTATTGTTTATGATTATGGGTGTTTCCATTATAAACTAAATATGGGTGGGTCTATGATATACCTACAATGTATTGGGTATGTTGGAAGTTGACTGTGATGGTTATTCCATGTGTAATTGTGATGGTTACATCCAAGTATAACTGTGAGGGTTATTTTATGGTAGTCATGAAGGTTACAAATAATATTCTAGACATTAGGGTTACAATCATAATTAATTATGAAAATAAAATTATTCCACAAGTTTCCTAGATGTTTTATTTATGCTTGATATGTTTTATAAAAATCTTATTTTTACAAAGTAAGCATATGTAACTTTTAAGGGTGATAAGTATATCTTTGTGAAAATGACTTCATGTGTTTATAAGTATTCATGGACTAATGGTTTATTTCCTTATTTTTATGTCCCTTACTGAGATTTTTGTGCTCATCCCAAGTTTTAAATTTTTTTCATAGTGTTTAAGGATGTGTAAGAGAAATGAAGAATCAAAGAAAAATGTTGTGAAGATTTTTCATGAAAAGAAATAATGTTTTATTTTAAAGGATTTTTTTGGGATAATGGATATTTTGTAGTAGTTGTGACTTATAACTATTTTTCTAAAAATCTAAACTTGAAAATATCTGCAAATATAGGAGAATGATTTCTTGACTTAAAAAAGATTATTTAATCTTTAAGGTTGGGTCCTTATATGAACCTTTAGTAGAGGAGGTGGGTCAAGTATCTACAGTCCTCCAACTTCAAGTTTTCTTACACACCATAAAAGGTAAACATCATTGTTTATTTTTTAAGCCATAAGATGTATACAGAAGTAGTGCAGGATACTTGTGATGAGCGGTGGTTGATGGTACATTTTATGGACATCTATCATGAAGTTCAGGAGTCCCAAGGATAGGTAACTCTGACTTCGATGTTGGTTATACCTATTATTATAGGCTATATCAAGATAGAGCAATTAATTGGTCTAGAGGATTTACCATTGAGGGAAAACTTATATAGTGGGGTTCCACCATCAGGATAGTCTCTAGTAAGTGGTGATGTTCTTATTTTTTAGGCTGATTATTGGTTTTAATGATTTTGTGTGATGATCTAATGAGAGAGTTTCATGCTACAAAATGGGTTGTGCATACAGGTATGAAAAATATTTATTATGATCTCCATATGCAATACTAGTGTCCAGGGATAAAAAGGGATATAGAGGGATTAATGATGAGATGTTTCACATATCATAAGATTAAGCCTATGCATCAGAGTCCTAATGGGTTTTTATAGCCTCTACCCATTCCGAAATGAAAATGAGATGATGTAACTATAGAATTTTTGCTAATATTACTTCATACACCACACAATAATTATTTTTTATGGGTTATCATGGATCGACTGAAGAAGTTATCCCACTTACTTCCTATTGTAGAGACCTTTACTATTAATGATCGGGGTAGTCTCTACATCTAAGAAATAGTTCAACTTCATGGTGTTATAAGGACTATCATTTAGGACTAAGATCCTCATTTCATATTTATGTTTTGGAAGGGTCTTTATAAGGCTCTAGGATCATAGGTTATTCTAGGTTCAACCTATCATCCTCATATTAATGGATAATCTGAGTGGAAAATTCATATTTTATAGGACATGTTACGAGCCTATGTATTAGATTTTTTTGGTTCCTAGGAGTAGCATATAGCACACATGGAGTTCACTTATAATAAAATATTTTAGTAATTGATCTAAATGTATCATTTTGAGTATTTTTATAGAATACCTTTTCATTTTCTTTATTTTTGGTTGGAGGTTGGAGATTCAGTGCTCTTTGGACCTAGTATCATGCAGGAGAAGTCTAGGCAGGTTTAATTGATCATAAAGTAGTTGGTGACCATACTGAGCTGTAAAAATCATATGTTGGCTATAAAATATGACCTCTAGAGTTTTATTTTTGTAATCTTTTTTTCCTTCAGGTTTCACCAAGGTTGGGGTAACTCTGTATTAGGATATAGGGGAAACTAGCAACCAGGTTTTTCAAGTCATTTGAGATAGTGGAATGGTGTAATCCAGTGGCATATTTTTTAGCCCTTCAAAAATTCTACAGTTCCATGAATTATGTCTTTCATGTGTCGTTTCTTAAGAGGTATCATATTGAACCTTATCACATGATATATTTTTATGATGTTGAGCTTTATGTTGATGTGTCTTTTGAGGATAATCTTATTCTTATTGTGGACCATAGTGAGAAGAATCACTAGGGCAATACCATACCTCAAATGTAAGTTTAGTGAAAACATGGTAATATACAAGAGGATACTTGGGATCAAGATTTTGGTATGTGAACACAGTTTCCATACTTGTTCATTGATACCCCACAATTATGCTTAGAGTATCTTGGGGATGAGATGTTATATGGTGGGGAGGTTGTAAGATCCCATATTTTTTCGGGTACGTCCCTCTTTAATGTTTTGACAAATCCCTTTTTTAGCCTATTTTTTCTATTAGAACCTTATTATAGAGCCTTTATGGGGGTAATTTGATCTCAGTAAGGTAGAAAGAAGGGGGAGTTGAGCTGAATTCTCAGTTTTAGAGTAGACTATGGCATAGAGCTCTAGGATGTGACATAGTGTGGGTCGCTGCAGCATGGGTATTAAGGTTCCAGTATCGTGGCTTGGAGGGAGATATTTTTAGGATACCTCCAATTATTTCATAGTTATTTCATGGGGTATTTCTTAGTCATAGTATCAAACTTTTTGGTTGGTTATTGTAGTGTGGAGATGGTGGTTGTGGTGTATAGTTTTTAAGGTTGGATTTTGTGGGTCCTTCCAAATTCTATACCATTGAGGTGTGGATATAGGATACAGTGTAGCTCCTTCCTTGGAAAATGCATGGATTTTTCATGGTGTCCTAGAATATGAAATGGTCTATCCTTATGTGAATAGAATCAATGTTTTGAACCTCATCATGGACCTCAGATGCAGTTTGACTAAGGAATTTTGTGGCATTGTCCCTTGGGCTACATTGTAGTGCACCCTATGTCAAGCGGTTCAATAGTGTGTCCTAGTGGGTTGTGTCATAGTCATTTTTTAATAGTCAATATGTAAACACCCATGCTCCATCCAAAATCCTTTTGATCCAATCTTTTCCTCTCAACACCTAGGTGCCTAGGAGAGCTTTTCGAAGGCCTTTAGACCTTCTTTCCATTGGAGTCAACCCCTACCTTATAGGGATCAACCCATGGTGACCCAGGCTAAAAGATATTATTATTACAAGTATAGAGTTTTATGGGAATGGAGAAGGAACCAAAAACCATATTGAACATCAGTAATTGGGAGTTTCTTCTTTGTTTTTAGGTTGTTGATATAAAACTTATTTTAATTTTTCTATTTTAATTATCCTAGTATGTCCAATATGTGCGATCACACTAGCACACCGTGTGTGCATCCTAAACAATTGAATTATCCTCTATTTAATGAGTTACACAATTATAAAACTCACATTGGATCATGTTGGTTACTTTGGTGTTTAGACCTAGATGTTACCACTCGAGAGGTGTGCCAACCTTGATCATGTTTAAGTTTTAGTTAGATTAAATATTACACCTATGATGTTTTTTGGATAAATATTGGATTAATGTTATGAAATGGAATAACTTGTTAAATTGGTGGGATTACCTGATATAGGACCACATAGACATAAAATTGGTTATTTGGTATGGTAATGACCCTAAAGGTTTAAATAATAAATGGAATGGGAATTGATGTAATTATGATAATAATTGGGATCTCGGCCTTATGAAGTGTAAATAGATAGATAAATGGTAATTGGATGAATTGAACATAATGTATTGTGATGACATGTGTTATTATTTTTTCTTAGTTATGTTGTAAATTTTATAGGGCTTGACCTGATTATATTGTATTGATTATAGTGATTGACCCAGCTATATTGTAAAGATTATAGGTCTTGACCCGGTTATGTTGTAATGCTTATAGGAATTGTCCCGGTTATATTGTAATTATTATAGGTCTTGGCCCAATTATGTTATAATTATTATAGGTATAATCATAATTATCTTATGATGATTCATGAGATATTCCAATGGAGGTTTATGTAATTGGTTTTCATGGTTCTGCAACATGCTCGAATATATCTATCTTGGTGCCAAAGAAGGTTAAGAATGACCTGGGATGTTAACCTAGAGCTTAAGGGTCAGTGGATTTATTTCTTATATAATATTAATTGATTAAAATAATACCATTTTTATTTCATTATTACATTCACTATATATATGTCATACTAGATATATTTACATGCAATGGGGCTATCCTACTGAGTTTTACTCACACCCTAGATGGGCCTTTATTTGGTACTCGAACAGATTTCATGGATGCAGATTTGGAAAAGGGAAAGGGACCCTATTGTTGATGGTTTCTAGATTAATGGGTTGGATCTTGGAGATGGGACCAAGATGGTGTTTGGGGCTTGGATCTTGGAGTCTTTATTTGAGTCTATTTATTATAATATTTTTATGACTTTTATCATGTCATTTATTTACATTATTTCATGTCATTACATGAATCTTATATTACATATTTATTAGAGATTTTATTTATTATGATATGGATACATGTTGTTTATTTGTTTCTATTTCAGCTAATTTGTGATATATTTCCACTATATTGCTACTCTATTCTAGAGGGTATAGTCACCCCACTATATTCCTTACACCCTCATTGTTAGTTGGCAGCCTCTGGCTTACACATATGTGTACTTGAGGTCACATAGCCAACATTTCTTGGTCAAATGAAGTATAATTGGTTCGGAAATGTTAAAATGACATTTTTTTCTCTATATCAAAATTTTAAAGATAATAAAACAAATAGAATGAAATTTTTTACTTTTCTTTAAATAAAATAATATAAAGGTCAAAATTATAGAAAAATGGAAATAAAAGGATATATCTTTAACTTTTAGATGATTATATATGAGATATACTCATAAAATAAAATTAATTCAGGTTTTAGGATCTTTTTTAGATACTTATCATTTTATTTTTAACTAAAATTACATGATTTACCCTTTACCATGGTAACAAAATTTTTAAAGTTACGATTCGTAATGTTTAAAAATAAAAGGGGCCTAATTAAAAAAATTTGACCCACTGGTTCAAAATATAGAATCCATTTTCTAAGATTCAATTTCTATAAGTGGTAGAAATTACTGTTAATATAAATTCATAAAACACAATGAAAATTAGTTTTTAGAAAAATGTGTTTTTAAGAGCAAAAATGTACTTATACCAAAATCATGCATAATGATGATTCAAGTGATTTAAATTATATTTTATCTAATTAAATAATTATTATTTTACTTTGAGATCAAATTCATAGCATAATGATACTTTTTAATGAAAAAAAAATAATAGTTTTACAAAAATCAGTATTTTTCACTATTCACTGAAAAATCAATATTTTCAAAAAAATACAACAATTTCACAAAAATATAATTTTTATATTCTGATATAAAAAATGATATCATTTTTATTAAATAAATTTTCTAAAATTTTAATAAATTAATTGTAATCATTTACTCATTAAAAATAATAAAAATAATTTTTGAAGAAAACATAATAGAATGGTTTTAATAAAAATTTGGTGATTATTTCCTAACATTAATCAATAAATTTCTATTGAGTAGGGCCTTTATATTTATTTTATAAAGTATTGAATCCTATTCTTACCTAAAAATTTAATTTCTAAGTTATAATGATCATATAGTAATATTTTATGGTTCGTTTAAGCTCGGTGTTGTGTATCTTGTACACTATTGAACATAGACTTTCTTTTAAAATTGTGGGATAAAAAAAGAGTCTATATATTCTTGACATAGGGGGAGATCCCATATTCCATGCCTTCTAGTGAATAATTTTATCCAGATAATTTATTCTTTGATATGGATGTGTCTTCTCCCACATATGTCGATAGTAAGGATGATAAAGGGTATCATAAGGTTGGTAAGGGTGATGAGGATGGAAAGGATAATCATGATGGTAATCCGAAAAATATAGAAGGAACTCCATTACTGTAGTTTTAAGGTTAGAATAACCTATTATGCCAAATCTTCCTTATACTCATATTCTAGAAACATCATTCGTACCTCGGTCTTCTGAGGATTTGTTAAATCTTTTGGATACTCCTTATTCCCCCAAAGATATGCCTAAAAATAATTCTCTAGAAGAATCAATTTATGACTCTTCTCCTAGAACAGAATTGGTTTCTATGAAATAATCTAAAGAATAATCTTATGTCTCTCTTAGAGAGATTGTGAGGCCTCCTGGCCTTTTCTCTCCTAATGAAGAACACTAGTGAAAGACCCTTGAATTCTATGATCATTATTCTAATCTAAATGATGATTTCCTTCCTAAATCTGCTTATACTCATAGTCAATCTACTCCTGATCATGATTAATATTCTCCATATTAAGAATATGGATTTTATTATGTACATACTTCACTAAACACTTCTATAGAATTTATATAGTTCAAGGATGACCTTTTATAAGTATTAAAATATGTTTTTTTGAATATTGGTTTGGTTAACACGCATGATAGAGAGGAAGATATTGAATACACTATTAAAAGTGTTATCCCACACATATAGCCTAAGTTGTTCCTCAAAATAGATTATATACACCATGAGATTTGGTATTTAAGAATAGAAATGGAATCTTTAAGAGGAAGCATTGGAGCCCTAAAAACTGATATGATAGATATACTAGCTACCATGGATAAAAGGTATCTCTCGAGGATGAATAGTCCATCCAGGCCTTTCACTTCTACATCAGCACCTCCTCAATATTTGGTCTCTATTGATAATTATTTTATTCAAATGTTTATTCATTTTGAGATTCATAATATCTTGGATAGTGTTAGGGATATCATAAATCAATTACAAATGGTTATTTCTACCCATGGAGAAAAATAGTTTGATTTGATTAGCATAGAATCAATCAGTACTGCCAAATATAAAGGTGTATTCAAGAGAGAAATAAATTATTATCTCAAAAGGATTTACCCCAAGGAAGATATAAAGACTTAGTTCCTTTCATTGACTATATATTTGAGTATGCCTTCTATGATAGCTACCTTAAAAGTAATTGTAGAGAAGTTATTGGTCATGAATACTTTTATCAACTAGTTCATGTCATACAAAGATGAGTTCCTTCAGGTTATAGAACATGGGATAAGGGTTGTGGCTGATATCACTGGTATTTTAGATCCTTCTATATTTGTTTCTAAAAATCACATTCTAGAACCTCTTTCTCTTTCTATGACATGCATCTATACCTATCTTTTCCAAGACTCAACTGCAACTTCAGTCTCAGCAGCTTCTTTTTTTCCAACATTTACCTCACTTTCACCTCCTATAGGAACTTTGGTCTTACTATTTATCAATCCCTTAGACATATCCAACCAATTGAAAAAGGAAAATCTCTTATAGGACCTCCTAAAATTCCTTGGTTTATTCTCCTCCTCCTCCTATTATTGGGTAAGGTAAGGAACCATATCTTCCTGAGGACTCTCATTCTAATTAGATTATGATAGGGCCTATGTAAAGCTTTTGAATAATTAATTAAATATCTATTTATTCTTATTAGTGTATTTGTTATTTTTATTTTGTATCATTTCTTTTCTATTTAATCCATCTTAACTCTTTCACTCTTTATGAATTATTTTTCATAATCCCAAAGGAGTAAAATATATGATATAAAAAAGTATGAATAAATTATTTCATATGAGTAAAATATTCATTTTTAACTAACAGACAATGATTATTAATTGTTTTCAATTGATTTTTATATAAAATTATAATTTTAAATATCTAATCTATATTCCTTTGAATAATTATTTATACCCTGATTTATAATCATCAAAAAGGGGGAGATTTTTGGCTTAGTTCATAAATTAATAATTTTAATAATTAAAAATCATGTTTAAGTTATTTCTAATCTATTTTATGTTTTATGAATGGTAAATAATTTTTTTAAAAAGAATGTAAATTTTTCTAAGTATTGTATCAACTACATGACTACTTGATCGACTGTGGAAAATATATAGCAAAATCAAGTGACCACCAGGCTAATTGAGTGACTATCATGATCAATATTTTCTCAAAGGCATAAATTGACCACAAGTAAAAAAGGATTGACTGCATGCCTACTAGATTGACTGTGGCTAATTTATCTAAAACTATTGGATCGACCACATGAGAAATCTATAGACCACAAATCCAAATATAAGTGAAAACGAGTCTATTACAAATCTCTAAATGTAATGGATTGAACACATGATCATTTCCTATCGAATTCACATTGAAGGAAGATATCATATGTGAAATATAGAATTTTGAAAAAGTATTGGACTGACCATAAGTGCAAGGTGATCGACAATAATTGTAAGGTGACTGACTATAAGATCAATTAATCGACCTTATAGACAAGTTTTTGATCATACAACCTGTCAAAGAATCATAGTATTCTTGAAAAGTATTTAAGAAACTATGTATACTAACATGGAAAACCGTAAAGTGGATATACCTAAAGTAAGAATTATATTATTAAATATATTAGTTTAACTAATTTTCTATGTAGAATTAAATGTCATACATAAGTATTTATTGATCATGTATTTCCTTCATAAGTACAAGGATCTTCAATAATGATTTTTCAATGGATATTTCTAGAGAAATGTTTTTTAAACAATGATGATTGATGATAGAAAATTGACGTGTGTCACATATAGACATTGTAATTTTTTATCAATGAAAAGGACGAACATATGATCTATTTTGAATGCCTGAAACACTATATTATTACCTTAAATTCAAATACACATCAGATAACATCTAAACATATTCACTCGTTAATTAAAAATAAAAATACAACAATGAAAATATAATAATCTCCTAAAAACTATATAAATACATACTCTACTGCACTAAATTCTTTCTCATCTCTTACTCTATTTTTTTTACTTTGGAGTTGTGTGTGATTTATGCTATATATAATTTATCACTAGATCATGCAATATATTGGAGAGTGTGTGACACTCTCTATTATTCATTTTCATCTGTTCTCCAAGAAGAACTTTTGAAGATACTATATTATCTAGACTACCTACATGCAGTTGTTATCTTTTTATTCTCCCATTTAGAACTATGGAAGAGGATATATATAGAATGGATAACCTTGTGGGATGTTATATATAAAATATGATCCATATTGTGGGTCAATTTATCTATAATAAACTTCTTGGAAGTGGTTGATTTACAAGTAGATAGGAATAGGTATCATCTTGAGACTAAACCTCTTATTTTATTCCTATGTGTGTTTTTCTTATTTTATTTTACTCTATTTAAAAAAAATGTTTTAGTTTTCTAAAAATTTTAAAAAAACATTAATTTTATAGTTAACTTTAATTTGTGTTGTATATACTGTGTTTGATTCTAGTAAATATATTTCAAAAGTTAAAAGAGTTTTAAACCTATTTTAATTAAGTTTTGATCAAATTTCTAAGAATATTTTTTAAAAATAAAATTATATACATTTAATATTTTATTTAACTGGAATTTATTTTATAATTAAGGGGATTTTTTTTAATCATTTTAAATATAAATTTTAATTGTAAACTCAATTCACCCCTCCCCTCTTGAGTTATCCACTTCAACCAACAACATAGTTAGTAAAGACTTGGTTAAATGAATGTTTATCCATAAAAGTTCATACAGTAACAAGGTACTGAAAAGTTATAATATGGAACAATATAAGAGAGGAATATTATCAATGTAACATGGATTTAATCTATCTAATAAATTTGTCCATGATAATAGGAGGAGATAAATATAATGGGTAAAGTTCTTTATGCTTCAATAGTGGGATCAATCATGTATGTTATGTTGTGTACTAGGTTTGATGTTTCTTATTTTTTAAGTATGGTGGTAATATATTAATCTAATAAAGGAGATATATATTGAGAAATAATTAAAACTATACTAAATTACATAATATATACAAAGGATGTGTTCTTAGTGTATAGAGGAGTTGACAAGCTAGTGGTGAGGTGATACACTGATGTTAGATTTTAGACAGATCCTAGTGATCTTAAATCATGTTTATGCTATGTATTTTTCATGAATAATGGTACAGTGATCTGAAGAATCTAGAAGAAACCCATAATCATTGATTATATAATAGAATTTTATTATATAGTAGATTTTGATGCAACTAAGGAAGTGGTTTAGATATTCAAATTTTTCTTAGATCTTAGAATTTTACTTAGAAGTGTAGAACTTGTTATAGTATACTATGATAATACTACAGTAGTAGTACATGACAAGGACACCATGTCACAACAGAGGATAAACCATATAATTCCAAAGTTTTTCTATTATTGGATTTTACTTGAAGAGGTAAAGTTTTAGTTAATATAGTATCCACAGAGTATAATTTGGAAGACCCCTAACTAAATCCATATCTTAATAGAATTATGATTATCATGTGATACCTAATGGATTGGGACTTATTAGCAGTTTTCTTTAGTGTAAGTGGTAGTGTTGTGAGAGTGAATTCCTTATACCCAACTTCTATGTGTGCTTTGAATACCATTAAATCTATAAATATTTATATATACATGTGTTTCACTAACCATGATGGTAATATTAATTCATGTACTATATATATATGTGTGTGTGATAATGTCCTTTTATTACATATCATACAAAAAGGTTATTGTAGTTCCCAATTATAATGAGAACATCTAGATACTATGATAGTGATATTTAACATATTTAATATATTCTAGATACATCATTTTGAAGGGATACAGATGGTGTTTGACTATCAGTCATCGGGGGATCATAACCATTGATACTTCTTATTGTGAATTTTAAACTTGAGCACATGAGATCATAAGGATTGACCCACCAATTGTAACACCACATGTTTTGCATGTCAATAGTTATTCTTATCAACAACCATGTGTAGTGGTATCCTATTTGAGGTTATTATTAATGTATATCATTTATTATGTACATTAATTCATGATGAAAACCATGATAGTTTATTTTTTGTGGAATTGTATATGTTTCAGGTTCATCAATGATTATATGGAATTTATTGAATAAACAATAAAAGATTTATTGCTTCTGAGTATAGGAGGAGATATCATAAGACTTGTTGACCATAATGGAAATACATTCATAAAATATATGGCCATGGTATAAAGAAGTAAGTTCATTTTTCATGGTCAAATAAAGAATAAAAAATATGTAAGGATGGTGATACATGATATGAATCCAACCTTATGAGATGTCATGAGACAAAGAGATTATATTACACAGTGTGTGTTTGTAGGAATGGTTGTTTCTACATTGACTTAACCTCGTCTATTTAGGGGTATTTATGTGTTTCTACACACCACTCTTAGTCTATGAGTGACACTAGATACCCTTGAGATGAGGGCCTAGAGGGTCACACAAAATGTTCTATAAAAAGTTTTACCAATTCTAATGAATTTGAGTTTAGTACATAGTGGTCCCCAAGATGGGGGTCAGGTAATGTATGAGTTTGAATGATTATAATAAAAATAAGTAAATTCAATATTATTCCGGTCTAAAATAATAAATGTTGAATTTTTTAACTCAATGTATTCACAAGGTATTAAGTGTAAGAAGAAAAATATTTTACGAATGAAGATTCATTATTCAAGGTTCATTAAATATTTATGGTAGAAAATGACTCTAATTTCATCATGTGACATAATCATGATATTATAGATAAGTGATAAAAATTTTGTGACTATTATGACATTTTTACTAGATCATAATTTAAAATTATGGTATATGTAGAAGGATAAAATTATTAAACAGACAAATCAAAATTTTAATAAGTTTTAACCTTCCTATATAAAGAAAAATTATCCCGAATTCAGGGGTACTATTGTTCCCATTAATTTGAGAGATTACCCCTCTTCTATCCAACCTCTTGGAGTGATGATGAAGAGTTTGGAGCTCCCTAATACAATATATCCTTCTCATATCAAGTAATCAGTGCTCTGGTGATTATGAGTACCTCAAGATCCTCTTTGTTTCTCTACGCTAGCACCCAGAGTTCAAATATTTTCATATGTAAAATCTTTAAAGCACATGTGGTTATCTAAAGGATTGTCACTTCATATCAATATTGATATGTTCATCAGAAATAAGAAAAATGCATCAATGACTAGAAATAAAAAAAATGTGCTATTTCAATTTGGTTTTTATACCTATTTAAATTATATGATATCTTGCATTGAAAATTGAATATTCCATTATTATGTATTATTTTATGATGTTTATTTGATGTAAAAATTCTATTTTTACATACTTTCATTCTTCCATGACATACCTAGTACCAACAAATGTACATATGAAATTTTGAATGCTTTGACCAACTTTGGACCTATAAGAATCATGAGAACACCACCCCAAAATATCTATATTATAAAAATAAAAACAAAAAACATGCTACGATAGAAATGAAAGACATGGGACCATAGAATCTATCTAAGGATTGAGTTCTTACAGTTCTCATAACTTATTCTCAAATTCAATTCGAGGATATAGAATATACTTACAACATTGTAGACTCAGACGACACACACATAAGAAGATCATACAATTTATTTACAAGACAAAAACAAATAACTGAAAAGAAACAAAAAATGTGCTTACAAAACTAGGACTACACTAATAACCTAGTCACATATAATGTAATAGATGCTCAAAACTATTGATTCTAAAAGACCCCTTTTGTACATCATATCCCTACTCCTTCAAACTCGTAAGGGGTGAACCTCTCCACCTTGATATATCACCAAGAGGGGGTACACACCATGGAAGTAAGCTCAAAGCCGCCTTCCTTCTCTCGCTTTTCCCTCCCTTCCCTCTTTTTTCAAATAAAAATAAACTCGAGGGTCAGAGTCATAATAATAAAACATCGAAGGCCCCTCATGAAAATGAATAAGCGAACAATCAATGCACTATATAGTGACCCAAACCTTTTACACATATTATTACATAATTTTAAGCATAATTATCCATCAAATACAAACCAAGGATCGAAAATATTGGGGCCTTTGAAAGACTAGGTACATAATAGAAAACATGAAACTAGAATATAAATTCTTCTTATTAATATCCAAAATGATACACCTAACTCCCTTTGATCTCTTAAATCTTCATAAGATAATCTGGGGAATACATAGACAAAAGGGATGGTCTAAAAATCCCATTAATAGGATAAACATGCTAAATAAGAACAACACATAAGTCAAAAGGAATAACATGATAACATAAAAGGCATGAATCATGAATAAACATGTAAAAAATGACATATAGAATATGTAATAATATGATAATGAAAATATATTAATGTGGAAGCAACATATATCATGACATAAACATGAGTCATGGCTAACTACCAGGATGATATCACATAGTGGATAGAGTCCCATAATGGATTAGGTTTACCCACTAATCCCATACATAAAATGAAATGTGACAAAAAACTCATTGAATTTGAGTGATATCTGGGAACACCCACCATAACATGTACATGTATATTTTTTCCATATAATAAAATCAAACATAAGTAATAAACATAAGGGTTACCCATAGAAAGAAATGGGTTTTGTAATCATGTCGTAAGGCATAACCAAAGGAAGTATCATAATGGTATCTATGGAAAAAAGGATTTAAAATATTATTGTACATTCATAAAATAAATATAAGAACATTTCGTGAATAATAATATCCAACTAATATGAATATATTAAAATGAGTGTCTAGGTAACTTTAGAAATGTGCCACTTAAGCATAGTTTTAGGGAAAAGAATAAAGGGTATTTAAAGAGGATAAAGAAATAATTATTTATATAAAACAATAAATGATATAATTTTTTTCCATGATAAAATTAATTATTTTAGAAAAAAATTGGTGTCTTAAAACTTTTTATGGAGTGTACTTAAAAATGAGTAATAAATAGAGAAGTTCTCTTTAATCGGGTTTGCTAATCGGGAGGAATTGATAAGGAAATCTTTTTAAAATATGTATTTAGCAAAAAATAAAGACGAATTGAGATAGATATATGTGTGTGGGACCTATATACATAATATGTGTTAATTTTATAAGAATAATGAAGAGATAAATTGAGGTACATAGAGGTAAAGTGTTACCCAAAGGAAATGTGGAGGTTCAGGGAAATCACTTACCTTATGTTCAAATATGTTCTTCACTTTCACTTAATGTACTGGATAATAAAATTAGATTAATTAATTACTTAATTAAGAACCTATTAAACGTATATTTAATTTATCATAATTTTACTAAGTTCATTTTTTGTCATTCTAATGAGTTATAAAGTTCAATTTTGTTGTTTCGAGAGCATTTGTTTCATGGTTTCATGGTCGGTTTACTTGTGTATAGTTATGGAAGTTCTTGTCAAATGGTAATAATACTTAATATGTGAAATTAAATTGTATCCATGAATTTACATAAGTATAAATGGTCTCATATATCATTCTGTTTTCTGACATTGGGATGGTTCTTAGATTAAAATGTTGACGTTATGTGATTAGTACATTTAGGCGGTTTTATCGACCATCACAAACTAGTTTCATTTTATTTAATATTATATCTAAATATTAGTTATATAAAATTGAATAAGTTTTTATGTACTTATGAAAATATATTTTAACAATAATAATATTTTTATGACCATCCTTGAAGGTGTTAATGGAAAACAAAAACTCATTATTCAAGGAGACAATTAATCACCATAATTTGGAAAATTGTTTCATTTATTTGAATAAGAGGAGATAAGAAAAGGGATGGATATAATATATTAATTTGGAAATATAAAATTAAATTAGGTAAATTATACTAGATTTATTATACTTTGATGGATTAATTAGGTGAGGAGAAGGTAGAATAAGAAAATAAATTAAAAGATGTAGTTTGAGAATGTTACCTCTTCAATATCAGCTCCTTGAAGGGCCCATTAAAAACATGGAGTTGGTATTTTGGTGAGAAAATAAGCACTTGTATGTGGTAATAGTGGGTATTATAGGGTTTTTTGGATAATTATAAAGCTTCAAGGCTCAAAAGGTGTAAGTATAAGGGGTGGTTGGGGTTGTATTTATAAGGGGAGGATAGGGGTGTTTTTATTATTATATTCATTAGTTTATTATTTTGGCTCAAGAATATCAATAGTGTTAATTATTGTGACTATATAGAGTAATTTTTTCATTATATTTCTAACTTATGGGTTCTTACAACATCCATGACTCAAAAATTTAGGTATTAGGCTTATAATGTTAAATGCTGTAAATTAAACTATTTCACTATTCCCCAAAAATTCAACTATTTTAGAAAAATTAAAAAAAAATTAAATTAACCATTTTTTTAAATTTATATTTAAAAAATGGAATCCATTTTATGAAAATAATTTTCTAAATATGATAAATTTAAATTTTAAATAAAATCATTATTTATTTGAAAAATACTAATTTTATTATTATAATCAATGTTATAACCCTTTGAAAAAATTATTTATGGTCTCATAAAATTATATTTTGATTATAATAAAACATAATATTAATTTATAAATACATTTTATGTAAATAAAATTTATTTTAAGTATTTATATTTAATATAAAATTGTGGTTAAAACGGTTGTGTTTTATAAAAATACAAACACTTAGTTTGGATTTTTTAAAATGTTTATTTTCTTGTACCATGGTTTAAATATATTAAATTTTCATTTTATATGATGGTTAAATATAATTTTACATTTCCGTGGGTGATTTTATTATTCAAATGGTCGGATAACTATTCCTAATGATCAGATTACTATTCCAATGGTCTGGTTACTATTCCAACAGTCATGTTACTATTCCAAAATTCAAATTTATAACGGGAATATAGGTTTAAAAATTCCAATAAATGCCTCTTATTGCATTCATTATTCATTCAATTATACTTTATCTCAAGTTTATATAAACTTTCATCTTCATAATGAATATTTTATTATTAACATTATTTTTTTGTACAGCTTTGTTCGTGAGTACGATCATTCTTGTAGATTGAGCATATCCAAATTATACTTTTCTTATTCACTTATTTTTTATTTATTATCCCACTATAATATTTGGAATTATTATAGGTTTATTTTTTTATTTGTGTATCATTATTCATTTATGAGAATAATTTTTTATTGGTTTCTTTATGTGATTTATGTGATTTATACTACATGAAATAATTATAATAAGAGAAATTTTGTTGATAAAATTACAGGTCATTACATTCTTACCCCCTTAGGAAATTTATCCCTCAAAATTTCATTTTACATATTATGGTGAAAATGGGTAAGGGTATTTCTCCTTCATAACTTATTTTGGTTCCCATGTCACTTATTCATATTTGTGGTTCCATCATAGTATTTTGACTAGGTGATTAGCCTTATTGCGTAGAACTTTATCTCTACCTTCCAAGATCTTCACCATATGCTCCTCATAAGAGATATAATTTTCTAGTTGTACCACCTCTAAATTCATTCTAAGTAAGGGATATAGTATGTAATTCCTCAAGAGGGATACATGGAATACATTATGTACTTTAGAAATGGTTGGTGTAAGTTCTAGTCGATAAGACAAAGCCCTAAAGTGATCGAGAATATCAAAGGGGCTGATGTACTTGGGACTTTGCATTCCATTTTTTCTAAATCTCATTAATCTCTTCTTTGGTGATATGTGTAGGAATACAGTATCTATAACTTTAAACACTAGGTCATGTCAATTATTGTATACATAACTCTTATTTCAACTTTGGTTAACCCTAATTTGTTGAATGGTCTTACCCTTTCTACTATTTTAGGTCCCAGTAGCTTGTGTTCACTAACTTTGTCCTAACATGAAGTTTTTCTGAATCTTTTCCTATAAATGGATTCATATGGATCCATTTATACTCTTGAGTGTAAAATATTGTTGTAATAGAACTTTAATAGAAGAAGATGTTGGTACCATCCTCCTTTTAAGACCATTGAGAAAACTCTCAACATATCTTCTATTATCTGAATAGTCCACTCAGACTGGCCATCAGTTTGGGGGTGATAAGTCGTACTGAAGTTCATCTCAATTTTCATGGCATTTTGAATAATTTTACAAAACTTATAGGTAAATATCAAATCTTTATGGGATAAAAATTATAATGGTACTCCATAAAGAATCACTACTTCTCTAATGTATATCCCGGAAATTTGGTTGAGTAAGAAGTCTTGTCTAATTGAAAAAAAAGTGAGTAGTCTTTCTAAGATGATCCATAACAACCCTTATAGAATTATTTCCTATGAATGCCTTTTGAATTACATTGAAAAAGTCCATGGTTATTTTTTACAATTTCCATATAGGTATAGGTAATGTTTTCATCGTCTCCTTAGACTTTTTCCTTTTAGACTTCACTTGTTGACATACCAAACACTTTGATGTATATTCAGTGATCTCCTTATTCATATTGTCCCACCAATAATTCTCTTGAAGTTCTAGATATATATTGGTGCTCCCTGGGTGGTTAGAGAAGGTCGGTCTATGTTCATAACTCAAAATATAAAAAAATTTCTCATAATTTGATGGCACGCATAGTCATGACCGAAATCCTTCCTCATCAATTTTGAACTTTGAGGATTTCCCATTTGTAATGGATTCCACCTTTTTCTAAATTTCAAAATCATCTCTTTGAGAATCCTTTATATTATATAAAAGGGATACATGAGTAATCATTTGATAAAGGAGTGATGATGTTACTTACTTTATAATTCACATGTCTATCTATTGTAATCCTATAAAGATTTAATCCCTCTCAATTATTATCATTGATAATGTTTCAGAATCCTTTCTACTTAGAGAATATGCCACTTTCTTTTATTTACTAGTATGGTAGTGTATTGAGAAATCATAATCCTCGATGAGATTTAATAATATTAGTTTACACATATTAATCTTATTATATGTGAATATATATTTGAGTCACTTGTTATCAGTATATATCTCACACTTCTCCCTATAGAGATAATGTCACTATATTTTCAATGTGAAGATCATAGTCTCCAACTCTAGATCATGAATGGGATAGTTTTTCTCATGAACTTTAAACTTCTTTGAGATTTAGGATATCAATTTATCATTTTAAATTAGTACATATCCTAAGACCTTATTTTATGAATTGTTATATTCCACAAAGAGTCCTCTACTTATGTGTAGCTTAATCACAGGTGTGGCGATAAGCCTCTTTTTAAATTATTTGAAGTTGTCTTGAAATTCACTGGTCCAAAAAAACTTTACATCCTTCTGATTAATCTTGATTAATGGGTTTTTAAAATCATGATAAGTTCCTCACAAATCATCAGTAATACCCATCTCGGCTAAGGAAAATATAGATATCCATTATAGATGCTAGTCTGGGACACTCCTTAATTATCTTTGTCTTAGAAGTGTCCATAGATATCACATTTTTTGTGATAAAATTACCTAATAATGATAATTTCTCTATCCATAAATCATAATTACTATACTTTTCATATATTTTCTCTCTTCACGAAGTCTTTAGAAAAGTATTAAAATGATCATTGTAACACCCCAAGATTTCACGATACGCTTCTCTTTCAATAATGCAACAGCTTGCATTGTACCCAAGTTCGAGATTCTAACACACCGCGACCAATCAAAGTAGTAGTTATGAATACTAATACCCACTTTTTGAAATTATATAAATTTTATATTTCAAAATGGACTTCATTTTTTTATTCGGAATATCGAAATTATCCTAAGTTGAATTTTTTGTAATTTTCTGAGAACTTCCATTTTTTTATGAATAGTGAAAAATACTTAAAACAAATTTTTTAATCAAAATAATTTATAGTGATAAATTATAATATTTAGTGGTTTTAAAGTATAATTAGAATATATTTTTACCATTTTATCCAATGGTGTTCATTAGAATTAATTTCATTTTGAAATTGGACATAAACAATTGTCAATCTTTTGATATATATTGTTTCTTAAAAACACGCTATTTGTTGTGACAACGGGAATTAGTTATAAAATTAATTAATGAAACTTATATGTTTGGAATTTTGTAAAATAGACATCATTTTTGAATTCGTAATATCAATTATATCTTAGGGTGAAATTTTGGCATTGTTCTGAAAAACTTCAATTTTTGATGAATAGTGAAACCACTAAGTGGTAGTTAAAAAACTGATTTTTCATTTAAATGAAACATTACCACTTCTGTGATTTGATTTTCAAAAATCCGACATACATGGTTGTCATTAGGAAGTAAAATGTGGTTCAATGGGATTAAAATAATTTTGTGGTGAATAGTAACTTTTAAGTTTAATTAATCGCGATTAAAGGTAATTAGTGAAATTTAAGGTAAAAATGATATTATAAAAATATGAAAATACCATTAAACTTGTTCTACCCCTATTGGATGTGTCATGGCCGACCAAGATAGTCCATGGGTCAACTTGGGGACCCCATGGAGCCACTTTGATAGGAAAATGACATAAATAACTTTTTATTTAATGTTAAAATAAAAATGTCACAAACATGAGTTGTTTTACTAAAACAATTTTTAAATGGGGTTCTAAAAGTCATATTTTTTACTATAAATATTAATTAGAAATATAGAAATATTCCCTAAATCATTATTTTTTTTTATAATTTTTAGACATTAAATAAATTAAATTTTTAATGACACCATGATGATGCAGCAATTACCTCATTAATTAACGATTTTAACGAAATGGAAGGATAATGTAAAATATAAGAATTAAACTTGTCCAAATCCTATTGGATGAGTATATTTCGAACCCTTATCACCTTATCCTTGAAATATTTCATTGTGGGACCTTTAGAATCCGAAAATCATTTCATAATAAAGTAAAATTTCAATCTTTCCAAGAGTGTCCCTCCTCTCCTCTTATAAAAGGCCCCCACCACTACCACCTTACTCACACCTTCAAAGCCTTTTGGCTCGGCCAACCTCTGCCCAAATACTCTCTAAAATTCCTTATATTACTCCTATAAGCCTCACTTTGGGCATAATTCTTCCCAAGGAAGCCTTTGGCTCAAATCAAAAAAAGAGTTACCCGATTTTAAGGTAATGTCTTCTCTTATGTTATTTTGTTTTATTTTTCTTCTCCAACCCCTTAAACTCTTTTTATTCTTTTATTTTGTAACAACACCAGTATCTTAAATATACTAGGATGTTTTTATGAGAAGGATTTTATTTACACTTACACACACCTTCATCAAATGGTTAAAGAACATACTGTTTCTGTGGGTGGTGAATTACTGCCTCATGAAACGATGATTGTTCAATCTTCTTTTAACACCTCTAATGGTGGCCATTATGATGACACTATTTTCATACATGATATATATTATGTTTATGTTTTCCTTATTCTTCTTTATTTTTTATTTATGGCACACCTTTATGATTTCCATTATGGGTAAACGCGATAATTTCATTTTAGGAAGTGCAAACTATCGCCCCCTCAAAGTGATTTGAATCATTAATGCCATATGTGGGATGTATAAAGGATAGAGTAAATGTTATTATACATTATATTATACTTTAATTATATTATACCTTTATATAATTTTAATTTCATTCCATTAAATATGAAATAGAAATGAAAGTAGCGTTCATGCGTACGTACGGCTTACCGTCTCCATGAACGGTGCATTTCATTTCTTACCTCTAAATGTTACGTAATATTATGAATGAATGTATATACTGGATATATATGATATATATGATATCTACATCATTAATATAATTCTGGATATAATGTATATTTTACCACATGAACAACTTGTAATTATAAGAAGTATATTGTTGACTCAAGTACCAAAGATCGACAAAACGACCGTTATTAACTTAAATGACTACATAATTTTCGTAACATTGTAATAAGTGATATAAAAGGGATAATGAACTTTAAGGGTTCTTAAGAAAGTATATATTAACTCTATTTTATTATTTAGGAGGTTAAAGAGTGGTCGAGTCAAGTCAGACATGAGGTAAGGGAACTTCTTAACCCAATTTCCATTCTTTGGGTTAATCTCTTATTTTAAAATTATGTCATGATTATGTCCTTTCTTGTATTTATACTTTATTTATGTTTACATATAGTGAATACACATAATAGATCTAGTTTATTTAAATAAATGATATTTGTAAGGGGCTTCGTCTCAATCTCCTTTCATTGAGGCATATTTTGTTTTATACACAACTTTCTTTTATACGGTGTATAAACCCCTTTGACTTTTACGTTTATTCAAAAGGAATCTTTTTTATACGAAGCATTTTACTAAATGAAAAAAAGGGAATGTTTTTCTTGCCGTACATATTCGGCGACAACGACTTCTCCACCGCCGTGACCATTATTTGAGTTTCGGCTTCCTCTAAAAGCCATAACTTTTTTTTAATGAAAAATAAATACAAAGTTTTAACTTTCTTTTATTTTGGTATTGAAAATGGGTTTGAAAGTGATTTTATTATATCAATGTGTTGTATTGATATCTTGTGATTGAAATGTGGAAATGTTATGTTTCCTTTATGCATGTTTTATGTGATACGATTATGTTATGGTTTATGATATGTTTAAACCTATTCATATAAGGAATGCATTGGACTTAATAAGTGACGGGTGGAGCCCGCTACAGCTCCTCGATGCATCGACAGGTCTCATGAGACAAACTAGTGTCTTGGCACGAGGCCTTGACAAAATCTTATTTGTAGTCTTGGGACGAGGTCTTGACTACGTGGTTATGATAGTCTGGAATTATGCATTCCATTATTATGAAAGTGGTTATTGATATTGCATGTGATTATTTGACCAGTAGAATATCCATGTGAAGAAGTAAATGGCATTATCTCATTTTAATTTTTCCATATTATTTTTAAGTTAAAGTTTAAAAGGCTTTTGTTTTAGTTATACATTTCCTTAAATGTTTATGTTTATTTATGAAAGCTTCTGCTATATTGTTATCCTTACTGAGCATCTGAGCTCACCCCTTTCAATGTTTTAATTTTTTCCAAGATGTAAATAAGTATTTTAGGAATGACCTGCAGGGATAGTCTATAGGGGATATGAGTGTGGAAAATGGAGACTGTTATTGTAGTTTTTCACTTTATGATGTAATGTAACATTTATGAATGTATCTAGTGTTTCCAAGGCTACTAAACTAATAGGTCTTTCGAGACTTGATCTTTTGTGATCATGCCAATGTTACGCAATAATGAACCGACTCCGGGTAACTGGGGTTGGGGCATTACAGTTGGTATCAGAGGCAATTTAGTACTAACCATGGAAGCTAGATTTAGATAAACTCTGATTAGAGTGCATAGCCATAAGATAGACTTTGAGGATTAGTATAGAAGAACTTCCTAGAATTTTGTTGTTGTAGAGATTTTGTGAGTTTTCTGAGCAATACATCCCTATCTGGATATGAGCAGGTAGAGGCAGCTCTAGCACAAATGTACCTAGGGGTAAAACCCAAAAACACCGCTTTGAGCTAGACTCGAATGGGAACTGGTGAACGACAACGGGCCTTGCTGCACTCTTGGTTACAACACTCCCGAGGGATATGCTTAAGATAATTCTCATTTTCTTTACAAACCACTATGAAGGGTTATGAGTATATACTTCCTCAAAGAAAAAATTTTTATGATTATAGATTATATCCATAAATAGTTCAATTTATGTTAAGTATTTTACAAGTATGGAATTATGTATTTTGATTCATAAACTAATCTAGTTTATGCCATTGTTTAGAAATGGCGCCTAGTGGAAGGAATGGAAACAGTATCAATGCACGCACTCCGTGTAGGGATTTCCCTCCTGCTCAAGATAATTATTTTGGATCTGGAGATACAACTGGTGCTGATCAACTTATTACCATACTAGGACAACTCACTCAGGTTATGAATAATAACCTTACTCGTATGGAGCACCCTGATCTGCAATGTGGAGGATCAATGTTAGACTGCTTCATGAGGAATAAACTGCCTACATTTATTGTGGGTACAAATCCATTAGTAGCTGATGAATGGATAAACTCCTTAGAGAAAATATTCCACACCTTGGGGAGTAGCGAAAGGGAGAAGGTTATCATGGCAGTTTACCGCCTCACTGGAGATGCCGATCAATGGTGGTCATTGATTCAAAATACAAAGGAAGATGAAGAAGTATCAAGTATGTAATGGAGAGAGTTCAAAGATATTTTCATAGAAAAATACTTTCCTCGTGACCATCGAGCAGATATAGAAAGGCAATTTTTGAGTCTGAGATAAAAGGAGGATGAGAATGTCGCAAAGTATGAGGCCAACTTTACAAGGTTAGCGAGGTATGGTGCAGATTATATATGTAACCCGAGAAGTAATATTGATCATTTCTTTGATGGGTTAAAACCATTTCTATATCAAGCTTTAGTATCACAATCCTTCTCATCGTACGAAGATATTGTCTCGTGTGATATCAAGACACAAAAGGAATTCTCTAAGTCTTATGACAACAAAGTAAAGCAAGAGAAGAAGAGAACTGTGGAACAAGAGACGGATAAAGGGAAAAAGGGAAAGAAGGATTTTCCATTATGTGATAATTGTGGGAAGAATCACCCCGGTTCTTGCCTAAAAGAAATGGGAGTTTGTTATAAATGTGTAGAAAAAGGTCACCAGGCTCGTGATTGCAAAGGAAAGAAAGAGGCTATCAATGTTGAATGCTACAATTGTAGGGAATTGAGGCATTATGCAAATGAATGTCCTAAGTGTCAGGGAAACTTACCTTAGAAAAGGCCAAGGTATCAAGGAAAATCTTATTCTATTACTACAGTTGAAGTGGAATAATTAATGTATTGGTGCTTTTGGATTTAAGGATTATATTCTGGTTATAATAATAATGTGATATATATAAGGATTGTACTGCAGTACTTGTTTTTTTCATTAAGGTTTTAATATAATGAAGGTAATCATATTTTTAGTATGTGACAATAAGAGAAACTTTACTTTGTTCGGGGAATCTGATGTTACAATTGATTTTGGAATTTAGAGACCTTTTAGAGAAAGTCTAGATAGAGGTATTTTGGATAACTATATAGGTTGGAATGGATTATGTTGAACCTTGGATAGTATTGTGTAAGGTTAAAACATTTCTGAAGATTATTTTTGGAATATTGTAATACTATAGTTTTAGGAAAAGGACAACCTGCAGGTTGGGGGATAACCCGTCGCATCGGACAAAGCTGCAGGAATCGAACCCACAACCATAGTGCGACAAGTCTTTATTACCTACCACTAGCCTACAGGAAGTCCCTGGTTATTAAAAAATAGTTTTCCTAATCTAAATGGTATGTGTTAATATTTGGAACCTTATACAATTAGGATAAATAGAATATTTTTTAGTTATGTTACCATTTGGAGTGAAAGATGGGTTCATGGTAAAAATTTATTAAAGAATGAAAGCCTACATGGAAAGTAAGTATATTTCCTTACGTTCTTAAAAACTCTCTTAAATAAATTCCTCAACTTTATAAAAGGTAACTTAAAACAAAAATGTTTTCGATTAACATTTCCAACTGGGGATTCAATAACCGTTTAACCAATCACAAGTTTGTGATTTTCTTATGGTTAACTTTTTGCTAATCCTATTTTCTACAACTCTCCATCATACCTTGATGGTTTGTTTCTCCTCCATATCCATATTTTCATAGAATCCTATTATGGTCTATCTCGGGTGATCTTTGTACTTCTCTTTCTTTCTTTTAATGTTATATTCTTATTAACCCTATTTTTTATGTGGGTTTTCCACAAAGGTATTTTCTATTTTCAACCTTTTATTTTCGAAGAACATTTTCAAATTGCGAGGATGAAATTTATTGAAGTAGGGTAGAATGTAACACCCCAAGATTTCACGATACGCTTCTCTTTCAATAATGCAATAGCTTGCATTGTACCCAAGTTCAAGATTTTAACACACCGTGACCAATCAAAGTAGTAATTATGAATATTAATACCCACTTTTTGAAATTATATAAATTTTATATTTCAAAATGGACTTTATTTTTGTATTCGGAATATCGAAATTACCCTAAGTTTAATTTTTTGTAATTTTCTGAGAACTTCCATTTTTTTATGAATAGTGAAAAATACTTAAAACAAATTTTTTAATCAAAATAATTTATAGTGATAAATTATACTATTTAGTGGTTTTAAAGTATAATTAGAATATATTTTTACCATTTTATCCAATGGTGTTCATTAGAATTAATTTCATTTTGAAATTGGACATAAACAATTGTCAATCTTTTGATATATATTGTTTCTAAAAAACACGCTATTTGTTGTGACAGCGGATATTAGTTATAAAATTAATTAATGCAACTTATATTTTTGTAATTTTTTAAAATATACATCATTTTTTAATTCGGAATATCAATTATAGCTTAGGGTGAAATTTTGGCATTGTTCTGAAAAACTTCAATTTTTGATGAATAGTGAAACCACTAAGTGGTAGTTAAAAAACTGATTTTTTGTTTAAATGAAACATTACCACTTTTGTGATTTGATTTTCAAAAATCCTACATACATGGTTGTCATTAGTAATTAAAATGTGGTTCAATGGGATTAAACTAATTTTGTTGTGAATAGTAACTTTTAAGTTTAATTAATCGCGATTAAAGGTAATTAGTGAAATTTAAGGTAAAAATGATATTATAAAAATATAAAAATACCTTTACACTTGTTCTACCCCTATTTTATGTTTCATGACCGACCAAGATAGTCCATGTGTCAACTTGGGGACCCCATGGAGCCACTTTGGTAGGAAAATGACATAAATAACTTTTTATTTAATGTTAAAATAAAAATGTCACAAACATGAGTTGTTTTACTAAAACAATTTTTAAATGGGGTTCTACAAGTCATATTTTTTACTATAAATATTAATTAGAAAGATAAAAATATTCCCTACATCATGATATTTTTTTTATAATTTTTAGACATTAAATAAATTAAATTTTTAATGACGCCATGATGATGCAACAATTACCTCATTAATTAACTATTTTAACAAAATGGAAGGATAATGTAAAATATAAGAATTATACTTGTCCAAAGACTATTGTATGAGTATATTTCGAACCCTTATCACCTTATCCTTGAAATATATCAGTGTTGGACCTTTAGAATCCAAAAATCATTTCATAATAAAGTAAAAATTCAATCTTTCCAAGAGTGCCCCTCTTCTCCTATTATAAAAGGCCCCCACCACTACCACCATACTCACACCTTCAAAGCCTTTTGGCTCGGCCAACCTCTGCCCAAATACTCTCTAACATTACCTCTATTACTCCTATAAGCCTCACTTTGGGCATAATTCTTCCCAAGGAAGCCTTTGGCTCAAATCAAAAAAGAGTTACCCGATTTTAAGGTAATGTCTTCTCTTATGTTAGTTTGTTTTATTTTTCTTCTCCAACCCCTTAAACTCTTTTTATTATTTTATTTTGTAACAACACCAGTATCTTCAATATACTAGGATGTTTTTAGGAGAATTATTTTATTTACACTTACACACACCTTCGTCAAATGGTTAAAGAACATAATGTTTCTGTGGGTGGTGAATTACTACCTCACGAAACGATGATTGTTCAATCTTATTTTAACACCTCTAATGGTGGCCATTATGATGAAACTATTTTCATACATGATATATATTATTTTTATGTTTTCCTTATGCTTCTGTATTTTTCATTTATGGCACACCTTTATGATTTCCATTATGGGTAAACGCAATAATTTCATTTTAGGAAGTGCGAACTACCACCCCCTCAAAGTGATTTGAATAATTAATGCCATATGTTGGATGTATAAAGGTTGGAGTAAATGTTATTATACATTATATTATACTGTAATTATAGTATACCTTTATATAATTTTAATTTAATTCCATTAAATATGAAATAGAAATGAAAGTAGCGTTCATGCGTACGTACGGCTTACCGTCTCCATGAACGGTGCATTTCATTTCCTACCTCTAAATATTAAGTAATATTATGAATGAATGTATATACTGGATATATATGATATATATGATATCTACATCATGAATATAATTCTGGATATAATGGATATTTTACCACATGAACAACTTGTAATTATAAGAAGTATATTGTTGACTCAAGTACCAAAGATAGACAAAACGACCGTTATTAACTTAAATGACTACATAATTTTCGTAACATTGTAATAAGTGATATAAAAGTGATAATGAACTTTAAAAATGTTCTTAAGAAAGTAGATATTAACTCTAGTTTATTATTCAGGAGGTTAAAGAGCGGTCGAGTCAAGTCGGACATGAGGTAAGGGAACTTCTTAACACAATTTCCATTCTTTGGGTTAATCTCCTATTTTACAATTATGTCATGATTATGTCCTATCTTGTATTTATACTTTCTTTATGTGTATATATAGTTAATACACATAATATATCTAGTTTATTTAAAAAAATGATATTTGTAAGGGGCTTAGTCTCAATCTCCTTTCATTGAGGCATATTTTGTTTTATACACAACTTTCTTTTATACGGTGTATAAACCCCTTTGAATTTTACATTTACTCAAAAGGAGTCTTTTTTATATGAAGCGTTTTACTAAACGACAAAAAGGGAATGTTTTTCTTGCCGTACATATGCGGCGACAACGACTTCTCTGCCATCGTGACCATTATTTGAGTTTCGGCTTCCTCTACAAGACATAACTTTTTTTTAATGAAAAATATATACAAAGTTTTAACTTTATTTTATTTTGGTATTTAAAATGGGTTTGAAAGTGTTTTTATTATACCAATGTGTTGTATTGATATATTTTGATTGAAATTTGGAAATGTTATGTTTCCTTTATGCATGTTTTATGTGATACGATTATGTTATGGTTTATGATATGTTTAAACCTATTCATATGAGGAATGCATTGGACTTAATAAGTGACGGGTGGAGCCCGATACAGCTCCTCGATGCATCGACAGGTCTCATGAGACAAACTAGTGTCTTGGCACGAGGCCTTGACAAAATCTTATTTGTAGTCTTGGCACGAGGCCTTGGCTACGTGGTTATGATAGTATGGAATTATGCATTCCATCATTATAAAAGTGGTTATTGATATTTCATGTGATTATTCGACCAGTAGAATATCCATGTGAAGAAGTAAATGGCATTATCTTATTTTACTTTTGCCATATTATGTTTAAGTTCAAGTTTAAAAGGCTTTTGTTTTAGTTATAAATTCCCTTAAATATTTATGTTTATTTATGAAAGATTCTGCTATATTGTTATCCTTACTGAGCATCTGAGCTCACCCCTTTCAATGTTTTAATTTTTTCTAGGATGTGAAGAAGTATTTTAGGAATGACCTGCAGGGATAGTCTGTAGGGGATATGAGTGTGGAAAATGGAGACTATGTTATTGTAGTTTTTCACTTTATGATGTAATGTAACATTTATGAATGTATCTAGTGTTTCCAAGGCTACTAAACTAATCGGTCTTTTGAGACTTGATCTTTTGTGATCATGCCAATGTTACGAAATAATTCACCGACTCCGGGTAACTGGGGTCGGGGCGTTACAATCATCATGCTCCTCCTTTCTCTTAGAGTATTATATTATATCATATATAAATACAACTAAAAATATTATATGTAATATATAAATAATATATTCATTAATTACATGAATATTTATGGAGAATTATTGATCCTGTAGGGAATCAATATTAACTCAGCTTTTATACCTCATTCGTAAGGCAGTCTTGGGAATATTTTCCTTCTTCACCTTTAATTGGTGTTATCCCGACCAAAGGTTCTCCATAAAGAAGTACATGTCCTGATGTATTTGATTGAACAAGTAATCAATAATTGGTATGGATACTTGTTATTTATCATGATTTTTTTATCTCATGATAATCATGAAAAAGTCACATTGATCCATTCTTCTTTTTGATAAAGAGGACCAGTGCACCCTGTGAAGAACTCAGGTGTATAAACCCCTATCTAAATTATCTTGTAATAGATTCTTCAATTATTCCAAATTAATATTATACATAATATAAGGATTTTTTTATATGGGAAGAGATATAGGTATGAGTTCAATTGAGAAATCAACATGTCGGTCATAAGGAAGACCGGGAAATTATTTAGGGAACACATTGGTGTAGTCCCTTGTAATGGGAATGTCTTAAAGCATGATCCTATTATTTATATCATTCATTTGAGTTTGATATGATTTCTCATAATGAAATATTATCCATTCATGAGAATAATATTCCAAATTATATTAATCCTCCCCCTTACATTTGTAAAAAAATTGGATGATGCCTTAGTATGTGAAGAGTGATCTCCTTCTCCCAAAAGTTGATTTTGACTTTATATAAAGATAGCCAATGTATGCCCAATATAGAATGAAACTCTATTAAAGGAAGTAATATGAGATTTTATGAGAGGTTTATTCAACAAAAATTTATTTTTTAGGAGTTATATAATTTAGATTCAACAATTTACCCATTAATTTTTCTCACGGATAACTAAACCGCTATATTTTGAGGTGTTGTTCGAATAGTTCTGCTAAACTTGAAAGATATGAAAGAATATGTAGAACCAGAATCAAAAATTATGTTTGTTGTTCTTGAATAAATAACCAGTGTACCTTCCACTATATCATTTTCAGGATCCACCTCAAAATTAGTGATAGAATATTCCCTTCTTGTTTCCTTGGAGGTTGTTTTCATTGATTTTCTGTAATAAACCTTATATTAGGGAATTTATTTGTATAATGGCCATGATACATGTGGTTGAAACATTGTACATCTGGATAAGAGTTGATCTGAACCTTCCTTTATTCTCTTATATTAGTGGGATTCTTCATATTCCTTTGACAATGATTAGCCTAATACCCCTCTTTTCCACATTTGAAGCACCACCTAGTTCCCTTTAGGCAGTTCTTAGGATAGTTCTTCCCATACTTTTGACATGTGGGATGTTGGGTTTTCTTTACTACATGGGATTTATCTATTGATCCTCCCATATTAAACTCTATTTTCCTCTTTTATCTCTGATACCATGATACCACTAAGAGTCTAAAATCTCTATCTCAACCTTAAGGGCACAATCTAAAATCTCTTCATAGCATTCAAAGTCTCAAATCACCAATTATTTTCATAGACTTGGGTTTAATCCACTAAATAATTTATCCACCTTGAATTCAATGTTCATGAAAAATCTAGAGGAATATCATGCAAGCCTTATGATTTTGTCATGTATTCCCCAATAGACTCATCTTCCTTTTTATTTAGTCTGAGGAACTCCCTATCCATATTAAGATGGATAGTTCATGGAAAATATTTATTGAAAACTATTATCTTGATTCCTCCCCATTACATAGAATAAATATCCTCTTTATACTTTATTCTACTTATCATTTTCCACCACTAATCAACTTCCCCATCAAAATTATAGATCTTTGGCATGAATTTCTCTTCTTTTGAACACTGTAGGATAGATAATATCTTCTAAATGGGGCTAATAAATTGTTTTATGATGAGGAGATCATAATATTCACTAAATATAGGATTACTTTGTCACATAATGGATTTAACCGCAACTTTATGTTTCTTAGGATTAATAGGGTGTTTCACACAATTCATGTTATTATTCATAACTTGATCTAGTTGATCCAATACTGTCATGAATTTATGAGCTCTCATACCCATAAATTTTGGCATCTCATTAGGACAATCATCACATTTCCTATCACATTGGTTGTTAGAACAGGTTCTCCTATTTACATCCATTAACTAAAAAAAGAAAAATAAAATTAGTGAGGCTTGAATACTTACCTAATGATCATATAAAAAAACTATTAATATATAAGTATATACTTATAAATGAAAATTATATCCTAAGTTATTATTCCCTACGTTTCAATATAGGTTATCCATGGTGATAGAATTGTCCCTATGGTTCTTAATAAATTATTCTAGTCCTAATCCCCAAAAATAAGTAGATCATCCTATGATACCAACAATATCTAGCCAAACCTTTTACACATATTATTACATGATTCTAAGAATAATTATCCATCAAATAAAAATCAAGGATCAAAAATCCTAGTGTCTTTTGAAGACTATATAGATAATTATAAAACATGAAACTAGACTAAAAAAATTTTTTATTAATCTCTATAATGATGCACCTAACTCCCTTTGAGACCCTATATCTGCATAGGATGACCTAGTAAATACATAGACAACATATATGAGCTAAAAATACCATTAAGGGGATAAACATGAAAAACAAGCATAGCACATGATTCAGAAGGAATAACATGATAACATAAAAGGCATAGATTGTTAATAAAAATGTAAAGTCATAACATATAGAACATGGAACTATATGTTCAAGGAAATATAGGAATGCTGCATCAATATATATCATGATATAAACATGATTCAAGGATAACTTCCAATACTATATCACATAGTGGACAGAGTCCCATAATAGATTAGGTTTACACCCTAATCCCATACATAACATCTCATCAGACTAAAACATTACCTAATTCATTATAGTTCTATCTAGGTGGTCCCAACATAACATGTGCATGTATATGTGTTCTATATAATTAAATCAAACATAAGGAATAAACCTAATGGTTTCCTATTGAAAGAAATGGTTTTCATAATCATATCATAAAGCATAACCAAAGGGAGTATCATAATGGTATCCATGAAATATAGGATTTAAAATATTATTGGACATTCATAAAGGAAATTATAATAATATATCATGAATAATAAAATCCAATTAAAGTGAAATCATGAAAATAGTGGTAGGGAAACTTTAGAAATTTTCCACTTAAGCCTAGGTTTAGGGAAAATAATATAGGATATTTGAAGAGGATAAATTCTTAATTATTTCCATAAAACATTAAAATAAAAAAATGATAATAAAACAAGTTATTTTATAAAAAAAATGGTGGTAAAATATTTAATGTAGTTTATTTTTAAATGGGTAAGAAATAGAGAAGTCTCTTTTAATCAAGTTTTCTTGTCAAGAGTAATTGAGAAGAGAACCTTTTTAAAGCATGTATTTCCCATAAAATAAAGATTAATTGTGATAGATACATATGTTTGGGAAATATATAAATAATATTGGTGAAGTTTATAAAAATTATTGAGAGATAAATTGTGGCAAATAGAGGTAAAGCGTTACCCAAAGAAAATTCAGAGGTTCGGGGAGATCATTTATCATGTGTATGAATGAATTATGCCCTTTCACTTAATGTACTATATAATAAAATTGGATTAACTAATTACTTAATTCAGAACCTATTTGATATATATTTGATTTATTATAATTTTATTAAGTTCATTTATGTTCACTTCAATGAGTTATAATGTTCAATTTTGTTGTTTCGGGAGCGTTTGTTTCATGGTTTTGCGGTGTCTTTCCTTGTGTATAGTTATGGAAGTTCTTTTCAAATGGGAATACTACTACATAAGAGAAATTAAAAGGTATTAATTCACATAAATAAGTATAAATGGTCCCATATATCATTTTTTCTAATATTTGGATGGTTCTTTGAGTAAAAATGTTATCATTATGTGATTAGTTCATTTAGGTGATTTTACCGACCATCACAAACTAGAATCATTTTATTTAATAATATGCATATATATTAGTTCCAGAATACGAAAAAAGTTATAATATACTTTTTAGAATCTAATTTAAAAATTATAACAATTTTATTACTAGACTTGAAGGTGGTAATGGAAAACGAGAACTCATTATCCATGGAGATGGCTAACCGCCATAATTTGGACAATGGTTACATTTCATTGAATAAGATGAGATGCAAAAAGAGTTGGATATAAGATATTAAATTAGAAATATAACATTATATTATATAAATTATACTATATTTATTATTATTTTATGGATTAATGAGGTGAGGAGAAGTTAAAGTAATAAAATAAATTAAAAGGGGTAGTTTTAGAATGTTACCTCTTGAATATCACCTCCTTGAAGGACCCCTTAAGAAACTTGGAATTGGTATTTTTGTGAGACCAATATCATTTTCAAGTGGGGAGAGTGTTTATGAGAGGTTTTTATAGATATTTGGAAAGCTTTAATTCTTATAAGGTGTATGGATAATGGGTGGTGATGGGTGGTATTTATAAGGGGGTGAGAGGGGTGTTTTTTATCATTATATTCATTAGTTTATTATTTTTGGATTAAGACTATCAATAGTGCTGATTTTCGTGAATTTTTATAGTAAATGGTGCATTTTATTTTTAACTAATGAGTTCTTACATCATTCATGACTCAAAAATCCATGTATTTGGATAATAATGTTAAATACCGTAAATTGCCGTATTTTACTGTTCACCAAAAATTTAACTAATTCAGAAAAAAAAAACCCCAAAAATAACACTAATAATTTTTCAATTTTTAGATTTAAATAATGGAATCCATTTTATGAAAATAATTTTCCAAATATTATAAATTTAATTATTAAATAAAATACTCATTTATTCAAAAATGTTGATTTTAATATTATAGTCAATCTTATAACCCTTTGAAAAACTAGTTATGGTATCATAAAATTATCTTATCATTATAATACAACTTAATATTAATTTATAAATCCATTTTATGTAAGTAAAAGTTACTTTAAATATTAATATTTATTATAAAATTTTGATTAAAACATTTATGTTTTATAAAAATACAAACACTTAATTTATCATTTTTAAAATATGAATTTTCCTATACCATGGTTTAAATATATTAAATTTACATTTTATATGATACCTAAATATAAATTTATATTTTCATAGGTGAAAATACTATTCTAACAGTCATATTACTATTCCTAAAGGTCATATTACTATTCCAGCGATCAGGTTACTATTCCAATGGTCAGGTTACTATTCTAATAATCAGATTTATAATGGTCATATGGGTTTTCTACTTCCTATAAATACCTCTTATTCTATTCATTATTCATTGACTTCAAATTTATATAAATTTTATACATACTTTCATCTTCATAATGAATATTATATTATTAACATTTTTTTATTTCTACATCTTTGTTTGTGTGTGCAGTCATTATGGTGAATTGAGCAGATCCAAATTGTCCTATTCTTATTCTATTATGTTTTATTTATTCCCCATTGTAATATTTTTAATTATTATAGGTTTATTTTATGAATAATTTATCATTCTTCATTTATGAGAATAATTTTTTGTTAGTTTCTCTATGTAAATTAGGTGCTTTATACTACTTGACATAATTATAAGAAGGGAAATTTCATTGATAAAATTATGGGCCATTACACACCCAGCCAAAGGGAAATTATGTCAGGTGGTGTTGTGATATCAACTAAGGGAGTGCACACGTATACCACTAAGTAAAATTGTATGAATCAAGAAGTTTCTCGTGTAACAAAATATTAACCAACTCTAGGGAAACATGGCATGCCAAGGCTGGATGTCGAGCCACAACACAAATCATTGGAAAAAAAACAAGAATATAAGCACACCAACAAACACTAATAGCCCCACCATAGCCATTGGATTATCTTAATAAACTATATAGAATGTGTTGAGGAAAATCCTAAGGATCTCACTGGTAAGATAAAAAACCTAGGTCATGTAGTAGGGCCAACAACAAATCCCGGGTGGAAAATGTAGTCCTGAGTAGATAAAGGCTAGCACAGAGGAATCCAACTACAACAAAAGCCCAATAGAATAAAGTCCCATAAAGAAAAACCTCCAGCATGCCAAAAAAATAATTATAAAAAACACAATATATTTTTCACCACATGCATGGGAATTAAAAAAGTAAAATATCCAATAAATATAAATATAATTGTATTTGTAATTATCATGCCAAAATTTACATTTTAAAATATATTATTATATCATATATACTTACAAATTTGTTAATATAGATAGAGATCACATAAAAGATAGAAAAAGACATAGTTATAAAAGAAAAAATTATTAATCAACACATACAAAAAACTATAAATATGGTCATTGATTGAAAATAACAAAATTTGCAATCAAAAAATCATTCATTAGTTTTGAATTTGTTTTATGATCAAAATAATGAAAATATAAGTTTTAAATTGACTAAACTTAATCAAATAATAATTCATAATTTATATAATAATTCATAATTTATATTGTGGTTTAATTATTTTGACTTAAATTTCAAATCAATACATCCCATCTAATTAAAAATTAATAATCATTTAATTGTGCCACATGTACAGTTCTATACACTCACATGCGGACACATGTATGGTTAAGGGGAACCCTTGGAGAGCGAGCCCATTCTGGTGACTCGACCATGGAGAGGCCCGTTGTGTTTAGGAAACCTCATCCTGTAAGACCGCCTCGTACCACATGGAAACTCATATTTTTCAGAATAATGAGTAAGAAAAAAATATATAATTAATAGAGGGGAAGATTTGGGTTGTCTGATGTTGCTTCCATGATGTTCCATTTGTCCACTTTGCATCCTCTGGAGATTGATACTGGCGATCCTGATGAAAGGCATACTGTATAGGTGCTTGGAAGAGGTTCCCACCTGGCATACAATATCCCTTCTCTACTCTAATCATAAGAACTTATTTTATATAATATAAAATTTTTAATATAATGAAAATGATGTATAAGTTTGATATAAAAAATAATAAATTAATTAATGCGACTGTAAAGTAAATATATAATATATAAATACAAATTAAAATATTCTTTTATTTAATATAAATTTAATAAAAAAATCAACTATTATTTGAGATGTGAATACAATAAAAATAGAAACTTGCATGCATTTGATGGGAGAACTCATGTCTTCCTCCAAATGGTGATCACAATGTCCTGGATTTATATTTGGTTTCCATAGATACTTTGAACATTTTATTGTCATGTCATCATGTAGAAGGCTCTCTTATGCCATCCTTAAGTCTCTATACCCCTTACTCTATCCTTATTGATTTGGGACAACTTCAACCATTCTCATTTCTAGGGAACTAGATACTATAAATGGATTTGACTACTACTTTTCTCATATTGTGGCGGGGTGGAATGAATTGCATCATAGTGGCTCTTTGAAGGCTGTATTTACTAGTATTTCCCCTAATGATTATCTAATTCCAGGGGTTTTGGTAGTGGTGGAGGCTTACACTGCCAAAGAGAAGGTTTATGTGGATGTTCTAATTATTGTGGACCCTAACTCTGCTTTATAAACTTTGGGTGCTATGAATTATTTTGTTAATTATAGGTCCTTTGAGGGGTTCCAATGTGAGTTAGTGAACAAGATGATGTGCTATTATCCTTCTAAATATCATTTTCTCCTAGGTACATGTAGTCACCTATTGATGTACATAAAATAAAGGGGTGAGATAAAAGTCACTTAAGAGAATGAATAAGGGGAATGAAACATTATAACATGAGTGAGCATAACTTATTAGCGGTATTTTATTCCAGACGGCACTATCCCCCTTAATTTTTCAAAGGGAGGGTAGGTGCGGGGGTAAGTTTGGTGGGTAGCCAACCCCACAAACCTTTTATATCAATGAGATAAGGGCTGGGAAGGGCTGTAAACATCCTATAAAGAGGTAAGATCCTCCTCCCATTTCAGCATCTCATCCGAATTAGATTTATCGAGAGTCTCATCACCATCATTTCTTTTATGTGTAGTATTTTTGAGGTTTTTTTTATTATTATTTAGGAGAGATATTTCGACAGTTTCCCCCTTATAATAGTGAGGTACTGTGTACCCACTGCTACCTAAAGTGATCCTTCTATTTTCTTGTGGTATTTTACCACTTTCATTTTGGGGCGTTTTCCACGTTAAATATGGTATCATTTATTTCCACATTTTTCAATTTATTTTATATCATTATTATCATTTCATATGTGGGAAAATCATTTTTTTTCCCAAAAAGTGGTATCACATCTTACTTTTGGATCAGTGTTGTTCACTTTTTTTTATTAATAATTCTCATAAACTTGAGCATGGTCTATGATTGTAACTCTAGTTGATATATCACATCAAAAATATTGAAATTATTAAATACATCATTGTAAAATAGTGGAGGTTTTGGGGTGATAGTGTGTCTAAATGGTGGTAAAATTTGAGTTCAAAAGATTCAACAGGAATAATTTTTCATTGTGAAAAATGAAGATGCAGGCAGTGTTGCGGATGGATAATTGCCTATCGGTAATTGGAGAAAGACCAGTTTATGTGATGATGGAGCATGGTTTCAATGGGATCCAAAAATTTTATATGGATTTAAATGTGTTTATTACTTCTGGTAATAGAGATATACTAGTCATTGTAGTGATGATGACTTCAGAAAGCAGAAAACATCTCAATGATGCTTGGATAATCGACTCAGAAGCAACATGGAACATGACGTCTTGATGGGAATGGTTTGATCAGTATGAAACTATCTCATAAGGACTTTTATAGATAGGTAATGGTCACACCTTGAATATAATTGGAGTCAATACCATCAAACTGAATATGCATTATGGTATTGTTCAAACCACCCAAGTAGTATGCCATGTGAAGGGCCTGAGGAAGAATATATTGTCTTTGTGGCAATTTGATTATATCAGATGGAAGACTCACACAAATAATAGAGTGATGAGAATTTTTAAGGGATCAATTGTAGTGATGAAGGAAAATAATATCTAAAATAACCTCTATATACTTATGGGTGAAACGTACAAGGAGGTGAAGATAGTTTTCACATCAACTACCATGATAGAAGCGTTGACGACATTATGGCATCGAAAGCTTGGCCATATGTTAGAATAAGGCCTGGGTATTCATGTAGATCGGAATTTGTTTCCTGGGCTTAAAAATTTATACTTTCCATTTTTTGATCATTATGTTTTGAGAAATCAACATAGGTTAATGTTTGGGATGTCAAAAGTAATAAGCAAGGTGGTCTTAGAGTTAATCCATTATGATGTTTGGAAAGCTCCATTTATATCCCTGGGAGGAGAAATCTACTTTGTATCATTCATTTATGATTATTCCAAGAGATGTGATTGTACCAAATCAATAGGAAAGTGGATGTTTGTGAATTATTCAAATCATTCAAAGCACATAAGAAAGTTTAATTTGGAAATAAGATCAAGTGTTTGAGGACTCATATTGGTAGATAATATAAAAGTGAACAGTTTGATGCTTTTTTTCAATGAGAAGGAATCAAGAGATAGTTCATGGTGGAATAAATTACATGTTATAATAGAGTATAATAGTGAATGAATAGAACTCTATTGGATAGAACAATGGCGATGTTGAAGACTGAAGGAATTTCTAAAAACATTTTGGGAAAAAGCAGTGAATACCATCTGTTATGTGATCAATTGATCTCCTTCAATAGAGATTTATTTGAAGACACCAATGAAGATATGGACTGCTAAACCCACTTACTATTCTTAGTTACATATGTTTTGAAGTCTTGTATATGCATTGTTTAATGACCAGGAGAGATCAAAGTTAGATTTGAGATCTAGAAAATGTATCTTCTTGGGATACACTAATGGTGTAAAGGGGTAATGTTTGCAGGACCCCACTTCCCAAAAACTTATCATTATTAGATATGTTATTTTTTGTAGAAGATAGGGTAAAAATTATAATTTATGGAGATATAGAGAAAGATATGTCATGTCTCATCCTAGTGGGGCCCATATCGTAACACCCCAAGCCTTCCTCTAATAGGATAGGGGCTGGTGACTAGCACTAAGTAAGAATATCACTAACATGAGAGGCCTTACCCTAAGTACCTATACACATGCACACATATCCAAGCCTATGCAATGCTAAAATGTAAAAATAGTTGAACAACCATGCATGCATGCAACTAAATCCCACAACCATAGTATAATAGGAAGTAAATTAAAGTATACGAGGCCAAATAAATGCCCACTACAAAGAGTCTGAAACACAATTCCAACCTGCAAGTAAAGGTTATGTTGTCTAGGTACTGCAAGAAAACACCTCCATACACTAAAGATGTCAAAGAATGTGAAATTGGGTATTTATGTCATCTGATTCATTGTCTCTATCACCATCACACCTCTATCATGTCGTGTCGATCTCATATCTATAATTTCAGATCATTGAACCATGAAATAGGTGTGAAATTATTGATTGATCGAGATATGTCCAACCATAGTCCAAACAAAGAATGCTCGTAAGAAATGAAGAACTTGGGGAGAAAATTACAAGAATAAATAAGAGGAATGGACCTCGTTCGATGTTTATGCCAACCTATATTTATTTATATGGGAATAAAAATGAAGAATAAAAAATTCACAAGTAATTATCTGGAATAATACCCGCAAAATAAAGTCATCCTGCATGAAGATCGAACTACAGATCAATCAATTGTTTAATTGATTCGTGTTTGTCATAGAAACTAAGAAATGGGTAGGAATAAAAATCAAACAACCACCCTACCATGATTTGGATCAATAACTAATGAATAATGATGTGGTGTCATGCTCATTGGTGAGATCCTTCGATTATTCCCTGTTCTAGTAGTCAATCCTTAATCTGATCATCATCCTCCAAAGGAATCTCATTCCACACTCTCAAATGGCCCTCCAATGATTTGTATGGTTATATTGATAACCCGGAAAAGTTTCTATAAGTTTTAATTTAAAGAAAGGTAATTAGGTCTCTATGTCAACAAAAAAATAAAATAATGTATTTAATCATTTTATTTATTTTACACCTGTGGTGACTTTTCCACAAAATACATGTGCTTACTAAGGTTGAGTCATGCCTAGGGTAAACCTATCGTTCTAAACTTAATGGTTCCCATAGATTTCTGATCCAGGAACACATTTAAATGTTATTCTAATTTTTAGGAAAACTATGTGCATGTTTTATTTAAAATATTTAATATATTTCAAACATTTATTTTGGGCACACCGAACCTCAAAATCACATGATGTCTCAATGCCTAGTCTCAAAAATATTCCATAAAATATCCAAAAATAATACATAGAAAATATGATTCATTACATTCTCCCCACCTTGGGGCTTTATGTTGTGAAAATCTAAAATAAGGGATGCACAAAGAGATATGGGTACTAAGCATGAAATTGAGCCTTTTTCTCCCATGTTCTCTCATGAATATTATCATGCTACCACTAAACATGCACTAAAGGAACCAATCACATTTTTCAATACTTGGTCTTAATGGATACTCAATAAAGGTATCTCCAGCATCGATGTTCAGATCTCCCCATTTGATAATGTGTGATGGTTCATGCACATTACTTCTCAGTTGTGACACATAGAATATTTCATGTACCCAACCTAATTGTAGATGTAGAGCTAATTGAATTCCACCTTGACAACTCTACATAGTATCTGGAAAGGGCTGATGAATCTCATATATATCTTACTGCCCTAGCTAAATAAATGTAATCCACATTGATATGAAACCCATAGGAACACATAGTATCCTTCCTTGTACTCTAAATTCCTTCATAGTATGTCCGCATAAGACTTATAACAGCTCTGTGAAGTCCTCATCTGCTTCTGTATGATCTGTACCTTCTAGATAGTTTCTTGAACCAACTCTGAGCTCATAAGTGCTGACTCTCCTGGTTCAGCCTAGTAAAGTGGTGACCTATAAGGTCACCCACAAAAATCCACAAATGGTAGCATGTTGATGGTGGAATAGTAGATTTTTTTGTACACAAACTCCACCAGTGGTAGGTGATCCTCCCAACTATGGCCAAATTCCAACATGAAAGTTCACAACATGTCCTCTAGAATCTGAATGGTCTGCCCAGTCTAGTCATCGGTTTGGGGGTGAAATTTTGTGATCGAGCATAACTGAGTCCCAAACACTTCCTGTAATCCCTTACAAATATGGTGTGTAAAGTGAACATCATGGTCAGAAAAGATTTTGGATAGAACTCTATGAATTCATACTATCTCCTAAACATAGAGGTGTCTCAAGCACTCTATTAAACTTTGCTCCTAGATAGCTAAGATGTGGGCTGACTTGGTGAGTTGGTCTGTGATCACCCATATGGAATTTTGTCCCTTGGATAAATATGGTAATCCCATCATGAAGTACATGGATATCCCATCCCACTTCCATTTTTTCACCTCAATGGGTTTAGATAAACCCGCTATAACTTGGTGCTTAGCCTTCACTTGCTGAAAAGTAAGTCATCGAGAGACAAACTCTACAACTCCTTTCTTCATCCCTGGCTAACAAACTGACTTCATAGATTTTGGTACATCTTTTCTACACTTAGATGTATCTCCAAATGAGATGTATGAAACTCTCTTAGAACCTCCTCCTATAACATCACTTGTACCATCATGCATCCTTAGAAAATAACAACATGCTCCCCACCTTTAGAAAATCCATCAAGAGCATGCCAAATGGATATCTAAGTATGAAGTGTCTCATAGTAAAAATCTTCTAGTTGTGCATCCCTAACTCACAAAAAGAGTGGAGAGGTGAAAACCATAAATGGGAGGTAAGTTTTTCTATCTCCATCCACAAAGGATAGCTGCAATGATGCCAGCTACTCTGACGCCTCTTTCAGTAATTGTGAAGAATATTTCCCACTAAGAGCATCTGATATCACATTCCCCTTCCTAGGAGTATAGATAATATTGAAATCATAATCTTGGAGGAACTCTATCCATCGCCTATGTCTCAAGTTAAGATCCTGCTAAAAGGAGATATAATTGAGACTCTTGTGATTAGAGTAGACAATAAATATCTCACCCATCAGGTAGTGTCACCACATATTTAGTATGAAATATACCGCTGATAACTCAAGATTGTGGTTCATGTAGTTTTACTCATGTGTTATCAACTGATGTGAACCATAGGCAATCACCACCTGCCTATACATCAGAAAAAATCCAAGCCCAGTTCTTGGTGAAATCAGGTATGAATATTCGATAATAGCCTTCCAACCCAAGGAAGCTCCACACCTCTATCTTGGGTGTATCCAAAGATAACAATAAATCAACCATGGTCAGGTCCAATGCCAATCCATCTACTGAGCTAACATGTCCCTGAAAGTGGACTACTTGAATCCAGAACTAGCACTTAGAGAGCTTTCTGTAAAGCTGGTACTCTTAAAGTACATCCATAACTATCCTCAAGTGTCTCACGTTCTCCGCCTAATATTCTGAGTACATAAGGATGTCATTGATGAATACTACCTTGAACCAGTATAAGAAAGGATGAATATCTTGTTCATGAGTCCCAGGAACACTTCTAGGGTATTCATCACACCAAATGGCATCACTAAGTACTCATAATTACCATAACGATATTTGAATGTTGTCTTCTGTATATCCTCATCTCATACTCACAGTTGGTGATAGCCTAACCTGAGGTAAACCTTTAAGAACCATCATTCCCCTATCAACTTATCAAAAAGGTCATTGATCCTCAATAGTGGGTAATTTTTCTTCATGGTCACCTAGTTCAAGTACTAGTAGTCCACACACAACCTCAATCTCCCATATTCCTTCTTGGAAAAAAGACAGGGGCTTCCCAGGGTGAAACATTAGGTCTAATAAATTCATTTCTCTACAAGTCCTCCAACTGAACCCTTAGCTCGCGAAACTCTACAAGTGTTATTCGATATTTTGGCACAGATATTGGTATCATCTTGGGGTGTAGATCAATGCAGAAGTCTATCTCTTGGCAGGGAGGTAAACCTAGAACATCCTTAAGAAAGACGTCCTCATACTTCACCACCATTGTAGGAAACTAGAAACTCGTATAATTCACTACACTAAGGTTTAGGCTATCCAAATGATGAGAAATCAGTTGCACACTTTTATGCATGATTCCATCCTATCTTATCTGGGTTTCATTTTCACTGAGAAAGGAAAACCTAGTTCTATCATTATGAACACACTACATCCTCTACCTAAAACAAACAATATAAGAATGAATAGTGGATAACTAGTCCATACCTAAGATTATGTTATAATGCCTCATCACTATTGCAAAGAGTGTAACACCCCAAGCTTCCACAGTATACTTCTATTCGAATAATACAATAGTGTATGATTTACACAACACCAAGTTCAAGTGCACCATGACCTATCAAACTAGATGTTTAGAAATTGATTATGAATATTAATAACCAAATTTTGAATTTTATATATATCCCATATAATTTTAACTTTCATATTTTGTGTTTCTTAGACATAATATAAGGACAAATTCAATTTTTCAAAAAATGCAGTTTTTTCGGCTATTAATGGAGAACCCTTTATAAATCCAATATTTTACACTTTTATATATTCAATTTAATTAAATTAAATTCTTATTTAGAATCGAGACATAAAAAAATTAGTTTGGAATAATTTTTGGTGTTTTTATGATAACTTTCATATTTTGATGAATAGTGAAAGATACTAAATTTTAATTGAAAACAACTTTTTTAAACAAAATAATTTATAGTGTTAAATTATACATTTGAATGGTTTTTAAGTATAAATAGATTATATTTTTATCATTTAATCCAATGTTGGTCATTGGAAGTAATTTCACTTTTAAACTATACATAAACACATATCAATGTTTTGATAGTTTTTACTTCTCAAAAACCCACTTTCTGGTTTTGAAAATGGAAATTAATTTTAAATTAATTAATGAAACTTCTATGTTTTTAATTTTTTAAAATATACATCATTTTTGGATTTGGAATATCAAAATTATCTTAGGGTAAATTTTTGGTATTTCTCTGAAAACATTCAGTTTTTTATAAATAGTGAAAAACACTATGTTATTGTTTAAAAAACGGATTTTTATTTAAATAACTATTTATTTTATTTAAATTTATTTTAATTTAAAATAGATACATAATACCTATATTAGTTTAATATAATTCATTATATCCATTTTATAATAAAATTAGATGTATAAAATTTTATTAAATTTTTTAACGTCTTTTACCCACCCTCTAGGCATGTTAGAAAATTTGCATAAAACGTAAATTTAGTGCTTCTGTTAATTGAATTTCAAAAATCCAAGAGATGTGGTTCACATTAGTAAGTAAAATTTGGTTTAATAAGATGAAAATAACTTTTTGGTGAATAGAAACTTTTAAATTTTAGTTACCACGGTCAAAAGTAAATAGGGTAATTAAAGGTAAAAATGATATTATAATTACTCTAACACATGTCATAATTCTATTGGATAAGTTTATTTCGACCAAAATCAACCTTATGAATAAAATATTATCCTTTTGGTCCACTTTGTTTAGATTAGAACATTTATTATTACTTTATTTAAAGAAGAGTTAAAAGTGTTAAATTCAAATTTTAATAACTAAAACATTTTTAATATAGGGTCATAAAAAAGATAATTTCAACTATAAATATTCATTAGAAATATAATAATATTTACTATATCATGGTATTTTATTTATAATTTTTATATATTAAATAATTAAATTTAAGTATGACACAATGATGATGTAGTAACTACCTTATTAATGAAAGATTAAAATAATTGATATTATAAATAGTAAAATAAATGTAAATTGAGAATTTTGATGCAATAAAAAAATTTCTAGGTTAATATTACATGTTAGGGTTGATTTAATTTATTTTTTTCTAATAAATCATATTTTTATGACTTTCAAAAATACCAAATACTAAATAATTTTGAAATTGACATAAATGAGTTTTTAAAATAAATACAATATTATTAAATGATATAATAGTCCTAAAAATATAAGGTTCAGAAAAAGGACATATATAATAATATATATGTAATTAATGAACCACTTTTGGTTCTATTGGAATTTTATAGTATGTTTATTAACCATATAATATAAAAATACAAGGAGATATAGTAAATGTTAAATTATTTAACCAAGAGTTAAATCTAAAAGATAAGGTTAATATGGTGACCTAAACCTATCTAAAACCAATTGGTTGAGATTTTTGTAACCCAGCCCCAAATTAGCCTCAAAATAAATCCTTTTTGAGCCATTATAAACAAAATATTATTGTATAATAAAATAATATTTCAAGGTTTTCCTAAAGTGACCCTCACCTCTCTTATAAAAGGGTACTTCGCCTTCTCTCAAAATCAAACCACCAAATACATTTGGCTCGGCCAACCCCTTCTCAAATATCCTTCCAAATACCCTCAATTAAACCTATAGGCCTTAATTTTATTATAAATCCAACCTAAGGATCTCTTTTGATCAAATCAAAAGGAAGCACTCGAAGAAGAGATAATTATTTCATCACCTCTTTCAATGGTATTTTCTTCTTCCACTTCCTCTTTATTTGTTGTTTCCATACCAAAATAATAAATCCAATACCTTATACATAATTTTATGTTATTATAAATATGGTACAATCATATTCATTATTCTATCCATCCTATGAATGACAAAATCACCATACGTGTGTACGTACGGCTTACCGTCTCCACGTTGTGGTGTAGTTTATTATTCAATACTTAATTATTTTGATGGGTATAATAATGAGTATAATTGATGAAAATAATAAATCTAACATGTTAATTATTCTTTATATATGATATATCATCCAAGTGTAGACAATTTCACCATCAATATAATGGTATTTTTGTTCGTGCGTACGTACAGATTACCGTCTCCACGAACGCGATGAGATTCATTCCCCATCATAACAATTCAAGAATAAATATCATTTTATGACTAAAAAATAATTTTTAAGAACATAATATAATTATTAATACAAATAAAATACATCCTATCCAAAATAAACATGACTTACATAACAAAACATATAAATAAAAATGAATCAGTTAACACCTAAAACAATGATTCTACTGAAATATTATTAACAAAGAAATATTAAAAGATCATATATGATATCATATTTATTTATATGGTTCTTTCATAATTTAATAAAAATTATTTCACCATTATTAAGGAGGTTAACATACTCTCAACTAAGGAAAAGTGCAAGGTAAGGGGTTTTCATCTCACTTTTTATTCCCGTGAGATTCATGCTATATTTGCCACTATTTTATTTTTTGTAGTGTATGTACTACCCATGATTGTATTATTTGTGTAATATAATTTAATTTATTTGTATTTACAACTTAATTGTATGATCCTTCTTTCATGGGGTGTATGTTTCTTAAGTTACCAAATTGGTAAGGGAATTTCTAATTTCAATTTCCACTCATTGGGTTTTATGCAAACTTCATTGATTATTTTACTCCAAGATTATGTACGAAATAACTATTTGTATATTTATGTATTAATTTCTAATCCCCTTTGTGTGTATATAATTTGTATACACATAATTACTCCATTGATAAATTCTCAATTCATCGATATGAACTTGATAAGAGTAATCTTAACTCAATTTCCATTCATTGAGTTAAACATCCAAGTCATTGGTGTTGTTTTTACAAGAATATGTGTGAATGTACATTGATTTATTTACACTGAATATCTAATAATATTGAGTGTATTTATATTTTTCACACATAATTATGTCATTTATTTATCCTTTACCTAAGGATACGGTCTTTATAAGGGATTTCATCTCAATTTACATTCCATTGCGACTTCTTTGTTGTTATGCCCCAATTCACTTTTATATGGTGTATATACTGTACTTTGACATAGTATATCATGAATACCTTTATTCTCATGATATTATAAAGTTTTTATTACCTCAATTATTTTTATTCAAGCATCTATCATTTGGTTAGGAACTCTAACTAAAATATCATTTTAAATGTTATAAAGATTTATTTTTCTAAATCATTCTCATTAACGTCCTTGTTTTAAAAATGGTTTTAAGGATTTATTTATATGGAAATGAATGTTTTAAAATTAATATTCCTTTAAAATGTTTCAAAGTGGTATGTGACACTTTGATTCAAAAATCTCTTTTAAACGGCTTCTTGATAAATAGTGATACTTTTAAATGTTTTCAATAAAAAGGGGATATTTCTCTCAAATAGTTTTACTAATTATTTTCATCTATGTAAATATCCTTAATTATTCTTTATTGAAGTATATTTATTATAATAAAATATTCCATATTGTATCAAAAGAGTTACGTTTGACTGTGAATGTATTATTTTTATATCATTCTTGGTTTGTGGTTAAAATATTGACATTTCTTATGCTAGTTTTAATACGAATGTTTAGATTATGTTCCAACCTTTTCATATGAGGAATACATTGGACTTAGTAAGTGACGAGTGGAGCCCACTATATATCCTCAATGCATCAATAGGTCTCATGAGACAAAATAGTGTCTTGGCACAAGGACTTGAAAAAATCTTATTTGTAGTCTTGGAACGAGGCCTTGACTATGTGGTTAAGATGTCCGAAATTATGCATTATATAATTATGAAATTATCTATTGATATTACATGAAATTATTCGACTAGTATAATATACATGTGAATAAGTAAATGGAATTATTTGATTTATATTTTCCATATTATACTGAATTTTAATTTTAAATGGCTTGTGTTTTAGTCTTATACATTGTATTAAATGTTTATGATTATTTATGAAAGTTTCCACTATATTGTTATCCTTACTAAGAATATGAGCTCACCCCTTTCTATGTTTTATTTTTCCCCGGATGTGAAGAAGTGTATCATGATTAACCTGTAGGAATAGGCTAAGGGATATGAGTGTGTCCAAAAAAGATACAATTTTGTTTTTCTTTATTTCATGGTGTAATGTAAAACTTATGTATCTATCTATTACTTCCAAGGCTACTAAACTAATCAGTATTTCGGGACTTGATCTCTTGTGATCATGTCAATGATATGTAATAATGCACCAACTCTGGGTAAATAGGGTCGGGGCGTTACAGTTGGTATCATAGGAAGTTTAGTACAAACTTTGGAAACTAGATTTAGAAAAACTCTGATTAGAGAACATTACCCTAAGATAGACTTTGGGATTATTATAGAAGAACATCCAAAAAATTTGGTAATGTAAATATTATATGGGTTTTCCATGAAATACATACTCTCTAGATACGATCAGGTAGAGGTGGCTCTAGAATAGATGTACCTAGGGGTAAAACCCCAAAACACCGCTTTGAGCTAGACTCAAACGAGAACTGGTGCAGGACAACGGGCCTTGCTACACTCTTGGTTACAACACTCCTGGGGGATATGCTTAGGATAATTTACATTTTATTTACAAACTGATTTGAAGGATTTTAATATAAGATGAGAATAAATAACCTTGGTTTAATCCTAAGGTTTTTTATATTGAGAATAAGGTGTCATGATATTCTCTAAATGATTTTATTACTATTGTTACTCACATAATGCTTTCTAGTTTTATTCAATGGCTGGATTCAAAGGAAGTCATAGTAACATTTAACATGATGTACAAGGTGGGAACAATGGTGGAAACGAGCAATGAAATTGAATGTTGATAGGCTTAAAAGATATCATATTCATGCCGAATAAATTTTCCAAAAATATGATCAACAACATATATATTAACCAACTCCCAGACTCAGTAAAGAAGAGAAAGGTGGTGAATGATAAGAGCTCTAGTAGTGGAGACCATAGAGAAAAGAAAGCTTGATTTCTATCATGTAGGAAATTTGGAATGAGAAACCCAAGAAAGTGTCTCAATGGAATAAATAAATGCTTTATGTCTGGGAAAGAAGGACATAAAGTAAAGAATTGCTGTGGAAAAATTAAGAGTACTATGGAAGAAAATAAAAATGATCCCAAGAATCCATTTATAATCATTTTCTATAAATTTAGGGGACCTGGTCATTACCCGAGTCAATTCTCTATTCTATAGGATAACCTCTTGGTCAAGAAAGAACCTATGTAGAAATAAATGGATGGAAAAATGTTTAAAAGTATTAGTGATCTTTGTTGATGGGATTCCTTTGGAAGACTATTCTCTTGTATGTGAAACCCTACAGTTTGTTATATGAAAATTCTATTCGAGGAAGAATTATCTTTTCTTTTATGTATATATTTATAAATAACCATTTGGGTTTATATGATCCTTGAATTTGAGGCAATTACAGGTTATTAATTTTTGGGATGAAAATGCAAGGTATGAGATAACATTGGTGTTTAAATTATGTTATAGTTATTTTGAGGAATTTATCTCATTTTTGTAATGTTATAAAATATAGTTTTTGAAAAAGACAACACACAGACCATGTGAAAACCCGTCGCATTGGACAAAGCTACGGGAATCGAACCCACAACCAAAGTGCGACTGGGATTTATCACCTACCACTAGACTATGTGAAGTACCTAGTTAGTGTGACTAATTATTTTTAGTTAAATGATTTTATTGATCAATAATAAGTTGATTTAGGATCTTATTTTTTATCAAATGGATATCCTTAGTGTAGGAAAATGATTTGGTGATTAAGTGATAAATGTTATTTTGGAAGACATTCGCTCTTTTGGGAACACTATATGCCTAAGGAAAATAGAATACTATGGGATTTTATTTGAGGAGTAATGATGGAGTTTTATCTATGTTTTTAATGTGGATTTATAGAAATTTGGGTTATTTATGGAAATGATTAACCTATCATAGAGAATATGTGATTAGGTTAATTACTTTTAAGTATGTGACTTTAAGAGTAGTCGATGTTATTTAGAGATACAATTTAATGTGTAAGACTGTAATCAAATTCTTCTAAGTTTTGGGTTTCAATCTTAGTTTGGATTATATTGAATGATTTTAAGGACAATTTTTTATTGAATGGTATTTATTGAAATTTGGGTATTGTTGGTTCAATTTTAGAAATTAAGATTATAATTTCTTTCTCTAAAGGATTATCCTTTTTGGGGATCATCTGATCATGTACTAAATATTTTGGTTTTGGTTAATCTCTAAAGACAAGGGAAATATATAGTTCATCTTTTGTGGATTATGTGATTCTATATAAGTTTATTCTAGCGGTTCAGGTGTGACCAAGTCATCTTGAATACTCGTCATTTGGAGTGAAAGATGATTTTTTGTTAGAAATTAGTTAAAGTATGGAACTCTACTTATGAAGTTTTTTTCTTATTCTATGAATAAATTAATTCTTAAACCTTAGGGAAAGTATCGTAAACCAAAAAATGTATTATCCCAATACCTTACGTTATTCATCATAGATTTATGGCTCTGAGGCCCTCAATTTGCCATTAACTTTTTTTTGATTGATGACCTCAATCACTCCCTATAAATATTTACGTTTTTCCTCCAATTATAATTTCCACCAATGTTCTCCTATTCAAAATCCTAATTTGGTGGTGACTTTTTCATTTCCCTTTCCCTCTTATCAAGACTAAATTTTATTAACCCTATTTCTGATGTGGATTTTCCACAAAGGTATTTTCTATTTTTTTAACCTTTTATTTCAAACGAACAATTTCAAATTTTAAGGAAGAAATTTATTAAAGAAGTGAATAATGTAACACCCCAATATTCCACAGTATGCTTCTATTTGAATAATACAATAGCGTGTGATGTACGCAACACCGAGTTCAAATGCATAACAACCTATCAAACTAGCCATTTAGAAAGCGGTTTTGAATAGTAATAACCAAATTTGGAATTTTATATATATCCCATATAATTTTAAATTTCATCTTTTGTGTTTCTTAGACATAATATAAGGACAAATTCAATTTTTCAAAAAATGAAGTTTTTCTTCCTCTTAATGGAGAACCCTTTCTAAATCCAATATTTGACACTTTTATATATTAAATTTGATGAAATTAAATTCTTCTTTATAATCAGGACATAAAAATTTAGTTTGGATTAATTTTTGTTGTTTTTCTGATAACTTTCATATTTTGATGAATAGTGAAAGATACTAAATTTTAATTAAAAACAACTTTTTTAATCAAAATAATTTATAGTGTTAAATTATAAATTTTAATGGTTTTTAAGTATAAATAGATTATATTTTTATAACTTAATCCAATTTTGGTCATTGGAAGTAATTTTACTTTTAAACTGGACATAAATACATATCAATCTTTTGATAGTTTTTACTTCTCAAAAACCAACTTTTTGGTTTTGAAAACGGAAATTAATTTTAAATTAATTAATGAAAATTCTATGTTTTTAATTTGGTAAAATAGACATCATTTTTGGGTTTGTAATATCAAAATTATCTTAGGGTGAATTTTTTGTATTTTTCTGAAAACATTCAATTTTGGATGAATAGTGAAAAACATTGTGTTATTGTTTAAAAACTGATTTTTTATTTAAATAATTATTTATTTTATTTAAATTTATTTTAAGTAAAAATAGATACATAATATCTATATTAGTTCAATATAATTCATTGGATTCATTTTATAATAAAATTATATGTATAAAATTTTATTGGATTTTTTAACGTCTTTTACCCACCTTCTAGGAACGTTAGCAAATCTGCATAAAACATTATTTTACCACTTCTTTGAATTTAATTTCAAAAATCCAAGAGACATTGTTGAAATCATTAAGTAAAATTTGGTTCAATAAGATGAAAATATTTTTTGGTGAATAGTAACTTTTGAATTTTATTTACCACGGTTAAAAGTAAATAGGGTAATTAAAGGTAAAAATGATATTATAATTACCCTAAAACAAGTTATAATTCTATTGGATAAGTTTATTTAGACCAAAATAAACCTTAGGAATAAAATATTATCCTTTTTTTCCACTTGGTTTAGATTAGGATATTTATTATTATTTTATTTAAAGAAGAGTTAAAAGTGTTAAATTCAAATTTTAATTACTAAAAAAATTTTAATATAGGGTTATACATAATATAATTTCGACTATAAATATTAATTATAAAGATAATAATATTTCCTAAATCATGGTATTTTATTTATAATTTTTAGACATTAAATAATTAAATTTAAGTATGACATAATGATGATGTAGTAAATACCTTATTATTGAAAGATTAAACTAATTGATATTATAAATATTAAAATAAATGTAAATTGAGACTTTTGATCCATTACAAAAAAAAATTATAGGTTAATATTACATGTTAGGGTTTATTCAATTTATTTTTTTGGAAGAAATAATATTGTTATGACTTTCCCAAAAACCAAATACTAAATAATGTCAAAATTGACATAAATGAGTTTTTAAAATAAATACTATATTATTAAATGATATAATAGTCCTAAAATATAAGGTTCATCCAAAGTACTTATATATTAATATATATTTCATTAATAAACCACGTTTAGTTCTATTGTCATTTTATAGTAAGTTTATTAACCATATAATATAAAAATACAAGGAGACATGGTAAATGTTAAACTATTTAACCAAGAGTTAAATCTAAAAGATAAGGTTAATATGGTGACCTAAACCTGTCTAAAAACAATTGGTAGAGTTTTTTTATACCCATACCCACTTTATCCTCAAAATAAATCTTTTTTTATCCATTATAAACCTAATATTATTGTATAATAAAATAATATTTCAGGGTTTTCCCAAAATGACCCTCAACTCTCTTATAAAAGGGTACTTCCCCTTCTTTCAAAATGACACCTCCAAAGCCATTTTTCTCGACCAAACTCTGATCAAATATCCTCCCAACTACCCTTAATTAAACTTGAAGGCCTTACTTTGATCAGAAATCCAACCTAAAGATCCCTTTTGATCAAATCAAAAGGAAGCACCTGAAGAAGAGGTAATTATTTCATCACCTCTTTCAATGTTCTTTTCTTCTTACAATTCCTCTTTATTTGTTGTTTCCATACCAAAATAATAAATCCATAACCTTTTAAATACTATGATATTATTATAAATATGGTACAACCATATTCATTATTCTATCCATCCTATGAATGAAAAAGTCACCATACGTGCGTACATACGGCTTACCGTCTTCACGTCATGGTGTAGTTTGTTATTCAATACTTAATTATTTCGATGGGTATAATAATGAGTATAATTGATGTAAATAATAAAAATAACATGTTAATTATTATTTATATATGATATACCATCCAATTACATACGATTTCACCATCAATATAATGGTATTGTCGCTCGTGCGTACGTACGAATTACCGTCTCCACGAACGTGATGACATTCATTCCCCGTCGTAACCATTCAAGAATAAATATCATTTTATGACTAAAAAATGATTTTTAATAACATAATATTATTTTGGATACAAATAAAATACATACTATCCATAAAAAACACGACTAACGTAACAAAACATATAAAGAAAAACGAATCAGTTAGCACTTGAAACAATGATACTACTGAAATATTATTAACCAAACAATATTAAAAGATCATATATGATATCATATTTATTTATATGGTTCTTTTATAATTTAATAACAATTATTTTTTCATTATACATGAGGTTAATGTACCCTCAACTAAGGAAAAGTACAAGGTATGGGGTTTTCATCTCACTTTTTATTCTCGTGAGATTCATGCTATATTTGACACTATTTCCTTTTGTGTGGTGTATATACAGACCATGATTGTATTATTTGTGTAATATATTTTAATTTATGGGTATTTAAAACTTCATTGTATGATCCTTCTTTCATGGGGAGTATGTTTCTTATGTTTCCAAATCAGTAAGGGAATTTTTAATTTCAATTTCCACTCATTGGGTTTTACGCAAAATTTATTGATTATTTTACTCCAAGATTATGTGTGAAATCACTATTTTTTATTTATGTTGTAATTTACACTCCCCTTTGTGTGGATATAATTTTTATACACATAATCACTCCATTGATAAATTCTCAAGTCATCGATATGAACTTGATAAGAGTAATCTTAACTCAATTTCTATTCATTGAGTTAAATATTCCAGTCATTGGTGTTGTTTTTACAAGAATATGTGTGAATGTACTATGATTTATTTACAGTGAATATCCAATCATATTGAGTGTATTTATATTTTTCAAACATAATTATGTCATTTATTTATCCTTAACCTAAGGGTACGGTCTTTATAAGGGATTTCATCTCAATTTACATTCTATTGCGACTTCTTTGTTGTTATGCACCAATTCACTTTTATATGGTGTATATAATGTACCTTGACATAGTATACCATGAATCCCTTTATTCTCATGATATTATAAAGTTTTTATTACCTCAATTATTTGTATTCAATCATCTCTCATTTGGTTAGGAACTCTAACTAAAATATCATTTTAAATGTCTTAAAGATTTATTCTTCTAAATCATTCTCATTAATGTCCATGTTTTAAAAATGGTTTTAAGGATTTATTTATATGGACATGAATTTTTTAAAATTAATATTACTTTCAAAAGTTTCAAAGTGTTATGGGACACTTTGATTCAAAAATCTATTTTAAACGGATTCTTGATAAATAGTGAGACTTTAAAATGTTTTCAAGAAAAAGAGGATATTTCTCTCAAATAGTTTTACTGATTATTTTCATCTATGTCAATATCCTTCATTATTATTGATTGAGGTTGATTTATTATAATACAATCTTCCGTTTTTTATTAAATTATTTATGTTTTACTGTGCATGTTCTATTTTTATACCATTCGTGGTTTTTGGTTAAAATATTGACATTTCATATGCTAGTTTTAATATCAATATGTAGATTATGTTCCAACCTTTTCATATGAGGAATGCATTGGACTTAGTAAGTGACAAGTGGAGCCCGCTATAGCTCCTTGATGCATCGGTATGTCTCATCAGACAAACTAGTATCTTGGTATAAGGCCTTGACAAAATCTTATTTATAGTCTTGGCACGAGGCCTTGACTATGTGGTTATGATGTTTAGCATTATGCATTCCATCATTATAAAATTAGATATTGATATTACATGTGATTATTCGACTAGTATAATATCCATTTGAATAATTAAATGGTGTTATTTGATTTATATTTGTTATATTATGCTGAAATTTAAGTTTAAAAGTCTTGTGTTTTAGTCTTATACATTGCCTTAAATATTTATTCTTATTTATGAAAGTTTCTGCAATATTGTTATCCTTACTAATCATCTGATCTCACCCCTTTCTATGTTTTATTTTCCTAGGATGTGAAGAAGTATATCATGATTAAACTGAAGTAATGGGCTAAGGGATATGAGTGTGTCCAAAGGAGATACAATGTTGTTTTTCTTTATTTCATGATGTAATGTAAAACTTATGTATGTATCTATTACTTCCAAGGCTACTAAAATAATCGGCCTTTTAGGAATTGATCTCTTGTGATCATTCCAATGATATTTAATAATTTACAGACTCTGGGTAACTAGGGTCGGGGCATTACAAAGAGATTCCAATAGAAACTCTCATCTCTAAGAGTCAAGTTACACTGCCATCACAAGTTTGTGATTTCTAAGTCTTCTCTAGTAGAATTATACAAGCATAAGGGTTTATCCAAAGGCTCAATTGAAATCTATAACTCTCACACAAGGTATGTGGAAAGAATGGAATGACTAGAACCTATGCCTATCAGTGCTATAAATAAGGTATAAAAGACACATATCATACCTTGAATCGTTCCTAGAGCCTCTGGGTCATATGTTTTGAATGCATAAATCTATCCCCATCCCCTTAAGTAAACACCCTAAGCCTGGAATGTAACACCTAGGGGTGGTGGTGGTAACAAGTCAAAGCATCGACCACCTCTAGATTCCCTCCTAGCTCCTATTCCACTTCTACCACCCTGCAAACATGTCTTCTCCAACTGCTACCTTTGCCTTGGTGACTAATTTATAGTCTCCCTGTCAACTGTACGATGGGTTGGACAATCTCATGAAAGATGTCCCATGACATCAAATGAGTATCACCACCTATATCTATGATGACTGAACCCATATTGTGAGCCCTGAACCACATATCCTCTGTCTTGGGACCTCCTCCTGAAATGTCTCGCATGTCGAGGTCCCTAAGACTGACACCATCTCCCTACTGTTGAGTTATCTACTCCTGTATTCCCGCTTCCATAAACCACTGGTTGTATCTACTCATCCAAGAAACTCTCTATCACTAAATATCACTCTATAACCCCTAGAATAATATTGAATTCATATAGGGATAACACTAGATCAGATGACTCTATGCAGACCACACTCAAAAGTATGAGCCCTGAAGAACTGGTCCTAAACCATATCCACTGAGTACCTGGAGAGGTTGGTAAACCTCGATGAATGATCATCTATAGTCATGTTGCCCTCCTAGAGCTTCAAAATATCCTAGATACATACAACTCTTAGAATAGATGGTGATAACTCCTCTCTAAAAAGGCACTCAAAATATTTCCATGAAAGAGTCGCCTAATCATAAGACTAAGTCACTAAAATCCACCATCACCTTACTAATCCATGAAGAAGGCTTGCTTTCAAGACCACCATTTGATCTGCTGGTGTCCTAACTAGATGGAAAACTTGAGTTTCCACCACAATTCAGGCCTCATCTGCCTATTGTTCAGGCTCACCTTGGAACCTAAGGGGGTTTTCCACTAAAACTCATGAAGTGTTCTCATCCTGTGAACCTCATTAGATGGTATGGCAGGTACCTCATGCTTCTCTACATGTGGTTGGATAGATGGTGCACCACCTGGAGGTAAAATTTTGAGAACTGGTCCTTGTATTGACTCCTCATCACTGGTGGATCATCCTCAAGATTATGGTGTTGAATACTATCTGGCATACATCGTGGAGCCATCCTGAAAGTAAAAAATATATACCACAGTCAATGAGTATATCTAGAGAGATGACTCAATAAGGACATGGAAACCAAAACTTGTTCCTATATGATGCATGTACTATTGTTTTCCCTGTTACCAGTGTTCTCATGTACCAAGTTAAAAAAGCAGATGATCAAAGCCCTAGTGTATGGATATGCCAGCCAGCGCACCAACACTGGAGTACCTATCCTGAAATATTAACTTTGAACACTTAACACTATCACCCCAAGCCAATATCATAGACTCTTAGTCCTAAGGTATAACTGATGCTCTGATACCACTCTGTCACAACCCGTCCTAGTGGGGCCCATGTTGAGACTCCCCAAGCCCACCTCTAATAGTCCAGGGGCTAGAAACTAGCACTGAGTAGGCATATCACTAACATGAGAGGCCTTATCCTAAGCACCTATACACACACACACATCTCCAAGCCTATAAAATGCTAAAATGTAAAAATGAATAGACAACCATACATGCATAAAAATAAATCCCACAACTAGAGTACAATAGAAAGTAAAGTAAAGTAAATAGGGCAAAATACAAGCCCACCACAAAGATTCTAAAACACAAGTATAACCTAAAAGTAAAGGGCATTTTGTCTAAGTACCATAGGAACACACCTCGGTCTTTCTAGTCTCACTAAGCACTATATGGTCCTGGTCTGTTAAGGACTCTTTCTAAAGGTTGATCATCTATATAAGATATGTCACATATGTAAAAATTCTATGTAGGGGTGAGTATAACAATACTAAGTATGACACCTAAAACCCACAAATAAAACAACAAAGGAAATAAAATCATCTCTACATAAGTATATGTATACAGTACATATAATAAGGATATCTAGATATACTAAACAAGACTTGCAGTCAAAAGGTAAGTCACAGTCATATCATACCATCCTAGGATTCTATCTTGAAGATTCCATCAATCAATCATCTGGGAAAACACACTCCTGAGTCTAATATCACTTATTACATTCATCCTAGAGGTAATTCTCTTTGGGTCTCGCCATGATAAAGTACACACCGGAAGGTTTGAAGAGATATGATACACAGATGAGGATCACTCCTAAGGCCATGGGGCAATATAAAAAACTCAATCTGGATTAACCTGATAAGTAGAGGATCATTGAATGCGTAGTGTTGGTCATGAAGATACCAAGAACTCAACCTAGGGAATGAATATAAATAGAGGATCTCACTTTGGGCCTCATGAAGGGATCCCAATGACTCTATCCAAGAACTATTTAAGGGGTCATTATCCCATTGTAGGAGATGATTCCATAATAACCCTCAGGGAAAAGGATAAGGGGAATTTACCCTAATTAAACTTGTCTAAGATACATATTACAAGGGCAAAAATCCATGTATAATAAAGTACATTGTGTGTATAAGGGTCACATGTTGTGTCCCTTAACCCTGGTTCCTTCCCTCGTAAACAGCCTGTGTCTCTTTCCCATGATTGTATAGAATTAAATGGAATGTAGACTGCCTTTGTAGTATACCCATGTTCCAATACAGGTATTTATCTCATTTACATGTGTATGTGTACCAGTACATAGTTTATCCCATGTACTTGGTCAAGTTCGTGTCCATTTGGGGGGATACATGGCATGCTTCAAATCGTGTGCTCGAACCCATGTCCATGTACCCTCTGAGGTATATGATGATTCAATGGGGAGGGATAACACACCATGTGATAATTTCACATCCCGTGTGATCCTTAACTCCTACCTGAAACCCTAATTACCACAAAGGGGGGCACACGATGTGTAGATCTATATTACACGTCATGTAGCATGGAAAATTCCAGAAACATAGATCTGTTACACACACCTTTAGTCGCTCTTCTAGACACCGATTCGATGACCATTTCACTGAGGAAATAAATATCCCATATCATATAAGCCTCATATTGATTTAACAATGCATTCTTCAAAAAAAAATATTTGAAAAGTGGATCTACATTTCGTTCTTTGTTGTGTGCCAAAGAATGTGAAATCATGTATCTACGTTATCTGATCCATTGCCACTACCACTTTCTCACCACTTTTGTGTTGTGTTGATCTCAGACCTACTATTTTGGATCATTGTGCAAATAAATGGGTTCACAACAATTGATTTATCAGGATACGTCAAACCATGGGCCAAACAAAGAACACCCATGATGAATGAAGAATCGGGGGAGAAAATAATAAGAAGAAATAAGAGGAACTAACCTCGATAAATGTTCATATCAACCTCAATTAATTTTCATGATAATAATAATGAATAATCAATAATTCAAAAGTAATTGTACTGAATAATACCTACAAAATAAACTCATCTCGCATGAAAATTGAACTAAAGATCAATATGTATATTGATTGATTTGTGTTCATTATAGAAACTAATAATGGGGAAGGAATTAAAATTAAACAACTGATTTACCTCAATTTAGATCAATAGATGATGAATAATTATGTGGTATCATATTCATTAGTGAGATACTTCGATTCCACCTTGTTCTGATCATCGATCCTGGATCCAGTCATCATCCACCAATGGAATATCGTTCCACACTCTCAAATGGGTCTTTAATGATTTTTATGGTTATGCGTATAATCCTACAGATTTTCCATAATCATGTATTTAAATAAAGGGAAATAGGTCATTGTTTCAATAACCAAATAAAATAATTTATTTAATTATTTTATTCATTTTACGCTCATGATTAATTTTCCACAAATAACCCATGCTGACTAAGGTTAAGTCATTCCTAGAGAAAACCTCATGTTCTGAACTCAACGATGCCCTTGGATTTTTGATTTGAGAACCCATTTCGAAATAATTCTACTTTTTCAGGAAAATTGTGCATACGTACTATTTAATATATTTCAAAAATTTATTCTGAACACACTGGGACTTAGAATCGCATGTCGTCTCCATGATTGGTCTTAAAAATATTCCATATAATATTCAAAAATATTATATGGAAATTTTGAGTCATTAAAATAGAATATATAAACTACAATAGTGAAAGTAGTGGATAAATTCAAGGAATAATCAATTTCTTATGAGTCATTATTAGAGCACAGTGATAAAGTACCAGTTGATTCTAGACCATGATGGTCAACTCAGGAGAAAAGGGAACCAGTATGGCACTCAGACTATATCACTAAGAGAAATGTTGTGTGCTTCTTATTGATGGAGGATGGAGATACATCTTCTTTTATGGAGGTAACCCAGAGTCTAAATGTATCTCATGGATAGCGGCAATGTAGAAGTAACTTGAATCCCTGCACAAGAACAAGACATGGGATCTTGTTATATTACCTCATAGAAGGAAGGATATTGAAAAAAAATTGGTCTTTAATATCAAGCGGGATGGAAAGGACCCGGTGGAAAGATATCATGCAAGACTGGTGGTCAAAGGATATGATTAGAATGAAGGTATTTATTTCAATTAAATATTTTGTTTTGTTATTAGACTGACAAATATTCAGATAGTTCTACTATTGGGTGCAACACACAGTTTACTTCTAGATCATCTAGATGTGAATACTTATTTTCTCTATGTTGATATTGATGAAGAGATATATATGCTCCAAATAGAAGGTTTTATAGAAAAAGTAAAAGAGAACTTGGTTTTCAGGTTGAATAAATCTTTGTACGGTCTCAAATAGGTATCGAGGTGTTGGTACAAGAGATTTTATTTCTATGTCATGAGCCTTGGATACAACAGACATCATTCAGATCCTTGTGCATATTTCAAGGGTTCGAATGGTAATGATTTCATCATTCTTTTTTTATATGGATGACATTTTGGTTGTAAGCCCTAGTAGTGATCATATTTAGGATATGAAGGCATAGTTAGATAGGGAGTTTGATATGAAGTAATTGGGACCAGCGAACAAGATTCTTAGGATGTAGATTTACTAATATAGAAATAATGGTAATATTTGGATATCATAAAATAATTACTTACATAAAGTCTTGAAATGATTCAACATAAAAGATTGTAAGCCAATTTCCACCCCACCTCCTATTAATTTCAATTTATCCTGTGTTATGGGTCCTAACATTGAAGCAAATAGGATGGATATGTCTTGAGTACTACATGCATCAGCAGTGGGGACTTTGATATTCACATTGGTTTGTACTAGACCAGACATTTCACATACAGTGGGAGAAGTTATTCAGTACATGTTTAATACATAACAGGAGTATTAAATAACTTGTAAGAGGATCTATAGATACATCAAGTATACCTCATATGCTTCATTGTTTTATGAACTATCAAATTTCACTATTAGAGACTATATTGATTCAGATTTTTTTAGGTGATTCTAACTGAAGTAAGTCCACTAATGGATGTGTTTTTACCCTTGTAGAAGGAGTTTTGAGCTGTATTTAAAAGTTATATTGAGTTTTTTATTTATCCACGATGGAGGTGGGGTACATGGAAGCAACACAAGCTTGTAAAGAGGTGATCTGGATGAGAAGGTTTTTAGAGGATCTCGGGCATAGATAGGAGAAGATTCTATTGATTTTTGAAATTAATAGAACCTTTAACATTACAAGGAATCCATATTTTCATTCCAATACAAATCATATTGGGTTATAATATCACTTCTTCTAAGATGTGGTGGAGGAAGGAAGTGTGGACATACAAAAAAATCACACTAAATAAAATCAAGCATATTACCTGATGAAGCCAGCTGACTATGATAAGTTCAAATGGTGAAGATCTTAAAGTTTCCTCACAGATATGTGAGTATAATTTTTTGGAATATATAAAGTATGTGTGTATATATATCAATAAATATCCAAGAGGTACATGTGTTAGCGGTATTTTATTCCGAATGGCACTACCCCCTTGATTTGTCAAAGAGAGGGTCGGCATGGTGGTACGTTTGGTGGGTGGCCAACACCACCAACCTTTGATAGAAGTAAGATAAGGGATGGGAAGGGATGGAAGAATCCTACAAAAGGAAATATCCTCCTACATTTTAGCATCTCATCTGAATCATCTTCATCGGTCTTCTTATTACCATCATTTCATTTATATGTAATATTTGTGAGGGTTTTTTTCCATTATTCAGGAGAGATATTTCAAGGGTTTTATACTTGTAATATTGAGTAAGTGTGTACCTACTAATACCCATATTTATTCTTCTATTTACTTTTGGGTTTTTACCCCTTTTATTTTGGGGGTTTTCCACATTACATCTGGTGTCATTTTTTTCCGCATTTTTCTCTTCAGGATATCTCATGCTTATCGTTGCACCAGTAGTCCAATAATTTTTGGTCCCAACATAATAATTATCATCATAAAATAAGAAGTTTTTAATTATAAACATAATAATAAAAACATTTTATAAATTCATGGAATTTTTCAATGCATAAAAATGAAACATCATGCCTTATTGGTCAAATACCACACATAGTTGTGAACAAATCTGGCATCATGGTCATGCATAACATATGTGCATAATCATAACATAATAATTTTGAAAAAATATAGAATCATGTTCATTCATAATACACATTATCTCATGAGATACATCACATTACCCAATGCATTGTAGGGCTATATAATTTTGGGTCCACCTGTCACATCATAACATTTACATAATCATGCATGTCACATAGAATGTATATCAATCAAATTCATGAATTAACCCATATAAACTAATGGGTTTCATAAGGATTTAATCAATAATAATTTAATTAATAAACTTTGTGTTCCCAAATAAAAAGGTTAAAATAACATAATTGGTATAAGAATAATCATTTTTGAGCGAAGAATAAATAACTCAAGAGGAGTCAAGATGTGTTTTGGAAAGAAGCGTTATTTTGGAAAAATCATTTTATTTTCCATAAAATCATATTAGAAACATTTATATACCTAAAAAGAAAAGGTTATAAAAATAAAATTATGTTTTAGGAATATTAATAGGATATTCACACAAAATTTTGGCATGAAAGAGGAAAACCCCAAAGAAAGGAAGTTGGATTTGAGAATCCCCTTACATTATGTTCGAAAGCGCTATGCACTTGCACTTAATATTCTCTATAATCAAATTAGATTCATTAATTAATTAATTATGAACCTATTATACATATATTAGATTTATTATAATTTTATTAAGTTGGTTTATTTCTATTTTTATGAGTTATAGTGTTCAATTTTATCCTTTTGAGAGCGTTTGTTTTCATGGTTTCATAGTCAGTTTACTTGTATATAATTATGGAAGTTCTTTTAAAATGAGAATAATTCTCCAGAAGTTAAATTATGTGTTATTAATGAACTTAAATAAGTTTAAATGGTCTCATATATTATTTTTTATTATATTAGGGTGATTCATTTGATAAAACACTAATGATAAATTTTTAGTTTATTTTAGTAGTTTTTATGTCAATTAGAATATAATTTCATTTTATTAAATAGTATATTTATAATTTTTTCCATAGAATTAATCAGGTAATAATATGAATATTAAAATCTATTTAAACAAAATAATTTTTTTATTACCAGTCTTAAAGGTGGTAAAGGAAAATTAAAACTCATCATCCATGAAGACGATGAATTGACACATCACGAACAATGTTTTCATTTTTTTTAGAATAAAAAGAGGAGATAAGAGATTTAATTATTTATATTACATTAAAAAATAAAATATCATTATATTTATTATATTTTATTTATCATGACACTTTGGATAAGGGGGTGGGGATAGGATAAAAAATATAAGAAATTAAAAGAGAAATATTGATGATTTTACCTCTTGAATGTTGTCCCCCTGAGAACCTCCTTAATGAACTTAGATTTGGTCTTTTATTGAGACAAAAATATCATAAACATGGGTAAAAGGATTAGGGATGGAATTGGGTAGGATTTATACAATATAAAATCCGTAGAATATGTGAGGATAAAAGGTGGTGAGGGGTGGTATTTATAGGGGAAGAGAGGGGTGTTTTTTCATTATTTTATTTATTTGTTTATTATTTTGGCTCAATACTATAAATAGTGTTTATTACCATGACTAAATATAGTAAATAAGAAAATATAGTAATATATAATTGTTCTTAACTCATCCATACACCATCCATGACTTAAAAAATCATGTATTTAGCTTATATTATAATTTTTTGTATTTCACTATTCATAGAAAATTCAATTGTTTTAGAAAAATCTCAAAAATTAACCCTAACCATTTTTCAATATGTATATTTCAAAAATGGACTCCATTTTATTAAAATATTTTTCTAAATATTATAAATTTAATTTTTATATAAAATCATAATTTATTCAAAAAATACTAATTTTAATATTATAACTAATTTTTTGACCCTTTGAAAAAATTAATTAAGGTCTTATAAAATTATATTATAATTATAATACAATATAATATTAATTTATGAATCTATTTTATGAAAATAAATTTTATTTTAAATCATTATATTAATTATAAAATAGAAAATAAGAATTTATGTTTTACAAAAATATCACCACTTGATTTATCATTTATAAAATGTGTATTTACTTATACCATGATATAATTATATCATATTTTCCTTTATAAGATACCTAAATTTTATTTATACTTTCATAGGTGATGTCACTACTCTAATGGCCAGATTACTATTCTTAATGGTCATATTACTATTCCAATGGTCAGGTTATAATTCCATCAGTATAGGTTCCTTAATTTCTATAAATATCACTTATTCTATTCTTCATTTATGATAATAATGTTTTTATTAGGTTATCTATGTAATACATGTATTTTATGACATAATTATAAGAAGGAAGTTTCCATTGATAATAGTTTGGGTCATTACATTCATCCCCCTTTTTGAATTTCATCCTCAAATTTTCGTTTTACAAAATAAGGTGAAAAAAGGTGAGGGATTGAATACTTAGCTAATGAGAATATAAAAAAGTAAACTATGAACATAAAATAAATAACAATATATGAAAATTATATCCTAAATTTTGATTCTTAAGTTTCAAACTAGTTTATCCAGGGTGATATAATTATCTTTAGGTTTCTTACTATAGTTTTATAGTCCTAATCTCTAAAAATAACTAGACCTTGCTCTGATACCAACTATAGTTAGCCTACTTTTTCTTACATGACTATTAAATCATTTTAAAGATAAAAAACATATTATTGTTACAAAACTAGGATCCAAAGTTTTAGTGTCTTGGGAAAATTAGGCACAAACATAACTTGTGCATAATAAAACATAAATATTTATTTAAAATCTTCTTCTTTATCCTTCTAAAGCTCATATTCTCCTTAGTACATGTAGTCACTTTAGGATATACATCAAAGAAAGGGGTGATCTAAAAGCCTGGTAAGAGGATGAGTAAGGGACATGAAACATTATAACATGAGTGAACATAATCATCATCATCATAATATAATCATGGTATCATTATCAAAATAATAATGGAAAATTTTGATTAATTCATGTAATTTGGAAATGCACAAAATGAAACATCATGTCTTAGTGGTGAAATACCACACATAGTTGTGAAAAATTATAGCATCATGTTCACGCATAACATATGTTCATAATCATAATATCATCATTTTGAAAAAAACTATCATCATGTTCATGAATAATATAAATTATATCATGAGATACATCACATTACCTAGTTCATTAGAGGGTTATAAAATTTTGGTCTCACCCATCATATCATAACATTTACATTATCATGCATGCCACACATAACATATATCAATCAAATTCATGAAGTAACACATATAAAGGAATGGTTTTTATAAGGATTTCATAAATCATAATTTAATGAATAAACTTGTTGTTCCCAAAATTTAAAAGGTAAAAAAATATATTTGGTATAATAATAATCATTTTTGAGAAAATAATAAATAACTCAAGAGGTGTCAATATGTGTTTTGTAAAGAAGAGTTCTTTTGGAAAAACATTTTATTGGTCATAAAATCGTATTGGAAACATGTATATCCATGAAAAGAAAATTTAAGAATAATGAAATTATATTTTAGGAATATTAAAAGTTTTTCCACACTAAAATTTTACATGAATGAGGAAAAACCCAAAGAAAGGAATTTGGGTTCGAGAATCCCCTTAATTTATGTATGAAAGAGTTCTTCACTTGCACATAATATCTTGTATAATCAAATTAGATTCATTAATTACTTATTTTAGAACCTCTTATACAATTATTTGATTTATTATAATTTTATTAAGCTCATTTATATCCATTTTTAGGAGTTATAGTGTTCAATTTCATCATTTCGGGAGCATTCATTTTTAGGATTTCATGGTCGGTTTACTTGTACATAATTATGGAAGTTCTTTTAAAATGAGAATAATTCTCCAGAAGTGAAACTATTTGTTATTAATTAAATTATAAAAGTTTAAATGGTATCATATATTATTTTTTTATGATATGGTGATGATTCATTTGATAAAACATTAATTATAAATTTTTAGTTTATTTTGGCAGTTTTTCCATCCATCATGAAATAATTTTGTTTTATTAAATATTATGTTTAGAAATTGTTTTTAGAACATTAATAAAGTTATAATATGTATATTAAAATCTATTTTAACAATAATAATTGTTTTATAACAATTTTTAAATGTGTTAATGGAAAATGAAAAATTCATCATCCACGAAGATGGTGAATCAATACATCATGGATGATGTTTTCATTTTTTTAGAATAAAAGGATGAGAGACGAGTTTTGAATATGGATATTACATTAACAAAATAAAATTATAGTATATATAAAATACTATATTTATCATTCTACTTTGAATAATGTGAGGTGATTATAGGATAAAAAAATAAAATAAATTAAAAGATAATGATTGAGAATTTTTGCCTCTTGAATGCTGTCTCCTTGAGAACATCCTTAAGTCACTTTGATTTGGTCTTTTGTTGAGACCAAAAACTCTTGTACATGGGGAAGAGGATTTTAGATGTAATTGAATATAATTTAGACAACCTACAAGGCATATAAGGCGTGAGGGGAAGAGGTAATGAGGGGTGGTATTTATAAGGGAGGAGAGGGGTGTTTTTTATTATTTTATTCATTTATTTATTATTTTACTCAAATATATCAATAGTGTTTATTAACATAATTAAATAAATTAACTAGGGAAATAGAGTTTGAGATAATGGTTCTTACATCATCCATTCATCATTCATGACTTAAAAATTCTTGTATTTAGATTATATCGTAAATTTTTGTATTTCATTATTCACTAAAAATTCTACTATTTTAGAAAAATCCAAAAAATTCACCCTAACCATTTTTTGATGTGTAAATTTAAAAAATGGACTCCATTTTATGAAAATATTTTTCTAAATATGGAAAATTTAATTTTTATATTAAATAATCATTTATTTTAAAAATACCAATTTAAATATTATAATTGATTTTTTTACCCTTTAAAAATTTAATTATGGTCTCATAAAATTATCTTATAATTATAATAAAATATAATAATAATTTATGAATCTGTTCTCTAAAAGTAAATTTTATTTTAAATCATTATATTAATTATAAAATTGTAAATAAACATTTATCTTTTACAAAAAATACCAACACTTAATTTATCATTTATTTACTGATAACATGATATAATTATATCATATTTTCATTTATAAGATGCCTAAATTTTATTTGTAATTTCATATGTTAGGTTACTATTCTAATGGTTGGATTACTATTCTTAATGGTCATATTATTATTCCAATGGTCATGTTACTATTCCATCAGTATAGGTTCTTTAGTTTTTATAAATATCACTTATTTTATTTACTGTTTATGAGAATAATTTTTTATTGGGTTCTCTAGGTGATTCATGTGTTTTATGATGTAATTATTAGAAGGAAAATACCATTGATAAACTTTTGGGTCATTATAATAAATCTATTGAAGTCAATTTCTCAACGATGCATCAGATTCATTTGGTGGTTAGTCCAAAACTAGTTGATGAGATTCTACATATGACTCATATGGAATTTATTGATAATTATTCAAAATAGAATATTGATGCAGTAACTTTAATTTTTAAATATTCTTTATCCCCTCAGGAAAAGAAAATTAAGGATTCTATTTTTTTTATGTAGTTGATGATGGTGCAGGTGGTGCTATCACCAAGGATGTTCCCTTGGTGAGCATGGTTGGAGATTCTAGTGATAATATTGATAAATAAATACAGAGGCATCTTCATGGGATGCTTTCTAGTGATATGGGTGCACCAGACTCCATTGAACCATCTTCAGATGAAGGACATGAGCCTTTTTAGAGAGAAAATATTTGGAGGAGTAGTAGGCATCCGTGTGGTAGAGCCCCTTGTGGAAGGGGTAGGTGGGGTCCTTCCCTATCTCATGCTATTGATTTTGATTTTTAATGCCTCTTTGGGTTTTTGGGCAATTATGACTTTTGAAACATTTTAGTTTCTTAGTTGTGGCATGTTCTTCCATGTTTTAACCTCTTCACTTTTTTATATCTTTCTATTTTAATAAATGGGATAGGGACTTTGTGCCTTATGAAAGTTCTATTTAAAAAAATAAAATAATAATAATAATAATAATAATAATAACAACAACAACATTAATAATAATAGCAAAAACAATAATAATAACAACAACAATAACAACATCAAAAATAATAATAATAACAATAATAATAATAATAACAACAAAAATAATAATAAGAATAATAAAAATAATAACAATAATAACAATAATAATAATAATAATAACAACAACAACAATAATAATAATAACAACAACAACAATAATAATAATAATAATAATAATAATAAGAATAGAAATAATAATAATAATAATACTTATAATAATAAAAACAATAATTACAATAATAACAATAATAATAATAATAACAATAATAATAATAATAATAATAATGAAGTTGGGGTGGTGCTTGAGTGCTAAACCCTGTAAGTCATCATCCAAAAGACCTAGATTCAAAACCGTGCAGGGGAAATTTCTCGAGTACTATAGCAGCATTGTAGTAGGGGAACTATGGCAGTACTGTAGTAGAGGTGAAACTATAGCAGGTAGTACTATAGCAGTGGTCAGTACTATAGCAACTACCATAGAGGAGACTGTACTATAGTAGCCTGGGTACTGTAGTATTACTATTCATAAAATGGTTTTGGGGCCAAAATGGGATTTTGGGCACAGAATTAGGGATTTCAAGCCTCAGGGCCTTCGATCCATGTTCATAGGCCACTTGGCCTTGGGATTGTGGGTTATGTGATGGGTCTCCCTCTACCCGGATAGAAATAGGTCTTTTATTTCATAATAAAATGAGGCTTTTGCCCCAAATTTAAAAAAAATAGTAATAAGAATAATAACAACAACAACAATAATAATAATAATAACAATAATAATAATAATAATAATAATAATAATAAAACAATAATAATAAAAATAATAATAATAACAACAACAACAATAATAATAATAACAATAATAACAATAATAATAATAATAATAACAAGAATAATAATAATAATAATAATACTAACAACACAAATAATAATAATAACATTAGCAATAATAATAAAAATAACAACAATAATTATAATAATAATAATAATGTGTTTAAAAGGTAGGGAGGAATCCCTTTTATTGAACGAAAAAAAACATAGAAAAGAAAAGGATGAGGTTAGACAAAGCACCCTGCCCTCATCAATACAAATAGTCACAGTCCTAAAAAATTTTAATTTCCACACCAATTTTTCTTTCCTCATCACAAATAGCATTCTAGTCTATTCATCTATGCCCACAACCACAATCTCTAGGATGACTACCTATCCTCCAATTTTTTTCACACATTTTGAAAGTACTTCAATTCCATTGTCCCCTGAATCAGATCTTCTAGCCTTATATTGAACCTCTATTGACTTATGGTCAGGTTCAGATTCCATAACACATCATAAGTCCCCTTCCATGTTCACAACCTCCACTGGTTCGTTAAAGGTCACCTCCTTTGTTGTGTCAAGCACACCAAAAGGGTTGGAAGTTGGGACCATGGTCATGTTCTGAATGTTATCAATGTCATGTACCTCATTATATACATGAACATACTAAGGAGTAAGTACCAGTAGATTTCTAGTTTGTATCACTTCCTTACTAGGAATGTTTTCAAATTCATGCCTCAAGGACATCCCATCTACACCATCTTCATGAGTTATAATTTTTTCTAGAGATAATCCATCATTATGAGAGACCACAATCTCCTCATCTATAGATATAGAATTTGTGACACTCTTCTTAGAATGATTCAAAATAGCATGTGAGGCTAGCTACACAGTAGAAGGTGAGTTTTTAAAAAAAATAGTGTTATAGTTACCTATCTTCAAGTAAAAATTAGGTGATTCAGAAGATTTTGTTGGTACCTTATCCAAAGTGTGTTTGGAAAATTTCTGATTTTGGTTTCCAATTCAAGACTTTGAACATGAAGGAATTTCAGCATCCACCTTTTTTTATCCCTTACGGGTTCTCGAAGAAATAATATTTTTTGTGAAAAATATATTGATTGTCCAGTTCTTGTGCATCCACCTCATCTAAATAATTCACTTAAACAACTATTTATTTTTCCATAACTTCATCCCATGTCCTATTAACACATTTCTCCTTCAATACAACTAGATTAATACTAGTAGGGACAGCCCTACTTCAATCTTATAATTCCACCCTAACATCCAAACACACTGATTTATTAGGAAATTCAACCCTTTGTGTAGAAATGGTTCTAGTTTTCACCTTAGTAAAAGAAACATTAACAGGAACTGCTCTAGGAATACCATCCTCAACCGCATGCATCTCCACTACTTGAACATCATGCTTTGGAAGTAGATTTTCCAGACCATCACCAACATCCATATAATGGGTTACCCCTATGGAAGGAGACTTCCCCTAAACTGTGCAATATTGAAATTCCTTTTTAGGATGTTCATTTTTCCTTAATGTATCCTGTATGACATATTAATTATTCTGATCAGTAGCAGACTAAATTAGATCCTAGTTCACACTCTTAGCACCATTTTTCATCTTGATGTAGTGAAGGATGTCATTACCTTTCTTATAATAGAAAGATCATGATAATTCCCTATAAAATTGGTCTTTAGAAAGTCCAATGGATTAGAATCCCTAGAAAAAGATAGGAGTATTATCATATTCAACTCTTAAGCATAATTCATCATTCAAATCAGATAAAAAACCTTTACAATAAGAGTAGATCATAGGTCTACTTCAACCATCACATGAGTGAAAAAACCAAATCTAGATTCTTAGGTAGTCCAATCCATTTTAATGGGAACACCTAGAGTGGTAGAGATTTCATACAAAATTCTTTGATTCCATAAAATCCAACTGAGACCAAAAATATTCACCCAAACATGGACCTTTGAGTTATTCACCTCAAATGGATTGAATCGGTGATCTCATTCCTACAGACACACCATTTTGGATTCAAGGTAATAGGACTATATCCCCCACACTTTTTTCTTGAGTTCAACGAAGGGGAAAAGAATATAAAAGTAACCTCTCTCCATTAGAATGCATTTAAAATCGGTAAAACCCCAATAACATGAGAAATGATTAAATAACTCTTGATAATTCCATATCTTATATCCATAAGGGAGAATAGGTTTGGAAATGATCAAGAATAGGAATATTTTGAATCTTTCTAGAATGTAATTTTGATCTGCATTAAGATGTACAGTATTAACTCTTTTGTTGACATGATATGGAACCCCATCATTAGAACAAGAGAAGATCCTTAGATGACCTGATCTTATTATTTCTATGGAGAAGATGTTTTATTTCCTTTCTTAAAGGAGTCACCATGAGAAATAGAACCAGAGATCTCACCTCCCACAATGAGATCGAGCCCAATATCACATAGAAATTCCATGGATTGAATAATCCCTAGTCGCCATTTTCACTACTGTGGAGATCTCCCGAGAACCTCATCCCACCCAATAATAATAATAATAATAATAATAATAATAACAAAAATAATAATAATAACAACAAAAATAATAATAACAACAATAATTATTATAATAAAAATAGAAATAAAAACAATAATAATAGCAATAATAATAATAATGACAATAATAATAATAACAATAGTAATAATAATAACAACAATAATAATAATAACAATAATAATAATAATAAACCTAAAAATAAAAAATAATAATAACAATAAAAATAATAATAATAGTATTATAATTGTTGATGGAGAGACTCTCTCTCTCTCTTGAAGGGAGACACACACTCTCTCTCTCTCTTGAATCTCATGGTCGTATTCCGGCAGGGATCTTCTCAATTAGAGAAGATGATATTATTGGACACTATGGGTTATATGAAACATGTGGTAGGGCATGTACTTGGACCATTTTTGGTTGTGAAATCGGTGACAAAATCCACTTAGGAATGAATAGTGATACCCCTTTTGAAGGCAGTCCTTCTTGTAATCAATGTCTCATTGAGGAGTGGATGGGTGGAAAGCCCAAATAAAGTTCAATCAGGAACTTTTTTCTCAAGTTATCATGGATTGGTATCGTTGCTAATGAGATAGGGACCTCGGCTGTAGTGAATAACACGATGGATGGAAATGGAGGCTTGAAGAGCAGAGGCTTCCATCGAATGGGGAGAAGAAGGCCACTATCAAAGATTGGGGAGGAGTGGTCCATCGTCGAATGGGGATCATCTTGAGTGGTATGGGACCTAGTGGAGGTGAATTGTATGTGACATTGCGATTGTATGGGAACCACCTTAATGGTGGGGTAAATGGAGAACTGCGGTGATGATGCGAGTAAGTCCGGAGTCATCCTAGAATTTTGTTGATGAAGATGAGTGACCTAGATGATGTCAGGGATGGGTATGAAATCTAGAGACGACATGTGATACAGGTCAGTGATGACCTTGGTGAAATTAAGGGTGAAATATGGATATAACAACTCAAGATGTGGTGAAGACTCGGGATGAAAGCTATGAAGACTTCATATGTGACCTAGGATCCTAGGGATAAAGATGGAGACAACCTCATGGATCAGAGTTTTATGACTCAGGATGTGGGATGCTCTTAACTAGGGGCACAAGTGTGTAAGATGGTGGGGATCCCGATACTGGAAGGTCAGTCAAGGCATTGGCCAGTGATGCAGGATGGTGGCAATACAGAGGGTGCAAGCTAACAAATTCAGGATGGCGTGGATATAGAGCTAGTTAGAGACAAATTCGGATGCAGATCATTGGACAATGATGAGAAGTCGATGATGAAATTGGGATGTGAAGCATAGGGGAAAAATGAGGGGAGACTATTCTAGCAATTATGAGTGCACCAAAAATCCAACCTCAAGATGCGGGGTGATAGAGATAGTCTTAGGACATATAATTACTTCAAGACGCAGCCTTGGGTTGTGCTGCATAGGCTAGCGATATCTGGGTGGGGATGACTTGGGGGAAGTAATGGGTATGGAGGGTTATTAAAAAAGATGTTGTTTTGACACGGATGACATTGTCCAACCAAGTAGAATGGTTCATGTTCATTGCATGTCAGCACTCTAAGATCACGCAAAGGATTTGGGGTATCACTATTAGGTTTTCTTAGTGCCTTTTCGGGCATTACTGGTGAAATATTGCACAGTAGGGATACTTGGAATTGACCTTGTGGTTCTAGTAGTAGTGGTGGTTATTTTTTTGGATGGTGACAGTGTGGGTTAGGGCTATTTAGAGTGGGTTATTATAACAACCCTTACTTTACATACATGGTTAATACTTCAAAATTGAAGCATACTTAATACAAAATATAACAAAACCATGAAAGGAACGTATTGGTATTGTGTCTTTAGAAACTGGAAAACATAAACAACTAGTTCATAAAGCATCTACAATTTCTCTCATTTATTTCATCATATCTATAGTCCCTTTTTGGCATATCTTACTTAATAACCTTCTTCCTGACCTGGGGAAAAAACATACAAAAGGGTGAGCTCAAATTCTCAGTAAGGGTAAACAAAAGAAATATCAATTACATCAAATTCATAAGAACATAACATTTTGAAAATCTTATCCTGCAAAAGAGATCATAATTTCATAACATGGGATAAATCATGGTAGTGAAGTGTAATCCCAATAATCATAAATTAAAACATGAAACTTTGTGGCATACACACATAATCATAGAGAATCATTTCTTATTAATCAAGACTCATTTCCAAGACTATCTTAGTGGAAAAAGTCCATTTCTAAACCGAGTTCACTCCTCGTTTCAGTCCTGTTTCACTGAACCGGTTTAAGCTTCCGTTCCAGCCATGTCTATCTCATGAGATATAAAATCTTTACCCAATGCATTAGAGGGAGATATAGGTCCCACCCATCTCATAATGATATCATTCTTATGTGTTCCACAAAATCATAAACCATACATCATAGCATAACCCATGTAATAAAAATGGGAATCTTAAACATCGTGACATCATAAAACAATTCATATAAGATAAAGGAATTCATAAAAATAATTCCATCAAAACATAATAAAATCAATGTAATAATAGGGATAGAAACAGAACCCTTTATTATCTTAAATGGAAAATAATTTTGATAAAACACTTGAACTCCATTCTTGAGGAAAATATCCTTTCTACTTCAAAAACATTTCTCCTTTCTTAACATGTCATACAATTCTAAACTAAAATAAGTTGATTAAAAATAAACTTGAAAACATGTAAGGGAAGATTCTTGGAAATAATTTTTTAAAAATCCATTCATTCCTTATAAGTTAAAAAAACATTCTCCTCGTACTTTTGTCGGAAAAGTAAAAAAGTACCTCGTACGAAAAATGACAAAAGATTCCTTTCATATCTTTTACTAAAAACTCACCAAAGGGTAAAATTGGATTTAAAAAATTTTAGGTTTATGGAAATAATATTAAATATTGAGGAAACATGGATGTGGATGATAAAATACAACCCAGTAAATACCAAAGTATAAACAATCTCGGATAAAAATGAGATTGTGATATTTTCCCTTACCTTAGGTCTGATTTGCTTCGTAAGTGTCCGAACCTCCTGTATAATGATTAACATAATGTTATTAACTTATTCCAGAATCATACTTATTGTTATGATATCATATATGGTCATATTCTTATCTTCTTATTAGTAATAGTTCATTATTACTTGTTATTCGTGTGTTTATTACTTTTTGTTCTTATGCGTGTTTTGTCAAATAAATTATTATTCTTCTCTTTAGGTTATAGATACCTCATTTACATAACGGTATTAGTGTACTATATGTCATATTTATTCATTAAATTCATTTATATAATCATTATGAAATGAAGATCATGTAGAAGGAGTCGCACCACATCGTGGATATGGTATTCTGTACGTACGCACGAGCGATGATATCATTCCCATGATCGTGGAATTGTATTGGAGTGTATGTATACTATTTCAGAATCAATATAACTTTACAATAATCATGTATAGTTATTATTTACACCATTATACCCATCCAAGTAAGGTGGTGGGGGGAAATAGATTACACCACAACGTGGAGACGATATTCCGTACGTACGCACGCGCGGTGATTTCATTTTCCGTAGGATGGATAGATGGTGAAATAGGGTTGTTTCATACTTATAATAATATATCAGAATATGAGTGATACTTATTTTATTACTTCATAATAAAACAACTAAATAAGAATAAGTGGAAGAAGAAATAAAGATGAAAGAATCGGTAATGGGCATTACCTCTTCTTTGAAGCTCCTATTTGAGATCTCCTCTTAGGGCACTACAATTGGTCTTTGAAGAAGACCAGGACCTCTAGGATATTTCTAGGGAAGTGGGGAAGTGAAATGGGTAGGTATTGGCCGAGATTGAAGGCTCCAATTGGTGTGAGGAGGAGAGGGAGGAGGTGCCCTTTTATAAGGGAGGAGAGGGGCACCTTTGGAAATATAAGAAATATTAGTTTATATTAAATCCCAACCCCACTTAAAAACTTCCAAAATGACTCATATCCGAAGATTAGATGATATAGGGTTTTAATCTAATCAACCAATAAAATTTATACATGTTAGGAATTTATTTTAAACATTATCAACTTGATTTATCCTTATTTATCAATTTAATTTTATTTGTGGTAATAATATTCTAAATTTTAAATTATTATCATTAATTACATATGTGTTGTTAATTTTCCATAATTTGACACTTTATGAAATTTTAGACCATATAAATTTTAATTTATAATTTTTAAATATTTTTGTGATTTTTAAACAATTTTATAATATGTTATTTTTATAAAATAACAATAGTGTCAATTTTGACACTATTCATTTATTTGAATTTAAATAAACTATATACAGAAGATATGTTCAAACTAAAAGATTTAATAGATTCATAAAATGTCATATGTATCTATAAAATTAGTGGAACACATTAAATAGTTCATATAATATTTATTTTAATATTTTTTAAACCATTTATTTGATATTTTAATTAATAAAATAATTTCAACATCACTATTGTGTCATAATTAATGATAATTATTTAATCCCTAAAAATTATAAATAAATTTTTATGATGTAGATAATTGTATTAAATTTCTGGAGACTATTCATGTTCGAAGTTTCATTAGGTTTATCAACAAATTAAAATTATTATACTTATAAGATTTAAGAAAGTGACATGTTGTCACATTCTTTGGTTTTAATAATAATTAAATTATTTGCATAAAAAAAAGTCCATTAAATGAATATAATCCTACCCTTAGGTGATATGGGTCGAATTTTAGTCATCCAATAGGATTTTGGCAGGTGTTAGGGTAATTTTATAATCTTATATTTACCCTTAATTACCCGATTTACCTTTAACTATGGTAAATAAAATTTACCGTAGTTACTATTCATAATGCCCAAAAATAAAAAGTAGCATATTAACATAATTTGGACCCACTGATTCCGAATATGGAATCCATTTTTCTAAATTCAAAACATATAAGTTGCAGTAATTAATTAAAAATAAATCATGTTGTTAAGAAAACGGGTTTTAGAAGTTAAAACTTTGCCAAAGATTGAAATGTTTTTACCTATGAATTCAATGTGAAATTAATGATAATGGAATACATTATATTAAATGGTAAAAATATATTCTATTTATACTTTAAAACCATTCAATATTATAATTTATCCATATGAATTATCTTGATGAAAAAAGTTGTTTTTAATTAAAAATTGGCGTATTTTTACTATTCATAAAAATATAAAAGTTATCAAAAAAATATCAAAAATTTATCCAAAGTAAATTGTTATACCCTGATTTAAAAGAAGAATTTTATTTTGTCAAATTGAAATTATAAACATGTCAAAAACTAGATTTAATGTGGGTGCGCCATCAAAAGGCGGCAAAACTGCATTTTTTGAAAAATACTTCTTTTATCCAAAAAACTGATTTTGCTTTCATACCTCATTCTAGAAAATGTATAAGTTGAATTAAAATGTTATAAAATTCAAAATTCAGTTAATACTATTCATAACGTCTAGTTTTAATAATATTTTAATAGCATATCGTTCTTTAGTGAAACTCGGTATTGCGTATGACGCAAGCTATCGAGGAAGGCCGCGGTTGCGTGTAAAGCAAGCCAAGATAGTGTTGTGTGTAGTGAAAGATTCCTTTGATGATTTATATAAAAACAAAATATTTCTCATAAAAGTCTCGGGTGTTACATTCTACCCCCCTTAAAATTAATTTTGCCCTCGAAATTCATCACTTTGTAACAAACAGATGAGGATACCTCTCCCTCATCATATCCTTAAGCTCCCATGTAGCTTCTTCTAATTGGTGGTTCCTCCATAAAAATTTCACCAAGCGAGTGTTCTTGTTACGTAGGAATTTTTCACTACGATCCAGAATCTCTATCGGTTGTTCTTCATAAGAAAGATCTTGTTCCATATGTACAACTTCTGAGCTGCTCTTATGTGTTGTTGAATAGATCTGATCATTTCTGCCATTTCATCAACGAGATCAGGTCCTAATAGATTTCTTTCCCCAAAGTCATCCCAGAAAGTTGGAGTCCTGCATTTATTTCCATAGAGAGCTTCATAAGGATCCACCTGAATACTGGATTGAAAGATATTATTATAAGAAAATTCCACCAAAGGTAGGTGTTGATCCGAACCACCTTTGCAATCTATAGAGCAAGCTCTCAACATATATTCTAGAGTTTGAATTGTCCTCTCAGACTGACCATCTGTCTGAGGATGATAAGAAGTGTTGAAACTCAACTCTGTATCCAGAGTATGTTGAAGACTTCTCCAGAACTTTGAGATAAACCTCATATCCCGATTAGATATAATAGAAAGTGGTACTCCATGCAATCTTACCACTTCCTTTACATATAATCTGGCATGCTGATCCAGAGAGAAATCCTCTCTAATAGCAATGAAGTGTGCAGACTTTGTAAGACAATCAACTATGACCTAGATAGCATTATTCCCTTTGGATGTTTTAGGAAGTCCGATGACAAAGTCCATATTGATGTTTTCCCATTTCCATTCAGGTATGGGTAATGGTTGTAACATCCCCTTAGACTTCTGTCTCTCAGCTTTAACTTGCTGACAAACCAAGAATCGAGAGACATATTCAGCAAAATCTCTTTTCATGCCATCCCACCAGAAGTACTCTTTCAGATCCCTATAGATCTTCGTGCTTCCCGGATGAATAGATAATGAAGAACTATGAGCCTCATCCAGAATCTCCTTATTTAATTCGGGGATGGGAGGAACACAAACCCGATTCCTGAACTTTATTATCCCATCACAATCAAGGTTGAATTCAGGTACATTTCTCACCTTCTTTTGTAACTCTACATCTTCTTTTTTTACCTCTTTAATCTTCACATGTATAGATGGTTGAATATTCATTTGAGAAAGATACAATTTTTCCCCTTCCATTATAATTCCAAGATCCATCCTTTGTAAATCCATAAATATTGGATCTTTTGTGATCCTCATCATGGATAAGCTAGCATGGTCTTGTCGATATAATGCATCTGCCACCTTGTTTGCTTTCCCAGGGTGGTAATGAATTGAGCAGTCGTAATCCTTAATCAGCTCCAACCATCTTCTTTGGCGCATATTTATCTCCTTTTGTGTGAAAATATACTTTAAAATTTTATGATAAGTATAAATATCACACCTTTCACCATAAAGGTAATGCCTCCTAATCTTTAATGCAAAGATTACCGCAACTAACTCCAAATCATGAGTTGAGTAATTTTGCTCATGGATTTTCAACTGTCATGAGGCATAAGCTATCACCATATCATTTTGAATGAGAACACATCCCATTCCCTTCTTGGATGCATCACTGTAGATCACAAACCTTTCTCCACTACAAGGCAGTGTGAGCACAGGTGCACTGAATAACCTTCTTTTCAACTCCTTGAAATTCACTTCACATTCCTCCATCCAACCAAACTTAACTCCTTTCCAAGTCAACCTGGTGAGTGGATTAGATAATCATGAAAAATCTTTCACAAAACGTCGATAATATCCATCCAAACCAAGAAAACTTCGGATCTCGGTTACTATTTTTGGTCTCGACCATCTTTCAATAACCTCTGTTTTTGCTGGATCCACAGATATCCCCTCTTTTGAGATTATGTGACCCAAAAATGAAACTTTTTGAAGCCAAAATTCACACTTGGTAAATTTGTCATAAATCTTCTCCTTTCTTAGGGTCTTTAATACAATTCACAAGTGATATTCATGTTCTTCCTTGCTCTTTGAATAGACAAGAATATCATCTATAAAGACTACCACAAACTGATCAAGATAGTCTCTAAAGACTCTATTCATCAGATCCATGAATATAGCAGGGGCATTAGTAAGACCAAATGGCATTACTATAAATTCATAGTGTCCATACCTTGTACGGAAAGTCGTCTTTGGTATATCCTCCCTTTTGACCCTTAATTGATGATACCCTGAACGAAGATCAATCTTGGAAAAGTATTGAGCTCCGCATAGTTGGTCAAATAGGTCATAAATGTGTGGGAGAGGATATTGTTTCTTGATAGTGATCTTGTTAAGTTCTCTATAATCAATGCGGAGTCTCATTGATCCATCTTTCTTCTTAACAAACAGAACAGGTGTTTTCCAAGGTGACGCACTAGGGCGTACGAATCCTTTATCAAGATTCTCTTGGAGTTGCATCTTCAATTCCTACAACTCAATTGGGGCCATTCTATAAGGTTTCTTTGAAATAGGCAAAGCACCTGGTACGAGTTCTATTGAAAACTCAACTTCACGATTTGGTGGAAGACCTGGAAATTCTTCCGGAAAGACATCATCAAATTCCCGTACAATGGGCATATTATTAATCGTGAGTTTCTCTCCAACCATTTGAGATAAATAACCTTCATTTAGTGGAATCAAGACCCATAAGATGGATGAAATTTCCACTGGAAGGTTATGTTCATCCTTGCATCGATAGATGATCATAGATTGATCTGGAATATGAAATGTGGCTTTCCTTCTTTGGCAATTGATATGAGCTCTATATAAAGAAAGCCAATCCATGCCAAGAATCACATCAAATTTAACTATAGGAAGGATCACAAGATTTGAAGGAATCACTTTCCCACAAACTTCAATCGGAGAAGAATTGTAAACATTTGATGCTATTATTGTGTCATTAGGAGTTGTCACAGCCAACTCAACATCTAATTGTTGAGGTAATACGGTGATACCCTTAGAAAATTCTTCAGAAATAAAAGAGTGGGTGGATCCAGAATCAAATAAAACATTTTCTACTTTAGAGTGTATGGTAAGTGTACCTCTCACTACTTCGTTGTCGTACTCCACATCACCGATAGTAATTGCATGTGACTTTCCTTTGTCTTTGGACTTAAAATTTTGTTGACGCCGATCATTATCATCAACCCTTGGATTTGGGCATTGATTGGCATAATTCCCCATCTCCTTGAACTTGAAACATTAAAGTGTAGTAGGTTCATTCTGTGTATCCCTTCCTTTGTTTGCATCATTAGACATCTTCTTCCCATTATTTCGACATTCAATTGCCCGATGACCTTCTTTTCCACACTTAAAACATTTGATTGTCCCCTTAAGACAATTTCCTCTATGTTTCTTTCCACACTTTGAGCATAAGGGAAAACTCATCTTCTTTTCAGTGTGGTCTTTAGATTTTCCTTTGAATTCCATTTTCCTCTTCTTATCAAACCCATGTGACTGATGGGTTACACCAATCTCCATCTCAACCTTGAGAGCACATCGAACAATTTTCTCATAGCTATTGAAGTCCCTTATGGATAACACCCTTAGAAGACTTGGTTTTAAGCCACTAAATAATCGATCAATCTTACTCTCAGGTTGAATAATAATTCCGGATGCGTACCTTGAAAGTCTTGTAAAATTTTCTTCGTAGGTACCAACGGATTCATCATCCTTTTAATTCAGTTCAAGAAACTCCTTCTCCATATTTGTTCGAAGAATACGAGGGAAATACTTATTGAAAAATAAGTTCTTGAACTCGTCCCATTCCATGAACTCAATTTCATCCCTTTGCCTCGTATTCTTAAAAATATTCCACCATTGATCAGCATCACCTTCCAAACGATACACTGCTAAGATGACTTTATCATGTTCAGAACATTGAAGAACTAAACATATCTTTTCAGTGGTACTGATCCATTGTTCATCCACTAATGTATTAGAAGACCCGCTGAATGAAGGTGGACGCTGCCTCATGGAGGATTCGATAGAATGTTGCTCCTTCCTTTGCTCATTTGGAAGTCCTGCAAGATTCATAGCTTGAGAAAGTTGTGTGAGCATGGCTACAATATTTTTCATTCTAGCTCCCATAATGTTTGGTTGCTCAGGGGGACAGTCATTGCATTGCCCGTCACATTCCGTATTAACATGGTTTCTTCGGGTTACATCCATTGACTAAAACCAAGAAGAATAGTGTGAGCAACACTAATTATAATAGGAAAACCACATAATCAAGAATAAAATTTCACACTTAAGGTCTTATCATAGGTTGTTTATGGACATTTCTAAAACACTAATATTGTGTTCTATGGTTAGACTTATCCTTAGGGTTCTTACTAAGGCTTTCACATCCTAGTTTCCAAAGTTTGACTATACCTTTCCTTTGATACCAACTATAACAACCCTTAATTTACATACATGATTAATACTTCAAAATTTAAGCATACTTACTACAACATATAACAAAACCATGAAAGGACCATATTGGTATAGTGTCTTTAGAAACTGGGAAACATAAACAACTGGTTCATAAAGCATATACATTGTCTCCCATTTATTTCATCATATATATAGTCCCTTTTTGGCATATCTTACTTAATACCCTTCTTCCTGACCTGGGGAAAGAAAACATACAAAAGGGTCAGCTCAAATGCTCAAAAAGGGTAAACAAAAGAAATATCAATTACATCAAATTCATAAGAACTTAACATTTTGAAAATCTTATCCTGCAAAAGAGATCATAATTTCATAATATGGGATAAATCATGGTAGTGAAGTGTAATCCCAATAATCATAACTTAAAACATGAAACTTTGTGGAATAGACACATAATCATAGAGAATCGTTTCTTATTATTCAAGACTCATTGCCAAGACTATCTTAGTGGACAAAGTCCATTTCTGAACCGAGTTCACTCCTCATTTCAGTCCTATTTTAATGAACCGGTTTAACCTGCCGTTCCATCCATGTATATCTCATGAGATATAAAATATTTAACCAATGCATTGGAGGGAGATATAGGTCTCACCCATCTCATAATGATACCATTCTTATGTGTGCCACAAAATCATAAACCATACATCATAGCATAACCCATGTAATAAAATTGGGAATCTTAAACATCGTGACATCATAAAACAATTCATATAAGATAAAGGAATTCATAAAAATAATTCCATCACAAAATAATCAAATCAATTTAATAATAGGGATAGAAATATAATCCTTTATTATCTTAGATGGAAAATAATTTTGATAAAATACTTGAACTCCATTCTTGAGGAAAATATCCTTTCTACTTCAAAAACACTTTTCCTTTCTTAACATGACATAAAATTCTAAACTAAAAGAAGTTGATTAAAAATAAACTTGAAAAAATGTAAGGGAAGCTTCTTGGAAATAATGTTTTCAAAATCCATTCATGTCGTATAAGTTAAAAAAACATTCTTCTCGTACTTTTGTCAGAAAAGTCAAAAAGTACCTCGTACGAAAAAAGACAAAAGATTCATGTCATATCTTTTACTAAAAACTCACCGAAGGGTAAAATTGGATTTAAACAATTGTAGGTGTATGGAAATAATATTATATACTGAGGAAACATGGATTTTAATGATAAAATACACCCCAGTAAATACCAAAGTATAAACAATCTCGGATAAAAATGAGATTGTGATATTTTCCCTTACCTTAGGTCCGATTTGATTCGTAAGTGTCCGAACCTCCTGTATAATGATTTAAATAATGTTATTGACTTATTCCAGAATCATAATTATTGTTATGATATCATATATGGTCATATTCTTATCTTCTTATTAGTAATATTTCATTATTACTTGTTATTCGGGTGTTTATTACTTTTTGTTCTTATGTGTGTTTTGTCGAATAAATTCTTATTCTTCTCTTTAGGTTATAGATACCTCATTTCCGGAATGGTATTATTATAATATATGTCATATTTATTCATTCAATTCATTAATATAATCATTATGAAATTAAGATCATGTAGAACGAGTCGCATCACATCGTGGAGACGGTATTCCGTACGTACGCACGAGTGATGATATCGTTCCCATGATGGTGGAATTGTATTGGAGTGTATGTATACTATTTCAGAATCAATATCCCTTTACAATAATCATATATAGTTCTTATTTACACCATTATACCCATCCATGTAAGGTGGTGGGAGAAAATAGATTACACCACGGCATGGAGACGGTATTCCGTACGTACGCACGCGCGGTGATTTCATTTTTCGTAGGATTGATAGATGGTGAAATAGGGTTGTTTCATACTTATAATAATATATCAGTATATGAGTGATACTGATATTATTACTTCATAATGAAACAACTAAAGAAGAATAAGTGGAAGAAGAAATAAAGATGAAAGAATCGGTAACGGGCATTACCTCTTCTTTGAAGCGCCTCTTTGAGATCTCCTCTTAGGGAACTACAATTGGTCTTTGAAGAATACCAGGACCTCTATAATGTTTCTAGGGAAGTGGGGAAGTAAAATGGGTAGGTATTGGCCGAGCTTGAAGGCTCAAATTTGTGTGAGTAGGGGAGGGAGGAGGTTCCCTTTTATAAGGGAGCAGAGGGGCACCTTTAGAAATATAAGAAATATTATTTTATATTAAATCCCAAACCCACTTAAAAACTTCCAAAATGACTCATATACAAATATTAGATGAGATAGGGTTGTAATATAATCAACAAAAAAAATTTAGACATGTTAGGAATTTATTTTAAACATTATCAACTTGATTTATCCTTATTTATCAATTTAATTTTATTTGTGGTAATAATATTCTAAATTTTAAATTATTATCAATAATTACATATGTGTTGTGAATTTTCCATAATTTGACACTTTATGACATTTTAGACCATATAAATTTTAATTTATAATTTTTAAATATTTGTGTGATTTTTAAAAAAATTTATAATATGTTATTTTTATAAAATAACAATAGTGTCAATTTTGACATTATTCATTTATTTGAATTTAAATAAAATATATACAGAAGATATGTTCAAACTAAAAGCTTTAATAGATTTATAAAATGTTATATGTATCTATAAAATTAGTGGAGAACATTAAATAGTTCATATAATATTTATTTTAATATTTTTAAAACCATTTATTTGATATTTTAATTAATAAAATAATTTCAACATCACTATTGTGTCATAATTAATGATAATTATTTAATCCCTAAAAATTCTAAATAAATTACTATGATGTAGATAATTGTATTAAATTTCTGGAGAATATTCATGTTCGAAGTTTCATTAAGTTTATCACCAAATTAAAATTATTATACTTATAAGATTTAAGAAAGTGACATGTTGTCACATTCTTTGGTTTTAATAATAATTAAATTATCTTCATGGAATAAAGTCCATTAAATGAATCTAATCCAACCCTTAGGTGATATGGGTCGACTTTTAGTCATACAATAGGATTTTTTCAGGTTTTAGGGTAATTTTATAATCTTATATTTACCCTTAATTACCAGATTTACCTTTAACTATGGTAAATAAAATTTACCGTAGTTACTGTTCATATTGCCCAAAAATAAAAAGTAGCCTATTGACATAATTTGGACCCACTAATTACAAATATGGAATCCATTTTTACAAATTCAAAACATATAATTTGTAGTAATTAATTTAAAATAAATCTCGTTGTTAAGAAAACGGGTTTTAGAAGTTAAAACATTGCCAAAGATTGAACTGTTTTTACCTATGAATTCAATGTGAAATTAATGATAATGGAATACATTATATTAAATGTTAAAAATATGTTCTATTTATACTTTAAAACCATTCAATATTATAATTTATCCATATAAATTATCTTGATGAAAAATGTTGTTTTTAATTAAAAATTAGTATATTTTTACTATTCATCAAAATATAAAAGTTATCAGAAAAATATCAAAATTTTATCCAAAGTAAATTTTTATACCCTGATTCAAAAGAAAAAATTTATTTTGTCAAATTGAACTTATAAACATGTCAAAAACTAGATTTAATGTGGGTGTGCCATCAAAAGGCGGCAAAACTGCATTTTTTGAAAAATACTTCTTTTATCCAAAAAACTGATTTTGCTTTCATACCTCATTCTAGAAAATGTATAAGTTGAATTAAAATGTTATAAAATTAAAAATTCAGTTAATACTATTCATAACGGCTAGTTTTAATAATATTTTAATAGCATATCGTTGTTTAGTGAAACTCGGTATTGCGTATGACGCAAGCTATCGAGGAAGGTCGTGATTGCGTGTAAAGCAAGCCAAGCTAGTGTTGTGTGTAGTGAAAGATTACTTTGATGATTTATATAAAAACAAAATATTTCTCATAAAATTCTCGGGTGTTACATTCTACCCCCCTTAAAATTAATTTCGCCCTCAAAATTCATCACTTTGTAACAAACAGATGAGGATACCTCTCCCTCATCATATCCTCAAGCTCCCATGTAGCTTCTTCTAATTGGTGGTTCCTCCATAAAACTTTCACCAAGCGAGTGGTCTTGTTCCATAGGAATTTTTCGCTATAATCCGGAATCTCTATCGGTTGTTCTTCATAAGAAAGATCTTGTTCCAGAGGTACAACTTCTGAGCTTCTCTTATGTGTTATTGACTAGATCTGACCTTTTCTGCCATTTCATCAATGAGATCTGGTCCTAATAGCTTTCTTTCCCCAACTTCATCCCAGCAAGTTGGAGTCCTGCATTTCTTTACATAGATAGCTTCATAAGTATCCATCTGAATACTGGAGTGAAAGCTATTATTATAAGAAAATTCCACCAAAGGTAGGTGTTGATCCGAACCACCTTTTAAATCTATAGAGCAAGCTCTCAACATATCTTCTAGAGTTTGAATTCTCCTCTCAGACTGACCGTCTGTCTGAGGATGATAAGAAGTGATGAAACTCAACTCTATATCCAGAGTATGCTGAAGACTTCTCCAGAACTTTGAGGTAAACCTCGAATCCCGATCAGATATAATAGAAAGTGGTACTTCATGCAATCTTACCACTTACTTTACATATATCCTGGCAAGCTGATATAGAGAGAAATCCTCTCTAATAGAAATGAAGTGTGCAGACTTTGTAAGATGATCAACTATGACCTATATAGCATTATTCCCTTTGGATGTTTTAGGAAGTCCGGTGACAAAGTCCATAGTGATGTTTTCCCATTTCCATTCAGGTATGGGTAATGGTTGTAACATCCCCTTAGACTTATGTCTCTCAGCTTTAACTTGCTGACAAACCAAGCATCAAGAGACATATTTAGCAACATCTCTTTTCATGTCATCCCACCAGAAGTACTCTTTCATATCCCTATACATCTTCATGCTTCCCGGATGAATAGATAATGAAGAACTATGAGCCTCATCCAGAAGCTCCTTCTTTAATTCTGGGATGGGAGGAACACAAACCTGATTCCTGAACTTTATTATCCCATCACAATCAAGGTTGAATTCAGGTACATTTCTCACCTTCTTTTGTAACTCTACATCTTCTTTTTGTGCCTCTTTAATCTTCACATGTATAGATGGTTGAACATTCATTTGAGAAAGATACGATTTTTTCCCTTCCATTATAATTCCCAGAACCATCCTTTGTAAATCCATAAATATTGTATCTTTTGTGATCCTCATCATGGATAAGCTAGCATGGTCTTGTCGACATAATGCATCTTCCACCTTGTTTGCTTTCCCAGGGTGGTAATGAATTGAGCAGTCGTAATCCTTAATCAGCACCAACCATCTTCTTTGGCGCATATTCAGCTCCTTTTGTGTGAAAATATACTTTAAACTTTTATGATCAGTATAAATATCACACCTTTCACCATAAAGGTAATTCCTCCAAATCTTTAATGAAAATATTACCGCACCTAACTCCAAATCATGAGTTGGGTAATTTTTCTCATGGATTTTCAACTTTCATGAGGCATAATCTATCACCATATCATTTTCCATGAGAACACATCCCATTCCCTTCTTGGATGCATCACTGTAGATCACAAACCTTTCTCCACTACAAGGCAGTGTGAGCACAGGTGCACTGGATAACCTTCTTTTCAACTCCTTGAAATTCTCTTCACATTCCTCCGTCCAACCAAACTTAACTCCTTTCCAAGTCAACATGGTGATTGGATTAGATAATCATGAAAAATCTTTCACAAAACATCGATAATATCCAGCCAAACCAAGAAAACTTCGGATCTCGGTTACTGTTTTTGGTCTCGACCATCTTTCGATAACCTCTGTTTTTTCGGGATCCACAGATATCCCCTCTTTTGAGATTATGTGACCCAAAAATGCAACTTTTTGAAGCCAAAATTCACACTTGGTAAATTTGGCATAAATCTTCTCCTTTCTTAGGGTCTTTAATACAATTCAAAAGTGATCTTCATGTTCTTCTCTGCTCTTTGAATAGACAAGAATATCATCTATAAAGACTGCCACAAACTAATCAAGATAGTCTCTAAAGACTCTATTCATCAGATCCATGAAGATAGCAGAGGCATTAGTAAGACCAAATGGCATTACTAAAAATTCATAGTGTCCATACCTTGTATGGAAAGCCGTCTTTGGTATATCCTCCCTTTTGACCCTTAATTGATGATACCCTGAACAAAGATCAATCTTAGAAAAGTATTGAGCTCCGTGTAGTTGGTCAAATAGTTCATCAATGCGTGGGAGAGGATATTGTTTCTTGATAGTGATCTTGTTAAGTTCTCGATAATCAATGCAGAGTCTCATTGATACATCTTTCTTCTTAACAAATAGAACAGGTGTTTTCCAAGGTGACACACTAGGGCATACGAATCCTTTATCAAGATTCTCTTGGAGTTGCTTCTTCAATTCCTACAACTCAATTGGGGCCATTCTATAAGGTGTCTTTGAAATAGGCAAAGCACCCGGTACGAGTTCTATTGAAAACTCAACTTCACGGTTTGGCGGAAGACCTGGAAATTCCTCCGGAAAGACATCATCAAATTCCCGTACAATGGGCATATTATTAATCGTGAGTTTCTCTCTAACCATTTGAGATAAATAACCTTCATTTAGTGGAATTAAGACCCATAAGATGGATGAAATTTCCACTGGAAGGTTATGTTCATCCTTGCATCGATAGATGATCATAGATTTATCTGGAATATGAAATGTGACTTTCCATCTTTGGAAATTGATATGAGCTCTATATAATGAAAGCCAATACATTCCAAGAATCACATCAAATTACACTATAGGAAGGATCACAAGATTTGTAGGAATCACTTTCCCACAAACTTCAATCGGAGAAGAATTGTAAACTTTTGATGTTACTGTTGTGCCATTAGGAGTTGTCACAGCCAACTCAACATCTAATTTTTGAGGTAATACGGTGATACCCTTAGAAAATTCTTCAGAAATAAAAGAGTGGGTGGATCCAAAATCAAATAAAACATTTTCTACTTTAGAGTGTATGGTAAGTGTACCTCTCACTACTTCGTTGTCATACTCCACATCGCCGATAGTAATTGCATGTGAATTTCCTTTGTCTTTGGCCTTAAAATTTTGTTGACGCCAATCATCATCATCAACCCTTGGATTTGGGCATTGATTGGCATAATTCCCCATCTCCTTGAAATTGAAACATTAAAGTGTAGTAGGTTCATTCTGTGTATCCCTTCCTTTGTTTGCATCATTAGACATCTTCTTCCCATTATTTCGACATTCAATTGCCCGGTGACCTTCTTTTCCAAACTTATAACATTTGTTTTTCCCCTTAAGACAATTTCCTCCATGTTTATTTCCACACTTTGAGCATAAGGGAAAACTCATCTTCTTTTCAGTGTGGTCTTTAGATTTTCCTTTGAATTCCATTTTCCTCTTCTTATCAAACCCATGTGACTGATGGGTTACACCAATCTCCATATCAACCTTGAGAGCACATCGAACAATTTCCTCATAGCTATTGAAGTCCCTTATGGCTAACACCCTTAGAAGACTTGGTTTTAAGCCACTAAAGAATCGATCGATATAACTCTCAAGTTGAATAATAATTCCAGATGCGTACCTTGCAAGTCTTGTAAAATTTTCTTCATAGGTACCAACGGATTCATCATCCTTTTAATTCAGCTCAAGAAACTCCTTCTCCATATTTGTTCGAAGAATACGAGGGAAATACTTATTGAAAAATAAGTTCTTGAAATCGTCCCATTCCATGGAATCAATTTCATCCCTTTGCCTCGTATTCTTAAAAAGATTCCACCATTGATCAGCATCACCTTCCAAACGATACACTGCTAAGATGACTTTATCATGTTCAGAACATTGAAGAACTGAAAATATCTTTTCAGTGGTACTGATCCATTGTTCAGCCACTAATGGATCAGAAGACCCGCTGAATGAAGGTGGACGCTGCCTCATGAAGGATTAGATAGAATGTTGCTCCTTCCTTTTCTCATTTGGAAGTCCTGCAAGATTCATAGCTTGAGAAAGTTGTGTGAGCATGGCTACAATATTTTTCATTCCAGCTCCCATAACGTTTGGTTGCTCAGGGCAGCCATTGACTAAAACCAAGAAGAATAGTGTGAGCAACACTAATTATAATAGGAAAACCACATAATCAAGAATAAAATTTCACACTTAAGGTCTTATCATAGGTTTTTCATGGCCATTTCTAAAACACTAAGATTGTGTTCTATGGTTAGACTTATCCTTAGGGTTCTTACTAAGGCTTTCACATCCTAGTTTCCAAAGGTTGACTATACCTTTCCTCTGATACCAACTATAACAACCCTTACTTTACATACATGGTTAATACTTCAAAATTGAAGCATACTTATTACAACATATAACAAAACCATGAAAGGACCGTATTGGTATGGTGTCTTTAGAAACTGGGAAACATAAACAACTGGTTCATAAATCATCTACATTGTCTCCCATTTATTTCATCATATCTATAGTCCCTTTTTGGCATATCTTACTTAATATCCTTCTTCCTGACCTGGGGAAAGAAAACATACAAAAGGGTGAGCTCAAATGCTCAAAAAGGGTAAACAAAAGAAATATCAATTACATCAAATTCATAATAACTTAACATTTTGAAAATCTTATCCTGCAAAAGAGATCATAATTTCATAATATGGGATAAATCATGGTAGTGAAGTGTAATCCCAATAATCATAACTTAAAACATGAAACTTTGTGGAATACACACATAATAATAGAGAATCATTTCTTATTATTCAAGACTCATTTCCAAGACTATCTTAGTGGACAAAGTCTATTTCTGAACCGAGTTCACTCCTCATTTCAGTCCTGTTTCACTGAACCAGTTTAACCTACCGTTCCAGCCATGTCTATCTCATGAGATATAAAATCTTTACCCAATGCATTGGAGGGATATATAGGTCCCACCCATCTCATAAGGATACCATTCTTATGTGTGCCACAAAATCATAAACCATACATCATAGCATAACCCATGTAATAAAAATGGGAATCTTAAATATCGTGACATCATAAAACAATTTATATAAGATAAAGGAATTCATAAAAATAATTCCATCACAAAATAATCAAATCAATGTAATAATAGGTATAGAAACAGAACCCTTTATTATCTTAGATGGAAAATAATTTTGATAAAACACTTGAACTCCATTTTTAAGGAAAATATCATTTCTACTTCAAAAACACTTTTCCTTTCTTAACATGACATACAATTCTAAGCTAAAAGAATTTGATAAAAAATAAACTTGAAAAATTGTAAGGGAAGATTCTTGTAAATAATTTTTTAAAAATCCATTCATACCGTATAAGTTAAAAAAACATTCTTCTCGTACTTTTGTCGGAAAAGTCAAAAAGTACCTCGTACGAAAAAAGACAAAAGATTCTTGTCATATCTTTTACTAAAAACTCACCGAAGGGTAAAATTAGATTTAAACAATTTTAGGTGTATGGAAATAATATTAAATATTGAGGAAACATGGATTTGAATGATAAAATACACCCCAGTAAATACCAAAGTATAAACAATCTCGGATAAAAATGAGATTGTGATATTTTCCCTTACCTTAGGTCCGATTTGCTTCGTAAGTGTCTGAACCTGCTCTATAATGATTTAAATAATGTTATTGACTTGTTCCAGAATCATAATTATTGTTATAATATCATATGTGGTCATATTCTTAGCTTCTTATTAGTAATATTTCATTATTACTTGTTATTCGGGTGTTTATTACTTTTTGTTCTTATGTGTGTTTTGTCGAATAAATTCTTATTATTCTATTTAGGTTATAGATACCTCATTTCCAGAATGGTATTATTGTACTATATGTCATATTTATTCATTCAATTCATTTATATAATCATTATGAAATGAAGATCATGTAGAACGAGTCACATCACATCGTGGAGATGGTATTCCGTACGTACGCACGAGCGATGATATCGTTCCCGTGATCGTGGAATTGTATTGGAGTGTATGTATACTATTTCAGAATCAATATACCTTTACAATAATCATATATAGTTATTATTTACACCATTATACCCATCCAAGTAAGGTGGTATGAGAAAATAGATTACACCACGGCATGGAGACGGTATTCCGTACGTACGCACGCGTGGTGATTTCATTTTCCGTAGGATGGATAGATGGTGAAATAGGGTTGTTTTATAGTTATAATAATATATCAGTATATGAGTGATACTGATTTTATTACTTCATAATGAAACAACTAAAGAAGAAGAAGTGGAAGAAGAAATAAAGATGAAAGAATCGGTAACGGGCATTACCTCTTCTTTGAAGCGCCTCTTTGAGATCTCCTCTTAGGGCACTACAATTGGTCTTTGAAGAATACCAGGACCTCTAGGATGTTTCTAGTTAAGTGGGGAAGTGAAATGGGTAGGTATTGGCCGAGATTGAAGGCTCAAATTGGTGTGATGAGGATAGGGAGGAGGTTCCCTTTTATAAGGGAGGAGAGGGGCACCTTTGGAAATATAAGAAATATTAGTTTATATTAAATCCCAAACCCACTTAAAAACTTCCAAAATGACTCATATCCAAATATTAGATGAGATAGTGTTGTAATATCATCAAACAATAAAATTTATACATGTTAGGAATTTATTTTAAACATTATCAACTTGATTTATCCTTATTTATCAATTTAATTTTATTTGTGGTAATAATATTCTAAATTTTAAATTATTATAAATAATTACATATGTGTTGTGAATTTTCCATAATTTGACACTTTATGACATTTTCGACCATATAAATTTTAATTTATAATTTTTAAATATTTTTGTGATTTTTAAACAATTTTATAATATGTTATTTTTATAAAATAACAATAGTGTCAATTTTGACACTATTCATTTATTTGAATTTAAATAAAATATATACAGAATATATGTTCAAAATAAAAGATTTAATAGATTTATAAAATGTCATATGTATCTAGAAAATTAGTTTAGAACATTAAATAGTTTATATAATATTTATTTTAATATTTTTAGAACCATTTATTTGATATTTTAATTAATAAAATAATTTCAACATCACTATTGTGTCATAATTAATGATAATTATTTAATCCCTAAAAATTCTAAATAAATTCCTATGATGTAGATAATTGTATTAACTTTCTGGAGACTATTCATGTTCGAAGTTTCATTAAGTTTATCACCAAATTAAAATTATTATACTTATAAGATTTAAGAAAGTGACATGTTGTCACATTCTTTGGTTTTAATAATAATTAAATTATTTTCATAGACAAAAGTCTATTAAATGAATCTAATCCAACCCTTAGGTGATATGGGTCGACTTTTAGTCATACAATAGGATTTTGGCAGGTGTTAGGGTAATTTTATAATCTTATATTTACCATTAATTACCCGATTTACCTTTAACTATGGTAAATAAAATTTACCATAGTTACTATTCATAATGCCCAAAAATAAAAAGTAGCCTATTGACATAATTTGTAACCACTGATTCCGAATATAGAATCCATTTTTCCAAATTAAAAACATATAATTTTTAGTAATTAATTTAAAATAAATCCCGTTGTTAAGAAAATGGGTTTTAGAATTTAAAACATTGCCAAAGATTGAAATGTTTTTACCTATGAATTCAATGTGAAATTAATGATAATGGCATACATTATATTAAATGGTAAAAATTTATTCTATTCATACTTTAAAACCATTCAATATTATAATTTATCCATATAAATTATCTTGATGAAAAAAGTTGTTTTTAATTAAAAATTATCGTATTTTTACTATTCATCAAAATATAAAAGTTATCAGAAAAATATCAAAAATTTATCCAAAGTAAATTTTTATACCCTGATTCAAAATAATAATTTTATTTTGTCAAATTGAACTTATAAACATGTCAAAAACTAGATTTAATGTGGGTGTGCCATCAAAAGGCGGCAAAACTGCATTTTTTGAAAAATACTTCTTTTATCCAAAAAACTGATTTTGCTTTCATAACTCACTCTAGAAAATGTATAAGTTGAATTAAAATGTTATAAAATTATAAATTCAGTTAATACTATTCATAACGGCTAGTTTTAATAATATTTTAATAGCATATCGTTGTTTAATGAAACTCGGTATTGCGTATGACGCAAGCTATCGAGGAAGGCCGCGGTTACGTGTAAAGAAAGCCAAGATAGTGTTGTGTGTAGTGAAAGATTCCTTTAATGATTTATATAAAAACAAAATATTTCTCATAAAAGTCTCATGTGTTACATTCTACCCCCCTTAAAATGAATTTCTCCCTCAAAATTCGTCACTTTGTAACAAACAGATGAGGATACCTCTCCCTCATCATATCCTCAAGCTCCCATGTAGCTTCTTCTAATTGGTGGTTCCTCCATAAAACTTTCACCAAGAGAGTGGTCTTGTTCCATAGGACTTTTTCACTATGATCCAGAATCTCTATCGGTTGTTCTTCATAAGAAAGATCTTGTTCCAGAGGTACAACTTAGGAGCTGCTCTTATGTGTTGTTGAATAGATCTGACCTTTTCTGCCATTTCATCAACGAGATCTAGTCCTAATAGCTTTCTTTCCCCAACTTCATCCCAGAAAGTTGGAGTCCTACATTTCTTTACATAGAGAGCTTCATAAGGATCCATCTGAATACTGGAGTGAAAGCTATTATTATAAGAAAATTCCACCAAAGGTAGGTGTTGATCCAAACCACCTTTGAAATCTATAGAGAAAGCTCTCAACATATCTTCTAGAGTTTGAATTCTCCTCTCAGACTGACCATCTGTCTGAGGATGATAAGAAGTGATGAAGCTCAACTCTGTATCCAGAGTATGCTGAAGACTTCTCCAGAACTTTGAGGTAAACCTCGGATCCCGATCATATATAATAGAAAGTGGTACTCCGTGCAATCTTACCACTTCCTTTACATATATCCTGGAAAGCTGATCCAGAGAGAAATCATCTCTAATAGAAATGAAGTGTGCAGACTTTGTAAGACGATCAACTATGACCTAGATAGCATTATTCCCTTTGGATGTTTTAGGAAGTCCGGTGACAACGTCCATAGTAATGTTTTCCCATTTCCATTTAGGTATGGGTAATGGTTGTAACATCCCCTTAGACTTCTGTCTCTCAGCTTTAACTTGCTGACAAACCAAGCATCGAGAGACATATTCAGCAACATCTCTTTTCATGCCATCTCACCAGAAGTACTCTTTCAGATCCCTATACATCTTCTTGCTTCCCGGATGAATAGATAATAAAGAACTATGAGCCTCATCCAGAAGCTCCTTCTTTAATTCTGGGATGGGAGGAACACAAACCCGATTCCTGAACTTTATTATCCCATCACAATCAAGGTTGAATTCAGGTACATTTCTCACCTTCTTTTGTAACTCTACATCTTCTTTTTGTTCCTCTTTAATCTTCACATGTATAGATGGTTGAACATTCATTTGAGAAAGATACAATTTTTTCCCTTCCTTTATAATTCCAAGATTCATCCTTTGTAAATCCATAAATATTGGATCATTTGTGATCCTCATCATGGATAAGCTAGCATGGTCTTGTCGACTTAATGTATCTGCCACCTTGTTTTCTTTCCCAGGGTGGTAATTATTGAGCAGTCATAATCCTTAATCATCTCCAACCATCTTCTTTGGCGCATATTCAGCTCCTTTTGTGTGAAAATATACTTTAAACTTTTATGATCAGTATAAATATCACACCTTTCACCATAAAGGTAATGCCTCCAAATCTTTAATGCAAAGATTACCGCATCTAACTCCAAATCATGAGTTGGGTAATTTTGCTCATGGATTTTCAACTGTCATGAGGAATAAGCTATCACCGTATCATTTTTCATGAGAACACATCCCATTCCCTTCTTGGATGCATCACTGTAGATCACAAACCTTTCTCCACTACAAGGCAGTGTGAGCACAGGTGCACTGGATAACCTTCTTTTCAACTCCTTGAAATTCTCTTCACATTCCTCCGTCCAAACAAACTTAACTCCTTTCCAAGTAAACCTGGTGAGTGGATTAGATAATCGTGAAAAATCTTTCACAAAATGTCGATAATATCCTTCCAAACCAAGAAAACATCGGATCTCGGTTACTGTTGTTGGTCTTGACCATCTTTTGATAACCTCTGTTTTTTCTGGATCCACAGATATCCCCTCTTTTGAGATTATCTGACCCAAAAATGCAACTTTTTGAAGCCAAAATTCACACTTGGTAAATTTTTCATAAAGCTTCTCCTTTCAGGGTATTTAATACAATTCTCAAGTGATCTTCATGTTCTTACTTTCTCTTTGAATATACAAGAATATCATCTATAAAGACTACCACAAACTGATCAAGATAGTCTCTAAAGACTCTATTCATCAGATCCATGAAGATAGCAGGGGCATTAGTAAGACCAAATGGCATTACTATAAATTCATAGTGTCCATACCTTGTACGGAAATCCATCTTTGGTATATCCTCCCTTTTGACCCTTAATTGATGATACCCTAAATGAATATCAATCTTGGAAAAATTATTGAGCTCCGCGTAGTTGGTCAAATAGGTCATCAATGCGTGGGAGAGGATATTTGTTTTTGATAGTGATATTTTTAAGTTCTCGATAATCAATGTAGAGTCTCATTGATCCATCTTTCTTCTTAACAAACAGAAGAGGTGTTCCCCAAGGTGACGCACTAGGGTGTATGAATCCTTTATCAAGATTCTCTTGGAGTTGCTTCTTCAATTCCTACAACTCAATTGGGTCTATTCTATAAGGTGTCTTTGAAATAGGCAAAGCACCCGGTACGAGTTCTATTGAAAACTCAACTTCACGGTTTGGTGGAAGACCTGGAAATTCCTCTGGAAAGACATCATCAAATTCCCGTACAATGGGCATATTATTAATCGTGAGTTTCTCTCCAACCATTTGAGATAAATAACCTTCATTTAATGGAATCAAGACCCATAAGATGGATGAAATTTCCACTGGAAGGTTATGTTCATCCTTGCATCGATAGATGATCATAGATTGATCTGGAATATGAAATGTGACTTTCCTTCTTTGGCAATTGATATGAGCTCCATATAAAGAAAGACAATCCATGCCAAGAATCACATAAAATTCCACTATAGTAAGGATCACAAGATTTGTAGGAATCACTTTCCCACAAACTTCAATTGGAGAAGAATTGTAAACTTTTGATGCTACTGTTGTGCCATTAGGAGTTGTCACAGCCAAATGAACATCTAATTGTTGAGGTAATACGGTGATACCCTTAGAAAATTCTTCAGAAATAAAAGAGTGGGTGGATCCAGAATCAAATAAAACATTTTCTACTTTAGAGTGGATGGTAAGTGTACCTCTCACTACTTCGTTGTCGTACTCCACATCGCCGATAGTAATTGCATGTGACTTTCCTTTGTCTTTGGCCTTAAAATTTTGTTGATGTCAATCATCATAATCAACCCTTGGATTTGGGTATTGATTGGCATAATGCCCCATCTCCTTGCACTTGAAACATTGAAGTGTAGTAGGTTCATTTTGTGTATATCTTCCTTTGTTTTCATCATTAGACATCTTCTTCCCATTATTTTGACATTCAATTGCCCGATGACCTTCTTTTCCACACTTATAACATTTTCTTGTCCCTTTAAGACAATTTCCTCCATGTTTCTTTCCACACTTTGAGCATAAGGGAAAACTCATCTTCTTTTCAGTGTGGTCTTTAGATTTTCCTTTGAATTCCATTTTCCTCTTCTTATCAAACCCATGTGACTGATGGGTTACACCAATCTCCATCTCAACCTTGAGATCACATCGAACAATTTCCTCATAGCTATTGAAGTCCCTTATGGTTAACGCCCTTCGAAGACTTGGTTTTAAGCCACTAAAGAATCGATCGATCTTACTCTCAGGTTGGATAATAATTCTGGAAGGGTACCTTGAAAGTCTTGTAAAATTTTCTTTGTAGGTACCAACAGATTCATCATCCTTTTGCTTCAGTTCAAGAAACTCCTTCTCCATATTTGTTCGAATAATACGAGGGAAATACTTATTGAAAAATAAGTTCTTGAACTTGTCCCATTCCATGGACTCAATTTCATCCCTTTTCCTCGTATTCTTAATAAGATTCCACCATTGATTAGCATCACCTTCCAAACGATACACTGCTAAGATGACTTTATCATGTTCAGAACATTGAAGAACTAAAAATATCTTTTCAGTGGTACTGATCCATTGTTCGGCCACTAATGGATCAGAAGACCCGTTGAATGAAGGTGGACGCTGCCTCATGAAGGATTCGACAGAATGTTGCTCCTTCCTTTTCTCATTTGGAAGTCATGCATGATTCATAGCTTGAGAAAGTTGCGTGAGCATGGCTACAAGATTTTGCATTCCAGCTCCCATAACATTTGGTTTCTCAGGGGGAGAATCATTGCATTTCCCATCCTATTCCGTATTAACACGGTTTCTTCGGGTTCCAGCCATTGACTAAAACCAAGAAGAATAGTGTGAGCAACACTAATTATAATAGGAAAACCACATAATCAAGAATAAAATTTCACACTTAAGGTCTTATCATAGGTTGTTCATGGCCATTTCTAAAACACTAAGATTGTGTTCTATGGTTAGACTTATCCTTAGGGTTCTTACTAAGGCTTTCACATCATAGTTTCCAAAGGTTGACTATACCTTTCCTCTAATACCAACTATAACAACCCTTACTTTACATACATGGTTAATACTTCAAAATTGAAGCATACTTATTACAACATATAACAAAACCATGAAAGGACCGTATTGGTATAGTGCCTTTAGAAACTGGGAAACATAAAAAACTGGTTCATAAATCATCTACATTATCTCCCATTTATTTCATCATATCTATAGTCCCTTTTTGGAATATCTTACTTAATACCCTTCTTCCTGGCCTGGGGAAAGAAAACATACAAAAGGGTGAGCTCAAATTCTCAGTAAGGGTAAACCAAAGAAATATCCATTACATCAAATTCATAAGAACATAACATTTTGAAAATCTTAACCTGCAAAAGAGATCATAATTTCATAACATGGGATAAATCATGGTAGTGAAGTGTAATCCCAATAATCATAACTTAAAACATGAAACTTTGTGGCATACGCACATAATCATAGAGAATCATTTCTTATTAGTCAAGACTCATTGCCAAGACTATCTTAGTGGACAAATTCCATTTCTGAACCGAGTTCACTCCTCGTTTCAGTCCTGTTTCACTCAACCGGTTTATCCTGCCATTCCATCCATGTCTATCTCATGAGATATAAAATATTTACCCAATGAATTGGAGGGAGATATAGGTCCCACCCATCTCATAATTACACCATTCTTATGTGTGCCACAAAATCATAAACCATACATCATAGCATAACCCATGTAATAAAAATGGGAATCTTAAACATCGTGACATCATAAAAAAATTCATATAAGATAAATGAATTCATAAAAATAATTCCATCACAACATAATTAAATCAATGTAATAATAGGGATAGAAATAGAACCCTTTATTATCTTATATGGAAAATAATTTTGATAAAACACTTGAACTCCATTCTTGAGGAAAATATCCTTTCTACTTCAAAAACACTTTTCCTTTCTTAACATGTAATACAATTATAAACTAAATGAAGTTGATTAAAAATAAACTTGAAAACTTGTAATAGAAGCTTCTTGGAAATAATGTTTTAAAAATACATTCATGTCGTATAAGTTAAAAAAACATTCTTCTCGTACTTTTGTCGGAAACATCAAAAAGTACCTCGTACGAAAAACGACAAAAGATTCCTTTCATATCTTTTACTAAAAACTCACTGAAGGGTAAAATTGGATTTAAAAAATTGTAGGTGTATGAAAATAATATTACATATTTAGGAAACATGTATGTGGATGATAAAATACACCCCAGTAAATACCAAAGTATAAACAATCTCGGATAAAAATGAGATTGTGATATTTTCCCTTACCTTAGGTCTGATTTGCTTCGTAAGTGTCTGAACCTCCTGTATAATGATTTAAATAATGTTATTGACTTATTCCAGAATCATACTTATTGTTATGATATCATATATGGTCAAATTCTTAGCTTCTTAATAGTAATATTTCATTATTACTTGTTATTCGAGTGTTTATTACTTTTTGTTCTTATGCGTGTTTTGTCGAATAAATTCTTATTCTTCTCTTTAGGTTATAGATACCTCATTTACAGAATGGTATTAGTGTACTATATGTCATATTTATTCATTAAATTCATTCAATTCATTTATATAATCATTATGAAATGAAGATCATGTAGAACGAGTCGCATCACATCGTGGAGACGGTATTCCGTACGTACGCACGAGCGATGATATCGTTCCCATGATCGTGGAATTGTATTGGAGTGTATGTATACTATTTAAGAATCAATATCACTTTACAATAATCATATATAGTTATTATTTAATCCATTATACCCATACAAGTAAGGTGGTGGGGTAAAATAGATTATACCACGGCGTGGAGACGGTATTCTGTACGTACGCACGCGTAGTGATTTCATTTTCCGTAGGATGGATAGATGGTGAAATAGGGTTGTTTCATACTTATAATAACATATCAGTATATGATTGATACTGATTTTATTACTTCATAACGAAACAACTAAATAAGAAGAAGTGGAAGAAGAAATAAAGATTAAAGAATCGGTAACGGGCATTACCTCTTCTTTGAAGCGCCTCTTTGAGATCTCCTCTTAGGGCACTACAATTGGTATTTGAAGAAGACCAGGACCTCTTGGATGTTTCTAGGGAAGTGGGGAAGTGAAATGGGTAGGTATTTGCCGAGATTGAAGGCTCAAATTGGTGTGATGAGGAGAGGGAGGAGGTGCCCTTTTATAAGGGAGGAGAGGGGCACCTTTGGAAATATAAGAAATATTAGTTTATATTAAATCCCAAACCCACTTAAAAACTTCCAAAATGACTCATATCCAAATATTAGATGATATAGGGTTGTAATCTCATCAAAAAATAAAATTTATACATGTTATGAATTTATTTTAAATATTATCAACTTGATTTATCCTTATTTATCAATTTAATTTTATTTGTGGTAATAATATTCTAAATTTTAAATTATTATAAATAATTACATATGTGTTGTGAATTTTCCATAATTTGACACTTTATGACATTTTCAACCATATAAATTTTAATTTATAATTTTTAAATATTTTTGTGATTTTTAAACAATTTTATAATATGTTATTTTTATAAAATAACAATAGTGTCAATTTTGAAACTATTCATTTATTTGAATTTAAATAAAATATATACAGAAGATATGTTCAAACTAAAAGCTTTAATAGATTAATAATATGTCATATGTATTTATAAAATTATTGTAGAACATGAAATAGTTCATATAATATTTATTTTAAAATTTTTAAAACCATTTATTTGATATTTTAATTAATAAAATAATTTCAACATCACGATTGTGTCATAATTAATGATAATTATTTAATACCTAAAAATTATAAATAAATTCCTATGATGTAGATAATTGTATTATATTTCTGGAGACTATTCATGTTCTAAGTTTCATTAAGTTTATCACCAAATTAAAATTATTATACTTATAATATTTAAGAAAGTGACATGTTGTCACATTCTTTGGTTTTAATAATAATTAAATTATTTTCATGGAAAAAAGTCCATTAAATGAATCTAATCCGACCCTTAGGTGATATGGGTCGACTTTTTGTCATCCAATAGGATTTTTTCAGGTGTTAGGGTAATTTTATAATCTTATATTTACCCTTAATTACCCGATTTACCTTTAACTATGGTAAATAAAATTTACCGTAGTTACTATTCATAATACCCAAAAATAAAAAGTATCCTATTAACATAATTTAGAACTACTAATTCCGAATATTGAATCCATTTTTCCAAATTCAAAACATATAAGTTGTAGTAATTAATTTAAAATAAATCCCGTTGTTAAGAAAACGGGTTTTAGAAGTTAAAACATTGCCAAAGATTGAAATGTTTTTAACTATGAATTAAATGTGAAATTAATGCTAATGGCATAAATTATATTAAATGGTAAAAATATATTCTATTTATACTTTAAAACCATTCAATATTATAATTTATCCATATAAATTATCATGATGAAAAAAGTTATTTTTAATTAAAAATTAGCGTATTTTTACTATTCATCAAAATATAAAAGTTATCAGAAAAATATCAAAAATTTATCCAAATTAAATTTTTATACCCTGATTCAAAAGAAGAATTTTATTTTTTTCAAATTAAACTTATAAACATGTCAAAAACTAGATTTAATGTGGGTTCTCCATCAAAAGGCGGCAAAACTGCATTTTTTGAAAAATACTTCTTTTATCCAAAAAACTGATTTTTCTTTCATACCTCATTCTAGAAAATGTATAAGTTGAATTAAAATGTTATAAAATTCAAAATTAAGTTAATACTATTCATAACGGCTAGTTTTAATAATATTTTAATAGCATATCGTTGTTTAGTGAAACTCGGTATTGCGTATGACGCAAGCTATCGAGGAAGGTCGCAGTTGCGTGTAAAGCAAGTCAAGCTATTTTTGTGTGTAGTGAAAGATTCCTTTGATGATTTATATAAAAACAAAATATTTCTCATAAAAGTCTCGGGTGTTACAGTTATGGTGTAGCTTGCGATTTTGGGATTTTTATATTTGGACTTGGTCTACTTGGCCTTTGGGTCATATTTTTTTATTCTTTAGGAATTTGCTTTTGGGTTTGGGTTTTTGGACCATGGTTTGGGCCTCCATGCCACTAGGCTAGTGTGTAATCTTTCCGAGTTGAAAGTATCTTTACAAGAATATACTTTTTCCTCGATGCATTTAGTTGATAAATCATTTGTCCATGCATGTTTCGTCAGTTGGGTGTCCTCAAAAGAGGTATGGGTGTGATGACACCCATCATTAAGTCATATTTCCTCACTTTTATAAGAGAGGATGGGAACCCAGCATCATGGATTTCTTCATAGTGTTTTCAATCAAATGATGTGAATAATAGGTTAATGATGTTGCACTTTCCTCACAAGATTCTTTAGGTTGGTAGCTCGAAAAAGATATGGGTGTGTTGGCACTCATCGATTAGTCCTCATCCACACATTAATGTGGGAAGTAGGGGTTCCTTATCGCATTGTGTTGGTCTAGCATGATGTATCACTCTATTTGGGGGCAACGCATCATCCTTTATTGACATAACTGGTGTCATTTCTCCAGATAGGGGGTGACAAGATGATCGGATGTGGCTTGGAAGTATCCATGCTTCCACTTGGTCTTTGGGGCCATTTCCTTTGGAGCCTTCATTCCATTGGATCCTTTGGACCTTATGCATGTCTTTGGGCCATATTTCAGGTCTTTGTGTCGTTGGTCCCTTGAACCATGTATTGGGTTCCCTATCAATTTAAAAGTGGGTTTCTTTTTTTTAATAAAAGAGGTCATGACCCTAAACCTGTAATAAAAAAATTGTAATATTAATAATAATAATATTAATAATAATACTAGTGATATCAATAATAATAGTAGTAGTAATAATAATATTAATATTGATATTGATATTAATATTAATATCAATATTATTAGTGATAGTAATAATAATAATAATACTAGTAATAATAGTAATAGTAATAATAATAACAATAACAGTAATAATAATGATAGTAATAATAGTAATAGTCATAACTATAATAATAGTAGTAGTAATAATAATAATAACAACAACAATAATAATAATAATAATAATAATAATAATTTTTTAACTGGTTGAAGCTCAAGGCCCCTTTTATTAATGAAAAAAAAGAGTAATATAAGAGGAGCAAGAAAGACTGAAAAGGTCCACAAAAACATAGAACAAACAAAAATAGCATCAAGAAACTCGATAGAGAGTATACATACTATGAAAAGAGGAATGTACACCCCTACCATGAGAGTGTTGACCCCTCCTCTAAGTCTTAACCTACATCCATGGTGCACCTACATCATTTGGAAGTCCAGCATCGGCATCTACCCTCATCTCTTCAGTTCCAGACACACCATCACTTTTTTTACCATCTTCCTCACTACAAGAAGTGGCAAACAGTTCAAAAGAATTATGTGTTCTTACCTTCATTTTTACCTTCTCCTTAAAAAGTTGATCAGGAACACATCTTCTTGAAGCCTCTTTAACTTCACTGTAAAAAAACTGTAGATATGGCCATTTGTTTTATACTAATAGGGTTCACAACACTTGGCCGTGTCCCTATAGGCTCATCCAAACTCCATTCCAAAGGAACAATATCATGATGATCTAGCATTTCTTTAATAGGTTCTGATGGAAATACTGGTCTAGAATGGTCTTTGATATCAACATCAGTCTGTTTATCACTCACCAGATGAGTTTTAGGGCTCATAGGGGAAAAGCGAACCTTTAAATAATTAATATTCTATAATATTGAATCACTTGAATGTCTGGTGCCAAATACATGGCCAAAATACAACATAGGATTACTATAAATAGAAACATCACCTGTCTTGGCCTCTTGAACATCCACCCTCCCTGAAGAAAAGAACATTGTAGCAGAGGATAAAGGATTTCCCATGTCCTGAATAATTCTTGAATACAATCCAAGTCCCATATAAACATTTCCACCACTGTAGAAAGGAGAAAAGGTTGAATTATTACCACTTCCAGCCTTTGAATGGTTTAACTTGTAATATCTCATTACTTTTTTATCAGGTACTCCCTTAACCCCATCATGGTTTTCCCTCCTTTGAGATTGGGAGGATACCTATAATGGTGAAGTCAGAGATTTTTTGAACTTTCACTGATAATTGTTTGTTTCTATAAGTTGTAGAGTAGTTACACATTGTGTAACTATGTTATACTCCATGTAATGGTTGTTGGATGTAAGTCATGAAATAAAACTTCACACTTTGAAAGGTTACACGTCATGACTATGACTTACATGATGTGAGTTGTTAAAAGGTCATTTTTTAACTGACGCGATGAGTTTTTCGATGTATGTGGATCGTGGGGGTCACAAGTCATGTAACTGGGTTACACACTATGTAACAGCCCAAGTACAGTTTTTAAAAATAGCATGCAGTTGTTTTGTTTCATTTCCTTCACTTGTTATTGATGTCTCTCAACCTAAGGTAGTTCTAGGGCATTTTTGAGATACTCAACCCCTTCTATATTGATCTGTTTTACAGTCAATCTTGGTTGAAATTGCATTGTGTCTCTCTGGGTGAGTAACCTTTTCGTTCCTTCATTTCCTTTGATCACGGTATCTCCATTGGGTGTAATATTTGGATCTTTTGGTCTAAGGTTGGTAATTCTTCTTGGTTTCTTCCTAGATCTATTGTGTGATATCATTCTAGAGACCTTTTCTTCCTTTTTTTATAGTGCAGCGGGCGTTCATCTTTAAGGTATGTGGGTTTCCTCTCTTCTTCTGAACCTTTTTGTTTAGAATTAGATCAATCCTAAGTTGTATAGATTGGATTCTAGGGTCTCCATTGGTTCTGTTGGGTTTCGTTGTTGGTGGATCCTGTTGCGGGCATGTACGACCCCAGTTTTGAGGTAGGTGGTTCCATCTCTAGCCTATGATAATGGATCTTATTATTTTGATTTATAAACTTATTCACAATGAAATACTGGCATGATTGTTTTGTGTGTGTTGAAAAGGTTTTTTGATGAAAAATGGTTTTTCCCTAGTTATTGATAAATGGAGTGAAAATGGGTATTTTTAAAGCATTGAAATGGAAATTTTGAAATGGTTTTGAAATGGTTTTCAAAGCATTGAAATTAATTGTGAAAAATAGCACATGGGTTACCTTGGTTACTTAGGTGGAAGGTTTATCTTGGGGCAATCATCCATTATTTTTTGATTATCAAGGAGGTTTGTCTTGGAAATTTCATATATTTACTAGGACCATTGTTCTAGGGGACCAATGTTGATATTTTGGGGGGTTTACTCATGGGTTATTCCTCTACTTCCTAGGCCCATTGTTTAAGGATCATAATTTGTGCACTTGATTGATTGTGGAACAGTAGTCTATGGCCTTGACCTATAGTATTCCTTGGTGTTGTGATACGTGTGCTTCTGTTTTGTTTTACTTGGATTTCTGAGTTAGCCTTGATATGCATGTTTATTCTTGTGGAAAATGATATGGAAAATGTGGTTTTAAATTGATATACCTGCTTTTGTTTTAGAACTATGAAAAAGGGAAATGTTTTCCATGTTTTCTATAAAACTAATTTACCTCTTATCATGACACGTTCTATTTAAAATGAGTATGTATATATTTTTATACAATTATTGGTTATGAAACACCTGGTTGGGATCCTACTAAGACTATTATCTCAAACCATGCACACATCTTCGGTAGTGCGTAGACCTTCGTTTGTCTTATGGTGTAGGGAAAGTCAAGGTGTCATAGTGAGGTGATGAGGTTTATGTCAGCTGGTTGGGTAGTCGGTAGTGAGATGGTGCGATTTCATCCCTATCATTGTTTGGAGTAGTTGTTTGTTTTTTAGTTCTTTTGTAGTTATAATTGTCTTAGAGTTTTTTTAGCTGCTTTTGTAGTTGTTTATTTCCACTATTTTCTTACAGTTATGGAATATATATCTTGTTTGTCTTCCATTGTTGCTTCTTGTTTTATGTGTGTGTATATATATATATATATTCCATGTGATTGTTTAGGTTGGGTAAAATTGTTCCCTCTGTTTTGTTGTTTGATTCTCAGGTGCTTGTCGCCAGCCCGTGGGGATCGAGAACACCCATCGGGTATGTGATGAATCTGGTCGGGTGCCATGTTTGAGGGTAACCTAGGTGAGTTTGTTACAATTTGGTATCATAGGAGGTGTGTCCTCAAGGGTCCATGTCTTGGGATGTTTATTATACTGGAGATAGGATTGTCAAGACTTGAGAGGTATGATGCGATGAGTGTATGGACATCTCTTGTCGTAACGAGACTCAAGTTTCCATGGGATGTTGGGATGTTTATCTCTAGTGTTGATTTTTTTTTTAAAAAATGAGAGTTTTTCTTATGGTTTTTCTAGTTTAATATGAGATTTTTTCTTTTGTCTAACTGTTCTTATGTTTTGGTGTGTAGTAGTATGCTTCTGAGACGTATTCCATGAGTTCCTCAAGAAGGTATAGTTGATGATCCTCAAATGAACACACCTGTAGATCATAATCTCATAAAGACTATCATATGGGAAATTTGTGATGTTGATCAAGATGTACCATGAGTTCAGAATGCTCTTGTTGAGGTACAACCAGGAGCTGGAGGAGAGATAAATTGATCATGGGAGTACCTATATGAGAAATCATCATCCTTTAAAGGAACTAGTGAGGCTCAAGAGGCAGAGAGGACTGGATGGATAGGATTGATCAAATCTTTGAATTTTTGGAGACACCTGAGAACATCAGGGTAAAGTGTGCAATGTTCAAACTTGAGGGTTCTAGAAAGAAATAGTGTGATTCTATGGTCCAAGAAAACGGACACATGGTCTTGGATTGGAAGGGTTTCAAAACCCTATTCTTTTATGATTTTTTCCCAGAGCCCTTAATGCTAGAAAATTCTCTATAGTTCTTGTCTTTATAATAGTGAGAGTGTTTGGTGTCGGCATACACCAATAATTTTTCTGAGATTTTCTATTTCCCCCCGACATGGTGAGGAATGACCATCTAAAGGCTCAGAAGTACCTGTAGGGTTTGTGACCAGATATCATATCATAGGTGTTTATGCTAAATATTTCTACCTATGCAGATATAGTAGATAAATCTTTGATGGTAGAAATGAATATGGCAGGTAAGGTTGGATTTTACACCTCTTCTCTTCCATTGGGTGGTAGATTTATTGACACACATAGGAAGAGGAGTAAGTGGAAAGATCGTCGTAGAAGCAGTGGAGGTGGGTCTCAGCAGCGAGCCTCCTCTACACTAACTGTTACAGCAGTTAATGTTCCTCTGACTTGTTATCATTATTTCAAGGTAGAACACGTCATATGTTCTTGTCCTATTCCCATGAATACATACAATAGATATGGAAGTGTTCGTCACTTATAGCACTTCTATTAGGATATGACTATGCCTAATTATGGTCAAGGTTTTTCAGCTCCAAAGGCTACTATGGTGTAGTCAGAAGCTTCAAAGACTATAGAGATCTAGCCACAGGCCTCGGGAGTGAAGCATTTTCATGTAGTAGATGAGTGTCCAGTGGAAGTTGATGTAGGTTCAGCAACAGTGAGAGGAACTATCCTTATTGCATCTTTATTAGCAATTTCTTTATTTGATATTGGTACCTCCCATTCATTTATATCTACATGTTTTCTTTATGTTCTTAAACTTCCAATAGAACTTATGTCCTTTAAAATGGAGTTATCAATGCCTCTTGGTAAGAGGAAAGAGAAGGGGTTCAGGTGTCCTTATTCATTAACAATAGTTGATGTAGAGTTGGTCTGGGATTTTCTGGTTATTGATTTGGATCTACTTTATGTCATCATTGGTATGTATTGGTTAGTCTCTCATCAAGATAAGTTTTATTATTATCATCATCGTGTTTTATTTCTTATTACTGATGGGATCTCTCATGTGTTTCAGGGGGAGTGGAACCTGAGGTTAGGTCGTACGGGACCTTCCCACCCAGATCTTAGGATTTTGTTGGTTGTTGTTGTGTTTGAGCCCAATGGCATTTCTTCTATTGATTATCTTCCCATTGTTGATCGATAATTTCCTAAAATTTTCCTAGATGATTTCTCTGGTCTTCTACTAGAGAGAGAGGTAGAGTTTACGATTGATCTAGTGTTGGGTACACAACCAATATTGATACCTTCTTATCATATGGCACCAACGGAGCTGAAAGAGCTCAATATTCAGTTGGACAACCTGTTAGAAAAAGGTTTTTTCACCCTAGAGTTTTACCTTAGGAAGCCCCTATGCACTTTTCCAAGAAATCAAATGGTAAACTTCGTTTATGTGTGGACTATTGAAATTTGAACTGGGTAACGGTTAAGAAAAAATATCCTTTGCCTCGTGTGGGTGATCTATTTGATCAGTTAAAGGGGGGAAAGTGGTTTTCAAATATTGATCTTTGGTCAGGTTATCATCATCTCATATTTCAGAAGTTTGATATACCGAAGATAGATTTCAAGAGCAGGTATGGCTATTATGAATATCTTCAAACACCTTTTGGATTAACTAATGATCCTGTAGTTTTTATGAATTTGATGAAGTGGATATTTCATCAATATCTTGACACTTTTGTGGTAGTGTTCATGGATGATATTATGGGTTATTTGAAATATGAGATTGAGCACAAGCACCATCTGAGTTTGGTTTTGGAAATTTTGATAAGTCACTGTTTGTATGGAAATATTTCAAAATGTAGTTTCTGGATTCAAGAAGTGATGTTCTTAAGGAACAGAATTTCTGATCATGGATTATTAGTTGATCCATAGAAGGTAAATGTTGTTTTTTCATGGAAGGAACCATGGAATGTCTTTGAGATACAAATATTCCTTCATCTTTCTGGATACTACTGATGGTTTATCAAGGACTTCTCTAAGCTGGAATCACCTTTGACTACTCTTACCAAGAAATCAGTGAAATTCATCTAGGATGCGAGTTGTCAGACATATTTTGATGAACTGAAAAAGATTCTGACATTAGCTTCTATTCTGATCTTACCTGATCCTATTAAGGGATATGTGGTGTTTTTCAATGCCTTCAGTTCTAGTTTGGGATTCGTTCTTATGCAGGATGACCATGTGGTAGCTTAAGACTATTGTCAGCTTCGACCGCATGAAAATAATTACCCCACTCATGATTTAGAGCTTGCTTCAGTCATGAATGCACTTAAGTGTTGGAAGCACTATCTTTTTGGGGAAAGATTCATGGTCTTCTCTGACCATAATATTCTGAGTTATATCTTTTCTCAAAAGGAATTGAATCTCAGAAAGAGGCAATGGGTAGAATACCTTAAGAAGTTTTACTTCAATATTGCCTACACCCCAAGAAAGGGGAATATTTTTGCAGACTCTCTTAGTAGGAAATTAACATCACAGGATATTTTGGAATAAAATGAGGAGTGCAACCTTATGGATATTTTCTCTTAGTTTCACCTTGATGCTCAGGAGGATGTTCCATGCATGGTTTTGTACAATGTTTAGTTATCATCATTTATCCTAAAGTATATTTTGTAGATTCAGTAGAAAGATGGTGAGTTTTAGAATAGTCGAGAAAGCCTTTATGGTGGGGAGACCATTTTGGGATGGTTTCTTTCTTCAGATGGCATGCTTCACGTTGAGAAAATAATTGTGATCCCAGTTTTTATGAGAAGTTTAGTCTTGTTCGATTGTCACATCTCTTCATGGGTTGTTCATCCAGGAACTATGAAGATGTATTATGACATGAGGTGGTGATTCTGGTGGCCAGGTATGAATCATGTAATTACAGAGTTTGTGTCTCACTGTTACACTTTCCAATAGATAAAGTCAAATCACTTGAAACCTTTTGGGTTTCTTCAGCCTCTTCTGATGCTGGTTTGAAAATGGGATGAGGTATCAATGTATATTTTTTGTTGGATTACCATGGACTCCCCAAAGGAGGAATTCTATCTGGGTGGTTGTTGATCTGTTGAGGAATTATTCTCATTTCATTCTGATCAAGGATACCACTAAGGTTGAAGATCTAGGTAATCTATATGTGTAGGATATTTTGAGGTTACATGGTAGGCCTTCTTCTTTTGTTTCAGATAGGGATCCTAGGTTTAACTTGAGGTTATAGAGGATTCTCCAAGATGCAATGGGATATCAGGTCAAGTTGCACACAGCTTACCATCCATAGATAGATGGTCAAACAGAGTGAGTAATTCAGATTCTAGAGGATATTCTCTGCGCATATGTCTTGGATTTCGGAGGATCATGGGATAGTCATCTGGGACTGATTGAGTTTATTTACAATAATAGTTATCATTCATCGGTAAGAATGGATCCCTTTGAGGAATTTTATGGTCACCTGTGTAGATCACCACTTTGTTGGGATAAGGTGGGTGAAGTATCTTTAGTTGGAGCAAGTTTGGTTCAGGAAGCATCCACAAAGATTCAGGATGTACATTGACATCTGGTTATAACTCAGAGTCAATAGAAATCGTATGCAGATCGGAAGCATCAACCTTTTGAGGTTTTTGTAGGTGACTGGGTTTTCTTGAAATGTTCTCCTCGATTAGTTCATTGTCGACTTAGAAAGTATGGAAAGTTAGCTCCAAGATATGTTGGACCATTTGAGGTCACTGAGCGTCTCGAACAAGTTTCTTATCGATTATCATTTCCAGTTCATTTGATAGGAATTCATGATGTTTTTTATATATCTCAGCTCAGTAAATATCACCCTAACCCCACTAACATTCTGATTTGGGAAGAAATAGAGTTAGAGATAGATGCTTCTATTTTGGAGAAACCAATTGAGATTGTTGACTCTCAAGTAAAAGTATTTCATGGGAAGTCAATTCTGTTGGTCATAGTTCTATGGAAACAATGATCGTATTCTCATGATACTTGGTAATGTGAATTTTTGATGAGGGAGAAGTGGCCTTATCTCTTTTTGGGGATTACATCTTCCACATGAATTCCTGGGGATAAAAAGTCTTTATGGTGGGGAGTTTGTAACATCTCATTACTATTTTATCAGGTAAATCCTTAACCTCATCGTGATTTTCCCCTCCTTTGAGATTGGGAGGATACCTATAATGGTGAAGTGAGATATTTTTTGTACTTTCACTAATAATTGTTTGTTTCCGCAGGCTACAGAGCAGTTACACACCATGTAACTATGTTACACACCATGTAATGGTTTCTAGGTGTAATTTGTGAAAGAATACTTCTCACTTTAAAAGGTTACATGTCATAACCATGAATTACACAATGTGAGTTGTTAAAAGGTTAGTTTTTATCTGAGGCAACATATTTTTTGGTGTATATGGATCACAGGGGGTTACATGTCATGTAACTAGATTACACACCCCGTAATATCCCACATACAGTTTTTAAAAATATTATAGGGCTATTTTTCTATATTTCCTTAACTATTTATTCATGTCGCTCAACCTAAGGCAATTCTAGGGTGTTTTTGAGAGACTCAACCCCTTCTAGATCGATCCATTCGATAGTCAATCTCCATTGAGGTTATGGTGCATCTCTCCAAGTGAGTAACCTTTATGTTCCTTCATTGGATTTGATGATGATATCATCGTTGGGTGGAATATTTGGATCCATTGTTCTAAGGTTGGTAATTATTCTTAGTTTCTTCCTAGATCTGTTGTGTGATCTCATTTTGGAGGCCTTTTCTTCCATTGGTTGTAGTGCATAGGGTGTTCGTCTTTAAGGTATGTGAGTTTCCTCTCTTTTTCCAAACCTTTTTGTTTAGAATTAAATCAATCCTAAGGTGTATGTATTAGATTCTAGGGTCTCTATTGGTTTTGTTGGGTTTCATTGTTTGTGGATCCCATTGAGAGCATGTACGGCCCGAGTTTTGAGGTTGGTGGTTCCGTATCTAGCCTATGATAACGGATCTTGTTGTTCTGATTTATAAACTTATTCATAATGAAATATTGGCATGATTGTTTTGTGTGTGTTGAAAAGGGTTTTTGATGAAAAATGGTTTTTCCTTGATTATTGATTGATGGAGAGAAAATGGGTATTTTAAAATCATTGAAATGGAAATTTTGAAATGGTTTTGAAATGGTTTTTAAATCATTAAAATGAATTGTGAAAAATAGTACATGGGTTACCTTGGGTACTTTTGTGAAAGGTTTAGCTTAGGGACATCATCCATTGTTTTTTGATTATCAAGTAGGTTTGTATTGGAGAATTCAGTTGTTTCCTAGACTCGTTTCTCTTAGGTACTGATATTGACATTTTGGGGGGTTTTCTCATGAGGTATTCCTCTATTTCCTAGGCCTGTTGTTCTAGGATCAGAATTTGTGCACTTGATTGATTGTGGTATGATTAGTCTACATATTGAACCTATATTATTCCTTGTTATTGTGATACCTATGCTTCCGTATTGTATTTCTTGGCTTTATGAGTTATCCTTGCTACTCATTTTTATGCTTATGGAAAATGATATGGAAAATGTGCTTTGAAATTGATATACCTACTTTTGTTTTAGAGATGTAAAAAAGGGAAATGTTTACCATGTTTTCTATAAAACTATTTTACCTCTTATCCTACCATGTTCTATTTAAAATGATCATATATGGATTTTTATACAAATACTAGTTATGGAACACTTGGGTGGGATCCTACTGATCATGTTAACTCACACCCTAAACACCTCTTTGGTAGTGTGTAGAACTTTGTTTGTCCTCCAATGTAGGGAATGAAAAGACACCATAGTGATGTGGCAAGGTTCATGTTAGCTGGTTGGGTAGCTAGTGGTGAGATGGTGGGAGTATGTCCCTAACATCGTTTGGAGTTGCTATTTGGTTTTTAGTCCTTTGTAGTTGTACTTTTCTTGGAGTTTTTTAGCTACTTTTATAGTTGTCTGTTTCTGTTGTTTTCTTACAGTTATGGAATATATATCTTGTTCATATTCCAATTTTTCTTCTTATTTTTTGTGTATGTGTTTTTATTCCATGTGGTTGTTCAGGTTAGGAAAAATCATTCTCTATATTGTGTTGTTCAATGCCCGAGTGCTTATCATCAGCCTATGGGGATCGGGAATGCCCTTCAGGTATGTAATGGAAGGGTTTCAAAACCCTGTTCTTTTAGTAGTTTTTCTTAGAGTCCTTGATGCTGAAAAAGTCTATGTACTTCTTGTCTTTACAATAGGGAGAGTGTTCAGTGTCGGCATACACCAATCATTTTGTTGAGCTTGTCTCTTTTTTCCTGAATGTGGTGAGGAATGACTAGCTGAAGGCTCAGAAGTACCTGTAGGGTTTGTGACCAGATAACAATTTGTAGGTGTTTATGATGAATCTTTCTACCTATGCGGAGATGGTAGATAGATATATGATGGTAGAAATGAATATGGTGGGAAAGGTTTTATTTTCCACCTCTTCTCTTCCATCGGGTGGCAGATTTAGTGGAGCACATGAGAAGAAGAGAATGTGGAGAGATCATCGCAACAGTACTGGAGGTGGGTCTCAGCAACGAGCCTCCTCTACACCATCTTTTACAATGGTTAATGTGCCTCTGACATGTTATCAATATGGTAGGTTATGACACACCAGATGTTCTTGTACTTAGTAATGCGAAACGGGCGGGCCGGGGAAAGGCGGGCCAAACCCGCACGAGTTTGAGCCCGCGCGGGTTTGTCCGAAAAATCCCGCACATAATACGAACAAAAAAATTCAAGCCCACCCCACCCCACATAAACCCACAGGTTTCCCGCGGGCTTACCCACATTTAAAAAAAATACTATTTATAATAATTTAAATACTGTATTTTTTATCATTCTCAAAGGTATTTGAGGGGAGAAATATGAATTAACAACAATTAGAGTTTTAAGGGATGCGATTGATAATTTTTTTGTGGGTTAATGGTGGCATGTGGCGATGCCGATGTGGTGGAAAACAGTTGTGGTATAAAGTAGGTGAGTGATCGGTGATGAGCGATGAATGATAATGTTGGTTGTGTGGTGATGTGAAAAACTAAACCTATGAATGAATGAAGTCTCTCCAGGTAACGATCAGCTTCAAAGGAAGATATTAGTGTTTCCACGAGGTTCTATCCCATTCTCTTAATAACAAAATAAAATTAAATAATAACACAATTAAATCGACCTAAAAAATATTATGATTATAATAACTCTTATAGAATTGAAACCATGCGCACGGGCGATGAGTTCCATTTTTTGAGAGATGGGTTGACACACCATGTGAATATGGTTAATAATTACAATATAAATAATATAATATCATATTAAAACAATAAATATAGGCCTATTTAAAATTCAAAAGTGAATAAATGGTGAATTAGTATGACCATTACGGTGAGAAATTATATGTCACCATTTAACCATGATTTTTTTATTAAAAAAACTAAAATTTTAAAGAAACATATATTGTAAAAATAATATATATTTTTTTAAATCGGGCCCGCGGGCAAGCCTGCACCCACGCGGGCTCAACCCGCATTAGCCTGCACCCATGTGGGCTTAACCCGCATTGGCCTGCACTCTAAATGGTCAAAATTTGTAGGCCCGCCCCGCCCCACATCTTCCCCATACCCATAAAGCCCGCGGGTCATGGGCCCTCTTTGCATCACTACTTGTACTATGCTCGTGAAGACGTGCAACAGCTATGGACGCATTGGTCGCTTACAATGCTTCTATCAGGCTATGACTACGCCTCGTTATGGTTAGGGTTAGTCATCTCTAAAGGATACTACGGTGTAGTTAGAAGCTTCAAAGACTGTAGGGATCTAGACATAGGCCTCGAGCGTGAAGCATTTTCATGAAATAGATGAGTGTCTAGAGGAAGTTGTTGTAGTTCCGGAAATAGTGAGAGGTATTTTTCTTATTACATCATTAGTAGAATTTGCTTTATTTGATACCGGTGCCTCCCACTCATTTATATCTGCACATTTTTTTTGCGTTATTAAACTTCCAAAAGAACTTATGTATTTTAAATTGGAGTTAGAAATGCCTCTTGGTAAGAGGAAAGAGTAGGGTTCAGGTGTCCTTATTCGTTAACGATAGCTGATACAGAGTTGTTCTGGGATTTTATCATTCTTGATCTAGATCTATTTGACGTCATCATCAGTATGGATTGGATGTTTTCTCATCGAGCTGAGGTTGATTATTATCATCGGTGTGTTTCATTTCTTACTACTGATGGGAGGTTTCATGTGTTTCAAGGAGAGTGGGACCTGAGGTTGGGTCGTGTAGGACCTTCCCGCCCAAATCTCATGAGTTTTTTGGTTGATTTTGCGTTTAATCTTGATGAAGTTTCTTCTGTTAATTATCTTCACGTTGTTGTTCGAGACTTTCCTGAAATTTTCCAAGATGATTTATCTGGTCTTCCTCTAGAGAGAGAGGTAGAGTTTACAATTGATCTGGTTCCAGGTATGCAGCCAATATCGATACATTCTTATCATATGGAACCATCAGAGCTGAAAGATCTCAAGATTCAATTGGAAGACCTATTAGAAAAAGGTTTTTCTCACCCTAATGCTTCGCCTTGGGCAACCCATGTGCTCTTTGCCAAGAAGGAAAGTGGTTAAATTAGTTTATGTGTGGACTATCGGAAGTTGAACCTGATAATGGTTAAGAAAAAATATCTTCTACCTCATGTGGATGATTCGTTTGATCAGTTAAAGGGGGAAATTGGTTTTCAAAGATTGATCTTCATCAGGTTATCATTAGCTCAAAGTTCAGTAGTATGATATAATGAAGATAGATTTTAGAAGTAGGTATGGCCATTATGAATATCTTCTGATGAATTTTGGTCTAACTAATACTCCTATGGTTTTTATGGCTTTGATGAATCAGATATTCCATTAATATATGGACACTTTTGTGGTAGTGTTCGTGGATGATATTCTAGATTATTAGAAATCCAAAAGTGATCACGAGCACCATCTGATTTTGGTTTTAGAAATTTTGAGAAGCCTTAGTTTGTATAGAAAGCTTTTGAAATGTAGTTTTTGGATTCAATAAGTGAATTTCTTGGGGAACATACTTTCTAAGAATGGCTTATTAGTTGATCCAGAGAAGGTAAAGGTTGTTTTGTCATGGAAGGAACCACATAATGTATTTGAGATACAATGCTTCCTTGGTCTTGTTGGATACTACTGATGGTTTCTCAAGGACTTCTCTAAGCTAGTGTCGCCATTGACTGCTCTTACTAGGAAATCAGATAAATTAACTTAGGATGCAGAGTGTCATACTTCTTTTGATGAACTGAAAAAGCTTCTAACATCGGATCATATTCTGATCTTACCTGATTCAGATAAGGAATATGTGGTGTTTTGTGATGATTCTGGTGCTAGTATGGGATGCGTGCTTATACAAGATGAAAATGTGATAGCTTAAACCTCTCATCAACTTCGACCACATGAAAATAATTACCCCACTAATGATTTAGATCTTGTTTCATCCATGCATGTGCTTAAGTGTTGGTGGCACTATCTTTTTGGGGAAAGGTTTGTAGCCTTCTCTAATCATAAGAGTCTGAGTTGTATTTTTCTCAAAAGGACTTGAATCTCAGACATAGGTGATGGGTAGAATACCTTCAGACATTTGACATTTATATCACCTATACCCCAAGAAAGGGTAATGTTTATGTAGACTCTCTTAGCAAGAAAGTACCATCATAGGTTGTTCTGGAATCGAAGGAGGAGTGGAGTCTTATAGGGATTTTTGTTCAGTTTCACCTAGATGCTTAGGAGGATGTTTTATGCATGGTTCTAGCCAGTTTCCAGTTATCATAATCTCTCCTAAAGTCTATTTTTGAAGATTCAGTAGTAGGATGATGATTTTCAGAAGAATTGAGAAAGCCTTTATAGTGGGGAGACTGTTTTGGGCTTGTCTCTTTCTTTAGACAGTATGCTTCACTTCTAGAAAAGGATTGTCATCCCAGCATCTTTGAGAAGTTTAGTCTTGTTATATTGTCAAAAATATTCATGATTCATTCATCCAGGCACTATGAATATGTATTATGACCTGAGGTATCAATTCTAGTGGCCGGGTATGAAGCGTGACATCATGGAGTTTGTGTCTAATTGTTACACCTACCAATGGATAAAGGCAGTGCACTTGAAACCATTTGGGTTGCTTTATCCCTTCCAGTGCTGGTTTGGAAATGGGATGAGGTATCAATGGATTTTTTTTTGTTGGATTACCATGGACTCCCCAAAGGAGGAATGCTATCTGGGTGGTTGTTGATCGGTTGATGAAGTCTTCTCATTTCATTTCGATCAAGGATGCCACTAATGTTGAAGATCTTAGTAATCTATATGTGCAGGAGATTTTGAGGTTACATGGAAGTCCTTATTTTATTGTTTCGGATAAGGATCCTAGGTTTACCTCGAGGTTCTGGAGGAGTCTCCAAGAGGTGATGGGATCTCATGTCAAGTTGCGCACCACTTACCATCCACAAACAGATGGCTAAAGAGAGCAAGTAATTCAGATTTTAGAGGATATGCTCTGTGCCTATATCTTAGATTTCATAGGATCATGGGATAGCCATCAGGGACTAGTTATGTTTTTCTACAACAATAGTTATCACTCATTAGTAAGAATGGATCCCTTTGATTCATTGTATGGTCACCCATGTAGATCACCTCTTTGTTGGGCTGAGGTGGGTGGAGTATCTTTAGTTGGACCAAGTTTAGTTTAGGAAATGTCCATGAAGATTCAAGATGTACATTGACGTCTGGTTACAGCCTAGAGTCGACAGAAATCATATGTAGAATGGTGGCAACAACCTTTGGAGTTTTCTATAGGTGATTGGGTTTTATTGAAAGTTTCTCCTCGGTTGGGTCACCGTCAACTTGGAAAGTAAGGAAAGTTGGATCCAAGATATGTTGGACATTTTGAGGTCACTTAGTGACTTGGAAAATTTGTTTATCGGTTATAATTTTTGGTTCGGTTGATAGGTATTCGTGATGTTTTCCATATATCTCAACTCGTGAAATATCACTCTGACCCCGCTAACATTCTGAGTTGGGAAGAAATTGAGTTAGATCCATATTCTTCTATTCTAGAGGAACTGGTTGAGATAGTTGACTCTCAAGTGAAAATCTTGCATGGGAAGTCAATTTTGTTGATCAGAGTTCTATGGAAACAAGGATCGTATTCTCATGATACATGGGAACGTGAATCGTTGATGAGGGAGTAGTGGCCTCATCTCTTTCTGGGGATTACATCTTCCACATGACTTCCTAGGGACGAAAAGTATTTATGGTGGTGAGTTTGTAACATCCTATTATTGTTTTATCAGGTACACCCTTAACCTCGTCGTGGTTTTCCCCTCCTTTGAGATTGGGAGGATACCTATAATGGTGAAGTCAGATATTTTTTGGACTTTCACTAATAACTATTCATTTCTGCAGGCTGCAGAGCAGTTACACACCGTGTAATGGTTGTTGGATGTAAGTTGTGAAAGATGAATTCATGCTTTGAAAGGTTACACGTCATGACCGTGACTTACACGATGTTATTTTTTAAAAGGTTGGTTTTTATCTGAGGCAATGGGTTTTTCGGCGTATGTGGATCGTGGGGGTTACACGTTATGTAACTGGGTTACACGCCATGTAACGGCCCGCATATAGTTTTTAAAAGTAGTGTGTGGATGTTTTGTTTCAGTTACTTCACTGGTTCTTCATGGATCTTGACCTAAGGTAGTTCCATGGTGTTTTTGAGAGACTCAACCCCTTATAGATCGATCTATTTGATAGTCGATCTCTGTTGCATTTGTGGTGCATCTCTCGAGGTGAGTAACCTTTTTGTTACTTCATTACCTTTGATCACAGTATCGATTTTGGGTGGTGTCTTTGGATCTGTTGGTCTAAGGTTGGTAATTATTCTTGGTTTCTTCCTATATCTGTTGTGTGATCTCATTTCAGAGGCCTTTTCTTTCATTGGTTGTAGTGCAGTGGGCATTCATCTTTGAGGTATATGGGTTTCCTCTCTTATGCCGACCCTTTGGGTTTAGAATTAAATAAATCCTAATGTGTATGGATTGGATTCTAGGGTCTCTGTTGGTGTTATTGGGTTTTGTTATTGGTGGATCCTGTTGCAGGTGTGTGCGACCCAAGTTTTGAGGTAGGTGGTTCCGTCTCTAGCCTATGATAATGGATTTTGTTGTTTTTATTTACAAACTGATTCATAATGAAATATTGGCATGATTGTTTTGTGTGTGTTGAAAGGGGTTTTTTATGAAAAATGGTTTTTTCCTGGTTATTGATCAATAGAGAGAAAATGGGTTTTTTCAAAGCATTGAAATGGAAATTGTGAAATGGTTTTAAAATGGTTTTCAAAGCATTGAAATGAATTGTGAAAAAGATCACATGGGTTACCTTGGGTACTTAGGTGGAAGGTTTAGCTTGGGATCATCGTCCATTGTTTTTTTATTATCAAGAAGGTTTGTCTTGGGACTTTCCTCTATTTCCTAGGCCTATTGTTCTAGGGGACTGGTATTGACATTTTGGGGGGTTTACTCATGGGGAATTCCTCTGCTTCCAAGGCCCATTATTATAGGATCAGAATTTGTGCACCTGATTGATTGTGGTACGAGTAGTCTATGTCTTGGACCTGTAGTATTCCTTGGTGTTGTGATACTTGTGCTTTTGTTTTGTATTGCTTGACTTTCTGAGTTAGCCTTGATATGCATGTTTATGCTTGTGTAAAATGATGTGGAAAATGTGCTTTGAAATTGATATACATTCTTTTGTTTGAGCTGTGAAAATGGGAAATTTTTACAATGTTTTCTATAAAACTGTTTTACCACTTATCATGACATGTTCTATTTAAAATGAGCATATAGGGATTTTTATACAGAGACTGATTATGGAACACGTGGGTGGGATCCTGCTGATCCAGTTAGCTCACACCCTGCGCACCTCTTCGGTACAGGGAAAGGCAAGGTGTTGTAGTGTGTTGGAAAGGTTTGTGTCAGCTGGGTGGGTAGTTAGTGGTGAGATGGTGGGAGTTTTTCACTACCATCGTTTGGAGTAGCTGTTTGGTTTTTAGTCTTTTACAGTTGGACTTGTCTTGGGGGTTTTTAGTTGCTTTTGCAGTTGTTTGTTTCTGTTATTTTCTTATAGTTATGGCATATATATCTTGTTAATCTTCCAATGTTGCTTCTTATTTTATATATATATATATATATACATATATATATATTCCATGTGGTTGTTTAGGTTCGGAGAAATCATTCTCTCTGTTGTGTTGTTCGATGCTCGGGTGCTTGTCGCCAGCCCGTGGGGATCAGGAACGCCCTCCGGGTATGTGACAGATCGGGTTTGGTGTCAGGTTTGAGGGTAACCCAGGTTAGTTTGTTACATAACTCAACCTCTTTTTGAACAATTGGAGGAGAAGATGATGGTAATAATTCACAAATTTTATTTATGTCTAGAGACTCTTGAAGGATTTAGTGGACTTTAAGGAAATGAAGTGACTAGAAGGGACTGAAACCATTTCATTGCCCTTCTCAAGGAAGGATTTGGATTAATCTTGAACAATCCCTTTTGATTTAGGTTTCATTTAAGTGGTTGCATCCATTTTAGTTTCCCTTTACCTCTCTTGGCATGGATCATTTCTACTCTTGCCACAAGCTGAAATTTATAGTTTCCTGTGTAGAGGATTCCATGGCAGCTTGACTGTCATCATATTCCTCACCATCTTGGTCATCAATTATGCTCCTGGACAACACATACTTAAAATAAAAACCAGAATTAGCCAAATGATTAACCTCCTCTATATCAGCCCCAGACTTGGTGGGCTTATCATGTACCAACTAAATAATAGAAGTAGACACAATTCCATCATGATGAGAAATAACATCCCTAAAATTAGATCCTTCCAAACATTTGTTCTTCTGAGTATGACATTAAAATTTCATTCTTTGTGTTCCATGGAAAGAACCTTCAACATTAACAAGAATCTGCTCGGTTAGGAAATTTTCATTACTGGGAGATGCAACACAGACAACATCATCCCTAACAATGTCCTTCGTCGGATTGTATGTGGACTAAGCAGATCTTTTATCTCTTTTTCTGGCAGTGCTGCAAATCGTGCCCACTTAACTGATAGTTAGAATAGGTAATATTTCTTCTACAAAAAAGAACACAAATGACTAATAATTCAATATGAATCACAAAAAGAGTTCAATTTTTCATATTTAATTCTAAGATTAATTTCATCATGTGGAGTGGAGAGGACCACTTTATCAATCAGTGGAGCACTAAGATCAACCTCGACCAATACTCATGAAAAATGACCAAAACTAATCATTTTAGTGGCATTATCCATCATAATTGGAACACTAATCGCATAAGCAATGTCAAATAAGATTTCTGAATGTCATACGATCCAGTTTAATCCATGGATTTTAACCCATAGCTGCGCACAAGTCTCCCTAAAATCAATCAGATTAAAATTCAAGTTCTAATTCTATAACCTTAAGGTACTTGAACTTAAATTTATCAAGCTCGTGCTCCAGGATTTCCCCTTCAATTCCATTGAAGGGAATAGGATATGGAAGAAACCACATCCAAGAGAAACACATTTGAAATTCAAAAATCCCCAAATGAAGGCTAGCTGAGAAACTCGATCAATGATTTTCTAGGGCTCATTGTCACGACCCGCCCTCGGGGTCCGTGTCGTGACTACCCCAAGCCCGCCTTCCATAGGCCAGGGGCTGGCGACTAGCACCAAGGCGTAAATCCCGGTAAAAAGGGAAGGCATTGCCTTTGAAAAGTAAACAAACACCACAGAGTAAGCAAGCGGAAAGTAAACACTAAACAAAAGCAGAGTACAACAGAAAGTGCGGAAAAGTAAATGGGCCAGAATACAAACTCAAACTGAAAGTAAAGTACAAATCGAAAGGGAAAACAGCAACTAAAAAGTAAAAGCCGCTACTCCGAGCTGTCCACTGGAAATCCCACCTGAAGGGTGGGTACAGATAGCTCCTCTGCTCCACGGGTCCCGCTGTCCGCTCCGTGCACGTCCGCCCAGTGGTCCACCTCCGGGTACCGTCCCGCTCTGCAAGCCTCAGCTAAGGTCAACGTTGTCCGTCGTCTGCAACCAACACAACGTAGTGCGGGAAAAGCCCGTGCAGGGGTGAGTATAAGCTACTCAGTAGGGACCCCGAGACCCCTGAAGGTCTCTCAAATCCACAAAGGATAAACCACGAAGAAAGGTACAATCACGAAGTAACAACCGACACTGCTTAGGTATATGCCCATACATATACCTAAGTCATCAATTTCAAATACGCTCCAACCTCCGAGCCCAAGTACAACTCAGTCCACACAGGAAAGTAAACGTATTCCACACAGGAAAGTAAAACGTAATCCACACAGGATTGCACAACACAATCCACACAGGAAAACAACAGGATTCAGCTCACACAGGTATACATCTTCAAGGACGATAAAGATGATCTCTGATCCATCTAAGTCGTCGGACCCACGAAGGATCGATAGGTAACTAACCCCCGCAAAAGACCCACACAGGATCGGGCCCACACAGGACCTGTAGGCGCTGGTTCACACAGGACCGCTGAGCGCAAAGACCCACACAGGATCGGACCCACACAGGATCGGGCCCACACATGACCTGTAGCACTGATCCACGTAGGATCGTTGAGCACTGTAGTCGTCGTCGTCGAATCCACACAGGATCGGGCCCACACAAGACCTGTAGCACTGATCCACGTAGGATCGCTGAGTGCTGTAGTCGTCGTCGTCGAATCCACACAGGATCTCTGTACTGTCGTCGTCGCAGTCACAGTAGCAGTAGTAGTCACAGTAACAATCGCAGCCAGCACTAGGGTTCCCGCACACAGCAAGCTCGTTCGGAGGGTCCGCTCCACGAGCCGAGAGGCTGATACATCAATTGTCACAAAGTCCAGAGTTGATGTATCCAAAAGTTCCGTATCGTCAACAGGAACTCAACGCAACAGACGGCGCGTCGATCGGACGCCCGGTCTGAGAGTTATTGGCATTTTCGTCCCCGGGGCCCAGTTGGTTTTTAAGGCAAAACCAACCCGACCGTACTCCACTTGCGTCCAAACCTCGGGAAGAGTATTCCAAAAGATCCGTCTCACTAAGAGGAACACAACAAAGCTGACGGCACGTCGATCGGACGTCCGTAGCTCAAGATATGAGCGTTTCCGCTCCGAAGGCCCGGTTGGTTTCGTGAACGAACCAACCCGACCGAACTCAAAGTAATTCGAAACCTTGAGTGCGATAAACCGAAACGACCGTCTCGATCCAAGGATCGCATCGCCGCTGACGGTTCATCAATCGGACGTCCAGTCTGAAAGATATCAGCCTTTCCGTCTGACACCCACCCTGGGAAACTTCCCAGGAGGTCACCCATCCTGATCACTACTCTAAGCCAAGCACGCTTAACTACGGAGCTTTAACCACGTAGGCTCCCGAAAAAGAAGGTGCGCCTTGAGTATAGTATACCGAAACGACCGTCTCGATCCAAGGATCGCGTTGCCGCAAACGGTTCATCGATCGGAGGTCCGTGGCTCAAGTTATGGCCAAAAGACCGAAGTCGTCTCGAAAACGGGGGGTCCGGGTCCGGGCCGACCCGGCCCGACCCCCCCTGGTCTGACCCGGATCCGACCCGAAAAAGACATTCATTATTACACTCATAATTTTCATCTCGATGTCAGGGTTGCACTGCCGGTGACGGTTAATCGAACGGACATCTCAGTTAAAAGATATATCCGATATACGATTATTTATCCAAAACAATAATAATAATATTTTATATTATTATTAAAAGAAATTATAAATTTCATTTAAAATAAAGAGGGGTCACATTTCCCCTGGTCTTCTCTCTTCACGCCGAAGTAGCGCCCCACCCATTGATTGCCTCTCTTTTTGTTTTTGTTTTTCTTTTATTATTTTCTCCATTTTGTTCCCCCCCTTTTTTTATTCTCTCTCCAATCACTTCCTTCTTCCACGATACCCATTATTCCCAATCTTCACGCCGCTTCTTCCCCTGCAACCCTAACATCCGCCGGCCAAAACCGGCGCACGCCGCCTCCTCTAATTCGCGCCGCCCTCCTGCTATGCCGGACGACCACATCGCCGGCCTCGCCTCGCGCCCCAGGTCTCGCTCCGCCCAACTCGCCAGCCGCGCCGCGCCGCTGTTCACCAGGGGCCACCGGATGCTGCCGGAAAAGGGAGTCGCACCACCTTTAGTCGTCGATCGCCGGTCAACGATCACCATCTCCATCGCATCCCGTTCCGAGGAAATCATATCTCAATCTTACCATGCCAGATCCGACCCTGATCCCTGTTCGAACTTAAATCGCACACCATGGTTTGATTGTACCCGATCTAGATCTTGATTTCACAAAATAACTTCCATTGCGCCAAAGTTTATTTGTGTGTTGAATTATTTTATTAGATCTAAAAGATAATAATAATCGTATGGTTACAGGAAGGAATGTTTACCAGACTTAAACATGGATCAAGAACAAAAGAAATTGACAAATAAACATTTATCATATGTCAAGAATTTCAATTTCAAGATAAATAATAATAAATTGATTCAATCAATTGTTTTTCGATCCGTGAATTAATTCATTTAATTCGCATTCATCGTGAATATTCAACCGGGGTAAGGAATTCACAAAGATAAATCCTCACGTTAGTCATGCGAACCACGAGCAAGAATAAGATAATTAAACAATAATCAACAACCCCTACCTCGGGTATAGGTTCGAAGATTTGTCAACGTCCCGCGGAAGACAACGTCGCGGAGGTCGGGCGTCGCGGTCGTCGTTCGTCAAATCCGATGACGAAGAGATGCGTCCGAAGAGACACGTCGTTGGCGAAACCTTGTACGCCGACGAAGGTTGTCCGAGGAAGAAGTGGTGTTCCCTTTCGTTGACACGGTAGACGAAGAAGGGAGGTGCGGCGTTCTTCGTCGGAGCTTGAGCGTTCTTCGTCGGAACTTGAAGAAGGAAGAGGAGGAGCTCTCAAAAACTCTCAAGTTGGCTAAAGAGTTCTCACCCAACAAAAGAGAGAAGAGCTTAATTTAATCACAAACTTTAACAAAGAATTTCAAAGGTTTGAAATTCAAAATGGATAACTCCAAAATTAAACTCACTTATTTAATATACATGAGTTGTATAATTAAATAGAAGTTAGGTTGACAAGCCTTTAAGAGGGAGAGAGGGGAGTTAGGGAACTTGAAAAGTTTAGGGTTCGTGTGGGCCCCACCACACTTAATCCTCTCAAAGGAGGTTAAGTGGGTGTGGGTCCCACCCCTAACTTCCTTTGGGAGAAGTTAACCCACAAGTTTAAATAAATTTTGTATTTCACAAACTTTATTTAACTTAATCTAAAAACCCAAAAACTAACTTTCAACCCGCAACAAACGCAACTTCCAAAAAGGTCTCTTTAAGCGAATATCGGCGTTGCGAGTTCATCGGTGCCCTCGGATTTCAATTCCGAGCACCGGATTAAAAGTTAGGAATTCCCGCTCGTTCGTTCACTGAACGTACCCGAGCCAAACTTCGGAAAATTGATTCCAGGCACTCCGGGCCTCGGAATCAGGTGCCGTCAGAAACCGCGCTCTTGTAAAATTCCAAAGAAAATTAAGAAAAAATTTCCCTTGAATTTTACGGGTCTTTACATTACTCCCACCTCAGGGCTTTACGTCCCCGTAAAGATACATCAAAACTAGGGAAACAAAAGAGGGTACTGAGCACGCATCTGAGCCTCCCGCTCCCATGTGCTTTCCTGGAGGTTCCCGTGTTTCCATCTGATGCGCACAAGAGGAATCGATCACCCACATAGGACCCGCTCCTGTCGATCCTCTATCTCCACCGGGACCTCCGTAAAAGTCGCCCCATCGTCAACGTCAAGCTCCCCATGGTCAATGATGTGCGTTGGGTCGTGCACGTATCTCCTCAGCTGAGACACGTGGAAGACATCGTGCACCCGGTGCAACTGAGGTGGTAGAGCCAGGCGATAAGCCACCTCACCAATCCTGCCGAGGACCTGGAAGGGTCCCATGAAGCGCGGAGATAACTTGCCGCCTTGTCCAAATCTCCGAATACCACGTCGAGGTGAGGCCCGCAAGAAGACGTGGTCGCCACCCTCGAACTCCAGTGGCCTCCGCCTCCTGTCAGCATAAGGCTTCTGCCGGCTCTGATCTGTACTCATCCGCCCCTGGATGACCTGGACCATCTCAGGTCCCATAAGAGCTGCAAAATTTCTTCCTTGCCGATAAGAGAAATCTGGTCTCATCCCCTGGATGAACCACATTCTTCGCCTAAAACAGTCAATCCTAACATGGATGATACTAATCCATACCAAGGATGACGTCGTAAGGCCTCGACGCTACTACTAAGAGATTCAACCGTTACTCTCGCCTCCAAGGGTTGAGTCACACTGTCGGCATCAGTGTGTGGTAACTGGGTCTCCTCCAGTAGATGTCTCACAAGTGAGGGTCAATTCAACAGCCAAAACTGGAACCTCTTAGTAACATCACGAAAAAGAACAGGAACGAAATATCACAAAGGTATGCGTCTTTTATTATTGCAGCTCATAATACAAGACGTTACACAAAAGCAACAAGGAACCAGAAGTACAAAGGATGTATCCACTAGTTCTGCTCCTGTCCACCTGCTCTCGGAGCTCTACTGCCTTGTCCACTACTCGGCTATTGCTCAAGCACTCGCCGCTGCTTCTGTCTCAGTGGCTCCTCTAACACCCGCTGATCAATCGTACGAGGAGTCAGACAGTCGCGTGCCAGGTGACCCTTCCTGCCACAGGAGTAACATTGTCCGTTTCTGGCACGCCTGGCTCTGACCCCACCTCGGGTGCCCCGCACCACCGGTCCTAAAATCCGAGATCGTCCAACTGCTAGTCTGGTCCTCCTGGACCTCTGCATCATCTGTCTACTGTCCACAGATGACTCGGCTACTGATCGAAAAACACGCGGCAAAGGTAGAAGCTCCTGTACACGCTCGGGGTGTAGAGCTACTGGCACAAACTCCACCCTGAAGAAGGTCTCGAAGTCTTCCCATGCGAAGGTCATCCCATCGCAGAACTGAAACAAGTGGCTCCACCACCTGCCTGCTGCTGCCTGAAGGAGGCTGGCAGCAAAGATCACCATGAAGTCTGCTGGCGTCCTCACTAGCCTAAACACACGTACCACTGCCTCCAGCCATTCCTCTACTGCCTGGGGATCCGTCTCCCCGCGAAACCTGGGTGGTCGCTGGCGCTGAAACTCATGCAGTGTGCTAAGGCGACGTGCATCATCAGCGGTTGGCACTGGAAGCATCGGGGGCTCGGCGGGTAGTGCTACCGCCGGTGCCACTGCTGACAAAGGGCCCTGCACCGAGGCCTCATCGCTCGGTGGGTTGTCGTCACGCTCGACTCTCGGAACCCTAGCTGGCTGCCGTCGTGGGGCCATCCTGAAAGGAAACAGGTGCGCCACGGTCAAACAGTATACCTAGTGAGCTGACACAAAGAAATCACAAAGAAAACTTTGAAACACACACGCAATCAATGTTTTCGTGCATTAAGTCGGAAATCAGAAGTCAGGGTCCTGGTGTAAGGATACGTCGGCCGCCGCACCAACACTGGACTCCCTGGACTGATAACCACACTCAATACGCTAAACATTATTGCTTCATAAAGAAAAGATCAGAGTTCGCGGTAGAACCGAACTCCTCTGATACCAATTTGTCACGACCCGCCGTCGGGGTCCGTGTCGTGACTACCCCAAGCCCGCCTTCCATAGGCCAGGGGCTGGCGACTAGCACCAAGGCGTAAATCCCGGTAAAAAGGGAAGGCATTGCCTTTGAAAAGTAAACAAACACCACAGAGTAAGCAAGCGGAAAGTAAACACTAAACAAAAGCAGAATACAACAGAAAGTGCGGAAAAGTAAATGGGCCAGAATACAAACCCAAACTGAAAGTAAAGTACAACTCGAAAGGGAAAACAGCAACTGAAAAGTAAAAGTCGCTACTCCGAGCTGTCCACTGGAAATCTCACCTAAAGGGTGGGTACAGATAGCTCCTCTGCTCCACGGGTCCCGCCGTCCGCTCCGTGCACGTCCGCCCAGTGGTCCACCTCCGGGTACCGTCCCGCTCTGCAAGCCTCAGCTAAGGTCAACGCTGTCCGTCGTCTGCAACCAACACAACGTAGTGCGGGCAAAGCCCGTGCAGGGGTGAGTATAAGCTACTCAGTAGGGACCCCGAGACCCCTGAAGGTCTCTCAAATCCACAAAGGATAAACCACGAAGAAAGGTACAATCACGAAGTAACAACCGACACTGCTTAGGTATATGCCCATACATATACCTAAGTTATCAATTTCAAATACGCTCCAACCTCCGAGCCCAAGTACAACTCAGTCCACACAGGAAAGTAAACGTATTCCACACAGGAAAGTAAAACGTAATCCACACAGGATTGCACAACACAATCCACACAGGAAAACAACAGGATTCAGCTCACACAGGTATACATCTTCAAGGACGATAAAGATGATCTCTGATCCATCTAAGTCGTCGGACCCACGAAGGATCGATAGGTAACTAACCCCCGCAAAAGACCCACACAGGATCGGGCCCACACAGGACCTGTAGGCGCTGGTTCACACAGGACCGCTGAGCGCAAAGACCCACACAGGATCGGACCCACACAGGATCGGGCCCACACAGGACCTGTAGCACTGATCCACGTAGGATCGCTGAGCACTGTAGTCGTCGTCGTCGAATCCATACAGGATCGGGCCCACACAGGACCTGTAGCACTGATCCACGTAGGATCGCTGAGTGCTGTAGTCGTCGTCGTCGAATCCACACAGGATCTCTGTACTGTCGTCGTCGCAGTCACAGTAGCAGTAGTAGTCACAGTAACAATCGCAGCCAGCACTAGGGTTCCCGCACACAGCAAGCTTGTTCGGAGGGTCCGCTCCACGAGCCGAGAGGCTGATACATCAACTGTCACAAAGTCCAGAGTTGATGTATCCAAAAGTTCCGCATCGTCAACAGGAACTCAACGCAACAGACGGCGCGTCGATCGGACGCCCGGTCTGAGAGTTATTGGCATTTTCGTCCCCGGGGCCCGGTTGGTTTTTAAGGAAAAACCAACCCGACCATACTCTACCTGCGTCCAAACCTCGGGCGGAGTATGCCAAAAGATCTGTCTCACTAAGAGGAACACAACAAAGCTGACGGCACGTCGATCGGACGTCCGTAGCTCAAGATATGAGCGTTTCCGCTCTGAAGGCCCGGTTGGTTTCGTGAACGAACCAACCCGACCGAACTCAAAGTAATCCAAAACCTTGATTGCGATAAACCGAAACGACCGTCTCGATCCAAGGATCGCATCGACGCTGAAGGTTCGTCAATCGGACGTCCAGTCTGAAAGATATCAGCCTTTCCGTCTGACACCCACCCTGGGAAACTTCCCAGGAGGTCACCCATCCTGATCACTACTCTAAGCCAAGCACGCTTAACTACGGAGTTTTAACCACGTGGGCTCCCGAAAAAGAAGGTGCGCCTTGAGTATAGTATACCGAAACGACCGTCTCGATCCAAGGATCGCGTTGCCGCAGACGGTTCATCGATCGGAGGTTCGTGGCTCAAGTTATGGCTAAAAGACCGAAGTCGTCTCGAAAACGGGGGGTCCGGGTCCGGGCCGACCCGGCCCGACCCCCCCTGGTATGACCCGAACCGGGTCGACCCGACCCGGATCCGACCCGAAAAAGACATTCAGTATTACACTCATAATTTTCATCTCGATGTCAGGGTTGCACTGCCGGTGACGGTTAATCGAACGGACATCTCAGTTAAAAGATATATCTGATATACGATTATTTATCCAAAACAATAATAATAATATTTTATATTATTATTAAAAGAAATTATAAATTTCATTTAAAATAAAGAGGGGTCACATTTCCCCTGGTCTTCTCTCTTCACGCCGAAGTAGCGCCCCACCCATTGATTGCCTCTCTTTTTGTTTTTGTTTTTCTTTTATTATTTTCTCCATTTTGCTCCCCCCTTTTTTTTATTCTCTCTCCAATCACTTCCTTCTTCCACGATACCCATTATTCCCAATCTTCACGCCGCTTCTTCCCCTGCAACCCTAACATCCGCCGGCCAAAACCGGCGCACGCCGCCTCCTCTAATTCGCGCCGCCCTCCTGCTATGCCGGACGACCACATCGCCGGCCTCGCCTCGCGTCCCAGGTCTCGCTCCGCCCAACTCGCCAGCCGCGCCGCGCCGCTGTTCACCAGGGGTCACCGGATGCTGCCGGAAAAGGGAGTCGCACCACCTTTAGTCGTCGATCGCCGGTCAACGATCGCCATCTCCATCGCATCCCGTTCCGAGGAAATCATATCTCAATCTTACCATGCCAGATCCGACCCTGATCCCTGTTCGAACTTAAATCGCACACCATGGTTCGATTGTACCCGATCTAGATCTTGATTTCACAAAATAACTTCCATTGCGCCAAAGTTTATTTGTGTGTTGAATTATTTTATTAGATCTAAAAGATAATAATAATTGTATGGTTACAGGAAGGAATGTTTACCAGACTTAAACATGGATCAAGAACAAAAGAAATTGACAAATAAACATTTATCATATGTCAAGAATTTCAATTTCAAGATAAATAATAATAAATTGATTCAATCAATTGTTTTTCGATCCGTGAATTAATTCATTTAATTCGCATTCATCGTGAATATTCAACCGGGGTAAGGAATTCACAAAGATAAATCCTCACGTTAGTCATGCGAACCACGAGCAAGAATAAGATAATTAAACAATAATCAACAACCCCTACCTCGGGTATAGGTTCGAAGATTTGTCAACGTCCCGCGGAAGACAACGTCGCGGAGGTCGGGCGTCGCGGTCGTCGTTCGTCAAATCCGATGACGAAGAGATGCGTCCGAAGAGACACGTCGTTGGCGAAACCTTGTACGCCGACGAAGGTTGTCCGAGGAAGAAGTGGCGTTCCCTTTCGTTGACACGGTAGACGAAGAAGGGAGGTGCGGCGTTCTTCGTCGGAGCTTGAGCGTTCTTCGTCGGAACTTGAAGAAGAGGAGGAGCTCTCAAAAACTCTCAAGTTGGCTAAAGAGTTCTCACCCAACAAAAGAGAGAAGAGCTTAATTTAATCACAAACTTTAACAAAGAATTTCAAAGGTTTGAAATTCAAAATGGATAACTCCAAAATTAAACTCACTTATTTAATATACATGAGTTGTATAATTAAATAGAAGTTAGGTTGACAAGCCTTTAAGAGGGAGTGAGGGGAGTTAGGGAACTTGAAAAGTTTAGGGTTCGTGTGGGCCCCACCACACTTAATCCTCTCAAAGGAGGTTAAGTGGGTGTGGGTCCCACCCCTAACTTCCTTGGGAGAAGTTAACCCACAAGTTTAAATAAATTTTGTATTTCACAAACTTTATTTAACTTAATCTAAAAACCCAAAAACTAACTTTCAACCCGCAACAAACGCAACTTCCGAAAAGGTCTCTTTAAGCGAATATCGGCGCTGCGAGTTCATCGGTGCCCTCGGATTTCAATTCCGAGCACCAGATCAAAAGTTAGGAATTCCCGCTCGTTCGTTCACTGAACGTATCCGAGCCAAACTTCGGAAAATTGATTCCGGGCACTCCGGGCCTCGGAATCAGGTGCCGTCAGAAACCGCGCTCTTGTAAAATTCCAAAAAAAATTAAGAAAAAATTTCCCTTGAATTTTACGGGTCTTTACACTCATGTCTTTCAACATAGTGATGCAAGCAATAATAGAGTGGTTAAATAGATCAATCCTTTCTGCGATAGTTTCATCAAAGGCCGAAAATGTGAGCAGTGGTGTCTTTTCTGATTATTTGTTGCGAGATTCGTTTTTTGA